>HG995314.1:9447889-12111607 GCA_905332915.2 Hecatera dysodea | reverse complement strand
GATGTTCCACAAAGGAGGGCCTAGCACCGACCCCTGTGGAACACCGGACTCTGCGCCGTACCGCCTCAGAGTGGCCGATTTGTCTACAAGGAGGACCTCGCGGTCCTCCAAGTAGTCGGCCAGCAGGTCCCTCAAGTACTGGGGCACTCCATGATACCGGAGCGCCTCCAATATCGTCGAGTGGGGAACGGAGTTGAAGGCGTTGGCTATGTCGAATGACACCGCCAGCACTCCGTCCCCCGACCCTTGAGTAGGGCCAGCGCATCGATGGTCGACCGACCCTGTCGGAAACCAAACTGGGCGTCCGACAGGTCCGGGCCGACCCTCCGCAGATGGCTGTTCAGCCGACTGGCGATGATCCCCTCGAACAATTTACCGACCTCATCGAGCAGAACGATGGGCCGGTACGCCGAGGGGGAATCGACCGGACGTCCCTCCTTGCGCAGTAGGCATAGCTGCCCCTCCTTCCAAAGCTTCGGGAACCTCCCAGCGGTAAGGCACGCGCTGAAAAGGTCCCGAAACCTGTCCTCCATTTGAGCGGCAGCTATGGCTACCACCCGTGCTGGAACGCCGTCCGGTCCAGGGGCCGTCTTTTTTGCTCGGAGGCTGAACAACCCCGCGCTAAATTCCTCCGCCGTCACCGGAGGGACCTCCTCGTCCTGTGACGCCTCCCTCTGTGGAGGATCCATCGTTGGTGGGGTGAATTCGGTCCTGCGTGGAAACAAGGACCGAACCACCCCATCCAGCAGGGCCGGCTCGAGGGTCTCGGTCAGCGGGGGACCGCGGGGGCGCAACTTGTTCCGCGCCGCCTTGTACGGTCTCCCATAGGGATCCCGGTCGAGACTCTCCAGCATCTCGGCGTTCGCCGCGTCCCTGGCAGCGCACATAGCCGACCCGAGGGCCGCCTGCGCCTCTCTGTAAGAGGCGTACAGGAGGTCCTCGGCTGCCAGATCACGTGCGCTGCGCCGTCGGCTCCGCGTGTAGGCCCTCCTGGCCGCCACGCAGTTGGCACGGAGCCCCGCCAACTCTTCCGTCCACCAATAAACGGCACGACGGGGAGGGGGACGGCGAGACCGAGGCATGCTGGAGTTGCACACCTCGGTCAGGGATCCCCTGAGCTGCACAGCTGCGACGTCGACGTCCAGGACCTCAACAGGGGGCGACAGCCAGTCCTGCAGGAAGGCCGCCTCCTTGGCTGCCTCCCGGTCCAACCGAGTAAGAGCCCACCGAGGGAAGGGAGACCTGCCAGAACGGGCCATCTCCCCCCGGGAGCTCGAACTCGAGGTGGAGATGTCGAACCGCACATATCTGTGGTCCGACATGGTCTCCACCGTCTCCACCCGCCAGTTCACGATGCGTGCGGCTAGCAAGGGGGTGGCAAACGACACGTCAACCACGTACAGGACGCGGGACGCACCATACCCCGACCTAGTTCGAGCAGCACGAGCACGCTGCTCCTTGGCAGCAACGCGCTCTTCAAGCTCCTGCTGATGCAGATTCCGCCGAGCCAGATCCAACTGGCGTTGGGCGTCCGCGAGACCCACGACATGCGAGTCCGCGGCTGTTGCCGCCTTTTTGGGCTTCGACTTGCCAGTCGAGCCCGAGGCCGAAGAACCCTCGGATGTCGCCTTTCGGAATTCGCGCTTCCGCGAACGGATTTCCTCTGCGTCGGAGACGCTTGCCAGGGACTCACTCTCCGAGTCTGACATCGCAACCGCCCTGAAGCTAGCTGCAGACGGCGCGCGGCTAGCTTCTGACGCTGAAGCGTCAGAGTGGCCCTGAGAAGGGCCTTTTGGTTGGCCCTTAGAAGGGCCTTTGGGTTTTAAAAAACGCCCTAGGGCGTCCCGCGGTGGAGCAGGCATAGCCTCCCGCGAAATCGTAACAGCAAGTCGAGAATGTGAGCTACGATGCACAGTGCACTTTGGCCGATCCCAGTCTGCCACTCCGTTACGGTGACAGAACTGGGTCGTTTCCAGGGGACGCGACGTGGACGCAAGCACTGTGGGGTGGTCCCCCACCTAACCTAACCTAACCTAACCTAACCTTTTTTTTTTTTTTTTTTTTTGCGCTGGGAAAAAATGCGTTACGCATACCTCCCGCTCGGGGGAGCGGGGGGCTATGTGGGACTCCCCGGGCTCAGCCCGGTATACCCACTAAAACGACCCAGCGGCATTCCCGCATCGTCTTAGTGGAGGGGGACTGGGAGACCGGCGCAGCCTTTGCGTCCAGTCCTCCTCCGACGAACACCCACCCAACCCATCACGCCCTCCCCGTAGGGAGAGGGCCGGGAATGACGGACGAAGGCGGTGACGAGTGCAATGCGGGCGGAGGCACCCCCGTGCCGGTCGCCCGCGTGTCACCACCAGGAGGAGGGAGAAAACGACCTCTTCTCCGACCTCTCCTTCGTCTGCGGAGCGGCGCAGCGAGAGGGTCTTCCTCACGCGCGCGCTCCGCCGCCTCCTTTTGCGAGATGACATCCTCGCAGAAGGAGGCGACCGCTGCCCAAGACTCCTCGCTCTCCAGCATGGATTTGATCACGCCGGGGAGCGAGAGGTCCTGTCCGATCTCCGCGATGAGACTACGGCGCCGCTCGGACCAAGCTGGGCACACCTCGAGAGTGTGCTGCGCATTGTCTTCCGCGGCGCCGCAGTCGTGGCACGCTGCAGTCTCCTCCCTCCCGATCCGGTGCAGGTACGAGCCAAAACAGCCGTGTCCTGACAGCACCTGCACCAGACGGAAGGAGAGGAAGCCGTGTCGCCTCTCAAGCCAGTCCTGCAGGACCGGACCGAGCGCGTCCAGGGTACGGCGGCCAAAGGTGGCGGCGGCGAGGTCCTGCGTCCAGTGGACCACAATGGCGTCCCTCGCCTCCCTCCGCACGGCCTCCCTCTCTTCCGCGACGGGGCGCTCCCCGAGCGCTTTCCGGCGCGCCGTCCATTCGTACACTCTGGCGAGCACCCACGCCTCCAACTCCCAAGGAGGGGTGCTGGCCAGAGCGCACGCCGCCGAAAAGCCTACCGAGCGATAGGCCCTCGCAACCCGCAGTGCAATGGCCCTTTGTGGCCTGCGGATCGCCGTCGCGTTCTCCCTCCTGTGTAGGGACTCCTCCCATATGGGGGCGCCGTATAGGGCCATGCTCCGCAAGATGCCCGCATACAGGCGCCGGCATAGCGCACCAGGCCCCCCCAGGTTCGGCAGGAGCCATGACAGGGCGTCCGCGGCTTTCAGCAGGCGCGTCGACAGCCCGCTGAAATGTGGGCCGAAGCGCCACCTGCTGTCAAGTATCAGACCCAGATACTTCATCTGGGTCCGTACGTCCACCCTGGTGCCCTCCACAACGATGTGGGCATCCGGAGGGCAGCGCTGCCGAGGCCCGTGGAAGAACACGGCCTCGGTCTTGTTCAACGCCACCCTCAACCCCAGGCGGCGAATCCTCCCTGCGACTAGGGATCCGCCGGCCGAAGCCAGACAGGCCGCCTCCCTGAAGTTTCTGCCCCGGGCAGTGAGGAGAGTGTCATCCGCGTAGCAGATGACACTCGTGCCCTGGAGCAGGGCTCCCCGCAGGAGCCAGTCGAACCCGATGTTCCACAAAGGAGGGCCTAGCACCGACCCCTGTGGAACACCGGACTCTGCGCCGTACCGCCTCAGAGTGGCGGATTTGTCTACAAGGAGGACCTCGCGGTCCTCCAAGTAGTCGGCTAGCAGGTCCCTCAAGTATTGGGGCACTCCATGATACCGGAGCGCCTCCAATATCGTCGAGTGGGGAATGGAGTTGAAGGCGTTGGCTATGTCGAATGACACCGCCAGCACTCCATCCTGCCTCAAACGCCCCCCTCACCTGACCCTTGAGTAGGGCCAGCGCGTCGATGGTCGACCGACCCTGTCGGAAACCGAACTGGGCGTCCGACAGGTCCGGGCTGACCCTCCGCAGGTGGCTGTTCAGCCGACTGGCGATGATCCCCTCGAACAATTTGCCGACCTCATCGAGCAGAACGATAGGCCGGTACGCCGAGGGGGAATCGACCGGACGTCCCTCCTTGCGAAGTAGGCATAGCTGCCCCTCCTTCCAGGGCTTCGGGAACCTGCCAGCGGTAAGGCACGCGCTGAAAAGGTCCCGAAACCTGTCCTCCATTTGAGCGGCAGCTATGGCCACCACCCGTGCTGGGACGCCGTCCGGTCCAGGGGCCGTCTTTTTTGCGCGGAGGCTGAACAACCCCGCGCTAAACTCCTCCGCCGTCACCGGAGGGACCTCCTCGTCCTGTGACGCCTCCCTCTGTGGAGGATCCATCGTTGGTGGGGTGAATTCGGTCCTGCGTGGAAACAAGGACCGAACCACCCCATCCAGCAGGGCCGGCTCGAGGGTCTCGGTCAGCGGGGGACCGTGGGGGCGCAACTTGTTCCGCGCCGCCTTGTACGGTCTCCCATAGGGATCCCGGTCGAGACTCTCCAGCATCTCGGCGTTCGCCGCGTCCCTGGCAGCGCACATAGCCGACCCGAGGGCCGCCTGCGCCTCTCTGTATGAGGCGTACAGGAGGTCCTCGGCTGCCAGATCACGTGCGCTGCGCCGTCGGCTCCGCGTGTAGGCCCTCCTGGCCGCCACGCAGTTGGCACGGAGCCCCGCCAACTCCTCCGTCCACCAATAGACGGCACGACGGGGAGGGGGACGGCGAGACCGAGGCATGCTGGAGTTGCACACTTCGGTCAGGGATCCTCTGAGCTGCACGGCTGCGACGTCGACGTCCAGGACCTCAACAGGGGGCGACAGCCAGTCCTGCAAGAAGGCCGCCTCCTTGGCTGCCTCCCGGTCCAAGCGAGTGAGAGCCCACCGAGGGAAGGGAGACCTGCCAGAGCGGGCCATCTCCCCCCGGGAGCTCGAACTCGAGGTGGAGATGTCGAACCGCACATATCTGTGGTCCGACATGGTCTCCACCGTCTCCACCCGCCAGTTCACGATGCGTGCGGCTAGCAAGGGGGTGGCAAACGACACGTCAACCACCGAACCTCCGCGTTGCCGCACACACGTGTGGACCGACCCCCTGTTGAGGAGGGTCACACCGCAAGACGCCGACCAAAACTCGACGGCGCGTCCCCGGACGTTGCAGGAGGCAGCCGGGTTGCCCCAGGCCGCCGACTTGGCGTTGAGGTCGCCCAGCACCACGACCTGGCGTGGCGCCGCCCTCCCGACGACGGCAGTGAGGACTTCGAGAAAATTCTCAAAGTCTGCGAGAGGGCGGTTCGGGGAGAAGTAGACCCCCACAAGGGCTAAATCTCCCCACGCGGCGGCCACGTATCCCTGACCCTTCTCTAAAAGCGAGAGGGGAGGGGAGTCCGTGGAAGACCGCGACACCACTGCCACCAAGCCGTCTCGATCGCCTACCCAATTGGCAGGGACCGAGTAAGGCTCAGCGACCACCACTAAGTCCACCAACCACTCGGCCATGGTCTGCATCAGCAGATCCTGGGCAGCTCGGCAGTGGTTGGCGTTCGCCTGGAGGATGCGATGCTCGACTCTATCCATCAATAGTCATCGCACCCCCCTCCTCCGCAGCCGTGCTAGCGGCAGGCCCGACTGGCGCCTGTGCTTTGCCCTTCTTGGTGGGGGGATTGCACATCCTCCCCTTCATCACGTGGTCTGCTGGGCGGCTACTGGCGGCACACACTAGGCAGTGTGGCTTGGCGGCCGTGCAGGACAAGGCTTTGTGGCCGACTTTGCCGCAACGGTAGCAACTGTCCGTCCTGTCGACCTGGGACGGACAAAGGGCTCGGGTGTGGCCGATACCGAAGCACCTGTAGCAGCGCAGAGGCTGGTCTACAAGTGCTCGGACTGCACCCGAGCTGAAGCCTACGCAAAGCCGTCCCTTGTCGAGGACGGCTTTAGCAGCGGCAACTGGGCACTCGAGCCGAATGGTGCCCATGCCACCGCGGCCAGGTCTAATTTCCCTGGCTTGTACCGCTGCGACATTACAGCCGCCAATGGCTGCGACCGCGGCCACCACCTCCTCTTTCGTGACCGAGTCATCCAGGTCGGCCACTTCCACCGCCGCCAGCTTTACTGGTCGGGCCACCTTGGCCGCGTCCGCGACGGCCTCCTGCAGCTTGGCTGCGAAGAGGTCGGCGCTGGCACTGCCCTCCGCACCCGGGAACTCGAATATCCGAGCCCCGGTTTGGGTCCGCCTGCAGGAGACTTTGCCGATTCCCAGTTGGGTGGGATCGGCATTGGCACGCGCCCGCACCAAAATGGACGCGTACGTCTCCCCTCTTTCCGCAGCCTCCGCGGTAAGCGTCACCACGACGGCTGCGGACTGAGGGGGATTTCTCCTCCTCCGTTTCCTCTTCCCCTTTCCCTGCCCAGTCACCTGCGACTGGCTGGGAGGCGCGGCGTCGGGGGTGGCGGGAGCGGACGTTGCCTTGCCCTTCCCCTTGCCCTTCCCCTTCCCCTTCTTGACCACTTCAGTCCAACCTGCATCGTTGGCCGGAGTGGTGGAAGGGAGAAGCGCGTCCTCTCCTGGTGGGGACAGCGTCGGCTCTTCACGCCTCTGTTCCGCTGCGGTTGAGGACGGCCCCGGCTCTTCACGCCTCTTGTCCGCCTTAGTTGAGGACGGCCCCGGCTCTTCACGCCTCTTGTCCGCAGCAAGCGGGGGCCGAAGGCGTTGTTCCGGCAAGAGCCGGTCCTCAATACCTGCGATGCAGGCTCTTGTGAACGCCCGCTCCTCCATAACGACCTTTCGGATTATATCCTCAAGGTTGGAGGAGGGGGCTTCCACCGCAGGTCTAGGGTCTGCCGCTGGCCGGGCAGTGGCGTCGGCCAGTTTCTGATGAAGCTGGCTGACCTCCGACTGCAGGCGATCGACCTTCGCCTGCAGTTGCCGCGTCTCGTCGGTCGCTGTCCTCTTGACCAGCTCCTCGACTATGCCGCGCAGGCTCGCAGCACGGCATTTAAGGGCCTTCTGAAAAGTGCCCTTCAGGTTGGAGGACTTAGAGGCGACCTCCACGATCTCTTCCTCGTCCTCCTCCGCCATCCGCTCCAGTTCGGCCAGGGAGTGGTCCGCGTACAAAACGCGAGACGCACCGTACCCAGACCTGGTCCGAGCAGCACGAGCACGCTGCTCCTTGGCAGCAACGCGCTCTTCGAGCTCCTGCTGGTGCAGCGTCCGCCTAGCCAGGTCTAGCTGACGTTGGGCGTCCGCGAGACCCACGACGTGTGAGTCCGCCGCTGTTACCGCCTTTTTGGGCTTCGACTTTCCTGCAGTTGAGCCCGAGGCCGAGGAACCCTCGGATGCCACCTTCCGGAATTCGCGCTTCCGCGACCGGATTTCGCCCGCATCGGAGACGCTGTCCAGGGACTCGCTCTCCGAGTCTGACGTCTCGACCGCCCTGAAGCTAGCTGCAGACGGCGCGCGGCTAGCCTCTGACGCAGAAGCGTCGGAGTGGCCCTGAGAAGGGCCTTTTGGTTGGCCCTTAGAAGGGCCTTTGGGTTTTAAAAAACGCCCTAGGGCGTCCCGCGGTGGAGCAGGCATAGCCTCCCGCGAAATCGTAACAGCAAGTCGAGAATGTGAGCTACGATGCACAGTGCACTTTGGCCGATCCCAGTCTGCCACTCCGTTACGGTGACAGAACTGGGTCGTTTCCAGGGGACGCGACGTGGACGCAAGCACTGTGGGGTGGTCCCCCAACCTAACCTAACCTAACCTAACCTAACCTAACCTTTTTTTTTTTTTTTTTTGGTATCGGGTTGGAAAATCCTCATGGAGTCCCTTCGACCTCGGGGAAGGGCGAAGGGGACTGTCAGACTCTTACTGACTAAAAACCAACCCGTGTTCCTCATGTACCCGTGTGTCGGAGGGGCGGGTATCGCCGAAGCATTCGTCGCGACCCCCCGACGGGTATCGGCCCGCCAGATGGTCAGGCGGGCTCCGTCACCCACTGCGGCCGTCACCCCGGCCGCAGGACTCCACTATGAGGCGCGCGCGGAACACGACGCCGCCGCCTCGAGGCCTGCTGCTGATCAGACGACAAGACTCCCCCAGTCTGCCGTCCGCAGGCCGCGCCCTACGGTGGCCGGAAGTCAGCCACCCTACGACGCCCAGTGCGTCTGCTGCGGGAGGGGAGAGAGGAGGCAGCCTCTCTCTCCCTCTCCGCCGCCTCCTTTGCGAGCATAACGGCCTCGCAAAAGGTGGCGACAGCACTCCACCCTGACTCGCTCCCGACCATGGTAGACACAACAGCCGGAAGCGAGATGTTTCCCGCAGCACCTACGGCCGCGACCAAGTCACGGCGCTGCTCGGCCCAAGCTGGGCACTCCGCCAACGTATGCAGCGCCGTGTCGTCGCGGCAACCACCACAGTGGTGGCACTGGGACGTCGGCTCCCGGCCTATGCGACACAGGTACTTCCCGAAACATCCGTGTCCGGTAAGCACCTGCGTCAGCCGGAAGCCTAGGGCGCCGTGTCTCCTATTGAGCCACTCCTCTAGAACGGGCCTCACCGCCGCTACAGCGGCGTGCCCCGCCGTGGTTTGCGCTAAGCGCGTCCGCCACTCCGCCACTAGGACCTGGCGGAGCTCTGCCCTGCGCGCCTCAACCTGTCGAGGCACCAGGCGCTCGCCCCGCTCGACCGCCTCCGCGCGCCACCAATAGAGCGACGTGAGAAGCTTTGCGTCGAGGTCCCAGGGCGGGGATCCGGCTAGGAGGCTCGCTGCCTCAAAGGAGATCGTACGGTATCCCCTTATGATCCTGACGGCCATCGCACGCTGCGGCCTTCGCAGCGCGGCGACGTTGCGGGCCGTCAGGGCATCCGCCCACACTGGCGCGGCGTATAACGCCATCGACCGTACGACTCCCATGTAGAGCCTCCGGCAGGAGGAGTTGGGCCCCCCCAGGTTGGGCAGCAAGCGCGAGAGCGCAGTAGCGGCGCCCAACAACCGGGGGGCGAGCCGTGTAAAGTGCGGCCCGAAGCTCCACCGACTGTCGAGGACGAGTCCAAGGTACTTCATCGTCGACTCGACAGTGATGGAGACCCCTCCTACTATGATGCTGGACCTCGGAGGCGGCATCATCCTCGGCCCATGAAAACACAGGGCCTCAGACTTGTGCAATGCCACCTCTAAGCCCAGCCGCCGGATCCTACCCACGACGTGCGCGACACCAGCAGTCGCGCGTATGGCCGCCTGCCGGTACGACTTCCCACGCGCTGTAACTAGCGTATCGTCGGCGTAACAAATGACGCCGACGCCGTGGAGAAGCGCCCCGCGCAGAGCCCAGTCGTACCCGACGTTCCACAGGAGCGGCCCCAACACCGAACCCTGTGGAACGCCGCACGACGTCTCTCGCCGACCCCATCCTTCTCGACCCGGGTACACCACCGATCTTTCCGACAAATAGGCCCCGACAATGCGTTGGAGGTAGCGCGGCACCCCGTGGTACCGGAGTGCCTCTCGGATGGTACTCCAGGGCAAGGTGTTGAAAGCGTTGGCGATGTCGAGCGACACCGCCAAGACCACCTCACCCCGGGCGACTGCCTCCTCCGCGAGGACCCTTACGCGCATAATCGCATCCACTGTGGAGCGCCCATGGCGGAAACCAAATTGATTGTCCGCTAAATCCGGGCCCACCCTGGTCATGTGCTGGATGAGGCGACTGGCGATGATTCGCTCAAAGATCTTACACACCTCATCCAGCAACACGATTGGCCTGTACGCAGATGGCGAATCTGCTGGGCGCCCCTCCTTCTTGAGCAGGACCAGCTTTCCGGTCTTCCACCGGCTTGGAAACTGGCCCCGCTCCAGACATGCGCTTAAGAGCCCCGCTAGTCGGGGCCCGAGAGCCTTCATGGCCAGGACCCATGCACGGCCTGGAATGCCGTCGGGCCCTGGGGCGGTGTTCTTGATGCGAGCCACCGCCACTCTCATCTCTACCCGGGTCACTTCGGGCACGTCGTCGTCACTGTCGTCTTCCGCATCGGGCACATTGCGAGGCGGAACCATAGCCGGTGGTGTGTGCTCCGGTCTCGACGGGAACAGCGCACACACCACCTCCTCCAGCAGCTGTGGCTGGAGACTCCGGGACAATGGGGGAGCCCATTGGCGCAACTTGCCCCGTACCATAAGGTAGGGGCGTCCCCACGGCTCTCGGTCCAGAGTCTCCAGCAGCTCTTCGTTGGCTTGGGCCTTTGCCCGGACAATGGCCAGCTGGAGGGCGCTCTTCGCCTCTCTGTAGCGGTTGTATAGTTCCGCCTCTTCCTGTTCGGCCGCCGCTGTAAAGGGGCGGCGGCGTCTTCTTCTTCGGCACCTTGCGTACTGGCGTCGC
This sequence comes from Hecatera dysodea, assembly GCA_905332915.2. NCBI lineage: Eukaryota > Metazoa > Arthropoda > Insecta > Lepidoptera > Noctuidae > Hecatera > Hecatera dysodea. Next base: position 12,101,307 of record HG995314.1, on the reverse strand, counting down.
ACCTGCACACAAGCGATGCGCAACTGCGCTATCGACTGCGACCACCAGTACACTTGGCGCCTGGATGGTAACGGCCGGACTCGGGGCATGCCAGCGTCGCAGATGTGCGACATGCTCTCCCGGAACCATTCCGCCTCCGCGTCGATGTTGGTTGGCCTGTCTGGAGAGTCCAGCCAGGCCTTGACGATAGAGGCCTCCAGGAGAGCCTCCCTATCCAGCCGCTTCAGTGCCCAACGCGGGCCGTCTCCAACGCCCACCGGGGCCGCTTGGACCGGCCCAACCGAGGTCTGGGCGGAGACGCTAAATCGAATATACCGATGATCGGACAGCGTCTCCACCTCCTTCAGGACGTGCCAGTCCTGGACAGTGCGCGCGAGAGCGGGGCTAGCGAACGACAGGTCCACTATAGACCCACCCCGCTGCCGCACGCACGTCTGCACGGAACCCCGGTTCAGGAGAAGCAGGCCCTGCTCGACCGCCCACTCCTCCACTAACTCGCCCCGCGCATCCGTAGCCGGGGAACCCCAAGCAGTAGATTTCGCATTGAAGTCCCCTAGGACGATCACGGGACGAGGACGGCTGCGACTGACGACCGTGCCCAACTCCAAGATAATATCCTCCACGTCGGCGAGAGAAAGGCTGGGGGCGAGATACACCCCTGCGACCATAACATCTCCCCAAATTGCCGCGACATAGCCCCGCCCTCGGGTGACGGCCTCGAAGGGAAGGGTGTCGGCGGCAGACCTCATAATCAGTGCCACCGAGCGGTTCGTGTCACACACCCAGTCATCCCTGGGTGGCACAAAATACGGCTCGGCGACAACTGCCACATCGATCGACCACTGCGCCATGCTCTGGAGCAAAAGATCCTGAGCCCTGGCGCAGTGGTTTATGTTGGCTTGGAGGAGACGACGTAGGGCCATTATTGTGTTTCCATGGCCGTTGTCTCCTCCCCAGCCCTCGGCGGATGTTCTGCCGCAACTGGCGGGTGAACCGGCTGCGAGGAGCTGGTTGCCTTCTTTGAAGCCGTGATACTAGCCGGCGGATGAGCCGGCTGTCTCTTGGCATTATTCTTCTTGGGCCTGGCGCAGGCCTTCGACCCGGTCTGATGGTCGGCTGGCTTGCCAGATGCCGCACAGATGACGCAGTGCGGCGTGGCGGCAGTGCAAGAGCCAGCCTTGTGACCGGACTGACCGCAGCGGTAGCACATTTGGCTGCGGTCTACCCCAGCAGTGCACCGTGCCCCCGCATGTCCTCCTTCTAAACAGCGGTAGCACCGATAGGACTTGGGCGCAAGGAGCGCGACCTGCGCCGAGACCCATCCAACCAGGAGCCGTTTATCTTTTATCTTCTTGGCCGCCGCTACGGGACAGCTGACAAGAACTGTCCCGAGACCGGAGACACCCCAGCGTATCGTGCCCGCCTTGACTTGCTCTGGCGGGCACCCTCCGGCCTTGGAGATGGCAGCGGCGACCTCGTCCTGTGTGACGGAGTCGTCCAGGCCCGAAATGCGCAGGTCTGCGCACTTGGTTGGCCTGGACACTCTTACATCATCCGGGCCTAGAGACGCCCTGAGTTTGTCGGCAAGGGCGTCTGCTTTGGGACCACTAGTGGTTCCCGAGATTTCCAATAGGCGACCGCCGGTTGCAGTAGTTTTGCACCGGAGGCCCGTTATGCCGAGATCACTTAGCGAAATCTCGGCTTTCGCCTTTGCCAGGATCCCGGCATATGTGAGGCCCCGCTCCTCCGCCCCAGGCTGCAGGGTGAGAACCACAGCTGTAGAGCGGGGGGTACTGAGCCTCGCGGTCTGGCGCCCGGCCGCCGCTTGCTCCTTTCGGGCCTGTTTGTTGGCCCGCTGGCGCGCCTTTTTAGATTTTTTGGCAGCGCCCGCTTCCGTCCACTCCGCCTCAGGTCTAGTGGCGGTTTCTAGCATTTCTGGCCTAGGAGTTTGTGCAGGCGGAGCAGCCGTAGCACCTGCCTTTTTGGCCAGTTTAGCCTCCTTCTTCAACTGCCTTTTTGATTTATGCCCCGCAGTTTCCTTTTGCGGGGCGGCAGTTGTATCAGTCCTCTCCTTTGTGGCAGCAGCCGCTTGTGCTGGTTGGGCAGCACGGGGCGCTGCGGCTTGGGCCGCATATGTCGGCGCTGGTGTGCTGCGTTGGTCTGCAGCTAGGGGGGGTCGAAGAATCCTCCCTTCAAGCACCGAGAAGCGTGCGTTGAAACTCGCCATCTCCTGACGGATCAGACGAGTCAACTCCGTCTCCTGTGACGCCTGCTGCTGTGACGGCAACTGTGGTTGCGGTTGCGTCGCAGCTTGCGAAAGGCCCACCTCCCGCCTGAGGTGCTCGCGGCGGAAGTTGGCCATCTCCGCCTTGAGCTCCTCGTGCTCCTTGCGGAGCTCCGCCATTTGCGCTGCGAGCTTTGCGTTTTGGGCTCGCAGCAGCGCAGTCTCCTCTGTTGTGGTGCGGGCCAAAAGCACCTGCGCACTTTCCACAATGGAGGCTGTGGCCTCTTTAAGTGCCTTTTGGCTGCAGCCGCTAAGGCCCTTCGAGACCTTGCTCACCCTTTTGATTGCTGCAACCGCGTCAGCCATTCTTTGGTTCAAGTCGGAGGCAGGAAGCTCCTCCGCCTCGACTCCCATATCAGAGACGACAGACGACGACTCCGACAGGCGAGTGACTCTCCCTTCCGTCAACTTTTTCGTCAGAGCCGCAATCTGCCGCTCGTCCTCCTCTAATTTTTCGGCAGTTGCTGCGGCCTTCATAGCAGCCGCAGCCTCACGCCTGGATAGGCCGATACCGGCATATTTGCCGGTAGTAACGGGCCTACCTCTCCCTCCTTTTTTGGCACCGACCTTGGGGGCCGGCACCGCTGTGTCGCTCAGGGCCGAGTCTGACTCTGAGTCTGCATTCTCTCTCGGGCGTTTGCGTAAACGTTGCGAATTTACGCTCACCGCGCTCGCCACACTCATAAGACTGGACGCACTATCAGAATCCGACAGCACGCCCATCCGCTCAACAAGTACCAGAGGTACTTTTTCATCCACTACGTCGTTTTTTGTTTTAGTTTTTTTAAGGTTCTCCATATAGTTCCCACGAGTTGATATAGGTAAGAATGTCCACCGGACAGAGCCTAGGTACACCGGTAAGCCTACATACTGCTGGGGGCGGCAGGTACCAGCAGGTGGGAGCGCTAACGACCGTACACCCAACGGCCATTCATCCCCTCGCCGCGCTCCCGAAACTTGGGATTGGGTGGTTTTTTATCTTAGAGGTGTCCTTCCTCTGGGGCCGGGCGGTTAAGCCAAGCCCCCCGACGGCGGCATTGAAGCATGCCTCCGTCCGCTGTCCGGCCAACCCGACTCAGCGGACCCGCCGGAAGCTCTCTCGTCAGGATTGCTCCGTGAGGAGAGAGCGACTGCCGCATTGGTGCGCCTGCACCGCAGCGGCATTGGTCGCGTCCTTTGCCAATCGGCGACTGTCGATCGGAAAAGAGCGACACCATCTCTGACGTTCCAACTCAGGATGTGAGGAGAAACGTCGTGGAGCACCATGCTCCCCCACCCCGCAGAAATCCGCCACAGACAATAGCCCCTCCGACGTGGAGAACCTATTGCCCGTGCCCAGGGTGCACCGGCCCGACGACTGCTCTTTCCCCCGAACGTATTCGTAAGGAACCAGCAGCCACCAGGCACACGAGGAGGTTTTCTGCACGCACCCCAACCTAACCTAACCTAACCTAACCTTTTTTTTTTTTTTTTTTTTTTAACGGGGGGAAATCCTCATGGATGTCCTCCACCCTGGGGCGGGCGGAGGGGTCTGTCAGACTCTTACTGACTAAAACCACCCCGGTGTTCCATCTCTCACCTACGCCGGGGATCGCGGGAACGTATACCACATCCGTAATCCCCGGCTGGTGCCGGCCCGCCTCTGCGGGCCACCTCGCGTCTACGGAGGGAGTGAGGTGTTAAACACCCTCCGTGACTTCAGAGAGGGGCGCACGGGAACACCTCGCGCCGCCACCTCGGGTCCGGATGAATGGGGGCGACAGACGTCCCCAAGTCCGCCGCCCCTGGACCCAGTTAGGGGGGCCGGAAGAGGGCAGCATACGCCCTCCTCCGACGCCCGGTGCGCCTGCTGCGGGCGGGGTCAGAGGTCGAGATCTCTCTTTCCCTTTCCGCAGCCTCCTTCTGCGAGATAACTGTTTCGCAGAAGGAGACCACCGCGTCCCAGGACTCCTCGCCGCCGACCATAGATTGGACTACGGCCGGTAGCGAGAGGTCACTGCCCACCACAGAGATGAGGTCACGGCGCGGCTCCTCCCAAGCGGCACACTCTGCCAGCGTATGCCGCGCCGTGTCCTCCCGACAGTCGACGCAGTGGTGACACCGAGCGTCCGGCTCCCTGCCTATGCGACACAGGAACTTCCCGAAGCAGCCATGCCCCGAAAGGACCTGTGTCGCACGAAACGTCAGGGAGCCGTGCCTTCTCCCGAGCCAAAGGTCGAGCACTGGCCGGATGGCCTCGACAGTGGCGAGGCCGGCGGTAGGGCGTGAAAGCCTGTCCCGCCATTCCGCCACCAGGACCTCGCGCAGCTGCGACCGACGCAGCTCAATGTGTCGCTGCATCAGTCGCTCGCCGCGCGCCCGCGCGTCCTCGCGCCACCGATACAGTGACGCGAGAACCTTCGCCTCCAGGTCCCACGGCGGAGATCCGGCCAGTGCGCAAGCCGCCTCGTAGGAGATCGTGCGATAACCCCTGATGACTCTGACGGCCATCACCCTCTGCGGCCTCCGCAGAACTGTGATAGTGCTGGCCGTCAGGTCAGCCGCCCAGATCGGGGCCCCGTAAAGGGCCATCGATCGCACGATCCCCACGTACAACCGCCTGCAGGCGGTGCCCGGGTCCCCCAGATTGGGAAGCAGCGTTGACAGCGCCCCAGCCGCGCCCATCAACTTGGGCGCCAGCCGCCGGAAGTGGGGGCCGAAATCCCACCGGCTGTCGAGCACCAATCCTAGGTACTTCATGGTGGACTCGACAGCGATTCGGACCCCCCCGACCACGATGTGTGATCCCGGCGGCGGTGCCCGCCGGGGGCCATGAAAAGCTATGGCCTCCGACTTGTTGAGGGCCACCTCCAAGCCGAGGCGACGTATGCGGCTCACCACCTGTGAGACCGCAGCCGTCGCCAGCAACGCTGCCTCCCTGTACGAGCTCCCCCGGGCAGTGACCAGCGTGTCGTCAGCGTAACACGTCAGGTCCACTCCCGGCTGGAGCTCGCCCCAACCTAACCTAACCTAACCTAACCTAACCTAACCTAACCTAACCTAACCTAACCTAACCTAACCTAACCTAACTAAATTTTTATTAAATTCCATACATAGGTACATATAACAGAATCCACCTTATTACAATTGTCTTGTCTTGTCTTGTCTTGTCTTGTCTTGTCTTGTCTTGTCTTGTCTTGTCTTGTCTTGTCTTGTCTTGTCTTGTCTTGTCTTGTCTTGTCTTGTCTTGTCTTGTCTTGTCTTGTCTTGTCTTGTCTTGTCTTGTCTTGTCTTGTCTTGTCTTGTCTTGTCTTGTCTTGTCTTGTCTTGTCTTGTCTTGTCTTGTCTTGTCTTGTCTTGTCTTGTCTTGTCTTGTCTTGTCTTGTCTTGTCTTGTCTTGTCTTGTCTTGTCTTGTCTTGTCTTGTCTTGTCTTGTCTTGTCTTGTCTTGTCTTGTCTTGTCTTGTCTTGTCTTGTCTTGTCTTGTCTTGTCTTGTCTTGTCTTGTCTTGTCTTGTCTTGTCTTGTCTTGTCTTGTCTTGTCTTGTCTTGTCTTGTCTTGTCTTGTCTTGTCTTGTCTTGTCTTGTCTTGTCTTGTCTTGTCTTGTCTTGTCTTGTCTTGTCTTGTCTTGTCTTGTCTTGTCTTGTCTTGTCTTGTCTTGTCTTGTCTTGTCTTGGCTTGTCTTGTCTTGTCTTGGCTTGGCTTGTCTTGTCTTGTCTTGTCTTGGCTTGGCTTGGCTTGGCTTGGCTTGGCTTGGCTTGGCTTGGCTTGGCTTGGCTTGGCTTGGCTTGGCTTGGCTTGGCTTGGCTTGGCTTGGCTTGGCTTGGCTTGGCCATTGAGGATGCACGCCTGTTGCAGGACGATTTTGACAGGTTCCATGATTATTGCGCTAAAAATAGGTTACATTAAATATTTCTAAATGATGTGTGTGTAAATCCTGTTAAATATGCACCGACAAAATGACTGAGCAGCCTATCCGGTCCTTATAGTGCGCCTACACAGAACAGCAGTGGCAGAGTGCAAAATTAAATACAGTAACTGGATAGGAAGAAAAACACATAAAAAACATATCGCTGGCCCCGGGCAATAAAGCGGTAAACACCGGTTACGCCCTTTTTAATGTTATTTGATTTTTGGCTTCTCTGAGTATCAGTCTATCACTCTAATTTTTTTTTATATTTTTAATACAATATTTCAATGGAATAAATGACAATAACAGCTTTATTGAATGGAAAATTCTCTTATGACTAAATTATGTATTATTGCATTACTCTAAGAAACATTACACAAAAAACCGTAAACATTTAATACGAACTAATCATAAGAGATTTTATTCTGTACAAGCTATTACGCCTTTCTTCCCGGAAATTTATTGTAATATTACGAAAAGTAAAGGGAATAAAATGCCACTCTGTGGTACCCTGGCAGAAGTACTACCACGAAGATGATGTATCTCCGATGCATATACGTTGCCGGCGACCAAACAGGTAACTACGAAACCAGTCAATCACCGATAGAGATACATTAAGAGAGCATAGGATGCTAAGAAAAACATCGAAATCAAAAGCGTTGTTGAAATCAAGTACTTAATGCCAAGACCGTTACATTACCGCTTTCCATGGCTGACCTAGTATCTTCAGTAACATTCAGAAGCGCTGTATTAGTGCTGTGACCAGGACGAAAACTGGACTGAAAGGGGTTGAGGAGATTATTTTTGGATAGTAAAAGACTAATTTGATTGTGGATTAACTGTTCTAGGACTTTGGATAGGAATGGTAACACGGATATTGGACGGAATTCAGAGAAGGATGTGGGGTTGGACTTTTTGGTCATGGAATATTTTGAGCGTCTTTCTACGAACTAGAAAAGACACCGGCAAATACAGAAAAGTTGAGGATGTGGCAAATGACGGGAAGGATTAAGTCCAGCACGGACAGTAATATTTTGCGACTGATACAGTCAGTACTGCATTCGATTCGAGGTAATCGATTGTATGCCGTATACAATTCATTATATTGACTCTTGTTGTGTTTTACCAACCCCCCATGATCTTAGAAAATTCCAAACTTTGGATGGGTCCCCATTTTGGACAGAGTTTTGAATGTGTTGGCGCTTTGCATTCCTACATACTTTATTGCAGCGATTGAGGATTGCGGCTTATTTGTCCCTATTTACATCAGTGCAGACGTTTAAATTTCGACTTTGCCGTAACCTTCTTGATCATCAACTTTTTAATGTCATCTGTCAGCCACGGCGCCGGCAAATGCTTTTACCGCTCAAACAGGTGCGTGAAGGTCATAATAGCTGCACTAGTTGTGAAAATTTTACTTACTCGTCGACTGACGTGGATGCAAACAGGGGAGACCAATCTATATTTCTCACATCCTCGCAAAGACTGTCAATGTAAATCCCACCAAAATTACGTTGCATAAAAATTTAAGCTTTTGTGGCCGAATTTTATATGAAAGGAAAATTAGGTAATGGTAGGAAAAGGCTTCAGCTGAGCATTGACCATGGTTAGCGATGTGATCAAAACAAGAATCAACTCAAGAAGTGAAGAAGAACTCTACTTCTTCACTTCTTGGCACTTAGTGGAAGAATTGAAAGATTATTACAAGCAGTAATATTAGTTAGAGACGAAGAGCGATGGGCCTTTTTGAGGAGGCAAGTATTAAGTCACCCATGATTATACTGTGACTGTAAGAAGGAATCAAGATTTCTGGAGTTTTTTCAAATGAGGAAAAGAAGTTGATATGTAAAGGTTTTGACCATTTTATTTTTGTTTCCAAAGTATAACAGCTAATATAAATTATGTGATTTTATTTAAATTAAGGTTAAATCAATATTTTTTTCTTTTTTAAGTGGTTTTTGTGTTTGTTTCCAAAGTTTATTAAGTAATAAAAATTATGGTAACTTAGTATTTTTCTTTTTTAAGGGGTTTTGTGTGATTATTTCTTAATTTTTTTTTTTGTGATTTGTAAGGTTTTTTTTTTATAAGTACAAAATATGAAACCTACTGTTAGCGAAGTAGACAAAATATTGTAGTTAAACTATGGCGTCAGACCAATTCAGTCGGGGTTCACAGACGAAAGTATTCATTTAAAATTTAATGAAACAAAAATAAGGTAGTAGTAACATATTAATTTTGTAAAATACTGTCTAAAATGGTTAAAAATAAAAATAAATCACATTATTAGATCGGTCTGTTACAATGGTTACATAAAAATATGTTTTATTGATAAGATTCTAAAATGGCGATTAGTGAATGATACATCTAAGATTTGGCTATAAAATTTCCCTGAAGAAGGTGGTAATCGTCTAGTACACTCGAGATTTAAAGTAGAAATTACGTCGTATTATTTTCTTACATTCTTGAATCTCAGTGGTCGATGTGTTTATAAAGACATTAATGATGTTACAATTGAAAGAGGATCGTCTATAATTTGTATTATACATTTTTTCAATTATTTCATTAAATATTTATACTATGACAAATATTTTTAAAAGGTTATATTGGTAAAAAAAATAGCTTTCATTTGACATTTTGAACGCCTGTTTTGGATCACTGTACGCTGCACTATAAACAAATTAGCTTCTTTTATTTCTCCTGTAAAATTCGATTTTTGATATTACCGCTTTATTGCCCGGGGCCAGCGATATAGATAATGGCAACAGACTGTTGCGTAGGCGACGGAACGTAGCCGACAGAAAGTGGCGCACCGAACTCTAAACAAAGTATTGTTATCTGTGCACACCATAATTCAAAGCCGTTCCATGCGCACGCCCAGCCACAGATTATAAGGTACATTCGCTCAACCCCCCATATTTAGGCACATCGTACTATGCAATCTGTGGCTCACTCAACCCGCGTCCAAAATGGCCACCGACATTCTAATTACGCAATTCATTATCAACTATCGAATACCTTAACAGCCAGAGTAAGCGTCATCACTGATCTTGGAGTAACTTTTGACCGAAATCGTATCCTAAATAGGACAGATAGTGATTGACGTTGATAAAAACATCGGTATGTTATCGATGTATGTAATGTAATGCATGGCATAGTGGCATCGATATTATATCGATATATAAAAAAATACATCGACGTTTTCCATACATCGATTGTTTTTTTTTTTTTTTTTAATAAATTAGATATGAATGAGGCGTATATAAAAAGACAGGTATTTACAGAACAAAAAGCTTTATTACGTTTATAATTTTGAAACTGCTGACGTAAATTTTATAGAAACAAAAGAAGGGATAAGGATAAACTCCGCAACTATGGATTCAATATTTGTCTTTTCTTTGCGTTGACTACTCGCAAAGTGGCGCTTATGTAAAAGCAATTGTAAACTAGCAGATTTGCCTCTTTGATGCATCGAATAAATAACATCGATGTTTACTCGATAATGGATTGATTCGATGTTTCGATACTTCGATTAATACATCGATGTAGGTATATCGTCCTTCCCTATAGGTATATATATACATATGTATATATACCTTCCACGTTGTATATATATATACATATAGTTGTCTCTTTTATCAAATAGGATTATCTCACTAGAAAGAATGAGACATAACGATATTTCAAGTTCTGAATCATATTTCACTCATATTTGTATAAGCAAATGTATGTATAGAAGGTATAGAATAACGCAGCGTCTCCATATTTTTCCCATCTCAATGTGTGGACACCAGTGACGGATCAAGACTACTTGATGCCCTAAGCAATCCACGCCTGTGGGCCCCCCTATCCGTATGTCAACTAGAAACGGTATTTAAACCTTTACCGCCTAAAAACATTAGTCTTTTTGTAAAATAAGATGATGAGATGTTACGTTACACCTTAGAAGTGGAGTAGGTACGACAACAATAAAAACCAAAGCATAATACATATATTTATTTATTGAAACTCGCCTTGCGGCCTTTCCGGGCTTTGAATTCACGCAAACGTTAGACGTTAATACTATCTATTAACGTCTAATGTTTTTAATATGTCGAATCGGACTCTATGTATAATATTTATAAATTATAGAGCTTTTCTTGTATTATCTGTCTTTTTTTTTCAGTTTGAAATATTTTTAATTTTGAAAAAGAAAGTTCCGCTGAGCAATTTTTGAGCGATAAAAATATACGCAGGGCTGTTTCTACATTAGAGAAAGCTGATTCAATTTTATCATCATGTATTATTTTATACCTACAATTGTGCGTGAGTTTGGTGTAAACTCACGCACAACAGGGGCCTAAGTCTGCTATTTTTATAAATTTGTCATTCCAACACGATTACATTGACATTTTGCTAAAAGTTCGTAATCTGCTAAATTCATAATGGTCGATCACTGGTCGGTCAATAGTCTCGTAATACTTTTTGATAACCGAGCTATTAAAAGTAATGACTGCACAATGACGTTCTAATGGTAGGTCACTGATTAAAGGAACTGTCAAAATTTTAGCAGACTACCGCATACGCCCGTCATTCATTTGTTATTATGTACGCGATTACCATTCTATGCCATTTCTTTCAATGGAGTGTCACTGGTTGACCACTGGAAAGTCATAGTGACGCTTTTTTATTAGTAGATTACCAAACTTGTAAAAATGGACCATTATGAGATCAATGTTAGACCATTTTGACACCGTTTAAGTTTCGTAATCTACTAATATAAAAGCGTCATTATGACTTTCCAATGGTCAACCACTGACACTCCATTGAAATAATGGTAATCTCGTACATAATGTCAAATGAATGACAGACGTATGCGGTAATCTGCTAAAATTTTGAGAGTTCCTTTGATCAGTGACCTACCATTAGAACGTCGTTTTGCAGTAATTTCTTTTAATAGCTCGGTTATCAAAAAGTATTACGAGACCATTGACCGACCAATGATCGACCATTATGAATTTAGCAGATTACGCACTTTTAACAAAATGACAATGGGATCATGTTGGAATGACAAATTTATAAAAATAGCAGACTTGGGGCCCTGTTTCTTTGTATGTTTCTTTTTTTCGCATCTCTGCATTTAATTTATCAATGATGCTTTAATAACACGTTATTTTGAATTGTTCTCTTGTGCTGAAACTTACTTCAGGAGCTGAACCATCATTGGTAAAGAGTAGATTGAGTCAATAAAGTAAAAACAAATTGACCTATGTATATAGTCAGATATCAGATAAATAAAAAACAGGGTCCGCGGGGAAGGGGTGGTTTGTGATTGGCTGATCGCAATTCCGGTGCATTCGAATTTCCGAATGCACTAGCAGGCAGCAAGTGGGCAAGCGGGAGCGGGGTTATGACTCTAGGTCGAACTCTATGTCAACTTAAAACACGCGAATTTTCAAATTAGTCTTACAAACTTTTTTTGTGTGGTTTTTGGTGGCATGAGAATGAGACGTGATGCCCTTTTTTTTTTTTTTTTTTTTTTGGATGGGAAATCATCAAATGACTTCTCCCGCTCTGGGCGGAGCGGAAGGGAGTGTCAGACTCTTACTGACTAAAACCCACCCGTGTTCCTGCTTGTGCCCTTTGCGTTCCAGGGCCGCGGTGACTCTTTCGAACAAATTCCGCAACCCTAGCAGGCACTGACCCTATGGGGCCCCGTCTTCTTTGCTGACGGCTCTTTGAGGCGCGCGTGGAACACGACGCGCCGTCGACTCGGGCCTGGTTGCTATCGGACGGCGAGCCACCCATAGCTCGCCATCCGCAGGCCCGCGCCTACGGTGGCCGGGAATCGCCCTGCGTTTCCCGAAGCCCGGGGCGTCTTCTCCTGTTGCGGCGGCTGGAGCGAGGAGCTTCCCTCTCTCGCACGCGCTCCGCCTCCTCCTTCGCTAGCATTACTGCTTCGCAGAAGGAGGCGACCGCCTCCCATGCCTCCTCACTCCCGACCATGGCTTGAACCAGGGCCGGACGCGAGAGGTCGCCGCCGCCGATCGCCTCGACGAGGACACGGCGGTGCTCCGCCCAGGCAGGGCAGACCTCCACCGTGTGCTCCACCGTGTCCTCCGGGCCCCGGGCGTGATGACACCCGGACGTGTCCTCCCGCTGGATCCGACACAGGTACCTCCCGAAACAGCCGTGTCCGGTGAGCACCTGCGTCAGGCGGAAGGTGAGGACGCCGTGGCGTCTCTCTAACCACTCCTCAAAGAGGGGACTTATCGCCGCAATGGCGGCGTGCCCAGAGACGTGATGCCCTAAGGACGGATTTTTTTTTTGTGCTTCTTCTGGTGCCCCCCAGACTTGATGCCCTAGGCAATTGCTTAATTTGATTAACGGTTAATCCGTCACTGGTGGACATGAGTGATCATGCGTAGATCACACTGAAACTTTTTAGAAAATCTATAACGGGATAATGTAGTAGTAGAAGTTTTAATTTTTTTTTTTTTTCAAAGTACCTAGTGTCCGTAGAAAATATTTTCTGAAGTCAAGTCCAATAATTACTAAAGACAATAATGACATGATAAATTCATTACACATCGACAGTTCCCGAAGAGTTTCAGTAATTCAAAATTTATAAAAAAATCGTCTGTTTTATTTATATTATTCTGGCCTATTCTAAAAACTTTCAGTGTGACTTCCGTATAATAAAATAAATAAAATAAAAATTATTTATTTCAGACAAAAAAGTCCATAGACAAGACAAGGACAATAATGGTTCGGTTTTTCGCTTAGAGTATAGAATATATAGAGATGCCGTAATGTTCTATATCTTATTTGCTTATACAAATATCTATTAAATCGATACAGAAATAAGAAACTACACTTTGTCTCTTTTTAACCAATGAGTTTTCACATTTGAAGAAAGAGACGTCACACTATTTGTTTTATCTCTTCCTGACAACATTTTCACATATCCGTCAATGTACGTATCTCGCGTGCCATCCGCCATTGTTTGGGCCCGTGGTTTTGAAGTACGTCAGCTGTCAAGTGAACAACAACATTGGGTTTAAATTACGATTTTTAGGGATAAAAACGCTCCAAACTAAATTGTATTGTGCTGTGAGTGTCTAGTGGAGCAAATTGAATATGCCTACGTGTGCAATAATTCAGTGTGGTGCAAGGAAAAACCCCAATCGAGCCTAATTAAACATGCACAGGTTAGTAGCCGTATTTTAAGAAAAACTTTATCATACTGCTATTTTTTTTGTCTATCTATCCTTGTTTTATTTATAGAATCAAAGTTCCCACATGTACATACAAATTATTTCTGATATTTACCTCTATTTGCTAAATTTATATCATGTTTTGTTTACAATAGAAATGACAATTCAAAATAGTGATGTCTTTTATTAAATAAGCTATCGATAAGAAAGTTAATTTTTTTTAGTTTGTATTATATATTGTTGAGTAGGGTATCAAAATGAAGGGCTTGAAGAGACGATTTTGAAAATAAAACTAACAGAATAAAAATAAAAATAGTGATAGTACTAAAACGACAATATCAATTCGTCATGCAGTAGGTGGTGGTTATTTAGTTCACTCTGATATGTTCCACTAACTGCATCAAACTGAAATAAATTTGCATGTTTTTTATTTACACAGGTTCCCTAAAAATGAAGTACTATGCCAAAAGTGGCTTGTGAAAAGCTATCCTTATGAAACTATTTTAATAAATTAACATTGAATAATATCGATGGTCAAGTTTTTTTTTTCTGAAACAAACGAAGGGGTACGTTTTCGGATATAATAACAGTTACATTACATTTATTTAAATAAATGTGTCTTTTCGGTCAGAATTATGGTTTTTCTTCTCCTACTTGAACGAATGAACGGTAATTATAGGTCACAAGTTGCCAGAAGTTATTTAAGAAGTAGTTATATGTTAATAAAATTGTTATACATGATTTAGTTCGTAATGTGATTTAGAAGGCCACTTTTAGTTTCTATAAAATTAAACTCAGATTTCAATGGATAGTTCACAATAATTGGTAATGGTTGGGACTTTCAAAAGTGCCTAATAAATATCTCACTAACATTAGGCATTTACTTTGACCTGGTGATATATTATAGTGAATAAAGGTACATTTTTCATATTACTTTGTTGTTTTAATCCTTTTAATACCTCAGTGTTAGTATCTTTCTACAATATTTATACTCTATAGGCCGAGCCTACGTAAAACGATCGCCCGCGCGGTCCCTTACAAAAGCGCTCCGTTGCGGCCCCTTTTTTATAAGTAACAAATATTAAGTTTTCCATCGACTCTACACATGCACACCTTTAAAGTTGAAATAGCGATACTGAGGGTCAGAGTAATCTTTATGAACAACTTTAAATGTAGAACAGAACCTGAAATCGCAAAAAACCTCGGTTGTCCTTAAAGTCACTCGCAAAAACAAAATTCGAAGTCAGTCAGTCGCTCATAAAATGTAGCTTCTCACCCCTTGTAATCTAATCATCCAAAGTTTAATAGTATTGATAGTAACAAAATTAAATGTACCATAAGAAATGTTAGTAAAGCGCTTATTACACTATTCAATTTTTAGGAAGCCAATTTAGGAAACAGGATAGTGTAATAATTACACTATCCTGTTTCCTAAATTGGCTCTCTAACTGCAATTATTGCAGTTAGAGACCGATTTACTTCGAATTTCTAAATTGTATCCGATTTAGGTTTCCTAAAAATTGAATAGTGTAATAAGCCCCTAACTCTGGTATCGATATCGATACTTTTTGGTTTTGATTACTTATGTGCTTCCCTAGCAATGGCCGCCATATCTTGGGCCAGATTTATAGTAGGTATGCACGCGTATTTCGTAGGTATTTCTGGTCCATATTATTGTAAGGTCTTTGGTTTTTCGTCAGAAGTTCGGAATCTTAAAAAGTATATTTTGCTGTCACATCAACATGCATTATTATTAATTATTTTACTAATGAATGAATCACACTAATGAATAAAAGCTGATGAATTACGATCAAATATCACGGTAATTATATCCTAAAAATTACTAAACAACTCAAAAACGGATCAAAATATTTAATATCTATTTTATAATAAAACAAGTTACGGTAACTTAAAAGACTAGTATTCATTTTTGTTTAAGCTTAAGCTGCCATCTTTGATCCTTTCTTTCTTTTTCGCTTCTGTCATTTCCGTGACTAGTGTACCTAGTAGGTGAATATTTCATTTTCTTTAAGAATAACAGTGATTTTCCACTATTATTGAGCTTGTGGTCACGTAAACGTTTGTGTTTCAGACATTCAACATGCAGAACGACGCCGGTGAATTCGTTGACTTGTACTGCCCGAGGAAATGGTGAGTGGAATTTGAGGTTATCTCACTTTGTTGACCACATTGCGCTGCGACACATGAAAGAATTGCATGCGGTCGCGGGTACAATAACCATTATTTTCACTAAATGTGATGTGATTATATTCAATAATAATATGAATGATCCCAAACATTTGTTCTTTGTAATGGAGTAATGACATCTAGTAGTTTTCATCAAGTTTTATTAATTAATTCTGAGTAAATTGAATTAGTATGAGGTATGTCTCATTGTGATCCCAATCCGTAGGCCAGACAGCTTTATCCCTTATACTTTATCAATAATTAATACAATTAGAACACAGTTCTCACCCTCATCCATAAAAATAACAATGATCTGAAAGATGAACGTTTATGGTGACATTTGAGACACGCTAAGTACGCGCTCAGTCGTAGAACCAGCTACATGGTGGCATTGTTGATAAATTGGGTTCCTCACAGAGTGGGCTGTCTTGACCAGCTTGACAGTAGCGGGTATGTTCGGAGCCAACTCACTAACTATAATACATTTCCTGTCCGACCTCTGTGCCCAAAACATTTGGTGAAAGTGGCATTGTTTTGGGCCAATCAAATAACTGTTATACCAGCAAAAAGAAAAAGACTAAGATCAATTTATTCTCATGTATCAGTCCACTGTTCCAGCTCGGCCAGCAACCGTCTGATCCATGCTAAGGACCACGCTTCCGTGCAGCTGGTGATTGCAGATGTAGACCCCGCCACTGGCCGTGCGGCAGAGTCATCCAAGATGTACGTAGTATGCGGTGCCATCAGACGCATGGGGGAGTCCGACGACTGCATCGTGAGGCTCACCAAAAAAGATGGCATTTTGACTAAGTAAGTTATTGTATACTTTGTCTTGAGGTCGGTACAGTTAGAATAAAACTTGGGCGGCTTGGATGCCCAAGTTGCTGAGGATTTTGAGAGTTGGGGCACTGGACAGGGAAAATCAAACTTCACAAAGTGTCATCAAGTTTGAATTTATGTAGAAACCATAGTGTCCCTTTAGTAAGCTGTTTGCAGTCATGAAAACAATTTATTAATAAATAAAGATTAATTTCTCTGATAGAATTGCCTTGAACTACTTTATACGCTGGAAATATACACCATTTCTGGGAATGTGGAATACGAAATCTCTAGCTACAAAAAAGTACAGCTTTATTTATAACAACTTTGTAACCATCTGCTTAGTTTACTGATAACACATTCTTTATTCAAATATTTCTGAAATCTGCTAATCAGTATTTATTAACTACTACACTATGGTTCATTTTTTTTAATAAGCCTGAATAATTAAATGACACCTACATCGGTGGAGCAAACTCACACCATTAGCTAGTTATTTTGCACAGACTTATCCGATCATTTGGTGTTGGCTCTGCTTGTCATTCTTTGCCATTTTATGGCAAGTTTTCAATTATAACATACTCTTTTTCCATGGCTGTGTGCAGGAAAGGAGGCCAAGACCCTTTGCAGGGTTCCCATTGTGCCAGTTTATATAATATAAATTCTGTTAAGCAATTAAGGCTTGAAAGCGTAACAAACAAGTTCACTTCGACTTATACTATGATGTAGTTGTAGTGGTCGCAGGCAGTACTACTGAGCATGAGTCGTTGGGTTCAATGCCTGAGTTGAACAATTGTCCTGGGCAATGAAGCATACTGATCAGATAAATTAGAAGCAGGTTCAGTTGCCTCGTAACTGTTATATGTGATGTTCCTGTGTCTATTACCTGGAATGTGATTGTAATGTAATTTTGTTCTTTGTTTCAGGAACTATTGAGTTAAGTCATGTAAGGAGCCTATTTTTAAGAATAAAAAAATATAAAAGTTTGCTTGTTTTTTATTTACTTTTCTTGTAAGAATGTACGAGGAAAATATCATGACAAGGTGGAGTTACCGGGGCAGCGCTCGCAGACGCATCGGCACGGGTCCGGTTAACTCCGGTTGTGTGCTCGCGCTGTATAGCCGATGTATTGCCGTCGTGTTGCCTCGGCGATCGCAGCGAGTTTCTGTGTCGCTCGCGCGGTGGACAACTGTCAACAAATATTTTAGTATAAAATAAGACCCCAGCGCCCCCCGACCTTATTACTCAGTAATGTCTGGGAATGATTAGTGTTAGTACCTATGTACTTAGAACATAAAGGACAATAGTAGAACGACAATGGTGGTCAACAGTCTGGAGAACAAGTGGTAAAGTACTCTCGCAGCGTTAATGAAACGTATCTTTCAGCCTCGCACAATACTCTGATATACATAGCTTTGTTAATTTATTTTACTAGTAGTGTTATTTTTTTTTACTATGTTATTTGTCTTGTGCGGGTCCCAAATAAACATTTTTCTTTCAGAGCGGATACATTCCCATCCATAAAAAGGGGGTAGATCTTATAGTAAGGTTTTCATAATTTTGAGTCCAATAACCTCTTCTGGGTTCTTTTTTATGTTGTATCGTAGTTTCCACGATAGACGTTAGTGACCGATTTGTGGAATGTAAATAAATCTTATTCTTAAGAGTCAAAAATAAATAAGATTCCTTTGATTTTTTTTACTTGCATTCCCTAATTCAAAATTTGTATTTCCGAAACAAGTTTCATTTAGGAATTTCAAAAAAATATAAGGAAGTCCAAATTCGCTTGCCCTACATTTTGAAGTTTACGTATGGCCTTTCATTGTTTTAGGGCGATTTTAGTAGATTGAGGATCCAGGGACGCAGAATTTAGCTGACTCAGGCACTCCCTCATTGTTTTAGTGACCGCTGAACATTAATTAGGACGGGTCTGATTACCAGCCCGTCAATTCTGTAAACATTTCATCTTGATACTTCAAAGGTGGAGTGAGCTTGAGCTGAACTGTTGTTCCTTCAGCTTGTCTGGATGAAAGTTAAGTTCTCTTCATGTTCACTTCGACTGAGTTGTCACGCTAGGGCGCTGCGTACCTAGCGCACAGCGAGTAGGGCTGAACTGGCCGTTATTGGAGCCATCACGAAATTACATTAATTATTTAGGTATAGTTAGGTACTTACGTACATATTATATTCACTGAATGTGTCCTTAAGCTCCTTTGTATTATATTTTGTTTCCATAACCACTTCGAGTCCCTGAAAAAAAGAAATCAGTTTTCAGGACGGTATAATACTTAGGTACTTACATTTGAGGATATCGATTGCGTAATGCATAAAACACTCAATTAATCTCTACCGTTGTAATGATAAAATGAAAGAATATGAGACCCATTGCATTCATTTTCCTACAGGTCGTGCTCAAATTCATATCCCCAACTTCCGAAGTTCGTTATGAATAGGCCAGCTGGTATTATGTTTCACCGTGAGCGGTCGCGAGGCTCCGCCCCCGTCCGAGATATCTGACCTCGGTCCGTCAGAGGATTATATTATGATAATGCGCTACGTCGGCGTCGTGAAGAAGCGCTAAGCGCCGCGCCTGCTGTCACTTTACAAGAATTTATATACAAGAACGTGGTTTGCTGTCACTTATAAAGCAGGCGCACCGCCGCGGTCACAGCTAACCAGGGTTTCTTTCACGGGAACGAAGCAGAAATGACTCTGGGCAGAAACGTAGGGTCCTGGGCACACTCGTCACGCAGCGTCACAGACACATCCACGATGCGATGCCTCATCTCTGTTGCGGAATCGCACCTGGACACAAACACCTTTGACCTTGTCCTTGACGTAACCCCAAAGAAACAAATGTAATGGATATCCTGGATAGGTACCTGTCCTCGTAAATACGCAGAATAGAATAGAATACTCTTTACCACGCGTTCTTTAGGGTGTCGATGTGCTTCGCCATACATAACACATCAGCATATTACTGTATTCTTGGGCACTATAATGATCGTTATGTTCTGATCACATTTTTAAATAACACAAAAAACAAAAATATACAAAAACACACAATCACATACAGTAAAATTGTTTTGATATTAAACCAAAACTTGTTTTCCCTCACGTCCTGATAACCGAATTTCGCAAAAATAGCGCAATCGGTCAAAGTCAAGAAAGAACTGAAAAAATCCGTAAAATCTGTTTTTTTTTTTTGGATGGGAAATCATCAAATGACTTCTCCCGCTCTGGGCGCGGCGGAAGGAAGTGTCAGACTCTTACTGACTAAAACCCACCCGTGACCCCGACACCCACCCGCCCCGACGGCGAGCCACCCATAGCTCGCCATCCGCAGGCCTGCGCCTACGGTGATCCGGAATCGCCCTGCGTTTCCCGACGCCCGGGGCGTCTTCTTCTGTTGCGGCGACTGGGGCGTGAGGTTTCCCTCTCTCGCACGCGTTCGGCCTCCTCCTTCACCAGCATTACTGCTTCGCAGAAGGAGGCGACCGCTTCCCATGCCTTCTCGCTCCGGACCATGGCTTGAGCCAGGGCCGGACGCGAGAGGTCGCCGCCGCCGATCGCCTCAACGAGGACACGGCGTTGCTCCACCCAAGCAGGGCAGACCTCCACTGTATGTTCCACCCAAGCAGGGCAGACCTCCACTGTATGCTCCACCGTGTCCTCCGGGCGATCCACACAGTGTTGACACCCGGACGTGTCCTCCCGCTGGATCCGATACAGGTACCTCTCGAAACAGCCGTGTCCGGTGAGCACCTGCGTCAGGCGGAAGGTGAGGACGCCGTGGTGTCTCTCCAATCATTCCTCAAAGAGGGGACTTATCGCCGCAATGGTGGCGTGCCCAGCGCTGGGTCCATACCTACAGCAGTCGCTGTCTCCATACCTCCGTGAGATCCCGCCGGAGCTTCGTCCGCTGCGCAGCAATTAACCGCGGCAGTAGAATTTCACCCCGGCGTAGCGCCTCCACGCGCAACGCGTAAACGTGCGCGAGGGCTCTCGCCTCCAGATCCCACGGCAGCATGTGCTGGACCCCTGGTATCCGTTTGTGCGTCGATGTCCCACACGCTGTACACGCCGCTACACTACAGCTCACCGTGCGCGTGCGTGTCACGTCGCCGGCCGGCCGCCGCCGCAGCCCGGCTTGCCCCCCGGCGGCGGGCGGCAGATGGTCTTCTTCTTGCAGCCGCGCGCGCCGGCCGCGGTCAGCAGCAGGCAGAGCGCCCACCAGCATAGCGACGCCGCCCACTCGACCCACTGAAAACGGTAATAGCACACTTTGAAGACTGCAGTGACAATTGCCCACCTGTATCAAATGACGTTTTACAACAACCTCGAATGTTAATACTTACTATTTTCATCTAAACTATAATCTATCATTTAAATATTAGGTCTTTAGAGTTTAGATACCTATGAAATTTGATATTTGTATGAATATTTTAAAATAAATATTATAGTTATGTAGGTGTACAGCCTTCCTAAATAAACTAAGCATAAAACCAACTACCTACATGTAGGTATTGTATATTTTACAAATGATTGACCCATTGCTCAACAACCGTAGGCCCGCGCCTACGGTGGCCCCGTTCCCGTGCGGAAACCGTACCGGACAATTCTCTGCTAGAACCGACCCCAGCCTCAACAAGTGCCCGACGACGCGGGGCGGTTCGTAATCACTCTTTCTATAATGAAAATCAAAAGTCATTTATTCTATCTAGGCTGAGAGCCCGCAGTTTTTGAAAGTTAAATTTTCACATAAAGACAGTCCCCCAAAACGCCCAACCGTCACCACTTCCTAGTGTTTTAGCTGGGAAGAAGTGGCAACAAACTGTCCAGCAACACATCTGTTTGTTTCGTTTTAAGAATTTTAATTTATGCAATAGTATGCAAATTCATGAATACGAGAAAAAAAAGAGCTTGCCCACTTTGCCAAGTAGCACGCTAGGCGGGTAATGCGGACAGAGAGTCCGCAGGGTGCCCCGGTTTCCCAATGAGGACGAATTTCTCCATCTTCCAACAGGTGGGAACTGGCCCACCTCCAAGCATGCACTTAGGAACCCCCATAGTCGAGGCCCGAGAGTCTTCGAGGCCAAGACCCAGGTCATCCTCTGGCTCCTGGGGTAGTACTTTCGGCCTTCAGCCTGTTGTCGCCACTCACAAGTGTACCTCGGTCACCTCCGGAGGATCGTCGTCCGCTTTAAGCGCCGCAGGTGGCGGAACCATAGGCTATTTATACCAATAGTATGCACAGTACTCGGTGTTTGTAATATATACTTATAAACAATAAACAAACATGTGATTTCAGCAGTTCCGAACGATTTGCTAACATTTATTGAAGATTTCCGTTTCCTATCATCTCTGTTATTCATCAAATCTTCACCAAACTAGAAAGGGACCACGTTGAAATACTACTAGATGCTCTTCCAAACCATCGTACACAATTTTATTTTTTATTTTTTACATTGTCAAGAGGGAATGAGAACATCATCAACGTAGACGAAGCCACGCATTATTAGTCAAACACTAGTCATCAAATTAAATGGGACCACACGACAAGCACCAGCTATTGCAAATCAGTTCCAGCAGGCGCGCGCCAGTCATCGCTAGGCTAATAATACGGGAGCACGACTCACCATAATATAGTTCGTTAGCTCGCCTAGTGTGCGCGGCTGGGCGTCGTGCTCATCAGTTACCAGTACTTGGGCCTGCAGCCCCCGGGGCAGCGCGGCGGGCGGCACGAAGGCTTCTTCCTGCAGGCGAGAGCGCCAACCACCTGCCGACCACAATACTCACAAGTTTTAAAAGTAAAACAGAAAAGAGAGAGAAATTGTGTTTATTTGCGTCAAGTATGACGCATCCAGCGCAAAAAAGAACGGCCAAGTGCGTGTTGGGCCACGCACAGTGAAAGGTTCCGTAATTAAAAATACACTTTCTACTTCTTAAATTTTTACTCATCCATTTACTAACATAGTTAAGTGTTGCTAACCACAATTTGAATCATTGTGTTCGAAGTAAATAAAAATAATAATACTTAATAATTTACTTTTTATAAGTACTCATTAAACTCACTTATAAAACACAATCACACCAAAGATCACTTTAATTCGCAGTTGAAGATCACTCTCGAGTTTATCGCTAATCCAATACTAACTCGGCCGGAAAAAAGGCACGCCATAATAGTTCAGTTAATTCCAGAACCTTCGTGTCGGGACTGACAAGGTTTCGATAATTATGGAATTTTCTAGTACCTACAGAAAAATCTCGAAGGTTTTTGAGTCTACTAGTTCTACTACTCGATACTATATGGCGCTAGTGGTAACGCATGCAGCTGTCTTCCTTGTCTTAATTGTGGCGAGCAACTCTGCCCCCTCCCAAGACATGCTCGTCCCGAGCATTATCTGTCCCATAATAATGTACCAGACGATCGACATTGACGATCTTAGGAGCCCTTCTTGTACCTTTCTGTGTACGGTAAGTAAGTCACGTTATTGATCTTCCGTCCGGTCCGTCCCATTTAGCTTGAAGCTTAGGAGATTTCTCTTTGCTGCGAACTGGATTGTGCAACCACACCAGTGAACCTTCGTCGAACCCTTTATTGCTATAATTTTGCGGTCATAGCGAGTTTTCATCTTTTCAGATATTTGCTGACCCGATTGTCTGACGTGCTCATAAATGTCGTTCATTTTGTTCCGCAAGTCATTCGCATAGTCAGTGATACTGCGTGAGGCATCAGGAGGTATTCCGGTGATCAGATCTACAGGCAGCCGGGATTTTCTAAAGTTTGCGAAAGCACCGATGTGCTTTCCTAAACAACATTTTGGTATGACAGTAAAAACGGTTGTATGTGCTTGTTCCAAAGTTTCCTTTTGCCAGATATCTCTCCACTGTCTGATTAAATCGTTTCACCATTCCATCTGACTGTGGGTGGTAAGAAGTTGTCCTCGTTTTATGAGTACCCATCACTCGGCAAGTTTCCTGGAATATTTGGGACTCAAAATCCTTCCTTGATCGCTGTGAATCTCCAAGGGTACCTACTCTAAAACGACAGCAGGCTTCATGAATTAGTTCATTGGTTTGGAATGGCGAAGACTTCCGGCAACTTAGTTAAGTAATCCATAACCACCATGAAATACTTGTTACCACTTTCACTCTCCGGACACGGTCCCGCAACGTCTAGCGCTATCCTTTCCAATGGTGCACCAACATTGTACAATTTCAATGCACCTCTGCTAAGAGTCTGAGATTCTTAAGGCAAAACTTGACTGTAATAAAACATTTTGGTAACATCTTGCATGCCATGTGTGTGCATACTCGTGATTTGGACAAATAGGTAAATGATCTTTATCTTTTACAGCCGCACAAGTTGCACATTTGCGATTCCAGTGTTCGAAATCGTCACGACAGTGGACCCAGTAAAGCTGATCTCGTATCTTCAGTAGAGTCCGTTTATCTCCCATATGAACAACCGTTATGGTACAGCTGTAGAACATCAGGTACTTTAGCTTTAGGGACCACCATTTGCAAATGGCAGCTGTCTCCCCGAGCGTTTTCCCGTTTACGGCACAGGACTCCATCCTGAATCACGTTTTTGTGACCGAACTCATCACCAGACGTCGCTCCTCGTGGGCTTAGGAGTACTGGCCTTCATGCACTCCAAGATCGGCTTGATGTCCGAATCTTCCCGCTGTGCACATTGTAGGCTTTCCTTCCACTCGTTGCTGAGATCTGTCTTGAGCATCCTCGCAGATACTTGTTTACCCTCTACAGTGCTTGTAGTAGTTGTAGTACAGTGCTTGCCTTACATCTGCAAGCACTGTAGAGGGTAAACTTTACACCCAGCCTCGGATGAATTCAATTTTGTTTTGACAGAAAAAAAAATAGGAGATGGCAGGTTTTATGCAGACAGTTGCAGTCTGCCACCACCGGCCATGGCTGTCTTGGCGTAATGGTCATTGGGTAGTTGTCTAAAAAAATGTAATTAGATAGATTTCCGAAAAACTAAACACTAAACACGTATTGTTTCTTTTTACAAGTAAACAAAAATATAGCAGCATATAATATCTACAGTAGGTAAGTACTCTGTCTTCATACAAACGCATATTTATATACGCAATTCATATCGACGCGCCTTGCTCTCGATATACATTGGTAGGTACACAACAATCGCGAATGGGTTGCACTAACGAACGGTGTGATGTTTTTAGAAGCAGTGAGCGTGCGATTTGCGAATTGTAAATTATGTACAAGTAAAAAGTGTCAACTTAATGGTCCTATAATATATGTACAAGGCTTTTTTTACAGATAATATATGCGATGTGATATGTAATAAAATAAGGTAGGAATAAGTACAGTTATCAGTAGTACGTATTCGTGAAAAAGGGAGACGAAACTTCAAAGTTCCGCATTTGGAACATAGATAAAATTACGATTTACTAAAAGATATACAACAGTAATAGAAAAACTTACATTTTTTCACACAGTACCGACCGACACATTTTTGCGATGTAAGTACCTACTCCTCCATAACAATTTTCTATAATTTTTAATTTACCAAAACCGCCGCCAACTCCATATATTTCTACAACCGCCAATATTTGAGAATATTTTTTACGAAAACACATAACGCTAAAGGTGGGTACAGACCGGTCCTACGGGGCGTAATGTGCCATGCTACGAAGAGAGCATTCGTGCAGTCAGTATTCGTGGAAACGAGCACAGACAGGCGAGCAACAAGCCGCTCGTTTCGAGTGCTCCGCCCGTTGTCGGGTTTAAATCGAATATCTTCGAGTGTTACGCGTTTCAGTCAATATGCTGCAACAAGTGCGTGCCACATGCGTTGATTCTTGACTATATTGGTAAAACATTGAGTAGGATAAAGAAAAAACTCTGTATTTTGATTTAATAATAATTTAGTTGAATCAAAGATCCCAACACAACCTCGTAGACATTTTGAATGAGAGTGTCTTGCAAACCTGGAGCACGAGCGAGCATAAGGTTTGTAACGAGCATGATACACGGATATTAGGACACTGCGGTACGCGACATACGTGCTCCGAATGGTACATTACGGGCCGTAACACCGGTCAATACCCACCTTAACAGCAGAAAATTAATAAAAACTAAACGTGTGCACAATTTCAGCTCAATCGGTTGAAGATAAATGTTTTAAGATTCAGTAGCAAGATTCAAACCGAACATGGACACACATATGTATGTTACGTAAGTACATACGTGGGTACACACATTGCAAGTTAAAGAAAACCAGTGGTCGAAATACGAATAACATTACAAGAATGCTTTCCGCACTTTGCACCGTGCCAAAAGTCCCACTGGGCCGTGCGCGCGGTGTGCTCAAAGAAAGACATAGGCTTTCATAACGTATTTAGTGTGGCTTATTGATTCAATAAGTCCCATCAGTTCAATCTCTTTGAGGCACGCGTGAACCCGGGGCCGGGTTGTGTTGGCAGCTGGATCATTAATGAACTTGATAAGGAACGGTCGCGATCACACCAGTCACAGCGGTCAGCGTTTTGTTTCATGATCCTCAGGTGCAAATAAATCTAAACCGAAATTCACATCGTTGATGGTTATCAAACCGTGTAGAAGACTTTATCCTCAGCGAAACTGCGGCACGTCGTATGTTTACAAGGGTCGGAAGCGCTAACTACACAAACACTGTGCGTCACGACCTATCAGTGCCACATATGGGCTTATCTTGGCTAGCTACGATCGCGCGCGGCGGGCTCCAGGCTGGGGCCCGGGCCTCGCGGGCGCCGGGGCCTCGGGCCCGCGCCGGGGCCCGCTCGCACCGCCACTACCTGTACGAGTAGACACAGAAGCCACCAGATGCCAGCGCCTGAATATTTCATATTTGAGAGGTTTTCGCAGTGCGGTGCGGTCAGCTCACTACATGGTGTTGATTATGGCACGCATATTTTATTTCTTTATTTCCACAACTAATTTTGATTGTGTCATGTCCGCAATTTTCTTTTGTTCTGCTCTGTCAACTATTTATTCTTTCGTTGACGTGTGTTAGCGGCCAGAGAGCTCCGCTGTCAGACGCGGAGGAGCCTGTGCGGAGGATGCAGTACTCGACGCGATGTGCATAGATGTTGCTCTGCAGTCAGCTGCGGTCGGCACGCGGGGCTTGGTCCCACTTTCAAGTCAAGCGTAATAGTGTCTGCGTTTAGCGTCTCTACAAACTGTATATGAAAGCAAAACAAAATGGATTAGAATTTGCAGTAAGAGAAACACAGAATTGTTGTGGAAATACCGGTTATTACCATATTTTCCCATGACCATAGTTTCAGTTACATAAATGATACTAACTAAATAAAAACAAGACATACAGCAAGCCTACTTCACATACCTGAAAGACGGTCTGTGTACCGCCATCCAGTGAGACACCAGTAGGCCACCCACCCTGCCGGCTACAGTGGCCACTAGTCTATTGGGGCTGTCGCGCATCCGACGCATCAGTGATACGATTCGTGTAGTGATGCGCTACAGAAACGCGGCTAGAGCATTGTACCTGTATATAACTGACCCACAGGGCGCACGTGTACAGCGACTGGCAGTAAGCCCTCAACAGTGTTATTTTAACCTCTCACGTACACCGAGCGAACCTACGGCCAGCATGTTACACCTGACAGCCAACGGTCTACGTTCCCTTTCTAAGTCAGCGTCATCCGACAGACTATCGGTGACCAAGTGTCCCAGATATTTAAATCGAGTGAATCTTTTCAGCGGAACTCCGCCCAAGGAAACCGGTGGAACAGTCACATACATATTTTATTCTTCCCCCTAAACAGTAAGATCTCGCTTTTTGTTGAGTTATACATGAGACCATGAGTCACCGCATCATCATCATCATCAACAGCCTATTGCAGTCCACTGCTGGACAATAGGCCTTTCTAATTGGACTCAACTTATTGTTAGATCTATTTTCGGCTTCTCGCATCCAGTTTCTGCCTGCCGTCCTATGCAAGTTACTCCACTGCGCCTGAGGACGTCCTCAGGCACGGAAGTCTTAACGCACTAATCGATGGGCTCAACAACACCATATCATCCGCGTAACTAATATTATTGACACATTGCCCGTCAATGGAGCAACCGATTTAGGTATTGCTGAGCTCACAAATCAGCCGGTTGACATACAGGTTGAAGAGCCTAGCCTTTAGTCTAGAGCGTCGGGGTGCCCTAAGCTCCCTATACCCTATATATAGCTACCTACTTGGCCTTGCAAGTCATTAAACGATATTGAACCAATTCATTTGCCTGGCTGTTCAATTA
Organism: Hecatera dysodea; assembly: GCA_905332915.2. Taxonomy (NCBI): domain Eukaryota; kingdom Metazoa; phylum Arthropoda; class Insecta; order Lepidoptera; family Noctuidae; genus Hecatera; species Hecatera dysodea. The sequence continues at coordinate 12,073,638 of HG995314.1, read as the reverse complement.
AATGCTGGGACGTCACATAGGCAGCTGATCAAATGGCGGCGTTCAATAAAATGGCCAGGCAACCAAATAAACGACTGATTAAGCTAGTTGACTGCGATATACATATAATTAGCTAAACATTCCATTTAGATTTTTTTTTAATTTCATAAACTGTATTAAAAGTCCGAGGTCAAAACAACATGGCACTCCATTAAATGACATTAATGGAATTAATAAATATATTTAGAAGATTTAATTGGAATTAATAAAAATCTTTAGCAGTATACATATTTCCTTTGAAGAAAGTTGAAATCATACGACAAAGGTACGGGTTCTTATAGTAGGCACCTAATTTGGAACACTGATAGATGCTGATAGCCATGTTTCACAGAGTTCCACTCAATCGATTTAAAAGCATCAGCATTCTCGTGGTTTCGAGCAATCAGGGTCAACGTGGGAACAATTTTTTCACAACTGGAACCTTGTCATCGATGACAATCGAAAAGAATATTTATTTTTGCTATCCCTAAACGTTAGTTTAGTGCACGTGTGTTCATATACGGCCGAACCCAATAACCGATCTATCACATACTGGAGATAGAAAAACAAATGAAACAACAGAAAACCTATATAATTTTTCTGTTGTTTCATTTGTTTTTCTATCTCCAGTATGTGATTATGTGATAGATCGGTTATTGGGTTCGGCCGATAGAGTATAGTATAGTCTATGTTCTAACAATCTTTTATTTTGACAGTCGCCCATAATACCTACTCCCACTGCGCCCGCGCGTTCCATCATTGGTCGATGACATCGACAAATGATACTGGAGCACTGGGCCATTGAGCGTCGGTCGATGTTAATTTATTATTTTGTTGTATGTGTGTATTTTACTTTTTATTTGTTTCATATTACATAATATACACATTAGTCTATATCCATTTTTTTGTAGAGTGTTCCGTGAGTATACCCGTGGCATCTCAGGCCCACAGCAGCACTGTGGTATTTATTTATTTTTTTAAATATCGCACCATATTATGCTGAGATAGGGAACTTTTTTGGCCTCGCACAGTTTAAAATAAAAAAAAATTCTGCGAGTCGTCACGTGATCACCCCTTTCCAGTGGTGCAAATGTGAAAAATAAAAAAGCAAGACCTGTTCATAAACAATCAAGTTATGCACATAAACATGGTAGACTTTTACACATCTGGGTACCCCTTCACATCGTACCGGGCGGCGTGATCTTATGTCATAAACGAGTTCCATTGCTTATCTCGGAAGTTCTTAATCAAATCTTCACCAAATTGAAATGGCTCCAGTCTGGTAATTACGTACTATTTCAGACAAAAAATAATCATCGAAATCTGTTGACAATTGGCGAAAAAATCTGAGCAAACACACACAAAAAAAGCAGTCGTATTGAGAACCTCCTCCCTTTATTTGAAATCGGTTAGTTAAAATAAAAGTCGGCGCTCAGTTCAGAAGTATGATATTATATTCGCAACAACAATACACTAAAACAATGACTCGTCAGCGCACTGCAGCGTCGGGGCAGCAGAATATCTGCGCGGCTAGGTAGTGCGTGAGCGAGCGCCAGTAGCCGCGGCACAGCGAGCACAGCGAGAGCTCGCGCCGCTCGGCGCGGGGGGTGCGGTGCGAGCGCTGCGAGTGCTCGTCGTGCTCATAGCGCTCGAAGCGCTGTGCTGACGGCTCCACGCTCCGCGCACGCCGCGTCGTCGCCGACATCGCTTGCAACCGTTTCGCTTGCGAGTACAACTGAACCATTAATTATATAGTCGGCGCGTTTTAACGTAACAGTAGGGATTGTTGTTTTGCTCTTAAGCAAGATCTGTTCCTAGCTCATAGAGATCATTTAAATAACTGAACAATCTTGGCCCGCACGATCTGCCGGTCCATTATGTAAAGATCTCATCTTGAAAACTTTTGTTCAGTGCTATAAACCAACTGTCAAAATCAAAAGTAATTTATTCAAACTAGGCTGATAGCCGGCACTTTTTGAACATCAAATTTTACATAAAGACGGTCCCCCAAAACCCACCTTTTTTCACTTTGTAATCTTGTGCCCTTCACCAAGCTAACTCGGTGAGATTCTTACAAATATGTTGAAAATGTTAGAATCTGTGAGTCAGTATTCCAGTGATCGCGAGAGACTGCGCGCGCAGAGCTGCGGCGGCAGCTGTGTCGTGCGGGAGTCAAAGCTGTGTCATGTGGGAGTCAGAGCTGTGTCGTGTGGGAGTCAGAGCTGTGTCGTGTGGGAGTCAGAGCTGTGTGGTGGGGGAGTCAGAGCTGTGTCGTGTGGGAGTCAGAGCCGTGTCGTGTGGGAGTCAGAGCCGTGTCGTGAGGGAGTCAGAGCCGTGTCGTGTGGGAGTCAAAGCTGTGTCGTGCGGGAGTCAGAGCTGTGTCGTGCGGGAGTCAGAGCTGTGTCGTGCGGGAGTCAGAGCTGTGTCGTGTGGGAGTCAGAGCTGTGTCGTGTGGGAGTCAGAGCTGTGTCGTGTGGGAGTCAGAGCTGTGTCGTGTGGGAGTCAGAGCTGTGTCGACTGTCGTGTGGGAGTCAGAGCTGTGTGGTGGGGGAGTCAGAGCTGTGTCGTGTGGGACTCAGAGCTGTGTCGTGAGGGAGTCAGAGCTGTGTCGTGAGGGAGTCAGAGCTGTGTCGTGTGAGAGTCAGAGCTGCAGCGCGACGCACTCACATGCACGGGGTCATCGAGGTCGAAGCCGCAGCGCGGATCGCCGCCACTAGTGCCGGTGGCAGCGCGGCTCTCGCACGCTACTACGCTGCAGATACATTCAAAAAGTATTGTACTCATTTACTCATTCCTTAAATAAATTAAAAAATCCGTAAATATGTACTTTTTTAGCCTGTAGTGTCCCAAGGCTTGGTAAAAGATTCCTCCATATCTTTCGAGACGTCCTTTTCTTACGCCCACGCCACCTCGAATAGCTTTTGTGGTGCTCGTCCAGGTCATCTCTAACCGCTCTCTGGGTCAGCCTTTTTTAACTGAGACTGAGACTTTTGCCCAGAGGTCATCATGCATGCAAATAAATGACCCGCCCAATCCCATTAGAGCCAGTCCCCTTTTGGCCACGTCTATGAATTACTTCTATCTGGGCATGTGTGCTCCAAATCATCACTTACCATCAGGTTAGATTCGAATTCGAATTCGAATTGATTACGGCTTAACGTGATTCGCGAGCTCCGAGCACAAGGAGTCTCTGTATGTTAACATGACCACCCATCGATACAGACTGACCTCGGCAAGCGTTGCTTAACCTTTAAGATTGACCCTTGCAGCTGTTTTATTTTAGCCACGAGCTCCTTGCATGTCCAAAGTTATCAATTTAAAAAAAATGGAGCAAAGAAGACTAGAGAGCAGTGTTACGAACCTATTCTTGCCGTGAGTGCACCGCTCTGTGACGACGTTGGGTCGAGGCAGCGCGTCGATCGTGCACGCATCGAGCACGCGGCGCGCGCCCGCGTCGTGCACGCGCCGCGCGCCCGCCCCCCCAGCACCACACGAGCCGCATGCGCCGTACGTTGAGCCGCCGTGGATCTGAAAAATCATAAAGCCTTTGAACTAGGGTTCCGCACACTTTTATAGCCCGTGGACCCTTTAGTGATGTTTGAGAGGCCTGAGATTATTATTTTTTGCTTTTGTTTTTAAGATGTCCAGGGAGTTCCTCTGCAGGAGATTTCATCCTCATCCTTTAGCACCTGTCACCAACTTTTCTATATCATGGCGTTTCAGTCGTTTAGAGTGGCTAATAGTTGCTAATGCGGTATTAAAGTTATCTACGTGATAATCCAACCCCGTTTTATATTTATTCCGTTAGTTTAACTTAACAGTTCTTATGCTCAGAGCTTCATGGATCTCTGTGTTGGTGATGAACCACGGTGCATTTGAAATGGTTCTTGGATGCTTTTGTGCTGCATTTGGATTAGAGTCGCTATCACTTCCCGACAGTTATGCGCCAACATTCATATTGGTTTTAGGATCACTTACTATATCCGCAGTTTGATAACGATCGACAGTTTGGAGTTACGTGCCATCAGCCAGTGAATGAGACAGCATGTTCAACTCGTTTAGTTTTGATTTTAGGTGTTTTTTCCAGGTCATACCGAGATATCGAACAGTCACTGCGTGACAAAAGTCACCCATTTTACCGGAGCACAGATTACCTAATGTTTTCCTGGGAGGTCGGCAGTGTAGACGGCATATAAGACGGATCAGACAGATGCCTTTATAGCCTTGTTTCCGTCCTCTGTCAACTGAAATAATCTGTTTGTGAGGTGACTGACGACTCCAACAACAGGTATTCCGTCAACTATGAGGTAGGGAGAGGGACGTTTTGATTTTGCCACACTTTATGAAAGGCTGCGGAGCGGTAATCTTTATTTTGTAAATACTGACTGAGTTCTATGACTCGTGATGTCACGCTTGCGAGAGCCCGATATAAGCCTGAATTAGCGAGAATCGAGGACGCAGTTGTTGTTTAGCTATGTCAAGTGCATACATTCTAAATTGTTTCTTATTACTTTAATTCACGCAAAAAAAAAAATATGTGCAGAGTATTAGCTACCGTAACAACGTTATGCGCGACGTGCAGCTCGCGCGAGCGCTCAGCGCCACTCGGCTCAACTCGGCTCGGCTCGGTGGCGACGAGCTTGTCGGAGACGGACACCGAGCCGGACGAGGCAGGGGCGGGACGGCGCGGTGCCGGGGGCGCAGCAGGGGGAGGCGAGCGAGCGCGCGCCGCGAAAAGCCGATTGAGCTCGTCCAGTTTGTTCATGATGATCTTGTACGTCTTGCACTCGTCTGTCTGCGCACAAACTGGCTGGTTGGTGGAGCTCGAGCTCTCTCGCTGCAAATTACCAGTTTGGTGATCGGAGCGCACACCGATGTGGTGTGGAGTTGTGGACGCAGGCTACCGGACACATTCTTCCTCACCGCTGAGGCGTCGTCCTAATATACCTTATAGGTCTCACAGCGCTACGATACGCGCGATACGCCATCGCAGACACAGTACGCGAAACCCGCGTCGCAATTTCCGGTTATGTCGATCAAATGATCGCCACGCGTTGTTGTTGTTATATTAGGACGACTCTTGGCGCACACCTACTGCGACGGAGCAGGCGGCCGTACGTTATTCTTATGATTATAATAAGGCACCACAAACCACAGCGTTGTGCGTTCCGATCAAGAGCCCGAAGCTTTGGGACAGACACAATCGATAACAATGCTATTCATTTTGCACGCAGTACTTACATAGGTAAGTATTGTAAGTTTCACACCATACCGCATAAATTCTAGAATTGTGCACTGATTGCTCACCACTTTATGACAGTACAAAATATCTCGGAAAGATGGGGAGAGATCATAAACTACTAGCTTTTGTCCGCGGTTTCTCTCGCATCAATATTTTCGCGGCAAAAAATGCCTACAACCGTCTCCTTGGTCCGGTCTCCAGAATTTTGATTCATTTTATCGTAGAAGAATTGTTCGATTGACAATTTTTCGCTAGTTTATAATCTCTCAAGATAATTTAATAATCTTATGTTAATTTTCGTTAGCAATTATCTGGCCAAAACATCATCATCATCATCTGCCTAGCCTTTTCTAAGCTATGTTGGGGTTGACTTCCAGTCAAACCGGCCACATATTTTACAATTATTAATAGAAACATTGTTAATAAATAATAGGTCCCGGTTACCCGGTGCTTGTCCTTGCGGCGCTGGTCGCGCGTGCTACGACTGCTGGAGCTCACGTCGCTCGTGTCGGTCAAGGAGCGGTCGGAGCGCCGCCGCGGTGGGGGGCGCTCCGACAGGCGCTCGCACAACTGCGCCACGCGAGCGATCTGAGCTTGCTGGTCGAGCAGCGCTCGCTCGCAGACCGCTCGGAATGCTCGAAGCGAGTCGCTGGACCCAGCGGCCGGGGTGCGGGGGGCGCGCACGCCCGTATTGTCGCCGCCCACCGTGCGTCTGTACACGGAGTTGAATAGAAATGACATACAGAGCGTTCTCAATTATTTGACCTCTGAACAATATGATGCAAAATCACAGTTAAAATAACTGTGAGAGACGCAGACTGTAAGTACATCACGTTTGTATTCCTTGATAGTTGGAGCAGTCGCTCACAGACACAGCTATCAACCGATCATATCGATATCTTTCAGAACTCCTGTCGAAATCTTTCACTTCTCACGCAAGTAAACTCTGAGCATAGTCGTCTCCATTACACTTTGGGCGATGTTTTGAGGCCTCCTAATGAGAGCGAAGTCTAATAGATGGGTTATGATTTTAGCAGTCTATGTTTAATTTTTATCTTCAAGAAAGTACACATACATTATATAATACCAATTTAAAGATTAAATACAGATTTAATGAAAGTTCATTAAAGTGTAAAGTAATTAAGTTTTCTGTTAGGCAAGGCCACGTACCGGTGCGGGCGATGCTTGCGGCGCGCGTAGCTCGTGTCGGAGAGGCCGGAGTCGTGCGAGTAGTGCTTGCCGTGCGCGCGCACGCGGCTGTCGCTCGAGTCGCTGGGCGCGCTCAGCGGCGCGGGGCCCGGGAGCCCCGCCGCGGCCGCGGGCGCCGGCGCGCCGGGGCTCAGCGCCGCCGGCTTGCGGTCCACGCCGCCCGCGTCTACCACCAGTTTGTCACCGCTGTGCAACACAGAAACGAGAATGGAATTGGGCGTGCAACAATCCCGCCATGTATCTTTGTATTGGACACCAATCATGTATCAAATAAATAAGCAAAGCCGAGCTTAACTCAAAGTTGTCTGTCAGCAAGGTTTGCTTAGTGTCAGTATGTTACTGTGGGGCAGTACACCGTGAATCATAATAAACTGGCTTCGTTTATTTGACTGACAGACCTTGAAAGTTTAAAACGACCTGTAAACACTGCTTCAGAGGTGCCTACACAACTTGTCAAATCGATTTCCTTTTCTGAGTTCCTAATAGCTACTACCTGGCGGGAGTATTTAAGTCAAGAGGGAATAGATCACTTGTGGATAAGCTTACTATCAGTCAGGTCGAGGTCGACCGCGACCCGGGCGAGACAGATGTGTGTGACTCACCAGCGCAGCACGTGCGCGTCGGTGCGCGGCGGACGCACGGCGCCACGCATGAACTTGTCCAGGTCGATGATGTCGGCTGGCGCGCCGCCGGCGCCGGACCAGGAGCCGGACGACGAGCGCTCCGACATGCTCGCTAACTGTATATATAATATGTAAAGCATTTAATTTTTTTTTTAAATATACTACCTGCAACGCCAACCACACTCAAAGTAAAAAGTTATATTCAAATTAGGCTGAATGTCGAAATTTGTTGAACCTCTACATTACACAAAAACAGTCCCCCAACTCGCCTCTCTTCCTAGTGTATATGTCGCAGGTTTTTCATAAAATTAGGTTCTTGATCAAAAACCTAGGTTTTTGATGAGCTACATCTTCAGCTCCACATCGCTCACCTATCCTGTGCTGGGTTAATATGACTTTTCTTTTGTGCTTGATAATGCGGTGATGCGGTCAGTTATCAAACACAAAGCAAAGTCAAACAAACCGCCTAATGCCGTGAGCGTGAGAGCGAGCAATGTGAGCTCGAAACTTGTAGCACCTTCCTTGATACGATAGGTTTTTGAGCCCCCGACGCAAAAAGTGGGGTGTTATAAGTTTCGATGTGTGTCTGTCTGTGTGTGTGTCTCTCCGTGGTATCGTAGCTCTCAAACGGATGGTCCGATTTCGATGCGGTTATTTCCATTTGAAAGCCAATTTCCTAGCATTGTCGGTCTCGCTGAACGGGTACTACCACCTGGTTCGCGCCTGGCAGTCGCGGCGGGCTATCGCTATAATGTAACAAACTTTAAATATCGATTATTCTTCTTCTATCTATCGCATGGGCGGCATATCAGTTGTTAAATTGGTCCGCTACGCTGCCAACTTTTTTTCTATGGGAAATCATCAAATGACTCCTCCCGCTCTGTGCGGAGTGGAAGGTAATGTCAGACTCTTACTGACTAAAACCCACCCGTGATCCTTCTAGTGCCCGCCGCGTTCCAGGGCCACGGTAACTCTCCAACAAATTCCGCAACGTACGCTGCCATCTTGATTGCGTTCTCCGAGGCGCTTATGAGCTCGTCTGGTGTAGGTAAGTACATGTATGAGGACAAGCAGCAATATCGATTCTGAACTAGCGAAACCCCGCCGCGATTTTAAAGAACTATTAAAAATCTATTTCGCAACATTCTCGGTAGGGAATGTTGAAAATCAAAATTGTTAAATTGAGTACCTAGTACCTACCTATAGTTCTTTGTTAAGTTTCATCAGAAAATATAATTGTTAAATATTATTCAACTCACATTTCGATAACTATGTAAATGTGAAAGTTTGGATGGATCAATCACGCCATAACGGCTGATGGATGAAATTTGGCACAAAGATAGATTATACTCTGGAAAAAGCATAAAGGAGTACCTATGTATGCTCCGCTGGGATCATTTTCTACATTCATACGGGTGAATTCGCAGACAGAAGTAGCATTAAACAACACTCGTCAAAAAAGCTCAGTTCTGCAGCATATGCTGTTAGGAAAATTCGTGGCTTAACTGATTTAGAGACAGCCCGTTTAGTTTACTTTAGCTACTTTCATAGTGTGATGTCATATGGCATTCTGCTGTGGGGAAATGCCGCCGATATTCAGACAATATTTGTCTTACAAAAAGGGCTATTCGTGCAATTTATAAATTAAGTCCCAGACAGTCCCTCAGAGACAAATTTAAAGAGATTAATATTATGACTGTGCCTTCCTAGTATATCTATCTATGAAAACCTCTTGTATGCACATAAAAATATTAATCTGTTTAAAAAATACAGTGATATCCATAGCATAAATACTAGGAACAAACACAATTATGTCGTTCCTAAAACCAGGCTCAAAAAAATTGGTGGTTCGTTTCGATGTCAATGTTTACAAGAACTAAGCAGAAATAAATACAAATCATTTATAAAACGTAAGCTATGCCAGAAAGCTTTTTATACATTTAAGATTATCTTGAGGACAAGAAGGCTTGGGATTGAGCTGCTTCAGTTTTGTACACGGCCCAATGTTTTAATGTTTTTGTTTTGTTCTCTTTTGTGCGCTTTTTGTTTATATTTATACAGTTTGACATTTTCATTTACTTTTGACATGAATGTTTACTTTTTAAAGTATTCTTTTTATTTTATTACAATTTCTTATTTTGACATGAATACTTACTTTGTAAAGTATCATATTTTTTATTATTTTATATCAATATCTCATTTTGACATGAATACTTACTTTGTAAAGTATTATATTTTTAAATTTTAATTTTATTCCCTATTGTGAATGTGAGGACTATGTGGGTTATTATTAGCTTTTTCCTCTTCAAGTATTTTTTTTTAACGTTGTCTGGCTGTTTGAGTATTTTTGTGGCCTACCCAAATGTCCTTTCATTGGCATTGTTCGTCGAGTTGTTGAGCTCCTTATTGATTCTAAGTTGAGCTAATTGACTCTGACCAAGGCTTGCACTGACTGGACAGGTCCACTCAAAACGGTGTGGTTCCTTCTTAAAAAGACCACTTCAGACACTGATCTGCATGGTCCTCATATAACGTATTGTGAATATGGGGATCATTTAGATCGCTACGTCAGGGGTTCATTCATGTTAGTCTGGCGGTTTGAGTTCTTTAGGTGGCCTACCCAAATGTCCTTACTTTGGTATTGTTCGTCAAATCGTTGAGCTCCTTAAAGTTCTAAGTTTGAGCTACACGATAACTGACAAATGCTTGCACTGTTTGGACAGGTCCACTCAAATCTGTGTGGTACTTTCCTCAAAAGACCACTTCAGACACCAACCTACATGGTTCTCATATGATTTTACCAGTACAATTGTATGGACTTCAAAAGAGACCTTGACCTCTGAGTTTGTTTCGGTGTTTCTTCTCAGGGTAAAATTGTACCTAATTTAAATGCCTCCTCCCGCGCTGACCGGCGCGGGAGGAAGTGTCACACTCTTGCTAACTAAAACCTTTGCAAATGCCCTTAGGGTTCCAGGGCTGCGGTAACTCTTTCGAACAATTCCGCAACTCTGGCAGGAAAGCGCGGCACTTACGTTCGCAGCTGGGTACCGCTAGAGGCGGGGGCGCGCGCGCGGGCGGGGCGCGGGCAGAGAGGGGGCGACAGGGCCCGGGCGCGCGCGAAGTCCCATGGACTGCATCAACACTGCATATCCTTCCACTCACTGACACTAGGTACCATTCTGACATCTGCCACTTTGACAGGCAACGCCTTTCCATGTTCGAAAAAAGAAGAAGAGGAAGAGGTTGTTCTTTGCGGATTACTAGAAGCTTTTTTGAGATTGTTCAGATGCAGAAACCGTTCGTTTCTGCCGCTAATTCAAACGGGGCTCTACACGGAGTCGGCACGGTACTTTTTGCTATATAGGACTATCAAGTTTTCCCGCAATAATCTTCAGGTAGCTGTTGGAACTGTCCCTCACCTTGCGCATCAGCGATGCCGCTCACTTACGTATTGTGGCATGGAAACCATCCACATGTGCGGCAGCAAACATCGCTGATGCGCTGCAATAGCGAGGCAGGCCCATCAGCAACCTGAAGGCATCATTGTATTGTACCCGCAGCGCGCTGACAACCCGTTGTGTGTAATTGACCCACAGGCTACTGGTATAGAAGGACTGGCAGTATCACAGTAGGGCACATAACCTAAATAAAGAATTTTTACATCCTTACTACAACTTGCAAACCTGCGGGCCAACTTGTTACACCGTACTGCCAGCCCCCTGCGTGTCCGTTCCACATCCAGATCCTCGTTTACCACATGGCCAAGACAAACAAACTGACTGACCCTGTTTAGCGCTACCCCACCCAGCGTCACGGGCGGTATGCAAGACGGTGCCTTGCGCCCCGCCCGAAATACCAGTAGTACGCTCTTCTTGACATAATAAGTCAAACCGTGAGTCCTCGCATAACCCTCACAGGTGCCCATCCAGCAGGGCACTGGTCGACGGGCTCAACAGCACCATATCATCAGCGAAGCTAATATCTATTGTTCACCATCTGGTCATCTATGGAACAGCACATCCTGGTGCCGTTGAGCACACCGACCCTTATGTAAATGTTAAAAAGCTTAGGAGAGCTTAATCCCCTTTGGCTCACACCACACTCCAATTTATATACAGTGTGAAATCTTAATGGTTGTTTTCCCGCGGCAGGACGATTACCCATCAGTAGTACTATCGAACACACAAATTTAAACTAAAAAAATAAATGTTTTTTTTTTCAAATCATTAAAAAAGTGTTCATAAACTCGAAAGTGCGAGAATCAATAGTAGTGCACTAGACATAAAGTAGGTAGATACCTACATGAGACGCACGTACCGCCGCGTACCTACATATCGCGCGGTGCACTACTGTTGGTTCAAGTCGCTTTCGAGTTTTGTTTATCACAATTGTTAATCTGCCATTTATGGAGTCTAATATTTTTTATATTTATAAATCGATTGTATTACCGATACAAACTCATTTCGCTTCGGGAAAACAACCATTAAAATTTCACACTGTATAATTGATAGGCATCTGAAAATGAACCTGACCACCTTACATTATCAGTCTGATGGCGGTACAAATTAATATATTAGTAACACCCTCAGGCACATTGTTTTCCCTAAGTTTGTCCCGCAATCTGTCATAATTCACATTGTCAAAAGCCTGTAAGAGGTACAAAAAGGCAGCATATCTATACTGGCGTCTTACGGTCCGTGTAGTACCTAACGGTGTGCTTCAAGACTATATGGCACTTTCAGTAGAGAGACCAGACCTAAACTCGAATGGGATGTCCTCGAGTGCTACTGACTGGGAAAGATTCAGCACACCGTCCAGCACCTTGGCAGCTATAGAAGTCAATAAAAGCCTGTAATTGTGTTTGTCACTGACATCAGGGACCTGTTTTATTTTTTACAATGGGTACTACAACCGCCTTCGTAACATCACCAGGCAAACAGTCATGACTCAAACAAAAAGTGTAAACATCGCCAACACCCCACACAGGTGAGGACCCGCAACCTTTAGATGCTCCACGCTGAGTCCGTCGTGACCAGAACACTTACCCCTACACATGTTATGCAAGACCCTCGACATGTCCTTCGCCGTTACACTAACGGGCCTGGAGCATTTCCTTCTGCACCAGTACTTGTTGCTGTCTGAAATTGCTCCCTAAATACGTTTGCGATGACCCCGCTTCTACTTTCCCCTGCACACTCACCGGGAGGCTCGGCTTAGGACTCAGTTCATTTGTCTGCTTCCAGAATTGCTTACAGGACTTATTGTCATGTAGCGTCGCTAGTGTCCATACGAACCTGATGATCGCGATTGTTCTGTGGGAACTTAAGCTTGTCTTAAATATTTTCCTACCCTCTGACATTGCCTCCCAAGTAGGGCCAGACTCTGGTTTACCACAGACACGCCACCTCTCAAAATATACATTCTAATGATTTTGTTCTTCGGCTCTCACCTGCCCACAATCTCACCTGACGGGAAGCGAAGGTGCGCTCGCCGATGGAGCACGCTCGCCCAGGAGCTACCTGTCCACTGTGGCAGCTTCCAGCAGTCCACTCCTTAGCTGTGCGCACAGGGAAAGGCTTCCCAGACCGTTTTGTGTGTGCGTGTGTGTGGTGTCGCTATGTACCGCTGGCGCCGTACTTGTTGGCATATACATATGTAGGTCTAATTTGTAATCATACCATCGCGCTAGCATCCTGGGGGTCAATAAAACTCGAGAGTGTTCGGCAAGTTAATTTATTACAATACATTTAATTAAGAGTACATTACATATTAATTTGATTAATTCAATTATTTCCAGCGAGCGCCTGGCACCGCGACAACGACCAAACAAACACAACTTATAATATATACAAACATATTTACAAACATAACATCACGCTGCACCCCCAGCGGGTCAGGCAGACCTGTATATTATACAGTGTAACGTAATAAGCGCAATACCTGAAGCGGGGTCATTGTACTCATCATTACGAACAACTGTTACTCGTCGACTGCCCCATACATTCATGTGCGCATAACTCGACAAAATGTACCGAACAGCTGCTTTGTTATTCGAGATCGCGGTTGATAATAGTCAAAATAGTTCATAATGATGAGTGCAGTGATCCCTTTTCAGGTGTTGCGTTTATTCTGTTACACATTCCGTCAAAGTGCACGTGACAAACAGCGACACCTCCGCGCTGGGACGGAGGAAAAACTCCAACAAGAATTGACAAACTTCGAAATTGAACCCATGACCTCATACTGAAACATTGTATACATAGGTACAATAATATAGTACACGCGCGTTAATATGACACATAGAACATTAGAGAAATATGCAGTGGTATGTGTGACAGAGACAACGTCAGATAATACTCATTCTAATACTCCATTAAACATCCCACTGTACTAAAACATAAGCCAGCCCTTCTTTGTCGAATTTTTCTCTTCTTTGTTGAATTAAATAACACTAGTTTCACCGTTTCACGCAAGTACAGCGAAATAAATAGATATCTAATACCCGCTTACGCAAATCAGAATGTAAAGGTCAAAGGTCAAAGATTTATTTGCCGATAAATATCGTTACAAAAGTTCTTACAATGGTATTAGTAGTAGTAGCTTAACTCAGAGTTAGATGTTAACACGAGGTTAAATAACAAAGACTCCATGCATAACGTCCCCGGGTTAAATCTAACTAGGAGTTACAACCCCGGACCGGTGCAACTCGCGCTCCGAGGGTTCCGACTGAGTCTTCATTATTTCCGAGTAGGTACCTACACATTTCCTACGGACTTTATTTGCGTCACATAACACAGAAAAAGAAGCCTCTTTTTACGGCTTTTTGGACAGTTTTTACGGATGCTCCGCTCCTGTAGGTCGTAGCGTGCTGCGTGATGTTATACAGCATATAGCCTTCCTCGATAAATGAACTATCCAATACTAAAATACTTTTTCAATTCGACCCAGTAGTTTCTGAGATTAGCTCGTTCAACCAAACAAACAAACTCTTCAGTTTTTTATATATTAAATGTGATAGTCGTTGAAAGCACTCTCATATTCTCGAAAATAAAAGTTTGTAATCGCAAAAAAAAAAATTTTATACACATAGGTATATGATAGATAATACTACTATAGATAAGTTCGAAATTTTCAGACTTTTTCTTTTCATTAAGAGTAAGAACTATCTTCTTGCCAAATTACATGACTACTTCATCAGGAAGTATTGAATAGAGTTTTGAATTTTAGCTTGATTCATCTACGCATTCCTGAGAAAGTGATCCTATAAGGGGTCCTAGTGCAAATGGGCCAAGCAAACTGACTACCGCTTACATTGTCAGAACATATTTTTCAAACCACAACAAGGGGAAAGTCTCAAAAAAAAATTACTTAAAAGACCGCTATTGAAGTTCCAGTTGCAAAGAAAATCTTAAGCGTTGGCAACATTCTGTTTTTATTGTTTCTGTACAACATGTTTTCTCGCTATGTGTGATATTTGAGAGCAGTGGTGACGAAATACATCACACAAAACTAAAGTACCTGCGTTCAACCGGGATTAGACGGGGCTGTTGCCTCCAGTTCTTTAAATCACATTTTGTAGGTTAGATTAGCAAAATTATGTCTTTTGTAACGTAACAGACAATGGAGACGATACTGTGCGTTGACAACTCGCGTGTCGTCACTCGATGGTACACTTAGTACAAACTTGTGCAAATGTGCCACACGCGCTAATCTCTAGAACTACCAGTCAGTCAGCTTTGGGATTGCTTTTGTATATGACGGCCACATTCATGAGGAAGGCTATACGCTGTTCGGGAACGGGCAAATCAGATTGCCTGAATCAATAACAAACAAGCTTCCATTACGTCTCACAGTCGGGTAAAAAGTACCTTATAACAAAAACTCATAAAACCAGTTTAATAAAAAATAATGAACTTTGGTTCAGTTTAAATAAAGTCAATATTTGTTTAAAGTAAATTAATAGATGTTTTTTATTTCATTTCAATGGCTTTTAAGTAAGTATTTAAAAGTTTGTCTCTAGCATTGATCATTGTCGCACACATTTATGACATTTCAACGGAAAATACACCGAATAATGAAAAAAACCAAAACTTTAAATACTTATAGGAATTTCCAATCCGAGGTGATACCGATACATCGCAACCATAGAAATATAAAATTATATCTATGATCGCAACCAATAGAGATTTTTCCAGAGGAATAAAAATATGATTCTATTCAGTCCGTCAGTTAGATTATCGAAAAATATTGGACACATATTTTCTGCTTTATCAAATCTATAAAAATTGACGAAGATAAAAAGCTTCAAAGATGTGCAAGTGGGGGCTTGTGACGTCACGGCGTGGTAAAAATCGTAACACGAAGTGACGGCACACGAGTTTTCAACGCACTGTATCGTTTTCGTATTTTGTTTACGTGAATAAAGATAAAAAACATGTCCCATATTTATTGGAAGTCTATCTGACGGACTAATTAGATTTTTTTAGTCAACTATCATATTATTGACTTTAGCGTCGTGTATTTCAAGTTGACTTTTAAGTGAGCATTTGTATTTAAAAAGCCTTAGGTAATAAAATGGGTTGTAATGTAATTATGTCTTATCAGATGGAGTGAGATCGGTTAAAATATCACAAACATGTACGCAGCTCTCCGCGCGATGTACAAAACGAAGCCAAGCGTCCACCTACTGTACTGTGACGTCCAGCAGTCTGGTCTGCCGTACAGTCGCCGCTACATAGCAGACCCGTGTCCGTCCATGTTCCAGTTATAAGGTTCATATACTGATTAACATTCGCTTGTACGAATACAAAGTTTAAAAGGATTTAGATAAGGTTCACATTCGTAAGAACCAAGTCGAATTGTTCGAGACCGTTCCATCGTCAAAACACATTCACTAGTAGAGATAGTCCGTGCGTTGTCGTGGCGGCGGCGCGGCGCGCTGTGACTAGAGGGACGCGTGACGTCAGCGCGGGGGCGCTGCGTCACTGCGTGTGCGCCAGCTCGTCCATGCGACACCTGCAACATCACGTCACCACTGTATGCACAGCTGGCCACGGTAGCTGTACAGTGCACCACATTGTGCCAGCCACGGTAATGTGACACAAGTCCAGCACTCGGCACACAACTAGACTCCGGCCGGCTACTGTGGTACAACCAAAACTACTACTCATGTACTCATGTAGGTTTCGAAAAGCTTAAGTCTTAAACCTATAAGAGGTTCGTGGTTTTAAAATGACATGCTAAAGATAAGAATCGTCCGGAAGGGCGAGTCTAACTGATTTAAATGCTATGTGGGTAATGTGGTCAACAATGTCGGCCGTCCCTCTCGCCGACGGCGTTGCTGCCATCGGGGGTACAAGAACGCGGGGAGGGGCACACGAGAAGAGAGACCTATGAGAGAGCAGCGGGCGACGTCGGGCTGTGGGTGGTGATGTGTTACCTGACGGCCATCTCGGCGACCTCGAGGCTCGGGTAGTCGAGCTCCTTCACGAGGCACAGCACCGCCGACAGCAGGTTCGAGTTCTGTAACACGATACAGCAACGTTACGTTACAGCTCTGTACTACGACGCACCAATTGTTAGGCCTTAGGAGGGGAGACAAACGACAGAACTTAATGAATGCCACTGATGCCGCTATACGCATAGCCACCTACTAAGCACAAATTGTTTAAAAGTCACCATCGAATCGAAACAAAAACCTTCTTGGTACATATGTCAGCAGCTTACTGATCAAGTGTTGAGCACCGATTACAGAGGATGGACTAAGTTGCCGGATCAGGCCGATTACCTGACTGGCTGACGTGCAACTCGTAGCCGAGAAGGGTTTCTTGGGCTCACTTCTCCCCCCACACTGCACCACACACATACATACCCTCGCGACAGGCCTCCTGGTGAAGCCTCTGTGCTCGGCCATGACGGCGGAGGGGTACTCCTTGTCTCGCTCGCTCGCATGCGTGCCGCTATGTCGCGCGCTCGCTCGCTCCTCCCCCCACACTGCACCACACACATACATACCCTCGCGACAGGCCTCCTGGTGAAGCCTCTGTGCTCGGCCATGACGGCGGAGGGGTACTCCTTGTCTCGCTCGCTCGCGTGCGTGCCGCTATGTCGCGCGCTCGCTCGCTCCTCCCCCCACACTGCACCACACACATACATACCCTCGCGACAGGCCTCCTGGTGAAGCCTCTGTGCTCGGCCATGACGGCGGAGGGGTACTCCTTGTCTCGCTCGCTCGCGTGCGTGCCGCTATGTCGCGCGCTCGCTCGCTCCTCCCCCCACACTGCACCACACACACACATACCCTCGCGACAGGCCTCCTGGTGAAGCCTCTGTGCTCGGCCATGACGGCGGAGGGGTACTCCTTGTCTCGCTCGCTCGCGTGCGTGCCGCTATGTCGCGCGCTCGCTCGCTCCTCCCCCCACACTGCACCACACACATACATACCCTCGCGACAGGCCTCCTGGTGAAGCCTCTGTGCTCGGCCATGACGGCGGAGGGGTACTCCTTGTCTCGCTCGCTCGCGTGCGTGCCGCTATGTCGCGCGCTCGCTCGCTCCTCCCCCCACACTGCACCACACACACACATACCCTCGCGACAGGCCTCCTGGTGAAGCCTCTGTGCTCGGCCATGACGGCGGAGGGGTACTCCTTGTCTCGCTCGCTCGCGTGCGTGCCGCTATGTCGCGCGCTCGCTCGCTCCTCCCCCCACACTGCACCACACACATACATACCCTCGCGACAGGCCTCCTGGTGAAGCCTCTGTGCTCGGCCATGACGGCGGAGGGGTACTCCTTGTCTCGCTCGCTCGCGTGCGTGCCGCTATGTCGCGCGCTCGCTCGCTCCTCCCCCCACACTGCACCACACACACACATACCCTCGCGACAGGCCTCCTGGTGAAGCCTCTGTGCTCGGCCATGACGGCGGAGGGGTACTCCTTGTCTCGCTCGCTCGCGTGCGTGCCGCTATGTCGCGCGCTCGCTCGCTCCTCCCCCCACACTGCACCACACACATACATACCCTCGCGACAGGCCTCCTGGTGAAGCCTCTGTGCTCGGCCATGACGGCGGAGGGGTACTCCTTGTCTCGCTCGCTCGCGTGCGTGCCGCTATGTCGCGCGCTCGCTCGCTCCTCCCAGGCCTCGCCGCTGCCTCGTTGCGACATGTGTCCGTACGACTCCGACCTGCAAGAATACGCCAAACGATTTCTTGTGACACTTAACACTTATCAGACATTAATTTGGAAAAACATATTTAACAGCTGGGAAGAGTTACAAAACGACATTGAAAACTTTTGCTACCTATCGAAGGCGTTATGTCATCTTATAATGGTATATTGTTGTATACCACAGTTATTCTGAAGTTATCAAAAATAAAATTCGCAACTATAGAACCAAATGCTATCGCCCAATTCATCGTTTATAATTTTAAGGGTTTGCAATTGTTGCAGGAAATACGTGTGGTCCTCATAATATGGCCGGATTTTAAACCTAATAGTGTGTTTTAGATAGCTGTGGAGTCGCTTGTTCCAGGACAATCTAAACGTGATAGTTGAGGTGTACGGTAGTTACCTGTCGGGTCGCTCGTAGTAGGGCTCCTGGTAGGGCGGCGATGCGACGCCGCTGGGCGCCTGGAAGCGACACTCGCCGTTGGAAGAATAGGAGTACTCCTGCGATACACACACACTACGTCTTAGTCGCACGCAAGGTACCGCGGCATCACGCTGCTACCTTGTTTTTGTGGGCAGAGTTATACCAGTGCTGCTATTCTGTTATTATTGTTACGAGCTTCGGGTTCGTTACAATAAAATCAGCCGATTCAATAAACAAAAATGACACTTTAATTTACACCACACTAATTACACAATAAACTCACTAATCACAAAACACAATCGCACTATTAATCACTTGGGTTCGCAGTCGAAGATCGCTCTCGAAGTTATCACTTGTATCGCAAATCCAATACTGACCCGGTCGGCACATGTGCCGGCCTTATATAGTGCGCCGAGTAGAACTCCAGAAAGTACGCGTACATATCGGTCGCGACCGACTAAGGTCCGAGAATTCTAGCATAGAAAAATCGCGAAGGTCCTTGACTTCAATAGTTCTGCTACTCGATACTAGATGGCGCTAGTAGTACCGAATGCAACCATCTTCGTTGTTTAATTCTGGCGCGCAACACTGCCCCCTCCTAAGACATGCTCGTCCCGAGCATTATCAGCGCCATAATAACGCGCCAGACGGTCAACATGAACAATCTTAGGAGCGCTTCTTGTACTTTTTCGTATACGGTAGGTTACGTCATTGATCTTTGTCACAATCCGGTACGGTCCGTCCCACTTAGCTTGAAGCTTAGGAGATTTCCCTTTGCTGCGAACTGGATTGTGCAACCACACTAGTGAACCTTCCTCGAACCCTTTGTTGTTCATTTTGCGGTCATAGCGGGTTTTCATCTTTTCTGACATTTGCTGGCCCGATTGTCTTACGTGCTCATGAATGTCGTTCATTTTGTTCCGCAAGTCATTCGCATAATCGGTTATACTGCGTGGAGCATCAGGTGGTATTCCGGTAATCAGGTCTGCAGGCAACCGCAATTCTCTTCCAAAGTTTGCGAAAGCTGGTGTCACTGACGTGCTTTCATGAACAGCACTTCGGTATGACAGCAAAAACGGTTGTATGTGCTTGTCCCAATCTCGTTGCCGGTTTTCCACAACTTTGGCCAGATATCTCTCCAATGTCTGATTAAATCGTTCTACCATTCCATCCGACTGTGGGTGGTAAGAGGTTGTCCTTGTTTTATGAGTACCCATAACTCGGCAAGTTTCCTGGAATATTTGGGACTCAAAATTCCTTCCTTGATCGCTGTGAATCTCCAAGGGTACTCCAAAACGACAGAAGACTTCATGAACTAGTTTATCCGCAACTGTTGAAGCTTCTTGGTTTGGAATGGCGAAGACTTCCGGCCACTTAGTGAAATAATCCATAACCACCATGAAATACTTGTTACCACTTTCACTTTCCGGAAACGGTCCCGCAACGTCTAGCGCTATCCTTTCCCATGGTGCACCAACATTGTACAATTTCAATGCACCTCTGCTACGAGTCTGAGGTCCTTTTACAGCCGCACAACTTGTACACTTGCGACACCAGTCCTCAACATCGTCACGACAGTGGACCCAGTAAAACCGTTCCCGTATCTTCAGTAGAGTCCGTTTAACTCCCATATGGCCTCCTGAATAACCATTATGGTACAGCTGTAGAACATCCGGTACTTTAGCTTTAGGGACAACCATTTGCAAATGACAGTTGTCTCCACGAGCATTTTCCCATTTACGGCACAAGACTCCATCCTGAATCACTAAGCTGTCCCATTGGGCCCAATAGCTTTTTGTGACGGGACTCATCGTTGAGACATCGCTCCACGTAGGCTTCGGAACACTGGCCTTCATCCACTCCAAGATCGGCTTGATGTCCAAATCATCCTGCTGTGCACGTTCCAAGTTTTCCTTCCACTCGTTACTAAGATCTGTCTTGATCACCCTCACAGGTACGACTTCTTTACCCTCTTGCCGAGTACAATGCTTGCAGTCTTCAGGGCAAGGTCTTCTTGATAATGCATCTGCGTTGCCATGAGTTTTCCCACTGCGATGTTCAATCACAAAGTCGTATTCCTGAAGTAGTTCAATCCATCTCGCAACTTGTCCTTCTGGATTTTTGAATTGCAATAGCCATTTCAGCGCAGCATGGTCAGTTCGTAAGTGGAATTTCCTTCCCAGCAGATATTTGCTAAAATGCTGCAATGACTTGACCACAGCAAGTAATTCCCGTCGCGTGACACAATAATTCCTTTCTGGCTTCGACAGAGATTTGCTGAAGTACGCTATCACAACCTCTTGATCGCCATTCCGTTGAGATAACACACCGCCAAGTCCTATGTCGCTTGCATCTGTGTCAACTATAAATTCCTTGTCGGTATCAGGATACCCCAAAATAGGTGTTTTGCACAGACGTTCCTTCAGTTCCTGGAATGCACTGTCGCAACTCTCATCCCAGCAGAAATGTCGCTTCTCCTCGGTTAGCTTGTGCAGGGGTTTTGCTATGTCAGCAAAGTTCTTGACGAATCGCCGATAATAGGAGCACAAACCCAAAAATGCTCTGACCTGCGTCTTGTCTTTTGGAATTGGCCAGTCCTTGACTGCGGTGATTTTCTCTGGATCCGTGCGGATACCTTCTTCCGACACTACATATCCCAAAAAGCTAACTTGCCGTTTGAAGAATGAACACTTCTTCGGACTTAACTTGAGGTTTGCACTCTGGATCTTCATGAGCACGCGTTCCAGGTTTTGCAGATGTTCATCAAACGTACGGCCTACGATGATGATGTCATCCAAGTAGACCAGACAAGCATCGCCAATTAACCCGGTTAGTACTAGTTCCATCAACCTTTCAAACGTTGCCGGAGCGTTGCACAAACCAAACGGCATGACTTTAAATTGCCACAGACCCTTTCCTGTCGAGAACGCAGTTTTCTCCTTGTCCTTAGGATCAATTTGGACCTGCCAGTAGCCACTTTTAAGGTCCAACGTGCTAAACCACTTTACTCCAGTAAGCATGTCCAGCGTGTCATCAATTCTTGGCAACGGATAGCTGTCCTTCTTTGTAACGTCGTTCAGACGACGATAGTCAACACAAAACCGCATGGTGCCGTCCTTCTTTCTTACCAGTACAACAGGCGAACACCATGGACTTGATGAAGGTTCTATGACACCATCCTTCACCATTCCCTTAATCATGGTTTCCACTTCCTTTTCACGTGCTACTGGCAATCTCCTTGGCCGCTGACGGATAGGCAACTCATCTCCTGTGTTTATTTTGTGTTGAACTAAATCAGTCTTCCCGATGTCAGCATCGTTTGAAGAGAAAACATTGGCGTACTTCAGTAACATTCTCTTCGCCTTGATCATTTCATTTTGAGACAGAACGCCGCGACTGTCGTCTAAAAGTGTGGTCACTTTCGTTTGTGCATCCCTGCTAAGGTTCCCAGTCGATACATATTGGCTTCGACGTAACCAATCTACTTCCTCACATGTACCAATCAGGGTGCCCTTATCTATCGTTTGTTCCTTATCACAGAGGTTCAGCACAGGTACTCTTGCGATGTCGGTGGCTCTGACCAAAGTTCGTGCCACTTTCCACGGAAGGTCATTATCTATCCTCTCCACGAGTACACACCGATGAGTCTGCCCAGGATTTCGAGGAAGCCTAACCGGTACAATCGTTTCCGATCTCGGAGGAAGAACAATCTTCTTGAGGCTGTACACATTTCCTGGTAACGCCCCTTCCATGAAAAGTTCCTCTGTTCCACATTTCAAAACTCCTTGCTTAACGTCGATCTCACAATAGTTCTTCCTCATAAAGTCTAGGCCCAAGATGCAGTCGTCCATGATATCAGCCACGATGACATTATGAAGATAGATTCTGTTGCCTAGCTTTAACTCCATCTCTTTCTCTCCGCGGACGGGTATGCGCTGGCCGGTGGCTGTTACCAAATTTATGCGGTCTCGGTTGTATGCGGAGTCCCCAAGAAACCGACTTACTAATTGGGAACTGACAACCGTACGAGAAGCTCCAGTGTCAATCGTTAGTTTACATGGCGTTCCGTTGACCTCGCCCTTGATGATTAGGCTGTTCCCGTCATGAGTTTGTGAGATCGAAATCCTTGGGGCTCTCTGAACATCAGCCAGCACCCGCCCCGCAGTCCTGGCTTTTACTCGTTTCCCTGCAGTTGCTGGGCGGTGCTGTTAACCGCCCTACTCTCTGGAGATCGACCATCTTCTCTATCTACAGTTCGCTTAGGGCAACTGGACCGTAGGTGGCCCCTTTCCCCACAGCCATAGCATCTAGGGCTGTATCCTTTAAGCCGATCGCGAACAGTAGCCGCTGCAACCTCCCTGACGCGATGGGAACGATGATCCTGCCGCACAGCTTCCACTTCCAGAGCATGAGCCAAGGCGTCCTTGAGCGTCCCGTGATGACCGAGCCTCACAGCAGCTCTGACCTCAAGGTCGCGGATGCCGTCAATGAATGCCTGCACCAGGTTCCCTTGAATGAGCGCAGGTACAGACTGGTATGCTTTTCGGACCAGCTTCTCCACCTCAAGGGCCCACTGCTGCAGGTTTTCACCGATGCGTTGCACGCGATCCTTTAGCTGCGCACGAAACACGTGTTCCAGATGAGCGTCGCCATACCTAGATTCCAACGCCTCAAGGAGCTGCTCGTAAGTCACTTCCTTGCCGAGAGCTTCCAGAACAGTTAAGGCCTGGTCCCGCAGACCTAGTGTGAGGGCAGTCATGGCCTGGTTTTTATTCCACCCGTTCGCCTGCATAACGGCCTCAAATTGTATTTTGTAGGCCGACCAGGAAGATGTTCCATCGAACGGCGGCACTTTGAATCCCCGTGGCGAAGGAGTAGTTGCTACGGAGGTTGCAATTCCATCTCCTACTTTAAGGTTGTCCAGCGTTTTCTTCACGTCAGCAATCACGTTGTCAACTCGATTATTCATTTGGTCGATTCGTGTTTCAGCTTCCGTCAGGCGGTTCTCGTGCTGAACCACCTTATCTTTTACAACTTTAATTTCTTTGCCGAAAGTGGCATGCAGATCCTTCATGAGGAACATCTGCTCTTCCTGGCGGCGCGCCTGCTCCTCCTTGTCACGTTGGAGCTGTTCTTCCAACCGACGGGCCTGTTCCTCCTGGCGGCGAGCCTGTTCTTCCTGGCGGCGAGCCTGTTCTTCCTGGCGGCGGGCTTGTTCCTCCTTATCTAGCTTGAGCTGTTCTTCTAATCGACGAACCTGTTCCTCCTGGCGGCGGGCCTGCTCCTCCTTGTCACGCTGCAGCTGCTCTTCTAAACGACGGGCCTGTTCCTCCTGGCGGCGAGTCTGCTCCTGCAGCATCATCATCAGAGCAGCAAAGTCTGGTGCTGATGATGACGCTGGAGCTAATGCGGACAAGCCGGCCTCCAAGATCGGCAACTGTCTCTCCGTCGTCTGCGGCGTTACACTTCCAAAACGCCTCTGGTCCGTCTCTTGCTGGCGTTGACTACGGGTACGGATACCCTCCGTGTTGTCCTTTGGTAGAATCGGCATCTTTTAAATCCACTCTTCTGACACCAATTGTTACGAGCTTCGGGTTCGTTACAATAAAATCAGCCGATTCAATAAACAAAAATGACACTTTAATTTACACCACACTAATTACACAATAAACTCACTAATCACAAAACACAATCGCACTATTAATCACTTGGGTTCGCAGTCGAAGATCGCTCTCGAAGTTATCACTTGTATCGCAAATCCAATACTGACCCGGTCGGCACATGTGCCGGCCTTATATAGTGCGCCGAGTAGAACTCCAGAAAGTACGCGTACATATCGGTCGCGACCGACTAAGGTCCGAGAATTCTAGCATAGAAAAATCGCGAAGGTCCTTGACTTCAATAGTTCTGCTACTCGATACTAGATGGCGCTAGTAGTACCGAATGCAACCATCTTCGTTGTTTAATTCTGGCGCGCAACATTATCTTACAGTAAAAACTAAGGTAAATGCTGTCAATTCATACAACAAGGTGGAACGATAGTCCACTCGTTACGCTCTAAGTTTACACGGTGGGATGTGGACAGAATTGGTCAGAAACGTCTAATAACTGTGGAGCAGGACCAGCGTTGAGCCAAACATCTTCAATGTAATCTACTTCTTTATATTATGCTTGCCTGCAAAGTGTGATTTTAATACAATATGTGTATTTATCGACAGGAGTTTTCAAGACTATATTTAGTCCGGCTGAAAAGTAACCAGCCTAACGGCCGAACCCAATAACCGATCTATCACATACTGGAGATAGAAAAACAAATGAAACAACAGAAAACCTATATCATTGTTCTGTTGTTTCATTTGTTTTTCTATCTCCAGTATGTGATAGATCGGTTATTGGTTTCGGCCGTTAGTGTGCTGAACAGCGAGTGGTCCAAAAAAAGAGACTAGTATTATTAATAGTTACTTTTTAGACTGTAAAATGACAAATATACTGTAATGACATACAGTGTGAATGATACTATGTTGAATAGAATAGATTTTTTTTTATTCAGGACAGACACAGCACTACGGTTACAAACAAAAGGAGATGAAAAGTAAAGAATGCGCCGAGCGTGCCTGTGCCGAAAGGGTTACCACCTCAGCATTTGCTGGGCGTCGTCAGACACCCAGTTGATGATAGTTTACTTGAGAGGATTGCAGCTGTCAACGATTAGCACAAACGGAATGTGATGCTCCTATGCAATGAAATAGAGGGTGAACGTGAGCTGAGCTGTCACAGCCGCGGCGCTACGCTGTAACAATGTCACTAAAAACTTTGGTAAAGTGAGCTGTCAATCACAAGTTGCAGTAGACATCAATTCTCGTATTATTTATAGCTAAATAAAATTGTAATGGGCTCCAGTAAACAATGAATTCATTCTTTAGCGAAGAAATTAGAAATCAAAGAATTACAAATCCGACACGAACTCCGACGTGTCATGACGTCCATACAGCTGACAAAGAAAACCACATTTTTCCAAGAGAGACGGATTTACTTCTTTGTGTTATTACATCTCGTTTTTTTATTTTTCCGCAAGTACAAGTTTAGTTTCTTTTCACAGTTAATACTTTATTTTTCGATCAAATGATTGGTAAATGATAATAAATTAATCAGTTGTATCAGTCAATGTACTTCACTAAGTTTTCAGTGCGCGTTTTGTTTGGCTTGTCCCGGCAGCTGTCAGCGACTGACCGCTCAGTTCACCTCAGTTGTCACGGTAATGTTTGCAGCATTACTGGAGCTGTACCGTGGGGTGACTGTGGGGTGTGTGTGTGTGTGTGTGTGTGGGGATGTGGAGATGGTACCTTGACGCTGTGCGTGGAGAGCGAATGCCGCAGAGAGCCGGCGTCGGGCGAGCGAGCCTGCAACACGACCAGTACAAGTGTATCGTTCACCACACAACGGCAAGCTGGTGGCGGAGGGCAAGCACAGACCCCGCACGGAATCCCACTCCCTAGCTTTACGCTCAATGAAAGTATACTCAACATTTATCGTGCGAATGGTCTGGAAAAATGAGGTCGATGGTGCATGCGTTTTATGGATATTCGATGGAGCAAAATATACGTGTCAATTCCTATTTACTGACGGACTAAACAAATTAGAAATAATCTCTATTTTTTTCTGTCATGAAATGAAAGTGGTAACAATAAATCGTTGACAGATAGACATATAATTGATGACTGCACAGGACACGTAATACTACGTAATACTCACGTCGTAGTGCGAGCGCGTCATGTTCGTCATGGCGGGGTGGTCGTAGCGCTCGTCGCGCTCGGGGGACGCGCCCGCGGCCGCGCGCCGGCCGGGCGAGCCCGGGCACTGCGGACGGCATCTTACATAACACGTAATACTCACGTCGTAGTGCGAGCGCGTCATGTTCGTCATGGCGGGGTGGTCGTAGCGCTCGTCGCGCTCGGGGGACGCGCCCGCGGCCGCGCGCCGGCCGGGCGAGCCCGGGCACTGCGGACGGCATCTTACATAACACGTAATACTCACGTCGTAGTGCGAGCGCGTCATGTTCGTCATGGCGGGGTGGTCGTAGCGCTCGTCGCGCTCGGGGGACGCGCCCGCGGCCGCGCGCCGGCCGGGCGAGCCCGGGCACTGCGGACGGCATCTTACATAACACGTAATACTCACGTCGTAGTGCGAGCGCGTCATGTTCGTCATGGCGGGGTGGTCGTAGCGCTCGTCGCGCTCGGGGGACGCGCCCGCGGCCGCGCGCCGGCCGGGCGAGCCCGGGCACTGCGGACGGCATCTTACATAACACGTAATACTCACGTCGTAGTGCGAGCGCGTCATGTTCGTCATGGCGGGGTGGTCGTAGCGCTCGTCGCGCTCGGGGGACGCGCCCGCGGCCGCGCGCCGGCCGGGCGAGCCCGGGCACTGCGGACGGCATCTTACATAACACGTAATACTCACGTCGTAGTGCGAGCGCGTCATGTTCGTCATGGCGGGGTGGTCGTAGCGCTCGTCGCGCTCGGGGGACGCGCCCGCGGCCGCGCGCCGGCCGGGCGAGCCCGGGCACTGCGGACATCATATTACATAACTACTGCGTACAGGGGCGCCACGTACATATGTACCAATGTGTAATATTAGAATTCGAATTCCCTCAATAGAATGAACATCTCTTTTGTGGTTAATAAAGTTCAAAATATAATGCTATTTTGAAACAGCCTCGCCGCGTGCGCTAAGCGATCATCGCTGCTTTGTTCAACAAAACCATACGGCGCCCACTGTGGACGCGATCGGGGTTGTTGTACAAATTAACGCGACGATCGCGTAGTCGCGTGATGATCGCTTGTATTGTGTTGAATGTAATTTTTTGCACGGCATCATTGACAGTTTTGTTTGAACCTCAAATATTGATTTAAGAGTTATGAATTTTAAGTTGATTTTTCAGTGACCACTTGTATTTAAAAAGTCCTTTAAAATCATGGGTTGCAAAGAAATTGTTATGACAAGTTTTATGATAATTATCTTGTATTTGTAATTCAAATATACAGGCTGTAACGGAAAGGTGTGGCCATATATTAAAAACTGCTTCAGCCCATGAAGTTGGGCCAGTTTCTTCAAGACATACAAGGTCAATCCCCAAAAATTGCTTCCCAAATTATCACGGAAAATTCTTTTTTTTGCGAATTTTCTATGACATGTCATCTCACGACGACCGCTGAGGCAAAATTACCCGCGCGATGAATGTCGCAGGGTAGATGGCGTAGCCGAGACCCAGAATGCGGTGGCGCTATGACGCGTACCAAGACGAATGGTTCGAAATGGCGCAAGAAAAGAGTGCCTTTGTCCAGCGACGGGGCACTATAGGCTACTGAAAAACTATGACTTCCTCGAAGAAAGTCGTCTATCCGTATGTGAAGCAGCAGTTTTTAAAATGTGACCACACCTCTCCGTTACACCCTGTATAGCAAAAAGTTTTTACGAAAGAAAACAACCGACTTCTACACAAAAAAAAAAACAAAAAATACAATTTCACTTTAATTTCGGAAGTTGGTGTTCAAAAAACGAAAAAGTAACCACAAACACCGAGTTCCGAAATTATAGTTATTTTGTATTTTTTTTTTGTGTAAAAGTCGGTTATATTTTTTTTTATATTTCACCCTGTATAATGTGTAGGGTGACTTTTTTCAAGTGGTGTTGTTACCACCGTGATTGGTGGGTGATGCCGTGTGCGAATGTGAATGAAATGTGTGCATATAGTGTTGCAGTAGGCGCAGAGCGTACCTGCGAGCCGCTGTCGGCCGGCGCCTCGCCGCCCGCCTCCGAGCTGTCGCTGCCCTACGTTAGTGACACACGTTAGTTCACACTCATAGCGCGGGGCTCGGCTCTAGCTACCAGAATAACATCACGACACAGTAGGGGACTGCACTAGATAGAAACACTATCATTGTATGTAATCCGTCGGTTAGATTCTCAAAAAATATTAGATACTTACGCATTTTTTGCCACTTCAAATCGATAAAAAATTCAAGAGCGGACGCTGGTGACGTCACGTCGCTAGTAAAAATTGTACCTACTATCATAGTGATGTCACGCGTCTTCATTGTTTACGTGAAAAAAGTAAAACTTTGGTCCAATATTTTTTGAAAATCTATCTGACTTCTGAGATGCTTTCAGAAAATCACATACTAATACAAGGAAAATCGCTTTGTGTTTTAGAAAGCGTGTTACGAGCAAACGATATAATCGCGACAAGTTCGTGAAACTGTCGCACGAACCGTGATGCTGCATCGCTATTATTGCAGCAACATCGATACAGTCATTTACAATATATTATGTGTCTAATAATAATTGTATTTTTAATTTATTCTGGTAACTAAAAACGAGTCTTGCATTATATTAGAAAGAAATAAATAAACGGTTTAAGATATCTCATCTTTTCACAGACACATATTAAATATATCGTAGCAATCAAAAGCTAGGTTAAAAAACAATAAATAAATAAGGGTTATTTAACATTCTTGTTAATTCAAAATGTCACATTATATCACGTTATTTACTTGGTTTTATGAAAAAATTAAATAAACTGATTTTAACTACAGGTACACGTAAGTAGACAAAATAATTTGATAAAGAAAATATAGGATAGCAACACACAACACAATGACAAGAACATGCACCGCCAAGTCCTTTCTAACGGACAAAGCATTCGTTTAGTCGATGAATATTACAGTTGTCACGCCTCTATGTCGAAGGACGGCAGAGGCACAGTGAACCCTTCAGCAATACATGCTGTATATTACGTTGTTCGCGAGTAACGCGGTGGGTGGCCCAAACCGCAGCCCACCAGCAGAACAGGGCTCCAAGTCTGCTATTTTTATAAATTTGTCATTCCAACACGACCTCATTGTCATTTTGCTAAAAGTTTGTAATCTGCTAAATTCATATTGGTCGATCATTGGTCGGTCAATGGTCTCGTAATACTTTTTGATAACCGAGCTATTAAAAGCAATGAATGCACAATGACGTTCTAATGGTAGGTCACTGATCAAAGGAACTGTCAAAATTTTAGCAGTCTACTGCATACGTCTGTCATTCATTTGTCATTATGTACGAGATTACCATTCTATGCCATTTCTTTCAATCGAGTGTCAGTGGTTGTCCATTGGAAAGTCATAGAGACGCTTTTATATTAGATTACCAAACTTGTGAAAATCAACCATTATGAAGTCAGTGATAGACTATTCTGACACGATTGTAATAGCAGACTTGAGGCCCTGTTGATCAATCGACCGTTGACAACAACTTGTCAGTGTAGGGACATGAGAGGACATGTGTCAGGTGGCGAGTGCGCACCTCGTGGCGGGGCGGCGGCCGCGCGTAGTACGGCTCGGGCTCGCGCTCGGGGCTGGACTCGCACGAGCGCTGGCGCCGGTACGGCCCGTAGCTCTCCTGCTGGGAACACAAGCATACTCACCTTCAGTGCATTTATACCTACTACTTGAACAAAGAAATGACGGACGGTGTGGAAGGTCAACTAGTCGCCTTTTTGTGGTTGTCTTCCGGAGAGCGAATGCCTATCTGATGACGACAACCCAGGAAGTGGGCTACACGGTACCACTCGCAAGACTGCGTGGCGTGCTATCCGGGGCGCGGAGGAGTCCCAGTATATAGAGGCTGGTCACCCATCCCCAAACCAACTTCGCCAAGCGTTGCTTAGCCTCGAGGAGCGAACCGTGCGACAGTAACTTTTTTATTTTATTGTAAGCTTTATGATTACGATCGCGAAAGTTCAGCGAATTTGGAATAATTATACTCCAAATTCAGGCCGACCGACTGTGTGGCTGGGAAGTTTGTTGCACCAGTTCTTCCCAGCGTATTCTATAGGAAGTAATGACTCTCTCAGGCTGATTTGAACTGAAGATTTTTGATTTTTCCAACACAGTCCAATTGGGACAACATCAATATTTTCCACTGATACAGAAGTTCTGTCCGTGTTCGCTTCTGTAGCTAGAACTTGCACAGCACACCCTGATGTTATACATATACAGGGAAGGAGGGTGAGTGAGACGACAGATACATGTCGTCGACTGCCGCACCTGCTGCGGGTAGCCCTCGTCGTCCGAGTCGGGGATGTGCAGGCCGCGCCGCATCGCCTCCTGCACCTGCACACACAGACAACACTTGTATAATCTATACTAATATTATAAAGCTGAAGAGTTTGTTTGTTTGTTTGAACGCGCTAATCTCAGGAACTACTGGTTCGAATTGAAAAATTCTTTTTGGGTTGATGATAGACCATTTATCGAGGAAGGCTTTAGGCTATATATCATCACGCTTAAGCCAATAGGAGCGGAGCAGCGATAAAGAATGTTTTAAAATCGGGGATTCCACGGGGACGAAGTCGCGGGCAGAAGCTAGTACTGTATACTTATATAACGTCAAGGTCAAGACAGCATCAATTTAATGCTCCAAAAGAAACCATACGGGTTGTCTGTAGCTGGTAGGTTTGAAAAAGAGAGTCAAGAATTATTAGAGGTCCCCGCCGCTCTCTAATCGACTGAATGTTCTTTGGTGTAAAGTTGACATTGGCTTACCTCGTCGGGCTGCACGGGAACGTTGTCCAACTTCTCCAGGTTAGGCAGGTTCCTCAGCACCGTCATCCTGTACCTGTGAACGTACAAGGGTCCATGTCAAGTGTTGTGCAGTTAGTTTGGACTTGCTGCGGAATTGTTCGAGAGAGTTACCGCGGCACACACAATGGGCATCTAATCTGGTGCCGCGTAGACGAGCGCTTGTCGCCGTATGTACTCACTGCGGGTGCGTGGTGCAGGGGTTCTCGTCCAGCCACAGACTGGTGAGGTCCGGCAGGTGGCGCACGTAGACGAGCGCTTGTCGCCGTGTGTACTCACTGCGGGTGCGTGGTGCAGGGGTTCTCGTCCAGCCACAGACTGGTGAGGTCCGGCAGGTGGCGCACGTAGACGAGCGCTTGTCGCCGTGTGTACTCACTGCGGGTGCGTGGTGCAGGGGTTCTCGTCCAGCCACAGACTGGTGAGGTCCGGCAGGTGGCGCCACGTAGACGAGCGCTTGTCGCCGTATGTACTCACTGCGGGTGCGTGGTGCAGGGGTTCTCGTCCAGCCACAGACTGGTGAGGTCCGGCAGGTGGCGCCACGTAGACGAGCGCTTGTCGCCGTGTGTACTCACTGCGGGTGCGTGGTGCAGGGGTTCTCGTCCAGCCACAGACTGGTGAGGTCCGGCAGGTGGCGCACGTAGACGAGCGCTTGTCGCCGTGTGTACTCACTGCGGGTGCGTGGTGCAGGGGTTCTCGTCCAGCCACAGACTGGTGAGGTCCGGCAGGTGGCGCACGTAGACGAGCGCTTGTCGCCGTGTGTACTCACTGCGGGTGCGTGGTGCAGGGGTTCTCGTCCAGCCACAGACTGGTGAGGTCCGGCAGGTGGCGCCACGTAGACGAGCGCTTGTCGCCGTATGTACTCACTGCGGGTGCGTGGTGCAGGGGTTCTCGTCCAGCCACAGACTGGTGAGGTCCGGCAGGTGGCGCCACGTAGACGAGCGCTTGTCGCCGTATGTACTCACTGCGGGTGCGTGGTGCAGGGGTTCTCGTCCAGCCACAGACTGGTGAGGTCCGGCAGGTGGCGCCACGTAGACGAGCGCTTGTCGCCGTATGTACTCACTGCGGGTGCGTGGTGCAGGGGTTCTCGTCCAGCCACAGACTGGTGAGGTCCGGCAGGTGGCGCCACGTAGACGAGCGCTTGTCGCCGTATGTACTCACTGCGGGTGCGTGGTGCAGGGGTTCTCGTCCAGCCACAGACTGGTGAGGTCCGGCAGGTGGCGCCACGTAGACGAGCGCTTGTCGCCGTATGTACTCACTGCGGGTGCGTGGTGCAGGGGTTCTCGTCCAGCCACAGACTGGTGAGGTCCGGCAGGTGGCGCCACGTAGACGAGCGCTTGTCGCCGTATGTACTCACTGCGGGTGCGTGGTGCAGGGGTTCTCGTCCAGCCACAGACTGGTGAGGTCCGGCAGGTGGCGCAGGTGCATATGAGAGCTTGTCGCCGTATGTACTCACTGCGGGTGCGTGGTGCAGGGGTTCTCGTCCAGCCACAGACTGGTGAGGTCCGGCAGGTGGCGCCACGTAGACGAGCGCTTGTCGCCGTATGTACTCACTGCGGGTGCGTGGTGCAGGGGTTCTCGTCCAGCCACAGACTGGTGAGGTCCGGCAGGTGGCGCACGTAGACGAGCGCTTGTCGCCGTATGTACTCACTGCGGGTGCGTGGTGCAGGGGTTCTCGTCCAGCCACAGACTGGTGAGGTCCGGCAGGTGGCGCCACGTAGACGAGCGCTTGTCGCCGTATGTACTCACTGCGGGTGCGTGGTGCAGGGGTTCTCGTCCAGCCACAGACTGGTGAGGTCCGGCAGGTGGCGCAGGTGCATATGAGAGCTTGTCGCCGTATGTACTCACTGCGGGTGCGTGGTGCAGGGGTTCTCGTCCAGCCACAGACTGGTGAGGTCCGGCAGGTGGCGCAGGTGGCGGATCTCGTGCAGGTCGGTGATCTCGTTCTTGCGCACGTACAGCTCGCGCAGGCGCCGGCAGCCCGCGAAGTCGCCCAGGGTTCGGATTTTGTTTATACTGGAACGTAAAGAAAAATTTGTTGAATGCTTTTCTTCTTTGCAATGTTGGTTGATTGATATGATGTGCACTAGACGGCAGCACTGGGGCGTTGAAAAGGCTCCCTTTACACCTCAGCCGCTTTTACGAACAGACAGGTCATGTCTGGTGGGATATTGCTGGCCGGTTGTTATCGGGTTTCTCAATGTGACTTGCGTGGTATACTGTGATGTCGCGATTAACTATTGAGAGGTCAGTTTAGAGTCACCATGAGACAATAATTATCCCACCGCTGAGAGTGACTCAGATTTCTTCTTGGTGACTTTATCACAAAGAGGGCGTGGGGCGTAAGGCACCACTGGGACAAAGTGTGGGGAACGAACGTAATATGTCTTTGACCTATAAAGGAGCTGCAATGAAGAGGACTCGGCACTCCTCAGACATTCTCGGCATTATTAAATCAGGAGGTCAAAGGTATCCATCATACCTAGCTCGACAACAAATGGAAGTGCCAGTTAACGAGGCACATTACTAGGCGTTGAAAAAAAAAAACAAAATCTTAAAATTCAGGCAGGTTTTTTGTCCTGAGCACAAAGGCTTGTTGTCCATTAATGTCTACAGCGATATCAGATTTCGCCGTCTCATTACCAGTTGTTCACAGTCGAAAAGGTTCATATCAATTTGCCAACCTGTTGTAACATTATAAGCTTGCATTCATATTTACAAAAGTGGCCGAACACGCGTGTAACATGATCTGAGCTCGGATCTAACAGAACACACAACATTTCTTAGCGCAAGGCCGAAACGCAACGCAGTCAACCAAACAGACAAAACACATCCTTATTTTCTATCCCTAAAAGCTAAAACAAACCCTAATTACAGAAGGATTAGATAGAGAATTCGTTAGCATTAACATTTTGAAAGTTGGTCCTGCGCCTGTAACGGAGCCTTATTGACCATCCCTACAAGCCGAAACAAACCCTAACTACAAGAAAATTAAATGGAAAATCCGTTGCAATGATATTTTGAAAGTGCAACGGTCGTACGTTCGTGATTGGCAAACGTCCTCGTGCTCGCGCGTGATTGGGCAACTTTTGCCGCGCTACGCTCTGATTGGCTGCGTCCTTGTTGCCGCGAAATGGCGGAAACTTGCTTGTTTCGACTTCTGGTCAACGGTGGATATTGTTCATTGTGCATTGTCTTAAACAATGAGGTGATAAGGTGACCGTTTATCACTGATGCATGGAACCCATTTCGCTTAATCGCTTCTGCTTATGTACTTTTTATTATTGACTAGCTTTTCCCGTGGATTCGCTGGCGTTAATATAGCCGCTTCTAAGGACCCATCTCTGTACCAAAATACGTCAAAATTGTTTCAGCGATACAATTAAGTGTATAACAATCTCGCTTTCAGTTAGTTTCCGTCAATAACACATTTATATATTAAGTTAGGATAGGTTCGGGTTAGACCAACATCTCACCTGATGGTACCTTAGCGAATGGTGTGGTCGACGATGAAGTACGCTTGGCTAGTAGTAACCTATTCACTCTTCTTGACTGAAGACTCCCAAGTTGTAGCTATCTCAGACACACTCCAGCAAAATAAAATCTCCTTATCTGTACGCGGAAAGAAAGTATTGGTACTATAAAGTTTGCGTACATCTGTGATGTTTATTTTCGCCTGATTTTAGGATGTTAAAGCTATTTCATACGATGGTTGTACTAACTGAATTACCTCACAAATGAGTTCGGTTTTATAGAGCTTTGTCTCTGTCACATAATGTCACGCAGTCTATTGCCTAAACTTGATATGTCTTATTAAAGCCCGCGCTCTGTACATAATTATTTCCTATGCGCACTGACGCACGATGTCACCACAGAATAGGTCAAGCGTGTCTGTCTTTGCACTCGCTGTATGTGATGTGTGTTTAGTGTCTATGTGTGCGTGCATTTTTGTCAAAAATGCACGCACACATAGACATACTTCTCACGTCGACAGGCAATTACTGAGCCTGGGGTGCATCAGCAGTATAAATCAGACCGATAACGTGCAGAGCAGCTGCGCCCTAAATGTCAGGATCTTCATCATTGTGGCAAAGAACTTGCAAGAACAATTGAGTAGACCTATGTATATTTTAAGTACTTTTGAAGGTCACTTCCTAAACTGCACTCGGCTCAGTCGGTGTTGCTACGCAGTGAGCCCTCGAGTGTGTGTTGTGACAATTTAAAACGAGATGTCAAGAAATGTCAGTTTGTTTGAGGGCGGCTGAGTCACTTTGAACGTGGGAGTAAACCTTCTGCCCTTATCTATTCAGTGACGCCCCCGCCCCGCACGCTGCGCACGCACGCGTGACATGGCGACATGCGTGCGCGCACCGCACGCAGCGCTCGCGCTGTGGTAGGATCACACTGAGTTCTGCGAGAGAAACTGTCATGTCCTACATAGCTGTGTGCATGTCATCGTGACACTGGAGGTACCTAGTGTACCTAGTTTCTACGCAATTTGCAACTGGATTGTGATCAGGATGAGAGGTTGGAAACTCAATGGCCATTTTTATCTGTAGCCACGATGTGTGTCATCCCAGCCATGGTGTTTTTGGTCTTACGCCACTTTTATAATATTCTATACACCTACCCATATAAGTTACAGAAAAAATAGAAAAATAAGACATTTCATACGATGACAAAACGGGCGGAATAATGGTTACAACACAACCTTTTGATGTATTTAACAACGAGGAGTCAGTACCGGTATTTTAGATAGTCTAACAACTTTACTAACTCAAAACAAAACATCTAAGTGTGTATAGTGTATGGAAAACAGTACTCAAAGGTTTCCTCGCGAGCAGTGAAACATTATATCAGTTGAAGAATGCGAGGAGTCGAGGCGGTAGACAAACTCGCATCACGACTATATTGGAAACTTGCAGACGGTCGACGTCCTGTACTGCTCGGACGGAGGGAAGCTATTAAACGCATTACCAGGAGAATTAAACGCTTAGCAGTTCATTGACCACCCCCACTGTGCCGTGTGGTGGGTCACGGCTCTCCCTCGCACAGAGAGGAGGCATTATGAATAACTGCCGCGCTGGTCTAGTAGTCGCAATACTAGATTATATTTTTCGGGAATAGGGAACATAACGCAAAACTCCTGAGTAGGTGGCGCCACTAGCACAAACAGTAAACAAACCGCCATGATGCAGACTTAGTTTCCGTTACAGTAAGGACACATCATAACATCCTCATTTTGTTTTAACTTTATTAGATATCACTTTGTAAAATTATATAATTTGCATCACATAAAATGTGAGGTCCATGTGAGCCTGTGAAACTATTATTAAGATCATAAATAAACACATGAGAGTGCATTACTTAATGGTTTGACTTTTATTGAACGGTCACAAACAACAAAAGGCGTCAATTTCCACGGTAACCGGGTGACGCTTAGCATGGGTCCAACCCATGCTAAGCGTCACCCGGTTACCGTGGTGGTGGTGGTACCGTGGTTAGGTTTGATAATGCCGTCTGTTCCCCCCCTGGCCAACCCTTTGAATGAATACTAAGTTACATTGACAGAAAACTTCGCACCAAACAAAACACAACAATTCGATTGTAGACAGATTGGTTGGAGAAGCAATTACTGAGTAGTCGCAGACAGCACCCAGTAATAGGATAGTATAGCAGTGTCTGGAGCGAGCCCCGGCCGGCAGACGGGTCGTGACCCCGGCGGCGGGCCAGCGGCACAATACAGGTGAACGCAGAAGGATAAACCGCATAAAAGGGGGAAGTGAATTGTGTGAAGAGAAGTATCCACCACCTCAACCTCACTTTATGTAAACCAAAGAGCAGTTTCCCCGCTTTTCCCCCAGGTCGTGAATTATAGTGGCTTATTTGGAAAGCGCTGAATTGTTTGCGCACCAGGCAGGCCGCTGCAAACATAACTTGACCAAATGGGGTTTTAGACCCGTCGGATGCTCAATTCGAGTGCGGCGCTCCTGTTCAGAACATAAGACACATGTTGTAGTGCCCCAAGTGTACATGCGCTTGTAATTTGGGGGATTTCAATCTAAGGAGCTCCACCGATGCTGCAATTAACGCAGCCATTAAATGAGACTGGAAAAGAAGAAGAACTGCAGGATATCTTAACGCAACACATCACAGATGCAGTGGACAACGGTCTTCTGCTTATCGTGTCACATTATGGTTTGAGTCCATTAGATGGCCACGTTTATTGCTTCGTGGAGGCGATGAAGTCATCTGAATGCAGGTCTTCCTATTTGCTATAATGTCCATACAATTCGGAGACTCCAGCAAATAGAACATAGTCCAAGCTCGCACCAGATGTTTGATGGATTAATTATGGCGTGGCTTTGCCTAACGAACTTTTCTTGTCCCTACAAAGGAGTGGAACTTCTGCATATACCTCTATGTTGTAGTAAAAGCATTATCGGAGGGTTACAGCATTATTGTTTACTTATGAAATTAGTTTGTTAGACGGCTCACATTTCTAATGGATGGCTTAGTATTGATAGATAACAGCGTTGTGCGAAGGTGTGGTCATCAATTTCTTTTTTGTTTTGATGGCAAAATTGCCAAATGCAAAACCCATCCGTGTGCTTTTCAATGCCCTTGCCATGCGTGTCAGCGCCGCGGTATCAATCTGTCAATAAAGATGTGTAATCTTTATTGACAGATTGATAAGTTACACACCAACCACTGATTCATCTATTTCCTAAGAATAGTGGCACATTTTAATTCCGTGTGATGTGCCACCTGCAGGTTAGTGACGGACGAGTAAACTCCATAAACGCGTAGCATAAGCACGAAACTCTTTGGGAATATGTAGTACTTTCACTGTGCGTACAGCTAAGGAGAGTAATTCCCTGCCGGAGTCTGTGATAGTTTATAACTACAACCTACGATTCTTTAGGCGAAGAGTGACAAAGATATTTCTAGGCTAGTGTGCTCCATCGTCGAACACATCATTGATATCTGAAGATTGTGATTATTATTTATCCAAGAGCTTGTTAATATTTTCATAGTGTTTGACCAACGAAACAGCATTGCGTGCGTGTTGAAGAGTTTGTACAAGGATCACACAGCGCCGGCAGCCGGCTACCGCGACGCAAACTGATTGAAGTATTGAAGACCTAACGCTAATCACCAGCCGTCACGCAGCCCAGAAACACTTTCACGATACACTTGTGCTATTGAGAGACAAACGTTGGGCACACTGAGGAAGGATTGAAACGGGCGAGGACAATAGTGGAAGAAGAGAACGTGTTGCGCCGCCTCCATGTCCGTGACACGGGACAAGGGAAGGAAGGCCGCGGTGGCCAACAAACCACCGCTCACGACACTTGTGGTCACGGACATCTTCGTAACCACCATGGTCCATGGTATTCATGAGACAGACCTGAGTATCTTAATGCCTTCACCGGAACAACGTGGAAATAATAAACCAGGCTCCTACCGTCCGTTTTTTGTACATCTTTAGTAGAAGTTTTGTTACTTTAATTGGTTTTATATCCTTGTAATTAAATCTATACTAATATTATAAAGCTGAAGAGTTTGTTTGTTTGAACGCGCTAATCTCAGGAACTACTGGTTCGATTTGAAAAAATCTTTCAGTATTAGATAGCCCATTTATCGAGGAAGGCTATAGGCTATATATCATCACGCTAAGACCAATAGGAGCGGAGAAAAATGTGACACAAACGAAGTTGTGCGGACAGCTAGTAATAAATAAGTAAGGCGGAGGACAGACGGGATGTCTTTACCCAGCAGGATAGTTAGATAGAATCCAGAACATGGTCTATCGCTATGCCAACTTTTATACAAATACTTTAATCTATGTTCATTTATACTAATATTCTAAAGAGGAAAGATTTGTATTTTTGTATGTAACGAATAAACTCGAAAACCACTGGATATTTTTCAAAAATTCTTTCACCATTAGAAAGCTACATTCGCCCTGAGTAACATAGGCTATGTTTTATCCCCGTATTCCCACGGGAACGAGAACTACGCGAGCTAGTCCTTCAATACACGCAGAGTTGATGCAGCTATTTTCCGAACAGAAGTAATGGATCGCTTGACTGTGTCGAATCAACCGGCTCGCGGCGAGACCAACTGGACACGACTCACAAGAGTGTGAGCTCGGAACTAATGACACGCGACGAGCTATACTTTAGTAAAAACCAGGCTCATTGTTGGAACTTTTCTTTTTTGTCGAGTACATTATAACTTTTGGAAAACTTGATACACTAAAGCGCTCAAGTCGCTCACAACATAATTTTATCTGGAAAGGGGCTATCCATAAATTACATCACACGAATTTCATGTTTTTTTTACCCTCCTCCTTGTCACAGCTGGTCACATTTGTGAGACCCCCCCCTCCCTAGTGTGACATCACATATTTTACAAATTTATTCGTGTATTTGTTCGTGTTTACTTAACACTTAGACTAAAATAGATTTTGAAATGTGACGTCATGAAATTTAGAACCCCTCCCACCCCCTTGTCACACAATGTCACATTTCATCGACCCCCTCCCTCCCCCTTAACGTGTGACGTAATTTATGGATGCTCCCAAAAGAACCACATCTAGTAGAAAAATCAGAAAATCTGACTCTTAGTCCTGTCAAGGGGTTTCGTGTTACCCAGATACTGAGTAGTGGAAGTCAGTCGCTGCTGGTACAACTGTAGTACTCTGCTGCATCAGGTTGGACTGGAAGCCTTATGTTAAGCCTTAAGTTGGGGACAAACACACGAGTGATCCTGTAAAGGTTCCGTTCTTTCCTACGGACAAGACAAGACAAGACATTTATTTGTAGAAAACGTGAGTAGGTATACATTTCGTTCGGAACGACGAACGGACTTTCGGAGCCTTCACAAAACGCTTTGATATTTAATAAATCGCTTTTGTAGTTAGCTAATTGCTTTAAGGCTAGTTAATTATGTCCTCGTATGAAAGCGAGCCGTCAGTTTATTTTATAAACTCGTACTTCAACTGTATAATTATTTAAAAGAAACCGATTCATCAATGTTGGAACATCAGTCATATCGATTCAGCCGTTGAGACGTTTTCTATTGTCGAGTTTGATAAATTACTTCTACAAGGTCGTTTTATTGATATAGTTAATTTACTTGGATCATGGACAGACGGCCCTGAAGCTAAATCAAAAGTTATTTATTCAAATGGTTGAAATGTTAGTCCCGTGGGGTCCGAGTGGCCTTCGATTTTTTGGTCAGGTTAGTCGATTGTTCACGTGGCCAGAGGGTTGGCCTTTTCTTCGTTCAAGGAATCAACATTGCCTTTCGACGCGGTAGTGTCAGTCTGTGTTATTTTGTGCCCAATGAAGCTTCTGCCAACGGCTTCTCCCGCGTGTTTTAGGAGATTATAACAAGAGAGCACAAAAACGATCAAAAGTAACATTTGTGCTATTCCAGAGTATAATCTATCTGTGTGCCAAATTTCATCCAGATCCGCTGTTCTGGCGTGACTTAGTAAAAGACATGAATACGAACTTCATAAAACGGAATGATTTTGAAGCCTGTTGATATTTTTATTGCTTTTAGAATTAGTTTCCGTTCCTTTCTAAGAACCGTCGCAAACGATGGAACCATGTATGAAGCAGTGGGCCCACTGTTCTTTAGGGATCTTCTACACGCCTTTTTCACACAGCAAGTTTAACTTTTATTTTTCGAAATTAAAAAAAAGTTACAAGCTGCCTGGTCGGGACTACAAGGAGGATAACTCACTGACTCTAAACCTTCAATGGATAAATATTCGATAGTCCATCTGGCGGAGTGAGCTGGAGCGTTGTGGTGGTGGAGGAGGATCCTGCTTCTTGGGCGCTGCTGTCTAACATTTTTTAAGACAACTTTTAAACAATAACTGACTTTATTAACTGAATTAAGTATTTGTTTCGGCTACAGATTGGCTACGGGTGATTATCGTGACAATCTTAAGTATGATATTGTTGCGCGCCAGAATTAAACAACGAAGATAGTTGCATTTGGTACTACTAGCGCCATCTAGTATCGAGTAGCAGAACTATTGAAGTCGGGGACCTTCGAGATTTTTCTATGCTAGAATTCTCGGACCTTGGTCGGTCGCGACCGATATGTACGCGAACTTTCTGGAGTGCTACTCGGTGCCCTATATAAGGCGTGCCGACCGAGTCAGTATTGGATTTGCGATACAAATGATAACTTCGAGAGCGATCTTCGACTGCGAACTCAAGTGATTAATAGTGCGATTGTGTTTTGTGATTAGTGAGTTTATAGTGTAATTAGTGTGGTGTAAATTAAAGTGTCATCTTTGTTTATTTAATCGGCTGATTTTAATTGTAACGAACCCGAAGCTCGTAACAATATGTACCTGAGCGCTAGCACTTCCACGTTGGGCATCCTCCGCAGCAGACTGACGTCGCCGAGCTCGGCGCCCCTGTAACAAACAGATGACAAGCGTTACTTGCAGCTCTCGAGTTCTTGTGTAGCTTCCGAAACCACAACCGGATAAGATCTACAATAGCCTCCTTATGATAACGTCATCAAAACATGTTTACGTTGTGAAAAATTAACTCGCATCCAAGACCGCAAAAAAGTACAAAAAATGCCAAATAATTATGGCGTTTGTTTCTCGCCATATTGCATTTTGATTACTGTCACAATGTCGTTAGTGATACTAGCAAAGTTGCACGAATAAGAAAATCCGAAATTAGAACCTACAAAATTGGCGCACGAGTTTGGACCTGGACTACAGATAGGCTATACTGGAGTATGTTCCTTTGGGGAAATTTTCGATCTTCTTATGTCCTATTATTTATCTTAAGGTTATCAGATAGGTACTGTACTTAACACTGAACACTGAAAGCCCAAAATAACTCTACGAATACGTCAAATATTTAACAGTCGTGCATGAAGCAGGAATTTTAATTAATATGACTGAAACGCTTCGCATAAATCCAGTCAAAACTGAACCAAGTAACGAAGGTTGTCGCCCGAGAGCCACGGCGCTGGACGTGACGTCGCAGTCCTCATATTTGGAGGCTGACCTGCTTTTGTAACCTACAAACGAAGTGAATTCTCTTTTAACTTTTAAAGCTAGCTTTTGTAGTTGGCGTTGGAAGTATTCCATACAAATAGTACTGTTCAATGAAGCACGTGGCTAAATAATACGAGTCGCATCTTCGAGGTTAAGCGCCGCTGGCCGGGGTCGGTCGGGGGATAGGCGACCATCCGAAACATACCGACACTCTTCCGGGCCTCGGAAAGCACATTGACCCTTTGGATGTCACTTGTAGATCATTGACAGTCTTTATGGAGAAAAAAAAACAGTAATATATTCT
Organism: Hecatera dysodea; assembly: GCA_905332915.2. Lineage (NCBI taxonomy): Eukaryota > Metazoa > Arthropoda > Insecta > Lepidoptera > Noctuidae > Hecatera > Hecatera dysodea. Next base: position 12,030,989 of record HG995314.1, on the reverse strand, counting down.
TCGAAGGGGAAGCTAGAGTTGTTTCTCAGCTCCTAGTACACCTTCGTCCAATGTCGCAAGGGCGAACCTACTGCAACCCACTGAACACAAAACTAGACTCCGGTTTGCTACTGAGCAAGTCTAAACTGAAGCACCCAATACAACATAAACAATTTTCCCGACTCGGAAATCAACACCGCTACCTACTTTTGTGTTACCAGACCCACGGGGCAGCAAAACAAAAACTCAAATACAAGTACAACTTCGTCACATTGTAGCGGCATCAAAGCCGCCACAAGAAAACATAACGAAGCGAAAAAAAGAAGAACTGCAACGCCATCTATCCCGCCAGCAGCGAACCACTAACGAGATCCTGCATCGCGGTATTAGAGTTTTCCCTGCGATTAGAACATGTACAACAGCCCGAACATCAACTATCGGGCAGTTGCCCTCCGGACACAAGCGTCCCATCAGAAAAGCTTCCTTTTTCAATGGAGGGTCGAGATGGAACGGGACTCTACACCCTGTTCCCCATACTAACATCTCCTAAGTTTTTGCAAGGCAAGTAAACAAACGGTCAGTCGAAGTTCACTTGTGATTCCGACGACGTATATAAAGTTATGTGCACATTACATGTGACTGCGGAAGCACTTACGCGACAGCACAACTTGCACACAAAGCAAGGTCGCGACTCGATCGTATATCTATACTACATAATATATGCAATGTATACTATCGATAAATTTGACATTCAACGCGCGTGCGCAGTGGCAGCGAATTAGTGACATGTGTTCGCGCCTGTTTAGTAGACTTGTTTGCCTTTGTTGGATTTTTTGGGTTCCGTATCCGAAGGGAACGGAACAGTATTAGATAAGCATGTGCTATCTGTCTGTTCGTCAACAGGTCAGAAAATTTCTGCTGCCGCATTTGTTATTTCATACAAGATACGTGATTTTTCCGGCTAATGTAACAGAGCCCTCCGTGGGTGAGGCTGATTCGCACTTAGTCGGTTTTTGTGTTAATTTTTAATTTCTTTTTGGTTGTTCAAGAAGAAAGGGCTTTGTCTCGGCTAATATCCGAAACGGGCGGTAGAATTTTGAAAAGATTTTTACTGGCAGACAGCTTATACCTACTATATAGTAACTTCGGATTAGGGTTCCGTGCAATGATCAAAACTCACGAAATTGTTGCCGTGAGCAGCAGCTAGAAAATAAAATATATGCATAACTATCGATGTCGACCTTCTGGTCTTAATAAGTGATCATTGTTAAGACGGAGGCGACACATGCGACGGATTCTGACTAACTGCACTAGCGCCGGATTGATCCCCAGATGTGGAGAAGAACGGTCGTGAACATAATATTATTAAGCCCTAACAAAGGCCTGAATGTGAACAATAGGTTATTTTGTTTTAGATGTGTTCGTTGGAAAAGCACTCCGGGTGGCGAAAAAATACCAAATATAAAAAAAAAAACATATACAGGTGCTTCAATGATCTCACTGACAACTTGTGCCTATTCGAAGTCACCGCTCACGGTAGCTGATGGAACTGTGGGCGTCTCGCTCCTGAAGATTCCTGCGTTGTTAACGACGATAACAGAGCTATTCTGAACCTAAACATTGCGCTGTTATAATGTTGATAAAGTGAACTGTAAATCCCTACATCGATTGAAGTTTTCACGGCGAGTTTTTAACAGTATCGACCGGGATGTCTTCCTTCCACCTCGGAACCACTCCAGAACCTTTCAGCCGAATCGATCGTCCGTTCCACGAGCAATGAGCCAGCGCACTGCCACCTTATCTTGGCTCATGACACCTGGTGCGTGGCACGAATGGGTTCTCCTGTATTCCTGCCCGTGCTGGCGGGTGAGTGCACCGTCTTGACATTAGGTACAGCCACTAATAGCCGCTCCGCGACCGTGCCGCCGCGACACAGATACCAAGCTTTAATTATCATTTTGATATAGTCCGCCGCTCGGGCTGCACATGCACTGGCTGCCCCGCCTGCCGCTGTATTTGCACATATGTATGTTTATTACTGAGTTATCTCCGAAATTATATATTCTATCTATAATTTTCTAGTACTTGTCCCGATTTATTTAGGGTCGCCGCAAAATATCTTCTTACACGACTGCCCAAAAAATGGAGTGTTATGTTTTCAGGGTTAATGTATGTATGTATGTTTGTGAGTTTCTTTAATCCACCATAACCTCTAAAAAGCTTAACCGATATCGATGAGTACGTGGTATCGTTAGAAGCGTTGAGTTCTCCCGGGTAACAAATTTTATAATATTAATATTGTGCATAAAAAGGGGTACACAAAAACGAGACTATCATGTTTTTCATGAAAATTCGTATACGTATACTGTCATCGTCTAAACTTTGCTTAGTACATAGCTAAAAAGATATAAAAAACAAACAATTAAAAAACACGCCTGCCATTTCAGAAAGTGAACTAAAAAATTAAAAACAAGATAGATAAAAATCTTTTCATTGCAGTCGGGGGCGGTTCCTTTGAATAAGTAGTTCTTTACAGGTCTCCCATCTTATGTTTAAAAAAATCAATGTGTCAGACACGGCAAGTCTACGATTTTACTATATCTATACTTATAATAAATCTGTAGAGAGGTCAATTCTGTACAAGGAATATATTTTCAAAATAACTATCAGGGGGTGATTAGTGATCGATACTGGTGCCAAAAATGCAATCAGTAAAATTTTTGTCTGTCTGTCTGTCTTTCTGTCTGTCTGTCTGTCTGTATGTTCTTTATAGAAACAAAAACTACTCGACCGATTTTAACGAAACTTGGTGCAATTATTCTTCATACTCCTGGGCAGGTTATAGTATACTTTTCATCACGCTACAATCAATAGGAGCAGAGCAGTGAAGGAAAATTTTGGGAAAACGGAAGAAGTCATCTACATAAAATTAGCTAAAAAACATCCCGAAACAGCATGTCTATCTTTTGTCAATTTTAAACCGATCAGGCTGAGAGTTTCAAAATCGGGGGTAAAGTAACTATTCCACGCGGACGAAGTCGCTGGCAGAAGCTAGTTATATATATTTGTTTTGATTTTGATTACTTAGGAGTTCCTTTACACTGTCGTTGAACTGCGTGTGGCCACCTACGATGGTTCCGATGGGGCATTGTGTTGCTCGGGGAGCGCGGGGTCACCGGCGGCGAAAGTGAACGCTTCGTGAGCGGCTAGCGGTGATCTATGCGCCGGCGCCGGTCGGCCGTTTGTAGTGGCTTACTGAAGGAACTGTGTGGTTGAACTGTCGGCCGGCTTTGTAGAGTGCCTTTGTTACGGTCTACTCATATTTGTGTGACGGTCTGTGTCATGGAGATTAGCTAAGTATTTACCAGGGTACATGATGATGGACAAGTTTGTTCGTATAATCCATCGCTTTCCATGAAGCTAAATCGAGGTAAAGATTTGGCGGCTTATCGCGCCAACACAGCCACTGTATCTTTAGTAAAGTTCCTATTTCCAAAATCATAGTAGAACATTATAAATCGTGAAGCCTGACGTACGCGGAGTAAATGAACTCGAGCATTTTATAATTCGGCCGCGCGTTGATTGAATGATTGAAGGTCACAACTTCACAAGTGGAACACGACGAATCATTCATCTCACGCATTGAATAAGACTTACTAGAAACTAATCACGCGGACCTATACATTCACTAAAATGCCATAAATCATCAATTAGCTTCTGAAGCTCGACTTATCACTTTAAGGCGCACGTACTGTATGATTATTTGCTTGCACCTTCTTAGCAAAGAGCACCACAAACTACTTTCCCCAAAACTTTAAACAACGCTTTTATCACTCACACTTAGGTTTGTCACAATTCCCGTCACCCCTAATGGCTGCTTTTCCAAACTAATCCAAAGAAAACTTAAATTTTCGACTTAAACTATAATAAAACAAATCAACCAACCCATTATATTTCCTTAGCACTCGGCATCAGTACAATCAACTGCAGTAATAAGTAAGTTTCACGTAAACAACTTATTTCATAGCCACAAGGTCGATTTTCTAATTCCAAGTGATACTTCTATGTGCGGTTGATAGTAAAAGTCCAAATTACTATCAAAAGTTCATTCGCCTTTCGTGTCGAGTCGTGACATCGCAACAACCCTTTTTAGAAGTGCATTGTAGTTCAGACCTTATTCTTTTGGCGTTGAAATACAAAATTGGATGCAAATTGTAGATATTAAGGTCCTTTACATTCTATTTTGAACTTTGTCACACAGGTTATAATGTCTAAAATGGAATGCAAAGATAAACTAAAGAGCTTTTTCAAACCGTTTACTAGTTAGGGTTCCTTGAAATTACTCTATAAACTAAACGCTATTATGATTGAATTTAAATAAAATTCTCTATTTGTACTATTATCTTAACAATAATAATTCGAATATAGTCAGCTTACATTCAAAATACATTCTACCAAGTCGCAACAAAGGCAAGGGAGAGCGTCCCCCAGTGACTGCTGGTAGTCACATACTCAGCTGTATCCAGTTCGACTGGAAACTGTCATATAGTATGGAAAAGAGAGTCAGACAGAACACAGAAGACATAGCTAGCTAATAGGAAACAGAAGAAAAAATACTAATAAAGAAAATCCGCGCAAAAACACCATCGCTCGGCATAATACGGCAGCCACAGCGCTTAGATTCAGAGACAAATGATGACGTCAGAGTGCTATCAACTCAATAAGGATTCAGTTCCTGATTGGAACAGCTCCAAACGTCTCTCAAGAAACCGAAACTGCTATCATTTTGTTTTCGTTGGCCTACTTTCATTATTCGGTCATTGCTCCAATAGGGATGTTTCCTGAGGAATAAAAACATGATTCTCCGCCGGTTAGGCTATCGAAAAATATTGGATACGTATTTTTTGCTTTATCAAATCTATAAAAATTAACGAAGATAAAAAGCTTCAAAGATCAGGAGTGGGGGCTTGTGACGTCACGGCGTGGTAAAAATCGTAGCACAGTGACGTCACACGAGTTTTCAACGCACTGTATCGTCTTCGTTTTTTGTTTACGAGAAAAAAGGAAAAATACGTGTCTATTTTTTGGAAATCTATCTGACGGACTAATTAGATTTTTTTAGTCCACTACCCAACTGCTAACTAAAGAAGTCTACTGAACAGTTCACAATGCACGCCCATCGAGCGATGGACCCGTGGAACACAAAGGAGGACGTTCAGATCGTACCCACTCTTCCGCCAGCCAGGAAACAAGAATACTATTTTCTGACGGGAAATAACTTCCTGAATATTATTCACTTCTACGACGAAAGTCTATGCTTTTCCACTGGCTCCAACTTAGCGACATGCACGGTTTCTGAGGCTTTGTCTTCTACGAGAGTCAGATTTGGTCCGACTGAGCGTATCGGATTTCTTCCTCCAGGTCATTGATCTTTGACTTTGCCAGTAAAAACTACTTAAAAATAACGTTGCAGGAATTTCTCATACATATATCGTGGATGCGTTTACAAACATATAAACTTACATACGCAAACAGCCATACCCGGAAAAATATCGGCAATACAAACATTTTTTACGGGAATCAAACCCGCGACACGCATCGCAGAAGCCAATCGCTCAAACACTGCGCCAACCATGTCGTGGCTTTGCATAGGCTGCCACCAGGTTTGAAGATTCCCCCAAATCAATATGATGTGTACCCGTATAAAAAAAGGATTCAATTCAGCACGCATGGTCATACATCAAATTCATGACATGCATAATGAACAAAAACTAACCAGTCAAGCGCCACGAGGCACAACACACCCACACTGATTACCTATTACCGTCAGGCGTCAGGGCAGCGAATAAAGACCATCGTCGGTCGGACACGCGGTTCCGGCGCCGCGGTGCACGATACTTGCGCAATAGTTGCTGCTCAGCGTTGTGTAATTTGTGAATTCGTGATGGTCATATTGTAAAGAATTTCGGTGCACATAATGTTGACGTCAGACAATTATTGTTATTATGGGTAGGCTGGCGTTTGACAGCAATCTCAGCCGGAAAGCGACTATTTGGTCAATGATGGAGCACACTTGCCTAGATTTGGATGAATAGATGTTCGTTACTCAATCACGTCAGAACGGCTGAACGAATCTGGATGAAATTTGTCACAGAGGTAGATTGTAGTCTGGAATAATACATAGGATACTCTTTATAACAAGATTATATTCTCTTGGAATAATTTTCGTCATTCACGCGGGCGGCAGCTAGTAAATAAATAACAGTGGTATTTCCAAAGCAGACGTGAGTGGAAACACCGCCAGGGACCCATAGAAGACATACACAGACAGATTGGATTAGCTTTTCAGGATGGTCGCAACTGGCGTGTTTGGCCAAGACCACCAGCCGGTACAGACCTGGCTGACAAGGCTTAGTGCGGGCTTAGTGCTCGATCGCGTTAACGTAAACGCTTACTTACGTCAAATTGACTAGCAAAAATACAAATTGTCGTTTATGCTAACGCGATTGAGAACGTTATAAAACTCGCACCAAGCCCACCGAAGTAAGGACGTAATTGAAGCAAACGGATTATGTCAGGAGCGCAGGAGTTGGAGAAGATTTTCTAAATTTAAGTCCAATCCATATACTCATAAAAAGAAGTTTTCTGGAACTTAGACTATACTCGCATAGTCACACATTTTCGTGAGGGGTGAAATAATAAAGTAGGTCACTCGGACAGGGCTCACGTACACTCAAGGCCTCAATGGCAAAAATATATATTTTACTGGAGTTATTGTACTCGAGTGGCGTCGCCGTCGTGGCTTTGCATTTTGGGCCACGGGTTTAAGTTGTACCAGTGTGGTAGCTCTATTTGTTTAAAATTTAAACTATGTCTGGAATTTTTTCGCATTTATATTGCAGCATGTACTGACACAGACGTTATTGTGGACGTACGCATGGAATTTAGATTTCACTGTTTTTATTCCGGGCCTCTGTAAGAAACAACGGAATCCTTATAGGTTCACTCGAATGTCTGTCTGTTCGTCAGTCACAGCCAATTTTCTCCGAATCCACTGGCCCGATTCAGTTTACATTCTGTACACATATAATCATCTGTGACCCAAATACGAAAGCGTAACGAAGGGCCAATTTAGAAAAAAAGGGCTTCTCCAACTGTACTGTATGACACGTCAAAATGAAAGGGCGTATTATAAAAGCCTCAACAGTACTTTATTCATTATTTTAAAATATTTCATTTCGAAGTTATTACAGAAAATATTTGAAAATTAGAAATTCCCCCTTATCTCCGATATAACGGAGCCTAGAATTTTCATGGATTTCTCATAGGGTTTCCTATAATCTGTAGTAATTATAGGAAACCCTATGACAAATCCATGATTATAAATTAACATGTTAAAAATGTATTATTTGTACGGTACCCGTTGCTCGCGAGTCCTACTCGCACTTGGCCTGTTTTATTTACTATATTTCCACCCATAGGTATACATTTATTTTTTTGTTAATTTATTTCCTTTTAATCGCTTTCCATGCTGCTCCGATCGACGTCACTCTGTCCCCGCCGGCTGTTGCTGCATCCAGCGCTGTGGCTGCGCACACCATTATGAGTCCCAGTCCCAGCATTATGCTGAGCGCTGGCCGTGTGGCGCGAATGTGACCAACTTGCATAACGTAATGACGTTTACCTTGCTCGGCTTGGCGCAAATAAACTCTTTTTCATTCTTTCTTGATGCAACAATTCGACATTGTCAGCTGTTGTTCGTGTCAGATGTGCTTGACTGTACTAAGGTCGCACAAATGATGTCGGCAAAACTTCCGAACACACCCTAGGACTGTATCGATCCAAATATTACCGTCAGTACCGCGTGCCTGGCCGAGTCCCTATTACACGACCGATCGATATTATGGCACTTCTGTTGACAAGGAGTCTAAAGAATATGTCTCGAAAATTGCTTGCTTTAATCCGCAGCTTTGCCCACGTGAAAGGCGAAAATGATCCCAAGGGAACAGATTACCGGGGTAAAATTATACTATGTGCTATTCCAGGACACAGCCTGCCACTACATTCCGACGGCATTTGTGGGGAGGCCTATTTCCAGCGGTGGACGTCTTTGAGCTGAAATGGTAATGTGCTATATCAACGGCCGCGCACTGTAACGTAACCAACAATTAAAAACGTGTAAAGTCGAAGTATCAATAACTAATGGACATTCATAAACCAGCCGTGGTCGACGTACAGTTGACCGGCGCGTCCGTGTCACCTCGCGACGCGGAGGAGGCAGCCACTGGAGTGCTAACTTGCTAACGCCGCGGTCGCTAGCACCGCGTCTGAACACTGTGCTTTTCTTTATTGATAGGCTCGCGTTTGACCACTGTCTCACCTAATAGTTATCTGGTTGATAACAACGAATACACTCATTAGCTATATATATGCACATACGTAATACCGAGAAGCGGAACGGTTCAATCATGTCGCTGTGGCAGCACCCGTTACCGTACCGGTACTGCCATTCATGCCGTATATTTTCAACCATGTATCTCACAAATAGGGGTCTGTTTCGATACTGAGAAATTCCTAGTTACTCTGTCCAATTTGGGTTTCATACTCAACAGTTACAAAATAGATTACCCGGCATTGATACTCTAACAACTGGCACCAACAATGCTGCTCAACGGTAGATGATGGTGGCATTCTTATAAGTTAGCCGCAAGTGAGAAGTTACATCATTTAATTCCTTCACAAACACCGGAAACGCGCTGACAGGCGACTAGCTTGGTGCTTAGAGCCTAGCGAGTGGTATATTGAAGTAGAAACTATGTTCTGAAACGGATGGACTGCGTTTTTGATGCCTCCGCGAGTCCATGTAACATCATCAGAGGGAGGTCTCTGTATGTAACATCATCATTCCACGTCCTGCGTCCTCCGCGTCTGGACACCGGCCCATTAGCGCCGCTCGCGTGACGCACGCACGCATTATATCTATTATTTATTACCTAATGCCTGACAAACACATCACGGACCTGTCCACTTTCAGGCGCAGTCTTACTTATATAAATGACTTGATTTATGCTGATACAGAGCGGTTTCTGAATGGCCTGTTCGTTCAATGAAGTTCTGTCGTCGAATAGTAAGTTAAGGGCAGCTGGTGGCTAAATAATAACAACGCCTGCCGATGTCGGTCCGTGGATGGGTGACCAAGCATTAAATACTGAGATTAGCCCGTGCCTCGGAAAGTACGTGAAGCCGTTGGTCACGACTGTCATTTGTACATCTTTGAAAGTGGTTACAGATAGACAGAAGCCAAAAGATCTGTCACCAGACTTACTGATGGGCGCTCTATGTAACATACTAGTATTCAGTTCCATCCGGTTAGACTGGAAGCCGACCTCAACACAGTGAGCGCGAGGCAGGCAGAATTATTTTTTCATTCAAGAAACTGGGCCCCAAATAATGATTATAATTGATCATTAATATTTCCATACAACATTACATTAGATTCTGATAAACAAACACAATATGCACAGAGTGTATAGCGTGTCGCACGCACACACTGCACACTGACACCGCCGTGCTCCGTGTCGAATGCACAGAAAGCACCGTGCCTAATGCACACCAACTGTGCACGCAAATCCGTGCTTATAGCGTGCGGAATGGGTAGTCGGGACTATAAATATTTAAAATCAATTACGTAAAGGAATGAATCAATTTATTGTTTAATTTTTTTCGGTGTTTATTTTATGAGTATATTCGAGAAAGTACAATTAACTATAAACTAAATGCCTTAGGTACCGGTATAGTGATCGCAAACTGCGATTGCTCAGCTTGAAGTCCTGGGTCTATTCTCGATCACGTAAAGCCTTTGGTACCTTTTTTAAGAATGAGAAGTCATTAAATTATTTATTCCGCTCTGGGCGGAGCGGAAGTGAGTGCCAGACTCTTACTGACTAAAACCCACCCGTGATCCTTCTTGTGCCCGCCGCGTTCTAGGGCTGCGGTGACTCTTTCGAACAAATTCCGCAACCCTGGCAGGCAATGGTCCTAGCACGGCGGAAATTTGGCTTGAAGGCTTGCCGCCTCGCCGGAGACCGTGCGGTATCTCCGAGCCAGCCGGATGGCCCTTTGAATTTGGTAGTGCACCTTTTATTTTCGTATGAACCTCATACAAATATTTACCTTATGAACTCTTTTCTTTTTTGTCAAAAATAAATCAGCTGTTTATTCAAAATGCCATATTCACCCGTAGAAAATGTATGAAAAAACAGTTATTATTTTGCGTTTTTCCGGGGTTGATCTCTAAGTAAAAGTTGATCATAACCATGAGTTCCACGCACTGAAAGGTCGTTAGTGTCCTACAATGTAGGTACATGCGGAGCAGCTAACTACAAACTGTTACTTAATTAGCACACTAGCGCCACATATCACCAATTAACATGGCCACTGATACAGAATAGCGTCATACATAGTGTTCTCAGTGACTCCGCCCACTCGGGGCGCAGCGGGAGGGAGTGTCAGAATTCTTACTGACTGAAACCTATCCATTTTCCTTCAAATTCCCTTTGTGGTCCAGGGCCGCGGTAACTCTTTCCAACAATTCCGCAACCTGGCAGGCACTGCCCTAGCAGGACTAGCGTGAGCGCCTCTCGCTTCAGGTTCCCACGGTAGACGTCGTCAGCCAGCAGCAGATCACCCGCATATCCGCAGCGAACAACTGAGCCGGCACCGTTGACCCGCTACACTTGGCACGCCGCCCGACCCACTTCTCGCTAACAACCAAACTTGAGCTATTTCTTACTTATTCATGGAATAAGTGTTGCTGCTGTATTTTTCGCGGTTGATTTTAGAGAACAAGTGTTTCTATAATTTGATGACTTGTTCATTTCGTAAAAATAAATGTGTGAGTAGTGAAACGATGAAGTTTATATTTGTCACTTTGTTTCTTTACGTGGGTGTCACTAAATGCGGTATCTTACTATAAATATTTAGTTTCTGAATAGTTTACGTACGATGTAGAAGCGAATTACACGACACATAATGCCACCTGGACGTGAACTGCAAAGCACTCACTCAATCGGGTTTTGTCGACCCGTCAGATACCCAATTTGGGTGCAGTTTCTTTTTTCAGAACATGAACCACACGTTGGTGTGTCCCTTGTGCTATAACAACTGCGCTTTGTGGGATTAATGAATGCCACGGACGCTGCAATTAACAAAGCCACCTACTTGGCGCGAACAATCAAAAGGGATCACCATCGACTCTAAAACCATAAGATACATATCGAAGTATACACGCGGGTAGGAGGCGGACCGCGTGCAGGAGAGGGAAATCTCTCGCTCCAGACGCCGCAACAGATAAAGACGCCTTGGGCTTAGGGAAACACAACGATTCCCGGCCACCGTAGGCGCGGGCCTGCGGACGGCAAGCTATGGGTGGCTCGCCGTCCGATAGCAACCAGGCCCGGGTCGACGGCGCGTCGTGTTCCACGCGCGCCTCAAAGAGCCGTCAGCAAAGAAGACGGGGCCCCATAGGGTCAGTGCCTGCTAAGGTTGTGGAATTTGTTCGAAACGGGTCACCGCGGCCCTGGAACGCAAAGGGCACTAGAAGGATCACGGGTGGGTTTTAGTCAGTAAGAGTCTGACACTCCCTTCCGCTCCGCCCAGAGCGGGAGAAGTCATTTGATGATTATTCCCCAGAAGATTTATGATTTCCCATCCAGAAAAAAAAAAATGTATACAACCGGATATCTATGACAGAAACAACGATCTACACAGCCGATTTATCTCTGCAACTCGGTGAAGTAGAGGCACACGTAACGGTTTCATTGACCAAATGACCACAATTCTACACTCCTCAGTACTGACAAAACCAATGACCCGAACAAAGTCACAAGTAAAACCCTTTCCAATAATAAACCCAGCCACCGAGACTGCCGATGCCGGTAGCAACATGGCCGCCGCTGGTTATCGCATCGACTTAATCGTGTACAACAATCATCTCGCAAGAACGACCACAAATCTGCCGGCGCTGCTCGATGACAATAGTGTTGCAAACTTAATCGATTTCTGAAGGTAGGTTCAGACATTGAAAGGTTTCGGTTAGCAATCGAGCAGAGGGGCCGACTGCTGGATTCAGCAATGCTAATCTATGAACATCGCACCCTGAAAATGTAGGTGAACTGAATTGTATGTGAGCATAGCTTCAGACGAAATTACAGTTCACTGCAATGCTTTTCACCGTGACCTTTGAACAGAATAGGCTGGCTGAATACCAAAGGCATCACAGACGTCATGCCACTGTTGCCATTGCAAATCTGAACTGAAAACCTACTGCGCCACCGGTACCTACATGGCGGGATCCCTCCCAGATGCACTAAACTTTTTGGGAATAAGGAGTGGAATTCCATACCGGAGTTTGTGTTTCCCGATAGCTACAACCTGGAGGTCTTTAAATCAAGAACAATAAAAATTTTGGTAAAAGATGACACCAGATAGACATAGACAGATTAAAAAGAATATAGGTTATTACATAAATATATGGCTACTTCCCGTTATGTCACATTCCCGATTGGACAACATGTCAAAATTTTTAAAAACAACTGAACGCTAGTGGCGTTTGGTCAAAATTTTGATCTTCATACATCCATTCTCGTTTTGTCACCCTTTTTTAAACTAGTTCGATGTACGGTACAGTCAACTACAAAAGATACCAAGTTCTTTTTGACGCTCTTTTTATCACCCGACTTTCCCAGAGGTTGGTATATTGCTTTCTTAGCATATGTAAAATCCTAAATTATGTACTTTACATGCATAAGTATGTACCATGGCAATAGGTTTGATTGCCAGTGCAGCTTTCATCTACTTAACTTTGAAAACCGATAGTCTCCTAATCTTACTGAGATTGAATCAGACTGCGGAAGTGCAAAAAATCCAAGTGCATGTTGTTGATTTACAATACAACTACCAGGAGACTAGAAAAATGTCGAAGTATTTTCGGGGCTGGAATAGGGTAGTTAACTAAAAAAACTGATCGGTCCGTCAGATAGATTTCCAAAAAATATTGGAGACGTATTTTTTTTTTCCCATAAACAAAAAATGAATACGATGAATACGTCACACGAGTTTTCAACGCAGAGTGCGTTGAAAACTCGTGTGACGTCACTACTCGCTACAATTTTTACCGGGCCGTGACGTCACACGCTCCCACTCCTGATCTTTGATGCTTTTTATCTTCGTCAGTTTTTTTATAGATTTGATAAAGGAAAAAATACGTGTTAAATATTTTTCTATAATCTAACTGACGGACTAAACATAATCACATATTTTTTACTCAGGCAACATCCCTATTGTAAGCGGCAAAGACTCGCAAACTACCAGGATACCAGAATCATGAAGATATATTTCCGGGGCTAGAAGTACGAGTGTTAAAAACTCAAAAACTACCAGGATACTTTACTTGTTTTTTTCTTGGGGCTGGGATAAATTTTTAACATCAGTCTATGACCCTTAGGAGTCGAGGAAAAAGCCAGAAAGAATAAGCCAAAAAGGAAGAAATTACGCTCCAGCCTCAAATACCCGAAATTACTGAATTGCGAAACCACGGGATTAACTTTCATAATGTTATGCCTTCCTGAAGCCAGTTCTAAAGTTCACACAGACGAAGTTGCAGATAGAAGCTAATTTATTAACAAAATACAAAGAGCTCACCGGGATAACAATATGCTAGTATCACGAATTCAGTACTGATCTAGAGGAAACTGAAAGTGATAATCAAAACACTTTTGACGCGAGCGAAGCCGCGGGCGTAAGCTAGTAAGTAGATATAACATGAACGGAGGCATTTCTTTTTGCTCCTGATTGTACTTTCCAAACAAAAGGTTGACCAAACGGGAAAGAATATAGGCATTTTCAAATGTTGACGAATCGGGAAAGAATGTATGAAGATCAAAATCTTGACCAAACGCCACTAGCGTTCAGTTGTTTTTAAAACTTTTGACATGTTGTCGTATCGGGAATGTGACATAACGGGAAGTAGCCAAATATATAGGGCATGCCAGCCCCAGTGGTCGGGCAAACACTCTCCGAAAACAACTGAAAGCGATGAATGAGTGACCCCTTCACATAATATTTCAGCGTTACGAAGCTCTGTCCTACCGCGCGTGACCTCATACAAGTGGCGCACTACGGCACAAGGATGACTCAACAGAACTCCACAAAACGCTCCTTATACGACGCCCTACTACACACACCTCGTAAATAAACTATACGACACCGTCCAGTCCCTGTAAATGTGCCTAATAAGTGTGTTGCCAGTTGCCACAGCCTGCCAGCTGCAGTACACCCGAGCGACATATCGGCTTAGTCTTCGTAATGACAACTAAACTGCAGTACCTCTAATAGTGGGTCCACACTACACGATGCGGACTTGCGCCTTTTTAGAACACTAGAAGCGCCCCGCGGTTTTACTCGCGTATTTACGTTCCCGTGGGAATACGATTTTTTTTTCTTGCAAGGGTCCTTTTTCTAAATTAAGAGAAGCTTAAATTACTCCTTACATCAGCTCCAGCCGTTTCGGAGATTAGCCGGAACAAACAGACGAAAATTCCGAGATATGATGATGTATTTAGTAAATAAGCAGTACCTTTGTGCTCTTGATTTTGTACAAAATCTTGATTTTGTAAGTATCTTGTATGTACATAAGTAAATAAATAAGCTATTATTTTGACAGCACAAACTGGCACTTCAATTTTATTCATTTATACGTATAGATTTTTCAGACTGCGGTCACTACTTAACACGAGCTAGGTCGGAGTCAGTATTTGCCATTCAACCACAAAAACTTCCATGCTATTATTAGTCATAATAAATAAGCATACTATGTAGTTCGCGCCCTTGACCGCTCGCGCCACTTAGTATAATACTAATCAAACAAACTAACTTGCATCAAACTGGCCCGTTCTCGGTAGTGATCATATCTGCATTAGTAATACGACTCGCGTGCTCGAGGTGGGAGCCCTACAAACAAACACTATTGATTTGTATTTCGATATTTACATATTTCCGTCGTTTGCGCTTATTTTTGTTGTTACGTTCCTGTATCCAGGAGGTCGTGGCTTAGTAATAACAGCCGCACGTGTCAATCTTCCAAGTGGATTCCGACGGCCTTCAACAAGTCATGAGTCTATAAACTAATACTCTTCAATGAAGATCCACCGTGCGGGAGGCCTTCCAACGCCGAGTCTTCCGTTACGCGGTCGCCACTCCGAACCTTCGACCCCACCAACTATTTGTTCTGTGTTGTTTTTACTCACCAGACACACACCTTTCTAGTATTTTTTTTTTAAGAATGCTAATTAGCAAAGGACTTATTTCACTCGGGGCGGAGTGAAGGGAGTGTCAGACTGTTACTGACTAAAACCCATCCGTGTTCCTCCTAATGCCCGCCGCGTTCCAGGGCCGCGGTGTCTCTTTTGAACATCTTTTTATAATATTCCGCGTCTCTGGCATGTTACAAAGGCTTTTCGTAATAGGTATCGACCTGTTTTATTTGTTTACGTATTTCTTCGCTGTGAAGTCTTAAATAGTAATATATAACGTTTTACCAGCATATCTACTGAACATGCGATCGAATAATATACCGACTCAATTAGATACATGCAACCCCGGAAAAAGTGAATGCTATAAATCCATTGTATTTAGGTACTGATTTCAAGGGAATGAAAACCATGTTTTTAATAATTTACTATTTCTTACACTGAAAAATCAAAGTCAATAACAGTTGGTCACGACTTCACGAGACGCCTAATTACTAGGGTGTCCAGTATCAAACGAACGTGCACGTAAAATTTGTCTTCTCACAAAGATTTTTGCAGAAAAAAAAGTCGGCTTCCCGTCTATCCAAATTTTAAATTAATTTGACTGATCTCCACGACCCGGTGACTGGGTAGAACGGTACCCCGCGGCGAGTTTCTGGCTTCTGTATAGAAAGAAAGAAAAAGAAAAAGCGTTTATTCATGCTCGTTTTTGACGCGAGAGAAAAATAAATAAAAACTTACAAATAACTAAACCAGTCCCACTGTCTGAACCTGAATGTTTGGAAATCATCAAATGTCTAACCACTCTGGACGGAGTGGGAGGGAGTGTCAGACTCTTACTGACTAAACCCCAGTCGTGTTCATTGAATTGCCCTTTGCGTTCCAAGGCCGCGGTGACACTTTCGATCAGTCCTACACATCTTGCCTCCGGTGTGAGCCTAGTACCTCTTCCTTCCATTCTCCCGAACCTTGCATCCGTACTCTACACACGTGACCCTGAATATAATGTCTATTATGTTAACGCATCTCTCTCACTCCTATGTTAAGGACGCGTGTGTGAAAGAGATAGATCAATGTGCAGTTGAGATGCGGTGGAGTAATGAGCCGTGGAGTTGTTTATAACTCCAGTACAGAAGTATCACTAGTAAAACTTTTGGGAGTAAAAGTTTATTTTACACTAGCATCGCCTCAATTTCACCCGCGTAGTTCCCGTTCCCGAAGGAATATGAGGATATAATATAGCCTATGTTCACCGGAGATAGTGTAGCTTCCCAACAGTGAAAGAATTTTTCAAATTGGTCAAGTAGTTTCGGAGCCTATTCAATTCAAACAAACAAAAAAACAATCAAATCTTGCCTCTTTATAATATTAGTGTAGATCAAGTGAAGTGCGTCAGTGGGCAGGCACACACTACTCGCACATCAGATAGTCGGACGAAGCGTTGGAAGGCTCCCACTAGGGGGAATGACGACGAGACGCTCAGGACCGAATCGACCATTCCTGAACGTTTCGTGGCGGCACTTGGGGGAGACCTAAGTCCAGTGAGTGGTGGCCGTCTTCCGGCGGAAATGATGACAAGGAAAGCTAAAATGGGTTTCCGAAGTCAAATTTCCTGATAGCTACAATTCTACACGTCTTTAAGTCAAGATTGAATAGTTATGTCTAGACAAATGTGCTACTTCGGCGACCACATCAACGTTTTTCATCAGATGAGATTGTGGTCAAACGCGAGCGAGACTGTCAATGCCCGTGCCCTGTGGTCACAATCATACACATCGGTGAAGTTGCACTACTGCATTTCCTTGTACAGTGTCGACTGTGCGCATATGACATTGGCATCGAAGGGCAGCCTAAGATGTAAATAATTTGACGAGACAATCACACGAGTCGTCAAGCGGAACCGAGCGCCCGACCTTTTATATAAACGTGGTACAGAACACGTTATGGTAAACCACGACATGCGGCGGTGAATTTATACATATCAAAATCTGTCTAGCCTTTTCCGAGCTATGTCGGTCAGCTTGCAGTCTAAACGTGTGTAGCTAGGTACCATTACGAGTATTGTACACGGAACGACTGCCTGTCTGACCTCCACAACCCAGTAACTGGGTAGCACAGCACCCGTTGGGCCGTTGGCAAGACTGGTGTCAAATTACTCGCCTTGTTTGAAGCACAATATGTTAAGAAAGTCACCCATCCGCAAAATAACCTGAGCAAGCGTTGCTTGTGTGTATAATAATGGAATGAACCAGTAATTACACCGACTTCCATACTCTTTAAACTGGAACCCAGAAACGGTAGTCGGCAACACAATAATGTATGGTGATTTTTCCAGTTCTGTGTCAGCTCCAGCGCTTTCCCAACTATGTGAGGTCAGCTTCGGAACACCAGTATTTAACATGGCGCGACTGTATGTACCTCCCGAACACAGTAACTGGTAATACTGCTGTAGTTTACCCTCACGAGCCTACGAAATGCTTTTCAGTTTCCGTTAAATATTGAATGTTGACCGTCATTTGTATCCGTAATAAAACCGGTAATAAAAAGCGATGTTTCCTGCAACCGCACCTCTGTTAAATACGTCCCTAAATAAATACGTTAACTTTTCTTATCGTAAAGTTCATCGCACGAAGGTAATGCTCAATACTTTGGCTGAAACACACGAAAATAGTTTCAGTCATAGATTCGGCGTTAACTTTGAAATTTTCATTGACTAAACAGGCAGGTACTCAAGTTATAATGAAAATGTTACAGACCCTTTGCCTAAAGCACCATTGCTGTATTTCAGTTTGGTGAATTAAAGAACGGCTTGCTTTTCCTCAACTATTTTGGGGCGGCTTCCAGTGACCAGATGCAGCTGCACACCAGTCTGTTTTATGAAGCTATCTGTCCAGAGGATATTACTTGGTGAGACTGGCGATCAAACTTGCCACTATCTGTAACTAGCAAGCACATGACACATTACAGCTTTGTCTCTGGGAGGTCAGAGTATCTGCCATTCCTCTATACCGTCTCTCTAACTTATGGCTCCACGCACCCCTGTTAAAGTTTCCAAATAACAGCGAATCCCAATCCCTATGAATGTGTTGGGTCACGTTGGGTGGGCTTATTTTTTTGTCAAATTTAGTCAATTTTTTTTACGATTAATTTTGTACAATTTTAACCTTAAACTCACATCTCAATACTACTCGATATTTTGTGTAGGTACTTATTTAGTGTTTATCATAACGTATACATACGTTTTTGCTAGCTGCTGAAAAAACAATAAAAAGTATCCTTCTTAAATCAGCCACAAGCGTTACACCTAAGGACATATCTAATAATAATTCCTGTTGCTTAATACTCCATAACGCAAATCTTGTCGCAAACCCCCATCCGTCGAATGGTGAACCCCTAGGGGTTCGCATACCCCACTTTGAGAAACCCTGCTCTACATCTAAAGTAGGTATACTTCTTATGAGTTACGTACGACTAACAAAAGCCTTAAGAAATCACCTAAAATGGAAACATACAGTACATAGGTATTACTCACAGCACACCGCACCGTGGGCTTGCCTCCATCCAATAAAGACCATAATCGCTTCATTACTGATTCAATACTCATTGTGTATATATATGTACATGCGTAAATCCACATTATTACAACAAAGATGGGGTGCGATTTCGCGTGGCTTGATATGTCGATTGTATTATGTATTTTCAATAATGTAAAATGCGATGATTAGTCGAAGGCGTATAACACATAATGTTTATTTTAATGTTGTTTATCTGAGTACATAAGGCACAGTCATTTTATCTTTCAAATCAATAATGTTTTACAAAGGAATCTCCCTGGACTAGTGATAGTAAGTGCTACTGCTGAACAAGAGGTCCTCGGTTCGATTTACAAGTAAAAGCTTAATACAATAATAGTAAACGTTAGTAAATTGATAAAATTAATCAAATTCAATATGTTTGTCAGCTTTCACGCCTAATCCATTGCATCCTAGAGGTTACTTACGATCCCGGGAGTACGATCCCTGAGCTACGCACGGACGAGTCCGTACTCCTCAGCAGCAGTACATCGAACCAGTGCAGCACGCGTCACGATGTCGACTCTATGACGTGTAACTAACCTGCCTTATTGTCAATAGATCACGCTGTCATGTCCACATAGATAATAACTGATTTTGTCTCTGGCACTTCTGACTTAGACTAGAGTCAAAAGCAAATCCATACCAATAAAAAAACCAAGAGCTCCCCTGTCAGGTTTGATTGGACCTGTACTTTACGACTAGCTTCCTTCACCAGCCTCGCCCACGAGAATCTCGGAAATCATAACAAGTAAACTTACTCCCGGGATAAGAAGTAGCCTATTCCTAGTATACTACGAGTAAATATCTGTGCCAAATTTCATCCAAATCCGTTCAGCCGTTCCGTCGTGATTGTGACAACCATCCATCCAAACTTTCGCATTTATAATAATGGTAGCTGGTTACAAACTTGGGTATAAACGCTCAGTTCTCCGAGGCCAGCTCTCGCCACCCACGTCT
Source organism: Hecatera dysodea (assembly GCA_905332915.2). Taxonomy (NCBI): domain Eukaryota; kingdom Metazoa; phylum Arthropoda; class Insecta; order Lepidoptera; family Noctuidae; genus Hecatera; species Hecatera dysodea. The sequence continues at coordinate 12,011,170 of HG995314.1, read as the reverse complement.
AGCCATACATGGGGCTCAACAACTAGCGCCCTTGGCGACGTGGCGCGCCGCAGCCACTCAACTGTGACGTCACAGTTATCCTGAATCACCATACTTATTCGAGGTAATTGTCAGTAGCAAGTATTTAATGAGAGGCTGAACAAAGAGGTTCCATTGTGTCTTTGTTTATATGTTCGAAGAAAGGTGTAAGAAAAATCCGTAGTCTTTTTAAGGGGTATTCTTATTAGGGTGTCTTGTTACCAAGTAACAAGGTTTTTGAAGTTAAATACGGCGTCACTCCCTGTACTGTAGCATACTGGTATTCAGCTGCATCCGGATAGATGGAAAGCCGTATTATAAATAGTAGGTAAAAAGAGGCATATGTATCTCGTGTTTGCAAGCGCCATTGCTGAAAGTTTCGATATGATTCTAAAGGACTTCTCAGCCTAAGTAGCTAACTACCTCAGAATAATAATAGAGAAAACCATAGGCCATTGTCCCCTAAACAAACATTTCTTAAAAAACATTGGCGCACCAAATTGAAATTGAAGAGTGGGCACTCTTCAGGGGTTTGACGCCGAGGAGTCAGCCGCCCACGTCGCTCAGAACTTATCGCTCTCAGAAGAGGCTATGTCAGCATGAACACACACGCACAACGGACCGAATGGGTGTCTTAAGTGCGGAAACAGTGTCGCTACTCGACTCTTTCTGGTTTCGATTACCTGGTCGGCAAGACCGTAATTGAATTCATCAGAAATTTCTTACTAGCAGCCAGGAGCTACGAATATAAGCAAAAGGTAGGTGTAGTACACAGACCTCTACGTGTAACCCTCGGGGATTACAGCGGTAATGTAACGCTAGACCTAAGCCTCCATCAGACATGTGTGACGCACATAATATGTAATATGTAGTGAGCGGTCGCAAATAGAAGTAACTCGTGATAAATGTCAAGTTATCGCGGCAGTCGGTGCTACCGCCGCGCGCCGCCTCGTACAATATGTAAGGACATCTTCTATACGAGGCACGAGCTCCGGGGAATTGGTTTTTATACTCATGTGATGGTCGTTCCTTGTAACATTTCGATATTCAGCTGCGTAGGTAGCTAGGTGAGAACGGAAGCCGGCCCCTACATTGTTGGGATAAGGATAAGAAGAACGATCACGGATTTTTCTACCATAGAGGTTGGAGTGTGGAGAGGTTTGAGTGGGAGGAGGATCGGAGGGTTTACTCTAGCCACCAAGGGTAGTGAGCCCAAAATATCTCTTCGCTAGTCCATCTCTTGGTAGATGCAATTTAGCCGTCTTAAAATTAAGAGTGAAGATGTAACTGCTAGGCAAGCGTGCTCCATAGCTTGCAATTACTTCGTCAGATTTTAGAAATCAATGATATTTCAGGCTTCCCCTGGATCCATCGGTGATGAAGAGTTATTTTCATCCTTATTATCCTGCACTGTCGGTCCATATTTGCCACAATAGCTTGCTTTAAAAGATGAGTAAATGCTGAGTAAAGATGAGTAGGTACGAGACGTGGACGTGCGACGAGTACATATCTACAAACTTTTACTTTCTAATATCCGCCCGTTTGAGTAAAAGCGTGTTGCTGTTATGTTCATAAACCTGTTCTGATGTTAGTATAGAGATTTAATGTTATTTCAGAGCAATCAAGTCAAATGACCAAAAACAACAAAGACTCAGATGGAAGGAGCCTTAAACTTAAAGAAATTGAATTGAATTGAGACACAGATACGTTGCAAACGCAAAGACAAAGCTGTAACCAAAAGTTGTCTTGAAAAGATCGCTTTTAGCGATAAGGCCGCCCATTGTGTCACCCTATGTAATGGTTTCTTCATATATATTTTCTGTAACTTATATGGTGTACATAATAAAGAGTATTCTATTCTTACGCCACTTTTTAATTTCCTCTAATATTACCAACTCATTTCTTCATTCATCCACTCTCGTCACTCCTCACCTCCATCTCAACATACTCATCTTCACCACATGCAACCTTTTTTATCCGTCTTCTTCACAGCCAACATTCTGACCGTGTGTGGATCAGAATGTTGGTTGGGGACATTTGTACGGCAGGTCTTATCACGGACCGTTGTCCGTTGCATCCGTTGGTCGGTCACCTAGTTAACCGGAACAAGGAAACCGGCAGAAATAGGTGGCTACGGTCATCTTTTTCTGATGAGGACAACAACTCAACGGCGGATACCTACTTAAATTAAGTCATATTACGAAATAATCTTAGAGTTACGCGCAAAGATAATTTTATCGCAATGAAGTGCACTGTCGCACCTCGGGGTCGTTTCGTCTACATTCAACAAGTCAACGACAGATAACGGCATTCAAGAACTTCTACTGAAACCTTCACAAGACTGCATTGTAAGAGGACTCCATTATCTGCAGTTAAAGTTGATCCGAACATATCTGGGCCCTGGACGTAGACGGACCGTGGTCCATCAGGAGCTCAAGAAATAACTCAAACTCAAAGCATTTATTTTTACAGTTTAGTTTGTGCACCCTAATGTCTGTGGAGCAGACATCTGTAAATTGGCGGATTTTCCTAACAGCACATGCTGCTGAGCTTAATCGTCCTGCAAGAGATGCTAAATTAGGACCCATTGTAGCCTTGAGTCAAGCGTAATCCCCAGGAAAACCGTTCTATCGACGAATTCTAGTTTTTCCCTGTTCAACACTATATCACAATCACTACTTTTGACATTTGGTAAAGCAAATCTTATGCACATCGTGTTCTTCCCATTTAAAACCAAATTATTAGCAGTGAACCAAGGGCGTTATTTACGACGTCAAGATTGGCTGAAATGTGAGGATATTTATTGAAATTGACGGAAAATATCATGTCTACTGGGAGCTTTATGCGGGGCACAAGTGGCTACTCAGTGAACAATTGAAGCTCAGCTCCTGCAAAAGCTCTGCAGCATAGGCTGTCACTAGCGCCAATGTCGACAATAATTAATTAATAATAAAAATAAACAACAAAACAAGTAAAAGTAAAAACAGCTCCAATTATCATGAATTTCACTGAAACTGTTCCTTTCCAACGAATTAACATTAAAATAATAGAAGAAATTATATCGTAAAATTAAAAAATATTGTTACATCAACCGTGCACACGACAAGCAACTGTAAGTAACAGTGACATAAGGAGTATTATAGCATGATTGATTGTATTTTAACGTTAGCCGCGCTCGCGATAACGAACTGTAAGTGAGGTGACATAAGGAGTATAATGGCATGATGTAGTGTGCAGCGGTAAGGCACGCTTGGAATCCGGCGCGGTGGCGCTTGAGTCACGCGCTTGAATCAAATTCTCTAATTAGATAATATTAGTTGTCTCCGCAAAGTGAATGACATCGGGATATGTGAACAAAAGTTTACTGGAACTGATGTCTCACTGGTGCAGGCACGACAACACATTCGCATGGAGTCGGTAACTCGGTACAATGGGGTAGTTGACTAAAAAAATCTAATTAGTCCGTCAGATAGATTTCCAAAAAATATTGGACACGTATTTTTTCTTTTTTCACGTAACAAAAAATGAAGCCGATACAGAGCGTTGAAAACTCGTGTGACGTCACTTCTCGCTACAATTTTTACCGAGCCGTAACGTCACAAGCCCCCACTCCTGATCTTTGATGCTTTGTATCTTCGTCAGTTTTTATAGATTTGATAAAGGAAAAAATACGTGTCCAATATTTTTCTATAATCTAACTGACGGACTAAATATAATCATATATTTTTTACTCAGGAAACACCCCTATTAGGGATGTTTCCTGAGTAAAAAATATATGATTATATTTAGTCCGTTATCAGAGCGTTTGCTAGGATCATTGTTTTCTTTACAATAGCGTTGTTTACTATACATATGTAAGTAGGTGTTCTAAGTATGTTATTTATGTATTCTGTTTGACTCTTTCGAACAAATTCCGCAATCCTAGCGGCACTGGACCTAAGTAAGGGGCCCGTCTTCATTGCTGACACCTATTTGAAGCGCGCGTGGAACAAGACGTGTTGTCGAGGCCTGGTTGTTACCGGACAGCGAGCCACCCAACGCTCGCCATCCGCGGCCGGGAATCGCCTTGCGACTCTCGAAGTCCTGACGCCCGGGGCGTCTTCGTCTATTGCGGCAGCTGGGGCATGGGGTTGGCCTCTCCCTCACGCGGTCCGCCTCCTCGTTCGCTAGTACTGAAGGAGGTGACTTCCTCCTATGCCTCCTCGGTCCGGAGCAAGGATTGCACCAGGGCCGGGAGCGGGAGGTCGCCGCCGCCGATCACCTCGAAATTAAGTTGCACCTATCATGGTCAGCCTCTGCACCACCCTCTATGGTGGACTGGCAGAAAATGTCTGAGACATTAATTTAAGCCCGCCTTTGTGTGCCTTTGTACAGTATTTTTAAGTAGGTAGTGCATAAAGTTTAAATAAATAAACAAACCGACACACACGCACGTCCACTCTCGTGGACACTTAATAGTCACGAATGTCCCGAGTGTCACGAACACTTGTGACATTCGTGAGAGTGACACAATAGTGGACAGTTTACACCTGTTGACTCTCTACACGTGTTGGTAGTAAGCTTTTAGTGCAGACTGCAGAGTAGGTAAACGAAATTTATATCTACAAATAAACACATCAAAAGTATCTAGGGATCAACATATATTTTTGCAATAACTTTTCTCCTGATTGATATTAATTAAAATTTTCTTTAAGGATTCATCAAATAAAGTGTTTTCGTTTGTCACAGTAACGATAAACCAAGTCACCTTTGCATTAATAAAGAAATTTGCCATTTTCCTAATAAAGGGATTTTTGACATTTGAACCACTAACATTAAAGTTCGAAAAAAAGACTGAAATAACAGTTTTCTTTAAAATTTTATTGGGTAACTTAAACAATTAATAATCCGTGTTTCTACCGCGAACACTAACAACACAAGAACATCGGTTTGGCATACTCAAAATGAGTTCATCCAAATCACGCTGTGGAATGGCCGCCCATGTTCGTTGCAACAACAAAAAAAGGTCTTCTTGCGACTGGATACCCTCCATATTCGGCAGAGCTCTTCTCTGTAGCATATCCCATGCATGCTCAATCGGGTTCAAGTCTGGCGACTGAGCAGGCCAGGGCAGGACATTGATGTTAGCTGCGGCGAGAGTCTGTCTTACAACTCTTGCGGTGTGCGGTCGTGCATTATCATGCATTAACTGAAATAAGGGACCGATTTGCACTTGTAGAGGAACGATGACGTCTGATACAATCGTCTCAGCATAAATTTGAGCGTTGAGGTTGCCTCTGATCCAAATCAACTCAGTTCTTCCGCCGATCCAAATACCCGCCCATACTATGATGGTTCCACCACTATAAGGATGGACTTCCTGGCAGGATTTTAATCGCTGTTGGCGTCCAGGGGTTCTCCAGTGTCGTATACGTCTTGTATCCGGTCTCATACCAAAACGAGACTCATCAGAAAAGCACACGAAACGCCATTGTTCTTCTGCCCAATTTCTGTGTTCAAGAGCCCATTGATATCGAATCCTACGATTGTGCATTGCTATAGGTGGTACCCGTAGCGGTCTTCGGGAATGAAGGTTCACTTCATGCAAGCGGTTTCTGACTGTTTGGTCGCTAATTAAGTTCCCTGAAGAGTGATGAAGCCTCACGGCTAACATCATGGCGGTTATTGTTGGAGCTCTTCGAGTTAAGATTTGAATGTATCGGTCTTGTCTCCGTGTGGTGCAGCGATACCGTCCTCCATGGCGCTCAGCCAAGGTAAGCGAAGAGCTCTGCCGAATATGGAGGGTATCCAGTCGCAAGAAGACCTTTTTTTGTTGTTGCAACGAACATGGGCGGCCATTCCACAGCGTGATTTGGATGAACTCATTTTGAGTATGCCAAACCGATGTTCTTGTGTTGTTAGTGTTCGCGGTAGAAACACGGATTATTAATTGTTTAAGTTACCCAATAAAATTTTAAAGAAAACTGTTATTTCAGTCTTTTTTTCGAACTTTAATGTTAGTGGTTCAAATGTCAAAAATCCCTTTATTAGGAAAATGGCAAATTTCTTTATTAATGCAAAGGTGACTTGGTTTATCGTTACTGTGACAAACGAAAACACTTTATTTGATGAATCCTTAAAGAAAATTTTAATTAATATCAATCAGGAGAAAAGTTATTGCAAAAATATATGTTGATCCCTAGATACTTTTGATGTGTTTATTATAAAGCTGTAAAGTTTGTCAGTAGCTACATAGTTCGAATTGACCGTTTCGTGTTGGATAGCCCATTTGTCGAGGAGGTTATACGTATAACATCACGCTACGACCAATAGGAGCTCATCAATGAAACTTGTTACAAAAACAGTATTTACTCCTCTCTCTTATATGACGCAGACGAATTTTCGCGGGTCACCTAGTAAATAAATAAATCATGCCTCTCAGGGAACTCGTGCGTGACACTCTCGTGGTAGGTACTTTATAAGTACTTGTGAGTGTGTGACCGCCGTGACCAAGAGCAGACATTATTTTTTATTGTTGTTATGCTTGCTTTTGACCACAATCCAACAACTATGGTGGTTGCCACGTTGCCACAATCTCACCGAACTACTATTAGAGTTCCGTACCCGAAGTTAAAGCAACGGAACCCCTTCTCTTAAGCCCTTCGCTGTCCTTCCGTCTACTACTGCGGGGTAGGTACCCTTTAAGGAATCTCAGAGTAGGCCATGATCACATTTGAGCTATTTAAGGTAAACCTGTTTCCTTCTAATCTACTTTTTGTAGAAACACAACAGTTTCTAAATATAGAAAAGAGCTTGTATATTAAACCTTTTTTTCTGGATGGGAAAACATAAAATGGTTTCTCCCGCTGTGGGCACATTGGAAGGGAGCATTAGACTCTTATTGACTAAAACCCAGCCGTGTTCCTGATAGTGCCCGCCGCGTTCCAGGGCCGCGGTGACTCTTTCGAACAAATTCCGCAAGTGAATATCAGATCTTACAGCAGTAGGTATTTACGTCGAATAAGGATTACTGTATTTGCGTAAGAATACGAGTATGTGCTCCATTTACATATAGAACGAAAGTTTCCAAATAATATTGTGTTTGATACAATTTAATATCTAAATACACAAACAACACTTGGATGAGATATGTACTTACCTACACGTATTATGGGACTGCTCGATGGTTGAATTATATGGGTTCCAAAGTACCGTAAAAAAAACGAAAGCCATTTTCTCAAATGCCTTTCATTGGATATGTGACGCGGTCTCTAGTAGTTTGTAAATCAAGGTTAATGCGAGGCTCTTTAATATATAAAAAAAAACTCGATTTTCCATATTATCATCAGGCAGGTGGGAACATTTTAGCCGAAAGACTGCACAGGCCCAGGGTCCACCACATATACTCGGGCAGTGCTTCTCTCCGGCGGCCCACACCAGGTCGTGGTCCAGCGTGTGGTAGGCCTTCCAACACTAGTAAGGTAGTATGTCGTAATCCGTGAAAGTAAACCCGAGAGTAATCTGGTTCCGAGACACCATGCGGATTATGTACGATACTATTATGTATAGTCGGATTATGTAACGGCGGTACTGACTTTGCAGAATTTCTTAATGAAGACTTCTAACTGATTTAATGAGTTATTCGCTGAATGTAGCTAAGCCTCAATCTGCCCACCTTTTCCAACTCTGGTGCGGTCGGCGTCCAGTGTAACCGGATGCAGCACCAGTATGTTACAAGCGGCGCTTGCCTGTCTGACCTCTACAACCCAGTCACTTTTTTTAACTCTGTCCGGCACTAGGCATTTCTCCTGTATCGTAGGTGCGGTTACAAACATACAATCTCACATACACACAGCCAGAATCGGAACAATTTATCTGTAAGCCTGCAACACGTAAGGGAATACAGAAGGGTTAAGCAGAGGTGCTCAAAGAGCTATCAGCAAAGAAGACGGGACCCCATAGGGTCAGTGCCTGCTAGGGTGCAGGAATTTGTTCTAAAGAGTCACCGCGGCCCTGAAATGCAAGGGACACTAAAAGGATCACGGGCAGGTTTTAGTCAGTAAGAGTCTGACACTCCCTTCCGCTCCGCCCAGAGCGGAAGAAGTCAATTGACGATTTCCCATCCAGAAAACAAAAAGAAAAAAGTTGAGTATTTTCAAGTCTTCTGTTAGTTCCGGCTGTCATATGATGATTTTCGACAGTCGTTACGGATGGTCAGTAGCCAGGAGATCTGACAGTAGGGGGTACCTTGCTACGGGGGAACATTGTGCTTCTCAGTTACTGGGTTATGGAGGTGTGAAAGGCAGTCGCTACATATAACATTGTAGTAGTCAACTGCAACCTATGAGACTGGAAGTCAACCTACAACCTACATAATAGTTGGAAAAAGCTCAACAGATGCTGATCAGCCTTACAGAGTCAAGTAGGCAGGTCTAGCGCCACACAGTGACATAAACACTAATACTAAGCGTGACACAATCGAGCACAATGTATGCAACACTGTGCATTGTCTCACCGGCGCGCGACGCAGATGACTCACACACAACACGTGGGTGACGATACGCTGTAGATAGTGCTATGCGATTTGATGGCCACCACGTCGACGGGCCACCTGATGGTGATTGGTTATCGTTGTCTGTGGAGCATCTGCTACACCAGAGGCCTTGCAGATGCTTTCACAACGACGAAGTATAAATGTGACACACCAATGGTTTTGTACGATCCTCCTTCCTTCCGTTGGCTCGTTTCAGAGAAATCACTGCTGTGCCCCCGAAAAGACGTCTGGGCTGGAATGCCCGCGAACAAAGACGTGCATAATAATGTCGTAAGATGCAATCCGCTCCGTACCTATCTATTATAAAACATTATATTGTACTCTTAGACTCTTAGGTATACTATTGCGCATACTGACGCAACAAACGACACACTTCTTCAAGGACGAACAGTTTCGGTAGCTAAGTTATGGACTCCGCTATGAAATGCGACCGGCAAACTATTTCTCAGCATTATTTCAAATGAGTTCTTATGTAATTAATTGGCAAACAGACCGGCAGCTAACTTAATGGAAAGTGGTACTTACTATCATATTAAGAATAGTCACCTGGTATAAAGAGAGATTTAAACTTTTACAGAAAAAAATGTTTAGTCTAAAATCTTCCTAGCATTGTCCCTACGATGTTGGGGTCCGCGCGTCCAGGGTAACCGGATGCAGTTGAGTACCAGTATTTGGGGCGCCTGTCTGACCTCCACAACCCAGCCACTGGGTAAGACAATAAGTACGCCTAAAAAAACAGATGTCAGATTTTAGGGAACCTCAGTCCAAGAAAAGGATAGCCAGGACCAACGGCTTGGCGTGCTTTCCGAGACCCCGATGAGTCCTTCGTATTTAATGTAATAGATTCAAATCCATCCAAAGTCCTACCTCGGCAAGCGTTCCTTACCATGAGCTCCTATAAGGCCAATGGCGTATGAACACACTCCGTCAAGTCATAAGGAACACTAGCTAATTTCTCAAGAGCATAAACCCACCTGTTTAAAAAAAAACTTTGCACATGGTGCTATTAAAGGCCGCCATATTGAAATGCTTCCCACGTACTTAAGCAGGAACTAAGCCATTCCGTTTATCAACACGTGTGCTACAATTTACCTCAAGACTAGGCAATACTTCCACTGCCCACGATGAAGAACACATAGAATGAAAAAAAAACACCAGTGCCCATTGGGGAAGTTGCGTTTCCATGTTTAGAATGTATTAGCACTGTGTTATGTGTACCGCATGAATATGTATCATCAAGTCCAAATAATGCTAATCATCATAATTATGAAGACATTGCGATTGATATCTTTGATATCCAACAGGGTCAAGTGATTGTTTGAGTTTCTGTTGGGGCAAAGGAACGACGTGTGAAGATAACAATATGGCTAGAGAGGACATGAACACTGAGAGCTAACAAAGAAGTTTGAAACAATAAACCTATGCTCTCCTGCGAGCTGCTCCGCAAATGTCTTAACTGGCTGACCGACTAACTTCTTAACAGTTCCTAAAACAGTTTATATATTATGTCAACTGAAAATTTCGAACTCCGAAAGCTTGTAATAAATCTTTATCTATACTCTATACCTACTAATATTATAAGGAGGAAAGATTTGTATTTTTGTATGTAGTGAATAAACTCAAAAACTACTGGACCGATTTCAAAAATTCTTTCATCACTAGAAAGCTACATTCACCCTGAGTAACATAGGCTATATTTTATCTCCGTATTCCCACGGGAACGGGAAAAACGAGGTGAAACCGCGGGGCGCTGCTAGTTACACTATAATTTCGTTTTGTTTACAATAAATCCCTTTTAAATTCAGTACATGACATACGTGTCTTTAATATCACGCGATATTTTACAATGTCACGATATTTGCAATTTTCCGGTAACATACCAGCATATTATACCTATTTAGATGAAAATGGTTTGAGTTTTTGACAATCAACTCATTAGGGACTCGTTGGGGATTATTCCAAAATTATGTTTTTTTTTTACGAAAACATGGCGCTGACAAATATTTATTCGAGCCTTTAGAATTTACTCTCAAGTCATCTCATTCCGAGTCATACTTTATGTTCCATGTATTAATTACCGCCCAGGTAGGCGGGAAGGTAATCTAGTATGCGATCAGACACGTTTTTCCATGTCTATAAAAACAGCTGCCACGGTTCACCACAGCAGTAACTATTGATGACGAGTGCAGAGTTGCAGACACAACAATAGACACAGCTGGTGCAGTGTACCGTACTCTTTCACACATTTGTTTAGCGATGCCACGGAAACTGACTGACGATGATATGTGAACTGTTTGTTTGTACCCGCGCGATGCCTCCACAAGTCCAATCAAACTACGGCGTCAATAAACCACATTTAGATTGAAAAATACCGCTTTGTTCCGACTATTCAAATCATCTGGAGTTACAACTTTATATTACGTATTTTATAAAAGGTTCTAATTTATTACATGTCACCGGAAAATTGCAGACTCCGTGAGATTGTGATTAACCTTCATTAGATTATAATTTCTTGATAAATATACTAGCAGCGCCCGCGGTTTTACCCGCGTAGTTCCCGTTCCCGTGAGAATATGGGGATAAAATATAGCCTATGTTACTCGTGGATAATGTAGCTTTCGAATGGTGAAAGAATTTTTAAAATCGGTCCAGTAGTTTTTGACCCTATTCATTACAACCAAACAAACAAAGTTTTCCTCTTTATAATATTAGTATAGACTAGCTGCTGCCCGCGACTTCGTCCCCGTGGAATCCCCGATTTTAAAACATTCTTTATCGCTGCTCCGCTCCTATTGGCTTAAGCGTGATGATATATAGCCTAAAGCCTTCCTCGATAAATGGTCTATTCAACCCAAAAAGAATTTTTCAATTCGAACCAGTAGTTCCTGAGATTAGCGCGTTCAAACAAACAAACAAACAAACAAACAACCAAACAAACAAACTCTTCAGCTTTATAATATTAAGTATAGATTATGAAAAAATCGTTTTGAATAGAATACATCCCATGCAAATTCTATACATAGTTGCGATTTTCCGGTGACATATCACTCTAAGGCGACCACAACTCACGACACCAACTGGGCAGGGTCTCGGTCGCAAGCGCAACTTCCGAGCGTGGGCTCCAGAGCCGGCGCTACCTCGGCGAGCAGTTAAAGCCGTTGTTCTTATGCCTCATCTCTCTCCTAAAAGAACACAGTGCACCTGTGTGTGCGCACACACTTGTGTATCTCTTGCTCACTTGGCCTTTCCGAAATTGAAACACGTGATCGAAATTCGGTCTAGAGGATTATTGATAGGCCCACGTTTGACCGCTATCTCACCTGATGGCAAGCGATGATGTGGTCGACGATGGAGCACGCTTGTCTAGAAGTAACCTGTTCACTGTTGACTTAAAGACTCCCAGGTTGTAGCTATCAGGAAGCACCGACTATCCATCAGATGAATACGAATTCGATAAGGTTATCGAAACTGAAGGAATCAAAGTCCCTTATCACAACAGACAGACACTATTTGCTTATCTATGCATTTAGAACACAGTTATCATGTAATATCAAAGTGATCATCTCAAAATGAGACACTGATGAGACATACAATCTAAAAGATATAAATAAAAACGACTCAATGAAGAAGAATCGAATCGAATTTCAAGTCGGTCGTGGTGCGGTTCGACTCATCACGTTGAGACCTTCCTCAAGGAAGTCTTGGCCTTGGCCACGAAAGGCTACGCGACACCACGCAGCGCAATACGACGCCTATGATAGTCAGTAAGGTATAAATATGTTATGGGTCTTTGTTACCCGAAATAAATTATTAATTATTTATTATTAATTAAAATCTCAAGGACCGGATTATGATAGATAACTCTTTTACGCGACTGCTAAGCGTGGGGGTCCTGGGTTCGATTCCCGGGTCGGGAACGCGCTGCACCTATGATCTTCCCATTCGTGTCGCATTGCTGTCTCATCGGACCATAAAGTAAAACAGACATGTTTACACCTTGCGCACTGTAATACTCCTATGTAGTTGGCTAATCTTTGATGATTGGCAACCTTAGCCGAAATTCGGTCACGAAGTTTTGCATGAGGTACGTTTGCGTGCGAGAGAGGGAAGCCTCACTCCCCAGCCGCCGCAACAGAAGAAGACACCCCGGGCGTCGGGAAAGGGCGATTCCTGGCCACTGTAGGCGTGGGCCAGGCCCGAGTCGACGGCGCGTCGTGTTCTACGCGCGCCTCAAAGAGCCGTCAGCAAAGACCCTATAGGGTCAGTGCCTGCTAGGGTTGCGGAAATTGTTCGAAAGAGTGACCGCGGCCCTGGAACGCAAAGGGCACAAGAAGAATCACGGATGGGTTTTAGTCAGTAGAGTCTGACACTCCCTTCCGCTCCGCCCAGAGCGGGAGAAATCATTTGATGATTTCCAATACAAAAAAAAGAGGTATGTTTGTCCTGACAAAGTTCATTGATTCTGTTGTCTGGCTTAGCAGATTCACAGGAAGAATCTAGTCAAAAGGTAGTAATGTGATCATCATAGATGAGTCACAGATGATACATACACAATGATGATGTGTATCTGTCATGCAATGTGTCATTTCCTGTGCAATGATATGCAAGGAGGTTCATCTTACGAGAGCTTGTGGTCAGATGCTTCCTGATCGCCTGGCGATGTCACTCAGGTGTCAGTAACACACAGTACCATACAAGCAAAACCAGCCATCTGATACTAATAGTCTTACAAAGACAAACTATATACCTACTATACTAATACTATTTCTGGATGTAAAATCTCTAACATATTTAGAAATAATAAATATACTAGAGATATCAATTTATTGCCTTTTCCCAACTTTGTTGGGATAGGCTTCCAGTCTAACCGGATGAAGGGAACCAGTACTTTATTTATACTATAGAATGATTATGTAACTAACCTCCACAACCCAGTAACTGGGGAAAATGTTGTGCCTTGCCAATATTTACTGATTTCTGACTATGCATAACAACGTCAAAAATACAAAGACTAGTCATGTAATACTGAAATATCTCATGGACCCATATAACACCAGCACCAAGACCCAATACTGTTCGTCAGTAAAAACAGATAATAGATATACCAGGAGAACCAGCACTGCTGTCACAAGAAAACAGAATGTATTTACTCAAAACTAAGTAAATGATATCCAACATTAATGCAATTATTTAAGGTTGAAAATCGGTTACTTTCTTTTGTGTCTATACTTTATTTTTTCTCACGATGGCAGAGCAGAAGATAGTACCTATTATTCATCAAGAGGGTCCCTCAGAATCAGCTTGTCTACTTCTATTCAATCTTATCTTGTAATATTGATAAAAGGGCATAGTTTATGACAGTGCATAGTCTGTAGTGTGGGTTTGTTAAGTTTGTCATGTTTTAAATTGATATGGCTAGTAGTCACCACATGGCTGAGGATCTATCTTAACATGAAAAGTCATGCTTCTTAATAATAGTAGACCTTTGTTATTTATTGCTAATAAACAAATTGAAAGTTTTCTAGAAGAACATTTAAAGACCAATATGAATAGGAAGAAATGCAAAATAAATGTTTTGCATCCATACTAATATTTAAGTAAATGCAAAACTAACTATCTATTGTTACCCCTTTATGTCTTAGTGACTTCATGGATTTAGATGAAACTTGGCAAAACAAATGTTTTGGAATAGGATATATAGAATCACTTTCATCCTGACAGTATTGTGATAATTTTCGACTTTCCAGCAGGCCAAGCCAGTGGCAGAAATTTGTGCTAAATAAGAGTCCAATCAAAAAACATATGAATACTCATGATCCTAGGAAACGCATGCATCAAATGAACTCACTTGTAGCCCAGGACTTGATAGTACAAGAAATGATAAGATATCACTTGTTATTAGGATTTAATGGTGCTACTGATAACAAAATCAAACTGATTATAGTTCTATCACTATCATTTGATCTTTAGACCTCATCTTTGTTCTACAAGTTTACTGATAATTGCAATTTACTTATGTAAGTTTTTATAGAGCCCATCAATCAGGAAACTGTGAGACCATAACTAAGATTAATTAAGTATTCAAACTACAAATGAGTAACATTGCTCTCTCATAGTAAACATAATGAATAGTTTTCTCACAGTTAATTCTCATAAACTGGTTCATTACCTCTTGTAATTAAAATGATTAATAGAACATAATCTCATGCTATATGGACATGTTACATTCATAAAAGTGAAAGACCAAGGCAGTGAATGTACAGCCAACTATAATGAAATTATGATAAAACTTGAGACCATGAACTGTAGCACAATAACGCAAACAAATACGTTAACGTTCCGCCTCTGTGCACTGCACCGCCTGCGATTTCACATTACGACAAACCACGGCGTACGGACGCCGAGACTAGGCCGTTGAAGATTTTAATTTTTGGACGTTCTTTGTCCGCGGCCGGTATGATTACGAACCCTGAGTGACTGACTCATATACTCACCAGCAGTTCAGCTTCTTTATCGCGCTGAGGTCCGATTGTTTGGATCGCGCGATCACCATTTCTTCAGTTAGACGAGCCATTGTTACTCACTGCACTGACACTGATGTTTGTATACAAAACCGTAGAAAAACTAACTAAAACTGAGGCTTATGTTCACGGCGGGGTTTGCGCGGAGTTCATTGCGGCGAAACACGCGACGGCAACGCGCCCCGAGCGCGTCCAAATAACTGAAAACAAAGCGAGCGAGCGATCTCGCACGATGTTTCCGCTCACTTGACGTTGGTGGTCGAGATAATTGCTGGGTGCGTTTCCACTAGCTCGCGGTGAAGCAGCTGTGCGCAGGACGAACAGCTGATTACACTTAAGAAATGGAATTTGATTCTAATTGGAATCTATTTTATTTTGTGAAAGTAGAAGAAATTTGAACTACTTACAGTACAATCAAATTGTTATTTGAAGATTAAAATATCTATAGTTTTTAAAGACGTAATATTCTATTAATTTGAATTGTTACAAAACGTAGACGTAGCGGTCGGCACGGAGAAAAAATTTCGCGAAAATGGAAAATTCTAACTCGTTTATCAATTTCATATTCTCATTTTGACAGTGAGTGATCAAACAATGGAAACAAAAATCTCTTTTTGAGTTTTCGTTTAATATTGCTAGAGTTAAAAATAAAAGATCCACAAACCTGATGTTTTTGCTCTTACCGTTTGGTTGCACTTTTGTTTATAAGCCTTATTTGATGTAACAATGCTAGTGAAATCTTGGTCCGAGTAGTGAAATGATGATATTGACAATCGTTGTCGTTTATTTTAGACACAAAGGTAAATTCTAAAGCTCACTAACGTCCGAGTACTCCGAGTTTATGGAGTTAGTTATAGAGCTAGTTATTTTTATTGTAGATTCACCTTAACAATTTTTGTTGATATTAACACTGAACCGTAAGCGTCACTTTGACAGTGATGTTTCAAGTTTCAACGTTAACTCAACTGAGCCTGCGGCCTGCGGGCTGGTGAAGTTGTGATTTTCCTAAAAAGTTATTAAGTAATAAGTAACAGATATAAATATGGATTCCAACGATATATTAGACGACAAGGATAGTGGGCCGGAGGTGCAAATCAACTTCCCAAGCTCTGTGATGAGCCGGATTGAGGAAATGATGGGAGGAACTGAGCAATTTGACAGTGCTGAGGTGAGAACGAAATTTTCTCTGTTTTGCTCTTATTTCTTGTTTGTGTACTGCTTTTGTATGAATCTTAATTTAATTTCGTACTGTGATTCATAAAGGTAACTGATTTAGACGCAATGACTATCGTTTTATCAGCTAAATGTGGACGAGTGTTTCTCATGTCACTGTTTTGATTTTCTTATACTAATAATTTCATAATTAAAACTACGAATTTATATTTTCCAGTTTGATGCGGTAGCGTACATCAACCGCGTGTTTCCTACGGAGCAGTCTCTGTCAGGAGTGGAGAGCGCGGCGGCGCGCTGCGAGTTCCATTTGGCTGGGGTTGAGCATGACATACGGCGGCTGGTCAGGGCGCAGGCTGAACAGAGAGACGCGGGGCAGAAGGCGCTGCTGGACGCACAGCGATGTATTGGGGAACTGGCTTTACAGGTAACACTTTCGTAATTTCTTATTGTATACCAAAACAACTTATAGTACAGTGATAATAAAGTTCATGTATTAAGGTAAGCTTTTATCCTAGTAGATCTTTGTGTAATGAGAGATAGTGTAATTTCTAACCTTTCAGAACTAGACAGACAGAAGACTCAGACTTATGTTAAAACAAATCTACTCAAGATTTTTTTGTTTATTTGAAAATTATTGTATTTTGTTTAAAAATAAGTCAAAATTAAATGGCTAAGCCTGTATAGTTAAAATTGCAGGTAACAATTTGAAATACTGTTGTGGAATCTTGGCCTGGTTCCCAGGTCTATTAAGAGTTCCCCAGTACTAGATTGATGTTTGTATTTTCTGGTGCCACTGTTACCTTGTAGTCCTTGTTACCCAAAGATTGTCTCCCTCCTCCTTACGTCTACTCTCTACCTCTACTGGAAAAATACTCATAGGACAAACAGTAGCCTATATGCTATTCCAGATTATAATCTATGTTTATGCCAGATTTCATCCTGATCCATTCAGCCGTTCTGGTGTGATTGAGTAACCAACATTCATCCATCATCCAAACTTTCACATTTATAATAGCAAGATTTTCATTAAACACTGTTCCAGGTAGCAGACATAAACAAGAAAGCGGAACGTAGCGAGAGCATGGTCCGTGAGATAACATCGGAGATCAAGCAGCTGGACTGTGCCAAGTCCAACCTGACAGCGGCCATCACCGCACTCAACCACCTACACATGCTGGTGGGAGGCGTGGACACGCTGAGGAACATGACGCAGAGCAGACAGTACAAGGAGATTGTGCTGCCCATGCAGGCTATCATGGAGGTAGGTCTTCATTCGGACTGCTGATCCTTTTGTTAACTAGAATCTAATCAGTGTATAACTTATACCAATTCTACGACAGCCAATCTATGTACTTTTTTTCACAACTATATAAGGATCAGCTTCCAGGCAAACTATGCAGCTAAATACCAGTATTTTAAATGCCTATCATGGTACCCCTTGACTAAACTGGTCTCAAAATTTCTAGAATAGAATACTCTTTATTATGCCCACCATATAAATTACAGAAAATATAGAGGAAGAAAACATTACATAGGGTGACACAATGGGCGGCCTTATCGCTAAAAGTAATCTTTGCCAGGTGTAATATTTTTTTTTTGCCGAATTGTACACTTTTCTTGTAAAAGTGCAAAAAAAACTGCAGTTTAAAATTGACACAAAAAACCATAGTCGCGCAATCTTGCCACAAAGTATGAGGAAGACCCAAGAATAACAGCAAATCAATAAACAACATCTCATAACACACAATTCTGCCTACTAACACATCACTTCTGCCACAGGTACTACAGCACTTCGAGTGCTACCGCGAGATCAGAGAGCTGTCGGCCCTGCGCGACCAGGTGACGTCCATCAGGCAGCAGCTCGCCACGCAGATACTCGCCGACTTCAAGGAGGCTTTCACTGGTGAGACTTCCTAAACAGCCCCAAGTCTAAATCAGAACCCGGTTGATGGAAAACTGTTTGCCTCCTATATTCCTGGAACTGTGAAGAGAACTGGTAGAGTGATACACGTTATTTGTTTGATTTGGTTATTTGTCGTTACTCCTTGGCATATCCGTAGACAATTGTGATTTTAGATTAGGTAAAATTATACAGTCTTCAATTTCATGAAATATTTGAACTAATCTGCAAGTAGATACCACTTTCAGTTTATAATTTAAGTTAGGCTTAACATTCTAATCAACAATGGCTGCCATCACTTTACCTCAACTTCGAATATCATTCTAGTGACTAGAATGAAACATTCTAGTGAAATGTGACAATGGATCAAAGTTATCCCAACTGCAATTTAATAAAAAAAAAAATCAAATGAAACTCAATAAAATTAACCATATATCTGTACTAATAAATGGGTAATACACCCATTCACAACAATGAACCTTACAAAAAGCGTGTACATTACAGCGGGCAGCAAGAGCGGGGTGTCGCACCGCACGCTGTCGGAAGCGTGCGGCGTGGTGGACATCCTGGAGCCCAAGGTCAAGGCGGAGCTGCTCAAGTGGTTCATCAACATGCAGCTGCAGGTGAGGCCCGCCACGCTCCTGCACTCTCCCAATTTGTATGGAGTTGGAGCGATATTTCTACTTCCAGACTTTGCTTACTTTATTTTTTCCATATTCGACCTGTTTGCGCAAACCAGAATTATTTTCTAAATAACCAATACTACATTAATTATGACCCCAGGTTAAAACTAACTTTGACTTAAAAAATAACTCAGGTAGGTGCAAGTGGACCTGAGTAATATACTATGACTAGACGATATCATCTTTGACTTTTCATTCCATCCATATTTTCTTTGGAATTCTTATTATCATTATAGTTATTGCCAAATGCCCAAAAAAAAAAGTGCTTCAATATGGGCACTATCTATTCACAACACAGTTATTTTGTACTTCTAACCTAAGATTTACCTCTTATTCTCACCTCCCCAGGAATACCAGCACCTGTTCTCAGCCGAGCAAGAGTCAGCGTGGATCTCGCACGTAGAGCGCCGCTACGCGTGGCTCAAGAGACACCTCCTCACGTTCGAGGAGTCCACCGCCACGCTGTTCCCGCCGCCCTGGAGGCTCAGCGAGCGCATCACGCAGCAGTTCTGTAAGGCAAGTTCACAGCAAGCCCCGGCAGCCTCCCAGCATGTCGGGCTCGCTTCTACCAGTATGTTACATGCCTGTCTCCTCACCTCCAAGACTTAGTTCTTGAATTGTATGAAAGTAAGTTAGATTTTCGGTCTTCTGGCTACCCATGACGACTGTCGTGAAGTTACGAATGACAGCTGGGACCAACGATTTATCACTTTACGCCTCTGACCAACTCCTCAAAGGATGCAGTGTGATGTTCCTCTTGACATTAAAAACCTTATAGTATATTTTTCTTTAAGCCTAAAATCCAGAACTTCTCAGAACGTAACGTAATGTAATCATTTGGTGATGGGTATATTGGGTATTCATGGTTTTCGGGTTCGCAATGACGAAATTGAGCTCGAAATAAATTTGTCTACATGGAACTGGTATCCGATGCATGGTTGTAGGGGCAACTATGGAACCCTGCATTGCGCTGGGTTGGCTGCAATTTATCGCAACGCAGTAAGCGTCAATTTGGCGAAACGTTTTTCATTGACATTATTGAGTGATATGGAGAAACTCCAAGAGTCTAGGCAATACTTTCATACACTTTGTTTAAAAAAAAAACAAGACAGAGAGAGAATTATGGAAAATAATATGAAGCAGCTGAATATAATATTGCCCAAAAAATTGACGCATTTTTAACCGACTCCTAAAAAAGGAGGAGGTTCTCAATTCGGATGTTTGTACTTTTTTTTTTATGTTTGTTCGCGCATAACTCCGTCGCTTGTCAACCGAACTTTTTTGTTGGAAAGGGTATACTTCCCAAATGGTCCCATGAAAATTTTATCGAAATCAACCAAGCGGTTTTCGAAAAATCTAAAAAAAAATATGTACTTTGGCTACTTTGACGACCTCTTAGTTTACTCTGCAAAGGAGCTGTACGTTTTTTTTACACCAATGTGATTGGTTCGTTTAGGTGGGGGAGGGGAGGGGGTGTAGGTACCACTAAAAATGTGCAAAATAACTTTAATTTCGGAAGTCGGTGTTCAAAAAACGAAACAGCAACCACCAACACCGAGTTCCGAAATTAAAGTTATTTTGCACTTTTTTGATTTTTTGTGTAAAAGTCGGTTGTATTTTTTTGTAAAAAGTTTTTTTATTGAAGTTGCTCCACTAATTGTTCGAGATCGGTCCATAAGTATTGTAAAGGCAACTTAAGTTAAATGCGTACGCCTAGTACAGCTAACATACCTCTCTGCAGATGACGCGCGCCGAGCTCGGCAACTTGATGGCGGCGCGGCGCAGCGAGGTGGACGTCAAGCTGCTGCTGTACGCCATCCAGAAGACGTACAACTTTGAACTGCTGCTGCACAAGAGATTTACGGGTAAGACATTATTATGATTCATTGTAAGTACATGCATCATATTTGCTACAATGGTATCACTAAATGTAGGTACTACGATCTGTGAAAATATAAATGACTAGCAGTTCGTTCGTGCGGATTTAGTAAGTACTCCACGATCGTCAACTCCGCCTCTACACCCTTTAAAGGGTAGATTTGGAAAGTTATTCATAACGATTTTTATTAATTACCCAATCATTATCCTCGTTCATGCGGCCAGGGCCGGCGGACTAGTCGTACAGCACCCGAGGTGGGGCGCGAGCCGACGGCCGCCCCGGTGGGGGCTGCGTTGCAGATTGCTTGAGTGCTGCCGTATGCGCTCGTGTTCTATCCACGATTTATAGAACACGAGCTGGTTTTAGTCAGTACAAGTCTGATAGACCCCTCCGTCCGCCCCAGGACGGAGGACATCAGTTGTTTGCATCAATTTTTAACCCCTGACGAAAAAAGAGGGATGTTATAACTTTGACGTGTCTCTTTGTCTATCTGTCTGTCTGTCTGTGGCTCCTTAGCCCACGAACGGATGAAGCGAATTCAATTTAGTTTTTGTATTAAAGGCAAGTTACGGGCGAGTGTTTTTAGACATGTTTGATGAAAATCGGTTGAGCCGTTTAAAAATTGTGGGGGGTAAAAGCGAAGAAGACTCAAACTTAAAGTACCTAAGAATTCTAAAAAAAATACGTCGCGTTGGGGGACTGCTCCAAACCTAACAATTTAATTACAAATAGTCTATTACCTAACTAAGCAGCGCAATCCCCCAATTTTATTATTTCTTTGTTGTTTGCAATATTTTCATGACAGTTTCAATAACACCGTTTTCATTGTGAAATCAGCTATCAAAATTTACAATTATTTGAATTGAACTACTGTAATTATAAACAAGAATACGAACGGAATTTAATTACCTATTTACTGAAATAGTGTTTGTCTGTGCAGGTACAGATTTAAACGCAGAGCCGGCAGAAGTGAGTGTAGACAAACCAGTGTTCGACACAGACAGCAAAGACGTGAGTTTGCTGTTTGATTTCTTGTTTACTTATATATTAATGAGGTTTCCTAATTATAGTTAAATCGTAAGTTCTACTGCAAAACGTGGCGCCTACAGTTGGGTTCATGTCTAGAAGTCAATCCCCACTTTTGTTATATCTCACAGCTTATCTACTACGGTGCTGGTTGAGATTGTACCTTGTAAACAATATATTATTATCTCCAAAACTATTTCTTACATTTAATTATGTACTTTGTGTATAATGGAATATGGTCCAAATTACAATAATTTTGCGCCGAGGATGGTTGCGAACCGGCAAAAGCCGAATGAATATTTGAACTATGAAAATCACCCCTACTGCAATGAAATAAAGGTGCTATCTAACCACCTGTTAACCCACCGAACAGCAGATTTATTTACGCGTTTTCAGTGTTAGTCCCATACTAAAATTTGTTCAGAATGATGAGTACAAAGACCCCTTTTCTAGTATGGCATTATTTGTGTCACACCTCGTACAAGCTACATTAATATTTCCTCCTGCAGGCCACCTCGTCCGAACTGAACATGGAAGTGTCGGGCCCGAGCGGGTCGGCGTGGATCGGGCTGATCGGGGCCTGCTTCGAGCCCTACCTGTCCCTGTACGTCAGCTCGCTCGACACCAACCTGGCCGAGCTCATGGACCGCTTCGTTCAGGTCAGTCGCCTGCCAACTTCGAGCCCTACCTGTCCCTGTACGTCAGCTCGCTCGACACCAACCTGGCCGAGCTCATGGACCGCTTCGTTCAGGTCAGTCGCCTGCCAACTTCGAGCCCTACCTGTCCCTGTACGTCAGCTCGCTCGACACCAACCTGGCCGAGCTCATGGACCGCTTCGTTCAGGTCAGTCGCCTGCCAACTTCGAGCCCTACCTGTCCCTGTACGTCAGCTCGCTCGACACCAACCTGGCCGAGCTCATGGACCGCTTCGTTCAGGTCAGTCGCCTGCCAACTTCGAGCCCTACCTGTCCCTGTACGTCAGCTCGCTCGACACCAACCTGGCCGAGCTCATGGACCGCTTCGTCCAGGTCGCCTGCCAACTTTGTAAGCTTCCAGTGTGACCGCATGCAGCTGCCGGTCTGATCTCTATGTACACCTTGAAGGTCGACCTGTGGAGCTAAATAACTAGCTAAATAAATAACTAATATAAAATAGTGTTGCGCGCCACAATTAAGTAAGGAAGATAGCGGCACTTGGTACCACTAGCGCCATCTAGTATCGAGTAGCAGAACTAGTAAATTCAAGAACCTTCGAGATTTTTCTATGATAAAACATTCTAGAATTCTCGGGCCCTAGTCAGTCGCGACCTATATGTACGCGAACTTTCTGGAATGTTCTACAATGGAAGGTTCTGGAACTACCCGGCGCCCTATATAAGGCTGGCACATGTACCGACCGAGTCAGTATTGGATTAGCGATACAAGTGATAACTTCGAGAGCGATCTTCGACTGCGAACTCAAGTGATTAATAGTGCGATTGTGTTTTTTAGTTAGTGAGTTTATAGTGTAATTAGTGTTGAGTAATTAAAGTGTTATTTTTTGGTTATTTAATCGGCAGTTTTTATTGCAACGAACCCGAAGCTCGTAACAATAGTAACGAGCCCTTCAGGACAGTACATAATATATTTTCAGTGTGTACATACATATGTTCTATGAAACTCGGTTATAAGGTTATATGCGTTTATGAAACTCGGTTATGCTTGTAAAGTAATGAGCATCTCTCAAACTCGGATATGCTTGTAAAGTAATGAGCATCTCTCAAACGCGGCTATGCTTGTAAAGTAATGAGCATCTCACAAACGCGGCTATGCTTGTAAAGTAATGAGCGTCTCTCAAACGCGGCTATGCTTGTAAAGTAATGAGCATCTCTCAAACTCGGCTACGCTTGTAAAGTAATGAGCATCTCTCAAACGCGGCTATGCTTGTAAAGTAATGAGCATCTCTCAAACGCGGCTATGCTTGTAAAGTAATGAGCATCTCACAAACGCGGCTATGCTTGTAAAGTAATGAGCATCTCTCAAACGCGGCTATGCTTGTAAAGTAATGAGCATCTCTCAAACGCGGCTATGCTTGTAAAGTAATGAGCATCTCACAAACGCGGCTATGCTTGTAAAGTAATGAGCATCTCTCAAACGCGGCTATGCTTGTAAAGTAATGAGCATCTCTCAAACTCGGCTATGCTTGTAAAGTAATGAGCATCTCTCAAACGCGGCTATGCTTGTAAAGTAATGAGCATCTCTCAAACTCGGCTATGCTTGTAAAGTAATGAGCATCTCTCAAACGCGGCTATGCTTGTAAAGTAATGAGCATCTCACAAACGCGGCTATGCTTGTAAAGTAATGAGCATCTCTCAAACGCGGCTATGCTTGTAAAGTAATGAGCATCTCTCAAACTCGGCTATGCTTGTAAAGTAATGAGCATCTCTCAAACTCGGCTATGCTTGTAAAGTAATGAGCATCTCTCAAACTCGGCTATGCTTGTAAAGTAATGAGCATCTCTCAAACGCGGCTATGCTTGTAAAGTAATGAGCATCTCTCAAACGCGGCTATGTTTGTAAAGTAATGAGCATCTCTCAAACGCGGCTATGCTTGTAATGTAGTGAGGATGCAAGCAATGAGGTGACAGCTGTATCCATCATGATATCCCTGGTGTTCATAGCCAACTGAAAACCTCGAGGTTTTCAGATATATTGATGACATTTTGTGAAGATCTTTTGGCACCATCTTAACAAGCTGTGTGTACCACTGTCCCAGGACGCGAAGAGCTCGTCATCCGGGGCGAGCGGCGCGGGGGCGGGCGGCGCGGGGGGCGCCGTCATAGCGTCGTGCGCCGACCTGTTCCTGTTCTACAAGAAGTGCCTCGTGCAGTGCGCGCGCCTCACCACCGGGGAGCCCATGCTGGGTGAGTCACAGTCACAGCACGTCGTACACTGCCTAGCCGAGTGCAGTGCGCGCGCCTCACCACCGGGGAGCCCATGCTGGGTGAGTCACAGTCACAGCACGTCGTACACTGCCTAGCCGAGTGCAGTGCGCGCGCCTCACCACCGGGGAGCCCATGCTGGGTGAGTCACAGTCACAGCACGTACACTGCCTAGCCGAGTGCAGTGCGCGCGCCTCACCACCGGGGAGCCCATGCTGGGTGAGTCACAGTCACAGCACGTCGTACACTGCCTAGCCGAGTGCAGTGCGCGCGCCTCACCACCGGGGAGCCCATGCTGGGTGAGTCACAGTCACAGCACGTCGTACACTGCCTAGCCGAGTGCAGTGCGCGCGCCTCACCACCGGGGAGCCCATGCTGGGTGAGTCACAGTCACAGCACGTACACTGCCTAGCCGAGTGCAGTGCGCGCGCCTCACCACCGGGGAGCCCATGCTGGGTGAGTCACAGTCACAGCACGTACACTGCCTAGCCGAGTGCAGTGCGCGCGCCTCACCACCGGGGAGCCCATGCTGGGTGAGTCACAGTCACAGCACGTACACTGCCTAGCCGAGTGCAGTGCGCGCGCCTCACCACCGGGGAGCCCATGCTGGGTGAGTCACAGTCACAGCACGTCGTACACTGCCTAGCCGAGTGCAGTGCGCGCGCCTCACCACCGGGGAGCCCATGCTGGGTGAGTCACAGTCACAGCACGTCGTACACTGCCTAGCCGAGTGCAGTGCGCGCGCCTCACCACCGGGGAGCCCATGCTGGGTGAGTCACAGTCACAGCACGTCGTACACTGCCTAGCCGAGTGCAGTGCGCGCGCCTCACCACCGGGGAGCCCATGCTGGGTGAGTCACAGTCACAGCACGTACACTGCCTAGCCGAGTGCAGTGCGCGCGCCTCACCACCGGGGAGCCCATGCTGGGTGAGTCACAGTCACAGCACGTCGTACACTGCCTAGCCGAGTGCAGTGCGCGCGCCTCACCACCGGGGAGCCCATGCTGGGTGAGTCACAGTCACAGCACGTCGTACACTGCCTAGCCGAGTGCAGTGCGCGCGCCTCACCACCGGGGAGCCCATGCTGGGTGAGTCACAGTCACAGCACGTCGTACACTGCCTAGCCGAGTGCAGTGCGCGCGCCTCACCACCGGGGAGCCCATGCTGGGTGAGTCACAGTCACAGCACGTCGTACACTGCCTAGCCGAGTGCAGTGCGCGCGCCTCACCACCGGGGAGCCCATGCTGGGTGAGTCACAGTCACAGCACGTCGTACACTGCCTAGCCGAGTGCAGTGCGCGCGCCTCACCACCGGGGAGCCCATGCTGGGTGAGTCACAGTCACAGCACGTCGTACACTGCCTAGCCGAGTGCAGTGCGCGCGCCTCACCACCGGGGAGCCCATGCTGGGTGAGTCACAGTCACAGCACGTACACTGCCTAGCCGAGTGCAGTGCGCGCGCCTCACCACCGGGGAGCCCATGCTGGGTGAGTCACAGTCACAGCACGTCGTACACTGCCTAGCCGAGTGCAGTGCGCGCGCCTCACCACCGGGGAGCCCATGCTGGGTGAGTCACAGTCACAGCACGTCGTACACTGCCTAGCCGAGTGCAGTGCGCGCGCCTCACCACCGGGGAGCCCATGCTGGGTGAGTCACAGTCACAGCACGTCGTACACTGCCTAGCCGAGTGCAGTGCGCGCGCCTCACCACCGGGGAGCCCATGCTGGGTGAGTCACAGTCACAGCACGTACACTGCCTAGCCGAGTGCAGTGCGCGCGCCTCACCACCGGGGAGCCCATGCTGGGTGAGTCACAGTCACAGCACGTCGTACACTGCCTAGCCGAGTGCAGTGCGCGCGCCTCACCACCGGGGAGCCCATGCTGGGTGAGTCACAGTCACAGCACGTACACTGCCTAGCCGAGTGCAGTGCGCGCGCCTCACCACCGGGGAGCCCATGCTGGGTGAGTCACAGTCACAGCACGTCGTACACTGCCTAGCCGAGTGCAGTGCGCGCGCCTCACCACCGGGGAGCCCATGCTGGGTGAGTCACAGTCACAGCACGTCGTACACTGCCTAGCCGAGTGCAGTGCGCGCGCCTCACCACCGGGGAGCCCATGCTGGGTGAGTCACAGTCACAGCACGTCGTACACTGCCTAGCCGAGTGCAGTGCGCGCGCCTCACCACCGGGGAGCCCATGCTGGGTGAGTCACAGTCACAGCACGTCGTACACTGCCTAGCCGAGTGCAGTGCGCGCGCCTCACCACCGGGGAGCCCATGCTGGGTGAGTCACAGTCACAGCACGTCGTACACTGCCTAGCCGAGTGCAGTGCGCTCTGGAAAACTCATAGGCAACAGTGAACAGGTTACTTCTAGACAAGCGTGCTCCGTCGTCGACCACATCGTTACTTTCCAACAAACGCGAGCCTATGAATAATAATTTAAAAATTAATACTGCTGAATACCAGCGATGCCGTTGTCTTCAGGCCACTTTGGCCAACGATATCTTAAATAGAACTGATATTGTTTTTAATTCAAATAGTTAATATTTTTTTCCTAATCGCCATTTTGTAATCTCAAATTAATAACTGATTTCGAAAAAAGAAAGACAGGGCTTAAATATAAAAAATTATTTCGAATTGAAATACCAGGTCTAAGCGAAGCTGAGATTGTTTACAATGGACCGAAACGAAACGCCAAAATCATAGGTTCTAAAGGAAACACCTTATACCTCGTCGTAAGTGTAATAGGGTAGTTAACTAAAAAAATTATAACTAATTAGTCTGTCGGATAGATTTCCAAAAAATATTGGACACGTATTTTTTCTTTTTTCACATAAACAAAATACGAAGACGTTACAGTGCGTTGAAAACAAGCTTTTAGCGATAAGGCCGCCCATTGTGTCACCCTATGTAATGTTTTCTTTGTATATATTTTCTGTAACTTGTATGGTGTACATAATAAAGAGTATTCTATTCTATTCTAAAACTCGTGTGACGTCACTACTCGCTACAATTTTTAGCGAGCCGTGACGTCACAAGCCCCCACTCCTGATCTTTGATGCTTTGTATCTTCGTCAGTTTTTATAGATTTGATAAAAGAAAAAATACGTGTCCAATATTTTTCTATAATCTAACTGACGGACTAAACATAATCATATATTTTTTACTCAGGAAACATCCCTATTTTGTTCAGTCGCAGTGCGCAACTTGAATGAGGTCCCGCGCTTAGCCCAAGAGCTTCATTACGCTGAAAACTCCACATCAGTTACTGAGTAACACAATACTCCTTGGCAAGCATAGCGTCAGATTTTCTGGCTTCTGGTTGTTACATTTGTCAAGATTTTCAAATGACAGTCGGGCTGTGCCTCTTAAAGCATTATAAGCCGTTGCTTAAAATGCTTTCAGTGGCACGAAGGAAACTCGGTATGCAAGGCATTCCTTACATACCGGATCGATGACCATTGTCACCGATCCAAAGACCGATGTTGGCAAGCTACATCTGCCGAATCTTTTCCCAACTATTCTCCTTCCAGCCTAATTGGATGCTGCTGAATATCTGTGTTATCTGTACATGGAACACGCGCGCCAATTTGAATATCTTAACAAAAGTGCTACGTGGAGTCGGCTCGTGTCGATCTCTTGTTTGAACCGCTCAGTCATAACACGCTCGTGTTTACTGCAAGAGAAAACAATCGTTTGGTGTCGGCATGTGCCGCGCGACACGCGACTTCTATACAACAACACGCATACTAACGTACACATTCAATACTACTCACACTTATATTTGAAAAAAGATTCGTTCTTTATTTATAGATTCAATTTGATTGTCTTGCGTTGAGATTGGCCGCTATGGAAAATCGCTCAAGATGACTACAATTATGATTACTTATATGTAGATAACAGGAAATCATATAAGAAGTCGTGAATTTTGATAAGTAAATTACAAAAATATGATTCGTTCGGTTCTTGGTCAGTTTTTTGTATATTTCTGTTCGGTTGGTGGCAATGGGGAATACAGGCGCACCGCAGAAGTAGATACATGTGTGTGGTATGAGTGCACTTCGCACTGAGTGAGCGGGTAAGCCATCAACTGCGCATATATCTAGAGTCCGGGATACCCGCGAAAACAGATGGTAAACCCAATAACTCAAAACCCAACCTGAAAATGGCATCACGAGCTACTCCCGACCGAACACTAGACCCACGAGCTTTAAATGTACCAATTAAATAGGTAATTTTTTGGTTAGATAAAGATAAATAATAATTCCATTTGGTTCGCCGATAGATTAGTAAAAAATAATACGCATTTTTAACTTTTTCAATTAATCGAAATTGATAAAGATAAAGCGCAACATAGTTGGGGGGTTGGTAACGTCACTTGTCGATAACAAGTGTTCCAACGCGTGACTTCACGCGAAAATTCATAGTACTCTAACGTTTCAATTTTTGTTTGTGAAACGAAAGAAATATTACCCGTCATTATAATATATACCTGTGTAGGTATATTTATTCCTAATTTAAATGACGGACTTCATAGATTTTCTTTAGAAAAAGACCCTGGTATCTAAGACTTAACTAATTGACAGGCTTTTTAACCGACTTCTAAAAAAGGAGGAGGTTCTCAATTCGGATGTTTGTATGTTTTTTTTTTATTGTTTGTTCGCGCATAACTCCGTCGCTTCCCAACCGATTTGAAAAATTCTTTTTTTGTTGGAATGGGTATACTTCCCAAATGGTCCCATGAAAATTTTATCGAAATCGAAAAATCAACAAAAATCTAAAAAAAATATCTACACTGTCTACATTGACGACCTTTTAGTTTACTCTGCATTGGAGCAGTGCGTTTTTTTTTTACACTAATGTAATTGGTTCGTTTAGGTGGGGGGAGGGGAGGGGGTTTAGGTACCACTAAAAAGTGAAAAATAAAAAACTTTTTACAAAAAAATACAACCGACTTTTCCACAAAAAATCAAAAAAGTACAAAATAACTTTAATTTCGGAAGTCGGTGTTCAAAAAATCAAAAAGGAAGCACAAACACCGAGTTCCGAAATTAAAGTTATTTTGTACTTTTTTAATTTTTTGTGGAAAAGTCGGTTGTATTTTTTTGTAAAAAGTTTTTTAGTGTTAGTACCGGATTCAACACTGACATTCCCTACAGTTCCGCCCGGAGCGGAAGAAGTCGTTTGATGATTTCCCATAAATAAAAAAGCGGAAGCGCAACTACTAATAGTATCGTTTTTAGTTGACAATAAATACTTTTTTTTTACATTCAATATTTTTGTTTCTACTCTGTGTGGCACAGAGCTGGCCGGCGTGTTCCAGAAGTACTTGCGCGAGTACGCCAGCGCGGTGCTGCAGGGCGGCCTGCCCCGCGGCGGCGCGGCGTCCGGCCTGCCGCTCGGCGTGCCCAGCATCGTCAGCAACCTGCACACGCTGCTCAGGGACGACAACAGCGACAACCGGTACACCAGGTACGGCCAGACTCTACTGCCGAGTGTATTTTCAAACACGAAACTACGATCGGCTTCCAGTCAATTCAGATTCAACTGAATACTCGTATTGGACGTTGAGCGTCTGCCTATCTGACCTCCACGAACCAGTTACTGGGTAAAATGGTACTTCTTGGCAAGACTGGAGTCAGATTTTCTGGCATCTGACAATTGGTAACGACTGCCACAGGTCTACAAGTAACAACCAGGACCGTTAGCTGCAAGTCAGGTTTTGGTTCATTCTTACTTTTTCTTTTGTTTTCAGTTAAATGTTCATGTTAATATACTAACATAGTTTAAATACTACCAATACTATAATTAGAGAGTCTGAGTTTCACATCGGTACGACATGTGCTGCGACAGTAAACAGTTGTCTTTGCTACAGGTACACGAAACAAGAGATCTCGAAGATCACGAGCGTCATAACGACGGCGGAGTACTGTCTGGAGACCACCGTGCACCTGGAGCAGAAGCTCAAGGAGAAGGTTCGTTCAGCATTTTGCCAGACATCAACTACATTTTTTTTTTCTTTTTAAACGTTGTGTTTACAAACATACGACATACTACGACATACACATACTCAAACTGCCTGACCCGGAACAACTATTGCATGCACTGCATGTATAAACTGGCTTCTGGCAGCGGTTTCGCTCACGTGAAGTTCAGGAATAATAATATGATTTTAATAATAAGATTTATTTTCTCGCCACAATATAAGTTGCATTGACATGGTACTCGTATAAAGAAGAATATAAATAACAACTACATTTTAATAATTATATTGTGAGAGACGTGTGCCTAAGCTAGACGTAAGGCCTGTATTTCAGGAATAGGGAACACTCTCGAGATAAATATCATCTTGTACCCTGATCCAGAACATGGTCTGCCTCTGTTGGTACACAGGTCGACTGCTCTTTAGTTTCATCAAAATCCGTTCGGCCACACAGACAGACACAGTTACTTACGCAGAATTGTATAATATTAATATGGATAGTTCAGTCATTACACATATTTATAACTAGTTGGTGGATCTTCAGTCATTGCACACTTGTAGTAAGCTTGACTCATACAAACCTATGTGTATAAGTAATTGATACGATCTTCTAAGTAACTTCAGATGATCACAGAGTAATGCCCGCGGAGTGTTGTTGTGTAATATCTACGAAGTTTTCCCAGCTAATCTCATGTGCCCTACATTTAACCCAAGCTTCTATTTCCTGTTCCAGGTATCCCCCGGCCTATCAGACAAGATCGACATGACCCCTGAACAGGACCTGTTCCACAAAATCATCAGCAACTGCATCCAGCTCCTCGTGCAAGAGCTGGAGCTGGCGTGCGAGCCGGCGCTGCAGGCCATGACCAAGATCTCGTGGCTGCACTTCGACAACGTCGGCGACCAGAGCTCGTACGTCACGCAGATCATCATGCACTTGAAGAACAGCGTGCCCAACCTGCGAGACAACTTGTCGTCTTCGCGGAAATACTTCACGCAGTTCTGTATCCGGTTCGCGAATTCCTTCATACCGAAGTTTATTCAGAACATCTATAAGTGCAAGCCCATTTCCACGGTCGGGTCTGAGCAGCTACTATTGGACACCCACATGCTAAAGACTGCCTTGTTGGAGCTGCCCTCAATAGGGTCTGAAGTCAAAAGGGCTGCCCCCGCTACTTACACAAAAGTCGTCATAAAGTTAATGACGAAAGCCGAAATGATACTGAAGTTAGTGATGGCGCCATTAGATGGGAATTTAGAAGGTTTCGTCGGCCAGTTCGTGCAGCTGCTCCCCGAGTGCACGGTGGCCGAGTTCCATAAGGTGCTGGACATGAAGGGCGCCAAACTGTCGAAGGCTCAGCAGAGTTCTCTGGATGCGTTGTTCAGGGAGACTTGTAAGAATGTTAACAGCGAGGCGGGCAAGTGAGCTTTTTACTGTTAGCGGAATAAGTACTTAATTAATGTGTTATTGACTGAAATTTATAGAGATAACTTACCGATACTATGTAAAAGTAACTCCCAGATTCGGGAACAAACATTGTAGCAGAATGAAGCTCACAAAATGTCAAGCGCGCTTTATCACTAAACGATATTTATGTTCAGTGGTTGGTCAATGAGATCTCATTCTACTAATCGCAATTTCTCAGGGGTGTTATAAATCTCTGTCAAACCGTATGGAGTGAAAGTTATTAAATAATATTAATGTATGGAAGGAAACTTTAGTTTAAGCCTAAACATTGTAGTCTATGATTGTATTTTGAACTTTATTCCAAAATAATTAAAGTTTTGAATACAAAAACGGACTTTAGAACTAAGGTATATTTTCAAATTTTTAGTTTGTCTACATAAAGTTTAAAATACAATAAAGAGAAGATCTTAGCTTTATAATGGTTTAGCTTGGCTATAGTTATAATGAAATGGTATAAAACTAAAATGTAACTCTTATTTTTTTAATGTTTCAAAAATGACTGGTTAGGAAAATTATTATTATTATAAACCTAGTAAAATTTACTCTATCAGTTAAAATAGGAGACCAAGATAAAAATTATGAATTTAGTTTTTTATAAATAAAATAAATAAAATGATGATAGAAAAAATGTTTATAAGTGCTTATAGATATAATTTACTGTACTCATATCAGCCTGTCTAAATAACAAATTAAAATAATCGACTAACAGAAATGACAAGAAATAGGGATGTCTCCTGCACACAAAAATATAGAAGAAGAAGAGATGTAGTCCGTCAGTTAGATACCAAAAAAAAAATTGTTTTTACTTTATAAAATCAATAAAAATAGTCAATATAGAACACATCTAAGTTCACGGTGGGGACTGGAGACGTCACTTCACGGAATCAGCTGTACAGTTTTTAAGTAAACGTGGCGTCACTCGAATCGTCTTATTTTTTATTTAATAAAATGTACGTGTTCAATCTTTTATATAATATTTTTGGCAATATAAGTGATGGACCATTTTTTTTTTCTGGAAAATACCCTATCAACTAAAAATAGTTTCTTTTACATTTATTTACATTGTTTATAATGATTTTTACTTAGTTTAAATAACCGCCCTAGTACTGTAACGTTTTATTATTGGACCAGTATGTGTGTATTGTGTTTATTATTTATTGTGAGCTATGTGATTATGTCGACATTCCACTAATAGATTATGTTTAATGTGCAATAACGATATGAAATAATTAATAATACACAATTTTATTAACTGTACTTGATGTGTTTTATTTTATGTGGGGTCTTAAGAAAATTCTGATAACCTTTTGCAAAGTCGACCACTTAATCTTGTAAATAAAATTCTCGTGTCACGTGTTTGTGGTTGAACTCATCCGAAACGGATCGACAGGTTTTCGTGAATCTTAGCGTGCATATCGTGGTGGCGAATCGGATAACATCTATTTTTCATCAGCCTAAACGTTAAAAAAAAATAGGGGTGGACCACCTGCTCCACCCCTAATTTTTTTATTTTATTTTATATGGCAAAACGACGTTTGCCGGGTCAGCTTTATGTTCATTAAATAAAACTTTACAGGACTAACAAAAATGTCTCGCAATCACGCATCATTTTCATACAGACCCTAATTTTTTTTTTTTACTGTGTGTTTCTATGGGATCAACAGCTCACACACATACACACGGCATCACTTGATAAAATGTAGGTAGGTACTCTTCCAATTTCTCTTTTCTCGATTTCTCTTCTGAGCATTAGAATTGAAGAAGCCTTATTTTTCATACCACTTGATGTGCCCTATGTATTTCAGCTTCGTACTGTACCTATAAAGACTCGCGCTCTACCTATTTACGTAATAGTAATAACATTACGCGCGTTAACATTACGTTTGCGAACAGGTTTGATTGTCAGTACATTAACCATTGTTGTATGGTTAATGTAATGACAAACAAGCAAATGACTCTGAGGCAGGCGTATTATTAACCATTTTTATTTTATTTTATTTTATTATTTTGTAAATTTTATTTTTTATTGTAACAAAATGAATGAAATAATGTATGATATGATCCTAAGGGGTTGAAATAAATGATATTTGAATTTGAATTTGAATTACCCAGCGTTTTACTACACAAAAAAGATGACATGTTTCACTGATAGAAAATGCCTAAGGCATTAAGTCCGCTTTACCTACAGTGCACGTAAAGCATGAAATAAATGACCTCGGACTGGGACCTATTACCGGGAAACCCTACCTACGACTACCCAGAGCACACTGTGGGTGATTCAGTTTACGAGTCAAAATAATGCCTTTTCCCTCAAACACTTTACGTAATGCAAAAAGGTTTGTCTGTGATATAAAAAATAATGATACAATGAATAATAAAGAAATGCAACTTAATAAGAACTTTTTCTTCTTGTTCGTCGTTCCCTCACTGCTGATAATGACCACCACCACAAACGAAGCGTTTCCAAGTCATATGGTCTGCTGCGGTGTGAACCGATCTGTACAAGCTGCCACCAACAGCATTAAATTAATAAATAAAAAGAGCTGAAGTACTATCCAATTAATAGAGAATTTAGCATTTCCTGATCTTTAAGCAGGTACTGGTAGGTAATTCGTACAATTAAATGAGAACATGAGACTAATAGATGGTAATGAATGAAAGTCCATACTTTTTTTGAGTCGACACATATCGTACACATATATTCACTGCTAGATTGATTATAAAAAACTAAATTAGCAGCAAGAATACTAATTGCCGTAAAAACTCATTATCATAAAACCACCAATAATAACTCTCAATAAAAATCTAAAAAATAAAACCGAAATAAAAAACTAAACAGTTTCCTATCCTGATTAGGCTGAATAGCATGTTTACGTTTGCCTTTCCTGTTTTAAAAAGTTAAAACTGTAAACAAACATGGTTGAAGCGAAACGTCAAAATCAGTCGGTCGCGGAATGCGGCGAGATACGATGCCGCGTAAATTAATTAATAAACGAAAAATGGTGCATTTTCCGGTGCGAAAGTGCTACCAAGCCGCCAAGTTGTCGTTTTTGGTGATTTTGGTGGTGGCTATCTTGGTTATGTTCGAGCAGTGGCGAGGCGGGAACAAGAATACAGGAGCGGCTTATTTCGACCCTCTTGAAGCTGAGTATGAGAGACAGATATTGGAAGACGAGTCGAGGATCATCCCAGGGTTGGGCGAAGGAGGAGCTGCCGCTCACCTCATTGGAGAAGAGAAAAAATTGGGCGAGGAGTCAGAGAAAAAGCTGGCAATCAACGTGTATCTTAGTGACAGGATACCTTACAACAGAACTTTAAAAGGTAACACAAAAATAACATAATATCAGCAGGATAATATTTATTTATCACATAGAAGTGCCTGAAAACTCTTTATCGATGTAATTACGTGAGAAATTGCTCGTAACTGAGTATAAATTAGTCGCTGTCGTTGGTCAGCAGTCAGTGAAAGTATCGTTGTTCTAACGCACTAATATAGTCGGATAGCCACGCTCTACATGTCCTCAGCGTAATCTGTACAGTTCTACACGAGCTGGACTAGCAAATAATTGTAATCAATTGTGTACATACACTAATATGCATTGGTTCAAGTCTCATTCAAAATATCAAGTGGTTTACAAACTAATAATATTTAATGATTCAAGAAAGAAGTGGGCATTATTGGACAGGATATGTTAAAGTTCATGTAAACTAAGATATTTGAGGACTTTCCTATTTTTAAGGTTCTATAATATGGATCCTTAAAAATAGGATCTATTTATCTAGTAGGATAGTTATCTAGTAGGTCTATTTATAAAGTAAGAATTTAAAATATTGATTGGCAAAGAATGTAGAATTTTTTCCAGTTCATGCAACTTAAGGAAATCTTATTCTAATATTCTAGTTATAGCAAATGCATAATTGAGTTTATAACAGCATGTCATTAAAATATTCTGTGATTTAATAATAGCATTTGTCTATTAAAAAATTCTAGGGCTTTTGGCTGCAAAGGTTGCACTTGCACCCCAAATAGAACCTAGCAAACACGAGGCGAGGAAGGTACTTTGAGCTCCCTTTGCTAGGTGTAGGTCCTTCAGTTCTATTTCTGTGTGAATAAGTATGAATTATAATAATAAAATAAGAAAACCTATCCTATTAGAGGTGGGGTATCCAAGATGATGCTGCAGGACTATTTTCTAGGGGGTGCACTGAAATTAGTCCTGTGGGATCCATTCATGAAGATGTAAGCTTTAGGGATGACACAGGCTGGTAAAAGAAATAAAATACAACTTGGAAAGTCATAAAGTATTTAAAGTATAGTGAGGAACAAACCACCCTCTGTAGATTTATTTTGTAGGAAAACAGTTCCCTTATACACTCTCTGCATATCCCAATAATAATAAAACAAAGTCTCTATCTGACTGTCCGTTTCTCCGCTTACTTCTATTAAAACATACAAAAGATTTTGATATCTGTTTTTATTTCACGTGTAATTATGAGTTTAAGTCTCTTGTTGTGAGACAAGTTCTCCTCCCACTTCTAGAGCCTGCTGTTCTGACCCATTGTACAGGCACGAAACCAGAATCTGGGCTTCTACTGACACATTTCTTTAAAAAATCCAATTGGACAGAAAATCTGTACTCATATATAAAGCTGAAGAGTTTGTTTATTTGCTTGAACATGGAACTCAGGAACTACTGGATTTTTAAAGTTAAACAGTGTTAGATAGCCCATTTATCAAGGAAGGCTATAGGCTATATACCATCACGCTAAGACCAATAGGAGCGGAGAAGTTATGAAGAATGTCACACAGTTGCGCTGGTCAGCTAGTTATATAAATAAAAATCAATTGCAGCATACATGAAAGATTATCAGTTTACAAATGCCTTGAGTAATTTGGCTGTCAATAAGGTTCTGTCTGTTTATCAGTTCTGTCTTTCAAACCTAAAAGGTAGGCAGTTGACATTATCACAGAGTGTGTATATCTATTGGCACTGTAACTAAATCTATGTATCAACTGCGGGTTCTGTTTCCGCGCTTAACCTTTTTGTTGGACCATTGTCCGTGAGAGACCATGGCGGCCGTCACTCCAACCAGACAAACTCCCTTCAGAAGCAGATCAGTCCTCCGTATTTGGGCGACGCCTGTGCACTCAAGGAGCACGTGCGATACCGTTTCCTCCTCCTCCTAGGGATTGGAGTTCCTAGGGAACTCGGGCGCGCTCGGAGAGTATACGAATCTGAGTATCGGTGACTCTCTTGGCTTCAACGGCATAGAAATGCCCACATATTCTTTACTAGCTGCTGTCCGCGACTTCGTCCCCGTGGAATCCCCGATTTTAAAACATTCTTTATCGCTGCTCCGCTCCTATTCGCTTAAGCGTGATGATATATAGCCTAAAGCCTTCCTCGATAAATGGTCTAATCAACCCAAAAAGAATTTTTCAATTCGAATCAGTAGTTCCTGAGATTAGCGCGTTCAAACAAACAAACAAACAAACAAACTCTTCAGCTTTATAATATTAGTAAAGATATAGATAGACGGTGTTGAGCTTTCCCAGCGGCTCCAGACCGCTAGGAAAGCTGTTGAGGTTGAGGTCGTTGGATTAGACTCCTACTCTGTCCTGAGTAGTCATCCAGTTCTTGTGTAAGCACAATGTCGTAGTGCTTTTAGAACTGGTGCGTGTTTCGAGCTTTGTCATTGGCTGATATCATCATGGGTTGTCGTTTGGCGGCATCTGCCACGAAACGCGTGTGCTTGATTCTAGAGTCTGTTCCTCAAGTGCCAGATGTGCTTAGCCTGAAGGCCGCTTGGGTCGCTTCCTCCCGCACAAGACTGGATCTGTGCGTTATGCAGGCTTGGTGGATTACTAGCAAGAGCAACCATGGTGTAAGGACGCACTCTCCCTATTGTAGCAGGGCTGGGAAGAAGCTATAGTTACGAAAAGAACATAATTAAAAAACAAACGGGCAACTACAATACAAGAAACTTTTTCGGTTCATGGTACAAAACCCTTTGTGAGCGAAAATGACAACAATCGTCAAGGACAACGCTTATAAAAAAAAATAATGTACCCATGCGAAGCCGTGGCGTATCGCTAGTATCAAATAAATACAATTCGGTAATAAATCATAAGGAACCAACGGCATTGAACGTAGTGAGTACTTAATTAACACTATCGGCGTAGAAAGATTTAATCGGCAAATAATTATAATGTACCATAAAACTATGTATTTG
Organism: Hecatera dysodea; assembly: GCA_905332915.2. Taxonomy (NCBI): domain Eukaryota; kingdom Metazoa; phylum Arthropoda; class Insecta; order Lepidoptera; family Noctuidae; genus Hecatera; species Hecatera dysodea. Next base: position 11,972,838 of record HG995314.1, on the reverse strand, counting down.
ATAACAAACTCAAGCAATAACCATCTCGGGCTCATGGTTAAGTTTAAGTTTTAAGAGTAGCCGGTACCTGTGCCATTTGACAGTAGCAGCGTATTACATACTGGCTGCATCTGGTCACACTGCGGCCTGGAAACTGACCCTAACGTGAGAGGGAAAGTACATAAGACCTTTATTGTAATACCTGTGTTCACAAATAAAGATTGATTGATTGAAAGTCATTGGGAGATGATGGATACCCGTCAACCCGTGGCCCCGGGATCTTACGCTATGGAATGTATTGCAATGTAGGTGTTGCCTTCATGGTGCTAAACAATTCTTATCTTACCGGCAAACTGTTGATATAATAATAAAAAAAAAACTTTTTACAAATAAAAAACCGACTTCTAAACAAAAAAAAAGACAAAAAGTATAAAATAACATTAATTTCGGAAGAATAGAATAGAATAGAATAGAATACTCTTTATTATGTACACCATACAAGTTACAGAAAATATATACAAAGAAACATTACATAGGGTGACACAATGGGTGGTGAAAAAACGAAGAAACAACCAAACACCGAGTTCCGAAATTAGTCCGTAGTAACTACGTTTTAGTAGTTCCGAAGTTTTTTATTTTTCACTTTTAAGTGGTACACCCCCACTTAAACGTACCCATCACAGCGTATACGGTATAAACTGGTGTAAACAATAAACAAACATGCGATTTCAGCAATCCCGTACTGTCATTTACTAAAGAGTTCTGTTTCCTATCTTTGTTCTTCATCTCATGCTCTTCTAAACCATCGTATACAGTTTCATTTTTTCATTTTACATCGGCAAGAGTGAATGAGACCATCATCAATGTAGTCGAAGCCACGCATTATTAGCGATAATTCAAATACTAGTCGTCCGATCTCGGCATACTCTTACTCTTATCGGCATACCCAGTACAAAGTTATGAGGTAACACAAACAATAAAAAAAATACAGTCGACTTGGGAACATAAATACAGTCGAAATTAAAAACAAGATAGACAATAATCTCTTCATTGCAGTCTGGTACGGTGATACGGTCCCTTTGATAAGTTCATTACAGGTCCCCCTTGAAAATATAACACTCCTTTTTTTGGGCAGTCGTGTAAGAAGTAAAAATCACAAAGTGGCACAGGAGTGCCAGTTGCCAGTGCCAAGCTCTGGTGCCGCCACAACGGCACCTACCATCGGCCCACGAACACGCTCAGAAGGCTCTTCGAGCAACCCCGCGTGCGCTTCAGGCGCATCGCTTCCTCATGATGGCATGAAAACCATCCACGCTTTTCACCGCAACCATTGCTAAAGCGCTGCAGTGGCGCGGCAGCCCGAACAAGACCCTGAACGCGTTATTATACTGTACTCAGATAGGAGGCCCAAAATAATGTAACTTTGTCTTGCTCGCTACGCCGCGGCCGTGCAAACCTGCGGGCCAGCATGTGAAAGAAAGAAAGAAAACCTGTTTATTTGCGCCAAGCATGACGCACACCAAAGAATTTAAAATACAGCTTAAAACTAAAACAAAAATAATAGTTAAAAGTTGGGAAGGTATGCGTCACATTTGCGCAAAACGGCTGTCGCTCAGCATAATGCTAAGACTCTTGTACGAGACTGAGTCTAAGCGCTGATTTTCAGCGACAGCCGGCACCGACAAAATGACGTCTGCTGGAGCAGCCTATCCGGTCCTTAAAGTGCGCCTAGACAGAACAGCAGTGGCAGAGTGCAAAATTAAATACAGTAATGTTACAGCTAACATAAAGTGCGTTTACTTCTCACGGTACTTAACACAAACTATCAAGTCCTTCTTGGAAATGGATTAACAAATTTTAGTGAAACTTGATCCGCATACGCAAAGTGCACCCTCATTGTGTTGAGTCGCAATACCAGATGCATTGCTTTTATTTTAAAAAAGACGCCTGCTTGACAGCGTAACAAACGCAATGCATGGTTACAATGCCGAAAGCCGATATGCGGCCGATTACATTGATTTTTATTGCATTACGCAGTTAGGCTACTGGTCTAATAAGTTCCTTCAGAACCTTTTCGGAAAAGAGTTCAGAGAGACAGAGGTCACATTCTGAATCTATATTCTTTACTAGCTGTGCCCCCGGTTTCACACGTCGTTTTCGGATTTTTCTTTTTGCTCGGCTCCTAAGAGAAACAAACACGACAAAAATATTATCCAATATAGTGCAGTCGTTCTGAAGTTATGCGCGTACATACATTTTGGTGATTATTTTTAAATTGTAAATATTTTATAAAATACACCGAAATAAAAAAACCCATAGCTAATTAAAACTAAAAATAATCTAAAATCGATGCCTTCGAATAATACGGAACAAATTTTAGTTTTCTTTTTCAAAGTCATAGTTATTTCAACAAGACCATTAAAAGGCACTTGAACATTAAAGCAGCTTGTACACAAAATATTATAGTGCATCTAGTTGTTAGTATTATTACAATTACTGTATCTTTACCTTTTACACTCTCTGTAGCAAATCATTGGCAACAATTTGTCATCATGACACCAGTAAGGTCAATTAGAGTGTCACAGTGAACCACCCTTGGATATGGGAAGGGTAAAAGTTCACCTATCTCATTAAATGCATAATTAGCGATTAAGAAGGACAAATAGGTAACTTTGTACAGCTGCTAATTAGAACAATGTCGATGGGACATTTGTGTATATTTTATTGATTCGTCTGTAATTAACCTTAGTTAATTACACCTTCTTGTCTTGACAAATATTGACTGAGATGACAACTTTTACCTACAATAATAGTCTTTATTTTTTACACGACTGCCCAAAAAAAAGAATGTTATGTTTTCTGGGTTCATGTATGTTTGTGAGTTTCTTTATTTTACCACAACTTCTAAACGGCTTAACCAGTATTGCTGATGTGATATCGTTAGAAGCGTTGAGTTATCCCGGGTAACATAGGCTAGTAAGCATTTTAAAAAATAAAAAAGGCACCATCAGCAGCCAGGTTCATAAATAAAAACGAAAATAATTTGTTTTCATGAAAATTAGACTACGTATACGGTCGTCGTCTACTAAAGCTTGTTTAGTACATAGCAAGACAGGTATGAAAAAAAAATAAAAAACACGGCTGCCATGTAAAAAAGTGTAGAAGTAACCTATTCACTGTTGACCTAACGACACCCAGGTTGTAGCGAGTAGAGTTTATTTTTCAAAAAAATGTAGACCATTTCGCATTCTGAATTCAAATATGGCTATTGACTCACCTCTGAACGTTCTAGTCTTATTGCGCATAATATGACGTTTATTTCACGGTGATTTTCTCCTAACTTATGTAAGTACATCTAAGTTGTATGCAGTAAACACCACACGTGCGATTGACGCCCCGGTAGTTTTTTTCAAGCAAAATATTGTGATAGACGCGCTCGTTGCTAAGGCATGAAAGCCGCACGGGGCCATATTCAAGGTAAAGCAACGCTTGCCGAGGTCTGACAGTACGTGGATGCGCATTATCCATTACATACCGAGCCCTCTGTACCTCTGCGTTCTCCTCCGGTACTTGTAGATCTTTGCCAGTTGTGACGGGCACACCCTCCAATACCTTTCCTTGTCCCGACCAGCTTACATTATACGAGCCAATTTAAACTATTCATTTTTGAACACAGGGTAAAATGGCGCTAATCTTGCGCTGGCTGCGGACATAGCGCTCTTGACTATCTTATTTTCCCGTCTGTAGCGCATGCGTCGTCGTCTTGATCTCTTCTGGGCATGTAAACGAAACCACACTACAAATGAGGAAGCTTCGTCAACGCCAGCTGTGGTTTCTGAGCTTGTTATGTAAAACCTACTGTTGCGTACGAATTGCGTGTCCGCCTGATGGCAATAGGTTAGCCCCCTATGACATGGCACTGAAACATAACTAGCATGGCTTAAGGCTTGAAGTTAGGTTCGTTTCTTTGTACCTCAAACCCATCAATCTGCCCGTCGTCAGGATCGGTACCGGTCTTCCAGTCTAGCCGGATGCAGCTGGGTACCAGTGCGTTACATGAAGCGGCTGCCTGTTTTACTCCGACAAGTCAGGATATCGTCTCCTAATAATTTTGATTTAATCAAATTATTCTTTCCCCAGATTTCCGCAACCCCGCGTGCAAGCGAGTAATCTACGACGCGGAACTGCCTTCGGCGTCTGTCATATTGATATTCCACAATGAGCCTTATTCCGTGGTGGTAAGGACTATCTGGAGCGTCGTGAACAGTGCGAGAAGAGACCAGCCGTGGTACAAACACGCAAACTTTGTGGACAGACAGACCGGACGAGTCACTACTGCGGGTGAGTCTGGACCTAACGCTTCTTTGAATCAATTCCATCAAAAATGTATATGTGAATGAAAACCAAGTTATCTCGTAGTTCCTTTAATCAGAGCTTCGGGTTTGCTCAACTTTACAGTTGCTTTAAAACAAAATTTGTGACTGTTATACGAAAGTGGTGTCATGTTTTTATTAGGATGTCTGTCAGTGGTGAGAGGGTTTAAAATTGGAAATTGGGAATAAGAACAGTCTTATTTTTTACAACCTAGATTGTAACACTGCTGGCCAAAGGTGCGAGGCTCTCAGCTACGTAAAACTACACAAGCGTGTAATTAAATGAAATAGATTTAAAGTTGTGGAAGATCGACAGTGGTACGAAGTGGTTCCGTGTGATATAATCCAAGTCCGGTGTGTCGCCCTTTTGCTTTGCGAACTTGGCTGACACACTGTCATGTGTCTAGATTTTTATTGAGACATGGGATTTGTAAATCACACATGTTTTCACTGATATGACTTAGTTCTCCAATAACTTCATTCGATTGAACCCGCAGGCCCGCAGACGCAGCAGAAGCCAGTGCTGTTATACGCCCGTAAATAATATCTGCAACCTCTCCCATAGGCTACCCGGGCCAGGACCCGTCGTCGCAGTTCGTGTACCTGAAGGAGATCATCCTGGTGGACGACAACTCGACGCTGCCCGAGCTGAAGGGCAAGCTCAGCCACTACGTGCGCACGCGCCTGCCGCCCGACCTCATCCGGATACTGAGGCTGCCCGACCGGTAAGTTGCAAGGGGAGAGCGGGCAGATAAAGTTACAGTAGGTAACTCTGTCGCCAATACACTATCACTAAATTGGCGGAAAATAGTGTATAAGAACAACCAAATTGAACGGGCCAACTAAGTGCGGAAACGAAACCCACAAATAAACTTATTATTTAATTAATTTCACGAAATATTCACAAGTACATTTTCGGTTCTAATTTGACTTGTTTATTGACAATAAAATTTTCTTTGATAGTTAGTTCAAGTTATCGAAGAAAACTCCATTTACTGTTCATTTGCAGCTTTATTCAATTTCGTATGGATACTACATTCGTTTAAGAAAATATGAACAGCAGCTGCAACCGAATATACATAAGTCAGCAAAAAGGTTTTAATAAAAAAAGTAATATATATATTAAATTGACCGGAGCGTTACCATATTGTGAACTACAAAATTACTTGAAGAATTTTCCTCAAACGCCTCGCCCGTCACCTCTTCCAAGTGGATTAGCTGCGAAGAAGAAGTGGCGCAACAAACTGGCAAACTTCACGGATAATAATCTTCATTTTCAGTGGGTTTCTGTTACTTATCTGCTCTATATTAATGCTAAATGTAATTTAATTCACTTATAGGTAAAAAAGGACTCCCACTACATTTTTATAGGAGGCAGATTATTTTACAGGAAAAGTCTCTGTTTTTTAATATACAGGATTACATGAGTTAAGGGTATGGATTCCTCTCAGTGAAATATACACGTTGATCTAAACCTTCTGAATTTTACAACATGATAAACCACACCTGCTAGTGAAATTGTAGTCTCGTATCTTCAAACATACAATTTTATCTACTTCCTCCGAATTTATACAGTTTGATCTACTCTTTCCGAATCACAGGTTAGATCACCAGAATTATACACAACAAGCAAGGTGATATACTGTCTGCCCACATACATATACATACTACATGTAATCTCAATTACGAGTACATATATTGTACACTGACCTACATCTCTCGTCCAGGGCGTAACCGATTTCATGAACACTAGTCGACGTCACTACGTTTATATATTTAATTTGACACCTGTTTTGATATCAGTCCATTGTGTTTTCGATAAATCATCAAACTTCTTACAATCGAGCATTCGTCAGAAACGATTATCTCACTTATTTACACAATCTTTTGATCGTATTGTATTTAAGATTTTACGTTAAGAAACCATGAAAGGATGTTTGCAGATATGAAAGAGTGTTTGTCTTGCTTGTCTTCAATAATAGGGAATATGCATGCTTTTGAAGGATTCCGTACCCAAAGACTTCAAACCAAGCCCTGTCATTCATCCGTCCGTCTGTTTGTGCCTCCGTCACAAAAGTCTCGAACTACAAAAATAGACCTGACGTCACAAAAATCCTACATCGCGCTAAGACAGTTCTCCGCGCGATTTGTACTACCTCCAAAGGCCAGTTGCCCACCTGACTTAACACCCGGCAGGTCGGATGTTCCCTTTTCAATGGACCTTTGCCTGACTTTACACCCTGTTCCGCATCTGTTGAAACTAGATTCTTCATATTTGCTCTATCTTTTGAATCTCTCTCCCAAATGTCATATCCCGTTGATTGTCATGTACCTATTTTCCCTATTGCTAGAAGGTTAATTCGCTCTTATTTTTGTGTACCTCACACACACCATTTATTTGATCTATTACAAATGGAAATTGCTAAAGCAAGGTTGATTAAAATCTATTTAGTAGTATTTTGTCGTCATTAATCCACACAGTTAAACCAATTTATCATTACTGCTCCAAATTACTTTTCGACAACACTTACCTAAAGACAAAAACATTTGTACCATCAAGGGTGATAATATGATGATTACACAACCAATATACTTGATACAGGAAAGTTACAATAGCTCCCAGTAGCTAGCTGTGGATATCAAATAGTCATTAGCAGTTGTTCCATGAAAATACTGGTCCTCAGCCGCATCCGTTTCGATTGGGAGCCGGCCCCAACATAGTTGGAAAAAGTAAGCAGATGATAACGATATAGACTGCAGAAACTACATATATGTATACACATTTTTGCTACATACATACATATTTTTGTCCTTGATAGTACAGGAAATTATAATTAGTGTATTATGTTGAAATGCGCAGCGAAGTGTGGACGATGGTCTAGTGACGCTCGCATGGCTTTATTGGCGGAAATATTATTGTATAACCGCCGTAACTCTAATAGGTTTAGGAGAAATACTACGTTACACAGACATAGCACAGATGTTAATCCTAGCTAGAATACGTGCGCAACATAAACCTTAGTTCGTGGATAAGTCCATAAAATCATCGATATAAACATCAACAGGTATCTGAAAGCCAATTCTACTTATTTTTAAGCATCTCTTAAAACATCGCTAATTTCCCTACATTTTTGACAAATTGCCTCCGAGATGTGAATGTGAATTTTGCTTAAAAATTATTAGTATTGGACCTTTGATAATAACCCTTCGCAGTATCCAGTCATTCGCTTTCACTAAATTGTCCTGGCGCCACCCAGGATAGGTTTGACCCAAGCCAGGCTGGCAGGCGCGCGGATTGCTGTCGGTGACGTCATGATCTTCCTGGACGCCCATTGTGAAGCCCTGGAAGATTGGCTTCGTCCCCTCCTTCACCGAATCAAAGAAGACAAGAAACACGTGGTCACTCCTCTCATAGATGTGTTAGAAAAGTCTGACTTTTTGTACCAATCTGGAGACACTACTCGATTTGAGGTGATTCGGGATACTTTAGGTGCGGGAGATCTTTTACAATGTTGATAAGTTACAAACAGAAATATACATATAATGATCTAAATATACATATAATCTAGCCACTCACTGAAAACATTTACAGGCACTTTGAACTGTATATATATTTGTATAGGAAATCAGAAGGAAAACTGGTTGCCAATTCTAGTGTATAGTAAGTTTCTTTGGCATATAACGAGCAAGGAACTCTTAAAAAACTCTTCTTAATCAAAATGATATGTTTCAAATTTTTAATTTAAAATTGTAACATTGGCAAGAGATCTCCTGTATTTCGTTTTCTTGTTAAAAGTGTCTAAAGCGTAGTTCAGCATCCATTGCCAAGTTTACATAGAATTAACAATTTCAATCACGGTACTATAGTTCAGTGAACTTGTAAATCAGAAATGTAGATTTTGAACTTGTTTGTTTCCAGCAGTTTATAGTTTCGTTGTTTTTGGGAAAAACGTTGTTTAATCATCAGATATTAGGCACATAAGGCACAGCTCATTTATCGTATAGTTTGTTTGAATAACAATGTAGCATTCGTGGCATCGATTATATTATGATATTTCATTGTTGACGTTCTATCATAATGTCTTCTACACTCATTCTTGTTCTCCCTTCTGAATTATCTTATTTCTTTTCCACTATTTCTGCTTTCTACCTTTAACATTTCAAATGTTTTTAAGTCAGACTTACCGTACATGCTTGTATGTTTAATATGTTTCACACACTATTTTTATCCTCATATTTTTACTTTTTATCAAGTTGCTTATTTATTTTATAAATTCAATAAGTGTTTCACTACTGTGATAAATATATCGTCTACATTACACACATTTATTTTCATCTATTCGTCTCAGCGAAAATATTTCGAGTTTTTGGTTTTAGTTACGGAGCACTCGACAGAAAACCGCGTCGCTGCATTAAAGCAATCTTAAATACGTACGACTCAAATTCACTTCGGAACAAATCGAATGCAGAAAGTCGCAAAGTTGCTGACAGTCCACGCTAACTGTAGCTAGTATTATTTGACTCTGACCATACCGCGTATCCTTGACGTAGACAGTAGATTTTTTATCTATATTTTTAACTATAACTTTATTTTCTTCTCCTCCCTCACATTTTGAATATCTAAATTTGAGTTTTATTTCTTCAAAACCATTGGTTAGACATCGTTAAAAGGTTCTAGACCTGGGTCAGAGTATCACGTCCAACGTTATTTTTTATCGATCTGGTGTTTGTGGAGGTTGACGTTAATTATATATTGAAAACACCTAACAAATACCAGTCGACAGTTAATTTAGTTGTGATGCCCAGTAATTGGGTTATGGAAGACAGATTCACTCTAGCATTCAGCTGTCTACAATTAGACGGGAAGTCGATCATATCATAGTTCATCTAAAACTTTGCTGATGATGAAGACAGCAGAAATCATACTCATATTTATTATATTCAAGGGGAATATAATATGTTTTGGATTACGTTGAAGTAGAGTTAGCGAACTATAGACAATGATTAAGTGGAAAAGAAGAAAAAGAAAGAAAAGTAGTTTATGCCAGACGAACATAACGCACACTACAAATATTTCATGACAAACACTGAGGAACATTAAACGTAAAAAGTGAAATTGTTGTCAAGCCTCCGATTAATTGACTCGATGTCAGGGCAAGCCATTACAGTAATCTGAGGAGCTGTGGCTATAAACTAAAAATTTATCAAATTACATACTAACAGCGACAATTAAGTACAAAAATATAAAATAATAAATAAAATAAATGGTGCATTACTAAATGATTACTCGCATGACTTCATCGGTACAAACACTATATAAAAACGTAACACTAACAGAGTAAGAAGAAATACATGACATTACCATACGAGTGGCCACGGATGTTAATACTAACTAAAGAATATACGCACCAAATACATACATGTCGGAGATTGAGAGGGATTTTCATTCAAGTTAGTATATCATCGGTGTCTTATTACACGTGGTTGTTATGAATCGATGAACACACTCGGCGCGAACACAGTTGAGTCTTTTGCGTGCTGCTTCCACCTTGAGAATTGACAGTCGTATGATAAACTAGACTCGAACTATTAACCCAAAGAAAATAATCGACTGTCAGCCGTCGTTTTTTCCAAACCTCAATAGCATTACCGCTCCGACAGACTACACGTTCACTTGTCAATAGATGGCACGTCACTATGCATCCCACTGGCACATGTACATATACATAGATTATTACAGAAATTGATGAGCCCTCAAAACTCGTTCACAATCATCCATGTCAAAACCATTAGGAATCTGGTTATATCCCTTAACCGTGTCTAGTGATCCCGGTTCACTATAACTTCCTGCAACATCCAGGATAGGTTTGACACAAGCCAGGATGGCAGGCGCGCGGATTGCTGTCAGTGACGTCATGGTCTTCCTGGACGCCCATTGTGAAGCCCTTGAAGATTGGCTTCGTCCCCTCCTCCAACGAATCAAGGAAGACAAGAAACACGTGGTCACTCCTCTCATAGAGGTGTTGGATGCCGCTAGCTTTTTATACGAAGCTGTGCACATAAGTACATTTGAGGTGATGACTTGAGAAGCCTTTGTCGCCTAGATAACATAGAATTAACAAACTCAATCATGAGAGAAAAGCTCAATGAAAAGTATAAAGCGGCAATGTAGAGTTGAAGTTTCGTTGTTTTTGGGGAAAATGTTTAGGTGCATCAGGCACACTTAATTTATGTTTGAATATAGTAATTGTTGATTCAATTAATCATTGGTAACGTTATATGTATCATAGTCTCGTGATGCATTCCTGTTGTACTTACATCTAAATGTTTTTTTTTTATCTCCTGTACATAATTTCTTATTTCATTCGTCCTTTAACATTTCATATTTACTTATATGTTTATCCAAAGACGACGGAGTTTAGTACGTTTTTTTGTAAGAACATCTATTGCATTTTAACTTGAACACGTGAACTTCCTGCATGGATTAAGATTTACAATGTTTATTTTATAAATTAAATAAGTTTTTTTTTCTGTCACAATTATGATAAATATTTCGTCTTCAGAAGCGACTACATCAATATCTTCATCATACATACGATTTAGCTAAAATGTTTCGAATATAAGACGGGTTGACCTGATAACAAACGAAAAAGTAGATAAAACTACGATGAGCATGTAGTAATCGCAAAATTGCTGACGCATGCTCCGTGCTTTAAAATAATTATTTTAGCTGTGGACACTACTCGCTTTGTAACAACATTTATATATTTTTAGACTTAATATATTTTAACTGTGACGTATAATTCGACATGACCCGTACTAAATGTCAATTATGAACCTTTTATGACCTTTTCTCACTTAAGTAATTAGCAATTGAAATGGCTTTGTGTTTGTACAAGCATTTGGCTATAAAATATTCATGCAGCTGTGATGAAGTATGCAACTATTGTTTCGTCTAACTACTTATTCGTTGTTCGTGTTCGTAACGTACACTCAATTGATAAGAGTTCACGAAAACCTCCCTATTTTTGAAAATATTCACCTAAAATTATGATTGTGTGATTAGTCTTTTTGAACATGAATTTTTATTTCATGTTAATGTTTTTTAGGAAGGCGGAATTTATGTTTTTCTTACTCCTCCGCTTTTCCTCCGACAACAGTTGAATTGTTTCTCCAGCACTCAGCGAGCTTCATTGACTTGGCGATTTGTTCATGTTTTCATTGTTATTTATGTTGTCTTCTTAATTTAGTTAAAGTCTTTGGTCAGTTAGGAGATGAACAAGACATGTACTATCGTGTTCATCTTCCTCGCATCGTGAAATTATAATTTTGTATTCTTCTCTACAAAACCATTCGCCTAGACATTGTTCAAAGGTTCATGATTCGGGGTAGTTTTTCAAGAGGTGTGTTCTTTAGTCAAGTGATGCCGGACTAATTTCATCGACACAAACATTAATTTATGGTTAAATTCACTGGTATGCTCAGCAGTGGGCAAAGTCTGAAGTAGAAGGATGATGAGTTGAATTTAAAAGCTGTCATAACTTCCAAAAAATCATCCATACACATCAACAGGAATCTGATTATATCCCTTACCAGTATCCATTATATGCGTTTCACTAAAATGTCCTGCAATACCCAGGATGGGTTTGACACAAGCCAGGATGGCAGGCGCGCGGTATGCAGTCGGTGACGTCACGGTCTTCCTGGACTCCCATTGCGAAACCTTGGAAGACTGGCTTCGTCCGCTCCTCCAACGAATCAAGGAAGACAAGAAACATGTGGTCACTCCGTTCATAGACGTGATAAGAACAAACGACTCCTATTACCGAGCGACAGACGATGATGTTATGGTGATTCGGGATATTTAGGTGTTGGGAGATCTTTATTAATGTTGGTTCTCACGTTGACGTAATATCAAGCTTTACATACCCAATTTTGATAATCTCTCACAGTATTCAAATCCTTTATAATGCGAGATCTGCTTATTTTGGAAACGGGTAGCTTGATGTCTTTGAGTATAGTCGACCTCGTATTGTTATCGGCGATCTACACTCACGAGCATTAAACTGGAATCAATTCATCTCGTGTTGCTCATATGATATTTTATACAGTACATAGTTGTGAAGTAATTTTATTAGCTTTCAAAATTGTTCAATATCATAACTAAAGATGTTACCTTACGTCATGGAACGTAAAAGACATCAATTTTTAAAACAAAATATGTTTAGTAGGTATGTTTGGTACTTCTGAAACCTTATAAAAAGTCGGCGTTTATGAAAATTGGTCACCAGTCCATGTTTCACGTAACTGGAAAAACAAAAGCTGAAAAAAAAATTGAAGCCACACCTTTATAAGCCGCTCAAGTCGTCATCAGCAAGTAAGCCAGCCAGCAAGGGTTGTGTCAGTGTACTATCGCTCTACAGGTTCATGTGTCCCGAATTCCCGATGGTATATAAGAGGTTTAGGGTGACTGGAAAGTTTGACCGGAGACTAGGATCTAACCGCGATGCACTTTGGCAAGAGATGTCACTATTAACAGACATGTTTATTGTCACCTCTACTTTCCAAAATCGTCACCTGACCCGCGTGGACGTCCAACAACAGCTCCGAAAAGTTCGAGGGAGGGCTGTTAGCGAGTGGACAATGTAGTGAAGACTCAAAGAATCGAACTTGTCTTCATAAAAGCCGGCCACGGAACAACACACAGCCCACCGTCAAGCCCAGTGTCAGTTTACTCGGAATCACTTAGATTAGGATATGGAGCTATGGAGCCGAGTCCTGTTCTCGGAAACCAGGATGTGCAGGATACCGGGGGAGCGATGCACACAATGCTATTTTGCGGAAACAGTAGCATACGAGTGTGAGTCCTGTACGATGTGGGCGGAGATTTCTATTGAAGCAAAAACGGAGCTGATATTTATAGCTGGTGGAGGTCGGGATGGGGAGCTAACCGCAGAAATACACATCAACGACATTCTGCTAAGCCATACCCTCCCGTCGTTTATTGTCGCCGCCCGCCGGGTTTATTGTCCAAGATTTCCTGCTACTGCCCACTGCCGCACCGTTGCAGTGACTACACCGTAACTCGAAAGCTAACAAAATTACATTTCAAATGAAATACCACAATCCATAGTTCATTGCATAGAAATGTTTTTAGCAACGCGTGATAAAGTGAGTCTAGTTTATTGCTCGAAAGTGTATTTAAACCGGTATCCTATAGGTCCCCGAGCTCGCTTCACTTGCTGTTGGAATAGTTAGTTCAGGAGTTGTCGGATGCCGCTTACCAAATTGTACGGCATAGTGGATAATTGACTCGTCAGGTCCACACATCTGCAAAATAGCAATTTTTATTCATTTTATGTATACAATACTAGACAGGGTAAATGATATTTTTATACAACAGCTAGACGAGCTTTGTACAGAATGACTAGGTATTCTATACAGTAACTGAAATATATGCTTTGACGCTAACAGTAAAAAATTGTGGAATAAGTACTTGTTATTGCCGGTAAGATAAAGCAATTTCGAGGTCGACTGTCTAAACGTAACGTCACAAACTGAGCATTTATAAGAGATCTCCTGCATCTCGTTTTATTGCCAAAGTTTCGATAGCGTTGTTCAGGATCCATTGGCAAGTTTAGATAGAATTAACAAAATCAATTATGGTGGATTATTCTCAGAGAAAAGTATAAATTAGCAATGTAGATTTTGAACTTGTGTTTGGGTCCTGTATTAGAGCATAGTTTTGGGGTAACTCATATACCATACATATCGTAGTCACTATGACGTGACAAAGCCATCAATATTCCGTTGTGAGGTAGAGAAGGGAAATAGAACCGTAATGGCGATGATACTTTTTAGTAGTAGCTTGATATCACACACTCCATTTAAAGTAATGTGAGTAAAATATTTTGCTATAATTAACTACATTGAATCTACTTATTGAATCATTTTTTTTTTACTAATGTAACAATCTCTCTCTTTCTTATTGTTCTTCTAATTGATGTAATAGAAACTCTTTACTTCGTTCTACTTGGACTGTTATTGCTATATCTCTACATTTTTGACGAAGTTCTTCTGACACTCAAGACACTTTTTGAATAACAGCTAGGCCGAAAATATTTGTTCTCTTAGAATCAATCAGATTGACAGGTATAGCTTGTTAATTGGTCAATCATTAAAAAGCTATGCCTGTCAATCTGATTAGTTTATGCTTGAATTCATTTTTGTTGTTGTTAGTTGAATTAATACACAAGTTGAATTAATCGAGAGTTACTCTCCATTGTCGAGGTTCTCTTCGGCAGTTGGAGTATAATTCGCAAAATTAATACCTATGTTATATTTGGATATTGCGAGCTTCTCTAATGTTTTCGTTTTAAGATGCCTTCTGGTTTTCGAAATAATTAGGGTAGGACTCATCCGAGCAAGACTGGAAGGTGCCAAAAACGCGACCTCCGATATCCTGGTGTTCCTCGACGGCCACTGCGAGGTCATCAGGGACTGGCTGCGCCCCCTCCTACAAAGACTCAAAGACAGCGCAACCACTGTTGTAGTTCCAGACATCGACTTCATTAGACGGAATACTTTCCTCTTCTTCGAGACCGCTTATTACAACCAGGTAGTTAGGTCCTGGTGACTTGGGCTGTATGTTCAATGTGATAGAGTTTTGATTTGAATGTCGAAGTGCAGCACACGTGGTAAAAATGTTCTGTTTGTTGTTCTTATTGGTTAATATTATTGTTTGAAAATGTTACTACTTTAATAACTTCAAATTCTGAACTATGGTTGTTGTAACTGTGCCTCTGTCATCCTTGTCGTAAGCAATGTAAATACAATTTGAAACAATTCGTTCTTCAAAGTTTTATGGGTCATCACACCTTTGCGGCTTTTTTTAATCTGTCTAGTAACGTGTTGCAGTTGGTCTATTCCTTTTACCATAGATTTCATAGGAGTTTGATATTACACGGAAATGTGAACCTACATGAGATTAAATACCACGAGCGTTGCAACTATTAACAGTAGACTTGACCTGCCCCGCCAGGTCTGGTTCATTTCGAACAATTTCTACTTTATTTGCCTTAATGTTTCCTTGCATATTGTCATCTCAAATGCGACGATGGTTGTTGGCGATGCCATATCATATACTCCTAAAAAGAACAATCGAAGAGCTTAACACTTGAGTGTGAGTTTACATAATACAATGAAAAAATAATAAAATGGAAAGGGAAGCCAAAATAAAAATGTACATGTGAGGAATGACGTGATGGTCGACGGTCGGTCAGTAGTCCATGCGGTAGTATACCTAGGTAAGTTTTGTGGGTACATTATCACGAATGTGACTAGAAATATGTTCTGTATTATAGAACGAAACTACAATAAATGGATTCACTCATACGGGTACATAGATTTCTTACTTAAATAAACGCCGAGATCTTACCATAGATTCGCAATCTCTGTTTTAAGTAACATGTAATAGTAAATGTCAATAAACTCGTCCACTCAGGACGGGGCTGATCCGGGCTCGGCTGGAAGGCATCGAGGTGGCCACGAGTGAGGTCATAGTCGTCCTCGACACGCACTGCGAGGTCTTCCCCGACTGGTTGCGACCGCTCCTGCAGCGTATAAAGGAGAAGGCAGACGCCGTCGTCTTACCAGACATCAATACTATTGAAAATAGCGACTTCAGGCTTGAAGATATTAGTGAAAATGACGAGGTAGTTTTTTAGAAACTAACGTAACGAAGAAAGAGACAAAAGAAAATTACAGCCAAATAGTTTTTTGAGACCTTGAGTATGTTGTCTGTTCTAATAAAATCTTCAGAGAGTCAAAGACAGTACTATCAATGTTTTAGTTCCGAACATTGACTTATCAAGAGTACTCAAGTTCTTTTACTATGACGATTTCGTGATTTTAACAAGTAGGTTCAATGTGACAGGGTTTCGATCTGAATGCCAGCTTCGATGCAGTTGTGATTAAAATGTTTGTAACGACTGTGTTATGTTATTTGTTGGTTTATGTTGCTGCCTGTCGATCTTTCTCTAAGTGTGATAACTTGGTTCTGAAAATTACTTGATTGCAATATGTTACCATACGCATATACTAAGGGGATAGTAATGGCTCGAGCGGTGATCCTTGCGGCATTTATTTTATATTCTCAAGAATCGTGTTCAAATGGCCAACCCTTTTAACATGCGCTGTTACAGCGTATCGATACTCGACGAAAAGTCAATTGTCACCCGATTTTGTACCATTTTCGGTGCTTTTGTAAACCTTTGTGATCTGCTCTGGATTATGGATAATTTTTGATATTTGCTTTTTGTTCGTCGTCATCTTAAATTTAACGGTAGTTGTGGACGCGGCTATTATTGTTTGATAACTACTTAAAAATAGACATACTTTACAAGATATAACTAAAACGCTGTATCAGCTGGAGGTGAAAGTTTTTATACAGCTTGTATTGTAAGTATTACTTTTATATACAAGATATTTAGGTTCAATCGCAAATATAATTACAGCTAAGTATTGTATCAATAAACTAAGTGAAATAGTTTCGCTACAATCGATCACCAGATTAACAATAGGTTCGCCAACTTTGGTATATGTAGGTAACAATAAAACTCAATAAACTCCATCCAGGAGCGGGCTGATCCGAGCACGAATGGAAGGCATCAAGGTGGCCACTGGTGACGTCATAATGATTCTGGACGCGCACTGCGAGGGCTTCCCCGACTGGTTGCGACCGCTCCTGCAGCGCGTGAAGGACAAGCCAACCGCCGTCGTCACCCCGGACGTTGTCACTATCGGGACTAGCGACTTTAACATTGAAAACACTAGTGAATTTGAAGAGGTAGAGCAGGACTACAAACTCAGAATGGCAATTCCCGTATTTTAAAGACCTTCGCATCTCTGTCGTAACTGTCAATTGTCAAAAATATATCTTTTTTTTTTGAACTTGGACAAGTTTTTAAACGAACGACGAAGAACGTGAAAAATTTTTAAGTACGAGAATTGACGTTCTGATTGTATGTCATCCTTTGACACATAGCGACAACTGAGAGTAGTTGCGTCTCTATCTAGAGTTAGGTATATAGTTCAGGACCAATCAACATGCAGCACTCCGCTCCCTCACACGAATAGGTGACAGACATTTTTGGGGAGACATCTAAGAGAGAGGCTAAATAGTCGACGCTGCATTGTTACGGCAAGCAGTCCTTCCTTCAGTTCCGGCGGTTTTTCCTTCAGTTCTGTCTTGTAAATGTAGTCGATCTATTAATATTTTGTTTAGTCTCTTTCCAGCTATTGTTTTAGAAAATCTTGGATAGTATTATGTGATTATGTCTTAAGATATGTATCCTTGAAAATATTCCTTGTATTCTTGAAAATATTCTGCGTGGCTGGATGTTACTTCTACTCAGTTGTCTTCCCCTTCAGTAGATCTGATTTCTGGTAGTACAAGTGCCGTATTTTTTTCTGGTATTAATACGCATTAATACCAGAAATTTACGGCTCTTGTACTATCCTATGGAAACACTCTCCGTCACTCGTCTCGTCTCGCATACTGTCTCCAAACAAAATATTGTATCGAACCCTTGATGCGTTTCTGTCAGACGCACTTCCACATTTATCATTAAAGTAGGGCTAATTAAAAGTAGAATAGTTTGCTTTGAAATAGTATTGGTGCAGTGCAGTACCTATCTTGCTGCTTCCTGGTTTGAAAAATCACACTACTTCAGTATAAAAACTATCTGCGTTTGATTGAAGAAGTTCTTAATTTCCTATTCTCAATTTAGGTACGAGAGATAATACTTATGAATCTTTACGCTCATCTTCCTGATCTTGTATTAGACAACAAACCTCTCTGTATTACATAGCATACAGTTAGGACATATCCTCGGCCAACGACTATGTTTTCACGTTCTAGTAATCTGTACATTAATACGTGAAGTAAAAACTTTGTGCTCTTTTTTAATCGGAATCATGCGGACGGCAGAGTATGAAATTTGGCACAGTAACAGTTCATATGGAGAAGGAGTGCAGAAAACTTATACTTTTTTTACAAAATAAAGCTCAAAATAATAAGAAAAAATGATCGACCACCACTTTAAATAATTCAAACAGGATTACATATCATTAAGCCTGTGGTACTTAGAACAGGGCTGATCCGTGCTCGGCTGGAAGGTGCCAAGCTTGCCTCCGGCGATGTCCTGATCTTCCTCGACTCTCACTCGGAGGGAGACACCGACTGGCTGAGGCCTCTACTCCAACGAATAAAGAACAAAAAGAAGGCTGTGGTCGTCCCAAACATTGACCAAATTAACTTAAAGAACTTCGAATTCGTACAAGCTTCTGCGAGCAATGAGGTAGACCAAATAGCGCCTTATGACTCGTGTTATTAAGTTCGAAATGTTAACACTCCAATCTCAGAACAAGAGCACAGTTCGACTGGATTTCTTCTTTGATCTTCGTGAAAATGTAATTGTTATGTGTTTACCTGTGACCGACAATACTTATAACTCTCCTTTGGCGCTTCTTATACGTCGTTCCTCATGTCGGTATTGGTCCCAGAATAAAGCCTTGAGGGACCCCATGTGAAACATTCGAATTAAATCTTTTGATTTCGATTAATTTTATAAAAAGCAGTGTTAAACCAATACCGATTTTTGTGGGTATTAAACAAAAATCTAGTGGCAATGATCAGAAATTTCAAAAGGTGTAATAAAATCGGAATATTGTAAATTGTTTATAAACATAAGTGTCTTTAAGCAGCAACAAGTATAACATAACGGTTGCAAGTAAAAGTTAGAAACTCAAATAATGAAACACGTTTTAAATATTTTTTGTAAGTAACCAAACATTTTTATTTCTTTTAAAATGTGAAAATAAGCTACTCTGGGGAGATCCCCCTCACCTATTTCTGCTGCCAATCAGTGTTGCTGTGTTCTGCTGCGGACAGAAGGATATAGAGATTCCTGTTTGTTGCATGAGACGTTTCAGCCATATCTGTGATATGGCAATACATGAACAAGTTCTCTGGTACAGGTGTAGTGCTTACGTGACGGATGTGACGGTGACCATGCACCGAAAGATGTGCCTTAGAATTATTTATTGTAAAAAGTTTACATGTCATTATACATCCAAAATTGCAACTCAGCGCCTTGATAATTCCTTAGGTAAAATGATGGACATACCACATAATTATGCCACAGCATGTATGGTAAAAATATTTCTTCAAGTAAGTTGTTCTAACAGAACAGGGCTGATCCGAGCTCGGCTGCAAGGCGCCAAGATAGCCACCGGTGATGTGCTGGTCTTCCTCGACTCTCACACGGAGGCTGTTGCTGATTGGCTGAGGCCCCTTCTCCAACGAGTGCACGACAAAAGAGATGCGGTACCCTTCCCAGCCATCGACGTTATTTCCCAAAAGAACTTCCTATTCGCTTTGAGCTTTGAAAGCGACGAGGTAGAATAGATCTATGACTCTTGTGATTAAGTTGGAAATCTAATGCGGAGGTCGTTCTAATGTTCACTTTTCGTATTGGTAATAGATGTTGCTTTGTTTAATCTCAATAACTTTCGTTTTTACTTTAAGGTCTTGCTCGGGTTTGTCGCGAATGACGAAACTTTTGATAAGATTATAAGTAGCCTTATAAATGTTCTTAATACTGAACCTGAGATATTCGAAAGGATATCCGAAGATATTCTTAGGAAACGCGAAATTATACCGCTAAGCGAAAATTAAACGTCATACATAATTCACGCGAAAATATTGTCAGTGCTAATCTATTTTTCTATGACGACGTCGTTAAAATATGAAGAAAAAGTCGGACGTTCTTATTTTTTCAGGTGTGTGAATTTGAATGACTGTCTAGTATTTTGTGGGCACATTAAATAAACACTATCGGAGAGCTTTCTGAGTGCTCTGGTATTTATTTTTATTAAGACTGATTACAAATAAATACCAAAGCAATGAGAGAGCACACAAAACTTTGATTTGTCCAAATTGTTGCCAAATCAATCTATCATCTAAAATTAAGATTTGCATGCCTACAATCGAGACACTCTCATTAACTTCATATTCGCCTGATATCACCTCATCATGTTGTCAAACGAATTCGATGATATAATTTTGTTCCGGCCCAGTTCCTATAACTTCCCTGTCGCCACGACACCGACGCCATTGACTTGTATCGTCGCTGCAGCTTGGGGCTCACGCGAGCCCGGCTGGCGGGCGCGCGCTACGCCGCGGGCGACGTGATCGTGTTCCTGGACTCGCACTGCGAGGCCCAGCCCGACTGGATGCGCCCCCTCCTCCAGACCGTCAAGGACTACCCCCACGCCATTGTCGTCCCCATCATTGACGTCATCGAGGCCAACAATTTCTACTACAGCGTGCTCGACCCCAGCATCTTTCAGGTTAATTTTTGAGGGCGTTGTGGCAAATATTGGTATTTTCGCACGGTTTGAAATTCGAGATGAAGTGCTTACAAAAAATGGGTGTTCATCCATTGCAGACCGAGACTCCTCCGCGCCTCGGATAACACGTGAAGGCGTTGAACCCGGCTTGTTATTTGTAAATCTTCCACTGTCGTTACGGATAGAAATCTGCCATCAGTCAGGGCAAGGGGTGCCGTCTTACATTTACTGGGTTGTGGAGGTCAGATATACGGTCGTTCTATGTAAAATACTGGTACTCAGCTGCATCCGGTTAGACTGGAAGCCGGTCCACAACTTAGTTGGGGAAAGGCAGGCAGATTGAGGGAAAATTAACGATTTGCTGTTAGTAGCGATATACGGTAGGTTGGTATTAAAAAAAAACTACTTAAAATCAATTAACTATGCCTCATAGCAATCATAGTGCTTTGTTCCTTCTAAGTGAACGTAATTGCAATTTGACTTCAACGGTAATGAATCCATGAATAAATTAAAATATTGATTCTTATCGTCTTCGTCAATCGTTTTATCTCAAGGTTTTAAGCTTTTAAATAATAAGTACCTCCACAACCCAGTAACTGCTATTACTATGGCTGCTACAGTTATTCGCCACCAACATCGGTCAGCCCAATATTTGCCACACGCTCCGCAGTCCACTGTCCTCATCCCGTCTCCGCAGTGGCGGGCTGCGCCTGTACATGCACGCGTGTCGCTACATTTTGCACTTTATCGCCCGCGCTTGTATCAACAAACAATTAACTTCCTCTGAGTTGCATTTCTGGCTTTTATTTTACGAATGAAGGTGATTTTTCGTAAGCTTTTGGTCTTTCTGCAATGAGACCTCGGGATTTGATTTTGTTCCTATTGCCTAAGAGTGGTTTTCATTTTTAATCTTGTTAGGCTATTTTTTTTTAGGCTATCTGGAGTGTCCTTGGAATGAGATTCGCTGCTGGGTTATCTTATATATAGAGATTGTAAACTATCGATAAATTGTCAGCTGAACATTTGGAATACTTTTTTACGCGTCAGAATTTGACAGTGTATAATTTCTCAAGTATGCCATTTTCTGGTGACACAATATATAATATCGTACGTACACCTTCAATGATAAACCTGTACAAGTACTATTGGGCATTTAAAACATAAAAACATCATCTAAGAATGTGTCCACTACTGTGTCTCAGGCATCTTGTCTGGAAGAGAAGAACGAAAACAATTTGTTGATAATGTTCAGTTCTAAATGATATCCGTTTGTTTGCCTCACAATGATTTAGAAAACATTGGTTATTAGAAAATTCCAGCATAAAAAAATGTTTTCCAATACCTTATGTCTGCTAATATCCCGATAAGGTGGTTGTTGATATTCGTCTGTTTGACAACAGTCGAACTGTCTGTTGATATTATTGCGAGGCTTCCGCTGGCACGCGCTTAAGTAAAACAGCATGAACGAAGGAGATTTTAGGTCTCAGATTTTGCTTCTTTTATTCAAATCTCTCGCTTATGGTTCAAAAGCTATTTTAGGCTTGTCTAGGAGATGCCTATAATACTCTGCTATTGCTCTGCACAAAACGAACACACGTGTTTGTGTCGGTCGCACAAATTACTAAAGCACTCTTATATTTTTGGATTCAGAATTCTTTTAATCTAACATTAAATCTTGTTTTATTTCGCACTTCGAGGATATCCAAGACATTAATCCGGGTTCCTTGATTTAAACGGTGTAGTTTTGCAAATATCGGAGAAATTACGGAAACGCCTCGGTGTCCACAGCTTGACAAAAGTTATCATACAAACCAAGCGTGTCAGAATGCCACCGTTTTAACATAGACTAAGTTTCCACCTGCGACCAAGTCACAAGGTCTCATGTGAATTATATTGCGTGAGTGCATTATATACAAAGGTAATAAGATTAATTGCTCAATCGAGCCCCGTAGTATAATTAAACTTGTATGCGAGATGCTTGCAGGTTGAAACGTGGTCTTAAAAAATGGCCCATGGCTATTCTGACTAAATTTAAGCTGAAATTTGGTGGATTCCCTACTTTGTGGGTTCGATTAAGTTGAATATCATAGGCTCAACATATGACAATCGTTGGTCAGTTTTCTGGGACTCATCCTACATACCTTTCCCCCACACAACGCAAGGCTGCCTCGTTGCCATAATTTCTAATTAAGATTATCGACGGTGCCTGTTTCTATGTGTTTCTCAATTATGTTTACAGCTATTTCTATAAATGTGACTGTGTTACGTGAACCTGTACATATTGTCCTTGTGTATTGGGTACACGATTGTTTAAATTAATATTTTATACACCGGCTTTTTGTTTCCTTCTGCGGGTTTAAAGACGTGTACATTCCCAATTAAATACGCTATGTGAAAATTATTGTTACATTGATTAAATCAATACATAGTTTTTAAGTCTTTTTCTAGATGTTATTTTAAGTTAACTATCGAACGCTTATTTTATTTATATAAGGCTGTTAATAATTCCTGTTTGGAATTTTATAAAACAGCTACAAAACTGGACTCCTCTTGCGTAAAGCTTGTACTGCTCATCGTCCTAGAGCTCTCTAGGAAGTTCCGCCACCATACATTAATTCGTCCACCGACAAGCCACGAGCGTAAAGGCGCGCCGGTGTCATCACAGCCACATGAGACTGCTGCTCTCAAGAGCCAACGCATTTGCAAAGACTCTGATATTACAGAACTACTTGGTGATTTACCAAGGCACAGTCTCCTGCTGGATATGCTTCCATATCCCGCAGGAGACTGTGAAAGCGGATTTTTTTTTCCACTCCTCCACTGTGCTTTTTTATTTATTTCGTTTCGGTATCCAAGACAATTGATGCGTCGAACTTCATTGCTTCGGCGCTTACCTAGTGTTCGACACTCTTGATCCGATTTTCAGATGTTACGTTAGTTAAGCGGTTTTTGCTATTGAGTCCATCGTCTTCACCACCGAGTAACATGGGCTTTCAGGCAGGGTCTGATTCTCGCTCGTCTGAAAGGAGCCCGCGCCGCTCGCGGGGACGTGCTCATCTTCCTGGATGCTCACTGCGAGGGCGGCGTTGATTGGATGCGGCCTCTGCTCGAGCGGATCAAGCATAAGAGGGATGCCGTGCTCACGCCCATCATTGACGTTATCGACCAGAAAACGTTTAAGTTCGAAGCTCCCGACACTTATCAGGTCCGAACACCGGTGGAATGTATCAATAATGATACTTGGAGCAAAACGCTTGAACTGGCAGTGATGAGAATAACATGCTTGCTCAAACAGAAGAAACCCATAATACAACTAATACTGATGAATGCAGATTGACTATGAATTGAAATGCCTGATTGAATAACGAACTAAAACATAAGGATTGAAAAAAGTGGTTGTTGAGATATACAATTTATGATATATAATGCTTGTGAAAATAATGTGGTACTGTAGGTTTGTCGGTTAAATGTAAATGAAGACGACGCTAAAGTCAATCGATCAATTTATTACGGAAGGTCAACACTTTTCAATTAGACAATTGTAAGACTTTTAACGGCAACATTTACAGTATAATGAAATAATAAAATGACTCGTGTTGTCTTAGTTCTGTGACTACTAGTCTTGAGTCGGAAGTCATAGTCAATCAGTTGTAGTTGTTAACGGTTGTCGCCGACAGTCGTTGTCAGCTGTAGGCAGTCGGCAGCCGTAAATAAATAGTTGTTTCAGATCTTTAGACATGATTTCTCTCCGTATCGCATTTAACCAACAAACTATGGATGTCCAGTAACCTTTGGTGGTGGTTGAACTCACGAGCTGTTACTTATCCTTATGGATCGGAAGTACTCCTACTGGTCACAGGTCGAGTTTGATTGGATGATGGCAATTTTCCACTCAAAGAGTTCTTCACAAATGTGGTGAAGGCACAGGGAACTAGAATCCTTTGTCCTCAAATTGTTTAATGGCTCCTATACTTTTCTTAAAATGAGTACTACGACTACAGTATGGAAATGAAATTCATAGTATACAAAAAATAATATGTATGTATAAAACATCATTGCAGTTCATTTAAAATTATTCGATTCGTCTATAATGAGCTCTTAATTTATGTAAATCTTTCTATTTATATTTAAAGGTATTTTCATCATTTAACGAAACTTGAAGAAACTTTTTTTAAATATCAGTAATGTAAGCATATTAACTGTACCATGCTTGTATTGGGAATGTAGACAGAGTCGGGTGCTGGTGTTGTATGCAAATACTAACGTTTTGTAATTACTAACCATTGTTCACTCACACCTCATCACTTATTTAGATATTTCAACAGTTGGGGAATTAAAAGGATAAGCACTTTGATTAATATACTGTAGTCAAAATGCTACAAGAAGACGGAAAAATACAGTGTTATTCACTGTTTGCATTTGTTTTTATTTCAAACGCTATAAGTAACCTTTTCGCTATTGACTTAAGACCTCCAGGTCGTAGCTATCAGGAAAGAAATATCTGCTAGTGCTTAACGTTTTCATTCCTATGCTGTACATAACAATGATTGCTCTACAGGCTTAACTTAGCAATTTTAATAGCGCATAAATTATCGTATTAAAAATATTTAGCCAACCAGTCAGACCAGTCAGGTCGTGACAAGGTTACCAATAGTGCAACCCATGTATTGTAAATTGGGACTCAGATGCACAACAAAAATCGTCCTTATTGCTACGAAATAACACCGCTTTTACCACTGATGTGCTGTTTTATCGTACCTACAACAAAGCTGCTTAAGTAAGCCCTTGTTATTAAATTCGGTTAACCCTATATTTGCAATTATATAAACTGCTAAGTTAAGTTAAATGGGTATTAAGTAATGAGTAAGTATTAGAAAGTTGAACATTTTGAAAACAATATCTCTTAAAATCTATCTTTTGCCACGAAGACGCAACTGGGATGGTTAATAAATTACATGCGAAACTTTACTATGTTTCTATATAATTTATAAAATATCACAAAAACCTGAGCGTAATATGCAAATACCGCGGAAACTAAATTAATTAAAATCAGTATTTAGTCTCCGTGGTATTTGCATGCTTTTTGGGATATATTACCTACTAGTAATTCTGTAAAAATACAGCACTCATAAAAAGTAAAGTTTTAATAAAGGCGCTACATGAAATACAAATAATAACATGAATAACATAGAAAATCATCGAAGTTTCTCTCACACATACCTGTGTGACAGTGTCTTTCTAATGTTGGCACTACAATTGGTTTATTGGTCAACATATTCGCCACACATGTGCAACACAAAATATACCTTATACAACCTGAAATAAGGTTAATTTCGTATTGCCGGCATTACGCTCGCTATGCTGAGTGGCATCCTAGTTGCGTCTGCTCGCGGCTAGAGGCGCTAGTGTCGATCTTAGCGACCAACGTCCTTCGTCCAACACTTCGTGATACTAATCTATACTTCTGTGCAGGTGGGAGGGTTCTCTTTTATGGGACATTTTACTTGGACTGATGTGCCTGAACGGGAAAAGAAGAGAAGGGGTTCTGATATAGCGCCTACTTGGTAAGTACTGATATATGTACTTTTTTGTAGCTCACGGCTAGGTTAAGCTACGCTTGCTGAGGTCAGTCAGTGGACGGGTGATCATCAATTATATACGCCTCTGGGCCTCGGTAAGCACGGTAAGTCGTTGATAGATCTTTGACAGTTGTTACGAAGCTCGAAAGTATACCATCAGTCTTGCCAAGGGGTATCGTGTTACCCAGTTACTGGTTTGTGGAGATCAGATAAGCAATCGCTCCATGTAAAAAAATGGTTTTGATCTACATCTGGTTACACTAGAAGCAGACCCTAACATAGTTGGGAAGAGGGTAGACAGGAATATGATTTCGAACGGAGTCTAAATTTATTTATTATTTATTAAAACTATGCACTAGTAAAATAAACTGTACAAAGGCGGACTTAATGCCATAGGCATTATGTTCTGAATTGTTCCCGGTTAGTGGCCCGA
This sequence comes from Hecatera dysodea, assembly GCA_905332915.2. Taxonomy (NCBI): domain Eukaryota; kingdom Metazoa; phylum Arthropoda; class Insecta; order Lepidoptera; family Noctuidae; genus Hecatera; species Hecatera dysodea. Next base: position 11,946,061 of record HG995314.1, on the reverse strand, counting down.
AGAATCGCCAAGTTTAGGTGGCAGTGGGCAGGGCGCATAGCTCTCAGAACATGGCCGGTGCGAGACGCCCAGACCAGTCAATGTGGCGACATTTGTGCGAGCTCTAGATCTAGAAGTGGAGGTGAAAAAGAGAGGGTGGAGTTGAAAAGAACATGTTCCCCGGCAGGTCGCCGACGATGGCAGGCGGTCTGTTCGCCATCAATCGCGCGTACTTCTGGGAGCTGGGCGCCTACGACGAGCAGATGGGCGGCTGGGGCGGAGAGAACCTCGAGATGAGCTTCCGCATCTGGCAGTGTAAGTTCTGTCTTTTTAATTTTGCCTTTACTGTACCATTACTGGGCAAAGGCTAAATACCTTCCAGTCTTTCTGTCTTGACCATCCTAACACACGGCGACTTTTGATTCCAGGCGGCGGCACTTTGGAGACGGTCCCTTGCTCCCGCGTCGGACACGTGTTCAGGAGCTTCCATCCGTACGGGATGCCCGCCCACATGGACACGCACGGTCAGTACTCCACGTGGAACATATTCCAGGCGGCAAGCATTTGATACCCATATCATGGGGGTGCATTTCAAATAGCCTGTCCGCCATCTTGAGGAGGCCGCCATATTGGATTTGTAATGACGTTTCTTAGCTAGTCATGTATTGTCATCAGACCTCAGAGCGTGTGCAAAATTTCACCCTAATCGAAGACCGGGAAGTGTGTCAAATTAAGATTCCAAGATTTTCTTACATACATAGTTAGTTACAAGTGAAGCTAATAAAAGCGTGTTAGTAAAAATCAGTAACTACACCTGTGTTCATAGTAAATATTACAACACAAACGGGATATGTTTGTGATGTAACATGTTAGGACATGAAGTAACGCGTCATTTGTCTTCCCCAGGCATAAACACAGCGCGCATGGCGGAGGTGTGGATGGACGAGTACGCCGAGCTGTTCTACCTGCACCGGCCCGACCTCAGGGTGAGTGTGGACGGATTACCAGCATGTTCATAACTTACCGAGACCTCAACTCTGTGTATTGGTCCCAACAGTCATCGGCAAATTATCTTGTCAGTCGTTACGGCGGTCAGAAGCATGAAAATCTAACACTATTCTTTATAGATAAATAGTTGAGATGTTGGTTGCCGCATGCCGGGAGACGCAGCGTTGGAAGACCTCACTGAAAGTGGACCAATGGCCTGGTGAAGATTGCGAGACCCCACGGGATTAAGAGATCTGGTCTCAGTGATGACGATGAAATGGCCAAATGTCATGTAAAAAAGGAGGGATGAAACACGTAACTAAAAGGGTTATGAATATGAATGTGGATGGATGGAAAGGGAGAGGTAGGCCAAAGAAACGATGGATGGATTGTGTGAGCAGTGATATGAAAGAGAAGGGAGTTAGTGATAGCGTAACGACTGACAGGACAGAGTGGAAGAAAAAAACATGTTGCGCCGACCCCAAGTAACTTGGGATAAGGGCAGGAAGATGATTGACTTCTCCCGCTGTGGGCACACTGGAAGGCAGTGTCATACTCTTACTGACTAAAACCCACCCGTGTTCCTCCTAGTGCCCGCCACGTTCCAGCGCCGCGGGTACCGGGGGATGGTGGTAACTAAGCCCTTACGTTACAGAACAACCCGAAGATCGGCGACGTGACGCACCGCAAGATCCTCCGCGAGAAGCTCAAGTGCAAGAGCTTCCAGTGGTACCTGGACAACATCTACAAGGAGAAGTTCGTGCCCGTCCGCGACGTGTACGGATACGGCAGGTGAGCTGCGGGGACAGCTGGCGGTGTTGCCGAGCTGAACAGTCTGTTCGGTTGAACGCGCTAATCTCAGGAACTACTGGTTCAAATTGATACATTAGTTTAGCGATGGATAGGCCATTTATCAAGGAAGGCTATTCAACTTCACGTTACTATCAATAGGAGCGGAACGTCAATAAAAATGTTATTTGGTCAGCTATGACATTAATTAATTTCTCACGGGCAACTAATGTATGTTGTAGGTATCCTCTGTGGCATTTCAACTTGACTGTGTATTACTGTGAACCAGCTAACACTTGGATAATGCACAAAGGCTCCTATGGAAAATTTTCTAACTTCAATAGGAGCCTTGTTGGTTTCCCACGTATCTTTTTGTTTTGTTAGGTTTTAATCACTTCGTGTAATCAATTTTTTCATTTTTTGGCGTGTTTTAAATTCCTCGATAAATGGGCTATCCAACAGTAAAATAGATTTTCGATTCAAACTCGTTGTTTATCTATACTAATATTATAAGAGGTTTGTAAGTTTATGACGTTTCAAGGGGTAATCTCTGGATCTACTGAACCGATTTTCAAAATTATTTCACTTACGTTATTGTGGACTGTCATTTTATCCCCATATTGCCACGGGAACGGGAACTGTGGTGGCCGAGTCGTAACGGCCCTGACTTACGAATTGTAGGTCGCGGGTTCAAACCCAACCAAACGCATTACTTTGTGTAATTAATTTCATCACCACTGCTCTCAAAACGGTGAAGGAAAACATCGTGAGGAAACCGGCATGTCCTAGAACCAAAATTTCGAAGACATGTGACATTCAGCAACCCGCATTGGGCCCGCGTGGTGGATTACGGCACATTTCCTCCTAGAGAGGAGGCCTGTGTCCCAGCAGTGGGAACGTTGAAAGGCTGATTATGCTTATGCTTGAGTGCGTGCGCAGGTTCAAGAACGAGGAGACGGCGATGTGCCTGGACACGCTGCAGCGCGAGGCGGAGGGCGCGGCGCTGGGCTGCTACCCGTGCCACGCCGAGCTGCACGCCACGCAGTACTTCTCGCTGTCGCTGGCCGGCGAGCTGCGCGACGAGTTCAACTGCGCCGCCGTGCAGCCCACCAGGTACTCGTACACTACTATCACACACCAGGTAATCATACACTAGGCGGAGGGCGCGGCGCTGGGCTGCTACCCGTGCCACGCCGAGCTGCACGCCACGCAGTACTTCTCGCTGTCGCTGGCCGGCGAGCTGCGCGACGAGTTCAACTGCGCCGCCGTGCAGCCCACCAGGTACTCGTACACTACTATCACACACCAGGTAATCATACACTAGGCGGAGGGCGCGGCGCTGGGCTGCTACCCGTGCCACGCCGAGCTGCACGCCACGCAGTACTTCTCGCTGTCGCTGGCCGGCGAGCTGCGCGACGAGTTCAACTGCGCCGCCGTGCAGCCCACCAGGTACTCGTACACTACTATCACACACCAGGTAATCATACACTAGGCGGAGGGCGCGGCGCTGGGCTGCTACCCGTGCCACGCCGAGCTGCACGCCACGCAGTACTTCTCGCTGTCGCTGGCCGGCGAGCTGCGCGACGAGTTCAACTGCGCCGCCGTGCAGCCCACCAGGTACTCGTACACTACTATCACACACCAGGTAATCATACACTAGGCGGAGGGCGCGGCGCTGGGCTGCTACCCGTGCCACGCCGAGCTGCACGCCACGCAGTACTTCTCGCTGTCGCTGGCCGGCGAGCTGCGCGACGAGTTCAACTGCGCCGCCGTGCAGCCCACCAGGTACTCGTACACTACTATCACACACCAGGTAATCATACACTAGGCGGAGGGCGCGGCGCTGGGCTGCTACCCGTGCCACGCCGAGCTGCACGCCACGCAGTACTTCTCGCTGTCGCTGGCCGGCGAGCTGCGCGACGAGTTCAACTGCGCCGCCGTGCAGCCCACCAGGTACTCGTACACTACTATCACACACCAGGTAATCATACACTAGGCGGAGGGCGCGGCGCTGGGCTGCTACCCGTGCCACGCCGAGCTGCACGCCACGCAGTACTTCTCGCTGTCGCTGGCCGGCGAGCTGCGCGACGAGTTCAACTGCGCCGCCGTGCAGCCCACCAGGTACTCGTACACTACTATCACACACCAGGTAATCATACACTAGGCGGAGGGCGCGGCGCTGGGCTGCTACCCGTGCCACGCCGAGCTGCACGCCACGCAGTACTTCTCGCTGTCGCTGGCCGGCGAGCTGCGCGACGAGTTCAACTGCGCCGCCGTGCAGCCCACCAGGTACTCGTACACTACTATCACACACCAGGTAATCATACACTAGGCGGAGGGCGCGGCGCTGGGCTGCTACCCGTGCCACGCCGAGCTGCACGCCACGCAGTACTTCTCGCTGTCGCTGGCCGGCGAGCTGCGCGACGAGTTCAACTGCGCCGCCGTGCAGCCCACCAGGTACTCGTACACTACTATCACACACCAGGTAATCATACACTAGGCGGAGGGCGCGGCGCTGGGCTGCTACCCGTGCCACGCCGAGCTGCACGCCACGCAGTACTTCTCGCTGTCGCTGGCCGGCGAGCTGCGCGACGAGTTCAACTGCGCCGCCGTGCAGCCCACCAGGTACTCGTACACTACTATCACACACCAGGTAATCATACACTAGGCGGAGGGCGCGGCGCTGGGCTGCTACCCGTGCCACGCCGAGCTGCACGCCACGCAGTACTTCTCGCTGTCGCTGGCCGGCGAGCTGCGCGACGAGTTCAACTGCGCCGCCGTGCAGCCCACCAGGTACTCGTACACTACTATCACACACCAGGTAATCATACACTAGGCGGAGGGCGCGGCGCTGGGCTGCTACCCGTGCCACGCCGAGCTGCACGCCACGCAGTACTTCTCGCTGTCGCTGGCCGGCGAGCTGCGCGACGAGTTCAACTGCGCCGCCGTGCAGCCCACCAGGTACTCGTACACTACTATCACACACCAGGTAATCATACACTAGGCGGAGGGCGCGGCGCTGGGCTGCTACCCGTGCCACGCCGAGCTGCACGCCACGCAGTACTTCTCGCTGTCGCTGGCCGGCGAGCTGCGCGACGAGTTCAACTGCGCCGCCGTGCAGCCCACCAGGTACTCGTACACTACTATCACACACCAGGTAATCATACACTAGGCGGAGGGCGCGGCGCTGGGCTGCTACCCGTGCCACGCCGAGCTGCACGCCACGCAGTACTTCTCGCTGTCGCTGGCCGGCGAGCTGCGCGACGAGTTCAACTGCGCCGCCGTGCAGCCCACCAGGTACTCGTACACTACTATCACACACCAGGTAATCATACACTAGGCGGAGGGCGCGGCGCTGGGCTGCTACCCGTGCCACGCCGAGCTGCACGCCACGCAGTACTTCTCGCTGTCGCTGGCCGGCGAGCTGCGCGACGAGTTCAACTGCGCCGCCGTGCAGCCCACCAGGTACTCGTACACTACTATCACACACCAGGTAATCATACACTAGGCGGAGGGCGCGGCGCTGGGCTGCTACCCGTGCCACGCCGAGCTGCACGCCACGCAGTACTTCTCGCTGTCGCTGGCCGGCGAGCTGCGCGACGAGTTCAACTGCGCCGCCGTGCAGCCCACCAGGTACTCGTACACTACTATCACACACCAGGTAATCATACACTAGGCGGAGGGCGCGGCGCTGGGCTGCTACCCGTGCCACGCCGAGCTGCACGCCACGCAGTACTTCTCGCTGTCGCTGGCCGGCGAGCTGCGCGACGAGTTCAACTGCGCCGCCGTGCAGCCCACCAGGTACTCGTACACTACTATCACACACCAGGTAATCATACACTAGGCGGAGGGCGCGGCGCTGGGCTGCTACCCGTGCCACGCCGAGCTGCACGCCACGCAGTACTTCTCGCTGTCGCTGGCCGGCGAGCTGCGCGACGAGTTCAACTGCGCCGCCGTGCAGCCCACCAGGTACTCGTACACTACTATCACACACCAGGTAATCATACACTAGGCGGAGGGCGCGGCGCTGGGCTGCTACCCGTGCCACGCCGAGCTGCACGCCACGCAGTACTTCTCGCTGTCGCTGGCCGGCGAGCTGCGCGACGAGTTCAACTGCGCCGCCGTGCAGCCCACCAGGTACTCGTACACTACTATCACACACCAGGTAATCATACACTAGGCGGAGGGCGCGGCGCTGGGCTGCTACCCGTGCCACGCCGAGCTGCACGCCACGCAGTACTTCTCGCTGTCGCTGGCCGGCGAGCTGCGCGACGAGTTCAACTGCGCCGCCGTGCAGCCCACCAGGTACTCGTACACTACTATCACACACCAGGTAATCATACACTAGGCGGAGGGCGCGGCGCTGGGCTGCTACCCGTGCCACGCCGAGCTGCACGCCACGCAGTACTTCTCGCTGTCGCTGGCCGGCGAGCTGCGCGACGAGTTCAACTGCGCCGCCGTGCAGCCCACCAGGTACTCGTACACTACTATCACACACCAGGTAATCATACACTAGGCGGAGGGCGCGGCGCTGGGCTGCTACCCGTGCCACGCCGAGCTGCACGCCACGCAGTACTTCTCGCTGTCGCTGGCCGGCGAGCTGCGCGACGAGTTCAACTGCGCCGCCGTGCAGCCCACCAGGTACTCGTACACTACTATCACACACCAGGTAATCATACACTAGGCGGAGGGCGCGGCGCTGGGCTGCTACCCGTGCCACGCCGAGCTGCACGCCACGCAGTACTTCTCGCTGTCGCTGGCCGGCGAGCTGCGCGACGAGTTCAACTGCGCCGCCGTGCAGCCCACCAGGTACTCGTACACTACTATCACACACCAGGTAATCATACACTAGGCGGAGGGCGCGGCGCTGGGCTGCTACCCGTGCCACGCCGAGCTGCACGCCACGCAGTACTTCTCGCTGTCGCTGGCCGGCGAGCTGCGCGACGAGTTCAACTGCGCCGCCGTGCAGCCCACCAGGTACTCGTACACTACTATCACACACCAGGTAATCATACACTAGGCGGAGGGCGCGGCGCTGGGCTGCTACCCGTGCCACGCCGAGCTGCACGCCACGCAGTACTTCTCGCTGTCGCTGGCCGGCGAGCTGCGCGACGAGTTCAACTGCGCCGCCGTGCAGCCCACCAGGTACTCGTACACTACTATCACACACCAGGTAATCATACACTAGGCGGAGGGCGCGGCGCTGGGCTGCTACCCGTGCCACGCCGAGCTGCACGCCACGCAGTACTTCTCGCTGTCGCTGGCCGGCGAGCTGCGCGACGAGTTCAACTGCGCCGCCGTGCAGCCCACCAGGTACTCGTACACTACTATCACACACCAGGTAATCATACACTAGGCGGAGGGCGCGGCGCTGGGCTGCTACCCGTGCCACGCCGAGCTGCACGCCACGCAGTACTTCTCGCTGTCGCTGGCCGGCGAGCTGCGCGACGAGTTCAACTGCGCCGCCGTGCAGCCCACCAGGTACTCGTACACTACTATCACACACCAGGTAATCATACACTAGGCGGAGGGCGCGGCGCTGGGCTGCTACCCGTGCCACGCCGAGCTGCACGCCACGCAGTACTTCTCGCTGTCGCTGGCCGGCGAGCTGCGCGACGAGTTCAACTGCGCCGCCGTGCAGCCCACCAGGTACTCGTACACTACTATCACACACCAGGTAATCATACACTAGGCGGAGGGCGCGGCGCTGGGCTGCTACCCGTGCCACGCCGAGCTGCACGCCACGCAGTACTTCTCGCTGTCGCTGGCCGGCGAGCTGCGCGACGAGTTCAACTGCGCCGCCGTGCAGCCCACCAGGTACTCGTACACTACTATCACACACCAGGTAATCATACACTAGGCGGAGGGCGCGGCGCTGGGCTGCTACCCGTGCCACGCCGAGCTGCACGCCACGCAGTACTTCTCGCTGTCGCTGGCCGGCGAGCTGCGCGACGAGTTCAACTGCGCCGCCGTGCAGCCCACCAGGTACTCGTACACTACTATCACACACCAGGTAATCATACACTAGGCGGAGGGCGCGGCGCTGGGCTGCTACCCGTGCCACGCCGAGCTGCACGCCACGCAGTACTTCTCGCTGTCGCTGGCCGGCGAGCTGCGCGACGAGTTCAACTGCGCCGCCGTGCAGCCCACCAGGTACTCGTACACTACTATCACACACCAGGTAATCATACACTAGGCGGAGGGCGCGGCGCTGGGCTGCTACCCGTGCCACGCCGAGCTGCACGCCACGCAGTACTTCTCGCTGTCGCTGGCCGGCGAGCTGCGCGACGAGTTCAACTGCGCCGCCGTGCAGCCCACCAGGTACTCGTACACTACTATCACACACTAGGAACAAGAGGACAATCATACACGAATATTGATATGCGGTGCACAATAAAAGAATTGATGGTTCCAGAACAGAACAAATTTATTCAGACTTTAAATCACAAAAATATAAACACTACCTATTCTTCATAATAAAAACAGCGCGGTGCCAGCTAACCTGTGACAGAGCAGTGTTAGAGCGAGAGTAAGAGCCGCGGGCCGGTGCGCCCGACAGGTAGTCTTCGCACGGGTCAACATCCGTGACCGCGTGTTCGTATCGTTTAGTGACCGCGAGTTTTAAGTCGTGAAAGTAACTCGGCCGTCCATAATGAAAGGCAGCATTAATGCAGAAGCACCTTTGCATAATGTATGCAAGGGTGCTTAGACTTTGACTTTAATTGAATTATTTGTACTTTGAATTGTTCCTTTTCCCTGTACGGAACTCTTCTTTTAAGTCCGACTCGCACTTGGCCTGTTATTTTTGTGAGTGAGTACGTCCACCGCGCAGTAGTTGACTCAAGTGTAATTTGTCCCAGGTCGTCTCCAAACGACGTGACTTCCGAAGAGTCGAAGGTGGTGGTGATGTCGCCGTGCCACGGCGGCGGGCGCGAGCAGAAGTGGCGGCGCCTGTCCACCGGCCAGCTGCAGCACGTGGCCTCGCGCCTGTGCCTGCACGCGCCCGCAGACGTGGGCGACGTGAGGGCCAAGCCCTGCCTCCCGGAGGCGCGCGAGCAGTACTGGCTCATCGACTACACAGAGGACAACAACTTCCATGCCAGTGAGTGCTCGCGGCCCAGGAACACGCGACGACTTAGGGCCAGCTGTTGATCCGTAGTGACCCATTGGTTTACAATTATAAGCACCAGTTTCGTTAGTTTTACGAAACTATTCGTTATTAACTAACATTTGGTCGAAAAACACATTTCCACGTCGCCAAAATTGTAACAAATAAATTGTAAAAAATACACGCCCTTACTGCTAGGGCTGGTTCGAGGTGGGGACGACTTAAGGGAGAAGTCTTTCCTTTTACTTCACCACTGGGACCTTTGCTAAGCGTCTTCTAAACTGTTTTTTTTCTGCAATTTTTTCAGTGACGTCTTTTCTACTAAGTTAACCGATGCGGAAGGTTTTTATACGTGTTCTGAGTTCATTGGGCACAAGCTAAAATAAGTTAAGACTATTTTCACTCTTTTACTGATATTTTCCTTTATAGAGCTGTGTGTTCTGCCCCTAATTATAATACACAAACTCGTAACTTGACAATCGCTTGATGTCGCCGTGTGTCGGTTCCAGGCGACCTGAGGTTCGGCGCGGAGCGGGAGCAGAGGCTGAACAGGCTGCGCGGACAACGGTATGTCTTTGTTTATTTAATACTAGCTTACTTTGCTTTGATTTTCGCAAAAAAGTAGGGGCCAGTTGCGGAATTTGTTCGAAAGAGTTACCGCGGCCCTGGAACGCAAAGAGCACAAGATTACGGACATAGTATAAAGAGGGGAAGTAGTTTATCTTCATACAAACGCACCGCGCGCGGCTTGTATGTGTGCGCCATAGTATCTATGCGTCGACGCACGCACACTTTAACAAGTCTCGACCCGTTTCTCAGTGCGCCAGTCGGGGCTAACACTGCACGAGGTTCGCGCGTCACCGCTAAATAAATAAAAAATGTCTGACAGTCGCAGGAGAACGTATTGCTGTGTGTTTGGGTGTCTCAATAATTCATCGATTCCAGAATTATCTCTGTTCAGATTACCTAATGGACAGGAAAGGTAATCTAGTCACTTATTCTAGCATATAATTTTTACTTGATGATTCGATACCTACTTACTTATTTTTTTTAGTTTTCTATCACACAGAGAAAGTAGGTAGGTAGGCCTAATTTCCTACTAGAATATATTAGGTAGGTACTTTTGATCTATCAATTGATTTGCCGCTATTACTTTGTAATTACGTTTAGTTATGCCGATTTCTCAGTATTGTAGGTATAGTAACTAAGTAGGTAAGCACTTACAGTTGTAAAATCAAACCATTGTTGAACTTTATTGACTAATGATCACTGAATTAGTTATACAGAGATGTGTTAAAGTGACAACCCTAAGGCAGTAGGCAATTATATCGCGAATTAGGCCGGAGATAACCTACTTCCCCTCTTTATACTATGTCACGGATGGGTTTTAGTCAGTGAGAGTCTGACACTCCCGTTCCACCTAAAGCGGGAGAAGTCATTTGATGATTTCCCATCCAAAAAAAAGGGGTCGTTCAAGTGTAACGTAAGCAGATTTTTTGTCCTTTTTAGAAAACCCCCCACCATGTTCATGTTTACGTAAACATGTATATAAGTTTTTTTGTATCTTTTCTGGTTACCTTATTGGTTCATGAAGCAGCAGTTAACAACAGCCGGACTCAAATAAGACTTCACTTTTTTATACAACGTGTTGTTTTGCATCCTCGTCAAATTTCAGGAGGTTGTCATAAAATACATAAATAATCAATTGAAAGTACGGTACCGGTCAATAACCAATAAGCGCTGCTTTTTTTTGTTATTGAAATTTAACAGTATTTCAGAATAAAATCCCGAATACCACAGAATCAGGCGACTACGCACACAGCGACAATGCAGCTGTGTGCGTGAGTGTCGACGTCTTACCTACGAAATGCTAGCGCGTACCTACGTGTGCGATCGTGCGATGACCTACGGCGCTATGCCAGTAGCAATAATTTTACCTAATTTTATTTCGGAAATCATCTACTTTACTGTCATAAATTTCGCTTGATAATTAACTCATTTTTAAGCATCATTGGAATACGGAAATCTTACTAATGACAGTAATACTACTTAGTGCGCCAAAGAAAAGTTCAATGACCTGTTATCAGATGATTATTAAAATGTTAGTTTTGCTTTATTGCTATCCGTCAACTTAAAGTTTTCGTAATGATTTTGTTTTTATTTGTGGATTAAATTGGTTGATTTGAAATTTTCCTTCTTAGTTAACGGGCTTAGGACCGGCAATAATACCTACCTTAGTTGGTATGTAACCGATCTAGGTACCTACTAAGTCAAAAAATGTTTTCTACGTTTGATGGAAATGGAAAGATGTGCTAGTTAAGTGTAAGTAAGTGGTGATACTTTCGAATCTTAGGTATTATTGATTCACTTAAAAATCTGAAATCGACTTATTTACAGTAGGTAATAAAATTGATTAAGCTAACAACGTATTTACAAAATGAACAAATAAATAAATTACCTACCTGCTTATGTTACCCGGAGGTATTGTTCAGTTTCCATCACCACACTCTTGGCACAGTCGAGCACAATGTAGCTGGTTTTCTTTCAGCCTACGTAAAACTAACACCTTCGTTTTTAAAGAGTCGAAAGCACTAATTATCCTTGCACGTAATTTTGTTACACTTGTCACTTTTTACGTCTAAACTAACTTTTTAACGTCTCCTCACAAAATAAAAGTTAATAGGCCACAGGTCCTCCGCGACAGATCCAGTAGTCAAGAAACCTTTCACGCTTCAGTAGGCGCCACACTGTGGTGTGGTGCACTCCAAAGCGGTCACCAGCCTCCCGCGTACTTGCCCGTGGTTCTCGCTGGAAGTATTCCAGGATGTCTTCCTGCAAGGCGACAGGCAGGCCTACGCTGCCGCGTGCTTGAGCGCCGGTACGTCAAACTGCCGATGATCCCGTAGTCTCTGCGTAGCAACCAGCATGACGCTCTGTGATGGGGGTTCCCGATCGGGAAACATTTCCGTGAACATCCGGATGGCTCCACGTAGGCTGTCTCCACTGATGGCATAAAGGCGGACCATCTCTACCAACTCGACATTGGAATAATTGTCCGTCATCCTGCACTTTGTACCTACGTCTGAACGATGTGCCGAGAAAGGAATTCGCAAAACGCGCGCGCACGGCGGCGACATCAAAGAAACTGTTGCTGTTGGACCAGACGCCGCGCCGCGGGGCGGGGGGAGGCGCGGCTAGGCGGTAGGCGCGTGCGGCCGTGCGCGGGGGATTAGGTACCTACGAATTTGTCGAATGATCGGTGTATTGTTTGCGTTTGTTTGTGTGTGTGAAAGCGCAGTTATAAGGCTAGGAACAGACAGGCCGCATTTAAATACGTCTTGTTCACACGGATATCCGTAAATAGAAAAAATAAATTTAAAAAATACCTACTCATTTTATTGTTGATTTGGGTCGAGAATCATTAGCATAATTACGTCCGTGAATTTGACGAGGATGCAAAACAACACGTTGTATAATGTATGTCATCATCTGCCTAGCATTTTCCCAACTACATATATTGGGGTCGGCTTCCTGTCATATTCCTGATTCAGCTGAATACCAGTATTTAACGTGGAACGGCCTACCAGAACTCCACAACCCATTAACTGGGCAACACGATACTTCTTGGTAAGAGTGGAGTCAGATTTACTGGCTTCTGACAATCCGTAACGACTGCCAAAGATCTACAAATGACAGCCGGGACCAACGGCTTAGCGTGCTTTCCGAGGCACGGAGGAAACTTTGTTATGTTATTTTTTTTTTTTTTTTTACACTTTGCCCCACACTAAGAATTTCTCCTGTGTCGTGGGTGCGTTAACAATCATACAATCTCACATACACAAACAGCCAGACCCGGAACAACCATCTGTAGGGCATACAAATATTTGTTCCGTGCGGGAATCGAACCCACGACACGTAGCGCAGCAGCCAATCGCTCAACCACTGCGCCAACCGTGTCGTCATATCGATAAGTTAAGATGGTCACCCATCCATAGACCAACCTTGGCAAGCATTGCTTAACCTTTTTGTATATGTATAATCAACAAATACTTGTGTTGTACAGTCGTATCTCCCGGTCACTGCTCTCGTTCGCGGAGCCGCGCGCGGCGCCCGAGGACGCCCGCAAGTATGCCGACAGCGGCAACGTCACCGAGAGGAGGCGCACGCACAAGGTACCGCACCATGCACTCACAGCAGCGCGCACACCCACACCCGTGTTGGGACAGGCCAGCAGCTCGATTCTGTAACAGCCACAACACTACTCCGACGGGACTCTTCGCCGACGGGACACTTCGCCGAAAGGAATGTTCGGCGACAGAGCGAACTCGGGACTTGGGGCCCCTGGATCCGGACTAGTTAGGTCAGAAGGGGATGGCGGGGTCAAGAGAGCGAGCCTACTAATCTCACCATTCTCTTCGTGGTTATTTTTTTCAAACCACTCGGCTGTTGTCGAAGTAAAGTCTTGTCGGTGTTAAGTCAATCGGCGTTGAGTCGTACAATCTTTCTGTAAACATCTCACCGTACTGACAGCTCACTTCACGGTCTCTTGAAAACTCAATTTTTTATTTTATTTTTTAGTCTTAAGAAATTCTGTTCCCCCACAGAAAGCGCACCACAAACGCCGCGGCCGCAAGCGCTCGCACTCGACCAAGAAGCACATAAAGAACAAGTTCATTCTGAAGCTGCAGCGCACGCTGCTGAACGGCTCGGAGGAGCACCTGGAGGTGGACATCCACTGCAAGCACCGCCAGCTGTTCCCCAACAACACCTTCGTGCGCGACCTCGTCACCATCCTCAACGACAAGAACGTCAAGGTAACTGAACGACCCGCTGATGTTTAGCCAGGGTGTCACCCCCTATTCATCCGGCCCCGCGCCGTGGTGGCGACGCATGGTGTTTCCGTGCGCCCGTCTTTGACGTCGCGGAGGGAGTCAAACACCTCACTCCCTCCGCAGACACGAGGTGGCACCAGCCGGGGATCACGGATGTCGCATACGTTCCCGCGATCCCCGGCGTAGGTGAGAGATGGAACACCGGGGTGGTTTTAGTCAGTAAGAGTCTGACAAACCCCTCCGCCCGCCCCAGGGTGGAAAAAAAGGGTGTCACCCCCTGTGGGGTACGGACCTCAGCTTAATGGCTGGGGAAGCACAGACTGTGAAGTTTCCGACTAAATTTATTGCTACGGCATAAAGGCGTCAAAATATATGATGTGTATAATCAACGTCACATAAAGACAGCTTGTGGGTAGCAGCTGGGTTTTATTTATTTTTGCCTAGGACTTCGATTTCCCACTTTCCACCACTTTTTAAAGGTTTGAATTCCAAAAATCCATTCTAAAACTCCTGTTCATAGTTCCAATAAGTTGGGGTGTGTGTAGATATGCCAGTCCGTCAGTTCCCTGCCGCTGTCCCGCAGGTGATCAACAACGGGCGCGTGTTCGAGCGCAACAAGGTGACGGAGCTGGAGCCGGCCAAGCCCGAGCGGGTGCTCAACAAGATGGACATCGACAAGCCGAGCCGACCGCAGCCGAAGGGCGCCGCCAGGGACGGGGTGAGATATACGCTATTACTAAATAGTTAGATGTAGGTACATCACACGAACGCGCCCGACAGTAGCCGAACTAACATATAGTAACTAGTAAGGTGTACAGAAGTCTAGTCCAGCAGTTGACCTGCGAGACGACACTCGCAATAATACGAGCACTCCCGAACGCTCACGAACGTTCCCGAACGCATACAGAATACATAAGTGTGTATATTTGGTCTGATCTGGAGCGTCGGATCAACGTTTATCGCATTCAAAATCGACGGGTGATTTATCTCGGAAAAAGAACGGGTTTTTTTAGGAACGGCCAAATAGGAGACATGTTTGTTTTTTTTTTTTTACAAATCTATAGACTTCTTATTTGATGAAAAAAATATTTATAAAACTAGCAGCGACCCGCGGTTTCACCCGCGTAGTACCCGTTCCCGTGGGAATACGGAAATAAAATCTCTGTTCTTCATCAGATCTTCACCAAACTAGAAAGGGACCACCTTAAAATACTAAGATGCTTTTCTAAACAATCGTATAGGGTTTCGCCAGCTATTTCTAAATTAGACGATCGCACATATATCTCGATAGAAATATCTGAATTACGCAAATGATTAATTTACGCTCCAACTACATTCCTAATAAAAACAAATTCTCAACAGTCAAAAAAACAACGTGTGAAGAAACAGAAAGCAACCGGCGCGCTACCATCGCTGCTAAGTAACGAGGCCCCAGCGCGGGGCTCTGCGCCCGCGGGGCCCCTGGAGAGTGCGGGGGCCACAGAGCGCGGGGCCCGGCTGGGCTCTAACACGGTCGTGGTTGAAGACTTCGTAGAGGTGAAGGGCGCGGAGGCAACTACTCCCGAACACGAGAAGGTTGGTTCTATTGCCCTTCAACTTTACTTTACTTGAAAATTCAACCTTAACAATTTTCCGCGTGGAAAATCGTTAAGGTTGAATTTTCAAAGATCCTTTTTTAATAATGAAACATTTATTTCAGAAACTTGTTCGATAGATCTTTGTTAGTAATAAAGCTTACGAAGATTGATTGAACAAGTTTTTAGTGCTCACCTACATCATAAAAAGAAGCCTTCCGCGATGTTTCATGTTCCAGGCGACCTATTATGACGTCTTAAATCCATCACGATTTCTGTGTCAGAGAAAGACGGAGTTACACAAGACGAATAGCACTATCTCTCTCTCACACGAATCATGATAGCATTGGCACTTCGTAATACGGCCACTGGTCCCAGTAGTTCTGGCTGTGCGCTGATGTCAGTCAGTTTCCTCACAATGCCGCGTTCAGTTTCCAGTCAAAACTGGATGCAACGGAATACCACTCTATCGATTTAATTAAGACTAATTTTTCCCGCAAGTATATCGAGACACCTCCCCCGTGCTTCGTAAAGCACGTTAGGCGTCCGGCTGTCGTTTGACGGTCGTTACGGATAGATTAGAAAGTCAGAAGCTAACCAGGGGGTATCGTTTTAACCAGTCACTGTTATGAGTGCCAGGCAATCACTTCATATAACATACTTGCAGTAGTTCCCATTCCCGTGGGAATATGGGGATAAAATATAGCCTATGTCACCCATATAGTGTAGCTTCCCAACAGTGAATTTTTCAAATCGGTTCTTTTGTTTCGGAGCCTATTCAATGCAAACAAATAATAAAATCTTTCCTCTTTATATGAGTATAGATAAATGTGTGTCGTTGTCTCCCCACAGCACTACCTGCGCAAGCGCAAGCACCGGCGGCCCTCCCCCCCCGCGCCGCCCGCCTCCCCCGCGCCCTCTGAGGCGGAGGAGACGCGCTCGGGGCTGCAGAAGAAGCTGCTGCACAAGCTGGGGCAGGACGCCGGGTGAGTGCTGCCTCACTGTTGCCTCGGACACGGTCGCCTGTCTTCGGAAACATGGACTAATTGTCGTAAATCTTTTATAAGAGTATCGGTGGAGTTTCTTGCCCGTTGTTCTCCATAGGAAGCGACCATATCTATCTGTGCGTCTGATGTTTTAAAAGTGCGTTGTAAATTAGACCTTCAAATGTGGAATCAAATACATAGAATTTTAATTTTTCAGAAACATTGAATTTACTATTCGAAATTATTTGAATCCGTCACCACCAACTTTAGTATTGACGTTGTAGTTGTGTATTTTAAATTCATTAAAATATATGGGTTGCAATGGAGCTTGTACTTTGTGTTGTAACGAAATAAACGCAATACCTTGGAAGAGGCCATTGTTTACTACTTTCACGAGGGGATAAAACTGAAAACGCGATAAACTAAGTAACTGAAAAGCCTGCAACATCCTGTACCCACATTATAAACCTCTTTACATGGAGACCGAGCCCAAGAATCGAAGCCAAACCCTTGAAAAAAAATCAGCTGTTCTCTATGTTTTGTTGACTAAGAGTCAGATCAATTTTAACTGAACTGTTTGACATATTTCACATACAAAACTGTCAAACCGCCATTTTTATTGCTCGAATAACAGTTATCCGAACATAAAGGTATGGAGGAGCAATTTATTTGATTTACCTACCTTTAATAATCAACCTTTTAACGTTCCCACTGCTGGGACACAGGCCTTCTCTCTAGGAGAGGGAATGGGCCGTAATCCAGCACGCGGGCCCAGTGCGGGTTGCTGAATGTCACATGTCTTCGAGTTTTTGGTTCTAGGACATGCCGGTTTCCTCACGATGTTTTCCTTCACCGTTTTAAGAGCAGTGGTGATGAAGTTAATTACACAAAGTAATGCGCCTAGTTGGGTTTGAGCCCGCGACCTACAATTCGTAACTTGGGGCCACTACCTCTCGGCCACCACTGCTCCTTGATCTACCTATCTTTGTATAACTACAATATGTCTAAAATATGTGTTTAATCTAGATCGGGAGCGCACGAGTCACGCGAAGCAGTGGAACACAGCGTCAGTGGCAACAGAGATGCAAACAACGTAGATGACGCCGTCAAATTTGAGGGCGGCAGTATCGATGTCGCCGGCAACTACGACGGTGGCGCTCTGGACGCCTTCAGTGACGGCGGCAAGCGAGAGGGCTCCGCGGAGAACCTGCTGGAGGACAGCATGGACCGCTCCGCCGGGAAGGAGGACTGGCATGTCGGTAAGTAGTCCCAGCTCATTCATTCCATACGTATTGTTACGAGCTTCGGGTTCGTGACTGTAAACCAGCCGATTAAATAACCAAATATGACACTTTAATTACACAACACTAATTGCAACTTTAAATTCACTAATTATAAAACACAATCGCACTAATAATCACTTTAGCTCGCAGTTAAAGATCTTTCTCGAAGTTATCACTTGTATCGCTAATCCAATACTGACTCGGTCTGTGTATGTGCTTTATATAGGGCGTTCGTTAATTCCAGAACCTTCCATCGTAGAAAGATCTAGAAAGTTCGCGTACGGTTGCGACTAACTAGGGTTCGAGAATTCTAGAATGTCCTAGCATAGAAAAGTCTCGAAGAGTCTTTTTGAAGCGGACCGGAAGTTCTTCAATTCCCTATACATTTATTTGCATTCCACAATGTGAAGTTAGGTGGTAGGTACATATAAATAAAATATACATAATTTTAGACCATTGTTGACCATGTCGGGAACAGCAAGATAGAATAGAGGAGGAGGGCTTATTATTATTTAAGAAACGTAAAATGTTAATGTTTTGATTAGGAATTAGGTTAGAAATCTTGTTACAAATCTGGATACACATAGGATAGCAACTTCGCATATATAGTTCCGTCATCATAAATTACGACCGCGAAACGACGAAATTACGGCCGCAGAGAGTGACGAGGTAAGCATGAATGCAGGCGGGCCAGAACACGACCGGGAGCTTGAGTTCCACTACTCCCTTAAGGAGTTGCGTATCGTCGTCGTCGGGTATCGACCCCTCCCCGTGCTTGTTCTCGGGGACCCGCAATACGAACATGCGGGGTAGGGTGGTAGAGGACTGGGCCCTCGAGACAGGCCTGGTCGTCCTAAATCGGCGTTCCGTCCCCACGTGTCTACGGATGTGGGGCGAATCCGTGATGGACATTTCGTACGCTAGCCCCGCTCTGTCACCGGTATATCCGTTTCGACGACTCCGCCCAGTCCTCAAGCGCGCTAGTCCGACAGACCCCGAGTGGTCCGCGGTGGTCGCTGAAGCAGCTGGACCGGGAGCTTCTCCTGGAAGCCTCGATCGTGCAGGCCTGGGTGCCACCATCGGACAGGCCTGCTGACATTCAACGTTGAGGCGTAGTGGTTCCGGGAGACCATTTCTGAAACATGTGACGTGGAAATGCCCCGGGTCCAGCCAAGACGCGCTCGCCGTCAGGTGTACTGGTGGTCGCGCGAGCTGACCAGTACACCAGGCATCGCCGGCTCTGCATCCGCCCTCCGGATGCGTGGGCCAGGGAGGCGGAGCTGTACGAAGAGTATAGAGCGGCGAAGACCGCCCTCCGAGCGGGGATCCTGCGGGTCGCGTAGAGATGCTGGAGTCTCTGGACGGGGACCCGTGGGGACGACCTTATAAAATGGTGCGGAACAAACTCCACACCTGGGGCCCCCCGTTGGATGCAGTCTCCGGTCCCAGCTGGTGAAGGACGTGGTGAGCGCTCTGTTCCCTTTGCGAGGGGACCATGCTCCCCCGCCCATGACTCCGCCACCCACGGTGCCCGATGCGGACCACACCGATGACGACAATCCTCCGATCTAGGTGACCGAGGTAGACCTGAGAGCGGCGGTTAATAGGCTAGAGGCCAAAAACACCGCCCCAGGACCCGATGGCTTACCTGGGAAAACCTGGGTCCTGGCCTCGGAGGCTCTCAGGTCCCGACTACGTGTGCTCCTAAGCGCATGCTTGGAGAGGGGCCAGATCCCACTTCGCTGGAATACGAGAAACTGGTCCTCATTGGAAAGCCAGGGCGCCCTGCAGACTCTCCGTCCGCATACCGGCCCATCGTGTTGCTCGACGAGTTGGGCAAGCTCTTTGAAAGAGTAATTGCAAACCGCCTCGTCAAGCACTTGGTGTGAGTTGGGCCGGATCTGGCGGAGAACCAGTTCGGTTTCCACACGGGGCGCTCGACGGTGGACGCCATCATGCGCATGAGAGCCCTCACGACGGGGGAGGCGATTTCCCGGGTTGGGGTGGTCGTGGAGGTGTCTCTTGACATCGCCAACGCCTTCAATTCCCTGCCCTGGAGTTGCATAAGGGTTTCGAGGCACTCCGGTATCACTGGGTGCCAACCTACCTCCGTCGTGTGGTCGTGGACTACCTGATGGAGAGAGCCGTCATCTACCCCGGTCACCGGGGAGAGTTGAACCGGCGAATAATGTCGTGCGGTGTTCCATAGGGTTCGGTTCTGGGGCCGCACCTGTGGAACATCGGCTACTACTGGGTGCTACGCGCCGAGCTATCGCGGCGTCAGTGTTGTATGCTACGGTGACGACACGCTGGTTCTGGCGCAAGGGGGGTCGCACCAGGCGGCGGCCTAGTAGTTGACAGAATCCGGCAACTGGGTCTCGAGGTGGCCCTGCACAAGTCCGAGGCCATATGCTTTCATGGCTCTCGGAACCGACCACCATTGGGGTAACGGTAAGAGGGGTTCACATCGGCTTCCAGTCAACGTTGTGGTTCTTGGGTCTCGTCCTCGACCGCCGGTGGAACTTTGCGGAACATTTCCGATGTTTAGCTCCCAAACTCCGGGGCGGGCCGGGGCTGCCTTCTAGCAGCTCTTGCCCAATCTACGGGGTCCAAACGCCTCCTGACGGAGGCTGTACGCGAGGATCGTGCGGTGTGGACGCTGTCGCTAAATCGACTGCCAGCGCGCCACGTGGTATCGGCCAAAGGTCATGGCCATTCGGTTGATCCGAGGATACCGCACGGTCTCCGGTGAGGCGGCGAGCCTCCTTGCCGGACTACTGCCGTGGGATCTGGAGGCGAAAGCCCTCGCGCACGCACGCCGGGGTGAAACTCTGCTGACGCGGCAAATTGCTGCGCAGCGGACTGAACTCCGGCGGGATCTCACGGAGGTATGGACACAGCGACTGTTGCAACCCAGCGCTGAGCACGCTGCCATTGCGGCGATAGGTCTCCTCTTTGAGGATTGGTTGGAGAGACGTCACGGCGTCCTCACCTTACGCCTGACGCAGGTGCTCACCGGACACGGCTGTTCCGTGAGGTACCTGTTTCAGATCCAGCGGGAGGACACTTCCGGGTGTCAACTGTATGGATCGCCCGGAGGACTCGGTGGAGCATACGGTGGAGGTCTGCCTTGCGCGGGCGGACCAACGCTGTGTTCTCGTCGATCGGCGGAGTCGATCTCTCGCGTCCGGCCCTGGTTCAATCCATGGTCCCTAAAATAAGATAAAAAAAGATTAATGCTTTCTGGGATCTCACCTGATGGTAAGCGCTGATGTGGTTGGCAATGGAGCACGCTTACCTAGACACTAACTATTAACTCCTGACTTAAAGAGCCCAGCGTGTAGCTATCAGGAAACACAGACTCCAGCAGGGAATTCCCCTCTTAATTCTTAGAATGAAGTAATTGAACCGCATTTCCGTCTACACACAGGCGAGTCCCGCTTCCGCAGCGCCCCCCGCGAGCGCACGTTCCGGCGCCGCGACAACGACGTCACGTCGCAGTCGGCCGAGCGCGCGCCGCCCCCCCGCGCGCCCCCCTCCCGCGCGCCCCCACACGCCGCCCCCGCGCGCCCCTCCCGCGCGCCGCTCGCCGCCCTCGAGTCGCGACGCAAGGACGACGATATTGAAGAGGTAAGTTTGTCTCTTTTTTTACATGAAAAATCACCAAATGACGTCGCCCACCCTGGAGGGAGCGGGCGGGAGCGGCTGGAATCAGACTCTTACTGACTAAAGCCTTCACGTGTTCCTTCATATGCACTTTGCATTCGAAATGAACTTTATCTTCGTGGTTTTATGATATATTTTCTATCAGCCAAGTGACGCGAATATTTTATCATAACGCCAAGATTCCGGACCTAAAAAAAGGAACTCTTTTTTATTATTTTATAGCGACAAATAATTATGCAACGCGGTAAACTAGAGATCGATGTTTGGTAAATACCCAGATGATGGCTAGTTAATTGTATACGACCTACTTGGAATGAATTTTCAAAGGTGATAAAGTCAGCAAAGTGAACAACTTTTAGTTGAAAATTGTTGAATTGTCGTCGGAGCCGTCTGGTTTCATTTCCACCCCATATCCGTTATCAGCGACCCCAAAAACAATGACGTGACACGCTTGACGAAGCTTTGGGTAATATTCGTCAGTACCAACTTGAATTTGGGATTTCAGTCCATATTCGTTTTACCCAATTTTGATGAAAGCGAGACTTAACGTGTCTGTCTGACCTCGCCTGGCTGTAGCGGCGCGACCAGTGGGCGGCGGCGAGCGAGGCGGCGCCCGTGAAGGTCGTGATGAAGAGCAACCTCACCTTCAACCTCGGAGACGAGTTCTTCTCGTGGAAGAGCAAGGCCACCGACGACCTCGTGTGAGTATGGCTATAGAGAACGAAAGTAGATGTGTACTGAACTCGTTTGTGAAGTTCAGCCAGTGGGCACTTCCCGTGACCCAAGAGCTGGCTTTTACTTTGGTCAGAGGCTTAGCATTGCCATACAACGTGGCAATGCCGCCAGTCTCTTGGGCACCTTACCATCTGACAGCGTTGAGGACGGGAATTTTTTAACCGACTTCTAAAAAAGGAGGAGGTTCTCAATTCGGATGTTTGTATGTTTTTTTTTTTTTTTTTTTTTTTTTTTTTTTTTATTGTTTGTTCGCGCATAACTCCGTCGCTTGTCAACCGATTTGAAAAATTCTTTTTTTGTTGGAAAGGGTATACTTCCCAAATGGTCCCATGAAAATTTTATCGAAATCAACCAAGCGGTTTTCGAAAAATCTAAAAAAAATATCTACATTGCCTACATTGACGACCTCTTAGCTTACTCCGCAAAGGAGCAGTACGTTTTTTTTACACCAATGTGATTGGTTCGTTTAGGTGGGGGAGGGGAGGGGGTGTAGGTACCACTAAAAAGTGAAAAATAAAAAAACTTTTTACAAAAAATAAAACCGACTTCTAAACAAAAAAACCAAAAAGTATAAAATAACTTTAATTTCGGAAGTCGGTGTGTTCAACAACAAAAAAGCAACCAAAAACACCGAGTTCCGAAATTAAAGTTATTTTATACTTTTTGGTTTTTTTGTTTAGAAGTCGGTTTTATTTTTTGTAAAAAGTTTTTTTAGATGGTATAATTTATTTTAGTTTGTTGTTAGTGTAGTTTATTTCATTTGTTTATTCAATTATTGCTTAAATAGCTCTTCGTGACTCGCACTGGACACATAAAAAAATAAATTCCAAAATCATAGCTTTCGCCAGCGGCTTTGCTCGCGTAAATTATTCCAAGGAAATATATATTGTCGGTAAAAAAGTAGCCTGTGTGCTATTGTCGATTATTATAAACTTTCTAGTAAGACTAAAAGACCTGTGCGAGGTCATAAAGGCTACAATCTTTGATTTAAAAGTAACCACAGAGCGATTTCGGCAATCATCGCTCAACATTGGCGATGGACGCGTGGTTAGTGTTTGTTCTGGTTCGAACCTATTATAAAAATTAATATTCTACTATTATAAAGAGGAAAGATTTTTTTGTTTGTTTGTATTGAAGCTCCGAAACTACTGAACCGATTTGAAAAAATCTTTCACTGTTTGAAAGCTACGCTATCCCCGGGTGACATAGGCTATATTTTATCCCCATATTCCCACGGGAACAGGAACTACGCGGGTAAAACTGCGGGGCGCTGCTAGTGTATGATATATAGGATATCCATGAGCTCAACATGACGGGTTATATGAGTTCATATAATATTGTTTTTTTTTTTTGATGACTATGTAGGTCAGTCTGTTTTTACTTTATTGACTCAATCTACTCTTTACAATGTTTTATAGCGAATTGATTTATGATTTCCATGATGGATAATTATTATTTTTCTCCCTGACTTTGCATACTATTGTTGTGTTGCTGGAGAGTTTGTTGCGCCAATTCTTCTTCCCAGCTAAAACACTAGGAAGTGCTGACGGGTGGGCGTTTTGGGGGACTGTCTTTATGTAAAATTTGACGTTCAGAAAGTGCTGTCTCTCAGCCTAGTTTCAATAAATGACTTTTGATTTTGATTCCTCAGTTTACACGTATATATAACCAAATGATTCGCTCACAACAGTAGCGAGTTCCTGGGCGAGCTGGCCATCCCGACGAGCAGCCACAACGACACGGCGCCGCCCCCCCGCAGCGCGCGCGCGCAGCCGCTGTCTCCCTCTCCCTCCCCCACTCCCTCTCCCTCCCACTCGCACTCGGCGCCGCTCAGCGCGGAGGACTCGGAGGACAGTTCGTCCGACAGCAGCGGAGACTGACCAACCAAAGAAGAGAGAACAACTACTTGCTTTAAGGGAAATTACCAACCAAAGTAGAGGGAGAGGTAGTCGTCGTTTTTCGTGGCAAAATACACTGTATCACGTTACTAATTAAATATCATTTGGAATGAGCCCAGTGAGACAGCTATTACAATTTAATCTAGTACCTATTAGCGAAACAAAAAAATGTTACCACGTATTAGTTCGCAGGAAAATATACTGTAATTCTCTTTAAATTAATTCAATTTCTAATTAGGATTTCCTATGAAAATCCAATCCGCTTAACCTAATGATGATTAATTATGTTTTTACCAAAATCACAAATTAAACTAGAAGTTAGAAAGCGGGAAAATAAACTCTGTTTATATTGTAATTAACTTCAATTTCGAATGAGCCCAGTGAGACGGCTATCTGCTCATCCCAGTGATGATTTGTATCATACTACGAATTATAGGAAAGTTTTATAAAAATAAAACGTCTCTGTAAAAAAAGCCCACGAATATAATAATATATAATACTTCAAATTTCGAGCTGCTGCATAGATTTCTGTATTGACTTATCTTATAAGTAGACGTTTGTGTTAATAATAGATGATCATATATTTTTTATATTTACGGATGTTGAAATAAAGGTCAAATTAAATTAGTTAGCGGAACTTCATGGGTACTTTGATGGGTATCTAATGACACCGAAACAAGCTCTTTACAGGCTCTATGGTGTCGCTCCACACGGCTCTCCTCAAATTATATTATATCCTATCTGCTTGAAGTAGCCAGGGCTTTTTGTGTTCCAAATTTCTTCAAAATCTGTGTAGCCGTTTGAGAATAATTAATTAACAAACACACAGACATTCATAATATAAAATAGGAACTGTCTTTTTTGTTCATTCGTATTGACTTCTATACATCTAGTGTAGATATCGGTGCCCATCATGACTGTGAAGTTTTTCCAAATAATTAAATTTGGCTTTGTATAATATGTATGTATAAACCTATAAAATATTTAATGAGTGCACTGTGGTGCTAAGCCCAGACACTATATAATTATAGTTTATGAATAAGAAAATAGACTCGCATTTGTAATAATAACAAGAATCCGTCCACTGTCCGCAGAGACAGCATTTTATTATTTTTATAACTTTAGAGACGCTAGAATTTATATCATAAGGCTGTATACGTGAAATGTATAAATGTTATTGGCTACTGAATCTGCCTTTTCCCAACTATGTTGGCCGGCGCTCAGTCTGACCGGAACAGCTGACTATGTAGCGACATCTATACCGCTAAAAACTAACTTAGAGAAATCTATACGAGCAGCAACGAACTACATCAAACTTATCCTGCATCGCGGTATCACAGTTTTCCGTGCGATTAGAACATATAGTATACAACAGCCCGAATATCAGCTATCGGGCAGTTGCCCCCCGGACCTTCGTCTGGTGGGAGGATTCTGCCTTTTCAATGGAACTTAGCGGGACTTGAAAGCCTGTTCCGCATCCTCTATAACTCGATAACAATTGACTTTTAGCAGTAGTGGCCGAGTGGTAACGGTGACTTACGAATTGTAGGTCGCGGGTTCAAACCCAGCCAGGCGCATTACTTTGTGTAATTCATTTCATCACCACTGCTCTCAAAACGGTGAAGGAAAACACCTTGAGGAAACCGGCATGTCCTAGAACCAAAAATTCGAAGACATGTGACATCCACCAACCCGCACTGGGCCCGCGTGATGGATTACGGCCCATTCCCTCTCCTAGAGAGGAGACCTGTGTCCCAGCAGTGGGAACATTGAAAGGCTGATTATGCTAATTGACTTTTAACAGCAGAACGCTTCAATTATTTCTACATTTCACGTATATTTAAAATTAAATAATATAATTTTAATAAATGACATATCGTAATTGCTCAATATGTACTGATCTCTACTTGAGGACAGTGTAATGTTAATGCTGATATATAATTTTAGTTACTGGAGCGAAAATTATCGCGAAATGATGGGTCGAATGAGTTGCATCGTTTGACTCGCGTGGAATTTGTGACGCATCCATGTTTTCGTTCTAGAACCGCGTGTGTAGTACGACCAGTGAACGCAAATAAAACATGGAAGCATTACTTCAAGGGATCTAAGCGCGAATCGTGACCCAAAAATCCAAACAAACTCACACATCGAAGCCTCGTCGCTGATTCGCCGAACCACACCAACAACATTATTGCTAATACGATGCACAGTTAAAAATTGACCTTATTTCCCAAGTATTTGGGTTTAAATTACCATGTAACGAATAGGCCGTGTAACTAAACACGTGAGCGGCGCAATCGGTAAGCCCCGCCTACCGCGGCGCAATGTGCTTTGGGTCATTTTTTTGAGTTAGGTATGCTTCCATGTTTTATTTGCGTTCACTGAGTACGACCTGTTGGAGTACAGTCGCAACTGTCTTAGAGTCACATCATCGTATACACTTACACTAGTAAAGTTTCGCGCTTCGGAAGTCTTCGTGTATCTGAATTATAATAATTGGAATCCCAACAAACGTAAAGAGTTAACTATCCTGACCGCAGATCGCCATTTTTTAAGCTTTTTACACGACTGCCCAAAAAAAAAGGAGTGACAGATATCAATGTACTACGTGGTATCGTTAGAAGCGTTGAGTTATCCCGGGTAACAGGCTAGTGAAAATTTTTAAAAAATAAAAAGGGGCAGCCATGGTTCACAAATAAAATAAAAAAACAAAATATTTTGTTTTCAAGAAAATTAGACTACATATACTGTCATCGCCTAAAACTTGCAAAACGAGTATGAAATAAAAATAAAAAAACGCCATTTGAAAAATTAAACTAAAAAATTGAAAACAAGATAGATAATCTTTTCATTGCAGTCGGGGGACCTGTAAATAACTATTCAAAGGAACCGTCCCCCGACTGCAATGAAAAGATTATTATCTATCTTGTTTAAAAATGTTTAGTTTACTTTTTCACATGACAGGCGTGTTTTTAATTTTTTTTTTTTTTATATTTTATTTTTTAGTTTTGCAACTATATACACTTAATAGGAAAGTACAGCCAACGCGTTCGTTTTTTCCGAATATTCACGATGATTTCCGAAGTACATTTTTCATTATACTTACATTTAATAATGCGGTGCGCTTTTGAAGAACTGAGTGCACTTGAAACGTATTCCTACTGGTCAGTAAGTTTATCTGAGATGCTCAATCTCCTAGCATAATTATATGTTTATATTTGTTAAAACTTTGAAATTTCCATACTATTTTGTATTTTAATAGCGCTGAACGTGTTCAGGCGTCGTGTTGTAAATGTAAAAGTAAAACGATTTGTTTTTCTTAAAATCTTAATTTTAGATCTTCTTTATTACGACCGGATTCAAGCGGCAACTATGACATGCCAATGCCATCGTGATTCCGTTGAGAAAAAGGGGATAGTGCTATGCTTCTTGATAAATTAGATTATTTTGTTAATTACAAAATTACACTTTTACACATCAATAAGTCATAAAATTGCAAGCCATGTCAGAAGGCGTACAATAGATTTAATTGATATTAAGATTGATAACGGTCTAACTTTATTTGGTAAATTTAGACTAGATGAGGCCAGTGATTTCTAGCTGACGACTGAAATAAACAGAGAAGTATAGGTCTTGTATAGCGCCGTCTCCCTCCCACATCAGAATCATGATTTCATACGTCATAGTATGTAGATCCCAACGTCAAATATAACATAATAAATATTGGGGCCAAATTATCGATAGTAATGAAGTGTTGTAAAATGTAGAGTAACTATGTAGTTATAACTCAAAATGTTCCTCTTACTTTACTTTTAACTGTGTATTATATTACGTTATTTTATATCTGATAATTATCTGATTTATCACAAAAAAATGACATGGTAATAATTGTAGAAACATCGCGCTAGATTTCTAAAAAGGTGTTTGTCTCTGAAATTGTTTATAAAAAGGTATTTCTCAGATAACCATTTTTTTTATTTACTTTACAATAATTATAGTAATTGGTGGTTAGACATAGGGGCACGCATTACGTGGTAGATTCATGTTCTGCCACCGTAGTTACAATTCATGGAAAACTAATGTAATGAAATCACATAATCACTTTACTTTTGATAAAAACAAAAAAAAAACCGTTGTAAAGGTCAATTTTATGTTGCAAGCATTTTCAGCCTGTAACGTTCCCACTGCTGCGACACAGGGCCTCTCTGTGTGTGGTGGTGATCCCGCAGACAGTGCGCGGTGGATGTCGAAGTGTCGAATGCTTCGGTTCTACGACGTGTCGGTTTCGTAGTGATGTATTACATTACCGTTACGAGAGCGGTGGCGATGAAATAAATCATAGTCACACACGCACGGAGTTGCAAATCTCTGTATCCCTGTCCCTTTCTGACACTCGGAAGTATGATACGTTAGAGCGAGAATTTATTTCGCATATGACAGCGCTGATGTCTCGCTCTCGCGTATGCCTCCTCTAAGTGTGTGAAAGAGACAGAGATGCAGACACTGCGTTGCGTTTAATGAGGCTGTTATCATTATTTTAATTTCAAAGAAACTGTTATCTACTACGTAATGCTAGGATCTCATTTTACTGTATTAGATCTTCACTTTGTTGTAAACTTTTTAAATATTATTGTGTAACATGTTTTGCGACCGAATTCTTGAACGCCACTCTCCAGCGTTATTACAAGTAGGGTACTTGTAACTCGTATTCCTGGCAAGACCCGAAAGTGTGACCCAAGGTGGAAACCCATGGGTTTCCACCAGTGGCGTGCAGTGGTTCGAATGGGTAGGCCAGAAAATAATGTCCAAAAAACACACACCACATTATTCAGGGTTGAAATGTGGTTTCCTTTTTTTTTAAATAGGCAATTAAGAAAATAAAACTCATTTCATTAAAAATCAACCCTGTATAATGTGGTTATTTTTTAAAATTTATTTGGAAATTTTCTCTGGCCTACCGTAACTCGAACCATTGCACGCCACTGGTTTCCGCCTATTTTTCGGGTTGAGAAAATTCGATTGTTAAATATCTTTTTCAGTTAAGTATTTCAATTAACTGTTTCAAAACATTTTCTAACGCTTTGTTAATACAATAACTAACCATTAAATTAGGTATTTTACAGAAATTCCTTTTTAGTCACGAATTCTAGGAACATTTCAAAAACCTTTTAGCTAGGATTTTCTCGAAATATATAGATTCCTAGGCTTCCTCGGATGCTTAATATTTGCAAAATCACACTATCACGTGCTGCCGGGAATATATCGAGTTAATAGTAATCCTGTATTACAAATTCAATTTAATAATAAAAGCGAGTTCCACCTCGCTCTGCCGTCCGCGCTGAAACCTTCCAATCAGTCTGTGCGTTTCGCTGGTTTGCGAGAATAGCGACGGAACTAAAGATGATTGATTTTAGAAAATGGTATTTTGGCCTTTAATTTGTGATTACGCTTCGAGTGTTTTGTCTCAAGTGAATAATGACGCTGTCTCTTTCTAACGAAACAGTTTCACGATAAAATATCAAAGATTTATGATTTTTTGGCATACAGAATTCAATTTGACAGAATTTTGAATTATGTCGATATTCTCGCAAACCAGCGGTTTGTCTTATTGTTAGCTAAGTGGCGTTTGAGAATTCGAAAGCTATTAAGATAAAGGCTCACGCACGTTTGTACAGTAAAGGTAATCTTTAAGCAATAAATACGAATGTTTGTTTCTTTGTGCGTGTTTTATTTATTACATCAAACCAAACACTATGACACCAGAGATGTGCAAGAAAGTGTAACGTAAACCATACCACCGCGAAAATTAAAGTAGTGACATCTGTAACGCCACCTACGAACTACGTCAAACAAATCCTGCAGTCCAGTGTTAGATATCCCATTTATCAAGGAAGGCTATAAGGCCCCTCGCCCACGGCGACTTTTTGTAGCGATGCAGTCGCGCGTTCAGCAAACGCGCGACATCGTACTTTTAAGTTTCAAACTTTCATATTTAGCCCGGCTTTCAAATGACAGCCAGGCTTTCACATGACATTCAAACTTTCACACGACATCCCGGCTCCCACATAACAGTCCAGGTTTCACAATTTCACTGCATTATTTTCACGCAACTTTATTCCTTGGGCGGAACATGAGCGGCAGTCCCGCTTTGATGGCCTGCACCACGCTGGACAGTGGGTCTACGACGGGATTCCTGACGGTCTCTGGAGCAGGTTCCACTGTGAAGATGGAAAGCACAGCCGCCAATCCGGCTAGTGACTGCATTATACCAAGGCGTTCACCTGCAAAAAATAACAGGTATGTTTATAACGAGTACAAAAAGTAACGGGTTCTTTTTTGCTGGGCGTATTTTTTCAGAGACCGATCTGGTATAGGTAGATTAGGTAGGTAGGTATCTACCTACTTTTCAATTAAGATAATATTACAATGTTTTTCTCGGTCTATCGAGCATGCTTGATCAGCTATATTTAAGGGTGTTATTTAAATGGTTAGCATAGTATTTGTATTTTTGTGAGCAGAAATAGCTAATTGATCAGCAAGTCATGGCCAGCAAACATTCCAAAATCAATCAGCAATTTATGTCATTCATGGATGGCTGTAATTATTTTTATATAGAATATCTATACTAATATATAAAGCTGAAGAGTTTGTTTGTTTGTATGAACGCGGTAATCTCTGGAACTACTGGTCCGATTTGAAAAAAAAAAACAGTGTTTGATAGCCCATTTACAGAGGAACGCTATAGGCTAGGCATATAACATCATACTACGACCAACAGAAGCGGAGCGGAAAACGTTTCAAAATCGGGGAGTTAACAACTATTTCACGCGGTCGAAGTCGCGGGCAGAAGCTAGTTAACTATATGAGCTGCAATAAGCTGCTCCTATTTAATAAAATTTTAAAAAGGAGTGTATTTAATTGGTATGCACCAATTAAATACACTCCTTATAAACATGTTTAAAATTTTAAAAAGACTCCTTTTTAAAATTTTAAACTATAAGAGTTTTTTTTTAATTTTTTTTTAAAGTTTTTTTTTAGACATTTTTTCTCTGCTAATCTATCATGAACACTTGCTGATCAAGTAGTTATTTTGCGGATTGAATGTTTATTACCTATGCAAACTCATGTTATTGCAAGCTGCCTATTTATGATTTAATTTTTTACCATTATTAAAATTATTTGCTGAACAAGGATTTCTGCCTGATGTTTTTTAATTGCAAACAAAATCTTTGTATGCCAACCAAATTATTTAAATGCTGTTTTTTTGTGGCTCACCAAATTTTATAATTGCTAAACATTTAATTAAAAATCTTTATTTAAATACTACTGCTTAGATATCGGAGAAAAAATCATGGATGTCATCATTAATTATTTTTTTTGTACTTGACGATGGAAGCTGCTGATGAGCTATTCTGTAAATTGCTAACGATAAAACGTATGGGACCTGAACATGGAATAACAGTGCACCTCAAACAGCTCACTGCATCAAAGTTTTCGATTGATCACGTTTATTATGAAACTCACCTATACAAGCTCGCGGTCCTGCACCAAACGGTAACCTTCCAATCAGTCTGTGCGTTTCGCTGGTTTGCGAGAATAGCGACGGAACTAAAGATGATTGATTTTAGAAAATGGTATTTTGGCCTTTAATTTGTGATTACGCTTCGAGTGTTTTGTCTCAAGTGAATAATGACGCTGTCTCTTTCTAACGAAACAGTTTCACGATAAAATATCAAAGATTTATGATTTTTTGGCATACAGAATTCAATTTGACAGAATTTTGAATTATGTCGATATTCTCGCAAACCAGCGGTTTGTCTTATTGTTAGCTAAGTGGCGTTTGAGAATTCGAAAGCTATTAAGATAAAGGCTCACGCACGTTTGTACAGTAAAGGTAATCTTTAAGCAATAAATACGAATGTTTGTTTCTTTGTGCGTGTTTTATTTATTACATCAAACCAAACACTATGACACCAGAGATGTGCAAGAAAGTGTAACGTAAACCATACCACCGCGAAAATTAAAGTAGTGACATCTGTAACGCCACCTACGAACTACGTCAAACAAATCCTGCAGTCCAGTGTTAGATATCCCATTTATCAAGGAAGGCTATAAGGCCCCTCGCCCACGGCGACTTTTTGTAGCGATGCAGTCGCGCGTTCAGCAAACGCGCGACATCGTACTTTTAAGTTTCAAACTTTCATATTTAGCCCGGCTTTCAAATGACAGCCAGGCTTTCACATGACATTCAAACTTTCACACGACATCCCGGCTCCCACATAACAGTCCAGGTTTCACAATTTCACTGCATTATTTTCACGCAACTTTATTCCTTGGGCGGAACATGAGCGGCAGTCCCGCTTTGATGGCCTGCACCACGCTGGACAGTGGGTCTACGACGGGATTCCTGACGGTCTCTGGAGCAGGTTCCACTGTGAAGATGGAAAGCACAGCCGCCAATCCGGCTAGTGACTGCATTATACCAAGGCGTTCACCTGCAAAAAATAACAGGTATGTTTATAACGAGTACAAAAAGTAACGGGTTCTTTTTTGCTGGGCGTATTTTTTCAGAGACCGATCTGGTATAGGTAGATTAGGTAGGTAGGTATCTACCTACTTTTCAATTAAGATAATATTACAATGTTTTTCTCGGTCTATCGAGCATGCTTGATCAGCTATATTTAAGGGTGTTATTTAAATGGTTAGCATAGTATTTGTATTTTTGTGAGCAGAAATAGCTAATTGATCAGCAAGTCATGGCCAGCAAACATTCCAAAATCAATCAGCAATTTATGTCATTCATGGATGGCTGTAATTATTTTTATATAGAATATCTATACTAATATATAAAGCTGAAGAGTTTGTTTGTTTGTATGAACGCGGTAATCTCTGGAACTACTGGTCCGATTTGAAAAAAAAAAACAGTGTTTGATAGCCCATTTACAGAGGAACGCTATAGGCTAGGCATATAACATCATACTACGACCAACAGAAGCGGAGCGGAAAACGTTTCAAAATCGGGGAGTTAACAACTATTTCACGCGGTCGAAGTCGCGGGCAGAAGCTAGTTAACTATATGAGCTGCAATAAGCTGCTCCTATTTAATAAAATTTTAAAAAGGAGTGTATTTAATTGGTATGCACCAATTAAATACACTCCTTATAAACATGTTTAAAATTTTAAAAAGACTCCTTTTTAAAATTTTAAACTATAAGAGTTTTTTTTTAATTTTTTTTTTAAGTTTTTTTTTAGACATTTTTTCTCTGCTAATCTATCATGAACACTTGCTGATCAAGTAGTTATTTTGCGGATTGAATGTTTATTACCTATGCAAACTCATGTTATTGCAAGCTGCCTATTTATGATTTAATTTTTTACCATTATTAAAATTATTTGCTGAACAAGGATTTCTGCCTGATGTTTTTTAATTGCAAACAAAATCTTTGTATGCCAACCAAATTATTTAAATGCTGTTTTTTTGTGGCTCACCAAATTTTATAATTGCTAAACATTTAATTAAAAATCTTTATTTAAATACTACCTACTGCTTAGATATCGGAGAAAAAATCATGGATGTCATCATTAATTATTTTTTTTGTACTTGACGATGGAAGCTGCTGATGAGCTATTCTGTAAATTGCTAACGATAAAACGTATGGGACCTGAACATGGAATAACAGTGCACCTCAAACAGCTCACTGCATCAAAGTTTTCGATTGATCACGTTTATTATGAAACTCACCTATACAAGCTCGCGGTCCTGCACCAAACGGTAAATAGAAGTATTTGTTGCTGTTATCATATATTTCGGGATCGAACCTCTCCGGCCTGAACTCCTCAGGGTCGGGAAAGTACTTCGGATCGTTGTGGAGCGACTGCAGTGGGATCATGATCCGGATGTTCTCATCTATCGTTATATTTAACTCTGGGAACGTAAACGGTCTAGTGCACTGTCGGAAAAGGAAGCCGAGAGACGGGAACATCCTTAAACCTTCTTTGAACGCCATCTCCAAGAAAGTCATCTCTTTAATAGAGTCGTACGACAGCTTTCCGCCGTGCTTGGCTAACACGCGGTCGATCTCCTCTTGCACCTTCCTCTGCACGTCCTGGTTGTATGCTAGCTGGTGGAGAGTGTAGCTGGTGGCTGACGAGGACGTCTCGAAGCCGGCTGCGAAGAAGACGAACACTTGGGCACCTATCAGACCATCGTTGAACTCGAGTGTCACAGTCTCAGGAGTACCGTCAGGCTTCTTCTTCTGAATCGACTCGCCGACGATGACACCTTTCTGTTTGCACTCTAACATCAAATCTATGAAGTCCCCTCTCCCGCTAGGTTTGTAGTTCCTCTTCACGAGAATCTCTCTAACAAGCTCGTTGATGTCTTTCTCTACTCGAGTCCAAATCTTCAAGTTCCGAAACATTTCTGGGAAAATCTCTTTTGCGATAGCAATACAAATTTCTTGGGGTCGTATTTTGAAAATTTTGACGCCGAGTTGCCTGAACGCTGAGTTCTCGTCGTTCAATGTGTTTGTATCAAGGCCGAAACCACACGCTCCTATGAAGTCGGTGGTGTACCTCGCCATCAGCTCTCGCGCGTCGATGGACTTGCCCTCAGCAGCTACGGCCAGCGCGCGAGTCTTCATCCTCTCCGCTCTCTCAACTATCAAAGGAAACATAGCCTTCAGCTTCCCTGTAGTGAAAGCAGGAGTCATTCTCTGTCGCAGCAGCTTCCAGAGATCACCTTCAGCGAAAAACAGGTTCTGCATCAGAGGTTCAAACACAGTTTTATGAGGAGTGAAACCTCTCTCGAAGAAATGTGCAAAGTCTGTGATCAAAATCCTCTTGGCAATTTCAGGGTCTCGTATCAGCAATTCTGGACGCGAAGAACGGTAGAATCCCACGACTTGTTCGTTGGGATACCTCCAGTACAGCTCGTCAGCTACTTGTGTCATACTGGCTTTGAACAAGTATCCTTTCAAATTGTTTCCGAAGAGAGGGATCGGTTTATCTGATTTCACACCTCTTTCCTCCCAGTACTTAAAGTTTCTGGTACCATAGAAGTACAGAGAGATCAAGACAATTCCTACTATAGCCACAGTAATCATGTTGCCGCATCTATATAATACTGAGTGATGGCACTTGAATTTGTTCGAAGATTATTCGTTCGCTCCAGAGCGCATTGCACCGTATTCTGTAAGATAGGAAACCGTATTGATATGAATGAACATTAATTAAATAAATAAGACGATTACGTTGTATCTCTTTCCAAATATGCATAAGTCGCAGACGTGGTAATCATTTGATACAAAAGTAAACTTGTGATATACTCACTAACGTTGTCTGTAACTAAATACTGTGTGCTATCATAAATATATGTCACTGAAAAATTGCAAGTTCCACAAGATTGTAATACTTTTTTATTTTCTGGATTCTCGACTTATTCTGGGAAAAAAAAACATTTTCCCGCCATATCTTACAATCTTAAGGCGTTTCCATTTTTTGGTGGCATACATATAAAACTCATCTATTACTGAGTGACTGACAGACAACGCACAGCCGAGACGACTGGTCGTAGAAAGCTGAAATTTGTCATGTACTAAGAGAGGATTTCCCGAAATTCCTGGGATGGGAATGGGAAAAACGAGCCAAGCGCGTACGAAGTAGCGGGCAACAGCTGCTCGCTCCTGCTGTTAGTAATCGAACCTAAACAGGGAGGTTTACTGAGAAATTGTTCGAAATAGTTATCGCGGTCCTGGATCGCAAAGGGCATTTGAAGGAACACGCGTCATTTGATGATTTCCATAAAAAAGGCACCTACTATGACTTTTAAAACTAAAGTATAATATAACGCAAATACGTTTATAAACCGGTTTACTAACTCAGATAACATTTCAATTTAAAAGGCTTAAATATCATCAATTTAAAATGCTACACCGCTGTAACAGTTTCAAACAATCCTATTAACAATATTATGATGGAGGATGGGTGGATGTTTGTTACTCTTTCACGCAAAAACTACTGAACGGATTTGGATGAAATTTGGCACACAGATTTAGAAGATTATTATAGAATTTTTACCCCGATTTACCCACAGGATTGAAACTTATGCGGGTGAAACCGCGGGGCGCTGCTGGTCGATAATATGCATCTTCCCTTGTGGGTTGGTTCAAGGACATCAATACAGATTTTAGGACGCATTATAAACTTAAAACATGAGGAAGTTTCGAACTTTGTGACCCTGACCACTCAGGTATGTATTAATTATGTGTAGGTGTAGGTACATGTTTAGATATATCTATTAGAACAACGAAGTTCAAGGTTATTTTGTAGTTTTGTTAGCTGTTGATATTATATTAATCACAGTTAAGGGAACAACCAACTAGCGAGCTCTTATTATTCCGAAGAATAGAGTTAATTGTTCCAACTTTAAACGAAGTAGGTAATAGTCTTAACAATATTTTTTAAAGTTATCGAACTTAAGTATAGGTCTCTAGCAGCGCCCCGCGGTTTTACCCGCGTAGTTCCCGTTCCCGTGGGAATACGGAGATAAAATATAGCCTATGTTACTCAGGGTAAATATAGCTTTCTAATGGTGAAATAATTTTTTAAATCGGTCCAGTAGTTTTTGAGTTTATTCGTTACATAAAAAAATACAAATCTTTCCTCTTTATAATATTAGTAGAGATTACAATAAATACCAGTTCACACAAAACTAATTACATTTTTATTGCATTCATTTCAAACTAAGAAGTTCACTTTAGTAAAATTGAGATGACATAATACGTACCTACCATCATATTTCATAAACAGAACAAAAAAAAAAAAGAAAACTCACCAATAAAAACGAACTAGTTTTGCCTTAACAACGCACTAACACACAAAACACGACTGTTCGCGACGAAACTTCTTACACAGACTTGCAATAATAAATTGTGTGTGTACCTAATATAATAACTACACAGATATAAATAGATATGTTGTAGTTATCTCCCGCGTCTATGTGTTTAACATCTCCACGGATTTAGTAACTAAGTATATTAATACTTAATAGTAATCTGCGATACTAATACTTAGGTAGATATGTCACAGGATAATTGTGCACATCGAAGTTTGCAATACTTATTTATTTATTTATGTACACACATGATAGGTACTTAAAAAAAGACAATTTTGTACAAAATCGAGAGCACAAAGGTACTGCTTATTTCAATAGAAATTTCTTCCAGCAGACCTGCGACAGAAGTGTGGGATAAGAAATGTAGACACAGTGTGTAAAGAGACAGAGAACTTATGTGACCGGATGATTGCAAAAGTGTAAGATTATAAAATAACTTGAGAGATTGTCAATTATTCAGAATGACTTCGAGAGATTACATGCTATCAAAATCTGATGCGTGAAAAGTATCAAAGTATCCCAATGTTCAGTGAACAATTTATCGAGAGTTTACAATCTCTCAAGATATTTTATAATCTTACGGAGTTTGCTATCGGCAATCCCGAACGATTTGCTATCATTTTTTGAAGAGTTCCGTTTCCTATCATCTCTGTTCTTCATCAGAACTTCACCAAACTAGATAGGGACCACGTTGAAATACTAAAATGCTCTTCCAGATCTCAATAAAATTTAAATGGGACCACACGACAAGCACCAGCTTTCGAATATACGTAAAAAGAATCATCAAAATCGCTACACCCAATACAAAGTTATGTGGTAACAAACACAAAAAAATACAGTCCAGTTGAGAACCTCCTCCTTTTTTGGAAGTCGCTTGAAAATACAGCAAACGAGCATTCAGAACACACAATCACAAATATGTACATACGTTGCTATGGTGACCATCACGTGTATAATCTATACTTCTATACTAATATTATAAAGCTGAAGAGTTTGTTTGTTTGAACGCGCTAATCTCAGGAACTACTGGTTCGAATTGAAAATTTCTTTTTGGGTTGAATAGACCATTTATCGAGGAAGGCTTTAGGCTATATATCATCACGCTTAAGCCAATAGGAGCGGAGCAGCGATAAAGAATGTTGTAAAATCGGGGATTCCACGGGGACGAAGTCGCGGGCAGCAGCTAGTGTTCTCATATTTTTGCGTTTTAATCTATTTGACTGTTCCAAAAATATATTCATCAGGAATTTAACATTGTAACCCTGATATCCCGATTGACGTTTCGTTTACTCTGCATTATACCTGCCGACCTAACTCCTCAGTGAGTCATTCATTACGTAAAAGGGCCTAAAAAGTTCAACCTCATTCATTCATTCATAATAGCAGCAATCAATCAACATACCTTCTCTATTCGTAAGCATGATTCAGCACAAGTGCGCAATACGTATTAGATTTAATTAATTATCTTAGTATCTACTTAGTTAGATTCTTATTTGAAAGAAATACTTTTAACGTTTTATGGGATGGGGTCACATTACTTGTACCGCTGGGCGGGCGGACCGAGCGGGAATCGGACTTGCTGACTAAAAGCCACCCGTGTTCCTTTAAATGGTCTTTGCGTTCCAGGCCGCGCTACCAGCTACCAGCTTACAAGCTGGCAGCTTATTCTTTTTATATTAGGTATTCTATATTCGATTTATCGAAACATTTTTCGCAACCGCTGTTTTACACCTTCCAAAGATTTTATTAATATTCGCTCTATAGGTGAAGAAGTTACCGAAATTAGTAGGTACTTAGTATATTTATTACAAAAACGAATTAAGAATGATGCATCGAAATAAATAAAAGGAAATAACTAAATATTAAGAAAACAAAAACAAAGTTGCATTAATTACATTTTTAGTTAAAGGGTCAATTTACATATGTGCTACTGGAAGCTATTGGTAGCAGTTAGCAGCGGTAGCTTCGGGTTCGTCATTAAATAACCAAAATTAGCCACTTTTATAAAACAACACAAAAAACAACTTTTAACGAATGATTACTTTAATTCGCAATTGAAGATCGTTCTCGAAATTGGAACGTGGAGGTGACGAGGCTTTGAGTGTTGCGATCCTTTTTCTCAGGAACACGTGGTGGTATCAAGTTGTGGTATTGATATCAAATAAGTTGGTCTATTGTTCTTTGTAGATACCTACATACAAAAAGGAGGTTATATAGGTATAACTGCAAATTGGCGATCTGCGTTAACTTAACACAATAAGCCAATCACTTGGTATAAATCTTCGACTATGTCAATACCAGCACAAGAAACTCGTTATTTCGCAATTAACGTAGGGAGATTATGCCGCTTTAATCGTTTGTGCGGCACACTTCCTGTACCCTATAGTTTAGAGGCCACCTCATTGACGTGAGTTGATATTCGAGTTTGATCAGTTTTACTATTGTTGCGCGCCAGAATTAAACAACGAAGATGATTACATTCGGTACTACTAGCGCCATCTAGTATCGAGTAGCAGAACTAATAAAGCCGGGAACCTTCGAAATTTTTCTATGCTAGAACATTCTAGGATTCTCGGACCTTGGTCGGTCGCGACCGATATGTACGCGTACTTTCTGGAGTTCTACTCGGCGCACTATAAAAGGCCGGCACATGTGCCGACCGAGTCCTTATTGCCCGGTTGAGCAGTAACCAGCCTCAATGTGCTGAACTGCGAGTAGTCCATTCAAAAAAAAAAAAAAAAAACCGACCGAGTCAGTATTGGATTTGCGATACAAGTGATAACTTCGAGAGCGATCTTCGACTGCGAACTCAAGTGATTAATAGTGCGATTGTGTTTTGTGATTAGTGAGTTTATAGTGTAATTAGTGTGGTGTAAATTAAAGTGTCATCTTTGTTTATTGAATCGGCTGATTTTAATTGTAACGAACCCGAAGCTCGTAACAATTGGTGTCAGAAGTGGGATTTAAAAGATGCCGATTCTACCAAAGGACGACACTGAGGGTATCCGTACCCGTAGTCAACGCCAGTAAGAAACGGACCAGAGGCGTTTTGGAGGTGCAACGCCGCAGACGACGGAGAGACAGATGCCGACCATGGAGGCCGGCTCGTCCGCAGTAGCTTCAGCGTCATCATCAGCACCAGACTTTGCTGCTCTGATGATGATGCTGCAGG
The DNA here is from genome assembly GCA_905332915.2 of Hecatera dysodea. Lineage (NCBI taxonomy): Eukaryota > Metazoa > Arthropoda > Insecta > Lepidoptera > Noctuidae > Hecatera > Hecatera dysodea. The sequence goes on along the minus strand of HG995314.1, from coordinate 11,906,157 downwards.
AGCAGACTCGCCGCCAGGAGGAACAGGCCCGTCGCCAGGAAGAGCAGGCTCGTCGTTTAGAAGAGCAGCTGCAGCGTGACAAGGAGGAGCAGGCCCGCCGCCAGGAGGAACAGGCCCGTCGCCAGGAAGAGCAGGCCCGTCGTTTAGAAGAGCAGGCCCGTCGTTTAGAAGAGCAGCTGCAGCGTGACAAGGAGGAGCAGGCCCGCCGCCAGGAGGAACAGGCCCGTCGCCAGGAAGAGCAGGCCCGTCGTTTAGAAGAGCAGCTGCAGCGTGACAAGGAGGAACAGGCCCGCCGCCAGGAGGAACAGACCCGTCGGTTGGAAGAACAGCTCCAACGTGACAAGGAGGAGCAGGCGCGCCGCCAAGAAGAACAGATGTTCCTCATGAAGGATCTGCATGCCACTTTCGGCAAAGAAATTAAGGTTGTAAAGGAAAAGGTGGTTCAGCACGAGAACCGCCTGACGGAAGCTGAAACACGAATAGACCAAATTAGTCATCAGGTTGACAACGTGATAGTTGATGTGAGGAAAACGCTGGACAACCTTAAAAGAGATGGAATTGCAACCACTGTAGCTACTACAGCTTCTCTACGTGGATTCAAAGTGCCGCCGTTCGATGGAACATCTTCCTGGTCGGCATACAAAATGCAATTTGAAGCTGTTATGAAGGCGAACGGGTGGAGTAAGGACCAGGCCATGACTGCTCTCACCCTAGGCCTCCGCGACCAGGCCCTCACTATCCTGGAAGCCCTCGGTAGCGAGGTGACTTACGAGCAGCTGTTTGAGGCACTGGAAGCTAGGTATGGCGACGCTCATCTGGAACACGTGTTTCGGGCGCAGCTAAAGGATCGCGTGCAACGCAGCGGTGAAAACCTGCAGCAGTGGGCCCTTGAGGTGGAGAAGCTTGTTAGAAAAGCATACCAGTCTGTACCTGCGCTCATTCAAGGGAACCTGGTGCAAGCATTTATCGACGGCATCCGCGACCTTGAAGTTAGAGCTGCCGTGAGGCGCGGGCATCATGAGAAGCTTAAAGACGCCTTGGCACATGCACTGGAGGTAGAAGCTGCGCGGCAGGATTATCGTTCCCATCGCGTCAGGGAGGTTGCAGCGGCTACAGTTCGCGACCGTTTTAAAGGATACAGCCCTAAATGCTATGGTTGTGGGGAAAGGGGACACCTACGGTCCAGTTGCCCTAAGCGAACTGCTCAAAGGGCAGATAGCCGACCTCTAGCAGGTAGAGCGGCTGACAACCGCGGACAGCGATTGGAAGAGTACGACTTGGTGGTCGAAGGTCGTAGCGGGAGATCTCATGGCAACGCAGATGCATTATCAAGAAGACCTTGCCCTGAAGACTGCAAGCATTGTACTCGGCAAGAGGGTAAAGAAGTCGTACCTGTGAGGATGATCAAGACAGATCTTAGAAACGAGTGGAAGGAAAACTTGGAACGTGCACAGCAGGATGATTTGGACATCAAGCCGATTCTGGAGTGGATAAAGGCCAGTGCTCCGAAGCCTACGTGGAGTGATGTCTCAGCGATGAGTTCAATCACAAAAAGCTATTGGGCCCAATGGGACAGCTTAGTGATACAAGATGGAGTCCTGTGCCGTAAATGGGAAAATGCTCGGGGAGACAACTGTCATTTGCAAATGGTTGTCCCTAAAGCTAAAATACCGGATGTTCTACAGCTGTACCATAATAGTTGTTCAGGAGGCCATATGGGAGTAAAACGGACTCTACTGAAGATACGGGAACGGTTTTACTGGGTCCACTGTCGTGACGATGTTGAGGACTGGTGTCGCAAGTGTACAAGTTGTGCGGCTGTAAAAGGACCTCAGACTCGTAGCAGAGGTGCATTGAGATTGTACAATGTTGGTGCACCATGGGAAAGGATAGCGCTAGACGTTGCGGGACCGTTTCCCGAAAGTGAAAGTGGTAACAAGTATTTCATGGTGGTTATGGATTATTTCACTAAGTGGCCGGAAGTCTTCGCCATTCCAAACCAAGAAGCTTCAACAGTTGCGGATAAACTAGTTCATGAAGTCTTCTGTCGTTTTGGAGTACCCTTAGAGATTCACAGCGATCAAGGAAGGAATTTTGAGTCCCAAATATTCCAGGAAACTTGCCGAGTTATGGGTACTCATAAAACGAGGACAACTTCTTACCACCCACAATCGGATGGAATGGTGGAACGATTTAATCAGACATTGGAGAGATATCTGGCCAAAGTTGTGGAAAACCGGCAACGGGATTGGGACAAGCACATACAACCGTTTTTGCTGTCATACCGAAGTGCTGTTCATGAAAGCACGTCAGTGACACCAGCTTTCGCAAACTTTGGAAGAGAATTGCGGCTGCCTGCAGACCTGATCACCGGAATACCACCTGATGCTGCACGCTGTATAACCGATTATGCGAATGACTTGCGGAACAAAATGAACGACATTCATGAGCACGTCAGACAATCGGGCCAGCAAATGTCTGAAAAGATGAAAACCCGCTATGACCGCAAAATGAACAATAAAGGGTTCGAGGAAGGTTCACTAGTGTGGTTGCACAATCCAGTTCGCAGCAAAGGGAAATCTCCTAAGCTCCAAGCTAAATGGGACGGACCGTACCGGATTGTGACAAAGATCAATGACGTAACCTACCGTATACAGAAAGGTACAAGAAGCGCTCCTAAGATCGTTCATGTTGATCGTCTGGCGCGTTATTATGGCGCCGATAATGCTCGGGACGAGCATGTCTCAGGAGGGGGCAGTGTTGCGCGCCAGAATTAAACAACGAAGATGATTACATTCGGTACTACTAGCGCCATCTAGTATCGAGTAGCAGAACTAATAAAGCCGGGAACCTTCGAAATTTTTCTATGCTAGAACATTCTAGGATTCTCGGACCTTGGTCGGTCGCGACCGATATGTACGCGTACTTTCTGGAGTTCTACTCGGCGCACTATAAAAGGCCGGCACATGTGCCGACCGAGTCAGTATTGGATTTGCGATACAAGTGATAACTTCGAGAGCGATCTTCGACTGCGAACTCAAGTGATTAATAGTGCGATTGTGTTTTGTGATTAGTGAGTTTATAGTGTAATTAGTGTGGTGTAAATTAAAGTGTCATCTTTGTTTATTGAATCGGCTGATTTTAATTGTAACGAACCCGAAGCTCGTAACACTATGTTTAGCAATCTCCTGCTTGACTGTATTGATGTTTAGATCCTCATGTACATATGTATATATTTGTTGCTTACGGAGTAGTATGTTAAAAATGGCTCTTAATGTTTTGCTCTGGAATCTTTCGAGACTCTTGATATTGTTGTTACCCCACATTTGAATACCAAACGTCCATATTGGTTTCAGTATGGTCTTATACATACATACCTATTAGGTTGGGGAAAAAGTCTTTTCGCATTATAGTATGTATGAATTTGTAATAAAATCTCTTTGGCTATACTATTTGTATCTGGCTGCAGGCCCGCCGTAAGCGGGCGTGCAAGGCGTGCACCGCACGCGGGCGGCACGTCCAAGGGGGCGGCAAATCGAGCGACTCATTACGTAAAGTCATAGTCATAATATTTAGCCACCTCACCTACAGCATAAGAAATATCATCGCATCGAAAAAAAAACCGAAGGCTCTATTTTATCCGTCAGCAGGTACCGCAGGAAACGCCCGCCCCCGTTTAGACTCAAATTCAATACAAGTATCCATAGTCGTATTCTATGAAAAGCATTATTCGCGAAGTTTTGGGGATTGACTCTGAGCTTATTTCTCAGGTAGGTTAGGTAGGTACTTGTTGAGCACGCCACCATCATAGTATAAACAGGGGTAGTAGTTTATCTTCATACAAACGCACCGCGCGCGGCTTGTATGTGTGCGCCATAGTATCTATGCGTCGACGCACGCACACTTTAACAAGTCTCGACCCGTTTCTCAGTGCGTCAGTCGGGGCTAACACTGCACGAGGTTCGCGCGTCACCGCTAAATAAATAAAAAATGTCTGACAGTCGCAGGAGAACGTATTGCTGTGTGTTTGGGTGTCTCAATAATTCATCGATTCCAGAATTATCTCTGTTCAGATTACCTAATGAACAGGAAAGGTAAGCTAGTCACTTATTCTAGCATATAATTTTTACTTGATGATGAGATACCTAAGTACCTACTTACTTATTTTTCTATCACACAGAGAAAGTAGGTAGGTAGGCCTAATTTCCTACTAGAATATTGTTGCGCGCCAGAATTAAACAACGAAGATGGCTGCATTCGGTACTACTAGCGCCATCTAGTATCGAGTAGCAGAACTATTGAAGTCAAGGACCTTCGAGATTTTTCTATGCTAGAATTCTCGGACCTTAGTCGGTCGCGACCGATATGTACGCGAACTTTCCGGAGTTCTACTCGGCGCTCTATATAAGGCCGGCACATGAGCCGACCGAGTCAGTATTGGAATTGCGATACAAGTGATAACTTCGAGAGCGATCTTCGACTGCGAACTCAAGTGATTAATAGTGCGATTGTGTTTCGTGATTAGTGAGTTATAGTGTAATTAGTGTGGTGTTAAATAAAGTGTAATTTTTTGGTTATTGAATCGGCTGATTTTATTGTAACGAACCCGAAGCTCGTAACAATTGGTGTCAGAAGAGTGGATTTAAAAGATGCCGATTCTACCGAAGGACGACACTGAGGGTATTCGTACCCGTAGTCAACGCCAGCAAGAGACGGACCAGAGGCGTTTTGGAGGTGCAATGCCGCAAACGACGGAGAGACAGTTGCCGACATTGGAGGCCGGCTCGTCCGCAGTAACTCCAGCATCATCATCAGCACCAGACTTTGCTGCTCTGATGATGATGCTGCAGGAACAGGCTCGTCGTCAGGAGGAACAGGCTCTTCGATTGGAAGAACGGCTGCAGCGTGACAAGGAGGAACAGGCCCGCCGCCAGGAAGAACAGGCCCATCGTTTAGAAGAGCAGCTGCAGCGTGACAAGGAGGAACAGGCCCGCCGACAGGAGGAACTGGCTCGCCGTCAGGAAGAACAGGCCCGTCGATTGGAAGAACAGCTGCAGCGTGACAAAGAGGAGCAGGCGCGTCGCCAGGAAGAACAGATGTTCCTCATGAAGGATCTGCATGCTACTTTCGGCAAAGAAATAAAGGTTGTAAAAGATAAGGTGGTTCAACACGAAAACCGCCTGATAGAAGCTGAAACCCAGATTGTGGAAATAAAGAAAACGCTGGACAACCTGAAAGTAGGAGATGGAATTGCAACCTCCGTAGCAACTACTCCTTCGCCACGGGGATTCAAAGTGCCGCCGTTCGATGGAACATCTTCCTGGTCGGCCTACAAAATACAATTTGAGGCCGTTATGCAGGCGAACGGGTGGAATAAAAATCAGGCCATGACTGCCCTCACACTAGGTCTGCGGGACCAGGCCTTAACTGTTCTGGAAGCTCTCGGCAAGGAAGTAACTTACGAGCAGCTCCTTGAGGCACTGGAAGCTAGGTATGGTGACGCTCATCTGGAACACGTGTTTCGGGCGCAGCTGAAGGATCGCGTGCAACGTAGCGGTGAAAACCTGCAGCAGTGGGCCCTTGAAATAGAGAAGCTGGTCCGGAAAGCATACCAGTCTGTACCTGCGCTCATTCAAGGGAACCTGGTGCAGGCATTTATCGACGGCATCCGCGACCTTGAAGTTAGAGCTGCCGTGAGGCTCGGGCACCACGAGAAGCTTAAAGACGCCTTGGCACATGCATTGGAGGTGGAAGCTGTGCGGCAGGATAATCGTTCCCATCGCATCAGGGAGGTTGCAGCGGCTACTGTTCGCGACCGGTTTAAAGGATACAGCCCTAGATGCTATGGCTGTGGGGAAAGGGGCCACCTACGGTCCAGTTGCCCTAAGCGAACTGTAGATAGGGAAGATAGTCGATCTCCGGAGGGCAGGGCGGTTAACAGCACCGCCCAGCAACTGCAGGGAAACGAGTAAAAGCCAGGACTGCGGGGCGGGTGCTGGCTGATGTTCAGAGAGCCCCAAGGATTTTGATCTCACAAACCCATGATGGGAACAGCCTAATCATCAAGGGCGAGGTCAACGGAACGCCATGTAAACTGACGATTGACACTGGAGCTTCTCGTACGGTTGTCAGTTCCCAACTAGTAAGTCGGTTCCTTGGGGACTCCGCATACAACCGAGACCGCATAAATTTGGTGACAGCCACCGGCCAGCGTATACCCGTCCGTGGAGAGAAAGTGATGGAGTTACAGCTAGGCAACAGAATCTATCTTCATAATGTCATCGTGGCTGATATCATGGACGACTGCATTTTGGGCCTAGACTTTATGAGGAAGAACTATTGTGAGATCGACGTTAAGCAAGGTGTTTTGAAATGTGGAACAGAGGAACTTTTCATGGAAGGGGCATTACCAGGAAATGTGTACAGCCTAAAGAAGATTGTTCTTCCTCCGAGATCGGAAACGATTGTGCCGGTTAGGCTTCCTCGAAATCCTGGGCAGACTCATCGGTGTGTACTTGTGGAAAGGGTAGACAGTGACCTTCCATGGAAAGTGGCACGTACTTTGGTTAGAGCCACTGACATCTCAAGAGTACCTGTGCTGAACCTTTGTGATAAGGAACAGATGATAGATAAGGGCACGCTGATTGGTACATGTGAGGAAGTGGATTGGTTACGTCGAAGCCAATATGTATCGACTGGGAACCTTAGCAAGGATGCACAAACGAAAGTGACCACACTTTTAGACGACTGTCGCAGCGTTCTGTCCCAAAATGAAATGGTCAAGGCGAAGAGAATGTTACTGAAGTATGCCAATGTTTTCTCTTCAAATGATGCTGACATCGGGAAGACTGGCTTAGTTCAACACAAAATAAACACAGGAGAAGAGTTGCCTATCCGTCAGCGGCCAAGGAGATTGCCGGTAGCGCGTGAAAAGGAAGTGGAAACTATGATTGAGGGAATGGTTAAGGATGGTGTCATAGAACCTTCATCGAGTCCATGGTGTTCACCTGTAGTGCTGGTAAGAAAGAAGGACGGCAGCATGCGGTTTTGTGTTGACTACCGTCGTCTGAATGACGTTACGAAGAAGGACAGCTATCCTTTGCCAAGAATTGATGACACGTTGGACATGCTTACTGGAGTAAAGTGGTTTAGCACGTTGGACCTAAAAAGTGGCTACTGGCAGGTTCAAATTGATCCTAAGGACAAGGAGAAAACTGCATTCTCGACAGGAAAGGGTCTATGGCAATTTAAAGTCATGCCGTTTGGATTGTGTAACGCTCCGGCAACGTTTGAAAGGTTGATGGAACTGGTACTAACCGGGTTAATTGGCGATGCTTGTCTAGTCTACTTAGATGACATCATCATCGTAGGCCGTACGTTTGATGAACATCTGCAAAACCTGGAACGCGTGCTCATGAAGATCCAGAGTGCAAACCTCAAGTTAAGTCCAAAGAAGTGTTCATTCTTCAAACGGCAAGTTAGCTTTTTGGGATATGTAGTGTCGGAAAAAGGTATCCGCACGGATCCAGAGAAAATCGCCGCAGTCAAGGACTGGCCAATTCCAAAAGACAAGACGCAGGTCAGAGCATTTTTGGGTTTGTGCTCCTATTATCGGCGATTCGTCAAGAACTTTGCTGACATAGCGAAACCCCTGCACAAGCTAACCGAGGAGAAGCGACATTTCTGCTGGGACGAGAGTTGCGACATTGCATTCCAGGAGCTCAAGGAACGTCTGTGCAAAACACCTATTTTGGGGTATCCTGATACCGGCAAGGAATTTATAGTTGACACAGATGCAAGCGATATAGGACTTGGCGGTGTGTTATCTCAACGGAATGGCGATCAAGAGGTTGTGATAGCGTACTTCAGCAAATCTCTGTCGAAGCCAGAAAGGAATTATTGTGTCACGCGACGGGAATTACTTGCTGTGGTCAAGTCATTGCAGCATTTTAGCAAATATCTGCTGGGGCGGAAATTCCACTTACGGACTGACCATGCTGCACTGAAATGGTTATTACAGTTCAAAAATCCAGAAGGACAAGTTGCGAGATGGATTGAACTACTTCAAGAATACGACTTTGTGATTGAACATCGCAGCGGGAAATCTCATGGCAACGCAGATGCATTATCAAGAAGACCTTGCCCTGAAGACTGCAAGCATTGTACTCGGCAAGAGGGTAAAGAAGTCGTACCTGTGAGGATGATCAAGACAGATCTTAGTAACGAGTGGAAGGAAAACTTAGAACGTGCACAGCAGGATGATTTGGACATTAAGCCGATTCTGGAGTGGATAAAGGCCAGTGCTCCGAAGCCTACGTGGAGTGATGTATCAGCAATGAGTTCAATCACAAAAAGCTATTGGGCCCAATGGGACAGCTTAGTGATTCAGGATGGAGTCCTGTGCCGTAAATGGGAAAATGCTCAGGGAGACAACTGTCATTTGCAAATGGTTGTCCCTAAAGCTAAAATACCGGATGTTCTACAGCTGTACCATAATGGTTGTTCAGGAGGCCATATGGGAGTTAAACGGACTCTACTGAAGATACGGGAACGGTTTTACTGGGTCCACTGTCGTGACGATGTCGAGGACTGGTGTCGCAAGTGTACAAGTTGTGCGGCTGTAAAAGGACCTCAGACTCGTAGCAGAGGTGCATTGAGATTGTACAATGTTGGTGCACCATGGGAAAGGATAGCGCTAGACGTTGCGGGACCGTTTCCAGAAAGTGAAAGTGGTAACAAGTATTTCATGGTGGTTATGGATTATTTCACTAAGTGGCCGGAAGTCAGTGGTTCGCCCGCGCGCGCTAGCAGTAAGACGTGTTACAAATCACTTCGTTAAAAATAAATATTGTCCGCTGTTCCAAGAGCAATATCGATACAGTATTAAACTTAAAAAATTGCATATACTTTAGTACAAGAGTAAGCAATTTAATATCTATGACTTCATCATAAAAAGTGAAGAAATAAGCAGTTTTTTGTTTACCTAACACTCACAACAAAAGCATTACAAGTTCAAGCAACAGTGAGTCACAGCTTCGCGAGCCGCTTTGGAGACGCCCCTACTCGCTGATTGGCGGTGAGTCAGAACGCACGACACCGCTCGTTGCGCTACCTTATATGGTCACAAATTCGCAGTTGCCCTGTTTCGTGGACACAGGTACGAGATATTGTTCGCTAATTTCAACACCAAGTGTCAAGACTGGCCGGCTAAATGGAACTAGGAGCGGCATCGTATTGAACGAGGCTCAGGTTCGATTCTGAATATCGTCCTTTCGTTTTGCTGTTTTTATTTATTTTTGCTTGCCTTTTATTTTGTCTCTCCTGCCATTTGGAAACAATTGCTGTTCACTCTCTGCCATTACACGCTTATTTACTTTTTTTTTACAATAATTTTAATATGGCTGATGAGGAGTCGCCCACTAAGAAGATCCAGAACGCTCTTCAGCGTAACGTCACTACCAGAGCGAACAAAAGGCAAGCTCTTGGCTCTCCACCACAGACCACTGTAACTACTGAAGGTGTGTTATCGCGAGGTGACATTCGAGACATTGTCCAGGAAGTAATGAAGTCTGAGTTTTCTGTAATGTTGGCTAAATTCAAGGACACTATGAAAGCTATGTTGAACAGCGAGTTAAAGTCAATTAATACGAAAATTGATGCCATGGATGATTCAATGAAATTCATGAATAGTCAGTATGAGGATTTACTTAAGGAGCATACTGCATACAAGGAGACTATAGTGGTTCTGCAGAAGGAAAATTCTGATATGAAAAATAGTATGCATTCCCTAACAGTGCGCTTGGATCAGCTTGAACAGCAAACGCGATCAAACAATATTGAAATTCAGTGTTTACCTGAGAAAAAACAGGAAAATCTGTCTAAAATTGTATCGGATATATCTAAAGTCATTGGATGTGATGTAGAAGAAAGAGATTTTTTGCACTACACCAGGGTTGCCAAGCTTAACCCTGGTAATACCCGACCACGATCGATTATAGTACAACTGTCTTCCCCTCGACTTCGTGACGAGTTCCTAGCTTCTTCCATTAAGTTTAACAAGAAAAATAAGGAAAATAAACTAAACAGCACACATCTCGGATACTCCGGACCAAAAACCGCAATTTATATCACTGAACATCTGTCCCCGACATACAAGGCGTTGCACGCTGCTACGAGGATCAAAGCCAGGGAACTTGGATATAAATTTGTATGGATTCGGGGTGGCAAAATTTTTATGAGGAAGACGGAAGAATCTGAGCACATCATGGTCAGAAACACGGACGTATTAAATAAGTTAACCTAGCTTTTATTCCTAGATGTGTAATAGTAGTATTGGCATTTTGTTTTTGTCAAAATTCACGGACATTAATATTTATTATCAAAATACAAGAGGTCTACGGACAAAGACACATAACTTTTGTCGTCAGTTGTCAATAGAAAGCTATGATATTGTAATATTAACTGAAACGTGGTTGAATAATAGCGTCTTAAGTGCAGAGCTTTTTGACGATAGATATATAGTGTACAGAAGAGACAGAGACAGTGGAAAAAAAGATGGAGGGGGTGTATTGATCGCTGTGCTAAAAAAAATAAATTCGAAACGTATGGCTCAATGGGAAAGCCAGTGTGAAGATCTTTGGGTAGTTATCGAGGTTCCGTTCATGAAACCTATTTGCCAAATAGCTCTGTGTGCTGTGTATTTGCCACCCCCTGTTGTACGTGGTACCTTGGACCACTTTTTGGATTCTTGCAATTTAATGTTAGAACGGACGGGCTTACACGCCTGTATTGTTGGCGATTTTAACTTGGGTAACATAAAGTGGAACTTGTTAAATGACTCAGCAAATAACTATACTCCTCCTGGGTTCAGTAGTATTCTAATAGATTTTACTGACATGCACAAATTAGCACAGCTTAACGACATAACGAATGTGTCTGGACGAATATTAGATCTTGTTTTAACTAACGTGCCTTCCAGTAGTGTTACTACAGCTCAAAATCCCCTTAGTGTAATTGATGTCCTACATCCTCCAATCGAAATCCGGCTAAGAGCGAGTAAAGAAATCTACCTTCCATACAACTTGCATAATAGAAGACCTAACTTTTTCAAACTAGATTACGTAAAAATCTGCCATGATCTTGATAGTATAGACTGGGATATTGTGTTTCAGGAAACTACTGATGTTAATGAAATGCTACGTATGTTTTACGAAACAATTCAGAGCATAATACAATTGCATGAGCCGAGCAAGTCTACCTATAAACATAAAAAATATCCTCCTTGGTTTGATAAAAACTTAATAAGAGCCTTAAAGGAGAAGGAGAAAATAAGATTCCGTTACAAAGTTTATAAAAACCCTATGGACGAGCTCGAACTCAAATTATTGGGCAAAAGGTGTTCCAAATTAGCAATGGAATCGTATAATAATTACATAAAAGCTATAGAGGATGATATCTCAAAGAACCCAAAGCGCTTCTGGGCATATATTAAGGACAAAAGAGGTGGCTTCAGTTCTTTCCCTGCCACAATGACAAACGGAACCGTCGTGACATCAGACAGTCTGAAAATATGCGAAATGTTTGCCACACACTTTTTCTCTGCCTTTAGTCATGCAAATGTAACTCAAAATGAACCAGTCTCTGATTTTCTACTTAATATGAAAAATAATAGTCTTTCACTAACGGCGCCTGTAATTGATCGCGAGAGCTTATTGAGCAAACTTAAGGAATTGGATATTCGCAAAGGCGCTGGCCCTGATGGTATTCCGCCAATTTTCATTTCTAAGTGCGCCCACTCTTTGCTTTACCCATTAGTTACGATTTTCAATAAGTCTCTTAGCTCAGGTGTATTTCCAGACACCTGGAAAAAAGCAAAAGTGGTGCCTATTTATAAAAGCGAAGAGAAGGACCACATTCATAATTATAGACCTATCTCTATACTGTCAACCTTCGCAAAGGTTTTTGAGTCTCTAATTTGTCCCTATATTCAATCACACTTTAAACTCTACTTGAGCGATTCTCAACATGGTTTTGTGGGTTCTAGGTCAACTAGCACTAACCTTGCGACTTTTACTGAAATGTTGTCGGATGCCATCGACTGTGGCAAGCAGGTGGACGTAATTTACACAGATTTCAGTAAAGCTTTTGACCGTGTTCCTCACCATATACTTATGTCGAAGCTTTCTGCGTATGGAATTACTGGCACACTTCACACCTGGTTAAAGTCATATTTGGAAAATCGACTCTACTTTGTCGCAGTCAATGGCTTCCAATCTGAAACTTTCAGGGTAACTTCGGGGGTACCTCAAGGCTCACATGTCGGTCCTGTTATGTTTAATGTTTTCGCTAACGATATCCCACACTGCCTCAAATTCTCAGAATGCTACATGTATGCAGACGACCTGAAGTTCTCCAGGGTTATCGAATCAAGCGATGATACTGAATTACTTCAGAGTGATGTTGACTCATTAATTCAATGGTGTAGCGATAACGGAATGGCATTAAACGTCAAAAAGTGTTACCATGTGAAATTCACCCGGAAAAAGAAAGTGACAGCTAGTGTATACTATGTGGGCGCTAATGTTATCCAAGAGGTGACTCAAGTAAGAGATTTAGGCGTTATTTTTGACAATGCACTGACATTTGTACCTCACGTAGAAAATATAATAAGAAAGGCTTCTAGAATGCTGGGTTTCGTTCTAAGGAATGTTGCTAACTTCAAGCGTAATAGTACCAAGATTTTAATGTACAACAGTATCGTTCGAAGTATCTTGGAATACTGCAGCACAATCTGGAGACCTCATTATGCTACGCACAACCTTAGATTAGAGCGAATTCAAAAGAGATTTCTATGGCATCTAGCTTATGCCAGCGGAATCGTTAAAAAAAAGCGGTCATATGAGGCTAGACTTTCTCACTTTAGGATGGTATCACTAGAGAGACGCAGGAAAATCGCCGATTCCATTTTCTTGTACAAAATACTGCGGTCTAAAATAGATTGTCCCCAATTACTGTGCAGATTTCGGTTTCGGACCCCTGCTAGACTTCCTCGCGCTCCTATAACTCCCTTATACCCACCTCCCCGTAGAACAGTACTGGGCTCAAGCTCTATCGTCCCTCGGCTTTGTAAACTGCTAAACAGCTACAGCGATCTGGTTGACGTGCATTCTGACTCATTTGGAAAGTTCCACAGAGTAACCGTTAGCAATTTGTAGATTATTCCGTGTATTTTTAAGAACATTTAAGACTGATATTAATCTTATTTTGTGTTTTTAATAGGTTTTTTTTTATGTACTTTGCATTTAATTTTATAGCATGGTGCAAATTTTAAATTGTATCATAGTTCTTACTTTTATGGGGCATGCGGTGCTAACCTATAATAAACTGTAATACTAACCTTAGTTAATAGAACAACATTTGTGTATTAAATTGTACGAGTATATACAGTTGTTGGTTGGCCAAAAATAAATAAATAAATAAATAAATAAATAAATAAGTCTTCGCCATTCCAAACCAAGAAGCTTCAACAGTTGCGGATAAACTAGTTCATGAAGTCTTCTGTCGTTTTGGAGTACCCTTGGAGATTCACAGCGATCAAGGAAGGAATTTTGAGTCCCAAATATTCCAGGAAACTTGCCGAGTTATGGGTACTCATAAAACGAGGACAACTTCTTACCACCCACAGTCGGACGGAATGGTGGAACGATTTAATCAGACATTGGAGAGATATCTGGCCAAAGTTGTGGAAAACCGGCAACGAGATTGGGACAAGCACATACAACCGTTTTTGCTGTCATACCGAAGTGCTGTTCATGAAAGCACGTCAGTGACACCAGCTTTCGCAAACTTTGGAAGAGAATTGCGGCTACCTGCAGACCTGATCACCGGAATACCACCTGATGCCCCACGCAGTATAACCGATTATGCGAATGACTTGCGGAACAAAATGAACGACATTCATGAGCACGTCAGACAATCGGGTCAGCAAATGTCTGAAAAGATGAAAACCCGCTATGACCGCAAAATGAACAATAAAGGGTTCGAGGAAGGTTCACTAGTGTGGTTGCACAATCCAGTTCGCAGCAAAGGGAAATCTCCTAAGCTTCAAGCTAAATGGGACGGACCGTACCGGATTGTGACGAAGATCAATGACGTGACCTACCGTATACAGAAAGGTACAAGAAGCGCTCCTAAGATCGTCCATGTTGATCGTCTGGCGCGTTATTATGGCACTGATAATGCTCGGGACGAGCATGTCTTAGGAGGGGGCAGTGTTGCGCGCCAGAATTAAACAACGAAGATGGCTGCATTCGGTACTACTAGCGCCATCTAGTATCGAGTAGCAGAACTATTGAAGTCAAGGACCTTCGAGATTTTTCTATGCTAGAATTCTCGGACCTTAGTCGGTCGCGACCGATATGTACGCGAACTTTCCGGAGTTCTACTCGGCGCTCTATATAAGGCCGGCACATGAGCCGACCGAGTCAGTATTGGAATTGCGATACAAGTGATAACTTCGAGAGCGATCTTCGACTGCGAACTCAAGTGATTAATAGTGCGATTGTGTTTCGTGATTAGTGAGTTATAGTGTAATTAGTGTGGTGTTAAATAAAGTGTAATTTTTTGGTTATTGAATCGGCTGATTTTATTGTAACGAACCCGAAGCTCGTAACAATATATTAGGTAGATACTTTTGATCTATCAATTGATTTGCCGCTATTGCATTTAAGTAGGTAAGTACTTACAGTTGTAAAATCAAACCATTGTTGAACTTTATTGACTAATGATCAATGAATTAGTTATACAGAGATGTGTTAAAGTGACAACCCTAAGACAGTAGGCAATTATATCGCGAATTAGGCCGGAGATAACCTACTTCCCCTCTTTATACTATGCCACCATTGTGGCGATAAGTCCCCTCTTTGAGGAGTGGTTGGAGTGGAGCAACGGCGTTCTCAGCACCGGTACACACCGGACACGGGTGTTTCGGGAGGTACCTGTTTTTTAATCCACGGGAGGACACGTCCGGGTGTCGCAGTAATGCTAGCGAAGGAGGAGGCGGAACGCGTGCTAGAAACCTCACGCCCCAGCCGCCGCAACAGAAGAAGACGCCCCGGGCGTTGGGAAACGCAGGGCGATTCCCGGCCACCGTAGGCGTGGGCCTGCGGATGGCGAGCTATGGGTGGCTCGCCGTCCGATAGCAACCAGGCCCGAGTCGACGGCGCGTCGTGTTCCACGCGCGCCTCAAAGAGCCGTCAGCAAAGAAGAAGGGGCCCCATAGGGTCAGTGCCTGCTAGGGTACAGGATTTTTGTTCGAAAGAGTCACCGCGGCCCTGGAACGCAAAGGACACAAGAAGGATCACGGGTGGGTTTTAGTCAGTAAGAGTCTGACACTCCCTTCCGCTCCGCCCAGAGCGGGAGAAGTAATTTGATGATTTCCCATCCAAAAAAAAAGCCGGTATTATCGGTATTGCACGCGGGCGATCAAACAGCTAGCAGCGGCCCTGATCTGGCGGCGTAGCATCTAAATTGTTTTCATCAAAACTTAAATTCTACATACTCACTCACATTAATAAGATTTAATTTTAAATTAGTCTTAGTATTTGAAGGTGGTCCCTTTCTAGTTTGGTGAAGATCTGATGAAAAACAGAGATGATAGGAAACGAAACTCTTCGATAAATGATAGCAAATCTGTCGGGATAGCTGAAATCGTATGTTTGTTTATTGTTTACACCAAAGTGATTGGTACGTTGGTAAAAAAGTGATTGGTAGGTGGAAGGGGGGGGGGGGGAGAGGGGGTGTAGGTAGGGCGACGACGCCCAAGACTTGTTATACTGTATTTGCGTACCCTAGCGAATACGCGAACTTATGAATTATGAAAATTGGTCAGAGTTATAATAAATGAAACAATACAATAATCTCAAAAAATAATCTTTACTTATACAACCATTTTTTACACACTCACACACGCACGGCGAGACGAAACCAACACACATCATAGAAAAATAACAAATTTGTTGAAAAATAATTAAAAAAAAACATCAAGGAACAGAAAACAGTATAATATAAATATTTATTATTATGTACAGATATTAAGAGTATCTCGCACTCATATTGGTAAAAAAATCCTAATAATACACTAGTTTCATGTTATTGCAGATTTTTCGAGACATTTTTCGAGGTTTGCCGAAACTTTTACGAGTTCGGCGAAATTATGAGATCATTACTACAACATTGTAAATGCAATAAGTAATTTAAAAAAATATATATTTCTTTTATATTTCGTTGCTGTTATGTAACATATTGGTTTTGTTAGCAATTCCTCTGTATATTTGAATCAAAATACTTTTTCATTATTACTTTAAATATATGGATCACTTTTTATATTTTTATTGATAGGCTAGTGCTAAGCTAAGCTAGTGGCTCAGGTGAGATAGTGGTCAGACTTAGTCTGATGGTAAGCGATGATGTGGTCGAGATCTAGCACACTTGCCTACATTACACAATTTAATTAAATGTAAAATGAGCATTTACTTAAAAAATCTCCTTTTTCTACCTGATATGTCTCATTGGTCTTTTATACATAGAAGATAAAGTTAAATGATGATCATGTTGAGCGTTTCATCCAAATTTTTGTGAAGATTTTCGGATCCAATAATACTTAGTACAACAGTATAGCCAACCTGTCATCTTTTATAATATTTCTGACATTTAAAGATATTGAGTATTATGAGAAAAGTAAGGTAAATTAAATAGCAGTGTTGAATAAAAACAACTAAAAAAATAATATTGAAAATAAAAATCTATAAGTTTTGTGTACAGCGCCATCTAACGGTAGTTGTAAGCAATATCATGAAACTAGTGGCGACACCTAGCGGACTCTACTAACAACTTCCTAGAAGAATTTCTTCGCTTGCGCTTCTTTTCTTTCTCTGTGAACAAATAAAATGCAAAATTAACAATAACTTACTGGATTTTGACAATATATTCACAAGCAAGTTTAGTTTGTGCTATACTTCATTAATTTCTACGGTTTTTCTCCCGGCTGTCATTTGCAGATATTAATTAGGCATTCGTTACGGATTGTTACAAAATCTAACACAGTCTTGTTAAGAAGTACCGTGTTATATCCAGTAACGACTGACTGAGGAGGTCAGACGCCTGTCTGACCTCGCTCCACGTAAAATTCTGGGAAAAAGCTGGGCAGATGTTGATGCGTCCACCCACATAGATGGACAGCGTTCATTCAATTTGATTGTCAAACACTGACAAATCACATCCTGCTAAAGTGCGTTTCATGAAAGAATTCCCTTCGCCGTAATGTTGGCATTACGGAAAATCAGTGTTGCTATATTTTTAGCAATAAAACTACTTAATATTAGGGAGATTAACTAATATTCCGTTACTTTTACCAATTACCTTATAATTTTGTTTTTCCTTTTGGAAACTCTAAAACTATTTTTTAATAAAATATACAACTTACTGCACAGGAATTCAGAAAAAAACATAGCTTTATTGGAGTAGGCACTCACAGAATGAAACCACAGATTGTCCTTTTATCGAGTGCTGGAGCAGTCGAGTCTTAATACGTTTGTTGACTAGCTAATGTTTACACCACGGCATAAACATACCCTTTACAACACTGACGCGGGGAATCGAGAATTTTTTATTGGCAGCACTGATAGCCATCTCCATTTTTTGACATTAAGACAGACAGGGCAGCCAACAATACGACGAAGGGAATTCTTTCGTCCCCACCGAATGTGTCTCCACGTTGTCGTCGTGGTGGGGCTTGAGCGTCCCAATGATCTTGCGAGCTTTCCCGGTAGAGCCACTCATGCCGGAAGGTCGCAAGTGAGGGATCAGACCAAGTGAGACACACGCTTGCTCGCTGCTCTCTGGTACGCGTCTGATCATCAGACGTGACTGTGAGAGCAGCGAGCAGGTGGAGAGGTGAGGCGAGGAGAGTGGGCCCTGAGAAGGGGCGGAGCAAATAGGGACCGCACCCTTAAAAGGCACATAATGAACCAAGATCTTTGCAAAATGAGTCCCCAGGTGGGTCCCGACTGCTCGGCGGTCGGGGAATCCCACCCCGCTTCGGCGGGCTGCCCTCCGTACTCTGGGGTGGGCAACAAAGACCTTCCGCTTGCCAGTGGCAACAAGAGCCGAGGAGGCTCCGAGTCATCGTCGTCATCCGGATCCGCCTCCTTTAAGGAGCTGATGGCGTACGAGTTTGAAGAGGAGGGTTCGCCTGAGCGCCGGGGTGGTGCGGAGTCGGATTTCGGCTCCGCGCCAGACCTAGTAACGGTCAGCTCGGCGGGCTCTGAAGACGGACGAGGGGGGGCTGCTGCGGAGAACGTCAAGTTCTTCCGCAAGCGGCCCAGACGGGAGGATGACCAGGAGTCGTCCTCCGAGGGCGAGTTTGCCTCCGCCCGCAAGATCCCCACCGCAAGGCGGGGCAGGGGCAGTGAGGCGGGGAGGGGGCTGGCTCCCTCTACCCGGGAGGCGGGGCGTCGGGCCGAGAGGTTGGTGGAGGAGGGGCGTCGCCCTGGAGGGAGCGGTCGTGGGGCTCCCTCTACCATTCCGCCTCCTCTCGACTCTGACGACTCGGAGTCCCCGGGAGAGGTACCTCCCGTTGCTGAGGAGCAGAGAGCCAAAAAATTTGAGGAGGTGGTGGAGGCCGCGATCCGCGCTGTGGCCTTCAAGAGGAAGCAGTCCTCAAAGCGGGAGGCCATAAGCGCGGCCAAAGCCTCCATTCTGGCGGCAGCGGCGGCCAACGGCGGGACAAGAGAGGCAAAGGAGGCGTCTGAGCTGCGGGCGGAGGTCGCCCGCCTCGCGGTTCTTACGGAGCGACTCGTTCGGGAGAATGAGTCGCTCCGGGGGGACCTGGCGGGGATGGCCAGAGCGGCCTCCGAGGAGCCGCGGGGGGGGCTGAGTCCGGCGGCGCTGGAGGGGAGCCTAGTGCTGAGCCAGGTGCGGAACCTGGTGCGGCAGGAGCTGGCTCCCTTCCGGAGGCAGTTCTCCACCCTGGAGGACATGGTCCGGCGGCCCCCAACGGCGGCGACTCAGAAGGCCCCGGGCCAGCAGCAGAAGGCGGCTTCGTACGCGGCTGCCGTGGCTGCCAGCCCGGGAACGTCCGGCCAGGCGAAGGCGAAAGCAAAGGGGGGAGCCGCGCCGGCGCCTGTGACGCCGGCGGCTGCGACGCCGGCGACGACCAAGTCGGCCCCGGCGAAGAGGGGTAGGAGGAAGGCTGGAGGAGGAGCGGCTAAGGCTGCAGCGCCAGTGGTGCCGCAGCCGCCCCCACCCCCACCCTCGGACCCTCCTGCGGCCGAGGCCGAGTGGCAGGTTGCCGGAGAGAAGCGGCGACAAAAAAAGGCGGCCAAAAACAAGGCCAAGAAGCAGCGGCGGAAGGCCAACGCCATTGCGGCGAGGCTTCGCGCCCCGAAATCCGCGGCTGTAGTGCTCACACTGCAGCCGGAAGCGGAACAGAGGGGCGTGACGTATCTCGCCGTACTGAAGCGGGCGAAGGAGGCGGTGAGCCTCCAAGAGCTGGGCATCAGCGGGGGCATCGGGGTCAGGAGGACCTTGACCGGTGCCCGGAAGCTCGAGCTCGCCGGAGCGGAGAGTGGCCCGTTCGCGGACGCCCTGGCTGAAAGGCTGAGGGCGGTCTTACCCGCGGACGAGGTCCGGGTGTCCAGGCCGACTAAGCGCATCGACATGCGCATAGTGGGCCTGGATGACTCCGTGACGGAGGAGGAAGTTGTGGCCGCCGTCGCCAGGACTGGGGGGTGCTCTGCCGAGCTCGTCAAGGCGGGCACCCTCCGGCCTGACAACACGGGCATGCAAACCCTTGTGGTGAGCTGCCCCGTGACGGCGGCCAGAACAGTGTCGGAGGGTCGAAGGCTCTTGGTGGGGTGGGTTTCTGCGCGGGTAAAACTGCTGGAACCCAGACCTCTGAGGTGCTACCGCTGCCATGTGGGCAACCACACGGGAGCTATGTGCCCCTCGGAGGTGGACCGCAGCGGACTTTGTTTCCGCTGTGGTCAGCCCGGTCATCGGGCCGGCTCGTGCGAGGCCACGCCGCACTGCAGTGCATGTGCGGCTGTTGGCAAGCCGGCCGAGCACTGGGCTGGGGGAAGGGCCTGCGCGTCATCCGCCCCGACCAAGGGCAAGAGGTCCGCCGCCGCCGCCGCCTCTGCCGCCGCCGCGGCTTCCGTCGCCGCTTCTGCCGCTTCTGCTGTGGGTGCTGCGACTCCCGGTACTCGGGAGGGGGCTGAAATGGAGTGCCAGTAATGGTCCCATTTCGGCCTCCTCCAGAGACAAGTCGGCCGCTGTGCTATTGCGCAGTGGCTGATGCCTGTGGACGGTGAGCGTGGGTGGCTCGCCGTCCGATACCAGGCTGAGTCGACGACGCGTTGTGCTTCACGCGCGCCTCAAGGAGCCGTCAGCACCAGAGACGGGGCCCCATAGGGTCGGTGCCTGCTAGGGTTGCGGAATTTGTTCGAAAGAGTTGCCGCGGCCCTGGAACGCAAAGGGCACATGGAGGAGCACGGGTGGGTTTTAGTCAGTAAAAGTCTGACACTCCCTACCGCTCCACCCAGGGCGGGAGGGGTCATTTGATGATTTCCCATCCAAAAAAAAAAAAAAAAAAAAAAAAAAAGGGAATTCTTTCGTGAAACCCACTATACGTAGGAGAGAGAAGCTGCGTCTCCGCAGAGCGTTGCGTTGCAGCACCGCATTTGCCATGTGTAGCATCCTAAACGTCAAAAGCATAGCGTTGCAGCGATCAACACTTCTCATACAAAATATTCGCTGTGCCGCTTCTCTTGGTATGGTCTTGTGAAAAGGAGGAATGAAACGCATGTAACTAAAAGGGTTATGAATATAAATGTGGATGGATGGAAAGGGAGAGGTAGGCCAAAGAAACGATGGATGGATTGTGTGAGGAGTGATATGAAAGAAAAGGGAGTTATTGATAGCGTGACGGCTGACAGGACAGAGTGGAAGAAAAAAAACATGTTGCGCCGACCCCAAGTAACATGGGATAAGGGCAGGAAGATGTTAATGATGACGTGTATGATAGAAAATATACCCTAAGTTCATCGAGATAAAGTTAATTTTTTAGGCAACAGTTTGAATAAAAGATTTGCCAGTGGGCTACTTACTTGTACATGGCGTAGAGCAGCATGAGCGCCAGCTGCGTCGCTACGACCATGAGGAGCGCTGTGAAGCTGACGCAGCTGACTTCAGGGCACGCGGGGAAGTTCGCCGGCATGGCTTGCGGCGCGCCCGACGCTAGCCTGCAAGTGGTCAGCTGGGCTTAGTGACACGTCGAGGAAACTCCTCGTCACATTTAGAAGTCATAATCATAATCAGCCTTTTAACGTTCCCACTGCTGGGACACAGGCCTCCTCTCTAGGAGAGGGAATGGGCCGTAATCCGCCACGCGGGCCCAGTGCGGGTTGCTGAATGTCACATGTCTTCGAATTTTTGGTTCTAGGACATGCCGGTTTCCTCACGATGTTGTCCTTCACCGTTTTGAGAGCAGTGGTGAAAAAATTAATTACACAAAGTAATGCGCCTGGCTGAACCCGCGACCTACGATTCGTAAGTCGGGGCCTTTACCACTCGGCCACCACTGCTCACATTTAGAAGTGGTGGGCAGATATACCACAATAGTCTGGAGAGTTTTCATTTCAGCCCGCGACTTCGTGCGCGCATATCCCCTTTTTCCCGTTCCCGTAGGAATTTCAGTGAATACGTGTTGTTATTGCTTCCCTACATTCTCCAAGGAAATTACTTGTTAACTTAGTAGTTTTGACTGTGTTTTGTCTGTCAGTCACTTCATCAGTATCGCAAAAATTCTCCCTGTATGGGACCTTTTTGGGTAATAACTAGGTTTCTTTTTTTAATTATACTGTATTTTAATTTAATTATTTGATATTTGACATTTTAATTTCAATGTAAACTTTGTAAATTTAAATTTTGTTAAATTATATTTATTTTGTAAGTAGGTTAAACATACACTCTTACACGTCAAATATTTGTTATTATTATGATATACCTATTTCAATCTCAAAAAAAAAAATGTATTATTGATTATACAAGTGCTGTGCACACCTATAAGTGACGAATTCACCGCAAAGCTGCTCAAATAGAATAAATTTTATGTAATGATTCAGTGAATAAGTCGTTGGTATGTAAATAAATAAATAAAGAAACAGCTAGAGTTAGTGCCATAATTTTCGTTTGTCAACGCGGGCGAATCCGTAGGTAAAAGCTAGTACATTATGGTACCTATTATTTATCCGTGGTGGAAATTAAACAGTCAGCTGGTTAACTGACTTGGTGCTATCCTTTAAAACAAGTTGATACTGACGCTTCTGTGC
The DNA here is from genome assembly GCA_905332915.2 of Hecatera dysodea. NCBI lineage: Eukaryota > Metazoa > Arthropoda > Insecta > Lepidoptera > Noctuidae > Hecatera > Hecatera dysodea. The sequence goes on along the minus strand of HG995314.1, from coordinate 11,883,769 downwards.
TGCCACCTATAGTTGCTGACTTGTTCCTCCCAGTACGTACCTCTGCGCCACGCCGGTGACCGTAGCCTTGACCTGCTGCAGGCTGTCCCTCATCTCGTTGAGGAACTGCGGGTTGACGCCCCCCCCGGCCGCCCCCCCCGCGCCCGTGGCCGCCGCCAGCGAGTCCGACTTGCGCGACACGTCGATTATGAACCCTCTGTGGAATAAATAAAGCACATTGAAACCTGTTCAATTTTCTTTTCCTCATTTTTACAACATTTGTGCCAGAGTAACGAATTAGTTCTACTGAGTGACCGCGGCGCTGGAACGCGGCGGGCATTAGGAGGAACACGGATGGGTTTCATTCCGTTCCAATGTGTAAGAGGCATTAGATCCAATCAAATAATTAAAAAAAAAACCGAAAAAGTGCGAGTCTGACTCGCCCAACGAGGGTTCTGTACAAATTTGTCGCAGCTTTTTACGATCTTTGATTACTTACATACTTTAAATAGAGGCTATATTTTTACAAGATTTTATTTAACTTGCAATGTATGTATGTTTGTTCGGTTGAAATCTTGCAACTCAATTTTGAAGCACATATTTTGTATACAAGTTCAATTTAGATGACAATGCATGGTTAACTTTGTGACGTCATTCTAAATCCAACATGGCGGCATATCCAAGATGGCGGACTAGTTATTTTTAATGCACTTCTACAATATTTCCTTTTGAGTTACAGAACCCTAAAAAGGCACAACATCTGTCAGTCAGATGATGGACAGTTTCTTGTATCATATTTGTGTTCTGCTGTATCCGCATCGAATGAGATTCGAAAAGGCTGGCAAATGATTGATGGATGTATGCGCTAAACCTGGGATTCTAACGGTTTATGAAAGTTTGTTTGGATACTAAACATTTTTTCTAATCAATGAATAATCCAATAGGGTAGTTAACTAAAAAAATCTAATTAGTCCGTCGGAAAGATTTCCAAAAAATATTGGACGCGTATTTTTTCTTTTTTCACGTAAACAAAAAATAAAGACGATACAGTGCGTTGAAAACTCATGTGACGTCACTACTCGCTACAATTTTTACCTAGCCATGACGTCACAAGCCCCCACTCCTGATCTTTGATGCTTTGTATCTTCGTCAGTTTTTATAGATTTCATAAAGGAAAAAATACGTGTCCAATATTTTTCTATAATCTAACTGACGGATTAAACATAATCATATATTTTTTACTCAGGAAACATCCCTATTGTGTGTAAAGCTTGTTTGATGTACTTACTTCAACTCAGCAATAGTATTGATCATGATTTGGTTGTTGGCGACCAACGCGTCCCAGTCGTGGCGGCCAATAGGCAGGCTTGGCATCTGAAATCATACGATTATTTACGATTTTATGTTATTGTATGGCTAACAAGCTCACCCTCCACCTTATGGTATTTTTTCACAAAACAATTAAGAGACAGAGAGTAATTTATTTAAAAATTCATTCAAAAATACCTTTACCTATTGAATTATATTTTAAATTTAATTGAATTTAAAATTGAAGCTTTTACAAGTCCTTTCTTAGCGGGGGTGCTTGTATTATAAAATGAACTTGTATTTCAAACTAGCTATGCCCGCGACTGCGTTCGCGTGGATGTCGAAATGAAAAAAAAAAAGGTCGCACAGATAAAATGTACGTACAGTGAATACTTTGCATAACCTGACCCCACTTAAAATATAATAGAAATAGGGTAATGCAGGGCATAACTGCATCTACTAAGTATCTAGATTTCCAATATAGTCAGTGGTTTCAGCGTGATGCTTCCACTCGAAATACAGACAGATAAGACAAACATTTCAACAATATTTAAGTTCGTCTTTTCGTTGTCATAACACCATTGACGTCACTGTTTACGTTCTGTGACGTGTTCACTGTAACGCTGATTGTTTACGTTCCGTTTCACGTTATATTAATTCGTAATAAATGTTAAAAATCAATATTATCTACAACAAAAAAAGAAGGACCCTTCTTTTATGCTATTTTATCATTTCAATAATACAATGTTTATGAATTCTGTAATTGCATCTTCCCTATTGCGTTTTTGTGTTCTATGTCGTTTTTCTATTGTTTTTATGCAAAAGTATTCACCGTATCTGTATGGCGTATCCTGTATCTAAAGAGTATATTATACGAATGTAGGTATAGATTTCAGCTTTCTAGACTTAGTAGATCGATTGTGCGTTGTCAGCCAATCAGAACAAACTATGTATTTTATAACTATAGGGAACGTGCACAAAGGCAGCCAAGTATTTTTAAATTAAAAGTTTCGAATTCGCATCCTTAGATAGCAGTATGTACGCCGTGCACGTTCCCTATATAATAAGGTAGCAAGTTGGTTCCTATATTAAGTTTCAAGGTTGTGTCTAAGTCAACAGCTTACTAACTCCTATAATACAAGCTTGACTTAGTTTAGGAGTTAGAGATTTCCAAAATCCTATGTGACAGTGTACAACCTCTAAACCTAGTCTAAATTGTCACTAGAATAAGAAATTGTTGTACCTACCTTGATGGAAATAAAAAGTAATATTATTATACTAGCTGTCCGCACAACTTCGTTTGTGTCACATTTTTCATGACTGCTCAGCTCCTATTGGTCTTAGCGTGATGATATATAGCCTATAGCCTTCCTCGATAAATGGGCTATCTAACACTGAAAGTTTTTATCAAATCGGACCAGTAGTTCCTGAGATTAGCGCGTTCAAACAAACAAACAAACTCTTCAGCTTTATACCGACCTGCGCGGGCGGCGCGCCGGGCTGCAGCGGCTGCCCCTGCGCGTGGCCGTACACCGCCGTCAGCATGGACAGCGAGTTCATATTATATTATTATATCAAGTGTCGGGCACGGACCTGCGCGGGCGGCGCGCCGGGCTGCAGCGGCTGCCCCTGCGCGTGGCCGTACACCGCCGTCAGCATGGACAGCGAGTTCATCTGCTTGCCGATCACCTGCCGCGCGGAGCCTCTCGTTAGCGAGAACATAACACGCTTAATAATAAACTTTTTTTTAATAAAACGAACTAACTCCGATCGAAGAATCTATAGGTACAATTCCGCCATGCGAAAGACATCAAAACGGCCTATTGTTAGATCACCCCTCTGTTTTCTACAAAAGCGCGCAACAATGCATTTCATACGATACTGAAACTTTGACCGCGATTTCCCAAAAAAGTGAATTTTTGTCTTATTCCGGTTTATTATTAAGCGTGCATTATCCTCGACTTACTGCAGGAACTCACTAACGGCCGAACCCAATAACCGATCTATCACATACTGGAGATAGAAAAACAAATGAAACAACAGAAAAATGTTTCCTGAGTAAAAAAAAAGATTCTATTTAGTCCGTCGATTAGAATATTGAAAAATATTGGACACGAGAGCAGTGCTGGCCGAGTGGTAACGGCCCCGACTTACGAATTGTAGGCCGCGGGTTCAAACCCAGCCTGACGCATTACTTTGTGTAATTAATTTCATCACCACTGCTCTCAAAACGGTGAAGGAAAACATCGTGAGGAAACCGGCATGTCCTAGAACCAAAAATTCGAAGACATGTGACATTCAGCAACCCGTACTGGGCCTGCGTGCTGGATTACGGCCCATTCCCTCTCCTAGAGAGGAGGCCTGTGTCCCAGCAGTGGGAACGTTAAAAAGGCTGATTATGATTGGACACTTATTTTTTAACCGACTTCTAAAAAAGGAGGAGGTTCTCAATTCTTTATTTTTGAAATCATAAAAGTTGACGAAGATATAAAGCATCAAAGATCAGGAGTGGGGACTTCCCCACCGAATGTGTCTCCACGTTGTCGTCGTGGTGGGGCTTGAGCGTCTCAATGATCTTGCGAGCTTTCCCGGTAGAGCCACTCATGCCGGAAGGTCGCAAGTGAGGGATCAGACCAAGAGAGACACACACATGCTTGCTCGCTGCTCTCTGGTACGCGTCTGATCATCAGACGTGACTGCGAGAGCAGCGAGCAGGTGGAGAGGTGAGGTTAGGAGAGAGGGTCCTGAGAAGGGGCGGAGCGAATAGGGACCGCACCCTTAAAAGGAACAAAATGAAAAAAGGCGAATGTAAAATGAGTCCCCAGGTGGGTCCCGACTGCTCAGCGGTCGGGGAATCCCACCCCGCTTCGGCGGGCTGCCCTCCGTACTCTGGGGTGGGCACCAAACGCCTTCCGCTTGCCAGTGGCAACAAGAGCCGAGGAGGCTCCGAATCGACGTCATCCGGATCCGCTTCTTACAAGGAGCTGATGGCGTTCGCATGTGTTGAGGAGGGTTCGCCTGAGCGCCGGGGAGGTGCAGAATCGGATTCTGGTTCTGCACCTGACCTAGTAACGGTCAGCTCGGCGGGCTCTGGAGAGGAAAGAGGGGGGAGGGGGGCTGCTGCGGAGAACGCCAAGTTCTTCCGCAAGCGGCCCGGGCGGGAGGACGACGGGGAGTCGACCTCCGAAGGCGAGCTTGCCTCCGCACGCAAGATCCCCACCGCTAGGCGGGGCAGGGGCTGTGAGGCAGGGAGGGGGCTGGCTCCCTCTACCCGGGAGGAGCGTCGGGCCGGGAGGTTGGTGGAGGAGGGGCGTCGCCCTGGAGGGAGCGGTCGCAGGGCTCCATCTACTCTCCCGCCTCTTCTCGACTCGGACGACTCGGAGCCCCCGGGAGAGGTGCCTCCAATTATTGAGGAGCAGAGGGCCAAATTTGAGGAGGTGGTGGAGGCCGCGATTCGCGCTGTGGCCTTCAAGAGGAAACAGTCCTCGAAGCGGGAGGCCATCAGCGCGGCCAAAGCCTCCATCCTGGCGGCAGCGGCGGCCAACGTCGGCGGGGCAACGGAGGCCAAAGAGGCGTCTGAGTTGCGGGCGGAGGTCGCCCGCCTCGCGGTTCTTACGGAGCGACTCGTTCGGGAGAATGAGTCGCTCCGGAGGGACCTGGCGGGGATGGCCAGAGCGGCCTCTCAGGAGCCGCAAGGGGGGCTGAGTCCGGCGCCTCTGGAGGGGAGCCTAGTGCTGAGCCAGGTGCGGAACCTGGTGCGGCAGGAGCTGGCTCCCTTCCGGAAGCAGTTCTCCACCCTGGAGGACAAGGTCCGGCGCCCCCCAACAGCGGCGACACAGAAGGCCCCGGGCCGGCAGAAGGCGGCCTCTTACGAAGCCGCGGTGGCTGCCGACCCTGCAACGTCCGGCCAGGCGGCGAAGGCCAAGGGAGCAGCCGCGCCAGCGCCTGTGACGCCGGCGACTGCGACGCCGGCGAAGACCAAGGCGGCCCCGGCGAAGAGGGGGAGGAGGAAGGCTGGAGGAGCGGCTAAGGCTGCGGCGCCAGTGGTGCCGCAGCTGCCACCACCCCCACCCTCGGACCCTCCTGCGGCCGAGGCCGAGTGGCAGGTTGCTGGCCAGAAGCGGAGGGCCAAAGAGGCAGCCAGGAGGAAGGCGAGGAAGCAGCGGCGTAAGGCCAACGCTATTGCGGCGAGGCTTCGCGCCCCGAAATCCGCGGCTGTAGTGCTCACACTGCAGCCGGAAGCGGAACAGAGGGGCGTGACGTATCTCGCCGTACTGAAGCGGGCGAAGGAGGCGGTGAGCCTCCAAGAGCTGGGCATCAGCGGGGGCATCGGGGTCAGGAGGACCTTGACCGGTGCCCGGAAGCTCGAGCTCGCCGGAGCGGAGAGTGGCCCGTTCGCGGACGCCCTGGCCGAAAGGCTGAGGGCGGTCTTACCCGCGGACGAGGTCCGGGTGTCCAGGCCGACTAAGCGCATCGACATGCGCATAGTGGGCCTGGATGACTCCGTGACGGAGGAGGAAGTTGTGGCCGCCGTCGCCAGGACTGGGGGGTGCTCTGCCGAGCTCGTCAAGGCGGGCACCCTCCGGCCTGACAACACGGGCATGCAAACCCTTGTGGTGAGCTGCCCCGTGACGGCGGCCAGAACTGTGTCGGAGGGCCGAAGGCTCTTGGTGGGATGGGTGTCTGCGCGGGTAAAACTGCTGGAACCCAGGCCTCTGAGGTGCTACCGCTGCCATGTGGGCAACCACACGGGAGCTATGTGCCCCTCGGAGGTGGACCGCAGCGGTCTTTGTTTCCGCTGTGGTCAGCCCGGTCATCGGGCCGGCTCGTGCGAGGCCACGCCGCACTGCAGTGCATGTGCGGCTGCTGGCAAGCCGGCCGAGCACTGGGCTGGGGGAAGGGCCTGCGCGCCATCCGCCCCGACCAGGGGCAAGAGGTCCGCCGCCGCCGCCGCCTCTGCCGCCGCCGCGGCTTCCGTCGCCGCTTCTGCCGCTTCTGCTGCGGGTGCTGCGACTCCCAACGCTCGGGAGGGTGCTGAGATGGAGTGCCAGTAATGGTCCCATTTCGGCCTCCTCCAGTGGCTGATGCCTGTGGACGGTGAGCGTGGGTGGCTCGCCGTCCGATACCAGGTTGAGTCGACGACGCGTTGTGTTCCACGCGCGCCGCAAGGAGCCGTCAGCACCGAGGACGGGGCCCCATAGGGTCGGTGCCTGCTAGGGTTGCGGAATTTGTTCGAAAGAGTTACCGCGGCCCTGGAACGCATAGGGCACAAGAAGGATCACGGGTGGGTTTTAGTCAGTAAAAGTCTGACACTCCCTACCGCTCCACCCAGGGCGGGAGGGGTCATTTGATGATTTCCCATCCAGAAAAAAAAAAGGAGTGGGGACTTGTGTCGTCACGCCGTGGTAAAAATAGGTTTTCTGTTGTTTCATTTGTTTTGCTATCTCCAGTATGTGATAGATCGATTATTGGGTTCGGCCGTAAGTGACTACACAAAACTTTGAGAAATAATTTAATAACTTTAGATTGCGCGTTTTAAAACTACCACAATTATGATTTTACTAGCTGTTGCCCGCAGCTTCGCCCGCGTGAATGTCGGAAATTATCCCAAGGGAACATAATCCCGGGATAAAAAGTATCCTATGTTACTTCTAATACCTCCAAGAATATGTGTACAAAATTTCATGATGATCGGTTGAGTAGTTTTCGCGTGAAAACGTAACAAACATGCACGGTTTCACATTTATAATATTAGTAAGGATAAGGCATCTAATGGAATCATAAGGATCTTTGTTATCTGATAAATAAATGATAATCATAAATAAGTAGGTAATAAGATGATTTCTCAAAGTTTTGTATTGTCACTTAATGAGTTATTGCAGTAAACTAACTTATACTTCAGACCGTCTGAGATAGCGGCGCTCGTGGCTATTATTATAACGGCCGCCAGTATGACTGCTATGCTCGGGTTCATTCCCAGAATTGGACAAAAGCTTGTTGGGTTTTTTGTCGGGCTTAGTCCTCAGATGGTCTATCATCATAATCTGTGTAGTTTTTTCAAATTAATTAGGGTCGGCTTCCTGTTAAACCGCATGCAGGTGAATACCAGTATTTTACGTGGAGCGGCTGCTTACCAGACCTCCACAACCCATTAAATGGGTAAGACAGTAGTTCTTAGCACAAAAACTTTTCAGTCAGATTTTCTGGTTTCTGACAGTCCGTAACGACTGCTAAAGATCATATACAAATGACAGCCAGAACCCAGAGCTTAACGTGTTTTCCGAGGCACGGAGGAATCTCGGTGTGTTAAAATGGTCACCCATCCACAGTCCGACCTCGGCAAGCGTTGCTTAACCTTGAAGATCGACCCGTGCGGCTGTTATTCTTTAGCCACGAGCTCCTCAATAGGGTAGTTGCCTAAAAAAATCTAATTAGTCCATAAGAAAGACTTCCCAAAAATATTGGACCCGTATTTTTATTTTTTCACGTAAACAAAAAACGAAGACGATATAGTGCGTTGAAAACTCGTGTGACGTCACTCCGTGCGACAATTTTTACCACGCCCTGATGACACAAGCCCCCACTCATGACCTTTGAAGCTTTTTATCTTCGTCAATTTTTAGAGATTTCATAAAGCAAAAAATACGGGTCCAATATTTTTCGATAATGTAACTGACGGACTAAATATAATCATATTTTTATTTCTCAGGAAACAACCCTATTAGACAGTGATAAATGTGTGTGTGTGTGTGTGTGTGTGTGTGTGTGTGTGTGTGTGTGTGTGATGTGTGTATGTCCTTACCTCGTCCACCTTCTTGTTGAGATCTTTGAGTATGTCGTGTATCTGCGTCTGCCCCTGGAAGATCTGGCGCAGCTCGCGCTGGGCGTCCGACTCGAACCAGTCGTCGAACTCGCCGTCCTTGTCGCGCACCTGGAGACAATACGCGAGTTAGTGGGTGCGAGGGAGACGTCGGTATGTTTCCTGTTGCGTTTTATAAAGAGATTGAAGCAAACGGTGAATCAGTATGTGCGAGGGAGACAACGATATGTTAATCTTTAAGATATTTCGTTAAATAGTGGAAAGGTTAGGGCTTCTTCAATGCTACGACACGTTTTGGCCATATATTACGAAAGTCTTGACAATAATTTCGCTATGTGGAGTTTTTGTATTGCCAGAACACGTCATGGCCGTTTCTTGAAGTGGCAAACCGCGATATTCGCGATTTGGCTGTTGGAAAGATGCCACACCACGTTCTGGTCTGATTTCTTTTGCTAAATGAGTATCTTGGGTCTTTGAGCCTAACGTAAACGGTGTAATTTTTTTTAAATATTTAATACAATCCTCACAATTTTTTTTGGTAGTCCCATTTAATGGGACTACCCAACCTTTGCACCTCAGTTTTGGAGCATTATAAGGTACCAAAACCCAATCAATCAAATATGGGTATAGTACACAGGTGTTTTTTATATTAAAGTTCTCCATATTTTACCGGCACATGGGCATGCAAAAGTTAACAATTCTAAACAAAAAAAAACATGGCAGATCAATGAAATTACAAAAAAAAAAAAAAAAAAAATCAGCGTGGTCACAACAGTAAAAATTAAGTTAAAATAAGACAATGAAAACAGGAGTCCATAAAAGTTATATGATATTTTTAAATACGCCGAGAAATGATCACCTCCATACAAGTTTGATCACATTCACAATTTCCCTGCGACATGTACATACCTCATCAGGATGCTCCTTCCTGTAATCTTCCTTCTGCTGCTCCAACTTCTTCTGGTACTCTTGATACTCCAGCGACAGCTTCTGCTGCTCGTCCTGACTCATTTGTTGACCACCTGCGGAGGGTAAGTGCAATTTAGAAGACTTATCAAATGGGCCGCTCTCACAGAGGCGAATATTCGGCAATTTTTTTCTGAATGCGGCAAATAAACTAGATTTGGCCTCAAGCCGAGCCATTCGTTAATCAGCGACCTTATAAATTAACAAAAAATCAATCTTCTTGTCTCAACGTTTTGTGCTGTCATCTAGAAAAGTACTAGGCTCATATAAGCTCAAGAAGGTCTCACCGTGCTCTCCACATCAGCTGATTTCGTCGCTTTATGCAACTGCTGTTGTCGGTAATAAGTACCAGGCTGTCATAGAACTCGGGAGACTCACCGCTCTGCTGCTGCTGCGTGTGCAGGGAGGTGGTGAGCAGGTGTATGACGTCATGGTCGTCCGCCAGGCCTCCCGTGGCGGCCGACAGCCCGAGGAAGCCTCCAGTAGCAGTACCAGGCTGTCATAGAACTCAGGAGACTCACCGCTCTGCTGCTGCTGCGTGTGCAGGGAGGTGGTGAGCAGGTGTATGACGTCATGGTCGTCCGCCAGGCCTCCCGTGGCGGCCGACAGCCCGAGGAAGCCTCCAGTAGCAGTACCAGGCTGTCATAGAACTCAGGAGACTCACCGCTCTGCTGCTGCTGCGTGTGCAGGGAGGTGGTGAGCAGGTGTATGACGTCATGGTCGTCCGCCAGGCCTCCCGTGGCGGCCGACAGCCCGAGGAAGCCTCCAGTACCAGTACCAGGCTGTCATAGAACTCAGGAGACTCACCGCTCTGCTGCTGCTGCGCGTGCAGGGAGGTGGTGAGCAGGTGTATGACGTCATGGTCGTCCGCCAGGCCTCCCGTGGCGGCCGACAGCCCGAGGAAGCCTCCAGTACCTGTACCAGGCTGTCATAGAACTCAGGAGACTCACCGCTCTGCTGCTGCTGCGTGTGCAGGGAGGTGGTGAGCAGGTGTTTGACGTCATGGTCTTCCGCCAGGCCTCCCGTGGCGGCCGACAGCCCGAGGAAGCCTCCAGTAGCAGTACCAGGCTGTCATAGAACTCAGGAGACTCACCGCTCTGCTGCTGCTGCGTGTGCAGGGAGGTGGTGAGCAGGTGTATGACGTCATGGTCGTCCGCCAGGCCTCCCGTGGCGGCCGACAGCCCGAGGGAGCCTCCAGTACCAGTAGCAGGCTGTCACAGAACTCAGGAGACTCACCGCTCTGCTGCTGCTGCGTGTGCAGGGAGGTGGTGAGCAGGTGTATGACGTCATGGTCGTCCGCCAGGCCTCCCGTGGCGGCCGACAGCCCGAGGGAGCCTCCAGTACCAGTAGCAGGCTGTCACAGAACTCAGGAGACTCACCGCTCTGCTGCTGCTGCGTGTGCAGGGAGGTGGTGAGCAGGTGTATGACGTCATGGTCGTCCGCCAGGCCTCCCGTGGCGGCCGACAGCCCGAGGGAGCCTCCAGTACCAGTAGCAGGCTGTCACAGAACTCAGGAGACTCACCGCTCTGCTGCTGCTGCGTGTGCAGGGAGGTGGTGAGCAGGTGTATGACGTCATGGTCGTCCGCCAGGCCTCCCGTGGCGGCCGACAGCCCGAGGAAGCCTCCTTTGGGGAGCACCACGTTTTCGGCACGGAAACAGAGCTCGTAGTCAGCTTCGTTGTTTGTCATGCCTGGGAAGGAAGAAAACATATGATTAAACTGTGAGAGTAAAAGAGAGAGAATATATATACAAGATGGCGCATAGACATAGAAAACTGGATTGGGCTTTATAAAAGCAGTAAAAGGTTATAAGCAGGATCTTTTGAAAAGTGACAAAAGTGCCACTGACTGCCTTTAACTGGTCACTCGATCGCTTTGTCTCGCTCACACCTTTTTATCGTATTCCCACCCAGATACCCCACCCATACTCTCTAAACGTATTGGGAATATTTTCGTTGTGCGTACAGCTAAGGAGTGGGATTCCCTGCCGGAGTCTGTGTTTCCTGATAACTACAACCTGGGAGTCTTTAAGTCAAGAGTATGGTCAAGCGCGAACCTAGCAATATACCCATGGCAAAAAGGCACGAGTTTATATTGTTGCGTGTCACAATTAAGTGAGGAAGATAGCAGCATTCGTTACCACTAGCGCCATCTAGTATCGCGTAGCAGAACTAGTAAAGTTAAGAAACTTCGAGATTTTTCTATGCTAGAACAGTCTAGAATTCTCGAACCGTAGTCCTCAAGGTTCTAGAACTACCTGGCACCCTATATAAGGCACATGTACCGACCGAGTCAGTATTGGATTAGCGATACAAGCGATAACTTCGAGAGTGATGTTCAACTGCGAACTCAAGTGATTAATAGTGCGATTGTATTTTGTAAATTTATAATTAGTGAGTTTATAGTGCAATTAGTGTTCTGTAATTAAAGTGTCAATTTTGGTTATTTAATCGGCTGTTTTTGTTGTCACGAACCCGAAGCTCGTAACAATATTAAGTATAGTTGAATGTATTTGACTTACCATTGTGGAAGTATACGGTTAAAGTATTGAGGTAGTATTCAATCTTTGCGCGCGTCGGGAACGGCTTGTTGCGGAAGTCTCTCAAGCAACCCGACAGTAGCTGCTGGGAACCGTCACTGGAATCAAGAGAATCGATTATCAACTTTACCATTGTGTATTTAAAGTTGAGTTTTATGTGTATTAAATGCTCTAAAAAGTTTGCAATGGAATTTGAGCTTTGTTGCGTATACTATTGAGTTTTAGTTGAGTTCTGAATTCAAATATTGTGTATATCTTCAGGAATTTATGGTACCCGGGTGTTGTGATACTTCGGGAGTTTGTAGAGGGGATATCTCAAAGATAAACTGAAGAAGATGGATGATATGGGACAAGATTTTTTCTGAAACTAGATGACATAAGAATTTAAGGATTTTTTTTCATTCGGGCTATGTCAGTAACCTAGGTTATCATGTGGATATCGTCATTCCTGATTCGACCACGCAAGGAAACTGCGAGCATTGCCCCTTGGATGACAGCCTTATATGGCAAACCTTACTAGGTTTTTGTTTTTGGATTAGTAGTAACCTTTTTTTGGATGGGAAATCATCAAATGACTTCTCCCGCTCTGGACGGAGCGGAAGGGAGTGTCAGACTCTTACTGACTAAAACCCACCCGTGATCCTTCTTGTGCCCGCCGCGTTCCAGGGCCGCGGTGACTCTTTCAAACAAATTCCGCAACCCTAGCAAGCACTGACCCTATGGGGCCCCGACTTCTTTGCTGACGGCTCTTTGAGGCGCGCGTGGAACACTCGGCGCCGTCGACTCGGGCCTGGTTGCTATCGGACGGCGAGCCACCCATAACTCGCCATCCGTAGGCCCGCGCAGCAGGTGGCCGGGAATCGCCCTGCGTTTCCTGACACCCGGGGCGTCTTCTTCTATTGCGGTGGCTGGGCGTGAGGTTTCTCTCTCTCGCACGCGTTTCGCCTCCTCCTTCGCTAGCATTACTGCTTCGCAGAAGGAGGCGACCGCTTCCCATGCCTCCTCGCTCCGGACCATGGCTTGAACCAGGGCCGGACGCGAGAGGTCGCCGCCGCCGATCACCTCGACGAGGACTCGGCGTTGCTCTGCCCAAGCAGGGCAGACCTCCACCGTATGCTCCACCGTGTCCTCCGGGCGATCCACACAGTGATGACACCCGGACGTGTCCTCCCGCTGGATATATGGACACAGGTACCTCCTGATATAGCCGTGTCCGGTGAGCACCTGCATCAGGCGGAAGGTGAGGACGCCGTGGCGTCTCTCCAGCCACTCCTCAAAGAGGGGACTTACCGCCGCAATGGCGGCGTGCCCAGATTAGTAGTAACCTAAGGCAGTGCTTAGATTACCAACAAAAAAGTTTTTGGAAATGAGTTTAAATCACAAACCTCTTGTGATCGAAGACCTTGGTGCCATCGTTGAGCACCGCCATGATGTAGGGGTTGTTGTGCTTGTTGTCATTATCGAAGGAGTCGAAGATCACCGCCAGGCCGTTCCACCTGTCTGAGGAGCCGAACACTTCACCCGTGTAGTCGCCGCGCTGGGTTGTGTACCAGAAGGCCTGCGGAACAAAGGTACATAGTTACTGATTCCCTATCTATAAACAGGATTGCCTGAACTGGGAAATCAGAGAGTCCAAGGCCCCAACACTTTTTTATTAAGAATGGGAATTCATCAATTGCCTCTTCCCGCTGTGGGCACATAGGAAGGCAGTGTCAGACTCTTACTGACTAAAACCATCCGTCTTATTCCTAGTGCCCGCCGCGTTCCAGCGCCGCGGGCACTCTTTTATATATTTTATTTAAGGTTTAGTTTTTTTGTGTAAGGTTTAGTTTAGAACAATAACTGTCGTTGTTTGTGGTAAATAAGCGCTTTTTCTTTCTTTCTTTTCTTTTGAACTAATTTCACAACCCTGGAAGTCTTTAATGTCACTCTAGTTAATAAACCCAATGAATATTGTGTCACTCAATATTTATTCATTTGCACTTTTATTCACCCGTGATCCTTCTTGTGCCCGCCGCGTTCCAGGGCCGCGGTCACCATGTCGAACAAATTCCGCAACCACTTCTAGAGCCTCGACTACTTCTAGGTCTAAAAAAACGACTCCAAAGCGACTTACGAGTCCGTCAGCCCCTATCCTGCCTCTCCCGGTGACCTTGAACATGATGTCGATCTCCCACCAGTCGAAGTTGAGCGGCTGCTTGCTCCAGATGGCGCCCTTCTGACTGCGCAGTGACGGAGCGAGTCGGACGCTCTCCCCCGAGGCAATCGCATCTGGAAGTGGAAAGTGGTAAGGTTATGATGGAACACCAGCCAGCCGCACGCTTTCTGAATATAGGATACTAGCAGCGCCCCGCTGTTCGACCTGCGTAGTTTCCGTTCTCGTGGGAATACGGGGATAAAATATAACCTATGTTACTGGTTGATAATGTAGCTTTCTAATGGTGAAAGAATTTTTGAAATCGGTTCAGTACTTTTGAGTTTATTCGTTACATACTATAATACTAATCTTTCCTCTTTATAATATTATAGTATACTAGCAGCGCCCCGCTGTTTCACCCGCTTTGTTCCCGTTCCCGTGACAATACGGGGATAGTGTAGCTTCCCAACAATGAAAGAATTTTTCAAATCGGTTCAGTAGTTTCGGAGCCTATTCAGTACAAACAAACAATCAAATCTTTCCTCTTTATAATATTAGTCTAGATATAGTACAGACTAGCAGCGCTCCGTTGTTCCGTTCTCGTGGGAATACGGGGATAAAATATTACCTCCTTTTTGTTACTCGCTAATAATGTACCTTTCTATTGGTGAAAAAATTGTTAAAATCATTCCAGTAGTTTCGGAGCTTATTCGACACAAACAAACAAGAAAATATTAGGCAAACCCATAGTGGTATGCTAATGCAGTTTGCATACGCATAGCATAGTTCTCACTGCTAGGACACAGGCCTCCTCTCTAGGAGAGGGAATGGGCCGTAATCCACCACGCGGGCCCAGTGCGGGTTGGTGAATGTCACATGTCTTCGAATTTTTGGTTCTAGGACATACACCGTTTCCTCACGATGTTTTCCTGGTATGCTAATGCAGTTTGAAACAGTTTAAATTGTTATGTTAACAAGTTAAACGACATCCATTGTTTGATATAAATATTCATGTGTGTAACAAACGACGTTACTAATGGCGGGACGCAGTCGGTAGGCGATATTATTTGCTAAAGAACATTTTAAGCAAATTAGAAAAGTTGCCCGGATCACCTCTATTTATATCGGATTGCAAAACGGGTGAAACCAGAAGAACCACAGACTTTGAACGCTGATTTTTATTTTAATCTACCACACCGACCTTTATGTGCATAGCTTTATAGCATAGACAACATTCTATAGAAGTTTATGGAATTATGTATCGTGTGGACAACCCACTACATGCAAGGTAGACGGTATCTTTTAGCACAAACTGGACCCGTCATCCTCAATTCGAAAAGGGCAGAGGTGACACTTCTTTTGAAATATTAATTGAAGTTGCGCCATTTTATTAATTGAAGTATACAGGGTTATTAGAAAAAACCAACCACCTCTTAAAAGATCATTGTAAAAAAATCAGCTGTTCCCTACATTTATGTTCGTATAGCTCATCAAAATGTAAGGAACAGCTGACTTTTTTTTCGCGATTTCAGATTTGTTCCCGTAGTAAAAGTTGTTCATAATGATGAGTACAATGACCTCTTAAGAGGTTGTTGGTGTTTTATAAATAACCCTGTATATTTCCAATGAGAAAGGCACATCTTCAAGTGCTAAAAACTAACTACAGAGCTTTTTAACTGATAAATTGAAATTGGTATTGGACACTACATTTCCTTTAACCAAGTACAAAGTACACTGAGAATTCAAACTCCCAAAAATGGTAGTTATTGAGTTTTTTTTTATTCTACAATTTTTTCGTAGTAGATATTGGAAAACTACTACAAATAATATCGATTAGATAGAAACATATAATATTACACATTTAAAACAGTTCGGTTAGCTAAGTTTAATCTTTATTGCTCATTATCAATATTTATTGAACATACCTATTATTATGTTTCAATTATCGCGTATTACTACTAACTGGTTACTAAACCATTAGAACAATAGGTAAGTACCTAGCCTACCGCTTTGGCTTATAGGCTGAAATATTAAAGAAAGTCTTGTTTGCAATGCAGGATAACCTCTATTTTAATATCCACAGAAATCTTAATAAAAAGGCTTATTATTAAGATTTCTGTGTTAATATCTGACTGCCAGACGTACTGCATCCCACTGCTGGACAAAAGCCTACCCCAAGTCTTTCCAAGACGGATGTCACGAAGTCCGTCATTTAGATTATCGAAAAATATTGGACACGTATTTTTTTATTTATCAAATCTATAAAAAATGACGAAGATAAAAAGCATCAAAGATCAGGAGTGGGGCTTGTGACGTTACTAAGTGGTAAAAATAGTGACGTCACACGCGTATTCAGCGCACTGTATTGTCTTCGTTTTTAGGATTCCGTACCCAAAGGGTAAAATGGTACCCTATTACTAATACTCCGCTGTCTGTCCGTCTGTCACCAGGATGTATCTCATGGACCGTGATAGTTAAATAATTGAAACTTTCACAGATTATGTGTTTGTGTTGCTGCTATAACAAAAAAAAAAATACTACAAAACAGAATAAAACCAATATTTAAGGGTAAGTATATAATATTCAAGGGGAATAAAAAAATATTATTTCCCATACAACACACGTGACTTTATAGCGTTTTTATAGATAATGGTACGGAACACTTGGCCTGTATTTTATTTACGTGGAAAAGAAAATACCTACTAAATATTTATGTTGGAAACCATTAAAAAAAAAACAGCTGATCAATACATTTTGTCGAGCTATGCACATAGAAATGTACGGGGGAGTCGATTATTTTTTCACGATTTCAGTATTGCTCCCATACAGAAAGTTGTTCATAATGATGAGTGCAATGACCCCTTTTTTTTTTTTTTTTTCTGGATGGGAAATCATCAAATGACCCCTCCCGCCCTGGGTGGGGCGGTAGGGAGTGTCAGACTTTTACTGACTAAAACCCACCCGTGATCCTTCTTGTGCCCTATGCGTTCCAGGGCCGCGGTAACTCTTTCGAACAAATTCCGCAACCCTAGCAGGCACCGACCCTATGGGGTCCCGTCCTTGGTGCTGACGGCTCCTTCGGCGCGCGTGGAACACAACGCGTCGTCGACTCAACCTGGTGTCGGACGGCGAGCCACCCACGCTCACCGTCCCCAGGCATCAGCCACTGCGCAATAGCACAGCGGCCGACTTGTCTCTGGAGGAGGCCGAGATGGGACCATTACTGGCACTCCATCTCAGCACCCTCCCGAGCGTTGGGAGTCGCAGCACCCGCAGCAGAAGCGGCAGAAGCGGCGACGGAAGCCGCGGCGGCGGCAGAGGCGGCGGCGGCGGCAGACCTCTTGCCCTTGGTCGGGGCGGATGGCGCGCAGGCCCTTCCCCCAGCCCAGTGCTCGGCCGGCTTGCCAGCAGCCGCACATGCACTGCAGTGCGGCGTGGCCTCACATGAGCCGGCCCGATGACCGGGCTGACCACAGCGGAAACAAAGACCGCTGCGGTCCACCTCCGAGGGGCACATAGCTCCCGTGTGGTTGCCCACATGGCAGCGGTAGCACCTCAGAGGCCTGGGTTCCAGCAGTTTTACCCGCGCAGACACCCATCCCACCAAGAGCCTTCGGCCCTCCGACACAGTTCTGGCCGCCGTCACGGGGCAGCTCACCACAAGGGTTTGCATGCCCGTGTTGTCAGGCCGGAGGGTGCCCGCCTTGACGAGCTCGGCAGAGCACCCCCCAGTCCTGGCGACGGCGGCCACGACTTCCTCCTCCGTCACGGAGTCATCCAGGCCCACTATGCGCATATCGATGCGCTTAGTCGGCCTGGACACCCGGACCTCGTCCGCGGGTAAGACCGCCCTCAGCCTTTCGGCCAGGGCGTCCGCGAACGGGCCACTCTCCGCTCCGGCGAGCTCGAGCTTGCGGGCACCGGTTAAGGTCCTCCTGACCCCGATGCCCCCGCTGATGCCCAGCTCTTGGAGGCTCACCGCCTCCTTCGCCCGCTTCAGTACGGCGAGATACGTCACGCCCCTCTGTTCCGCTTCCGGCTGCAGTGTGAGCACTACAGCCGCGGATTTCGGGGCGCGAAGCCTCGCCGCAATGGCGTTGGCCTTCCGCCGCTGCCTCCTCGCCTTGTTTTTGGCCCGCCGTTTCTGGCCAGCAACCTGCCACTCGGCCTCGGCCGCAGGAGGGTCCGAGGGTGGGGGTGGGGGCGGCTGCGGCACCACTGGCGCCGCAGCCTTAGCTGCTCCTCCAGCCTTCCTCCTACCCCTCTTCGCCGGGGCCGACTTGGTCGTCGCCGGCGTCGTAGTCGCCGGCGTCACAGGCGCTGTCGCTGGCGCCGGCGCGGCTCCGCCCTTGGCCTTCGCCTTCGCCTGGCCAGACGTTCCCGGGCCGGCAGCCACGGCGGCCGCGTACGAAGCCGCCTTCTGCCGGCCCTGGGGCCTCTGTGTCGCCGCTAGTGGGGGACGCCGAATCATGTCCTCCAAAACGGAGAACTGCTTCTGGTAGGGAGCCAGCTCCTGCCGCACCAGGCTCCGCACCTGGCTCAGCACTAGGCTCCCCTCCAGCGTCGCCGGACTCGGCCCCCCCTGCGGCTCCTCCGAGGCCGCTCTGGCCATGCCAGCCAGGTCCCTCCGGAGCGACTCATTCTCTGCAATGAGTCGCTCCGTTACGGCCGCGAGGCGGGCGACCTCCGCCCGCAACTCTGTCGCCTCTCCGGACCCGCCGACGTTGGCCGCCGCCGCCGCCATAATCGAGGCTTTGGCCGCCGTAATGGCCTCCCGCTTGGAGGACTGCTTTCGCTTGAAGGCCACAGCGCGGATCGCGGCCTCCACGACCTCCGCAAACTGGGCCTTCTTCTCTACGACAGTGGGACGCACCTCTCCCGGGGCCTCCGAGTCGTCGGAGTCGAGAGCAGGCGGAAGAGTAGAGGGAGCCCTACGACCGCTCCCTCCAGGGCGACGCCCCTCCTCCACCAACCTCCCGGCCCGACTCTCCACCTCCCGGGTAGAGGGAGCCAGCCCCCTCCCCGCCTCACAGCCCCTGCCCCGCCTGGCGGTGGGGATCTTGCGGGCGGAGGCAAACTCGCCCTCAGAGGACGACCCGCTGTCATCCTCCCGTCTGGGCCGCTTGCGGAAGAGCTTGACGCCCTCCACAGCAGCCCCCCCTCCTCTGTCTCCAGAGCCCGCCGAGCTGACCGTTACTAGGTCTAGCGCGGAGCCGGAATCCGACTCCGCACCACCCCGGCGCTCAGGCGAACCCTCCTCTACGCAACCGTACGCCATCAGCTCCTTAAAGGAAGCGGATTCGGATGACGACGATTGGGAGCCTCCTCGGCTCGTGTTGCCACTGGCAAGCGGAAGGCGTTTGGTGCCCACCCCAGAGTACGGAGGGCAGCCCGCCGAAGCGGGGTGGGATTCCCCGACCGCTGAGCAGTCGGGACCCACCTGGGGACTCATTTTACATTCGCCTTGTTTCTTCATAATGTTCCTTTAAAGGGTGCGGTCCCTGTTCGCTCCGCCCCTTCTCAGGGCCCTCTCTCCTAACTCACCTCTCCACCTGCTCGCTGCTCCCACAGTCACGTCTGATAATCAGACGCGTACCAGAGAGCAGCGAGCAGGCGTGTGTCTCTCTTGGTCTGATCCCTCACTTGCGACCTTCCGGCATGAGTGGCTCTACCGGGAAAGCTCGCAAGATCATTGGGACGCTCAAGCCCCACCACGACGACAACGTGGAGACACATTCGGTGGGGAGTGCAATGACCCCTTAGGAGGTATTGTGTTTATTCTTTTACATGTTGTATATTTGTAAACTACATGAATACAATAAACGATGATGATGATGGTGATGATGAAATAGCCGTTTCAACGACACGTCACCGAAATTCTTCGCTTCTTGCTTCGGTAAATGATAAGACAATGATATAATGTTATTAATTTTAATCTAAATCCGGCGCATTTTACTGATTACAATATTGACAACTTCATAGTCATAATATTGTTATTAAACTTCCTTTTTTATTAAATTCTATTTAATTGGTTACACTAACCAAGTAAAGGTAGTCAAGTTTAAGCAATAGTTTTGTATACCTAATGTAAAAGTTTTTTTTTTTTCAAATGTTGTAAATGTGAGTACCATGGAGCTTTTACAAATGTGATAAGTTATAGTTTAGTTTTTGATTTGAACTAAAATGGTACTCAAATGTCTCGCTGATGGTGGCGCGTGTGTTCATTCAGTTCCATAGAAATATAAAATACAGGAGAAGTGGCAAGGGGGCGTGTCGGCGTCCACGCGACATGGTCTGGGCGAGCATGTCTTACGCAATGGTCGAATCCGCGAACTAGTGCGCTTCCGACCGTGAGCGTGATAAGATATAAGAATGCCGTGTTGTTCAGTGTTTTCTTGTAAAAACCGAAGCCTAAACCAAAACTTTGTTAATTATGGAATCACTTACCATATCAAAATACAAGTATTTTACTATATTTGTCTTTAAAATCATGAAAAATAACAAATCGTAAAATATTTCTTGCTTATACTCTGTTATTTTTGTTTTCAAATGTCACAGCGACAATAACATATTACAATGAATACACTGCTCCTTAACCACTACCTAAGTTTGTCGCTAAGTGACTGGATGAGCAATGTAAAAATCACAAAACGATACTTTAGCAAGCCGATGTATCGCATAGTACGGCCGCTGCTTCTTGCCGCGAGTTAGTGATGTAGTTGTGCAGATACACTGTTGACAACAATGTCGATTGTTGAATGAAATATTACAAAAGTGTACCAAACTTTCTTAGATTTCATTAAATTTTTGGTAAATAATCGTTCAAGTGTTTTTGGCTTTGAATTATCGTATTTATGCCTTATCCTCGTGCTACTTCCTTACTTTTTATGGTAATTGTATTTTACTTTCGATAAAGTTTCGAATGCATTATAGTAATCGGCATGTTTAAGATAATATATTAGTGACCTTTGCTTAAAATTAGTCAACATATTCATGCTATTTATTTGTTATACATGGGCAGCATGGCGTGTGTAATAAATGCCAGAATCGATAACTTTCCGATTTAGTCAATCACTAGCGTATATGTAAAATAAATTGCTTTTGCACAGCACAACGATACCCACCGTTGTTTTTGTGTGAGTAAGTTGCACGGTGTACTGTAAATATACGCTGTATTTATTAGGATAAGGTTTATAATTGATTGTGTAGTACAGTCCGATTTCAAAAATTCGGGTGTGTGCGCGACTGCGTATCTATTGCTTTTACTGAACTGCATTCGTAGTAGTTGCCGGGTGGAAGGGCAAAACAGGAGACACAGGTTCCGATACATTTTCGGCTACAGGGCATTTCTCCTTGTTTATTATATCTATGTTCAGTTCCCTTCAAAATGGTTGAGCTGAATGTCACGTTCGTGAACGGGCGCCGTCAGTTGAGACTGTTCACCTCTTAATTACCACTGACTTGTTTTAATCTTTATATTTTTAATTGTTTTATAGTTTCCTTTATTTACTCTTTGCATTGTCTTCACATATAGAAGCAACTAGGATAATTTAACCAAGGTTTTTGTAATAGAGAACATAATTTAAAGGAATGTCCGTGGAGTTTCTTGCACGTTCTTCTCCATAGAGATCTACGCTTTGGAACGTGCAGATAGCTTCATGTTTTTGACCGAATAACCTTGACAAATCACAAGTGCCTGTAAAGGGTTTAATTTTTAAATAAATGCTTTGTATCTTGACTCTTTGTTTAGTAGTATACTGTAGTAGGAAATATTAAAATTGCAATGAACTAATTATGAAATCAATGATCAAGCGTTTCGTGCCTGTTCGTAAACATTCGTCGATGGTCGCCGATACGGGTGTTTGTATTAAAAGCGTGTTAAACCGACTATTACGTGTACTTCCCGGCTGAAGCTATCGACTTTTAAACACGTATTTTATCAGAAAACTTGGCGAGAATTCGAAGAATTAATTTCATTGTTTTTCTTTAATGGAGGTACTGTTTTGTAGTAGGTATGACGGTAAGGTTTATGCAGTCATGATCAGGCAAAGTAAAATGTACTTCATACATACTTATTTTTACCAGATGATGATAACTTTGTTTGAAAATTCATTTTATTGTTAGGTATTGTTTTTTTAACTCTTATAGTTTTTCTTTCATTATTTTTTTTTAAACGTTACCCCACTCTAGGATTTACTCCTTTATCGTGGGTGCGTTCACAAACATGTAAATTCACATAAACAAGACACCCAGACCTGGAACCATTATCTGTAGGCAATGTAAACTTGTTTCGTGCGGGCATCAAACCCGCGACACATAGCGCAGCAGCCGAACGCTCAACCACTGCACCAACCGTGTCGTCATTTTATAAGAAAAGTGAAAGAACACCATCAACATCTTGACTTTCTACACTAATACAATAAAGCTGATGAGTTTATTTGATTGGTTGAATCCAAACCAATCAAATAAACTCATCAGCTTTATCTCAGGAACTATTGGTTCGAATTGAAAAAATATTTTATCATTGAATAGCTCATTTATAGAAGGCGGAGCGCAGTATTCATGAAAAATGTGACGCAGACGAAGTCGCGCGGTTCAGCTAGTATCTATACTAATCTATATCTATACTTATAATAAATCTGTAGAGAGGTCAATTCTGTACAAGGAATATATTTTCAAAATAACTATCAGGGGGTGATTAGTGATCGATACTGGTGCCAAAAATGCAATCAGTAAAATTTTTGTCTGTCTGTCTTTCTGTCTGTCTGTCTGTCTGTATGTTCTTTATAGAAACAAAAACTACTCGACCGATTTTAACGAAACTTGGTGCAATTATTCTTCATACTCCTGGGCAGGTTATAGTTTACTTTTCATCACGCTACAATCAATAGGAGCAGAGCAGTGAAGGAAAATGTTGGGAAAACGGAAGAAGTTACTCCATTTTTTAAGCTTCCGTCGCGTGTGTAGCCTTAATGGTTAAAGTTACATAGAAATCATGTATTACGGAAATGTTCTACATAAAATTATCTAAAAAATATCCCGAAACAGCATGTTTATCTTTTGTCAATTTTAAACCGATCGGGCTGAGAGTTTCAAAATCGGGGGTAAAGTAACTATTCCACGCGGACGAAGTCGCTGGCAGAAGCTAGTCTATACTATATATAATATATAATATAAATAAAACTGAAGAGTTTGTTTGTTTGAACGCGCTAATCTCAGGAACTACTGGTTCGAATTGAAAAATTCTTTTTGGGTTGAATAGACCATTTATCGAGGAAGGCTTTAGGCTATATATCATCACGCACGAGGGGAGGGTCTGTATTTATGCTTTTGCGGTTGCACAACGACATGCTTTGCTTTGCTTTGCTTGGTAGTATAGATGCAGGCCTACCTTGCCGTCTCCTTCAGAGATGGGAAGGTGGCGTGGTCTTGAGGGGGAGCGCAACGGTCGTGTAGATCCTCAAGGCAAGTCCGGTGGATATACCTTCACGAGGTTGCCACCCCGTTATTGGTCTAATTCCCTATGAAATAGACGCAACTGAAACCACCGGGCGACTTTTTCACTCCGAACCGGGACCCTCCTGTGACGGGGTGGTCGCGGACTCGGTTGTCACCAAACAAGCTGATGACGAGTAGGAGAAGTTAGTCACCTGCGCTAGGACCTGCGCAGTCGAGCGCCGTAAGCGGGGATGAAGGAGTCCTGGGGGGTTGAGCCAATCGGCGCTGGCGGTTATGTGTCCGTGAGGCAACACGCCCCCTTTGGTCTGGAATTCACGCGAAACGGTGGCCCTATCCTCTAGCCAAGGGTAGGGAAATGGCCACAGTGTCCCGTCAGAGGGCCACAGGCGAGGTGCGTGGGGTCCGCGGAGGCTGCCCTCGGGCGGCCGATGCGGTAGGTAAAGGCCATGCTGACGGTGTGAGTGAGGGTTGATCAGTTCGTGGGGGTAGGCCTTTCGACCTTCCGCGCCAACCCGATCAAGCACCCGATGTCGCGCTGTAAACCAGCCTTGCGCACCTATATCTCTCTGGTAGTCCTAACGATCGCACTCACAGAAGTGCGACGTTCCCAGGTGCGGGCTCCATGGTGGGTGGGAGCCAGAGAGATGAATTTCAAAATCATATAGTATGGATATTAACAGGCCAACTATAAAAACCGCAGGAGTGGAGTCGGCGAAAGCTGGCAAAACTCCTAAGCGAGGTGCCCCCGGCACTTCGCTCGCCCCTGGTTGCTCAGCAGCTAACGCCGCAGGCACCAGCGCGGGCGCCGGTCCGGCTGTGGCGAAAACCGCAGCTAAGACCAAATCTAAGTCCCAATCTAAGCAAAGGAGAACGGCGCTGCATGGGACCAGTACCGATCCTTCACACACAAAGGTGAAAACGGCGATGGATGACACCATTGCCAGAAGTAACCTTGTTAAGCACCCTCTTCCTCCTCCTGAAGTTCCTCCGGCCTCGTCCCAGAACGCGGCCGCCCTCGGTCAACCGGGGTTGGTCAGTAGCATTGAGGACATCTTCAGTAGCGCCTGGCAGGTGCCTTTGCGCAAGGGTAAAGGCAAGAGCAAGGGTAAAAACTCTACTCCACAAGCCCATTGCTCCTGTTCCGAACATCTAAGTTCGACAGCTCCCACTAGCCAGGGTAAGAGGAGGGAAAGGCTGACGCGCAAGGAGCGGCGTCAGGAACGCAGAAGGGGAGGCAAAGCCCCCCGAAACAAGCAGGTTACTGCCACCAGGGTGAACTTCTCCGAAGGGAAACGGTCGCAGGCTGAGGCCGGCTCTAGCCGACCAAGGTCCAATTCGTCGCCTAGACCCGAAGGAGATCCAGCCAAGGTGGTAACCACGATGCCGCAACCCGATGGGAACGTTCAGGCTGTGGCCAAGCGAGCTCTCAACGAGACTTCATCACCTCGCGGAGAGCATAAGCGGCTGCGGCTTGATCAGTCCCATCGAGTTGCCAGCAGAAGCTACGCCCAAGCTGCCAGTGCGTCCCTGAACGTCGCAATTACCTGCGACCGAAGTGGCGTCATCAGCCAGGGCGTTGCGGACCAGATCCTCGCTGCTATCCAGAAAAGGATAATCAGTGAGGCCTGCTCCCCTATACAGGGCACACCAGGGCCAACCTTCAACGCTAAGCCGTTGTACGCCGGTGGGGTCCTCAAGCTATGGTGCGGTAACGACCATACTTTAGCCTGGCTAAAGAAAACAGTCTCCAGCCTGGCTCTACCGGCTAGCACCTCATTGGTCGTTAAGAGCCAGTCGGAGATACAGAAGCGGGTACGCTGCGGCATTGCCATTCCCGACGACCAGGGAGTCTACGAGGACTCGACCTTTATTGGGCGAGCCCTGTGTTATCAAAACCCCTGGATCAACGTGAAACGGTGGGTGCTGCTGCACGCCGAAAAACAGAGGGCATGCTGGTTTGTGGTGCTGGGTATCCCCGAGGACCAAATTCCGACCCTGATGAGCTCCGAGCGCCGACTCTCAATAGGCTTGGGATCGGTTTACGTGAAGTTCCAGGGTCGGAACGGCAGGTTTGTCGACGTCCCTCAGGGGTGGGACCCGACCACGAGACAGCTGCTCGAAACAGGGGAGACCAGCCCCCCAACAAACAACCCGGACGCAACCGCGACTGAACCTGCCGTAGCGGGAGATTCAGCCGCCCCCGCCGCCGACGTGGGTGCTGTTCCTTCATCGGGGGAGGAGCCGGACGACTTACTGTTGTCCCCGGCTTCGGACCCGGTAGGGGACGGCTTCGACGAAGGCGACCTGTTTGCCGGGCTGCGACTCGAGGGTGACGAAGAGGGTCTCGCCTGCGATGGCGTCCCCTTTGTCGGCTTGTAAGGTCTTGCAAGCAAACCTCCACCACAGTCAGACCGCGACGGCTCAACTCCGCAAGTGGCTGGAGGTTCAGCACACTGCCATTGCCCTGATCCAAGAGCCGTGGATCAGGGGTGGCCATATACGAGGACTCTCCAATCTCGGAGGTAAGCTCCTTGTTAATTCAGACCATGTGCATCCTAGATCGTGCATCTATGTCACAGGTAACCTGAAAGCACAGCCTCTAAACGACTTCTGTTGCAGAGACATCTCTGCTGCTAGGCTGATTATACAACGGGGCGACAAAGCGCTGCCGACTGTCTTTGTCTCGGCGTACATGCCGGAGGCGGAGGAACCGCCCCCTATCAACCTTGTACGCCTCGTCAACCATTGTGAAAGCAGCGGCGATGAAGTTGTCATCGGGACAGACGCAAATGCACACCACCCTCTGTGGGGGATGGACTCACAAAATGCAAGGGGTAAGGCGATTGTTGACTTCTTGTTCACCACTAACCTATCCCTACTAAACACAGGCTCGGAACCGACCTTCGTAACTAGACGTAGTCGAACAATTATAGACCTCACTCTGGCTACAGAGGGCGCAGCGGAACTTATCACGGGCTGGCAGGTCTCTGATGAGGCCTCCTGCTCAGACCACAGGTGGATCCGCTTCGACATCCAGGTCTGTATAACACCTAAACAACCCCGGCGTAATCCACGCAATACTGATGTGGGGGCATACAGACGCAGTCTTAATGCAAGACTTGCGCCACTAGGCGATTCGATGAGTCTGGGAGACACGGCACAGATCGATGCACAAGTAACGCAGCTCACCGAATCGTTGGTAAGCAGCTACCAGACCGCCTGCCCGGAAACGATTCCGCGCGATACACCGGGGAAACAACCGTGGTGGGGCGCGGAACTTCAGCGCAAGCGCGGTAAGGTAAGGAAAGCTCTTAACAGAGCCATGAATACATGTAGGGATGAGGACTGGGACACTTATTACGCAGCCAAATCCAGCTACAAAAAATGCATCAGATCCAGAAGTAATACTGGATGGCGCAAATTCTGTGGTAACATTGAATCGTGCCAACAAGCAAACAGGGTAAGGAAAATACTGGCGCAACAGAACTCGCCTGGTCCCGCCGCAATTCGTAAACCCGACAACAAGCTCACCACGTCACCTGAAGAAACGAGACGCGTCCTAGTAGAGACTCACTTCCCTGGAAGCGTATTCGCGCAAGTGACTGAAGGGCTTGAAGTTATTCAAACACCATCGGAGGATGATTGGCTTTATGCAAAAAAGATGATTACGCTGGAAAAACTCCAGTGGGCAATCAGAAGCTTCCAACCCTTCAAGGCGCCAGGTCCCGATGGTGTGTTTCCTGCCCTACTGCAGTGGGGAGGTAGCGCCGTCACAACAAGACTGGTGCCCTTGATGAGAACGTGCCTGGCCTTTAGATATGTTCCTAAGGGATGGAGGGAAGTGAAAGTTATATTCATTCCGAAGCCAGGTAAGAGTGACTACACAAACGCTAAATCCTATCGACCCATAAGCCTGACCTCTTTCCTTTTAAAGACCATGGAAAGACTGTGTGAAAGGGAACTACGAGATGGCGTTTTAAAAACATTACCACTACATAGTAACCAGCATGCATATAGCTCAGGTAAGTCGACAGAATCTGCTCTTCATCTGGTGGTTAGCCAGATAGAGGAAGCGATACATCAGAAAGGTTCCTGCCTGGGCACTTTCATAGACATCGAAGGAGCTTTCGACAAAACAAACTTCTCCAGCATAAGTGCCGCTCTCTCCAAGCACGGCGTAGAACAGGTACTTAACGACTGGATCACTAATATGTTAAGCAAACGATTGGTTCGTCTTGAGGAGGAGCAGCAGATGGCTTTGATAGCTAGAGGCTGCCCACAGGGAGGAGTGCTCTCCCCTCTTCTGTGGAACCTGGTGATAAATGACCTCATTACCAAACTAAACGCACATCGTTACTATACAATAGGTTATGCAGACGACCTCGCAATTCTCGTACCCGGGAAGGTGACTGGAACGATCTGCAACCTTACTCAACAAGCACTACGCATCGTGGAGAGATGGTGCGGTGAATATGACCTGTCTGTGAACCCCACTAAAACTGAACTAGTCATGTTTACACAAAAGCGAGCACTAGGCCAATACCGCCTTCCGAAGCTCTTCAATACAGAACTCCAGTTGTCTAACGAGGTCAAGTATCTGGGGGTCATCCTAGACAGTAAGTTGAACTGGAGCAATCATCTAGACTACAAACTAAACAAGGCGTGCATCACCTTCTGGCAATGCAGGAAAATGATAGGTAAGAAGTGGGGCCTATCTCCCAAAATAATACTGTGGTTGTACAGCGCAGTAATTCGGCCCATGATTACATACGGGGCCGTGGTGTGGTGGACCCGCACAAAGCTAGTTACGGCTGTCAACAAACTACAACACATGCAAAGGCTAGCCTGCATGGCGACGACGGGGTGCATGAGCACTACACCGACTGCAGCGCTGGAAGCCATACTGGGGCTACCCCCGCTCCACCTGTTCATTCAACAGGAAGCGACGATGGCAGCAGCCCGCCTTCAAACATTGAATCTCTGGGGTAAGAGAGTGACGCAGCACACCGCTCTACTCGAGGAGCTCAATAAAGAACTACCCATAACCAAAGCAATAAATGATCGGGTACCCAAGCAATTTATCTTCGATAAAAAATACAAAATCCAATTGCATGAGGATCACCGCTGCGAGGGGCTGAGCCCCGCTGAGTTGCGGATCTTCACCGATGGATCAAAAACAGGTACTGGCACGGGTGCGGGAATCTTCTCGGAGGATCTCAACATTCACATAGCCACACCATTGGGGGTCCATAACACAGTGTTTCAGGCCGAGTGCATGGGTATTTCCCTAGCGGCCTCTGCTATACTAAGCCGGGAAGTTAAGGACCACTCAATACGCATACTCTCGGACAGCATGGCTGTCCTGCAAGCTCTGAACAGCCACACAGTTAACTCTGGGCTGATCCTCGAGTGTCACCAACGGCTCAACCAGGTTGGTAGATACAACAAAGTAACCATTCAGTGGATCAAGGGACACAGCGAATCCCGAGGCAACGATGCAGCGGACGAACTCGCCAGAAGGGGTTCGAGTATGGCAGCGATGGGTCCCGAACCCATTGTGCCACTCCCTTTCGGTTACCTACGCACTTTGGTAAGGAAACGCACCAGAGACAAGCATCACAATCTATGGGCTAACCATGGTGAGTGTAGACAAGCCAAAGAGGCACTTCCCTCTATTGATGGCCGTTTCACAAAACAAGCCCTTGGATTGTCCAAACAGCAGTTACGTACAGTGACAGCTGTCACGACTGGACACGGGTCTTTTAATAAACACCTCTATGTCATAGGAGTCACTGACAGCCCGCTCTGCAGAGCCTGCATGGAGGAGGATGAGACAGCAGCACATCTGCTTCTAAGCTGCCCCGTAGTCGCAGATTACAGGGCTAAGTACTTCGGAAACCCAGGTACCCTCTGTGAGATCATTAGTAACACGAAGGCGTTGCTGGCCTTCCTTGGGGAGCTGGGGTGGATCGAATGACACATTTGTCCCACCTGCACGCAAAATACGCGCTTAGTCGTGGAGTTGCGGAAACCGGCCCGATTACAAATACAAATACAAATACAATCATCACGCTTAAGCCAATAGGAGCGGAGCAGCGATAAAGAATGTTTTAAAATCGGGGATTCCACGGGGACGAAGTCGCGGGCAGCAGCTAGTTATAATATACGAAGAGAGAAGTGCTAACCCGACGCGCGGGGAACCGCAGGTGGCAACTAGTGTTGTATAAACTTCCCAGCTATCTGTTAACATGAGATAATGCAGATTTATCAATAGAGGGACTCTTTTTAACCCTTGCTATCCTTTTATGAAGATAACAACTAACATATCTTATCAAGGGCTACAAATCTGCTATATTCTGCATAGACACAATAATATTAACTATATTTAGTAAGTAAAATCTTACTAATATTATAAACGCGAAAATTTGTAAGTATGGATGGATGGATGGGTTTGTTACTCTTTCACGCAAAAATACTGAACGGATTTGCATGAAATTTGGCACATAGATGGTTTATTTAAACCAGCCTTAACATAAAAGATTATTATCCCGATATTCCCGCGGGATCGAAACTTATGCGGGTGAAACCGCAGGGCGCTGCTAGTATTAGCATAACTAAAAGCTGTTGGTCCCAACTGTCTTTTGTTGATCTTTTAAAGTTGGTATGCGTGGTTAGAAGTAACAACAGTCTTGCCAAAGGTCATTAATTACCAAGCCTTCTATGTTTTGGATTTCAGGCAGTTAATCCATGTGAAATCTTTATATTCAGCTGCATCCGGTTAGATTGGAATCTGACCACAATATAGATGGAAAGAGGTAGATTCAGATTTTGTTTCAAACAGAATTAGTATAAGCATTAGATAGTTTACATCTTTTAAAAAGAGTTTTCGCTCCTTAACCTTTGGCGTCCCTGCATACCATGCCACAAGTTCAGCGTATTGTTTGTCATATATATGTGACACTAGCGTTCAAAAGATTAAATGACAAAATTATAACACCTATTTTCCTTGAAGGCATAGACAGAGGTTGGTATATTATTTTGAAAAAAAGTACTCTGGATCCTACCCTCAAATGTGATCTCTGTCTACCATACAAAAGTTTTCTGGGAGAAAATTCAACTTTGAGTTAAGTTCTGTTCATACATCCATATTCCCATTCCAAAAAAAAAAAACAATTAGAAAGTTGCAATTTTTTTTCATTGACTGAGCTTGGCACTTAATCTGAGTTAAACATTTTAGTGCTGGATGTTAGATTATGACAAAACCTGATTCTGTGATATTTATATTAGAAACCAGTCTGCAATAATTTGTTTATGTGCCCACAACTCCTCCCTAAATGTAGCTAGGATTTGGATGCAAGTTGTGGGCACAGAAAAACCATTGTTTGACCCATAAGCTGAGTTCTGAGCACTGAAAATATTTATCAGCCTGCTCCACCAGTGGCGTGCAGTGGTTCGAGTTAGGGTAGGCCAGAAAATAATGTCCAAAAAAAAACACACCACATTATTCAGGGTTGAAATTTGGTCTTTTTTTTTTTTTTTTTTTTTTTTTTTAATAGGCAATTTAAAATAATTAAAAAAACTCGTTTCATTAAAAATCAACCCTGAATAATGTGGTTATTTTTTAAAATTTATTTGGACATTTTCTCTGGCCTACCCTAACTCGCAACCACTGCACGCCACTGTGCTCCACTAGCATGGAATGTTAAAGCTTTTAGGGTAAGTCACATTATGTGTAGAATTTTAGGCCCTAAATATGCTAGGTATATAGCATAATATATAACCAGATGTATAAGCATATTGAAGTACAAGGAGTAAGTCACAGCAGGTCAGCCATTCTGTATTTTCTGGCTAGCCTCATGGGAAAGAGGAGTGGTTTTGTGTATGTCACATTATAGGCTGCTTCCAGAAAATGCATAAGTACTACTACTGGAATAGGCTACAAGAGCGATGCTGGGGAACAGATCTAGAAGTCTAATAATTTAAATATTTTTATTATACAAATTACAATTAAGTATGTGCATACTTAATCAAATCTAAATGATGTGATGATATTTTCGACAGAAATATGAAAAGTATATTAGCATAGCATTGGTTTCAAATATTTGAATTATGAGATAATAATAACCTACTGCCATACCTACAGTGCATCATTGACACGTTTTTGTTATAGAAAGTATTAAACAATTATTAAGAGAAAGAAAGAAATGAACGGTAATTTTCTTATATTACGCTGACAGCAGCATGCTTTATCAACATTTTGCTTGAATGGATAAGTAAAAAGATTAACGTACTAGTTTTGATAAAAATAACGAGTATTTAATTTAATATTATCATGAATTATTTAAGGTTTTTTAACCGTGTCGACTGCTTTCGTGGAACTAAAAAACATGATCTCGGCAACTTAGATCATTTCTCTTTTCAACACATCAGCATATCAATAGCGCTGTCACTTTCACACTTGACAGATTTCACTGACGTGTCGCTGTCAACTACTATGGACCGAAACAACAAACGATTTTAGCTTTTATATTCGATATTTATAACTTAACATGAATATTTATGAACATAAAAACGTAGATATAAAGTGCATATGCATATATAAATAGACTAAAACCAATTTATCAGTGACGGATAGTGAGAAATTAGGTTATACTTACTGCCTCCGTACTCCCAGAACGGAACAGATCCATCTTTTTGCGCTAAATATGGTGGCTTGAACGAATATTTGTATTCGAAACGTCTGTGCACGGACTGGGTATTAACGCACACCAAAATGCATAATATTACACTGCATAATACTAAATTTAATTTAATCGACGACATATCGACGGCTAACGACAACCGTTCTCGCTCACGTCAAGACTCTAAAAAAAAATTGTTGATCGTGTTAGTCGACCGTGATTCGTCAGCTGAGATGCGTTTGGATACAGCTGCCACATTAAGTTCAATAAATAGGCTTTTTGGTACTCTTATTATTAAATAATAAGAGTACCAAAAAGGGATTATTGTAAAAATTAAACAATTTTGTCATAAGGGTGCATTTACTTTTGCTGTGTCTCATTTTATTTTTAACCGACTTCTAAAAAAGGAGGAGGTTCTCAATTCGGATGTTTGTATTTTTTTTTTATGTTTGTTCGCGCATAACTCCGTCGCTTGTCAACCGATT
This sequence comes from Hecatera dysodea, assembly GCA_905332915.2. Classification (NCBI taxonomy): domain Eukaryota; kingdom Metazoa; phylum Arthropoda; class Insecta; order Lepidoptera; family Noctuidae; genus Hecatera; species Hecatera dysodea. The sequence goes on along the minus strand of HG995314.1, from coordinate 11,851,396 downwards.
TGAAAAATTCTTTGTTGGAAAGGGTATACTTCCCAAATGGTCCCATGAAAATTTTATCGAAATCGACCAAGCAGTTTTCGAAAAATCTAAAAGAAATATCTACTTTGTATACATTGATGACCTCTTAGTTTACTCTGCAAAGGAGCAATAAGTTTTTTTTACACCAATGTGATTGGTTCGTTTAGGTGGGGGGAGGGGAGGGGGTGTAGGTACCACTAAAAAGTGAAAAATAAAAAACTTTTTACAAAAAAATACAACCGACTTTTACACAAAATCAAAAAAGTGCAAAATAACTTTAATTTCGGAAGTCGGTGTTCAAAAAACGAAAAAGCAACCACAAACACCGAGTTCCAAAATTAAAGTTATTTTGCACTTTTTTGATTTTTTGTGTAAAAGTCGGTTGTATTTTTTTGTAAAAAGTTTTTTGTATTCGATCAATCAAGAATGATTTACGTGAAACTGCTTCTTTTGTCTGTCATGAAAAAAAAATGAATTACGATTACGATTTATATCTTCAAAAGGTGAATCAAAAATCAATAAATATTTGTGACTGTGTATCAAAAAGAGTAATCGAGACAGACCACAAAAAAGAAGGAAGAATACAAATGTGTCAATGTGAAATGTCATTGTCAGACGAGCGTCAAAAATTATGATGGAATGTTCGTACTTTGCATTATTTATTTTATTTTCGATTTATTTGGCATAAAGTTGAGTGAATGGCAATCAAGAGATAGTTTATTAAACAAACTAAATGTATGTGTCGAGTTTAATTCATGCTTTTCGTGTATAATATCTAGAAACTGCACATTATCGTATATAAACAAGCTATCGAATGTTATGATTTCATTTGGCTCCATATTTTTACATATAATGTGATAAAAAGGAGTATTTCTTGCTAAAAGCTTGTTGGTACTAAATTTGGCGATAAGAATAATTCTTAGCTATATTTGATAAGATTAAGAGTAATTTTAGGACAAACCAAACTAATTCCATGTTCATTTACTTGACGGCACTACTTGTGCAGTGGTTACAAGGATAACTTCTGCACTATGTACACATCGCAGATTCGATCCCCACACGTAATAAAGTATTCTTTATTAAAGTTTAAACTGATTGTTGTTCTGGGTGATACTTATGCAAGTTATGCTGTTGACTATATTCATAATAGAACAGAATAGAATAATATTTCTCTTTAATCAAGTATCCATGATTCATAAAAATGTTAGTGATGTCTGTGTATGATTCTTCATGGAAAATACAATGCGAAGGTTACAAACCTAGGGCCTATCTCAGCCACCGCAGCCCTGGAACGCAAAGGGCACAAGAAGGATCACGGGTGGGTTTTAGTCAGTAAGAGTCTGACACTCCCTTCCGCTCCGCCCAGAGTGGCAGAATTCATTTGATGATCCAGAAAAAAAAAGGGCCTATCTCAGCAGCAATGCTTATGGTCAAAACCAAGAAAGCAGCTTACAATTAATATGTCCAGCTTTATCTCAACTTTATTGAGGTTGTTTCCAGAATTTGTATGCAGCTGGATACCAGTATTTTACATGGAGCTACTGTCTACCCGACCCTCATGACCCAGTAACTGGGTAACATGTTACGTCATTGCAAGACTGCTGTCATTAAAAAAATATATCTAAAACTATCACATTCAAATTTCAGAATCATGTCTGAAGAACCGGTCTTCCGTCGCCAAGTCTCCTGGCAGCATCTCGAAGTCCTGGCACAGTACATGGAGCGCTACCCTCCGCTGGCCCTCGCCAGTGCCCGCTCCAGAGAGGGACACATCCAGTCCAAGCGGATGTGGGAGAAGATAGCGAGGACGTTGAATAGGATCGATGAATGTGTTGCAAAGAGTGGACGTAGCTGGGCCAGGGTGAGGATTCTCAAACTTGTATTTATTTATACAACATGACACAGATTTAATGCAATATCTGAAAAAGGGTCATTGTGCTGATTATTATGAATATATTTATATATCTTAAGAGCTTGTAAACTCTTGATAAATTGTCAACTGAATATTTGGAATAATTTTTACGCATCAGAATTTGATAGTCTATAAATCTCTCGAAATCATTTATTTTCATAACAAATTATTGTTTGTCCAGAACTCATCATGTGGCTGAGTTCTGGGCGAACAATAACGGCGAAAGTGTTAATCTATCTTTCTTCCCATTCCTTGCAGTATTGGATAGACCTAAAATTTAAGATCCGTCGCAAGTATGCAGTTATTCAGAAGTGTCACTCCGAGGGAACTCACTGCACCATTCACCTCAACCCTCTGGAGGAGAGGATCGCCAAGATCCTCACTGATGAGGAGGGGAACCTGCTGCCTACAGCCTCTGTCTACCATCAGATGAAGAGTTACCATCCGCTGCATTATCCCTTGAAGGGAACGAGGGTATGCTGATTACAATTGATTTGTGCTATTGTCCTGTTTGTTTTCCAATTCATAGTACTTAATAATATAAAAGGGAATAAGAATTATGCATGATAAATATTTATTATCTAAGCAGAATAAATATTTATCATGCATTATCTAAGAGTGAAAAAAGGATCAGAATTTATGAAAAGACAAACAAGATAACTTAGATAACTATTTTATACAAATGTACCTCTCACGAAAACGTCGACCATCATGGATTCTAACGTTAGAGTTTTGTTTTTTAATTTTAGTGAGTTATTGTTGATGGATGAAGTTGTTTTAAAAATTATTTCATAATTGTTTACTAAGTTAATACCTAAGTATTTTATTTAGAAAATTTATAGCAAAATTACATGCATATTCCCTGTTGCTCAAACCAAAGTAATCAATTCCATATATTCTCTTTTTAATCTAAGATACACAGTTTATAATTTTGATGTCGGGAAAAAAAAAAAACAACGAAGTACGAATCTGGACTACTACTGATACTAAAACATAACCATTTTATTTTACAGAACACCCGCCTCTTAAAACAAATATCAGACAACGACACAAAAATAGACGACAGTGGAGGCTTAGAAACTGACGACCAATCACAGGACAACCTAGCAATAGCCTCACCAATCACAGAGCACATAGACCTGCCCCCTTCAGACATTAAGCCAATCCTAACGTCTCTAAAACATGACGTCACAGACCCCATACAAATCACAGAACAAAAGAAAACCGTTGAAGATTTGAAAATAGAACTAGTCGAATTTGAATTGAAGAAACAAAAAGAGTTATTCGAGATGGAGAAACAGTTCTTGAAAGAGAAACACGAAATGGAAATGTCTATTTTGAGGTTAAAAAAGCAGTTGATGGCAAAAGAATTAAAGAAATTATAGCCCTGAGAGTTACGAGCAAGGAAAACTATCTAGACTTTTCCCAAGTATATTATTCGGCTCCCAGTCGTAACCGAATGCAGTTGAGTACACGCATGCGCACCACTCATCAACCATTATGAAGGGAGCCAAATGATTCAACGCATGCGCCACCATCAGCTAGACAACCTATCAATAAGGTTGATTTTGCGTTGCAATGTTGCGTTGTTCAAGCGTTGAAGTCTAAAAAACCTGGCAGTGTTTTTGGATTAAAAATCAAAGTGATACAAAATAGTCATAGTTTGTAAGTGTAAATAAATAAAGAATTTTATTTTGAAAAGTTTTTAGTAACAAGTATTTTTATTTAAACCAGTACAGTTAACATCAGGCCGCTCGACGGCTGCAAGTATATTTTACTTCTAAGGTTCAAATTTGCAACGCTAGATGGCACAGTCTACTTCGTGCACGTTCCCCTAAACGGAGGGTGCACGAAGTATAGGTGGCAGCACAGGTCAAATATTTACAACGTAAAAGTTTCAGATTTACAACACTAGATGGCATAGTCTACGCCGTGCACATTCCCTATAGTGTAAAAGTGTCCAGATCAAGTGGAACATCAGGTCCGGATGGATGGAGTGGTGACTCACTATCAATTTTTATACTGCGACATTCCTGATGGAAAAACCCATGAAACTTTCTGCCCGATCGGTATGGAACCCAGGATCTTAGCAGTCTGACAACGAGGCATCACTCCTATGACGGGGTCGGTAGACGTCATCTTGTAGCTGCTACTGTTACAACGCGGATAACTATGGCACAGAAGCGTGGGGTTTGGCAGAAGAGAGGCGTATTCCAGCAGTGGGCGTAGTCTGGCTGTGGAATCATCCACAACCAATGGTAATACAGAACACCCTTTTAAGGATGGTGAATCATGGTCGCGGAATTTGTTCGATAGAGTCACCACGGCCTTGGAACGCAAACGGTACTAGAAGGATCACGGCTGGGGTTTAGTCATTTAGAGTCTGAAACTCCCTTCCATTCCGCCCAGAGCGGGAGAAATCATTTGATGATTTCCCATCCAGAATGAAAAAAAAAGTGGGTGGTAAAACATCAAATGATTTGTTTCGCTGTGGGCACATTGGAAGGGAGTGTCAGAGTTTTACTGGCTAAAAACCATCCGCGTTCCTCCTAGTGCCCGCCGCGTATAGATTGTCAGCTCAATTCTCGCTGTGTAGGTAGTTCTATGAGATGTTTACAGAATCGCTATTCAATTATCTCCGACAACCTCTTTATCCATCCAAAACCAACCTCAGAAATAAAATAAAACTTTTTACAAAAAATAAAACCGACTTCTAAACAAAAAAAAAACCAAAAAGTATAAAATAACCTTAATTTTGGAACTCAGTGTTTTTGGTTGCTTATTTGTTGTTGAACACACCGACTTCCGAAATTAAGGTTATTTTATACTTCTTGGTATTTTTTTGTTTAGAAGTCGGTTAATCTATACTAATATTATAAAGCTGAAGAGTTTGTTTGTTTGGTTGTTTGTTTGTTTGTTTGTTTGTTTGAACGCGCTAATCTGAGGAACTACTGGTTCGAATTGAAAAATTCTTTTTGGGTTGAATAGACGATTTATCGAGGAAGGCTTTAGGCTATATATCATCACGCTTAAGCCAATAGGAGCGGAGCAGCGATCAAGAATGTTTTAAAATCGGGGATTCCACGGGGACGAAGTCGCGGGCAGCAGCTAGTCTATACTAATATTATAAAGCTGAAGAGTTTGTTTGTTTGTTTGTTTGAACGCGCTAATCTCAGGAACTACTGGTTCGAATTGAAAAATTCTTTTTGGGTTGAATAGACCATTTATCGAGGAAGGCTTTAGGCTATATATCATCATGCTTAAGCCAATAGGAGCGGAGCAGCGATAAAGAATGTTTTAAAATCGGGGATTCCACGGGGACGAAGTCGCGGGCAGCAGCTAGTAAGAAATAAATAGAATAAGTTGTGAGTATGATTTATTTAATTCGACTTAAAAATCTCAGCTTTACTTGAGTAGGTAAAAATATATTTTTATTCCTTGGTCTTTTCAAAAGGATAGTACGGATGGTCGAGCCACTTGAGCTGCGGGATGGTGCGGTAGTTTTTATCGAAGTTCTTGAGCAGATCCCTCTCTTCCTGGGTCAGGGTGAAGTCGAAGACGTCTATGTTCTGTTCGATGCGGGATTTTGTTAAGGACTTCGGTATCGGGATAACTCCTAACTCGATCTGGGAAAGGGGAGACATTATTTTTACAATAATTAATCTGCATTACCGACCTATACATTGAAACACCGGCAGGGCCGTCTTAACCCCTGCAGGGGCCCCTGGGCACACTTCCGGGGCCCTTTTGGAAATCTGAAAACTGGCCAAGAAAGTGTTGGAGCACAGGTAGCTGATTTCTGTAGGTATGACCACGTAACCGTACTACCTAGTGGACATCCTGCCTGGAATAGGTTTGACAGAATTTCGTCAGAAGCTAGTGCACTGTTCGAATTGGTCGTTTCCTAAGAAGAATCTACATACTTATAATATAATTTGGGGCCTCCATTGAAGCGGGGCCCTGTGCACGTGCACCTTGTGCCCTTATGGTAAAGACGGAACTGAACACAGGCGTTAAGGGTATTGTTTCTTCTAAGGTCTTTAAATCCATCAATATATGTATGTAGGTACGTATTCATCACCGGAAAATTGCAGACTCCATATAATTTTAATACATAATATATATGTTTCTCATTATCAGACTATAATTTCTCGATATATTATAGAAAAATCGTTTTGTATAATAATAAATCTCATCCAAATTCAATATTTTCCATAATAAAGTTGTTTTCTTTCGTTCTTTTTATTAGCTGTACAATAAAGAGTCCTACAGTTTCCACAAACTCACCAGATATCTCAAAGAGACTTGCGGCACAGTCTTGTTATACTTGTTGGCTATGTCCAGAAGCGCGGGGTCGTCGACTCTCGGGGGCGGAGCGTCGGGCTTCGCCTTGCCGTAGAACAGCGAGCCGAAGGGCGTGTAGCCCATCACGCGGATGTCCTGACGGGCACAGTAGGACAGGAGCTCCGGCTGTTGCAGGTTCAGGTTGATCTGAGAAGTATAATAAAGTAAGTAAGTACTTACGTAGGTAACATTGTGATGTGGAATTATACTCCATTCACAATAAGATTAGATATTGGGACAAAAGTTGTTTACAGTCTGTTTAACCGATTTTTACTTCTATTCCGTAGACATAACGATGGCAAAGCAAAAACCTGATTATAATACCAACTGTTTACTGCAGCTACCATGTGTCATGCCGCCAACGCAATAGAAGTCAAAATCGGTTGAACGGACTGTAAAAAAGATGTATTTCAATGTCTAATCTTATCGTGAATGGGGTATAGTTTGACAGAGTGACCGCGGCCCTGGGACGCGGCGGGCATTAGGAGGAACACGGATGTGTTTTAGACAGTAAGAGTCTAACACTCTCTTCTAATGTGACCGGAAGAAGTAATTTGATGATTTGATTTCCAATACTTGAATCGTTTTGAATGTCGCTTGGCGTAAATAAACTCTTTTTAACCGACTTCCAAAAAAGGAGGAGGTTCTCAAGTCGATTGTTTCTTTTTTTTTGTGTGTGGTACCTCATAACTTATCTGGGTGTCCCGATTTTGACGATTCTTTTTATATTCGAAAGCTGGTGCTTGTCGTGTGGTCCCATTTAGTCGGTTGTATTTTTTTTTTTCATTTTATATCGACAAAACTATTTACAAAAAACACAAAAATAAAACAAAGAGTATAAAATAACTTTAAAGCTCAAGAGTTTGTTTATTTGCTTGAACCCGCTAATCTTAGGAAATACTGGTCCGATTTGATAAATTCTTTGAGAGTTAAATTGCTCATTTATCGAGGAAGGCTATAGGCTATATATCATCACGCTAAGACCAACAGGAGCGGAGCACCAATGAAGAATGTTGCAAAAACGGAGTTACTTTTTCTCTCTCTCTCTTATGGGACGCAGACGAAGTAGAGTAGCGCGGGTAAGCTAGTCCAAAAATAAAATACGGCTGAATATGACTTACTTCAACTTGAAGGACGGTAGGTTTCTCCAGCCCCAGTTCCAGGAGCCTGTCGATCTGTTGCTGGTTGAAGTTGGAGACTCCGATGGACTTGGCGAGGCCGAGACTCTTGGCTTCCATCATGCCGCGCCAAGTGTCGACGTAGTCTGTCAAGTCGTAGGTCCCGTTGTTCTGGAATTTGAGAGTATTTTTCTTAGGGAAACTGACGTATTTAGTTAAAAAGTGGCCGTGAGCGAAGACGTCTCGTCTACTCAGGGTTCCGTATATAGGATTAATAATTTTCAAATTCTGGGCCTGCCATAATTATTTTTTGCTAACGAATAAAAACTGTTTCATTTAGGCACATCGTAGTATTTCTAAAAACTACCCTTCTATCTATCCTAATAATTTCTTCATAGATAACCCTCCCTCGGTCAACTAGCTGCATTTTATATTTATTGTTAGAGTCAAACTTCAGTAATAACGTTAGGGGTTGGGGTGATGTCTTGTGGATTTATTTCATCACAAACTAACGACCGCAGCTCCACCCGCATTTGTGTCGAAAATTATCCCAAGGGAAAAAATGTATCCGATATTCCAGACTGTTATCTACCCCTTTGCCAAATCTTATCAATATCCGTTCACCCGTTTTAACGTGATTGAGTAACAAACATCCATACATACAAACTTTCGTGTTTGTAATAATAAAAAATGCGGAAAATGCATAATGCCCATTTCAAGCCTTTTCATGTCCTACTTGGCGTAGTAACCCCATTTAATTTTTCTATATCATATTTCTACTCGCATTACCACAAAAATAAACAATAGTTTTTATTTACAATGTCCCTAGAAACATCGTTTATGTAACTATTCAGAACATTTCCGTCGTCAGCATCACATCAGGACCCCAAGTCTGCTATTTTTATAAATGTGTCATTCCAACACGATCCCATTGTCATTTTGATAAACGTTCGTAATCTGCTAAATTCATAATGGTCGATCATTGGTCTGTCAGTGGTCTCGTAATACTTTTTGATGACCGAACTATTAAAAGCAATGACTGCACAATGACGTTCTAATGGTAGGTCACTGATCAAAGGAACTCTCAAAATTTTAGCAGATTACCGCATACGTCTGTCATTCATTTGTCATTACGAGATTACCATTCTTTTATATTAGTAGATTACGAAACTTGTCAAAATCGACCATTATGAGATCAATGATAGACCATTCTGACACTATTGTGATAGCGGACTTGGGGCCCTGTAGTTTTTAAAATATTCAGCTGTGACAGACAGACACGAAATCGTAAGGCTTTTTCCGTTTTTGTACGGAACCATAAAAGTATCACTAATTTTTAGCTATTTTACTCTATCCTATAGGCAGGCGTATATCAGGATATACTTACAAACTGGCCAACAGGCCAGTGCACCAGGTACAGATCCACGTAGTCGAGCCCGAGGCTGCTGAGAGAGGTGCGGAGCGCCGGTACCACCGCGTCTTTGGCGTGCTCGCTGTTCCACAGCTGAAGAAGAAACAGTTTTAGTATCTAAGATGGTGGAAATACAAATGGATGGTTAGAGATACCAACTTTTAAAGTAATCACACTGACAAACACACACACAATTTTATGAATAGGTAGGTATAACTAAAAAACATAGCATCAAATTCCTCTTTAACGCTATCAGATGGTACCTATGTCTGCTAGAGTTGCGGAATTTGTTCAAAAGAGTCTGGAACGTAAAAGGCAATAGGAGGAACAGGATAGGTTTGAGTCAGTAGGAGTCTGACGCTCCACTTAGAGCAGAAGAAGTGATTTGACGATTAGATAAAAAAGGCTCCATAGTTAAATAGGAAAATTGAACTATTTATTCTTCTTTACTACAAATTTTCAATGAGATAGTGAACTGGCGGCTGGAGTCTAGACAAGAACAGGGTTTATTTTAAAGCCTGTTTGACCACTATCTCATCTCATCGTGAGCGATGCTTTGGTCGACGATAGAACACGCTGGTGTAGAAGTATCCTATTCGACTGTAGCTGTGAGGAAACACAGGTTCCTGCAAGACATTCAACTCAACTCCCTCGCTGTGTGTGCAATGAATCAAGTCATCAGTTCATTTTTTACCAGGATTGCGGAATTTGTTGGAAGTCATCGCGGCCCTGAAACGTAAAGGGCATTGGAAGGAACACGGACGGGTTCTAGTCAGTAAGAGTCTGTGACTCTTCTGCTCCGCCCACAGCGGAAAAAGTCATTTGATGATTACCCATTCATGAGAAAAAAGGCCTTAAAGTTAACAGAATTAAGATATTAAACCAACCTTAGTAGTAATAAACAGGTCCTCCCTCTTGATCCCTTCTGCGAACTTCTTGGCGAGGCCCCTGCCGACCTGGTCTTCGATCCGGTACGCGAAGGCAGTGTCAATGTGTCGGTAGCCCGCGTCTATCGCCCAGGACACTGCGTTCTCCACCTCGTTGGCGCCGGGCTCCACGCGACCATGTTGGGGGAAACGTCAGCATTATTTATCTGGAGTATCTTAGGGTAAGTAATAGCCTAGTACTGTTGCGCGCCACGATTAGTTATCACTAGCGCCATCTAGTATCGAGTAGCAGACTTAGTAGAATCAGGAACCTTCGAGATTTTTCTATGATGGAACATTCTAGAATTCTCGGACCCTATAGTCAGTCGCGACCGAAATGTACGCGAACTTTCTGGAACTTTCTACAATGGAAGGTTCTGGAACTGCTCGGCGCCCTATACAAGGCCGGCACATGTACCGACCGGGTCACTTGCCTGGCTGGGGGCCTTAGAATCTAAGGCCACCACAGGATTGCCCGGTTAAGCAGTAACCAGCCTTAGTGTGCTGAACTGCGAGTGGTCCTTTCAAATAAAAAAAACCGACCGGGTCAGTATTGATTTGCGATACAAGTGATAACTTCGAGAGCGATCTTCGAATGCGACCTCAAGTGATTAATAGTGCGATTGTGTTTTGTAATTAGTGAGTTTATAGTGTAATTAGTGTTGTGTAATTAAGGTGTCATTTTTGGTTAGGTATTTAATCTGCTGATTTTAATTGTAACGAACCCGAAGCTCGTAACAGTACGTTCAACGTCAAGTGTTACGTAACCAGAGAATTTTAACTGAATGCCTCGTGGTTATATTGTCTTTGCCTCGGTAAGACTGGATGCCAAACACAACAATTAGGGTTGCACTGAACAGTTCCCTAAAGTTTAATACTATCCGACTTGGGTATCGAGCCAAGGTCGGTTAGCACGTGTATCGGCCGCATTTATTCGTGACCACTGCATGTTTTACCGGTGTCTGCCATTCTGTGTACCCACTTCTAAACCACGCAACGGATTTTGATACGATTTCAAGAGCAGACAGAGCGATATGGAGCGTTATAAGGACTCTTCTCTAAGACGGAAAGAGATAGATTAATTGAAAATTCAAAATCGCGGTGGTTAGGTTCAGTTTGGACTTAAGTCTTTAAATAACTGGGCTCTGTGGCCGTATTACGACGTGCCAATGCTATCATGATTCGTGTGAGGGAAAGAGATAGTGCTATTCGTCTTGTGTAACTCCGTCTCTCTCTGACACAGAAATCATGACGTCTTAAATCCGCATCTGCCTTTCCACAATACGTAGAGGTGGACTTCTGAAGCTAAACTTTCTTGCGTTTAAAATACCTTGGTATTGTTTCCTAGCCAGGTCCCGAGGGCGAGAGCCGGGATTTCATGGCCGTCGTGAAGCTTCAGCGTTGGTACTGTCGCTGCTGAGAGCTGGAACAAGATAGTTATCATACCTCATTACTAGTAATATGTCTGATGTTCTCCTTGGATTGCTAGTGGTTAGTCCTGATTTCTTGTGGGACGTATTTGTCAACTAAAGGATGACGAACTGACAAGGCTAGTTCGTCGAGAAAATAATTGAGGTAAACAATATTAGGTACTTACACTCCAAAGTTCGACGAATTCTTTCCCTCAAATTAACAGGATCATCTTTATTTAGGTATAGTACAAAATGCCGATTCCGGTAGCAAAAAAATCCCGTGATTTGTCAATATCTATCCCGGGTACCTGGAATCGATTCTCTCACTCTGTTTTCTGTCTCTCTGTTCTCTGTGATCTGTTCATCTTATATGACAAAGCAGGTGCCTGTAGGTGCACTCGTACAATATTTTGAGGCCATATGTTAGTGGGATAGGTAGGTAACTAGTACAAACTTAGCAGAGTAGTAGCTAGGCGTAGTGGCACATCACAGATTTTTGGAAGTACCTTGGTACCTACTCATATAAACCTACGCTAATTATAGCTAACCAATATGAGTTAAATTTACTGTGAATTTGTGAGTCCGAGTTTTGAATAATGAATTATTTTTACTTTTTTGTTGTCATGTTGTAAAATGTAAATTTCTTTATAAGAATCAAATTTGTTTTTAATCAGAACAATTCCCTGATAAAATCATTCGGCGAATCATACCTACTGCGTAATATATATTTCCAGTGATTCAAGTTCGTTACCTGTTGCGCAAATAGACAGTCAAATCATTTTCAAAAAAGTAATAAGTATATTATAAGTTATTTAATTTAATTTTTACTAAGATTATTTCATTTATGTACCTACAACTAAAAATAAATTTAATGACATCAAGTTTTGAACTAATTATCATATTCAATTGAAAGGTCAAATTAAATGTTTAAATAACTGGAAATATTTAATATTGTTGGCTATGTAATAAGTTTTGTTATCTACACTATGTGTAAGTAAATATCATACTAACTTATAACCCAGAAAAAAACATAGGCTACTTACGGCCGAACCCAATAACCGATCTATCGCATACTGGAGATAGAAAAACAAATGAAACAACAGAAAACCTGTATGATTTTTCTGTTGTTTCATTTGTTTTTCTATCTCCAGTATGTGATAGATCGGTTATTGGGTTCGGCCGTTAATGAATTTCGTCAAAAACAAGAATAATCAACCTTTTTCGGAGCTAAAATCATAATTTTTGGAAGCTCAACTTAGATGCAACTGCAACATACAATTCCAACCAAACTTATGTATGTCGGCTTTACCACAGCAACACCACAAGAAAAAAAAAACGAAACATAGCAACGAAGTAATACTGTCAACTTACCGAAATAAACACAAAAAATAACACAAAATAACTGCTATAAGTCCCCATGGTTAACTCTTAACTAACAAGTCACTGTTTTTGATGTTTTTATCGAAGAATAAAGAGGTATATTCGATAAGAGGTGAGTTGTTTGACCTTTTGATTGCCGGCTGAGCGGCGCAGAGCGGCGCGGCGGGCACTTTATATATAGAGTGTAGAGTCTATGGCAGGCACGAACTCACGAAGCATAGGTGTAGAATAAGTTAGGAGGGGGAAGATTGACTTTGATAGCTTAGTCAAGGACTCAATGTAGGTATTGTTTATGCGGTATGCATGTCTGTACGCAGTGCCGCCGCACGGTGGGCTGAAAATCGGCTTTCATAGACTTAGGGATTCCAATTTGCAAGTGCTTGTTTTTATGTCGGATATCGCTTCTATTAGTCATTACTATGTACAAAAATGACACCCGAGTTAATTCTGTCCAAAAACGAAGGAAATATAATTTTTTTACGAAAAATTTGTAGGTATGAAGCTAGTATGAAAAATCGAATTATCTCCTAAACGGCATGTTTAACCGTAATATCCTTGGAGGTGGTCATAGTGCTAATTATTTATGATTTTTTGGTTGGCGCGCCGGTGCATACCCACTCGATCCTTAGCTATTACGAGGTATTTCTCGAAGCGCTACCATTTTGAGGCGCACCTAATGAGGCGCTCCTTTATTATTCCTCGGTGAGCAAATTTTTAGTAGCGCACCCGATAGCAATTAAAAATATTAAACTTTTATTCCCTGAAGCGCACCCACGTTTAAAAATAGGGAAGAGCATGAAATAAAGGTACTAAATTGTATAAATGACTAGCTGCTGCTCGCGACTTGGTCCCCGTGGAATCCCCGATTTTAAAACATTCTTTATCGCTGCTCCGCTCCTATTGGCTTAAGCGTGATGATATATAGCCTAAAGCCTTCCTCGATAAAGGGTCTATTCAACCCAAAAAGAATTTTTCAATTCGAACCAGTAGTTCCTGAGATTAGCGCGTTCAAACAAACAAACAAACAAACTCTTCAGCTTTATATAATATTGGTATAGATTTTTAAAAACTCATTTATGCATAAAAAAAAGAATTGGTAAAAAATAAATAAATAAAAAAGTTAAAATTAAGTGTATGGATTCAGACCCATCAATCATCAAGCGCCTCCTCCCGCAGTGGGCACATAGGAAGGCAGTGTCATACTCTTGCTGACTCCTAACCAAAACATTAACATTTTACGTTCCTTAAATAATAATAAGCCCTCTTCCTCTATTCTATCTTGCTGTGCCCGACAGGGTCCAGGGTTTTTTTTTGGATGGGACATCATCAAATGACTTCTCCCGCTCTGGGCGGAAGGGAGCATGAGACTCTTACTGACTAAAACCCACCCATGTTCCTCCTAGTGCCCGCCGCGTTCCAGCGCCGAGATCACTAATTTCAACTAATTCCTTCCAGCAGGCACTGAGCCTACGGGGCCCCGTCTTCTTTGATGACGTCTCTTTGAGGCGCGCGTGGAACACGACGCGCCTTTGACTCATGTCTGGTTGTTGGCGATCACTAGTGTCCCAGCATTATGCTGAGCGATGGCTAGGATATAATTTAGCTGTTCCTGCTGTTATTGTACCTAGGTGTTATTAAAAAAACGGTGTAGCTGGATCTGGCTGGTTTAATTTATTTAGCACTGCGTTACAAGCCGTTTTATAGAAAAAGTACAAAAACTAGTTTGGTTTGTTTTATCATAACGGAAAGGTCAATGGACCAAAAGTTATCGATAGTAAACATACGTTAAACTCACGATTATTTCTCATGGAATTAGGTAGTAGGGTGGCCACTCACTATTTTATCTACTAGCAGCGCCTCGCGGCTTCACCCGCGTAGTTTCCGTTCCCGTGGGAATATGGGGATAAAATATAGCCTATGTCACCCCGGGATAGTATAGCTTCCCATCAGTGAAATAATTTTTCAAATCGGTCAAGTAGTTTCGGAGCCTATTCAATGCAAACAAACAAACATAAAAACAATCAAATTTTTCATCTTTATAATATTAGTGTAGATATGTATAGTGTTGTACTAAGTATATTTTATTCCATTTTAGTATAATCTATGATGTTTTGAAAAAGTTTTTCTACTCGGGTTATCTCCCGGTGATAAAAATTTCAGTGGCAGCGATAAAATTAACATTAAATTGTAATAGCCTACTTTTTTTTCCAGATTTCCAGATAGGCAGAAACTGCGGAACGCCCTCTACACCGATCCTTTTTTTTTCTGGATGGGAAATCATCTAATGTCTTCTCCCGCTCTGGGCGGAGCGGAAGGGAGTGTCAGACTCTAACTGACTGAAAATCACCCGTGATCCTTCTCGTGACCTTTGTGTTCCAGGGCCGCGGTGACTCTTTCGAACAAATTCCACAACCCTAGCAGGCACTGACCCTATGGGGTCTCGTCTTCCTTGCTGACAGCTCCTTGAGGCGCGCGTGGAACACGACGCACCGTCTACCCTGACCTCGTTATTATCGGACGGCGAGCCACCCATAGCTCGCCATCCGCAGGCCCGCGCAGTAGGTGGCCGGGAATCACCTTGCGACTCTCGACGCCCGTGGAATCTTCCATTGTTGTGGCGGCTGGGCGTAAGGTTTCGATCTCTCTCACGCGGACTGCCTCCGCCTTCGCTAGCATTACTGTTTGACAATAAGAAGTGATCGCTTCCCATGCTTCCTCGCTCCGGACCATGGATTGAACCAGCGCCGGAATAAAACCTCGTATCCACTAAGCAACATTTGACGCGCAACACGTGAAGCACAACATGTTCAGCAATGAGTACAACAACGCGCGACGTTGCCAGCAGGCGCGCAACATTGACAATTATATTAACAAAAAGTTCCTCATTGCTGTTCAACATGATGAGCAACATATTGTGCATCATGTCGCGCGTCAAATGTTGCCTAGTGGATACGAGGCTTTAAGTGAAGGGTCGCCACTGATCGTCTTGACGAGGAGTTACTGGGTGGTGGAAGGAACAACTGTCTGTGCTTCAGACAGTTGCAGTTCCCTGAAACATATACTCAGTTGCATCCGATCAGATTGGAAGCTAACCCCAGTAGGTACCTGGGAAGAGGTGGGTATGGTAAATTGATTGTTTTCCTCCAAAGATTGATTGATAGATCCAGAAAATTTCCTTTGTTTTTAACAAAAAAACTTTTTACAAAAAATAAAACCGACTTCTCAACAAAAAAACCAAAAAGTATAAAATAACTTTAATTTCGGAAGTCGGTGTGTCAACAACAAAAAAGCAACTAAAAACACCGAGTTCCGAAATTAAAGTTATTTTATGCTTTTTGGTTTTTTTGTTTAGAAGTCGGTTTTATTTTTTGTAAAAAGTTTTTTTTATTTTTCACTTTTTAGTGGTTCACTCCCAGCTAAACATACCCATCACAGCGTACGTGGTATAGATTGGTGTAAACAGTAAACAAACACGCGATTTCAGCTATCCCGACAGATTTGCTATCATTTATTGAAATTAACAAAAAAACCGCTTGTTCGATTTCGATAAAATTTTCATGGGACCATTTGGGAAGTATACCCTTTCCAACAAAAAAAGAATTTTTCAAATCGGTTGGCAAGCGACGGAGTTATGCGCGAACAAACATTAAAAAAAAATACAAACATCCGAATTGAGAACATCCTCCTTTTTTAGAAGTCGGTTAAAAAGAACAGATTGTATTTAGGTACCAATTTACGAACTCACTATGTATGCTCATAGTCCAGTAGGGATACAATATTTTTCACATAAAACCTTTGATAATTCTAAAGTTTTTAATTTTCGCTGAGTGGATAAGTTTCGTAAATTCATTGCTATTTACAAAAATGCTAACAGTTTAGAGTGATGCAATAGGTATTAAGTAGGTATTTCTTATTATTTCGTGTTATACAAATATTACAAAATTTAAATTAAAACAGTATACGGGTTCTTTGTAAGTACTATCTAAAGGATATATTAGTGAAAATGCTAACAGATAGGTACTATGGAACAATAGAAATCTAAAAATGTCCCGTAACTCATTCAAAAAAATTTTTAAGTTTTTCAAATTATTTCTTATATACTTAAAGAGATTAGTTATACCTTACAACAAAAGTTCTAACAACTAAGTATATGGCTGCACGAGTAATTGTATTTTTTCTTTATGATTAGCGACATATTGAATTTAAGTTTATAAAGTTGGACTTGTATATTCGTAATAATAAACTCTGCTACCACACAAAAGTTTCAACAAATGCATAATATGGCTTTTGTTTAAATTGCGAATAACTATTTTCGATAACGAGCCGCGTAAGTACGGCGCGTGCGATCGCTGCTGAGTAGCAACACTCCCCCGCCCGCTCCGATCGGGGATGTCTCTATCGCCGCATACTGACCGCTTTTAGTTGCCAAAGTACCTACATGTTCGGTACGTAACGCTTCAGAGCAGTAGATACTAACAACAGAGTGATGGCCATACTAGCAAGTGTAATTGTAAATTAGTCAATAATGCACCCAAAGGAGCTGTGCTTTTTTTCATTTACAAATAAGATTAGACATTTAAACAAAACTTTTTAAAAGTCCGTTCAACCGATTTATTATATTTAAGTATATTATTTATATATTTATTCCGTAAGCATAAAGATGGCATTAAAAGCAAAATCATCAAGCATGATTATAATACCAACTATTTACTGCGGCTACCATTTGTCATGCCACCAACGTAATAGAAGTCAAAATCGGTTGAACGGACTGTAAAAAAGATTTATTTCAATGTCTAATCTTATTGTGAATAGGGTATCGTGTGCGATGAAAATTTAAAAGCACCATTTGCTTGACGGGTCCGAAGTCCGAATAGGTAGACAGCATTTGTTATAGTATCAGAGACAAAAAGTGACTTTGATTTTTCGGGTAATTGTTTCGGGTTTCGGAATAGGTATCACTAAATGTACATTAAAATAGTGAAACAAAAACAGGTAAGGTGCATTCGGCTAACTCCGAAAATCGGGATATTCCAATAATATCAAATATCTAGAAATCTCAGCATAATTTTTTGCTCTAACAACATTCGAATCCAACCCCGCGTTTCAACTGGTCAAGACGCTTTGAGCGTGTGTTGGTCTGTTAACAACATTTTTGTGAGCGAGTGATAATTCACGCGCTTTTTTGTTTTATTGGATTTACCAGACGATCTATAAGAAGAATCATGTACAGTATTCAACTGGTTGTTTTTTAATTCGATAGAATTTCGTTTAAGTGTACTGTTGAGTAAGATTAGGACACTCTAGTTCAACTCTAATTCTGAATTATAAACCATTCGGTTTTGCCCGAATATTTATTTTACAAAGAAATAAGTCGGCAGTTCTCAATTTTTGCTCCTAATTGAAATTGAAAAAAAAAACTTTTCAATGTGCACTAACGTGTTTTAAACTGTCAACTGTCATTTTATTTAACTGTTTTTTTTAATCAACAAAAACAAGGAGTACCTTTTACCTAACTATTGCGTAGTAAATCGATTGGCGATGCAATTAAAACAATGGAAAAATGTTAAAGGATAACTGATGAATGATTTTATTTTGTAAGTAGGTTGTAAAAACACTTTTACACGTCAATCTGTTTTGGCCGTTATAAAAACTAAATAAGGCCGGTGTTTCCTAGCTGACTACCCTGGGAAGAAACACCGAAACAAATTCAGAGGTCAAGGTCTCTTTTGAAGTCCATGCAATTGTACTGGTCAAATCATATGAAAACCATGTAGTTTATATCTGAAGTGGTCTTTTGAGGAAAGTAACACACAGATTTGAGTGGGCCTGTCCAAACAGTGCAAGCATTTGTCAGATATCGTGTAGCTCAAACTTAGAACTTTAAGGAGCTCAACGATTTGATGAATAATACCAAAGTAAGGACATTTGGGTAGGCCACATAAAGAACTCAAACCGCCAGACTAACATGAAATAAACCCCTGACAGCGATCTACATGGTCCTCATGTTCACAATACGTTATACGAGGACCATGCAGAACTGTGTCTGAAATGGTCTTTTTAAGAAGGAACCACACAGTTTTGAGTGGACCTATCCAGTCAGTGCAAACCTTGGACCACCAAACCAATAAGGAGCTCAACAACCCGACGAACAATGCCAATGAAAGGACATTTGGGTAGGCTACAAAAATATTCAAACAGCCAGACATCGTTAAAAAATACTTGAAGAAGAAAAAAATATAACACTTTACAAAGTAAATATTCATGTCAAAATAAGAAATTGTAGTAAAAAGAATACTTTAAAAGTAAACATTCAAGTCAAAAGTAAATTAAAATATAAAAACCAATGTCAAATTGTATAAATATCAACAAAAAGCAGACAAAAGAGAGAGATAAAAACATTAAATCATTGGGCGGTGTACAAAACTAAAGCAGCTCAATCCCAAGCCTACTTGTCCTCAAGATAATCTTTAAATGTATAAAAAGCTTTCTGGCACAGCTTACGTTTTACAAATAATTTGAATTTATTTCTGCTAAGTTCTTGAATGAGGCTAGGAAGTTTATTATAAAAATGTATACATTGGTATCGAAACGAACCACTTATTTTTTTAACCTGGTTTTAGGATCGACATAATTGTGGTTATTGTATTTATGCTATGGATATCACTGTATTTTTTAAATTTGGTTTGGCTTTTCAATAAAACCAGTGCTATTTAACTAAAATTGCTATATAATAAAACTAACTTCTTATTGGAATCTACAGGCGTCATTTTTGTATCAGAGTGTTATTGATAAAACATGATATTTTACAAAAAAACTTAGCGAAAGCAAATATTGATTCAAAGCGAAATATTATATTAAGTATTATCTTTCATTGTATACATCTTTATAAATGTACAAATGCTGCATTTACTTTTTAAAAGTATGGCTACCTTAGACAACTTGTAGGGTAATTCCGAAAAACAAATATCGCATAATTATGTAAGCTACTGAGAGGTCAAATTCGAGAAATATTTATTTTTAGGGTAAAGGTGAACAATGTTTGAAGAAACAAAAGTAAAAAGAAATGTTTTTTTATGCTCAAACGAAATAAACCCACTTTCACTGTCATTCAGAATTATCAACAATGCTTCAGAATTTGACGTGAACAAAGTAAAATTATTAAGATTTTTAAACATTTTTATCAACAATTATCAAGGAAATTCATGAAAGTCTTTGCAATAGAACTTTAAGTAGTATGTTCAAGTAAAGAAAGTGACATAAATTAACAGTATTAGTTCAATTATGAGTGTTGGTTAAAATATAAACATGCCTCCGAACGGATCACAAATCCTTTCGTAACCATCCGAATGCACGCTACTTATTGGATTTAATTATTTTATTGCTTTGGTATAATTATTTTTGTACTTACTTAAGGGATGACTTAAACCCGGGACAACTACCTGTTCCAGAAAAAAATGTTGTAACGGAATCTCTACTTTCTGTCTGTTCCTCTATCACTATAACAAGTAGCTATAATAGGTACATTTGTAGTGAATGTGGTAAATTATTGAATGAGACGCGAAATCATTTCATTCCTGTGTATTTTTTGTAAATATTGTGTTTTATCAATGACACTCAAATACAAAAATAACGCTTGTAGATTCAAAGAAGTTTATTTTAGTAATATACCACTTTTTTTCTTAAAAATCCAAACCAACATTTTCCATTGTTTTAATTGCATCGCCAATCGATTTACTACGCAATAGTTAGGTAAAAGGTACTCCTTGTTTTTGTTGATTAAAAAAAACAGTTAAATAAAATGACAGTTGACAGTTTAAAACACGTTAGTGCACATTGAAAAGTTTTTTATTTTTCAATTTCAATTAGGAGCAAAAATTGAGAACTGCCGACTTATTTCTTTGTAAAATAAATATTCGGGCAAAACCGAATGGTTTATAATTCAGAATTAGAGTTGAACTAGAGTGTCCTAATCTTACTCAACAGTACACTTAAACGAAATTCTATCGAATTAAAAAACAACCAGTTGAATACTGTACATGATTCTTCTTATAGATCGTCTGGTAAATCCAATAAAACAAAAAAGCGCGTGAATTATCACTCGCTCACAAAAATGTTGTTAACAGACCAACACACGCTCAAAGCGTCTTGACCAGTTGAAACGCGGGGTTGGATTCGAATGTTGTTAGAGCAAAAAATTATGCTGAGATTTCTAGATATTTGATATTATTGGAATATCCCGATTTTCGGAGTTAGCCGAATGCACCTTACCTGTTTTTGTTTCACTATTTTAATGTACATTTAGTGATACCTATTCCGAAACCCGAAACAATTACCCGAAAAATCAAAGTCGCTTTTTGTCTCTGATACTATAACAAATGCTGTCTACCTATTCGGACTTCGGACCCGTCAAGCAAATGGTGCTTTTAAATTTTCATCGCACACGATACCCTATTCACAATAAGATTAGACATTGAAATAAATCTTTTTTACAGTCCGTTCAACCGATTTTGACTTCTATTACGTTGGTGGCATGACAAATGGTAGCCGCAGTAAATAGTTGGTATTATAATCATGCTTGATGATTTTGCTTTTAATGCCATCTTTATGCTTACGGAATAAATATATAAATAATATACTTAAATATAATAAATCGGTTGAACGGACTTTTAAAAAGTTTTGTTTAAATGTCTAATCTTATTTGTAAATGAAAAAAAGCACAGCTCCTTTGGGTGCATTAGTGACTAATTTACAATTACACTTGCTAGTATGGCCATCACTCTGTTGTTAGTATCTACTGCTCTGAAGCGTTACGTACCGAACATGTAGGTACTTTGGCAACTAAAAGCGGTCAGTATGCGGCGATAGAGACATCCCCGATCGGAGCGGGCGGGGGAGTGTTGCTACTCAGCAGCGATCGCACGCGCCGTACTTACGCGGCTCGTTATCGAAAATAGTTATTCGCAATTTAAACAAAAGCCATATTATGCATTTGTTGAAACTTTTGTGTGGTAGCAGAGTTTATTATTACGAATATACAAGTCCAACTTTATAAACTTAAATTCAATATGTCGCTAATCATAAAGAAAAAATACAATTACTCGTGCAGCCATATACTTAGTTGTTAGAACTTTTGTTGTAAGGTATAACTAATCTCTTTAAGTATATAAGAAATAATTTGAAAAACTTAAAAATTTTTTTGAATGAGTTACGGGACATTTTTAGATTTCTATTGTTCCATAGTACCTATCTGTTAGCATTTTCACTAATATATCCTTTAGATAGTACTTACAAAGAACCCGTATACTGTTTTAATTTAAATTTTGTAATATTTGTATAACACGAAATAATAAGAAATACCTACTTAATACCTATTGCATCACTCTCAACTGTTAGCATTTTTGTAAATAGCAATGAATTTACGAAACTTATCCACTCAGCGAAAATTAAAAACTTTTGAATTATCGAAGGGCATAGACTTCTGGCTACTGGACTATCAAGGCATTCACAATGGACTCTGTTTTGAATTAATAACCACCGATGGAGATCTGCAGCATGATCTGAAACGTTCACAAGCCTAGTTTTTCCTTATTTGGCTACAGAACCATTTGTATGAACCATGTTTTCAAGTAATTTCTACGGTGGTTTGGGTCATACATATACATATATTGATTTATGTACTCTTATAAAACCGGTTTTCCGTAGTAATTGCGTTATGTATTGCAAAAACGTTCGGCCAAAGATTATATTCGTAGAACTGACACTGCAAGGCTTTCAGTTCAACAATTATGGCTATTATCATCTTCGTATTCATGGGTTGTGGAGGTCTTATAGGCAGCCGCTTCATGGAAACAACTGGTATTATATACATATATAATGTACTATAAATATTTATTTATTTATCAAAGTAACAACTATAATTTCAAGCCATTGGGACTAATGTGAATCAATTTAAAATTCCCTTAAAAAAATATAAACAATCCAATTAAATAAATTCATAACCGATTCATTGAAAAAATGACATTCAATTAAAAATAAAAGAAATCATCTAATTCAATAAACAACCCGAATCAATAGTAAAAACACATTAAAAAAAAACGTGACCCAGAATTCAGCATATTGTAATTATTTTTTCATGTGACCACAACTCGCATCCGAGTCGTCGCTACATAATTTTGTATACCTAACAAGGAGTTTTAGGCACACGAAATAAAAAAGTTCGACACATATTCTGTGTTCTGAACTGTTCTGGGCACCAAAAGTGTCACAACAAACAGATCTACATAACTACATAAGTATACCTCTACAGGGACATCCCCTTTTTTCTGGTTGGCGATCATCAAATGACTTCTCCTGCTCTGGGCGGAGCGGAAGGGAACTCAATACTCAATTGTTTATTGTGTGTGACAGACACACAATAAACAATTGAGTATTGCGTACTCTCTTACTGATTAAAACCCACCCGTGTTCCTCCTTTTGCCCTTTGCGTTCCAGGGCCGCGGTTACTCTTTCGAGCAAATTCCGCAACCCTAGCAGGCACTGAACCTATAGGGCCCCGTCTTCTGCTGACATCTCTTTGAGGCTGGGTTACATGCCTCGGAATATAAGCGGGCTTGCTTAGCCATACGAAGGTGCCACAAACTTCTCTGATGTACGTAAACTAAGATATTCTACCTACTGCCACATCTGCGAATCGAAGTGGAAACGCTTAATAAATGATTCAAATACCAAAGTTGAGCTTACCATCGCTCAGTGTCGCGTCGGCTGGCAAGTGACCATGATTCTACTAAAGTTTACCTCAATAGTGTTGCTGGCTGTGTGTTCCGTGAGTTTATTTTATAATTTGCTAGGTTTTGGCTGCAGCTTCAATCGCGTTGAAGCAAATATTCGTACTTACCTATAATAATGTAATCCATAGCCGTCTTCAGGTTCCCATCTATCTTTCTAGCAAATTGCATCTTAACCAGTTCAGATTTCAGTGATTTAGTCGTGGAGCGTAACAAACAAACTAACTCACATTCGCATGATAATAATTAGTTAGAATTTAATCAAGTTCAAAAGAGAAAAAACTACAGCTAAATACACAATTCGTAGTGAACTTCCATACCAATATTCGTACCGTTTTTATAGCAAAAGGTTTTTAGAGTACATTACAAGAACAAATCTTTCATAGTGCGATGCATTTCTGCCTTCAATGTTCTTGTAAGGAGATTATTTGCTAAAAACTGGCGTTGTAACTTATCTGTTAATTACTTAATGTTTGTTTGTCTTTTTAGGGTTCCGTATCCAAAGGATAAAACGGGACTCTATTACTAAGACTCCGCTGTAGGTCAGTCTATCTGTCTGTCCGTCTGTCACCAGGCTGTATCTCATGAACTGTGATAGTATGACAGTTGCAATTTTCACAGATGATGTATTTCTGTTGCCGCTATAACAACAAATAGTAAAAATTAGAATAAAATAACAATTTAAGGGGGCTACCATACAACAAACGCGATTTTTTGCTCGATATTGATAAATGCAATAGGTAGACGCTTTAAATATTCACAGAATATTTAGTTAATATTCACTTTAGAAATAAATGATTAAATTAAAATAAATCAAACATTTAAGGGGGCCTCCCATACAACACACGTGATTTTTTCTTATTGTTTTTATTGATAACCGCGACCGCGCGTTATTGATAGCGACCCGCCCCGGCTTCGCACGGGTGCAATTCTGATACTAAATCTCTACTATGTTATGCATGTATAATACATATACCCCTTCCTATTGAATCACTCTATCTATTTAAAAAAAAACGCATCTAAATCCGTTGCGTAGTTTTAAAAATCTAAGCATACATAGGGACAGACAGCGGGAAGCGACTTTATTTTATACTATGTACTGATGGTACGGAACCTTTCTGCCCCGAGACCGACTCACCAGGGGCCGGTTTTTTTACTAAATGCCTATTAACATAATTAACGTAATACTTGTAAGGGGGTCACTGTACTCATCATTATGGACCACGGTTACCATGGTAACAACTAACAACAAACATCGACTATTACATAGGTACGTTTATGTGCACATAACTCCACAAAATGTACAGGGTTTTATTTAGCGATTTCCGTGGTGGTAGTCCCATGGAAATGTTGGTTATGAATGCCGTTTTTATAGATAACTAGCTTCTGCTCGCGACTTCGTCCGCGTGGAATAGTTACTTTACCCCCGATTTTGACACTCTCAGCCCGATCGGTTAAAAATTGACAAAGTTTCACACAAACTTTCATCCCCTATTTTATCCCCTTGGGGATAGAATTAATCAAAATCCTTTCTTAGCGGATGCCTACGTCATAAAATCTACCTGCATGCCAAATTTCAGCCCGATACGTTCAGTGGTTTGGGCTGTGCGTTGATAGATCACTATAATGGCAGTCAGTCAGTCACTTTTGTGTTATTTATTTTTAGATGGTAGGTACGAAACCCTACGAAACCGGTCGAGTGCGATAGGAATACTAACTCTCTCTGTCTGTTAAATTGTGTCTGCGAGCGTCAAAACAGGCGCCATAAACTGAGAAGTAACGGCCTTATTTAGATTGCGTTCACTGTACCAAGGAATAGCAGACCTGGATAAACGGCTGAATGATTTTGAATGAATCTTGGCTTACGGGTAGACCATATTCTGGATGAGGGCATAGAATACTTTATATCATATGCGGTATTTTAAAAATTTAGAATCTCATTCTACCAAAAACAAGGACTTTCGAGTTTTTATAAAACATAGTTAACGATAAATGATAAATGATTTTTATTTTGTAAGTAGGTTGTAAAAAACACTTTTACACGTCAATCTTTTTTTTTGGCCGTTATAAAACTAGATGAGGCCGGTGTTTCCTAGCTGACTACCCTGAGAAGAAACACCGAAACAAACTCAGAGGTCAAGGTCTATGTCAAGGTCTCTTTTGAAGTCCATACAATTGTACTGGTCAAATCATATGAGAACCATGTAGGTTGGTGTCTGAAATGGTCTTTTGAGGAAAGTACCACACAGATTTGACAGATAGTACGGGACAACATCAACATCCAGTACCTACCTATAGCCTGGCTCCCAACTATATTGGGGTCGGCTTCCAGTCAAACCGGATTCAGCTGAATACTAGTCTTCTACGTAAAGCGGTTGTCTACCTCTCCTCCACAACCCATTAACTGGGAAACAAGGTACTTCTTGGCATGATTGGTGTCAGATTCTGGCTTCTAACAATCCGTAACGACTGCCAAAAATCTACTTATTATGACTGCCGGGACCAATGGCTTAACGTGCTTTCCGGGGCACGGAAGAGTCTTTTTTTATTGAATGAGAAATCAACAAATGACTTCTCCGCTCCGTTTTCCGAAGTGTCAGACTCTTACTGACTAAAACCCACCCGTGATCCTCCTAATGCTCGCCGCGTTCCAGGGCCGCGGTGACTCTATCGAACATATTCCACAACCGAGGTCTGACAACCCCGGGATCTTAGTCCATTAGATGCCTACTTGCTTAACTCAAAAGTCATTTATTCAAATTAAGCTGTAAATACACTGAACACACACACACACACACACACACACACACACACACACACACACACACACTGTACTTTGTGAATTTCAAAATTAACGTTATAACGTGATAACGTTATAACGTGATAACGTTATATAACGTTATAAAGACCTTTCCCTAAAATGACTGCCCGTCACCACTTCCTTGTTCAGCTGAGAAGTAGAAGTGGCGCAAAAACTCTCCAGCAAATACTTTGCTTGCTTGCGTAAATACAATGATTACAAGATTAAATAAAATGTTCAGGATATGTAGTCGACTAGCTTGTCAGTTCATTTATAGAATGCTGATGTCCTTGTAGGAATCTTCCTACCACAAAGGACATGCAATCTATTTAAAAATAAAAATTAAGTTTACTAAGCCGCATACATTTTTTTTTAATAATACATATCGTTGATATTGAAAAGAAAAAAGAATTACTTACTAAAGAGTTATGTACAGTTTGACAAACTATACATAACTCTTTAGTAAGTAATTCTTGCGTCTCATTTGTCAATCCATACCTAACCTCAAAATGTAGGTGTTGGTAAATAAAGAAATAATAAGTACATCTAAAATAATACACTTACAAGAGCGCAGAGGAATCTTTTAAGAAACTATGAAAGACAAAAATGTGGCGTCAATGTAATAAGACCTATACCACAATGCTCGACAGATCATGAAAGAAAATATGTGGAAAATGTTCCTACTTACATTCTAAATCAATTAAAGACACCAGTTTGACTTCAACATGGCAAGACTACCGAACCGCACTCTTGAAGAATTTATAAAAGACTATGAAAGCACGGGTCAGATCCTCCGGCCGAACCCGGACTGGGAAGAGGACTTGTTTCAGACGGTCGTAATTACCCCGGAGATTGAGAACAGGGTCCGGAATTACACACAGTTCAAGCAAAAGAAGCCCAGACCTGAGTGCTCTTGTCAGGTTATTCATTTGTTGCTGTTATTTGCGAAGGGTTACGCATAAAAATCCTCTCGGGTTGGCGTATCCATATGGATAAAAACCCCGTATTAAATAATAGAATAAAAAAAAATCCTCTCGACCAAATTTCAAGTTGGCCAAACTCGACGGAGATTACCCAAGTGGGTAAGAAGGAGATATTATAGTGCAACCTTGTCGTATCGTAGTTCAATGGGACGGCAAACGGACGCGACCATAGACATATGCAACCGCGATCGCGATTTCGCGAGAGGTCACGCGCAGCACCAACAGATTTACGTGTTTTTCGAGACGCGAAATCACACCATCGAATTCAATTACCTACTCCTCCGGGTGGCCACTGAGAATTAATATCGAATGGAAAAACCGAACAATACCTCGCTCGACCCATTATCTATACTAATAATTATAAAGAGGAGAGATTTGTATTTTTGTATGTAATGAATTAACTCAAAAACTACTATACCGATTTCGCAAAATTCATTCACCACTAGAAAGCTACATTCACCCTGAGTAACATAGGCTATATTTTATACCCATATTCCCACGGGAACGGGAACTACGCGGGTGTAACCGCGGGGCGCTGCTAGTTTTTAGATAAACTGGTGTTTGTCCACAATCGTACCTGGTGGAAACCGATGACGTGGTAGACGATGAAGCACGCTTGCTCAGAAGTAAACTACATATTTAGGTACTCTTGACTTAAAGAAATAACTCCAGATTGTAGATATCAGGAAACAAGACTAGAGCGAGAATTCGATTTAGCTGTAGGTAAGTACGTACCTGCTATTTATTTTGCATTTCGAATAACACACTGGTTTGTTTACAGGAAGCAGTCACGAGGCCTGGCGTGGCACCACTCGTTGAACTCAACGATGGCCATAAAATCCCTAGCTTTGGACTCGGTACCTGGCTTGGATTCACTAAATCTGTAAGTTTAAGACAGCGCCATCTATTGACGAATAGCTGTAATGCTTAGGATTGTGATTCAGTTGGTAGTTCCGATTTTGGTCGCTTTTTAAGAGAGCGCTATTCAATGATTTTTTTATTCAAATAATTTTATGATTTACGACTTCGACGTCACAGCACAAACTTTTTCTATGCATGTTGCTTCCAATAGACTTATTTCATAGATTGTTTATGTCCACAGGGTGACCGCGTACCGGTAAAAGATGACTCCGTCCAGAAGGCGGTAGAAATAGCCATCGACGCAGGATACAGGCACATCGATACTGCAGCCATTTACAGCACTGAAGAACAGGTACTGACACAGACTATTTTCTTGGAAAACACTGCCGTAATGGTTTCTTCAACACACTTGCTCGTAAAGTGCGCCTTATTGCATCGTTCTTAGGGCCATAAACCGAACTATAACACAAACGTGCATAATAATACTGCACACTAGTGCATAATAGAATTATCCCTAAGTACCTAACTGCATTTTTTTTGTTACATCAAGTAGGTTTTATGCCGCCGAAAATCCTTCCTAATATTTTTGGAATAAATATATTTAACAGTAAAATTATAATTTTGTAGGAGGCTGTATGGCTATACATACCAGCTTACTTAAGCCGCTTGCAAAAAAAAAAGTTTCGCGCCATAAATTTTGTTTGTATCGCATTTGTTGCTGTGTGGTAAATAATTGTTGTTTTTTCTTCGCAAGTGTGTTGAAAAAGTGCGTATGAAACTCGGTGAGCAACTTGCTCACTAGACACTCGGCTGATTTACGCCCTCGCCTAGACTCAGGCTGCAGCCCACAAATTAGCTCACTTGTATCATAATGTACCTACTATTTTAGGAAACGTCTATTGAATTGCAATTCTACTGAATTGCAGTAAGTACAAATGTGTAAACGTTATTATAGTCAAAGGTGTGTGTGAGGATGGTATCGGGGGCGTTCAGTGTCAGCTTACCCCCATCAGAATAGGCGAGAGTTAGTGTATGTATTTGTGTGCTATATGTATTTTCATTATGTTTTTCTTAAGATTATTCAACTGTCTTTATGAGTTTCGTCGGTTAAAGTTGACGTTTTTGGTTTATTATAAACACTTTATTTTCAGGTTGGGGCCGCGATAAAAAACAAAATAGCTGAAGGCGCAGTGGCTAGAGAAGACCTATTTATAACGAGCAAGGTGATTGTGTAAAAGTGAACAATAATTATAACTCTTCGAGTGAACATGTAAATGCTATTAATTAACAGGGTTTAAAATCCAGAGCCAACAGTAATATTATTACTTTTAAATGATTTGAAGAGAAAACGTGGAGTTGCCAAACCGTTATTCTTCATTGAAAACTTTAGAGCTGATGTTACTAGTTTGAACTTTCTAATCCGCCTATAATATTCCCACTACTGGTAGTGGGAACATTATAGGCAGATCATAGCAGAGACAGAGTTAACTATATCACGAGTTTAATGGTTTAATTGAAATAAATAACTCGAATTTGCCAATATCTTGTTTATTTGTCGTCATTTCTAGCTATGGAACGACCGCCACGCCAAGAGTGCGGTGGTCCCGGCCCTCAAGGAGTCCCTCGCTCGACTGAACCTCAAATATCTGGATCTCTATCTGATACACTGGCCGGTAGCACAAACTGTAAGTAGATAATTATATTTTACCGAAATGAAAAGGTTTTAATATAGGGGCAAACCTTCTTTTCATTTTGAATTTGAATCCAATATTCACCAGTAATTTATTGTATTTTTTTTTGTCCCGTAAACAAAAAATGACATGTTTTATCGGAACAATTTACATGTGATAAGTTATAGTTTACTTTGTGACTTGAACTAAAATGGTAGTTGAGGGCATGTCACGCTCGCTCAAATGTCTCGCTGATGGTGGCGTGTGTGTCGGATCATTCGGTTCCCTTCAAAATGGTTGAGCTGAATGTTGCCGATGCACGCGTCATGTTCGTGAACGGGTGGATCAGCCACAGCTGGGACACAGGCCTCCTCTCTAGGAGAGGGAATGGGCCGTAATCCAGCACGCGGGCCCAGTGCGGGTTGCTGAATGTCACATGTCTTCGAACTTTTGGTTCTAGGACATATCGGTATCCTCACGATGTTGTCCTTCACCGTTTTGAAAGCAGTGGTGATGAAATTAATCACACAAAGTAATGCGCCTGGCTGGGTTTGAACCCGCAGCCATCACTGCCTATATAACATATTATTTTTTACTTATGTATTAGAGAACTTTTGTCGGGGGTTGTTTCATTTGTTAATTTAATTTTACTCAGTACTTAACTAAATGGATAGTGTTAGTATGTACTTTTAACGTACGCATGCCTGCTGGCTTTGACCGGCAGTCTCTGGGATCTTAGGGAGCGTTCAAGTATTACGTAACGCAATTTTTGAAGATTTTTGACCCCCCCTCCTCCCCTTGTAACGCACCTTAACGTTTTTCTGTACGCCCCCTCACCCTCTCTAAACGTTACGTAACACTCAAGTGACCATTTTACCCTAAAGTCGCAAAAAGTTATGTTATAGTTATTATCTTTGGTATACTTTTAATTGACTTAAAAGAGAAAAAATTAAAAATGACGACCAGACTAATACAATTGAGGGGTTCCCCGTAAAACGTAAATGAAAAGGGTTGGCAATTTGGGAGTTTTGATTCCCTAATTTTTTATTTTAAAAAAATCCATGTTACGTAACGTGTTGTAAGAAAGACCCCCTCCCGCCCCTGTAACGCATCGTAACGTTTTACGAGACACCCCTTCCCCCCAAATTGCGTCACGTAATACTTGAACGCCCCCTTAGTCCATAACCTTGACCAGGTAGTAGTTAGCCCGGATCCCCTGTCTTCATACGCATTCTTAGACTTTGCAGGAGCACGCCAGCTATGCTGACATAGACTACCTGGAGACCTGGCAGGGCATGATGGAGGCTCAGGCCATGGGGCTGGTAAAGTCCATCGGCGTCTCCAACTTCAACATCACCCAGCTCGACAGGCTCATCTCTATGAGTAAGGTCAAGCCCGCTGCTCTGCAGATTGAGGTGAGAACGATCTTTTTACTGTAATTTTTAGGGTCCATAGGAAAACACACGATGTATAGCAATTATTTGTACCTATTACTTGATTAATTTATTCATAATTCATAGTTTTCAGGATTTAGTTAGCAAGAAAAAAAAAAGAAAAAAAAATTGGCACATAATCACACATAAAGTAGATACAATAGGGTATTTTACTGTAAAAATCTAATTAGTCCGTCTGATAGATTTACAAAAAATATTGGACACGTATTTTTTCACGTCACTGGTAAACATTGTAGCAACGTAGTGACGCACTGTGTCGTCTTCATTTTTTGTTTACGTGAAAAAAGAAAAAATACGTGTCCAATATTTTTTGTTTTTTAGATTTTTACAGTAAAATACTCCATTAAAAGGAGCCTTAAATTTAAAACAATAACATTGTGTGACCCGCGGCTGCTCCAAATAGCAAGACTTTACTCAGTACCTAGAACTTATATCCAGATAGAAAAGGTGTAAGTAAAGTAAAGTAATTTCTTCATAACCATCTCCAGGTAAACCTAAATCTCCAACAAGCTGAGCTGATCAAGTTCTGCAAGATGCACAACATAGCAGTGATCGGGTACACGCCCTTCGGCTCTCTGTTCCACAACAAGGCGGCGGCGGATGCTCCTCCCCCTAGGTCTGATGAGCAAGCGCTGCTGAAAATCGCAGACAGGCATCACAAGACCATCGCACAGATCAACCTGAGATACCTTGTAAGTTGAAGTTTTCTGTTCTACATAATATAAACTCATGTCTTTGTCCCACGATGTTAGGCATGAACTATACCCCATTCACGATAAGATTATACATTGAAATACATCTTTTTTACAGTCCGTTCAACCGATTTTGACTTCTATTGCGTTGGTGGCATGACACATGGTAGCTGGAGTAAACAGTTGGTATTGTAATTACGTTTTTGCTTTTAATGCCATCCTTATGTGTACGGAATAGAAGGAAAAATCGGTTGAACGGACTGTAAACAATTTTGTACCAATGTCTAATCTTATTGTGAATGGAGTATAGGTAGGTACAGAATAGTCTTCGAACCTAAAATTTTACAGGATGTCCTTTCGCCATTTTTTTTTAAAGAAAACGTTGCTCCACACTAGGAATTTCTCTTGTATCGTGGGTGCGTTTACAAACATACAATCTCAAATACACAAACATCCTCATCAGATCCGGAACAACTATCTGTAGGCCATAAAAATATTTGTTCCGCGCAGGAATCAAACCCATGACTCGTAGCGCAGCAGCCAGTCGCTCAACCACTGCGCTAACCGTGTCGTCGTTTTGCACCGTTTTTATATTGGCTAGGTCATATCACACATATTCACTAACAAAACTTTAACGTTCTATGCAGGTCACGTCATACAATATGGTATTTTACTGTAAAAATCTAATTAGTCCGTCTGATAGATATACAAAAAATATTGGACACGTATTTTTTCTTTTTTCACGTAAACAAAAAATGAAGACGATACCGTGCGTTGACAACTCACGTGACGTCACTACGTTCCTACAATTTTTACCAGCCATATGGTTTGTAAAACTTTCAGACGGACTAATTAGATTTTTACAGTAAAATATCCTATTAAATTCGACTGAGCTGACTCGATATCTGTCTGCCTTGGAACTTACATATCCTTAGAGGCCCGTTTTTATTCCACGGCCCCATTAAAAACACATGTTCAACATTTAGTTCTGCTATTCGCCAATAGATGGCGCTGATACAAAATTTAATTTCAGATTGAACTAGGAGTGATTCCCATCCCGAAGTCAGTGACTAAGAAACGTATTGAAGCGAACATCGAAGTATTCGACTTCCAACTGAACCAGCAAGAGAGAGATGTCATGAAATCGTACGACAGAAACTACAGAACTATTGCAGTCACCATGTGGAAAGACTCGCCATACTATCCCTTCAACAAATGATTAACCAAGTTCTAAACATTAAAGTTATTTTCGACGGAAACTGATTGTTTTATTACTAACTAGTGACCCGCCCCGGCCTCGCACGGGTGTAATGTAGATACTAATGTTTCCTCTACTATAATATTGTTACGAGCTTCGGGTTCGTTACAATAAAATCAGCCGATTCAATAAACAAAGATGACACTTTAATTTTACACCACACTAATTACACTGTAAACTCACTAATCACAAAACACAATCGCACTATTAATCACTTGAGTTCGCAGTCGAAGATCGCTCTCGAAGTTATCACTTGTATCGCAAATCCAATACTGACTCGGTCGGCACATGTGCCGGCCTTATATAGGGTGCCGAGTAGAACTCCAGAAAGTTCGCGTACATATCGGTCGTGACCGACCAGGGTCCGAGAATTCTAGCATAGAAAAATCTCGATGGTCCCTGACTTCACTAGTTCTGCTACTCGATACTAGATGGCGCTAGTGATACCGAATGCCGCCATCATCCTAACTTAATTCTGGCGCGCAACACTGCCCCCTCCTAAGACATGCTCGTCCCGAGTATTATCAGCGCCATAATAACGCGCCAGTCGATCAACATGAACGATCTTAGGAGCGCTTCTGGTACCTTTCTGTATACGGTAGGTCACGTCATTGATCTTCGTCACAATCCGGTACGGTCCGTCCCATTTAGCTTGAAGCTTAGGAGATTTCCCTTTGCTGCGAACTGGATTGTGCAACCACACTAGTGAACCTTCCTCGAACCCTTTATTGTTCATTTTGCGGTCATAGCGGGTTTTCATCTTTTCAGACATTTGCTGGCCCGATTGTCTGACGTGCTCATGAATGTTGTTCATTTTGTTCCGCAAGTCATTCGCATAATCGGTTATACTGCGTGGAGCATCAGGTGGTATTCCGGTGATCAGGTCTGCAGGTAGCCGCAATTCTCTTCCAAAGTTTGCGAAAGCTGGTGTCACTGACGTGCTTTCATGAACAGCACTTCGGTATGACAGCAAAAACGGTTGTATGTGCTTGTCCCAATCTCGTTGCCGGTTTACCACAACTTTGGCCAGATATCTCTCCAATGTCTGATTAAATCGTTCCACCATTCCATCCGACTGTGGGTGGTAAGAAGTTGTCCTCGTTTTATGAGTACCCATAACTCGGCAAGTTTCCTGGAATATTTGGGACTCAAAATTCCTTCCTTGATCGCTGTGAATCTCCAAGGGTACTCCAAAACGACAGAAGACTTCATGAACTAGTCTATCCGCAACTGTTGAAGCTTCTTGGTTTGGAATGGCGAAGACTTCGGGCCACTTAGTGAAATAATCCATAACCACCATGAAATACTTGTTACCACTTTCACTTTCCGGAAACGGTCCCGCAACGTCTAGCGCTATCCTTTCCCATGGTGCACCAACATTGTACAATTTCAATGCACCTCTGCTACGAGTCTGAGGTCCTCCAGTCCTCAACATCGTCACGACAGTGGACCCAGTAAAACCGTTCCCGTATCTTCAGTAGAGTCCGTTTAACTCCCATATGGCCTCCTGAACAACCATTATGGTACAGCTGTAGAACATCCGGTATTTTAGCCTTAGGGACAACCATTTGCAAATGACAGCTGTCTCCTCGAGCATTTTCCCATTTACGGCACAGGACTCCATCCTGAATCACTAAGCTGTCCCATTGGGCCCAATAGCTTTTTGTGATTGAACTCATCGCTGAGACATCACTCCACGTAGGCTTCGGAACACTGGCCTTCATCCACTCCAAGATCGGCTTGATGTCTAAATCATCCTGCTGTGCACGTTCCAAGTTTTCCTTCCACTCGTTACTAAGATCTGTCTTGATCATCCTCACAGGTACGACTTCTTTACCCTCTTGCCGGGTACAATGCTTGCAGTCTTCTGGGCAAGGTCCTCTTGACAATACTTCTGCGTTGCCATGAGATCTCCCGCTACGACCGTCGACCACCAAGTCGTACTCTTCCAATCGCTGTCCGCGATTGTCAGCCGCTCTACCTGCTAGAGGTCGGCTATCTGCCCTTTGAGCAGTTCGCTTGGGGCAACTGGGCCTCAAGTGGCCCCTTTCACCACAGCCGTAGCATCTAGGGCTGCGCCCTTTATAATGGTCACGAACTGCAGCTGCCGCAACCTCCCTGACGCGATGGGAACGATAATCTTGCCGCACAGCTTCCACCTCCAGTGCATGTGCCAAGGCGTCTTTAAGCTTCTCATGATGCCCGAGCCTCACGGCAGCTCTAACTTCGAGGTCGCGGATGCCGTCAATGAATGCCTGCACCAGGTTCCCTTGAATGAGCGCAGGTACAGACTGGTATGCTTTACTAACAAGCTTCTCCACCTCAAGGGCCCACTGCTGCAGGTTTTCACCGCTGCGTTGCACGCGATCCTTCAGCTGTGCCCGAAACACGTGTTCTAGATGAGCGTCGCCGTACCTAGCTTCCAGTGCCTCAACCAGCTGCTCGTAAGTGACCTCGTTACCGAGGGCTTCTAGGATAGTGAGGGCCTGGTCGCGGAGGCCTAGGGTGAGAGCAGTCATGGCCTGGTCCTTACTCCACCCGTTCGCCTTCATAACAGCGTCAAATTGCTTTTTGTATGCCGACCAGGAAGATGTTCCATCGAACGGCGGCACTTTGAATCCACGTAGAGAAGGTGTAGTAGCTATAGAGGTTGCGATTCCATCTCCTATTTTAAGGTTGTCCAGCGTTTTCCTCACGTCAACTATCACGTTGTCCACTCGATGATTAATTTGGTCGATTCGTGATTCAGCTTCCGTCAGGCGGTTCTCGTGCTGAACCACCTTATCTTTAACAATCTTAATTTCTTTGCCGAAAGTGGCATGCAGATCCTTCATGAGGATTATCTGCTCTTCCTGGCGGCGCGCCTGCTCCTCCTTGTCACGTTGGAGCTGTTCTTCCAACCGACGGGCCTGTTCCTCCTGGCGGCGAGCCTGTTCTTCTTGGCGGCGAGCCTGCTCCTGCAGCATCAGCATCAGAGCAGCAAAGTCTGGTGCTGATGATGATGCTGGAGCGGCGGTGGACGGGCCGGCCTCTAAGGTCGCCAGCTGTCTCTCCGTAGCCTGCGGCGTTGCACTTCCAAAACGCCTCTGGTCCGTCTCTTGCTGGCGTTGACTACGGGTACGGATACCCTCCGTGTC
This sequence comes from Hecatera dysodea, assembly GCA_905332915.2. Classification (NCBI taxonomy): domain Eukaryota; kingdom Metazoa; phylum Arthropoda; class Insecta; order Lepidoptera; family Noctuidae; genus Hecatera; species Hecatera dysodea. The sequence continues at coordinate 11,815,236 of HG995314.1, read as the reverse complement.
GTCCTTTGGTAGAATCGGCATCTTTTAAATCCACTCTTCTGACACCAATTGTTACGAGCTTCGGGTTCGTTACAATAAAATCAGCCGATTCAATAAACAAAGATGACACTTTAATTTTACACCACACTAATTACACTGTAAACTCACTAATCACAAAACACAATCGCACTATTAATCACTTGAGTTCGCAGTCGAAGATCGCTCTCGAAGTTATCACTTGTCAGGGGCGTGCGCTCCATATAGGCAATTAGGCTAAGCCTACCCTACCATAGCAACGGATAAATAAAACAAATGTATTTATTGTAACTATGCAATAAAATAAAACAAAAATATTTAATAACTCATAACGCCTAGTATAATGCTTATAGCAACTTCTCGCCCCGCGCCCGTGCGTGTGACGTATTTCAAACCACGCTGTTCCTACGAAACGGTTCACATAGGCCACAATACGGAGTGCCTTATTTCAATTGATAAATTTATGCATGTGTGCAAATGTTCTTGTATATGTACGCCCATAATTTACACACACATGTATAAATTATGGGCGTTTTCTAGGCTCGCTGGAGCCCACTACACGGGTCCTGATTGGTTCACCACACAATTCAAGGACAAGTAGTAAAATTTTATGAATGGAAATCGCTTAACAGGGTTGCCAATTTGAGAATAATAATTTCCTTAATAACTTATAGATATAGTTTAAAAAAACTGGTTAGTATTATCAAAAGTATAAAATGTACAAAATAAATGTTAAGTTGTAATTAATAACCCTCTAAATATAATTAAAAACCGCAAGAATTTAACTTTTCTCCCCAAATTTTCCAAACTTAATTTGAGAATTTGGTTTAAAGGGAATTAGAAAAATAAAATTGGCAACTCTGTTGACATAGAATTGTCAATTTTGGCGGGTTATGATGTATAACCCGGCAAAATGTCATTACATGTCATTCTTAAAGATTACGATAGGACCATGTAGCATTTTTTTTTGGAAGTGTATTGATTGTCTTTTTAAATGATATTTTTGCAAGAAAAAGAGAAGCCATATTGTTGATATTGTTTCATGTGACAAGCAATAGTCGTTCGAATATTTTGTTGTTGAGTGTTATAAATCATAGTGTATTGATTTATAAGTAATTCGTTTTGAGTCATAAAGTAGTGTAAATATTAAAGTTTAGTTATTTGTTTACATACTTAAAAATGGTCCTAAATTGTGAAGTTTGTGCTGACAATGTGTTTGTTAGAGATTAAAAACAGTAAGTTTTCACAGCTATCGTATAATGATAAGATTCAAGTTGTTTCTAAAGGTAGATGTATACCCGAGTTACGAGAATTAACTCAAAAATAATTCATCTCGTACTCGTCATTTCAATCCTCAGAGTTATGAAACATATAACTGGCTATGTGTGTACGCACAAATTATTTTGTTTTCTGTGCATTTTGTTCAATACTTCTAGAAAGAGTAGTTTGTATCGTCAGAATATCGTGATTTGAATTTGGTGAGTTTTTAAAATTATATGTTTCTCATCGTTCCGTATCGTGATTTCAACCCAGTAGAATGTGGTGAGCTTTTTTTTTGGACATTATGTCTGGCCTACCCTTACTCTAGAACCACTGCACGCCCCTGTCACTTGTATCGCAAATCCAATACTGACTCGGTCGGCACATGTGCCGCCTTGCGGCCTTATATAGGGTGCCGAGTAGAACTCCAGAAAGTTCGCGTACATATCGGTCGTGACCGACCAGGGTCCGAGAATTCTAGCATAGAAAAATCTCGATGGTCCCTGACTTCACTAGTTCTGCTACTCGATACTAGATGGCGCTAGTGATACCGAATGCCGCCATCATCCTAACTTAATTCTGGCGCGCAACAATATGCATGTACTAGCTGTGCCCGCGACTTCGTTCGCGTGGTTGTCGAGAACAAAACAACGTCGTTTAGATAAGAGTATATCACCTTTTTGATGATTTAGATAAGAGTCCTGACTTTGGTATAGTTGATTACGTTAATGCTTCTCTATATACTATGTTAGCGGTGGAATTACCCGGAGCATATACAAAAAGGTTTTTTGGGATGCTAACACGTGATAGAGAAACATAGAGTTGGAAGCTCAGCATTGAGCTGGGGAAAATTGTGATTTCTAACATTGAGCTGTTGCGTGTAATCGGATACAAAATAAATTTGGAGAAATTTGGGTTCATTTTCTGGCAGCAAAGATCCAATAAGGTGATAAACTTGACCTTGTACTTTGAAGGTTGGCATGAACGGTCCTTCCGTTATTTGTTTTGCCCCAAAGGAAGTCATTTGGAAAGCGCTGTTATATAAACGAATATTATCCAAAAAATGTTTCGACTGGGGATGATCGCCATTCAGGAGACTTTTAAGTAAGTGTGGTGGATCTTGGAAATTTGGAAGAACAATTTTTCCATTTGAGCAGCACATTCCGTCTGTCTCTTTCCTCCATTTCAAAGCATGACAAAAATTACAAATTTCTCTCATGTCACCCACGGAAGTATAGCCAGCATAATTAATTCTAGACGAATATGTGAACCCTGATTTTTCCCTATTGTCCCAAGGTAATAAAATATTTGCATCGTCATTTTCCATGGACTCATCAGCTCCGCTATTTGTTTCTCTATTCATATGGTATCGAGCTCGTTCTATTTCTAGGCGAGATTGACGTTGTTCTGCTGTTTCTGCTCGTCTTAGTTCATCTATTCTTTCCCTTTCAGATGCAAGATAACTTTCATTGTTTCTTTGTACACCTACATAGTTATGTCTAGCTATTTGTAATCGTTCTTCTCTTTGGGAGAGAGATTCAGACTCGCGCGAGAGAGCGTGTCGCTCTCAGTCAGATGACAGACGTGCTTGGCGTTCCTCGATACTCTCTTGAGAACGCAAAGTCGCGGTCCGAGTTCTTTGCGAACTTAAGCGCGTCTCCCTTTCTGTGAAAGTCTCTGACTCGCGTGAGAGAGACTGGCGCTCCCGATCAGCAGACAGCTAGACTTCGCGTTCCTGGATACTCTCTTGAGAACGCAAAGTCGCGGTCCGAGTTCTTTGCGAACTTAAGCGCGACTCCCTTTCTGTGAATGTCTCTGACTCACATGTGAGAGAGTGGCGCTCCCGATCAGCAGACAGCCAGACTTCGTGTTCCTGGATACTCTCTTGAGACCGCAAAGTCGCGGTCCGAGTTCTTTGTGAACTTAAACGTGACTCCCTTTCGGTGAACGTTTCCGATTCACGTGAAAGAGCGATGTGCTCTCGGTTAGCAGATAACCGTGCTTCACGATCTTCTTCCGATTCCTGAGACCTACAAAGTCTCATCCTTTTCGCATTTCGGGTACGCAGCGAAAGGTTATTTTTTTTTTCTTTGAGGCATTTTCAAGGAAAATTAAAGCAATAAACAAAACCAACAACACTTATGACTGAATAGCCTACAAACTTAAAAGAACGGTGTGTCGAACAGTCTAGTGTGACAACGTATCGTCTGTTCGTGATCGTGACTCAACGAATTGGCAACACTAACTTACTGTATAACGATTGGCACTATTGGATTCAAACTACGAAGTAAATAAAATACAAACTTTACTTCGTATTCGTAGTTCGTACTTCAAACCAATGACCAAAGTTGACCAAACGAAACCAATAAGATAAGCTAAGCCAATACTTTTTTTTCGACCAATTTAGAAAATCGATAAACCAAGTAACCAAAGAACTTATACGACACACACAAGAACTTTTAAGACACCTAACGAAACCCAATTTGCCACTGGAGAATTTCGCGGCGCCCCCGCAAGGGGGCGCGGCGGCGGGCGTAGGCTAGGCCTTTGATCCCGCGGCGTCGGGGTGTTCGCGCCCGTTACTACGGGTGCGGCGTCGGGTTGCCATATAGGCGCGGCTTTTGACGCGCGCGGCAGTTGTGCCGCAGCGTGCCTAGAAGTGTAGCTGTTCTGGGTGTGTCGGACGTCATTCTCGCGCGGAAAATCTTAACACCGCGATTCAGAAAATGACGTCATTTGCACAACGCCATCTATCGGATTTAGATTTCAACTATCAACATTAGTTCTATTTTTAGTCTTAAGATGTCGTTGCAAGTACTATACTGCATTGCGTATAACGTAATATTTTACTTCTTGAACTCACTAAATTAATCATATCTTTTGATAGAGTGAACCGATTTCGATGAAACAAAAACTAAGTTAAACCTCAAGTTGCGTATAATTTTTGTATATAAACATTGTCAGCATTGAATTCGTAGATTTTACGTGATGTGCGCACAAACAAACAGACAAACAGACAAAATTTTCAAAAATGATGGAAATGGGTTCTGTTACTCATCTTTTCACACGCTGGCTATTTTTTGTTTCAATTTCTTCAATGTACAAAAATGACTTTTCTACAGATTTATTATATGTATAGATAGATATAGATAGATTATACATATAAAGCTTCCTCTTCAATCAGTCCATCTATTAAAAAAAATCGCATCAAAATCCGTTGCGTAATTTTAAAGATTTAACCATACATAGGGATATAGGGACAGAGAAAGCGACTTTGTTTTATACTATGTAGTGATTAGGCCCGTTTGTATAAACTAGTGTGAGAAGGTTTCCCCACGTTGGGCGCCACTTGTGAGAAAGTTTCTTAGGGTTGACTTTATGGGCTGTTGAATGAGTTCGGCACGTTATCAGGTGGTAAAATAAAATATAATGTGTAAAGGTAAAACGGTAAAAAGGCACAAAAAGTAAAACAATGGAAAAAATTAACGAAGATTCGTTCGACTTCTCTTTTCGCGGTCACAAGCCCACTTAAGTTTTTGGCGGGAATCGCTAGCGGGAGTATATCCTCGCCATCGCCGCGCATAAGGCACGCTCGAGTATGGAGTTAGTCACGCCATGCTACACTAGTTAAATTTCAACTCCGAATTAGTTGCTATTCCGGGTCAGTATACAATACGAAGCACTACCTTCTGCTAGCGGGTTCGCCCGCGTGTTTTCCGGAAATTATACCAAAACATGGTCCCGGAATAAAAAAGTCGGTAGCTTAGTTGCTAATCCAAAAAACACGAAATGCTCAACAAAACGCAACAAAACATAATTACAGTAAGGATGCACTACAACACGTCATGACGCTTAAATGGAAGTGGACAGGCCACTTAGCTAGATACCAGGACTCATAGATGGATATTAGAAACAAAGACGTGGCTTGGTTCCACTGGAAAAAGAAAAAAGGTCGACAAAGGAAAATACGGGTCGTCGATGTTGTAAAACAGCTGGAAAAAACTGGATGATGACAGCTCAAAACAGACATCTACATGGATAAAGATGGAGGAGGCTTTCACAACCGTATACAATAAAAAATATATATGTACCAGAGAATCGAATTCCGCCGCAGCTGTCAATCCATACAAGAGAGATGGTATGACAGTTAATTTCATGCTCAGAGAGGTATCATCCGCGAACAATACTACATCACAGATACCCTTTAAGAAAAATGGTAAGTCGTTTATGTACACTAGAAACAAGAATGGACCCAGTATTGAGCCTTGAGGCACGCCTAAATTGCTCACTCCACCCAAGTTAACACGGTTATACGTTGACATAATAGACCGGTTGCTTACAGAAGTTTAGTAAACGAATTTAGTAATAATAATTTAGTATAACTTTTTAACCATAGCTTTGACAAATTTATGGTTTTGGGAATCATCTTTTACAAATTATTACAAAATATTGGCATGTTTTAAAAAAAAAAAACATTGAAACTGACCCGAATGAGGCTTGTTTCATCAATAGTTGCCACCTGTATCGCCGGTACCTGTATCGATATACTTTTTCGCCATCAGATCTTCGTAGTTCATCGTGTTGTGCTAGCGTGGCGCTCGTGCCGTGGGTCTCTTGTGCTCACATCCTTTTCAAAAAATTTCGATACGGCTGGTGGTCACTTCCCGTGACCCAAGATCTGCCATTCAACGTGGCAATGCTGCCATAGTCTTGGGCACGTTACCAGCGGAAAGCGTTGAGGATGATGAATTTTTGATGCTATATTTTAGTTTATTTAAATAAAAAAATAAATAAATATCTTGGGACAACTCACACATGGCTATCTGATCCCAAGCTAAGCAGAGCTTGTGTTATGGTAACCAGACAACTGATATACATACTTATATAATTTATAAATACATACATAATTATTATAGATAAATCACACCCAGACACAGAACAAACAATCATGCTCATCACACAAAGTTTGTCCTGGGTGGGAATCGAACCCACGACCTCCGGCTTAGCAGTCAGGGCCGCTAACCACTAGACCAACAGGCCCGTCAAATGTAAGTATTGAATACGTGAGGAACAAAATGTTTGCAAATGGTAAATCTTCAGTCTCTATACCCCATTCACAATAAGATTAGACATTGAAATACATCTTTTTTACAGTCCGTTCAACCGATTTTCTATTGCGTTGGCGGCATGACACATGGCAGCTGCAGTAAACAGTTGGTAATATAATCACGTTTTTTCTTTTTAATGCCATCCTTACGCCTACGGAATAGAAGTAAAAATCGGTTGAACGGACTGTAAACAATTTTGTTTCAATGTCTAATCTTATTGTGAATGGAGTATAGGTCCAACTAATATATAGAAATGTACGAAAAACAAAATGAAACAACAAACATATGATATTAGACTGTTTAAAAGACAGTAGAACAAAAAAAAACTTACTCAAAAACAAAACAAAAATGGACAAAAACAAAACAATAATCGACTGTCAAAATCTTATTCTTATTCTTCTTAAAACAGTGCCCGGGCGTTACTATGTCACATCGTTGTTTAGAAAGAGACATAAATACGAGTGACAGAGATAACATGAATATTTCAAAAACTCGAAGTGCTAACTCCCAGGCACTGAAAACCATTCACTTCCAACCTTGAGAGGCAAATTCCCGTATTCTTAGAACGTTCGAAATCTAGTTACTTTCCCAATCTATCAAATTTTCGCGAAGATGTCCCAAATTTTATAAAAGTACAAATATACTTGCGAAAATTCAACAAAACCAAAGACTTAAGCATAGGGTTGCCATCATCGAAATTGCCGACGCCTGACAAAATCTTTAAAACCCCGGACAATTGAGTGAAATTTATTTTTTTCCCCGAACAGACCCGAAAAAAAGCCTTATAAATATATATAAAAGGATAAACTTTTATTTTTTTAATAATCTATTACAGTATGTTTTCAATATAAACTATTATAAACTATAGCGCCAGCAATTTTGCTGATTTACAAGTCGATCGTATCCCGCTTACGATTACGAATGAATTATTACATACCAACTAATTATTGTTTTAATTTGTTGCTTGTCTTCCAAATTTTCAATCAATGTAGGATTCCTAGACAGAAAAAATGTCCGGGTAATACCAGGACACCTTTGAAAACCCCGCCCGGACGCTCCCGGACGCCCTCCAAACTAGGACAAATCCGGGGAAACCCGGACGAATGGCAACCCTACTTAAGCATGACGCCATTTTCTTTCCTGTAACTAGATTTTATACGTTTTTAAATACGGGAATCCTGGTCAGGTGTAGTGTGATAACCAGTGGGCCACCAAGATGGTCAGTACGGTGTCAAAAGAGGTCTGCTTCAGGGTGGCTCGATTGCACCAGTTGGTGTTACAAACACAGGCGTGAAACCTCGCGTACAGTGATATACCGCGAGATACCGGCAGTAGTGTCGCCATGGGACTTATAATGCAACCGTTGTCAACGTTCTGGGGACAGAAGAGAACATTTTACAGTCATCGTCTGCTTTTCCAAACTCGATCATGGGCGTACCCTGGGGGGGAAATGGGAACTGGAAATCTTGCAGAAAATTTATGAACTCACCTAATCGAAGTGTAAATGGGCCCTTAATGTCTGCTAACTTTTGAATAAACCGCGCAGTAAACATTGGCGAAATGCACAGTGCAATTGATAAAAAAAAATGCATATTCGAATGTACTTTTAAGTATAACTAACTACCTATAAAGCAGGATCATTTGTGGCTGTTTGTACTACACACTACATATAGATACCAAATGTTTCATGTAAGCGTCTTTGTGTAGTGTGGACGAAACAGTCGCGGAAGATCTTACTTAAAAAGTCTGACTTGCCAGAAGCTGCCCTAGGCCAGAAGCTGGGTACGCCCATATAATTGATATTCTGCTTGGTTTTCGGAGTCGTAAATAATGAAAATGGTCTCGTAACCAAAATCCAAGATGGCACTAATCAAAGCTGGGTGCAGTCTTACGTGGCGTAATGTGACCGCCCTAAAATGCGTTACGTTACATTACGTTAGAGGAACATGAAGCCGGTTTTTTTTTAATATATTCAAAAAGTATGTACCATTGCTATCTATGCATCTCATAGGTAATTGATTGATCCCTTTACTAAAAAAACCATTCGGACGAGAATCAATAAAATCTTTGAAGGCGGTTTGGACTGCCCCATCGGAGTTGATGTTTTTCCCTTGCAAGAAGTTATCCAAATTTTGAAAAAAAAAAAAAAAAGTAATCTGTTGGAGCAAGGTCCGGAGAGTACGGTGGATGTCTAAGACATTCCAATTGGAGCTCCTCTAATTTTGTAAATAGCTATATAAACTTGAATTTGGAATTCCTGACCAAAGAGGAGTTATTTGACATCAAAGTGGCCAGTGCGACAAAACGCCAATTTCATAATATGTAAGGACCTAATACTTGAATAAGATGGAATACTTACCACCAATGCCAGCTCCAATTTAGCCATCCGTTTACTGGCAAAGTGTTTCCCCAGCAAAGGCCTGTACCGGGAACGACAGGTCCTCTGTGTGTAGACCCCGGTAATATCCGTCCAACGGACGGCGCAGCCCCCCGTGAACCGCCCGTATATGGAGCGTGGTTCCTCAGGGTTCTCTACGTAGTTCTGCCTGAAAAAAACACAAGAACTTTACCAATGGGAAGCTACATCATCAGCGAGCAGCGCAGACTATATTTTAACCCCGTATTCTCATGGGTAAACAATAAAAAGACATGTCATTTCCACAATCCCGGGTAAATTGCTATCATTAATTGAATTGGGACCAGTCCGGTAAAATACTTTTTCAAATAAAACAAGCATTTGCGGAATCGTTTGACACCATTTTATTTTAATATCATGGACTTCTTATCGGTTTTCCTATAATCTATAAGTATTAAACTAATTTCTGTATTTTTTTTCAGAATTTCAGGTTCAGTAGTTTTCGTCTATTTATTTAAGGGGATTCAATTTTCGTCTATTTTCTTGAATACCTTGGATACTACAGGGCCGCTGCTAGCTGTTTGAACGCCCGCGTGCAATACCGATTATACCGCCCCTTTTTTTTTTGGATGGGAATTCATGAGTGGAAGGGAGTGTCAGACTCTTACTGATTAAAACCCACCCGTGATCCTTCTTGTGCCCTTTGCGTTCCAGGGCCGCGGTGACTCTTTCGAACAAATTCCGCAACCCTAGCAGGCACTGACCCTATGGGGCCCCGTCTGCGTTGCTGACGGCTCTTTGAGGCGCGCGTGGAACACGACGCTCCGTCGACTCGGGCCTGGGTGCTATCAGACGGCCAGCCACCCATAGCTCGCCATCCGCAGGCCCGCGCCTACGGTGGCCAGGAATCGCCCTGCGTTTCCCGACGCCCGGGGCGTCTTTTTCTGTTTCGGCGGCTGGAGCGTGAGGTTTCCCTCTCTCGCACGCGTTCCGCTTCCTCCTTCGCTAGCATTACTACTTCGCAGAAGGAACCACCCTACGACTATTTCATGATTTTTCATTATGGTGGGGAAACCTTAACGCAAAAAAAAATATTTTGATTAGGTAACTTAGTTATTTTGGTTTACTAAAGTTTAAAACTGCTGAAGCATTGTTGATAAGTTTTTGATTTTTTTTTTATTTTGAAAAGAATCTTTCGCCTGATGCAACTGAAACCGGCAGGAAAATATTCTTAGAGCTATCGCTGTGTTCGGAATCGGAAATGTTGAAATTAATTCATTGGTAAAAATATTTATACTGTAATAAGGATTGTGAAAAGGACATGCTTGATTACAACTGTAATTTGTTTCGTGTGACTTACATCTGGTGTGCAATCCAATATATTGGAAAAATATTTTGATTCTCTGACTTTGTTCAGTATATATAAGCCTGGTTGTTATCGGAAGGCGACCCATCATCCACAGGTGCCCTACGCCTACGGTGGCCAGGAATCGCTCTGCGACTCCCGACGCTCGCGGCGTCTTCTTCTGTTGCGGCGTAAGGTTTCCCTCTCCCTCACGCGGTCCGCCTCCTTCTTCGCTAGCATTACTGCTTCGCAGAAAGAGGTGACTGGTTCCCATTCCTCCTCGCTTTGGACCATGTATTGAAACTGAGCCGGAGGCGAGAGGTTGCCGATCGCCTTGACGAGGACACAGCGTTGCTCCGTCCAAGCAGGACAGACCTCCACGATCGCGCGGCCAAGTCCGGGTGTCATGGATTCCAAAACAGGTAAGTACCTCCCGAAATACCCGTGTCCGGTGAGTACCGGTGCTAGGAACGCCGTGGCTCCTCTCCAACTACTCCTCAAAGAGGGGACTTATCGCCACAATGGTGGCATGCTTAACAAGTACCTACCTAACCTACCAACTGAGAAATAAGCTCAGAGTTTTCATAGAACACGACTATGGATACTTGTATTGAATTCGAGTCCAAACGGTGGCGGGCGGTTCCTGCGGTACCTGCTGACGGATAAGACAGCGCCTTCGGTTTTTTTTTCAATGCGATATTTCTTAAGCTGGGTTGGGTGGCTATTATATTATGACTATGACTTTGAATATTACGTAATGAGTCGCTCGATTTGCCGCCCCCTTGGACGTGCCGCCCGTGTGCAGTGCACGCCTTGCACGCCCGCTTACGGCGGGCCTGGGATACTATATATATTACAAAAAAAATATGTATATGTAATATATATTTGATATGTCACACGACGCAATTTTAATTTTCCACCCTCCCCCCTAAAATGACCTCCCATATTCAGATTTCATCTATTCACGCCACACCTCTGCGTTTGGCTCACAGAAATTGATGTGCACCAAATTTCAACTTAATCGGTCTAGTAGATTCGGAGATACTTGACTCTGACGGACGGACAGACGGACATACGAGTGATCCTATAAGGGTTCCGTTTTTTTTCGGTCGTACGAAACCTTAAACAAAACAGTAAAATTGAGAAACTCCTCATTTTTTGAAGCTGGTTATTAAAGGTAATAGGAAAAAAATCTAATTAGTCCGTCGGATAGATTTCCAAAAAATATTGGAAACGTATTTTTTCTTTTTTCACATAAACAAAAATGAAGACGATACAGTGCGTTGAAAACTCGTGTGACGTCACTACCCGCTACAATTTTGTTGTAATTTTAGTATTGAAAGAAAAGAAAAAACATGTTTCATCAAGTTTGTTATTATTTGAAGTAAGTAGTTACCTAGTAACATTAGAATATAAAGAATTTTGAATATAAAGGAACTGTATAAAGCCAGTATTATTACAACACGCCCCCTTAATCAAAATTCTATCAAATAAATAAAATTAAAGGACTCAAAATATACCAATTAATAGGAAAACAGTTTTAAAACTGTATACTAAGTACTGAAGTAAACATGTAAAAATATATTTACATTAAACCTAAACCCAGTACACATTTAACATGTGCCACACGCTGCAATCGTTTAGTTAAGATGTCAGCGGGCATATCACTTGATTTGGTATATTTTAAGTTTACCGAATTATCATTAATCTTTTCTCTAATAAAATGATATCTGGTATCTATATGTTTCGTCCTATGGTGGTGTACCGGATTCAAGGCCAAACACTGTGCACTCTGACTATCGGTACAAATAGTTACGGTATTAGGTAATAACTTTTGCCTTACCATAGGATCTGAAATTAATTCAGTGATAAACCTCTTTAAATAAATAGCTTCCTTCGTAGCTTCCGTTATTGCCATATACTCGGCTTCCGCTGAGGACAAAGCTACGGTTTGCTGCTTCCGCGAGGCCCATGAAACAGGACTGCCTGCTAATTTGAAACAGTAACCAGTATAAGAACGGCGATCTATGTTACAGTTTGCCCAATCGGCATCGCAAAATCCTACAAGGGGCATACTTGATTTTTTATAACAAATCGAGTAATCTAAAGTGCCTTTTAAATATTGTAAGACTCTTTTCGCGGCTAACCAGTGACTCTTGTTGTACCTAGTATTAAACTGACTCAGGTAACTAGTCGCGTATGCGATGTCTGGACGAGTATTAACACTCAGGAACATGAGGCAGCCAATTAATTCTTGATAAGGATACGCTTCTAGATTATGATCACTAGCAAAGCTGGTACTGACCTCCAGTCGTCCAGATAGTGGAGTTGTACAAGTTTTACAATTCTCCATTCCAAACTTTCGTAAAAGATTATTTATGTAATTTTTCTGATGTACTTTTATTTCATCATTTTTCCTGGTTATATTTAAACCAAGATAATAGCTTAAATAGCCCAAATCTTTTATCGAAAAACATTTTTGCAAGTCATTTTTGACGATGTCAAACGTCTTGTCATTACTATAAAAAGAAATTATGTCATCGACAAAGACTGCAATGATAACCAACTCTTTTCCAAAAAGTTTGGTATACACACATGGTTCTGATGGAGTTTTCACAAAACCAAAAGATGATAAAGTTTCATCTAACTTTATATTCCAGGCACGTGGAGCTTGTTTAAGTCCATACAAGGATTTTTGTAAGAGACACACTTTGTTCTCCATACCTTTTACTTTAAAACCTTGAGGTTGCTCCATGTAGACCGTCTCTTGCAGATCTCCATTTAAAAATGCAGTGTCAACATCCAAGTGACGCATCTTCAAACCCAATTCGACTGCGAGAGCCAGTAGAGTACGCAAAGAGGAGTGCCGTACGACAGGAGCAAATGTCTCAAAATAATCTACACCTGGCGTCTGGGTGAATCCCTTGGCAACTAATCTTGCTTTGTACTTCACAACATTTCCTGCTGGATCTTTCTTTAACTTATAAACCCATTTACATGGTATAACTTTCTTGTTTTCTCTGTCAACCAATTTCCATGTCTTCAGCTTCATCAATGAATTATATTCATTTGTCATTGCCATCTGCCACTTCTCAACATCATCAGCCAATGTAGCCTCATTATAAGTTTTAGGCTCATCAGACTCTTGACTACAAACTTGGTATGAGAAGTAATTAGGAGGTTTCCGGTCTCTTGAAGGATATCTACGATCTCCATCAGTTTGACTAGTAGAAACTACTGCTTCCTCAATTGCTTCAAAAAATTGATCAGTTTCAGCAGTCTGATCTTCAGTGACAACAGTATGGCCTGGAGCTGGATCAATAGTGACCACTGGAATAAGTTCAGATTCTTGAACTGTACTGGTATCTTCCTGTATAGGCAGACTATTAGAAAGTACTAAAGGTTTAGTATTATTGACATTTCTATTATTCAAAGAAGAAAAACGGTCTTCAAAAAATGTAACGTCTCTAGACTTTTGTAAGGTTCTAGGAGAAGATGAATTTCTAAAAAGATAACTATTAGAATCTTCTGTATAACCTACAAATATAGCTTCATCAACTTTAAGATCCAATTTCTTACGGTGACAAGAAGGTATATGTATAAGAGCTCTACACCCAAAAACTCTGAGATTGCTTAGATCTGGTTTGCAACCATTCCACAACTCGTAGGGAGTTTTATTATTTAAGGCACGGTGTGGACATCTATTTTTCAGGTACACAGCCGTTCGAACCGCATCTTCCCAAAAGGCCTTAGAAAGATGGCTTTCAGCCATAAGAGAGCGTGCCTTTTCTACAATTGAGCGATTAGTGCGCTCGGCAACACCATTCTGCTGAGGGCTATATGGTACCGTAGTTTGATGCTGAATACCACAAGATTTAAGATAACTTGAGAATTCACTATTGACGAATTCCTTCCCATTATCCGTCCGTATTGTTTTAATTTGAGCCCCAGTTTGTCTTTCAACCATAGACTGGAAGTGACAAAATCTATCCTTTACCTCTGTCTTAGAAGAAATAAAATATACAAATATAGTTCTCGAAAAATCGTCTATAAAAATTAAAAAGTATTTATTACCCTGAAAGGAGCTAATCGACATTGGTCCACAAAGGTCAGAGTGGACCAGTTCTAATATTGAAGTTGCTCTTTTATAAGTAATCGCCTTAAACGGTTTTCGTGCTTGTTTCGCTTGAATACAAGCAACACATGGATTTTTATCCACATCCTTATAATCAATAACCTTATGACTATTTTTCAGCAGATTCATACCAATGCGACATAAATGACCTAAACGTTTATGCCATACCTGATACTTATAGATAGAATCAGAGTGCACGTCATAGGCTCTAAATTGGGGAATATCCACCACACAGTCAAGTGTGTACAATCCACCACAGGGCGAGCCATGCAGAACCGCATCACCTGTATAGGAGAAGGTTTTTGAATTAAATAAATTACAACCAGACTTATCAAACATTACAGTAAACCCTTTTTCTACTAATGTCTTCACAGATAGAAGATTTGTTTGCAAGTTACAGGGGCGTGCAGTGGTTCTAGAGTAAGGGTAGGCCAGACATAATGTCCAAAAAAAAAGCTCACCACATTCTACTGGGTTGAAATCACGATACGGAACGATGAGAAACATATAATTTTAAAAACTCACCAAATTCAAATCACGATATTCTGACGATACAAACTACTCTTTCTAGAAGTATTGAACAAAATGCACAGAAAACAAAATAATTTGTGCGTACACACATAGCCAGTTATATGTTTCATAACTCTGAGGATTGAAATGACGAGTACGAGATGAATTATTTTTGAGTTAATTCTCGTAACTCGGGTATACATCTACCTTTAGAAACAACTTGAATCTTATCATTATACGATAGCTGTGAAAACTTACTGTTTTTAATCTCTAACAAACACATTGTCAGCACAAACTTCACAATTTAGGACCATTTTTAAGTATGTAAACAAATAACTAAACTTTAATATTTACACTACTTTATGACTCAAAACGAATTACTTATAAATCAATGCACTATGATTTATAACACTCAACAACAAAATATTCGAACGACTATTGCTTGTCACATGAAACAATATCAACAATATGGCTTCTCTTTTTCTTGCAAAAATATCATTTAAAAAGACAATCAATACACTTCCAAAAAAAAATGCTACATGGTCCTATCGTAATCTTTAAGAATGACATGTAATGACATTTTGCCGGGTTATACATCATAACCCGCCAAAATTGACAATTCTATGTCAACAGAGTTGCCAATTTTATTTTTCTAATTCCCTTTAAACCAAATTCTCAAATTAAGTTTGGAAAATTTGGGGAGAAAAGTTAAATTCTTGCGGTTTTTAATTATATTTAGAGGGTTATTAATTACAACTTAACATTTATTTTGTACATTTTATACTTTTGATAATACTAACCAGTTTTTTTAAACTATATCTATAAGTTATTAAGGAAATTATTATTCTCAAATTGGCAACCCTGTTAAGCGATTTCCATTCATAAAATTTTACTACTTGTCCTTGAATTGTGTGGTGAACCAATCAGGACCCGTGTAGTGGGCTCCAGCGAGCCTAGAAAACGCCCATAATTTATACATGTGTGTGTAAATTATGGGCGTACATATACAAGAACATTTGCACACATGCATAAATTTATCAATTGAAATAAGGCACTCCGTATTGTGGCCTATGTGAACCGTTTCGTAGGAACAGCGTGGTTTGAAATACGTCACACGCACGGGCGCGGGGCGAGAAGTTGCTATAAGCATTATACTAGGCGTTATGAGTTATTAAATATTTTTGTTTTATTTTATTGCATAGTTACAATAAATACATTTGTTTTATTTATCCGTTGCTATGGTAGGGTAGGCTTAGCCTAATTGCCTATATGGAGCGCACGCCCCTGGCAAGTTAGGTACATACATCACATCGTTAATTGCATTGACGTTGTTTTTGGTATTTATAGATATTCTACCAATGCCTTCAGCGTTAATCTTAGTCCCGTTTGCAACTGTTACCTTGTTATCAATAGGATTTAAGTCTACAAACCAATCTCGTCTTGAAGTCATATGTTTGGTAGCGCCTGAATCAATATACCATTTGTCCATGTCATAATTACTCGTTGCTCCTAAAGCAGATACAGAGGTCGAGTCCTTATTAGTGGGATTCTTCCTTCTTATGACCTTCTTTTTCTTTAGAGGACAGTTTGGTCTCTTGTGACCAGGTTCTCCACAACCATAACACACAATTTTCTTTGCCATTGACTCTACAGAAGAGGTATCAACCTTTGACTTCATAGCCGTCTCCAGTTTTATCGAGCTTTCTTTGGACATTTCGTTCAGTAATTTGGACTTTACCAGTTCGGTGGTAACGTTAACATTACTATTTTCGAGAGTCATAATCAATGGGTCATATCTCGACGTTAGACCACCCAATAGAATAGCAGCAATGGACGCATCATCTATTACTTTGTTTATATCTGCCAAATCTTGGGCAGTGGAAATAACAGCATTGATATACGACTCAATATTATTATCAAAATCTTCAAGTCTCAATCTGTATAACTTCCTTTCTAAATGCAAACGCCGACCCATACCTTTGTCTTCATAAGCATTTTGTAGAGCTATCCATGCTTCAGCTGCCGTGGTTGCACTTCGCACATGCGTAATTGCAGATGATTCAAGGGTAAGACATATTTTTGTTAGTGCCTTCTGATCGTTTCTCATCTTTGTGACATTGGAAACGTTCATCCCTGTTGGGTAGCCATTGATCGCTTCCCACAACTCTTCATGCATAAGATAATTACGCATTTTAAACTTCCACGTACTATACCCTTCTCTATTACCTATATAGGGTGAACGTTGGAATTGAGGAACTACGCATACCTCGCTCATTTGTGTCTCCATTTGGGTTCGCCATCTCAAAAGAGTAAACGAGGAACTACTTTGTTTCGTACCCAAAAGAAATATCGCACAAATATCACTTCAACAAATTATTACGAAAACATTCATTACTTTTCTTGAATAAACAAATACTAGAGCTATCCTCGTGCTGATAACGATTTGTTGTAATTTTAGTATTGAAAGAAAAGAAAAAACATGTTTCATCAAGTTTGTTATTATTTGAAGTAAGTAGTTACCTAGTAACATTAGAATATAAAGAATTTTGAATATAAAGGAACTGTATAAAGCCAGTATTATTACAACAAATTTTTACCGAGCCGTGACGTCACAAGCCCCCACTCCTCATCTTTGATGCTTTGTATCATCGTGAGTTTTTATAGATTTGATAAAGGAAAAAATACGTGTCCAATATTTTTTCTATAATCTAACTGACGGACTAAACATAATCATATATTTTTTACTCAGGAAACATCCCTATTCTGTACAATGCAGCTGAATACTCACACATCGATGTACCGGCAGTACTTCCTGTAGTTCGCTATCATGGACCTGGACCTGGCGTCGATGGGCATCAGCGGCAGGAAGTCCCCAGCGAACGCGTCCGCGCAGTACGCGTTACGAGGGATCTCCGGAGTCTTCAGCCCGCAGACGAAGCACTGGAAACATTGAGCAAAGTGTTCATGTTCGTGCACGGGCGCCGTCACCAGGGCCTGCAGCCTTATATTATGACGTCTTAAATCCATCATGATTTCTGTGTCAGAGAGAGACGGAGTTACACAAGGCGAATAGCACTATCCCTTTCCCTCACACGAATCATGATGGCATTGGCACTTCGTAATACGGCCACTGGTTATCGATCAACTGCCACGGTTTATTTTAATTATAGTATCTTTGAATTATTCCTTTGTTATTCCGGATGCTTTTATAGCGCAGGTTTTTCTACATCATCGTTTTTCTACGTTTTGTTTATTGTTTTGCCTAATCATGTAAATTCATTGACTGTATGTATCTAAGAAAAAAAGAAAAGCAAAACGCTATCTATTGCTGTTTTAGAGAACCAGTTTTATCTCTGTGTCGTTCGAGTTTAGACTTTGATTGATCTATCAAGTGTGAAGCAGTACGCTAAGTACGAGTATATATATTATGTCTTTACATATAAAATTGGCGTTTTGTATAAGAGGAACATAAAGTCGCTTTTTTATCATAATAAATTGAATTAATGTAAGGGCATAGATAGCATATCTATGCACTTTTGCCATCTCATAGATGTGGTTCATTGATCCCTTTACTAAAAAAACCATACGGACGGGAATCAATAAAATGTTTGAAGGCGGTTTAAACTGCCCCATCGGAGTTGCCTTTTTTCCCTTTCAAGACGTTATCCAAATATCGAAAAAAATGGTAATCTTTTGGAGCAAGGTCCGGAAAGTACAATGGATGTCTAAGACATTCCAAATGAAGCTCCTCTAATTAGCCGTCTGTTGTGCAGTGTGTGGTCTAGCGTTGTCCTGAAGCAGCAGTGGACTAGAGCGATTGACCAGCCTCGGTTGTATAGCAGCTAGCTTTTCCATCATGGTTTGCAGTTGCTGACAATAGACATCTGCCGTAATCGTCAGGTCAGATTTAAGAAGGCTGTAGCGAACGACACTGGTCCACCCAACGCTCACAAGTAACTTTTTTTGAATTTGAAAATGAAAATAATATATCTAGTTTTAATTTCCGCGAATATTAGTGGGTTGCAGGTATGCACCTCCCTCCCGCCCGCTTTATTATGCACATGCAAGATGCACATGAGTGCGACTCAACGGTCAGCGAGTCAACACGTCCCCTGAGGATGCCTCGTGGAGAGGCGAAACACGTGTCGGTAATGGTGTTGGGTTTTGCTTTGCCTTCCTGCATGTGCTTAAAATCCTTGCATTTGCCTTGTAATATTGCATGTGCATAATAAAGCGGGCGGGAGGGAGGTGCATACCTGCAACCCACTAATATTCGCGGAAATTAAAACTAGATATATTATTTTCATTTTCAAATTTAAAATGGATTTCCGCAAAGTAACGCCTGACTCAATCAACTTTTTTTGAGTCAATTTTCGCTTGGGACATGATTTGGCTGGTTCGCCAGGGTTCAGCCATAGCAATGAGCGCTTCCAATTATTGTATAGGACCCACTTTTCATCACAGATAATGATTCGATTTAAAAGCCCTTCATTATTGTGCCGTTTAAATAATTTAACGCAGCAGTCGAAGCGCGTTTGTCTACCTTTAGTTAGGTATCTACCTTTCAAGCTTTTTCACCTTTCCAATTTTTATATAATAGCTTCAAGTCTGGGCGTAGCGGCATGGAGCGTCAGCCTCTTACTGACTAGAACCCACTTGTGCTCCTCGTAATGCTCTTTGCGATGTAGGTTCGCATTGACTCTGAGTGAGCGAGCCATTACTCGCTTGCGGTGTCTGGCCGTGAGGTTTTCCTCTCCTGCGCGCGGTCTGCCTCATCCTTCGCTAGCATTACTGCTTCGCAGAATGAGGTGACCGCTTCTCATGCCTCCTCGCTCCGGATCATGGATTGCACCAGGGCCGGACGCGAGAGGTTGCCGCCGCCGATCGCCTCGACGAGAACACGGCGTTGCTCCGCCCAAGTAGGGAAGTTCTCCACTGTGTCCACCGGCGATCCACACAGTGTTGACACCCGGCCGAATTCCCGATCATCTACTACGTGGGCCTGGACGGCGAGTGTTTCATCGCCCACCGACCGGTAACAACCAGGCCCAGGTCGACGGCGCGTTGTGTTCCACGAGCGCCTCAAAGAGCCAGCATAGAAGACAGAGCCCGCTAGTTCCAGTGCCTGCCAGCGTTGTGGAATATGTTCGAAGTAGTCACCGCAGCAATGGAAATCAACACAAAGAGCATTAGGAGGAACACAGATGGGTTTTAGTCAGCAAGAGTTTGACAATCCCTTTGGCTGCGTCCAGCGGAAGAAGTCATTATGTGATCACTCTCTATCCAGCGAATAAATCCACTTAACATCCGAGACGTCTTATCTTACTAATATTATAAGCGCGATTTTATAAGTATGGATGGATGTTTGTCACTCTTTCACGCAAAAACTACTGAATGGATCTTGATGAAATTTTGCACAGATATAGACCATAGTCTGGAATAAGACATAGGACTTTTTATCCCGAGATTATGTTCCCTTGAGATAATTTCCGACATTCACGCGGGGGAAGCCACAGGCAGCAGCTAGATTCAAATAAAACTTTAGTTTTCCGATTCGTCTTTATTTAATTATAACCATTATTCAAGTGGAAATAATAAACAAAACTGCATACATAATACTTAGTAATAAATTATTGTGAAAAACGACTCGTGGACTATTTTTTCGTGCATCGCCCTCGATTTTCGTGGGAGATGACGGGCGACGAGTGCGGGTTTCCCGAAGACCAGCCTGATTTAATAAATATAACTATTTGAATATGTGGAGGGGGGGAGGGGTTGCCGACGCACTGCATAGAGACCATGCAGGAACGATAGGCGGAAGCACAAAAGTGTCTATGTCTAAGTAAATAGAAAATTTAGAAGAAATAAATGTGTATGATTGAGCTTTTGTAAAATTACGGGATAGTATCTTTAGCGCGTTCGATTCTCTACCGAGAAAACAGGCGGTTATTAAAAATTGTTTGAAAGCTGTCCGTATTTTTTTTTTAACTATAGTTATTAGTATTTTTTCCATCTACAGTATTTAATGTATTTTCCCTCCGCGTGTTAGTCGGGCGCCATGTAGGTATACGAGTTGAATTTCTTTCGCGATTTTAGAGTAGATCACGTTGAACCTTCCTGGTCGGTTTAAATTGATAACAATTATGAGTACAATGACCCCTTTTCAGGTTTTGCGTTAGTTCTGCTACAGCCTGTATCTGGAAGGGGACGTATTGCGATGGCATAGTAGGTTGACGCCATCAAAACTATAGCCAAGTGGTGGACCAGCCCCGCGCATGTGATATGTGTAGATATGTAGGTATAACAATAGGGAACGTGCAGAAAATATAGGTGGCAGCACAGACGTGTCAATGTCAAGTTTATATTACTTATAAGTTTCAAATTTGCAACGCTAGATGGCACAGTCTACTTCGTGCACGTTCCGTTAAACGGAGGGTGCAGGAAGTACCCCACCGAATGTGTCCCCACGTTGTCGTCGTGGTGGGGCTTGAGCGTCTCAATGATCTTGCGAGCTTTCCCGGTAGAGCCACTCATGCCGGAAGGTCGCAAGTGAGGGATCAGACCAAGAGAGACACACACGCTCGCTCGCTGCTCTCTGGTACGCGTCTGATCATCAGACGTGACTGTGGGAGCAGCGAGCAGGTGGAGAGGTGAGGTGAGGAGAGGGCCCTGAGAAGGGGCGGAGCGAACAGGGACCGCACCCTTAAAAGGCACAAAATATGAAAAAAGACGCTTGCAAAATGAGTCCCCAGGTGGGTCCCGACTGCTCAGCGGTCGGGGAATCCCACCCCGCTTCGGCGGGCTGCCCTCCATACTCTGGGGTGGGCACCAAACGTCTTCCGCTTGCCAGTGGCAACACGAGCCGAGGAGGCTCCCAATCGTCGCCATCCGAGTCCGCTTCCTTTAAGGAGCTGATGGCGTACGGTTGCGTAGAGGAGGGTTCGCCTGAGCGCCGGGGTGGTGCGGAGTCGGATTCCGGCTCCGCGCCAGACCTAGTAACGGTCAGCTCGGCGGGCTCTGGAAACGAAAGAGGGGGGGCTGCTGCGGAGAACGTAAAGTTCTTCCGCAAGCGGCCCAGACGGGAGGACGACAAAGAGTCGTCCTCCGAGGGCGAGTTCGCCTCCGCCCGCAAAATCCCCACCGCTAGGCGGGGCAGGGGCAGTGAGGCAAGGAGGGGGCTGGCTCCCTCTACCCGGGAGGTGGAGCGTCGGGCCGGGAGGTTGGTGGAGGGGCGTCGCCCTGGAGGGAGCGGTCGTAGGGCTCCCTCTACTTTTCCGCCTCTTCTCGACTCTGACGACTCGGAGACCCCGGGAGAGGTACCTCCCACTGCCGAGGAGAAGAGGGCAAAGCTGGAGGAGGTGCCCGGAAGCTCGAGCTCGCCGGAGCGGAGAGCGGCCCGTTCGCGGACGCCCTGGCCGAAAGGCTGAAGGAGGTCCTCCCCGCGGACGAGGTTCGAGTGTCCAGGCCGACTAAGTGCATTGACATGCGCATAGTGGGCCTGGATGACTCCGTGACGGAGGAGGAGGTTGTGGCCGCCGTCGCCAGGACTGGGGGGTGCTCTGCCGAGCTCGTCAAGGCGGGCACCCTCCGGCCTGACAACACGGGCATGCAAACCCTTGTGGTGAGCTGCCCCGTGACGGCGGCCAGAACAGTGTCGGAGGGTCGAAGGCTCTTGGTGGGGTGGGTTTCTGCGCGGGTAAAACTGCTGGAACCCAGACCTCTGAGGTGCTACCGCTGCCATGTGGGCAACCACACGGGAGCTATGTGCCCCTCGGAGGTGGACCGCAGTGGACTTTGTTTCCGCTGTGGTCAGTCCGGTCATCGGGCCGGCTCGTGCGAGGCCACGCCGCACTGCAGTGCATGTGCGGCTGTTGGCAAGCCGGCCGAGCACTGGGCTGGGGGAAGGGCCTGCGCGCCATCCGCCCCGACCAAGGGCAAGAGTTCCGCCGCCGCCGCCGCCTCTGCCGCCGCTGCGGCTTCCGTCGCCGCTTCTGCCGCTTCTGAACTGCTGTGGATGCTGCGACTCCCGGTACTCGGGAGGGGGCTGAAATGGAGTGCCAGTAATGGTCCCATTTCGGCCTCCTCCAGAGACAAGTCGGCCGCTGTGCTATTGCGCAGTGGCTAATGCCTGTGGACGGTGAGCGTGGGTGGCTCGCCGTCCGATACCAGGCTGAGTCGACGACGCGTTGTGCTTCACGCGCGCCTCAAGGAGCCGTCAGCACCAGAGACGGGGCCCCATAGGGTCGGTGCCTGCTAGGGTTGCGGAATTTGTTCGAAAGAGTTACCGCGGCCCTGGAACGCAAAGGGCACATGGAGGATCATGGGTGGGTTTTAGTCAGTAAAAGTCTGACACTCCCTACCGCTCCACCCAGGGCGGGAGGGGTCATTTGATGATTTCCCATCCAAAAAAAAAAGGGTGCAAGAAGTATAGGTGGCAGCACAGGTCAAATATTTACAACGTAAAAGTTTCAGATTTGCAACACTAGATGGCATAGTCTACGCCTTTTTTTTTTAGATGGGAAATCATCAAATGACCCCTCCCGCCCTGGGCGGAGCGGTAGGGAGTGTCAGTTTTTTACTGACTAAAACCCACCCGTGTTCCTTCTTGTGCCCTTTGCGTTCCAGGGCCGCGGTAACTCTTTCGAACAAATTCCGCAACGCATAGTCTACGCCTTGCTCGCTCCTATAGTAAGTTTTGTATTTTTTATTTTTTATGGCACTCTAACAACAAGGTCACAGAAACAGTACAAATAGAGAATAATTAAATTGGGACTACCGTGACCACGTCACTTACAGGTTTGCACAGCTTTCGTAAGATGTGATACAATCACTACATAGTATAAAACAAAGTCGCTTTCTCTGTCCCTATATCCCTATATATATGCTTAAATCTTTAAAACTGCGCAACGGATTTTGATGCGGTTTTTTTAATAGATAGAGTGATTGAAGAGAAAGGTTTATATTAGCATATTATAGTAAAGAAAAAATAGTATCTACATTGCCACCGTGCGAAGCTGGGGCTGGTCGCTAGTTTAAAGATTAAAGAAAAAAGAACATAAAATAATTAAATAAAAAAGGATAATGTTTTATGTAATAAAATAAAATTGCAGTATTAAAACAGTAATTAAAAACAAATAGAGAAATTGAACCAATTAAATGAATTGAACTATCTATTAGTTGAATTAAATTAATTATAGTAAGTAATTATACAATTTTGTTTTTCGTTGTTATTAGTGCTAATACTAACAAGGAGACGGCAAGGGGTCCTCAAATCGAACGGAGGTTCCGCGTGTAGTTAGCACTCAGTGAGTGTATTCATATACTCAAACCCTAGAGCTGAAGTTTAAAAAAAAAAAGAATTTGTATTAACATTTAATAAATCGTTATAAACAATTTCTTTTCAACTTTTATAAATTGTCAAATCGCGAATTTAATGATCTGAACATCGAGAAATATTTATGAACGTGAACGAAGTTTGCTTTTTAGAAGAGATTCTCAAAACTCCGTGCTCCTGTAAAAAAGCTGCATCTATACTAATATTATAAAGCTGAAGAGTTTGTTTGTTTGTTTGTTTGTTTGAACGCGCTAATCTCAGGAACTACTGGTTCGAATTGAAAAATTCGTTTTGGGTTGAATAGACCATTTATCGAGGAAGGCTTTAGGCTATATATCATCACGCTTAAGCCAATAGGAGCGGAGCAGCGATAAAGAATGTTTTAAAATCGGGGATTCCACGGGGACGAAGTCGCGGACAGAAGCTAGTATTTTATATGCAGCTCTCTGTAACATGAAAACTAAACATAGCCCTCAGACTAAAAATCACTTCCTTATTTGTTAAATTGCCCCAAAAAATTAGTCTATATGTCAAGTTAGAGGACATCAGACCGTGATAAGCAGTTAGCAGTGCAACAGCATTAAGATGCATCAGCTTTTTTTTTTTGCTTAATGCTTCCGTATGCGCTTTGCGATCTAATTTGCTGTCGATAGTTACACCAAGAAACTTGGCGGTGTATACTTTGTCTATTTTGTTTTTACAATAATGCAGTATGGATGACTTTTGGGCAACTTGCAGAATATTGGTTTTCTGAAGGTTTATCTTAAGATTATTGTTTTCTAACCATTTTATCACTGATTCTATAGAATTGTTAATATCAGTTTCGTATGTCTCCGTTTTTGCAATTGTAATGGTACTGTCGTCGGCAAAAAGTGTCATCAGGATACGGTGGTCGATAATTTTGGGTAGGTCATAAATAAAGAAGAGCGGGCCTACGACAGTACCTTGCGGTACGCCCAATTTAACTACTCTTTTTTTTACTTATACATAATTTCCTGTTTATTGCTTTTATTTACTGCTAAGACTTCTGTAAATTATATTCTGTTGCTTAAATAAGATTTTATAAGGTTTGAAACATTACCTCTAATGCCACATGCTTCTAGTTTCTCAATAAGTATGTCGTGCTGGCCGTAACATGGTCGAAAGCCTGTGTCATGTCACAGAATATCGTACATACGGGTATATTCGAATTCACTTTTTGCAGGACATTATTTAAAAATCGTAAATTGCCTTTATTGTTTTACCATTTCTGAACCCTTTCTGTTCATTAGAGAGTATTTTATTTTATAAATTTTAGGAAAATTAAAGCTAATAAACTAAAATAGAAACTAACGATATGTAAAACATGGCCATTTACAAGTTTTAACTTATATGTAAATTTTTTTGTATATTAACCAATCAATGGGCTTTGTCCGTATTTTTTTTATCTTACCTTGCTTACAACAGAACTGTTCTCGAAGTCAAAAGGTAAGTGCGTTGAGGCATTCTCAACGGCAGTCCATGCACCCCCGGGACCCCACATAGACCCTTTCCACAGGCATGTTGGGACGCCGTGCCTGGGGAGAAAAAAATACTATATTTTAACTGAATTTTACAAATTTCTAGTAGTGGTAGAAGATGGTGAATTAGTGGCAGAATATGGTGAAGTAGTGGCAGAAGATAGTGATGTAGTGGTAGAATATGGTGAAGTAGTGGCAGAATATGGTGAAGTAGTGGCAGAATATGGTGATGTAGTGGTAGAATATGGTGAAGTAGTGGCAGAATATGGTGAAGTAGTGGCAGAATATGGTGATGTAGTGGCAGAATATGGTGAAGTAGTGGCAGAATATGGTGATGTAGTGGTAGAAGATGGTGATGTAGTGGTAAAATATGGTGAAGTAGTGGCTGAAGATGGTGATGTAGTGGTAGAAGATGGTGAAGCTTGGGTAGAAGTGACGTAGTTACAAAATATATGATATGATTTGATTTCATACTTGACAAATAACTTTAAAACTTACTGAATGATCGACTTGTTGAATTGCTCCGTGAGATTCCATTCGTAATCGTAAGTGAGGTTAGAAATTATGGCCATTATGGCATCGATGTCCATTCGTTGGGTAACTGTAGTCTTTACTGTGGTTGTGACTGCCACTGTCGCTTCGGGCGCCGATTCGGCAGCCGTTTTGGCTGCCGTTTTGGCTGCCGTTTTGGCTGTCGTTTTGTCAGCCGATTTGGCTGCCGTTTTAGCTTCCGTTTTGGCTGCCGATTCGGCTGCCGTTTTGTCTGCTGCTTCGGGCGCCGCTTCGGCCGCTGCTTCGGGCGCCGATTCTGGCGCCGCTTCGGCCGCCGCTTCGGGAGCCGCTTCGGCCGCCGCTTCGGGCGCCGCTTCGGGCGCCGCTTCGGCCGCCGCTTCGGGCGCCGCTTCGGCCGCCGCTGCGGGCGCCGCTTCGGCCGCCGCTGCGGGCGCCGCTTCGGCCACCGCTGCGGGCGCCGCTTCGGCCACCGCTGCGGGCGCCGCTTCGGCCACCGCTGCGGGCGCCGCTTCGGGCGCACCTTCTACGCCCTCCTGTAATTGTTGGAATACCTGTCATTGAGCTGTACCTCATTTGTTGTTTGACTGGAAGCCAACCCCAATACGTATACATAATGTGTATATATTAGTGGAGCGCCTGAAACGTCGAAATCATACAAACCTCGGAATTCCGTTACAACAGATGAAAAAAATGAAATGTTCAGCTAATAACATAAATAACAAGTTTACCTATTAAAAGTTTGTGCTTTTGATTTTAAAATAAAAAATGGATAAGTACTTAATTATAATAATTCAAATAGTATGAGCCATATTAGGCTGTAAAATGGTTTTTTCATCAAAATTAAGTTAGTGTATATTTTTCTGTGAGAGAAAAAAAGTAATACTAAAAAAAAAAGTTTTTTCTAATATTCTCTTCCAGTTCAGCTTTAATGGCAGCCAACTATTTCCGTTGCACTGTAAACATGCTACACTACAATATAAACCACTCTTCCGACATCTTTTTTGCAATTAAAATATGACATTTGCAGTAGATTATCCGGTGCAGGTAATTGGTTCATCGTTATTGGGATAAACATGCTATTTATTTATTTATTTAGAATAAGCACACCAACAGCACAATCACTTAAAGTTAAAATCATATAACATTTAAAATTGGCATTTCAGTAACCATGCAAATAACAGGTATGCATGACATTGACAATATGAGTATTAGAGACAAAGAGAAAAAACAAAGTGTGTGTAAATTCTTAGATCCAGAACACAAAAAAGAAAACAACAATTTGAGCTACATACACGTGAACTACTCACACTGTTTAAGTATGGAACGCCGGTATGAAGCGAAACTCATCGAGAATATATCAATAGGGTAATCTGTCAAGTTGGACCTTTCATTATATTGCCTTGCCATACGTGTCAGGGGGCTATTAAAAGTGGTATTCAACGTAGTTGTAGGTAACTGAAAGATACGATGATGACGCTTACTACGTTGACTGGGCCTGAAGTTAAAATAGTTTACTAATTGTGCATCTATGGAACCATTTATAATTTTATGGAGAATTAGTAAGTCAGAGTTGTTACGTCTTTCTTTTAAGCTAATCATTTTAAAGTGCCTTAGCCTATCATTGTAATCAGGTATAGCTTTTCTAATCCCACACTTCCTACATAAGTACCTAACAAAACGGGCCTGAACAGATTCAACGTTGTTAGTATAAGTTGAATAATAGGGAGACCAAATAGTGGAACAATACTCCAAACAGCTCCTTACTAGTGCATTGTAAAGTAAAATAATGCTGCTAGACTTACGAAAAGGTTTCGACATACGGATTATAAAGCCAAGCATTCTTTTAGCCTTAGTCACTATACTATCTATGGGTGAATTGCGCAAGCAAAAAAAATACACGGCAAACCTGAGAACGGTAGTGCAATGTGCTGGTTTTTTATTTTATATATTTTTTCTCAACAACGTAAGTACTTCTCTACCTTGGCAAAAAAAATCATTGATTTCTACCCTCTAATATACCAAAAAAAAAAATTACAAAGTGTTATTTTATCATCACGGTGGCCTGTCCTGAACCCAATTCCGCTCATAAAATACCTTCCCCTGCCAATAGATTCATAATATGGATTTAAATCAATTCTCTTATCATTAAATTATAATATATTCGATCAAATAAAACTATTTTTGTTTGTTTATCTTCTTTCTCATGGATTTGACAGGCAGTCAACTTTTGTCTGGAAAAAAGTTATCATTTCAGAGGACAGTAAGTTTTAGTAGATTATCCATGTCAACATTGCGTTGTTACGCCCCTCTCACCTTTCCTCACTTCGGATCAGTCCGGCTCAAGCTCTCGGCGCGAACGCAGCGGTCCCAAAGCTTGCGGTTTTTCCGCCAAAAAAGTAAGTTTATCATTTCAGTAACATGGGGACAAAAATAGTTTCATTTCGGTGTCACAGTCCACCGGAATGAAATGTATCTCCGAAATGATAAAACCATAAAGTTTTAGAGATCCTTTATCAAATATAAAGTCATAGTTTTGTAATGTAAGTGTAGATTAGATTATTCGGGTGTATTTGTTGTGTAATATTTGTGTTTAAGATTAAAGATATATAATATACACATATTTCTATGTAGCTAGTACCTACATGTATATATTGGGTTGGTAGGAAAGTAATGAGCGTTGCAAATAAACAAAACAATTTTAAATTATATTTTTAATTTACAATTACTTGTCTCTATACCTAGTAGGCACCGTTGTTATCTACAACCCATTTCCAGCGATTAGGTAAAGCATGGATACCCTCAGCGTAAAAACTTGGGAGCCGTGAGGCAAAAAAGCTTTCGAGGAAATCTGTTAACTGTGCTCTATCATCAAATTTTTTGTCCTGTATATGATTACTGAGAGAGCGTAACAAATGAAAATCCGTTGGCGCTAGATCGGGAGAGTAAGGTGGATGTGGCAGTAGCTCCCATTCAAAATCCAATAGCTCTGACGAACGACTTTGGCTATGTGCGGCCGAGCGTTGTCGTGAAGGAAGTAGGTATATCTTTGTTTGTTCACGGCGCTTTTTTTTTATTTCTGTACGGAGTCGGTCAAGCTGATGTCAGTATATTGTCGAGTCCACGGTGATATTATCGGGTAGTAGCTCCCAGTATAAAATATAAGAGTTGATTTAATTTTAGAAGTTTTACTTATATACCTGTAGAAACAGGGTTCCCTCTATCTGGCAGAATCTTGTTGCTCCGAATTTTACTTGGCATAACACACTTGGCATAATCTTTTTTAAACGAATATTTGTAAATCATAAAAAATATTTAGTATAACTATTGTTTGGCCGAATGTTTATATGTCCGAATTTACAATGGCATACTATTAAGATGGGAGAATTTTATTTGGCATAATTACCTTTAGCATAGTTAACATTTCGCATAATTTCGTTTAGCACAATGTTTACTTGGAACAACGATCATTTTGTATAATTTCACTTGGCATACTACGAAGATGGCAGAATTTCATCTCGGATGAATCTATTTAACCAATTCCATAAAAAAAACATTTATCTAATCTTAGGTATATTAAAATTTAAACATTGTCTTAACAGTTAACGCTTTTTACTACAAATTTAGTGACAAAAACGAATCGCTGCAAAACCGACTCCACGTAGTCTTGTCTGCCCTACCCCTAGAGTGTAATTTAAAACCGCGAAGGCGCGGAGGGGCGAGGCGGCCCGCGGGTTGAGGAGCAGGTGGTTGTAACACTCGCCGCCGCGGCTGAGGCTGGCCGGCGAAGCCGGGCAGCAAGCCGAAGCTGCGGTGGTGAGCGTTAAACCCATCTGCGACGATAAACTCGCGTGGGACCGCTGGAGCCCCGCAGCGCCGTAGCCGTGACAGAAACCATGCATGCTGCATGTTGCTTGCTTGCTTGCATGCTGCATGCTTGCTTGCATGCTGCATGCTTGCTTGCATGCTGCATGCTGCATGCTGCATGCTGCATGCTGCATGCTGCATGCTTGCTTGCATGCTTGCTTGCATGCTGCATGATTGCTTGCATGCTGCATGCTTACTTGCATGCTGCATGCTTGCTTGCATGCTTGCTTGCTTGCTGGCACAAATTTTATTATTCTGGTAAGAAATGCAAAATTAATGTAACTTTGAATTTTCTGTAATATAACAGATGTGTCTTTCAATTTATGGATGTCAAATGTATGCCAAAAGATGATTATAATAGTTAACTTTCTGAAATATGACAGTTCTGCCTTTTAATGACTAGCGATATGAAATGTATGCCAAAAGACGATTCTGACTGTGAACTTTCTGCGATATGATGGTTCTACTTTTTAATTATTATGGATATGAAATTTATACCTAAAGATGATTCTGTCTTACAAAATTATGACTTTTTAATGTATGATAAATGAGGGTATACCAAACAATTTTCTGCGAAGTGAAGATTATGCCATCCGTTGTTATGCAATATAATATTATGACATTAAAAGTTCTGCTATAAAGGGTAGACCCGTAGAAACACTATTCTCGTTTCGTTACCAATTTAACTAAATTATACCTAGCATTTTCCTCTTAGTGCAACGGGTACACATTATGTATTACTATTAATGGCATAACTTACAAATGCAGCCATCATATTAATCAGAAACTTTAAGCTTTCTTATCGCGCTTCGTTCACTCTTTTGAAAATATATCAAGTAAATTAGTATTAGTTCATAAACAAACAAAAATATTTATTTATGGTTACCAGCATTTACGATAAAGTTTTCCAACATTTTCACACAACAGCAACCAGAAAAATTACCAAAGGTTATTTAAGTGAAGAAACAATTCATTCATATCATAATAAATATTACAATAATATCATTCTTTGAGGTTATTGTAACCTCAAAGAATGATATATGTAATAGTAATTGTAATATCTATATATTAATGATGATATTAAAATAACTGTCTACTGTCCTGTCTCAGTGTTTATCTAAAATTTGTGGAAATCAAACCTAACAAAGTACGGAACCCTGGCTGCCCGGCACGGTTGTTCTTAGCTGTATCATATCGGTGGATTTATTTCATTCCGGTGCACAGTTTATCATTTCGGTGGTCATTTTTATCATTTCGGTAGACACTTTTCATTTCAGTGGACTCTTAAAAATTCATCCTTAAATATTTATGTAAGTTTTGATGAAATTTGATGTCCACTCACGCACAATGTTATAAAATAGGCTAAAGTTTTATTTGTCACTAAAAATATGTAGATAGCATTGAAATTAAAAAATCCCACCGAAATGACATATAAAAATCACTTGTTGAAATTCACCCCTATATGGTCGCGGAAAGATAGGGATGTATCGAACAGGACCCCCAGGTCACGGATGACCGATACTCTACCCAGTACTGATCCATCAATACGATAATGAAATCTAATGTAGTTGATTTTATTCGTGAATGTAATTGTCTGGCATTTTTTTACATTGAGCGTCATTCTGTTATTCAAGCACCATTGTTGAAGGACGTCAAGATCTCTCTGAAGCCTCACACAATCACGTTGGTCCGATATCCTACAGTATATTTTTAAATCATCAGCGTAGGCTAAACATTCGCAATCTATTAAATCTAAAAGATCATTTAAAAATACCAAAAAAAGCAAAGGGCCCAGTTTAGAACCCTGTGGAACGCCAGAGCCAGGAGAAAAAGGTACAGATTCATAACCCGCCAAAGCAACTATTTGAGAACGATTAATTAAATAACTCTCGAACCACCGCAACAAGGAGCCATGAATACCAGCGCAATTCAATTTCATAGAAAGAATTGAGTGATCAACGCGATCGAAGGCTTTTGCAAAATCTGTGTAAACAGCGTCAACCTGACCCCTGGCTTCAAAGGTGTTACTTATGAAAGTAGTGAAAATAAGTAAGTTAGACATAGTAGAACGGTTAGACACAAAACCATGTTGCTTCGAACTAATTATATGACGGAGATGGGAGTAAACTACATTGTATATAATACCCTCAAACATCTTTGCAAATTGAGATATGATAGAGATTGGTCTATAGTTAGTGACATCATTCATACTACCAGATTTATGTATGGGGATAATGTGTGAAATTTTCCATAAATCAGGAAAGGTACCTTCCTTAAGGGATTTATTATATATAATCTGCAGTGGTGCGATAAGAGCATCAATGCAGAGACGAATAAAAATAGGAGGAAGTCCATCCGGACCAGCTCCTTTATTGAGATCCAACTTTTTAATACCATCTCTAACGTCACTTTCAGTAATGCTAATAGAAGACATACTGTAATTAGACGAGGAGCAACCTTGAGACGAGGTACTAGGCTGTTGATTAACACCGTACACAGACGCAAAATAATCTGCAAATATATCAACCACACCATTACCACCCTCACCAACACGATCACCCCACGAAACCTGGTCAGGGACACCTCTGAAAGATTTTTTAGACTTAGTGTAACGCCAAAACGCTTTTACATTTGTTTTTAATTCACACTCAATTCTTTCTATATAATCCTTAAAACACTCATCCATAGCTCTCCCAGCTCGCATCCGTAGGGAAACAAAAGTATCATAATCCCGAGGGTTTTTGTACCTTTTGAACCGAGTCCTATATTTATGCTTTTCTTTAAGAAGTTTAATCATCGAAGTTGAGAACCAAACTGGATAGCAATTATTTTTAGGTTTACCCTTAGGAGTGTATTTCTCTATATTTTCCCATAATTTATTATAAAAGGTCAGAACAAAATCGTTACAACTCAAATGACAATAATCCTCCCAATTTACCAAACGTAGATCACGAACACAAGCCTCATAGTCTGTTTTAATGAAAACATATTTAGACGGTAAAATATTATAATTTAAATTTGAAATTAAAGTTTTAGTAAGAGCTAATTCTAGTGGTGGATGATGTATGTCTGGTTTACTGATGGGAAGTGCAGAAGAAACAGAAAGACTGGAATTTTCATCCGCCAAGATAAGATCTAGGATACTATCATTTACATTGCAGACCCTATTCATTTGAACATAGCCAGTGATGTTGAGAAAGTCCCTCAATGCTAAGCACTTAGGGTCACTTATTCCTAGAAAGGGATCATTAGACTGATGCCATTTCACATTGGAGAGATTAAAGTCACCTATAATCAAAGTGGTGCAATCCATATAACGTAAGCAAATTTCTTCAGCCCTGGCCAAGAATTGAACAAAGATATGGCAAGGTATATAAGACGGTAAATATACAACACATATATTCATACAGACGTTACCAGCACTTATACATAACCACATATCCTCAACGGAGGTTTGCCACTCAGTCTTATTAACAAAATTATATTTATTACTAATAGCTACCAATATCCCACCACCATAACTTTTAGAGTACAAATCCTTAAACTGAGTACTACGATCACGGCGTACAACAGTATATCTTAGATCAAAGTATTCAGAGGATAAGAACGAGTCATCCAACCAAGTTTCTGTGAGACATATTATGTCGTAGTCAGTACTTAAAATTGACATAAGAATTTCATGTGACTTCGTTTTCATGCCTCTCACATTCTGATAAAAAATCGAAATACCATCCATTAAAAGAATAAAAAGTAAAAGCAAACACGACACTTAGGAACTAAACTAGCAATGCATAATAGTTAAACAATTTTTTCTAAACACTGTTCATCTTTAATCAGAATGGTACCTGAGTTTTCACTTTTGCATACAAAAATTTTACCGTAGCGAACCCAGATAAACTTATATGATTTTTCCTTCGCCTTAATGCGTGCAGCGGCATGTAAGGATTTGTATACCGGAGAAAGGTGCTCGGATACGTAAACTGGCTCCTTGCTACCACCGTAACCCAAGAGACTTGTGTTCAATTTATCATCAGCGTGGGACTTATTATATCTAGTTATAGCAGAATACAATTCGTCGCGACATCTAGGACTACGCAGCTTCACTATTACAGAGCGCGGGCGAGACTTGTTGTTGTTCATACTGGCCACTCTAACGCACTTCATAACATCACAGTCTTTAAGCGCATACGACACAACATTTGCCAACTGTGTTACGACGGTCGGTAGCACTTCATTCTTGTTTTCAGGTAATCCATGAATTTCCAAGTTCGCCTCACGCATATTCTGATCAAGGGTATTTACTTGCGCTTTCAGCTGAACCATAGTCTTTTGCATTTCGGAATTCTGTGAACGAAGTTCAGTGTTCTCACGTTGTAAACCCTTGAGTTCAGCTTTTAAGTCGTTAACTTGAGAGATGTCAAAGGATCCAGATAGCTTCAACTCATCAATCTGTTTCTTTAAATCATTTCGAATCTAAGTTCGCTAATCATATTCTTTACTTCAATGCGCAATGTGTTCCGAATTTCCTCCCGTATAACAAGTCGTATATCACTAACCTTATCATCCTCGCCTTCAGAGCTATTCTCAATTGTCTCAGAGGTTGATTTATCAGGTTCATGCTGACAGCTTAGACAATTCCACTTAGAACGGGCAATTTTACTTAGCCTTTTAAACGCTGTTGCACTCAGGTTTACGCACAGGTGATGATAGAATTTATCGCAATTAGAACATGTTATTTTTTCATTTTGTTTAACCGGTAATCCACAAGTATCACAGTTATACATCTCCAAGTAAGAATCAAACACCCAAAGCGTACGATAAATCAAAAAGAGGCGTTGTTCGGTGCGTCGGGCTCGAACTCGAGACACCCCGCGCTTATTTGGTAGGCGTCAATGATATCCACGGAGCCAACGGTACGTGTAAGTTAGGTGTGAAATTCTGGATCATATGTCAACATGAAGCCATCAACACAAGCGGTAGATTGAAAATAATTTTATACTGACAATTTGAAATATAACTTTTGATCAATCACCGTCACAGTACACTTTGATTTTCACTATTTACACATTTAAATCACTATAATCGTTTAGAAAATGATGTGATTGAAGCCCATAGGGTTCCGTTTTTAGTGTCTCGACAGCACGTATTCGGAAAAATAACTTATACTTTGTTTTAGAATTAAAGTAACGGAGCAAAATTTAGCGTGACCGTACTATTTGACGTCTCGATGACAGATATTGAGATACTCCCACCCCCAATCTCCAATATTTATGTCGTTTCCTCACCATATCTGGGTTTACAGGTACACTCTTTTCAGGTGTACAAATGCGGGATGAGTTGTAAAATTATATCTCAATGTATTCAAGTCTTTAGTTTTTGCTGGAGCTCCATATAAAGCCGAAATACATGCTACACATGCTTGAAATGTCATTGGAGTCTTCATTGACGTTTTTAAATATTATTGCTGCTTCATATAAATCATAAAGTTTCTCAAAACTTTTGGCAAACTAGTTAAATTAAGTTTGCCAAAAATGTTGAGAAACTTTATGATTTATATGGAGCAGCAATAATATTTCGCGATCTACAATTCATAAGTTGGGGCCGTTACAGCTCGGCCACCACTGCTCCGTGGTCCTAATTCATGCGCACTGGTTAATAAATGTATAAATCCATTCCATCATAGAAATTTATTGTCATTCTTGAATTTTAAATACGTCCAAAGAATATTCAATTGTCCATTTGTGTATTTTTTTTAATATCCGGTTCAAGTTCAGATAACTTGATTGTTATGTTTAAAAATCCTGTACCAACAGAAGCTGGATAGATTTATAGAGAGATATTTCTTTTTTTAACAAACTCAGATTCAGGTGGAATAGTCTGCAAACGTTTGCTACGTCTTTGAGGTTGCATACCATCAGCTAGGGTAACTATTTCAATGCTTTCCATGTACTGGAACGTTCCTTTGCCATCGATAGTGGTAATATTGAAATCGGCATTTGCATGCTCGAATTGAACAAAACTGCCAGGTTTTATTTATAGTGGAGATACAAAAGTTGCGGAAGCTTCGTATAACGTAGACTCTTTGTATGAAGCACAAAAACCAAAATACTTATAACTTTTATTATTGAATTCGACTGCTACATAGTGAATTGATTTATGATTTCCATAGTGGATATATTTTTTTCTCCCTTTGTCATGTATGATATCTTTGTCATAATGACTTTGCATACTAATGTATAAATTCAAGTTCCTAATACTCAACAGACAGATGTGTTGCTGGGCAGTTTGTTGCGCCACTTCTTCTTCCCAACTAAAACACTAGGAAGTGGTGACGGGTGGGCGTTTTGGGGGACTGTCTTTATGTATAATTTGACGTTCAAATATTGCTAGCTCTCAGCCTAGCTTGAATAAACGGCTTTTGATTGTTTTATTTTGAAATGTACTTACCCGCATACCACCCGTGAAATCATCAGTGTCAAGTGTAGTTCCTCCAACGACTGCTTCAAGCGACTTCCACTGTTCAGCATTGTCAGTTTGACTCCATTGCTGGGTTTTCGCAGCTGGAGTCGTAACCAGGTCTTTTTCAGTTTTAAGTCGAAGCTGTAGATTGTGGAAAAGGTCGCGTTGCTCAACGATATCGGAAGGCATCCATTGTTGTTCATTTTCTGAAGGGATGCGGTGCTTCAGATCTGGCATTGGTCTTTCAGCCTCCAACTTCCCTAGCGTTGACTGCATTCCGGATTTTTGCTGGTGTATCTGCAATAGATAAAGAATCTTAATAATAATATGTTTAAAAAGAAACTGTATCAACTTTTAATTCATAAATCTTACTACTGAGTTTAAGGAGGATACATCTGACATTTAGACTATAGAATATTACATTTTAGATTCATTATACAATCACGCGGTCGAAGCCACTTACTAAAAGGTTACTATCAAAAGCGAACATCCAAACTACATAAATACTACCAGCGTCCCGCGGTTTCACCCGCGTTGTTCCCGTACCCTGTGTCACTCTACAATAACGTAGCTTTCTATTGGTGGAATAATTTTGAAATCTGTTCTGTAGATCCAGAGATTACCCCTTACAACGTCACAAACTCACAAACGTTACCTCTTTATAATATTAGTATAGATTTATAATATTGATCTTTTGTTTTTTTTAGTAAATACCTTGGATTTAGGTGCCTTTGATATCGCGGGGTCCCAGTGTTGAACGATGCTGGTGTGGGTCGGCTTGACGCTGCTGGGGCTCCAGTGCTGCACGAGCGACCTGACTTCTGCCCGCATAGCAGCGTCATTGTACGTGGTTTCTTGCTGGAAAATTAACAAACCATGACTGGACTGCTACTCTTTTATCTTGATGGGAAATCATCAAATGACTTCTCCCGCTCTGGGTGAAGCGGAACGGAGTGTCAGACTCTTAGTGGCTAAAACCCATCCATGTTTCTCGTAGTGCTCTTTGCGTTCCAGCGCCGCGGTAACCCTTTCGAACAAATTTACAACCCTAGAAGGCGCTGATCGTATGGGGCCTCGTCATTGGACTGCTAACGATGTCTGGCAGTTTTAGTACTTTTGCGGCCTACCTAAATATCTGTATGTCTTTGGCATTTTTAGATGGGTCGTTGAGCTCCTTATTGTTTCTAAATTGAGCTGCTCGACTGCTGATAAAGGCTTGAACTGAATGGACAGGCCCACTTAAATCTTTGTGGTTCTTTCCTCAAAATACCGTTTCAGACACATATCGGCTTGGTTCTCATACAACGTATTGTGAATGTGAGGACCATGTAGATCGCCATATTATGGTCTAATTTCAGTCAGTCTGGCAATTTGAGTCATTTATGCAGACTGCCCAAATGTCCTTACTTTGGTATTATTCGTCAAACTAAATGAGGTCCTTGAAGTTCTAAATGTGTGCTACACGGTGACTAATAAATGCTTGTACTGTCTGGACAGGTCCACTCAAATCTGTGTGGTACTTTCCTCAAAAGGCCACCTCAGACATTAACCTACATGGTTCTCATATGATTTGACCAGTACGGATTGTATGGATTTTTAAAAGAAACCTCTGATTTTGTGTCGGTGTTTCTTCTCAGGGTAGCCGGCTAGGAAACACCGGCTTCATCTAGCTTAAAATGACCCGATTATTTGACGTGTAAAAGTGTTATGATTAACCTACTTACAAAATAAATATCATTTATTATGTTGTAAATCTATTCAGTCTAGAAATCAGATCACATGTCAGTCTGCGTTTCCTGATAGATGCACCGAGAAACACATTCATTTCATTCACCTCACCATCGTTGTTGTTAATTTAAGTTGGTCTTGGAGTGAATAGGTCACTTCTAGGCAAGCGTGCTCCATCACCGAACACATCATGGCTTTGGATAAGGTGAGATTGTGGTCGAATGCGACCCTTACCTTGCTATTGGTGCTCCAGTGCTGGACCAACTTCTTCACTTCGGCCTGCATATCCAAGTTGTTGTACGTCGATGTTTCTTGTGGGTGTAAATCCTACGATAGAAAATATTGCAGTAGCTGGTAAAAGGTATTAATAGTGTTGCGCGCCACAATCAAGTAAGGAAGATAGCGGCATTCGGTACCACTAGCGCCATCTAGTATCAAGTAGCAGAACTAGTGAAGTCAAGGACCTTCGAGAATTCTATGCTAGAATTCTCGGACCTTAGTCGGTCGCGACCGATATGTACGCGAACTTTCTGGAGTTCTACTCGGCGCCCTATATAAGGCCGGCCGACATGTGCCGACCGAGTCAGTATTAGATTTGCGATACAAGTGATAACTTCGAGAGCGATCTTCGACTGCGAACTCAAGTGATTAATAGTGCGATTGTGTTTTGTGATTAGTGAGTTTATAGTGTAATTAGTGTGGTGTAAATTAAAGTGTCATTTTTGGTTATATAATCGGCTGATTTTAATTGTAACGAACCTGAAGCTCGTAACAATTGGTGTCAGAAGAGTGGATTTAAAAGATGCCGATTCTACCGAAAGACGACACTGAGGGTATCCGTACCCGTAGTCAACGCCAGCAAGAGACGGACCAGAGGCGTTTTGGAGGTGCAACGCCGCAGACGACGGAGAGACAGTTGCCGACCTTGGACGCTGGCTCGTCCGCAGTAGCTCCAGCATCATCATCAGCACCAGACTTTGCTGCTCTGATGATGCTGCTGCAGGAGCAGGCCCGTCGTTTAGAAGAGCAGCTGCAGCGTGACAAGGAGGAGCAGGCCCGCCGCCAGGAGGAACAGGCTCGTCGGTTGGAAGAACAGCTGCAGTATGACAAGGAGGAACAGGCCCGCCGACAGGAGGAACACGCGCGTCGCCAGGAAGAACAGATGTTCCTCATCAAGGATCTGCACGCCACTTTCGGCAAGGAAATGAAGGTTGTAAAAGATAAGGTGATTCAACATGAAAACCGCCTGATAGAAGCTGAAACCCAGATTGCTGAAATGAAAAAGGCAATGGATAACCTAAAAGTAGGAGAGGGAATTGCAACCTCCGTAGCTACTACTACACCTTCTCTACGTGGATTCAAAGTGCCGCCGTTCGATGGAACATCTTCCTGGTCGGCATACAAAAAGCAATTTGACGCTGTTATGAAGGCGAACGGGTGGAGTAAGGACCAGGTCATGACTGCTCTCACCCTAGGCCTCCGCGACCAGGCCCTCACTATCCTAGAAGCCCTCGGTAACGAGGTGACTTACGAGCAGCTGGTTGAGGCACTGGAAGCTAGGTATGGCGACGCTCATCTAGAACACGTGTTTCGGGCGCAGCTAAAGGATCGCGTGCAACGCAGCGGTGAAAACTTGCAGCAGTGGGCCCTTGAGGTGGAGAAGCTTGTTAGAAAAGCATACCAGTCTGTACCTGCGCTCATTCAAGGGAACCTGGTGCAGGCGTTCATTGACGGCATCCGCGACCTTGAAGTTAGAGCTGCCGTGAGGCTCGGGCATCTTGAGAAGCTTAAAGACGCCTCGGCACATGCACTGGAGGTGGAAGCTGTGCGGCAAGATCATCGTTCCCATCGCGTCAGGGAGGTTGCAGCGGCTACTGTTCGTGACCGGTCTAAAGGATACAGCCCTAGATGCTATGGCTGTGGGGAAAGGGGCCACCTACGGTCCAGTTGCCCTAAGCGAACTGCAGACAGGGAAGATAGTCAGTCTCCAGAGGGTAGGGCGGTTAACAACACCGCCCAGCAACAGCAGGGAAACGAGTAAAAGCCAGGACTGCGGGGCGGGTGCTGGCTGATGTTCAAAGAGCCCCAAGGATTTCGATCTCACAAACCCATGACGGGAACAGCCTAATCATCAAGGGCGAGGTCAAAGGAACGCCATGTAAACTGACGATTGACACTGGAGCTTCTCGTACGGTTGTCAGTTCCCAACTAGTAAGTCGGTTCCTTGGGGACTCCGCATACAACCGAGACCGCATAAATTTGGTGACAGCCACCGGCCAGCGCATACCCGTCCGTGGAGAGAAAGTGATGGAGTTACAGCTAGGCAACAGGGTCTATCTTCATAATGTCATCGTGGCTGATATAATGGACGATTGCATCCTCGGCCTAGACTTTATGAGAAAAAATTGTTGTGAGATCGACGTTAAGCAAGGAGTTTTGAAATGTGGACAAGAGGAACTTTTCATGGAAGGGGCATTACCAGGAAATGTGTACAGCCTAAAGAAGATTGTTCTTCCGCCGAGATCAGAAACGATTGTGCCGGTTAGTCTTCGTCGGAATCCTGGGCAGACTCATCGTTGTGTACTTGTGGAAAGGATAGACAATGATCTCCCATGGAAAGTGGCACGAACTTTGGTCAGAGCCATCGACATCGCAAGAGTGCCTGTGCTGAACCTCTGTGATAAGGAACAAATTATAGATAAGGGCACGCTGATTGGGACATGTGAGGAAGTGGATTGGTTACGTCGAAGCCAATATGTATCGACTGGGAACCTTAGCAAGGATGCACAAACGAAAGTAACCACACTTTTAGAAGACTGTCGTAGCGCCCTGTCTCAAAATGAAATGATTAAGGCGAAGAGAATGTTACTGAAGTATGCCAATGTTTTCTCTTCAAACGATGCTGACATCGGGAAGACTGATTTAGTTCAACACAAGATAAACACAGGAGAAGAGTTACCTATCCGTCAACGACCAAGGAGATTGCCGGTAGCGCGTGAAAAGGAAGTGGAAAGCATGATTGAGGGAATGGTTAAGGATGGTGTCATAGAACCTTCATCAAGTCCATGGTGTTCACCTGTAGTGCTGGTAAGAAAGAAGGACGGCACCATGCGGTTTTGTGTTGACTATCGTCGTCTGAATGACGTTACGAAGAAGGACAGCTATCCTCTGCCAAGAATTGATGACACGCTGGACATGCTTACTGGAGTAAAGTGGTTTAGCACGTTGGACCTAAAAAGTGGCTACTGGCAGGTTCAAATTGATCCTAAGGACAAGGAGAAAACTGCATTCTCGACGGGAAAGGGTCTGTGGCAATTTAAAGTCATGCCGTTTGGTTTGTGCAACGCTCCGGCAACGTTTGAAAGGTTGATGGAACTAGTACTAACCGGGTTAATTGGCGAGGCTTGTCTGGTCTACTTGGATGACATCATCATCGTAGGCCGTACGTTTGATGAACATCTGCAAAACCTGGAACGCGTGCTCAAGAAGATCCAGAGTGCAAACCTCAAGTTAAGTCCGAAGAAGTGTTCATTCTTCAAACGGCAAGTTAGCTTTTTGGGATATGTAGTGTCGGAAGAAGGTATCCGCACTGATCCAGGGAAAATCGCCACTGTCAAGGACTGGCCAATTCCAAAAGACAAGACACAAGTCAGAGCATTTTTGGGTTTGTGCTCCTATTATCGGCGATTTGTTAAGAACTTTGCAGATATAGCCAAACCCCTGCACAAGCTAACCGAAGAGAAGCGACATTTCTGCTGGGATGAAAGTTGCGACATTGCATTCCAGGAGCTCAAGGAACGTCTGTGCAAAACACCTATTTTGGGGTATCCTGATACCAGCAAGGAATTTATAGTTGACACAGATGCAAGCGACATAGGACTTGGCGGTGTGTTATCTCAACGGAATGGCGATCAAGAGGTTGTGATAGCGTACTTCAGCAAATCTCTGTCGAAGCCAGAAAGGAATTATTGTGTCACGCGACGGGAATTACTTGCTGTGGTCAAGTCATTGCAGCATTTTAGCAAATATCTGCTGGGGAGGAAATTCCACTTACGAACTGACCATGCTGCGCTAAAATGGCTACTGCAATTCAAAAATCCAGAAGGGCAAGTTGCGAGATGGATTGAACTACTTCAGGAATACGACTTTGTGATTGAACATCGCAGCGGGAAATCTCATGGCAACGCAGATGCATTATCAAGAAGACCTTGCCCTGAAGACTGCAAGCATTGTACTCGGCAAGAGGGTAAAGAAGTCGTACCTGTGAGGATGATCAAGACAGATCTTAGTAACGAGTGGAAGGAAAACTTAGAACGTGCACAGCAGGATGATTTGGACATTAAGCCGATTCTGGAGTGGATGAAGGCCAGTGCTCCGAAGCCTACGTGGAGTGATGTCTCAGCGATGAGTTCAATCACAAAAAGCTATTGGGCCCAATGGGACAGCTTAGTGATTCAGGATGGAGTCCTGTGCCGTAAATGGGAAAATGCTCGGGGAGACAGCTGTCATTTGCAAATGGTTGTCCCTAAAGCTAAAGTACCGGATGTTCTACAGCTGTACCATAATGGTTGTTCAGGAGGCCATATGGGTGTAAAACGGACTC
The DNA here is from genome assembly GCA_905332915.2 of Hecatera dysodea. Taxonomy (NCBI): domain Eukaryota; kingdom Metazoa; phylum Arthropoda; class Insecta; order Lepidoptera; family Noctuidae; genus Hecatera; species Hecatera dysodea. The sequence goes on along the minus strand of HG995314.1, from coordinate 11,772,507 downwards.
TACTGAAGATACGGGAACGGTTTTACTGGGTCCACTGTCGTGACGATGTTGAGGACTGGTGTCGCAGTGTACAAGTTGTGCGGCTGTAAAGGGACCTCAGACTCGTAGCAGAGGTGCATTGAAATTGTACAATGTTGGTGCACCATGGGAAAGGATAGCGCTAGACGTTGCGGGACCGTTTCCGGAAAGTGAAAGTGGTAACAAGTATTTCATGGTGGTTATGGATTATTTCACTAAGTGGCCGGAAGTCTTCGCCATTCCAAACCAAGAAGCTTCAACAGTTGCGGATAAACTGGTTCATGAAGTCTTCTGTCGTTTTGGAGTACCCTTGGAGATTCACAGCGATCAAGGAAGGAATTTTGAGTCCCAAATATTCCAGGAAACTTGCCGAGTTATGGGTACTCATAAAACGAGGACAACTTCTTACCACCTGATGCTCCACGCAGTATAACCGATTATGCGAATGACTTGCGGAACAAAATGAATGACATTCATGAGCACGTCAGACAATCGGGCCAGCAAATGTCTGAAAAGATGAAAACCCGCTATGACCGCAAAATGAACAATAAAGGGTTCGAGGAAGGTTCACTAGTGTGGTTGCACAATCCAGTTCGCAGCAAAGGGAAATCTCCTAAGCTTCAAGCTAAATGGGACGGACCGTACCGGATTGTGACAAAGATCAATGACGTGACCTACCGTATACAGAAAGGTACAAGAAGCGCTCCGAAGATCGTCCATGTTGATCGACTGGCGCGTTATTATGGGGCTGATAATGCTCGGGACGAGCATGTCTTAGGAGGGGGCAGTGTTGCGCGCCACAATCAAGTAAGGAAGATAGCGGCATTCGGTACCACTAGCGCCATCTAGTATCAAGTAGCAGAACTAGTGAAGTCAAGGACCTTCGAGAATTCTATGCTAGAATTCTCGGACCTTAGTCGGTCGCGACCGATATGTACGCGAACTTTCTGGAGTTCTACTCGGCGCCCTATATAAGGCCGGCACATGTGCCGACCGAGTCACTGCGAGTAGTCCATTCAAAAAAAAACCGACCGAGTCAGTATTGGATTTGCGATACAAGTGATAACTTCGAGAGCGATCTTCGACTGCGAACTCAAGTGATTAATAGTGCGATTGTGTTCTGTAATTAGTGAGTTTATAGTTTAATTAGTGTGGTGTAAATTAAAGTGTCATTTTTGGTTATATAATCGGCTGATTTTAATTGTAACGAACCTGAAGCTCGTAACAATAGGGATGTTTCCTGAGTAAAAAATATATGATTATGTTTAGTCCGTCAGTTAGATTATAGAAAATTATTGGACACGTATTTTTTCCTTTATTTGAAAAAACTGACGAAGATAAAAAGCATCAAAGATAAGGAGTGGGAGCGTGTGACGTCATGGCCCGGTAAAAATTGTAGCGAATAGTGACGTCACACGAGTTTTTTACGCACTTATCGTCTTCATTTTTTGTTTATGTGAAAAAAGAAAAAAATACGTGTCCAATATTTTTTGGAAATCTATCTGACGGACTAATCAGATTTTTTAAGTCAACTACCCTATTACGTCGTCAAATCAGTAATCTATACTAATATTATAAAGCTGAAGAGTTTGTTTGTTTGTTTGTTTGAACGCGCTAATCTCAGGAACAACTGGTTCGAATTGAAAAATTCTTTTTGAGTTGAATAGACCATTTATCGAGGAAGGCTTTAGGCTATATATCATCACGCTTAAGCCAATAGGAGCGGAGCAGCGATAAAGAATATTTTAAAATCGGGGATTCCACGGGGACGAAGTCGCGGGCAGCAGCTAGTTTATAATAATGAGCAGTCGGTGGTACTCCTTTATTGCTTCAATTCTTTGCTAACTACATGAGAGCAGTTCGTAGAATATACTGTTTGTAGATCTAAGCCTTATTAAACAAGATCAGAACAATCACTACCTCTCTCTTTGATCGTTTTTATTTGGATTCTATGCTTTTTGTTTCATAATGATTATTATATATATGTATTTGTATATTATGTATTTATTGTATATATAATTAATACACCTAAGACTACCTACAGTACTGTATTTCCTTTTCTCTTTAAAATCCATCCAAAGGTTGTCTTGAAAAGATCGCTTTTAGCCATAAGGCCGCCCATTGTGTCACTCTATGTAATGTTTTCTTCATCTATATTTTCTGTAACTTGTATGGTGTACATAATAAAGAGTATTCTATTCTATTCTATCCTTCGTTAAATATAATAAATAAATAAATATCTTGGGACAACTCACACACGGCTATCTGATCCCAAGCTAAGCAGAGCTTGTGTTATGGTAACCAGACAACTGATATACATACTTATATATTTTATAAATACATACATATTATAGATAAATCACACCCAGATACAGAACAAACAATCATGCTCATCACACAAAGTTTGTCCTGGGTGGGAATCGAACCCACGACCTTCGGCTTAGGAGTCAGGGCCGCTAACCACTAGACCAACAGGCCCGTCGATATAATATTATTGACTTACAACTTTACTTCCGGGGCTCCAGTTCTCAACTAACTTGCTGACTTCCGCTTGCATGAAAGAGTTGCTGTACGTGGACGTTTCTTGTGGGTATATATCCTATAGCAAAAGATAATATTCACCATTTTAAACGAGCAGCCAAATAACGTACGTTGCATTATTGGATCCCTGAATTAAGAAGTAGACCTTGATTAATTTGTCACAGTCTACACTTAAAAAGCTGTCTTAATAAGTTTTACGCAACAGACAGATGTGTTGCTGGGGAGTTTGTTGCGCCACTTCTTCTTCCCAGCTAAAACACTAGGAAGTGGAGACGGGCGGGCGTTTTGGGGGACTGTGTTTATGTAAAATTTGACGTTCAAAAAGTGCTGTCGCTCAACCTAGTTTGAATAAATGACTTTTGATTTTGATTTTTAACACCTTCATAACTTTAAATTTGAATTCGGAAACCGACCATATGTCGTTGATCTATATCTATACTAATATTATAAAGGGGAAGGATTTGTAATTTTGTATGTAACGAATAAATTCAAAAACTACTGGACCGATCTCAAAAATCTATATTCACCGTGAGTAACATAGGCTACATTTTATCCCCGTTTCCCACGGAAACAGGAACTACGCAGGTGAAACCGCGGGGCGCTGTTAGTAAGGTATAAATTGGAATGATCTGTGTTGAGATACTAGCCTTTTTTGACCTCGTCGAGGTCTTTTTATATTGTTTTTAATAAATTAATTTTGTTTTGTTGTTTGTCCTGCTCGAGCATAGCTCTAGTCTAGTCTAAGTCTTGCCAAGGGGTGTCTTGTTACACAGTATCTGGGTTGTGGAGGTCAGACAGGGAGCCCGGTTAGACTGGAAGCCGGCTGTCTAGTTGAATCTGTCCAGCCTTTTTAACCCTTAATTTGATTTTGTTCACTGTGATAAACATTCATCAAAAGTATCTAATTATGTTAGAACATATTTAGGAAAAAGCTAGGCAGATCAAAGGCTTGGCCGTTTTGCTACCATCACAAAGATTTCATTGGCGAACGTTCGTTCGTTCGTTTTTGTTCGTGTAATGCTTGCTAATTTAGGATGATACGGGAAAGCGAATGGTAATAAAATTGAAATTGAAAAAGGCTGCTAAGTCACAAGTACTAACATAACATAACATCAACATTGTACACTTTAACTTTGACTGGGTGTGAAATATAACGGCCAAGCCACAAGTTTTGACTAAACTTAGCTAGTAGGTTTAGAGCGTGCAGTCTTTAGAGCTTGGCCTTATACGAGATCCGATAAATTTTTCACAGGGTAAGCTATGTACGTAGATTCGTCTTGGCAACATTTTAACATGAAAATGTTTTTGGTGGGATTGATATTTTCATACGCGAGTGCTAAATAAAAATTTGTTCTCTTTTTCATGACGTTATTAAGCGCCCTGACTGCGCTTAATAACGTCATGGAAGCCAACCCGAACTGTGACCTATTTGCAGATGATCTCAAAACTGTTTTGTTTGCCTGTCTTCACTTTTGTGAGAGCACATAAATTTATATCTTGCGTTTTGTTTATAATATTTTTGTTCTATCTTTTTGTTGTCTTTTTTATGATTATGATATGTTTACTGTATCTGTTAATGTAATTGGTCCACAAACCGTATTAAATTAACATAAATAAAATAAATAAATTCTTACAATAGTATTTTCAGTTTCCTCCGTGTTTTCTGTAGTGCCGAAGGTTTGAACTTCCTGGTTAGGTTTCCAGTACTGCAAGCCTATGGAGGAGCGCTTGGGGACGACACGTGCGGGCATCATCCTTCTAACCTCTGCCACGATGTCAGTCTTGCTGTATGTTGAGGTTTCTGGCTGGTACACCTGCCGACATAAGACACATGTTTCTTTTATACATCTAAAGTGTGGACTTTCCTGCCGGAGTCTGTGTTTCCTGATAGCTACAACCTAGGAGTCATTAAGTCAAGAGTGAGTAGGTAATTTCTAGGTAAGCGTCCATTGTCAAACACGTCATCGTTTTCTTTCAATTAGGTGGGATTAAATATATGTACATATGTATAAATATATAAATTAAAATGTAATAATAAAGAATAGGTCTGGTCATCCACTACAAATGCATTGTTTTACGGTTTAATAGAACTCTGTCGACTAGACCGTTAAAAACAATTTCATTTTTTTTTGTAGTGTTAGTAACCTTTTTTATGTATGGGAAATTATCAAATGACTTCTACCGGTACAGAGAACTCAGTGTTTGCTGTTGGCCTGTTGTGTTGTGTCTATGTTAAATCAATGTTTCCCACTCTATTCTTTATGGTTTCGTCCACACTTACGAAGCTCCAGTGTTGTTCGGTGACTTGACTCGAGGATCCCACCGTAGTTTCCTGTTTATCGGCGGTAGGGCTCCAGCGTGGCCCCTCAACGGTCGGAAGCCATTTCTTGAATTCCTCCGGTGCGAGGTTGTTGGAGTTTTCAAGATATTCGTACGAGTCTGTGTAATCCCGGACTGGTTGTTCTCTAGAAGTATCGCGATTCTTTCCTTGCAGGATATTGTTTAGTACTCCTGGGGTGTGAGAAAAATTGACTCCTTTATAATAAAAATTATGACAATCAGGTAGAACCGCCTTTGCTTCGAATGAATGCAAACTACTCAAGTTACCATAATGATTACAAATAATTGAAAATTCAGACCTAGGTATAATATAAGATCCCCGACATTTTTGTGTATCTGCCTGTGTGCGATAAGCTTAAGAACTACTAAGTGGATTTTCATAAGATTTTTATATATATCGACGGTTAAAAGGAAGTAGGGCATAAGCGACATTTTGGTCAAAAATGAGTTATATATGCCATCCTACGTAAAATTTTCCGCTCTTTCGAATGCGCTTACTCTCATGGCTCTACGATGAGTTTTTTGGCGTTTATGCCCTAGCAAAAAAAATCGTTTTCATAGTATTAGTTTTCGTAACCGACGAAAATTCAAGTAATTTTTGCTACAAAGGTGCTTGTGCCCCTACAAAAATGATTTATTTTGTGTTTGTTGTCGTTAATGCTTTTTTACTTCATAAGTGTGTCGAGCTTTCGGTTGTTTATGCCTTTTAAGCTTTTCCCTCACAAAGTACAAACGTTGTTTATAGCCTACTTCCATTTCGTAATTTAACATAGCTATGGCGCTTGTACCCTATATACGAAATTCATTTTCATATTACTCTGTCAGTTATACCCTATTACCATTCAGTACTTTATGGAAGCTATGCAGGTTATGCTCTATTACCTAAATTTATTTTAATATCATACTGTTGGTTATACCTTACTTCCGCGTACAATATAAATACAGTTTTGTCGATAATATCTTATTACTTAAATTAAATTAGATATCAGGGTGTCGATTATAACCACATTATAACCTACTTCCACGTTCTACAATCATACTTATACGTCACTTATACTACAATACCCAATACGCTTTTTATTATTTACTATTATGTTTGTTACCTTTTTAAATATTAATATTACGGATACATACCAAGTGTTCGTAATTAATTCTTAAGTTCCCTACCTGCTAGCTGCAGTATTAGCTACCTACCCATCATCATCATCATCAACAGCCTGTTGCAGTCCACTGCTGGACATAGGCCTCTGCAATTGCAAGCCACTTAGATCTATTTTCTCACATCCAGTCTCTGCCAGCCAAATCGTCACTCCACCGTGCGTCTCGGCAAACGTAGTGTAGAACGCACTCTAGAACTCGTTTACCCCAACGGTTGTCGGTTAATATGGCCAGTCCACTGCCACTTCAGCTTACTAATCCGGTAGGCTATATCGATGACCTTGCTTCTCTGACGGATCACCTCATTTCTGATGCGATCCCTCAGAGACACACCGAGCATAGCCCTTTCCATAGCCCACTGAGCGACTTTAAGCTTGTAGACCATACGAGCCGTCAGTCTCCACGTTTCTGATCCGTATGCCATGACGGGTAGGACGCACTGATTGAAGACTTTCGTCTTTAGGCACTGTGGAATCGACGATGTAAAGACTCGACGTAGCTTCGCAAACGCTGCCCAGCCTAACTGAATTCTTCTATTCACCTCGCCCTCAAAGTTGTTTCTACCTAACTGCAATGTCTGCCCGAGGTACACATATTTTTGAACTTCAAGAATTGCACCGTGAATCGCAATCGGTTCCGGTAGAACATTTTCGTTGAACATGACCTTGGTTTTATCCAAAGTCAAAGTCAAAATGTGCGAATTACTGCGAAACAATGTTGATGTTACAGAAAAGTCAGCCAGACCATTCAGCATCTGTTGTAGGTCCTGCAGCGTTTCTGCCATGATGACGATATCAGCTACAAATCGCAAGTAAGAGATTTATTCGCCATTGATATTAATGCTACGTTCGTTCCAATTCAGCGTCTTGAACATAATTATCCTCCATCGCATTAGTGAACAATTTCGGGGAAATAACATCCCCTTGTCTCACTCCTCGATGCAACGGTATGGGACTTGTTTGCTGATTCTGTACTTGAACGGACATGGTGGCGGCCTCGTAGAGACATCTCATCACTTGGATGTATCGCCAGTCTACTTGGCAGCGCTGCAGGGACTTCAGAACAGACCAGGTTTCAACCGAGTCAAAGGCCTTTTCATGATTCACAAATGCTAGACACAGGGGTTGATTATACTCTTCTGTATAATCTGCCGCACTGTGTGGATGTGGTCTATGCGGCCGTATCCGCTCCGAAACCCAGCCTGTTCTGTTCACTCTTGAAAACAGCTTATAGACGTGGCTTTGAAGGGATATGGGTCGATAGTTCTTCAATAGGGTCTTGTCTCCCTTTTTGAAGAACGGAGTAGAAGTGTGGTTATCTTAACCACACTTCTACTCCACGCCTCTGAAATTCTCCCTTCAAACAGGACAGCGTTAAACAGCTTCTGGAGCTCCCTCAGTACGGGTTTACCTCCAGCTTTCAGCAGCTCTGTGGTAACGCCGTCTTCTCCAGGGCTTTTCCATTTTTAAGCTGCCCAAGAGCGATCTCGATTTCGCCAATACTGACTTATTTATTTATTAAAACTTTACGCACTAGTAAAAAAAAAACTGTACAAAGCGGACTTAATGCCATAGGACTTCTGGCAGTTCTTCGGTTAAATGGCGTGTCAATGTGGCTCTCGAACCCTGATTTTTGGGATCAGGACGAGATGCATGCGATGCGTATAACCGGCTATAGAAGTCCTCCACTTCCGAAAAGACTACTGGCTTCAAAGAAACAACTTCTCCACTTGCTGTGGTCAACTTCATCAGGTGGCTTCTTCCAAGAGACTTTGACCCCCGATTCTGCTCGATTGCTCTTTCAACCGAAAGAGCATTGTAGCCCCGGAGGTCCTGTCGTACGTGCTTGTTGATCTCTCAGTTTAGAAATCGCTTTGCCGACGAAGTGACGGGTGGGCTTTCACGTCATTCCTTCATTAGCCCTAAAGTCCCTTCTGAAAGCTTGAACTTCTTGCCCTTACGCTGCATATCACAGAATCTCGTACCCTTTTCCCTGAGGATCCGAGTCACGTTTTAGAGGTTCTGGTTTACGTCTGTTGTGGTTTCCACGGCAGCGAATCGGTTTTACAGGTTTGCCTGGAACGTTTCAGATCATGCCATGAGTCCAGACTCCGACCAACTCTGCTTTTGGAGCAGAGTTGGTCGGAGTCTGGACTTCATCAGACGTACACGTTCGGCCTTGAAGTTAATATTCAGAGAGCCTCGGACAAGTCGGTGATCGCTACAGGCTTCGATCAATAATACACTATGATGATGATGATGATAATAATACACGTGCTATTATTGATCGAAGGCTACAGGTATTGAACCTATTGATCACGGAGACGTCTTTGAATATATGCCTCTTGTCATTCATGATGAACAAACATGAGATCGACATCTCATGTTTGGTCATAGTGTCGGGGCTTTGCCACGTCCACTTCCTTTGGGTCTGTTTCTTGAAGGAGTTCATCAAGAACAACCCCTCCCGTTCGAGGAAGTTGACAAGGATTTGCCCCCTATGATTTCTGCTTCCAAATCCATGGTATCCTATTACCTATTCGCAGCAATACTGTACTCCCACTTTGGCATTAAAGTCAACATGACAACGATGTACTATGTCTTAGTAGTGAAGTGGAGGGCTCTCGATATGTCATCGAACATATTTTCCACTTCGTCGTCCGAGTGTGTCGAGGTTGGTGCGTACACTACCTTGAGGCTATACCTCTCGGTGAGCTTCACAATAAGGTACGCTACCCTGTTCGACACGCTTAACATTTCCACAAAGTTGTTAGATAGGGACTTGTTTACCAGAAACCCAACGCCGCCTTGCGATTGTTGGTCTCCCTCGCGGAAGTACATCAGATGACCCGATTCCAGGGATAACCCTGGAATCGGGTCATCTGATGTACTGGATGTGCTTGGGGGAGGACACCATAAGGTGTTAACTTATTGAAAACATAAAAAATGACTTTTTTTATTTAAAAAAGTCCTACTATCCGCTTGTTAGTAAATAGGTAAGTAGGTGACATGAAAATGACTATAATGACGAACTATCATCTTTGAAATCTACTATTTAGTGTAAATTAGAATCACTTGAACGGGTAGGGTATACTGAAACAGGCCCCTAAGACTAAGGATCCTTAGTCTTTTTGTATGAAAATCGACTCCCTAATACTTCACCCTATTTTACGAGTTAGGGACAAAATTACTGTGTAGTGCAATACCCGTTTTAGCTCTTATCCTGATGAAGGATCGTGTTGGTTGCGCTACTTCATTATTTTTGGGGTGTCTTTTCATCCATATTTCCATAGACTCACGCAATGCCAAATGTTGATTATCCTTCTTTTCCTTTGCTTTCAAGCGACATTGTGTGTCACTAATGTCTTATATCCTGGTATTGTTTTGAAAGCCGACTGTTTCTTGTGCTCTATTAGCTTCCATACAACCACTGTGAAAAGTACCTTATCCTTCTTTTCCTATAACACTTATTGAACTGTCTAGTCTCTTATACCCTTTTACCTTGCGGTGTGAGAAATCAGTATGTCGCTTAGGCATCTTATCCTTTAATATTTTACTTTGTCATTTGTATCTTATGCCCTATTTCCTCATTAGAAAATTAAAAGCTATTGTTATAAGCGACAAAAACCACTTTAAATAGCGTCAAATCATTAAAACTAAAAATACCGGTATATGCTCCATTTTTTTCTGATTTTATAACTGTTTTAGATTTCACGATATCTTAATAAATAACAAAATTACGTCAGTTTTTCTAAAATTTAAAACTTTGAACGGCTCTCCTGAACATTTCACTTTTTGTCGCTTATACCCTATTTCCTTTTAACCGTCGATATAATTATTGTTGAAAAAAAGGGTACTAGCAGCACCCCACGGTTTCACTCGCGTAGTTCCTGTTCCCGTGGGAATACGGGGATAAAATATATAGCCTATGTTACTCGCTGATAATGTAGCTTTCCATTGGTGAATTTAAGTTAAAATCGGTTCAGTAGTTTAGGAGCTTATTAGGTAAGTATAAACAAACAAAAAAATCTTTCCTGCAGTAGTGTCAAAGTTTATTCGTTAAAAGCAAACAAACAAAATAATCCTCTATATAATATTAGCATAGATAAAATACTCTGCCAAAGGCTTCGCTACCGTGAATATTTAAAGCTACTTCAAGGGATGACTAACGTGATCTATGTCCACTCCTGATCCAGGACTTTGCCCGTATGCCAAGTTACGTTACAATCCGTTCAACTGTTTATGAAGAGATAACAAACAGACGGACAAACAAAGTTGCTTTCGCATTAATAATGTCAATATGGAAGTATGGATTATTTTAAAGAGCTAGATTACTCACACATTAAGTTTTGTGGACCAACTAATATATAAATCCCAACTAATATATTATTAATGCCCTAAGTGACAGCAGGTTTGCTTGTTACGTTTTAACGCATAATATAAATTGCCGTACCGATCTTGACGAAATTTAGTACGCATGTACTTGGAGACACTGGAGACGTATTAAGTAAGTACCGCATGCGAAGCCACGAGAAAACCTAGTTTTCTTATGAGTCAATATTCTTCATCTAAATTGTGTAAGTTATACAAACTAAAAGGACATAATAGCGAACTGAGATTAATGCTTATATCTCCGTTTTAGAAGACTTATGGTCAGGAGCAGTGAAGCTCAGTAGAGCAGTGGTGGCCGAGTGGTAACGGCCCTACTTACGAACTGTAGGTCGCGGGTTCAAACCCAGCCAGGCGCATTAGTTTGTGTAATTAATTTCATCACCACTGCTCTCAAAACGGTGAAGGAAAACATCGTGAGGAAACCGGCATGTCCTAGAACCAAAAATTCGAAGACTTGTGACATTCAGCAACCCGCACTGGGCCTTTTTTTTTTTTTTTTTTTTTTTTTTTTGGATGGGAAATCATCAAATGACTTCTCCCGCTCTGGGCGGAGCGGAAGGGAGTGTCAGACTTTTACTGACTAAAACCCACCCGTGCTCCTCCATGTGCCCTTTGCGTTCTAGGGCCGCGGCAACTCTCTCGAACAAATTCCGCAACCCTAGCAGGCACCGACCCTATGGGGCCCCGTCTCTGGTGCTGACGGCTCCTTGAGGCGCGCGTGAAGCACAACGCGTCGTCGACTCAGCCTGGTATCGGACGGCGAGCCACCCACGCTCACCGTCCACAGGCATCAGCCACTGCGCAATAGCACAGTGGCCGACTTGTCTCTGGAGGAGGCCGAAATGGGACCATTACTGGCACTCCATTTCAGCCCCCTCCCGAGTACCGGGAGTCGCAGCACCCACAGCAGAAGCGGCAGAAGCGGCGACGGAAGCCGCGGCGGCGGCAGAGGCGGCGGCGGCGGCGGACCTCTTGCCCTTGGTCGGGGCGGATGGCGCGCAGGCCCTTCCCCCAGCCCAGTGCTCGGCCGGCTTGCCAACAGCCGCACATGCACTGCAGTGCGGCGTGGCCTCGCACGAGCCGGCCCGATGACCGGGCTGACCACAGCGGAAACAAAGTCCACTGCGGTCCACCTCCGAGGGGCACATAGCTCCCGTGTGGTTGCCCACATGGCAGCGGTAGCACCTCAGAGGTCTGGGTTCCAGCAGTTTTACCCGCGCAGAAACCCACCCCACCAAGAGCCTTCGACCCTCCGACACTGTTCTGGCCGCCGTCACGGGGCAGCTCACCACAAGGGTTTGCATGCCCGTGTTGTCAGGCCGGAGGGTGCCCGCCTTGACGAGCTCGGCAGAGCACCCCCCAGTCCTGGCGACGGCGGCCACAACCTCCTCCTCCGTCACGGAGTCGTCCAGGCCCACTATGCGCATGTCAATGCACTTAGTCGGCCTGGACACTCGAACCTCGTCCGCGGGGAGGACCTCCTTCAGCCTTTCGGCCAGGGCGTCCGCGAACGGGCCACTCTCCGCTCCGGCGAGCTCGAGCTTCCGGGCACCGGTCAGGGTTCTCCTGATCCCGAGGCCCCCAGTGATGCCCAGCTCCCGGAGGTTCACCGCCTCCTTCGCCCGCTTCATCAGGGCGAGGTACGTCACACCCCTCTGTTCCGCTTCCGGCTGCAGTGTTAAAACCACAGCCGCGGACTTCGGGGCGCGAAGCCTCGCCGCGATGGCGTTGGCCTTCCGCCGCTGCCTCTTGGCCTTGCTCCTGGCCGCCTTTTTGGCCTGCCGCTTTTCTCCAGCAACCTGCCACCCGGCCCCGGTCGCAGGAGGGTCCGAGGTTGGGGGTGGGGGCGGCTGCGGCGCCACTGACGCAGCAGCTTTAGCCGCTCCCCCTCCAGCCTTCCTCCTTCCCCTCTTCGCCGGGGCCGACTTGGTCGTCGCCGGCGTCGCAGGCGCCGGCGCCACAGGCGCTGGCGTGGCTCCCGCCTTGGCCTTCGCCTGGCCGGACGTTCCCGGGCCAGCAGCCACCGCGGCTGCGTACGAAGCCGCCTTCTGCTGTCCCGGGGGCCTCTGTGCCGCCGCTAACGGGGGACGCCGGACCATGTCCTCCAAAACGGAGAACTGCTTCCGGAAGGGAGCCAGCTCCTGCCGCACCAGGCTCCGCACCTGGCTCAGCACTTGGCTCCCCTCCAGCGCCGCCGGACTCAGCCCCCCCTGCGGCCCCTCAGAGGCCGCTCTGGCCATGTCAGCCAGGTCCCTCCGGAGCGACTCATTCTCCGCTATGAGTCTCTCCGTTACGGCCGCGAGGCGGGCGACCTCCGCCCGCAACTCTGTCGCCTCTTCGGACCTGCCGACGTTGGCCGCCGCCGCCGCCATAATGGAGGCTTTGGCCGCGCTAATGGCCTCCCGCTTAGAGGACTGCTTCCTCTTAAAGGCCACAGCGCGGATCGCGGCCTCCACGACCTCCTCCAGCTTGGCCCTCTTCTCCTCAACCGTGGGATGCACCTCTTTCGGGGGCTCCGAGTCGTCGGAGTCGAGAGTAGGCGGAAGAGTAGAGGGAGCCCTACGACCGCTCCCTCCAGGGCGACGCCCCTCCTCCACCAGCCTCCCGGCCCGACTCTCCACCTCCCGGGTAGAGGGAGCCAGCCCCCTCCCTGCCTCACAGCCCCTGCCCCGCCTTGCGGTGGGGATTTTGCGGGCGGAGGCAAATTCGCCCTCGGAGGACGACCCCCCGGTATCCTCCCGTCTGGGCCGCTTGCGGAAGAACTTGCCGTTCTCCGCAGCAGCCCCCTCTCTTCCGGATCCAGAGCCCGCCGAGCTGACCGTTACTAGGTCTGGGGCGGAGCCGGAATCCGACTCCGCACCACCCCGGCGCTCAGGCGAACCCTCCTCTCCAAACTCGTACGCCATCAGCTCCTTAAAGGAGTCAGATCCGGATGACGACGATGATTCGGAGCCTCCTCGGCTCTTGTTGCCACTGGCAAGCGGAAGACGTTTGGTGCCCACCCCAGAGTACGGAGGGCAGCCCGCCGAAGCGGGGTGGGATTCCCCGACCGCTGAGCAGTCGGGACCCACCTGGGGACTCATTTTGCAAGCGTCTTTTTTCATTTTTTGTTCCTTTTAAGGGTGTGGTCCCTTTTCGCTCCGCCCCTTCTCAGGGCCCTCTCTTCTAACCTCCCCTCTCCACCTGCTCGCTGCTCTCTCAGTCACGTCTGATGATCAGACGCGTACCAGAGAGCAGCGAGCAAGCGTGTGTCTCTCTTGGTCTGATCCCTCACTTGCGACCTTCCGGCATGAGTGGCTCTACCGGGAAAGCTCGCAAGATCATTGGGACGCTCAAGCCCCACCACGACGACAACGTGGAGACACATTCGGTGGGGAACCCGCACTGGGCCTGCGTGCTGGATTACGGCCCATTCCCTCTCCTAGAGAGGAGGCCTTTGTCTCAGTAGTGGGAACATTAAAAGGCTGATTATGCTATGCTTATGCCCAGGAGTGGGACAGTTTACCGGGGCCAGTATACTTAATATTGGGTACCTTTCACATCAATGATTTCTCCAGGGTTGAGGGTTCTGATGTCCTCCAGGTCGTTCCTCTTCAAACGAGTGTGGGCCTCCATGACAGTAGACCTCGCTGGGGGCTGCTTGATTTCTGCACGGAAAGTACACATACTGATGATGATAATGCAGTGGTTCGAGTTAGGGTAGGCCAGAGAAAATGCCCAAATAAATTTTAAAAAATAACCACATTATTCAGGGTTGAATTTTAATTAAATGAGTTTTTTTGTTTTTTTAAATTGCCTATTAAAAAAAAAAAAAACAAAAAAAATAACACCACATTTCAACCCTGAATAATGTGGTGTTTTTTTTTGACATTTTCTCTGGCCTACCTACCCTAACTCGAACCACTGCACGCCACTGTGTGAAGTTCTGTTGCCTGCTTGATAAGAACGAAAGTTGCTTTTTTCGCCTCCGCTTTTTTTATTATTTTCGATGCGGGATCCAAGACATTTGAAAGATAATGATAAATGATATTTATTTTGTAAGTAGGTTATAAATAACACTTTTACACGTCAATCTGTTTTGGTCGTTATAAACTAGATGAGGCCGGTGTTTCCTAGCTAATTACTCTGAGAAGAAACACCGAAACAAACTCAGAGATCAGTCTCTTTTGAAGTCCATACAATTGTACTGGTCAAATCATAATAATTTGAATCGTTTCTCCGTTGTCGAGCTTCACTGAATTGCTGTGGTGGTTACCACTGTTGATTCTGGCATTCAGGAGTTGCAGTGGTTTGGAATAGTGTGGCGGGCTTGTCCCTTATGGAGTTATGTGGGCTGGTTTTCCACCTAGGGATTAACGAACTAGACAGGCTTCTTCATGATTTTTAACCAATTTCAGTAGGTATTGGGTCAACGCTAAAAACGCCGGCAAAAAGGAGCAGTTGATTAGTAGCTACATTTTATCGTTTCATGCCATTTCAATTTATACATACCTAAACGAGGTAGTCGATTTTTATTTATAATTTCAGGGTAGCGGACCTGACTAGAAACATTTCAAACTCAAACTCAAAACGTTTATTTCAATTAGGCCATTAACGGCACTTTTGAACGACATCAATAAAAAATATCATAAATTAAGTGACTCTAGCGTCCATTCGCAAAGGTAGATTCTTATGGAGAAGAACGGACAAGAAACTCCATAGTTACTCTTTTCAAATCAATGTTTTACAATATTTGGTAATACAATAAATACTTCATATATGTGAGGACGATGCACCAAGTATACTAGTTATAGAACAAAGTATTACCAGCAGAGGTAAACTTCTAAATATCTCATGCCCATGGTACTCACATATTTACAAATATTGAAATAATAAAAAGAAAAAAAAAAGTACAAGACACAAAAAAATGCATTCATAAATATAATTCACTCATAAATTATCAACCAGTTTGATTTTGTCTACACCCTTGATTGCCCTATGGAGCAAGACCAGCATGTTTCCAAGCATGCTTATCCTGAATGTAATCTTCTAATTTGTAATATGCTTGTTTACAAAGGGTGGTTTTAATAAAAGTTTTAAATTTTCTTTCATTTAATTCTAATATGTTACAAGGTATTTTGTTGTAACATTTTTCATTCGTGCCCGAAAGGTAATACATTATTACTAAGTTACCGCTATTGTAATATTGGTCTATGGTTACCGCTAACCGTTCGTCCGTATGTCTGTCACTGTGTGTTTAATTCCATTGCTGGTACAACAACTAATAAAAATGAAAAATTAATAACGGAACCCTTCGTTTCCGAATCGAGCTTGGCCTTTTTCTCTTGCTTTAAAATTAAGTTTTCAATTAACCCTTTTCCACGAAACCTAAAAGACAAGCTGCATAATGCAAACATGCATCGCTAGTATCGCTACAGATTTATATAAATTTCTAATATATATTGGTGAACATTGGACAAAAATATTGGTGTACATTGGACCCATTATAATCTACTAACCATCATTGTAGCTATCATAGAAATCCGCATTTTCGGTGTCCCCGTCTGCATCGTAGTACGACGAGTAGGAAGCCCCATTACCCTCCGAACCCCCCCGACACACGGGGATGCCGGCCAACAGGACCAACAACACACGGCCAACGGCCAACATAGCCCCAAAGAAATCAACTCTTTTTTAAATTTATATAAAAAAATAAAACATTTTGTCTTTAAAAAAGCATGGTGGTCGTACAATTAAAATTAAATAAATGATTAAATTTCCATCATCATCCAATCTTTATTGGATGCTTTTTTGTGGAACTCGACAAAGATTTTTTGATTTTAAGTGACACTACAATTTTTTAGCAGAACTAAATAATTGTTACTCTGACATCTTTCAACGTCAGTGACTAATGTGTTCCATAGAGTAGTTATAAGAACTTCATTAAGTAATTAAATTCTTCTTCGTAATGGTCATCGTCCCTAACGGCCGAACCCAATAACCGATCTATCGCATACTGGAGATAGAAAAACAAATGAAACAACAGAAAACCTATATAATTTTTCTGTTGTTTCATTTGTTTTTCTATCTCCAGCAGGGCCGCTGCTAGCTGTTTGATCGCCCGCGTGCAATACCGACTACATAAATGCTGAGTTTTGCTAAAAAAAGGCTTTTTCATGTTTTTTTTATTATGGTGGATAAAACCTCAACGCAAAAAAAACAGTTATTTTGATTAGGTGATACTTAGTTATTTTTGTTTACTGAAGTGTAAAACTGCTGGAGCATTGTTGATAGTTTCTGATGTTTTTGTTTATTTTATTTTGAAAAGAATCTTTCGCCAGATTCAACTGAAAACGGCAGTGTAATTAATATTCTTAGAGCCATAGCTGTGTTCGGAAATGTTGAAAATAAGTAATTGGTAAAAATATCTTGTAATAAGGATTGGAAATCATTAGACTGGTTTTCTGCAAAATGCTACTTTCATGCAATGATTTCATTAAACAGATCAAAACCGTCAATGTCTGATTTACTCCTTGAATTACATTCAAGCTTCAGATTTAAATCTTTACAATGTTTCATTAACTCAATACTCAATACTCAATTGTTTATTGCATTCCACAATGTACATGCATAGATGGTATGTGAAAATTTTATAGACACAATTGTGGACCCTGTTGGGCACAGCAAAGACATTATTATTATTAGTGAAAATAACTTACATACTAACTTATTCTAAATACAATTTCATTAAATATTCATTACTTACATTATATTATTTAATCATTCAAACATTAAATTAAACATTCATTACATTATATTAGACATTCATTATTAACATTCAAAATTAACACTCATTAAAATATAGATATATAAAGAAAAAAAAAAAAAAGTCATTAGTGATTTGTTTTGTATTATTTTTCGAGCTGTATAACTTTGTCATTTAAATATTCATTTTTACTGTAATAGCATTTACTTAGTAATAGTTTTTTTTAATTTATATGTAAAAACAGCAATCTTTTTTTCATTTCTTATTAGTTCGGGTAATTTATTATAAATTTTTATTGACATTACTAGTGGGCTATATGAATGCATTTTTAAGCGAGATGTTGGTAGGTTTAGACGTGTTTTGTGTCGGAGTGTGAATCTTGTTTGAATGTCTTCTCGTTTAGTGTAAAAGTCCTTATGAGTGTGCGCAAATTTACAGATTTCCAGTATGTAAATACAAGGTAACGTCAGAATGTTAAGCTTTTTGAAATGAGGTTTGCAGCTATCGGTTTGTTCAATATTTACCAAAATACGAATTAACTTTTTTTGAGTTGTAAACAGCGCTGGTGCGTCCGTGCTAATACCCCACATTATAACACCGTAATTGAGCCATGCATGGGCATAGGCGTAGTAAGTAGCCAGAGCTGTCTGTAAGTTTGTGGTCTTTTTTATTTCGCGAAAAGCGTACAAAAATGTTGAAGGTTATCTCATCATCGGAGTAATGGATAACTAATTAACGCTAAAACAGACAAATACGTCGGTAAGTGTTTACACCACGCCTACTGTGGTCGGGAATCGCTCTGCGACTCCCGACGCCAGGGGCGTCTTCTTCTGTTGCGGCGTAAGGTTTCCTTCTCCCTCACGCGGTCCGCCTCCTCCTTCACTATCATTACGGCTTCGCAGAAAGAGGTGACCGCTTCCCTCGCTCCGGACCATGGATTGAAACTGAGCCGGAGGCGAGAGGTCGCCGATCGCCTTGACGAGGACACAGCGTTGCTCCGTCCAAGCAGGGCAGACCTCCACTGTATATTCCCTTATGTCCTCCAGGCGATCTACAGTGTTGAGACCCGGACGTGTCCTCCCGTGGTTTACAAAACAGATACCTGCCGAAACACCCGTGTCCGGTGAGTACCGGTGCTGAGAACGCCGTGGCTCCTCTCCAACCACTCCTCAAAGAGGAGACATCGCCACAATGGTAGCGTGCTCAACAAGTAACTACCTAACCTATCAACTGAGAAATAAGCTCAGAGTGAATCCCCAAAACTTCGCGAATACTGCTTTTCATAGAATACGACTATGGATACTTGTATTGAATTTGAGTCCAAACGGGAGCGGGCGGTTCCTGCGGTACCCAAGCTGAAGGATAAGATAGCGCCTTCGGTTTTTTTTCAATGCGTTGATATTTCTTATGCTGTAGGTGCGGTGGCTAAATATTCTGACTATGACTTTGAATAATACGTAATGAGTCGCTCGATTTGCCGCCCCCTTGGACGTGCCGCCCGCGTGCTGTGCACGCCTTGCACGCCCGCTTACGGCGGGCCTGATCTCCAGTATGCGATAGATCGGTTAGGTATTGGGTAATAATTGGGCCCGTAAGCCAACAACATCACTCGGCATTTTGAATAAATTTACACTAGAGCGAAAAAAACAATTAATTTAGTGTAACCAATGTACCGGGGCGCTGCTGTGACAACTATTTAAGTGTTGCCTAAGTTTGCTTGATCGCCAAGTATAGTTTAATCAGTTCGATCGGTGACAAAGAGTTCTATTTCCACCACATTCAAATTGTCTGTTGTACATAACTGGCAAAAACGACTTGAGCGGTGTGGTTTGCTAAGGGACGATATTAAAAATGTATTTTTACAAAAATATAACACCACAGGATCCATTCTCGTGTTTTAAGGAGCGTTAGCATGGCGTCACAGTTGCAATCTGCCAGAAACACTTCTGATTTCCCAAATATTTTTGACATTGACTGTCGTTGAGATGATGTTTCGATTGTGAAATCATGAATTCAGAGAAATTCAGAGGTTTAGGTACATTAAGAACTCCCACATCTTACTGGTTATGTCTGGTCCCATGTTATAAAGGCCGAGCCTATTCTATTGCCAATAATCAGACCTAGAGCCAAACTCTCGGCTGTTACTGAGAAATTCCGGATGGAAATGTAAAGTACCTATAACTGTCCAACCCAGGAGAAGGATCCATCCAGCTCATGTTCATCAGCAAAATTTAAGATCACTGGAGCAAGAAAATATTTAAATAAAATAAGCAATAAAAAATCAAATACTGGTATTCAGCTGAATCCGGCTTGACTGGGAGCCGACCCCAATGTAGTTGGGAAAAGGCCAGGCAGATGATGATGAAGCAATAAAAAATCAGACACCTAAATTAGTAATTAACACAGTTCTAAATAGGTAAGGTCTGGAATTAAGAGATAAAATCTCCAGGGAAACGCTGTGCCTATCGCTTTCTAAATCAAGACGATTCAAACCCTTGATATAGCTGCCTTATATCTTCTCAGATTCCAGGCCCTAGTGATTATCTGTGTCATCGATAACTATTTAAATCAAACAGCAGAAATAAACATAACTAAAATGAGTCATCCAACAAAAAAATACTTGAGGAAAAGCACTTAAACTACGTATTATGTTATAAGAATAGCCACAGTACCACCAAGATATCTTATTTGTAAAGTTACGCGGCCATAACAGTAAATTAGGTGGCATAATAGAACGAAGGCGGAAGCAGGCTGAACAGGCTAATGTCTGTGCCTCGGAGGAAAGCGAAATGCGGCAAAATGGCGGCGTCGGACGGTCTGGCGCCAAAATTTTCCCGCGCGCGACTTTGAAACGTCAAAACTAGGAATTTTCCTCCAAATTAAACTGAATTCTATTCCTGATGTGTAAGGTTGAATTTCTTGTGGCAGATTTATGCAGTTCCAGTATTGACTTTTCATTATACGTGGTATGCGTTTGGCGCTGTATTATTTCATTCGGTAAACGATTTTCCACCTTCGGAACAACAATATAGAGTTAACATTATATTGTACAGTTAAAATTCGCTACTGTAATATTTTTTCGTTGGCGAAGCATTGTCTGGGTGGCGCCAAAACTACTTAATGGTTACTCAACCGATTTTGAACTATCGGAAGTGGGAATAGGCTTCGTTTTCGTGAAGTTTTTATTAAAAAGGGCTGCTCCTGCTTTGAAAAACGTGTAAAAGTAACATTTTTGCTACTTTTGCTATGTATAAAACTTATAAAAGTATACTACATATTTTTTTTTATCTTTATTTCGCTATGTAAGGCTGGTGTTACATTTCTAGAGTTCAAAAATCGACTTTGCAAGTAATTATGAATATTTATTTTCGAGTAACACGCGGCGATAATACTTTTTCAAGCTAGGAAAGTAAGATTATGCTTGTGAACTAGTCACTCTGGTTTCGTGTTCTTATTTGCCAAGCCAGACCAAAAGGACACATTATTTTAACACTACGCAAACAAATAACTTAATATGTATATTTGTAGGTAAATGGCTGGGTCAAATAGCTTAACGTGCTCTCCGGGGCACGGAGGACTCTCGGCATGTTAAGATGGTCACCCATCCACAAACCGACCAAGCAGAAGAAGACCGGCAAGAATGCCAATTTTACAGAGCCATATTACGATGGAACCAGATTCTCAGGAAGGGTGAGTCATCTGTCTAGACTGCTACCCTCGCCGTGGGGTGTCTTGCTAACAACCAGATGGGAAGTTTATAGGTGTACAATATCATCTACTGGTACTTATATTATTGCCTATTTTAAATGCGCAAGTTTGGATGGATGGCAAAGTTCGTTTGTGTCACATTTTTCATGACTGCTCCGCATTTTTTGGTCTTAGAAAGAAGAAAGAAAGAAAGAAAATACATTTATTTGGCACATACAGATACACACAATGTAGACACAAATAAAAGGAAACTAGCGTGATGATATTATTATATAGCCTATAGCCTTCCTCGATAATTGGGCCATCTATCACTAATACAATTTTTCAAATCGGACCAATAGTTATAGATTAAAAGAAAAATTAACCTGCCATTTTGTTGACGGCCATATTGGATTTTCGTTTTATTTTCATAAAGAACTCTGTTTTACTAATCAGGCCCTTTCATTTGTTATCCATACTGGGGAAGTACTAGATAAAATACATATTAGCCGCCATTTTGTAGAGGCGGCCATCTTAGAATTACAATGATATCGAATGTATTAAATTATATTGTCATCAGAACTAAAGCTGCGTACCAAATTTTATTTCAATCCGTCTACAGGAAGGGGTTCATCTTTTTCAATAACTTGATTTGACCCAAACAAATAAATAAACAAACCGGGCAAGCTAAATTAAACCGTTTCGGACACGGAACCCTGTCGGGAACAGCAAAATTTTCAATTTTTGGAGGATAGAGAAAGTTTACTACGGTAAATTAATTATTTAAGATTACCTTTTGCCATTCATTTCATTCAAGAATAGGAAGCACCATCGCCGAGTCGCCACAGATTACTTTTTATCCAGGATAATTGCTAAAATTTGATTGCGATCCTTGAATTGGGTTGTGCCTGCCTACATACACAAGCTGCTACTATTTTGATCCGAAATTTGCGCTGTCTTGTACCATTAAAGTAGGTACTAGCGTGTTGGGGATAACTGAGTTTTTAGGGTTCCGTACCAAAACGGGACCCTATTACTAGACCTCGCTGTCTTTCCGTCCGTCTGTTTGTCACCGTTGCTGTATCTCAAGAACCACGATAGATATAATAGGTACTAAAAACAAAATAAAATAACAATTTAAGGCCTCCCATACAACAAACGCGATTTTATGCTCGACTAGCTTCTGCCCGCGACTTCGTCCGCGTGGAATAGTTACTTTAGCCCCAATTTGAAACTCTCAGCCCGACCGATTTAAAATTGATAAAGTTTCATACAAACTTTTATCCCCCATTTTATCCCCTTGGGGGTAGAATTAATCAAAACCCTTTCTTAGCGTATGCCTACGTCATACATAACATCTACCTGCAGCCAAATTTCAGCCCGATCCGTTCTGCAGTGGTTTGGGCTGTGCGTTGATAGATCACTATGTCAGTCAGTCAGTCACTTTTGAGTTATATATATTTAGATAGATAATGGCAACAGGTAGGCACTTGAAATATTGAAAACGGGACTACTGTTGTTTACATAGCCAATGGTATGGAACCCTTCGTGCGCGAATCCGACTCGCACTTGACCGGTTTTTATATAAACACGTGGCAAAAGTAGTCACGTTATACAATTTTAGAGAGACTACTATAAGTGCATCACCTTTATTTCAAGTAGGTAAACTGCCTCAACCGAGAGATGACTCAAGACATTTGTGCAGCTTGAACTTAACGACGCTTATTTCGACAGGTATGGGTACTTTTTTTTTTTAGTAAAAGTTTATTTGAAGGATTCATTCGTACAATCGCACATGAGCTATCAGGAAAAAGTCAGTTTGCTATCCGGAGCAGTGGTGGCCGAGTGGTAACGGCTCCGACTTACGAGTATTAGGTCGCGGGTTCAAACCCTGCCAGGCGTATTACTTTGAGTAGTTAATTTCATCACCACTACTCTCAAAACGGTGAAGGAAAACATTGTGAGGAAACCGACATGTCCCAGAACCAAAAATTCGAAGACATGTGCCATTCACCAACCCACACTGGGCCCGCGTGCTGGATTATGGCCCATTCCCTCTCCTAGAGAGGTGGCCTGTGTCCCAGCAGTGAGAACGTTAAAAGGCTGATTATGCTATCCTGAGTGGAATGGATCCAAGTTATCCGAGTCAAATCTTAGCAAGTTATATCTAACGCATTACAAAATACGGACTCAATATCGAGTCAGTGTGTGTATACAAAAGCTATAAAACAGTCTAATTTATTCTTCATATCAAAGTTCGGTATCGGGTCAGTCTACATTTGCATGCATTTTTGACAGTTTCCGACAGAAAACTGCGACACTGTGACAGAAAGCGAATGCGAACTTTGCTTAAACAGAAGAATTGGCGCTCAGCTCTAAAGCCCTTATTTACTCTATCCAATTTTCTAGTTAGATTTCCTAAAAACACGGAGCTAAAAGATTACTCTGGCTTATATAAAAAGATAGAAAGAATACGTTGATTTGGGCAAGTAGGCCATAATGATAAAAGTTCCCTGGAAAACAAACTCATCTCAGAAATCGAACTAACATCGACCACTAAAAAGGTATATCTATAAGTTATGTTGTTTTTCAGCAAACTAAACGGACAGAGAATGAATGGTTCCTTCTCCCCCGAAGAAAATTTTAGATTTCAAAATGGCGTTTCGCGCCCACCTGTTTGTCAGCGCTGTGATTGGTCGTTTGGTTTCCGCGGTCGGATACACCCACCGGTGAGGTGTGTCGAGGGAAAATGCTTATACAGCCTAAGTGGTGTTATTGAAAGTAGTTTTGATAGTAGCTAAATAAAATTGGGGAGAATAATCTCAAGTTTATGGTTGATATTTCAGAAGATGTTGGTTTTGTTGTTTCTTGATTTGAAAGAACTCCGCAGTGCGATTTTCCACGTCTCACCGCGAAAACTTCACAAGACCTCATCAAGATGGAATGACAGTTCACTTTGTACTCCCTCCCACCAGAGTTTTTACGGCGTTTACAGAATAGACAGCCTTTATATCAATTTAAATCTTTAACAATTTACTATGAAGTATCGTTTTGAAGGTATATGTAGGCATTATATGAATACTTATAAATATGTGAGTTGTGTACACGGGGAGGGTTATTTCCTGATGACTGCAGCTACGTATTTGTTAATACGTTTCACCATTTGAACAGTACGCTAGGGAAATACAAGTTTTAAAAATATTCTATCCAAACAATACGATAAAGTATGCAAAGATTTCACATAATATAGTTCATAACGTGGATTAATACCTCTTTTCTATAAATCCCAACAATATCCTCTTGGGATGATCACCGACTTTCACACGGGCGACGTTGCTGGCAATAGCTGGTGTGTATATGTTACGTAAAAAGACCGAAACCGCTCATTGAGCGAAAAAAAGCAGCTCAGAACAGGTTGTGGTTAATTCCAAAATTCAACATCGCAAACGCGTCATGGCTCAAGAAAATGGCCACAACGCGTTGTGGATATGAAGAAATGCCATGACGCATTCTGAGTCCTAACTGATACAACCACATCCCGAAATAAGTATGTTATATAAGAAATGACTCCATATTCTTGGTCACCTCATCTCTAACCATGATGATGGAGCTCGTATTTCTGTTTGCAGGGTTTAAAGGAATCTAAAATGAATGTCAAAAACGCTGTAACTCCTATCGTCCTATTAGAACCTAACTTATACATAACTAGCAGTGCCCCGCTGTTTCACCCGCGTAGTTCCCGTTCCCGTGGGAATACGGGGATAAAATACACTTGCGACCTTCCGGCATGAGTGGCTCTATCGGGAAAGCTCGCAAGATCATTGAGACGCGCAAGCCCCACCACGACGACAACGTGGAGACACATTCGGTGGGGAAATGTCATCTGCCTAAGCTTTATTCTCAAACTAACAGCGCCCCGTGGTTTTACCCGCGTAGTTCCCGTTCCCGTGGGAATACGGGGATAAAATATAGCCTATGGTACTCAGGGTGAATGTAGCTTTCTAATGGTGATAGATTTTTTTTAAATGGGTCCAGTGGGTAGTGTTTGAGTTTATTCGTTACATACAAAAATACAAATCTTTCCTCTTTATAATATTACTAGCTGCTGCCCGCGACTTCGTCCCCGTGGAATCCCCGATTTTAAAACATTCTTTATCGCTGCTCCGCTCCTATTGGTCTTGGCGTGATGATATATAGCCTATAGCCTTCCTCGATAAATGGGCTATCGAACACTGAAAGATTTTTTCAAATCGGACCAGTAGTTCCTGAGATTAGCGCGTTCAAACAAACAAACAAACAAACAAACAAACAAACAAACAAACAAACAAACAAACTCTTCAGCTTTATAATATTAGTATAGATTAGTATAGATTAAGTATAGATTATGTCGGGGTGACCTGAGTTTCCTCAAACTTTATCTTTTTTTTGAGATTTGGTTGCGTCTCTTAGGGCTCAGAATCCGACATGGTATTTCTTCAATTCCACAACGCGTTTGGGCCATTCTCATATGTGACACGACGCGAAATTCACGCTGTGACCTTTTAAAACGCCACAACGCGAATCAATGAGCGTTTTCGTTCCTTGGGCATAACATACAAACGTGATACATATGTATATGTAACGGTGTGCGTCTCTGAACGAAACGCATTCGTTCTGGCCGGTCAAAATTTAAATTTTCGGTTTCTAATTTTACAAACATATTCCATTTTTCCAAACAAATCGTCACGTCACGTCGATCCTGATCTTCTATCAATTAACATCTACACAGTTATGCTGATTATCCTCCGAATAACATAGTTATACTGATTGTGTTTGTGATCTAATAGAACTATTTGTAATATGCACAAGTCAGTGCTGAGTTTATCATTAAATACTAATTGTAATTCCTGATCCTGTTTTTCCTTACTCCATCAGGTCTCCAACCTCACAGTATATACATAGCTTACAAGGGAAGGTCTCTAGTTTATAATTAAGGGAGTTAAACATTAAAAATAAACCCAAAATAACTTGCTGTTTTGTGCAAGTAGCTGTTAGTTTTTATTATGTCGTACCAACTCCTCTCGTCATTATTTGTCTTGAACAGTATCTCCCCCACATTTTATATGCGTCGCTGAACTTATTCTAATTGGCGAACCACAAATTATTATTGCAGTAACGAAATGTTCTTTTTAATGACTTGTTGTGTTAATGTTTGGGGTAGTTTTATTTTTTATTGTCTGGCCTCATGGCACAAGATTTTTTATGATTCGGCTTCATCAAGTTTATGTAATTTGACTTTTTATTTTTAAATCCATTGATGCAGATATACTCGGGCCCAGTTTTGATAAAAAAGTAATATTGCATTATGAGGATTTGAGAAAATGATCAGTTAATGTAGGTAGGTAGGCCATAATCACACAAAATCAAACTGGTTGATTTATGTGTGAATTAAAAATGCATTTTTTTGTGTCTTGTATTTTTTTTTTCTTTTTATTATTTCAATATTTGTAAATATGTGAGTGCCATGAGCATGAGATATTTAGAAGTTTACCTCTGCTGGTAATACTTTGTTCTATAACTAGTATACTTGGTGCATCGTCCTCACATATATGAAGTATTTTTTGTATTACCAAATATTATAAAACATTGATTTGAAAAGAGTAACTATAGAGTTTCTTGTCCGTTCTTCTCCATAAGAATCTACCTTTGCGAATGGACGCTAGAGACACTTAATTATGATAATTTTTATTGATGACGTTCAAAAGTGCCGTTAATGGCCTAATTGAAATAAACGTTTTGACTTTGAACATAAGAAATTAAAAATATGATACTTCTTAATTTGCCATAATATATGAAAAAATAGTTTTGTATGCAAGAAATCTTTAGTCACTCTACACCAATATTATAAAGAGGAAAGATTTGTATTTTTATGTGTGTGTTTGTAATGATTAACTCAAAAACTACTGTACCGATTTCAAAAATCTTTCACCATTAGAAAGTTTTATTTTATCCCCATAATTCCACGGGAACGCGGACTACGCGGGTGAAACCGCGGGGCGCTGCTAGTTTCTTATAAATCCGTGTCTTACTAAGAAAAAATAGTTTACAGTTTCATTATTTTTACAATCTTATGGCGTTTGTAATTTTCCGGTTACATATAATATTACTTTCCACAATTTGATAATCTTTTAGTTTTTATCAAAATCGGGCTAGAGGTACCTTGGCCAATTCAAAGACAATTAAAAAAATCGTCCTGTATACCAGACTTTTGGATGGACTGCACGAATTTTCATACCGGAAAAACAAACGTTTCCGAACAAGAACCGCAGCAGAACCGCGAGAGAAAGAATTGTAAAAATACGATAAATATTCAATGTTATGGTGTCTTCCAAGAGTCTGTTCCCTTCTGCACCACGCATGAGGACACAAGAGTACCACACACCCCTGCAAGTTATAAATCACTGCAATTCTGCACAATTTTATTGTTATTTGTTACTTATCGAACGCGCCAATCGCCATCTTTATTCCGTTCGGATACGCATCCAATTTGGGATGTCGTTTTCAGATAATTTAGTTTTTTTTTTATTGAAAAATATATGTTTGTCATATTTATTGTAAGCCATGATTTTACCCACTATATTGGGTTGGTACTACCTAGCCTTTTCCCAACTATATTGGAGTCGGCTTCCAGTCATACCGGATTCAGCTGAATACCAGTAACGTGTGTGTAACGTGGAGCGGCTGCCTACCAGACCTCCACAACCCATTAACTGGGTAACACGGTACTTCTTAGCAAGACTGGAGTCAGATTTACTGGCTTCTGATAATCCGTAACGACCAAAGATCTACAAATGACATCCGGGACCAATAGCTTAGCGTGCTTTTTGAGCCACGGAGGAGTCTCGACATGTTAAGATGGTCACCCATCCACAGACCGACCTCAGAAAGCGTTGCAAGGTTAAAGATTGACCCGTGCGGCTGTTATTCTTTAGCCACGAGCTTCTCATTGTAATAGGTCGGACGCCGGACGCAAATCCATTTCATCGACCGTCCATACTTCCCTTCTGAATTAATCAAGTGGAGTGCCTCGACTGGAGTTATGACAGTTATAACTAATACCGCTCAGTTCGGTTATTTATCACTATCTACCCTCGCCTCGGTGAGCCGTGGCTTAACGCTGAGCAAACGTCATTTTCTTAAATTGTTCTAGGGCCGATTTTTGCGTTAAGTGAGTTGCAAATTGTAAGTTGTTTGCCCTATTGTCATGCGGAAGCATGTTTGTTGGATGTTTCTTTCGTTCTTATTATCCATAGCTACATATAACTTCTTTTTATTGTAATGCGAAAAACAAAAAACAAAATGTGAAAAACGTTTTTTTCTTGTTGTTTTGTTTTTCGCATTGAGTCCGATTTTATGAAAAACTACCTAGCTGTTGCCAATAGTAGCTTATAGGTAATCGTCTCCAGGGCTCCATCTATCGATGTACTAAAATTCAACAAAATCGGTTCAGCCATTTAGGTGTGAAACTGTACCAAACCAACAAACTCACTTTAGAATTTATAGCAAATACTCGTGGTTCTGATAACCTTTCTTGTGGGGTCTTGACTCCCTATTATCTATGTACCTATATTATTTTATCTACAAACAAATGCTATATACTTTTATTTGGAAATGCGTCTATAAAAAGAAAACTAACAAAGAATTATATTTCTTTAAGAACTATGGAAGCATTTGTTAGCATGTTCGAAATGAAGCACATCTAATGACGATGACTACCAAAAAAGACAGAAAAGTTATAAATAATTTTGCACACAAACCGTTAATAAATTCGCCCCCTCGTTCACCCTGATTCGTCTCGGTTCGCCCCCAGAGACGCATAACATTTGTTACCACAGCCATTAACAACTTTTTAATTGTTTGTAGTTCGCATAGACAATAAGATTGTCTATGGACGACATGACTGGCGCTGAGGGATCACTTCAGTTTATTAAGATGATGTTTTTTTTTATGGTTTTCCTTTATTTTACGGCCTGATTAATGATTATCTTGGGATCTGGCATAATTAGCAGTTAGTCTTTATTGTTTTTGAGTTTTAGAGAGTCATCGTTAGTTGAGAATTTGTCTTGGGGCTTAAAAACTGCGTAGGAAAATTTATTTTACAAGTAAAACTTTACAAGTCTTATTTATTCAATGCTTAACACACATAAATATGTAGGTAAAGAGGCAGACTTAGTGCCATAGGCATTTTCTATCTGTAAACTTTTCGCTTATTGGGTGATACAGAGACAAATAGGTGCCGAAAGAGGTCAACTCTTAATCTCAACAGTGAGACAATTAGAAACAGAGCCGAGCTAATTGAGCCTGGCACGAGGAAAAACAAATCATTTACGAAGATTTTTCCCAACCATTTTTATTTGACTTCCAGTCTAGCTGAATTTAGCTGAATACCAGTATTTTACTCACGCGGAGCGAGTACCCGACCTATCACAATCCAGTTACGCAGTACCCATTACACAAAACAACAAAAAAATCTTGCAGAAAGCAAGTAAGCATAAAGTCAATGATTCGTAGCTCCCAGCATTATATCTAATCAATCAATACCAACAAAGAGCCGTGACTGGCATCCCCCGCACACACACAGATTTGTAGGTATATAGATATTAATATTTTACATAAGCTTTGGAACTAACAATAAAACTTTATGAGCGTGTCTTACGGTTACAAATTGTTCTTAGTAGGGTGACTGTGCGATCCTGCTAATGTCTAGACTAATATTATACAGAGTTTTATTGTTTGTTTCTTTGATTTAAACTTATGTAGCCCAAATTGAAAAATGCTTTTCGTGTTAGGTAGTCCATTTGTTGAGGAAGGTATACCAATTACCAATAGGATTGGAGCATCATGAAGAATGTTGCGAAAACGGTTTCTCTCTCTCTCTATCTCTTATGTGACGCCAATAAGTAGCACGGGTCATCTAGTTACACATAAAAGTTTCGATTGTTAACAGAACGGAAGAGAAAGTGAAATTGATTGAGTCAGGCGTTACTTTGCGGAAATCCATTTTTAATTTTAAATTGAAAACAATATATCTAGTTTTAATTTCCGCGAATATTAGTGGGTTGCAGGTATGCACCTCCCTCCCGCCCGCTATATTATGCACATGCAAGATTACAAGGCAAATGCAAGGATTTTATGCACATGCAGGAAGGCAAAGCAATACCCAACACCATTACCGACACGTGTTTCGCCTCTCCACGAGGCATCCTCAGGGGACGTGTTGACTCGCTGACCGTTGAGTTGTCGTTGGGTTGCATACCTGCAACCCACTAATATTCGCGGAAATTAAAACTAGATATATTGTTTTCAATTTAAAATTAGAGAAAGTGAACAAATTGTAGCGATTAGAATAATTTTAAAATGTATGAAATAGCATAACAAACGAATTAGGTGTACTTCTATTACAGTCAGTGGCATAATTTACTTTGAAAATCAATTTCACGGTGAAACCCGAAACTATTGTAAGTGAACTTGTACTTTTAATAAACTATCACTTTGCCCGCGTCTTCGTTTGCGCAGATTTAGTACAAACAATTTCCATCCCCGTTTTACCCCCTTAGAAGTGGAGTTTCGTAAAATCCGTTCTTAGCGGATGTCTACACCCTATAAGGAACCTACCTGCCAAATTTTAAGTTTGTAGGTGTTATAGTTTCTTAGATTTCGCTTTTATATACATTTATAGATTAAAATATGAGTATAATTTCACGTACTAATCTGCGTAGTTCTTAAATGATTGAAGTAACCAGATACATGTAATTTATTTATTTATAGCTAATCATCAAACACCTAGCACGACACATGAGCTACATTTTGGAGACAACGGCATTCTTAGTTTTCGAAAATGATCACTATATTGAGTCAACATAATCATCTGCCTACCTTTATTCTCAACAATATCGGCATTCAGTCAAACCGGTTCCAGTTGAACACCAGTATTTACGTGGAAGTACTGCATATCTGACCTTCACAACCCACCGACACTATTTTAGTCTTTGCAACCCACTACCTGGTAACACGAGACCTCGAATCTTGGCAAGACTGGAATCAGATTTTCTCTCTTCTGACAATCCGTAACGACTTTCAAAGATCTACAAATGACAACCGGGACCAGCGGCTTAACGTGCTTACCGAAGGCCCCCATTCCATACCTTTAAAAAAAATATTATTAAGTGCCAAGAAATTAAAAAAATAAATGTAAAAGTGAAAAGAAACGTACGCAATGGTCACCCTAGCATCCTCTCCCCGGGCAGTGACGCAACGCCCGGAAGTAGCGGAAGCGGTGCGATCTGTCAACGGTTCCGCTGAGCTTGCACATTTTACTTGTGATGTTTGTGACTTTGTGCACAATGCCGACCAGTGACAACGTCTTTTATTTTGCGAGTCTTACTTTGATGTCTTTTGTTGTTAGTTGTGTTTTGTTTTGGGAATAACTGTCTTTATTATATAGTCCAACATTCCAGCGCCAAATCAACTGCAACACCATCGGAGCATCAAATTGTCAAAAAAGCTTGGCTTAAATTGAAGTTTTTGTGGTCGAGAGAGCAAGCAAATGCGTAAACGCGCTCAGCTAAAATCATCTCTCGAGCACGAACATTTCCATGTTTATGCATTTTCGTCAATTAGACAAGCTTTCAGTGACGTTTTCGTGCTCATTTTGACGTCATTTTTTTATGGACCACTCGCAGTTCAGCACACTAAGCATACTTACTGCTTAACCAGACTATCCTGTGGTGGCCTGAAATTAATTTAAGACCCCCAGCCAGGGCTAAAACTAAACT
Source organism: Hecatera dysodea (assembly GCA_905332915.2). Lineage (NCBI taxonomy): Eukaryota > Metazoa > Arthropoda > Insecta > Lepidoptera > Noctuidae > Hecatera > Hecatera dysodea. The sequence continues at coordinate 11,740,813 of HG995314.1, read as the reverse complement.
TACAAACTAAATGACTGCTCGCTAAGAACATCCTCTGTGGAACACGGGCCTCGGTTTGACGGTGTCATTTGGGCTGCTGCCCAGCAAGGGACAGGCTGGGTCAACTCATGTTGCAGTTTAGGATTGGGAATCCGGGCATTCAGTTGATAAGTAAGTTCTGGTTGCTCTGGGATTTTGCTCTATTAAATACTAGCAACGGCCAGCAGTTTCACCTGCGTAGTCGCGTTCCCATAGGAATACGGTGCTGAAAGTTATGTTACTCGCTGATAATGTAGCTTTCCATTGGTGAATTTAAGTTTAGAATCAGTCTAGTAGTTTTATATTGTTCAAGTTCTAATATCAAAATAAGTAATTAATTCATTATTCGATCAACAGACGGCGTTGTGCAAATACGTCATCTTTCTAAACCTCGCTGTTAAGATTTTTCGGGCTTGAATGACCCTCCGTGGTAATTGTATGATTTTCAGTTCAGTTCTGTTCTGTAGTGTAAGTTCAAAATTATACCTATCATGGATACTCAGATTTTTATTTAGCACCATGAAGTATCAAGTATTAGATTGAGTGCCGCGTGACCAGATCTAACATTGGTCCTTCGAGCCGGATCGTAATATTGGATGGATTACCTAGGCTGTTCTTAGGGTTAGAATGTCTCTATGGTGGGATCGCTACAGTTCGGCATGATGTTCTGTTTTGTTCCGCGCAGGGCATCATGTTATTGGATTCTCCATATGTATTTTGTGGGTATCAGTTCGGTATATAGACTTGCGCTACTGATGCCAAGAAGCTCGCCCCGTATGTCACCGGAAAATAGCAGACTCCGTCAGATAGTAATATTTTTTTATTAGATTATTATTTTCAACATGTTATAAAAAATCGTTTTGTATACAATAAATGCCATCCAAATTCAATAGTTTCCATTATATAGTTCACAATCTCACGACATTTTCAATGTTTCGGTAACAAATGCATATTATTTAATTTTTTTAGTTTTAGTCAATAAGTTGTTTTCTTTTAAGTTTGTCTGTATATGTATATATATGTATGTTTTTTATATATATATGTATGTATATATATGTTTTTTAGTTTTTTTTTTGCGTCTTTTCTGGCGGAATAAACGAGTTTTTCTTTCTTTTCTTTTTCTTTCTTTCTTTCATATATACCTACTAGTTATACGTGAGCGCGCTATTTACATTTCTGCCTACACTATAAAGCAATACAAGCTTGATGTTATCTCAAATGTCTTCAGCGTAGCAACAAGACGAGGGAGCCTCCTCACATTCAGACCCTATAAATCAGAACCGCCCCCTCGATACGACTCGCCTCATTGAGCAGCCATTTACATACTTCATGATGTACGATGACTTGATATAAATTTCTCTTGAGGAAAAAAGGGGTCTGGAGATTCACTGAGATGCGTTTTGGTCTTGTACGGTACTTGAGCAGGATAAAGCTGTCGCTACTATGAGTATGAGTTTTGTGGTTGGATGGTATAAAGACCCTGACTATAGGGAGTAGTCTGCGCTGCCTTTGGACCTCTGTAATGTCAGAGACTTCACAGATGATAGTTGCATTGCACTTTTTGAACTGTTTAGTTTTCGATTAGGGAGAAAAAAATATAATACGAACAACAAACAACAATTAATAAATAAATGAAACAGGTTTAAATCATTGAATTTAATTGTGACTGTTTTTTTATTATTGTAAAATGACTTGTAGGTACTTTAAATGTTAATAATATGAGTCTTTGGTTCTGTAAATAGATGATGGATTTAATTTGAGGGCTGATTATCTGTATCTGTAAAAATTCTGTCAGTTTTTTCACAAATCTACCTTTCTAAGTTTGATAAACTCAAGTACTATGTTACCCAGTCGATTTCTTTCACCATTAGAAGAAGTACTATGTTACCCAGTTAATGGGTACTGGTAGGTAGCCGCACCACGTTAAATACTGGAATTCAGCTAAATCCGGTTCGATTGGAAGCCGTTGGGAAAAGGCGAGGCAGCAGGTGATTCTGTAAGATCTCGACGTGACAACTTTTGTTTAGTGGACTGTCAGTCCATATCTTAAAGACAGAAAAACTGTTCAGCAGTTCACTATAATTTTCACCGTGAGTTGTTAACTGAATAGCCCAGCAGATATGTCTCAGTTACAGGTAACCAACCCTTTTTTTTTTGGATGGGAAATCATCAAATGACTTGTCCTGCTCTGGGCGGAGCGGGAGGGAGTGTCAGACTCTTACTGACTAAAACCCACCCGTGATCCTTCTAGTGCCCTTTACGTTCCAGGACCGCGGTGAGTCTTTCGAACAAATTCCTGTACCCTAGCAGGCACTGACCCTATGGGGCCCCGTCTTCGTAGCTGACGGCTCTTTGAGGCGCGCGTGGAACACGACGCGCCGTCGACTCGGGCCTGGTTGCTATCGGATAGCTCGCCATCCGCAGGCCCGCGCCTACGGTGGTCGGGAATCGCCCTGCGTTTCCCGACGCTCGGGGCGTCTTCTTCTGTTGGGACGGCCGGGGCGTGAGGTTTTCCTCTCTCGCACGCGTTCCGCCTCCTCCTTGGAAAATCTGAGCATTGCCCTCTCCATTGCCCTTTGGGTGGCTTTAAGCCGTCTGATGAGGTCCACTGAGAGCGACCACGTTTCAAGTCCGCGTGTCACCGCTGGCAACACGAAGCAATAGTTATTTAGTAACAGCGAAAAAAAAAACAACGCTAAGTAAAACATTCACCACAGCATCATAATTTATAAGTACAACGAATGACAGTCGCGAATTTGTCTTCCCCTACGCTGTTCACGCATGGCCGCGCCGCGAGTTGTCGCTATACGTCGTCCGTCTGTGTGTCCGGGGGGTCGAGGACTACACTAATTGTTATATATGTCTTTAGAAAAGTTGATAGCGGAATGGTGAAACCTGAAGCGTTTAAGAGCGTATACGCCAAACGGCATTTCATGCAAATTTTCAAGTCGTTATTTTCCGAAATTACTGAACCGATTGTAATGAAACTTCACACATCTAAGCAGGATACATAGGTCTAACTTAGTTAGTCTAACTTAGTTAGTTAGCTAAATAGTGTTAAAGTTAAATTAGACCCATTTTAAATTTTCCATGCAAACATTTTCCAGTTATCTTTTTTTAAATAACACATTTCGAAAATGTTTTTAACTAACTTTTTAGACCTATGTATCCTGCTTATATGTGTGAAGTTTCTTTAAAATCGGTTCAGTCATTTCGCAAAATAGTAATAAAATAAAATACTTTAAATTTTGTATGAAATGCGGCGTACACGCTCTTAAGTTGATTTCAAAATCGATTTAATCGTTCTAAAAATAAATATATACGTTTTGTTAAGATCTTTCGATACGTAAATGTTATTTTGGTCTTTATTTGTCACACAATCTACCTCCTTTGCGAATAAAATCCATTCGTTCATCCATATACATGTATTAGGACCAATTGTCAGTATGTTTTCAATTCCTGCTTTTATGCTGAAAATCTTGATTAAATGACAATGAGCCAGTTTTCGAATTGACTATTTGAATTTAAAACGTGTCAAAGATTTTTTTTTTCACGCACACACGCCGAATTAATATACATGTGTGTCTGTCGGTGGTATCGTAGCTCCTAAACGAATGAACTGTATTTGATTTAGGTCTCTCTGCCTTTTTTTTTTTGGATGGGAAATCATCAAATGACCCCTCCCGCCCTGGGTGGAGCGGTAGGGAGTGTCAGACTTTTACTGACTAAAACCCACCCGTGATCCTTCTTGTGCCCTTTGCGTTCCAGGGCCGCGGTAACTCTTTCGAGCAAATTCCGCAACCCTAGGTCTCTCTGCATACGTCTGTGTTTTGGACGCATTCAACCCTGATCTCTTCAAAGTTAGAGTGAACAGGCTTCTTCTGGGTAAGCTCATTCCATCGTCGACTTTGTCTCTGTCACCTGCGACCTAGACTAGAGTCAAGAGCATAATTATCCATCTGACAGTAAAAAAAAAGGTTTATGTTTCAAAAGTGATTTGAAATCCGTTCAACTGTTTGAAGATTGAGACAATTCGACGCTTTCTTCAAACAAAACAATCATGTATGTACTTTAAATGTACATAATTTAATACAAAAGATAAATATGTAGGTTAATAGCATACACGTGTGTTAGGTATGCTAAGAATAATGAATGACAATATAAAAATAAAAAACGCTCTTCCTCTCTCCTAATTTATTTAAAGTTTTGCTGTGCCCGACAGGGTCCATAATAGGGTAGGGAAGCCCGGGCAAGAAGCATAGTGCGGGTAAGAAGAATAACTGTTTTTTCTATAAATCTATAATAGATGGCGTTTTGACAAATTTTCTAGTCGTGTCACGTGCGACCGGCAACGCAATGACAGTTCAGTCAAAACAAAATCCTCCAGTGCCTGCAGCGAGCCTTACGCCATTTCAAATAAGACCTATTCCAACTATGGATGCTCCTAAAACAGGCCGCAAACACAAGAGGCAGAAATCAGAAGTGTTGACATCTACTCCCGACAAAGCTGAGCAAGCATTAAAATTTCAGAAGGCAAATAATAAGAAGACCAAGATTTTGGAGTTAGCAGGCCCCAGCAAGACAAAAACTAAAAGACCCTCAGTCAAACAACAGAACAAAAACCCGAAATTATATTATGACTGTTTAGTATGCTGACAAATACACTGAACCACCAGCCGAAGATTGGATTCAGTGTAATCAATGCAGAAGTTGGGCGCACGAAGACTGCACTTCTTATATAGGAGTTGGCAGTTACTTCTTTGATGAATGCGAAGACTGATCTTAACTAATTCAACATTATCCTTTTTGCCCTTGGAGCGTATCCGTTTTACCCGACCCCTCCGGGCAAAAATAATAATTGATACTGTTTGTTAATGCTCATCATTAATATAGAAATCGTTATTTATTTTAAATTTTTGTGATTATTTTCCAAAGATGATTAAACATAGTACAAATTAAAAGTACAAAAAGTTCTATTGATTATCAGATTGTGGTTTTTTTTACATTGTCCCTTAACATATGCGTCTTGCCCGGGCTTCCCCTAAGTCCGTAAGATAGACTTCTCAAAAATATTAGACACGTATTTTTTATTTTTTCACGTAAACGAAAAACGAAGACGATATAGTGCGTTGAAAACTCGTGTGACGTCACTTCTTGCAACGATTTTTACCACGTCGTGATGTTACAAGCCCCCGCTCATGATCTTTGAAGCTTTTTATCTTCGTCAATTTTTAGAAATTTCATAAAGCAAAAACGTGTCTAATATTTCTCGATAATCTAACTGACGGACTAAATAGAATCATATTTTTATTCCTCAGGCAACATCCCTATTGTTTCTATTTCTCATATTTACCATCTGTATGTGTACATTATGGATTGCAATAAACGATCTTGAATCTTTAATGTACTTACCATATTTAACTTAGCTTTTTCCATGTAAGCACTCTTCAAAACTGTGCATCTGAGTAACCAAAAAAGTATCAGTTCAATTTAACTAAGTTCCATTCAGTTCCCCATAGATCAGAGTAACAGCCCTTCGACATAAATCGTTAACTGAGGAGTTAACCGATGTGCGTTAGCGCTGACAGTTAACTGATATTTATGTTTAGTTACATTTGATTACTGTCGCAGAGTGGGGAGCGTTACTAACGTGATTTGATTAGTTTAAAGTGTTTCGACAGTTAGGAATTGAATGGAATATAATTTAAAGCTAAAAACAAAATGTCAAAATAAGTTTTTTTTTTCTGAACAATATAAGTACACTGTGTAGATTTTTACAAACTTTCTAAATGAAAAAGAGCTACGAGCTACGGCGTAGCATTAACTGTGTACTCTTCGCCTAATATAAAATAAATAAACGGCCAAGTGCGAGTCGTACTCACGCCCGAAGGGTTCCGTACCATTATCTATAAAAACGAGAAAAAAATGTCTGTTGTATCTGTATAGGAGCCTCCTTAAATATTTATTTTACTATGTTTTAGTATTTGTTGTTGTAGCGACAACAAAAATACAACATCGGTGCAAATTTGAATCCGTTGAAAAGGTGAAAAGATTTAGGCATAATTTACGAAATATATATATATATACAGTGTGAAATTTTAATTGTTGTTTTCCCGAAGCGAAATGAGTTTGTATCGGTAATACAATCGATTTATTATATAAAAAATATAAGACTCCATAACTGGCAGATTAACAATTGTGATAAACAAAACTCGAAAGCGACTTGAACTAACAGTACTGCATCGCGCGATATGTAGGTACGCGGCGGTACGTGCGTCTCATGTAGGTATCTACCTACTTTATGTCTAGTGCACTACTATTAATTCTCGCTCTTTCGAGTTTATGAACACTTTTTTAATGATTTGAAAAAAAAAACATTTATTTTTTTAGTTTAACTTTGTGTTTCGATAGTACTACTGATGGGTAACCGTCCTGCCGCGGGAAAACAACCATTAAGATTTCACACTGTATATTTTAATAATTTTATTTTATAATAAAATGATTTATCTACAGCAGCAATAATGACCATCCACTGGCCGACCTCGCCCACTGCTGAACGTAAGCTTCTCTTTTCTTGTGCCAATCCCAAACCCTCATCCAGGATAAGAATCCACTTGTAGTTTTATTGTTTAAAGTTTGAGATGATTTAAAGAAAATCATGTCACTATTTTATTTATTTACTAAAACTTTATGTACAATGTTGATACATGAGCGGACTTAATGCAACAAGACATTCTCTACCAGTCAACCTTTGGGTTAAAACAACACTGTGGTAAGTGTACAACAAATAAATAAAATACAAAATATATTTCAGGGACAGAAATTACGAATAATAAAAAAAAAAAACCTGAATAGTTTCGTCCTCGTATTTATTTATTTATTTATTAAAGGCAAACCAACAGCTTCTGTATACAGCATTACATATAAATAATATTAGCAAAAGCATCAGACTTATACAGTCGCTAATAATAGGTCTACCAACATTCAAGTGAGCAAAATAACACTGGCTTATTACTAGCTATTATAATATTGACAAAAAAAAGGTCTAGAATACAATAGGCATGTTTCCTGAGTAAAAAATATATGATTATGTTTAGTCCGTCAGTTAGATTATAGAAAAATATTGAACACGTATTTTTTCCTTTATCAAATCTATAAAAACTAACGAAGATACAAAGCATCAAAGGAGGAGGAGGAGGAGTGGGAGCTTGTGACGTCACGGCTCGCTAAAAATTGTAGCGAGTAGTGACGTCATGCGAGTTTTCAACGCACTGCATCGTCTTCATTTTTTGTTTACGTGAAAAAAGAAAAAATACGTGTCCAATATTTTTTGGAAATCTATCCGACGGACTAATTAGATTTTTTTAGTCAACTACCCTCTGATCAATCAATTCCCTACAAAGCACAAGCTACAAACGATCCAAATTGTTGCTGAACTGTTTGTTCTCGAAGTGGATAGAACTTGTAACCAGACACGTTGACAGTCAACATACAGACAAACACGCACAAACAAGGGGTTACACTTGATACTTGACGGTTGTACAACCGGGAAACTCTGCACAGGGGTTTGTTTAATACAAGAAGTTCCTGTATTAAGAGCGTGTACGCCGTATGGCATTTCATACAATTTTTCAAGTCACTATTTTGCGAAATAATAATAATAATAAATGTTTATTTCAGGCATTATCACCCATAAAGTTGAAATTGAAACTTATACTAAGACTTAAACTACACACATAAATAAACAGTAAATTTCAAACTATAAAAATAAAAGATATGACGGTAAAAACCACCCACCAGTTCACACAAAAGAAGCCAAAACAAACGTACCACGTAAAATTGGTGAGCACATTTATTTTGTCTCCCTCAGTAAATGCACCGTATAAAAATGAAAAAGAAATGACTGAACCGATTTTAATAACAAAGTCTCGGTATGTTACGATGGTTACCCATCCACAGACCAACCTCGGCAAGCGTTACTTAACCTAGAAGATCGACCCGTGCGGCTGTTATAATTTAGCCACGAGCTCCTCACACGAATGACACGTATTTTTACTATTTACCAAATATTCATAAGAGGACTTCTAAAATTACACGCGTTTTAAATAGAATCATATTTATGTTTATCTAAGAAAATTGCTAAAGGTTCTCAACTTGACTGTTTTTTTTGTAGCTGTATTTTGTCAACCGATTTGGATGATTCTTTTTTTTTTTGTTTGAAAGAGCATGTTATGATGCTGGACTGCTAAGTCTGCTACTTCGGAGATAGGCAAGAATAAAAAATCTTTTTACAACAAATACAGCTGACGTCTAAATAAACTAAACTATACAAAATAACTATAATTTTGGAAATCAGTGTCTCATAACCAGAAACAAATATAACGGTTGGTGTGACTAATTTAGTGTAAGTACAATAAATAATATTCTACTCTATCGTATTCCATAGGACCTCAAATTCTTCAAGAGCACAATAGAAAATCGTCTAAGAAAAACACTAAAACCAAAATTATTCTTAATGAGATGACCATAAACTCTCGGATTCGATCCCAGATATCAGATGTCTCCCTCTGCATCTAAATGAGAAACTTCGCCATGTGGTGATGTAATGAGCTATAAAATACGACACTGCAGTTAGCTGATAATTTGATAAGACAGTGGTCAGCCGGGTCAGTGACCTTGGAGATAATTAGAGGGACTTACAATGTAAGGGTAACCGGCGGAACGAAATAACCAAGCCTCCAACATTCGTCCGTATGTCAAGGAATTACAAGAAATATATTTTGTATTTCATTTATTTGTTGTACCTACACCTACCATAGTGTTGTCTTTTTAACCCAAAGGTTGACTGGTAGAGAATGCCTTGTTGTATTAAGTCCGCCCATGTACCACTATTGTACATAAAGTTTAAATAAATAAATAATTAATCCAGAGTTGCGAAATTAGTTCGACGGAGTGACCGCGGCTCTGTAACGCGGCGGGTACTAGGAGGAACACGGGTGGGTTTTAGTTAGTAAGAGTCTGACACTGCCTTCCTATGTGCCCACAGCGGAAGAACTTAATGATTTCCCATCCTTAAAAAAGGAAATTAATTGGTGGAAAAATCGAGAAGAGATAATCTTTGAAGTTATTATTGTGATGTTGTCACACAAAACGTTGTTCGTGTTGGATGGCGCAAATTCACTATGATGTGACTTGCGAGTGACGTCACACGCAATTAGTGCTGTCTCTGTTTATAGGTAATGAGGCTTTAAAACGCTCACAAATTCGTAACGTTTCGAGCTTTTTTAAACAATTTTTCACTGTACCTCAAAATTTTGAGAAACGTTAGTCCAGCCAATTCGCCCGACGTCAACACCATTACATCATCATCATTATATCAGCGAGCAGTCGTCCACCGCTGGTCATGGGCCTCCCCGCGCGTATCGCCACTACAGCCAGTCCTGTGCGTCTCGCATCCATCGGCTACCGCGACCCTCACCAGGACATCGGTCCACCTTGTGGGAGGTCGCGCCAACGCTGCGTCTTTCGGTACGTGGTCGCCATGCCAGAACTTTTCGGCTCCATCGACCATGTGTTCTGCGAGCAATATGCCTTGTCCAGTGCCAATATGGCCGCTGCCACGGCCAGTTCAGTTTGGCGATCCTACACCGCGAGATACGCGTAAATTAAATCTTAAAAATACTGATTTAGTGACGTCAGCAATACATTCAAACATACAAATTCATCTCCAAATCGATTGACTTCGCATCATAAAGTAATGTTCTATGAACCCTTCGGAAACAACATTCAATCTATTTTCTATTCAACGCGTTTGTAATAAAGTCTATTTTACCTTGACTGTCTATCCCTCTGATTAATCTACCAATTTCTAACCTAGTGTCGATGCAGTAAGGTGTGTAATAGCTTGTGTAAAAATATTTGAAAAGATTTTGTTTTTCATTGTGGTTTACAAATGAGGCGGCGAAAAAGTTGTATATTAACATATAATAAATCTATTTGAATTGATTTTCTACGCTGTTTTGAGTGAAAAGAAAATTACTGCCGCACAGTCCAATCTTCGTGGTTCAGCAGCTCTTGCTGACGTCACCGTCAGTCGGTAACACACGCCGAAATTTCTCTGTGTGTTGGAAAGCACGTCTATCGTTGCCAATAATCTGAAGCTGGAAAATCTGACACCAATCTTGCCAACGGGTACCCATACGCCCCAGTTACTAGGATTTAGAGGTCAGGCAGGCAACCGCTCCACGTAAAATACTGGTAGGTACTCCGGATCCGTTTATTCTAGAAACAGAAATGTTACAATTGCTTGGACTAAGCCGCCTCAGAGAAGGATACTTACCCACCTGGCGGCACTGCGGTTTGGTGGATCGATACGTTATTGGCATGTCCTATAACCAAAATTCGAAGACATGTGACGTTCACCAACCCGCCCTGGGCCCGCGTGCTGGATTACGGCCCATTCCCTCTGTTAGAGAGGAGGCCTGTGTCCCAGCAGTGGGAACGTTAAAAGGCTGATTATGCTACGTTATTGGTAGTCTTAGTATATAGCCGAATCAGGTTAGACTAAGCTTAAAAAAAGATAGGCCACAGACTATATTTTAGGCCTGACATGCAGATGACAAAGGTCATATATATCTACAAAAAAAAAACTTTAGGATAGCTGTTAGAACCGTAAGAACGCACCCAAAACTAGACGTCTAGAATAAATGTCAAAATTGTAAACACATGTTCGGAAAACCGCTAAAATCTTTCTATAAACAATTTTTTTGACGAAGTTATGGCTACGTGAACCAAACACGAGATCCAGTCATCAAAATTTTAAGTTAAACACTTTCCTGAAACCAAAAATGACCAACGCCAGAGTCATCATAGTTCTGATGGTTATAATGGTTTTGGTGAGCCTTTCAGCACTTGTAAATTACGTTTGGTGTATGGTAAAAAATGGGCCGGGTTATCAGTATTCGCCTGACCGCAAATGCTGATCCTGGCTTGAGGAGTTTCTTTGTCCTAATGAAAGCACACGATATCATACCGGGGATTTGATTGAAAGGCTTCGTCACGCGGTTGCAGTGACCAGAAATTCTTCTGGTTTGAAGCCATGTTGTGCCAGTATTATATCAATGAAGTGGATTGTAAGTGCAGTTCTTTGCTTGTAAGTTTTCGTTTAAGCAAGCTGGATTCTACTACTGAGCATAAGGTGCCACATCGGATGAACAGTGTTGTTCAGGTTTTCCATCAGGATTTTTCCGGTAAAGCTTCACGATAAAACTGAGTAGTCTGTAGATGCGTAGCGGACTCTGCTGGGCGTAGAATGTGAAATGGAGTAGAATTGGATCAAAATCCACTATGTGAGGATCAATAGGTATTGTATTAGGAAAAGTTCTTTACCCCGAGAGTATTTTATCCTCTTTACATTCAGTCAGACTGGAGGTTATCAACATCTTCTGGGCAGCCTATTCACAACCGTCTTGGGTTTGGTTTCGAGTCTATGCAAGTTTTGTTTTTTATTGTGAAATGGATTTGCTCTTGACTCTAGTCTAGGTCACAGGTGACAGAGACAAAGTCGACGGAATGAGCTTACTCAGAAGAAGCCTGTTCACTCTAACTTTGAAAAGATTAGGGTTGAATGCATTCGGAAACGGACTGCCTGATACCAAAGTTTGAATTTCTGTTAATAAATATTTGTCATCTTCCTGCCCTTGTCCGGTGTTAAATGGGGTTTGCCCTAAAATACAGTTACTCGAAATCCTACCCTAACCATGACCCTAACATTGATGGGAAAAGGCGAGTTCTTGCTAAGCAAATGACTAATTTTCATCTTCCTTACCTTATCTCATGTTACTTAGGGTCGGCGCAAGCCGTTTTTTTCTGTTCTGTCAGCCGTTGCGCTATCACTAACTAATCAAACGACGGATAGCTCAATAAAAACTCAACGACAGCTTCTTGAGCTGTGCTGAAAATTAGGAACGCACCCAATACCAGACATCAGATATTTCTTGTCAAAACCCTTGTCAAAATTACTGTAAACACAGATTCAGATGTGCCGATAAAAAGAATTTTCTTGGCAAAATTATGACAAGGCAAGGAATCACACAAAACCAAGTGATAACGTTCCCATTGATGAAGATTTTAATTTTTTATTTTTAGTTAAAACGAAACATGAAAATCACCACAGTAGTTGTCATTGCCGTGTTAGTGTTCATCTATTTGGCGGCCATTATCACCTGTGTGAATTACGTTTGGGCTTTGGACGTTAAGAATGTGACCGGTGAGAAGTTCTGGGCAGACCGCAAGTGCTGCGAGAAGGCCAGGCACGTAGTTTCTCTGAGCGAGCCTAGCAGGAAGCATGCCTGGAGTTTGGCTGAGCGGTTCCCCTACGTGGTCGCTGTGACAAGGAACACTACTAGCTTGTGGTCTTTTGGTTGCTTTGGCAGTCTTATACTAATGAAGTGGATTGTTACTCCGGCGCATTGCAGGTGAGTGTCCTCATTTACTCTTCACGGAGTTTCATAAAAAGTTTCAAGTCGTTTTAACTTGTGTATGTATGTTTGTTCGGGTGGAATCTTGCTAATCAATTTTGAAGCAGATATCTTCAACCGATTAAGCTGAAATTTTGTACAAACGTTTAGTTTGGGTGACAATAAACGATAAGCTGTCGACATCATTCTAAATCCAATATGATGGACCATCCAAGATGGCGGAATAGTTATTTTTAATGCATTTCCACAATATATCAAATGAAAGGGCTTATTGAGAGTAACTCGAAAAATAATGTGATATCATTCTTAATCCAATATGGCGGGACATCCAAGATGGCGGAATAGTTATTTATTTATTTAGTTACTTCCCAACCAGTGGGGCGATTCTGTGACTGTGCATAGCGACCCCTTCATACGGAGACGCTATGCGAAGCGACGCTATACTACTATCTAACTGTCCCACTGTAGAACAAACGTGTCCGGGCGGAGTTAGGTAGGAGTCAAGTTCGTCCCACCATGATGCACACGCGGTCGGCCTAAGCTTCACTCCAATAACTTTATTTGACGGTACGATTGGCCCAGTGGTTGAGTTATTGACTGCTGCGTTCCGAGTCGCGAGTTCAATACCCACACGGAACCAATATTTGCATGGCCTACAGATGGTTGTTCCGGTTCTGGCTGTTTGTGTATGTGAGTTTATATGTTTGTAAACGCACCCACGATACAGGAGAAATGCTTGAATAGTGCTGTGGTGAGATTTTCACCTGATGGTAAGCGATGATGTGGTCGACGACGGATACCGCTTGCCTTTTTTTGTTTTGGATGGGAAATCATCAAATGACTTCTACCGCTCTGGGTGGAGCGGAAGGGAGTGTCAGACTCTTACTGACTAAAACCCACCCGTGATCCTTCTTCTTTGGCCTGGTCGAAGGAACTTCCCATGGCAAACTCAAACCATTTGTTTCAATTAAACCATGTTGTACAGGAACTTTTACTATGTAATAGTGATGTGAGAACGATGTAGAAAGACGTGCATGATACAGGCATCCGGAGTACCTAAAGGGAACAATTCAAAGTATAATTAATTAAAATAAACCGCGGCCGCTGCGAGATAATATGACCCGTCCCAGCTGACGGAGCCAAACGATGAATGAAACACATACGCCACCATTTTGAGTGAAACTAGAGTGAAATTTGAATGTGAGTTTGTTTGTTTGTTACACTTTCATGCTAATACGGCTGAACCAATTTGGATAAAATTTAGCACAAAAGTAGACCATGATCTGGAATAGAACATACTTTTTAATCCTGTGAGATAACTACCGACCTCCACGCCGACTTAGCCGCGGCAAGCTAGTGTAAAATAAAAACTATAAAACGCAAAACAAGAAAAGGAACGCACCCAAAACTCCGTAGGAGAAAATCTGTCAAAAACGTAAAGTCAGATCAGATTCTAAAACTTATGGTTAAATTCAAGACACAAACATTTTTCTATAAATAAAAAATGAAAGTAGATAAGACGAAAATCATGATCGTGGTATTGATTATAGTGATATTTATCTTAGTAATTTTAATGGGGGTAAAACTGAATACGGTGGCAGAAGAAACCAAACAGAATCCGTCCCAAAACAAATGTCCAAACGTGTTGCGGCATGTGATCACCGTGGGCGATACTGACCCGAACGACACCTTGCAATTGGCTGAGAGGTTCCCGTATGTGGTCGCTGTGACCAGGAACTCCACTGGAGTCTGGGCTTTTGCGTGTTTTGCTAGCGTTATTCTGGTCAAATGGATTGTTACAACAGCTCATTGTAGGTAAGTTATTAGCTGCCAGGTTTGCGGAGTTTGTTCGAATGTGTTACCGCGGCCCTGGATCGCAAAGGGTATTAGGAGTAACACGGGTGGTTTTAGTCCCTAAGAGTCTGGCGATCATAACTTTGTATTGGTTTTTATATTCTAATGCGCTGGTGCTTGTCGTATGGTCCCATTTAAATTTGATTGAGATCTGACGACTGGTATTTGAGTTATCGCTAATAATGCGTGTCTTCAACTACATTGATGATGTTCTCATTCACTCTTGCCGATGTAAAATGAAAAAAAAAATATACGATGGTTTGGAAGAGCATCTTAGTATTTGAAGGTGGTCCCTTTCTAGTTTGGTGAAGATCTGATGAAGAACAGAGATGATAGGAAGCGGAATCTTCTTAATTCAATAATCATAGCAAATCTTCCGGAATTGCTGAGATCGCGTGTCTGTTTATTTTTTTTCATAACCTTCCACTCTTCCCAGTGTGTTGTTCAACCTGCTTTTAACATATGAATCTTATATATAACATTCTCGTGGGGTGTTTTTGGTTGAACTCCTCCGAAACGGCTCGACCGATTTCCGTGAATCTTAGCGTGCATATCGGATAGGGTGGCGAATTGGACAACCATCCCTAAAACCTCTAAATTTTTATTTTATTTTATGTGGCAAAGTACTAAACCTTTTCCCAATATTAATAACCCACCTTGAAAATAATTTATATATATTTATTTATGTTCTCAAAATGGTGACGGAAAACATCGTGAGGAAACCGGCATGTCCTAGAACTAAAAATTCGAAGACGTGTGACATTCAACAACCCGCACTGGGCCCGCGTGCTGGATTACGGCCCATTCCCTCTCCTAGAGAGGAGGCCTGTGTCCCAGCAGTGGGAACATTAAAAAGGCTGATTATGTTATGTTATGTGGCAAAACAACGTTTGCTGGGTCAGCTAGTATATCAATATTTCCTTGCAGGTTGCCGGGACACACACATCGCGCAATCCTTTACTACGACTTTGCCCACAACCAGACGCATTCCTTCCCGATACTCTTCTGGCGACTGCACGAGAAATACAACAGGACCCTACTGAGTCCGAAATACGACATAGCAGTCGCGAAGCTGAACGTCCAGAACTACAAGTTCACGCTGAGATCGGCAGTCTTCGACGAGTCTATTGCAAAGGAGATAGAAGCCAGTGTATGGAAAACCGTATCAACCATGGATAAGAAGTTGTACCTCACGAATCATTTCGAGAAATACGAACTCACTATAGCAAACGCTGGAAGATGCTTCGAGGGTTTTGGGGTCGAAATCGATGACAGCATGATCTGCGTTGACGGCTCGAACTATCAGGAGACGTGTTTCAGTCACAACTTTGGACCTATTTATTCAGGAGACAAAATGGTCGGTCTCTTGTTGGTTAAGCCAACGGATTGTGATATGAAATTGTCTATTTTTACAAATATTTCGTATTATACTAATTGGATTTTGAAGACTACTGTCTGATTTATTTTGTGTTTTTATTTTTTTTTCTTTCTGTTGGATAGGCGTTTTACCTCAGAAGAGCTTGACGCGCAGTGTATTGTGTCGGACACCAAATACCGAAGCGTACATAGTGAGTTCAAATCGAGAGGCCAAAGCGAGTTCATCGAGGCAATATTATCTTCCTACCACTTTATTTTATTACAATTCTACGAATGTCATCAGAATCTTGTTGCTAGGGGCATCACGTCTGGAGGGCCAATAAATATTTCAGCTAAAGAGATAGGAAACATTAACAAAGTCATAGCCAGAGGCAAATCTCCAGGACATGATGGTCTAAGCATTGAACACTTTCAATATACTGGTTCGCAACTCCCTAGGGTCTTATCCATGCTGTTCAACTTTTGTCTGAGACCCTCACCTACGGAGCTGATGAGGACGATAGTAGTGAATATAGCCAAGAGTAAGACTGGGGATGCATTGGATAAAGACAACTACAGGGCGATCTCTTTGGCCACAGCGGCTAAGGTTCTTGATGGTGTGCTTGAGCGTAGAGTGGATGGGAAGCTCAATCCATATGATTCAGTTTGGGTATCGAATGGGTATTGATGTCCACGTTGTTTTGGCGCTCAAGCACACGATTAAGTAACGTACTATACCGACAAAAGGACTCCGCTGTATGCTGGTTTTCTGGACCTCTCCAAGGCATTTGATCTGGTTAACTACAAGATCCTATGGTCAAAATTGCGGTAGAAAGCCCTCATGAGCTAGTTAACCTTCTCGAGTATTGTAACGACCACCAGATTAACCAGGTCAGATGGTCGGGTGCATCGTCTGGTGAGTATGGACTGGAGTGTTGTGTGAGACAGGGAGGTTTGACTTCCTCGGCGCTCTTCAGTGTATTCAGTTCAATTCTTCAGTATTACTGGTATCTGATGCTTTATTGGAGGTAAGATTATTAATAGTATAGGCTATGTTGTTCACATGGTGCTGCTGAGTCCCTCGATTGATGCTCTCAGACAGTTACTCGAGCTGTGTGAACGATACGCCACGGCTCATGGTCTTCTATAAAATGTCAGGAAAAGTGAGGTTATGGTGTTCCGTGAAAACCGACGCCACTTCCTCCTGTTTATTTATGGGATGGCACTTAAGAGTGTCGCGTTTTAATTAACTTGGGCACATTTTGACTGTAGTAGAAGTATAATTACGCTACTTAAAGCATACTGCCAGACTTTTACACCTGCAGCCTGTGAGTCACTTATATACGCAGAGGGCCTACAACGCTCTCCGGCTTTAGTACATAACAATGCTTTTTGGGTGTTACTGGGGCTTCCGCGGTTCTGTAGTGAATCGGGCATGTCTGGCGAGGCAGCCATAGATAGTTTTGAGGCTGTCATGCGCAATAGAACGGCATCCCTAATCCTGAAGTGTGGAGCGGCCAGACTGCCTTTTCTGATGCACTGGTCCCGTAGACATAGCTGTGGCCCGGTGCTGAGGAAATGTAATTAAAGTAAACGTAGTGGTTAAGTTTTATTTTATTTTCTGAGTAATCTTTAGATTCGTTTTAGTGTTAGGTACTAATACAGTTTATAAGTTCTAATTACTAATATAATATGGATGATCTCCGAAATAAATTATTGAATTGAATTGAACAACACCAATTTCAAGTCATTCGTAGTGCGCGTGTCGACTCGTCACTTGGACGTCGACGACGCGACGTCCTCAAGGATGACTTTTGGTCGGAAGGTGTGCTATATTGGCGTCACTGCGACCGGCTACCCGACACCTCGCAGCATAACACGACGCCGTCACTTCGTCTGCAGTAGTTCTTAGTTATTGTTTTTATACTTATGTATATATTGTAAAATATATGGGCCTCAGTTGCCTGAAATAAAGGATTAAAATTAAATCAAATTCAAGCCTTCCTTTTCTCTTTCCATACCTGAACATTTTGTGTGATCTATGGCCATGATTGACTCACAAACGTAACTCCACCTTCGCCGCGGTAGACCCCGACGACAACGTTCTCCCTTAGGCGTCATGTGAATGACCATCATCGCTCATCGTTGTGGGGCACCCACGTGACGTGGCCAGCCCACTTCCACTGTAGCCAACCTTTTTTTTCCCCAGATTCTGCTGTTTGAGCTGTGAAGCGCAGGATGAAAAAAAAATCTTTCAACATTCTAGCGCTAAAAACGGCAAAATAAAACAATAAAATTTTAAAAATATATATCATCCATAATAAGTAGTATGTGTAGCTTTTAAAATCCAGCTACTATAGTAAGAAACGTTGGTAAATATAGCCAATTTCATATCACAATCCCTAGGCTTCACCGCCAGGATACCGACGACCTTGTCACCAGCGTACAGAGGTCCAAACTCGTGGATGAAACAGTCATCATGTTCAGACACGTCAATGCATATCATACTATCGTCCAGTTCCACACCATATCCTTCGAAACACTTCCCCGGATTAGTGATCTTGACTTCGTACTTAGAGAGGTCATTGGTCAAGAAGAGTCTCTTATCCATGGTGGAAAGTGTCTTCCAAATAGCAGCATCTAGACCTGTCGCTGGCTTTTCGTCGAAGACCGAAGGTTTCATGGTGAAGGGGTAGAAATCGACGTTGAGTTTAGCGACGGCTATGTCGAAGAGTGGTGTCGGGTTGCTGATGTTGAATTTCTCGTGGAGGCGCCAGAATAAGACAGGGTATGTGTGGGTGTAGTTGCGGGCGAAGTCGTGGAAGAGGAGCACGCGGTGGGTTGCGCTGGGACGCCTGTGAACAAGGTTTTCTATGGTAAAGACATTTATTTGACTATTAGCATAAAAACTGACAGTAAAAACAGTGCAGGCCTCCCAGCTGCGTTGCGGAATTTGTTCGAAAGAGTCACCCTGGCCCGGGAACGCAAAGGTTACCAGGAGGATAGGTTTTAGCCAGTACTCGTAAGAGTCTGACACTCCCCTCTACTCCGCCCAAAGCGGAAGAAATCGGTGTCCCATCCAGAAAAAAATAAATAAAAAAAAAGACCTCCCAGCTGAGCCAGAAAGGTTCTTTCAGCTACTTATTATGTAGATGGGATCTTGGAACCGGATACAGGCTACAAGCAAAACCGCGAGAAAAATACAAATAAAAACTGCGAAGCGGGGTCTTACCTGCAATGAGCCGAAGTCACTATCCACTTAATAAGCACAATACTGGCAAAGCAAGCGAAAGACCACAGCGATGAAGAGTTTCTAGTCACAGCAGCCACATAAGGAAACCGCTGGGCAACTGGCAAAGACGAATTATCCACTAGATTGATCACCCCCATAGCCCTTGTCTTCGTGAACTGGTGGTAGACCGTGTCTCCCTGGAAGAAGTCTCTTTTTCGCTCTTCTACAGTTATGTCCGTCGCGAATTTCACCATTATACACACAGCCATTATGGCTATTGAAATCAAAACGGTTAGTACTATACATGCTGCTTTCATTCTAATTTGTTCTAAGTTTATTTTGACCGTTATCTTTGAACACATCAACTGTACAAAATTGTTACATTATGGGAATGGTCTGGCGTGAATTGTGGCGTGAATATTTTGTGACAGGTGCGAATGACAGATTAGTGATGGAAGTTTATTATGTAATTACTTGACTTAAAGAGTGTCTATGGGATTTTAGACCCGACTGAAAGGTGTCTTAACTATGAATATCTATGAATATTGACATGACATATCTATGAATATTGACATATCTATGAATATTGACTGGCCATGTGAAAAATATGTATTTTCAAGATTAATGTCACAAACACTTAGCGCTAAATGCTGACCTCATTGGAAATTGTATCCGTCTAAAGCATGGACTTGTCTAAAGTCAAATAGCATGTCGTTCGGAATCAAAGGAATCCGTGGAATCAAAACGTCTTCAGCTTTGTACTTCCTTTTCAACATTGTAGTCTCGATGGCATTGTTCATTAATTTCTTCACCGCAAGTCGGGAGCATTACAAAGAAGTGGCTGGTTTATATTCCGCAACATAATAATTACCGATCCGATTTTTAGTTGCAGATTATGAGGTGGTAATAATACGGTCTATTCCACCGAAATTAAGAACTCCGTCGGATAGTTAACAACATCATCTTGGTTAGTAACGGAATCAATCGATTTGTATGTCACTAACTTGTATGTACTTTCTTTAATATCGACTATTTTTCTTAGCTATAAGTAGCTATTTGTTAATATTACAGTCTTTGTGTTATTAGTTGATTAGTCTGTAAGCCTTCTTTAAAATAAAATAAATAAATTAATTAATTGATTCGTCAGCTATCTCATTTTGAATCTGAAAATTAATCTGGTCGACATTACCGTTTTTTGCAGTCAATCTAACTCTTTCGCTCAACCATACATGATTTTTATAATTCTGTGTGAGGTTTGCGAATACCTTTTCGATGAGTTTGGTCTTTGTTTCAGTAAAGTGACAAATATTGGTAGGAAATGTGACGTATCTAGACGATGAGTCAACAGCGGTTTCACCTGCCTGCGCTTTTTATTCTTTCTGGCACAGTGTTCCTTCTTTCGTCTACTAAGGATCATAGCTTGATGTTAAATAAGGATCTATGGTTCTATATATATCTATCCTGGTATTTTGTGAGTCTGTTCCAGTCCCGGAAATGCTTCGACATGTTTAGGGTTTGCTGGTAACACGGAAAGTTTTACCCCTGAAATGTCCAGCCCCTGAAATACTTCAACATGTGTCTTTCTAGTCTATCTTTAGCGCATTGACGCATTCAATTTTAGCTCCGGAAATAGTTGGCCATGTTCAAGGGTCCTCCCCGGCTTCGCTCGTATTTTTTTTTTTCAAAATTTTCTTTCATAAGAACCTAAAAAATGCAACAAAGAAGAATTAGCGAAATCGGCCCAGCCGTTCACGCATGATGCCGTGACCAAGGGAAATAGGTCAAGGGGGATAGGGATTCATTCCAATTGCTGCACATAAACACACTAATTTTACTGCATGATACACTATCACATCATACATTAAACCGCATTATGCACATCAAAATAAAATTCACCGATCACATTGAACCGATTTTAAAGAAACTTCACACATATAAACAGGGTGCACAGGTCTAAAAAGTTAGTTGAAAACATTTTCGATAAATAGTGTTACAGGTAAATTAGACCCATTTTAAATTATCCATACAAAAATAAATTTTCAGTTATCTTTTTTTAAATAAGACATTTCGAAAATGTTTTTAACTAACTTTTTAGACCTATGTATCCTGCTTATATGTGTGAAGTTTCATTAAAATCGGTTCAGTCATTTCGCAAAATAGTGACTTGAAAACTTGTATGAAATGCCATACGGCGTACACGCTCTTAAGAATACGGAAACACGAGTCACTTGACTCCTGCCAATCCCATCCCGCCAGTGCTGTGATGTTTGTCCTCACGAGTGCGGTGACTTGTCCGAGTCCACAAATATTGACGCGCGGAGAGTTTAGCGCGCATTAGGCTTATTGGGAGATATAGGGGGACTGGATGTGGCAACCAAGTTACGTTAATGTGGACTGGAAATTAATGTCTTGCCGGAGATCTATTCAAAACAAATTGTGAATGTAATTTTTTTAACACATTTACGTGTCCTATTACATAATTCGGAAGCCGCTACTTTGAGCGAAAAGTAAGCAAGTCTTTAGAAACACGTTACTCAATAAGTTAGATTGGAGGAACAACAGGCTGGCAATATCGCATCGTGCGTCGTCGTGTCGTATTACTGGATTAAAACCTCCTCTATATAATCTTATCAGGCTCTCTTTTAAACAGCCTTCGATTTATGGCGTCAATTTACCACCAGCCATTACCATACCTAAACACAAAATCAACATTGACGACCATCAGAAAATATCGAGGCAATGAAAAAGATACAACTGTTAGACCAGGCTATGAAATTAATCAGAAATGAGATTGCGTAAACTTAGAAGTTTGATTTTTTCACTATGCCACTGGGTAGTTGACTTGAGTAATTGATATTAATTTCAGCTGAGTTCCTCCACGCGTTCCTGAGAAAAAGGTCTTGACAGACGGACAAACGGACTAACAAGTGATGCTATAAGTATACGGGTTTGCGTTTTTGCCAGACAGACAGAGATACGGAATTCTAAATACACAAGGAATTAAAATCTACACTTTTCTACAGATTATTTTGAGCGTGTGTAGTTTTTCTCTAGGATAGAACACTGCTCAGGATCACTCTGTCTCATCTAGTGTGCGTATATCCATGTATGTTCTCCCCTTGTGTGGGAGCTCAGCGTATTTGTACAGATTTGCACGGCCGCGGTTCACTTGCCAGCATTAAGTGATATACTTAATACAATTGATTATATTTTGCTGAAGCCCTTTTACTTTCCTGAGGGTATGTCGAACTATAAATATGAATTATGAGAACTTTCACCCGCCAATCTTGTGCAAAGCTTTTTGTTATTTGCAAAGTGCTTGTGATGAAGTTTTATAGATTCGTTCTCGCTTTTTTTACATTTTCTTCGAAATAGTTTCTTAGGTAATTGGACGCAAATAAGCGATTCAACTACAGCTTAAGCTGTATGAAGGACGATTTTTTTTATCTGTAGTTAGTTTTCGTTAATGTGCGTCTATATATTATATTATGTATGTACTGTTTATTTAGCTTGACTTATTAACACATTTTGACGAATTTTGTATAAATAGTTATAATACGTTAGCCAATGGGTAACTACGGATAAAAGAAAATCACCATCAGGGTGAGTTTTTATATACTTAGAACAGTTAATTGAACCAATAGTTAAAATTTCGTTTTACGATCAGTTAATAGGTCCTAGTATTTTATTTGATAATTGAGTAAAATAACAATCTGAGCTGATGGAAAATCATGCTTGCCTAGAATTAAACTCGTCCGCTATTCTTTGCAGATTAATTTCAGTGTGGAATCCAAGACAGTTGAATCGCATTTTTGAGTTTCTTGGCCGTTTTTCTCCATAAGAATCTACTTTTTGCGAATGGACAACTAAAGTCACTATAATATTTTTATTTTCAAACTGTTTTGATGTTCATAAGTGTCTGTTTTGATGTTAAATGAATTGACTGTGACTTTGTTTCTCCGAGACTATTTTGGCTATCGACAATCGATCGTCCTCACCCAACATAGTTGTCGCTCCCCAACAACCAATAAAATAGCAAAACCCAATCAAAACATTGTAAAATAAATCAGTTTCACCATCAGATAACGCGGTACAATAGTGTAGGGACGAACAGTCGTAATTTAGTGTTATCTATTGATGTGTCTCGGTATAATGTAGATACATACATACAAACACACATAAGATACGTTTCGAGATGGACACCCCGTCGAGAAAGTACCAAGTTGACTTGTAGGTTTGGGGTGAGAAGAGGTCGTATTGGGGTATTTTTTTGTCAAGTTTTTCTTGATCAACTTCGTCATCCACAGTAATTCAAAGTCAAAGTCAAAGTCAATTCATTTATTTCAACTAGACCATTAACGGCACTTTTGAACGTCAAAACAGTTTGAAAATAAGTATACAGTGTGAAATTATTATGGTTGTTTTCCCGGAGCGAAATTAGTTTGTATCGGTAATACAATCGATTTATATTTATAAAAAATATTAGACTCCATAAATGGCAGATTAACAATTGTGATAAACAAAACTCGAAAGCGACTTGAACCAACAGTAGTGCATCGCGCGATATGTAGGTACGCGGCGGACGCGGCGGTACGTGCGTCTCATGTAGGTATCTACCTACAGTACCTACTTTATGTCTAGTGCACTACTATTTATTCTCGCTCTTTCGAGTTTTTGAACACTTTTTTAATGATTTGAAAAAAAAAATAACATTTATTATTTTTAGTTTAACTTTGTGTTTCGATAGTACTACTGATGGGTAATCGTCCTGCCGCGAGAAAACAACCATTAAGATTTCACACTGTATTATAGTGACTCTAGTTGTCCATTCGCAAAAAGTAGATTCTTATGGAGAAGAACGGACAAGAAACTCCATAGTTACTCTTTTCAAATATGTATAAGTTTTACAATATTTTGTATACATTAGCCAATTGGTTATATGTGAGGACGATGCACCCGAATAAAATTAAGTACTATACTATTAACAGGTACAACAAAGAAACAACAGCAGAGGTAAAATTAATAAATTTGCTAGTCAGGGACATAGTACTCACATATTTACATTTTACAGCATGGTGGACAAATAATCAAATAACTCATCCCGCTCTGGACGGAGCGGAAGGTAGTGTTAGACTCTTATTGACTAAAACCCACCCGTGATCCTCCTGATTTCAGGGCCGCGGTGAGTCTTTCGAACAAATTCCTGTTCCCTAACAGGCACTGACCCGATGGGGCCCCGTCTTCTTTGCTGGCATCCTTTTGAGGCGCGCGTGGAACATGACGCGCCATCGATCCGGGCCTGGTTGTTATCAGACGGCGAACCACCTTTTGTCTTACCTTTTTTTTTTGGATTGGAAATCATCAAATGACCCCTCCCGCCCTGGGTGGAGCGGTAGGGAGTGTCAGACTCTTACCTACTGACTAAAACCCACCCGTGTTCCTCTTGTGCCCTTTGCGTTCCAGGGACCTGGGAATCGAACTTAGAACTTCATGCTGGCCAGTAGCACTTACGATAATGTAGAAACAGCATAGACGGAAAAAATAAATTGAACCTTTCCAAAGTTGATTAAAATAAAAGATGTGTCCATTCACAGTTGAGTGAACGATTCGTTATCTAATAAACAATAATTATTTAAATGAGTTACACCATTAAGGGACGCCCAATCGTTTAAGTTTTAACTTAATTATGACATCTTTTCATTGCGTTGCTCACTGTACGGTCAGACAAACAATTTTTTTTTTTTATGTACCTATTTGATCGGGTCTTGCAGTAAAGTGACAAGATTGTCGTGCTATACGATGCCCAGCTACATATAAGCTGCTTCAACTCATCATATTTTCAAATGCTCAATACTAAATTACTAATGCTATTCATAGATAACAAAATTAAAATACAAACAAACATATATATGTGTGTAGACAGCTACACACTGTATGCTACACTGTATGCACGGTACTAAGACATCGTATTTAATCTAAGATCAAAAATATAAATTGAAAACTACGATACTGCCAAACAAACAAAGACTGCATTGCCAATTTCATTTTTCACAACAAAAAAAAAACTTAAAATTAGTTTCCACACGAAAATAACACAAAACTACAACTTTATGTGCCAACAGTACACAATCAAGTTAGTTCGTAACTACGACCCACCCTTATCGCGAACAATAACAATATTCATACCGATTCTCTGTCCCGTTCTCTCTTACTACAAATTATTAAAGAGGGAGTAAGAGGAGTCTATGGCAATTTATCAAAAATTTAGCAAGGGAGGGTAGTGATATCTATCACTGTTAGTGTTTTGTATCTTCATCCCTTGTTGAGAGAGGGATAGGCTGAAATGTATGTTGTTTTTGGCGAAATTTTTTCCATGTTAAGTGGTATGGAAGAGGGTAGTTCAATGTTTTTCGGTCGTTAAGTTTTTCGCGCTTTTAGGGTGGTTATGTGGCGTCTTATATTTAAAATGTGGGGCTCCTTATGTAATATTGTGATTATAACTGATTTGCCTGACTCTTCCCAAGTGTTAGTAGTATTCCCAAGTATTTTAATGGAGATAATAATGTAACATTCTGCCACCAGAGGGCAGCACTAGCTCAAACCGTAAACAGCTTTTTGGGAAGTGTTTCAAAGCGAGAGTTAAATTTCAAAAATATAATAAACTACATAGGTCTTGGTCTATGTCATTGGAGATTTTATAACCAGCAATTACAGATTTAACTATCTTATAACTTTATTGGAAAACCGTGTTGTTTTAATTTCAAATTCATTCATTTGTTTTCAGATAGTGTTTTATTTTTGTGTAATTGTGGTACTATTTGGCGCCATGGATAAAATTTGTACAATTTTCGAATATTCCTACGTGGAAATACCGCTGCGCAAACAAAAAACAAAAAAAAGAGATAGTCGTCAAATCTCTTAAATTTAAATGGTACCACACGACAAGCACCAGCTTTCTAATATCCTACTTCATTTCGGGTTTGTTAAAATTTAGTATTTGAGTTATCCCTAATAATGTGTGGATTAGTTTACATTGACGACGTTCTCATTCCCTCTTTTCGATGTAAAATGAAAAAATAAAATTCTGTGCGATGGTTTGGAAGAGCATCTTAGTATTTCAACGAGGTCCCTTTCTAGTTTGGTGAAGATCTGATATAGAACAGATATGATAGGAAACAGAACTCTTCAATAACTGATAGCAAGTCGTTCGGGATTGCTGAAATCGCATGTCTGTTTATTGTTTACACCAAAGTAATCGGTACGTTTAGGTGGGGGAGAGGGGGGTGGTCCACTAAAAAGTGACAACTAAAAAAACCTTTTTACAAAAAAATACAATGGACTTCTACACAAAAGACCAATAAGTACAATGGTGTTCAAAAAACGAAAAAGCAACCAAGACACCGAGTTCCGAAATTAAAATTATTTTGTACTTTTTAGCCTTGGACAGCGTCAGACTTCCTGGCTTTCTGACTACACGTAAAGACTGACTAAGATTACAAATGACAGCCGGGATCAATACAATAACGTCCTTTCCGAGGCACGGAGGAATCTCGGTATGTTAAGATGGTCCATCCACGATCCCATGCAGACCCATGTAGATTGGCTCGTGTGGCTGTTATTATTTTAACCAATAACACTGTAATAACAAAAGTTTTCAAAGATATCATGAACTATAGACACGGTAGACGCCTGGACAGCTATTATTATCCAAAATCTCCAGTTTGGATAATAATAGGGTATGCAGCAGTGGCCTACAGACGCCCACTACTGGACATAGGCCTCTCCGCGCGTGTCGCCACAGCAGCCGGTCCAGTGCGTCTCGTATCCATCGACTACCCGCGACCCTCACCAGGTCATCGGTCCCCCTTGTGGGCGGCCTTCCAATGCTGCGTCTGCTGGTACGCGATCGTCACTCCAGAACTTTTCAGCCCCATTGAACAACTGTTCTGCGAGCAATATGCCCTGCCTAATTCATTTCATCACACGTTCTCTAGCGGATATCATTCCTGATTCGATCACGCAAAGAAACTTCGAGCATTACCCTCTCCCTCTCGTAATTGCCCTTTTTCTCGTAATTGAGCGTCAATGATAGTCACTCATAGAAACTGACGACCTATGACTATTCTAAGGATGTGACTGCTGAAACTTGCGCGGTCATGATTCCAGCCCAGCTATAGGTGTTATTCCTAATGGCGTCTCTATTCTCGTAGGTCGTAGGAAAAAGAGCGGGAAAGGAAAACTTCGATTTTGTAGAAGGTAGCTAGCTACTAGTAACTACTCCTACAAAAGATAAACTTTTACTCTAATCATAAACTACCTATGCAGTACAAAAATACAATAGATAATATAAGTACCTACTCCTACTTTTTAACAATGGTAACATTATGCGGAAGATACCTAAATGATCTAAATTGAATATCTTGAACCTAAATTGTAGTTACATATATGGTTATAAATGGTGAACAACAGATACTTTACAACATTTCATGCAATTTTATGAAAAAAGCTACTATTGTGAAACACGGTAAAACAAGACGCAATGTTAATTTAGTTCGTCTACTCGCCAACAGATGGCGCCGTTTCAAGTTTACACAACGCCCATGAAAATGCTTGTGGGTACTAAATCAATACGCCGCGATTGTTTTTCACGCCACAAGAGTTGCTGAAAACACGTTTGGCAACGATAGATCACATTGTTCTTAGTAGTGAAGTCTACTAGCGTAAATGGCGGCAAAACCAAATGGATTCAATTGGTTTCTTGGCACGATAAGCGCGGTAAAAACCCTGTAATGATATAAATGTAGGTAGGCAAAGCAAATATGGAGATACAACCCCCAAAAATTTTTGTGAAGCTTGCTTTCCATAAATTAGACCCAGTTTTTCGAACAATATATAACACTTAATTGATTTGACAATTTGTCAAACGCGTGTTACTGCGTTTTCAACAGCTAATTGCATCAATTGATTTGCGTTTGATTAGTGAGAGGTCAATTCTTTTATTTGGATTCCGTACCCGAAGGGTAACCAGCGGAACTCAAGAACCACAGAAAAAATATATCTATGTCAAGAACCGTAATAAATAGACAGTTAAAAAGTCCTCAGAGAGTGTAGGTATATCTATTGTTTGCCGCTATAATAATTAATACTAAAATAAAATTAAAAATTAAACGGTGTTCCCACACAAGAAACGTGTTTTGTTTCGGTTTATGGTACGGAACCCATCGTGTGAGGGTCCGACTAGCACTTAGCCGGATTTTTTGAGCAGAGTACCTAAACTTAGTTTCCGACTCCCGAAAAAATATTGGCTAGCAGTATGAATACTTTCTGAAACTGACGATGGATGGATGAGATGGGAGCCAAAGCCATTAACATAGAAATCGCATTTCTTAACCGACTTCTAAAAAAGGAGGAGGTTCTCAATTCGGATGTTTGTATGTTTTTAGTACCTACCTAGTAATTTCACGCAAGTTTACCTATTTTTTACTTTAAGTACCTTAGTCAGTTTGTTGTAACTGAGGTACCTATGCTAGTATTAGTACACACATCACAGCGGAAGTTCCTGACAGTGCACAAGATCAATCGATTGATTAGCTTTCCTTACAAGTCGAACAGGCCTACGTCGACCTTGATTCAATGAATTCCTAAGATGAAATCAAGATCTAAGTACCTAAGTATATACTTAGCTGACCACATTCCATATTTGGCCATGCGCTCAAACAAACAATTTCTAACTGAATACAGCATTATCAACAGTAAAATATCAGTCAGAACTTCGTAAAAATAACGATGAGTCAAACTTTGTTCTTGAATTTGATTGCGCGAAATCGGACGTCCTAATACGTTTGCCAGCTAGTGAATCAGCTGCGTGAAAAAATCAATACTGCGCGCGTTACATGAATTTATTCCGCATTTTCAATGGACTCGGGCATCAATAAGCATTTGACGTGTGTGTTTTGAACAAAATTATCCTTAACAATAGTTGTTTTATTGAAAATTAGTCATAATATAAAGTTAACTACGCTAATTACACCGACGAAATTAAATTAACACTACAGTGAACGTAGCCACAGGTAATTGCTGCATTAGATCAGAACGCACCAGATGGCGCAGTAGTACTCGTGATGTTGTTACATACCGTATGGGCGTGTGAGTGCTTGTGTAAAAAATTAAGTGTTTTGTGTTGTTTTAAGCGCTAATGGAGAACGGAAACGGTAAGAATAGTTTTATATCAACCCAAACTATCATATACGGTAATCGCAACATCGTCAACTTTACAGAAAACTCGTAGGAAACGGGAATTCTTACATCTGTCCGATCAGACGTATAACCCGACCAAATTTGGGTCGCGTCATTATCGATGCACTTCCTACTAGTCCCGTCGTTTTCAACTCGGCAGGGTTATATTCCCGCCATCTTGTGACTTGAGCTTTCAGGATTTCGTATAAATATATCGATCGGAAGCTCTGTGTAACCTAATTCCTTCGTTATTCTTTTCTTGTTCCACATGAAACACAGCGTCTGTTAAATGCCGATAATTAATTTAGTTTACATGAGAACTTGTCTAAATAGGCGCCGCTACGGTTTGTTGACATAGAGTAACATGTAGTTTTTTGTGTAAAACTTGATGACTGCCCCGATTTTTTTGGGAGGAATCCGTGTAAAATGCAGAAGTATGCTTGTTTGGCTTACAACTACTGTGAAACACTTCTCTAATTGCTTTTGATGTTAGTAGTCTACGTGTATTCTATCGGCCTTGCTCGAGGCGCCTACATAACCAAGAGTGACATCAGATTTCTTAAATAGATTTTACTAAAGAATACTTTGTTTTTGGTCGATGTTACTACATTGGACGCTTCGTTTCGACTCGTTTACCTTTAGGCACAACATTTGAATATCGTCAATGCTACATTAGATGGTTATGTCGAGCTAAAATGATGTATCTAAGATCATGTTGATGACCTAATGTTCAGGATAGTGTTTCTGTTTAGTCTACTATTTATGATATACCTACATGTGTTTTTTTTTTTAATAATAGTTTTTTGGCCTGGTTGCTAAGACCTTTTAGCCATAGTTAGCCCACTGCTGTTCCACAGATTGTCAAATGTTTTCATATTCAATTTGTAGGCTAATTAGAAAGGTCACACTCAAATTATTTTACATAGTTATGACCTCACTAAATATGGGTCAACTTTATGCTATACTTTGATGAGTGAGTCGTCTTAGGGCATTTTTTGTAAAATATTCCATAGTGAGTCTCACTATAGCTACTTACCAGGGTTGGCATGATTAAATCACTTTGATTTAAATCATGATTTAAATCACAATTTAAATCAAGTGATTTTTTCAATAACAATCATTGATTAAATCATATTGTTTTATTTCTTTCTTATTTATAATACAAATTGACATTCTTGATTTTCGATAACAGAAAGATTCAGATTTCGATTCAGAACAATTAAAAATTACTTCGTGTTAGAATATTACAGTAGGTACTTAAACAAAAACACCAACTATCCACCTTTTCAGTTCCTAATCTATTCCTGATTTTATTTATTTATTTTTAAAAAGTACTGCCACATCACAAACATTTAACATTGAATATTACTTAAACTATTTAATTAATGGCCTGATACATGTGACAATAATGGCGTACCTAGATAACATTGGCAATTCATCGGCTCGAAGATGAAATACAATAATTAATTAAAAGAAAAAAAGAATAACTAATGAAAATATACTTTGAAATTCAAATTTAACAAATAATACAGTAATAATTGTTGAAATAGTCTGATAAATGACATGCCATATAAAAAAAATAAGAAATGTCAATATAATATCAAGTAACAACAAGTCAGTGATTTGATTTTAGAATGGACAAATCCAAAAGTCGAAAAGACTCTTTCCACTGATGCCGATGACGCGATGGCCCCTTTCGCGCGCTTTTCATAAAAATTATCGAAAAAATCGTGATCTTTTGGATTTTTTGTAATAAATCAATGATTTTTGATTTTTTCCAAATAATCGTGATTTTTTCCAACCCTGCTACTTACTTACAGTAATTCTAAAATGATTAATAATAAAACATTGTTGAATGAATAATTCAAAATGTTCTCATCTGTATCATGACTAATAATGTTGAGAAAACATTTTAATGAATTAATTAATTCAAGGTTAATTCTTAGAATTTATGTCAGATCTTCTCAATAAACAATACATTAAATTATTAATAATTTTCAAATAAGAATTTGAATGTTATTCTGATTGTTCTAATTTAAACAGAATAACCCTTCATGCTATGAGGATTAATGACTAACTTAGTTATGTTACTGTCTATGTCTAAGTAGACATAGAGCCAGTGTTGTGTTAGGTTTTCTTTTCTGGTAACAATTAACAAGCTACCATGTGTCATAGCCAATAAATTATTATGATGGTGCAACATATAGATCATGTTTGCATAGATGTAACCTATTTGCTTAAGACCTTCAGAAGTTCAACTGTTTCTGTGTTTTCATAAATTGTCCTGCCAATGTTCCTAAGGGTTGCTGAAACATATTTTATTCTTTCATTCTCAACTGCGAACACTTAAAAATAAGTGATAAAAACAAGTTCAAATGAACTAGACAACAGACAACTTGACTAATACAAAACACTGTCATCACCAGGGCTTTGTCCACCAGCAGTGGCGTGCAGTGGTTCCAGTTAGGGTAGACCAGAGAAAATGTCCAAAAAAAAACACACATTCACACACATTATTCAGGGTTGAAATGTCGTGTTTTTTTTTATTAGGCAATTAAAAAAACTTATTTCGTTAAAAATGAACCCTGAATAATGTGGTTATTTTTTTGAAAATTTATTTGGACATTTTCTCTGGCCTACCCTAAATCGAACCACTGCACGTCACTGTCCACCAGTTTGCTATTATTCATTCAGGCTTACCTGTGTGCAGTCTATAAAATATTAGCTGACCTTTGCAGCCATCTGCCTCACATAGAAGAGAGAAAAATATAATACTGTTATTCCAACATTTTTCATCCATACTTCGCTCCCATTAGTTGTTACATGATGTTATGTATATAGCATGTAACCTTTCTCGATAAATAGACTATCCAACACCGAAAGACTTTTTCAATTCGAACCAGTAGTTCCTGAGATTAGCACATTCAACCAAATAAATTAGCTCTTCAGCGTTATAATATTAGTATACATTTAATTACTCCACAGTAAAATACTAATTAATTTTATGGGCGATCATTGCATAAATGTGTAGTTAATTAATAAACCAATATATTATTAACTCATTCATGCAAATAAGTACTAACTTTTTCCTTGTTTTATAAAATATGTACCTTTATATTAATGTTTTAAATGTTCAATTAATTAGGGCCATGCCAATGGCAATGAATTAGGTACTTATTACTAAAAAGGATATTTGTTTTTGGATTGAATATCATCAATTTTTTTCTCACTCTGGCCAGAGGGAAATGTAGTCTCTGACTCTTACTGACTAAAACCCGTCCGTGTTCCACCTAAATGCCCTTTGCGTTCCAGGGCAGCAGTGACTCTCAAACAAATTCCGCTACCCTGGCATATATTCCATGACACCTGGTGTAGTCTTCTTCCTGTCTCCCTTGTCAACTATCATTAAATCATATAAAAGAATCATCAAAATCGGTACACGCAATACAAAGTTATGAGGTAACAAACATAAAAAAATACATTCGAATTGAGAACCTCCTCCTTTTTTGGATGTCGGTGAAAAATATTGTTTAGGTGACGACATGTAATAAAACCTGTTTTTATCGCCCCTTATTACGACTGGTTTCATCAAACTTCGATTTCTACCTTCTTAATTTCAATTTATTTATGTATTATGTCACCGGAAAATTGCAAACGCCGTAAGATTGTAAAATATCGCGTGAAATCGCAAACTATTTTTTTCTTATTATGACATGGATATTTTATAAATTTGGATGGGATTTATTATATAAAAACCATTTGTTCATAATAATCAAGAAATTATAATTCTAATGAAGATTATTTACAATCTCTCGACAAAGTCTTTTTTGCCATTTCCTATCGCCTCATAAGTTGTAACTTAGAAAAACTTGGTATATTCTGTAAGTAAAGAAATAATTCAGTATACAGTGTAATTGATTCTAAAATAGCAGTATAGATTTTTACAAGAATCGACACATGAAAATATATAAAACAACTGACTGTTTGTTGTTGTAACATTTCAAATATGGAATAGGGTAGTTGCCTAAAAAAATCTAATTAGTCCGTCGGATAGATTTCCAAAAAATATTGGACACGTATTTTTTCTTTTTTCACTTAAACAAAAAATGAAGACGATACAGTTCGTTGAAAACTCGTGTGACGTCACTACTCGCTACAATTTTTACCGAGCCGTGACGTCTCAAGCCCCACTCCTGATCTTTGATGCTTTGTATCTTCGTCAGTTTTTATAGATTTGGTAAAGGAAAAAATACGTATCCAATATTTTTCTATAATCTAACTGACGGACTAAACATAATCATATATTTTTTACTCAGGAAACATCCCTATTAAAAGGTCAGTTAATACTTGAAACGCATACTTGAAAGTCTTCGTGCGTAGTTATACGTGTCAAAAAATGTTGCACGTCTGTCCCAAGCCTTATAATTATGTAAATACATAGTGTATTGTGTGTTTGTAATGTATGCATGCGTAATATTTATTTAATTAGTTAAATAACTGGTGTATTCAATGTTGTTATTGTATTGCATCAATATTGTACAGGTCTCCCAAAGTGACGGCTATAACACTTTAGGTGCCGAGAATTAATCATATAGGTATGTACGAGTAGGTCAAACAATAATTTGTTCGTGTGTGGACAACTCGTAATGTAGCGACGACTTTTTTTTTGGATGGTAAATCATCAAATGAATTGACCCGCTGTGGGCGGAAGGGAGTGTCAGACTCTTACTGACTAAAACGCACCCGTGATCCTTCTAGTGTCCTTTGCGTTCCAGGGCCGCGGTGACTCTTTCGAACAAATTCCGCAACCCTAGCAGGCACTGACCCTGTGGGGCCCCGCGTCTTCTTTGCTGACGGCTCTTTGAGGCGCGCGTGGAAATTGACGCGCCGTCGACTCGGGCCTGGTTGCTATCGGGCGGCGAGCCACCCATAGCTAACCATCCGATAATGCAAGTTGTGGGCACACGAATAAATTATATTTTTGGCCCATATGCTGAGTTATGGGCACCGAAAACGTTAACTCCGTCATATTTGCCACTCACACCAGCAGCCCTACCATGACTTCTTAAATCCATCATGATTCCTGTGTCAGAGAGAGACGGAGTTACACAAGACGAATAGCACTATCCCTTTCCCTCACACTTAATCATGGTAGCATTGGCACTTCGTGGTACGGCCACTGAGTCTCCCAACTCTTAATACGTCATATGAACGTCTTCACACTGTGGTGTCATTGGCTTTACAAGTATGGCTTCTAAGATTGTGGTGTTTACTAGAGTAGCTCGTAGAGTTCATAATATTGTTGCGTAAGGTTGCGTTTCTGCTAACTTATTGAAGGAAAGGGTTATAATTTATGTGATAATAGCATAGCGCGTTATTGGTTTGGTAAGGAGGATTTGGTTATTATAGTTAACATACACTGTTCATTTTTGCTAAATATCTTTTTTGGTATCGTTGCTAGCCATGTTTGATCATAATCGCATCGTTGCTTACCATTAGCGGTGATGTGGTCGACGATGAAAAATGCTGGCCTATCAGTAACCTATTCCGCCTTGAATTAAAGACTCCCAGGATGTTGTCTACTGCTGTTCATCCCTCCCATTGTGCCCGGTTTTGTGCCACTTCTTACAAATTTCTCGGAAAGCTATCACCTCCTTTGTGACCTCCTGTCTTACACATAGTATACATAAAATAACCTTTTTTATGGATGGGACATCATCAAATGACGTCTTCCGCTCTGGGCAGCGTGGAAGAGTGTGTCATACTCTTACTGACTAATACTCATCCGTGTTCCTCCTAGTGCCCGCCGCGTTCCAGGGCCGCGGTTACTCTTTCGAACAAAACTCCGGAACTGCGATTCTTACAATCTCCTTTTGCTTATTAAAATGAATCGATCTTATCTGTTACAAGTCCAATGCTCGATCCACATGTCCAGCAAAGTCCTATTTTACCTCCAGCAGTCTTCTAAGTGACTAACGATCTCTGTTTTCAAGAGCAGCATGTTCCGTATTAGATTTTAAACGAGTAAAGCAAAAACACCTGATGCTTTCCTCAAAATACTGCTGTGAATAGTCCTTGTATATTGGGCAAATATCTGAATGAAGACAATCTGTGACAGATTTTTGTTTGTTGATAAAAATATCACGATAAGAGTTCGTTGACTCGCCGATAATGTCATCCTAATGATGTATACTAACATCGTATTTTTGTAAATTAAAACTGGTGCATTATAACGTCCCCACTGCTGGGACACAGGCCTCCTCTCAAGGAGAGGGAATGGGCCGTAATCCAGCACGCGGGCCCAGTGCGGGTTGGTACCCTCACCTCACTTATTCACTAACGTC
The DNA here is from genome assembly GCA_905332915.2 of Hecatera dysodea. NCBI lineage: Eukaryota > Metazoa > Arthropoda > Insecta > Lepidoptera > Noctuidae > Hecatera > Hecatera dysodea. The sequence continues at coordinate 11,705,294 of HG995314.1, read as the reverse complement.
TGCATGCAAAAACCAGGGTTATCATTTTAAGTCAGCGTTAGTAGATACACGTGGTGTAATAAAAAAAATACAAAATGAGTTCGCGGTTCGCTATGAAGCTCAGAAAGATTATTTATTCTACAAAATAGCAGTTAATAAACTTTCCAGGAATATTTTATAGGAAACGCCGCTTGCAGTCGTAACTCGTAACACAATTGTATTCAAGTAAATAGAGCAGTTCAAAATAGCTCAGGAAGTGGGGTTTCGACATGTACCTGCCGGGTGATGTTGACGGAGCGGGAGATTCGTTTTTAGCAGCCATCTTGGATGGTGTGGAACTCGAACTCGAAAGTGTGGAATTTAGAGGGACGAAATTACGGATGTACTCGTATTATCATCATCTGCCTAGCCTTTTCCCAACTATATGTGTTGGCTTCCAGTCATATTGGAGTCAGGTGAATGCCAGTATTTTACGTGGAGCAACTGCCTAGTAGACCTCCAAAACCCATTAACTGGGTAACACGAGACTTCCTGGCAAAACTGGAGTCAGATTTACTGGTTTCTGGCGATATGAACGACTGTTAACGATCTACAAATGACAGCCGGAACGGTTCAACGTGCTTTCCGAGAGGTTTATTTATAACGCCATCAAAAGCTTTTTAAAATTTTAAACCAGACATGTTTCAACAAATCTCAGGCTAAAAAAGCACATGTCCTTTGAGCGAGCGAGGCAAGAATGTAGTCATTTACTGGCTTCTGACAATTCATAATGACTGCCAAAGATCTGCAAATGACAGCTGGGACTAACAGCTTCACGTGCTTGGATGTACTCGTTTATTGAGTCTTATATTTTAATGGCAAGAACGATAAAATAACTAGCTGTCCTTCGCGTCGTTTTTAGTACTTGTTTTTTATTATTCTATTGATAGGCACGCATTTGATCGGTATCTCACCTGATGGTAAGCAATGATGTGGTCGACGATGGAGCACGCTTGTCTAGAAGTAACTTATTTACTCTTGACTTAAAGACTCCCAGGTTGTAGTTATCAGGAAACACAGACTCTGGCAGGGAATTCCACTCCTTAGCTGTACGCACAATGACTGTGTTAGTTACTTTCCCCAATGCATCTCTACTAATAAAAGCGATAGTAACTATACGTTCGTCTGTCTGTCTGTTTGTTCGCCATCTCTTCCTATCATAACGGCTAAATGAATTTGAATGATAGACACTAGGCATACAGGTGGACAATTTCTTGGATCAGGAAGTAAAAGTCAATTCTTTTATTTCACCATAAAAAGGCACTTTTGAACGTCAAAACATTTTGAAATTAAAAATATTATATCGACTCTATTTGTCCATTCGCAAAAAGTAGATTCTTATGGAGAAGAACGGATAAGAAACTCCATAAGGACGTAGGATGCTTTTCAACCGGTAGTATGTTCCCGTTGAAGGGTTTCCGATTTGCGCACCTGCGAGCCGAAGCTGATATTGTATAGCTTATACATACAACAACCATAAGACCCCTTAAGGCTAATTCTACTAAGTTTGAAGCAAAGTTCGCATTCGCGTCTCTGTCAAAAAGCCTTTATTTCCATACATTTTTGTATCATCATCAAACTTATTACTGTTGAATGTGACTGATATTAAAAACAAAAGCACTTTAATATTGGCGCGTGCCAACAAATGGGTCAAGAACTCAAGACTAAGCTGACAGCACCGTCACGCTAAATCGATCCGTGATGTCATGCCGAATTACAGGAACCGCCCAATATAATTATGCATACCTATTACTGGGAAAAATTGTTCTGAATTCGTGATCAAAGATATTTTGGATGTTTTCGATATAGCCCACCGGATTAGTAAGCTGAAGTGGCAGTGGGCTGGCCATATTAGTCGTAGAACCGACAACCGTTGGGGTAAACGAGTTCTAGAGTGGAGACCGCGTCTCTGCAAACGTAGTGTAGGACATCCTCAGGCACGGTGGAGTGACGATTTGCGCAGGACGGCTGGCAGAAACTGGATGCGAGAAGCCGAAAATAGATCTAAGTGGCGTGCAATTGGAGAGGCCTATGTCCAGCAATGGACTGCAACAGGCTATTGATGATGATGACAAATGTGACTGGATTTTTAACAGCGCTGATCATGGGATCCCAAGTGATTTCGTTAGGATGGGTAGTAATCTCCCGCTCTAGGCGAAATGTCAAACTAACTGACCAAAAGCCCACCCGTGATCTTTAAAACGCCCTTTACGTTCAAGGGCCGCGGTAAGTCTTTCGAACAATTCCACAACCCTTTTTTATTTTATTTATTAAGGGTGGGAAATCATCAAATAACTTCTCCCGCTCTGTTCGGAGTGTAAACTCTTCCTGACTAAAACCCATCCGTGTTTTGTCCTCCTAATGCCTTTTGCGTTCCAGTGCTGCGGTAACTTTTTCGAAAATGTCCGCAGCTCTGGCAGGAAATCTTGTACCCTGCACGTGACTCGTGAAGGTTTATCATATTTCTGCCTACCCAACAGGTCTTACGGTGTAGATACATAGCTAACTTATAACAAGTTATTTTAAACGGTTTTCGCTACGCCAAGATCAGTTCGTTCCGCTTCTACAACAAGATAGGATCTGAAGGTCGTCTCCACTAGTATTTTTACGTCTACTTATCTAAACTTTACCTTGTGTAAACAGCTGTTGTGGCATTTGTGTTTATGTAAAGGTAAATAAGATGTTTGTGGTTTATATAGCCTGTACGACTGTAACAATCTTTATAAACTTGAAAGTGGGTTGTTTGTTACGCTTTTACGTCTTAATTGCTGAACCGATTTTGTTGAATTTTGGACCCTGTAGACTCGAACTCCACCTAATCCACATTGTTCAAGCGTATGATTTGAGAATCTTCTGCTATTGAAGAGCTATTTTTCTGAACCACATACATACATTATATTCAAATCTAACCAGAAAAATACCCGGTCATTCCTATTAAATCTGACCTCAAAGATCAGAGAAAAAAGTTGCAAACGTGAGCTAATCACTTTATCAGATGTTGGAGCGAATGTTGGCAGTTGGCCAAAGATGGGGTCATGTGTAAGAGCCAGCCCGGATGAGTCAGGATCGGAAGCACACAAAACACAGGGAATTTATGTTTCTTATATCATAATTATCTAAGATGAATGGGGGAAGTTGTGATAACAATAGCGAAGAATCTGTTGGAGCAGTGGTGGCCGAGTGGTAACGGCCCCGACTTACGAATAGACCGCGGTTTCAAACCGAGCCAGGCGCATTACTTTGTGTAGTTAACTTCATCACCAGTGCTCTCAAAATGGTGGAGGAAAACATCGTGAGGAAACCGACATGTCCTAGATCCAAAAATTCGAAGACATGTGACATTCAACAACCAGCACTGGGCCCGCGTGCTGGATTACGGCCCATTCACTCTTCTAGAGAGGAGGCATGTGTCCCAGCAGTGGGAACATTAAAAGGCTGATTATGCTTTATGCTTATGCTGTTGGAGTATATTGTTTGGAGATAGCAAAAAAACTGAAAAGAATTGAAAACTATGGCTGTATAGATCCTCCATTTTTTTAATACCCTGAACTGTGCCAGTTGTGGGCAAAGGCCTCCCCAAAGTTCTTCTAAGTACTCTTCCCGCGCCACGTCGTATCAGCCCTGTTTTTTTTTTTGGATGGGAAATCGTCAAATGACCCCTTCCGCCCTGGGTGGAGCGGTAGGGAGTGTCAGACTTTTACAGACTAAAACCCACCCGTTCTCCTTCTTGTGCCCTTTGCGTTCCAGGGCCGCGGTAACTCTTTCGAACAAATTCCGCAACCCTAGCAGGCACCGACCCTATGGGGCCCCGTCCTCGATGCTGACGGCTCCTTGAGACGCGCGTGGAACACAACGCGTCGTCGACTCGGCCTGGTATCGGACGGCGAGCCACCCACGCTCACCGTCCACAGGCGTCAGCCACTGCGCAATAGCACAGCGGCCGACTTGTCTCTGACCATTACTGGCACTCCATTTCAGCCCTCTCCCGAGTACCGGGAGTCACAGCACCCACAGCATCGTCGTATCAGCCCTTATGGTACGCGTCCGGATTATCTCGCCACCTCGTCTTGAAACGAGTTTCAAGTTCGGCGAAGGTTTGCCGTTTTAGCCTATAACAGTCATAATTACTGTATTAGTCATTATCAGCATTCAAACTAAGACCTCTTTTGTCCTTATTTGGTCACAAGGAAACTTATCACAAGAATTTATTTAAGTCAACGTATTTAACTTTCCATTTTAAACCTATATGCTTAAGAGTTAAAGCTTGAAATTATTTGAACATTTTTCAAACCTTAATCATCTTTCAATATGGTTGACGTTTTAAATACATTTGTATTTATTGACCTTGTTACCCAATGATGACTCATAATATAAGCATTAGTTGTAATGAATGACATATTAGATAATAGTTGGAAAAACAATTGTTTTGTTTTGATCATAAACAGCTGACTTGTTCGTACGATTTCCTTACCTGTAATCAATAATCGCTTATAATCAGCCTTTTTAACGTTCCCACTGCTGGGACACAGGCCTCCTCTCTAGGAGAGGGAATGGGCCGTAATGCAGTACGCGGACCCAGTACGGGTTGCTGAATGTCACATGTCTTCGAATTTTTGGTTCTAGGACATGCCGGTTTCCTCACGATGTTTTCCTTCACCGTTTTGAGAGCAGTGGTGATGAAATTAATTACACAAAGTTATCCGCCTGGCTGGATTTGAACCCGCGAACTACAATTCGTAAGTCGAGGCCGTTACCACTTGGCCACCACTGCTCCAATTATCGCTTAAGAATTTGGTTTGTAATTGTCAGGTTTATTTTACTACTGTTCTGAAAACCTACAAAGGCAAAACGCAGTAAAAATATTAAAGAAAATGGCAGTTGTGCGATAAACTGAGGCAGCACTACTGCGAGTGACGTCAGTTGCCAGTTACGCCATAATGAATTTGCGCTATCCATTACAAAATACGTTTGGCGTGACAAGGATAGAACATCAAAATCGTGAAACAACTCTGTTCTTTCACCGATAAAAAAAAATTGTAACAGCTTTCAAATGAGTATTCATTCATGTAGATTTTGATAGCAGACAAAAACCCTGCTTTATAGAACACCTAATGTTACCAGATAAAAAAAAAACATACCTGCCGAATTGAGAACCTCCTCTTTTATGAAGTTTTAAGAAAAATTGCAGACTCCGTAATATTGTAATAGGTAAATCTTTATTAATCAGATTATTATTTCTCAACATATAATGGAAAAATCGTGCTTGAATACATTACATAAACCCTATCCAAATTCAATCATTTCCAATATATCCGTGTCTTATGAAGAAAAAAATAGTTTACAATTTCAGGCGATATTTTACAATCCGTAAGATTGTAAAATATCGTGCGTGATTGTAAAATATCGAGCGTATCCGTAAGATTGTACAATCCGTAAGATTGTAAAATATCGTGTGAAATTATTGTAAACTATGCGTTAACGTTACGTTTGCGGTAACACATATAAGTCAGAAAAATAAGATGAGAAAATATCTAAGCCTCATAAGTTTATGGAAATGGCGCACTGCGGTATCTGACCCCGATACTGTAAAGTACAGTAAAGGGGTCAGATAGGTCCGAAAAACCTGTTCAGTAGGGTATTTTACTAAACAAATCTAATTAGTCCGTCTAATAAAATTCCTAAAAATATTGTACACGTATTTTTTGCTCTTTTCACGTAAACATAAAATTATGTCGATACAGTGCGTTGAAAACTCGCGTGACGTCATTACGTCACTACAATTTTTACCAGCGACGTGACGTCACCAGCCCCCACTCTTAAACTTTGATGCGCTTGATCTTTATAATTTTCTTAAGATTTGAAATGACAAAAAATACGTGTCCAATATTTTTTGAAAATCCAACGGACGGACAAAAATTATGATTTGTATAACTATTAAAATTCTCAATGAGATGCTTTTCTACAGTGAAAATAATATTATTCAGCTGATCCTGTTTGAAGTTGAACCCAGTAAACTTGTGTAAAGGATAGGCAAATGACCTATTTGTCTAGATCAATTTTCTGAATACAGTCACCCAATTACGTTTAACTAGGAATTGAATTAGGGCTGCATGCTGGGATAAGCTGAGCAGCCTTCAGAAAATCAACGTTACATTATGCTCTGGCAAACGGTTTACTTTTATAAACAAGTCGTCTTGTCCCCTGGGGATAGGTAGAAGTCACGCTAATTATGCGTTAGGGAATTCTTTATGCTGTCGGGAAAATTTTGTCCGAGATTCCTTGAAGTTCTAGGAATTTGAGGGTGGGTATGCTTGTAAGTTGTCACGGTAAGATTTTTACATAATGGCAATCCAGAAGGCCAGTTCTCGTATTTGAAGCGTTCGAAATCAGCTCGAAGTATCTTCTCATCGATAGCTAGTCAATGTCAAAACCCTGATCAACATGTAGGAGAACCAGAGTTATCTTTTAACTCCAAGTTAGGTGCTAAACTGGGGGAATTATATCTATTTGCTGAATTAGTTCGAAAGAATCACCGCGGCCCGCTAACTTAAGGCGCATTCTGTACTTTTCTTCTCCTGTAATTTGTGTTTGTAACCGTTGTGCTGTGTCTGTTCTGAATAAAAGTTTTTCTATTCTATTCTATTCTATTCTATTCATTAAGAGGAACATGGATGGGTTCCAGAGCGGAAGAAGTCATGATGATTTCCCATCCTTATATGATGAATGCATATCTATACTAACTACGTGTTCGAATGGTAAAGTGTGTTGGATAGCTCATTTATCGAGGAAGGCTATATGCTATATAACATCACGCTACGACTAATAGTAGCGGAACTTCCATGGAATTTGTTTTTACGGGGACAGAAGCTCATTTTAGCAACTAATATCAATGGCTTGTTATTCTCTGTATTGCACCTACCGCTGTTCTCTGCATCACCCAAAGGTTGACCGGTAGAGAATGCCTAAGGATTAAGACCGCCTCGGTAAAATAGGGTAGTTAACTAAAAAAATCTAATTAGTCCGTTGGATAGATTTCCAAAAAATATCGGACACGTATTTTTTCTTTTTTCACGTAAACAAAAAATGAAGACGATACAGTGCGTTGAAAACTCGTGTGACGTCACTACTCGCTACAATTTTTAGTTAGCTGTGATGTCATAAGCTCCCACTCCTGATTTTTGATGCTTTGTATCTCCGTCACTTTTTATAGATTTGATAAAGAAAAAAATACGTGTCCAATATTTTTCTATAATCTAACTGACGGACTAAACATAATCATATATTTTTTACTCAGGAAACATCCCTACTGTGCGCGTAAAGAGTAACTCGGTGTTTTTTGATGCAAATACGAAAACCCAATAGGCGCGACCCATCTGTTCGTAATAATAAGCTATAATAGTTTCAAATACAAAATCACTATTTACTATAACAGTTAGGATTACTCATTATAATTTTGCATAAAGGCACGCGTCACGAAATATTCTTGTATATCAGCATCCACCACTTCCTAGTATAACTAAACTATGACTATGCTGTTATATGACTCATATATTTGAATCAATGGCTCTTGATAAACCCCCATAGATGAATCATAGTTGTACCGTTGTTATTTTTTATGGCTGCATCGTCGTATGGTGTTACCAGTTACTGTAGGTGAATACTGGTCTAAACACAATATTCAAACAGCTACACAGTTATTGCCACACGGGTGTTGCCAGTCTATAACATACCGTGTCACCTCCAAGATTCGGAAACCACGCTAGGCCGTTGGTCCCGGCTATCACAAGATCACAAAGCGTGAACATTTTTGCAGTCGTTAGGGGTCAGTATCAAGAAAATCTTACACCAAGAGGTTACTAAATTGCCTTTTTTATGGATGGGAAATCATCATATGACTTCTTCTCTTCTGGGCGGTGCGGAAGGCAGTGTCAGACTCTTACTGACTAAGGCCCATCCGTGTTCCTCCTAATGCCCTTTGCGTTTCAGGGCCACGGTGAGAATTCCGCAACTCTGGCAGGTACTGGTCCTCGCAGGCCCCGACTACTATGCTGACATCTCTTAATGTCGACCAGCAGCCCTATTATGACGTCTTAAATCCATCGTGTTTTCTGTGTCAGAGAGAGACGGAGTTACACAAGACGAATAGCACTATCTCTTTCCCTCACACGAATCATGATGGCATTGGCACTTCGTAATACGGCCACTGGGCCTGGTTGTTATCGGGACTGCAAGCCACCCAACGGTCGCCGTCCGCAGGCCTGCGCAGTAGGTGGTCGGGAATCGCCCTGGGACTCCCGACTCCCGGGGCGCCTTCTTCTGTTTTACCCAGTTGCCTACTGGCTTGTAGAATTATTGGCTTGTAGAATTGGCGGCAATCAGATAGCCAGTCTTTCCATATTAAAGATAGCAGCGTGCCGCGGTTTCACCCGCATAGTTCCCGTGCCCGTGGGAATACGGGGATAAAATATAGCCTGTGTTACTCAGGCTGAATGTAGCTTTCTAATGGTGAAAGAATTTTTCAAATCGGTCCAGTAGTTTTTGAGTTTATTCGTAACATACAAAAATACAAATCTTTCCTCTTTAGAATATTAGTATAGATGGAACAGCAGCCCTATTATGACGTTTTAAATCCATCATGATTTCTGTGTCAGAGAGAGACGGAGTTACACAAGACGAATAGCACTATCTCTTTCCCTCACACGAATCATGATAGCATTGGCACTTCGTAATACGGCCACAGAAGCCTACCGCAATACAGTTTGAAAAAGACTGCAGACAGACTTGCTAAATGATGCCTCATTTATTTCAATACAAGAAGTCATCAATTCGTCACTCATACTATTCCACTACTTCATACTATGTGCCAATATTTTCTTCAAACACCATTGATGTCACGGTACCGTTTATATTTATACATCACCATCATTTTTAGTTCTCACAGTCATGGCCAATGAGTCATTTGTCTAATGGCGGCCTGAACTAACATTTGAGGAGGACTACAGATTTATATACCGACTAGTGACCCGCCCCGGCTTCGCACGGGGTGCAATGCTGGCTCTCAATCTCTACTATATTATGCATGTATTATACGTATAAACCTTCCTCTTGAATCACTCTAATTATTAAAATAAACACATCAAAATCCGTTGCATAGTTTTAAAGATCTAAGCATACATAGGGACAGTGGGAAGTGACTTTGTTTTATACTATGTAGTGATTGCTTGGCGGAGCTCGTGGCTAAATAATTACAGCCTAAGGGTCTTTTAAGAAGTCCAGAGGCTCAGGTAAAGTGCCATTCTGTTAGAGGATGCGATTGTCGAAATGCCAAAATATAAGGGACCAGCTTTTAAACCTGCGACTTCGTACGCGCATATCCCGTTACTTCCCGTTCCCGTAGGAATTTCGGGAAATCCCTTACGATTACATAATTTCAGATTTCTACGACCAGTGGTTTTGCTGTGCATTGTCTGTCAGTCAGTGAGTTCGGAATGGAAATAGTTCACGTAACAGTTTATGTCGCGTGATATTTCGAAAGCGTTCGTCAATCCCATACCAAAAATGTATGGCATTGACAAACGCTTTGACTACCGCCGATAGAATGAGCCTCAAGGCTTTATCCCCGGGTTGGGCAGTGTTAGTGGGTCTTTCATTCAGTAATTTCTAAGTAGCCGCTTAGAATCTTGAACACAGGTACCGGATGAGCGGGCCTGCGGATTGCGACCCAGACCTGGTAGCGATAACATCCAGGTCTGGGAGTCTCAAAGAGTTGTCAGCAAAGTAGATGGGGCCCCATAGGGTCAGTGCCTGCTAGGATTGCGGAATTTGCTCGAAAGAGTCACCGCGGCCCTGGAACGCAAAAGGCACGGGATTAAAAGGATCACGGGTAGGTTTTAGTCAGTAAAAGTCTGAAACTCCCTTCCGCTCCGCCCAGAGCGGGAGAAGTCATTTGATATTTTCCCATCCAGAAAAAAAAGGTACCTTATGAAAGGTCTGTACTCTTCTGTCTGTGTTCAATTATGAAATAACTCAACAGTATCGCTCCATATCCTTGAGTATTGAACTTGCTACTATCTCGTTGTAACTACATCATAATTTATTGTGCACACATACTAAATGCATGTTTCCAACAATATAGCCGTTATCTCTGACCTGACCTTACGCTATTTAAAATGACTAACATACCTACTTTAGTTACTACAATATTCAACACACACATACACAATTACACATGCATTACTTGTCCAGGTCGGTTTCTGGTTTTTATTTTTTGACGTGGACCACTCTCAGTTCAGCACACTAAGGCTGGTTACGATTAACCTGGGGTTAATAATCCAGGGGGCAAAACTAACTTACAAGCTAAATGACCGCTCGCTAAGGACATCCTCTGTGGGACACGGGCCTCGGCTTAACGGCGTCATTTGGGGAGGGCAGCAAGGGACAGGCTGGGTCAGGTTGATATTATTTTGGATTTCACGCTAGTGGCTCAACGGCGCGGGCTGGCTCGTTTGGCAAAAGTCGGGGAGGGATTATACGGGGGCGTTGCGCTGGGCCTCGGCCTGTTTTTGTTCTTTCGAAGCGTGCTGGTTTCTCTACGACTTTCCTGGACCAGTGTGATGGGGTCATCGGGTTCAATTAAGGAGTGCCGTAGTCGGCAAATCTTGCTGATTTTGGAGGGAGCGTATCGGGCAGACGATGCGATAAGATGATTCCGGTTACTGGATGCGTGGTGGTTATTTATATAAATCCTCCAGGCCTTAGAAACCATGCTAAGCCGTCGCAGTTGTTCCCGGACTCCGGCTTGCATTTCTAGATCTCTGACAGTCGTTCCGCGTAGTCGGAAGCTTAAAAATCTGGTGCCATTCGCTCCATATAAAATACTGGTGTCCAGAAAGAGTTATAGCAAACGCTGGGGTTTTCTTTCGTAGGGAAAAAAGCTTGAGAGATTGTTAGTCAGAAATTCTTTTAAGAAGAGCCATGGGGAAAACCACTGAGAGTATATAGTCTTTACCCTTGACCAACTGAAAGTATCATGGTGCAATAACTGGGTTATGAATCAGGCTATGAGGACGATGGTTCTTGGAAGGTGGGTGGATGACTTCAGTTGAAAATAATAGTGAATTGGCAAGTCATTGGCGAGGTTTATGTGAACCAAGTCTGATGTATGTAAAGACCGGCCGGCGTATATATTTTTTTTTATAAATTTTTATTTATTTATTTTATTTTAAAGAAGGCTTACAGACTAATAAACCAATGATTTAAATAATGTAAGTTTAACAAATAGCTAATAACAAGCCTCCACATTTAGCAAAGGAAAATAAATAGTAGTAGACAAGTTAACTATCCTTAAAAATGACTGTGCCTAAAGCCGTCTAACGCCACACTGGTGCAAAACAAGTCGACATTAAGAGCGTGTACGCCGCCCGTATGGCATTTCATACAAATTTTCAAGTCACTATTTTGCGAAATTACTGAACCGATTTTAATGAAATTTCCCACATATAAGCAGGATACATAGGTCTAAAAAGTTAGTTAATACACATCGGCTATCCCAAAACATTAATGTACCATCATCTTGCTCCAGTTTTCCGTGTGCTACAAAACACATTGTTTTTTCCTCATCGGAACGTATTTTTAAAGTGCGCTAATATAAACGACATTGACCTACAAGTGATTCGTATGATTCGCTTGTTTTTGTTTTTACCTAACTGGATGATTGCACCGCACTGTTTCGCCATGTTATTGAAATAAAGTAATGTTATTTCTGTATTTTTAAAAGAATATTCTTGTACAGAGGTGTTGTCTATAGCGCCGAACCTTGTCAGCAATTTGTCTATAGCGCATCCGTTTCTTGTCAGTAATTTTTAAGTCTAATTCTCATTTTGATATCAAATGCGTCCAGACTCCGTTATCTGGATTTGTGTTAAAATTCTCAGTAACCTTACAACACTCTGCTAGCTGCGGCTATTTGTGTTACCCAGTTATTGGAAGTTTGTTGCGCCAATTCTTCTTCCCAGCTAAAACACTAGGAAGTGGTGACGGGTGGGCGTTTTGGGGGACTGTCTTTATTTATTTATTTGGGAACTTAACAGTTTATTACTAATTTACATGTGTTATATATGTTCATCTCACTATCAACGAACAGCCCAATGCAGTTACCACAAAGTTACTAGCATCTCAGGGTCTGCATACTCTGCACAGTGATAGGGTCGCTTATATGTGAAATTTGACGTTCAAAAAGTGCTGGCTCTCAGCCCAGTTTGAATAAATTACTTTTGACGTTTTGTAAAGGTCAGCAGCCCTACCATGACGTCTTAAGTCCATCATGATTCCTGTGTCAGAGAGAGACGGAGTTACACAAGACGAATAGCACTATCCCTTTCCCTCACACTGAATCATGATAGCATTGGCACTTTGTAGTACGGCCACAGGTCTGCAGTTACTTAATTTAAGGTACTCAAGGTACTCAACTGCATTTGTTTAGACTGAAAGCTGACCCTGAGATAATTAATGATGTTGCGGACTTTGTTCGAAAGAGTCACCGGCGCCCTGGAAGGCAAAGGGCACAAGAAGGATCACGGGTGGGTTTTAGTCAGCAAGAGTCTGACACTCTCCCGCTCCGCCCAGAGCGGGAGAGGTCAGACTCTTACTGACTAAAACCCACCCGTGATCCTTCTTGTGAGAGGAGGCAGAGGAGGAGGAGAGAGGTGATGATATCCCATCCAAAAAAAAAAAGATAGTGATGGACCAGGCAGTCAGTATGAGCTATTTCCCTTAAACTTATTGATACGAAGAGATATGAATTTTATTTATTTATTTATGAAATAAAAATTGAAGTGGCAGACTTAATGCCTTAGGCATTCTCTACCAGTCAACATTTATCATTAAAAGCTATTATTGAGCCTAATAATCTTGGTCCTTGACAATTCAAGAGTGCCTGTAAATGGTTTATTTGAAACTAGCAGCGCCCCGCGGTGTCACCACTGTTGTCCCTGTTCCCGTGGTAATATCGGAATAAAATATATACACTCCACAATAACGTAGCTTTCTATTGGTGAAATAATTTTGAAAATCGGTTCAGTAGATCCAGAGATTACCCCTTACAACGTCACAAACTCACAAACGTTACCTCTTTATAATATTAGTACTTATAGATAAAAAAAGGTCATGATTCAAAGCATTTTTTATTATTGTACCCTATGGCCCCTATGGGGTACAATAATCTTCTCTCTATCTACTACCTAATTATATTTACAATAAAAGGTAAATTGAATTATGAATGAGTAATTAAAATTATTTTACCCTATCGCGTAAGCCCAATGGCCACCAAAAAAACAATAAATAATTCAATTCGATAAACAAACCTATTCAATTATAAAATGATATTCACAAAACAAATATAAACGTTTGAGGAATATAAAATTAAAAATATGATCTCAATTCCATCATGATCTTGTAAATGACGTAATGGCGTTATGAAGGGCCGTGACGTGCCGTGTGTCATGACCGGTTCGAGGAAAACCGCTGCAAAACATGTGTTTGTACGGTACTGATGGAAAAAAGAAATAAATAATATTGAGAAACAGCTGCTGGATGAATGGGATTTATTGTAATAGTATCCTGCTATTGTACTACTACAGGTAAACTGACATGTCGTGGAAACTCGCCGATAATCTGGGGGCATGGCAGTGTCCCCGCTAAGACGAGTCAAGCGAAGCGAAAGGGCACTACCTACCTTTTCTCGAAACGCTTCGTCGTTTTTTTGAAGTCTCATAATTTTGCTTTGGATGATGCTAAATAGTTAAATATCTTAAAACAGTTTCATGTAAAAATGTTGCTACCGTCACGAAGATTTCATAGGCATTCGTTCATTGAGTGTGAAATAAAACGACCAAGCCACACGTTTTGACTAAAATGTAGAATTTGTGAAGGTACGCCTGGTAAAGTTAATGCGCATAGATCAAAAAAGCATTTTTGTTATGTAACAAAAATGATTTTTTGATCTATGCGCATGTGTTAGACTACTTTGATTTTTATTATTTGTTGTTGTAGTGGCAATACAAATAAACACTTCGTTAAAATTTCAACTTTGTATCTATTACGGTTCTTGAGATATAGCCCGCTGATAGACAGACGGGCGGACGGAGAGCGGTAGCTTAGTAATAGGTACCGGTTGTCTTTTGGGTATGGAATCCTAAAAATGACCAAGTCGTACGCGTTTTAAAATCTACGATAAACAGAGACAGCACTAATTGCATGTGACGTAATAACACACAAGCGTCACTCAATGCAAAAGACGTTTTGCGTGACAAGGGCAACTTAAAAAGCGCCTAGCTAAGATTATTAGTAAGAAGGGATATTTTTATCTCTAAATTATGCAAACCTAATTCGTTATAAGAATGAAGAAGGCTAAACAAATGATTTCTCGTACAAAAATCGCCATATTAGTCGATGTAGCGAATAAAAATGGCGACTCAAAGGCGATGTCGTAAGCGCTTGCGCAAGTGATGCCAATGTCGCTTGGACGGTGAACGGAGGCTGAGTTATTTGGTCTGTAAGAAGGGTTTAATAAATGCTGTGTATGACATATGTGACTCTTCCAAATGTGTTGTGGAATTCTTCGAAAGAGTTACCGCGGCGCTTAAACTCTATAGGGCAGTTAAAGGAACGCGCGTGGGTTTTTACGTTTTTAGTCAGTGTCTGTCACTTTTTACTGCTCCGCTCAAAGCGGGATGTGTAATTTAACGATTTCCAATTTGCACTGTTAAACTAGACCACCGACCCCGCCACGTAGCAAACTGACAGCTTTCTAGGATAGTCAGCTATAGTCATAATAATAATCTTAGCTGTTTTCTACATTTTAGCTGAACTTGGCCTAGCAAATTATATCTGTTGGGATTTAAAAAAGTTCAAGATAAAACTCAGAGAGCTCGACCAGTGCATTCTTCTAGACTTCTCGACTATCCGATGGGTTACTTATGAGTTTGATATATAAATGTAAATTATTACGTATTGGATATTTAAAAATAAGACTTTAAGAATTACTTGATATACCTATAAATGTAATTAGTATCGATTTAATATTTTACATACAGTTGTTAAAATTAATTAATGAAATTACTAAAAGATTTTTATAACAAACTTATTTTTCTATAAGTCAAACACTGATTTGACTCAACGGTTACTTGTGAATCATACTTGTTTATATATAAATGTAAATTATTACGTATTGGATATTTAAAAATAAGTACTTGATATACCTATAAATGTAATTAGTATCGGTTTAATATTTTACATACAGTTGTTACAATTAATTAATGAAATTACTAAAAGATTTTTATAACAAACTTATTTTTCTATAAGTCAAACACTGATTTGACTCAACGGTCACTTGTGAATCATACTTGTTTGTTAACGGGTATAAAAGAGCGGAGCCGGAGTGGTGTAGGCCAGTTGCTCTTCGACTTTCAAGGCGTTAACATCTAAGGTATGATATTATTCCGATTATTGTTGATTGTTGTTTTGATGATGTATATTTATATTATTATATTTTATTCACTATGAAATGTTATTTATTATGAGGATTGGTTTATTTTAAAAAGACGTCTCGTAATAACTTATTTATCAATTGTGGCTGGTATATTGTAACATAGTTGTTATATACACTAGTTATTTGTTATATAATACAAGATAAATACATAATGTTTAGTAAATTGAACCCTATTGTGTTATTTTCTTACCCCTTTAATAAATAATAACTAACAAAGATTAAATATTTCATATGTCTGGTTATATATATCTATACATATGTACAAAATTTCTAACATCAGAAGTGGGATTAACTTCACCCTTGTTAAAACGTTTATGTATAAGTTTCAGAATGGATCCTACTGTCTTGGAAGGCCTTCTCAAAGCAATCAGCGATGCTGTCTCTGGTCGTCGCCATGCTGATGATGACGTGGCACTCCCGGTCTTCAATCCAGCAACAAGTGACAGCGGTGCGGAAGGCTGGTGTAAAAGCATCGAGGAGTTATCTAAAGAATTTGGATGGAGCAGTATCGCAACAGTCGCAAGAGCTGGTAAGGCTTTAAAAGGTTCCGCTTTGTTATGGTTTGAGTCTTGGGTACCATCTGAAGGCCGAACCTGGGAAAATTTCCGTACAGACCTCACAGACTTATATCCAGAAAAACGGAACCTGTCTGAAAAACTATCTAAGGCCGTGTTATACAATTCTGATTCTGCAGATTCATATTGCGAATACGCTAGGGAAAAGGTTAGGCTGCTGCGTAATACGAAAATATCATTTGCGGAAGACCAGTTAATCGAATTGATATGCGGCAGCGTAACCGATGTGAACGTTAGAATGGCTGCCTTTAACAGTAATGTTAAAACTACTTCTCAGTTAATATCCTTGTTCTCCACTTACATAAAACCCAAAAAACGACCAATAGATCAAATTGACCCTGACAGTATAACGGGACAAAGTAAAGCCAAACGCCCGAAGTTAGAGATCCGAAATAATACTTCCGAAGAACAAAAATGTTATTTGTGTGGTAAAAAGGGTCATATAAAAATCCACTGCAATAGGAACCGAAATCCGCCATCTGAAACGGGGACCAATACTGGAGGAAATAAGGTTCCTGATAGGGTTACTTGTACCTTCTGCAAAAAAGTCGGTCACAATGACTCGGTTTGCTGGTATAAGGCACGTTCTGATTTAAGTAAAACCAAAACTACAGATGAGGTTAATTTTTTAGGCAAAGCGAATTAATACTTACAGTTGTATCTATTTACGATATTCGAATTGAATCCCTTATAGACACAGGTGCCAATTGTAGCCTGATCAGACAATCCATGGCTAAACAGCTTAGGTGTAATATATTACCTTGTCTCAAATACCTTACAGGAATAGGTAATGTTAAATTGGAAGTCTCTGGTAAAATAACTGTCCCTGTAAGATTCGATGACATATATATTGAACTTGATTTATTTGTTGTTAGTGATCAATCGATTAATTATAATCTTTTAATTGGTAGAAATGCTGTTGAATACCCTGATATTGAGATAGTAACAGATTGTGAAGGAAGTAAAATTCGGAGGAAAACTCCTAACAGTGTAGACTTGTACGTTAATACCTTGCTCCAACTAGATTATTGTAATATCCAAATGGCCGAGTTGAAATCAAAATTAATTCACTTGGAAGAAAACTTACAAAAACAAATCATAGATATTTTTGAAAGACATATTGCCATATTAAATAAAACGGGGTCAGTCACAACAGGAGAATTAAAGATAAGGTTAAAAATTGACAAAGTGGTAAATTATCGTCCCTATCGTTTGGCACCTTGTGAAAGAGATAAAGTCAAACTCATTATCCAGGATTTAATAGATAGCGATATAATTCGTGAAAGTCAATCACCGTTTGCAAGTCCCGTGATTTTAGTAAAAAAAAAGGATGGCGGTGATAGGCTTTGCGTAGATTATAGGTCTTTAAATAAAATCATTGAAAGAGACTCATATCCTCTCCCTCTTATTGAGGATCAAATTGACAAATTAGGAAAGGCCAAGTTTTATATCTCGATAGATATGAAAAATGGCTTCTATCAAATTCCAGTGTCTAAAGACTCGTGTAAATATACAGCTTTCTCTACCCCGGACGGACATTATGAATTTATAAAAATGCCATTTGGCATTTGTAATGGTCCATCCGTATTTCAAAGGGCAATTTCCAAAGCAGTTTCACATTTAGATTTCCTACTTGTCTATATGGATGACATCCTTATTCCATTTTTAACCATCGAAGAAGGTTTAAAGTACCTAGAACTAACAGTGTCAGCTCTCACTACTTCTGGTTTTAAAATTAACCCGAAAAAGTGTAAATTCTTTGTTGATTGTATAGAATATTTGGGTAGACAAATATCTCAAGAAGGTGTCAGGCCAAGTACGTCTAAAGTTTCTGCCCTAATAAATTCACCAATTCCTCGTAACATTAAACAGGTACGGCAATTTATGGGTCTGGCCTCTTACTTTAGGAAATTTATCCCAAATTTTGCAACACGTACTGCTTGTATAAGTAAGTTAACACAGAAAAACCAAAAATGGGATTGGGGTTCTGAACAGGACATTGCGAGGAATTATGTACTAAATTTCTTAGTATCAAGACCATTATTGTCAATCTTTGATCCTACTTTAAAAACCGAATTATATACTGATGCTAGTGCTATAGGATATGGTGCTATTTTAACCCAAAAATACGATAATGATTCTAAAGTCATCGCTTATTTTAGTAAAAGAACTACACCTGCAGAGTCAAAATATAGTTCTTATGACTTAGAAACTCTAGCTATTTACAACGCTTTGAAACACTTCAGAGTCTATTTATTAGGAATTGACTTTAAAATTATCACTGATTGTAACGCTATTAAATCAACAATGAATAAAAAAGATTTATCACCGCGAGTAGCTCGCTGGTGGACATATATGCAAGATTTCCAATTTGAAATTACTTACAAAAAAGGACAATATATAAGCCATGTCGATTTCCTTAGCCGCAATCCTGTTGAGATCCCCATGACTATTGATAGCACAGTAAATTTAATAAATGACCCGCAATCTTGGCTAGAACTTGCACAACAAAGAGACCCCGAAATACTATCAATCATTCATAGAGTACAAACGGGAGAGTATGATTCTAACCAATATGTGGTCCGTAATAATTTACTTTATTACAAAGTTAAGCCGAACGGGGAATTAAAATTGTACATTCCAAAGGGTACAAGATTGAGTATTTTGCGTCTTTACCACGATGAAAATTGTCACGTTGGCTTTGAAAAAACTATTGGTAAAATACGTGAGCAGTTTTGGTTTCCTGCTATGACAAGTTTTGTAAGAAAATATCTGTCTCACTGTTTGGTTTGCATCAAGCGGAAGGGACACCATGGCCCCAGGCAAGGTTTCCTTCACCCAATTAAAAAAACCGCACTACCTTTCCATACAATACACTTGGACTGTACAGGACCTTTTACCCAGTCCAATGAAGGTTTTAAACATATATTATTAATAGTAGACGGTTTTACCAAGTTTTGTTTGCTTAAACCACTCAAAACCCTTAATGCTCAAGAATTAGTACCAGTTTTACGAGATGTCATCACCTTATTTGGAACTCCTTCTATAGTTATTTCTGATAGAGGAACCAATTTTAACAGTGGTCCGATTAGGTCATTTTTTGATGACCTAAATATAGAACATCACTTGATTTCCACGGGTACTCCCAGAAGTAATGGTCAAGTAGAACGTTACGTCTCCACCGTAACTGATATGCTTAACACAATGTGCAATGAACAGTCAGATTGGCCGAACGTTCTGTGGAAAGTACAGCAATCTATCAACACAACTGTACAAAAATCAACAGGCTTTACCCCTTTGCGATTACTTATCGGTGTAGACGCAAATATTCCGTGTGTCCAGGCTCGTTTAGATGACGTACTTGACGAAAATGATATACAAAATCCAAATAACTTAGAAGCCGACCGAGAAATAGCTAGACTACGCCTATTACAAATAGCAGAAAAATTCAAAAAACGTTTCGATGCCACTCGTCGCAACAACGTACCTTTTAACGTAGGAGATGTAGTGTATGTCTCACAGAACCATAGGCGTAATGATAAATTGGCAGCTAAATTTAAAGGGCCTTATGAAATATCTTCTGTCCTTCCTAATGATCGTTTTTCTCTGCAAGGTCTAGGTAATTTACGAAATATTTCAGTAGCCAAAGAAAAATTAAGATTCTGGCCAGGTGAATTAATTGATGAAAATGTAAGTGTCGAAAATGATATGGCACCTTAACTATATTTATAATTATAATTATTACTTTACCTGATTACGTTTACATTATTGTACTATTGATTGTGTAGATATTGTAACAAATAATTTACCTAATTACATATATATTATACTGTTGATTGTAGAGATATATTATAATAAATATTTTGCCTGATAAAGTTTCTTTTTATTATAAAAAAAGAAAGAGAAAGAAGGTTAAGATCCGCTGGGCGATCGTTTACTTGGTGCTTGTCTGTCTCACCAGCAGCGGGTGAATGGGACTTGCATGACGAGGTAACCGATAATATTTGTTTCCGCTGGTCGGTCATTTGCTTGGTGCAAGTCTATCCCACTAGCAGCGGGTGGAGGAGACTTGACACGTCTAGGCAATTGGCAAAACAAAAGTAAATTACAATCGTAGAAAAAGGGTGTTTACTATGTACTTCGAGAGCGAAGTACTTGTCAGTATGGCCGTGATATATAAATGTAAATTATTACGTATTGGATATTTAAAAATAAGACTTTAAGAATTACTTGATATACCTATAAATGTAATTAGTATCGATTTAATATTTTACATACAGTTGTTAAAATTAATTAATGAAATTACTAAAAGATTTTTATAACAAACTTATTTTTCTATAAGTCAAACACTGATTTGACTCAACGGTTACTTGTGAATCATACTTGTTTATATATAAATGTAAATTATTACGTATTGGATATTTAAAAATAAGTACTTGATATACCTATAAATGTAATTAGTATCGGTTTAATATTTTACATACAGTTGTTACAATTAATTAATGAAATTACTAAAAGATTTTTATAACAAACTTATTTTTCTATAAGTCAAACACTGATTTGACTCAACGGTCACTTGTGAATCATACTTGTTTGTTAACGGGTATAAAAGAGCGGAGCCGGAGTGGTGTAGGCCAGTTGCTCTTCGACTTTCAAGGCGTTAACATCTAAGGTATGATATTATTCCGATTATTGTTGATTGTTGTTTTGATGATGTATATTTATATTATTATATTTTATTCACTATGAAATGTTATTTATTATGAGGATTGGTTTATTTTAAAAAGACGTCTCGTAATAACTTATTTATCAATTGTGGCTGGTATATTGTAACATAGTTGTTATATACACTAGTTATTTGTTATATAATACAAGATAAATACATAATGTTTAGTAAATTGAACCCTATTGTGTTATTTTCTTACCCCTTTAATAAATAATAACTAACAAAGATTAAATATTTCATATGTCTGGTTATATATATCTATACATATGTACAAAATTTCTAACAAGTTCATATAATATTGTTTTTTTTTTATGACTATGTAGGTCAGTCTGTTTTTACTTAATTGACTCAATCTACTCTTTACAATGTTTTATAGTGAAAAACTGGATATATAATTTTCATTTTTTTTAATAATAATAATAAAAAGTTTATTGACAATAAGTTGATACAGTACACCGGTAATACATATTTACACATGTATAGGGCACACTCACTTCCGTTCACCTACACTAAGTTAGAACTTATCTATCACAAGTAGCAAGGGGAGCAGGAAGCTCAGTTAAATTATAATAATGCTATCAGTAAAGCAATGGTTCACATACTTGATAAAATAATAAAATGCCCAATGGCGGTATACAGAGAAAAGTTCTTTACCTCCCGTGCTAGTCAAAGACTGTGTTACGGCAAGGTAAGATTCTCGCTCATGGAATAGTAGTCATAATGTAATTACGTTAAGACACTTTTTACCAAATACATTCGTTTTGCTGTGAATCATAGATGACGATTGCGACTATACAAGCTTAGCGCAAACAAGTAGTATATGCAAAGAAATCAGACAATGCAAGTACTAACGTTATTTCAATGTAAATAAAGTATTTTCACAAAACAATATTCGTTTAGAGTTTATATTAATACAAGCGTGTTATAAATAAAATAAAAAATGTTTTTTCTAAAACTAAAATAATAAAATTAAAAGTAAGAGCATAACTAAAGTTGTATAAGTATACTTGTTTACAAATTGATAAGTAGTAAACATTTCTTTTTTAGTATTTTCAGCATAGCACGTTACAAACGGAAAGTCAATGTAATGTATTTACTGAACGTGTGTATAATACTACTATATGTACTAATCTTCAATTTATAAATATTATTTATAGTGTATGTATTTATATATTTTACTTACATATTATCATACAATGTGTTTATAGTTTATATAAATTATAGGTATACAAATAAAATATATATTTATAAATTAATAGTTACTGACATATTTGTATAAGTTTTTCAGTCTTCTCATAATCCAGGTTACTCAGAAACTCATCCAGAGCCTTTCTACACCCAAATATCGTCGTATCTTTAAGAGGTTTAATTTTACTTATGCGATTGTACAATAGAGGAGCCAAGAAATAAGAGAAACACTGTGCAAAAGTGGTTTTGCATGCTGGGACGTCATATACCTCATGCACTCTTCTGAGAGATTTGGAAACAGGTTTTTCGTAGATATGTTGTCTCAGGACTATTTTTTTTATAAAAAGTTGGCGAATATTTAGGACTTCAAACTCTTTGTACAACGCAGTTGTAGGATATCTAAATTTTTTTAAATTTATCACTTTTAGAATACATCTATGGGCCCTTTCTATTTTTATAAGAGTACTTTTTCTAGCACCACCCCAGGCAGAGATACCATAAGTTACTATCGATTGGCACAGTGCAAAATAGACAGTTTTGTTCGTAGCTTTGTCTTTTAAGTTTCTTATTTTTTTAAATATCGGTATAAGTTTACGAATGCGAGATTTTAGATTAAGAATATGTTGTTTCCAATTTAAATTTTCGTCGATCTCGACTCCAAGGTATTTTATACTTTTACTAGGAGATAAGACAGGACACCCGCAAATACTTGCAGCAGAACAATTAGAGGAATGAGCTTTTAAATTAAAGTCGGTAGGTTGCAAGTTATGTTTTATACTAAATGTTATAAATTTTGTTTTTTTAAGATTTAATGTAAGCAAATTGCAATCAAGCCATTCAATTATATTTTTAAGACCAATCTCGGCTGACGATTTGACATCACTCCATGTTTTTTGTTGAAATAGGATTACAGTATCGTCAGCAAAAGTGATCACTTTTGAACCGGGCAATTCAACGTTGAAAAGATTATTAACATAAATCAGGAATAATGTCGGTCCAAGTACTGATCCTTGCGGCACACCGAAATCAACATTAAGCTTAGCGCTAAGGTTATTTCCAATTTTTACAGCCTGTGTCCTATTACTAAGATAGTTTTTTAAAAGATCAAGTGGTACACCTCGAATACCTATAGCCTCCAACTTGCAAATTAGCAGAGGGATTGAGACAGTATCAAAGGCTTTGGCTAAATCCAGAAAAACGCCAACACATTTATTCTTGTGGTCGAGATTACTAGCTACATTGGTAACTAGATGTTCAATCGCATCTATTGTTGATTTGTTCCTTCTAAAACCAAATTGATTATCAGAAAGAACATTATTTTTCTCCATATAATTTACAAGCCTAATGTTTATTAGCTTCTCCAGAACTTTAGCCACAGTAGGTAGAAGCGATATCGGACGATAATTAGCGATACTGTCTCTTTCCCCCGACTTGAAAACTGGAATAACAACTGAGTCCTTTAACACATTAGGAAACTTTCCACACGTAAAACATAAGTTGAATATGTGTGTCAAAGGTTTAATGAGAAGGTTTACACTTCGCTTCAAGAACACAGAAGATATTCCATCCCAACCAGTAGAGTTGGTACCTTTTAAGGACATAATAATTTTAGAAACTTCCGTTTCATCAGTTTTCAATAACACGAAGGAGTTCATCGGACTGTGTTTACCTTTAAATTTTTGCACAAGATCATCTTCAGTAAGCTTTAATTTTTGTAAGATGTCAGTTGATAGTTTGGATGCTATGTTAGTAAAAAACTCATTTACAAAATCGACCGATTCTTGAGGAGTTGATTTTATTTTTAATAATTCACAAGGCCCTTGAGATTTTTCAGAGTGATTTAGATTACAAACACGCTTTATGACATTCCAGGTTTTTTTAATATCACTCTTGGCAGCATTTAAGTCTGCTTTATCGTGCTCATTTTTCAGATTGTGGAGAATAGTATTACAATGATTTCTGTAACGCCTGTAGGTAAGTTCTAGATCTTTATCATTAGGTGCCTTCTTATGCCTTCTGTGCAACGTATCTCTGAACCTTATGCAACGCAATAGACCAGAGGTTACCCATGGTTGAAAAGTCTGTCGCCTATTGGGCACGGTTATCTGGTAACTGCTTTTTTGTCTGATTGCCGATAAAGTTTCGATGAGCAATTCAGTCGCTTCATTTGGATCTTGCAAAGTAGTTACATCAGTCCAATCAATGTCCTTCATAAGTTTAAAAGCTTTCTCATAATTTAGTTGTAGCAGTGTCTTTTCTGGTCTTTTATACTTACTTTCCTGTGTTAAAGGAATAATACAGTATATACTACTGTGGTCAGTAACTGATGATTCACAGACTATTGTTAGCATTTTAGAATTAAGCTTTGCGAAACAGTGATCAATGCATTTATTGAGACGCGTAGGAAATTGATGGCTAGGTAGTAGACCGTATGTGGCAAGAAGATTCAAATACTCATCGGATTTCAGGTCAGTAGTATTGCAACTCACGTCAACATTTAAGTCCCCGGTCAGATAAACATTAGGTACGTGTTTAATATCTATTAGAAGTTCTTCCAAGGACCCAACAAAATTAGCGAGAGAGGCAAACGATGGTGATCTGTATATACAAATAAAAGCATGGCTTTTACCTATTCCTACCACCAAACAGTCCGCATCAGCAAAATTTGGCTCATATACTGTGACATGTTGTAAATAGCTCCTTATATAGACAACTACACCACTGTTCTGGTTAATATGGTCTCTAGTATGAAATGAATCAAAGTGCTCAAGTTTAGGTATCAAGTCTGAATTTTGTAACCAACATTCGGTGAGAATAATAATATCAAAGTCTATTTTACTCCTAGCTATAAAAACTTTAAAATCTTCAAGATTTTTATGTATGCTTCGTATATTTTGAACAATAATTCTAAGAGATGATTCCGTTCCAAGTTTGTATTGCGGAAACGCTTCTGGATCCTCGACCAAAAATGAATCACCAACGTTGATAGTATTATCAACCTCGGTGACTATCTCATCTATGTTGTTACCCATAACAACCATATTTTACTCTAGCAGTAGTAAAATTATAGTTTTGGTCGAAGATTGTAGTTTCTGAGATCAGCAAGTTAATTTTATTATTGCCGGACATGAAGTTTGTATAGTGAACTGGTATTAATAATGTCATATAGATTTCCAAATAAGATATAAAAAATGAAATATAATAGTAGTATAAAAATATTATGAGACAATATAAAATAATTAAAATGCATATAATATTACTGTGAGAGTTCAAAAAAGTATAAAACAAAATAGTAATCAAAGTGAAAAAGTACCATATTTTCACATGATCTTCAACAACTGCTAGTCATTCAGAGATGAAATCCCTAAGTTGATTTAGAGAATTGATGACTATGGCAGGCTGTCCATCTTCCTTTCGTAGGAGTATGTTTCCTCTTGAGGCCCAGCAGTACTTATACGAACCATTTTTCGTTAGTTCTCGAGCAGCAGCCAAAATCTTTTTAGACATAAAAGTTAGAGACTCCGATATATAAACCCGTGAGGAAGCTCCAGTAAATCCTAAGATATCCGTACTTAATGGTTTCCCTTTGTTGTCAGAGTTGTATTTTTTCACACCTTTTAGCATTGCTTCTTTATCTTTAGTGCTCTGGTACTCAATAACAATAGGTCCCTTTTTCTTGCCTCTTCTGTAAATAGCCGTACGTTCATCAATTGGTGGTATTTTTAGGGTGTTATATACTTGATTAACAATATTCTGCACATCTTCGCTATCGTGTTGAGGAATATTTCTTATTTCAATTGTGTTTCTCAGAAGTTGTTTTTGTAAAATGTTGACCTGAGTTTCCAATAAGTTAATACGCTCTATAGCTGCTTCATGCTTTGTTTCAAGGGTTAACACCCTGTCGTGGACATCCTTGTAATTGGCAGCATTTTCTTCGAGCTGTTTTTTTATTTCGAGGTTAGACTGGAGTATCTCACTATTTTGCAGTTTAATTACAGCCATCTCAGTAGTCATCATTTCCTTGAAGGACTTTAGAAGGTCACTTTTTAGGTCCTCAAGTTGTGTTTCATCAGGATTTCTCCGCTTTCTTGTGTTTATATTTCGTGTACTTTCTTGGCTTTGTGATACATTTTCAAGGGTAAGATCTGGATGCGACGAGGACTTAATAGGTGATCGTTGCATTTTATCTGGATTCCTTGCGTATACTACACCCGCTGGCCAACTCACAGTCGTACGTACAATCCGTGGCCTTGAAGCAGTGACGAAGGCGTGCGGTGTAAGTGACGACGTCACACGTCCCGCGCACAAAAGATAGCAGCGGCGCAGGCAGCGCAGGAGCAGGACAGCAATTATCAGGTGGTTCCTTTTCCCTCGCGGGTCGCGGGTGCGCGGGCGCACCTCCGCTGCGTCGATTGTAGGTGTACGCAAGAATGACAATTAAGCGGTCTCAGTTATGCACTAGTATCGGGTAAAGTAAGTACTTATTAAATGCGGAGCAAAGAATCACACGTCTGTTCTCGATGCGAGTTTGGGCGAGAATCGTAATATTTTCAAATTATAGTGAATTGATTTATGATTTCCATGTTGGATTTTTTTTTCTACCTTTGTCATGTATTAATGTTCTTAAAACGCAACAGAGAGATGTTTGGCTGGGCAGTTTGTTGCGCCACTTCTTCCCAGCTAAAACACTAGGAAGTGGAGACGGGCGGGCGTTTTGGGGGACTGTCTTTATGTAAAATTTGACGTTCAAAAAGTACTGGCTCTCAACCTAGTTTGAACAAATTACTTTTGATTTTGATGTTTGCGCGTACATTCAGTAACACGATAATTATGTCGTAGCTAACGACTGTCAGGCAAGATTATTTCCAAAAGACCAACGAACTAAATTGCGAGGTAATTGACCGTGAAAACGCAAGTACACGAGGCGAAGGGATCGAGCATGCAAGCAAACAATCAACGTTACAAGATATTGCGCAAGGAACCATGATCATCATTATCAGACGTGCCTTCAAACGTGCAAGAAGGGAAACTTACTGTTTGAAAGAGCCACCGTGGCCCTGGAACGCAAAGGGCATTAGGAGGAACACGGATGGGTTTTAGTCTGTAAAAGTGATACTCCCTTCCGTTCCGCCCAGAGCGGAAGAAGTCATTTGATGATTTCCCATTCTTAAAAAAGTCCAATCATATTTGTATTGATTTTAATCGATATTAATCCGGCTTTGTAAATATTAAAAATCATCTTGGCCTTGCCTATCGCTGATCTTCGTCGCTCCCTCACTGCTAAGGATCACGACCATAAATGACGCGTCCCCAATCTCGCGTTTTTATCACTGCTAGAATGCCAATTTTTCACGGCCCTCTATTAAAAATACTTCCATTGTGAGTACATTTAAGGAGTGAAATGTACTGGGCCCCAAATCTGCTATTTGTACAAATTTGTCATTCCAACACGAACCCATTGTCATTTTGCTAAAAGTTCGTAATCTGCTAAATTCATAATGTTCGATCATTGGTCAGTCAATGGTCTCGTAAGACTTTTTGATAACCGAGCTATCAAAAGAAATAACTGCACAACGACGTTCTGATGATAGGTCAGTGATCAAAGGAACTGTCAAAATTTTAGCAGATTACCGCATACGTCTGTCATTCATTTGTCATTATGTACGAGATTACCATTCTATGCCATTGCTTTCAATGGAGTATCAGTGGTTGACCATTGGAAAGTCATAATGACGCTTTTATGTTAGTAGATTACCAAACTTGTCAAAATCGACCATTATGAGATCAATGATAGACCATTCTGACACTATTGTAATAGCAGACTAGACCCAGTTAGTTATCCCCGAGACCTGGCGACCTATTATGACGTCTTAAATCCATCATGAATTCTGTGTCAGAGAGAGACGGAGTTACACAAGACGAATAGCACTATCCCTTTCCCTCACACGAATCATGATAGCATTGGCACTTCGTAATACGGCCACTGGACACCCACCTTGACTAAGAAGAAGGCGACGCCGTAGGTCTTGAGGTCGCGCGCGCTCTTGGTGTACAGCACCTTGGCGTCCAGCTCCGTCAGCGTGACGTGCTTCTTGTGCTCCTTGAAGATCTTCTTCTCAATGTTCTTGACCTTCACGTACGAGGCCGGCAGGAATTCTTTCAGGCTGGAAGGAGAACAGGAACATTTAGTATTTAGGAATTTATTTTTGTAATGCAATCATATTATAGTCGACCGCAGAAAAAGCCCTGTTGGAGCGTACCTCCGGGTTAGATAACTTCTATGCAAGCAAGCCAATGATTATACATAAGAAGTAAATTAAGCCCAAAACTATAGAAAAAAACAAAATGTCAATTTCAAGAACCAAAATTTCGAGTCTCTGCCCCACTTTTATTTCGCAAGTCGGGACTAAGACGTCAGTGCTAAAGCCCACTTGAGAACAACTTTCTCCATGATTACATGGGGCCCTGCGACCTTTTACGGGCGTAGGCAGACCGCCTACTGGCCGGATGTCTGACCTAGTAGACTATATAGTTGTGAGCTGGCAGCTGATGGAAATTGAAGCCGGTACCTCTAATGATGGTGTGGATTTCATGAGGCGTGTACAATACTGTAGTACATTAGCATAATATAATCAGCCTTTAAACGTTCCCACTGCTGGGACACAGGAGAGGGAATGGGCAGTAATCCAGCACGCGGGCCCTGTGCGGGTTGGTGAATGTCACATGTCTTCGAATTTTTGGTTCTAGGACATGCCGGTTTCCTCACGATGTTTTCCTTCACCGTTTTGAGAGCAGTGGTGAAGAAATAAATTACACAAAGTAGTACATTATTTTGATCTACCTCGTAGGGTTCAGCCAGCGTTTGCAATGTAAGCGCAAAAAATGTGTTTATTTACGACATCATATTAGAAACCTCTAATATTATCAGTGTTTCTCTGCTATGTTATTGTGTATTATACATATAAACCTTCCTATTGAATCACTATCAAAAAACCGTATCAAAATCCGTTACGTAGTTTTAAAGATCTAAGCATGCATAGAGACAGAGAGACAGAGAGACAGCGGGAAGCGACTTTGTTTTATACTATGTAGTAATTAAAACTCGACGCAACATGTCCTCTTCTTCTATAGTTATTTTTAGCTATATTATTATCTTCCACAACAGACCATCAACAGTATCCTTCTCTTAAATCTATTCACATTCATACGTAAACCTTACTAAAAATTTCTCTAAATAATTCCATCAGCGATGTCAATTAAAACAAATATGTTACACCCAACAAATCTATCCCAGCTGAAATCTGGACCACTGACCTCACCTACCACTAGCGCCACAGTAAACCCGCGGCTATTTCGAGAACTATTGCTTCATGAGATATTACTACTCAGAAGTGGGTTAGTGTGTCTTTTATGAGGTTGATAAACCCACTGTCCTGATGCAATGGGTAAATATGGTCTGTCGCCATCATTTGGGGCGCAAACTTTGTGAAATAGTTACTTCAAGATTAGGACAATTTTTCTTCTGTAATACAAACTACGTTTTCTTTCGAAACTGGTGTGAACTCTATATACTACTTAATACTATAAAGCTGAAGATTTTATTCGAATGCGCTAATCTTAGGTAATACTAATTCGAATTGAAAAAATATTTTAGTTATCCCTTTATATAACTTGTTTATCGAGAAAGGCTATAATAATAACATCACGCTTCGACCAAAAGGAGCGTAGCATTTATGAAAAACGTGACGCAGACTTCGGTTTTGGGTAGATCTTTGGCACATAGCTCATAGGATCATTTTCTAATAGAGAAATTTCGAAATTTTCGAGCGAAGCTGTGGACGGCAGCTGGTCTACACTACTTTTAAAAAAGGTAAAGATTTGTTTGTTTGCAACGAATAAACTCAGAAATCGGTCCAGTAGGGACTGATTACAAAAATTCTTTCACGATTAGGTTGCTACATTATCCCTGAGTAACAATATAGCCTTATATTAAAATAAATAAATGTCAACCCGCGTGAAAACGTAACGGACGCTAGTGTGAAATTCATAAGTGCCAAAAATATCTTCATTCATACTAACTGAGCAAGTTAAACCAGTTTATCACTAATTGTAAAACAAGTGACCTTAAATTTAATCCAATTTATGTAAATGTACACCGAGAGACTTAACAGCAGACTGAATTTTAAAAAAAAACACGAACAAAAGAAACTCAATTTGCAGTGCCCTAACAGGGTTTATGTAAAACAAAATATTATACATACAGATGAATTGAGAACCTCCTCCTTTTTTGAAATCGATTAAACACACGACATTCATACTCGAAGTTCTGTTACATTCGACAGTTGTAAAATGTGTGATGTGCTTGGGAGCAAAGAAATAAATTAATAAAAGTTTAATTCGTTGAAATCCGGTCCAAAAATAAGGTCATTCACTGATGCATAAACTCTCAACGTCCCTTTCATTAAGATGATTGATATATTTCATCATTTGTATACTTTACCAGAAAGATGTGGATGCTATAGAAAATGTGTTTCCTGCGGAAATCAAAACCGTTAGACACGCAAACGAACCTATAGACAAAATTACAGATACCTAGATTGAAGTATTTCCACAGTGCAATGACAAAAACTTCTCGACTCTTAAGAAATAATAATTTATGATCTTACATATAAATCTATCAAAAAAAAATCCTTCCTTCTGATGTAAACGGTTAAAATGAAGATAAGGTGTGATTGCTTTGTCTTTAAACAGAAGAATCACAAGGGGGCATATACACTTGCTGGTGTCAACCACTAAAAAAAACATAGCACAAGCAAAAGTACCATACGAGCGTACAATTTTCGGTGGTTGCCCTCGATTTCTCCTGAATCCCATCATCAGATCCTGACCTGGTAAAAATGGGACCTTCTCAGAAGTGAATTCTACACAAAAAAAAAATCCGTCTATAACTGACGGAAATATCGGTG
Organism: Hecatera dysodea; assembly: GCA_905332915.2. Taxonomy (NCBI): domain Eukaryota; kingdom Metazoa; phylum Arthropoda; class Insecta; order Lepidoptera; family Noctuidae; genus Hecatera; species Hecatera dysodea. The sequence goes on along the minus strand of HG995314.1, from coordinate 11,674,274 downwards.
AACATACATTAAAAAAAAATTACACATACAGACGACTTGAGAACTTTCTTTTTTTTGAAGTCGGTTAAAAATGAATATGGTAGTGTAGTGGCATCAATGCCGCCACAAGAAAAACTAACGAAGCTAATTGATACAGCTACAAAAAGAACCGCTCCACCGTCCATCCCGCCAGGGATATAACGATAAAATCCTGCATCGCGGTATCACAGTTTACCGTGCTATTAGAACATATACAACAGCCCAAACATCAACTATCGGGCAGTTGCCCCAAGACACAACACCCGTCCGGTAGGAAAATCCTCCCATTCAATGGAGATTTGCGGAACTTTACTCTCGGTACCTACCTCTATAGTAGCTCCAATATTTGCCTGTCCGTCACGTCAGTTCCTAGTCATCATTTTAACCCACGCACTACAAAATCTGCTGACAGGTGGTTAGACGCCACCCACGGTTGAAATAACAGCGTTACTTATGGTCACTGCACAGTTCAGACGTGGGCAGATGGTAACGCAGATATTCAAACTCAAAGCATTTATTTTAATTGAACCCTTTTGAATTGTCAAGTCGAAAGAGGTGAAGCTATCTGCACGTTCCAAAGCGTAGATCTCTATGGAGAAGAACGTGCAAGAAACTCCACGGACACTCTTTTAAATCATGTTCTGTGTATTACATAACTTTTGTTACATCCTTTGGTATTTACTACTTCCATTCATGCTAGCGACCGGTTATGGTATGGATGCGAATATTTTATAGTCTGTCATCATTATCGTCTGCCTAGCTTTTTTGCAACTGGAACCGCAGTCTTCCAGACCGAAGTTTACTTTTTGACTTGAACGAACATGGCAGTTGAGAGTATGTGTCATGTCATGCTCACACAAATATCTCGCTGATTGTTGTCGCGTTCTCTTCAAAATGTTTAAGCTGTATGGTGCCGATATACGTCATGTTCGTGAACGGGCGCCATCGGTTGAGACTGGTCACCTCTTAACTGCCACTGACTTGTTTTAATCTTTAAATTGTTTTAAAGTTTCCTTTTTTCTTTGCATTGTCCTCATAGGTATATAGAAGCAATAAGGATATTGTTACCAAGATTTTTGTGACACATAACATGATTTAAAAGAGTGTCCGTGGAGTTACTTGCACGTTCTTCTCCATAGTGTGTGTGTAGTGTTTTCGAACGTGCTTCATGTTTTTGACGGACCGACGTAGACAATTAAAAAGTGCCTGAAAATGAATTATTTGAAATCATTATCTTGAATTTAGGCTACAATTCCGCCATCACACACCGCAACATAATTGCCTTCAGCAATTAGGTTGTAGTTACGAAGCAAACTGCAAGCTCCTGAATCTGTGTTTTATGATTCCGTAGGTGTTAATTTGAATAACAAGAGGAATTGGGAGAGTTCAGAGAGCTTTCTTGTTTATAATTGGCGTTTGGCCACTCGCCCGAATAATTGGCGTTTCCCAATATTATGGTCGGCTCCCAGTCTGCCTATATGCAGCTGAGTACTAGTATTTTACATAGAGCGACGGCCCAACTGACCTCAACAACCTAGTAATTTGATTAAACGGTATCCTTTGACGGAGATCAGTGGTGGCCGAGTGGTAACGGCCCCGATTTACGAGTTGTAGGTCGAAGGTTCAAACCCTGCCAGGCGCATTACTTTGTGTAATTAATTTCATCACCACTGCTCTCAAAACGGTGAAGGAAACCGGCATGTCCTAGAACCAAACAATCGAAGACATGTGACATTCACCAACCCGCACTAGGCCCGCGTGGTGGATTACGGCACATTCCCTCTCCTAGAGAGGAGGCCTGTGTCCCAGTAGTAGGAACATCAAAAGGCTGATTATGCTATCAAAGATCTCTTCAAATGACAGCCGAGACCAACGACTTTACGTGCTTTCTGAAATACAGAGGAGTCTCAGTATGTAATGAATGGACAACCATACACGGATTACCTCCGCAACCGTTGCTTAACTTCGAAAATCGAAACGTCACTCTCTCAGAATGAAAGGGGCTTAACTCAATATTCCAGTTATTTATAATTTTTAAACCCCAACGCAAAAAGAGGGGTGTTATAAGTTTGAAGTCGATGAAGGGGGTGATGTTATAAGTTTGACGTTGATGTCTGTCTGTGTGGTCTGTTCTGTGGCATAGTAGCTCTAAAACGGATGGACCGATTTTGATGCGTTTTTTTTTTTCATTTGAAAGCCAGTTTCCTTGCGGTGCGGTAGTTCTTAGCCATGTTTGGCTAGTATCAGTTCAGTAGTGTAAGATTATCAACTCTTCCAAAATGAGATGATAAAATGAGTGAGGCATTTTTGCTATAAACGGAACGTAAAAAACATACTCTAAAATCCAGATATGAATAAGATTCGGAAATATAATTGGGAAAGGGACAGCCTATTATACATAATTATGTAGGTCTCGGGTTATTTGTTTTTTTTTACCCAACATTTTTTAAAGATTTTAATTCTTGCTTATTTGCCATAAGTCGTAATTTTTGAGTTAGGTCCCTTTCATTCTAAGGTTGCGACATGTGATTGAATTCATTGTATCCATGTATGCAATTTAATCTCAGCACCTTCAACACTAGCGCCATCTATCGGCTCCTATCCGAGCGTGTCATAGTAAACAGTTGGTGTAACATAATAAATTATCAAACTAGCGTGATTCAGCGCGTGCCGCTGCGCTCGCGCATGGCACGCGTCGTTACTTAATATAACAAGCTGTTTATGTGAACTATGATTGGGTTCGAGCTAGCGGTCAAATATGGAACAATTTCATTTCTATATTCATGTCTTATGAACTTTTTTTTTCTTCAATTTGTCTCGAGTTGCAGCCCATGAATGAAACTGGCCATAAATAGGTTTATGTTGTGTCATATGAGTTGTATCTAAAGTTAAAATGATTTTTCAAAGAACACTCAAAGACTACTAACTTGGTCTGGACAAGTTGAAATGATCAACAGAAGAAAAATCAACACTAGCGCCATCTATCGGCTTTTATCGGAGCGTGTCATAATAAACAGTCGGTGTAACATATCGAACAGTAGCGTGATTGTTGGCGCGTGCGGTTGCGCCCGCGCAGGCACGCGTCCTTATTTAATATAACAAGCTGTTGATGTGGACTGTGATTGGGTTCGAACTTGCGGACGATTGGGGAACGGAGAGTTTGATGTTAGGCTAAAGTGGCTTATCTATTTTGAAATATTTCTTCAATCATAAGAATTTGAGAATAAAATTAATGAGAACATATTTCTTGTCCGTTCTTCTCCATAAGGATCTTACCTTTGCGAATAGACACTAGAGTGGCTTTATTATTTTTAAATATATTCTTTTATCTGCTAATGTTAACGTTCAAAAGTGCCGTTTAATGGCATAACTGAAATAAACGTTTTGACTTGAACTAAAACACCTGGATATCCGAAGTTTTATTCCTGAAAATAGTAGCAATCTGATTGTAAAAAATCAGGACAAATTGACACAAATTGCAATGCACAAATTTATCAGCAACTATTTAGTATATTGCTTAACACTTCATAAACGCCAACAGTTTACACTAAACATGAAGTAGTACAACAAACAAAAGCCTGTTTAAAGGCACGTGCGCCGGCGCAGATAACTGGCATTATCGGCACGTGTCAACACTGGCGCGCGTGGCTCGAAGGACATGTGTTTTTTTAGCCTGAAATTTGTTGAAACATGTCGATGGTGTTAAAAGAGTCCCAGCTGTCATTTGTAGATCTTTTACAGTCGTCCATCTTGTCAGAAGTCAAAAAATCTGACTCCAGTCTTGTCAAGAAGTACCGTGTTACCCAGTTAATGGGTTGTGGAGGCAGCCGCTCTACGTAAAATACTGGTATTCAGCTGAGTCAAATGACTGGGAGATAACCCGACGATACCAGCAAATTCTATGTTAAACAGCGCTTGCTGAAGTAGGTGCGTTGATTGCTGATTATTCATTACATACTCGTACCGGGACTCCTTGCTTCGGAAACGTTTGGCTGTTTTTCCCAGTTGTTACTAGTACATTTTTGACAGTCAAAGATCTACAAAATTGAAACTAAAAGAACTTAAAGAAATAATTTTTGAGGTACTCTGTAAAATATTCCGGTATGCTGCCCCACTTCGTAGATGCAGTAAAATATTTTCATTCTCTCCTACGCACCATATTTGTTGGGCGTCAACCGTCGACTGTTATGCCGATGCCGTTAAGAAAGTTCGCGTGGGTTTTAGATCGATACCTTTATAATATGCTCTTGTTGCCTTTATAACCCTGGACCTTTGAATAATATTATAGAAATGTTAAACTTTCATTCAAGTGATTGAGAGAACGTAGGATTTTCATATTTATTTGGTTTTAATTTAGAACAATAGTCTCGAAACCAATTTCTAGGTAAACCTGAACTTTGATAACATCACCAACGCCGCTTCTCTTATAAAACCAAGACAGTCAATTTGCTCAGCTAACCTTTTTTACGGGAGGAAATCCTCTTGGATGTCCTCTGCGTTGGAGCTAACAGAGGGGTCTGGCAGACTCTGACTGACTAAAACCACCCCGGTGTTCCATCTCCCACCTACGGGAGATAACGTAACCTTATAGGATGTATCTAAATACCAGTATGTTACATGAATCGACTGCATATTTGACCTCCATGACTCAGTAAATAGGTAATACAGCAACCACTGGCTCTCTGCTCTTCAATCTCGAGACTTATACTGTAACTAGACCTTTGTCCGAGCAGATTTAGTACAAACTATTTTTTGTCTTTTAAGAGGTTATATTTTGTCAATTAAAGTTGGTATTTCCAAAAATTCCTTCTTACTGCTTACCTACACCATAAAAGAAAGCCTTCTGCAAAATTTAATGTTCCAGGTCCCATTAGTTCTGACTGTGCGTTGATATGTCAGTCAGTTCTCATTTTATAAGTATATATTAACTAAACATTTCTACCTACCCTCTTCCTCTTTCCACACAACAAACAAACAAAGAGACATGCACACAAACACATCCGCAGTACATTATATTAACTAGCGCCTCGCTTATGTCATGATTGACCTATTTAGCGCCCGAAGGTGCCGGCTCGCCCTCATTCTGACTACTTGCAAGCCCGATAAATCTCACCTGTCAAAGCCATGTTCTCTGTAATGAAACGGGACAAAAGATTTCTGCCTTGGTTATGCATTTCAGGGTGTTTGTAATGATCGATAGTTATCTCGGGCTTGGTCAAGAAATTGAATTGAAATCAGAAGTCATTGGTTCAAACTAGGCACATCAGCACAATTTGAAAGTTAAAATTTTACATATTTTTAGTCCTTAAAACGCCGTCAGACTGTCATCAATTCCTAGTGTTTAAGCTGAGAAGAATGTCGCAAAAAACTTATCAGGGCCTGCTTTATTATGATAGTCTAACGCGAGCCTACCAATAGTTAAACAAAACGTGTAATGGGCTGTTATTTTCGCCAAATCGTCATACTTTTTTCTTATTGTACATGTCATTGGTTGGTTAAATGAGAGTAAGCAATAGTTCAGAGATGAAAATATAAAGTCAAGCAAAATATCCCTACATCAAACGAGGTCTTGAAAATCCCATAATCCTTACGTACAACCGTGGATTAACAAAACACGGAGAACAAGGGAACAGAACAAATTGTATCATATTTCACTCTTATCTCCTCTTTTTATTTAATGCCAAATATCTCCGTAATGTGTGTTGAAATTTTCGCGAGTTCAGGATGAATTCCCGGGCTCGGCCGGGCTCAGGTTATGTAAGAGGCTCCAGGGCGGCGCCAGACGCTTGCCAGACGGCGCCCGACGGACTGGCGCCGAGAGAAAGACAGTCGCACACTTTATCCCCCTCTCACTCCCCCGCAGACTTTTGGCGCCCAACACGGGGCCGTTACTGAATAACTTCTTAGAGGGGAAAACTGTTTTTATAGCATTTTGATTTGTTTAAATTTATTGCACTGTTATTTTTTTCGATTGCAGAAAAGTTTACGGAGATAAATTTGATGTAGTTTTCGTGTCTTTTTTTAATTTATTGGTTTGAGGGATGTAATCTTGCGAAGGGAAAACTATTTAGATGGATGTTTAGATAACTGGGAGACAAGATTGAGAAAACTTCTATCTTGTACTATTCAGTATTGAGGCAAGTTACTGTACTATTTTACAAAGTTCCACAATCTTCTCTGAAAGCGATGATTTGGTCGATGATGACGTACGCTTGCCTATAAGTAACCTGTTCACTCATAACATAACTACGAAAGGAAATTTTAATTGAAGATATAAAAAAAATCATCGGTTTAAAGCACTAGCAGGTCTTACGGACATACTAAACACATAAGCCTTGAAATAAATGAGATTATAGCTCGCTTGCCAGTAGCTTACCCCTGGCAACAGAGACAACCAAGTCAATGACTGGCATCGTCTAGAGTTGCCAAACTATTGTTTATTAGTACTTGTCCTTTTATATTTCTCTCTCATTTATGTCATCGTATAATTTATAGTTTTACTAGTTTATGAGTATGGCTTTTGTTAATCTCGAAGTTATTGGGTAGTTTATGTATCTTGATTTTCGAGTGGATTTCTGTCATCTACAAAGTGTTATAATTCATGTTTTTGTTTCACTTAATTATGTTTAAAGGCCATCTTATGTTTTGTTTTCTATTTGGCGGTCGGTTTTCTTGGATTTCTTTGGTTTAGAAAATTACTTTTAAGGCAGCAGACTTAACAAAGCTTATTTCATTGATTGATTAATGTATCTAATGGTACGCACATGCAAAACGTGGATTCCTGTGTCGCGAGTCCCAGGTCGGGCGAGCGTTGTTGGGTTTTTCAGTATCAGTCCCAAAGTCTGGCTTTAATACGTAGGACTCGAAACGTTACTAACGAGAAATATGTGTATAGTATATTGGGAAATAGATTCCTGGCGTTATGTATCTACATCAATACTAATACGTTCACTGGCGTAAGATTAGGCAGAAAAGGACAAAAAATATTTGGTAGAAGTCCAATGAGCTATGTTGACGACGTTGTTGCTTACCGCTACTTTATCACCTCCCTTAGGTTCTAAACAAATATCCATTCTACATATAAGCGAATGCGATTATAAAAATGTAAAACTAAACAGGATTAATCACGTTTCATTTCGAGAAAGTTTTATTTCTATACATTTTCTTGACGTTTTGGCAGTGCCATCTTCACAGTAACGCTGACGGAATATCACTGGTATAGGGCCTCTTAGAATATACTCGTATATGAATTTAATCTAATGATGTTCTCTTCTTCTTCCCCAGGTAAACAGACTGCAATGTAAAGAAGACTTAGTAAACCACGCCACACGAGTGCCTTACAAACGACTAAGTGCCTATTTTATAAATAGTTACGTTTAGCTACGAACGATACGAAGAGACGATTCGCGAATCATTGGTGAGTATCTTCTTTTTATTATCTTAAAGATATCAACACTAATAATCAAAAGTATTTTTACTGATAGCTAGCACTTTTTGAATTTCAAATCTATAGTAACTACTTCTGCTCGCGACTTCATCCGCGTGGAGCCCTCCTATTTTGAAACGTTTTTCATTGGTGCTCTGTTCCTATTGGTCTTACCGTGATGATATATAGCCTATTCCTCGATAATCGGGCTATCTAACACTATACAGTAGTTCCTGAGATCAGCGCGTTCAACAAACAAACTCTTCAGTTGTATATATTTTATATAAGTAGCGCGCTCAAAGAAACAAACTCTTGAGCTTAATATATTAGTATAGATGTGACACTTGTATTTTTTCAACATATTCATTTTCTTCTTTCAAGCCTTCACTCTATCCCAAGTTTACAGAATACAGGTGGTATGCACCTTGTCTTGGGCCTCATTATCTTTCATCTTTGTTTCTATTTTATTATTGATATGCTCGCGGTTTTTACCACAACCTTAACTGAGATGATGGTGCCTACGGTTGACCACGCTTGTCTAGAAGTAACCACTCTTGAGCTAAATACTGCCAGGTTGTAGCTAGTAGGAAATATACTCCGGTATGAAAATCCACTCCATAGCTGTACGCACAATTATAGTCTTCCCAAAGCGTTTAATATAGAACGTAATAAAAATCAATCGAATGGTGTTTAAATGCTAAGAAACATTTCTCCTGTATGACAACATTAGCATCGCCTCGCGGTTTCACTCGTGAAGTTTCCGTTCCCGTGGAAACAGAAACTTCACGGGGATATAATGTTATGCGATGATGTTCACCGGAGATAGTGTAACTTCCCAACAGTGAAAAAATTTTTCAAATCGGTCAAGTAGTTTCGGAGTCTATTCTATGCACAAACAAACAAAAAAACAGTCAAATCTTTCCTCTTTATAATATTAGTGTAGATAAAGGTAGCTGAAAAATATAATCAACGCAAATATCTTCGGTTTTGTTTTCCTAAAACGTCCGAGCAGTCCATTTTCATGTTCGAGACAGACCCTCATTTTAAACCCAAATGTATTTTCTTTGCATCTCAGCAGGCGACACGTCACTCCTAAGTGCCATCGATTTACTGAACACATCGACGGAATTTCGATAAAACAAAATATCGGTAAAGCAAGGCACTTTAAAAAATAGGGGTCTTATTGTGGCCGCCGGAATGGGCTGAAAATTGGTGGTATTCGAGATTCCTGTAATATTACCACTGCAATTCCTATCCAGTCTAGCGTGTCTGTCGATTGTGCGTTTAGATAAGGAGTGGAATTCCCTGCCGGAGTCTGTGTTTCCTGATAGCCTGACCTGGGAGTCTTTAAGTCAACAGTGAACAGGTTACTTCTAGACAAGCGTGCTCCATCGTCGACCATATCAGCACGTTCCATCAGGTGAGATAGTGGTAAGACGCGACCCTATCAATAACAGAAATCCGTATTTAGCAAAACGTAATCTTTTAGCTGACTGTTGCAGGCTCATTACTGAGAACATAATGTTGTGTCTTCAATTTCTCAGATAAGTAACATAGTTCATTTCAACAGTTCAGTTAACATAGTTCAGCCAATTACTCAGTCAGTATTTAGAAACTTTGGACTTTCCTCAGTGAATTCATGAAAACTGGTTAAAGGACACTGTGCATAAGTGTCTCTTCAATTGTAACACATTTCAGCATCACTCACCAATTCCCTTAACCCCTTAAACTCAAGTGCCAATATAATCATCAACACTCATGGTTTACCAAGTATGTGAACCTCGCAAATAGGGTTGCCAGGTTTTATAACCGAAAAAACCGCGGTAGAGCATGTTCGTTTGGCATCTTGTTGCTCAAATGACATTCATTTTTAGGGTTGCGTAACCGAAGAATACAATACCGGGAACCCAGACTTTATTTGACCCCGAAAATCCTGGGACTGTACTTTGTTAGCTAATGTCGGGATTTTAGGATTACAATAAACGGGTCTAGTTTGCATTCTGGGTTAAGGTGATTCCGCAACAGGCCAACTACAGACGATTTAAGAAAATTGCTCTTAGTATACAACGTGTATAAGAATAAACGAATTTATTATTACAACTTGAAGGGTTATATCGGACAAAATCTATAAGTCCGGCTTTATCCGCACGGCTACCAACCCTACCCGCATAATGCTGTAGCAGACAAATGCTCAAACGCATAAGTAACGCAACTATAGCAAATCATAATTGCCTCGTGTGATGCTCCTGATGTCATAATATTTACTTTGATAATGGGTTCGCAAGAGGAAAACCGAACTCACTAATAAGAAGGGAATGGCGGAACTCAAGATGAAAGGGTTATATTTAATAGTAACAATTAAAGAATAAAAAGAATTAAAGAAGTTGACTAAAAAAATTAAATAGTCGGTTAGATAAAGTATTTTTTTTTTTTTCACTTAAATAAAAAACGAAGACGATACAGTGCGCTGAATACTCGTGTGACGTCACTTCTCGCTACAATTTTTACTACGACGTGTCGTCACAAGCCCCCACTCCTGATCTTTGATGCTTTTTATCTTCGTCAGTTTTTTATATACATATTTGATAAAGCAAAAGGTACGTGTCCATATTTTTTTATAACATAATCTAACTGACGAACTAAATAAAATCATATTTTTTTAATCAGGAAACCCTTTGAATTACAGATGACGATATTATTATAGGCTATATTTTATCCCCGTATTCCCACGGGAATGGGAACTACGCGGGTGAAACCGCGAGGCGCTGCTAGTAGTATATATAGGTATAGTTATGTAAGTCTTGAATTTTTCTGAAATTCTCAGAAGTGACCTAACCACTGACAATAGGCCCACCTAGAAAAATGTTGGTGCTTTCTTCTGCGTATGTAGCTCTGCTTACTCCTTTCGAGAATACAAGCGTGAAATTATATAGCAAGAAAATCCTGGAAATCTGAATGAGAATATAATGCTCTATTTGTAGGCATTCAGTACGTATGTAAGAACAAGGGTCGATTTTGCGTGTATGTGATACTGGTACACTCCTTTCCCAACAACGGTTACACTAGTCTTGTTCGTAAACGAAGCTGCGGACACAACTAGTATAAAAAAGAAAAAAAAAATAAGTAGGTATAGTAACAGAGCTGACATGCATACACATTATTAACTTAGCAGTGTGAATTTACTTAAATTTAGAAGTATTATGTAATACAAGTTAAAAAGATAGGAACAGGTAATTCAGCTTACCAGAAAACTTATTACAAAAATAAATTTATCAATCTATAATCGCGAAATTTCCTAGACTAGTACACTTGGAAACCTATACCAAATGTCGTTGAAGTCTTTTCGTAAAGAATATCAAACAGCGCTGACCGTTTATTGAAAAGTCATATTCTTATGCTAAACATAATTCTGGAGACCGAAGAGAAGTAATATAGTTTTAAAATGCATTTGACAAAATCTTCCCAATTTTCTGTATTTGCTCTTCACCATAACGATCAAATTGTTTAGTCTTCTTGTTATTCCAAGTAATGCAATAATTATAGACACAAACATTATCTATAACGACATCTCATATCTCAATTTGCAACATCAACAGCGTCATGAACATCGTTGTTGCCAGCCTCAACCCTTCAATGTCGCCGCCCATTACTTCTGTTCCACCGCACATTGCACTATGCTACGTAAATATTCATAATTGTCATCTACAACAACGCTCTTTGGGGTAAGATCTCTACCCACTAACTGTACAGTTCATTGAACTGTTTCAAATCTTTTGGGGGTTAAAATAAGATTCATATTTGCGTGACAGGTACTGTTTTTTCAAATTTCCTGTCAATCAGCAGCCTTTTGTCGGGCAAAGTGGCCACAGGTGCATTGTTAACCCAACCCTCTTTATAATTCTTTTATTGTACGATTGAGTCGCCGCTCACAAATTTCGTTCATCGAGGGAGATATTAATGGCCAGTAAAAAGTTTTATTAGTTACTACATGAACATTAAATCTTCTAGTGACATGATAAGGGGATTAATAACTTTGGCGTCCCCAAAAAGCATCCCATCCCAAGTCTTTGCTCCGATACGAATCAATAAACAAAATCACGGGCTCCGGAAATCCGAGCGGAGTCCAAGATGCATTTCCATCTTTCATCGTCTTTTCACCCTCCGAATATCATCCCTAAAGTTCGTTCCCCCATCTCTGCGTTGTGCACGGGTGCGTAAAGGACGGCAGATTCGCAGGGCGCGTGCGCGGATCAACCCCTCATGAGCTTGGGAGAACGTTGATAGTGGCAAGCGCGAGATCCTGGCGCGATGCCGTGGTTGCGGAACATTCCTCCGTGGACCGTCCGCGGTGGCGGAGGTCCCGCTCTCTCACCCCCGGCCAACAGCCTTGCATTACTGCACAACACTCTCCAGAGTTAGGTGCACCGCAGGGAGCCACAGTCGGCCCTGACTTAGTAAATTTCAACTCATTCTCCCTTGACTCTTCAAACTCCATTGAAATCAATTCTTCAAGTCTTCTAAAGCCAAGATTAACAATACACAAACGAGCGGGGTGTGAGAGAGCGAGAAGGAAAAGTATTTCTCTAAAGTGGGAACGAGACGACGAGATGGTACGCCGCTCCCGATCGAGGTAAGCACCACTTGTACGGGGCCACGTGTTCCAACTTTTAGTTTTCAGTTTCAGTTTCAGGTGGTTGAAACTCGCCACTAGCCGTTATTTCGTCAAAAACTATTGTTTGCCTTTTGAATTCATTTCACAGATTTCCTGTTGGTAGCGTGTTTGTAATATGTTTTATTGATTATGTGTGTTGCTTTTGTTAATGTGTGTCCAATTGGTTTCTATTTGGTGTCCTACTTAGCGTCGGGTTTATTGAATTATTCAGGTACTTTGTGGATAGAACTCCATGTCTTCGCCATTTTGAGACCTTCAACTGTTTGGTCAGGTTTCGTAATGTCTATGTTTTGTATATTTATGTAGTTGGTAATTCTGTCATCAGAATTGGTACTGGTCGTGAGCTTAATCTCTATAATTGTTAGCTGCAATTTTATAATTTGAAGCAATGTCTAGATGTAATATAGGTGCAGATGTACTGTTACAATACTTCCCAATTACTGTAGATATATTATGCATTTGAACAATTAGAGCTTCTTTATAATTTTTTACCCTACAGCATTTGCTCTCATTCAGAGTCAGTAAAATGAGTAGCCGTATTATTTCATTTCCCTATAATTCGTACATTTTCATTAAAACCACATGTTTCACCATATCGGTTCCCTTCAAGCTGCGTATAATTATCGCCAGCATCCTCTATGATTATATCTCGTTAGTTCTCTTCAAGGTTCGCACCGATCCGTTGCGTTTGTATGCCTTTCAATTAACTGAAATCTTCTTTATCTATTTGGACGTTAATTAAAGACTTGACATTATTTGCTCAACCAGTATTTATTCGATATTCGATATACGGTTTCTTTTACACCACAAATATTGTACCTCATTGAACAATTTCCGAGTAACTCCTATTTAAATTTGTTGTCTTCTACAGCGTTATCGTGAAATAACTTCCGTTGATCCATTCCATATTCTTATCCATTGAATGAGAGCTTGTTCCATTCATAAATTCTCGTATCGTTACGATAGTTGCTCTTGACAATCAAATTGTATTCAACCTTATCTTAATCCCTATCTATGTGAATATTAAATGCATTTGTTATATAATGTACTTCAGTTGACAAAAAACTCGAAAGTTGTAAGGAAATTATCTGCAATTATTTATTACGTAAGGTAGATATTTATTCCGATTTCAATGATCATCATATCTTCTATTTTTGTACTTTGAAGATTAAATTAATCTGTTTCATGCTGGTTACTATCTTTTACAAAGTCCTGATTAACGATTACTGAGTGACGTATTCCCCTAGCTATCATATCAGTATTATTCCCTAATCAGATAAACTTCGTGTGTACAGGAATAGTACAGTCATTCATTAGTTGTTTGCAAGGATCGTTAGAGTCAATTTTGTCTCCATGGGGGTCACCTCCTACAGAGATGATTGGCTCGTCTCCTATCCTACCTCCATCGATTAGGGGTTGATGAATGAATGGGAATTAGTCTGACTTGTTTAAGGATCATCGCGGATTATTTAATGATAATTATGTCTTTATTATTCTTCAGTTTTGTATTTTATTCGATCGTGTAATTTCTTATTTTTCCCACTGCTGGGACACGGGCCACCTCTCTAGGAGAGGGAATGGGCCGTAATCCACCACGCGGGTCCAGTGCGGATTGGTGAATGTCACATGTCTTCGAACTTTTGGTTCTAGGACATGCCGCTTTCCTCACGATGTTTTCCTTCCCCGTTTTGAGAGCAGTGGTGATGAAATTAATTACACAAAATATGCGCCTGGCTGGGTTTGAACCCGCGACTTACAAATCATAAAGACGGTGGCCGTTACTCACCGTGGCTTACACTCGGCCACCACTGCTCTTTCTTATTTGTGTTAGTTAAATTCAACCGTGTGCTTAATCGTTATTGGTAGTCTTGTGGATACATAACATCATGCCTATTTTACTTTAAGTGTCAAGAAGAGGTGTGTCTATGTGTATTACACCAACTTTTCTCAGGTAATTGTTAAGTTCTGAGTATTACGGGGCATACCTAATGCCATTAACCAATATTCTTCCATATATTAATGGTGGTTTTAATAGTGGATAAAATTTCATATATTAGCTAAGTCATTCTGTCTAGCTTTCTTTTTCATGTTACAAAGTAAACTTCCTTATTCAGAGTCTTGATCATGTGTAGCAGGTGTGCGGTAGCTACATACATATGTATGTCGTCATTTACGGGTTTTCCTTAACAAGACTTAAAAATGCGTCTTTCTTTCCTTATTACCTCACTTTTCCTCATTTCGCCACTATTTTATACATATGTGCTATAAGATATAAATTTTCTCGCAAAAAAATTCTTTGTGTTGGTCATACGTTTCTAGGGGTTAGTAAATTTAAAATTATATTTTTGTGTTTTCTTCAGGTGTCATTGTTCTGAAAATCTGATCGCGGTTTTCAATCACCTTACAAACAATTTGACCAATCATCCCCTAAATATATTAAAATGGCAGTGCCTCCCCTACATCCGGCCACTCAATAATCCCCTAATTCGCTAATAGAAAAACAGAACTATCGGATTTCCCGCGCACGCCGTGACGACTTCCTGGGGAGACCGGAAGTTTGTTGGCGGACATGTATGGACGATTTTATCTCTCCTTGAGATATTCTTGTTTGATCTTCTCGATATTTTTAGGTATATTTCATAGTATTTATGACTGTTTGATCGTAGTCGTTACTAATATTAGTTTCTGCTAATTTATAGATTGGTGGGTGTTGAGTAAAACCATTTATTCTTAATATTTTTAGAGCTAGCTCGCAGTACTTTGTCTTACGAATGCTTAGTTTTTAGTTTCCTTTCCAACTCAGAGGGTATGTATGTATTTACTATCTTATCCATATGTCGATCGAAAACTAAACCTAGTTTGGTTTTATCTATTTTTTCATTTGTTTAGTTCTACGTTCATTCTTATCAACACCATAATGAGTTTCGTCATTATTACATGTTTTTGTCTCTAAATAACGTTCACATATTTTATCTGTATCAGTCATTTTCGTCTTCTCTAAGAATATTGTGTCAGGTCTTGGAAAATTCTAGCTAATTCGTCCCTAATCCTGTCAACCACGCCCTATACGTCACCAATTTCATCCAGATTTTCCATTTTACTTGACTTAATACTTTTTTCTGCATGAGTGAGAGAGCCAGCATCACCTCGGCGCCAGACACGGCGGCGCCTGAGTCCATCGATCCCACCCTTGTGGAGGGGGGCGCATGCGCGGTACTTGTTTGTGAAGATTTCCCTTCCGATTATAGATTTTCTTCAAGTATGTTATGTACTTGGGATTTATTAGCTTTTAGTTTTATGAAGGCTTTCGTTTTAGCATTTAATTTGGTTTTATAGATTCATTTGTGCATTCTGATTGACTGTGGTGTACGTAGATTTATTATTAGAAGTTGCGTCAGCGGGCGTACATATACAGGGTGCGGGTATAGACTGGCTTTTAGGTTTTTTTTTAAATACTGTTTATCTATTATAAGCAATACTGTATGCTAAGACAAACCCAACAATTTTAGTGGTGGCCATAGGTTTTCCAGTAAATCAATTAACTAATACTTACTAAAGCTACAATATTGCGTGGATTCCTTGTTTTAGGTTCTGTTTTATATCGTACCAAAACCGTAAAGTCAAAACATTAATGAGCGCTTTTGAACGTCAACAATTATAGTTTTCAAAAAGTTCTCATCATATTTCTTGCATTTATTCTGATGCCTATATTTCTTCACCACTTTGCTGTAATCCGAGATATGTTTTATTAAACCAAAGATTTCGCCAATACCCCTCAATTTTCGGATTAATAACTCCACCCATTGTCTTCGAAACAAAAAGAAACCGTGACGTCACTTATACGTTAACATTATACCATAATAGTGGAGATATTCCCATTGTGTGGTGACATTATGGTCAGTGACGTGGTCTGACACTCCCTTTGTGTCTATTGTTGGGTAGTACTGTATTGATTAGTAGGTTTTCTTGTTGGTGCAGTTGTGACATATGCCGTGGGTGGGAGGTGACGGAATTGAGATGTGTTTGTCCTTTATTCTTTTAAATATTTGTTATTTTCAACGTTCTTCGTTAGTTCATCTATATTTATGCGCTTTTCTTGCTTAAAATGACATGCCATGTTATCTCTTCACTACCCTTGGTTGACTGGTCGAGAATGCCTAAGAAAATAATTAAGTTCGCCATGGTAAATCGTGCATGAAGTTCTATATACTACAGTATATAAATCTCTCTACAATTCAAGTCAACTTTGAGTAAATCTCGCCTTTGTACATGAAGTATAAAGTCACAGTATGTGACACAATTACTTTTTAGTTAAAATCAAGATTAATTTATATACTGATTTAGCTCTTCTGGTTTCTCTATACATTTCTCAATGTGCAGTGCGCCACACCTCTTGTATGAACTAAGTATTTAAATATTAAAAATATCTCTTGTCGTTGTAAAATGACTAGCGAGTCAGTTAGACTGAGGTGCTGACTACCCGAAATGCACCGGACGAACTTATGTATCCCCACTTGTGGTGTCTATTTTAAAATCACTATAAGGTACAGAACAAGAAATAAACTATTACATTTTATTACTACATTAATCATTGTGTAAACTGTACCCATTCTGGTTTTGCGTCCATTCTGTTACACTTCGTATAGTATTGTATATACCCGTTTCAGATCATTGACCTCCGTTTTCCTTACAATTTTCCTCATAAAATTAATGACGTAAGAATTAAAAATGTCTCTTATCTAAAAATATCCCGAGCAATTATTACCATCAAAAACCCTAATTATATATTCACCTTCCATTCCGCCCACGCAGCTTTGAACTAACTTTCCTATTGAAACAACCTTCGAACTTTAGACTTAGCGACAAGTTCCAGTTGCTAGGCAACCGGCGCGACGCAGCGACGCCTCTGAAACTTCAAAGCTTGACTGACTTTCAAACGTATTGTGGGGTAGTAGGAAATTATTTTGGCATCGGGGAAAAGTAGGGCAGAGTTTGTATTGTCGAATGCACGGTCCTCAGTGACGGTGTAATTGTTAGAATTTTGAATTCCTGTATAGAAATAAATCTCTTTTTGCAAAGAGCTCTTTTACACGATGGCTAGATGAGGCCGTCCGTTAGATTATCAAGAAATATTAGAAACTTATTTTTGCCATTTCAAATCAATAAAATTAAAAAACCCGCATCAAAGGCATTTTATTGGTTAATTTTTGTTATCGGGAAAAAAAGCCAAATACACGTCCAATATTTTTTGGAAATCAATTAAACAATCTAATAAATTAGATTGTTTAAATAAAATAACCTATCAAGGATCTAATCAAACCGAACAATAGAAGTACAGTATTTTAATCACAGTCGACGTGTTAAATCGAAGTGTCTCTATCCATCAGCGTTTGATGAAAAATATTCCCAAATCCAGTGATCCGTTAACAATGTGTACCGACGTGCTTTGAACTCGATGAATATTTTCATAAGGCGTTTATATTCACCCTCAGTTGTTTATGTTTTAAATTTTATTGATCCGTTGAATAAAGACAGCGATGTTATGTTTATAAGTTTCTTCAGTCAAGGCAGCAACACTGTCCTGAGAGTGTATTCTTTTCATTAGCTTACGCTCCATAATCGTCGTCATTTTAGCTAAAAAAAGTCGACTGTTGGGCATATATCTCTTTTCTTATGCCAATTTTTACGCTCGTCTTCCTGGTTGTCCCCGCAATGGCAGCAATGTCATCTGTCCATCTCGTCGCCAACGTTTTCTTTATCTAAGTACGTACTAGATTTTGCACTCTGTTTTGGTCGCGTTAAAGTAGGCTATAACCGTCTCTAGGGTCTATCTCGATACTTTTTTCAAATCTGTTCGGCGATTTAAACGTGAAAGCATAAAAACAAACTCACAATATTAGATAGGATTATATGTACTTTTGACACAAATCAGCATTACACTAAACGGACTAAATTCACTACTGTCCCATGTTATATAGTGACATTAGTAGACATTTATGTTTAGTCAAGTCTGTAATCCATTTGAGATAATTCTTAGTAGCTCACCCTTTTATACTCATAATTAATTTATTGATCAATGTCTGGCTTTCGTCAATTATCTGCTTAACTCGATTAGAAGCGTCCCGATTTCTGTTGAATATCCGATGAAGAGCTTCAGATCATCTGAGTTAAATTATGTGCGTTAAGAACCAGATATGACATCACTCAAAAAAATTTCATCAGGGCTTAGGGTATGTGATAAAACAATAAAGTCGTCCATATAAACGAATGCAGACAAACTTATATTGAACTATTAAAATTCCAACGGGGTGGTGTGTAACGAGTGCCAGGGGCTCCACTGATGCCTTTTTATGCAAAACTGTATGCAATAACTCGCCCGTTATGACTATGGGCTTTTTAATGAGTCCATGTGAATTTGGTAATATCCCGAATGCACATCCATTCCTCGTTATGTGTGGGGAGTAAGGTTGAATATTCTGCAGCGTTCAAGATTGGGTTAAATGCCTTCGCGTCGGTTTTTATTGCATCTCGGTTGAGTTGTCGAGGGGTCTACTCCTTAGTTCTGTTAAGTATGAGTCTATAAATCTAGATATTAATTCGAGGGTTAGTACTTTTTACGGATGTTAAGTTTATTGGTCAGTTATTTCATATTAGTCACGTTCTTGTCATTAATACGTCGTTCGCTATTTGATGGGATTCGGGATTATTATTAAATCGTGTTATACATAATTGGTCGATAGACCTATAGGGAGTTTCTATATTCAACCACTCACGTCTAAGGTTAGTTAGTGTTATACTAACTAACCTTAGACGTCGTCGACTTTGACATCGCTATTCATAAATAAATAATCATCTGCTTAGCCTAACCCTAACCCTATTCTTGAGTTATTGGGGATTTGCAGCATGTCTTCATCCTATTCCGTTTAGCTGACATATCAAGCGTTACCAGTATTTCTAGCTATGCTCCTTACCTTTCTCTCAATCATCGTTTATTTAGTCTTCTAAATCTGACATCTGCTTAATTAATACAAAATAAAAAACAAACAAAATACAAGGAAGCGCAAACCAAACATTGTAATCTCATTCCCATAGTTATCTCTCAAATAACTATCAGCAGTGTTGACTCGTTTTTTATCCGTTCGCCCGTATAACATTCGTTTTAAATGCCGACTCTCATACATTACGTGGTACAGAAATAGATGAACTCATAAATATTGCTTTGTGGCTAATAAACGGAATGAGTTCGAAAGTTGACTGTTTGAATTGTGTACCGTCTACTAAACAGGCATGGTAACAATTTGTTTTTCACGACGCTTTTATTTCTTGCTACAAAGGATTTTAAATCTGCTTTGTCTGCGTCTTTTTTGAGAACCATACCACGGGTAGGTAGTATCGGAGTAAATGTATATTAATTGCCCTATATCCTGATCCTGTTTTTTTAAAATACATAGCCCTGTAGCATTTATACATAGTTATTTATGATGCATAGATGTTGTCATAATCTTAGAAATTACTCGTTCTGTCCAAACATTTTTTAATGATTGATGAAACCAAAAACTATGTTTATATTTTTTGAATCCATGTTTTACGGTTCGACAAATTCTTGATGGATAAACCGAAAATGAAGATGGTCGGTTCCAAAATCTATACTAATATTATAAAGAGGTAACGTTTGTGAGTTTGTGACGTTGTAAGGGGTAATCTCTGGATCTTCTGAACCGAAATTCAAAATTATTTCACCGATAGAAAGCTACGTTATTGTAGCGTATATTATACAGTATATTTTATCCCCATATTGCCACGGGAACGGGAACAACGCGGGTGAAACCGCGGGGCGCTGCTAGTTGAGAATATAGAGCTAACGTTTTAGACTCTACTGTGCCAAAATGGCAAGTCTTCAGGCTAAAATATGTATTTGAAAAGGTTGTGTTGAAAAGATCTAGATTAAGTGATAAGGCCACCCGTTGTGTCACCCTATGTAACGCATGACATCCTATGTAATGACCTCCTCATCTAATTTACATAATGATCATCTAACGCATCATTTATTTTTCTTTCATTCTCAAATGCCGGAAGATATTCTCGTCTACTTTCAGAAGCAGATGCTACAAATCATACGAGTTGCTCTTTTTTTTATAACTAAGACGAAAGTATTTTTGGAGCTAATCTAATCTAATCTATACTAATATTATAAAGCTGAAGAGTTTGTTTGTTTGTTTGTTTGTTTGTTTGAACGCGCTAATCTCAGGAACTACTGGTTCGAATTGAAAAATTCTTTTTGGGTTGAATAGACCATTTATCGAGGAAGGCTTTAGGCTATATATCATCACGCTTAAGCCAATAGGAGCGGAGCAGCGATAAAGAATGTTTTAAAATCGGGGATTCCACGGGGACGAAGTCGCGGGCAGCAGCTAGTAATATTATAAAGATGAAATATTTGTTCCCATGTTTGTAGTATTCAGATTTGTCATTACAGGACATTGTGGCGCAGGTAACTGCTTACCATACGATCGACCGTTATATTCTTAGCTACCAAATTTACATTACAAACAAACTGTATCACTTCTCGTTGGAACGTTTTCGAGATAATAATGTTTTATGTATTTGGACTGAAAATTCTGGAACTAGAATCCAAAGATTGACGAGTGGCTACACTGTTGTTGCTGAGACAGATAATACAGAAGGTCTACTTTCTACTATAAATTTTAATTTGAGCTTCTATCAATATTATACGGGTTGCGCCAGCGTGAATGTCGGAAATTATCCCAAGGTAACATAATCTCAGGATAAAAATACTATGTACTGTTCCAGACTATACCTAATCTATCTCTTTGC
Source organism: Hecatera dysodea (assembly GCA_905332915.2). Lineage (NCBI taxonomy): Eukaryota > Metazoa > Arthropoda > Insecta > Lepidoptera > Noctuidae > Hecatera > Hecatera dysodea. Next base: position 11,653,323 of record HG995314.1, on the reverse strand, counting down.
CAAATTTCATCCTTATCCGTGCTGCCGCTCTGGCGTTATTGAGTAACAAATATCCATCCATCCAAACTTTCAAATTTATAAAAGACTAGCTGACCTGCGCAACTTCGTTTGTGTCACACTGCTCCCCTCCTGTTGATCTTAGGTTGATGATATATAGCATTAGCCTTCCTCGATAAATGGGCTATCGATCATTGAAATAATTATTCAAATCGGACCAGTAGTTCCTGAGATTAGCGCGTTCAAGCAAACAAACTCTTCAGCTTTATATATTAGTATAGACAGGTGTTAAAGTTCGGATGTTTGTTATTCTATCACTCTTGAGCATAACAGATTATGACACCCTGGACTATGGTTGGGTCGGCTTCCATTCTAACTGCATATAACTGAATAACAATATTTTTTTACATGGCCTGACTGCCTATATACTCCACAACATGTTACTGAGAATGGTTGTTAATTTTTTAGTTAGACATTTCTCGATGAATTTGTAATCCTGGAACAAGTAGCATTGCTCTAGGACTCGCCTGAAACTGTAATAACTACTTGAATTACTTTGAATCTGAAGTCCACTACGCACATAATGTTCATCCAAGTGTCCACCAGATTGATGTTGTTTTTAAATATGAGCTCAAAATTCTCAAAGCAACACACTCGTAAACATCCAAGATCACACGCGTACGAAACAGTAGTAAATTCAATGAAATTGAGCGTGAATGACACGCCCTTACGAATGTCGCGCTTCAATTATTTTCATGGAGGGTGCAAAAAATTGATCATACTTAGTGTTGTCAACTTGATACGGTATATTGCGCGATGTGCATTCTTCGTAAGTCGGACTTTATGACCGCCTCGTTTAGCAGTCACTAGCGCTACTGCGGAATGTGAGGGTTTGGTTTTGTTCTCATCTGGACTTCCTCTGTAACAGGCCGCAGTCTGGATTGTTACCGAATTGATGATAATCCAAAGAACTGGCGAAATGTGGGCTTCACCCTCCGAGCATACAGGCGTTATGCCATGTTATGTTCTTAAACCTTTGCAAATTACCTACTAATAACAGTTTTTATTTTATTATAAACTAGCTTCTGCCCGTGACTTCGTCCGCGTGGAATAGTTACTTTACCCCCGATTTTGAAACTCTCAGCCCGATCGGTTTAAAATTGACAAAGTTTCATACTAACTTTCACCCCCTATTTTATCCCCTTGGGGGTAGAATTAAGCAAAATCCTTTCTTAGCGGATGCCTACGTCATAACATCTACCTGCATTCAGTGGATTGGGCTGTGCGTTGATAGATCACTATGTCAGTCAGTCAGTCACTTTTGAGTTATATATATTTAGATGTATAACTCCAGTCCAGAAGCCCCGTTCACAGACTAATTGAAGTCACATTGCTAAACCCTTTTTACCACGACGTGACGTCGCAAGCCCCCGCTCCTGATTTTTGATGCTTTATAACTTCGTTGATTTTTACTGGTTTGATAAAGCAAAAAATACGTGTCCAATATTTTTCGATAGCCTAACTGATGGACAACATATTTTATTTTTTATCAGGTACTAGCTGCTGCCCGCGACTTCGTCCCCGTGGAATCCCCGATTTTAAAACATTCTTTATCGCTGCTCCGCTCCTATTGGCTTAAGCGTGATGATATATAGCCTCAAGCCTTCCTCGATAAATGGTCTATTCAACCCAAAAAGAATTTTTCAATTCGAACCTGTAGTTCCTGAGATTAGCGCGTTCAAACAAACAAACAAACAAACTCTTCAGCTTTATAATATTAGTATAGATTATCCCTATTGCTCTGTTACAAACTGAACTTCTGTTGTATCCCTTCGGTACTGCTTTATAAATAGCTGTCTATATTTATCGACACAGGTGATGGCATTGGCTATAGAAATACTCCATGGTGAGCCATGCCGTGTCGTGGAACGTTGACCGACATGCTCGTTCAGAAATGTGCGAGTTTGAAGAGTTGTGATCAGTTTGTGAAGTCTATTCCCGCGTCTTTTAGCGATAGTTGAATAAATGGCGTTCAGATCTTTACTTCTTAATAATATAAAGCTGAAGAGTTTGTTTGTTTGGTTCGTTAAACGCGCTAATCACAAAACTACGGGTTCGAATTGAAAAAAATATTTTGCTGTTGGATAGCCCATTTATCTAAGAAGGGAGGATATATGTAGGGATCACGCTACGACCAATAGGAGCGGAGAATCAATGAAATGTTGCAAAAAATACAGGGTTTTTTTTTATCTTTGTACGGTCTACAATCATAACAATTGGAAGACACAAATCAAACTGTATTACTAAAACTATGATATTGCTTTTTTCAGCGTACGCAGGCATTGGTAATTTTTTTTTCTGAGGCAATTCAATTCTCATCATCAAAGACCTGCCTAATGATCAGCTCGTTCTACATTGCTAACCGTATCTTCTCGTTGTCAACAGGTACCAACTGACAATCCATCACCGCAAACACAGACGGAATCGTGACGAAGCCTGCGCCAGCGCATCGAGGACGCCCTACACGACAACTGGCGCCGGCTGACTGCCTCTCGCACTGTAAGTTCCAGTGTCTTGACTGATAACAAAACGAAAGGTAGCCCAAACGACACACAGCGGATCACTAGGAAACGACGCGGCCGATGAACTGGCCAGAAGGGCATCTGAGACGGTGGCTGTTGGACCTGAACCCATAGTTCCACTCCCTTTTACAAGACCCAGCATACAAGAATATACCCACACACAGGCAGAGCGATGGTAGTCCTCGGCACCAGGCTACAAACAGTCCAAGTCCTGTCCAGTTGATGCCAATCCTGGACAGGAAACTGACCACTGTAGGACTGTAGGACCACCCGTCTGTCCATTGTAAAATAGATTACAGAAAAACCTATAAGAAGTCTAGTTTAAGACGTTAAAAAAATATGATATGTTCGGAACCCTTTGCTTGCGAGTCCAGCTGATACTTGGTCGGTTTACTTAGAAACCAACTCAGTATCTGTTACTTCTTCACAAATATTCTCTTCATCATTCCAGAGTTCACCCCAACCCCGGCAGCGGCTCCGCTCATTCAGTCAGGAGCGCACGCGTCGCCGGCCCAGCGCCTGCTCCCTCGACCTTCAGGAGTCAGGAGAGAGACCCTACAATACTGCAACTATACACAGGTGACCATTTCATACACCTTGCTGATTACTGGTGATCCTTCTGTCCTTACTTTGGTATTGTTCGTCTAATCGTTGAGCTCCTGTAAGTTCTATGTTTGAGCTACATGGTAACTGACAAATGCTTGCACTGTCTGGACAGGTCCAATCTGAAAACAACTTTATTCACACACTTCTAATACAAATTCAAATTAAAAAATCATTTAATCTATCTTCACATTGGCTGCCTTAAGATTAATGTCAATTGGTATTTCTAACTAGATACAACCAACATAGAGACTGGTACCTGAAATAGGTTTGGAGAAAAACCAGGACCCCCCACGGCATTCAAATAGTTTGGCTTTGAGGTCCCGTAACAAAGTTATAGGGAATATATGGATACAAACAAAATAAAAACAAAAGAATAAAAAGAGAGAAGCAAAATGGCAGAAATGTAGGTTGTGACATGTGAGTTATTTGTGGTGAAAGTGTCTATGAATGAAAAAGAGTACGAGAGCTTCTAATGTTGAAATTACAATAACATAGATTTTAAAATTAACATTTTGTCCACAGAGCCCAATCCCTAAGCAAGATGGCGGCCCTATCGCTGAAGATTTCGATCGACGGCGGCAAGGTGGTGAAGACCATACAGTTTGACCCCTCCACCACCGTCTACGACGCCTGCAGGATTATCCGTGAGAAGATCCTTGAAGCCAGCAGCGGAGACCGTAAGTTACATCATCACCATCATCTGCCAGCGCTTTCCGTGCCCAGAACTCGGATAGGAGTCGAACGATAATTTGTTCGTGCGCCCAGAACTCGTATCCTAGTCGTCGCTACGAAAAGTTTCATCCGATGGGCTGCGTCGCAGTCCCAACACTATCCTGAAAAAAAAATTATTATAGTGACTCTAGTTATCGTACATACCAAAAAGAAAAAAAATCTAGATTTGATTCCCTTACTAGATTAATTATCTACATAAGAGTTTGTACGGAACTCTCGGTGCACGATTCAGACTTGCACTTATTCGGGTTTTTTTTTTAACATTATAATCTAACTGACAAACGCTACTTGTGTACTCTGGCGCCATCTCACCTTCCTAACTCGTTGTGCTGTGCTGGTGCCATCACTGCGGCTGCTGAGATCCTCAAACGGCGGAAATATAATAACTTGTTATCTACTATATAAAAATAAGTCGGGTTTTCCTTCCTGACGCTATAACTCCAGAACGCACGAACCGATTTCCACGGATTTGCATTCGTTGGAAAGGTCTCGGGCTCCGTGAGGTTTATAGCAAAGAAAATTCAGGAAACAATTTCTTTTTTTTTATATATGGCAAAACAACGTTTGCTGGGTCAGCTAGTATATTATATATTCGAACCGTTTGGGGTTGAAACTCTTGGACCGCAGGGTCCGAGTGCTCATGCGTTATTTAAAGAACTTGCTAAACGTTTAGTTGACACTTCGCGTGACCCAAGGGCTGAATTTTACTTCGGACAGAGGATAAGCATTGCCATACAACGTGGCAATGCCGCCAGTCTATTGGATTCACTCCCAGTCGATAGCGATGCGGCGAATTTTTTGATGCCATTTATTTTAAGTGTACTTATAAAAGATTTAAAGTTTATTTACTGACAATCAAAATGGAAACACATTTTTTTATTCAGGAATAAAATAATATCTAATTATGCTACTTATCATATTCGACCCATTAAAACAAAACTGGACTATATCCACCCCACTTAGACTAAGCACCTCCTCTCTTCTCCAACAGCCAAAGAATACGGCCTCTTCTTAGCATCAGAAGAGGACAACAAGAAAGGCATCTGGCTGGAGGCGTCCAGAAGCCTGGACTACTACATGCTGAGGAATGGAGACCTGCTGGAGTATAACAAGAAGACCAGGAATCTCAGGGTGCGGATGTTGGATGGTGAGTCAAAATTCAAAATTCAAAAGTCATTTATTCAAACTAGGCTGATAGACAGCATTTTTTGCACGTCAAATTTTACATTACCGCCCACCCGTCACCACTTCCTAGTGTTTTAGCTGGGAAGAAGTGGCGCAACAAACTCCCCAGCAACACATCTGTCTATTGCGTTTTAAGAACTTGAATTTATACAATAGTATGCAGAGAGTATTTATATGTTATAGAGGTTTATATGTTTAAGGGGATAAGGTTTATTTTTGTGTACAATATTACCATAATTATCAAATACAAGACAAAAACTTGACTTCGGACGTCAGAGCTGGTGAGGGTCGCAGATAGCCGATGGATGCGAGACTCACAGGTTCGGTTGTTGTGGTGACACGTGCGTGTAGGCCTATGTCCAGCGGTGGACGTCTGCTCGCTGATATGATGATGATGGTTTAAGAGATTTTTATATCATGCAGCTGGAAAACGAATAGATTAAAAAAAAAACCATTTAAAGAAAGAAAAAAAATACATTTATCTAGCGCAAACTTAGGAACACACCACATTAAGAAGACAAAAAGAACACTTGTTTTAAAAACGTTAAAGAAGGATGCTCTAAATAAGTCTAGTTCAGGATAGAATACTCTTTATTATGTACATATAAGTTACAGAAAATATAGACAAAGAAAACATTACATAGGGCGACACAATGAGCGGCCTTATCGCTAAAAGCGAACTTTTCAAGACAACCTTTGGATGGATTTTAAAGAAAAAAGGAAATACAGTACTGTAGGTAGTCTTAGGTGTACTAATTACATATACAATAAATACATAATAGGTAAATATATACAATAATAATTATGAAATAAAGAGCATAGAATCCAAATAAAGACGATTAAAGAGAGAGGTAGTGATTTTTTACCATTGTTCAGCATATATGACAGACAACTGTAGCGTGAGTTTTTAACTGAACCTGGGGTTATAAGGTGTGACTTACACATACTGAATGCCCGCACATTTGTATTACTTGTATGTGTATCAAGGAGTATTTAACGTATTTTTTAATCATTTGAAGAAAGCATTACATTGATACACTCTTGTACAACACTTGTGACAGCGACGTCCTTGTTCCAGGCACGGTGAAGACCCTGCTAGTGGACGACAGCCAGGTGGTCGCCAACCTCATGGTGGTCATCTGCACCAAGATCGGCATCACCAACTATGACGAGTATGGACTGGTGAGTCTCTCTCAGTCTTAACTGCCACTGACTTGTTTTAATCTTTATACTTTGAATTGTTTTTATAGTTTCCTTTTTTTTGCATTGTCCTCACATATAGAAGCGTCCAAGGATGTAACCAAGGTTATGTAATACAGAACATGATTTAAAAGAGTGTCCGTGGAGTTTCTTGCACGTTCTTCTCCATAGAGATCTACGCTTTGTAACGTGCAGATAGCTTCACTCTTTCGACTTGACAATTCAAAAGTGCCTGTAAAGGGTTTAATTGAAATAAATCCTTTGAGTCTTGAGTCTTGAGTGACTTAGGTTTAAAGGATCTTTATTTTTGAGTGTCCTCATTGGTAGTCCTCCATATTGTGTGTTGAAAACTCGCCTGATGCCATTTGTGTACACTTTTTACCACAACGTGACGTCACAAGCCCCTACCTGATCTTTGATGCTTTTTATCTTCGTCAATTTTTATCTATACTACTGGTCCGATTTGAAAATCTTTCAGTGTTAGATAGCCCATTTATCGAGGAAGGCTGTAGGCTATATATCATCACGCTAAGACCAATAGGAGCGGAGCAGTCATGAAAAATGTGACACAAACGAAATTGTGCGGACAGCTAGTTTTTGATAAAACAAAAAATCAAACTGAGGAACTAAATACAATCTTACATCTTTTTACTCAGGAATCATCCCTATTTGTATACTGTGTGTCAGTTCTGTGACAATAAATACTTTCGCCTTTTTTTCTGTTAGTAAAATATGTAAGGACCTTTTACCTTCCTACTTGAACAAGGAATTAAAATACCATTTGGTATAACACCGTAAGAATGTCTACGGATTTTAATTGAAATAAGTTTTACTAAGCTACATCCTCGTCAGTCTAATGGTCGCAAGTGCTATTGCTGAGCTGAAGTTCCTCCTCAGTAAACAAACCTTTCATCTTCTCAGGTCCGTGAAGAACAGAAAGACGAGCCAGATCCCTGCGAGAAGCCGAACTTCGGCACGCTGACGCTGAAGCGCAAGCACCAGGAGAAGGAGCGGGACGCCAAGATGGAACAGCTGCGGAAGAAACTCCGCACTGATGATGAAGGTACGACCGACAACCTTTACAAGTTGGGGAATCAGTTCGTTCAGAGAGCAGCGGTGGCCGAGTGGTAACGGCCCCGACTTACGAGTTGTAGGTCGCGGGTTCAAACCCTGACAGGCGCATTACTTTGTGTAATTATTTTCATCACCACTGCTCTCAAAACGGTGAAGGAAAACATCGTGAGGAAACCGGCATGTCCTAGAACCAAAAATTCGAAGACATGTGACATTCAGCAACCCGCACTGGGCCCGCGTGGTGGATTACGGCCCATTCCCTCTCCTAGAGAGGAGGCCTGTGTCCCAGCAGTAGGAACGTTAAAAGACTGATTATGCTTATTATGAATCAGTTCGACAGAGTGACCGCGGCGTACACTAGGAGGATGGGTTTTAGTCAGTAAGAGTCTGACACTGCTTTCCTATGTGCCCACAGCGGGAGGAGGCATTTGATGATTTTCCATCCTTAAAAAAGGCTACACTTTACAAAAGAAAGAAAGAAAATGTGTTATTTGGAACTTGTATACGACAAAATCCAGTATAAAAAGAACTGCATTGCCAAAAAGACTAGTATATCAGTAGGTATACCCGTGGAATATTTAAAAAAAAGTCTATCTGTGGTCTGGCATCTAGTACCTGTATGTTATCATTTCTTTTGTGTAGAGATAACAATCGCTATTGCTGAGCTTGGGGTTCTGGATTCAAAAGTACACATAGTACCATCCGAGGCTTGTTTAAAAAAATCGACTTGCAACAATATGTCAAGTTTTTCTCATACATTTTCTGTTAAACAGTATGTTTTTTATGCGTTTTCAGTTATCTACACTGATATTTTAAAGAGGAAATATTTGTATTTTAGTATAAAAAAAAAACTTTTTACAAAAAATAAAACCGACTTCTAAACAAAAAAAAACCAAAAAGTACAAAATAACTTTAATTTCGGAAGTCGGTGTGTTCAAAAAAAACTTTTTACAAAAAAATACAACCGACTTTTACACAAAAAATCGAAAAAGTGCAAAATAACTTTAATTTCGGAACTCGGTGTTTGTGGTTGCTTTTTCGTTTTTTGAACACCGACTTCCGAAATTAAAGTTATTTTGCACTTTTTTGATTTTTTGTGTAAAAGTCGGTTGTATTTTTTTGTAAAAAGTTTTTTATTTTTCACTTTTTAGTGGTACCTACACCCCCTCCCCTCCCCCACCTAAACGAACCAATCACATTGGTGTAAAAAAAAACGTACAGCTCCTTTGCAGAGTAAACTAAGAGGTCGTCAAAGTAGACAAAGTACATATTTTTTTTAGATTTTTCGAAAACCGCTTGGTTGATTTCGATAAAATTTTCATGGGACCATTTGGGAAGTATACCCTTTCCAACAAAAAAAGAATTTTTCAAATCGGTTGACAAGCGACGGAGTTATGCGCGAACAAACATAAAAAAAAAAAAAAAAATACAAACATCCGAATTGAGAACCTCCTCCTTTTTTAGAAGTCGGTTAAAAACAACAACTGATATTTCAAAAAGTCTTTCGCCGTTAGAATGCTACAAATTTCCCATAGTATAGACTGTATTAAAATAAATATTATCCACTCGTGAGAAGCCGGGACGGGTCGCTAGTCATGAAATACAACCTTATATGCTGCATTTAAGAAAAGACAAAAAAAAATGTAATGTAAATAAATTTGTACTCAGTTTAAGGCAACATACTCTAAACAATTTATATATCAACAATTACCTTCTACAGTTCTCCTTTCCTCACGAAAAAGAATGATTCATTGTAACGTTACGCTAATTTTAACGTTACGAACGGAGCGAGAGGCACGATCATTTCATCAATGTTTTGTTACGACGTTATTAAGTTTAACTATCGTCCGTTAACCGACTTTACAGAGAACCATTTTCTTTTTGAGACAGACATTTTTCTTTATTATATATCGTACTAGCGACCCGCCCTGGCTTCGCACGGATACAATGTAGATACTAATGTTTCCTCTACTATAATATGCATGTATTATACATATAAACCTTCCTTAAGAATCAGTCTATCTATTAAAAAAACCGCATCTAAATCCGTTGCGTAGTTTTAAAGATCTAAGCATACATAGGGACAGACGGCGGATAGCGACTTTGTTTTATACTGTTACGAGCTTCGGGTTCGTTACAATAAAATCAGCTGATTAAATAACCAAAATTGACACTTTAATTACGCAACACTAATTACACTATAAACTCACTAATCACAAAACACAATCGCACTATTAATCACTTGAGTTCGCAGTCGAAGATCGCTCTCGAAGTTATCACTTGTATCGCAAATCCAATACTAACTCGGTCGGCACATGTGCCGGCCGGCCTTATATAGGGCGCCGAGTGGTTCCAAAAAGTTCGCGTACATATGGGTCACGACCGACTAAGCTCCGAGAATCCTAGAATGTTCTAGCATAGAAAAATCTCAAAGGCTCCTGGCCCCACTAGCTCCGCTACTCGATACTAGATGGCGCTAGTAGTACCGAATGCTATCTTCGTGGTTTAATTCTGGCGCGCAACAATACTGTGTAGTGATAGTAACGCAACAATTTCTCCCGGCAGTAAACTGGGTGGAGCCGTCGAAGACGCTCCGCGAGCAAGGCATCGACGTGACGGAGACGCTGCTGCTGCGCCGCAAGCTGTTCTTCTCGGACCGCAACGTGGACTCGCGCGACCCCGTGCAGCTCAACCTGCTGTACGTGCAGGCGCGCGACGCCATCCTCGACGGCATGCACCCCGTCACCGTGGACAAAGGTACTGGCTGCTGCGCCTACTGGCTCGGGTTCGATTCCTGCGCGGAACAGATATTTGTATGGCCTACGAATAGTAGCTTTGGGTCTGGCCCGTGAGTGCGTATATACAAACATAAAAACTTACACAGAAGGTATTACAATGTCCAAATTCTTATAAAAAAAATCAACAGACCTACCTCGAAAAACTATAACTTTTAAAATAACAGTCACACTTTTATCTTAGAGGTCTCTAAGATAAGTGTGACTGTTACTTTATCAAAGTAACAGTCACACTTTTACTTTTTAAAGCGTAAAATAGCGTTCCAAATGTAAATGTTTGCACATTTACATTTGGAACACTTTTTTACGCGTTAATTGTTGACAATTTAGCGAAAGTTTATAATCTCTCTAGATATTTTATAATGTAACGGAGTTTGTAATTATCCGCTGACAGATACATTGTAAACTATTTAATTTGGTTGGGATTGCTTGTGTTCACAATAATGATTGGGTTTACTTATATGAGGATTTAAAACAATCTGACGTTGTTTGCAATAATCCGTTGATATATTCATATGAACTGAATGACGTTAATTTATACCTTTCTCAAACATATAATATTCCTGCCCTTTAAGGTGAGCACATTCGCAAGAAGTTGGTAGAATCATCACAGCGTTAATTCGTTGGATTCGTTTTTCTCAATGCCGTTGTTAATTTTGTGATTTTTTTCCCTCTCTGTTTGTCATTATTTTATGTTGCACCTGCCATATTGTCTCTGCACTACCCTAAGGTCGACTGGTAGAAAATGCCTATGGCATTAAATCCGCCTTTGTACAGTTTTTACTACTGCATAAAGTTTTAATAAATAAATATTTTGTCTTCAGCTTGCGAGTTCGCGGGAATTCAGTGTCAGATACAGTTTGGAGACCACAGAGAAGACAAGCATACTCCGGGCTTCTTAGAGTGAGTATCAAGGTTCTAACATCGAGCTAGTATCTTTTAATACCCAGCCTGATAGAGTAATTGACAAGAAAAGTCTAATTAGTCTGTTAGATAGATTTCCAATAAATATTGTACACGTATTTTTCTTTATTCACGCAAACAAAAAGCAAAGACGATACAGTGCGTTGAAAACTTGTGTGAAGTCACTACGTGCTACTTTTTTTTTACCACTTAGTGACGTCACAAGCCTCCTGATTTTTGACGCTTTTTATCTTCGTCAATTCAGTAAATCTGACACCAGTCTTGCCAAGAAATACCGTGTTACCCATTTAATGGGTTGTTGGAGGTCTGGTAGGCAGCCGCTCCACGTAAAATACTGGTATTCGACTGAATCAGTCTTGTCTGGGAGCCGACCCCAATATAGAAAAAGGCTAGGCAGATGATCTGGTAAAGTAAAAAATACGTGACCAATATTTTTCGATAATCTACTTAGAATACTAACTAGAAAGGACTAAATACAATAAAATATTCTTTATTCAGGAAAGATTCCTATTAGCATGATGCTATGCTAGGACGAACCCACAGCATGGCGCTGATTTCCGTCTATACATTGCATGACAAAAATAAATTCCTAAATACTAAATCTTGTCGTGGGTTCGATTCCCACCCAGGACAAACTTGTGATGAGCATGACTGTTTGTTCTGTGTCTGGGTGTGATTTATCTATAACTAGCTGTCCGCACAACTTCGTTTGTGTCACATTTTTCATGACTGCTCCGCTCCTATTGGTCTTAGCGTGATGATATATAGCCTATAGCCTTCCTCGATAAATGTGCTATCTAACACTGAAAGATTTTTTCAAATCGGACCAGTAGTTCCTGAGATTAGCGCGTTCAAACAAACAAACAAACAAACAAGCTCTTCAGCTTTATAATATTAGTATAGATATGTATGTATTTACAAATTATATAAGTATGTATATCAGTTGTCTGGTAACCATAACACAAGCTCTGCTTAGCTTGGGATCAGATAGCCGTGTGTGAGTTGTCCCAAGATATTTATTTGTTTATTTATCTTCCTGTTCTCCTTCCAGCCTGAAAGAATTCCTGCCGGCGTCGTACGTGAAGGTCAAGAACATCGAGAAGAAGATCTTCAAGGAGCACAAGAAGCACGTCACGCTGACGGAGCTGGACGCCAAGGTGCTGTACACCAAGAGCGCGCGCGACCTCAAGACCTACGGCGTCGCCTTCTTCTTAGTCAAGGTGGGTGTCCAGTGGCCGTATTACGAACTGCCAATGCTATCGTGATTCGTGTGAGGGAAAGAGATAGTGCTATTCGTCTTGTGTAACTCCGTCTCTCTCTGACACAAAACATGATGGATTTAAGACGTCATAATAGGTCGCCTGGTCTCGGGGATAACTAACTGGGTCTCAAGTCTGCTATTACAATAGTGTCAGAATGTTCTATCATTGATAATTGTAATAGTTGTTAAAAATCAATATTAACTACATTAAACACATTGCTGTGGCCCTTCTTTTATACTATTTTATAATTTCAATAACAAAATGTTCATGAATTCTGTAATTGCATCTTCCCTATTCAAAAGTGCTTGTAAATAGTTTTATTTGAAACTAGCTTCTGCTCGCGACTTCGTCCGGTGGAATAGTTACTTTACCCCCGAATTTGAAACTCTCAGCCCGATCGGTTTAAAATTGACAAAGTTTCATTCAAACTTTCATCCCCTATTTTATCCCCTTGGGGGTAGAATTAATCAAAATCCTTTCTTAGCGGATGCCTACGTCATAACATCTACCTGCATGCCAAATTTCAGCTTTCAGCGATCCGTTCAGTGGTTTGGGCTGTGCGTTGATAGATCACTATGTCAGTCAGTCCCCTTTGAGCTTTATATATTTAGATAAATGATGAAATTTGGTACAGAGACATACTTGTGTCTCTGGGGACAGAAAAAAGCTGGTAGACTATAAGACATCTCTAACCATAATTTCTCTTCTCCAGGAAAAAATGAAAGGCAAGAACAAGTTAGTGCCTCGCTTGCTGGGCGTCACCAAGGACTCGGTGCTGCGCCTGGACGAGAAGACCAAGGAGATCCTGCAGACGTGGCCTCTGACCACCGTGCGCCGGTGGTGCGCCAGCCCCAACACCTTCACGCTGGACTTCGGAGACTACAGGTGAGCTATACCTGCAGACACGACGAAGGAGACAGCCCAGTAGGTGGTAGGCCTTAATGTGAGGACCAAGCTTTGGGGAGGTCATCACCACCCGACTCATAGCAACCACAAGAACATCTGTCACCAGAAAGTGATCTGACGCGGTAGATGTGTACCTAAGTTGTTGAGCTCCTTACTGATTCTAAGTTGAGCTAATCGACTCTGACCAAGGCTTGCACTGACTGGATAAGTCCACTCAAAACTGTGTGGTTCCTTCTTAAAAAGACCACTTCAGACTCCAACCTACATGGTTCTCATATGATTTGACCAGTACGGATTGTATGGACTTCAAAAGAGACATTGACCTCTGAGTTTGTTTCGGTGTTTCTTCTCAGGGTAGTCGGCTAGGAAACACCGGCTTCATCTAGCTTAAAATGACCAGAAATATTGGACGTGTAAAAGTGTTATGTTCAACCTACTTACAAAATAAATATCATTTATCATTGATTTGAAAAGAGTAACTATGGAGTTTTTTGTCCGTTCTTCTCCATAAGAATCTACCCTTGCGAATGGACACTAGAGTCACTTAATTTATGATCATTTTTATTGATGACGTTCAAAAGTGCCGTTAATGGCCTAATTGAAATAAACGTTTTGAGTTTGAGTTTTGTCTACTACACCCAATATTGTCCTATGGAGCAGGACCAGCATGTTTCCAAGCATTCTTATCTATACTTTATATTATATATAATTAAAAAACCACTCACTCACTGACTGATTGACATAATTGTTCTCCCACTTGCCCTGCTAGGAGGGGGAAACTTTTTATGGGGTTGTATAGAAGGGTTCGGGGTGAGTATGGGAAAAATCTGAAACTTCAACTTTTCCACCCCCATCTTTCAACCCCATTGCTTGTCTCAGAAACCTGACGTCGAAGAGAAAAATGGTTTTCGGGGTTGTATAGAGGGTGTCTGGATGAGAATAAAACGAAAAAAAAATTACCCCCTTTTCAACCCCCTTCTTTCAACCCCTTTGCGTATCTCAGAAACTTGACATTGTAGAGAAAAATGGTCTTCGGGGTTGTATAGAGGGTGTCTGGATGAAAATATGGCCAAAAAAAATTCAACCCTTTTCAACCCCCTACTTTCAACCCCTTTGCGTATCTCAGAAACCTGACATTCTAGAGAAAAATGGTCTTCGGGGTTGTATAGAAGGTGTCTGGATGAGTATATGGCCACTAAAAATTCAACCCTTTTCAACCCCCTACTTTCAACCCCTTTGCGTATCTCAGAAACTTGACGTTGTAGAAAAAAATGGTCTTCGGGGTTGTATAGAGGGTATCTGGGTGAGTAAATATACTAAAAAGACAACGCGAGTTGCTCGCAACTCGCGCCCCCAAGCGAAGTACTAGTTTATATTATAAAGCTGAAGAGTTTGTTTGTTTGAACGCGCTAATCTCAGGAACTACTGGTTCGAATTGAAAAATTCTTTTTGGGTTGAATAGACCATTTATCGAGGAAGGCTTTAGGCTATATATCATCACGCTTAAGCCAATAGGAGCGGAGCAGCGATAAAGAATGTTTTAAAATCGGGGATTCCACGGGGACGTAGTCGCGGGCAGCAGCTAGTCTTGAATATAATGATCTAGCTTGTAGTATGCTTGTTTACAAAGCGTGCTTTTAACATAGGTTTTAAATTTCTTTTCATTTAATTCTAATATGTCACAAGGCATTTTGTTGTAACATTTATACAACAAAATAGCTACACATATACATTTATCACTGAACCGTGTCGATGCGTGGTCGGCAGCGACCAGTACTACTCGGTGCAGACGACGGAGGCGGAGCAGATCCTGCAGGTGATCGCGGGCTACATCGACATCATCGTGCGCAAGCAGCGCGCCAAGGACCACCTCGGCATCGAGGGCGACGAGGGCTCCGCCATGCTCGAGGACTCCGTCTCGCCCTCCAAGTCAGTGTCCTAACCTATTTATTTTTATTAGGGAAAACAAACACTAGTATAATCATCATAATCAGCCTTTCAATGTTCCCACTGCTGGGACACAGGCCTCCTTTCTAGGAGAGGCAATGGGCCGTAATCCAGCACGCGGGCCCAGTGCGGGTTGCTGAATGTCACATGTCTTCGAATTTTTGGTTCTAGGACATGCCGGTTTCCTCACGATGTTTTCCTTCACCGTTTTGAGAGCAGTGGTGATGAAGTTAATTACAAAAAGTAACGCGCCTGGCTGGGTTTGAACCCGCGACCTACAATTTGTAAGTCGGGGCCGTTACCACTCGGCCACCACTGCTCTAACACTAGTATATTATTGTTTTACAAATACTTCTTAAAACTAAAATTAAAGAATATACCACCCACTACATTTGACACAGATTACTAAAAAAAAGATACTAAATCTGTACGCAGACATTTCCTGTCTAATCGTTATTCAGAAATCAAAGAGAGGTAGGTAAACAAAAATTAGATATTAACTGTAGCTAAGTAATTTGTTAATGAAACAAAAGCAACAAATATCGGAATTGTGAAAAGTGCTCTCCCTTATTATGAATATAATAAAATGCCACATTTCTGTGCCTGGTGAATTTATACAAAATCTTATCTATCACCTCATCATTCTTTTTTTTCGCCCTTATCCTAGTGTTCATCAAATTAATAATGTACCTACCCTAATCTTATTACAATCTAGCCTTGTATATAGACTAATAAGTAATTTAATTAAAACTTAAACTGCTATACCTATATATACCTCATCATTCTGACACATTCGCGCTTAACAGCTCAGCTCATGCTCAGCTATACTTTTCTACCGGTTGTATTTTGGGGGGTGTGCGACGGAATTGCATAATTTAATTCTTACATGACCATGCTGGACATCCCACACATACGCACAAAACGTTTTGGGAACACGTTCATTGTGCGTACAGCTAAGGAATGGAATTCCATACCAGAGTCTGTGTTTGTTGATAGCTACAACCTGAGAGTCTTTAAGTCAAGAGTAAATATGAAAATTTTAAATCCAGACATGTTTCCACAAATCTCAGGATAAAAAAAAACACATGTCCTTTGAGCGACCGAGGCAAGACTGTAGTCACATTTACTGGCTTCTGACAATTCATAAATGTTCTGCTCTCAAAACGGTGAAGAAAAACATCGTGAGGAAACCGGCATGTCCTAGAACCAAAAATTCGAAGACATGTGACATTCAGCAACCCGCACTGGGCCCGCGTGCTGGATTACGGCCCATTGTCTCTCCTAGAGAGGAGGCCTGTGTCCCAGCAGTGGGAACGTTAGGAGGCTGATTATGTATGTTATGTATGTATGATGACAATGCATGATGACTGTATGTTTGTTTACACAGTCATTGTGCGTACAGCTAAGGAGTGGAATTCCCTATCGGAGTCTGTGTTTCCTGATAGCTACAACCTGGGAGTCTTTAAGTCAACAGTGAACAGGTTACTTCTAGACAAGCATGCTGCATCGTCGACCACATCATCGCTTACCATCAGGCGAGAGTGTGGTCAAGCCTACCGTATAATCTTATCTTAAGAGCGTGTACGCCGTATAGTATTTCATACAATTTTGCGAAATGACAGAACCGATTTCAATGAAACTTCACACATATAAGCAGGTCTAAAAAGTTAGTTAAAAGCATTTTCGAAATGTCTTATTTAAAAAAAAGATAAATGGAAATTTATGTTTGTATGGAAAATTTTAAATGGGTCTAATTTAACTGTAACACTATTTATCGAAAATGTTTTCAAATAACTTTTTAGAGCTATGTATCCAGCTTATGTGTGTAAAGTTTAATTAAAATCGGTTCAGTCATTTCGGAAAATAAGGACTTGAAATTTTTTATGAAATGCCGCACGGCGTTTACGCTCATAAAGTAATTGTAATGTGTATTGTGTTCAGAGCCAACATCATCCAACACGACACGTTCAAGTCGGGTAAAGTGAACACAGAGTCGGTCGCCAAGCCCGCCGTGCACCGCCCGGGCGCTGAAGGTACGCCACCCATATCCTGCTGTTTCTACCTTTGTTAAACAAATTCTGTTAGACAATAGGGTAGTTGACTAAAGATAAAGATATATTTATTTGTAAACATGTGTAACATTGTACATATAAATGCAAATGTGGATGTAAAAGTGAAAATCTGTGAGTTTCAACATGTTTTGCCACCATTGGCGTACAAAATTAATTTTAACCACTTGAAATATAAAACAATTAACAAAAAACAATCTGATTAGTCCGTCAGATAATATTGGACACGTATTTTTTCTTTTTCCACATAAACAAAAAATGAAGAAGATACAGTGCGTTGAAAACACGTCACTGCTTGCTACAATTTTTACCGGGCCGTGACGTCACACGCCCCCACTCCTGATCTTTGATGCTTTTTATCTTCGTCAGTTTTTATAGATTTGATAAAGGAAAAAACACGTGTCCAATATTTTTCTATAATCTAACTGACGGACTAAATATCATATATTTTTACTCAGGCAACATCCCTATAGTTTTTGCCTCATTAATTAATTATGTACCGTATTACTATGAATGAGAGTGAATTTTCAGTTCGCTATTTTTTTAATATATTGGCGAATAGTACAAAGGGGCCATCCATAAAAGTCACACGTTAAGGGGTAGGGAGAGGGTCGTCGAAGTGTGATTGTGTGACAAGGGGGTAGGAGGGATCCTAAATTTCGTGACGTCACATTTCGAAATCTATTTTAATTTAAGTGTTAAGTAAAACACGAACAAATACACGAATAAAATTGTAAAATATGTGACGTCACTCTAAGTAGGGTCTCACAAATATGACTAGCTGTGACAAGGATGGGACCTTCCGCGTCCTTGTGGTCCTTGGGGGGGTCAAGAATCATGAAATTCGTATGACTTAATTTATGGATGGCCCCAAATACAGTAAACTGCACTATACAATATTATGTTATTTCTATTTTTTTTTATTATGTTTTTTGATATTTTATTTTACTTTATTATTTCTTTGATGGGATATTGTATTGTTTGTATTAAAATTTCCAGTTATTTCCTTTAGTATTTTATAATTTGCAACACATATAGCACAGCTTCAAAAAATAACTGTGCAAGATTCCCAATCGTCTTTTGTAATGCGCACAAAAAAGGAGTGGAACTCTGCCTACATCTGTGTTCCCGAACGCATTCAACCCTGATCTCTTCAAAGTTAGAGTGAACAGGCTTCTTCTGGGTAAGCTCAGTCCATCGTTACAGACTTTGTCTCTGTTACCTGTGACCTAGACTAGAGTCAAGAGCAAACCCATCACAAATATAAAAATAACTATTTTTGTTTGCTGAATAATAATTTACAAATCTGTATACAGGGTTATTTGAAAAACAGCAACAACCTCTTAAGAGGTCATTTTACTCATCATTATGAATAACTTTTACTGTGGGACCAAAAAATACCAAAATAATAATAAAAAATCAGCTGTTCCTTACCTACATTTTGATGAGTTATACGAATATAAATGTAAGGAACAGCTGATTTATTTTTTGCGATTTCAGATTTGGTCCCATAGTAAAAGTTGTTCATAATGATGAGTACAATGACCTTTTAAGAGGTTGTTGGTGTTTTACAAATAACCCTGTATCTGTACATCAAAATACCACTCACTGATTAATCACGAAAGCTCAGAAACTATAACACCTACAAACCTTAAAATTTGGCAGGCAAGTTCCTTATAGGGAGCAGACATCCGCTAAGAACGGATTCTATGAAACTCCACTCTTTTTTTTGGATGAGAAATCATCAAATGACTTCTCCCGCTCTGGGCGGAGCGGAAGGGAGTGTCAGACTCTTACTGAAAAAAAACCCAACCGTGATCCTCCTAGTGCCCGCCGCGTTCCACGGCCGCGGTGACTCTTTCGAACAAATTCCACAACATGAAACTCCACTCCTAAGGGGGTAAAACGGGGGTGGAAACTGCTTTTACTAAATGTGCGCAGACGAAGTCGCTGGCGCAGTATCATAAGTCATTTATTTCAGAACAATATACATTGTGTAGAACAACAGTGCTAGTACAATATATAATTATAATACAATATCCCATCAATAGCAGGTAGAATATATCGCTTGAGTGTGTGCTTGCCCGCTAGGAGCGAAGCCGTTCGCGGTGAACCAGCTGGGCGGCGCGCAGCAGACCACGGTGTCCGGCCAGGTCATCACGGGCCACACGCCGCCTGCTGTTAGTATCTACACGCTTCTTTTTTTACATTTTGTTTATGGTTTTTTTGTTGTTTTTTTTTTTTTTTTAAGTGAATACTTCTTTAGCTGCGTTGGGCACTTGTAGGTAGGGGGAAATCTTATGGGTTCGCGTCACCGACATACTCGTGACTCATGCGTATTAATAATATTGAATTTTTTATTATTATTACAATTTAGATTTAGTGAAACGTTCAATGTGTATATACTGTGCATTTTAGAAAAAGGTTTTTTTGTTTGATTATTATTTTCATTCAAACATTATGAAATTTCAAATTTTAATAATGGCAGTCCCTATAACTGCCATTTTTTTGTTATTAAGCTTTGCCTGATTTTGTCACAATATCAGGTTAAGTTCTCGCCTTAATAAGGCAAAAAATTATGATAATTTTTTATGGGTGGTCTCAGCAAATTTGGCATGATTATGTCTGTAATTATTTGAGTTCTGTTGAGATCGTAACTTTGGTATTTTCAAAGTCAAAAGTCATCTTCAACACAGAAATCGTTGATGTTATTTTTTGTTTGTAGAAAGAAAGAAGAAATGTTTATTTAGGACTCGCACAATACACAAAAAACAACAATTAAAACTAACTAAAAAAAACTAACAGTTTTATAAGTTCGAGGCCAGAAAGGACCCTAACTCAGCATACACTGCGATACTTAAAAAAAAAAAAACTATAAAAGCGCTGGTATTCTGATAGGTCCTCTATGAAACATATGAACACGTAAACACTGGATCATCTCGTAAATAATTACTTGTAAATAAGTCTCTGGTTGACCTACATAATGTTATCATAAATTTTTTGTGTTCAAAATTCATAGTTTTCTTACTTTATCGCAAAAACGACCTTATTGCCAAATACGTACCACAGAACTCGTTAAAATATTTAGGCTCAAAATTTTGACCAAAATGCCCGCTTTGCTGTGACGACCACCTACCACAGTGTCTTCTTTTTAACCCAAAGGTTGACTGGTAGAGATTGCCTTGTTGCATTAAGTCCGCCCATGTACCATCATTGTACATCAAGTTTAAATAAATAAATAACTTATATGAATTTACAATATAATAATGTGATAAACATTTTGTTCCACGCTGCTTAAATGGCTACATATAGTCATCGAAATGGGCTGTGTAGGTATATATTGTATACTCATTATTTTATATATCACTAGTAGCGTCCCACGGTTTCACCCGCTTAGTTCACGTACCCGTGGGAATACGGGAATAAAATATAGCCTGTGTCACCCGGAGATAGTGTAGCTTCCCAACAGTGAAAGAATTTTTCAAATCGGTTCAATGGTTTCGGAGTCGATTCAATGCAAACAAACAATAAAATCTTTCTCCTTCATAATATTAGTATAGATTATATATATGTCACAAATAATAAAAATCAACATTATTATTAAGAGAGAGAGAGAGAGAGAGAGAGAGTGAATTTTGTATGTGTAAAATGTGGAGGGTAATCTCTGAAATCATTCTACCAATTTCCATAAATATTCATACACAAGAGTAATCTTTCACTTATATTGAAAACTTAAATGTACTCTTAGTACCTCTAAACTGTTTCGTAAAAGTTGAGTTGTTTTTGTCATAGATAAAAAAAAAAAAAAACGGTTCATCACTCATTTCCAAGTATAAGGACTTGTAAATTTTTATCAAATACCGTGTGGAGTTAATTAACTCTTATTTGAGTAGAGAAAATGAGATCAACTAGTTTTAACCCGTTGTTAACTGTCGTGGTCTAACTGATCGATTGCTTGAAAAATTGATTTGAATGAAAACTAAACAATCCTAACGTCATATAAAGCTAAAGAGTTTGTTTGTTTCGTTGAACGCGCTAATCTCAGGAACTACTGGTTTGAATTGAAAAAGTATTTAAGTATTATTTAATGGAGATAAAAAGTCAGTCCATTCTGAGATAGTGTAGTTTCCTATAAGGAATACTACAATATTCTAATAAGAATGTCTTCACCTGGGAGGCGTCACGAATGCAGATCCAGCACATGGCCTGCATCAACTCTTCTTTTTATTTTCTTTCGGTGTAAAATCAATATATACATATATAAAACTCTTCCGTTACTCTGAGTCACTGACAGATAACTCACAGCCGAAACTACTGGTCGTAGAAACCTGAAAATTGGCAGGTTCCTTGGGGAACGGGAAAAAAGGGATATGTTCATACGAAGTCGCGGGACTCGCGGGTAAGACCTAATTACGTAAATACTAAGTAAATAATGTGTTTATCTGGCAGGCGTCACAGATGCAGCAGACGCGGGTGACGTCGATCCTGACGGAGCCGCAGCGCGCGCTGCTGTCCACCATCAGCACGGGAGTCGAGATCATCAAGCAGACCGAGGAGGGACTCAGCAGGGTAAGCACCGACATACGTGTATTTTTTTAAGGTTTTTTTTTTTCTATAGAGTTTATACAGTTTTTTACCCAAATGTGTTGAGTTTACTTTCGTAGAAACGACTAGCAGCGCCCTGCGGTTTTACCCGCATAGTTCCCGTTCCCGTGGGAATATGAGGATAAAATGTAGCCTATGTTACTCAGGGTGAATGTAGCTTTCTATTAGTGAAAGAATTTTTGAAATCGTTCCCGTAGTTTTTGAGTTTATTCGTTACATACAAACATACAAATGTTTCCTCTTTATAATATTAGTATAGACTAGCTTATGCCCGCGACTTCGTTCGCGTGGAGTTCCATACAAAATGTTAACCCCTTTTTCACCCCCTTAGGGGACGAATTTTCAAAAATCCTTTCTTAGCGTATGCCTAGGTCATAACATCTACCTGCATGCCAAATTTCAGCCCGATCCGTTCAGTGGTTTGGGCTGTGCGTTGATAGATCACTATGTCAGTCTGTCAGTCCCTTTTGAGTTATATATATTTAGATAGTAATAAAGTTTCTCCTGGTGAGCAGGCCAGCCTGCCCGCGCTGGGGCACGACGCGGCGTCCGTCAAGTGGAAGCAGGTGACGATGGACACCAACAAGCAGGTCGTGACGTCACAGATCGCCGCCATGAACGCCGCCACTGCGCAGGTCGTCACGCTCACCTCAGGTAACTTAACTTACTCAATTTATCTGCCTAGTCTTAGGGAGCGTTCAAGTATTACGTAACGCAATTTTTGAAGATTTTTGACCTCCTCCCCTTGTAACGCACCGTAACGTTTTTCTGGAACCTTTTGCGCACGAATCCGGCTTGAACTTAGCTAGGTTTTTTTCTTTCTATTACATTTTACACATAATCAGCCTTTTAACGTTCCCACTGCTGGGACACAGACCTCCTCTCTAGGAGAGGGAATGGGCCGTAATTCACCACGCGGGCCCAGTGCGGGTTGGTACATTTTACACGAATTTAGTAATATTTACTAAGTACCTGGCTAGGTATTACTTTTCTAATGATACCTATAAATAACCCTGTCACTGACCACATGAAAACGAAAACCACTTAATATCCCCCTTTGCTCGTCAGGCACAGAGGAAGTAGACCACACGGCGGTCGGCGCAGCCATCACCACCATCACCACGAACCTCCCGGAGATGACGAAGGGGGTCCAGATGATCGCCGCGCTCATGGACGACGGGGATCACGGAGACAAGCTCCTGGACGCCACCAGGAAGCTGTGCAGCGCCTTCACCGACCTGCTGAAGGCGGCTGAGCCTGAAACTAAGGAGGTAAGACAACTGGTATAATGTTCCCACTGCTGGGACTCGGGCTTCGTCTCTGTGAGAGGGAGTGAGAGTGAGTCTTTATCCAAAATTCAAAAGTCATTTATTCAAACTAGACTGAGAGACAGCACTTTTTGAACCTCAAATTTTACCTCAAGACAGTCCCCCAAAACGCTCACCCGTCACCACTTCCTACTGATTTAGCTCAAGCTCAAGCTTTAGCGCAAAAGTCCACAACACGGCAAAGTGCTCGAGTATCCAGCTTTTGAGAGATTTATTCATCACCTAAAGGTTGAATACCGTTTGCATGACAAAAATTGGCAGCATCAATTTTACACGACAGGAAAATCTTGACATATATTTTAAAGAATCATTTTTCTTGATCAAAATATGGTGACTAGTTGGAGTACAGTTACTATAGGAATCCAAGGTTCGACTCCCTGGTTGTGTAACGTGTTACCAAGATATACCCTAAGTTCGAGTTTATACCTGCTCATCATCTGCCTAGCCTTTTCCCAACTATATTGGGGTCGGCTCCCAGTCAAGCCGGATTCAGCTGAATACCAGTATTTTACGTCAAACGGCTGCCTACCAGATCTCAACAACCCATTAACTGGGTAACGCGGTACTTCTTGTCAAGACTGGTGTCAGATTTTCTGGCTTCTGACAATCTGTAACGACTGCCAAAGATCTCCAAATGACAGCCGGGACCAACGGCTTAACGTGCTTTCCGAGGCACCTGCTATTACTTGAATATTACGAAACTCAAGTTAATTCGTTCGCCATGTTTCTGCCCTTCCGGGTTTACATCTGTAACGATCTACAGCTCACAGCATCCCCATCTATTTCCAGCCGCGCCAGAACCTCCTGAACGCAGCATCCCGCGTCGGGGAAGCCTCCACCACCGTGCTCTACACCATCGGTGAAGAAACTGAGGAAGACAAGGAGACACAGGTAATATCAGACCCTAAGCGCAACAATAAGAAATCCTTCCTCTACAGAAAACTTAACTACTGCTACGATAACTTCTACAAAGTATTTTTCGGCAAAGAAAAAGATAATACTTACGATACGGACTTTGAAAATGTCGATATAGGTAGTGGTAAGTCGAAAGATGCTATCGATGATGGAATATATGAAGATGTTGATACCACTCGGAATTGGGGACTCGATGTTATACAAGAGGAGTCCGATAGTGATTACTACAGGAGTATAGACTATGCTAACATGCTATTCAAGAATAGACAAGAAAAATCGACCAGCGATAATGATTTCGAATCTATCGTCCAAAATTGTGAGGGCTATCTCGATAGTAACAACCCGAAATTGTACCCTAAAACTATATACGATAAAATCTATAATTTCAAAAAGGATTTCTCTAACCACGACTACGCGAATGTTAACTACGATAACGCTAAAAGTAATATCGATAAATCTAATTTGAATAATGAGAAATCTAATATTAATATCGATAAAAATAACTATGACAATGTTAATATCGACTTTAACAGACGCTCTAAGAACGATTTACTACGCGAACAATTCTTCCGATCAGACAATATTGACAAAAATGATATTAACGATAAATTCAATAAATTTAACGGCAAAAAAATCGAATGTCACAGCATCGTGAATGACATTACTAAATCGGGACCCGACGTCAAAGTATCAGGTTCACTAAACATGAAATTGCTGAACCCGGAACGATACAATCGCGTTTTGACAACAACAGAGACGTTTATGGAGACAGCCGAGGCTAGTTTCACAAAGAATCAAATATCGAAATTACGACGCGATGGTTTTGAGAATTTTGTTAAAAAGAGCGAGAGATACTATACAAGCGAGACTGGGGGCGAAAGACATACAGACATTTTGAATAACTCTACAGAATCTAAGGCTAAAACTGAGATTAGAATATTCTATAATCCCACCTTCAAAACTACAGGGGACAATATCAGAGGATTCTGTCGGTTTTGTAAAAGAAAGTGCCCAAGGACGGATGAAAAGTGCTGTCCCAAGTGTGAGTGTTTGGAGATTGAGTTGGCGACGATATGGAAGGATAACTGGCTGAATATTTTGTGTTTGTTGTCGATTCTTTTCATGCTGTTAGCGTTACTGATACAATGTTTCATGCCGAAAGATGTGTGTGGAGGGACTGATAGCGCGGAGGCTAGGGAGAAATGTTTTGATATGATGTCAGGGGTATAATGGTTTTGTTTTTCCAAAAATATAAATGCTATGTTGCACTCAATCCGCAAAAAATCCACGTAAAAAGTAACGCAATTTTAAGATATTTCGAAACAAAACGAACATTAGTTGTAATTTAAAAAAATCTAAAAATGATTCTGGCGCGACTTAATTGGTTTTACGAATCAATTAGCTCATCCTAGTAAATAGGTAACGTGCAGGAACTACGGTCAGCTCAGAAGTGTCATTGTCAGCTATAATTTACTTACAAGCTTCGTAGTTGCAACGCTAGATGGCGCAGTCTGCTTCGTACACGTTCCACTAAACGTAGCGTGCAGGAACTTTAGATGGCAGCACAGAGGCGTCATCGTCAAGTATTCACGTTAAAGTTTGGAATATGCAACACTAGATGGCATACTCAACGCCGTGCACGTTCCCTGTACTAGAATTTTATCGAAATGCACATATAGAATGTAACAGTTCAATTATTATTTTTTTTCAATGTTGGCGTACTGGGTAAGCTTTTGATCGACGATTCGACTGGCGTTCAAAAGATTAACAAAAAAACATTGGTAAAAAAAAAGCACTTTATATTTTTGGAAAAATGAGATAGATGTGTGTAGAAGTTTTCATTTATGTCGGTATATTCCTATGGTTTAGGGACCTGTAGTAATATTAATATATCCATCAATATAAGTACCGTGTGGTATTCAGTTCCTTTTTAATACCCCAGTGGATTAAAAAAGCTTTTATAATGAATCTCAAAAAACAAAAATATATAAATGTGACCTTTAAAAAATCTTAAAAGATGGAATTTTATAGAGCTGGTGAAAAAAAATATAATTCCAGTCAACTGTTTGACAAAATTATCTCAGAATCTTTATACATCGTAATAAAAATGTTGACACGTTGTTTCCTAATGGATCAATTTAAAAACTTATTAGGAATGCTGATGTAGAACTAGATATATAGATTCTACAAATCTCTAGCTTTCCTACCTCAAAAAATGGTACCAATTTCGCGTTTTATCATATTATTAAAGTATTCAAAAATATATAAGTATTAAATTTTACTAAAGTATTGCTTTTATTCTGCCTAACTTGGCATTAATATTTACATAATATTTTATCATAAAGCACGTGTTTTTCTCTCTATTATATTTAAAAAAAACGTCTTTTTCCTTTGTTTTCTTGTTGGATAAAAGATAATCAAAATTATAAAGACAATTAATGAGTAAGGGAAAAGACTGCACGATGACATTTTATATTATTAGTTTGTAAGGTTTTTGTAAATAGGAGTATGCGATTCACATCTTTTGAATGGTAGGGAAAGAACAGCCAGGGTTGACATAGTGACCGCGGGCCTGGGCCCCAAGTCTGCTATTTTTATAAATTTGTCATTCCAGCACGATCCCATTGTCATTTTGCTTAAAGTTCGTAATCTGCTAAATTCACAATGGTCAATCATTGGTCGGTCAATGGTCTCATAATACTTTTTGATAACCGAGCTATTCAAAGCAATGACTGCACAATGACGTTCTAATGGTAGGTCTCTGATCCAGTGAACTGTAATTTTTTTAGTAGATTACCGCATACGTCTGTCATTCATTTGTCATTATGTACCAGATTACCAGTAGTTCAATGGAGTGTCAGTGGTTGAAAGTTATAGTGACGCTTTTATATTAGTAGATTACCAAACTTGTAAAAATCAACCATTATGAAATCAATGATAGACCATTCTGAAACTATTGTAATAGCAGACTCAAGGCCCTGGAACTAAACAGGCATTAGGAGGATCACGGGGGGGTTTTAGTCAGTAAGAGTCTGACACTGCCTTCCTATGTGCCCACAGCGGGAGGAGGCATTTGATGATAACCTGACCAGAAAAAAGGCCAGGAAAGGACATTGTGTCCGGTTGACGGGAACTGGCTTGCACCCTACTACATGGGTCTTGAACGTAATTGGCGAAATATGGGCGTACTATAGGTACACCTCTGCCTAAACCTTCGGGAGATACAGCCGTGATGCTATGTCGTTTCTATAAATTAGGAGTCTGTCGTTTTGTAAAATTAAACTGCTATAAAAGATTTTTGTGCCATATCTGTTACATTCTTCATTCATTCTAAGATATTTGGCGGAAAATATAGCTCTACCAAGGATCAAATCTTTTCTTAGACCAAAAAAGAAGCTTTGAAAAAATTGCAAAAATATATTTTTGCTATTTTTTCAAAGCTTCTTTTCAAAAAAAAAAAAAAGAAAAAGATCCCGCCCCACGATTCGGACGGTATACCGTTGGAATCGTGGGGTGGGATCTTTTTATAACAAAACTAGCAACGCCCCGCGATTTCACCCGCGTAATTCCTGTTGCCGTGGGAACACGGGGATAAACTCTCTCGCTGATAGCGTAGCTTCCCATTTGTGTAAAAAAATGGTTAAAATTGGTTCAGTGGTTTCGGTACAAACAAACAAAAAATCTCATCAAGTAAAGATGACTAGAAAAGTGTTACAAACTATGTGAATCGCATACTCCCGCCCGGTTCCACAGCAAAGAGTTAGCGTACTAACTACTCGTTAGTTTGAATTAATCTTTAGTTTGGTAGACGTTGGACAGTAACGGTTAGAAGCACGGCCTTCTTTGGCCCATTGGAGGCACTGGGCACGGTATAATGGGGCCCCTATGGCTTTGATAGAGGACTATTTAGACCTTATAATAACAACTTTAAAAACCCTGTTTTTCGCAAATAAATACATTGTTATTATTTTGCTAAAACAGGTAAAAACCAAATTCTAGATTTATTGGACACATTCAATGAAAAGATAGTTGTAATATTATGTGAAACAGAACCACTTTTAGCATTTACAAGTTAGTACTTAAAATCTTTTGATACAGAAATCTATTGAGTGTATTATACATATTTTTAAAACTAGCAGCGTTTCACTGGTCTGGTTCTCGTTCCCGTGGGAATACGGGAATAAAATACAGCCTATGTTAATGACCGATAATGTAGCTTTCCATAGGTGAAAAAATGGTTAAAATCAGTCCAGTAATTTCGGAGTGTATTCGGTGCAAACAAATTCCTCTTTATAACATTATAGTATAGATCAGTATATTTATCAGTCATCGGTAGGTGATTTGGCAGAAAATAGGGGCCCCTGTCGATCTCGGGGCCCTGATTGCCCAGTGGGAAAGAGGAATCTGGTTAATACGGGCCAGTATATAAACATAACACACTAACTTCGATGTTAGTATTGTAATGTTCCTTGAGTAGGGTGCTGTGGAACTGGGCTCTTTGGTTGAAGATGAGGTAATATAGGATGGAGTATGCTCGCTTATGAAGATTAAATTATGGCCGTAAAACCCGTGAGTCCTAGTCAATATACATCATAGTTATTTGAAAGGGATCTATGAAAAAATATACCTAAAGAATTAAGGTAGAAACGGAAAAATATTTTAGTCCAATCGAAGTTGAAAAAAATTAAATATAATCGTTTGTGAAAACACCATCTTTGAAGTTTTATATTGAATAGGGAGTTTTCCTAAATTGCAAAAAAAAATATGATTATATTTAGTCCTTCAGTTAGATTATTATTGAAGAATATTTGACACGTATTTTTTACTTTATCAAATCTATAAAAAATGACGAAGATGAAAAGCATCATAAATTAGGAGTGAGCTTATGACGTCACGCCGTGTTAAACATTGTAGCACGCAGTGACGTCACACGAGTTCTAAACGCACTGTATCGTCGTTCGTGTTTTGTTTACGTGGGAAAAAAAACTGGCCAATGTTTTATGGAAATCTATCTGACGAACTATTTTTTTATATAATCAACTACCCTATTGAAGACTTATTACTACTACACTTGCGAGCAATACATTTGGGTCAATGACATAAAAGTTTTTTTAAATGTTCAGTCAAATAATATCACGTCATTAATATCTAGTGGATCAGGCAGATTAGTTCCTAAGGTTCACTAGTGGTCAAATATCGAAACTACAAACATAATCTATAAAACTGTCTTTTTTTTTTAGTTTTGTAAAAACGATTTTAAGTAATGTACGCGATATGGGAAGATAATAAGTTGTTTTTTGTGTGACTGTACCGGATTAATTGCTCGCTTGTGTAATAAAAATCCCAGCTATAGAAAACACGATATACTTTGCCAATTATGAGCCATGTATAAAAATATATCATCACAATCTTGCCATCACAGAGACATAAGGGAGTTAATTTTTTTGTTTATTTTATTTTTGTTAACAATCATCTTAATGCTTACTAATCTAGTCTTTATTTTTTATTATTTTCCGTTATCTTGTTAAAAGCATTAAGGTAATTGGCAGCTATGGGTCGGTTTAACCTGCTAACTTATTAAATTGGACGTCAATGAAAACCGACCCTTATTTTGTTTATTTTTTGTTAATATTTGGCAGCTAATTTATAATTTATTCGTTTCGGTTCTAATTTCTTTTACATGTGTAAATATATTTTGGTTGTTTATTCTATTAAGTACTGGTATACATTGTTGAATAATTGCAGTACATTGAAGATTTAGTTGCCATCTTGGATTTTTTTTTGTTTTTAAGCAACGTTACTTGGACCAAGTACTTCGGGTAGTATTGTTTCTGTCACTCGCACATCTGTCAAACGACAAGTGCAAGAAAGAGTTAGTAATATTTTTAAGACAAATGAGAAGGATTTTGCCCTGATACTGCGATTATTTGACAATGTGTGTACGTACGAAATCTGTTAATTGTGTCCTTGTATATGTGTCCTTTTTGCATTGCTATATAATCATATCGCATTATTAAATAAAACATTAGAATTGCTATTATTACTAATATTTGTTCATAAAAATGCTTAAATAATAGTTATATTGAATAACTATAGCTATTTTAACTAAAATTAACTTTAAAAAAAGCATTTTCTTTGAACCGAAAAACAGCAGAATCAATTTCATAAAACTATAAAATATTTTTTCAGGCAAAAAGTATCACATATGCATCAACTCAAATATTGCCATCACAGAGTACAAACCTTCAAATTGCCATTTGATAAAAACAGAGGTTTATTTTTAATTACATTTTTGCTGTTTATTTTTAAATGATTGGGGAGTTTCGAAGTTCAGAAAAAATCCTTTTAAATCAAATTGAACAAAATGTAAGTGCCAAAATATCCAACTTAATTATTAAATTGGTGTTGTTACTTAATGTTTATTACGAAGACTGATTTCTTTTATTACTTCCGATTCTCAATGGTATCTTACCGTCATAATTATGGCGATCAAAAATCTTAACTTTCAACTTTACTTTCTTACTCGAAACTCACCAGTAATCTTGTCATAGTTATTTTTTTAGTAATTTTATTTCATACAATTTGCGAGCAGAGAAATTGTACCAGTATTACCATTTTGCAGTTCCATTTGAATCTCATTATATTTAACGCCATGACATTTTCAGTATAAGCTTTTATCATTTCTTGCTCTCTTAATAATAATAAAATCAAGAATTACACATATCAATTTATTTTTAAGTTCAAGCTATAGTTTTCCTAAAATACTGGTGCAATTGCTCTGCTTTTTACGGTTGTGGTTCTTACTTTCACTGCCATGTTGGTTATTTTTGGTTATAATACATTTGCTTAAAGAAACCTATTGTTTTATTTATAACTAACTGTCTCGGAAGTAAATGTATTTAGCGAAAAATAACTAACTAATTACCCCTGTATATTTTCGGAATAACATCAGCTGTATATAAGCCAATGGAGCTTATGGCTGAATAATATCAGTCGCACAGGTCAATCTTAATGCGGAATTTGAAAAGAGTCACTGCGGCAATGTGGGAGGGTTTTAGTCAGTAAGAGTCTGACACTGCCTTTCAATGTGCCCACAGCGCTGCCGTCATTAGAAAAAAAGCCGTAACAACACAATACGAAGTAGCCAATTTCCGACATTACGAAAATAACTTAGTTCTGAAATTAGTTACTTCGTTTTGTGTAGATACGTCCTTTTTGCTTATGACGGCATAGCGGGAGAAGTCATTTGTTGGTTTCCCATCCATATCTTCAAGGTTTTCTTCTTGCTATAGTAAGAATATATTATCATTGACTCATATGGGAAATAAGGTCGGTCCCTGTTGCATGGGATTTAAACATAACTGGCTATATGATAGTGTACAATACTCTCCTTAGATATAATTGTTAACAGAACTCCATACAAGCTCATTTCACGTTCGACGCGTAAGGAAGTAATTCCACGCATTGTCAAGAGATGGCGCTGTTATAAAAATAAACGTTCTCGTGTGACCTAGATAGTTGAGTGGACAGATGGCTGGTTTTTTGTAATGTATGTCGTGTGTTCGATGTCTGAATGGAGACTAATGGGTGGCCTAGATTCTAGGATGGATGATTTTGTTGGGTTTGGCCCGAGTTGAGTGCTTTGTTATGTATGGGAGAATAAGATGTAGAGTGATGATTTTGAAGGATGGTTGATATAAGGCAAAGGATAATGGAAATATTAAGTTAGTAGCGACATTATCTAAAAGGTCCTCTTAAAAAGTTTCACTATTATTGATACGAACACATGATAAAATAAAAAAATACATCAACTGCATGTGTATGAATGTATGCGCTGAATAATTCAGCCATAACTTATTTAGAAGTAGCTAATTATATTGGAGAGATAGTTTAGAAATTACATCAGTACGTTCTTATTTTAGAATATGACCAATTTCCATGTAGACTGGATAACAAAAATTACATCAAAAGTATTTTTACGACGGAGACAGTTTTATTTATGCGAACACGACATAATGTGTACGCTTGCGTTTCAGTTCATAAATAATTCATCGTAATATTTCAGACTTGTTTGAACATACGAAGATTGATAATTTCCTCCGTCGTTAGAAATGAACGCCGTATGGCATTTCTTACATATTTTCAAGTCACTATTTTGCGAAATGACTGAAGCGATTTTAATGAAATTTCACACATATAACCAGGATACATATGTAGGTCTAAAAAGTTAAGACTTTATAGAGACTTTACCGTACCAATTTGGTTCGGGTTGAAGAGAACCATGTCTTGATTTATGATCTAGTGTAGAATGGGGTGTAACATTTCACCACGAAATATTTTATTGATAAGATTCTGTATTTATATTTACATTCTAGGCAACTGTTTGTGCCAGTCATAATAACAATTAAGATTGTCTTATAAAGATCGCTTTTAGCCATAGGGCCGCCCATTGTGTAACCTCTAGCAATGTTCTCTTCATCTTTTCTAAAACTTACATCGTGTACATAATAAAAAGCTATTCTATTGTGCCCCAAATGTCCTTACTTTGGTATTGTTCATGAAATCGTTGAGCTCCTGTAAGTTCTAAGTTTGAGCTACACGGTAACTGACAAATGCTTGCACTGTCTGGACAGGTCCACTCAAATCTGTGTGGCACCTTCCTCAAAAGGCCACCTCACACATTAACCTACATGGTTCTCATATGACTTGACCAGTACGGATTGTATGGACTTCAAAAGAGACTTTGACCTCTGAGTTTGTTTCGGTGTTTCTTCTCAGGGTAGTCGGCTAAGAAACACCGGCTTCATCTAGCTTAAAATGACAAGAAATATTGGACGTGTAAAATTGTTACGTTTAACCTACTTACAAAATAAATATTATTTGTCATTCATTTATCATTTACTAGCGACCCGCCCTGGCTTCGCACGGGTTCAATGTAGATACTAATGTTTCCTCTACTATAATATGCATGTATTATTGCATCTATTGCATCTACTATAATATACATATAAACCTTCCTCTTCAATCATTCTATCTATTTAAAAAAAAACGCATCAAAATCCGTTGCGTAGTTTTAAAGATTTAAGCATACATAGGGACAGACAACGGGAAGCGACTTTGTTTTATACTATGTAGTGATTCTTATATAAATTTCCCTTTCCCCCACAGGATATCCTGCTCTCCCTAGCCAAGGCGGTAGCCAACACGACAGCAGCGCTGGTCCTGAAGGCGAAGAACGTCGCAGCACAATGCAGAGATGACCAGCCTCTGCAGAACGCCATCATCTCTGCAGCCACGCACTGCGCGCTGGCCACCAGCCAACTCGTCGCCTGCGCCAAGGTAAGAGAGAAGCTATCAGAATTGATTCAGAAGTTTTTTAGAAAATTGGGCACAAACAAATATGTCCCACATCTATTGAACGCCTGAGCATAAACGTATCCACGTACCTGAGCAATGATTGGTTATCATTTTTCAGATACTGAGAGTTAATTTTGAACTGTAATATTTTTCAAAATAAAATATTTGATTTGGTGTAGTAGTAGGGGAGCTACTTAAATTGGGCAGTTTGTTTGAGTTTGTCCATTATGTAGGTCGCTGAGACTGAACAGTCGTAGTTTTCTTTGTAATTGAAATGTCAAATAAACTTTACTATATAACATAAAAATTTATACTACTTTTGGGTAAAATACATAACTAGCTAAATGTGCATACGGCTTTCAAATACTACAATCGCATAGCATTTGATAATCAAAAAGAACTCCTTCAAATCCATTTTTTGTCTGTTTAATTTTTTTATGGTACCGGTAATTTTGGCGTAATGCCGAACTAATGCAAAATAGTGAAGTCACTGATCCCTATGATACCTTATATAAGCTGCTTACCAACGATTCGGTGAGCTGCGTTACTTGTGCAACAATCTGTGCCGTGTCTCCCAGACTCATCGAATCGCTTAGTGGCGCAAGTTTTGCATTAAGACTGCGTCTGTATGACACCACGTCAGTATTGCGTGGATTACGCCGGGGTTGTTTAGGTGTTATACAGACCTGGATGTAAAAGCGGATCCACCTGTGGTCTGAGCAGGAGGCCTCATCAGAGACCTGCCAGCCCGTGATAAGTTCCGCTGCGCCCTCCGTAGCCAGAGTGAGGTCTATAATTGTTCGACTACGTCTAGTTAGTGTTTAGTAGGGATAGGTTAGTGGTGAAAAAGAAGTCAACAATCGCCTTACCCCTTGCATTTTGTGTGTCCATCCCCCACAGAGGGTGGTGTGCATTTGCGACTGTCCCGATGACAACTTAATCGCCGCTGCTTTCAAAATGGTTGACGAGGCGTACAAGGTTGATAGGGGGCGGTTCCTCCGCCTCTGGCATGTACGCCGAGACAAAGACAGTCGGCAGCGCTTTGTCGCCCCGTTGTATAATCAGCCTAGCAGCAGAGATGTCTCTGCAACAGAAGTCGTTTAGAGGCTGTGCTTTGACGTTACCTGTGACATAGATGCACGATCTAGGATGCACATGGTCTGAATTAACAAGGAGCTTACCTCCGAGATTGGAGAGTCCTCGTATATGGCCACCCCTGATCCACGGCTCTTGGATCAGGGCAATGGCAGTGTGCTGAACCTCCAGCCACTTGCGTAGTTGAGCCGTCGTGGTCTGACTGTGGTGGAGGTTTGCTTGCAAGACCTTACAAGCCGACAAAGGGGACGCCATCGCAGGCGAGACCCTCTTCATCACCCTCGAGTCGCAGCCCGGCAAACAGGTCGCCTTCGTCGAAGCCGTCCCCTACCGGGCCCGAAGCCGGGGACAACAAGTAAGTCGGCGCTCGGAGCTCATCAGGGTCGGAATTTGGTCCTCGTGGATACCTAGCACCACAAACCAGCATGCCCTCCGTTTTTCGGCGTGCAGCACCGTTTCACGTTGATCCAGGGGTTCTGATAACACAGGGCTCGCCCAATAAAGGTCGAGTCCTCGTAGACTCCCTGGTCGTCGGGAATGGCAATGCCGCAGCGTACCCGCTTCTGTATCTCCGACTGGCTCTTAACGACCAATGAGGTGCTAGCCGGTAGAGCCAGGCTGGAGACTGTTTTCTTTAGCCAGGCTAAAGTATGGTCGTTACCGCACCATAGCTTGAGGACCCCACCGGCGTACAACGGCTTAGCGTTGAAAGTCGGCCCTGGTGTGCCCTGTATAG
Source organism: Hecatera dysodea (assembly GCA_905332915.2). Taxonomy (NCBI): domain Eukaryota; kingdom Metazoa; phylum Arthropoda; class Insecta; order Lepidoptera; family Noctuidae; genus Hecatera; species Hecatera dysodea. The sequence continues at coordinate 11,618,008 of HG995314.1, read as the reverse complement.
GGGAGCAGGCCTCACTGATGATCCTTTTCTGGATAGCAGCGAGGATCTGGTCCGCAACGCCCTGGCTCATGACGTCACTTCGGTCGCAGGTAATTGCGACGTTCAGGGACGCACTGGCAGCTTGGGCGTAGCTTCTGCTGGCAACTCGATGGGACTGATCAAGCCACAGCCGCTTATGCTCTCCGCGAGGTGATGAAGTCTCGTTGAGAACTCGCTTGGCCACAGGGTGAACGTTCCCATCGGGTTGCGGCATCGTTACCACCTTGGCTGGATCTCCTTCAGGTTTAGGCGACAAATTGGACCTTGGTCGGCTAGAGCCGGCCTCAGCCTGCGACCGTTTCCCTTCGGAGAAGTTCACCCTGGTGGCAGTAACCTGCTTGTTTTGGGGGGCTTTGCCTTCCCTTCTGCGTTCCTGACGCCGCTCCTTGCGCGTCAGCCTTTCCCTCCTCTTACCCTGGCTAGTGGGAGTTGTCGAATTTGGATATTCGGAGCAGGAGCAATGGGCTTGTGGAGTAGAGTTTTTACCCTTGCTCTTGTCTTTACCCTTGCGCAAAGGCACCTGCCAGGCGCTACTGAAGATGCCCTCAGTGCTACTGACCAACCCCGGTTGACCGAGGGCGGCCGCGTTCTGGGACGAGGCCGGAGGAGCTTCAGGAGGAGGAAGAGGGTGCTTAAAAAGGTTACTTCTGGCAATGGTGTCATCCATCGCCGTTTTCACCTTTGTGTGTGAAGGATCGGTACTGGTCCCATGCAGCGCCGTTCTCCTTTGCTTGGATTGGGACTTAGATTTGGTCTTAGCTGCGGTTTTCGCCACAGCCGGACCGGCGCCCGCGCTGGTGCCTGCGGCGTTAGCTGCTGAGCAACCAGGGGCGAGCGAAGTGCCATTCTGACACTATTGTAATAGCAGACTTGGGGCCCATGATGGCAAGCGATGATGTGGTCGACGATGAAGCACGCTTGTGTAGAAGTAACCTGTTCACTGTTGACTTAAATATTCCCAGATTGTAGCTATCAGGAATCTAATCAAGTTAAGTTTGTTCCCAGGTGGTAGCTCCGACGCTTCACAGCCCGGCGTGTCGCGAGCAGCTGACGAGCGCGGCGCGACTGGTCGCTCAGGCAGTCGAGAGGCTCGTGGAGGCGTGCAACACGGTGCCTGAGAGCGCAGCCCCCGGTATGTCCACACTATATTGTTTCCCAGCTGGTAGCTCCGACGCTCCACAGCGTGTCGCGAGCAGCTGACGAGCGCGGCGCGACTGGTCGCTCAGGCAGTCGAGAGGCTCGTGGAGGCGTGCAACACGGTGCCTGAGAGCGCAGCCCCCGGTATGTCCACACTATAACCCATCCACCGGGTAACACGATACTTGGGAAGACTGGAGTCAGATTTTTGGACCTCTGTCAATCCGTAACGTCTGTCAAAGATCTCCAAATGACAGCCAACGACTCGGCAACGGCATAGTTCGTTTTTTTCCAAAATAAACGATGTTCTTTTTGTTGTCAGGTGTAGAGCATCTGACGGCGGCGGCTCACAGGGTCACTGAGGAGCTGGAGAGACTGCTGGCGCATTGTGATCTGGGTGAGTAGCGGATTTAGTCACCATCTTTAGTATTACAGCCGAAAGACACACACATACAAAACTATCTGATCCGCGCAACTTCGTCTGCGTCACATAAGATACACAAAACCCAACAACATTTTTTATTGTTACTCCGCTCCAGTAGGTCGTAGAGTGATGTTATATCCTTCCTCGATAAATGGGACTATCCAACCCTAAAAGACTTTTTCATTTCGAATCAGTTTTTATCGAAACAGACAAATTCTTCAGCTCTATATCTTCTTATATATAAAATTATCGTATCTCGGTGTTTGTGGTTGAACTCTTCCGAAACGGCACGATCGATTTTCGTGAATCTTAGCGTGCATATCGGCTAGGGTGGTGAATCGACAACTTCTATTTTTCATCCCCCTAAATGTTAAGGGTGTTCCGCCCCTAATTTTTTTAATTTTTTTTTTTTATGGGGCATAACGACGTTTGCCGGGTCAGCTAGTAATCTATAATAATATTATAAAGAGGAAAGATTTGATCGTTTGTCTGTATTGATTAGGCTTCGAAACTACTGAACCGATTTGAAAGATTCTTTCACAGTTGGGAAGCTACACTATCTCCGGGTGGCATAGGCTATATTTAATCCCCGTATTCACACGGGAACGGCAATATTATTATAAATTAAGAAGTACTTGTCCTTACTTGTTTTCTTTTTTAAATCTAATCGACACTGCTTCCTGTCGTTATGTTTGTGTTGTATAATGTAAGGTTTTATTTGTTTGTTGCACAGACCGTCGCGCCCAGCAGCCCACAGTAACTGAGCGCTCAGTAGAGAGCGTGATGACCGCCAGCGAGCGAGTGGTGGCTTGCGGCGACCCGGCGGACATGGTGCGACACGCCAGGTTGCTGGGGCAGGCCACGGCTCATCTCATCACTAACATCAAGGTACGCACATCATTATTAAGATGTGTAACAACCTGAATTCATTTAATAAGTCTGTACCCGAAGCAGATATCTTTAATAACGGTAAGGTCAAGTTCAAACCAAGAATCTTGGCCTCCCAACACACCAATGAAACATAGTTATATTTCTCTGTGCTGTACTGTTATTTAATGAATTGTTCTGTTTTCAATCTTATTTTCTTCGTTATCCCATTGTACACCTAGACTTAAGTTAACAACTAAGCGGTAATCTGGCGTCTTTGTTGTCAACGCTGTGTTTACCCGTAATTAATTGGCATATATATTAGAATATTACTGTATGATTTACTACATGCATGTGTATGTATTTGCTGTGGGTGAACCTTAAGTTAATAAATAAATTAATGGCAAGCTTATCGAGTTTGTAAAAGAATACACCTATCTAGGCCAACAAATCTCAACTACCAATATGATATCGAAGGAAACAGACACAAGGATCAAGTAAGCCGGAAGGAGTGGAAATGTTACTGGAGGTTCAAGGACATAATGAAGAACACAGTAACTAAGAAAACCGTCCTGATATATGGTTGCCAAACTTGAGCACTCACCAAGGTACAAAACTACAAACTGTACAAATAGAATAGAAAACATTTATTCGACACAGACACAACACAACAGCAACAAAAAAAAAACCAAACCAAAAACCATTGGAAAGACGCAAAAAAAATTGAAGACAAAAATTGACGACAGCAGGAATTTGAAAACTAAAATGGAAGTGGACTGGCCACATAGTAAGGGGCATCGAAAAGTGGACTAAACATATAGCGTCTTGGTTCCCAGGGAATAGACAGTGCCGAAGGTGGGAGCAGCGGTGGCCGAGTGGTAACGGCCCCGACTTACGAATTGTAGGTCGCGGGTTCAAACCCAGCCAGGCGCATTACTTTGTGTAATTTATTTCGTCACCACTGCTCTCGAAACGGTGAAGGAAAACATCGTGAGGAAACCGGCATGTCCTAGAACCAAAAATTCGAAGACTTGCTACTTTCAGCAACCCTCACTGGGCCCGCGTGCTGGATTACGGCCCATTCCCTCTCCTAGAGAGGAGGCCTGTGTCCCAGCTGTGGGAACATTAAATGGCTGATTATGCTATGCTTATGCTAAGGTGGGGAGGAGGAAATAAAAGTCATAGCAGGGAAAACATGGACTAGGACGGCGTTAAATAGAACGAACATGGAAACAAATGGAGGAGGTCCTTACCAAACTTGGGCAGACAGACCGGGTTGTCGGTGTCACTGACTCGACAGTCATTAGGGGTTATCCATAAATTACGTCACACGTTAAGGGGGAGGGAAGGGGTCGACGAAGTGTGACTATATGTGATAAGGGAGTGGGAGGGATCCTAAATTTCGTGACGTCACATTTTGAAATCTATTGTAATCTAAGTTTTGAAGTGTTGTAAAACACAAACAAAATTGTAAAATATGTGACTAGCTATGACAAAGGTGGGGGAGGGGGTCAAAGATTATGAAATTCGTGTGACGTAAATTATGGATGGCCCCTCAGGCTAAGCTAAAATTGACAAAAATGAAAATTGCGTCTGAAAATAAAGGCCCATATTATTAGATAGATAGATACAACATTTAATCAGCGCAGGAACAGATGACACACAAAAGCACGATCACATGAATCATACATAACACTAGAAATTATTAATATTAAGATAACAGTAAATACATTTGAAAAATTGTCTGAATGTTTTAGCAATTCATTATGGCACTATAATAATACTATTAAGACTTACTACCGATATAAAAAAATTGACATGAATTCAGCTAGTATCATTCACCGAGCGATGTGTGTTTCAAGTTGCATCAAATGCTGGTATACTGCTTGATCCCAGTGATGGAAGTAAGTTCTCCAGTAAAGAGCAGTGGTAGCTGAGTGGTAACGGCCCCGAGTTACGAATTGCATGTCGCGGGTTCAAACCCAGCCAGGCGCATTACTTTCTGTAATTAATTTCATCACCACTGCTCTCGAAACGGTGAAGGAAAACATCGTGAGGAAACCGGCATGTCCTAGAACCAAAAATTCGAAGACATGTGACATTCAGCAACCCGCATTGGGCCCGCGTGCTGGATTACGGCCCATTCCCTCTCCTAGAAAGGAGGCCTGTGTCCCAGCAGTGGGAAAATTCAAAGGCTGATTATGCTGTGACGGATATGTCAAAATATCAGCGTCAGATATATTTGCCTGGCACATGCTGAGCTGGACTCTCATTTGGTGCAGCTTAGAGACACACTTCATTCCGTGAATGACACTCGTTGGATTTATGTCAATATGGATTTAAGTCTGGTACTTTAATGTACTGCCAAAAAAAACAGACAATCTTTTAAATGTATTTACTGTTACCTTAATATTAATAATTTCTAGTGTTGTATGATTTATGTGATTGTGCTTTTGTGTGTCCTCTGTTCCTGCGCTGAAGAAATGTTTTATCTATGTATCTAAAATGTGAGCGTGTGGTTTGGTCCCAGACGGAGGCGGAGTCGCAGCCGTGCGAGGCGCAGCGCAAGCTGCTGGCGGCCGCCAAGCTGCTGGCCGACGCCACGGCGCGCATGGTGGAGGCGGCGCGCCACTGCGCCTCCCAGCCGCAGGTGAACCCGCTGCTCTTATCACTAACATTGCTGAAGCCTTAGCGCTAAAGTCGCAGCCGTGCGAGGCGCAGCGCAAGCTGCTGGCGGCCGCCAAGCTGCTGGCCGACGCCACGGCGCGCATGGTGGAGGCGGCGCGCCACTGCGCCTCCCAGCCGCAGGTGAACCCGCTGCTCTTATCACTAACATTGCTGAAGCCTTAGCGCTAAAGTCGCAGCCGTGCGAGGCGCAGCGCAAGCTGCTGGCGGCCGCCAAGCTGCTGGCCGACGCCACGGCGCGCATGGTGGAGGCGGCGCGCCACTGCGCCTCCCAGCCGCAGGTGAACCCGCTGCTCTTATCACTAACATTGCTGAAGCCTTAGCGCTAAAGTCGCAGCCGTGCGAGGCGCAGCGCAAGCTGCTGGCGGCCGCCAAGCTGCTGGCCGACGCCACGGCGCGCATGGTGGAGGCGGCGCGCCACTGCGCCTCCCAGCCGCAGGTGAACCCGCTGCTCTTATCACTAACATTGCTGAAGCCTTAGCGCTAAAGTCGCAGCCGTGCGAGGCGCAGCGCAAGCTGCTGGCGGCCGCCAAGCTGCTGGCCGACGCCACGGCGCGCATGGTGGAGGCGGCGCGCCACTGCGCCTCCCAGCCGCAGGTGAACCCGCTGCTCTTATCACTAACATTGCTGAAGCCTTAGCGCTAAAGTCGCAGCCGTGCGAGGCGCAGCGCAAGCTGCTGGCGGCCGCCAAGCTGCTGGCCGACGCCACGGCGCGCATGGTGGAGGCGGCGCGCCACTGCGCCTCCCAGCCGCAGGTGAACCCGCTGCTCTTATCGTTGCGGAAGCCTTAGGCGCTAATGACCATAACTTGCACGCTGTCTAAGCACACACGAGATCTTCCTTTTTATATATGCATGCAAAAATTGGTCCATTGTCTTGTAAGAACGCGCATCATATAATGGACTAGCAGCACCCCGCGGTTTCACCCGCGTAGTTCCCGTTCCAGTGGCAACACGGGGATAAAATACGACCCATATCACCTGGGGATAGTTTAGCTACCCAACAGTGAAAGAATTTTTCAAATCGGTTCAGCAGTTTGGGAGTTTATTCAATACAAACAAACAACCAAACCTTTCCTCTTTATAATATTAGTATAAATGTGTTTTCTAAAAACCTCGCGTTATGTTTTTGCGTACGAAGATTTCAACAAAAGCCAACAAATATTTAATTCTCTGGTTGACTCTCAGTAAAATTATTGTGTCATATAGTTTGGTGGTTACTTTTCAAACAGTTATACAGCAGTCAGAAATTAAATACCATATCTATACTATAATTATATAAAGAGGTAACGTTTATGACGTTGTAAGGGATAATCTCTGGATCTACTGAACCGATTTCCAAAGTTATTTCACCGATAGAAACCTACGTTATTGTGGAGTGACATAGGCACACACACATTTTATCCCCGTATTGCCACGGCAACGGGAACAACGCGGGTTTAACCGCGGGGCGCTGCTGGTATTTTATAAGTCGAATGAAAAACAGCAACATACTTATTCATAACTAGCTGCTGCTTCCGACTTCGTCCCCGTGGAATCCCCGATTTTAAAACATTCTTTATCGCTGCTCCGCTCCTATTGGCTTAAGCGTGATGATATATAGCCTAAAGCCTTCCTCGATAAATGGTCTATTCAATCCAAAAAGAATTTTTCAATTCGAACCAGTAGTTCCTGAGATTAGCGCGTTCAAACAAACAAACAAACAAACTCTTCAGCTTTATAATATTAGTATAGATGTACCTCTACGCTATCATGACATCTGCGATTTATTTTTGTACCAGGATCGTGAAAAACAAGAAGCTTTGCGCAAGGCGGCGGAGGAGCTGCGGTACATCACCGTCGACTACGCTCAAGGACAAGATATCGTGGGCTCGCAGGTCGCTCGATTACAGGTAAACGTTTATCTTTTTTTTTTTAATAATAATAATCATTTATAACTTCTACAATATATCTCACAAAGAGGTCGCCTTTTAAGTATGGAAATACCTATGCTAGGAGGCCCCGCTCTTCCAAACTAGGAAAATAGTACGTAGGAGTGTACTTAATTATTTATTTATTTTACTTATGTAACTTATTTATAAACTATACTTCATAAACATGACCCAGCTTCTGGCCTAGGAGGGGGCAAGTTAGATTCTTTTTATATTCGAAAGCTGGTGCTTGTCGTGTGGTCCCATTTAAAGATTGCGATTTGAAATATTAAGATCAGGTTGTTAGTCCGTATTTGGCCGCATAAATTCCTCTACAAGTGTAAAAATCCCGTACTAACAGCACAAACACACAAACAGTACAAATTCCTTTGGGTTCACCAAAGGAATTTAAGCATGATGTTGAGTAGTATTTTTTTTTGCACACAAATACAACAGACTTCCAAATAAAATAATAATGAATACAATGTACAGAATATTTTTTTCTTTCGAATTCGGTGTTGAAAAACGGACAATTCCATCAAAAACATCGACTTCCAAAATGTATTTTTTATTTAGTCCCCTGATCCCCAGTCTATGCACTTATTTAATCACAAAGCTGGGAAGGTTTTCATCAGATCTTTACGAAATTTAAATGAGCCCATTTTGGGATAAACCATTTTCGTTTCGGATTGAATTTTGTAAAAAAAAAAGTCTATACATGACGGAGTTATGCCCGAACATACATATAAAAAATATATAAGCCTTCGAATAGATAACCTCCTTTTTTTGGAGTCGGTTAAAAACGAATATTTATGTTGTTTATACAGGAGAGCGCCCTTCAAGCCGCTTCAAGCGCTACGCAGCTCATCACTTCAGCGCATAACGCTACGCAGTTCAACACCAACAAGTATACACAGGTATGTCTATTTCATTGGTTAAAACAAAATTCTTATGATAGATCGATGTTCTATGAAGATTTACATAAGGTTTCTATTAAAATATTGTTAAATGAACGAATAACTTTGAAGTCTGCTCAACTTGTATCTTCAAAAATAATCAAGTAATACATATAGGATTGTTTTTATTCAGTGCACAAACATTCACAAATTAAACTAAAACGAGTTTTATTAGACACGTATTTTTCATTTTGATATGCCTTAGTACAGAAAACTGTTAACGAAAGATGTTTACTTTGAAACTACTCAAAATTCAAAGTCATTTTTTCAAACTAGGCTGATAGACAGCACTTTTTGAGCGTCAAATTTTACATAAAGACAGTCCCACAAAACGCCCACCCGTCACCACTTCCTAGTGTTTTAGCTGGGAAGAAGAAGTGGCGCAACAAACTCCCCAGCAACACATCTGTCTATTGCGTTTTAAGAACTTGAATTTATACAATAGTATGCAAAGTCATTGATACATGACAAAGGTAGAAAAAAATAATAATTATCCAACATGGAAATCATAAATCAATTCACTATAAAACATTATAAAGAGTAGATTGAGTCAATAAAGTAAAAACAGATTGACCTACATAGTCATCAAAAATAAAAAACAATATTATATGAATTCATATAACTCGTCATAAGCTAACTTATAGAGAAAGAACATGATAAAATTAAATAGGATATTGTCTTGCGTTCAACACAGCGACCAACTATTCTTATCGTCTAAATAGTAATTAATAGAATAGTATGCCTTCGAACAAAGGTTAGATTTAAATTTATCTTTAAAAGAGTTAAAAGGCAGGTCAAGAAAAGAAAGTGGAAGTTTATTGTAAAAACGGATACCGAGCCCCACAAATGAGTCATGGACCTTACGAAGTCGGGGGGAAGGAGCATGTAGCTTGTGCTTGTTTCTGGTGTTAAAGTTGTGGATGTCGCTCGTTTTACAGTATAAATGTATATTTTGCCTAATATATACAGTGTGTCCGGACATGGACTAGCGATATTTTAAATACTTAAATATAAACTATTTTAAAGTACAATTACACTCTAGGCTTGGTTCCAATACACTTCCCCGCTATGTGGCAGCCATTTTGTTTTATTTGTTGAAATTTGCTCTATGCGAGTACAAAAAAAATCATATATCTCAAAGTTTTAGTCATACTGAGATAAAAATAGGCTTATTCGAAAGGCAATAATATTGTCTACCATCTGCATTACAAAGCTATGTGTTCACAATTCCATAACTTTTGAAAAAAAATGTGAAACTCGAAAAAAAACAAGAAAAATTATGCAATTCAACCAATAATTGTTAATTACTACAAAAACATGCCCGACATTTTTTTTATTTTTTTTACTAGATCGACAGATTTTGAGCTAAGCTACAATACAACATAAAATTCACAGCTGTATGTCTGATACTTTATGAGTTATTGTTGTTTGAACATAGCGTATGCGCAAGCACAAAAGGTCTTTGTTAACCGCCAGAGTGACATTTATGGCATTCAGTGCATCCCATCCGGGAACAGGCCAGAATTCTCAGTAAATGTGTGGGCTGGCATAATCAACGATAGACTGATAGGGCCATTTGAATTGCCACCTACATTAAACGGCGCTAGATTTTCAGAATTCTTAGAGACACAGTTTGCGGACAGCCTCATGGACCTACCTCTATCATACCGTCGGCGTATGTGGTTCCAGCTTGATGGTGCACCCGCGCATTTTTCTCGAGCAGTGGGAGAATATTTAAATAATAATCTATCGCCGTGGATCGGTCGCGGTGGTGTAGTAGCGTGGCCGCCTCGCTCACCCGATTTGACACCCTTAGATTATTTTTTGTGGGGTCATATGAAACAAAAAGTATACGCTACAGTTCCAAACACCAGGGAAGAACTCGTCGCAAAAATTATGGCAGCCGCCGAAGAAATCAGATCCGATTTGGATTTAATTAGGCGCTCATCAACCCAGGTGGCACAGAGAGCCGTAGTGTGTCTACAAGCTAGAGGTGGCCACTTTGAGCAACTGCTTTAGATATTTTAACCATAGTTTAATATTGGAAAAAAAAATTAAATAAAATTCAATATGAATGTTATGTGTTTTTAATGATTTCCTATTTAGGGTTCGGACAAAGGACTTTTGTGCTTGCGCATACGCTATGTTCAAACAACAATAACTCATAAAGTATCAGACATACAGCTGTGAATTTTATGTTGTATTGTAGCTTAGCTCAAAATCTGTCGATCTAGTAAAAAAAATAAAAAAATTGTCGGGTATGTTTTTGTAGTAATTAACAATTATTGGTTGAATTGCATAATTTTTCTTGTTTTTTTCGACTTTCGCATTTTTTTTTCAAAAGTTATGGAATTGTGAACACATAGTTTTGTAATGCAGATGGTAGACAATATTATTGCCTTTCGAATAAGCCTATTTTTATCTCAGTATGACTAAAACTTTGAGATATATGATTTTTTTTGTACTCGCATAGAGCAAATTTCAACAAATAAAACAAAATGGCTGCCACATAGCGGGGAAGTGTATTGGACTCAAGCCTAGAGTGTAATTGTACTTTAAAATAGTTTATATTTAAGTATTTAAAATATCGCTAGTCCATGTCCGGACACACTGTATAATGTTTGCAAAAATGAATTGAGATGCTACTGTAAGAATTCCAATGGTTTTAAAAAGTTCTCTTAATGAAACTCTAGGCCCTAGCTGATATATTGCTCGCACAGCACCTTTTTGTAGGACAAATATATTTTGTATGTCAGCAGCTTTTCCCCACAATAGAATACCGTAGGACATAACGCTATGGAAATAACTAAAATAGACTAACCGAGCTCTCTCAACGTCAGTATACTGTCTCACTTTCCTGACAGCGTATGCGGCAGAGCTGAGCCTTCCCGATAAACTTGATATATGTGGGCCCCATTGTGGTTTGGAAACAACAGTTATTCCCAAAAAAACTGCCGAATCCACAGTTTCAAGTACCTCGCCACTTAAGGTGACATTGGATCCTAGATTTTTAACATTTGGTAAAGCAAACTTTGGTCGTAAACCAATCCGTAACCATTGAGAGAGCGCTGTTTACGTTACTGAAATCTTGTCTATTCCTATCAACTTTAAAGATAAGAGAGGTATCATCCGCGAACAATACTACGTCACAGATACCCTTTAAGAAAAATGGTAAGTCGTTTATGTACACTAGAAACAAGAATGGACCCAGTATTGAGCCTTGAGGCACGCCTAAATGCACTGGTAGTCCGGAAGATTTCACGCCATTGATATCACACATTGGAACCTATTATGTACATATGAATCAATTACGTTAAGAGCTTCGCTTTGGAGACCGTAATAACGTAGTTTACGCAAAAGCGTGTCATGGTGTACGCAATCAAAGGCTTTGGAGAGATTACAGAAAACTCCAATTGCATTTTTCGAGTTCTCCCATGCATTAAATATGTGTTTCAGGAGAGCAACACTCGCATCTGTAGTCGAACGTCCTTTTGTAAAGCCGTACTGTTCGTTATGGAGTAGTTTATTTAAATTAAAATGTTTTAACAACTGCTTAAGTATTAACTTTTCAAATATTTTGCTAAAAGCAGGTAAGATGGAGATAGGCCGGAAGTTGCCAATGTCATTTTTATTACCTGATTTAAATAAAGGTATGACTTTACTACTCTTCATGAGATCAGGAAATGATCCTAAATCCACGCATTTATTAAAAGTAAAAGCAAGATAGGGCGCTACTATGTCTATTGGTCAAACGAGAGGGGGTGGCGTGCTTATAGCGACCCGTAGGGAGTTACCTGTTACTCCGCAACCGCTCTTGCACTCTTCGGCGGAGGATCTCTGGATAAAGTTACGGCTTAGAAACTCGAAGTCACGAGAATTCGTGAACCTGTATGTGTGCACTGTTTACTTGTGTAAACAAAACAAAGGGTTTTCGTTTTCAGATCAACTTAATAACTTCATGTCCAAATTGAACCATACAGCTCTGAATAAAACGTCAGATGTGTTTTTAGTTTTAGGTGATTTTAATATGAGTGGTATCACGTGGGCTCCATCTAATAATTTGTCGTTAGTCCCAGTCAACCCCGCTACTAGTGACGAATGTTTATTCGCGGACGAGTTATGTACGCTTGACTTTGGACAGTATAATGGGGTATCTAATAGGTACGGGAAACTGTTGGACTTGGTCCTCTCAAATAAGCTAGCCAGCGTTACCGAGTGTGTCGACCCTCTAGTGCCTATTGATCCCTATCATCCTGCGTGGTTAGTCAATATTGACATCTTTGATATACCTCCCCTTGACCATGCGCCACGGTTGCGATATATATATAGCAAAGGCGATTTTGATTCTATAAATAACGAAATTTCGGGCGCTGATTGGGAACATGAATTTGCAAGCCGATCACTGGATGAGTCAGTTGAGTACTTTATAGACACTTTAAAACAGCTCCAAGACAAGTATATACCACAAAAGCTAGCACGTAATAATAAATACCCAATCTGGTTCAGCTCATCACTCGTCAAAACAATTAAAGAAAAATATAAATATAAAAAAAAACTCAAAATATACGGCAATCGATCTGACGAATTAAGTTTTAAATATTTGCGTGACAGAGTCAAGACTATGGAAGCTTCTTGTTATAAAAGTTATCTTACTCAAACTGAAAAATTCATTAAAGCTAACCCTAAACACTTTTGGAGCTTTGTTAAAAATCGCTTCAAATCTAATACTATACCTAATACATTAAATTATAACGATGAAACTTTACTTACCGGAGATTCTATTTGCGATGCTTTTCTTCCTATTTCATGTCGACTTCCCTCGACCCCACTACATCTAGTAATCCAAGTCCACATCTTGTTTTCCCTGTTGATACTAACAGAACTTCATCTGATATCTGCCACATAGAAGTAAATGTTGATGTTGTGACCGGTTTACTCCGTAACTTGGATCCAACTAAAGGTGCTGGCCCTGATGGCATATCCTCTAAATTTCTGATTAAATGCGCGCCATCCATTACCCTACCTATCTCAATTTTGTTTTCCAAGTCTCTGACTCAAGGTGTTGTCCCCAAAGTGTGGAAATCTGCTTTTATTACACCAGTACATAAGAAGGGGTTAAAAACTGAGATTACTAATTATAGGCCTATATCCAAGCTGTGCATCATAGCCAAAATATTTGAGAGGATTGTCTATAACCAGTTATATTCCGCCCTTGCTAGCTCACTCAGCTACTTTCAGCACGGATTTTTGAAGGGACGGTCTACAACTTCTAACTTGATTTTATTCAATGATTTCATTACGGATGCTATGGATAATGGTAAGCAGGTCGATGTTGTTTACACAGATTACAGCAAGGCATTTGACCGGATTGACCACGATACTCTAATTAAAAAGCTAAACTATATAGGCATCCGTGGGGACCTCTTGAGGTGGTTCTCTTCTTACATTGACAACAGGTCTCAAGCAGTCGTGCTCAATAATTATATGTCTAGTTGGGTAAAGGTGCCCAGCGGCGTGCCTCAGGGTTCGCTGCTCGGTCCATTGTTATTTGTAATCTATGTGAACGACATCGATCAGTGCCTCCATTCATCCAAACTATTATGCTTTGCTGATGACATGAAAATCTTTGCCGCTATTGCAACGCTCGAAGATAGACTAGCACTTCAGGCTGACTTGAATCGGCTCGAAGAGTATTGTCGGGCACATAAACTTGACCTCAACCCATCCAAGTGTTCGGTGATCACTTACACTAGAAAACGTGCAATTCTAGCCACTACTTATACTTTGGCGGGCCAGATCTTGCCAAGGTGTGATACTATTCGGGACTTGGGAGTCCATTTAGACAGCAAGTTACTTTTTGACACACACATTGATGTAATTGTCAAAAAATCTTCAAAACTACTTGGGTTTATAATGCGTCTCTCTAAGTGTTTTACTGATGCAAAAACACTTAAGATATTGTATTGCACATATGTAAGGAGTCAGCTGGAGTATGCGTCACAGATATGGAATCCACGTTATCATAAATACATTGACCGCGTGGAAAACATTCAAAGACGATTCATGAAATATCTCTGTTTCCATCAAAAAATTCCATACCAGTCAGCCGATTTATCTTAGACTTTGTAAAAAGTATCATCTGCTGCCATTGGTAAATCGACGTAAAATCGCAGACTGCTTATTCTTGGTAAAAATTCTCAATAACAATGTAACAATTTTATTTTAATGTGCCATGTAAAGCACTTCGCTTTAATCCACCTATACGTGTACCTCATACATCTTCGAACTACAGGCAGAACAGTTATATTGCGTGCAAGCAAAATGTTTAATCAGATATGTAAGGAGTATGATTTTGATTCATTCACAATTAGTATAAATTCAGCCAAAAGGTGCTTAAGCCTTAAATTTTTCGAGTAGCGGTAGTTTATATCTATTATTTATTTCAGTTTAATATTATTATTTTCACTAGTTGCAAACCAAGTATTTGTGTTGATTTTTACTGGTTGTTGTTTTTGTGCTCACACTACACATAATTATTGTGTGTCTACACGTGAGGACTTGTAATTGGCTTTTTGATGACTATGTTTCCATTTTTGTCTGTTTTTGTTAGCTGTAAGTCCTCCATGTACATAAATAAATAAATAAATAAATTATATTACTCAAAATTTTAATGGAAATGCCCCAATAATCACCTGTGTTTTTAGATTTAAGTGTATTGAAAACGTTGACTACATCAAGTGGTGTTACGTGCTCAAAACTAAATAATTGATTACACTTAGGCACACTATTATGTAAAAGATTTTCAGCGTTAGAAGGGGACGAATTCAAGGAGTGAGTTGTAGTAATAGGTATACTGTTGAAAAACTCATTAAATACCTGAGCTACGTCAGCAGGTTTACTTACTAATTTGTTGTCGACTATGATCTCTAACTGATTTTCTCGTTTAACCGACTTGCCCGTTTCATTTTTAATTACATTCCAAGTGGTTTTTATTTTATTATTAGATTTTTTAATTGTCTCGCTTAAAAATTTTGATTTAGCAACAACGCAAATCTTTTTATATAATTTAGAATATTTTTTGACGTACATTAAAAAAAGGGGAATCAAACCTGTATCTTTTAAAACCATATAACTCGTACAATCTCGCTCGACTTTTATATATACCTGCAGTAGCCCATTGATTGAAACCAACAGAGGTACCCGTAATCTTTATAGTTTTTACTGACTTTATGGTTACTTGCCGCACACCGGTGCATGCGGTAAACTATCTTCCTATTAGCCGTGCGTTCGTGCGCAAGTATCGTGGGTATCGTTTATTGTACGTGGGTTTCGTTTATCAGGTTCAAACTGGACTTTTTTATGTTCCGATCATGATCTGAAGTTATTTGAAGAGTAAAGCCAATTTTCCATTCACGCCATCAAAATGCAGAAAATACGGCATTATGATCAATTCAATTATTGCACTTAAAAACATAATACATTTGACATTATCTTCTTAATGCATTATGCATAGATACTTCTTCATTGAGGCCGTGATCAAGCAAGCCTTGCGAGTCGCTGCTAAAATGGTCGGCAGGGTTCCGGAACAGCGTACTGCTCGTAAATTTTGACCACTTGATAAATACACTCGCATAAAACTCGCGGTCAATAGACGATACGAACATAGAACGCTACACTCGCATAAAACTCGCGGTCAATAGACGATACGAACATAGTGTTAAATGATACTATAGTTTATTAAAATGCTACAATTTATTGGAAAATAGAGGTTTACTCTTACAATTATGAAATCAAATTACAATTTTTCTGTTGCGGAGCGCGTCTACACACTGCTTCGCGGCGCTGCCGAGTCCCGACGGCGAGCTTGCAAAAATGGCGGGCGCGCACCGTAGTGTGTGTGCGTAGCCGGCGGCGGTGGTTTTACGGGTGTGTGCGTGCGCATAGCTAGTTGAGTAGTTGTGGCTTGAACACATAGAACGCTATTAAACGCGACGTCACAGCAGCTGCACGTGCGATACCGCCCGCGGATCTTACCTCCGCTCTAACACCGCCGTGTGCGTCTGTCGGCCGGCGCCGCGCACTCTTTATTATGACAAACAAATACTGTCCAATTTCGTTGATTAAAAGCCGGATAAAGAAATTGTTTGAACAAATAATCTCGTAATATTTTTGTGCACTGCATTCTAGTGGAAAATTTAGAGTTAAACTGTATTGGTTGTGCAGGAGACGCTGCTGGAGGAGTGCAAGTCGCTGTCGGAGCAGGTGCCGCGCGTGGTGGACGCGGCGCAGGCGGCGGGCGCGCGGCCCGGACACGCGGCCGCGCAGCTCGACCTCATCTCTGCCTGCGAGGCCTTCCTGCAGGTGGGTGCTGCAGGAGACGCTGCTCGAGGAGTGCAAGTCGCTGTCGGAGCAGGTGCCGCGCGTGGTGGACGCGGCGCAGGCGGCGGGCGCGCGGCCCGGACACGCGGCCGCGCAGCTCGACCTCATCTCTGCCTGCGAGGCCTTCCTGCAGGTGGGTGCTGCAGGAGACGCTGCTGGAGGAGTGCAAGTCGCTGTCAGCAGGTGCCGCGCGTGGTGGACGCGGCGCAGGCGGCGGGCGCGCGGCCCGGACACGCGGCCGCGCAGCTCGACCTCATCTCTGCCTGCGAGGCCTTCCTGCAGGTGGGTGCTGCAGGAGACGCTGCTCGAGGAGTGCAAGTCGCTGTCAGCAGGTGCCGCGCGTGGTGGACGCGGCGCAGGCGGACTGTTCATCCAGTGCTCTCATTGTTGTATAACCTCTCATCGGACTCCATCGAACAATCATTTGTTTGTGTGCCCAAAAGTCCCATCCGAGTCATCGCTACATACTCGTAGCGAGCTTTTGTGGGCACACGAAGCACTGAAAATGTTACTGGAGTACTCATATAACTTTGACGATACGATTGGCGCAGTGGTTGAGTGACTGGTTGCTGAGCTGCGTGTCGCGGGTGCGATTCCCGCACAGAACAGTTATTGGTATGGCCTACAGATGGTTGTTCCTGTTTGAGTATGCGGGTTTGTATGTTTGTAAACGTATCCACAAAACAAGAAAGCTAATAAAGGCTCACGTTGCAGCCGAGCGGGCACGTGGTGGCGGCGTCGCGCGGCGCGCTGCCCACGCTGACGGACGCGCCCACCGCCAAGCACCTGGCCGACACCACGCACGCCTTCAGCAGCTGCTGCGCCGACCTCAGGTATACACATACCTATTACTTTTCACTATTGGCTTTCCTGCTCCTTACTTGTACCTCGTCTGACGGTATTGAGTAAAGATTAATGGTCAAAATCGCTCGCTGCCAAAGCCAAGAAGCTTCATGGTTTTACACCTCTGTGAGATCCCCTTATATAGATGAAAATGTGTCTTCGTAGCATGTTCATGCTACGAAGTAATAAATCAATAGTCTTTACTAATGTAACTTGAACACAAATTATCTGTGATGTTAATTATTCCAATAGATATCAGGGCAGACATTGAAAAGAGAGTAGTCAGATTTTTTTATATATATAGAAGCTTCTGCCCACGCGATCAGTGTTTTAATATAACAAACAAACATATGGGGCAAATGTATTTTTATTACATTCTTATCCTTGTCATGACCCACCCACGTTACAAATTATTTTACGAATCTGTACAGCCGTTATAGCGTGAAATCATAGCAAACAGTCCGATACAGTGACTATCTCATGAATACATATTACTGTTACAGTTATAAATACAATTTCCCAATTTATATACGGTTATTTGTAAAACAAAAGGGGTCTTGTACTCATCATTATGAACAAGTTTTACTATGGGACCGAACTGAAATCGCGAAAAAAAACAGCAGTTCCTTACATTTATGTTCGTATAACTCATCAAAATGTAGGGAACAGCTGATTTTTTTTTCCTCTTAAGAGGTTGTTGGTGTTAAACAAATAACCCTGTATAGAAACAAAATATTATTTGATTATGGGTGGGAAATTAGCAAATTACTCCCCCCGCTGTGGGCACATAGGAAGGCAGTGTCAGACTCTTAATGACTAAATAAAATCCATCCGTGTTGCTCGTAATGCCCGCCGCGGTCACTCTGTGGGCGTGATGCCGCCAGGCTGGCAGGGTTACAGCCGTAGGGTCAGTGCCTGCTAGGGTTGCGGAATTTGTTCGAAAGAGTCACCGCGGCCCTGGATAGCAAAGGGCATAAGAAGGATCACGGGTTTAGTCAGTAAGAGACTGACACTCCCTCCCGCTCCGCCCAGAGTGGGAGAAGTCATTTGATGATTTCCCATCCAAAATAAAAGACTGGCAGGGTTATAGCCGTAGCTAGTAACGTGTGTATGTCAGGTCGGGCGTGGGGCGCGCGCGCAGCTCGTGCAAGGGGCTGGAGCTGGACGCGGCGGCGGAGATCATCCAGTCGCTGCAGGCCGAGCTCGACGACCTGGAGGCCGCCGCCCGCGCCTTCGACCTGCGCCCGCTGCCGGGCCAGACGGTGAGCTAGTAATGTGTGTAAGTGGGGCGCGCGCGCAGCTCGTGCAAGGGGCTGGAGCTGGACGCGGCGGCGGAGATCATCCAGTCGCTGCAGGCCGAGCTCGACGACCTGGAGGCCGCCGCCCGCGCCTTCGACCTGCGCCCGCTGCCGGGCCAGACGGTGAGCTAGTAATGTGTGTAAGTGGGGCGCGCGCGCAGCTCGTGCAAGGGGCTGGAGCTGGACGCCAACCAACAGTTGGTGGGGCGCGTGTTCGTGGGTTGCACTATGTATAGTTATGATTACAACGTGATCCCCCATGACCGGGCAGGCGGAGTGGGCGTCGTCGACGATGAAGACGTCTGTGCGCGCGGCGGCGTCGCACACGGCGGCGCTGGTGTCGGCGGCGCGGCTGGCGGAGCCCGGCGCGAGCGGCCGCGCGGCCGGCGAGCTGGCGCAGGCGCTCAAGGACTTCACCACCGGCCTGCGCGCCTCCGCCGCGCTGCATGACGAGCAGCCGCGCCGGGACCGGTGCGTGCCTCCACACAGAACTATAACCATTCTTTATTGTCAGAAAAATAATAAAAAATAAGGCCCATACATTAAATACGCTAATCTAACATACAAACAATAAACTAATACACATTAACTACACATAAACTCATATACTGCCGTCTTAAAAAGGACGTATCGGCACAAAACAAAATAACTAATTTCCCAACTTCAGTTGCCGAATACAGTGGTGTCCGAGTGGTAACGACCACGAGTTACAAATTGTAGGTCGCGGATTCCAAGGGCCCGCGTGCTGGATTACGGCCCATTCCCTCTCCTAGAGAGGAGGCCTGTGTCCCAGCAGTGGGAACATTGAAAAGCTTATTATGCTATAAACTTAAGTTATTTTGCTAATGTCGGTAATCGGTTACTTCGTTTTATGTAGATACACTCACATCACAAGCTCAGTTGTCTATTTCTGTTCTAGTATACAACATTGTAATGCCACTGTACCTCTTGCTACAGAGTGATCAAGTCCGGTCGCCAAGTGCTGTACTCGTCGCAGACCCTCGTGGAGCACGTCAAGCGGTACCTCACCACCTCGGAGACTGTGGACACCTCCTCCATCATGAGCATCGCTAAGGATATCTCTCAGGTGCGACCTTCAAGCTGAGACACAATACAGCAACTTGTGTGCAAACGAAAAATAAAGTATTTGCTCCGTAGTGAGACAAAATAGGGTACATAGTTATTTAATAAAATAGAAAAGCTTTTTAATTATAAACTCATAACTGAACAGTTACAGTCACAAGAATAAAAAAAGAAATACATGTGTGCAATTCACACGTGGTAAAATTGAAACCTTCAAAAATGTTGTCTTCAAGATAATGAGACGAAGCGACAGTAAAAAGAGACAGACACATGAATTTATGTGTCTGTCTCTTTTTACTGTCGCTTTTTCGTTTCATAAACTTTCAAATCACAACGATGCTAAAGAAGTTTTCACTTAAAAAAAAAAAAGAATTATTGTGAATAAATAGTGGATAGGTATTGCTGAAATCGCTCAAAATACTGCAGACGTAAATATTAAAATAAAAAATGAAGTATTTTGTTTATACCATTATCTCACCTCATGATAAGCGATGATGTGGTCGACGATGGAGCACGCTCACCTAGCAGTGACCGGTTCACTCTTTACTTAAAGACAAACTAAAGGTTGTAGTTATAGGGAAACACAGACTCCGGCAGGGAATTCCCTTAACAAAGAAAGTATTTCTAAAGCGTTCTTGTGCGTGCTTTTTGAATTTTAATGCTCATGACCACACCTTAATAAGAAAGTAAGCAAGGCCCGTCCCCGCAGGGCCTGGAGGCGACGCTGGAAGCCATCCCGTCGCACACGGAGCTGGACGTGGCCATGGAGAACATCAACGAGACGCTCAACATCCTCAACATGGGAGAGTTCCCGCCCTCCGACCGGAGCTACGGGTGACTTGTTCATATTGTTACTTACGAGAGAGAGGATCCACTCGCGTGGATGTAGAATATTATCTCAAGAGAACATATTCCCGGGATAAAAAGTATCCTTTGTCTTATTCCAGATTATAATCTACCGATGTGCCTAATTTCATCAACATGCCTTCTGTAATTTTTGCGTGAAAGAGTAAAAAACATACATACAAACTTTCGCGTTTACGTCCATCGCATGCGCGTTTATAACATTAGTAAGGATTATTAATAAGTTTTTGTTTGTCAGACGTAATATCCGTTTTGAAATTACTAAAAACAAAACCATTAGCAGATAAAGTCGTTGGAGGTGCAACATAACTTAAGGTAGCCTTATTTTGCAGTTTTCTTCCAAACTTCGTCTCAAAAACAGGATTTTAAGATTCTAGTAGGTAATCATTTGATTGCACCACAACTGTTTTACACCACGTTTTCACCGCAACCCGGTGGAATGCATACTAGTTGCATTACACTGCGGGCTACCCATGCATAATGCCAGAATCACCCGATCGTGCGCCGCAATGTATCTGAAATTACATACGAATTCCTCGCATGTAGCAAGGCGGCCTAACACAACTTGGTGTAATTCCATTGATACTTATTCTAATCTCACCTTATTTCCGTTGTAGCGAACTCCAAACCGAGCTCAACGCAGCAGCAGTGGGCCTGAACACGGCTTCCTCGGAAGTTGTCCAGAACGTGGAGCGGCCGGCTGCCCTGGCCTCGACCAGCGCGCACTTCGGAGACGCCTTCAACAGGCTGCTGGGGGTCAGCATGGAGATGGCCGGACACACTGAGGTAAGGCTTACAGGCATATACGGAACAGGCGACCTATTATGACGTCTTAAATCCATCATGTTTTGTGTCAGAGAGAGACGGAGTTACACAAGACGAATAGCACTATCCCTTTCCCTCACACGAATCATGATAGCATTGGCACTTCGTAATACGGCCACAGGCATAGGTAAGGAGGGTCTGCTGATGGCGAGCTATGGGTGGCTCGCCTGCGGTAACAACCAGGCGCGGGTCTCGGGCTCATACAGCTGTCAGCACAGAAGACGGCGCCCCATAGGGTCAGTGCCTGCTAGGGTGCAGGGATTTGTTCGAAAGAGTCACCGCGGCTCTGGAACATGGGTGGGCTTTAGTCAGTAACTGACACTGCTTTCCTATGTGCCCACAGCGGCGGGAGGTATTTGATGATTTTCCAATTAGATTTTCTAAAAAGACATTGGTTAGGAGGAATTCTCCGACCAGGTCTGATGGGCAATTACCTGATCACGATGGACCTGAATACACTCTCTAGTACCATTGCATAATGCTATGACTCAGAAGATTTAACAAAGCAATCGCTGAGGGGGCTTCAAAAATTTGGAGTGGCGACTTTAGCGACAGGATTGAGTAGAGAACAAAGAATACGAATCGCGTAATAATTTCTAAATAGATTTTAAATCTACAGTTACAATAAACATTAGCATTCACAAGATTGCAAAAAAAAGATGGATGTATGTTATATTTAAACTGTATTGTTTTCATTTTTCCTACTCAATACTTTTACACACAATAGCTACATCTCTTTTTACTCGATTCTCCTATCGCAGGTATGCTGGAAGAGATTTCTATAGAAATTGTACCTATTTTTATGTTTCCTTTTTCTTATCTTTTTATTGAATGTGTGTAAATAAATTGTTAAAAAAAAATTGTTAAGACACTTGTTTGTTCCAGGACCGCGACGCCCAGACCCTGATGGTGAGCTCCATGAAGAGCGTGACGGTGAACTCGTCCAAGCTGCTGGGCACCGCCAAGTCCGTCAGCCAGGTCAGATGCTATATCATCACAATAACGAGTATCTCCACTTAGCGCGCGAGGTTGTCGACATGTGGGACGTGGACTCGGCTGTCATTGTGCCGATTGTCGTTACGGCCAATGGTCTGATGGCCAAAAGCTTCGACGACCATTATGTCGAAGCTGACGGGCCTGATACAGAAGGCAGTACTCCTCGATACGGCTCGTATTGTGAGGAGGTTCCTTTCTCTGGAGCCCTAACCACCGGTAGTTTGGACCTTGCTCCCGACACCGGCGGACTATTGCTTTTTGTATTTATATTTTTTGTTGTTTAATTTTAAAGAAATTTTTAGAAATATAAAATACTATAACTATGCATACATATAGTAGAATAAATAGAGAAAACATTGATTACTTGAAAGCTGAGAAAAAGAAATAAATCAACCTCGACCTAGCACACGAGGTTGTCGACATGTGGAATGTGGGCTCGGCCGTCATTTAAATTTATAGATGATCCGTTCCCAATAATGGAGAATCTAATATATGTAGATTTATAACAATCTTACGGCGTTTGCAATTGCAACACATCTTTATTTTCTTAATCTTTAGTCAGCTAGGAAACACCGGCCTCAACTATTTTTTATAACGGCCAAAAAAGATTGACGTGTAAAAGTGTTTTTAACAACCTACTTATGTACAAAATAAAAATCATTTATTTGATTATAATTTCAAAATAAAACATTTTTTTCACAATGCATCGGCATTATGTGTAAATGCAAAAATGTTGTATATATAGAATAATAATATTCTATATAAAACGAGGTTTTATATATTTTAATATATCGAGTTGATTTTTTTATTCTATATAAATAGAATTAACCCAACTGAATAATATGATATACTTTATGTTCTATATAACAAAAATATAATAAATGCTTTCTGTGTATTATCCTTTAAAACTGTTGTTTGTTGTCCACAGGACTTGAGTCGGCCCAACGCCAAGAACCAGCTGGCGGCGGCCGCGCGCGCCGTCACCGACAGTATCAACAGGCTTGTGAGTACTACTTATTACTTTGTTTTCATACGAGACTTGGTTTCCTTATTTTTTTTTTTATTTGCATTGTCCTCACATATCGAAACACCAAAGGATGTAACAAAAGTTATGTAATACAGAACATGATTTAAAAGAGTGTCCGTGGAGTTTCTTGCACGTTCTTCTCTATAGAGATCTACGCAAGGTTTAATTTGAAATAAATGGTTTGAGTATTGAGTATTGAGACAAACGGAACAGGTAAACGTATTGAAAAAATATATTACCTTTAAGCCTGATTTGAAATGGGACAATAAAATCTAGTTAGGTTGCACCAGTTTATATGTAACGTTGTTACACGCTTGCCTAAAGCCTCGTATACACTAAGCAAGTTTTGACGCGCAACACGTGACGCCTAACATGTTCAGCAACAGTGCGTGACGTTGCCAGCAGGCGCGCAACATTGATAAAGATACTATAGAAAAGTTCCTCGTTGCTATTTTTGTTTTTTAATTGAAAACTTATTTAGCATCGTTGTGATTTGAAAGTTTATGAAACGAAAAAGCGACACTAAAAAGAGACTGACACATAAATTCATGTGTCTGTCTCTTTCTACTGTCGCTTCGTCTCATTATCTTGAAGACAACATTTTTGAAGGTTTCACTTCTACCACGTGTGAATTGCACACATGTATTTTTTTATAAAACGTTGCCTAGTGTGGAGGATTTACTCCTGTATCGTGGGTGCGTTCACAAACATGTAAACTCCCATAAACAAGACACCCAGACCCGGAACAACTATCTGTAGGCCATACAAACATTTATTCCGTGCGGGCATCGAACCCGCGACACGTAGCGCAGCAGCTGAACGCTCAACCACTGCGCCAACCGTGTCGTCAAAATGCTATTTAACATGATGAGCGACATGTGCATCATGTCGCGCGTCAAATGTTGCTTAGTGTATACGAGGCTCTAAACAAGCATGTAACAACTTTACATATACAGCAGTCTAACCTAAGTAGTTTTTACTGTCCCACTTTAGGTCACTGCTTCAAAAATTACTTTTTAAATCTATGTTCATCTTTTTTGTAAAAAGTCTACTTTAAAAGTAATTATCTACCGAGTCGAAATATGTAGTATATTTCGCGGGAAAACCACAACATTTTCCTTATTTAGATCTTTTTTATACCCGTTGTAACTTTTAAACGAATAATAATAATAATAATTCATTTTTTTATAAAAATATTTAAAAATGTAACTAATATTTAAATATAATGAATAAATGGAATAATAATAATAATTTATTTGCTCAAAAAGGTACATCACAAGTTAGCTAATAATATATAAATAATAACGAAAGATCCATAATAAAACATAATAAGCCTTTCAACATCCCCACTGCTGGGACACCGGCCTCCTCTCTAGCAGAGGGAATGGGCCGTAATCCAGCACGCGGGCCCAGTGCGGGTTGCTGAATGTCACATGTCTTCGAATTTTTGGTTCTAGGACATGCCGGTTTCCTCACGATGTTTTCCTTCACCGTTTCAAGAGCAGTGGTGATGAAATAAATTACACAAAGATCCGATTGAATGAAAAAAAAATGTACAAAAATCGGCCCAGTAGTTCAGGGTTATTCGGTACAAACAAACAAAAAAAAGTTAATTGTAGTAGTATAGACAAACAAGTAACCGTTGTGGGCCGCAGGTGGACGTGTGCACGGAGGCGGCTCCTGGTCAGAAGGAGTGCAGCGCCGCCATCCGCAGCATCCAGAGCACGCGGCCGCTGCTCAGCAGCCCCACGCAGCCGCTCACCGAGCTGGGCTACTTCGCCTGCCTCGACTGCGTCGTGGAGCAGAGCAAGAGCTTGAGTGAGTCACCACCTTAACGTCTCTACTGATACTGTAAAACGTTACGCGAACACCATCGTGCGTACAGCTAAGGAGTGGAATTCCCTGCCAGAGTCTGTGTTTGTTGATATACCGAACGCCAGATAAATGTGCAAAAAAATAAAATTGCCCTTTCCTTCATATCTCTTCGTAGGTACATGGACAAAAAAAAAATATGAATCGTTTTAACTAGTAAAGGATCACGATGAATGTCAATTCAATATAGCATTAATTCCTTATTTCTGTTTTAAGAATTAAGGTTGTCAATAAATGTAGGTGGGTCAATGACCGTTATTGCACATTTGTTGTTGTTGTTTTTTTTTTTTTGTTTTTGTTTTTGGCGTTCGGTGTAGCTACATCCTGGAGATCCGTAAGTCGATACGATACGAAAATTTTAAACCCAGACATGTTTCCACAAATCTCAGGATAAAAAAACACATGTCCTTTGAGCGAGCGAGGCAAGACTGTAGTCGGATTTACTGGCTTCTGACAATGCGTAATGACTGTATATGTTTGTTTACACAGTCATTGTGCGTACAGCTAAGGAGTGGAATTCCCTGCCGGAGTCTGTGTTTGTTGATAACTACAACCCTGAGAATCTTTAAGTCAACAGTGAATAGGTTACTGCTAGACAAGCGTGCTTCATCGTCGACCACATCATCGCTTACCATCAGGTAACATAGTGGTCAAACGAGAACCTATCTATACTTATAATAAATCTGTAGAGAGGTCAATTCTGTACAAGGAATATATTTTCAAAATAACTATCAGGGGGTGATTAGTGATCGATACTGGTGCCAAAAATGCAATCAGTAAAATTTTTGTCTGTCTGTCTGTCTGTCTGTCTGTCTGTCTGTCTGTATGTTCTTTATAGAAACAAAAACTACTCGACCGATTTTAACGAAACTTGGTGCAATTATTCTTCATACTCCTGGGCAGGTTATAGTATACTTTTCATCACGCTACAATCAATAGGAGCAGAGCAGTGAAGGAAAATTTTGGGAAAACGGAAGAAGTCATCTACATAAAATTATCTAAAAAACATCCCGAAACAGCATGTCTATCTTTTGTCAATTTTAAACCGATCGGGCTGAGAGTTTCAAAATCGGGGGTAAAGTAACTATTCCACGCGGACGAAGTCGCTGGCAGAAGCTAGTTCATAATAAAATAAGGAGAAAAATATCAAGTTTTCTGTAGGATAAGCCACCGTAACCCCGTGGCTTATCCTACTCTCTTTTAGCTCAAAAGAGTGACCGCGGCGGACATTAAGGAAACGTATGAGTTTTAGTCAGTAAGGGTCTGACACTCACTTCTAATGTACCCACAGCGGGAGTAGTTATTTTATGATTTTCCATCCAGAAAAGAAAAGGTGTTGTAGAACGTCTTGAGCGATGCTATGGTCACTTAGTTGATTGGTAGTTGTGCTTACTGACACAGCGTACATACCCTAATGTCAGTGATGAGATGAGCCGTGGCCTTCACAACAACTTGGCAGGCACCATGTCCGCCGGGAAATCATCGGCGGGCACTAGGAGCAACACGGGTGGGTTTTAGTCAGTAAGTCTGGCACTTCCTTCCTATGTGCCCACAGCGGGGGGAGGTATTCAGTTGCTCGTGCGCAGCGTTCACGAAAGGTCGCTCATCAACCTAATCACTTACGGTGTCTGTGTACGCGTTAAATATGGTTAAGTGCGCGAAATGTACCAAAGTAGTTACAAAAAAAACCCTGGAGTACAGTGCAGTAAATGAAACAAATGGCTACATGGTGTTTGTTCTTCATTAACTATAGAACAGCTTAGTGCATTATCGGCTACGGAATCGGTTGATTGGAAATGCCACAATTGTATTGGTTCAAAACCCAAACGCATTTCGTGTATCCTACCGGATCCCGAAGAAGATAATTCTGACCATGAAGAAGGTGGCATATTTAACGTTCCTGATAAGGATGCTATTCTAGCGATTTTTCGACAAGAAACTCGTGAAATAATACCATGAACATTGCGCTATCGATCTGCCAAAAACTCAAACAAAAATCTGAGGACATCATCAGCAGACCGATCGACGGCCCAAAGTAAAAAGGCCACTACTCCAGCTGCAGCGCCGATCATCGTGTCACTGCGGGATAGCGGCCGTGACTGTTGGCTTGAGGCGGCGAAAAATATGACCCTTACGGCGCGTGACATAGGTGAAGAGAGTAACGAAAAGGTGTTCATACGTGAATCTCTCAGCCCTACAACGGCATTCCTACTGTGGAAAACAAAATCTCTACAAAAAAGTCTACACAGTGCGCTCAAACAGTGACATCGCAAGAATTGTTAAAGAACTACAGAAATAAACAATAAGTAAATAAATAAGTAGGTGTGCCTATAAACTACACAGCAAATGGAACCGTTTTCTGTCAACGTAAGTATCTAACTGCACTTAATTTGTCAGCTTCACCTGATTGATTGAATATGAGTACTAATCATATAGATTCATTCTTAACGGACCAAGTATATAATTCCTGGATTGATTTTACCTGCGAAATACGACCGGAAAACAATGAATTGTTAATTCTACATGTCAACATTAGATCACTGATAAAAAATCACTCGCATTTGGAGTATATTATCTCTACTAGCCCGGCGATTGTTCACCTGATTATTATCACGGAGGCAAACATCACAGACACAATAAGACCGTTATTTGAACTACAGGACTACTCGATGTATACGGAGTTACGAAACAATAGAAGAGGAGGCGGCATTATTATTTACGTGCATAAAAGTATTTTGTTCGTACGATTACCGGTTAATGTATTGAACTTTGAGTGTATTATTGGTGAAGTGGAGTCTTTTGATGGCTATAAAACGTTATTATGCGCCGTATACAGGCCGCCGAGATTAAATAAGAGTCTATTTATAAGTGAACTGTCGCGATTATTAACTGGATTTCCAGTGAAAAA
This sequence comes from Hecatera dysodea, assembly GCA_905332915.2. Classification (NCBI taxonomy): domain Eukaryota; kingdom Metazoa; phylum Arthropoda; class Insecta; order Lepidoptera; family Noctuidae; genus Hecatera; species Hecatera dysodea. The sequence continues at coordinate 11,589,896 of HG995314.1, read as the reverse complement.
CAACTGTTTTTTAATTGGTGACATAAACATTAATATCGATAACTGTAACGATCCTATTGTTCAACAGTATCTTAACTCGTTATGTGAACTAGGGCTAGAATGCTGCATTACTCAGCCTACTAGAATAGAAAAAAATGTAACTGGCGTATCGAAATCTTGCATAGATCATATATTCACTCGTGACGTCGACGGCGGTCGGCTCGATAACCATTCACTGCGATCTGCTGTTGTGCAAAACGCCATAGCAGACCATTTCATAATCGGTCTTGCAATTACAAGTTTTAACCCAAAAAAAAAAAAATATAAAACCATTATTAAAATTAATAACGACAAAGTTAAAGAGGAGCTGAGTTCAGTTGACTGGACCCCGGTTTATGGAATGAGTGATCCAAATGAAATTGAATGTTTTGTCAGAGGAACATTCCAAACAATGTATAACAAATGTAAACACAAGGTAACAATAAATTTAATTTAAATAAACGAGATGAATGTAAATGGATAACGGATAAATTGAAATATATGTCAAATAAAAAGAAAGAACTTCTAGGTATATGGAAAAACGATTTGAGTAATAAGAAAAATAGACAGATTTATAATAAATATAGAAATAAAACTAATAGATTATTGGCTAAAGCTAAAAATAAGCATGTAGAAAAGGATATATGTGATAACTTTAATAATCATAAAAAAAATGTGGGAAATAATCAACAAACTTACAGGCAGAATTGTGAAGGCTATAGACGACATCATTTTGAAATCTTTTAAATTAAAACCGCAATTAATCTCAAATAAATTTGCTAGTGACTTTGACACAAATGTAAAAAAAGTGTTAAGTGAATGTAAGCAGCCACTTATTGACACAGAGTTGTACACAAAATTCTCCAATGTTTCTATTCGACTTGGCAAGATAAATGACAAAACGATGGGTAAAATATTAAGAAATCTCAATGATAAAAAAAGCCCAGGCTTTGATCAGATTAGAGCAAAAGATATTAAGCTCGTATCTAAAGAAATAACACCTGTTCTAACACACTTAGTTAATAGTTGTATATCAAATTCGATTTATCCTAATCACTTAAAAATAGGTATAATAAGACCCATACACAAAAAAGGCAGCTATATGGATACCAATAACTATAAACCAATAACAATCCTTTCTTGTATTGATAAAATTATTGAAAAATACTTTGGGAACGTTGTGAGCGACTTCTTGTCAAGCAATGGCATAATTCATGAAAAGCAATTTGGATTTCAGAAAAATAAAAGTACCACACAATTGCTATCACAGTTTACAGATGAAATCAACGATCACCTTAACAGTAAAAAACATGTAATCACGATTATGATAGATTTCAGTAAAGCTTTTGATACGCTAAATTGTGAGGTACTTTACTCAAAAATGCAGCAGAATGGTATACGGGGTCCAATGCTGGAATGGTTCAAAGACTATCACAAGCAGAGGTATAATGTGGTCAGTATAGCGGGGGCGCACAGTGACAGAGTCTCGACCCATCATGGAACGGCACAAGGATCGATCCTCGGCCCGACTGAGTACCTACTGTACGTTAACGATATGTGCAACTTATTCCGGCATGCCTCTGTCTACCAATTTGCTGATGACACATGCCTTATCATAGCTCACAGGGATCTAAGTACCGCGGAGAAGTTAATGCAAACTGAGTTTGACCTGTTATGTAAATGGGCACATGACGTTGGTCTAACAATCAACTATCAAAAAACCAAACTCATGCACATTCATTCACCTTACTTAAAAACACAAGGAACACCAAGAGTGGTGGCTCATGAACACCAGTGTATGCACCGGTGCTTGGATGTCTGTGACTGTAAGCCGATTGATAATGTTAAAGAACATGTATATCTAGGTCTTAAGATTGATCATAAATTCAACTGGGGCCCACATGTGGACTCTGTTTGCGCTAAACTTAGAGCTATATTGGCAAAATTGCGCATACTGAAGGATAAACTGCCCTATAGGACCTTAAGATTGTTTTATTTGTCACTGGTCGATTCTGTAATCAACTATGGTATAACCAGTTATGGACGAACCTATAAAACCTACCTTCAAAAGATCTATAATCTACAAACACGATTATTAAAGATAGTGGTACCAAATAAAATTAAACTGAAATATCAACCTGATTATGATAAGTTGTTCCAATATTGTAAAGTCATAAATGTATTTGATAAAGTAAAATTAACTATTGCCTCTGATTACTGTGAGAATAATATGAATAAGTTGCAAAAAGTAAGTAGACATTATTTTGCTCGTAACCTGTCGGTCTTGCCTCTGTATAAATTGCCGAAAGTAAACAATGAATACGGTAAAAGGGTCTGGACGTATGCTCTTCCAAGCATTCTAAATAACTTGCCTAAGGAAATAGCCAAAAGCTTAGAAAAAAAAAATTCTCGACAAATTAAAAACATCTTAAAAGTCTTTTTTACCACTGATAAGTCTAGAATGGGGGAAGGGCCTGCGTATGTGTCTACTGACGGCCAAATACCTGTGAGCGAGTAACAAATTAACCTAAACCGGTAGCGCACATAATCTTATATTAAAAAGATTGAGCGTTACTATCATGTAAGTAGTTATAAATGCATGTTGAAATAAAAAGTTTCAAATTTTTTATTTTTTATTTGAAGAATTCCCATCCACGAAAAAGGCTATCCGAGTACAGTGATAAAATATTACAGTTAATGTGGTTAATAAGAGACCGTTATCCATTTATCAGTGACGCAGACGGTTTATCTCGTATTCTAAAGTATCTTTCATATTTAATATCTGGGATGGGATTGGTGGTTGACATAAGCTTAAATAGGTCTTATCGTCGAAATATTCCTGTTCTACCCTATCCTACTAGAGTGTTACGAATGTTAATGTTTATTAGGACGGATGGATGTTTGTTACTCTTTTTCTTTATTGTGAAATGGATTTGCTCTTGACTCTAGTCTAGGTCGCAGGTGACAGAGACAAAGTCGACGATGGAATGAGCTTACCCAGAAGAAGCCTGTTCACTCTAACTTTGAAGAGATTAGAGTTGAATGTGTAAATACACTCTTTCACATACAAACATTTCTAAACAGGTTTTCATGTAACATGCTTCCACAAGAGTAAGGTACCGCTGTCAAAGACTTCAAGAAATAGAGATGTTATGTTTAACCATTGTAAAGTAGTACTATGTAGTGTTTCTTCTGCGCCAGGCGAAGGCATGTCGTCCATGGCGAGCTCGGTGAAGCGCAGCGAGGTGGAGCAGTTCAGCCGCGCCGTGGGCACCGTCGCCAGCGCCGTGCAGGGGCTGGTGGAGTGTACAGCCCAGGCGGCTTACTTGGTGAGTACCGCACACAACTGTGTACTACACTATTCATGGAGCAGTTCAGCCGCGCCGTGCAGGGGCTGGTGGAGTGTACAGCCCAGGCGGCTTACTTGGTGAGTACCGCACACAACTGTGTACTACACTATTCATGGAGCAGTTCAGCCGGCCATACAGGAATATTTTTTACTAGCTGCTGCCCGCGACTTCGTCCCCGTGCAATCCCCGATTTTAAAACATTCTTTATAGCTGCTCCGCTCCTATTGGCTTAAGCGTGATGATATATAGCCTAAAGCCTTCCTCGATAAATGGTCTATTCAACCCAAAAAGAATTTTTCAATTCGAACCAGTAGTTCCTGAGATTAGCGCGTTCAAACAAACAAACACTTCAGCTTTATAATATTAGTATAGATTATTATGTGCACAAACGTAAAAGTTTTATGAGACAGTGTCAATGTATCTAATATACACTCGTGCCGTCTCATAAAACTCGCGGTTACTAAACGGGTCTTACCCCCCGCTGTAACACTGCCGTGTGGTGCGCCCGTTGTTATTATGACGAATAGATAGTATCCATATTTTGCTGATTTAATGCTGAATAAACAAAAATGAAATGTTTTGAACAAATAATGGAAAGGTGTTATATTGTACTGATATGGAAACCTCATTTTTTTCCTTAATGCTTGCATATATTTGAGTGCAGATAAAGCTATTATGATAATAAGGAGTGGTGCGTGTGCGCAGGTGGCGGTGTCGGACGAGACGAGCGTGGCGGGGCGCGCGGGGCTGGTGGACCAGGCGCAGTTCGCGCGCGCCGCCGTCGCCATCGACCAGGCCTGCCGCGCGCTCTGCGACTCCAGCAGCAACCAGCAGCAGGTAGCCAGCTCACGGGCTCCGACATAAGGCACAGTCGCAACAACAGCATAATCAGCTTTTTAACGTTCCCACTGCTGGGACACAGGCCTCCTCTCTAGGAGAGGGAATGGGCCGTAATCCAGCACGCGGGCCCAGTGCGGGTTGCTGAATGTCACATGTCTTCGAATTTTTAGTTCTAGGACATGCCGGTTGTCTCACGATGTTTTCCTTCACCGTTTTGAGAGCAGTGGTGACGAAATTAATTACACACAGTAATGCGCCTGGCCGGGTTTGAACCCGCGACTTACAATTCGTAAGTCGGGGCCGTTACCAGCTAATTGAAGTGATAATGACGTATGGCTGCCTGTTGCCGCAGGTGCTGTCGGCGGCCACGCTGATCGCGAAGCACACGAGCGCGCTGTGCAACGCGTGCCGCGTGGCGTCGGGGCGCACGGCGGAGCCGCAGGCCAAGCGCCACTTCGTGCAGGCCGCCAAGGACGTCGCCAACTCCACCGCCGCGCTCGTCAAGGAGATCAAGGCGCTCGACGCCGACTACAGCGAGGTGAGCGCTCCTGTCTACACTACTCACACCGAACTTGCCGCGTGGCGTCGGGGCGCACGGCGGAGCCGCAGGCCAAGCGCCACTTCGTGCAGGCCGCCAAGGACGTCGCCAACTCCACCGCCGCGCTCGTCAAGGAGATCAAGGCGCTCGACGCCGACTACAGCGAGGTGAGCGCTCCTGTCTACACTACTCACACCGAACTTGCCGCGTGGCGTCGGGGCGCACGGCGGAGCCGCAGGCCAAGCGCCACTTCGTGCAGGCCGCCAAGGACGTCGCCAACTCCACCGCCGCGCTCGTCAAGGAGATCAAGGCGCTCGACGCCGACTACAGCGAGGTGAGCGCTCCTGTCTACACTACTCACACCGAACTTGCCGCGTGGCGTCGGGGCGCACGGCGGAGCCGCAGGCCAAGCGCCACTTCGTGCAGGCCGCCAAGGACGTCGCCAACTCCACCGCCGCGCTCGTCAAGGAGATCAAGGCGCTCGACGCCGACTACAGCGAGGTGAGCGCTCCTGTCTACACTACTCACACCGAACTTGCCGCGTGGCGTCGGGGCGCACGGCGGAGCCGCAGGCCAAGCGCCACTTCGTGCAGGCCGCCAAGGACGTCGCCAACTCCACCGCCGCGCTCGTCAAGGAGATCAAGGCGCTCGACGCCGACTACAGCGAGGTGAGCGCTCCTGTCTACACTACTCACACCGAACTTGCCGCGTGGCGTCGGGGCGCACGGCGGAGCCGCAGGCCAAGCGCCACTTCGTGCAGGCCGCCAAGGACGTCGCCAACTCCACCGCCGCGCTCGTCAAGGAGATCAAGGCGCTCGACGCCGACTACAGCGAGGTGAGCGCTCCTGTCTACACTACTCACACCGAACTTGCCGCGTGGCGTCGGGGCGCACGGCGGAGCCGCAGGCCAAGCGCCACTTCGTGCAGGCCGCCAAGGACGTCGCCAACTCCACCGCCGCGCTCGTCAAGGAGATCAAGGCGCTCGACGCCGACTACAGCGAGGTGAGCGCTCCTGTCTACACTACTCACACCGAACTTGCCGCGTGGCGTCGGGGCGCACGGCGGAGCCGCAGGCCAAGCGCCACTTCGTGCAGGCCGCCAAGGACGTCGCCAACTCCACCGCCGCGCTCGTCAAGGAGATCAAGGCGCTCGACGCCGACTACAGCGAGGTGAGCGCTCCTGTCTACACTACTCACACCGAACTTGCCGCGTGGCGTCGGGGCGCACGGCGGAGCCGCAGGCCAAGCGCCACTTCGTGCAGGCCGCCAAGGACGTCGCCAACTCCACCGCCGCGCTCGTCAAGGAGATCAAGGCGCTCGACGCCGACTACAGCGAGGTGAGCGCTCCTGTCTACACTACTCACACCGAACTTGCCGCGTGGCGTCGGGGCGCACGGCGGAGCCGCAGGCCAAGCGCCACTTCGTGCAGGCCGCCAAGGACGTCGCCAACTCCACCGCCGCGCTCGTCAAGGAGATCAAGGCGCTCGACGCCGACTACAGCGAGGTGAGCGCTCCTGTCTACACTACTCACACCGAACTTGCCGCGTGGCGTCGGGGCGCACGGCGGAGCCGCAGGCCAAGCGCCACTTCGTGCAGGCCGCCAAGGACGTCGCCAACTCCACCGCCGCGCTCGTCAAGGAGATCAAGGCGCTCGACGCCGACTACAGCGAGGTGAGCGCTCCTGTCTACACTACTCACACCGAACTTGCGACTAACTTTTGTGACGCTGTCCAATCATACAGCATTAAACCCTTACAATATGTAAGTTTCAATTTTTGAGAAACTTTTTGACGTGAATACGTCTTTAAAATTCGTCTATAGTGGGAGGTAGTTCAAAAATTTAATGATAACAAAATTGGAAGATACAGTTTGACGTTGCAGCTACATATCTATCATCTCCATCTTCAGTTGAATTACACCACTTTATAGCTAAAAGATCAAAACATTTGATACGCTAAGCGTGAACTGTGAAGCACTGCGCGCCATGGAGGGGAAAGCGCCACCATTTCGAGATCATTTTGCTGCGTTTAAAAGAATAAATGCGGTCGAGCGGGTCAACGACGGTGCCAGTACATTTGCAGCTGGGGCGGTTGAAAATATGAAAATATTACCCACTAGCAGCGCCCCGCGGTTTCACCCGCATAGTTTCCGTTTCCGTGAGAATATAGGCTATTTCACCCGGAGATAGTGTAGCTTCCCAACAGTAAAAGAATTTGTCAAATCAGTCTAGTAGTTTCGGAGCCTATTCTATACAAACAAACAGTCAAATCTTTCCTCTTTATAATACTAGATTACTTAGAACACACGGCCGTGTCTATGACGCAGCCACACCCGATTTATTCTAAGTTCATATAAGTAAATAAGTGTGTATTCCGGCAGAGCAACCGCTCGCGCTGCGCGGCGGCGACGGGCCCGCTGCAGGACGCCGTGCGCAGCCTGTGCCAGTTCGCGGACTCGCCCGAGTTCGCCTCCATCCCCGCCAAGATCTCGGCGCAGGCCCGCCACAGCCAGGAGGCCATACTGGACTGCGGCAGGTATACACCCACCAGCATCAACCGCTCGCGCTGCGCGGCGGCGACGGGCCCGCTGCAGGACGCCGTGCGCAGCCTGTGCCAGTTCGCGGACTCGCCCGAGTTCGCCTCCATCCCCGCCAAGATCTCGGCGCAGGCCCGCCACAGCCAGGAGGCCATACTGGACTGCGGCAGGTATACACCCACCAGCATCAACCGCTCGCGCTGCGCGGCGGCGACGGGCCCGCTGCAGGACGCCGTGCGCAGCCTGTGCCAGTTCGCGGACTCGCCCGAGTTCGCCTCCATCCCCGCCAAGATCTCGGCGCAGGCCCGCCACAGCCAGGAGGCCATACTGGACTGCGGCAGGTATACACCCACCAGCATCAACCGCTCGCGCTGCGCGGCGGCGACGGGCCCGCTGCAGGACGCCGTGCGCAGCCTGTGCCAGTTCGCGGACTCGCCCGAGTTCGCCTCCATCCCCGCCAAGATCTCGGCGCAGGCCCGCCACAGCCAGGAGGCCATACTGGACTGCGGCAGGTATACACCCACCAGCATCAACCGCTCGCGCTGCGCGGCGGCGACGGGCCCGCTGCAGGACGCCGTGCGCAGCCTGTGCCAGTTCGCGGACTCGCCCGAGTTCGCCTCCATCCCCGCCAAGATCTCGGCGCAGGCCCGCCACAGCCAGGAGGCCATACTGGACTGCGGCAGGTATACACCCACCAGCATCCACCGCTCGCGCTGCGCGGCGGCGACGGGCCCGCTGCAGGACGCCGTGCGCAGCCTGTGCCAGTTCGCGGACTCGCCCGAGTTCGCCTCCATCCCCGCCAAGATCTCGGCGCAGGCCCGCCACAGCCAGGAGGCCATACTGGACTGCGGCAGGTATACACCCACCAGCATCCAGCCTTCTGTCGTCGGCTCCCAGTCTAACCGGATGCAATAGGGATGTTTCCTGAATAAAACATTTATAAGATTATGTTTAGTCTGTCAGTTAGTTTATAGAAAAATATTACACGTATTTTTTCCTTTATCAAATCTATAAAAACTGACGAAGATACAAAGCATCAAAGATCAGGAGTGGGGGCTTGTGACGTCATGGCTCGGTAAAAATTGTAGCGAGTAGTGACGTCACACGAGTTTTCAACGCACTGTATCGTCTTCATGTTTTGTTTACGTGAAAAAAGAAAAATTTTTTTGGAAATCTATCCGACGGACTAATTAGATTTTTTTAGTTAACTACCCTATTCAGTACCAGCCTGTAACATGAAGCAACTGCTTACATAACCTTCATACACGGTCACTGCGTAACATGATTTTCTGCTGCAAAAATAACTTTCTAACTTGAGTACCGTCATCAAATCTATGATAGCCAGGGCCGACGGCTTGACTTACTTTCCGAATTGCATCACTCATATAATAGAATTTTCTTTAACTTTTCAATTGAAAGAAAAAAATGTGTGAAAATTCGTCCGTTCGACAGCGTAAAATACGCAATAATTGTAATGTCAAAATTAAAGCATATGCGAACAGTTGCAGTCATTTTACTGTACGCAATCAGGCTACCTCATATTGATATATGAAACTCTACATAAAAATCTACAAACATTGCCTAATCATAAAAAAATCAATCTACTCGTCTTTTAATATTTTAGACACTTGTCAGACATCACTAATAGGGAAGATGCAATTACAGAATTCATGAAAATTTTGTTATTGAAATGATATAATAGTATAAAAGAAGGGCCACTGCAATGTTTTTATTGTAGTTAATATTGATTTTAACAACTATTACCAATAACGAGAAGCGAAACGTAAACAGTCAGCGTCTAGTGACGTCACTGGTGTTATGACAACGAAAAGACGAACTTTAATTTTAATACAAGACAGTTCATGATCTCTGGCAGACAGGAGTGACTTCATCGTCCGTTTTTGCGAGAAAAGAAAAACAGTCAGTTTATGATCGCAATTTTAGCAATACATTCAAGCGTATTACGTTTTTAACTTTTGTATGGTATATTTTATACGGAACTAGCTGCTGACCGCGACTTCGTCCGCGTGGAATAGTTACTTTACCCCCGATTTTGAAACTCTCAGCCCGATCGGTTTAAAATTGACAAAGTTTCATACAAACGTTCATCCCCTATTTTATCCCCTTGGGGGTGAATTAATCAAAATCCTCTCTTAGCGTATGCCTACGTCATAACATCTACCTGCATGCCAAATTTCAGCCCGATCCGTTCAGTGGTTTGGGCTGTGCGTTGATAGATCACTATGTCAGTCAGTCAGTCACTTTTGAGTTATATATATTTACAAAAACGTCATTTTAACGTCAAAGTCACTTTTTCAATGAAGATGACATCTCGCCTACGTGGCGCCATCTAGTGGTCCCTGATATCCCTTACGTATAATGAAGCGTGTTTGATTGGTCCGTGCACAGGAACATAATCTCGGGGTCGTGCGCCATGCTGGAGTCGGCCCGCGCGCTGGCGGTGGCGCCCGCCGAGCGCTCGCACTGGCAGCTGCTGGCGCAGCACAGCAAGACGGTGTCCGACAGCATCAAGGCTCTAGTCACTAACATCAAGTAAGTTCATAATAAACATATGAATGAATGAATAAATGTTTCATAATAGTCTCTTTGCACGCAAATTCTTTCCCACTACTTCAAACTGTAGGCAGTAAAAGAATCATGTTTTGTTTGATGGTTAATGCATCAATAACTTGTGACGCACGTTGGTTTTTGAGTATTTTTCTCTATGATGTTCGATCGACACTTAGTTATGGACATGTCTTGAATAAAGCATAAACATAATTTCTCATCTACCCACTACTAAGCGCTATTAAAATGACTGATCAAGGAAAGCTTAAGAAATAGTTCAAAAGACATTGGTGTGTCTGTGGACACATGAATGTACTGTAAGACTGTGTCAGGTAGTAAGGTCAGTTCTGTGTCGCAGAGAGAAGGCGCCCGGGCAGCGCGAGTGCGCGGCGGCGACGGACACGCTCAGCAAGCTGCTGCGCGAGCTGGACCAGGCCGCCATGCAGGCCGTCGGCCAGGAGCTGCAGCCGCGGAAGAACAACTCGCTGCAAGGTACCGCTCTTGTTACAATGCTGTGTCGCAGAGAGAAGGCGCCCGGGCAGCGCGAGTGCGCGGCGGCGACGGACACGCTCAGCAAGCTGCTGCGCGAGCTGGACCAGGCCGCCATGCAGGCCGTCGGCCAGGAGCTGCAGCCGCGGAAGAACAACTCGCTGCAAGGTACCGCTCTTGTTACAATGCTGTGTCGCAGAGAGAAGGCGCCCGGGCAGCGCGAGTGCGCGGCGGCGACGGACACGCTCAGCAAGCTGCTGCGCGAGCTGGACCAGGCCGCCATGCAGGCCGTCGGCCAGGAGCTGCAGCCGCGGAAGAACAACTCGCTGCAAGGTACCGCTCTGTAATGTAAACCGCTGTCTAATGATGGGACTGGCTTGGCGGAATTTAACTATGCAATTCCGTCGCACAGTCCCCAAAATGCATACCGACAGAAAATCGACAGACTAGACATAGGAGCCTATCATTGCCGATGATGTTCTTGGCTAGTTTCTCAATTGAGTCAAAGGGCATCAAGGTGGTATCTGGAAAATCCGTCCCAAAGATGGGAGTAATACTCCATGCTCGGTCGAATATGCGCTTGATAAAGTTTGAGCAGCTGTTTGGAACTGCTGGGCAATGGCGTCCCACTCGCTTATCCCCAAAAATCTGCAGCCCTACCATGACGTCTTAAATCCATCATGATTCCTGTGTCAGAAAGAGACGGAGTCACACAAGACGAATAGCACTATCCCTTTCCCTCACACTGAATCATGATAGCATTGGCACTTCGTAGTACGGCCGCTGTATTAGTTACGACCAGGCGACCTATTATGACGTCTTAAATCCATCATGATGTGTGTGAGGGAAAGGGATAGTGCTATTCGTCTTGTGTAACTCCGTCTCTCTCTGACACAGGAATCATGATGGATTTAAGACGTCATGGTAGGGCTGCTGGTCATGTCTTGGTAGCAGCCGAACTCGTCCCGCCGATATCTCCTAGATCTAATTAGGGTTTTAATTCAACAATTTAAAAGCAGAACATGTAATAAATCATGGTTGTATGAACCTTATATGCGGTCATTGTACTCATCATTATGAACAAATTTAGCTGTGGGACAGAAACCAAAATCACGATAAAACAAAATCAGGTATTCGGTATTTCCTCGAGTTGTGCGGACATAAATATTTGTGTCAGCCATGTTTTTTTTCGTGGATTCAATATTGGTCCCATATATATTCTGCCGCATGTTGCATATCTTAAATCAAATCAAAAGTCATTTATTCAAACTAGGCTGAGCGACAGCACTTTTTAAACGTCAAATTTTACATAAAGACAGTCCCCCAAAACGCCCACCCGTCACCACTTCCTAGTGTTTTAGCTGGGAAGAAGAAGTGGCGCAACAAACTGCCCAGCAACACATCTGTCTATAGCGTTTTAAGAACTTGAATTTATACAATAGTATGCAAAGTCATTACATGCCAAAGGAAGGACAAAAAATTAACTATCCAACATGGAAATCATAAATCAATTCACTATAAAAAGCATATCTCTCCCCCCAGGCTACTCCGAGCAGATAGAGAACAGCGCCACAGAGATGCTGGAACGTCTGGAGCCGCTGCGCATCGCCGCCAACGGAGAGGCTGAGAACTTGGGGCACGCTGTCGTACAACTGGTGAGTTTGTGGTTGTTATTATGATATTATATTGAAACCGTTGCTTCTTTTTTGTGGATGTCACATAGAAAGGCAGTGTCAGGCTCTTACTGACTAAAACCCACCCGTGTTTAGTGCCACGTTACAGCGCCGCGGTCACCGTCGAACTAATTTTGCAACTCTGGACATCATTGCTCCTAAGGGATAGATCTTTTTTAAAGTCAGTAAAATTATTTTCAATACAAAATGTGTCAGATCGTTAAATTGTATACGCTAAATGATATCAGTTACTGTTATGTATCCCTATTATATGGATATCAAATGCGGTGTTTGCTGAGAGAGAAATTATAATGATTTATTTTAACTGTTCGGGTATATATTCATGTCCTTTTAACGCAACAGACAGATGTGTTGCTGGGCAGTTTGTTGCGCCACTTCTTCCCAGCTAAAACAATAAGAAGTGGTGACACGGGTGGGCGTTTTGGGGGACTGTCTTTTAAGTATTTTTGTGTAATGTTCGGAAAGTGCCAACACTCAGCCTAATTGAAACAAATGACTTCATTTTCTGCCTTATGAGCGGTGTAGTGAAACAGTATTGTGGGCGCAGGTGTCGTACGCGGAGCCGCTGGTGGGCGGCGCGGTGGGCGCGGCGTCCAACGTGACGGAGTCGGGCACGCAGGCGGGCCTGCTGCAGCACGCGCGCACCGTGCTGGAGACGCACGCGCAGCTGCTGCTGCACGCCAAGGCCGCCGCCGGCAACCCGAGGGTACGTGCCGTTTTGTTATTCATCGCTGTATCTATGATTTTTATGCCTGTGACGTCACATTACCATCCTTGACTCTAAGAATGAATCACTAAAAAATTATGACACAAAAAAAAAATACTTTAATCAAAAACACGACTGCCAAACGGCTTACTACGATACTACAGAATTTCTCCTGTATCGTCGGTGCGTTTACACACATACAAAGTCACATACATAAACAGCCACACCCGGAACAACTAGCTGTAAGCCAGACATATATTTGTCCCGTGCGGGATCCAAACAAACCCGTAACTTGCAGCACATCAGCCAATCGCTCAACCACTGCTCCAACCATATCGACAAAACTATGAAACACAAAAATCTAATAACTTCCAGACGAATTTATTTTTCAAGCAGTGTGATGAATGGCATTTTATACGACTAAACTATCAAACAGAAAACAAAAATCTAACAACTTTCAGACAAATTAATTTTTCAAACCGTCTGATGAATGTCAACTTATATAATGAAAAAAGCGTAAATCCTCAAGCAAGAAAAAATATGAATCTTATTGCAGTGCCACCTACCAGGTCCAATAGTGAATCTCAACAATGCAGGAACCCACTCAAACATACACAAAAAGTAAATTAAAATTAATCGAACCGTTTCGGGAGTTAAGAAAAAGAATTTATGTATTCAAAGCTAAGTCAGAGGTTGACTGGTGCACCATAACCCAGTATTTGGGGAACACGGTACTTCTTGGCAAGACTGGTGTCAGATTTTCTGACTTCTGACAATCCGTAACGACTGCCAAACACCTTGTATGGTTCAGAGGTAGCTAGTTACTTACAGTTGAGTTGTTGGATGTGAGTTGACGAAAACCACAGACTTCCCGATAATATAGTTTATTCGTAAAATTTACACAAAAGTTAAATTGGGTGCTAATCCGCGGTAATAGCGCTAAAGCAGCTATTGGTCAACTAAATAATTGTACAAATAACAGTTGGGACCATTGGCTTAGCATGTCTTCTGAAGCATGGAGAAATCTCGGTATGTTAAGGTGGTCACTATCTTCGGACTGAACTTTGAATGCATTGCTTAATCGTGAATATGGATCCGTGTGGCAATTTTAATAGGGATGCTTTCAGAGTAAAAAAAATATGATTCTCTTTAGTCCATCGATTTTTTTAATAGATTTGAAAAAAATATGTATCTAACACACGTATTTTTTACTTTATCAAATCTATAAAAATTGAAGAAGATATAAAGCATCAAAGATCAGGAAAGGGGGTTTGTGGCCATTAAAAGTTACAGCACGCAGTGACGTCACGCGAGTTTTCAACGAACTGTATCGTTTTAATTTTTTGTTTAAGTGAAAAAAGAAAAATACCTATCCAATATTTTTTGGAATTCTATCTGACGGATTAAATAAATGTTTGAATCAAGTATTTAGCCACGAGCTGGTCGTAGCGTGTACGCCGTATGACATTTCATACAAATTTTCAAGTCACTATTTTGCGAAATGCCTGAACTGCGTTTAATGAAACTTCACACATATAAGCAGGATACATAGGTCTAAAAAGTTAGTTAAAAATAATTTCGAAATGATTATTTAAAAAAAGATAACTGGAAAGGAGAAGGGGACTTCTGGGCCCAGCAGTTAACTAGTTGAAATGTGTATTAAAAAAAACCGTTATATTTTTCTTAGGGAAAGTACAAAGTATGGTACCACGTTTCTACCTACAAAGCGAGAAAACTTAAATTAAGTCAATGAAACAAAATAATCGATTAAATAAAGTCTGAATTACTACTAATCGATTATGAATAAATCGGCAAAATTTGAGAATATGCATGAAAATCGAGTGACAAGTGCATATCAAGCTTTCGTGGAATCAATTAATTCGATTCATAGTAGTTTTTTTTTTCTTCTGGCAACACTTGTGCCTGACATCCGTCAGTCACTGACTGACAGATGCACTCGTTTATTTTTTTTTCGTTCTAAGTGCGCACATGGTTTCCTTGTTTTATTGTTTAACACCACGACCTCGGCTTTGCATATTATAACGGACTATTTGACGGATCTTGCTAAAGTTGCTACTCTAAATTACCTGGCTCTCTATTTTGGACAACTGTTTACGCCTATCGATTGGATATTGACGACATGGATCGCTGTGTAAATTGTACGATTGCGACTGGTTGCAGTCTCGCAGGTCTTGGAAGATGAGGCGATTTTATCTAGAAGGTTGGTGCCTACTGCTTCTACGTTACAGTATATTGGATGTAGAAACTTGTCTTCGACTGTAGCGACTGTCCAGGGCGCGGGGCACGAGCCAATCGTGTCACATCTTCGACACGTCACAAGCTCCATGCATACAAGCATTGCACAACCGAAGCCATTATTAGTATTTCGAAAATAACATAAAAAACTACAATGTTACAATATAACCTCACTTTTACTAAAATTCATAAATGATAATGATAAATGATAAATGATAAATGATTTATTTCTGTAAGTAGGTTGTAAAAAACACTTTTACACGTCAATCTTTTTTTGGCCGTTATAAAAACTAGATGAGGCCGGTGTTTCCTAGCTGACTACCCTGAGAAGAAACACCGAAACAAACTCAGAGGTCAAGGTCTCTTTTGAAGTCCATACAATTGTACTGGTCAAATCATATGAGAACCATGTAGGTTGGTGTCTGAAGTGGTCTTTTGAGGAAAGTACCACACAGATTTGAGTGGACCTGTCCAAACAGTGCAAGCATTTGTCAGTTATCGTGTAGCTCAAACTTAGAACTTTAAGGAGCTCAACGATTTGACGAACAATACCAAAGTAAGGACATTTGGGTAGGCCACGTAAGGAACTCAAACCGCCAGACTAATATGAATGAACCCCCGACGTAGCGATCTACATGGTCCTCATATTCACAATACGTTATATGAGGACCATGCAGATCAGTGTCTGAAATGGTCTTTTTAAGAAGGAACCACACCGTTTTGAGTGGACCTGTCCAGTCAGTGCAAGCCTTGGTCAGAGACAAGTAGCTCAACTTAGAATCAACAAGGAGCTCAACAACTCGACGAACAATGCCAATGAAAGGACATTTGGGTAGGCCACAAAAATACTCAAACAGCCAGACAACGTTAAAAAAAAATACTTTGAAGGGGAAAATGCTAATAATAACCCATATAGTCCTCATATTCACAATAGGGAATAAAATTAAAATAATAAAAAAAAAATGATACTTTACAAAATAAGTATTCATGTCAAAATAAGAAATTGTAATGAAATAAAAAGAATACTTTAAAAAGTAAACATTCATGTCAAGAGTAAATGAAAAATTAAAATATAAAAATGTCAAACTGTATAAATATAAACAAAAAGAGAACAAAACAGGAAAAAAAAAACATTAAAACATTGGGCCGTGTACAAAACTGAAGCAGCTCACTCCCAAGCCTTCTTGTCCTCAAGATAATCTTTCACTGTATAAAAAGCTTTCTGGCATAGCTTACGTTTTATAAATAATTTGAATTTATTTATGCTTAGTTCTTGAATAGGGCTAGGAAGTTTATTATAAAAATGTATACATTGGCATCGAAACGAACCACCTATTTTTTTGAGCCTGGTTTTAGGAACGACATAATTGTGTTTGTTCCTAGTATTTATGCTATGGATATCACTGTATTTTTTAAACAGATTAATATTTTTATGTGCATACAAGAGGTTTTCATAGATATACATACTATACATATAACTTTGTTCCTAGATAGCCAAATTTCACCAAATTTTCAGTGAGGCCTTGTTATTCTATCCTCTTACAAATAAGACTAGTTTGATTCAGTTAAAACCTGGGCCCAGGAATGTATGGATCCATTCCCTTCTCCTTTATGTTTGTGTTTGTATGCGTCTGCAGCATATGCCGTTAGAAAAATTCGTGGCTTAACAGATTTAGAGACAGCACGTTTAGTATACTTTGGTTATTTCCATAGTGTGATGTCATACGGCATTTTGTTGTGGGGAAATGCCACTGATATTCAGAGATTATTATTTTGTGTTACAAAAAAGAGCTATCCGTGCAATTTACAAATTAAGTCCTAGACAGTCCCTCAGAGAAAAATTTAAAGAGATTAATATAATGACTGTGCCTTCGCAGTATATTTACGAGAATCTTTTGTATGCACATAAAAATATAAATCTATTTAAAAGATACAGTGATATTCATAACGTGAATACTAGGAACAAACATAATTTTGTCATTCCTAAAACTAGGCTCAAGAAAATAGGTGGTTCATTTACACTGGACAGCAAATAAACCGAGCCACCCGCTACTTAGGCACTCTAATTCGATTTTCTCAAAAACTAAAAACCTACAATTATCAAAGTTGTACCTACAGAAAGTGCGTCTCATGGTGATTAAAATGAAAGGAAACTCATTGGGTTTAATCAATATTTCAGTGTTTATTAAGGATTTTACAAAGAAGAGTCGTTTTCCAGTCGTGACAATCGTTAGTAATGATAAAGTGAAAAAAAAAAAAAATTAAAGCCAAAAACAAAGATAAAGTCAAAAAAAAGTTTTTAATCAATATTCCGTATTCCCTCCCCTTGCTCGGATAACTGCCAGCATCCTTGTATTCATCGACCTTACGAGGCTGACGATAAAATCTTGAGGAATTGTATTCCACTCCTCTTCAATTGCGATTCGCAGCTCTGGAAGCCTTGTTGGAGCAGGTACCCGGGCTCGAACCCGACGTTTCAGCTCATCCCATAAGTGTTCTATCGGATTCAAGTCCGGGCTTCGAGCTGGCCAGTCCATCGTACGAATGCTGACGTCGCGTAGATACTGGGTCACCACATGAGCAACATGAGGCCGTGCATTATCATGCATCAATTGCATATCCCGTCCGATATATCCTGCGTAAGGTACCACATGGTCTGCGAGGATTTCAGTAATGTAGCGATGAGAAGTCAGTCCACGTGTACGGCCCGTCGGTTCGATGAAAACTAACGCTGTACATATGTGCTGTTAACGAGATGCCGCCCCAGACCATTACAGATCCTCCTCCATAAGCAACAGTTTCCTCGATGCAACACTGAGAATAACGTTCTCCAGGGCGACGATATACTCTCTGACGTCGATCACTTCCATGTAGACTCACCCTGGTCTCATCACTGAAGAGTACATTACTCCACTGCTCTAATGTCCAATCCCTATGCTCTCGAGCAAATTCAAGTCGTGCTCGACGGTGTGCTACCGTTAATGCTGGGCCTGTTGCAGCTCTTTTTGGGGTCAGGTTCCGTTCAGCAAGTCTCCTTCTGACGGTATCTGAACTTATGACCACTTGGCGTTCGTCACGCAGACTTTGTTGGACTTGAACTGCGTTGAGGTGGCGATTTCGCAGAACAGTAAGGTGGATATAACGATCATCTGCTGCTAGCCCTAGGTCTGCCCGTATCTGGACGGCGATCGAATGCTCCAGTCTCTAGGTATCGTCTGTAAACTCGTTGCACCGAAGATCTGCTGATTCGAAGCCTTCGAGCGACTTCACGTTGCGCAATGCCTGCTTGAAGTAATGCTACAGCTTGAGCTGCTTCCTGAGGTGTTGTATCCATTATTAATCGAAAAAAGTAGCAAAAACACACGCGTCTGAGCAAACGATGGACAAAAACTAAAGAAATGATAAGAAATATCCGACTACCCTCATTGTAGAGGAAAAAAAACGCTAATTTCTAACTCTGGTGAAAACAGAGCAAATCTCAGTTGTAAGTTTTATACTTTTTGAGAAAATCGAATCAGAGTTCCTAGGTAGTGGGTGGCTCGGTTTATTTGCTGACCAGTGTAGATGTCAATGTATACGTTTTTATATTAAACTCCCTTCTTACATCCAAGACCTTAGTATGAATAAATTCAAATTGATAGTAAAACGTAAGCTATGCCAGAAAGCTTTTTACACAGTTAGAGACTATATTGAAGGCCAAAAGGCTTTGGTATTGTTCGTCGGGTCGTTGAGCTCCTTATTGTTTCTAAGTTGAGCTACTCGACTACTGACAAATGCTTGCACTGAATGGACAGGCCCACTTAAATCTGTGTGGTTCTTTCCTCAAAAGCCCATCTCAGACATTAACCTACATGGTTCTCATATGATTTGATCAGTATGGATTGTATGGACTTTAAAAGAGACTTTGACCTCTGAGTTTGTTTCGGTGTTTCTTCTCAGGGTAGTCGGCTAGGAAACACCGGCTTCATCTAACTTAAAATGACAAGAAATATTGGACGTGTAAAAGTGTTATGTTTAACCTACTTACAAAATAAATATCATTTATCATTTATGGAAAATTTAAAATGGGTCTAATTTAACTGAAACACTATTTATTGAAAATGTTTTCTACTAACTTTTTAGATCTATGTATCCTGCTTATGTGTGTAAAGTTTCATTAAAATTGGTTTAGTCATTTCGCAAAATAGTGACTTGAAAATTTGTATGAAATGCCGTACGGCGTACACGCTCTTAAAATACGACCAGCTCGTGGCTGAATACTTGATTCGCAAATGTATTTAGACTTGAAAATTTGTATGGAATGCCGTACGGCGTACACGTTCTTAAGGTGGTTTCCGTATGCAGGCGGTGAACATCCACGAGCAGGTGACGGCGCAGACGGCGGCGTGCCGCGCGTCGCTGGCGGAGCTGCAGGCGTGCGTGCGCGAGCTGAACGCCGCGCGCGGGGCTGTGGGGCCGCTGCTCGACACCTTGCAGCGGGCCATCGCGCGCCTCACCGACCACAGGTCAGTGCCACCCATACTCCATGTTCCTCCTCCCTCCTGTCCCGTCACGCTATCACTGACTCCCTGCTCTGTCGTGTCACTCCTCACACAATCCATCCACCTATTCCTTGGCCTCTCCCTCCACACATATGGATAGATAGCTAGGTTACTAATTACGATAAAAGGGAAACTGACTGACTGACTGATCGACGCACAGACGAAAATACAGAGACAGGAACATGAAATTAACTGCCTTTTGTTATACAACTGACATGTTTACGCGATTTGATTTGCAAATTATGAGAAGGGAATAGTTACGAACCGCAGGGAGAAAATACGAGAAAGAAAGCGGTTTGTACAATAAAGGAGGGTTACACAATACCTTTCTTGAAGCCAGCGATCCCTGGAGCGACGACAGGTAGGTTTGAAGAGGTTCCTCAGGGTTTTCTGATGTTAAAACACACTGAGAGGCACACGCGTCACGACACGAAATTTGCCCGGGACGCCATCTTCTTATTTTCGAAACGAAGACACTTGAGTAGATCGCCAACCGATGTTGCCGTCTCACTCACACGTGGACGAAAGTAATGTGCGGGAGGGGAATGGAGATATAGGAAGTTGCAAATCATTCAATTTATAGATATAATATTGCCAACGTACAAAAAAGGTGAAATATAGAATTAATTATTTTGATTTTTATTGTGATGGTAGTCGAAATCAGCGCAAACATTACATGCTATATCATAAAGGACAAGAACTAAAATCCATGTGCTCCCTCAATTATAAGAGACCACATCATACGATGAAAACAAACTAACAGTTGAGATGCCTAACTTGAGAAATTTAAATGGAAATAGTACTCAAAGTTAAAATTATATAATATTACTAAAGTTATACTAGTATTTTATTATTAAAGTTCATGATAAAAGAGCTATACTTACAAACAAATAAAATAGTAAACATTAGATTACTAGGCAGGTATAGTTCAACACTTACGTATCATTTAATTGTGTACGAATTAGTGACTTATCTATACTAATATATAAAGCTGAAGAGTTTGTTTGTTTGAACGCGCTAATCTCAGAAACTACTGGCCCGATTTGAAAAATTCTTTCAGTGTTACATATCCCATTTATCGAGGAAGGCTATATATAGGTACTATAATCCATGTACATAAATAAATAAAATAAATAAATATATGTATATCATCACGCTAAGGCCAATAGGAGCGGAGCAGTCATGAAAAAATTGACACAACCAAGTTGTGCGGGTGGCTAGTTATTTTATACTAGCAGCGCTCTGCGGTTTCACCAGTTCAGTTCCCGTTCCCGTGGGAATACGAGGATAAAATATATCCTATGTTACTCAGGGTGAATGTAGCTTTCTAATAGTGAAAGAATTTTTGAAATCGGTCCAGTAGTTTTTGAGTTTATTCGTTACATACAAAAATACAAATCTTTCCTCTTTATAATATTAGTATAAGATAGTGGTGTGTGTGTGTCGGCCTTAACCGCTCAGCTGCGCCACGAATATAACGCAGTGATGCGCTATTTTAAGCCGCGCAACGACCCATCTGTACTCGCGTTCTGTGTGTAGGCTTTACATTTTGTTGGTAGAGATTTTTCAAGGACACTGGTATTTTTTGATAGCTAAGTACTTCAATATCTTGAGTAAAAAAAAATATGATTAAATTTAGTCCGTCAGATTGAGTTCGCCGGTTGGGTGTTTGTGATATGTTCATCGAAAAATATAGGACACTTTTTTTTTTTTGCTAAACGAAATCTAAAAATAAATAAAAACATGACTTCGCTGGCATTGTCTTTCGAACCAATAGTCAGAAATTGTATTTGAATATCCTTTTAATTATTTTAAACAAACTTAACCAGAATTTTTGAAAAAAATCCTATCCTATATTTTAATCCTGATTATAAACCATCTGTGTGCCAAATTTCATCCAAATCCGTTCAGTAGTTTTTACGAGAAAGAGTAACAAACATCTATCCATACTTACAAACTTTCGCGTTTATAATATTACTAGCAGCGCCTCGCGGTTTCACCCGCGTAGATCCCATTCCCGTGGGAATATGGGGATAAAATATAGCGTATGTCACCCTGGGATAGAATAGCTTCCCAACAGTGAAATAGTTTTTCAAATCGGTCAAGCTTTTTCGGAGCTTATTCAATGCAAACAAAAAACAATAAAATCTTTCCTTTTTATAATATTAGTGTAGATAAGTAGGATTTATCTTATACCCCACTCCAGTCCACTTTTGATCTCCAACTGTCAGAGATTAATTTATAAGTTAATTACGGCTCGCTAATTTCTTAAGTAGGTAGTATCTGCTCAGTAAGAGCTACATCTGGCACGGCTCCAACTCTTTCACTGTCGATGATCTAACTCAAGATGGAAGTATTTTTGTTTGTAGTTAGTTAAATTACGTCATAGGAGTTTTTAATTAGTGACAATTTCTTCTTTGAGTGCCATCTTCTATCGAAGGTTGGCGACCATCATGGCAACTTGGACCCTCGACACAGCAGCTCTAAATAGGGAACGTGTGCTTTTGTTGTACCACTGGCGCAGATTATTAAGCCAAGATGTTATTCTCCTTCCTGTGGCCGTATTACGAAGTGCCAATGCTATCATGATTCGTGTGAGGGAAAGAGATAGTGCTATTCGTCTTGTGTAACTCCGTCTCTCTCTGACACAGAAATCATGATGGATTTAAGACGTCATAATAGGTCGCCTGGATTTCTTTTCCCCTGTATCTTCCCCTAAATTATAAGTTGCAACCTTGCAACATGTCATATTTCGACGATATTAGTGACAATACGCCTGAAATATATCTATAAAGTCAAAGCCAAAATACATTTATGTAAACTAGGCTGAGAGACAGCACTTTTTCAACGTCAAAGTTTACATAAAGGCAGTCCCCCAAAACGCCCACCCGTCACCACTTCCTAGAGTTTTAGCTGGGAAGAAGTGGCGCAACAAACTGCCCAGCAACACATCTGTCTGTTGCGTTTTAAGAACTTGAATTTATACAATATTATGCAAAGTAATTATTACATGACACAGAGGGAAAAAAATGTACAATATGGAAATCATAACGTGTGGCTCATGTCCTGAACAGGAGCGTCGCACTCACACTGATCAAAGGAACTGTCAAACACTGAACCGCAACCGATTCAGTACTTTCCATATAGGCCACTGCAGATCACGTGCAGATCGCAGATATTCTTGGGGTTGCAAGTAGTTGGGTGGTGGTGGATATGAGCTTGCCACAGCTTGGTTCAGGTGGACGGTCTTCGTCCTTCGCCCCCCATTCATCCGGACCCGAGGTGGCGGCGCGTGGTGTTCCCGTGCGCCCCTCTCTGATGTCGCGGAGGGAGTCAAACACCTCACTCCCTCCGCAGACACGAGGTGGCCCGCAGAGGGAGGCTGGCACCAGCCGGGGATTACGGAAGTCGCATACGTTCCCGCGATCCCCGGCGTAGGTGAGAGTTGGAACACCGGGGTGGTTTTAGTCAGTAAGAGTCTGACAGACCCCTCCGCCCGCCCCAGGGTGGAGGACATCCATGAGGATTTCCCCCGTAAAAAAAAGGTGGACGGTCTTAGGTGGTCTATGTGCGACGAAGGATGTCTGGTTTGTGAGGTACTAATTTATATAACAAGAATACAGTAACTACACATAAAGTACCTCAGTGGCTGTACTACCTAAGTGCCAATGCTATCATGATTCAGTGTGAGGGAAAGGGATAGTGCTATTCGTCTTGTGTAACTCCGTCTCTCTCTGACACAGGAATCATGATGGATTTAAGACGTCATGGTAGGGCTGCAGACACTGAGCAAAAGTGTTTCAGTCTAGACGCCCTATATCTAGATTATCGATATACCGACCTACGTCAGCGGTACAAGCGCCTTGTTTACTATTTCGATCAGTTGGGTTAGGTCACTCGACGCGATCGACGCGAGTTTTGACGGTCACTAAATTGCTGTGTTCTTATGTCGTGTTTAGTCGAGTAGTTTAGTGTCATTTGTGTGTTAAGTTTTAGTTGTGAACCATAAAAATTATTAGATTAGTTTTTCCCTGTCTGTCCCAGAGCGCTTTTTAAAAGTTTTTGAAACTAAATTGTTGATAGTGTAGTCTTTTAAGGGATGTTTTTATTAAAGTTTGTGTATTAGTGTTGTGTTTGTTAAATAATTAAGTGCCGTTCTGGAGATTTATGTCGCGAATGTTGGAGTTACATAGTGAAACTTATAACATGGATAAATTGAAGTTAGTTCCCTTGTATTTATTTTGATATCGTCTTGGATTTTGCCTCCACTTATAGATAATAGATTTTAATGTGAAATCTATACTAATATTATAAAGAGGAAAGATTTGTATTTTTGTATGTAACGAATAAAGTCAAAAACTACTGGACCGATTTCAAAAAATCTTTCACCATTAGAAAGCTACATTCACCCTGAGTAACATAGGCTATATTTTATCCCCGTATTCCCACGGGAACGGGAACTACGCAGGTGAAACCGCAGGGCGCTGCTAGTGCAACATATAACTAACAAATTGCATAAAGTTCATCCATAAATTATATACATATTATATCATGACGATTGACGTCAATTTGGGCTAGTTAAATAACATCCGAGCAGTAGATGCAAACCATGAAAACGCAGAAAATACAGCCATCCATCTTCGTTCATACCATCTGTCTTCGTTCATTTTGCTTAATCAACTTCATGTGTTAGGATATCACAACATGTTGCGGAATTTGTTCGAAAGAGTCACCGCGGCCCTGGAATGCAAAGGGCACTAGGAGGAACACGGGAGGGTTTTAGTCAGTAAGAGTCTGACACTCCCTTCCGCTCCGCCCAGAGTGGGAGAAGTCATTTGATGATTTCCCATCCAGAAAAAAAAGGACATCATACCATTACTTTTACTCACAATCTTCTTCAGCCATAGCTGTCCATTCTTACCGGAAGCAGCCGAACACCGCTATCTCAAATAGAGGAACAGCAATAAATAAATGACTCGCTCTATAAAACTCAGCAATCTATAAAATTTCCCAGTAAATAAACTTCAGTGTTTCTGTCAACTTCGCGTGACTAGAAACCACGTTACTGGATACAGGTCGTAAAGATTATTTTAACAGTTTTCAACGCTCAGTTCGCGTTTGAAGTCTCCAAACCAAGGTTAGGTTATGCATGCTTCTTATATTTATCTAGAGATAGGGATGCTACTTTATAAAACTTTCAGTGCTAAGTCGTCGTTATATGGTGCGATGAATCGGATGCGAGTTACACACGAATTATTGTTCGTCTTAGATGCTGCACTAAAAAGTGAAATATGAAAAAAAACTTAAAAAAAAAAACTGATTTCTACACAAAAAAAAACGAAAAGTACAAAATAAATTTCGGAACTCGGTGTTTTTGGTTGCTTTTTCGTTTTCTGTACACCGACTGTGTAGAAGTCGGTTGTATTTTTTTGTAAAAAGTTTTTTTTTCATTTTTCACTTTTTAGTGGTACGAAATACCTAAACGTACCAATCACATTGGTGTAAACAATAAACAAACATGCGATTTCAGCAATCCTGACAGACTACCATTTATTGAAATTAACAAAAATCCTCATAAAATAAAAACTACTCGACGAAACTGAACTAAATTCTTATGGGACCAAATGGCAACTATTCTTCATCGAATAAAAAACAACCACGTAAATATGATCAGAAATCTAAATTTAATCGTTGTATATATGTACATAGAAAAAAATATACCTGTTGAATTCGGAATCTCCTCCTTTTTGAAGTCGGACAATAAAGGAAATGTCAATAAGAACACATAAATGCCAACAACGTCTGGCATCCCTGAACTCTCCATGTAGTATATTAGCAAGAAGTTTGCGAGCGGGATATATGTATGTAGGTCATGTACAACGATCGGAGTCTGTTTATTTATTTGTAACGGACTCCCAACGGACTAAACAATCAAATATTCCCACTCCTCTTCCAGAAATAAGCTTATTTTTCTTCGCATATTAAGCATAAGCATAATCAGCCTTTCAATGTTCCCACAGCTGGGACACAGGCCTCCTCTCTAGGAGAGGGAATGGGCCGTAATCCAGCACGCGGGCCCAGTGCGGGTTGCTGAATGTCACATGTCTTCGAATTTTTGGCTCTAGGACATGCCGGTTTCCTCACGATGTTTTCCTTCACCGTTTTGTGAGCAGTGGTGATGAAGTTAATTACACAAAGTAATGCGCCTGGCTGTGTTTGAAACCGCGACTTACAATTCGTAAGTCGGGACTGTCCCCACTCGGCCACCACTGCTCACTTCTTCTATCTCTGCTCACTTCGCATATCAATAGGGATGTTTCCTGATTATAAAAATATGATTCTAATTAGTCCGTCAGTTAGATTATAGAAAAATATTGGACATCCTTTATCAAATCATCAAAGATCAGGAGTCACTGCTCGGTAAAAATTGTAGCGAGTAGTGACGTCACACGAGTTTTCAACGCACTGTATCGTCTTCATTTTTTGTTTATATGAAAAAAGAAAAAATACGTGTCCAATATTTTTTGGAAATCTATCTGACGGACTGAACAGATTTTTTAGTTAACTACCCTTTTGTTCAATATTCAGCCATTAAAACATAACTAATAAAAAATTAAATTTATGTGTTTGTTACAGAATGTCTCTGGTCGGCACATACGATGAGACGGACTCGTTCGTGGACTACCAGACCAGGATGGTGGGCGCTGCCAAGGAGATCGCGCGACTCGCTACTGATATGGTAAGTTCTTTAATATTACTACGAAACTTATTTATCGAGTGTTGAAACAAAATTTTCTGAAAAATCAAATTTAATCGCAATGGAGCAAATGCATGCAAAAAAATATAATCTAATCTAACCAGTCTATCGAATAATATACAAAAATATAATGCTAAATGTGACAGTGTAATCAAAATTGTTCGAAAATGTAGCCGAGATAATAATTTGAAACGAATTTCTGTCTCTCGCGAAAAAGTTTTGACACCAGTACCTATGGGCATCACAGCTTTTCTCAATACAGGCCGCTTCAGACACTTTTGATTCTTTCTTTTTTAAAAAAAAAAAACGTTGCCCCACACTAGATTTTCTCCTGTATCGTGGGTGCATTTACAAACATATAAACTCACATACACATACAGCTAGACCCGGAACAATTATATAAAGGTCATACAAATATTTGTTCTGTATGAGAATCGAACCCGCGACACGCAGCGCAGCAGCCAATCACTCAACCATTGCGCCAGCCGTGTCGTCGAAGTAACCAATTTGAATGCTTTATCAAATCAAATACGTTTAATTGTATACACAAGTAAAACATAAGTGGAACAATTACATAGTAATAGGTCTCTGTGTGCTGCTACAGAAGGTGGTAAACAAATATTAATTTAAATTACATAAGTACACTAACAAATGTAACACATGCATATTTACTTATTTTGAGAAATATATAATACATTTGATTGAAATAGTCTTTTTTTGTGCAAAACGTGAGATTTCATCCAATCATGTAATCAGTTCCCTCTTAAGAGTTCTATGTTTATTTTATGTAAAAGAAAGTCAGCGTTCATCATTTGTCAATCTTACTTGCTCCCCCTCCCCCCCCCATGCCCTAAGCCGAGGTCCGTACCCCACAGGGGGTGCCCTTATCGCGTAGTCGCTTACTTTGTCAGTCCTGGCTGGAGCCGCCACAGGCAAGGCCGGTTGAGCAGTCGATAACTTTAAGTTGAACTGCGAGACGCCACTCTTAAAAAATAAAATCATAATTTGAGCATGTAGACTCATTCATTAATAGTGAATTGATTTATAATTTCCATGTTGGATAATTATTTTTTTCCTACATTTGGCATGTAATGACTTTGAATACTATTGTATAAATTCAAGTTCTTAAAACGCAACAGACAGATGTGTTGCTGGGAAGTTTGTTACACCACTTCTTCCCAGCTAAAACACTAGGAAGTGGTGACGGGTGGGCGTTTTGGGGGGGACTGTCTTTATGAAAAGTTTGACGTTCAGAAAGTGCTGTCTCTCAGCCTAGTTTGAATAAATGACTTTTGAATTTTGAATTCATGTGTAAGCTGGTGGTTACCTGTAATTGAGTGTGCACCATACAGAAACGTACTATGAAATAAGTTACTTTATATTTGGTATAAGTTCTTGTAGTGTACTTATTTGTTGGTATCCTTATAAATAATGTTCTGTCCACAGACGGCGAAGTCAGCTACGGACGCCAGCAGGCTGGTGCAGCTGGGTAACGAGACGTGCCAGAAGTACGAGCAGCTGGCGCAGGACAGCGTGGGCGCCTCCGCCACCACGCCCAACGGGGACGTCGCCAACAGGCACGTGCGCTGACCACCAACTATACTGAAATCGCGGAAAAAGAATCATTAATTAATTCTTTATTGTACACACTAGCTGCTGCCCGCGACTTTGTCCCCGTGGAATCCCCGATTTTAAAACATTCTTTATCGCTGCTCCGCTCCTATTGGCTTAAGCGTGATATATAGCCTAAAGCCTTCCTCGATAAATGGTCTATTCAACCCAAAAATAATTTTTCAATTCGAACCAGTAGTTCCTGAGATTAGCGCGTTCACACAAACAAACAAACAACAAACTCTTCAGCTTTATAATATTAGTACAGATAAACAACTTATATTATACTAGCTTCTGCCCGCGACTTCGTCCGCGTGGAATAGTTACTTTACCCCCGATTTTGAAACTCTCAGCCCGATCGGTTTAAAATTGACAAAGTTTCATACAAAGTTTCATCCCCTATTTTATCCCCTTGCGGGTAGAATTAATCAAAATCCTTTCTTAGCGGATGCCTAGGTCATAACATCTACCTGCATGCCAAATTCCAGCCCGATCCGTTCAGTGGTTTGGGCTGTGCGTTGATAGATCACTATGTCAGTCAGTCAGTCACTTTTGAGTTATATATATTTAGACAAGGCAAGATAAAGTGTATGTACAAAGGCGAGCTTAACTCAAACTCTCCCAGCAAACCTTTGAGTGATAGAGAGAGATCAGTATAGATGAGAATCAGCTGTCCCCTACATTTTGATGAGTTATACGGACATAAATGTAGGGAAAAGCTGTTTATTTTTTCGCGATTTCAGGCTTGGTCCCATAATACAAGTTGCTCATAATGATGAGTACAATGACCTCTTAAGAGGTTGTTGGTGTTTTACAAATAACCGGAAAATTGCAAATGCCGTAAGATTGTAAAATGTCGCGTGAAATTGTGAACTACTTATTTTTAATAAGACACTGAGATTTGGAAACTGTTGAATTTGGATGGGGTTTATTGTATAAAAAACGTTTTTATCATAATACTAGCAGCGCCCCGTGGTTTCACCCGCGTTGTTCCCGTTCCCGTGGTAATACGGGGATAATCGGTTCAGTAGATCCAGAGATTACCCCTTACAATGTCTATCTAATAAAGATGTATTACAATCTTACGGGAGTCTTCAATATTCTCATGATATATACGCACAAAAATAAAATATATAAAAAAATATAAAACTAAAAGTCAAAATTGGTAGGAAAACATACGAGTCATGAGAATTTTAAACGAATTTACAATCTGTCCCGTTTGTGAAAACACTGTTTTCAATTACAGATTTCTGGATGTCACGGCTTATTAAACAGGGTTTTCTCTCTCTCTCCCAGAAAGAGAAAGAGAGGGGTCTCTTTCTGTTTCTTTCTCCCTCTCTTATGCAACGCAGACAGAGCTGCGCGCATCAGCTATTCTAAGATGAATGTACCTGTTCAGAATCCGCGTGGCGGTGGTGGAGCTGGGCGAGGGCGTGGCGGAGCTGATCAAGGCGGGCGGCCACTGTCGCCTCTCCGCCGTGCCCAGCAACCAGCGCGCCGTCGCTGACGCCGCCAAGATCGTCAACGAAAAGGTAACATATGTACATACTTTGGAAACTTATACAACTTCTGAGAAAGTAGCAAACTGTTATAGGTCATTTGTTTTACTAAGAAGTTTTCTAATAGGGATGTTTCCTGATTAAAAAAATATGATTCTAATTAGTTAGAATCATATTTTTTTTAGATTTTCAGTTAGATTATAGAAAAATATTGGACACGTATGTTTTTCCTTTATCAAATCTACAAAAACTGACGAAGATAAAATGCATCAAAGATCAGGAGTGGGAGCGTGTGACGTCACTGCCCGGTAAAAATTGTAGCGAGTAGTGACGTCACACAAGTTCTCAACGCACTGTATCGTCTTCATTTTTCGTTTATGTGAAAAAAGAAAAAATACGTCTCCAATATTTTTTGGAAATCTATCCGACGGACTCCTCAGATTTTTTAGTTAATTACCCTATAGATCAACTACCTAAAAATCATGCCTATAAACAGGCCATTATTTATGAATAGTTAATTTGAATTGAATGTGAGCCAACACGAGTGAGCAACTAAGCCCTGTCTGCGCAGGTGGTGGCGGTGCTGTCGGCGCTGCAGGCGGGCTCGCGTGGCACGCAGGCCTGCATCGACGCCGCCGCCACCATCGCCGCCATCATCGGCGACCTGGACACCACCATACTCTTCGCCAGTGCGGGTAACGAACTCACACCATCTACCAACGACTCCTGTGGCCGTATTACGAAGTGCCAATGCTATAATGATTCGTGTGAGGGAAAGGGATAGTGCTATTCGTCTTGTGTAACTCCGTCTCTCTCTGACACAGAAACATGATGGATTTAAGACGTCATAATAGGGCTGCTGCCCTTATTTATTAACTGCATAAGTCATCCACATGTGACTGTTCCTGAGTTATCCTAGGCAGTGATTTTTTTTTGTTCTTAAAATATCTTAGAGACGTTCAGGTGATACCCGATTTAATATTTAATAATATTAAGTCGGATATCACCCGAACGTCTCGTAATTAGCACAGTGACAGACATTGGTCATTAGTTGCTGACGAAACATATTTTACTTTTCAATATATCTAATTCCTAAACGTATGAATCACATCGGTGTAAACAATAAACAAACATGCGATTTCGGCTATCCCGAAAGATTTGTTATCATTTATTGATGAGTTCCGTTGTCTGTCTCCGAAATCCATCATCAGATCTATATGAAATTTAAACGGAACAATTTCGGAATAAACCCCTTTCGAATAAAAAAATAATTTTGCAAAGCAGGTCTATATTTGACCTTTTTAAATAAAAAAAAATTCAAACATCCGAATTGAGAATCTCCTCCTTTATTGGAAGTCGGTTAAAAAGGATTTTGGTGTGCCCGCAACGAGTTCTGGAACACGAACAAATTAATTTTTGACCTGCTGAGTTCTGAGCACTGAAAATGTTAATCAAGGAAAAATTTTGAACGACTAAGTTTTTAATTTTTTCCAATATTCTCAGGCACTCTCCATTCAGAGAAGGAAACAGACACATTTTCCGACCACCGCGAGAACATCCTCAAGACTGCCAAGACCCTGGTGGAAGACACCAAGACCTTGGTGGGAGGAGCAGCCGGTACCCAGGAACAGCTGGCCAGCGCTGCCAGCAGCGCCGTCAGCACTATTGGTGAGTTAGCCAGCCTGTTATTATCAGTCTAGCCTGTTACCAATTATAGGGAACGTGCAGAAACTATAGGTGGCAGCACAGACGCGTCAATGTCAAGTATATGTTTCAAATTTGCAACGCTAGATGGCACAGTCTACTTCGTGCACGTTCCCCTAAACGGAGGGTGCAGGAAGTATAGGTGGCAGCACAGGTCACATATTTACAACGTAAAAGTTTCAGATTTGCAACACTAGATGGCATAGTCTGCGCCGTGCACGTTCCCTATAGAGAGGTCCAGTCTGACCGCGGTCAGTAGAGAATTAGTAATCATGGAGAGATTGCCTGTTAAATGTCCATAGTATAGGTATTAGGAAATTATACCCGGGGTCAGCGATTTCATGTGCTCACCGAGGTGATACGGACGGAATTTTATTATCCATCTTCTATACTTATAATAAATCTGTAGAGAGGTCAATTCTGTACAAGGAATATATCTATCTATACTTATAATAAATCTGTAGAGAGGTCAATTCTGTACAAGGAATATATTTTCAAAATAACTATCAGGGGGTGATTAGTGATCGATACTGGTGCCAAAAATGCAATCAGTAAAATTTTTGTCTGTCTGTCTGTCTGTCTGTCTGTCTGTCTGTCTGTCTGTCTGTATGTTCTTTATAGAAACAAAAACTACTCGACCGATTTTAACGAAACTTGGTGCAATTATTCTTCATACTCCTGGGCAGGTTATAGTATACTTTTCATCACGCTACAATCAATAGGAGCAGAGCAATGAAGGGAAATGTTGGGGAAACGGGAGAAGTTACTCCATTTTTTAAGCTTCCGTCGCGTGTGTAGCCTTAATGGTTAAAGTTACATAGAAATCATGTATGACGGAAATGTTTTACATAAAATGATCTAAAAAATATCCTAAAACAGCATATATCTATCTTTTATGGTTGACTCACAATAACACGTGTAACTCCCGATAGCTTAGCAGTTCGGAGCTTTCTGATTATATTTGTTATAATATAATTTTGAACAGGCATTTCAGCTTTACTTTCATTTCTTTTTTTGTTGTAAGTTGTACATATTTCACACACACATAGTGATCTATCAATGCACAGCCCAAACCACTGAACGGATCGGGCTGAAATTTGGCATGCAGGTAGATGTTATGACGTAGGCATCCGCTAAGAAAGGATTTTGATTAATTCTACCTCCAAGGGGATAAAATAGGGGATGAACGTTTGTATGAAACTTTGTCAATTTTAAACCGATCGAGCTTAGTATGGGGGGTAAAGTAACTATTACACGCGGACGAAGTCGCTGGCAGAAGCTAGTGTTAAATATGGTTGCCCATTTATGGACCGACTTGACTTAGTTATCAGTGGCGCACAAAAGTGGCCAAAAACAGTACTACTTTTTTTAAATTGTGGTAAGGGCGATGTTACCATTCTTCCAATATCCTCTTTTAAACATAAGCCCATCTTGGATGAACAATAAGCCAGCTTGGTCTTGGTACGTCGTTGCTTTCGTGATCTGCAACCATCATATCCGTCTGTTCATAGCGAACTTCGACTGTCCCTCCGAGTACTTTATCTATATCTAAACTAATATTATAAAGAGGAAAGATTTGTATTTTTATATGTAACGAATAAACTCAAAAAACTCGACCGATTTCAAAAATTCTTTCAACATTAGAAAGCTAAATTCATCCTGAGAAACTAAGGCTATATTTTAAACCCGTATTCCCACGGGAACGGGAACTACGCGAGTGAAACCGCGGGGCACTGCTAGTGTAAAATATGGTTATCAAAGTCAATTCATTTATATCAACTAGACCATTAAAATGCACTGAAAACAGTTATATATTTGTCCATTCGCAAAAAGTAGATTCTTTTGGAGAAGAACGGACAAGAAACTCCATAGTTACCCTTTTCAAATATAAGAATTACAAAATTACATTCCCCAATTGATTATATGTGAGGATGATGCACCAAATAAAACTAAGTACTATATTACTAAGAGGGACAT
This sequence comes from Hecatera dysodea, assembly GCA_905332915.2. NCBI lineage: Eukaryota > Metazoa > Arthropoda > Insecta > Lepidoptera > Noctuidae > Hecatera > Hecatera dysodea. Next base: position 11,556,814 of record HG995314.1, on the reverse strand, counting down.
CAAAGTAATGACAGTAGAGGTAAAATTAATAAACTAATCAGGGACATAGTACTCGCATATTTACAAATTTTTCAACCATTGATTTATATAATTAACAACAATGGATCAGTGTAAGTTAAAATATAAAAGATCAGTAACTACACCTGTATACATCTATACTATCCTTACTAATATTATAAATGTGAAAGCATGGATGTTTGTTACGCTTTCACGCAAAAACTACTTGACGAATCATCATGAAACTTTGTACACATATTCTGGGAGGTACTAGAAGTAACATAGGATACTTTTTTTCCCGGGATTATGTTCCCTTGGGATAATTTCCGACATTCACGCGGGCGAAGCTGCGGGCAGTAGCTAGTAGTAAATAAATTAACACATGACATACAGACCGACAAGTTTGGCTTTGTCTACGACACCCAATATTGTCCTATCCCCATCTATGGACCGATAACCCTCGGTGAGCGTTGTTTAAATTGAAGACCGACTCGTCCGGCTACTATTATTTAGCTATGAGCGTTTCAAAGCGATCGTTTATTAAATAAATTCTAGTGGCAGTGGGTTTTTACATCTATGCTAATATTATAAAGAGGAAAGATTTGTATTTTTATGTTTTTGTATGTAACGAATAAACTCAAAAACTACTGGACCGATTTCAAAAATTCTTTCACCATTAGAAAGCTACATACATTCACCCTGAATAACATAGGCTATATTTTATCCCCGTATTCCCACGGGAACGGGAACTATGCGGGTAAAACCGCGGGGCGCTGCTAGTCTAATATACGATGGCAAAATGTAGTTGTACTAAAGAAACACCTCTAACTAATTTATCAGAGAAAACTAAGTCTTATCTTTCTTTAAAATAGGAACCAATTCACTGTGTACAATTCAAACCAAACAGTGACTGTGAAGTGAGTTATTCGCTATGCAGTTTGCTATTTCGCACTCGTGCTGTTACTTAAAATGACAATAGGGATGTTTCCTGAGTAAAAAATATGTGATTATGTTTAGTCCGTCAGTTAGATTATAGAAAAATATTGGACATGTATTTTTTCCTTTATCAAATCTATAAAAACTGACAAAGATGCAAAGCATCAAAGATCAGGAGTGGGGGCTTGTGACGTCACGGCTCGGTAAAGATTAGTAGTAGTGACGTTATACTAGTTTTCAACGCACTGTATCGTTTTAATTTTTTGTTTACGTGAAAATACGTGTCCAATATTTTTTGGAAATCTATCCGACGGAATAATTAGATTTTTTTAGTTAACTACCCTATTGCGTAACGACCTTTATATTCTGCCGCTGTGGTTGAGTTTTACTGAAGAACAAGGCGATTTGTTTGTGGCACGCAGTCCAGCTGTGCGAGGTGGTGAAGCTGGGCGCCATGTCGCTGGGGTCGGGCAGCCCCGAGCCGCAGGTGCTGCTGCTGCACGCGGCGCGCGACGTGGCGGCGGCGCTGCGCGACCTGGCCGCCGCCACCACGGCCGCCAGCGGCAAGCACGTCGCGCACCCCGACATGCACCGCCTCAAGCACGCCGCCAAGGTCAGTCACACACACGGGGACACACACACACACACACACAGAAACTGTTACCTATCTCTCTCACAGGATCTATCTAATCATTTAAGGGGCTATTCAAGTATTACGTCAGCACTAAAGGGGGCAGGGGTTTCTTGTGTTGCTTATTTTTTATGACATGGGGGGATGGGGGGATCCGGGATGTGATGAGGTCAGCAATATTGATTAATTTTTCAGATTTTCCAATCCAGCGAGGCTATCAACGCCCTAATAGGGAACTCAATTCTAGACTTTATATTCGCTATCAACGCCCTAATAGCGTCTAACTTAATTCTAGACTATATATTCCTTATTTCTAGACTTATTAACTGCTGCTTCATGAACCAATAAGAAAACCAGAACAGATTCAATAATACTCATATATATGTTTACGTAAGCATGGGGAGGTTTATTTAATGGAGTTACCCCCGTAAGGGCCTTGCTTACTTTTGCTGACGAAGGGGTGGGGGAGGTCAAAAATGTCAAAAAATCTGCTTACGTAATACTCGAACGGCCCCTAAGGCCTGTTAAGCGCTACGGTGTGAAAGGTGCCCAAGGCAATAACGATAGCCTAGCGGATATTACTGCCTCTTTAGAACCTTTCATAATTATGCAACATTGTGAAAGAAAATAAATATATTAATGTTGCCATGAAACTAGTCAAATTTATGTTTCAAAATGAACACAACAACATGTTCTGAAACACCTCTAATGCCATACATTATACATGTGTTTTTGGTATTTTTAAATAATTATTTCTCCATAAATAAAACAGCACTTTAACTCTTACTTTTTTGTAAATATAAAACGTCAGATTTACTTATTTTGCAATTAATCGTCGCTTAAGTAGTAGTAGACTTGTGATTTTAGTGTTTTAATTGTTTTTTGGCTATACATTGTGCACACACAACTGTGATTAAATTTAATCCAAATTTTTTCTTTGAAAACTACACCATCTGATTTTCAAAATTTTGTTTTGTTTTTAACAGATGTTTTTTTTTCAATAATATATTTACAAAGCGCAAATAATTGCAATATTTAGTAGTATTCAAATATTACACTGAGCAACGAAAGTAAAGCACCACTTCTAACGACACGAAATTTTGTTTGAATTTTTTATATTTTTTTCATTACTATATCATTAGTATTCATAAATACTGCAATACTTTTTGAACCAGTGTAATATACAAAGAACATTTATAAATACAACGAAACTCAAGAAACATTTGCATTCCATAACATTTGTGTTGTCTATGGTAAGGCGGCAGTATACCCTCGGCCTGGTGACGTGGCTATATTGCCGCCAAATGGTTCTATCTCACTTGGTAAGCCGCCATTGTGTTCGTCTGTCAATATTGGACTGAGCTGGTATTTTCCTTAGCGGCTGTCGGATGCCACTCGTCGCTGGAGCCTCCCCCTCAAAGCCAGCACCATTCCCCGCCAAACCGCCAACAGGCGCTCCGCCCTCTTCAGAACTGACTATAATTCCGCGGACTCCGAAACTGATATCTTCCAGTCAGATCAGGAAGACGAACTTGTCAAGCTCCTCGACTATTCCAGCCAAGATGACGACGTCTCCCCGACTATCTTTCACGATAATTGTGAAGAAGTCATCACGTATATCGAGAACTTGATGACCATACCGCCTGCGAGGAGCCATAAAAATGATGATTTGAACGAGAGATACAATGTGGCTGCTAAAAATAGCCTCCTGGATATGGATTGGAGGGTTCTTAAATACGGTGAAAATATTCTCTTGGGAGAGGTTAAGAAATTAGCAGATCTTGTGCAAGATATTGGCGATAGGCTCGAAAATAAACGTAAAATAGACAAAATCCAAAGGATGAAAGCAAACAACGATTTGGACACAGAAATGAAACGCCTATCCGCTGTTATCGAGAACATAGACACAGAAATAGAAATCAACGTTAAAACGGAAGTGAAAATCGAGACCGTACCTCATAAAAAGCCCAAGTTAGATGATGTCAAACTGAAAGGCCCTGTGTTCACACTTAAAAAAGTCAGACCAGTGAGTTTAGATATACAAACGACATCCCCAGAAGCCACACACGTTATCAAACAGGTCTTAAGTCCAGAAGAGAAACATAAAGAGGAATCATTCGAAATCCTCGTCAAACCAGAGACTAAAAATGTGACTAAAGACGTCTCTGACGTGAATACAGTGACCAGAAAAGTCAGAATGGAATTCTGGAAAATGTTCAAAGATGACACTGAATGGTGGAAGGCGCTAGCAAAGAGGAACCTGGAAAAAATGGAGGAAACTAGACGAGAGTTAGAACGATTCAGCGGCCATGAACTAGCATTGGGCGAATTCCAAACGCAACTCGATAGATTCGAAAACGAAAAGCACACGCTACAGAATTTCATTGAAGAAGTCGACAAATCCAAAGCTGTGAACCAAGATTTAGAATACAACAAAAAATACGAAGATATGGTTCTAAAACTTATAGAATTCGCTAAAAAAGACTTCATTTACAAAGGTTTCGATCCTATCATAGAACAGTTAAAAGCTCTGTCTAATATTAAAATCGAACGCAGAAAGAAAGTCGACATTCAAGAGATTCTAAACATATACTCACAAATCGATACCAGCAAATATACGTACGAAGAACTGTGTTTACTAGAAAGATATTACAAAGAAATAATCAGGAAATATAAAAAAGACTCGAGAGATAAAGAGAATATAATCCCAGAAAACAGACAAGATATTAACAGAAAAGTTACAACTACGAATGTTTACACAACTAACAGCTTACATCGAAATTTCAACCATCATGTAACATACAACACAGATACGTTAAAATCTACAAAATCAAATCCTGAAAGATCACGAAACACACTTGAAATTCTCGACCTAACTCGAACGTACCCTATTCAATATTACGCGAACAACTGGTGGACAATATACGAAGACGTACTGAAAAGTCGCGAACAACAGTTCGGTTCCATCGACAACTGGTGGAATGTTTACGAAAAGATATTAAATAACACTGAATCTACTGAAGATATAGAGAGGATCCATCGTTTAATACGCAGCCAATCTCGTTCGAGGCCAAGTTCAAGGATGGAGGAACAGTTGCGTATGTTAGATGAAATCAGGAATGATCGGTTTAAGGAGACGGAGGCTGTAACGAGGAACGACGATGAATCGGTCAGATATATACTTGAATATCACTACTGAGCACGCCTGGCATGGTGTGGCGCTTGTCATTGGTTCTCAAGTCATTGTCTCGTGGCGGACGGTTTTGCAAATGCACCTGTTTATTTTATACGCACGCTGTTGTCTGGCTTTTTATATTGTGTTTTTGTGGGTCCTTTCGGTACAAGGGTGCATAAGCACACATCATTGACCAATCTACTGGGATTTTATCTTTATTATGAGTCATTTACAAGTTTTACATCATCAAAAATATTGTTGAGAGTACATTTTGACTTTAATTCGTTTGGAAGTGATCACAGTACAGATTCGTCTATCGTTTCACAATAAATTCCACTTTAGCTTGACATCAAAATATTTTTGTATAATTTTTCACTATTTAAGTCCGTTATTTTGAAATATCATAGCAATAGACGGATGATATCACTCAAAACATAAGCAAGCTACATCAATATCTGCAGAAACCGGCCGCCACACTTACTAACTTGCTTCAGTCATATCATTGTCAGAATTGTTCGAAATGTGTTTAGTTTAATATCTCAGTGTGGCATGAACTTGACCGTGTCCTAGCTTGTACATACATCATGTTTGTTTCAGTTAGCCATGCTGGCTTATGGTCAAAAGGAGACGGACGAAATGTGGGTGTATTTTAAATGAACCACTGTCTACCCTTTGAGGGATAACTGGCGTTGTGTATTTGTCTTTAGATACAGACGGACTCTTAATGACGAGTTTTCTTAAGTTAAATTCTGTCAGTTCAATGGTTTTATTCCTACTTGTTTTTGGACAGAAAAGAGACCATCAGCCCTATTATGACGTCTTAAATCCATCATGTTTTCTGTGTCAGAGAGAGACGGAGTTACACAAGACGAATAGCACTATCTCTTTCCCTCACACGAATCATGATAGCATTGGCACTTCGTAATACGGCCACAGGTTCCTTGAAATAATCTAGTCAGCATATTGCTAATTCATCAAAGTAGTTTCATATTTTGATTACTAGTCTCATAAACTTTATATTGTAAATAAGGTATTTCAGTTTTATTCAAGAGCTTTTTCATCGTCTTTAGGCTTCATTTGCAAGTCTTAGCTGCCAAGAAGACAGTCGGATTGAAGATTTCAACGTCCCTAAACACATTTCCCATAGGAATCATGTCATGGTTGCCATCAGCTCATGGTGCCCGGCTCCAGAGAGCCTCGCTTGTCACCTGTCTATAACACAAACCACAAGCTTTCATATCAGCTGCCATTCGGTCCAATATTGACAAACAAATATCTATAAAAAGGTACGATCAGAGCGTAATTTTCGCCGCTCAAAATGAGTCACAGATTTCATGAGACGTAATTTCGGTAACTCATTTTACGCGGCGTATTTAACGCTTTTCTGGTCCTACCCTTATATTAAATTATGTATGTATGTTTTAAAGTTTATTTTTATTATATTTTTATGGTGTTTTTTTGAAAGCTTATGGGTTACAGCTATAGCATGGCGCTTATGTCGTTTCGCTAATCAATCAAATGGGTTTTCTCTCATTATTTTGTTTCGTAAGAAATCCTAATTACTAGTTGGCAACCCAAAGCTTTTAATTCATGTTTTTTTAGTTTAATTTTTATATAGTAACATTGTCGCTGTTAAATGATGTAACGTGAGATGTTTTGGTGATTTTCTGATCAATGTTTTAGGAATGGTATATTTTACGGAAATGGTTATTATTCTAATTTCACCTGTAGTTAATTCCAAAAGCCGAGGCAGACTATTGAGAGTATTCACAACAAGTGTATTAAAATGTGTTTATGTTCTGTAATATAAAAAGTTTAAATGTTATTCTTTGGTACCTACCTGGGCCAAGCCCGAGTTATACTATAACTATATTTGGAACGGCTTCCAGTCATACCGGATTCAGCTGAATACTAGTATTTAACGTGGAGCGGCTGCCTACCAAACCTCCACAACCCATTAACTGGGTAACACGGTGCTTCTTGGCATGACTGGAGTCAGATTTTCTGACTTCTGACAATCCGTAACGACTGCCAAAGATCTACAAATGACAGCCGGGACTAACGGCTTAACGTGCTTTCCGAGAGACGAAGGAAACTTGGTATGTTAAAACGGTCACCCATCCACAGACCAACCCCTGCAAGCGTTGCTTAACCTTGAAGATCAACCCGTGCGGCTGTTATTCGTTACACCAGCAGTGGAACAGTATAGAACAATAAATAATACGTAAATGTATACACTATTCCAGTTTGCAATACTGTTGTAACCTAAACCATAAGATCAGAAAATCACCATTCCCATTAAAAACCCAGTATCTAAAAGTACGTTTTGGACAGGTGATGGTGACCAACGTGACCTCTCTGCTGAAGACCGTGAAGGCAGTTGAGGATGAGCATACGAGAGGCACCAGGGCACTGGAATCTACTATTGAAGCTATCTCGCAGGAGATTGAGGTAAATAATAGGGATGTTGCCTGAGTAAAAAATATATGATTGTTTAGTCCGTCAGTTAGATTATAGAAAAATATTGGACATGTGTTTTTTCCTTTATCAAATCTATAAAAACTGACGAAGATAAAAAGCATCAAAGATCAGGAGTGGGAGCGTGTGACGTCACTGCCCGGTAAAAATTTGTTGCGAGTAGTGACGTTACATGAGTTTTCAACGCAATGTATCGTCTTCATTTTTTTGTTTATGTAAAAAAAGAAAAAATACGTGTCCAACATTTTTTGGAAATCTATCTGTCGGACTAATGAGATTTTTTTAGTTACTACCCTATTGAAATAAGTTCAACTTTGACCCAGTTATAGTGTTTTGAACTTTATTCGAAGCAGGTCAGTTACAACTTACAGCATATTATATTTTGTCCGTCCGTTGGATTTGAAAAAAAATATTGGACACGTATTTTTTGGTATTTCAAAATCGTTAAAAATTATAAAGATAATGCGCATCAAAGTTCAAGAGTGGGGGCTGGTGACGTCACGTCGTTGGTAAAAATTGTAGCACGTAGTAACGTCACGCGAGTTTTCAACGCACTGTATTGCCTTCATTTTTTGTTTACTTACGTGAAAAAGGAAAAAATACGTGCCCAATATTTTTTGGAAATATCGGATTAATTACATTTTTCAGTAAAATTCCCTTTTTCATAATAAGAATTTTATGGTATACAGGTGTGACGTTATGTTATAGCACAGTAACCGCGCATCTCCCCACAGGTCCTGATGTCCCCATCGGCCCCCAAGTCGGGCGCCTCCCCCGAGGAGCTGATCCGCGTCACCCGCCAGATGACAGTGGCCACCGCGCGCGCCGTGTCCGCCGGCAACGCCAACAAGCAGGACCAGCTCACTGCCGCCGCCAACCTGGGCAGGAAGACTGTGGTGGACCTGTTGCTGGTCTGCAAGGTATGTGTCTTCCGGTCGGCCGCCTCCGAGGAGCTGATCCGCGCCATATGCCACAATCACTCTTTACTGAAAGATTATTAAATTAAGAAGCTCCGACTTCGTTGGCCCCTTTCTTAGCTGTACACAGAAATGTTCGATTCGGAACACCTTCAATACTCACCCAAGATGTTCTTTAGGGAGCAGCACACTCGGCAGAGAGCCCAGAGCTGCAGGGCCGCACGCTGGAGGCCGGACGCGCGGCGGCGCAGGCCTACCGCGCGCTGCTGCAGGGCGTGCTGGCGGCGTGCGGCGGCGACGCCGGCGCCCGCCAGCTGCTGCCCGAGCTGTCCCGCCACGTGGCGCACACCACCGCCGACATCATCGCCATCGCCGAGCTGCTCAAAGGTCACCACTATTACTTAATTAATTATCAAAGGTGTAGGGAACTTTCTCTTCTACACTCGACTTACGGTCGAACCCAATAACCGATCTATCACATACTGGAGATAGAAAAACAAATGAAACAACAGAAAACCTATATAATTTTTATATTGTTTCGTTTGCTTAGCTATCTCCAGTATGTGATAGATCGGTTATTGGGTTCGGCCGTTAGTCGCTATGACAAGACAATGCCATCAATCATTTCAGCAGGAAAACGTCTACTACGTGGTTTCATACTAAAAGTTATTCATAATAACGAGTACAATCACCCCTTTTCAGCTAATATTACGTTAGACCATTACCTATTATATTATTGAGATTGATTTGTCTTAGAAAGCTAGTTAAGCTGTTATTCCTTGATGGCTGGATGGGTATTTGGAAATCTGACAACCAGTTATTGTCACGTTGTGTTCCCCTGCAGGCTCGGACTGGGTGGACCCGGACGACCCGACAGTGATCGCCGAGAACGAGCTGCTGGGCGCCGCCGCCTCCATCGACGCGGCGGCCAAGAAACTGGAGTCGCTCCGGCCTAGGAAGAGCGTCAAAGTGCAGGTTAGTAGGGGCCTTGTCATGTCTTGTGTAACTTGTTCTGTATTTATTGGTGTCCCACCGAAACTAGTTTTAGCGGCTGAAACCGAAACTTTATAAGATTTTTTTTTAATTCTACGTCATAACAATAAAGGTACAAAATAAAATTACTTTGCAAACAAGTCTTGACGCGACTCACGACAGTAAGCGCGGACGCGTCAAAGTGACAAATCCTCGCTCGCAGCTCCTCGCACCAAACATTTCCGAACGCAACGCGAAAGCTCCCGAATGTAGTTTCGGTTGTCCTCCGGCCAAAACCAAAACTAAGACGAAATCGATTGGACGCTAATATTTAGTAAAATAAAGAACGTGCCATCTAGTGTTGCAAATCTGAAACTATTACGTTGTAAATATGTGACCTGTGCTGCCACCTATACTTCCTGCACCCTCCGTTTGGAGGATCGTGCACGAAGTAGACTGTGCCATCTAGCGTTGCGAATTTGAAACTTATAAGTAAAATATACTTGACATCGACGCGTCTGTGCTGCCACCTATAGTTTCTGCACGTTCCCTATACTTGACTGTTGATTGAACGCTGTGACTATCACGTACGGTAGACGAGTCGACTGCGCCTTGAAACAATTCGCTCAATCTTACGAAGCGTCATAAAATCATATACATATAATATAAAATTATTTATTTCATCAATACTACTATTATTTATTTAATAGTACTATTTTAAATATGTGTCTTCCTTACGTGGTAAGCCTTTGTGTGTATTTCGATATATATTAATATACAGTATGTTAACTCTCACAGGTAAATATACAGTACAGTACAGTACAGTATATTAACAGAGGTTAATATACTGTATATTAACATACAGTATATAAGTGATACCATAGTAAAAATTCAGAAAAAATCTAAGTCACTTATATAGATGTATATCAAGTTTGTCTGTGTGTATGTTTCGAATTGTACACTGTTCTTCATAAATACTTAAATAACTTCTGAATTGACAACCCATCAAAATGTCGACAAAGAAGAACTCGCCAGGAGCGGCATACCTACGAGAAGCCTACCGCGTGTCGTTGAGATATGTTTGATATTCTTGGTTGTATCGTAAGCGTCACCCAGGAATCAAACATATTACACATCGATGCCGGTACTAACTACTGAACTGCGGCGACCGAAGATTATCAACATCGATGATTTGTCTCTAAAAGCACTTTTTGAATTTTGTGTATAATGTGTGTACCTGCTTTATGAATCAGTATTGTTCTTCTAGTATGTTATGTATTGTTTTATGTATGTGGTTGCTGTGTTATTCTGTAAATGACTCACGATTAAAACTCTAATTTGGACATGAAGTGAGCTACAATAGGGTAGTTAACTAAAAAAAATCTGATTAGTCCGTCGGATAGATTTCCAAAAAAATATTGGACACGTAATTTTTCTTTTTTCACATAAACAAAAAATGAAGACGATACAGTGCGTAAAAAACTCGTGTGACGTCACTACTCGCTACAATTTTTACCGGGCCGTGACGTCACACGCTCCCACTCCTGATCTTTGATGCTTTTTATCTTACTCAGTATTTATAGATTTGATAAAGGAAAAAATACGTGTCCAATATTTTTCTATAATCTAACTGACAGACTAAACATAACCATATATTTTTTACTCAGGCAACATCCCTATCCCAGCATGGCGATAAATAGCTCAGTTCATGCTCACTTTACCTATATTTTCATAATAGACCAAAGTTTCTGGCTAAATCTGATTAATACATTCAAATGAGTAGTAGGTTGGCATAAAATAATTACAAATAATTTTAACAGTAGATACTGTAGCTGACTACTGATTCTTGTGTACGTCACTGGAAATTTGCAAAAGCCGTAAGATTGTAAAATGTCGCGTCAAATTGTAAACTATTTTTTTTTAATACGACTCGTATATTGGAAACTGTTAAATTTGATTTTTTCCTTAATATGTCGAGAAATTATAATCTAATAAAGATTTATTTCAATTTTACGAAGTCTGCCATTTGCTGGTGACATGTACAATAAAAAACTTTTTACAAAAAAATACAACCGACTTTTACACAAAAAATCAAAAAAGTGCAAAATAACTTTAATTTCGGAACTCGGTGTTTGTGGTTGCTTTTTCGTTTTTTGAACACCGACTTCCGAAATTAAAGTTATTTTGCACTTTTTTGATTTTTTGTGTAAAAGTCGGTTGTATTTTTTTGTAAAAAGTTTTTTATTTTTCACTTTTTAGTGGTACCTACATCCCCTCCCCTCCCCCACCTAAACGAACCAATCACATTGGTGTAAAAAAAACGTACTGCTCCTTTGCAGAGTAAACTAAGAGGTCGTCAATGTAGATATTTTTTTTAGATTTTTCGAAAACCGCTTGGTCGATTTCGATAAAATTTTCATGGGACCATTTGGGAAGTATACCCTTTTTTCAAATCGGTTGACAAGCGACGGAGTAATGCGCGAACAAACATTAAAAAAAAATACAAACAACCGAATTGAGAACCTCCTCCTTTTTTAGAAGTCGGTTAAAAATTTATAAACTAAAATCATATTTAGCCAGTGACATTAAATGTTTGTATGTCATGACATGTTTTTATTCTGTGTCTTCTACAGGGTGTCCTGTAATTAATGGATAACCTTGAAATGGGCTTATAGTAGAACTTTTGGTAATTCAGAAAAAGTACGAAAAAATAATGTAGTTCATTTTGACCTGACCTCCGAGTTTCAGTTTGTTTAAATAAACTATTTTTATTAATCATCAATGCCTCATGTGTTTTTATAATTTTTAAGGGCTTATATATTATCCACTAACTACCGGACACCCTGTATATGTATTTGTCTCTTATATCTCTCTCGCACAGTACCTGCAATGTTAATTCCGGTATTTAAAGAAACGTTCGCATTCACAAACTGTCAAAAGCATATATTGTAATAGCTGACACGCGCAAAACTTCGTTTGTGTCACATTTTCCATGACTGCTCCACTCCTATAAGTCTTAGCGTGATGATATATAGCCTATAGCCTTCCTCGGTAAATGGGCTATCTAACACTGATTTTTTTTTTAAATGGGACTAGTAGTTCTTGAGATTAGCGCGTTCAAGCAAACAAACAAAGTCTTCAGCATTGAAATATATTGCATAAGCATAATCAGCCTTTTAACGTCCCCACTGCTGGGACACAGGCCTCCTCTCTAGGAGAGGGAATGGGCCGTAATCCAGCACGCGGGCCCAGTGCGGGTTGCTGAATGTCACATGTCTTCGAATTTTGGGTTCTAGGACATGCCGGTTTCCTCACGATGTTTTCCTTCACCATTTTGAGAGCAGTGGTGAAGGAATGAATGAAATATGAAGATTACTGTAGATTTCTACAATTTGACAAGTTTTTGTCATTTTTTTGTCGCTAACTGATATTGTGACTTGCATAATCAGCCTTTTAACGTCCCCACTGCTGGGACACAGGCCTCCACTCTAGGAGAGGGAATGGGCCGTAATCCACCACGCGGGCCCAGTGCGGGTTGGTATTGTGACTTGAATGTACGGGAATTAGCCTTCTGTACAGCCTGTATGTCAGTGTTAATAACTCCACGCTTTCAATCTATGTCACTCTTTGCTTAATAGGGATGTTTCCTGAGTAAAAAATATATGATTATGTTTAGTCCGTCAGTTAGATTATAGAAGAATATTGGACACGTATTTTTTCCTTTATCAAATCTATAAAAACTGACGAAGATACAAAGCATCAAAGATCAGGAGTGGGGGCTTGTGACGTTACGGCTCGGTAAAAATTGTAGCGAGTAGTGACGTCACACGAGTTTTCAACGCACTGTATCGTCTTCATTTTTTGTTTACGTGAAAAAAGAAAAAATACGTGTCCAATATTTTTTGGAAATCTATCCGACGGACTAATTAGATTTTTTTAGTCAACTACCCTATTTTCTTCTTAATTCTTAATTCTTTATTGTACACCAAAATAATTTATATTATATACATTGATAAATTGCATGTACAAAGGCGAACTTAACTCAAAATTGAGTTTTCTTCCAGCAAACCTTTGAGTGATAGAGAAAGATCAGCATAGAGGGTAGGATCCAGTGTACTAGATAATATGGATCTATATATTTACATACATAAATACAAATATATATACATCTCATCTTTCTTCTTTCATTTGAAAATTTCAAATTGTTAATGACCAGGGTAACATAAATATGAGGCGTACGATGAAACGTAAACAACAAGAAAACGAGCTTTGTAATTTTATGCAAGAGGTACGCGATTCTTTCGCGAAGTTCTCTGTAGAACATAATTTGAAATTACAAAGTTTAGAATCGTCATTAGCTGAAATAAAAATCCAGAATAATAGTATCACTACGTCAATGCAGGCATTATCATCCAACTACGACGTGATACTTAAAGAATTAGAAAGCTTCAAGTCGGAACGAAAGGAACACTTGGCTTATATTAACTCCTTGGAAAATAAAATAGAAAACCTTGAAAAACAGTCCTGCTCGACTAAGATAGAATTGAGAAACATTCCAAAATTACGAAACGAGTCGAAAGTTGATCTATGTAATGTTGTGAAAAAAATCGGAAATGTTCTCAATCATCAATTACAAATCTCGGACATTAAAGACATTTACCGTCCATTTGCGAAGCCGAACGTACTGAAGCCGATAGTCGTGGAATTCAACTCGGCTCTCATAAAAGAAAGTGTCCTCAACAGGGTAAAAAACCTAACACTGACAGAGAAGATCGAGAAGTTAAATACTCGCATAGTCGACCTTGATAACCCCCCAAAACCGATCTTTATATCAGACTGTTTAACACCTAAGGGTAGGCGACTATATTTCTTGTCCCGTGATTTTGCTACTACATATAAATACACCTACTGCTGGACTTCCTACGGAAAAATTTATCTACGAAAAAAGGAGGGTATGCCGCACATCCGTATTAACGAAGAGCAGGACCTCACTAAGCTCAAGGTGGAACAGAAGGACACAGTATGACTATCCCTATGTTATTATATTCACCCTGATTCATCTCAATCTTTATGTCCTCTTTTATTATACCAAGGTTTTTTATTATTGCATGTTAATTACTTAGAAAATACTTTTTATTTTACGTATACTGTAGTTAATTTCACTCTCAAACACTCTACACTAATACTTAGCTTAAGCTACTTCAAACATAGCCTAATCTATAAAACACGTACTATTATAACTTTTATACATAATCCTACTTTAAGGCCTATAATTCATAAATTGCATATAATTACATCCTGTTTGAAAACTTATAGCAATAACGCTGTAATTTGTCTTAAGCGCCTACTAAATAACGTTGTCAAATTCCTTTTCTACAAATATATTATGTTCCATTTAAAAGATCCTCTGCCTACTCGTATTGTCAAAAATGGTTGATATTTCTATGGAAATTGATGAAATATCTGTGTCAAAGTCAGTTATGTGCCATGTTGAAGATTGTAAAAGTTTGATTCCTTGCCCGAATGACTGTTTAACTCTTGTTACCCAAAATATTCGCAGTTTGTCTCGAAATTTTGATGCATTTACGGTATTTTTGTCCAGATTGGGCTTCGACTGTGACATCATTATTCTGACAGAGTGCTGGTTATCTTGTAACCCTGTATTACCGAATCTGGATGGATATAACCGTTTCTCTTCAAATATTTTATCAAACCAAAATGATGGAGTTACAATTTTCCATAAAATAAGTCTCCATGCTATTTGCGAGGAACCACCATGCCAAGACTGTAATTGCCTCGTCCTCAAAATAGGTACCGAAATTGCAATAGTGGCAATTTATAGATCCCCAGCTAACCGGAACACAGACGGTTTTCTTTCATCACTCAACAATATCTTAACAAGTCTCAGTAACTTCAAAAATATCTCAGTAATTGGAGATATTAACATAAACATCTGCCCTGAAGACCGAGGACTTAAATCCCTAGAGTACTTAAATCTTTGCGCTTTCCATGGTGTCCTACCTGCCCATACCATACCCACGAGAAACGCCAAAACGTGCCTTGATCACGTGATGCTTAAAGCACAATTTCCAGCGCTCACTGCTGTTTTGCATTCAACAATCACTGATCACCAGGCAGTTTTACTTTGTCTTCATCGTAAACAAGCCCGAACATTTTCCCACATTTCCATCAACAAAGTAAATGTTGAACAATTAAATTCAAATTTATCTCAAATTAATTGGCAACCAATCTACAACATATCTGAAGCAAATATTGCTATGGAATTTTTCGTTACAACTATTCAGCGTGAAATTGCAGCTAACACTATCGTCCTAAAATTATCGAAACGTAATAAAATTATTAAGCCATGGATAACCCTGGGACTGATACGTTGCATAAGACATCGGGATAAATTACATAAACGGCTAAGAAAGTCACCTGAAAACAACATGCTTAAAATTATCTACACTAGGTACCGAAATTTCTGCAACCGTCTATTACAGAAAGTTAAAACACTGTATGAAAAGAACCTAATAAAAACTGCGGGCAAAAATAACAAAAAAATATGGGATGCAATCAAAACTATTACCAACACTAAAAAGACTAAAAATAGCGCGGCAGAATTAATTGATGAATCCAATGCAAGAGAGTCGGTAGGAAAAGTCAACGAATTCTTTGTCAGTATAGGCAAAGAATTGGCTGGTAGTACTACGAACTGTGGAAATCCGGAGCACTATCAGTTTGAAACCGAAAACGCTATCCCCTGTTTAAAATCTTTAGTTTTATTGGACACAGACGAGGCAGAGGTAGAGAGTTTAATCATGGGTCTAAAAAACTACAGTTCCGTTGGTTGGGACTCTATACCAAATAGCCTCCTTAAAAACAATAGACACTTATTTGTGCCCCTTTTAACACATATTTTTAATAGATGTCTATCACAAGGTGTCTTCCCCACAGTCTTGAAGAAGTCAGTGGTCAACCCGATATATAAATCTGGAGATAAAAACCATGTCACCAACTATAGACCCATTTCTATTTTGCCCTCTGTGTCCAAGCTCCTAGAACGCATCCTCAATAAAAGACTCACAAGTTATCTAGAAAAAAATAACCTACTTTCTAATAGTCAATTTGGCTTCCGGGCTAGCAAGTCAACAAGTGATGCGGCTCACGAGCTTGTTGATTATGTGGTAGGCAATTTGGATGCGGGCAAAAAGACTGTGGGCATATTTCTGGATTTGGCTAAAGCCTTTGACACGGTCTCTATCCCATTGCTCTTAGAGAAACTGGAACGAATAGGGGTTAGAGGAGTCCAACACAAAATATTTAAAGAATACCTTTCTAACCGTACACAATGTGTAAAAATAAATTAATTTATTAGCAGTGACCTTCCTGTCTCTTTTGGTGTCCCTCAAGGAAGCATTTTGGGTCCTAGTCTCTTTCTTGTCTATTTAAATGAACTCTGTGAGCTAAATCTTGCTGGAGGTAAAATAATATCATATGCAGATGATACGGTGCTTCTGTTTTCTGCTGATTCTTGGGAGGATGTGTTTAAGAACGCGCAGCATGGATTTAACATAGTAAGCCACTGGCTGCAGAAGAATATCCTTACTCTTAATGCAGGCAAAACTCAATATCTCACCTTCTCTATGCGAAACCGCAATCCCCGTCCTTTATCTCTCTCCATAATAGCACACAACTGCTGTAATAACCTAACTTGTTCTTGCCCTGACCTAATCCAAGCAGACAAGGTAAAATATTTGGGAATAATTATAGATAATAACTTATCTTTTCGAGCACATGTAGACATGGTTGCTTCTAGGGTAAGAAAACTAATATTCGTTTTCAAAAACTTAAAAAAATCTGCTGATCCTAAATTAATTAAGCAAGTTTATCTAGCACTAGGTCAATCAATACTGCAGTATTGTATATCTGTGTGGGGAGGCACGTCCAAAACTATACTCGAACCGCTAGAAGTTGCACAAAGGGCATTACTTAAAGTTAGCACTTCCCGGCCCTACTTGTTCCCGACATACCTACTGTACCAATCATGTGAGGTCCTCACTGTTCGACAGCTCTTTGTCTTGCACGCAGTTTTGAGACACCATCGTAGCACTAAGTATGACAAGTCTTCTTATCTTTCAAATCGGAGACGAAAGGTAATCACATACAATGATTTGCCGACCTTCAAACACCCATACGTTCGAAAACACTATTGTTTCTTAGGCCCTTTTCTCTATGAAAGATTAAATACACTAGTTGACATGTACCCCTTAAATATAAACCAATGTAAACTTACAGTAGTTGACTATGTTCGTAAGCTAAATTACACTGCGACTGAAACCCTGTTGTCCATAGTTAAGTAGCCTATAACAAAACTCACCCTCCTACACACATCCACTCATTTACACTCGACACACCGGAGGACATCACTACAACTAATTAAGATTTTTCTCCTAAATATGTAAATTTTACTCAAATAATATTTTATAACAGTGTATAAAGGTCTACCTAAATTTATTTCCAAATGTCACCTAAATAAGGGAAGAGCGCTGATGTCTGAAATACAGATATTTTATATCTAGTTCAGACACAGATGTCTTATATCTGAATATAGAATTAAGTGTATCGTAGTCTGTATACTCGTATCATCCATGTAATGTAAATGTTTGTATGTTTTAGAACAAATAAATAAATAAAAATAAAAATAAATTTGTATCACCACCTCATCATCTCAACCCTTCGCTCCACTTGTCTCCAGGAGGCGGATGAGAGCTTGAACTTCGACGAGATGATCCTGGAAGCTGCCAAGTCCATCATCACGGCCACATCAGCTCTCGTTAGGGCTGCGTCTGCTGCACAGAGGGAGCTTATTGATCAGGTAATGTACGGTTTACATATCGTCGGCAAAACCATTCTTTTTTTGCTGTAGGCTAAAACATTCTTGAAAAGCAATGCCAATTTCACTGAATAGTTTCAAAATCGTAAGATTTATGTTATTGTTACCGTTTACAATTAAATTACAGCTGTTCTAAAGTTAGACTAGGCTCCAGATTTTTTCGGGATGGTTGCGCACGTTCCCACTATCCCCGGCGTTGGTGGGGATATGGAACACCGGGGTGGTTTTAGTCAGTTAGTCTAACAAAACCCTCCTCCCGCCCCAGGGCCAATTCTTCCAGAATTTTGAAATTCAGGCAGGTTTCTTAAAATCAAACTTGACTTAAAATTTTCTTGCAGCATGGGTTGTACATTCCATGGACTATACCACCCATATAAAACTGTAAATATGCTCCAGTACATACTGTACAAATACGTTCTTCCAACTCAACAGACAAACACAGACGTGTTCTGCGAAGTTTATTGCGCTACTTCTCAGCTAAATTACTAGGAAGTAGAAACTGGCGGCGGGGCGTCGTTTTGGGAATCTTTTTGTAAACGATGACTTTCTAAAAGTGCTGGCACTCAGCCCAATTTGGATAGATGACTTTTGATTTGTTTTTTTGCATGTTCTGTAATTGTACCTTACTTGTTCCCAGGGTAAGGTAGCCCGTCGGCCCACTTCATCATCAGACGACGGACAGTGGTCCGAGGGCCTGATCTCCGCAGCCAGGCTGGTGGCGGCTGCAGCACACTCCCTAGTGGAAGCTGCTAACGCGTTAGTCCAGGGTGCAGGGTCTGAGGAGCGACTGATCTCCAGCGCGAGGCAGGTGGCTTCTTCCACTGCACAGCTGCTCGTGGCTTGCAAGGTACTTATAGTAGCAAGATTGATGTGACTCTCTGTAGTATTGTAACGCCAAAGCAGGTCCTCAAGTCTGCTATTACAATAGTGTCTCTCATTGATTTCATAATGGTTGATTTTGACAAGTTTGCTAATCTACTAATATAAAAGCGTCACTATGACTTTCCAATGGTCAACCACTGACACTCCATTGAAAGAAATGGCATAGAATGGTAATCTCGTACATAATGACAAATTAACTACAGACGTATGCGGTAATCTGGTAACATTTTGACAGTTCCTTTGATCAGTGACCTACCATTAGAACGTCACTGTGCAGTCATTACTTTTAATAGCTCGGTTATCTAAAAGTATTACGAGACCATTGACTGACCAATAATCAACCATTCTGACGAACTTTTAGCAAAATGACAATGGGATCGTGTTGGAATGACAAATTTATAAAAATAGCAGACTTAGGCCCCAGCAGCCCTACCATGACGTCTTAAATCCATCATGATTTCTGTGTCAGAGAGAGACGGAGTTAACAAGACGAATAGCACTATCCCTTTCCCTCACACGAATCATGATAGCATTGGCACTTCGTAATACGGCCACTGATGAACCGATTTTTCAATATCTCTCTCTCTCCCCAGGTGAAAGCCGATCCCTCATCGGAATCCACTCGGCGCCTGCAGTCGGCTGGCGCTGAAGTGATCCGGTCTACCGACAACCTGGTGCGCGCCGCGCGGGACGCCATACAGACGGAGGAAGAACGCAGCCTCGTGCTGAACAGGCGCATGGTGGGCGGCATCGCGCAGGAGATCGACGCTAGGTAAGCTTCCGATGCTAAGTCAAAGTCTAAACGTTTATTTCACGAACAAATAACACAACCACAACAACAACACAACTTACAACAACAACACAACAACACACAACAACAACACAACTTACAACAACAACACACAACTTACAACAACAAAACAACAACAACACAGCACAACACAACATCAACACAAACAACAACGTCACAACAACAACACCAATAACAACGACAACTTTATTTGTTCTTGAACAAATAAATATTGTTTGTTTGTTGTTGTTGTTTGTTCAATTAGGCCATTAACGGCACTTTTGAACGTCATCAATAAAAATTATCATAATTAAGTGACTAGCGTCCATTCGCAAAGGTAGATTCTTATGGAGAAGAACGGACAAGAAACTTCATAGTTACTCTTTTCAAACCAATGTTTTACAATATTTGGTATACAAAATATACTTCATATATGTGAGGATGATGCACCAAGTATACTAATTATAGAACAAAGTATTACCAGCAGAGGTAAACTTCTAAATATCTCATGCTCATGGTACTCACATATTTACAAATATTGAAATAATAAAAAGAAAAAAAAAAGTACAAGACACAAAAAATGCCTTCGTAACTCCTCGGCTATCTTCGTAAACCTATACAGTGTGTTAAATAACAGAGGGCGTTCCCTTAAACTCGTTAATCTATATCATTAATAGATTAAAATAAAAATATCAGCGTAGAAAAGTAAGCATAAAATATTATTTGACAATAAATTCGAAACTCCAGTTTAAAATCAAAATAGTAGCGCGGAATAGTACTCGTAGCAATACCCAAACCGGCAAGTACGCGTGTACGAAGTGTTTCTTTAACGTATCAATTTAACATTTTTAGTGAATATTTTAATATAAAAAAAAAAACATTTTGTTTTCGAATGGTAATACTTTTATCATATATGGATGCTATACTATTGCGGGTTAACGGGAACGCCCTCTGTTAATTAACATCACTACATAGTAAAAACAAAATCGCTGTCCGCCGTCTGTCCCTATGTATGCTTAGATCTTTAAAACTACGCAACGGATTTTGATGCGGTTTTTTTTTAATAGATAGACTGATTCTTAAGGAAGGTTTATATGTATAATACATGCATATTATAGTAGGGGAAACATTAATATCTAC
This sequence comes from Hecatera dysodea, assembly GCA_905332915.2. Taxonomy (NCBI): domain Eukaryota; kingdom Metazoa; phylum Arthropoda; class Insecta; order Lepidoptera; family Noctuidae; genus Hecatera; species Hecatera dysodea. The sequence goes on along the minus strand of HG995314.1, from coordinate 11,536,000 downwards.
ATTGCACCCGTGCGAAGCCGGGGCGGGTTGCTAGTAATGTATATTAACTACAGAAAATAAAATAAAAAAATCACTTTCTCCCCAGATCCGAAGTCCTTCGCATAGAGAAAGAGTTAGAAGAAGCTCGAGGCCGCTTGACTGCCATCAGACAAGCCAAGTACAAGATACGAGCTGGAGAGACGTCGGGAGACGACACCGACACCGACGTGCAGCTCGGCTACCACAGCGACGCCTCGCAGCATCGGTGAGTAGCATCCTCACTCAGGCTCGCGGAACTGCTCTGTGGCCGTGTTACGAACTGCCAATGCCATCATGATTCGTGTGAGGGAAAGAGATAGTGCTATTCGTCTTGTGTAACTCCGTCTCTCTCTGACACAGGAATCATGATGGATTTAAGACGTCATAATAGGTCGCCTGGTCGTAACTAGTACAGCGACCGTATTACGAAGTGCCAATGCTATAATGATTCGTGTGAGGGAAAGAGATAGTGCTATTCGTCTTGTGTAACTCCGTCTCTCTCTGACACAGAATTCATGATGGATTTAAGACTTCATAATAGGGCTGCTGGCCCTGGTTCGCTAAACGTCGCTGCGCTTTCCATAATCGCTGTGTTTTAGTACACTTATATTTTAGCTATGTGAATTATAACACTTAGCGTGTTTATATGGATCTTCCGATGTATGAACGTCACATAACTAATAATAATAAATAAATAAATAATAATAAATATCTTGGGACAACTCACACACGGCTATCTGATCCCAAGCTAAGCAGAGCTTGTGTTATGGTAACCAGACAACTGATATACATACTTATATAATTTATAAATACATACATATTATAGATAAATCACACCCAGACACAGAACAAACAATCATGCTCATCACACAAAGTTTGTCCTGGGTGGGAATCGAACCCACGACCTCCGGCTTAGCAGTCAGGGCCGCTAACCACTGGACCAACAGGCCAACGCACAACTGGACAACTACATTCGTAACTCTTTAAATATTGCATTTATCATATAGCTATATCATACAGTATATGTGCCTATTGGAAAAATGACTAAAATTGCATAAAAGGCCGAAAATAACTAAATAACACATAGCGACTTTTGCATGCGCAACAACGAAAAGGTATCTAAAGGAACACGGGTGGATTTAGTCAGTAAAAACCCTTTTTTTTTGGATTGGAAGTCATCAAATGACTTCTCCCGCTCTGGGCGGAGCGGAAGGGAGTGTCAGACTCTTACTGACTAAAACCCATTCGTGATCCTTCTTGTGCCCTTTGCGGTCCAGGGCCGCGGTGACTCTTTCTAACAAATTCCGCAACCCTAGCAGGAAATCAGTAAAACCCTGACACTCCTTCTTATATGCGGAAGCGATGCGCTACCATGTTGGCGCGCCTGCGTTCCTCCTCCAATGGCATCCTGAATGTGTTTTCAGATAGGTGGGACTCTCCGCTCATACGAAGGTGGATAAGTGTCCAGATCACTTATCCAAATAAACCAATGAACCATTAAACTTTTCGTACAATGGTTCATTGTTTGTTTATTATGATAATTTAATTTAATACTAACATTAGGTTAAGTTGTACTACTACTAACACATATGGATGTTTATCTGAAATAAAATATTTGAATTGAATTGAATATATGCCAGGAGCAGGAAAGAATGAATGATTTCCCACCCAGTAAAAAAGCACCAGCATTTATCGTAGTCTGTTCCCAGCTGTGTGGCTTCCAGTCTAACTGGACGCAGCTGGGTGCCAGTATGTTAGAAATGTGGAGATCCGTCCACAATCTAGAAAAACCAGGCCTTGGCTAGTCTCTGAGTCCGTAACAACTGCCAAAGATCTACAAATAATAGCCTAAACCCATGGCCTTACGTGCTTTCCGAGGCGCGAAGGATAGAATATACTTCGAGTCTCGGTATAATAGGGTATTTTACTGAAAAAATCTAAAAAGTTCATCTGATAGATTTCCAAAAAATATTCTACACGTATTTTTTCTCTTTTCACGTAAACAAAAAATGGAGACGATACAGTGCGTTCAAAACTCGCGTGGCGTCACTACGTACTACCATTTTTACCAGCAACATGACGTCACCAGCCCCCACTCTTAATCTTTGATGCGGTTTATCTTTATAATTATTTTACGTTTTGGAATGACAAAAAAATATGTTTCCAATATTTTTTGATAACCAAAAAGGGAATTATTATTTTTGTAACTAGTAAAATACCCAATTCTAACAGATAATCATACATACATGAGGCCACCTCTGGATTCTAAATGCAAAACTTCCGCTGCATCTCCGAAATTCAGACTAGAATTATTCATTATCCCGAGAGTATGTTCCATTAGCAGTTATGTAGGTATTGACATTTCTTGAAAACCTAAATGATCCACTTTTTTCTACAGATTCAAAACCCCTAACAGCAGTTTCGCGAACACAACGTACAGTCCGAACAGCACATTCTCGCCGCACACGGCACACAACACGACCAACATCAGCTCGCACATTTCGCACCTCAGCCAGTCGGTCCACGGAACACCCGGCCAGACCGCGAAGAGCCCGGTGTCTCCGGGCTACGGGTACTCCACGCCCAAGAGCCCTACTGTACCCTCGAGGCCGGAGAACTTCAGCCTGAACCAGTCGACTTTGAACCAATCTTCTCTAAACCAGTCCTCGTACAGCCAGAATTCTAATTACAACCAGCTTAGAGAAGAGAAACAGTACACGGTTCAGAGTCCAACGTTTTCAAGTTTTAGACCTCAGGAGGAACCGAAGCAGAATTATGAAGGATTTACTACACGGTAAGTTTTTTATGGTGGCATTTTGAAGAAAATTTTTGGTGGTGAAACTTTTAATGGGAGAGATTTTTTGAGGCTCGTTCAGACCATCTTAATGTTGTCTGGTAGATATTATTGTCAGTACCATTGGACCCATAGAGATTAGTTTTTGAAAAAAGAGTTTATTAACTTTTTTTGATGTGATATAGTAGAATAAGAAGACTCGCACAAAAAATATAACAAAAAAAAAATACTGCGAGGCCAAAAAGGTCCCTATCTCAGCATATGCTGCGATATTTAAAAATAAAACATATCTTTAGTACTAGTTTTTTTTTTTTAACAAACTTAATATGACATAAAATACTGGACTTATTCCAACTGAGTTTCACCGCCAAAATCAACTTTCATAATTTATTAAAAGACGAAAAATTCTTACATTATTTTTTCCAAATTACTAACTCAAAACCTTTGCTTTTCACGCTACCATCGGAAACAGATAATTATTAAACTATTTAATACTTTTATATACAAAATACTACTGTTTTCAAGTGCCTTCACGACTTATGATATGTGCCTGCATTTATATATTATAGTTTATAAGATTATCAACACAAATATACAAACACTCTGGATGCCATACTCAAGGTTAGAATTATTATTTTTGATATAGACATTACTTTTACCGGTTATTCTGCGATTTTACCGCATAAAAGTTCGAAATAACTAGATAAAATAAAAATGTCAGTAATTCGCTGAAAAACCGGTAAAAGTATTAGTAGTTACATATTATTGCAGTATTAAAAGCAGAATTTAAATTGGCTTTTTGATGGTTTTCATATATTTTAGGAAAAAGCCAAAACTACACTATTCAATACTGTCTTCATTTCATACTTGTGAACAGTGAAATAAATGTAAAATCTAATTTAACCGTAACAAAATTAAGCTTAATTAAGCCCAGTTTCTAGAACGAATATTGACACAAAATTGACAATGCCAAGCGTCCATTAGAAGTTGTGATTGGTTTAAAGAAATTTCAACAGCCAATAGGGTATTTTACTGAAAGAATCGAATGAGTCCGTCAGATAGATTTCCAAAAATATTAAATACGTTTTTTTTCCACTTAAACAAAGCATGAAAGCGATAGAGTTCGTTGAAAACTCTCGTGACGTCACTACGTGCTATAATTTTTACCAGCGACGTGACGTCACCAGCCCCCGCTCTTGAGCCTTAATGCGCTTTATCTTTATAATTTTTTTACTATATGAAATCACAAAAACTACGTGTCCAATATTTTTTTGAATAACCTACGGACGGACTGAATAGAATTATGATATCTAGTAAATTACCCAATTTTATCAAATGAATTTCGTATGCATTATACTGTAGCTAATCGGCAATGTCATTCTATTTTCACCCGACTGCTCCAGAAGGAGGGTTATGTGTTTTGTTATTGCTGATAGGCTCACGTCTGACCACAATCTCACCTGATGGTCGACGATGATATGGTCGACGATGGAGCACGCTTGTCTAGAAGTAACCTGTTCACTGTTGACTTAAAGACTTCTTTTCTTTCTATAAACTGGGTGTCAGTATCAGCATTATTTTTTTAACATTTATTTTACTGTCGTACACATTTATATACTTCATGCATGTCTTCTCGCCTCACACAATGTTTACTCAGCAAAATTGAGAATAGCTTTTGATATATTTGTTAGAAAATAAAACCACATTAGAATGTTTAATTCTTTTAGCTCGCTTACTAAGAGATATATATTTTAGTCTAATTGTTAGTAAGAGAGACTAAACTATGGTTAGTGTTGATAGTGACCGGGTAATATACAAATTAAATAATCACTCGAGTTTTTTTATTTAGCTAAATAATTTTAGGAGACCTCTCTACACTAGAGCCTCTAGCGATAAATTCAACCGCGTTACTACTTATTTTCTTTATTTATTACTTATTTTCAAGAGTGTCGAACAATTGTCCCTGATTACTTTGCCCTAATTAAATATACTCAGTACAACTTTACCCAGCCAGTATCAACACTGCCCAACAACTTTATCCATACTATTTCACTCAACATGCACCACAGACTGGTCTAGCTTGAACTCTGTTTATCCTAGCTTTGAACCTAGTCTAATGCCTAGATTAATGCTTAGTTTCCTAGATCTAGATATATGCCTTAAAGTCTCAAGTGCGTTTCATTGCAGAGTCTCTTCACATGACAGAACGATGAATCAAGAGTAAGTTTTAATCGAAAAACATAGCTTTTACATACATTTATGCATATATTGTAGTTGATTTTTGTGTTTTTATGTGGCAATGTGGATTGAGATAGGTTTAGCCGACTGCCCCGGAAGAAGGTTTATGTTTTCTATAGATTCTATAGTTGAAACTTAAAGAATAGCAAATACTTGATAAAATACAATATCGTTGACTAGCTGCTGCCCGCGACTTCGTCCCCGTGGAATCCCCGATTTTAAAACATTCTTCATCGCTGCTCCGCTCCTATTGGTCTTAGCGTGATGATATATAGCCTATAGCCTTCCTCGATAAATGGGCTATCTAAAACTGAAAGATTTTTTCAAATCGGACCAGTAGTTCTTGGGATTAGCGCGTTCAAACAAACAAACAAACAAACTCTTCAGCTTTATAATATTAGTATAGATTTATTTCTCGACTTACTCCTTCTAAACCACGCAACAGATTTTGATACAGTTTTCAATAATCGAAAGAGCGATAAGATAAGCTAGGAAGGTTCCGTGCGAAACGGGGCGGCATTAGTGTAACGTAAGTTAAATGTTTAGGTACGAAGTAATATGGCTTCAGCCTTATAACCTACTAGCAGCGCCCCGCGGTTTCACCCGCGTTGTCCCGTTCCCGTGGCAATACGGGGATAAAATATAGCCTGTGATACTCCACAATAACGTAGCTTTCTAATGGTGAAATAATTTTGAAAATCGGTTCAGTAGATCCAGAAATTACTCCTTACAACGTCACAAACTCACAAACGTTACCTCTTTATAATCTAAATATATATAACTCAAAAGTGACTGACTGACTGACATAGTGATCTATCAACGCACAGCCCAAACCACTGAACGGATCTGGCTGAAATTTGGCATGCAGATAGATGTTATGACGTAGGCATACGCTAAGAAAGGATTTTGATTAATTCTACCCCCAAGGGGATAAAATAGGGGATGAAATTTTGTATGGAACGCGAGCGAAGCCGCGGGCAAAAGCTAGTATTATCATAGAAGAAGTCGGGCTCTAGACAGCTACTGAAATATTCTTAATGGAAAAACATATAGCAATTGGTCCCGACCTAAGAAATAGTATTTATCTTGGACACCAATTAATGGTGCTAACGATATCCCCACGAAGCGGTCTTCGTTCACATTGCCAAAAAGTAATATAAAATTCAACTATAATATTATGTAAATAAAAACAAACAAACAGAATGTAAATACGTTTTTGTGAGCGTCCACAAGCTTGAACTCCGCTTTGCTATATGCTAGGAAAGTTTTGCTGCCACGTTATGTATAATCGCTTCATTTATATTTATTATACAAGACAAAAACAAACTTTATAGTCCTGTAGTAGGAATTTCTCCTGTACGACAAATTCGGAACAACTATTTGTAAAATATAACTACAAATATTTGTTTGGTACGGGATCTGAGATATCAAAATTTGTACACGTCGACCGTCGTTCTTTGAAAGTCAATACAGATTTAATAGAGATGATTCCTGGTTTAAAAAAAAAAACATCTATTTAGTCCGTCAGACAGATTATCAAAAAATATTGGAACTATATTTTTTTCTCATTAAAAAATTTCAAACATAAAACGCAAAGTTCAGGAGTGGCGGCTTGTTACGTCACTTCTAATCAAAAAGTTGTACTTACGTAGACGTGAAATCACACAAAATTTCAACACACTGTATCGTCTTCATTTTTGAAGTGAAACTTAAGAAGAACTTAATTTAAGAAGAAAAACTTTCAAATCACAACGATGCTAAAGAAGTCTTTAAAAGAAGAAGAAAAAAAAAGAAGAATAAGAAGTCTTTTAAAGAAGTCTTTAGCATCGTTGTGATTTGAAAGTTTATGAAACGATAAAGCGACAGTAAAAAGAGACAGACACATAAATTCATGTGTCTCTCTTTTTACTGTCGCTTCGTCACATTATCTTGAAGCCAAAATTTTGAAAATTTCACTTTTACCACGTGTGAATTGCACACATGTATTTCTTTTATGTTAGAAAAGAAAATATACGATTCATTTTTTTTTTGTTAGTCATTGACGGACGAAATAGATTAGCTTAGGAATCCACACTATTACTTGAGATGAATTACTAGATTTCGATAATCATCACCTCTAATTTGACCTTGAATCAAACGCTCTGCTTTTCCAATGGAACATCCAAATGATACTCATATACCATAGCACCAAAAACTTTCACAATCCGACGGTCACAAACTATCAGCTTATCCCCACACCCCTAATATATACCGAAGCGGACCGAGCCATCGTTCTGTGCATAATACACTGTGTATGATAGCTTGTGTATTATTACTGTGTAGTGTGTACTCTACCTGTGTATTATTACTGTGTAGTGTGTACTCTACCTGTGTATTATTACTCTTAGAGCACTAATAGAGCATGCTCCGTTACTTATTGATGCCAAGTTTGAGTGGTGGTACAGTTTTTGTAATAAGAAAATGATAGATTTATGGTGAACTTGTGTATTGCCACGTAGTGATATCGTTATATTATTTTTAAACTTCTGCCCTGTATGTTATCTTAAAATATGAATATTTTTTCCTTGATTTGCAAAGCCACATCAGACTCCCGGGAGTCTCGCAACAATACTTGTCTTATTAGTTGATGATTGAAATATATTTCTAAAAATGGTTAATACCAGCATTACTGGCAATTTACTTGGCGTATTTGTCAAAATAATCGCGTTACTTGTGTTATACAAGGTTAAAGTTATTTTGTAAATTATAAGGGACATTATTTTTTTATTTCTCAAGCGATGCAAATATTTTACCAAACACCAATTAATCGAAATCCAACATAAAACAGAGTACATATTCTTAAGAAGCTCTTTAAAAAAGCTTTACCACCACGTAAAACCGTTGACAAACTAATCTTAACCGTCGACTAACCTGCATGGGGTGCTTCTGAAGGACAAGCCTAGAGGAGGTGACAGTCAGGTCGCTGACCCTGCCCGAGGTCCGCACGGCTGTCCTAGTGGGCGAGGACCGCATCCCCTACAAGAGGGAGAGGGCGCCCCCTCCTCCGCCGCGCAGGGCGTCGCTACTTAGGTGCGAGGAAACTAAGTGATGAGCGGTTTGTGATGATACTTCTTCTTCTTTCTTTTTCTTGATATTTTTTTTTGCACTCGGTTGCCAGGTAGGGTGGGTCGAAGGGTTGGTTTTTTTAGTGATTGTGTTGGGGTTAGAATGAAAATTCGTTTTGTCGTTTTTTTTGTATATTAATTAAACTTTATTTAAAGATGAAATGTATTTAAAGTTCTGGGTGGATAATTTATTTTGTTTGTCGTCCCGTTTCATTTTTTTTTTGTATAAAAATAACATTTTGGTTTTTTTATAAAAAAAAATTGTTCCTGGGTGAATTTAATAAATTTTGTTTGTCAAATCAATTAATAAAAAATTAAATAATTTTGGGTACTTAATATAAATTCGTAGTTATTGTTTTGGGAATCATTTTTCATTGTAGTTACTAAACAAATCATTAAAAAAAAGGAAAAAATATTTCGATATGGCTTTAAAAGCCTTTGAATCTCATTTTATGATTTCCATAAAAGGACTTGCGACTTCTTTCCATAAAAGATACATTTTTAACCAGAAACTATTCATTCAAGTTTCTTCCATCAAAAATTCATCAGAACCTCGTTAAAAAAAACCTATATGTAGATAACGGCTTCATCCGCACTTCGACAATCCCAACGCTGGGCACACTCATCATGTTCATGGGCACCATCAGTCTCATCATCAGAACCTGGCAACCTCATCGGGACAGATATGGGGCACACTGTGCTAATATATGGCACACGACACCATCACTGACTGTGGACGGGGGACCATATTGTAGGAATACATGTAAGATTTAAAGAATGTTTTGATAGTGTACGAATGAATGAGAATGATGAATGAATGCAATGCTGAATGATACGAAATTATTCGTTCATATAGGTACAGTCGGTGATAGCAATTAACTGACCCCCCTAAAAATTGAACGAATTTGAACCTTTTGCTTATTAGCAGTAAGCTTGTCGAACTAGAACCACTGGTTCAACGTCTACGATCAATAAAATAGTTATTCGAATTTGATCTTTAATACGCAGTGTTAAGGTAGGTATGATCTTGAATATTATTTTAACTTGTAATATAATACGTAATTTCGACCACGTTAAACGTGTTTCGGGTGGTCTAGTGGTGACTGTAGTGAGCTGACAAATCGTGGTTGTAAGTTCGTAACCAGCGTAATTGACGCGTTTTTTTCTGTTTTGTATATTTGTTTTAAGATATTAATAGTAAATTATAACTTTAGCAACAACAAAAAAGAAAAACAAACAGAAATAAAAAACCAAAATGATGTTAAAAACGATTTTATTTTATAAAAAAAAAATATTATTAGAATAACATAAATGATATTGATGACGACACGAAGATGATAATATTTACCTGCTTTACTAATAACGTTGTTAACTGCACTGAGTTTAATGTAGTGAATCAGCATGTTATAATATTTAGAAATATAGATATTATGTATTTCTATTTCATAACAATAACATCACTACATTAAATATAATTTAACTAAATAAAACGGCATTATACGTTGAAGTTCTACCTACTATATATCATTTTGTTTTGTGAATAGTTATTTTAGTTATAAAATAAGGTTTTGACAAAAACTAGGTATTCGAAATACTTCGTTAGAAATTATAACAATAGTTAATTTAACACACACACTGACACAAGTCATTCATTCAGAACACTGGTTACTCAAGTCATTCATGCTTTTAATAGCGAAGTGGAGCACCATTTTTTCTATTACTTGTTGCAAGCGGTCCCGCATACCGCGCACCATATTCCAACAACAATCACTTCCACTTGCAGTTGAATGAGTAGGCAAAAATGGGTGTTCAGTATGCCTTCTAACAATTGCTTGATGACGTTCTGACACAGGAGTATACAATACATAGTAGGTTTTGGTCCAGGACGATCTTTTTGAATATTCCCTGTCTCTTCAAAACGTCTTAGCCACAATCTGACTGTATTTCTCTGAAACAACATAATAAGCATAATTTTAGTAACGAATAGGTTAACATAATTTATCGATTAAGTTTGAAAAAATACGTTTATCAAATTAGATTATATAAATCAAATTAGACCTATAAATGATCTCAAATTAGACTCATAATGAAACACAGTTAATTGTCTATTATTCTACATTCACCGGCTTTTAAGCAAACTAACGAATTAAGGAATAACTATTATAAATTAAACATAAAAAATAATACACTTACCGCTATATTAAGTTTCCTAGCAATCGCTTTAATACCAACATTCTCCTCATGCAAATAGATTATTTTGTATTTTAAATAATCACTCAACTGAGACATGATGATTAAACTATCAAAACTGATAACAATTAATAAAAAGGAAAAAAACGTGGATTTTCGCAATTTAGTAAGGCAAGGTAAAAATGTTCGCGCGTATTCACTGCTATTTGTGCATAGAATATCTTGTTCAATTTATTCTTCTACCCCATATTCCTAATGTCATATCTATAGCAGTTTTTGTTGAATACGCATATTGACGTCTAACTACCCACTTATTAAAAAACGTGAAAGTTATAAATAAATGACCTAATAATATCAACCTCTTAAAGCTCAAGTTTGCGTATCAAAATTATTTATTGTTTCTGTTCATCGAGTAGTGTTAGTCTGATTAACTCATACATATTGAATAACGTTTAATGTTATGAGCATAGGGTGTAAAATCGAGTAATTTTTAGGGGGGTCAGTTAATTGCTATCACCGACTGTACATGTTTTATTTATAAGGAAACTGCAGGATTGTTTATTGGTGATGTAAATAAAGTAAGTTTATTTATAGTGATGAATGAATTGCGTCAACAGGAAACGAATGACAGAATTAATGAATGGATTAGCTTGGTCCTTTAATAATTTTGTGAAAATAACATCTTTAAAACAATTTAATGTGTTACTAATGTTTTACATAACGACGAATTTAATCAATTACGAATTCGTCAAAACGCAATGTAAAAAAGCTACTAATATAATGTTTTCTAATGAAAATTGTGCCTGAAACTAATTAATTATTCTTGTTTTTAATACTCTTCTGGCATGGCATGGCGGTGTTGGTGTCTTTAACTCTTCTGGGGAGCTATCTATGGGGCTAACTTCATCACTTTCTATTCAGCAAACTTGGTTTAACTTATTTATGTTAGGATTTTGTTTTAAAGTGGGGCACTTTTAAATTTGGGGTGGGATATATAATTTGGATATTAAATTTTGTTCTTAAGTGGTTTATGGGTGCATAAACATTTTAAAGAAGCACGCAAATAATATAGTTAATGAAATTCACACAAATGTCTAAAAACATTGTCTTTTAACTTAAATTCTGACAGCAATTACAAACTCAGTAAGTCAGTCATACGAATTGGTAATAACACAACAAATTGACTGCAGCAGCAATAAATATAATTTCATAAAAAAGAAAATCAAAAATCGAAACTTCAGTCTCTCCACCAAAGCACCCATAAACAACATAAGACCAGTAACAAAACTCATCAACCAGAATCTAACCAACGAAACTAACGTTCCAGCTACGAGACTCGTCTTTACGACACCCCGCGCCCCCTCCACGACCCCCCGCGCACCCTAGAGACCAAGACAGAACTCCAACAGACCTCCCACTACGACTACAAAGAACAGAAGTACGGCTACGAACCCCCCAAGACACCATTAAGCCCGAAGTTTAACGCCAGAGAACTCAAATTTGACGACAAGGAACCGATTTACTCAACTTTAAAGAAACCATTTGACGGTGTTGGTCAGACCTTTTCTGAGCACCAGAAATCGACTGAAGCTATCCCCGGAGGTACTAAACATTCAGAATTCAAAGTCCATTCTGAATCTTACCAGTCGTACCCCAAAACAGAATACAGTAAGACAGAATTCCGTGAAGAAGTGAAATCTCCTTTCGTTTCATCGCCGAAGTTCGATCGTTCAACGGAATTAGTGAAAGCAGTTACCCCAGACTACGATAGAATCGCTTCTCCATACAAGGAGAGTTCCAGTTACGGTGGACCGAATTACATGGAGGAAACTACTACTGAAGTGAAGGAAATCCCGAATGGAACCCAGAAAATCACCACGACGAAAATATACAGTTCGTCTCCTGTCAATTTGACGACTACCAACACTAAATACGAACCAATCCGGTTAGACGGTATTGATGAATTATCCAAATCTTTTGATAACGACTCGAAATACAGCACTTTAGACTCTCGATTCAACACTTTAGAGTCCAAAATGAGTTCGGATACCAGTCGATCTTTTATGAGACCTTCGGAGTTCCAGTCTTCAGATTATCAAACGACAACTAATGTTACAAAGGTGAAAAAGCCGTCGGAATTTGTCAAAGAAATCGATGCTTTAGACAAGAAATTCTCGAAGCAAACTATTACTTCAGAAACCATTGAAAGGAAATCAGTCATGACCAGTTCGCATAAGTCCGAGTCTTCATCTACTGTCACCAAGAAATTTGGCAACTTTTAAAGGTGGGATTCACTATATTTGTGCCTGTGAAAAAGATTTTATATATCGCTGGTAATCACCGGAATCTTGTAGTATATTCTCGACATAAATTAGAAGTTATTTACCCTAGTAAAATAAGGTTTTTACCGCGGTAAATAACTTGGACAAAATTAGGTTTTTAACGGTGATTTCGAGCGGTATTTCCTAATTTAAGTGTTGATATTAAAAGGACTATGCACGTTTATAAAAAGAACTTTGAAAATATTTATATTTTAATAGTAGTGTTTGTAATTTGATGTTTTCTAAAGTCTCGAACAATTTCGATGGATATTTTGACTTTTATATATTTTTACAGGTAGTTTCGAAATTTATGACAAGATAAACAAATAAATATACCGAATGTTCGAACGGGTTAAGTGTTCATTTGCGATCGTATCGTCTTCTTTAGAATCTCAGCCTTTTCACTGATGCGCTATTATAGAAAATATAAAAAAAAAGAAAAGCCAAAATATACGTCGAAAAAAATTGTATAGTTGTTGTATATTAATAAAAATCTCAAAATTTACTAAAAATTAACTTAAAAAAAGAAAGTGCGTCTATTTGAATGTTTGTGTTTTTTATCTAACATTTTACAAAGCCTTTTGTTAAAAGTTCTAAAATATTTATAAAAATAATATTTAAAAAATAAATAATTATGAAACAATATTATATTTTAAAATAAAATGTATTTGACACAAAGAAAAACATGAACTAAATAAATTAAAAAATACAAAATACTATTAAAACTGTAAATTGAAATATTAAGGTGCTAATATTTAATTTAAAACAAACGGTGTCTTAGTCAGCCTTAGAGATTTGGAGTTCAATTATTATTGTTATTAAATAAACTTGGATTTTGTCGTGTTAGGGATATCTATATCAATATGGGCAACTATTTTTAACGATAATCTGAGGAATAGCTAAGATTTTGGGATATTTTCAGATAGAAACTGTGACAGTTTTCCAAATGACCTGGATATTTAAAGGACTACGTTTTTAGTCAACTATCTTACAGCAGCTACGGAATTCCAGCCTGGAAGCAATTAATCAGTTGTTTTTTTGCTAAATACTCTTAGAACAACCTGATTCAGGTCTAAATCCATATAAAAAATAGTTGGACAAGAATATTGATATAATAATATATAATGTATTGAAAATATCGTAACTGCTACCAATATTTAATTCACACATTCCATAAAAATACTGTTTATACATCAAAATAAAAGTGTCATAAATACATATATAATTTAGTAATATAGGATCTCATAAATAAACAAGGCAGCATTTGCAAAGAAAGAGATTATTCTTTGACACGACTAAATCCAAGTCCCACTGTTGGGCCAATTGCCCACACTTCACAAAGTGCTAGCCCCGCGGGGACCTTATATACGATGCCTTCGATTTAACCGACTGTGCCATTATGTATAGTATTGTTATATTATATTAATTGTTTTTGGATATTTCGTGCCTTCTCTCCTTTATGTAAACGTTTTGAAGGGCTGTATTATGGAATCAATATTTAAAATATATTACATACCTAAGCAGCTTATATTGTTAAAAAAGTCGTTCAAATTGAGACAGTGAAAAATATTATCGAATTAAATCTGATAAATAAAAAAGTAGGGAAAAACTAATAATATAAAATACGCGGCAACTAGCAAGCTCCAAATACAGTCCGATTTATGAAACGATGTGCCATTTTCAGAATATATTTAATTTTATAAATTATAATATACCTACATTATATTAAAAATTATAATAACTGACAAATCTTCACGGTGTCCTGTTAATAAAAAAAGAGCCAAATTATTTATTAAAATTGAAAAATGAAATGAAATATTATGACAGTAAAATTAATAATAATTTTGAAAACATGCAGCTAAAATTGAATCTTTATACCTACTTAGCAGGATGTCGTGAAAATAACAGTGATCGTATGGTGCAATTATTTACAAAAATACTTTTAAAAAATGTTTAATATAAAAAGTATGTGTATACTAATGTACTAAGAAATAACCATTTGACCGAAAACGTTAACTTAACAATTAAAAATCCGTCAAATGGTTAGCGCAGCTTGCAAAAATTAACGCATTTAAAAATAATGGAAATATTTATTTGAACAAAATTATATTATTGTTGTCTTTATTTTTATAGCATAGTGATGGTGTCGACGGGCGAAGTCTCGTGAAATTATTTACGAAAAACATAATTAAAATAAGATATATTTTGAATTAATCAAATAAAAATAACATTATTTTTTTCAGTGTAGCTCGCACTTATATTAAATGGAATTAAATATAAATCGATAATTCTTGCAAATGTCAGATTGTCAGAAAAAAAAAAGTTATTTGTCAACTTATTTTTCATATAACGTGCCTTATGTGATTCGCAGCTTAAACAACATTTTACTGTAAAATATATTCAACTTAAACATAAAAATACAGATATTGAAGTTGAATATAGCTTCGTATATATTATATTATACATTTTAGTCGTAAGATAGATGCCCGCGAAAGCGATTCGTCCACTGAAGGTAACAAAACACCAATTCTTGTAGTTTAGAAAATATAAATATGTAGTTTTAAATTTAACATACGTATTTTGTACTCGCTATTGTCTATATAAAATATATTGGAACAGCATACAAAATCCGACATTTTAAAACCGTAAAAAAAATGTTTTCAAAAATAGAAAATTGTATCGTATTCTTGTACAGTTTTGACGTGAGTTTTTATAAAAACCTTGAAAATTAATTGTGGTCGGAAATATTTATTATAATTATATATTTATCCGTAAGGACGAAATCAGCGCTATAGTATGCTGACATTTAATTGCTATTACCAGAATTATATAATTTAAGAATATATTATGTAGAAGTTTATTTAGCCCATATAAGGCTAAATAAAGTTATAATCGTAGGCGTTAAAACCACGAGCGATAGTTCGTGTCGGGCTAAATAGTGTCTTATTAATAGTAATATTACTGTACTATTGTAATCTATACTCTTTATTATAAGCCGTAGGTAGCTTATGAGCGCTCAAAGTTACCAAACCAAAAAAATAGCCTTTATTTTTCTACGTGTCGAATTTATTGAAAAAATTCGACATTCTACGAAAAATACTAAATTATTATTATGGCAACGCTAGATGATGTCTGGTTTCAGTTTTAAGAAATCTGACAAGTGTTAAAATATTCTAAATTATTTATTACCATGTAAAGTTGGGGGCTATATCAGAGATCCGACATTTTTAGATCCGAAAGTCGGTATACGTATCACTTTGAGCGCTCCAAGCAACGAAATTCACTTGTAAACTCATAATATATAATTATACTAATTAAATATAACTATATTATACACGTAATCTGTAGTTTTTGATACATATAACTAAGTCTTGAGTACATATATAAAATCTCTTATAAAACCAAATGGAAAGTAATTATTACTAATTTTTTTATTGTTTAAACAAATCGCTTGGTATTTTGTTAATATTATGTTAAATGTTTATGTTCGGTAGCTAGATGTAAGATGTATGGTGGTCGTGTCGTGTAATAAACTTGTAACTAATTAAATTACGCTGTTTTATTTTACTGTATAATTCTAGCCTCCTATTGGATAAAAATGGCCCATGTGCTACTGGGTTCGATTCCCGAGCCGGCCAAAGTCTTATTGTGTATTTCCCCAGTCGCCCAGAGTATGTATTTGTTTGGTTAACTCAATCAGATAATAATGTAGTTTTATTTTTGGAGAATACGACGTCCAGATTGAGGTGGGCATTTCATGAAACAGCCAATTTTACGATATGGCTACGACTTATCAAGAAGTTGGTTTGGATCGAGTTGGCCTATCACTATCAACAGAATGGCCAATTGGCTAGTAAACTGAATACTGATAAGTTAAAATTAACCGATTACCAATAGGAAAAATCGAAATTTAGGTAAGTATTATATACCTAATATTAAAATATATAATAATTTAAATATTAGACACATTTCTTGGAAATTTACTTCGAAACCTAGAAAAATTTGAAATTTATTCAAGAACGTGCTGGTACTACTGCTGCTGTACTTTCCAGGCAACTATAAAGGTGTTATTTATACCTACATAACAAATCATCTAAGTAAATAACTAGGATTAGCCTTTGGTTTCTATGATGAGCTACTACCTGCTGGCTTCATAAATTTCGTAAAAACGAATGGTGAAAAGGGAAAAACAGAAATTTAAAAACAGAACCTTGAAATCTAAATCGCAGATATATCTTACTGGATTTGTAATAGGCACTAAAAAATATACTTCCTATAGATCCATAGTTGTCATGTAACAATCTACCTACTGATTTAGTAGCGCTACGAATGTTTTCTATTTAAAGTGCACCGGACTGAAAAATGTATTTAAAATTTTTAAATTTAAAATAATCTCAAATCAAAAGAATATCTAAGTGATCTATCAACGCACAGCCCCAACTACTGAACGGATCGGGCTGAAATTTGGCATGCAGGTAGATGTTATGACGTAGGCATCCGCTAAGAAAGGATTTTGATTAATTCTACCCCCAAGGGGATAAAATAGGGGATGAAAGTTTGTATGAAACTTTGTCAATTTTAAACCGATTGGGCTGAGAGTTTCAAAATAGAGGGTAAAGTAACTATTCCACGCGAACGTAGTCGCGGGCAGAAGCGTGTATGTAAATATAATAGCATAAGCAGCCTTTTAACGTTCCCACTGCTGGGACACAGGCCTTATATCTAGGAAAGGGAATGGGTCGTAATCCACCACGTGGGCCCAATGCGGGTTGCACGCCCAACTTTCTCACGATGTTTTCCTTCACCTTTTTGAGAGCAGTGGTGATGAAATTACACAAAGTAATGCGCCTGGCTGGGTTTGAAACCGCGACCTACAAATTCGGAAGTTGGGGCCGTTACCACTCGGCCACCACTGCTCATCAAAAGAATATTACAGCATTTTTAATAGCCCCTGAAAACGATCGTTTTGAAAATGACAGCTTTAGATGTTCAAGTTCTTTTTTACTAGAGCTTGGGTTGGATGGCTCAAATTTTTTAAACGAAAGCTTATTAATAGTAATTTTTGACATAACTTAAAACAGTTGAATCTTTGTGATTGCTTGTCAGTGGCTAACATAGAGGCGTAATCTACCAACTTGAACTATTGCCTGTACTGGGTCCTGCGAGTCCTGTGGTCCATCTTCCGGGCAGGAGGGGCTCGATTCGCAGCTGGCTGCCTTCAAACTTGCTGTGTCGAGTGTCCTTGATTGGATGTGTACTCGGCTTCTGCCCACCCGGTTTGGTGCCCCTGGTTGACTGTAACCTGGGTGGGCCTCTCCAGTTTCCCTGTTGTCTAGATTGGGAAGGTACGCTAACATTGCTGCGCTTTATTTGAAGACTGACTTTTCTGCTGTTCTTGTGGTTTTAATCTTTTCTCCAAGGTCAACTCCGAACAAAAATGAATTTCCTTTTATATCAGTTATTGTAGAGGTAAATTATTTTGTCCAATGAAGAAGTTATCAACTTTCTTCTATGTTGTGAGTTTTCGTAGTGCAAATCTAGAAAAATCTTGCTGACTTCTGAAAGTTTTTCAAGATTTCCACCATTGCGTAGTCTTCTTTAATCAGAGACGAGACCAGATTGCTAAGACCAGATGCCCAAGCCGAGTTGGTTTCAAACTCTTTCGAAGAATTTATCCTCCTGCTGAATGTTGCCACTTATTATGGCAGAAATTTCTAAATTAAGCTTTGGCGCTTTCGATAGAGAGAAGTTCTTTGGCGCTAAAGTTTTCTTTAATGTGGCTCCCTTCAGCTCTTTGGTCATCTCTTCTACTAGGATCCCACGCCAACGTTTAGAAATATCTTCATTTATCTATAGTCGGGTCTAAGCCCTCTTCTTTTCCTATCGAATCTCCTAGCGCCTCTAATATTAGGGGCGGTTGTCTGGTGGGCTTCATAGTAATTAAACGCAGATTTAACTGAATAATCACTTTTAATTCTGCTCTCAGATCTTACTCTTATTCTTACAAAATGTCAGAATGCTCTATATGTTTTTGGCGGCCTGTCAACGTCATGAGTGTTGCTAGCTCTTAAGTATATAAATCAAACTATAATCCTACAACCGTAAAACCTGGGAATCAGCTATTGGGACCCCAAGTGTGCTATGACCAGGTTTCAGAAGCAGCAAATTAGATGCGTCTGCATTATTTGTAGTATTACCGGTATGCGGTGGACTAGCGGGGACTACAACGTCAGATCTGATTGGAATATCATCTTCTAATGCTTCTGAATTCAAAGACAACCGTAGTGAGTGTGGACCTTGAGCGATAACGGTCGTAAGTTAAGGAAAAATAACTATTGTAGTTGATAGCGTAGGTAATTGTCTTTTATTCTTTGTACTAGTATTAAATTATCTGTGTTTGTACGCACTCACGTTAAGCCATTCGACTGTTTATTTGAAAAGCTGCTGTATGCAGTGTGTTTACATTTTAAATTCATTGTACGTATTTCCGAGAAGGGAGCAGTGGTGGCCGAGTGGCAACGGCCCCGACTTACGAATTGTAGGTCGCAGGTTCAAACCCAGCCAGGCGCATTACTTTGTGTAATTAATTTCATCACCACTGCTCTCAAAACGGTGAAGGAAAACATCGTGAGAAAACCGGCATGTCCAAGAACCAAAAAAAAAAAATTCGTAGACATGTGACATTCAGCAACCCGCACTGGGCCCGCGTGCTGGATTACGGCCCATTCCCTCTCCTAGAGAGGAGGCCTGTGTTCCAGCAGTGGGAACATTAAAAGGCTGATTATGTACCTACGTATTTCCGATACGCCACTAGACTAATTCGTTAACAGCCGTGCTCACGTCGATTCAATTAATTACTAGTTATTTAAGTTCGTAGTTAGGCCCTATATTACGCTTACATTTCGAATGTAATAGAAAGTAACACTAAACATACTAATCTATTCCTCATTATGAACGTGATAAACAACAAAGTATTACGACTTTTAACAAAATTAAAAAGTAACCTTCAATGAAGGTAGACAGCAAAAAAAAATATCCATCGCAAAACAATGGGAACTATAAAAAGTTTATTTATCATTCGTTCATAGTAGGGATAGTGATTTATATGCACACACCAATATTTGGCTACGATATTTAAATTAGGAACAACATAAATATGTGCGGTACTAACCTTCCTTACTTGTTGACGATGAAACACGTAGTCTTCGCTCCAAACGCTTTATTTTTCGTCGAATTTTCGAAATACCACTTTCCTTTTGCGTTTTCCCATAATCCACACTAAATATACACTATTTTTTAAATAAAATTATATTTTAAGACACGCAATGTTTCGACGCCCGCACGTAATAAGGAATGAAGTCACGTGCAGATGGCGCTGCGGTAGCGGATGTAGTAGAACCAATTTGAAATTTATAATTTGATTTTTATTTCCACAGCTCTGAAAATTATGTGTGACGCCTAGTATATTGAGAAGTAAAACTACATAGAACCACATAAATAATTAAATCTTGAGGATGTAACGTCGTAAGTAGATATAATTACAACCCTCGCTGGTAATAGCTAAATGCTGAGAATTAGGTCCTACTTATAATAATTATTTTTTGTGGTGGCCGCGAACTCGCGATTTGCTCCACAGGTTGTAACTTTTGTTGTGTTTTACAACTGTTTTTTTTTAAATATATTTCGAATAGCCGTTTTATTTAAATGCAGAACGCATCGGAGGTACACGGTAACTGAAGGAAAGGGATATACACAGTGAACGCAAATTATATACATATCTTTTATTGACTAAAGTTAGCGTGGCGAGAATTTCGCTATAGAGCTGGCTGGAAGAGATATGTAGATTGAATGTTACAGTTAAACTCTGGCAAGTACACGGGTTAATCTGTGCTGATTTGAAGTACACTTGGTCGTTCTTCTTTTTTATCGACAACTAGCAGCGTGCCGCGGTTTCACCCGCGTAGTTCCCGTTCCCGTGGGAATATGGGGATAAAATGTAGCCTATGTTACTCAGGGTGAATGTAGCTTTCTAATGGTGAAAGAATTTTTGAAATCGGTCTAGTAGTATTTGAGTTTATTCGTTACATACAAAAATACAAATCTTTCCTCTTTATAATATTAGTATAGATGAATTGAGTTTCTCAGTTTTTCAAGTGACAATATTTTGACTTCAGTGTTGGATATTTATTTTCAGATGCATTTAATTTTCATTAGGGCAATTTAATCTTTATTTTCATGCCCATAATGTTGTTTATTTTATGGCGATTGTCGAGAAAACACTGTGACTGAGTTGTCCTTTTTGGGTACGACATCATTATGAGTTAATACTACTCTGTCGCGGTATTTAATGAAAAATTAACACACGCAAATAAAATATTAGCTACAGAAAGGTAAAGATTACTTAGTATTAAAAGGTATAAAGCGATGAGGATGTAAATTCAAACAATAGAAACATAATAATGAATACTCTAATATAACACAAAATGAGATAAGAGACCGACCATTGTCGATAAACCCACCTATGTTTCCACAATATTACAAAAATAAAACTAAAATGTATTAGCGCTACGTACATGTCCAACACATTCTGTTACTCAGAAAATAAGTGAGGTCTGCTGGCTCCGGAACTTTGCTTTTAACACTACACACACTATTGTCTAAATTAATTTCTTATAAAATTACCGCCATTCACCAAACCGATGTTTTTTGCAAATACCTACTAAAAATAATGTACAATGGAGTCTTAATTTTCTATTTAGTTGTACCTTGATTTTAATGGAAATCAGCATTCATTGAAAAGTCATTGTTTTAAATCGCATGCTTTTGCATAGGTACCTACTTACTTATTACTTACTTAGTTATTTTATTTAAAGTTCATGCGTTAGGTACAAATGGCACAAAGGTGGTGGTTTTATCTTTAAAAAGCCTCAAATTACCATTGTCACATTTTTTACAACTTTTTTGGCACTCAGGGGAAAGAACAATGCCCACATATTAGAACAACCTTGGCCTACAGTGAACACTGATAAATAGTTTATGGAATTATAGTTTAAGTTATTATGAACACTTTCTAGTACATACCAGTTAAGAAAATAAGTCGCCATTTGGAAATAAAACAGTTTTTATTTTTTCAAAATATTCATTTTCTCACAGTCACAAACTCATTCTACACACTTTCAACCACTTTCGAATGGAAAGTATATCATTTGAACACAATAATTATTGATTTTAACGTTATTAACTCATTTTAACCTTATGAATAATAGGAATCTTCTTTAAGTGTAAACTGCTATAGCTCCCTTAATACTTGTTTGACACTTTGACAGGCTGGGAGCAAGCTTGAGTAGGTAGTTTAATGTCAAATCTATCATTTGTCAAAGGCTAATATGGCCATATTTAAAAAAAATATCGATTAGTTGCATCGGATTTTGGTCTTTATCAATTTAATTTATATCTAACTACGGCAAAGCCAAACAGTGATTTTATCATTATAAGTATAGTATCTCTGGTCTGAGGTATTTATGAACATAATTGGTCTAAAAGACGAGTGGGTTTCATTAAAAAAAACTAAAATGGCTGCCAGTTTTCTCAGATTAAAAAACTGAAACCTGACTAACGTTTAGTTTTTCCGTAATCGATTAGATTTATTAAATAATATATGAATTTAAATTAAATTGACCATAAAATGGCAACCCCAAACTTCACGTGAAAATAAAAGTTGCGTAATAATAAGTAAAATGACTTATTTATTTGTTATGATCACGGCGTCTTAGTTTGAGATAAAGCTTTGATGGATAATTCCTATTTAAAATACTTATATTTTTGTGTTATATTTCTAAACGTGTCTGAGGTGGGCCATATCTGGGCATCCTTCTTTCTTTTGTCACATTGAGTACCTAAATGTTGTTCCAAACGTTAAAGACACAGGATCACATTTTAGGGCCTTATTTATTTATTTAATACTTTACGCACACAAATGTATAGAAGCGGACTTAATGCCTTAGGCATTTTCTACCACTTAACCTTTGGATGATGCAGAGAATAAATTGTGGTAGGTGCAATATGAAAAAAAAAAACAAAACGCGATTTAATATTAAATAAATGATAATATGTAAACTATAAATACAATACTATAATATATACTCAAATTAATGAACTTATACACGTAAATAATTTGCACACTCGTGAAACTTATGCGGGTGAATCTGCGGGGCTCTGCTAGTATTCAATAAGCCCACTAAGAGTGAACTCATCAGTTCAAAGAATTTTTCGCAATGGTTCTTCCACCAACTTGCAGAAACGAAGCTGTGGTTCATAATCCGTGGGAATTAGATCCTAAAAGTGATACGGATGGCCTTCCTCGTGAAGAATTTTCCACGCAGTAACGTGACACGTGCCTAAATCTCAACCTGCGTCAAGTGTGCTTGCGTGTGGATTATCTTTGAATGTCTAACACTCGTTCTCCAGCGTCTCAGGAGAGCCGCGGCTTACCGGCCATCAAATTCAAATAATTTATTTCAATTGAACCCTTTACAGGCACTTTTGAATTGTCAAGTCGAAAGAGGTGAAGCTATCTGCACGTTCCAAAGCGTAGATCTCTATGGAGAAGAACGTGCATGAAACTCCACGGACACTCTTTTAAATCATGTTCTGTGTTACATAACCTTGGTTACATCCTTGGTCGCTTCTATATGTGAGGACAATGCAAAGAAAAAAACGGAAACTATAAAAACAATTCAAAGTATAAAGATTAAAACAAGTCAGTGGCAGTTAAGAGGTGATCAGTCTCAACAGACGGCGCCCGTTCACGAACATGACGCGTGTATCGGCACCATTTAGCTCAACCATTTTGAAGGGAACCGAAAGATCCAACACACGCGCCACCATCAGCGAGACATTTAAGCGAGCATCTGCTTGATGAGGGCGACCAACAGACGCTAATCGACCCCCAGGATAGTTAACAAACTAACTAACACTTGTTGGTCACCATACGGTTTACCGTATACGGTACCGGTTATGTGCCGCGGTCTTTCAAATTACTCCTGATTAGAGTACGTAAAACGCATACAACAGGGCAACATACCCTGGGCGTCGGGAAACGCAGGGCGATTCCCGGCCACCGTAGGCGTGGGCCCGCGGATGGCGAGCTATGGGTGGCTCGCCGTCCGATAGCAACCAGGCCCGAGTCGACGGCGCGTCGTGTTCCACGCGCGCCTCAAAGAGCCGTCAGCGACAAAGACGGGGCCCCATAGGGTCAGTGCCTGCTAGGGTTGCGGAATTTGTCCGAAAGAGTCATCGTGGCCCTGGAACGCGGCGGGCACAAGAAGGATCACGGGTGGGTTTAAGTCGGTAAGAGTCTGACACTCCTTTCCGCTCCGCCCAGAGAGGGAGAAGTCATTTGATGATTTCCCATTTTATCCAGAAAAAAAGGGCAACATACCCTTACCGCGAGATATCGGACGACTTTGTCTGCGGAAGCAGGCAGGAAGAAATCGGCTCCGCAGTACAGTACACATAAAAATATTTAGCTAAATTATTTTTGTGTCTGAAAAATAACAACGCTCATTTTTCTTTTACGAATATGTACTTAGATGATACTGAGCATGCAGAACACGAAATTCTTGTAGTTGAGGTTTTAACACTTTATATATAAGACTAGCTAGCTGACCCGGCAAACGTCGTTTTGCCACATAAAATAAAATATAAAATTTAGGGGTGGACGGGTGAAGGGTTTAACATTTATATAAAAAATAGATGTTGTCCGATTCGCCACCCTAGCCGATATGCACGCTAAGAGTCACGAAAATCGGTCGAGCCGTTTCGGAGGAGTTCAACCACAAACACCGTGGCATGAGAATTTTAGATATAAGATTATCGTGACTAATAGGTAAGTTTGTTTGTTTGTTACAATTTCACGCTATAACGGCTAAACGGATTTGGATGAAATGTAGCACATAGATAGACCATGACCTGGAATAGAACATGAAATTTGGCACAGAGATAGATTTTAAGCTGATAGTACAGTCGGTGATAGCAATTAACTGACCCCCTAAAAATTAAACGAATTTGAACCTTCTGCTTGTTAGCAGTAAGACAACTGGTTCAACGTCTACGATCAATAAAATAGTTATTCGAATTTGATCTTTAATACGCAGTGTTAAGGTAGGTATGATCTTGAATATTATTTTAACTTGTAATATAATACGTAATTTCGATAATGTCAAATATGTTTCGAGTGGTCTAGTGGTGACTGTAGTGAGCTGACAAATCGAGGTTGTGAGTTCGTAACCAGCGTGATTGACGCTTTTGTTTCTGTTTTGTAAATTTATTTTAAGTTATAAATAATAAATTATAACTTTAGCAACAAAAAAAAAACGAACGGAAATAAAAAACCAAAATTATGGTAAAAACGATTATATTTTATAAAAAAAATATTATAAGAATAACATAAATGATATTGATGACGACACGAAGATTATAATATTTACCTACTTACTATTTTACTAATAACGTTGTTAACTGCACTTAGTTTAATGTAGTGAATCAGCATGTTATAATATTTAGAAATATAGGTATGTATTTCTATTTCATAACAATAACATCACCACATTAAATATCATTTACTTAACTAAATAAAACGGAATTATACGTTGAAGTTCTACCTACTATAAGTAGGTATATCAATTTGTTTTGTGAGTAGTTATTTTAGTTATAAGGTTTTGACAAAAAACTAGGTATTCGAAATACTTCGTTAGAAATTATAACAATAGTTAATGTAACACACACACACTGACATACGTTAGTATTGTTTGTGACCAACACTGGTTACTCAAGTCATTTATAATATGCTTTTAATAGCGAAGTGGAGCACCATTTTTTTCTATTACTTGTTGCAAGCGGTCCTGCATACCGCGCACCATATCCAACAACAATCACTTCCTCTCATGAATGGTTTTGGTCCAGGACGATCTTTTTGAATATTAAAACCACACGTCAAACGTCTTAACCACAATCTGACTGTATTTCTCTGAAACAACAGAATAAGCATAATTTTAATAACGAATAGGTAAACATAATTTATCGATTAAGTTTGCAAAAATACGTTTATCAATTTAGATAATATAAATCAAATTAGACCTATAAATGATCTCAAATTAGACTCATAATGAAACATAATTAACTGTCTATTATTCTACATTCACCGGCTTTTAAGCCAACTGACGAATTAAGGAATAACAATAATTATAAATGAAGCATAAAAAGAATACACTTACCGCTATTTATTATGTTTCGTAGCAATCGCTTTAATACCAACATTCTCCTCATGCAAATTGATTATTTTGTATTTTAAATAATCACTCAACTCAACTTGGACATGACGATTAAACTATCAAAACTAATAACAATTAATAAAAAGGAAAAAAGCGTGGATTTTTACTATTTAGTAAGGCAAGGTAAAAATGTTCGCGCGTATTCACTGCTATTTGTGCATAGAATATCTTGTTCGATTTATTCTTCTACCCCATATTCGCATATACGCATACGCATATTGACGTCTAACTACCCACTTATTAAAATAGGTGAACAGTTATAAATAAATGACCTAATACCAACCTCTTAAAGCTCAAGTTTGCGTATCAAAATTATTTATTGTTTCTGTTCAACGAGTAGTGTTAGTCTGATAAACTCATACATATTGAATATAACGTTTAATGTTATGAGTATAGGGTGTAAAATCGAGTAATTTTTAGGGGGGTCAGCTAATTGCTATCACCGACTGTACATAGGCTATTATTATTCCGAGATAGGTATTTTCCCTTGGGGCAATTTTGGACATTAACGCGTGTGAAGGCGCTGCCAGAAGTAATTTTATAAGTATAGATAACGCAAATAAAAGTAGTTAATAACAACGTACATACATCTGTTTCATAATTCATTCTGTCTCCAGTTAATAAGTAATTGGAAAATTTAAAGCATCTAATAATAAAACAAACATGTACTGAATCAATATTTGTTACCAACTCCGATCCATTACAGTGTGACGCACTTTTATTGAAACAGATACCTCAGCTACGTACGTAAGTATTTATATGACGCAGAGTCTCCGACCCCAGCTGGTAGAGGACGGGGAAAGCGCTCTGTTCCCTTTGCGATGGGTGTACCCCTGCCTATGGCTCCACCACCTACAGTCTGCGACGATTGCAACAACGACAACTATAAATACCGCCCCAGGACCCGACGGCGTACGGGAGGAGCTCGTGGCTTAATTATAACAGCCGCACGGGTCGATCTTCTAGGTTAAGCCACGCTTGCCGAGGTTGGTCTGTGGATGGGTGACCATCTTAACATAATGAGACTTAACCGTGCCTCGGAAAGCCAGTCATTTGGAGATCTTTGGCAGTCGTTACGGATTGTCAGAAGCCAGAAAATCTGACACCAGTCTTGCCAAGAAGTACCGTGTTCCCCAGTTAATGGGTTGTAGAGGTCTGGTAGGCAGACGCTTCACGTAAAATACTGGTATTTAGCTGAATCCGGCTTGACTGGGAGACGACCCCAATGTAGTTGGGAAAAGGGTAGGCAGATGATGACCCGACGGCGTACCTGGAAAAGCCTGGGTCCTGACCACGGAGGCTCTCTGGCTTCGACTTCTCCTAAGCCCATGCTTGGAGAGGGGCCAGTTCCCACTTCGTTGGAAGACTGGGCAACTGGTCCTTATTGAGAAGCCCGGCGAACTCTCCGTCCCAGCCCATCGTGCTGCTCGATGAGGTGGACGAGCTCTTTGAAAGAGTCATTGCAAACCGCCTCGTCAGGCAGCTGGTGAGAGTGGGGCCGAAAAGTTCAGGCTCAGGACTGAATATTTTTAGGTCCTTTCTGAGGCGTCGGGTAAAATATTTAAAAATATAAAAAGACCTTATATTTCTAGAGAATCAAGCATTTGTATTTGTATAAAACGAAGCGAAGCGATGTGCAAACATTTTCGAGCACGCTTCGCTCACTCTTGTGTCCTTCTTTAATTCCCAAGCTTTTCTAATCGACAGAGATAAATTATGTAGTTCTATCTATGCAAGAATGGTCAACACAAAATCTATCCTAGTCGTGGTGGGATGCTTAAAAGAACAAAGCAACTTCTAAAGCCCGAGTGGACGCGATGAAATTTCTAATGGGTATTCCATTTACAGTACGACGAAAAGCACGACTCAAGAGTCGTGCTTGCGACCACTAGACCTTTTTTTTTTTTTTTGGATGGGAAATCATCAAATGACCCCTCCCGCCCTGGGTGGAGCGGTAGGGAGTGTCAGACTTTTACTGACTAAAACCCACCCGTGCTCCTCCATGTGCCCTTTGCGTTCCAGGGCCGCGGTAACTCTTTCGAACAAATTCCGCAACCCTAGCAGGCACCGACCCTATGGGGCCCCGTCTCTGGTGCTGACGGCTCCTTGAGGCGCGCGTGAAGCACAACGCGTCGTCGACTTAGCCTGGTATCGGACGGCGAGCCACCCACGCTCACCGTCCCCAGGCATCAGCCACTGCGCAATAGCACAGCGGCCGACTTTTCTCTGGAGGAGGCCACGATGGGACCATTACTGGCACTCCATCTCGGCCCCCTCCCGAGAACCAGGAGTCGCAGCACCCACAGCAGTAGCGGCAGAAGCGGCGACGGAAGCCGCGGTGGCGGCAGATGCGGCGGCGGCGGCGGCGGCGGACCTCTTGCCCTTGGTCGGGGCGGATGGCGCACAGGCCCTTCCCCCAGCCCAGTGCTCGGCCAGCTTGCCAGCAGCCGCACATGCACTGCAGTGCGGCGTGGCCTCACACGAGCCGGCCCGATGACCGGGCTGACCACAGCGGAAACAAAGTCCGCTGCGGTCCACCTCCGAGGGGCACATAGCTCCCGTGTGGTTGCCCACATGGCAGCGGTAGCACCTCAGAGGCCTGGGTTCCAGCAGTTTTACCCGCGCAGACACCCATCCCACCAAGAGCCTTCGGCCCTCCGACACAGTTCTGGCCGCCGTCACGGGGCAGCTCACCACAAGGGTTTGCATGCCCGTGTTGTCAGGCCGGAGGGCGCCCGTCTTGACGAGCTCGGCAGAGCACCCCCCAGTCCTGGCGACGGCGGCCACAACTTCCTCCTCCGTCACGGAGTCATCCAGGCCCACTATGCGCATGTCGATGCGCTTAGTCGGCCTGGACACCCGGACCTCGTCCGCGGGTAAGACCGCCTTCAGCCTTTCGGCCAGGGCGTCCGCGAACGGGCCACTCTCCGCTCCGGCGAGCTCGAGCTTGCGGGCACCGGTTAAGGTCCTCCTGACCCCGATGCCCCCGCTGATGCCCAGCTCTTGGAGGCTCACCGCCTCCTTCGCCCGCTTCAGTACGGCGAGATACGTCACGCCCCTCTTTTCCGCTTCCGGCTGCAGTGTGAGCACCACAGCCGCGGATTTCGGGGCGCGAAGCCTCGCCGCAATGGCGTTGGCCTTCCGCCGCTGCTTCTTGGCCTTGTTCTTGGCCGCCTTCTTCTGTCGCCACTTCTCTCCAGCAACCTGCCACTCGGCCTCGGCCGCAGGAGGGTCCGAGGGTGGGGGTGGGGGCGGCCGCGGCGCCACTGGCGCAGCAGCCTTAGCCGCTCCCCCCCCAGCCTTCCTCCTACCCCTCTTCGCCGGGGCCGACTTGGTCGTCGCCGGCGTCGCAGGCGCCGGCGCCACAGGCGCTGGCACGGCTCCTCCTTTGGCTTTCGCCTGGCCGGACGTTCCCGGGCTGGCGGCCACGGCGGCCGCGTACGAGGCCGCCTTCTGCTGCTGGCCCGAGGCCCTCTGAGTCGCCACTGTTGCCGCTGTTGGAGGACGCCGGACCATGTCCTCCAGCTTGGAGAACTGCCTCCGGAAGGGAGCCAGCTCCTGCCGCACCAGGTCCCGCACCTGGCTCAGCACTTGGCCCCCCTCCGGCGCTGCCGGACTCAGTCCCCCTCGCGGCTCCACGGAGGCCGCTCTGGCCATCCTTGCCAGGTCCCTCCGGAGCGACTCATTCTCCCGAACGAGTCGCTCCGTAAGAACCGCTAGGCGGGCGACCTCCGCCCGCAACTCCGACACCTCCTCTGAGGCAGTCCCGCCAACGTTGGCCGCCGCTGCCGCCAGTATGGAGGCTTTGGCCGCGCTGATGGCCTCCCGCTTCGAGGACTGCTTCCTCTTGAAGGCCACAGCGCGGATCGCGGCCTCCACGACCTCCGCAAACTGGGCCCTCTGGTCCTCAATAGCGGGAGGTACCTCTCCCGGGGGCTCTGAGTCGTCAGAGTCGAGAGGAGGCGGAAGAGTAGAGGGAGCCCTGCGACCGCTCCCTCCAGGGCGACGCCCCTCCCCCGCGACGCCCCTCCCCCACCGACCTCTCGGCCCGACGCTCCACCTCCCGGGTAGAGGGAGCCAGCCCCCTCCCTGCCTCACAGCCCCTGCCCCGCCTAGCGGTGGGGATCTTCCGGGCGGAAGCAAATTCGCCTTCGGAGGACGACTCATCCTCCCGTCTGGGCCGCTTGCGGAAGAACTTTGCGTTCTCCGCAGCAGCCCCCCCCTCCTTCGTCTCCAGAGCCCGCCGAGCTGACCGTTACTAGGTCTGGCGCGTAGCCGGAATCCGACTCCGCACCACCCCGGCGCTCAGGCGAACCCTCCTCTGCGCAACCGTACGCCATCAGCTCCTTAAAGGAAGCGGACTCGGATGACGACGATTGGGAGCCTCCTCGGCTCGTGTTGCCACTGGCAAGCGGAAGGCGTTTGGTGCCCACCCCAGAGTACGGAGGGCAGCCCGCCGAAGCGGGGTGGGATTCCCCGACCGCTGAGCAGTCGGGACCCACCTGGGGACTCATTTTACATTCGCCTTTTTTCATTATTTTGTGCCTTTTAAGGGTGCGGTCCCTGTTTGCTCCGCCCTTTCTCAGGGCCCTCTCTCCTCAACTCACCTCTCCACCTGCTCGCTGCTCTCACAGTCACGTCTGATAATCAGACGCGTACCAAAGAGCAGCGAGCAAGCGTGTGTCTCTCTTGGTCTGATCCCTCACTTGCGACCTTCCGGCATGAGTGGCTCTACCGGGAAAGCTCGCAAGATCATTGGGACGCTCAAGCCCCACCACGACGACAACGTGGAGACACATTCGGTGGGGGCGACTACTAGACCTAATAAGGATGAACGATATGAGGTGCTAAACTTAGCAAAAGACGTACATACAGACAAAACTACAATATTGTCGACGAATAAACAATTTAAACAAACAATAAATCGATTAATAATACAATACAGGTTCTGATTCGATCACTTGTTTAAACTTAATAAATTATCCTTTCAGCAAAGTTGCTATAGAAAATATTTATAATTTAGTAAGTATATAGTTAGGTGAATACGTTTTATTCGTTCTTTGTACTTACGTTAATCGGTTTTCAGTGATAATTTGCGACGGCCGCCTGTGCTGTTAGCAAAATGGCAAATTTTTTAAGCTTTTTTGTGGTGGTCGCGATTTGTTCGGCAGGTAATTTTTATTTAATTTACCAAATTATCCCAATGACTTGCCACGTGACGATGGCATGTCTTTATTTCTATGGAAGATCGGTAGGCCTTTAGTGTGGGACGCAACCTGTGTCGATACTCTTGCGCCATCCCATCTTCCTAGTTTGTCTTGTTGTGCTGGCGCTGCCGCCGCGGGCCCTGCGGAAAACCTTAAGCGGCGTATATATAGTAACCTTATATATGTACCTTATATATACTATGCGCTTTTTTATTTACAAGCAATAGTCTCGTATTTTGTCGACACGTTAATATTGGTGTTTTCAATGTGCAAAAAATGAATAGGTATATTTTCGCCATTTGGGGCTGAAACCCTCGAGCCGTGGGGACCTTGTACTCCAGACGTTCCAAAGAAATTTCAAAAGTATTGGTTGACACTACGCGGGACCCCAGGCTTTTATTTTGGCCAGAGGCGTTGCTATTCCACGTGGCAAGTGGCAATGCCGCCAGTCTCTTGGGCACATTACCAGCTGAAAGCGTTGAAGACGATTTTTATGCTATATTTTAATTTGTTACTTGTTTAATTTATGATTTACCTACTAGCTTCCGGCTGTGGCTCCGCCCGCGTACTGTTGGTTCATTTCGCAAGGGTGGAAATTGTTTTATTTTTAATATAGCCTATGTTACTCAAGGATAATGAAGCATTTTTTGAGTTTATTTGTTAAAAATGTAAAAATATTTCCCCTTAATAAATAAATAAATAAGAGAAAAATAAATAATAATAAATAATTAGTGTAGATACGAGTATGGTACGTACTATATATACATATATAGTAAGTAATATATATGTATATTCGTATAAAACTAATGTAGCAAACATCCATCCATATTTTTTATTCCCTTGAGAAAATATGCTTTGTGTGGCATAAACAGTATCTTTTATTTCATTAACTTAAAAGTTTAATTGTTTTAAAGTATATGGTTTTAATATCAACTCGATACCTCCATGGGTTTCGGAGATAAACGCTCTTGACAGACAGACGGACACGGACAACAAAGTGATCGTTTATGGGTTCCGTATTTTTTCCTTTTGAGATACACAATCTTAAAAAGAAATATAGCGGTCAACGATGTGCGCTTATCTCAACGGTACCAGGGCCCCGAGTCTGCTATTTTTACAAATTTGTCATTCCAACACGATCCCATTGTCATTTTGCTAAAAGTTTGTAATCTGCTAAATTCATAATGGTCGAACATTGGTCGATCAATGGTCTCGTAACACTTTTTGATAACTGAGCTATTAAAAGCAATGACTGCACAATGACGTTCTAATGGTAGGTCACTGATCAAAGGAACTGTCAACATTTTAGACAGAAACTGGATGCGAGAAGCCGAAAATAGATCTAAGTGGCGTGCAATTGGAGAGGCCTATGTCCAGCAGTGGACTGCAACAGGCTGTTGATGATGATGATGACTGCATACCTCTGTTATTCATTAGTCACTATGTACGAGATTACCATTCTATGCCATTTCTTTCAATGGAGTGTCAGTGATTGACCATTGGAAAGTCATAGTGACGCTTTTAAATTATTAGATTACCAAACTTGTAAAAATCAACCATTATGAAATCAATGATAGACCATTCTTACACTATTGTAATAGCAGACTTGGGGCCCTGGTAGGATATTCTCAGATTCACGATGACAAGTTATTTTTCAGCTCGCGCCGAGATCGTCCGGCCATGCAGTTTGACAGACTACAAATGCATAGGCGCAAACCTAGGAGCCAACTCGAGGTGCAGCACTAGGGTCCGGGGGTACCTGCCGGAAGAGTACTGCGTCAAAGAGTTCATCTTCGACACGCCTTACTTCAACGCTACGTATATCGACAAGGATCTGGTCGTTAAGAACCATGATAAGTGCCAGGTGTCGGAATTTTTGTAAGTAATTTCTTCAATATACGACATTGACGATTTTGACGACACACAATATAGGAGCACATCCTAGTGTGGGGCAACGTTTTTTTTAATATATATATGTGTTATTCAAAAAAAAATTTATAAAAAGACATGACAGGCGTATTTTTGACGCGCGTGGAACACGACGCGCTTGGTTGTTACGGACGGCGAGCCACCCATAGCTCGCCATCCGCAGGCCCGCGCAGTAGGTGGCCGGGAATCGCCCTGCGTCTCCCGACGCCTGCAATGGGGCATCTTCTTCATCTTCTTGGTCCGCCAGCCTCCTTCGCCAGCATTACTGCTTCGCCCCGGCAAAAGTGGTGCTAGATTTTCTAACTTCTGACTACTGGTAACGAAAGATAACAAATAGTCGGGAGCAATGGCTTACTGTGCTTTTTTAAATTTTTCTTGATGGGAAATCATCAAATGATTTCTCCCGCTCTGGGTGGAGCGGAAAGAAGTGTCAGACTCTTACTGACTAAAACCCATCCGAGTTCCTCCTAGTGCCTTATGCGATCCAGGGCCGCGATGACTCTTTCGATCAAATTCCGCAACATGGCTTAATGTATCTTAAGGCTTGATGCAGAAGAAACTCGGTATGTGGTGCCACATCCACGGACCGACCGAAGCAAGCATAGCTTAACCCATAATTAGTTCGACTTCTGATAGCAACCAGTACCAAGTCGACGGCGCGTCGTGTTCCACGTGCTCCTCAAAGAGCTGTCAGCATAGCAGACGAGGCCCACTACGGCCAGTGCCTGCCAGGGTTGATAAATGATATTTATTTTGTAAGTAGGTTAAACATAACACTTTTACACGCCAATATTTTTGATCATTTCAAGCTAGATGAAGCCGTTGTTTCCTAGCCGACTACCCTGAGAAGAAAAACCGAAACAAACTCAAAGGTTGTAAGAGTCACCGCAGCCCTGGAACGCAAAGGACATTTGATCATAGACGGGTTTTAGTCGTTAAGATTCTGACACTCTCTTCCAATATGCCCAGAGCAGAACAAGTCATTTGATAATTAACTTAACCCAGAAACACGACCAAAGCGGCTGCTATTATTCAGCTACAAGCCTTAACAAGGTCTATATACTAACCTCATTAGGCCTTTAGTGTGGGATGCTACTTGCGTCGATACTCTTGCGCCATCCCATCTTCCTAGCTCATCGTGCTGTGCTGGCACTACCGCTGCGGCTGCGGAGAACCTCAAGCGGCGGAAATATAATAACCTTGTTGGTAGTTATATTTTCGAGCCGTTTGGGGTTGAAACTCTCGGGTCATGGGATCCGAGTGCTCATAACTTACATAAATTGTTGTCAAAACGTTTAGTTGACACTTCGCGTGACCCAAGGGCTGGCTTTTACCTTGGACAAAGGATAAGCATTGCCCTACAGTGTGGTAACGCTGCCAGCCTTTTGGGTACCTACATTACCAGTGGCCAGCGATGCGGAGGAATTTTTCGACGCCATCTTTTGACTATTTTTAGTTTTAGTTAGTTTAGTGTTTTAAAAAAAAATATGAATGTATATATAGCTAGTAGTGATTATTCTTATTAAATAAACTTTTGTTTGACCGACCTAACCTCATATTTCAGCTTCAACACCGTTACAAAAAAGGCGGTGCTATCCATGGACTGCCAGGACCTGGAGCTGGAGTCTGACCGCGTGCTGATCCAGCACAAGAGCAAGAGGGAAGATACCTTCTTTAACTACCATATTCATGCTACATACCGTATGTAACTTCCTTTATACTAAATACTAGGTATTTATCGTAAACTTAGTAGTTCGACCGTGAATTTGACGAAGATTAAAAGCATCAAAGATCAAGAGTGAGGGCTTGTGACGTCACATCGTTTCGTTTATAGCACACTGTGGCGTCTTCGTTTTTTGTTTCCGTAAAAAAAAATACCTACGTGTCCAATATATTTGGAAATAATAATATGTGACGGACTAATTAAGTAGACGTTTTTAACAACTACCCTATTGGTCGGTTGCCTATTATAGCAATAGTTAGGTTGTTAACTTTTTTCCCTCCAAAACGCAAGAATCATGAAAGAATTCGAAGTCTTTGTTCAAATTAAACTGAGAGCCAGCACTTTTTGAACGTCACGCGTGTTTCGGCTGGAAAAAAAGAATTGGCGCAAACAAACTCCGCAGCAACAGATCTGTCTGTTAAGTTGGAAGAAGTTGACTTTATGTAATAGTGTGTTAGTTAAGTTTCTAAGCAATCCTCTCGTTTCCAGCGCTGATCCGTATGACATTGAATCTGGACCACCTGACGCACATGGACCTCTGCGGGGCGCACGTGTTCACGGAAGTCGTGTACCTACCCCACTTTCACATCGATCCTAAAGGTTGTTATCATCATGTATTATTATAGTATTTAATCTTAGGCTCTAGAGTGCGGTTCAGCTATTCTATCGGCGAATGCGGTTGTCGAAATGCCAAAATACAAGGGATACACCACAGTCATTTAAACAACTAGAATACATCATACTAGATGCGTAGACTATGCCATCTAGTGTTGCAAATCTGAAACTTTTACGTTGTAAATATGTGACCTGTGCTGCCACCTACACTTCCCGCACCCTACGTTTACGGGAACGTGTATGAAGTAGACTGTGCCATCTAGCGTTGCTCATTTGAAACTTATAAGAAAAATACACTTGACGTATAGTTTCTGCACGTTCCCTATTTTAAATAGCAAAATAAATGGTAATAGTAAATGGCAATGGTGCCGATATTGACAATGAGGGCTTTCTGAATTACGACCACCAGGTAGCAGCACTGAGGCGCCAGGTCCACACTCCTGTCAAAACGGTAAAGTTTTCTGATATTAGTTAAAATGACATCCACGTCAAGTTTTACTCAAAACCGCTTTTTCAAGGAAGAGGACCTCTCGCCTATGTGGCTCTAACTGGTTGCGTAAATTGTCCTGAAAACCCTCATTCTGCCAATATCAGCTGTGCTATGGAAAGACTTGTGAGGCCAGAGACAACAAACGATGAGATAAATCATTGGGGATGTTACGACAGTTTAGATTACAGACCCAAAACCCAACCCATAAAGATAACATGCCTGTACGTCCAGTTGTTTCTTACATTGGTGCCCCAGCGTACAATTTAGCTAAACGTCTCAACACTTTGTTGAGAAGTAGATCTTCTTTTAATCTCAAATATAGTTTAAAGAACAGTTTAGATTTAATTGAAAAAGTAAAAAATATCCAAATTCCTTCCAATGCAAAGTTGTTATCCTTAGACGTTGACAGCTTATTCACGAATGTTCCAATCGATGATTGTCTACGTATTCTGGGTATCCAATTTGAGAAGCAACGGTTACATCCTGGGGAAATTGCGGATTTACTTAACCTCACTAGTATTTGCATGAAACAAAATTATTTTAGATTTAATAACCAATATTATATTCAAAAGGAAGGGTTGGCTATGGGGTCGCCTTTAAGTCCACTAATGGCGGAGGTTTTTATGGATAACTTTGAATGTAAACATATAGTGAACGAACCTAATATTCTGTTTTATTATAGATATGTAGATGACATAGTTATCTGCTGGAATGGTACCGTTCGACAAATAGACGTTTTTAAAAAAAAAACTAAATAAAACTCACCCAAAAAAAAAAAAAAAAAAATTTAAATTGGAATTAGAGTCCCAGAACTCCCTTAACTTTTTGGATTTGACTATCACAAAACACAATAATAACTTAGATTTCCAAATTTATCGAAAGCCGACAAACACTGACACGACAATACCAGCCTCTTCTTGTCACCCTCTTCAACATAAATTAGCCGCCTTCCGCAGCTATATTCATAAATTATTTGCCCTCCCCCTTTCAGCAGAAAATTATGTAAAAGAACTTAATATTATTTACCAAATCGCAATTTCTAACGGTTACTCGAAGTCAGTGGTAGACAGTTTAATTAGTAAAAAGCAGAAAGAAAGGGTTCGTTCACTATTATATGCATGTCCGCGTACTAATATTAATTGATATGTGGCCAGTCTGACCTATATGGGCCCCATTTCAGATAGAATTAGTAATTTACTTAGGAAAAACAACGTTTATGTAGCGTTCAGAACGGACCAGAATATACGCCGTGTTTGTAACGGAAAAGATATTTTAGAAAATAGTAAAAAGTCTGGGGTGTATAGGCTGGTCTGTGATGAATGCAACGGGGTGTATGTGGGTCAGACGGGCCGTAACTTTGACATAAGGTATGGGGAACATGTTGCCGCGTATAGAAATGGCCATTCGGACAAATCGAATTTCGCGAAACATCTAATTGATCGGTTAGTCCCGCTATGGTATGGTCCCGGTATGGCACCCTCTTAAAATACCTATCAAAAAGTCCCGCTATGGTACCCTTCAGTTTTTGGTACTGTTGTAAAGAAAAGTTATACAATGCGTTAAGAAAAAAATAGTATTAATAAAAAATATATTTTCTTAACTATTATAGTTAAGCAAGATAATATTTATTAATACTATTTTTTAAACAAATCACGCTCGGTAATTGTCGTTTCACTTCAGGTAGTTACCTGACCAACCGGTTTTTTCGTAAAACAATAGAGACGAGCCCTTCCTCGGAATTCGTATCTAGCTCTTCCCTTTTGTTTTTGTGAAAATAGAGAGAGACAGTATTATTCCGGGTTTAGTTTGCTATTTGCAGCTGTACTTTTGCGATATGAGTAATTAGGATAGCTTGTTAGTTTATCTATTGCAATGTCTGGGTCAAGTAGTTCACGTGGTGTAAATTTAATAATTATTGACAGTCGACGCGGTGGAAAAACTTTATTACGTGCCGGACATAAATATATTAAACGCAGAGAAAATAAAAATTCAAGTACTTGGCATTGTGTAAATAGGAGAAATAGTATTAAATGTAGTGGATATATAACTATTGAGAATACCAATAATACAATAATTAAAGATTATAAACACAGTGATCAGTGCGTGCCACATTTTGAAGACAATGAAGTTCAAATGGCTATAAGTGAGTGCAAAAAAGAAGTAAATTCAAATTACGGATCAGTACAGAAAATTTTCGAAAAACACATGGGTAACTTAAAAGACAAAGGGTTACACCTTACAGGAAATGTTCCTGACTATAAAAAATTAAAAACAGTATTATACAGACACCGAAATAAGTCGTTGAACGTACCAAAAACACAATTTAAGAATGTGGAAGAAATTATAATACCAGAAGAATTTAATAAGTATGTATTGGCTGATTATTGTAATGAAGACTGTAATCGAATAATTATATTTTCCTCGACAGAAGTAAAGGAATATATAAAATGTGTAACGCATTACTTTGGTGATGGCACTTTCGACGGCTGCCCAAACCCATTCGAACAAGTTTATGTCATTCATGGAGACATGGGAAGCACTGAGTTATCCACGAATGTAGCACCATTATTTTATATTCTGTTAAAAAACAAAGAAGGGAAAACTTATGAAAAAGTTTTCGAATTGATTAAACAAACTTTGCCTGAATGGCGTCCCTCGAAATTTACCTTCGATTATGAAATAGGAGTAATAAATGCAGCAGCGAAGATTTTTCCTGATATCAAAATAAATGGATGTAACGTACATTTTCAAAAGAACGTTATCAAAAAAGCGAAATCTTTAAATCTCATGGAACACGAAGAGTCCTCGTACCATGTTAAGCAATGCATAGGCTTGGCGTTTTTGCCAAAACAAGTTATTGAAGACGGCTGGCTGCATATAATGGAAAATAGGTATAATATCTTGGTTACTTTCCAAAATGATGTTTGAGTACTTAACTCTAATTATATGGCAAAAAAGTAAAGAACAACAATATCAGTAAGGACCTGTTAATTTCATTGCTTTACAAGTACGAACGTTTAATAAGTATTTTTTTCAGTTTCGACGATGAAGCTATGACCAAATTCAATGACTATTTTGTCACTCAGTGGCTTGAATATCCAGACCTCATTTGGTGTTGCCATAATGAACGCCATAGAACAACTAACTTGGCGGAATCATGGAATGGCAGATTCAACAAAATTATTGGAAAAAATCCCAGTTTATTATTGTTTCTGCAAACAATTGGCAACGACACATGTCACTTTGATATAAAACAAGCCAAGTAAGTTGTATTTTTTAGACAATATTTTTAAGCAGATATAATATTTTTAAAAGCAGATATATATTTTTTTACATAATACGAGTACATAGAAGAATTTGAAAATGGATTTGATTTTATTTATTTTGGTAGATATTATTGGTCGTCGCCTTCTATTACAGACGGTTACTGAAAAAATATAGCTTAACTTAAATAACTGATGATTTTTGTTATAGCTTTCGACTAAAAAGATCACCTATAAATTCAAGAAAAAGAACAAGTATAGAAATCGACCGCCAGATTCAAAAGCTAACAAAAAGTTACGAAAATAAAGCTATCTCCATTGGTGATTTTCTGATTAACATATCAAAGTCAATATTTCGATCAGAACATTTAAAAAAATAGTTTATTTTAATTTTGTTTTTAGCCTATTAAAATGTTTAATACTTTTTCTCGATGTTGATTATTTTTTGTAGTTTATGTTTACAATTTGCGCCTTTTTCTCCATGTTGATTATTTGTAATTAATATATTTGTCTAGTTGGTTGTTGATTATTTTTGTAGTTTATATAAATTTACAATTACTGCCTTTTCTCAATGTTGATTATTTGTAACTAATATTTATGTCTGGATGTTGTTTTTATTTGTAGTTTATAATATTTACAGTAATACTTTTCTGAGATGTGGATTTTTTATATTTTTTTTATTGTTGATTATTGGTAATTAATATTGTTGATTATTTTAAAAATTACATTGCAATTAATATTTCGTTTTACTGTTTGATATTTTTTTATAAATATTTTGAATTAATAAAAGACTGATTTAATATCGCAAACAGACGTTTTATTGATACACTCCTAAAAGTATTTATTTATAGATACACTTTTCTTTTCAGTTGTACCTTCTATTGTCTAACGTAGATCTAAAAGATGGGTACCATAGCGGGACTTTTTGATAGGTATTTTAAGAGGGTGCCATACCGGGACCATACCATAGCGGGACTAACCCTAATTGATACCGGCCATTCTTTGCGCGACAACAATAGTTTTAATATACTAAGTACATATTTGTGATAAGGGTTTCCGGCTGTGTGTTTTGGAACAATTAGAGATTTTGAAACGTAGTAATAATAATAATTTTGCACTGTTGAATGACCAGACGAATTTGGTTTCTTCCCCTTTACTGCGAATGTTTGTGGGTAGTTGTACACAAATAACCAACGGTGGCAGTGTATAAAAGGGGGGTGCCTTGTACTAAATTCTCACCCTGGCTGGGGGCCTTAAATTCATTTGAGGCCACTACAGGATTGTCCGGTTGAGCAATAACCAGCCTTAGTGTGCTGAACTGCGAGTGGTCCATTCCAAAAAAAAAAAAACTAAATTCTCAGTCGCAACTCAACGGTCAGCGAGTCAACACGTCCCCTGAGGATGCCTCGTGGAGAGGCGAAACACGTGTCGGTAATGGTGTTGGGTTTTGCTTTGCCTTCCTGCATGTGCTTAAAATCCTTGCATTTGCCTTGTAATCTTGCATGTGCATAATAAAGCGGGCGGGAGGGAGGTGCATACCTGCAACCCACTAATATTCGCGGAAATTAAAACTAGATATATTATTTTCATTTTCAAATTTAAAATGGATTTCCGCAAAGTAACGCCTGACTCAATCAATTTTATCAATCCCATACATTTATGACTTTCTGACAATCGCCTTCGCAACGCTAGTGTTGACTGAATGAAGTGTTGAGAATGTCAGCTGTTTAGAGCTTTTGAGGTTATCCTCTTAGGTCTTCGCAGAAAGTAACAGCAACATACCGTGACCTAAGAAAAAATCGCAGTTGGTGCTTGGACTTATCAGTGTATCGTATATATGTCACTGGATAATTGTAAAATGCGTAAGATTATAAATTATCTTGAGATAATGTAAACTCTCGATAAAATGTCAACTGAACATATGGAATACTTTTTTACGCATCAGAATTTGATAGTCTATAATCTCTCGAGAAGTTGTGAACAGATATAAACTGACGACATGTTGGCAACCTATCAGAGTACGGTTTTACGATTTTTCGGATTTTCTGGCCTAGCCATGTAGCGGAACATAGGGCACAGGGAACTTAGGGCTCCCCAACACGGACAGGTTAGATTCGAATGGTATTATTTTTAAACCACCTGTAGTAGTAGTAGAATGTTGAAATTGTAATATTTAAGTTTCTTTAATTGCTATTCTAAATTTTTTCGGAAAGACTTCGAGAGATAAAATTTTGATGCGTAAAAAAGTGTTTCAAATATTCAGTTGAAAATTTATCGAGAGTTTACAATCTCTCGAGATATTTTATAATCTTACGAAGTTTGAAATTTTCCGGTGACTTATACTGACTATAAAGTGAAATTTGACAATAGTCAAGTTGCAGTGAGACAACTTTGTAACCTATGTGTCATTGCCTGCTTCGACACGGAGCCCCGCTACACAGGATACCCATGCGCTGCACGCCAGTCCTCACCCCGCTGTCACATGTATTAGGTACTGCACAACGACTCACTGAGTCATCCAAGCCGATTAGTTTTGTTTCTAATACGGGAACAGAGTCACTAACAAGCGGGTGGATAGCACTACACATTTATCACACTACTACAAAACTTTCACCCGCAACTGCGCCCACGTGAATAGCGGACATTATCCCAATGAATATAGTCCCGGGATAAAAAAGCATCCTATGTGTTATTCCAAACTATAATCTACCTCTGTGACAAATTTCATCATGATCCGTTCAGCCGTTCTGACGTGAAAGAGTAACAAACATTCCCTGTCCGTCCCTTACGTATTATAAACGTGATATTATGCACTCAGTCGTTTACAACGGAAAATTTTCACAACCAACGGGCGTACCATGACGTCTTAAAACGTGAGTCTTCCGAGTGAGAAAAAGGGATGGAGCTATATAGGGTGTATAACTCTATCCCTCTTTCTCGCTCGGAAGACTCACGTTTTAACACCTCATGGTACGCCCGCAAATCACATGTTCACTCACTAAACAAACACATTTCTCCACAGACAAACCGACAAAGAACTTCCTATCAAAAGACCTAACGGGACTCATGATCTTTGAACGCGAGACGTTTTACTACGGAGGACACAGACTCGCCATGGTTTTCATAGAATCACTGATTTGCGACTATGGATGTAAACGAAAACTGCCGCATTATATCAACGCTTAAATTGATAAGATTTAATATAGTTATAAGTCCTTTTCAAGGAAATTTTCTTCACTCAGTCGCCGAGCCATCCTGATCCAAAACACGACTTCATCCGGTGTTGAGAATAAGCCTGTCTTTTTCGTGCCAATTCCTACGTTCCTGCGCCAGCCTCATACATGTTCTACCCACGATGGTAACTACGTCATCCGCCCATCTCGCCGTGGAAACCTTAACCGTGGAATAATCTGGTCAATTGCAGCATCCTTCAACTATCCCATACGCAATGTGGAGTGCCTACACAGGACATGCGTCATCCGTCGTGCACCTTCCAGAATAAAAACGGGGCCAATGATAGAACTATACCGACAGACTAAATAG
This sequence comes from Hecatera dysodea, assembly GCA_905332915.2. NCBI lineage: Eukaryota > Metazoa > Arthropoda > Insecta > Lepidoptera > Noctuidae > Hecatera > Hecatera dysodea. The sequence goes on along the minus strand of HG995314.1, from coordinate 11,493,234 downwards.
GGTAGTTGCCTAACGGCCGAACCCAATAACCGATTTATCACATACTGGAGATAGAAAAACAAATGAAACAACAGAAAACCTATATAATTTTTCTGTTGTTTCATTTGTTTTTCTATCTCCAGTATGTGATAGATCGGTTATTGGGTTCGGCCGTAAAAAAATCTAATTAGTCCGTAAGATAGACTTCCCAAAAATATTGGACACGTATTTTTTATTTTTTCACGTAAACAAAAAACGAAGACGATATAGTGCGATGAAAACTCGTGTGACGTCACTCCGTGCGACGATTTTCACCACGCCCTGATGTCACAAGCCCCCACTCATGATCTTTGAAGCTTTTTATCTTCGTCAATTTTTAGAGATTCCATAAAAAAAAAATACGGGTCCAATATTTTTCGATAATCTAACTGACGGACTAAATAGAATCATATTTTTATTCCTCAGGAAACAACCCTATTGTGATCGGTTAACATTTTGTTTAGGTCAATCTACATGATAAGAAGAATATAAAAATTCTCGATACATTTCAATAAAATCAAAGTCAATTCATTTCTTTCAACTAGACCATTAAAAGGCACTTTTGAACGTCATAAACAGTTTGAAAATAAAAAATATTATAGTGACTCTAGTTGTCCATTCGCAAAAACTAGATTCTTATGAAGAAGAACAGACAAAATGTTGTAAAACTTATATTTGAAAACAGTAACTATGGTGTTTCTACACCATAGTTACTGTTTTCAAATATAAGTTTTACAACATTTTGTCAATTTATTATATGTAAGTACGATCACAGATTACTAAATAGTTACTACGTAACAGATACTTCACTCAGTAGAAAATTTTCAATACCTACTGCTATAATAGCCTACTCCGTCGCGTCAGCAACCACTGCATGCTAAAACGTGCCTAAATGCTCAAGCATACAGTTGTGATTGCTTCGCGCCGCGCAATTCCACAACAATCGCAGGGCTGCCTCTTCGATACAATTAAATAACATAACTATTTTATTGATAACTGTGAATATATTCTGACTATAGGTGGTAGTTTAAAATTGTATCGTATATAAAATATTTTTTTTTAATAAATTGGTGCTGACTGTGCAATACATCTAAAACATAATTACCTATAGTAGAGGTGTCAATATTTCCTTAGATTCTGGTTCGTTCAGAACTGGCACATGAAGTAGTTATAACATTTATCAATTTATTATTAACTATAACACGGGGCAGGCTAAAAAACTTTTTGACGATATCATGGGAAATTAACCTTTTTATTCTAATAAAAATAGCTGTTTAAACGTTGTTAAAATAGTGTTTTAGGTAATTATGACGTTTCTATGTACTTAACAAAAATATCTAAATCTGTGTCTGAAAGGCAAGCTAAATGCTTAGTATACCTATTAAAAATAATTTTGAAACAACAAAAATAGTAATAGTTTATCACTTTTGACAGGTAAATGGAAAAATGTTAGGTATTTATCTCTTCTTTTACTTGATTTGCTCCCAACTACTGCACATAAGGCACCAGACGGCATCGTAGGATTCGTAGGTACCCGTACAAACGAATGGAACAATTAAAATTGAACAACTTGCGTGCGCTTCGCTTGCGAAAACCGCACTGTGTTTGGTCCGCAAACGGCCCGAGACCGCTCGGTCGGGTTGTAGGTAATTATAGCGCGCAAGTACATGGAGTGACGGAGGCCTGGTACGATGCACCCAAGATAACACAAAGTACCTACTATGCAACAAAGTAATAACAGCAGAGGTAAAATTAACAAGTTTGCTAATAAGGGTACTCTAATAAATAAGCTGACAATTGGATTGATTTAAAAGAGTGTCCGTGGAGTTTCTTGCACGTTCTTCTCCATAGAGATCTACGCTTTGGAACGTGCAGATAGCTTCACCTCTTTCGACTTGACAATTCAAAAGTGCCTGTAAAGGGTTTAATTGAAATAAATGCTTCGAGTTTGGGGCCGGCCGAGTCGAGTGGAGGAAGTTACTTACTGAATAAAGACAAACACAAAAAGACAATAATCAGTCACCATGAAATGCACACTGCAAACATTTACCACCTTACTATTTTTCTACTTTAAAATTAATAATAAAATACATATTTTCACTAACTCAAAACAAATACATTTATACAGAAATACAACACGTTCTTTTATTTATCTACTCTTAAATAAAAAACCCTACCTAAACACCTTTCGAAACTCTGTGAACAGTACTTACCTTTTTTGTGGATCGGGAATCATGATATACAGGGTTATTTGTAAAACACCAACAACCTCTTAAAAGGTCATTGTACTCATCATTATGAACAACTATTACTATGATAACAAACCTGAAACCGCGAAAAAAAGTTCTCTACATTTTGACGAACACAAATGTAAGGAACAGGAACAGCTGTTTTTTTTTTCGCGGTATCATGTTTGTTCCCATACCTAGTAAAAGTTGTCCATAACGATGAATCGACTGTTCACTCTAACTTTGAAGAGATCATATATAAGTATATTGGGTTTGGCTCCAGTCACACTGTATTCAGCTGAATACCAGTATTTTACGTGGGGTGACTGACTATCACACCTTAACATAAATATAACTAACACTAACACATAACCGGTAACTGGGTAACATAGTAGTTCTTGGCTGAGATTGGATTATTTCGACTGGAGAAGACTGGTGTATGATTTTCTGGCTTCTACCAATCCGTAACGACTGCAAAGACTACAAATGACAGTCGGGATCTACGGCTTAATGTGCTCTCCTAGGCACGGAGGAGTCTCGGTATGAGAAGGCAACACAGACTGTAGCAAGAAAGGAGTGTCTGGAAAGATATGGGGTTGGCAGGCCTACTAGCGGTGTTCTAGGCCACCACCAAACTTCTAGAGCTTAACTACCAGTCCACCTTTGAGGTAGGAACTACCAAGAACCACACGAAAACTTGGATGATAACAAAAAGTTCACACTTGAATCATCAAACTGTCAAAAATACCAACCTTCATATAGGGAACGTGCACGGCATAGACTATGCCATCTAGTGTTGCAAATCTGAAACTATTACGTTGTAAATATTTGACTTGTGCTGCCACCTATACTTCCTGCTTCCTCCGTTTAGGGGAACGTGCACGAAGTAGACTGTGCCATCTAGCGTTGCAAATTCGAAACATATAAGTAAAATATACTTGACATTGACGCGTCTGTGCTGCCACCTATAGTTTCTGCATGTTCCCTAATGATGACGCGACGTGCCTATCTTGATATTCGATTCGATATTGCCCTTTGCCATATTTTAGAGAGACTGGTTTTAAATAAATCTACAAATGATACATCGACGAATAATCAAGTTTTTATTTCTCACGCTATTATACGAAACTTTCAAGTCTTTAATAATCTGGTCAGTAACCGATTTTAGTAAAACTTAATAGGTCACACATGCGCATGGTTTTTCGGAATAAACAGTTTCAAATAACCTCCGAGTTTCTCGAGCTCCCATGGTTGGCAGCTCCTCAACTACCAAACTTAACACATTAGTTCACTAGGAACAGTTGACTTATGGTGATTAACCACGTGGCTGATGCGGTTCGGTATGGCGGCCAGAAGAGACCACAAGCCGATGATGAGAGTCGATCAGTGGCCGTATTACGAAGTGCCAATGCTATCATGATTTGTGTGAGGGAAAGAGATAGTGCTATTCGTCTTGTGTAACTCCGTCTCGCTCTGACACAGCATTCATGATGGATTTAAGACGTCATAATAGGTCGCCAGAGGTAGGTGGTAAGTAGGATCAGCAGCCCTACCATGACGCGATGCCGTCTTAAATCCATCATGATTCCTGTGTCAGAGAGAGACGGAGTTACACAAGACGAATAGCACTATCCCTTTCCCTCACACTGAATCATGATAGCATTGGCACTTTGTGGTACGGCCATAGGACGCGGGCGTGAATCTAGAATTGTGGAAAATCAAGCGGTTGATGTCTATGATCAATGAGTCTTGTTATGATAAATCTATACTAATATTATAAAGCTGAAGAGTTTGTTTGTTTGTTTGTTTGAACGCGCTAATCTCAGGAACTACTGGTCCGATTTAAAAAAATCTTTCAGTGTTAGATAGCCCATTTATCGAGGAAGGCTATAGGCTATATATCATCCCGCTAAGACCAATAGGAGCGGAGCAGTCATGAAAAATGTGACACAAATGAAGTTGTGCGGGCAGCTAGTGTTGAATAAAATAAAACCCTTCGATGGAACTGTGGCCATAGGCGACCTTAAGTCGTGCATAATCACGAGATAAACTGGGATTGAAAGGGAGGTACTCACGGGTCTTCTTCGCAAACGATGGTTTTCTCGTGGCGCCAATCCAACACAGTCCGCGGACATCACTCGTTTGTCACTTAACACTTCACTGAATTGTTGAAAGTCTTCGTAGGTGGGTTTCGGTTAGAACACTGTTAATTTAAATTTATAGCCGGCAGAGGATCGCACGCGCCATTTTTTCGTTGAGTTCTTGAGTTGTTAAGGCATTGAATGAATGCGGAAGGAAGGAAATGAATGAATGGAATGTAGGAATGCTTTGGAATGAAGAAGTTGTGTGATTGTACGTTAGTCAATTGAAGGTTTTTTTTAATTTATTTTGATACTTTAATAAGTCTGGTGACGCGATTCAAACGTATCCAAGAACGGTTCTCTCGAATCTGTTCGAATGTCTTCGGCTGTGTTTGAATGTGGGTAGCAGAAACCGGAACATTAAATGACACAGAATACCTTGAGGCATAGGAATTCTCTTCAAATCACTTCCCACCACATATGGGTTCTTAATTCAAATTTTCATTCACCATTCCATTTTTCCACGCATCATTCCAGGTCCATTGCAGCAGTGGGAACATTAAAAGGCTGATTATGTTTTATTCATCTAATGCGATGAATGAATAGAGCATTGGATGAGATGGCTCGTGAAAGATGTATATGGAAGGGTTTAGGAGAGGCCTACGCCGCCGTGGAGGCGACTATTATAAATCAAATTTAATTTACTGTTAAAATCTATATATATATATATATATATATGTATATATATATATATATATATACAACTATATATGCATGCAAAAACTTTGGTGAGGCGTGTAAATAGCCTGCACCTTTGTGTGGGTTGTGAGAGAATTTGAATTACGAACCTATGTTACTTTTTAAAGTGTAATGGCGGACCTCAAAATAAATTAATTTCCCCTTTGATGAATCCGCGAGAAACCAATACCAAAAGACTTATTTATTAGCAGCAAAACATGCCCACGTACCTTGGCAATCCAGAGAATCCACTCAGACCCAGGGTGCTGGGAAGATACCACGTTCATGCGCGCTTGATGGTCTTGTAGGTATAGGCTGCCGGCCGGCGAGCAAAATCTTGTTGAATCCACCGGTGCAATGGTTAAAACTCCAAAAATCAACACTGCACTATAAGTTCTCAATGAAGCACAGATGCAGGTCCAATTATTTTACGAGTATCATCAAGGTTTCACCAAAAAAGGAATTTTCAAAAGGCGGAGCGACCGCACATACAGCGTTGCGCACGGTCACACGAAGAGGTCTGTCCGCTAACGCCCTCTATCGGCCTCATGGCGAGAAAACTCAAGAAAGTTTAGATACATGGGCGCTGCGGCAACAAAGATTGGTGCGAGGATTCATCAATTGAGAAACTAAAATATTTAATTTGAGATACTAACATATTATGCGTATTATATGACAAATCCTAAAATATTATTATTTTATTTTTTATATTGAAAAAGGCATTGACGCTTCACCAAACTTCAAGTACAAAATAAAGGCTATTTTATTTTATTATTTTTATTTTATTTTAGATGTTTTATTATGCTAAGGTGTGAAATATTCTAATTATAATGACGAAAAAAGCGGAACTAGATTGGAGGAACTCGGGCGAGGTACTTAGTGAAAAAAACGCTGTCATTGAAACGGTCTCAGAAAACTTAACTTTAATACGCATTCATATCGCCAGTTATTTAGTAGGTAGGTACAACGATTTTTTAATAATACCTATATCGAGAAATTATAAAGATTTATAATAATCTTGCGGAGGAAATAAATACATTATCATCGGAATATTTAAATTATCTTTTGTTTTTCTTTTATTAAAATGTTTGTGATATGTGTTTTATTTTCTCTCGTCCGTGTGTCACTGCGTGGTGGCAACTGCACAAACCAATTTTGGGCAGGGCCGTCTTGAGCCATGCGGGAGCCTCTGGGCATACCTGACTTAAACTGGCCAACAAGGTATACAGGTAGTTGAGTTCCAAAATTTTCGATTCGATTTTTCATTTTGACATCCGACCGTGTCACACCACAGGTTTCGACAGACATTTGTCTAAAACTAGTTCGAGGTTCAATTTTTTTTTAAACATTCCTCCACACTAGGATTTACTCCTGTTTTAAATTTTCTATTTTTTTTTTCAGATAGTAAAACAGCGAATTTTTTGACCAGAGATATGAGTCTGTTAGACATCTTCGAACGAGAGAATTTATATTATAGAGGATATCCTTTAATCAGGATTTTCATAGATAATCTTATATGCAACTATAAGTGTCGGCCACATATTTATTGAAACGCCATGGATTTATTATATCTACACTTACTTTGAAAATAAATTGATAAAAAAATGTATGACCCTTTTAAATAGGTATATGCATGCTTTTTATTTAAATTGTTATGCCATGATGGAAGGTTTTGGTGTTTGCAAATTAAAGTTTAAGTACTAGATATTGGTTTTATGACAATATTAAATGTTTTAAAATAATCTCATCTCGTATTCTGTTATGTAACTGACCCCTATACATTTTTTACTAACCATGCATTTTTAATCATAGGTAAACGGAACTGGATATTTCGAAAGTTCTACGGGTTGCGAGATGGATACTTGCAAGTTCAAAATTTTTGTATAGTACCTTCAGATTTGAGATCCGTGCCTCGGAAAGCACGTTAAGCCGTTGGTCCCGGCTGTCATTTGTAGATCTTTGGCAGTCGTTACGGATTGTCAGAAGCCAGAAAATCTGACACCAGTCTTGCAGAGAAGTACCGTGTTCCCCAGTTAATGGGTTGTGGAGGTCTGGTAAGCAGCCGCTCCACGTTAAATACTGGTATTAAGCTGAATCCGGTATGACTGACCCCAATATATATAGTTGGGAAAATGCTAGGCAGACCTTCAGATTTGAGATAGATTTATTTTTCTATGATTCAGAATATTTTATTAGTTTAAGGGAATCAACTGTTGCTTATGATCTCTTGCCTTTATCGTCATAAGTCAGGGGACCGTATTGGTTGATTAATATTTGTGAATTTTAACAACGAAAGAAGATTTTGGCGTCTTTAATTTTTGTAAAGCTTTAGAACCAACAAATCTGTGTATCAAATCCTATTATTTGATTAGTTACTATGCAAAAAAAAATTGCTAACGCTAGGCATTTATAATCGTGAGGGTGTTTACAAACCTATAAATTCACAGCCAGACCAGGAAAAAATTATTCGGGAATCAAACCAGCTACACGCAGCCAATCGCTCAACAACTGCTGAACCAACCGTGCCGTTTGCACTACTATATTTCTGTTTCAAAAGAAAACAAAGAAACGGTTTCAAAAACGTTTATTTATCAAAATTGGTTGACATTAGAACTACGCGATCGGACAGGCCAAGCTTATAACAATATCTTAAACATCTCATATTTACTCAGTATCTGTGAAAAACTATTAATTTACAATAATAATATCATTCGTTTGCGACTCACTCGTTTACATAGTCTCACTGTTTTATTATTTCACTACTTATTAAGAGGCAGCCTATTTTAAACAAGTCTATGAGCCATTAACTAACGTTTTACGACGGTTTTTTTTTTCATATGCAAATATACAGGGTTATTAGAAAAACACCAACAACCTCTGAAGAGGTCATTGTACCTACTCATCTTTATGAACAACTTCTACTATGGGACCAAACCTGAAATCGCGAAAAACAGCTGTTCCCTACATTTATGTTTGTTTAACTCATCAAAATGTAGGGAACAGCTTTTTTTTTCGCGTTTTTCAAATAACCCTGTATATGAAGGTACAACAATATAGCAACATACCTATGTATTTGAGTATTTATTTTATTCAGCTAATATAAAGTCAATATGTATTTGTACTGGTGTAAACTTCATATGATAATAAAGCTTGTAACAAAAAAATAAATAAAAAGGAAAGTCTATTGAAATCATAAAACATTTGCCGAAAAACAATATTGGAAATCGTTTACTCCTACTACGTCGAATTTTCACCAATCAATTTTATTCCACTCGTTTAGCAAACACATTTAAGTAATCGTTAGTCAATAGTTCATAACATTTCAAAAGAGCTACAGAGATTTAATGTCTATAAAAAAAAAAAACAACCTTCCAACGGATAAATCTTCAGAGAAATTTATACATAATTTGATCAGGCACACAGTTATTCTCTGAAGAATTATCTTTAAAAAAAAACAATAATTATTCTTATATCTAATTATAAAATAAAACATAAAATTTTGTTCACAATTTATGCACACAACCAATGATATGATCTCTTTAAAGAACATATACATATATCTCCGAATAGGTACTTCATTATAAACTGTCGACATATTGTAAACACATAATTTTAAATACAATAAATCATATATTATCCAAATTCAATAGCTCCCCCTTTATCTCGTCTCATATTGAAAAAAATGTATTTACAAGTCTCATTCAGACATATTATGAACTTTCGGCGTTTTCAATGAAGCGGTAACATATGTTAATTATAAAATAAAATATTAAGAAATAGGCCACCTCGAATAACTACATATATATTTCTATGTTACGCGTTCAAAATAGGCAATATCACAGACCTATATAACGAATATTGGAGGAAATACAATGATTACTATTCAAGAAATAGTATTCTGACGTAATATATTCCTGAGATATTATATTAAAATGATAAGCGGTTGTTTTGAAATAAAATAAGGATAGCAAACGTTGTTTAATTTGCAAAAACAGAATAGGACTCGACCTTAACTGGTGAAATGTGGTAAGTTATACCCATTTTTCTATTGTCTAACCATAAAATAGTTCATAAACATAGCATCACGCGGTACGCTATGATTTTTCTTTTTTTTATGCATATTACAGCGTATGCTCGATGAGATAGTATCAAAATTAAAATAATACAATTACAGTTAAAAAAAAAAAACATTTTGTATCGACACAAAACACGTTTATGAACGTGTAAAAATGCAGTGTTTTTTTTTTCTCATGCGTTGGACGGCAATCGAGATTCAAGGTTCGAAACAAACAAACAGGGTCCCAAGTCTGCTATTACAATAGTGTCAGAATGGTCTATCATTGATTTCATAATGGTTGATTTTTACAAGTTTGGTAATCTACTAATATAAAAGCGTCACTATGACTTTCCAATGATCAACCACTGACACTGCATTGAAAAAATGGCATAGAATGGTAATCTCGTACATAATGACAAATCAATTACAGACGTATGCGGTAATCTGCTAAAATTTTGACAATTCCTTTGATCAGTGACCTACCATTAGAACGTCGTTGTGCAGTCATTGCTTTTAATAGCTCGGTCACAAAAAAGTATTACGAGACCATTGACCGACCAATGATCGACCATTATGAATTTAGCAGATTACGAACTTTTAGTAAAATGACAATGGGATCGTGATGGAATGACGAATTTATAAAATAGCAGACTTGGGGCCCAGGCGTTCTCCCGGTTTCTAAATGGCTAAAGGATGGTTTATCAAAATCTAGTAGGTACAGCTAAGGGGTTGTCAAATTCATGCCAATATATTGGATTGGTTTTTGTATAACAGACAGCTCAAGCAGCTGTGAAAAATGTACCTTACAATTTTAATACCCATTTAGAAACCGATTGTTAGTCTTTTTATCTTGTAATTTGTATCAATACAATGATATAGAGCAAAATATAAATAAAGTAAATATATAGTTTTACTATAATACAAAGAAAATGTTGGTTTTAAATTAGATCTATTAGAGATTCTTGTTAGAAAAATTAGTTTTAAGAATATCTAAGTATGAGCAAAGTTTATTAAGAGATGGCGATGCACGGTAGTCCATCATTTTTGGATTTTATTGAACCCGTTTCTAAATTAATTCATTATTTATTTTTGATTAGTAAATAGATTATTTTCAGTAGGAATTGCAGGGTCTTAGATAAATTTCAGAAGGTGAAAATATCTATGAATATGAACAACATTTAGTATGAACACAAGACTGAAATTGTAAAACACATAAGCTGCCCCGCATTTTTCGAGGTATGCGAAAATAAATAAAATTAATAGTTCATTAATGTTTCATATTTAGTAGTTTGGTGACATAGAAAATCTTGTTTGCTTTCACACTCCGAAACATTGCCAGTGAATCGAAAGTCGGGGTGGCTTCATTCAAATTCATTTTCCCAATCAATACTTGTTTGAAAGTTTATACACGCTATTTTAGTATGTCTTCGAACGATTTATATTATTTTCTTGGACTAATAAAAGCTTACTTTAAACAACTATCAACAATACGGCACCAGGTCTTATTTTTATACTATTTTATCACTATCTATACAGTTTTTTTCGTCGATAATTTTGTTTATTTATTTTTCTTCTAACATTATAATTTTAACAACGGACTGGCTATTGTATCGCTTTATTTATTTACAAATATAACTTTAAAGATATTTGTATTTTTTATAAAGCGAGGTATTTAAAGTATGCGACTGTGTAACACACGAAATAGATTTTTTCTTACATTTTCACAAATCGCAACGTTAATCAAATCGACATACTTTTTGCAAAGTCGTCTTTTTAGGAAGAAATATAATTTACGAAATGCTTTGCCGAAAGTGATGAACAGTAATAAACATATAGATTGATCAACATAAAACGTTACACAGAGCAATAAATTTGAAAAGTTATTAATTTTGAATTTCGTTGCTACCATGACGAATTCCCCCTTATTTTTTCCATATTGGTGTTATTTTTAAAGGCAGTTTTATGGTATCAAATAATTGTATTATTGTTCTTTAAACATTCGGAATATAAAATTACAATAAAGCCTATTTTTTATTTTTTGTTTCAACCGATGATAATTTCTACTTTAAAATTTTAATTACATAACATTTTTAACCTATTTTTTCCCATAAACCTTTTTAATTACCTAAGCTACGTGTAATGTTTCTTTTTTTAATTTAGTCCACCTCTGCTTAAGCCGCTAAAGAGCTTCCTTCGTTTTTAATTTTTTACAACCTTAAAAATGTTGACAACCGCCGTTTAAAAAAAAAACTACTTTTTTATATTAAATTTTGACAACTTCCTTTAAAACTAATCTAAATTTCAATTATCAATCATATCTATCACCATTTTTTAACATTTTTTTTAAAGGATAGGTCCCTTAACTGCACGGGCAGAAGGGCCACCCACAGTCTGTGGTGAACCTCTTTTCTATCACCATAGAGACTTTTCATTCTTCATATATTGTGTCATACTACGAGTATGTCATGTTCTGCTAATTAAAACCTAATGTATAGGTTTTGGATATTATCACAATTTAATTAGCAGACAAAACGACTATACCCCATGGATAAATATCTACGACCTGAGCGGTTCGATGGTGACCCGTCCCTAAGCACGTCGGCCACGGAATGGGCTCACTGGAAGAAAACGTTTGTCAACTTTCTTGCAGCGCAGGACTCAACCACTACTACTGATAAGGTCAAGCTTACCGTACTTATTAACCATGTGTCACCTAACGTATATACTCACATAAGCGAGTGTGAGACATACGAACAAGCGCTGACTCTCTTGAATAAACTTTATGTTAAACCAAATAACATCTTGTATGCTCGCCACGCTCTCGCCACTCGGAGACAAGGTAGTCACGAGACTATCGACACCTACATCCAAGCCTTGAAGCAACTTTCCAAAGATTGTAATTTTTCTGCGGTCGATAGTAAGACGAATCGAGACGACAATATTCGCGACGCTTTCATAGCTGGCATCTCCTCAACAAAAATAAGAGAGAGACTCCTTGAAAACCTAAGCCTAACGTTGGACGAGGCGCATAACCAGGCACGCTCTTTAGAGATGGCTGAAGTCAATACGTTACACTACAACAACACTTCACTGAATGCTGTTACCGAAAACATCCCTGGTCAAACTTCTATCTACAGTGGAAATACGAGCACCTCTGCAGCTACGCCGACGCCGACCTTTCAAAACCGCTCAAATCGAAAATGTTTCTACTGTGGAGGACTTGTGCACCCACGTAAGTCATGCCCCGCCTTCGACGTGACGTGTCAACTATGTAACAAGAAAGGGCATCTTGCTAAAGTCTGTCGCAGTAAAAACACAACTAGCGCTGCCACGTTTGACCCGGACAATGTCACCGCCTGCATCGTCGCCGCATCACCGTCGTCCCTGCATAAAGCTATTGTTCCTGCGTACATAAAAGGCATTAGAGCTGCAGCACTTCTAGATACAGGCAGTTCTAAAAGCTTTATTAACTTTGAATTTTCTAAACTATGCTCTCTGAAGATGAAACCTAGTCAGCAGGTGATATCTATGGCCTCTCTTAACCACACTTCCTCAGTGAAAGGAGAAACCTGCCTTACGCTTACCTTGGGAAAACACACATACGAAAACGTTCAACTGCTTGTTATAGAGAACTTATGCTCAGACATGATTTTAGGACATGACGTTTTAGAAAAGCATTCTTCCCTCGAATTCGCATTTGGTGGCCCAAAAGAACCTCTCGTCGTCTGCAACGTAGCTGAAGCATCCGTCCCTGCAGTGCCTTTATTCGCCAATTTATCTCCAGAATGCAAACCAATTGCTATAAAGTCTCGAAGATACAGCGATGATGACCGACGTTTTATTGAGGAGGAGGTGAAGAATCTCTTAAACGAAGGAGTTATCGAAGAGAGTCGGTCACCATGGCGAGCACAGGTACTGATCACTAAGAATGCAAATCACCGGAAACGCCTAGTAATTGACTACTCCAGAACTATAAATCGATTCACAGAACTAGATGCCTATCCACTTCCCTGTATAGAGGAATTGATATCAAAAGTGGCTAAGTATTCTGTGTTTAGTGCCATAGATCTAAAAAGCGCCTATCATCAAGTTCCTATCTTACCAGAAGAAAGACCATATACTGCGTTCGAAGCAGTTGGAAATCTATACCAGTTTCGACGTATTCCTTTTGGAGTCACAAATGGAGTTTCCAGCTTCCAAAGAACCATCGATTGGCTTATTCGAACGGAAGGTTTGAAAGGAACATTTGCATATCTCGACGATATAACAATTTGCGGCAAAACGCTAGAGGAGCATGACCATAATCTACAAAAATTTTTTGCAGCAGCCAAGAAGTACGGCCTAACACTCAATGAAGCAAAATCCAAATTTAAACAAACATCTATCAACATACTAGGCTATACAATCTCAAACAATATCATCAAACCTGACAATGATAGATTAGAACCTCTTCTAAACTTACCTCCTCCTCAGGACTTGCCCAGCTTGCGAAGAGCCCTAGGTATGTTTGCCCATTACTCAAAGTGGATATCAAACTTTTCTGAAAAGGTACATGAACTAGCAAAGACCAAGACATTTCCGTTGAGTACCGCTATGACTAAAGATTTCCAAGAACTTAAAAAGGCCATAGTCAAGTCTTGTGTTCACGCCATTGACAATAATTTACCATTCACTGTAGAAACTGACGCCTCGGAACACTCCATTGCAGCAACTCTTTCACAGGCTGGTAGGCCAGTAGCCTTCTTTTCGAGGACACTTAACTCCTCTGAACAAAATCATTCAGCAATCGAAAAGGAAGCTTACGCTATTGTTGAATCCTTAAAAAAATGGCGGCATTTCCTTATAGGGAAATCATTTATGCTTATTACAGATCAGCGTTCCGTTGCTTTCATGTTCAACACTAAGCACACCAGTAAAATAAAAAATGAGAAAATACAGCGCTGGCGATTGGAACTATCACCATATAAATATGATATCGTATACAGGCCAGGCTTGCAGAATCATGTAGCAGACGCCCTCTCTCGCGTCTGCGCCATCGTTGAAACACCAGGAAAGCTACGATCACTCCATGAAGCCCTTTGTCATCCAGGCGTAACCAGAATGGCACATTGGATTCGTTCCAAAAACTTAGCTTACTCGATTGAAGAGATAAAAAGCATGACAAAGAACTGTCGAATCTGTTCAGAAGTAAAGCCTAGATTCATTACAGCTGACCCGCAAAACAAACTAATTAAGGCTATGGCGCCTTTCGAACGACTTAGCATGGATTTTAAGGGACCTGTACCATCTAAATCGCAGAACAGTTTCATTTTAACGGTAATCGATGAATACTCCCGTTTTCCATTCGCTTTTCCGTGCCCTGACATAAGCGCTAAAACTGTAATTAAGCATCTAGATAGCATTTTTGTCATGTTCGGCACGCCAGCTTATGTGCACTCAGACCGAGGGTCATCATTTTTATCGGCAGATGTTAAAGAATTCTTACACTCCAGACAAATAGCAACGAGCCGTACAACACCATACAACCCTCAAGGCAACGGCCAAGTTGAAAGACTCAATTCTACGCTCTGGAAAACTGTACAGTTGGCATTAAAAACTAAAAACTTACCGATAGAGAGCTGGGAGGAGGTCCTACCGCGAGCGTTACATTCCATACGTTCGCTCTTGTGTACTAGCACAAATTGTACGCCACATGAAAGAATGTTCCAACACTCACGTAGATCGACAAATGGAGATTCCATTCCTACATGGCTAACGGACTCAAGCAGAGTGCTTATGCGACGTTTAGTTCAAAAACGAAATATCAACCACTAGCCGAAGAGGTGGAGGTACTAGAAACTAACCCCACCTATTCGTACGTTCGAACGATGGATGGTCGCGAGACTACTGTGTCCAACCGCCATTTAGCGCCTTTGGGATGTGATGGAGAAGATATCCCCATAATTGACGAGTCTGTAGATGCCGAGCCCGAAAGATCGCAGTCTCCTTCACCACCATGTTCACCGACGACGGTTTCGCCGTCATCACCAACACAATACTATTCGCCACCAGTCTCGCCACCAGAGACTCTTTCGTTACCGCCACTATCTGAGGTTTTGCAAGGAGTACCGGAGCAAACGAGATTGGACGCAAACGAGTCCCCAATCGCGGAGCTACCCCGGAGGTCCACTAGATCACGGAATCCGCCAAAGTACCTACGTGATTACATCTGGCCGGGGTGAATGTGGTGAACCTCTTTTCTATCACCATAGAGACTTTTCATTCTTCATATATTGTGTCATACTACGAGTATGTCATGTTCTGCTAATTAAAACCTAATGTATAGGTTTTGGATATTATCACACAGTCACAGTTATTAAGAAAACGAGTCTATTTTCTAAGTAGGTAAGCTATAAAATTTTGAAATCAGAATAACCTTAAGAAAAAAATATTTATATTATAAACCTTAAAAAATGCAAGTTGAGCGATAAATTTAGAAAAAGCTACTAGGTAGCAATTTTGTGGAATGTAGCCAATTTCAAACAACACATTACAAATAAAAAAAATAATAATGATTATTTAGCCAACTTATTTTGTTTCTACTACCTATCAAAAATGTACAAAATCCAGCTTTTATTAATAAAAGTATATTAATTTTGTAACCAAAAGTATTTCTTACCTTGAAACAAACTTGCATCTTTTTCAATTAAATTAAAATATGGCCACAAAATAAAGAAAGAAATAAAATATTTACAATTGATATGAAAATAACTTGATATGAATTTTACTATACGGGGAAAGTCCATAATTATCAGCTTCGCCCGGTAAACTTCAGCTCTAACTAATTTTAGCAATTTCTAATACTGGCTAACATATTTGGCGGTACATTTTAACATTACGCCGCTTCCAAATCTGGTATAGGCACATACAAAACCACTTTAGTTACTTAAGACCTCACTATTATACAAACGTATACCAGTATAAACGCAATACATCAAAACCTTTACTATGGGACCAAACCCTAACATCTCCAAAAAAAAAACAGCTGTTCAGTTAATTTTATCGAGTTATGAGCACATAATAAAAAATAACACACACTAGGATTTGCTCCTGTATTTTGGGAGCATTCACAAACATGTAAACTCACATACACAAAACACCCAGAACAACTATCTGTAGGTCATACAAACATTTTTTTCCGTACGGGGATCGAACCCGCGACACGTAGCGCAGTAGTCGATCGCTCAACCACTGCGCCAACCGTATCGTTGAAAATAAATGCATGGGATAGTCGAATTTCTTATTATGGGTCCCATAGTAAAAGTTGTTTATAATGATCCCTTTTTAAGCATTGCGTTTATTCTGTCACAAGTTGTAGATATAATAACACGCTATGTACATATTTTTTATACTTATTAAGGTATATACAGGACGATTGGTATAAAAGTTATATATTTATGCGAAACTGCTTGAAAACTACTGGATCGGTTAGAGTTGGAACTAGGTATTATTATTTTAATTGTTGTGGATTTTTGTAGTTGTTTAAAACGTGTATTTTTATTTTTGATTGAAGTTTTTTTTCATCACTCTTGTTATTAATGTTATTATTTTATTCAATTGCAAGTACTTCTTAATTAAAAGAGTTATTAACTGGCTTTAATATAATAATCTAACTAGTGTGATTTACACTACTTTCACAAAAAAATAATAAGTAGACACTATATGTATCATTTTTTCATCAATATTTAAAAATAAAAATCTTTATTATTTATATTATTATGTTGGTACCTATGGCACATACGCATTGAGACAATAATAATTTCAAGTTTGCTGGTTACCCCTATATTTTAAGATAAAACTATAAATATAATTTTATTTATATAAATAAAGCGAATTATATGAATAAAATTTCAAATTATATAATATTATAACAAAAAAAATATATTAAAAAATAAATCTGTAAAACATCAAATAGTATATCAAAATATGTACTTAAAATATAAAATGCATACGCATAAATAAAATTACGTAGATATTGTTTGAATAAAATAAAAACAAACCGAGATCTTCTGAAAGTTCTTAACTTCCATAAAAGCATAATTTCGGGATACTATAACAATTTGAAGGCACTAAGCTTTTTTTGCAAAATATTAAAAATAAATTGATTTCTTCAGAAAATAATATTTGCGCTTAAGGGGAAGTTAAAGGCCAGTTTATAAAATAATTTAAAATAAAGATAAGTCCTTGTAAACTAGTTTTGTTCTTCACTCACATACAATGATAATTTGTCATACGATTAATATATATTTCAGTGTGAAACTATAGCGTCACAACTGGGAACTCAACCGTTACTCTAAAAATCTATGTAAAACAACAAATGAATAGCAAAAACATAAAAAATCATACTACCATGTGCATAACATGCAGTTATAAGGGTGCTACAGCCACTACGGTTTGCCTGAAACAAGATCAATGAGAGGTCAAGATTTAGATGTCAAGCCATAGTTTCACCTTAGTAATAAATCTTCAAAACATTTCTCTATATAGCGAGGCATGAAATAAACAAACAAACAAAACTTTTAGTAGTGCTGTTTTGTGCAAATAAATAAAAATATTAACGTGACTTTTAATTGCTCGGCTATTTTTCTGGGGGTGGAAGTGCTGTGGCATCAATTTTTTAAAAATTATAAACTTTCAACTGTTCAGTATATTATTTGTCCGTATTACTCGATCGAGAATGTAGGGAACATCTTTCGCGATTTCGGATTTCGTAACATTGTAGAAGATTTTGAATGAATACCACCCCCAGAGAGATAGCCAATGAAACAAAAGTCACCAGTACATCATCGCTTTATAAAATAATATACGTGATGTTCCTTGACTAAACTAAGCATAAAATGTGCACGGGGTTATAATAATATTGCAACGAGCTGCCATTGAAAACTCACGACGCATTTTTTTTTTTTAATTTTTGATGCTACATATAATAAGACGGAGTACGACAAGTCAGCTCAGCAAGAAACTCTGATCTCAGAAATCCAGCTGCCGTCTTGCTCTGAAGTTTTACGATCGAATATTACTGTAGAAATAA
This sequence comes from Hecatera dysodea, assembly GCA_905332915.2. NCBI lineage: Eukaryota > Metazoa > Arthropoda > Insecta > Lepidoptera > Noctuidae > Hecatera > Hecatera dysodea. Next base: position 11,475,042 of record HG995314.1, on the reverse strand, counting down.
AATTAATTTCGACGATAACGTTAAATGTGCCGTGAGTTTTGCAAGGCTATAAAATAATGTAGCAAAATGTTATAACATAAATATTACAATTTCATTTATATTTGCTGAGGACGAAAGCCTGGTTTCATATCATTGAAATAAGTATCAGTAACCAACCAATCTTTTTGAATCATACGAACAAAAAGCTAACGGTAAAGCTGTTTTTTGAGTTTCTGTTTTATAAATTGTCTCTGTTCTATCTTATGCCCGTAAAATTGGATGGTGATAAAAAACCAGGCCTTCTTTGATTTATTTTCACGTTAATCGATAAAAATTGTTGTAAAACAAAACATCGTTGATCAGCATTTCGGCTGTCGGCTTTCGAAATTCGGCTTTAGACCGAAAAAAATCTGCCTTCCGATTACCAATTTGTGATTTTGTAAGTAGAGCCCCGGTTTACTAAGAACCGTGTAATTAAATAAATATAATCTAATATCAATTCTTTTTTCGTTGAGCAATTTAATAATAATGCATACTTTCCCGTCACTAACTTTCATACTTAAATACTAAAAACAGTAATAATATAAACTCGGTTTACTGAAATCTCATACGATAAGGTCCATTTTAGCCCTTCATTTTTAAACAACTGCAATAACCGCAAGTTTTGTTAAATCCTCAATAATTCGGGGCCCTACTCATTCGCATTCAGTAGTAACTAGCAGACGTATGAACTTATAAATTACATAAAATCTATGATGACGCTCTTTTATCTGAAAAGGATGAAAGAAAAAAAATCAACAAAAAAATTGCTATAAAATGTTCTATGTACATTATAAGGACCACGTTTAAGCTGCCAAAGCAAATTATATTATTTTATATACAGGGTCAAATAATGATAATATTTCTTGTATTTTGAATGTAAGTACTTTTTCTTTCTTTTTTACTACTAATAATAATTAAAATATCTTATGTCCAAGGCCGTGGGATATCTTTGTTCCAAAATTTAACATTTAATGTAAACGTCTATATCTAAATATTATAAATCAATAACCCATTAATGGCTGAACAGTTTTGATTGAAATAACCGAGAATTTGACCGTGTATACATGTTGTATTTATTAAATTAAAATATGCTGTAGTTAGTAGCAAAATAGACATACGTGCACGATGCAATATTATTACATTAAGCTTCAGATTTATATTAGGATTCAGAATTCGAGATAGTTATTTAATTTTGGAACAAAAATTAAACAAAACAAATTTCATTGCAACTCGAAATTTTCTTAAAAACCTTGTTTTACTAATGGTCACTTAAAAATCAACTTAAAATACACAACACTAAGATCAACAATCGAGTTGGTGGTGAGAAATTATCTCGAATTATAAATTCAAGCACGGAAAATCTATCACAGTCACATTTTATGCACTTTGTATAATACAAGGATTTGTTTTTAAATAATAACATTAATAAAAGCAAGCATTAACACCCCCAGATTTATATTGCAAATATTGCCAATAGTTAAATGCATCAGCTACCCAGAGTTGCCAACTATACTAAATTTTCTGTAAAATAAGTTGCCTATTACCAGAAAAAAAAACCTTAATTTTATAAATTATTCATTTCCTCCTCCTAGTTAAAAGCATTATAAATATTATATGTTCTAAGATAAGGGTGAAACCTATCTAGAAAACGCCCCTAATATAAAGAAGCTTATACTAAATATCACGAGAGAATCATCAACAATATTGTACTTACATAACCTGCCTATTTAATTTACCTACTATCAAACCTAAACTACCCCTAACCATTTTCTGTACTAACATAAAAGGCAACCAAGTTCCCCTAGTTCCACCCCAAGGGTTCAACTACCACCCCCAAGGGGTAAACTACTCTCACTATGGGTGCTTCACCCCACCCCAGAGTTTTACTCAAGGGTAAGGAGGTAAATACTATATCTGTTTGGGAAATAGGCATAAAAGCTTTGCTATAATTTTTTTTTCTAGATGAAATAATAAGCCCCTTCCCTTTAAGTTCATATATTATTCGGTGACAGGTATTAAAATTAAGATTTTACAGTTACGGTGCTTTTCTACCAAAGCTGTGTTAGGGAGAGAAAAATCGGGTTCGCGAGAGAAAAATCCGCCAATGGAATCAGTTATTTTTTCTAGCCTGGCTTAACGCCCCGAGTGGGAAAGTGCAGTGGCGTAGCTACATGACTGTCACCCGGTGCGGAAAATATAGTGTCACCCCACAAAAAGACCACCCTGCGTCTCGGGTGTCACTCGTGGCGGCGGCCCCCTTCTGCGCCCACCCTAGCTACGCCACTAGGAAAGGGCTAGTAGAACTAGATTTTTGTACAATCAAAGCGAGAAACGTGTGGGGTGTGCCGCGCAAGATCAGCTGTAAAGAGTCCGCTACGCATCCGCGCATTATAGAGGAATACAAGTTGTAAAGCCAACTACCCAATGATTGCTGGCGACCTGTTGTATATGTTCGAATCGGACGGAGAACTCTCATAGCGCGATGCAGACATTTTGTGACGTCAGGCTTATTGTAGTTCGTATGTGGCGATATAGATGGCGCTATAACAACATTCAGCTACACACCGTTTCAGAGCGTTGTACGTTCGCAAGCTCCTTGCCCAACATTGATGGAAAAACACAGTTAAATGGTGACTTTAATTCATTGGCTTCAAAGAAGATGGTACTGATGTATTTAAATAAAGTTTAGTTACTATAGGACCAAACCCGAAATCGTGAACAGCGATCAACATGAAGACGCTTTACACTTTACGAAGCGGCAATACCGACTGGCATGTGGTTAATTCTATCTCAACCAATTTAACAAATCGGCAATTATATGTTTGAGCCGTTTGGGGTTGAAACTCATGGACCGTGGGGTCTGAGTGCTCACGCGTTATTTAAAGAACTTGCTAAACGTTTAGTTGACACTTCGCGTGACCCAAGGGCTGGCTTTTACTTCGGACAGAGGATAAGTATTGCCACACAACGTGACAGTGCCGCCAGTCTATTGGGTTCACTCCCAGTCGATAGCGATGCGGACGAGTTTTTTTTATGGCATTTTGTAGTTACGAGGATTTTAGTTTAGTTTAAGTGTATATATATGTAGTTAGATTTAAAGCGTATTGATTAAATTAAAATTTGATCATCAAATAAATTCATTTAACAAGCAGGTAAAATGATATGTTTGTATAGAAAAATCTCTGGAAGTACTCATTTGATTAAGAATATTCTTTCACAGATACATAGATAGGCGAGCGAGCGAGAGAGAAACATCGCCATGTCATAACATTACTTTTTAACTTGGCCAAAATGAATTATTTCTTGCAGCCACAAGAAGAAACTAGTCGACTATAATATTATCTGACAGTATGTTTCTGTTCATCTCGCACATATTTAGAACAAAGCAATATTGCCGAAAACAAAACTAAAACGCATTTGATGGAATTTGCTGCAGATTGGTCAAAAAGTATAATTTTATCCAGTTGGATTACCAATGGGTTGTGGAGCTCTGGTAGGCAGCCGCTTTGCGTAAAATGTTTTTGCGTGAAACAGAATTCAGTGGAATACCTACTGGTAATTCAGCAGGATCTGGTTTGACTGGGAGCGGACCAGCATGCTGCAGTTCGCTCTAATTGTTCCAGGTGATACACGTGTGTTGCCGAGCAATAATTGTTCCTAATACTTTTTAGTCTATAAGTAAATACTCCTTTTTGCTGTCATAACGTCTATGCTATCATACGCTAAGTTGCAATTGCGTGCGTTACTGCAGCGGAATGTTGTCGCTTTTCGAGATTTCGGCTTGACAGATAATTAGTACCCCAGCTCGTGTAAATGTGCTCGAAATTTAGAATTTGTGCGTCCAGCCGATCCTAAGTAAATATTCACGAAAAACAGATTCCGCTGGAGTAACGTTACCCAGCGGCATGTTTTTTAACCGGTGGTCGTAGCTGAGTACAAACTAGCTACATAGATATAGATGACATTTGTGCCTAATTGAACCCAAAAATATGAAAAACTCCGGCTACGGAGAAGTTCTTAACACTGCCGGTGCCCACTCTTTAATTATTTAATGTACACCATAACAACTTATATTAATGTAAATTAATATAAGTCATTTAAAATGTTCATGTACAAAGGCGAGCTGAATTAAAAATTGAGTTTCCTACTAGTAAACCTTCAAGTGATACAGCCTCACGAGATTAGCATAGAGGGTAACATTCAGTGCACAAATTGTATAATACCATACACTACATATTTTATCATTCATACATAGATATACAGTATGTTAAATAACAGAGGGCGTTCCCGTAAATTCGTTAATCTATATCATTAATAGATTCAAATAAAAATATCAGAATAGAAAAATAAGCATAAAATAATCCGAATTAAAAAAAAAATTGACAATAAATTCGAAAAATCCTGTTTAAAATCAAAAATCCGAATTAAAAAAAAAATGACAATAAATTCGAAAAATCCTGTTTAAAATCAAAATAGTAGCGCGGGATAGTACCTCCTCGTAGTAGCAATGCCCAAACCGACAAGTACGCGTGTACAGTGTGTTTCTTTAACGTATCAATTTAACATTTTTAGTGAATATTTTAATATTAAAAAAAACATGTTGTTTTCGAATGGTAATATTTTTTTATCATATATGGATGCTATACTATTGCGGGTTAACGGGAACGCCCTCTGTTAGTTAACATACTGTATATCTTCGAATATTATGTCATAGCGAAATGGAATGCTCTTTAACTTTCCTTGAAGACATCAAGAGAAGGGCTGTCGCGTAGGGAATGTGGGAGAGAGTTTCAGATACTGCAGTCACAGAGAAGGAGCCACCGTAGCGGCTGGAAGTGTGACGCGGAGTACCGAGGGAGGAGAGAAGTGGCAGGCATGGTTTACCTCTCGGGACGAGGTATTCAAAGCGTTCACGAATCTGAGTTCGTGAACGGTCCCAAAACTTGCATCCGACTCATCTATACTAATATTATAAAGAGGAATAAACTCAAAAACTACTGGACCGATTTCAAAAATTCTTTCACCATTGTAAAGCTACATTCACCCTGAGTAACATAGGCTATATTTTATCCCCGTATTCCCACGGGAACGGGAACTAAGCGGGTGAAACCGCAGCGCGCTGTTTGTCTATACTAATAAAGAGAAAAGATTTGTATTTTTGTATGTAACGAATAAACTCAAAAACTACTGGACCGATTTCAAAAATTCTTTCACCATTAGAAAGCTACATTCACCCGCGGCGCGCTGCTAGTCGCTTAAAATGACGAGTTATTATTACACACAAACAAATTATTGTTCAACTTATATGCTGGGTTCTGGGCACCGAAAGAGTTAATGGGAAAACGCAATTACACTTTTGTCTGACCTAAGAATTGAATATAAATAAAATGTATGTTATCGAGACTTTATTTACTGATGAACTTACTAATTACATTGCTTTAACTTAAAAAAAAAACAAAAACGATTGCACATCGGATCTTTCGTCCATCAAAATGTCTCTTGAACGCCAATTGTGTCACTCTAGGCAATGTTTTCTTCATTTATCTTGTTAAAATAGTTTTATCTGTGGTAAAATTTCGCGCCTTTTTACACATGTATACTCTATGACTCTCTCTCTGCTCTGTGAACGTTATTCAGCCGTTTTGTTGTACAAGTCTAATAATAAAATATAAAAGTAATCTCGCTAAATTTCTTTCACTGCAACATTAAATTCATCAGGTTAAGGGCCCAGAAGCCCTGTTAAATGTGGACACAGTATAAAATAGTGTATAAACTGAAATTTAACACTTCGGCATAAATATAACCTCAAAGTGTGCGCCGGTTTTACAGACTGTGAAATATCATTCAGTTCGTCAAATTATTGTTAAAAAATGTCGTCAAGCAATCCTCTTGTCATGATCGAAAAGTTAACTGGCCGGGAAAACTATTCCACTTGGAGATTCGCAGTAAAAACATATCTCCAACACGAGGAACTGTGGGACTGTGTTGAACCTGAGCCCAACGCAACTGTTGACATCAAACGTGACGTAAAAACAAAATCTAAAATAATTTTGCTTGTGGACCCTGTAAACTATGTGCATATACAAGATGCAGAATCTGCAAAGGAGGTATGGAACTGCTTGGCAAACGCGTTTGACGACTCAGGGCTAACACGCCGTGTGGGTTTGCTCCGAGACCTATGTACGACAAATCTTGCTGAATGTTCAAATGTAGAAGAATATGTGAGTAAAGTTATGACCACAGCTCACAAACTCCGCAACATAGGCTTTAAAGTAGATGACGAGTGGCTCGGAACTCTGCTTCTCTCCGGTCTACCAGAAACATACAAGCCTATGATCATAGCAATTGAAAGTTCAGGCATGAGAATAAGTGCAGACTCTGTTAAGTCAAAAATTTTACAAGATGTCAAAATGTGTAAAAGTGACACAACTGCATTCGCAACAAACCATAGTAAAGGAAATGTAGGTTCCAAGAAACATTTTAGAAAGGGACCCCGTTGCTATAGCTGCAATAAATATGGCCATGTTGCTTATGAGTGCAAGTCGAAACCTAAAAAGAAAAATCAAGAGTGTTCAAGCTATGCTGCTGCTTTCATAGCGTCTTCGATGAACCCCGATGATGATCCATGGTATATCGACTCTGGTGCTTCATTACATATGACCAAACAAAAGAGTTTATTGCAAGATGAGAAAGTGTCACTTATCAAGACAATTAAGGTAGCAAATGACAAGTCATTATCTGTTCACAGCACTGGACAGCTGAGTTTAGATGTGTGCAATGACAAAGGTCAGTACAATAAAATTCTGTTTCAAAATGTGCTGTATGTGCCAGATTTGGCAACAAATCTACTATCAGTCAGTCAGATTATACAAAATGGAGGTCAGGTGAAATTTAACAGTAAAGGCTGTGTAATATTGAATAAAAACAATGTGGCTGTTGCAACGGCAAGCTTAGTCAACAATATGTACAGACTGAATGTAAAATCTGAACATGCATACTTATCCGATGTTGATAAGCAAGATGTTTACCTCTGGCATCAACGCATGGGCCATTTGAATTTTCAAGATCTGAAAAGATTAGTAGATAACACTGAAGGTGTAAAATTTTCAAACAAAAATGATAAAATAACATGCGTAACATGCTTACAAGGAAAGCAAACACGCTTACCTCTGAAACAAAGTGTAACTAAATCTTCAAAGATACTTGAACTGGTTCATTCAGACATATGCGGTCCAATGGAGACGACTTCACTGGGTGGTGCAAAATACTTTATGACTCTGATAGATGATTATTCAAAGAAAGTCTTTGTTTACTTTTTACATAAAAAATCTGAGGCTCTAGAAAAACTCAAAGAATTCAAAAGCCAAGTGGAAAAGCAACTAGAATGCAATATACAGTGCCTTCGCTCTGACAATGGTCTTGAGTATTGTAACTCCAGTTTTTCTGAATTCTTAAAAAATGCTGGAATAATTCATCAAACCACCACTCCATACACTCCTGAGCAAAATGGAGTTGCCGAGCGTATGAACAGAACACTGGTTGAAAAAGCAAAGTGTATGTTAATTAATGCCAACTTATCCAAACAATATTGGGCTGAATCTGTACATACTGCTGCTTATCTAATCAACAGAACTCCTACTCGATCATTGGAATATAAAACACCAGAAGAAATGTGGTCCGGACAGAAACCAAATGTTAATCACTTAAGAATATTCGGTTGCAAAGCAATGACTCATCTTCCCAAAGAAAAGAGAAGAAAATGGGATCCAAAAGCACAGGAAGCAATATTCATTGGTTATTGTGATCATACAAAAGGATTCAGATTTGTATTACCTGGTTCCAGAACAATTATAAAAAGTAGAGATGCAGTCTTCCTTGAATCTACAATACGAAGAAATTATGTTCCGGTGGATTTGTTACAAGACAGCTCAATGTGTGACTCATCATCTGAACCAATTGACAGGCACACATCCGAGAGCTCTGATTCTGATAATACTTTACTATCCACAAACACTGACTATTACTCTGAACCAGATGACAGTATAGATAGTGAATACTTACCTGATAAAAATATGGAAATGCCATCTCCTTCACGAATAACTTTAAGACCCAGAAACAAAGACATGTTCTCTAAAAATAAACAAGGAGAAGGTTACTTGTGCTGCAATGAAGAATCTCTTGTGCCACTGAATTACAAAGAGGCAATCACATCAACCAATGCTGAAAAATGGAAAATAGCAATTGAGAAAGAACTAGAATCTCATCATCAGAATGGAACATGGACATTGGTAGAAAAGCCCAAGAATGCAAAGCCAATTGGAAGTAAATGGGTTTTTCGTATAAAAGATGAACCAACAGGTCCTCGTTACAAAGCTCGACTATGTGCAAAAGGCTATACACAAAAAGAAGGCATTGACTATGATGAAACATTCTCACCAACAGTCAGGTATGACTCTATCCGTGTGTTATTGTCCATTGCAGCTCATGAAAAGTTAGAAATAATTCAATTTGATGTGACTACCGCTTTTCTCTATGGCGAATTAAAGGAAAACATATTGATGACAGCACCTGAAGGGCTAGACTGCAAGCCAACCATGGTATGTAAACTTGTTAAATCATTATATGGACTAAAACAGGCACCCAGATGCTGGAACACAAGATTTAATTCGGTTCTTAATAAATATGGGTTTGAGAAAAGTAAAGCAGATCAGTGTGTTTATATTGGAATAATAAATGATTTCAAATGTTATCTGTGCCTCTATGTTGATGATGGTCTGTTGCTTTGTAAAGATAAGTCCACTATGATGGAAGTAGTTAAAGACATACAAACAAACTTTGATCTTAAAGTATGTCCTACATTAACTAATTTTGTTGGTATGCAAATTGAAAAGTTTAAAGACCGGATCTTAATACATCAGACTAAATACATTGACCAATTGTTGAAGAAATTTAATATGCAGGATGCCAACCCCAACAGTGTTCCAGCTGATCCAAATGTGAAGTTGCAGAAGGCTGATAATGCACCAAAGGAAAACTACCCTTACCGAGAAGCAGTAGGATCACTAATCCACGCAGCCACTGTAAGCAGACCTGACATTATGTTTGCTGTAAGCCAGGTGAGTCGATACTTACATTCTCATGACGACTCCCACTGGAATGCTGTAAAGAAAATATTAAAATACCTGAAAGAGACAAAAAATTATGCACTATGCTACACATCCAGCTGTAACAATACTGATTTAATTGGCTACAGTGATGCTGATTTTGCAAACGACACAACAACCAGACGTTCTATAACTGGTTATGTATTCCTGAAAAACGGAGCCGCCGTTACTTGGTCATCTCAGCGTCAACAGACTGTAGCCTTATCCACGACTGAGGCTGAATTCATGGCTGCCTGTGCAGCTACTAAAGAAGCTATGTGGCTAAGACAGTTATTGAGTGACATCAGTGAATTTAATCAAAAATCTGTGTGCATAAACATTGACAATCAAAGTGCTATAAATGTAATTAAAAATAGTGAATTCCATAAAAGATGCAAACACATTGATATAAAGTATAATTTTGTTAAAGAAAAATACCATGATAATATTATTAGCTTGAACTATGTACACACTAATAATCAGTATGCAGATATTTTTACAAAAGCTTTACCCAAAGACAAATTCATTACTCTGAGAAATAGTATTGGTATGTCACAACTTGTCATATAATTTAAGAGTCAATGTATTGTAATATTTGGTAAAGAATAGGTAACTTTTTCAATACTGTAACATCTTTTCTATAAGCTTAATAATATGAAGGCTCGAATTTGGTAGGAGTGTTAAAATAGTTTTATCTGTGGTAAAATTTCGCGCCTTTTTACACATGTATACTCTATGACTCTCTCTCTGCTCTGTGAACGTTATTCAGCCGTTTTGTTGTACAAGTCTAATAATAAAATATAAAAGTAATCTCGCTAAATTTCTTTCACTGCAACATTAAATTCATCATATCTTTTCTGCAAATTATATTGTCTGCATAATAAAGGTGTGCGTCAGGATGGCTGGACCAAAGGAGATTTTGGAGGTTTGAGCAATACCAAGTTTTTGTATATATTTGGTACCAGACATCAAATAATTTTTACCTCGCTAAAGAGGGAAAATTATTACGGGGAAAACGGCCGGTTACACCTAGGCGTTACAGCTACTTCATCTTTTCGTTAAAATTTTGTACCTCATTGGTAGCTCAAGATTTTACAGTATTATATAATATTCTTCATACATAACCTCCGCGAAGGTCCAGCATTTGTCAAAGTTTAAACAGAATCCACTATGCCATCACCTCAACGTTTATATCGTCTCCCTCTGCTTCAATTCTTCAATATTTCCGACTTCGTCCAATAGTTTCCCATAAACATGATCTTATATAATATAATAAAGATAATCTTGTCTTCTGAAAAATTGCCAATGAATTAATGTCACGCTGTCATTTGGGGATATTAAATATATGAGATTCTAGAACTAAAAATCTACAGGCGATCGATGTACTTTTCATGATTGTACTTTTCACAGACGGAAAAAAAACTTTTAGAAAGTTTTAAAAGGACATTAAGCATAATATGTTATACAGGGTTATTTGTAAAACACCAACAACCTCTTAAGAGGTCATTGTAATCATAATTATGAACAACTTTTACTACGGGAACAAACCTAAAATCGCGAAAAAACAATCAGCTGTCCCCTACATTTTGATGAGTTATACGAACATAAATGTAGGAAACAACTGATTTTTTTTTCGCGTCCCATAGTAAAAGTTGTTCATAATGATGCGTAAAATGACCTCTTAAGAGGTTGTTGGTGTTTTACAAATAACCCTGTATACAGATAGTTCAAAAACGAATACTGTATATTTCGTGACAGTAATTTCGAATGTCATGATAAATAAGTGCATACATATTTCAAAGATTCTTGGTTACAATAACACAATTTTTCCTATAACTACCATATATACATATCTGCTAATGAAAACTACTTGCTTTGCGAAGCACCTTCATACAAGTTTTAAAGCAACTGTGAACTATTTATATTATTGTAATAATAATAATATGAGATTCTTGTTACTGTCAAAAACCTCGTCCGTGTGATTATCCTAGTCCCCGAAATACTAGGTACTAAGAGTACCCGAAATATTCGAGGATCAATAAAACCCAAAGATCTCGGGTACCCGTTTAACGTAAAACCCGGGTACCCTTTTAAAATAATTTACCAGGTACCAGTTTAACGTAATTTCCAGGATACCCGTTTAACATAATTTCCCGAGTACCCGTTTCAACGTAGTTTCCCGAGTACCCGTTTCAACGTAGTTTCCGGGTACCTGGTATACTCGGAGTAAATATGACACATCGTGCTTTAGATAAAATAAACTGCCACACAAATCTGAGTGACAGCTGATGGAAAAAGTTGATGTGCCATATCTATGGTAAAGTTTGTTTTTAAATCTGTGGACGAGGTGTTACTTAATACTCTACTCTTAAAGAGTATTTGAATAAGGCATTAAATTAGCAACGCTAAAAGCTACCATACTATTTCGGTGAAGTAAAAATAGACTGGACAAAGGAATAATTCCCATTTACGCAAAGTAATTCAGAATTTTAAATACCAGTAATTATCAAGTTTAAATAAAGAAAATTTAAGTAATTACTGTACTTGATTGTAATAGCTTATCCGTCTGTTTATTCGGTCTAAACTCAGAAACGGCTGGACCGATTTTGAGGAAACTTTTAATAAAAAAAGGATTAGTGTTTTTTGCGAAAAAATGTCCTTATGAATACATAACACGCGGGAGAAGTCGCCGGCTAAAACTAGCATGAAATAAATTATCTAAAATTCTGAATTCAGATATGTCTATTTTCAGATCACTCCATTTTAACTTGTTTTTTACAAACATGCAGGCAGATAAATATAAACATTTACAATCATAATTATGTTTAAATGGGTACATACAAACAGAAATATAATGCTGTTTTCGTGTATATACATACATACTATATATAGAACTAAAGGAAAGCCGTTAAACAAAGCTATTTAAATTTCTTAAGCTGTTCTAATTTTTGAGAGCTGAAAACCATATTTAAAGAGATTCCGTTTTCTTCAATTATAGGGGTAATTTATTTCGTTTTAAATATAGTAAGTATTTTAAAAGTGCGTGGTTGTATTTAAGGGGATAGGTTCCTTTTAGTCATGTATTTTACTCAGTTTTAGCGCTAGCAATTCATTGGTGTATTTGTCAAACTATGCGCGTCAATTGTGTAATACAAAATTAACCTTATTTCGTAAATCATAAGGTACATTTTGTATTGTATAAGTGACGAGAATATTTTGCAATACAAAATTAACCTCATTTTTGAAGATCATAAGGTACAATTTGTTTTGCACAGGCGACGTTTAAATTGCCGGCATGGCGATATAATATAGTGACATTCTTTCCTATAATTCTAAGGCGACTCTTTGAGACAAAACTATGTTAATATTGTACTCGAAAACTATTTTTAAGACAACTAAAGTCGATATACAGGGTTTGTGTATTAAATTATTTTGCAAAATCACAGTTTTTTTTAGCTGCTCAATTTTTTGAGTTTTTGCCCAGTAGTGGGACAAAATGATATTAAAAAAAAGTTTAGTGTGGAGAGACACAATAAATTATTTAATAGTAGGTAATGTTAAAAAGAGGTTTGTTTTGTTAACCAATAAAATATAACAAAGAATTTTGGAGCATAATATTGTTAAAATTGGAAACATTAAGATTTTTTTTTTGAAAAAAAAAAAAACTTTTAAAAAGAAGATAGAACGTAAAGTCTGTCAGTCAGACAATTTCATTTTATCACGATTTTGAGTGAGTTATAACCAGTGATGGGAATAGGTAGAGCTATTCAGGTTCATTGACCACAAACATTGATGTTAATATGGATATTCCACGGAATTCCGACTGATACTACGGAATTTTGATTGAATTTCATTAGTTTTGTCAATATGTATAAATATGGTTTATGTGAGCCAATAAGCGCATGAGCGACGTTGTAAATTTTACGTCAAGAGCACGCTTTAAAACTTTTTGCCAAGCGCGCGACGTTGCCGCTTTGTTCAGACGCGTAATTTCGCCGCATTATGGAAACAAAAGCGGGGTGTTTCTGTTGCTAGAGTGACGCACCTGTCTTTGTCATTTATTTGAAAAGAGTATCTATGGAGTTTCTTGTCCGTTCTTCTTCATAAGAATATGAATGGAATGGACGCCAGAGTCACTTAATTATGATACATTTTATTGATGACGTTCAAAAGTGGCGTTAATGGCCCAATAGAAATAAACGTTTTGACTTGACTCTTTCTGCGTCACTAGAATTCAATTGTTTACCAACAGTAACTTGTTGTCTCACTCGATTACTTCGGCTCTTAGAGCTGGTTCACATTAGTCGGACCGACAGTTTACCGCTGACCGACTGTCGGTTGTAGCTGTTCACACTAGACGCTGCCGACCCGACCTAATGTGAACACCACTGACGGTAGGGTCGTTTTACTGCCCCCGTCACAAAAGTTGACTTTTGTATACGATGGACGATGAAAAGTTTCGTATTTATTTCGCCATCCACATTTAAACATGTTTTCTCTGCATACACGTCGACTAAACTGCTCGCGCGAGTGCCGAGAGCGGGGAATGAGCGGGTACAAGGGTGGCGGGCGGGTGGCTCCGCCGCTTCTCACCGACAAATGTGAACGGCGCTATTCTTGCTAGTACTCCAATATTATGCCGATCCGACAGAAATCGTGGCTGAACGTCCGGTAAATGTGTCGGCTCCGTTAGTTTTGTCGGGTCGCCCATATGTGAACGGCGCTATTGAAATACATATGCCAATATGGATCCGACACGTTTGCCGGCCCGATAAAACTCTCGGTCCGACCTAATGTGAACCCGCTCTTAGAGTGCGCTTGTTTGCTTCCTGTTGTGTTTTATTATGTGGTCGAAGTGTAATCTTTCATTAGTCCCGAAGGCGAGAATAGTTTTTAACCGACTTCTAAAAAAGGTGGAGGTTCTCAATTCGGATGTTTGTATTTTTTTTTAATGTTTTTTCGCGCATAACTCCGTCGCTTGCCAACCGATTTGAAAAATTCTTTTTTTGTTGGAAAGGGTATACTTCCCAAATGGTCCCATGAAAATTTTATCGAAATCGAACAAGCGGTTTTTTGTTAATTTCAATAAATGATAGCAAATCTGTCGGGATCCCTGTTGTTGCGGGTTGTTTACTCCAATTTATACCACGTACGCTGTGATGGGTATGTTTAGCTGGGAGTGACCAACTAAAAAGTGAAAAATAAAAAAGAACTTTTTACAAAAAAATACAACCGACTTCTAAACAAAAACCAAAAAGTACAAAATAACTTTAATTTCGGAAGTCGGTGTGTTCAAAAACAGAAAAGCAACCATAAACACCGAGTTCCGAAATTAAAGTTATTTTGTACTTCTTGGTTTTTGTTTAGAAGTCGGTTGTATTTTTTTGTAAAAAGTTTTTTTTTATTATTATTTTACTACTTAAAAACCAAATTCCGGGACTCGGGGAATATCCAACTTATTCTAACCTATGGCAAGTACATAAAACAGCTCTACTTATTCCGATCTCTGGTTACTACGGTGCCTAAACCAGCTTTATATACAAAAGAAATTTGCCCCTGCCGGAGTCTTGTGTTTCTGATAAATACAACCTGGGAGTCTTTGAAGTCAACAGCAGCCCCTACCATGACGTCTTAAATCCATCATGATTCCTGTGTCAGAGAGAGACGGAGTCACACAAGACGAATAGCACTATCCCTTTCCCTCACACTGAATCATGATAGCATTGGCACTTCATAGTACGGCCGCAGTGGTCACTTGTAGACGAGCGTGCTCCATCGTCGACCACATCATCGCTTACCATCAGGTCAGATCGTGGTTAAGCGCGAGACTATAAATATTAAAAAAGAGAGATCCATAAAACCAACCCTGTATATCGACGGAATGACTATTATTTATGTACTATCATGGACGATTTGACTATGGTGACTAATGGCTTATGACTAATGTTTGGTTAAACGCTTCGGAGGCGTTTTGGGCTTGAGCCGGTCCCTCCTTACCTTTGTTAACCGCTTTCTTTCGCATCTGAAAAGATAAAGAAAGATAAGTATTAGTATTTTATCTTTAATCGTAGCTTCATCCACGTTCAAGTTTTAATTTCGAAAAAAGTGGCAGTAAACCATCTCCAGGGAATCATTTATCTGCTAGGATGCAGGAATTTGTTCGAAAGAGTCACCGCGGCCCTGGAACGTAAAGGGCACTAGGAGGAACACGGGTGGGTTTTAGTCAGTAAGAGTCTGACACTGCCTTCCTATGTGCCCGCAGCGGGAGGAGGTATTTGATGATAACCCATCCAGAAAAAAGGGGGTCTTTTGTATGTATGGATGTTTGTCACTCTTTCACGGTAAAGCTACTGAATGGATCTTGCTGAAAGGACAAACCCAAACTCCATAGAAACTTGGGCCTGGCGTTACAGGGCTGAAACTTGGCCATAAATTAGAGAATTTAGGAAGCTTTAACTAGCCCAATTTTCACGTATCCCAGCAATGGCCAAATAGGTAAAATCAGACAATGTTTACCTATATTTTAGGTTATTCTCATTTATTTTATATATGTTTTTGAGACTATTTCCTACGTAAATCTGGAACAGGCGCACTCTAGGCAATGATTTTAAAGAGTCGTCGTTATAGAAATCCAAGACTATAGGTAGGTAGGTATATATATCGACCTGCAGCCTAACACGATAAGGTTTTAAGTACCTACATAACAAGCGCTTAGAATTCGAAAAGCGAATGGCATCAAATTCAAGATTCAAGATTCAAAGCATTTATTTCAAATAAACCCTTTACAGGCACTTTTGAATTGTCAAGTCGAAAGAGGTGAAGCTATCTGCACGTTCCAAAGCGTAGATCTCTATGGAGAAGAACGTGCAAGAAACTCCACGGACACTCTTTTAAATCATGTTCTGTATTACATAACTTTGGTTACATCCTTGGTGCTTCTATGTGTGAGGACAATGCAAAGAAAAAAAAAAGGAAACTATAAAACAATTCAAAGTATTAAAGATTAAAACAAGTCAGTGGCAGTTAAGAGGTGACCAGTCTCAACCGACGGCGCCCGTTCACGAACATGACGCGTGTATCGGCACCTTTTAGCTCAACCATTTTGAAGGGAACCGAACGATCCAACACGTACGCCACCATCAGCGAGACATTTGAGCGAGCATGACATACTCTCAACTGCCATTTTAGTTCAAGTCACAAAGTAAACTATAACCTGTAAATGGCTCCATGGTACTCACATTTACAATATTTGAAAATAAACTGCTTCTACATTATACAAAACTATGGTTCACAATGACCAAGCTAATATAAGTAAAAAAGAGAAATTATTTATTCCCATTATTAGAAATTAATTATTTATATAAAATTATAAAAAAAAAGAATAAATAAATGAGACAAAAAAAGGGCGAGCATCTCTTCCAAATAAAAAATCCTAACTTGTTTACCCAAGTGGTTGAGTCTGTGGAGCAGGACCGGCATTTAGCCAAGCATTTTTATCAAGGATATAATCTTCCAGTTTATAATATGCTTGCCTACATAGTGTGCGTTTTATGCATGTTTTAAATTTTCTCTCATTTAATTGAAGGATATCGACTGGTATTTTGTTATAAAATTTTACGCAATACCCCATAAAAGAAGTGTGTACTTTAGCCAATCTAAACCTAGGTTGATCTAATTTGTTTCTATTTCTAGTATTAAAATTATGCCTGTCGCTGATCTTATTAAAAATATGCAGATTTTTCCGAACATACATAATGTTTTCATATATGTATTGACAAGGTACCGTCATGATGTTAATTTTCTTAAACAGTTCCCTTAAAGAATCGCGCCGGCGGAGATTGTAAATGGCTCTAACTGCTCTTTTCTGCAGAATAAAAATAGACTCTATGTCTGCAGCCCGTCCCCATAGCAAAATACCGTAAGACATGACACTATGAAAGTAACTAAAATAGACCAGTCTCGCGGTATCTACATTAGTAAGTTGACGGATTTTTCTGACAGCATATGCTGCTGAACTTAGCCGTCCTGCAAGTGATGCTAAATGAGGTCCCCATTGTAGCCTTGAGTCGAGCGTTATCCCCAGGTAAACTGAAATGATAACAAATGAAAGCCGTTGACGTTGACGTTGACATTGACATTGGCACTAGTGCAATCGATTTTATCGATTATTTATTCATTTGATGTAATTGTTTTAATGGAATTTACGTTAAAACTCAATTTCATTCCAGATTTCTTATTTTAAATTGATTTTAATACCTGATAACAATTTGCTAAAATGGCGATTTATTTAATTATTATTTTGTGACCTTATCGATTTCCACTAAATCGATTATATTGTTGTTAGAGTAAGCTCTATTGATAGAATGCCAGCGTTTGTGAAGTTAGTGATGTATAATGAAATAAGTGCTGTAATAATTTACAAAGGTTGTTTAAAACCAAAAAATAAGTATCTACTTATTTTCTACACTTGGCCATTGTTATTAAACCTGAGATTTAAATGGATTAATTATTCAAAATAGACGATTATTTTGGTGCATATTTGTTTCGTGTAATAGTTAGGCCCAAAAACGGGTTTCTCCTTTGGCACAGAGGTAGATTATAGTCTGGAATAACACATAGGATTTTTTATCCCGTGAGTATGTTCCCTTGGAATAATTTTCGACATTTACGCGGGCGAAGCCGCGGGCGGCAGGTATAAGTTAATAAATTTTATCTATCGTTGTTAAGAAACAGACAAAAAAAGAATACAAAAATGTTGCGAATTAGACTCACGTCTACATACGCTTATATTCCTAAAAACCTAACACAGATACGTATACAGGTGTGTAGTAATATAGGCTTCCTGAATAAAAATATTATGATTCTATTTAGTCCGTCAAATTATTATCGAAAAATATTGGACACGTATTTTTAGTCCGTCAAATATATTATCGAAAAATATTGGACACGTATTTTTAGTCCGTCAAATATAGTATCGAAAAATATTGGGACACGTATTTTTAGTCCGTCAAATATATTATCGAAAAATATTGGGACACGTATTTTTAGTCCGTCAAATATATTATCGAAAAATATTGGGCACTTATTTTTAGTCCGTCAAATATATTATCGAAAAATATTGGACACGTATTTTTAGTCCGTCAAATATAGTATCGAAAAATATTGGGACACGTATTTTTAGTCCGTCAAATATATTATCGAAAAATATTGGGACCCGTATTTTTAGTCCGTCAAATATATTATCGAAAAATATTGGACAAGTATTTTTAGCCCGTCAAATATATTATCGAAAAATATTGGACACGTATTTTAGTCCGTCAAATATATTATCGAAAAATATTTAACACGTATTTTTTGCTCTATACAAGTTGACCAAGATTTAAAGTATCAAAGCTCAGGTGTAGGGCTTATGAAGTCAGGTCGTGGTAAAAAAAAATTGTAGCACGTAGTGACGTCACACGAGTATTCAACGCACTGTATCGTCGTTGTTTTTTATTTACGTGAAAAAAGAAAAAATACTGTCCAATATTTTTTGGAAATCTATTTGACGGAGTAATTCGGTTTTTTTTGTGAACTATCCTATTGAGTGAATTCCTTAAAATATCCTTGTACCAAGAGCTAAATTGTACATTTCAACACGCAAAGACTTGGATTTTATTCGAGTTACATTAGAAAAATGTCCTTGAGCGCAATAAGAAACAATAAGTAGTACTCACGTGTCCAGCAGGGCGGGTTTGCGCAGCATGGCGTGCAGCCGGCGCATGAGGTCGGGCTCCACGCGGTGCGTGGTGGCGCGGGCCAGCGCGCCGCACGCGCGCGCGGGGCCGCCGCTGTCCGACGTCAGGTACGAGAACGACGGGTCGTCCCGCGGCGTGATGCGCGGCTGCGCTCGCCCCGCACACATACCTGGCACGGGGATACGGCTCTATTATTTGAGAACACACGTACATTTTTTTTTTTTTTTTTTAATAAAATTGTTTATTTGTCTCAAAAGGTAACATCATCAAATGTGAATGAAACAGTCCCAGTAAGTAATTTAAAATAGTGTTAGGGTTGTCTCGCTCAGCCGGGGATCAGGGATGTCGTATATGTTCCCGCGATCCCCGGCGTAAGTGAGACTTAGAACACCGGGGTGGTTTTAGTTAGTAAGAGTCTGACAGACTATTCCGCCCGCCCCAGGGTGGAGGACATCCCCACCGAATGTGTCTCCACGTTGTCGTCGTGGTGGGGCTTGAGCGTCTCAATGATCTTGCGAGCTTTCCCGGTAGAGCCACTCATGCCGGAAGGTCGCAAGTGAGGGATCAGACCAAGAGAGACACACGCTTGCTCGCTGCTCTCTGGTACGCGTCTGATCATCAGACGTGACTGCGAGAGCAGCGAGCAGGTGGAGAGGTGAGGTTAGAAGAGAGGGCCCTGAGAAGGGGCGGAGCGAATAGGGACCGCACCCTTAAAAGGAACAAAAATGAAAAAAGGCGAATGTAAAATGAGTCCCCAGGTGGGTCCCGACTGCTCAGCGGTCGGGGAATCCCACCCCGCTTCGGCGGGCTGCCCTCCGTACTCTGGGGTGGGCACCAAACGCCTTCCGCTTGCCAGTGGCAACACGAGCCGAGGAGGCTCCCAATCGTCGTCATCCGAGTCCGCTTCCTTTAAGGAGCTGATGGCGTACGGTTGCGTAGAGGAGGGTTCGCCTGAGCGCCGGGGTGGTGCGGAGTCGGATTCCGGCTCCGCGCCAGACCTAGTAACGGTCAGCTCGGCGGGCTCTGGAGACGAAAGAGGGGGGGCTGCTGCGGAGAACGTAAAGTTCTTCCGCAAGCGGCCCACACGGGAGGATACCGGGGGGTCGTCCTCCGAGGGCCACGACGCACTGCAGTGCATGTGCGGCTGTTGGCAAGCCGGCCGAGCACTGGGCTGGGGGAAGGGCCTGCGCGCCTTCCGCCCCGACCAGGGGCAAGAGGTCCGCCGCCGCCGCCGCCGCCTCTGCCGCCGCCGCGGCTTCCGTCGCCACTTCTGCCGCTTCTGCTGTGGGTGCTGCGACTCCCGGTACTCGGGAGGGGGCTGAAATGGAGTGCCAGTAATGGTCCCATTTCGGCCTCCTCCAGAGACAAGTCGGCCGCTGTGCTATTGCGCAGTGGCTGATGCCTGTGGACGGTGAGCGTGGGTGGCTCGCCGTCCGATACCAGGCTGAGTCGACGACGCGTTGTGCTTCACGCGCGCCTCAAGGAGCCGTCAGCACCAGAGACGGGGCCCCATAGGGTCGGTGCCTGCTAGGGTTGCGGAATTTGTTCGAAAGAGTTACCGCGGCCCTGGAACGCAAAGGGCACATGGAGGAGCACGGGTGGGTTTTAGTCAGTAAAAGTCTGACACTCCCTACCGCTCCACCCAGGGCGGGAGGGGTCATTTGATGATTTCCCATCCAAAAAAAACAAAAGGGTGGAGGACATCCATGAGGATTTCCCCCATAAAAAAGGGTTGTCCCGCTGCTTCCCTTAATTAACGATATTGAGACTTTAAAAAACCTTAAATTAAAAAAAAAAAACTATAATAATACAAGTACTCTTTGTTTTGTGATATTGTTGCGCGCCACAATTAAGCAAGATAGCGGCACTTGGTACCACTAGCGCCATCTAGTATCGAGTAACAGAACTAGTTAAGTCTAGAACCTTCGAGACTTTTCTATGAAAGAACATTCTAGAATTCTCGAACCCTAGTCAGTCGCGAACGATATGTACGCGAACTTTCTGGAACTTTCTACAATGGAAGGTTCTGGAATTATTCGGCGCCCTATATAAGGCTGGCACATATACCGACCGAGTCTATTGTCCGGTTAAGCAGTAACCAGCCTTAGTGTGCTGAACTGCGAGTGGTCCATTCCAAAAAAAAAAAAAACCGACCGAGTCACTTCCAACCAGTCCATCGCTCGAGCCAGCCCGTACCGCTGAGCCTGTAGTTGTAAATACGCCCCTAAATAATAATCCTTGTCCGATCCAGCCCGTGCCTAGCTGCTCAAAGTGACCGCGCTCAACTGTCGCCGCACACAGCCCTACCCCAGCTACAGGTTACTCAACCTACTTGTCAACGTCTGTACCTGTCAATGTCAAATAGCCGATTATACTTCCGAATCGACTATGACTCGATTATTCACTTGGTGTTGTCATTACCCCACGCTAACCATCCCCAAGTTATTACTTGACGTTCCCAAACGTAAGCTGTCAAATCTAACTACATAGTTTCTTCAGTGAGAGATAGATGGCGCTGATCCAAATCGATTGATATGCGTTGACGCTTCGACATATTTATTAAAACTTTATGCACTAGTAAAAAAAACTGTACAAAGGCGGACTTAATGCCTTAGGAATTTTCTACCAGTCGACCTTAGGGTAGTGCAGAGACAACATGGCAGGTGCAACATAAAATAATGACAAACAGATACATACAAATAAAATTATAGTCTGACGGCTAATCAGCAATGCTATTCTGTAAGAACTCACTCCAGTTCTCACTTCTGATTCTGCGGTGAAAACTGTATTTTGTATTCTGTAACTTGATGAAAACTACACTAGCGCCACTAAGTGAGAACATAGGTGAAGCGAACTTAACTTGACAGTCAGAATATCAAACACTTTTCACTTCAGGTGAGTTACGAAGTGTAATCGAAAATGAGATATGAATCGAATTCGCACGTGAGTTCTTACACAATAGCACTGCTGATCGGATTTCAAATAAAAAAGAAATCAAATCTGGTAATTAAATTCTCAAAACTCACCAGTAATAAATATATCTTCTAAATGAAAGTAGTTAGTTCTCAAAGCGGCCCTATAGAGGGCTCTGGCCGCGTCTGCTGACAGGGCGTACCCCATTCCCGACAGGTACTTGGGGTACACGCGACCCCCATACATGTACTTTGGGCTGTACCTGTGAATCGAAAGTTTTTTATATCACAACTAGCAGCACGCCGCGGTTTTACCCGCGTAGTTCCCGTTCCCGTGGGAATACGGGGATAAAATATATCCTATGTTACTCAGCGTGAATGTAGCTTTCTAATGGTGAAAGAATTTTTGAAATCGGTCCAGTAGTTTTTGAGTTTATTCGTTACAAACAAAAATACAAATATTTCCTCTTTATTGGTATAGATAAGGTCCAATGCTTATTTTACCTCATTTTATAAGCTTTATATTAACTGAAGGGTCCACTGCAATACTGATAAGTAAATGTCCTTGTAACCTCGTTTTGTGATAATTGCGTTTTTAAAATGTATTAGTTGGGAAAAGAAAACTCGTGTTTTAAGGTATGAACATAATAATTTTTTTGTTACAGCACATTTTTATTATTATTTAGGTTATTTCTTTATTCAAGCTTTATGTATTGCATTAAAAAAAAACTAATATTTAATGGAGCCCCCATACACCAAACGTGAGTTTTATTGACTTTTTTGTAGATAACTCGTAGCCCGCCCCGACTTCGCTGAGGTGTATCCTTTTTTCAAAATTTTATTTCATAAGAACCTTCTCCTGACAATAACAAACACAGCAAGAAAGAATTAGCGAAATCGGTTCAGCTGTTCTGGAGATTTGAGCTTAGCAACACATTCAACGAATCTTTTTTTTATTATACAGTATGTTAACTAACAGAGGGCGTTCCCTTTAACCCGCAATAGTATAGCATCCATACATAATTTTTTTTAAAATACCATTCCTAAACAAAATGTTTTTTATTTCTTTAATATTAAAATATTCACTAATAATGTTAAATTGGTACGTTAAAGAAACACTCCGTACACGCGTACTTGCCGGTTTGGGTATTGCTACTACGAGTACTATACCGCGCTACCATTTTGATTTTAAACAGGTTGTTTCGAATTGAATTGTCAATTCATTATTTTTTTGAATTCGCATTATTTTATGCTTATTTTTCTATGCTGATATTTTTATTTTAATCTATTAATGATATAGATTATTATAGATTAACGAGTTTAAGGAAACGCCCTCTGTTGTTTAATATACTGTACATAGATAATGCCTAGTATACAGCTTTTTATTATATTTTATTTACTTTATAATTGAAAACCATGGTTTTGTATTATGTAGAAGCTTTGGCTTTTTATAGTCAAGTATAGTTCAGAGTTGAACGAACGTGGCAGTTACGAGCATGTCATGCTCGCTCAAATTTCTCGCTAATGGTGGCGTGTGTGTTGGATCATCGGTTCCCTTCAAAATGGTTGAGCTAAATGGTGCCGATATACGCGTCATGTTCGTGAACGGGCGCCGTCGGTTGAGACTGGTCACCTCTTAACTGCCACTGACTTGTTTTAACCTTTATATTTTCAATTGTTTTAGTTACTTTTTTGTTTTTCTTTGCATTGTCCTCAGATATAGAAGCAATAAGGATAATGTAACCAAGACTTGTATATAAAATGATTTATAAGCGTGTTCGAAGAGTTTATTGCACGTTCTTTTACATGGAGATCTACGCTTTCAAACGTGCAAATAGCTTTATGTTTTCGACTGATCGACCTTGAAAATTCAAAAATGCCTGTAAACGGTTTATCTGAAATAAATGCTTTGAATCTTGAATCTATGAAGCTGGTCTGATAATGGAGCCGGAAGGTGGCCATAGCCACTCCTCAACCAAACAAGTTTCCTCGTATAATACATAGCATAATCAGCCTTTTAACGTCCCCACTGCTGGGACACAGGCCTCCTCTCTAAGAGAGGGAATGGGCCGTAATCCAGCACGCGGGCCCAGTGCGGGTTGCTGAATGTCACGTCTTCGAATTTTTGGTTCTAGGACATGACGGTTTCCTCACGATGTTTTCCGTTTTGAGAACAGTGGTGATGAAATTAATTACAGAAAGTAATGCGCCTGGCTGGGGTTGAACCCGCGACCTACAATTCGTAAGTCGGGGCCGTTACCACTTACTGCCTTCGTTATCGAAAATATCCATAAAGAAGGTTTTTAAAATAAAACTCATTTTTTTAATTAATTGTCATCACATAGAAAAGTCGTTTAGATTACGGAATTAACTGCCTATGTTCGTTTCGTTTTTGTTGCAACTAAACCCAGGTAATACTAAAAAGTATAGTTTCATTATTTGATATATTTTGAGGTCAGACTGAAATTCAATTATTCTTTATCATGCATTTCAAAAAACGAGAACATGTTATCATTTTCAACAAAAATACGACTGAACAAACTTTAATGGGACTATTTCGTCAAAACAATTACATTATTTTTAAGCGATATCCTTATTCATATCTTTTAAAAATAATTATACTAATAACTTGTTTCCTAACCGGATACTAATTGAATACCGAACACATTTGTTCAAAATCATACAGTACTATCAAGGGCAAAATGGTTAATAGGATTACATAAAATACGGGAAAATGATTAGCTAAATGTCTTTAAAAAAAAAAATTGATTGAGTCAGGCGTTACTTTGCGGCATTTTCAAATTTTAAATGTTTTTACTTATTCATTAATACATTTATAACATTACTTTTAGTATAGTTATCTACTATATAAAAATAAGTCGGGTTTTCCTTCCTGACGCTATAACTCCAGAACGCACGAACCGATTTCCACGGTTTTGCATTCGTTGGAAAGGTCTCGGGCTCCGTGAGGTTTACAGCAAAGAAAATTCAGGAAAAATTTCAACACAAAAGCGGGAAAATCTTTTTTCATTTTTTTTATATATGGCAAAACAACGTTTGCTGGGTCAGCTAGTGGTCTTATAATTATAAGGGGGGTGTGCTTATGGATTTCCGGACCACACGCCCCGTACTATCTGACGAAAATAAACATCTGTAATAAATATTGTACGAATCGCATCGATGCCCAAAATATATACTTGTACTAGCTGACCCGGCAAACGTCGTTTTGCCACATAAAATAAAATAAAAATTTTAGGGGTGGACCACCCTTAACATTTAGGGGTATGAAAAATAAATGTTAGCCGATTCTCAGACCTGAATATGCATATGAAATTTTATAAAAATCGGTGAATCCGTTTCGGAGAAGTATGGTAACTAACATTGTGGCACGAGAATATTATATATAAGAAGATATAAATCATGATCTGCCTAGCCTTTTTCGAAACTATATTGAGGTCGGCTTCCAGTAAAACTGGATTCAGCTGAATACCAGTATTTTATGTGGGACGGCTGCCTACTAGACCTCTACAACGCATTAACTGAATAACACGGTACTTCTTGGCAAGACTGCTGTCATATTTTCTGGCTTATACAACCCGTCATGACTGCCAAAGATCTACAAATGGCAGCCGGGACCAACGGCTTAGCTTGCTTTCCAAGGCACGGAGGAGTCTCGGTATGTTAAGATGGTCACCCATCCACAGACCGACTTGGCAAGCAGTGCCCGTGTGGCTATGATTATTTAGCCACGAGCTCCCACAACTATCCGGCTCGAAGGACCAAAATAATGTGCGGTTCCGTACAGCTATCAACAATAATAAAAAGCAAGAATTATGAATAAAACTTACCATTTATTACTAGAGTCCAGCACAGGTTTCGCTCCACAAATAAGGTCTCCAATCAACATATACTCCTTGGCATTTCGACCCTTCATCTTCGTATCGAATTCACGAGATCTGTTCTTCAAATTGTCAATGAGGTTTGGCAAGTTTATATACATATCATCGTCTGTTTTTAGAAAGTAGCGGACTGAAAAAAAATAATAGTGAGTAAAAAATATATGATTATGTTTAGTCCATCAGTTAGATTATAGAAAAATATTGGACACGTATTTTTTCCTTTATCAAATCTATAAAAACTGACGAAGATAAAAAGCATCAAAGATCAGCAATGCTATTCTGTAAGAACTCACTCCAGTTCTCACTTCCAATTCTGCGGTGAAAACTGTATTTGGTATTCTGTAACTTGATGAAAACTACACTAGCGCCACTAAGTGAGAACATAGGTGAAGCGAACTTAACTTGACAGTCAGAATATCAAATACTTTTCACTTCAGGTGAGTTACGAAGTGTAATCGAAAATGAGATATGAATCGAATTCGCACGTGAGTTCTTACAGAATAGCACTGCAGGAGTGGGAGTGTGTGACGTCACTGCCCGGTAAAAATTGTAGCAAGTAGTGACGTCACACGAGTTTTCAACGCACTGCATCGTCTTCATTATTTGTTTATGTGTAAAAAAAATACGTCTCCATTATTTTTGACTAGTCCGTCAGATAGATCAGATCAGATTTTTTTAGTTAACTACCCTATTGTTTATGATATGTGTGGGCTTTTACTGTTTTGCCTAACCTTGCTGTTTACCAACTATACATGGGTCTGGTTTGCAGTCTAACCGAGTTTAAGAGGACCAGTATTTTACTAGGAGCGTCTGCCTATCGTTAATTATTAGAAATGCGCAAATCCTTTGCAAGAAAAACAACATAAGCGATAATTTGCATTTTTTAAGGAAGAGTTTTCTTACCAAGTTAAAAAGTTTTTATTTACTTATTTAACTTTTTTATTGGCCAAAACTAGGCATATGGGTCGAACAATCATTTGTTCGTGTGCCCACAACTCGTCGTTATACAGGATTATTTTTTATTCAGTGGACAACTTTGAAAAATTAAACATAAAAGTTTTATTAAACACGTAATTTTCATTTTATTATGTGTCTACTACGTCATCGTTTATAAAAGATGTTTACCTTGAAACTGACTTTATGGTTACTAGCCGCGCGCCGGCGCACAGCGAAGCGAAACGAGCTAAACTGCCCTCGTATCAACCGTGCGGTCGTGCGAGACCTAGATTTTTTTTAACTTCAGGCCATGATCTGACGTTATTTGAAAAGTAATTCTTTATTCGTCTGGCAGTTTAAGTACTTTTGTGGCCTACCCAAATGTCTCTTCTTTGGTATTTTTCGTCGGGTCGTTGAGCTCCTTATTGTTTTCTAAGTTGAGCTACTCGACTACTGACAAAAGCTTGCACTGAATGAACAGGCCCACTTAAATCTGTGTGGCTCTTTCTTCAAAAGACCATTTCAGACACTGATCTGCATGGTTCTCATATAACATATTGTGAATGTGAGGACTATGTAGATCGCCATATTAGGGTCTTATTTCAGTTAAATGATAAATGATAAATGATAAATGATTTATTTCTGTAAGTAGGTTGTAAAAAACACTTTTACACGTCAATCTTTTTTTGGCCGTTATAAAAACTAGATGAGGCCGGTGTTTCCTAGCTGACTACCCTGAGAAGAAACACCGAAACAAACTCAGAGGTCAAGGTCTCTTTTGAAGTCCATACAATTGTACTGGTCAAATCATATGAGAACCATGTAGGTTGGTGTCTGAAGTGGTCTTTTGAGGAAAGTACCACACAGATTTGAGTGGACCTGTCCAAACAGTGCAAGCATTTGTCAGTTATCGTGTAGCTCAAACTTAGAACTTTAAGGAGCTCAACGATTTGACGAACAATACCAAAGTAAGGACATTTGGGTAGGCCACGTAAGGAACTCAAACCGCCAGACTAATATGAATGAACCCCCGACGTAGCGATCTACATGGTCCTCATATTCACAATACGTTATATGAGGACCATGCAGATCAGTGTCTGAAATGGTCTTTTTAAGAAGGAACCACACCGTTTTGAGTGGACCTGTCCAGTCAGTGCAAGCCTTGGTCAGAGACAAGTAGCTCAACTTAGAATCAACAAGGAGCTCAACAACTCGACGAACAATGCCAATGAAAGGACATTTGGGTAGGCCACAAAAATACTCAAACAGCCAGACAACGTTAAAAAAAAAATACTTTGAAGGGGAAAATGCTAATAATAACCCATATAGTCCTCATATTCACAATAGGGAATAAAATTAAAATAATAAAAAAAAATGATACTTTACAAAATAAGTATTCATGTCAAAATAAGAAATTGTAATGAAATAAAAAGAATACTTTAAAAAGTAAACATTCATGTCAAGAGTAAATGAAAAATTAAAATATAAAAATGTCAAACTGTATAAATATAAACAAAAAGAGAACAAAACAGGAAAAAAAAAAACATTAAAACATTGGGCCGTGTACAAAACTGAAGCAGCTCACTCCCAAGCCTTCTTGTCCTCAAGATAATCTTTCACTGTATAAAAAGCTTTCTGGCATAGCTTACGTTTTATAAATAATTTGAATTTATTTATGCTTAGTTCTTGAATAGGGCTAGGAAGTTTATTATAAAAATGTATACATTGGCATCGAAACGAACCACCTATTTTTTTGAGCCTGGTTTTAGGAACGACATAATTGTGTTTGTTCCTAGTATTTATGCTATGGATATCACTGTATTTTTTAAACAGATTAATATTTTTATGTGCATACAAGAGGTTTTCATAGATATACTGGGATGGCACAGTCATAATATTAATCTCTTTAAATTTGTCTCTGAGGGACTGTCTGGGACTTAATTTGTAAATTGCACGAATAGCCCTTTTTTGTAAGACAAATATTGTCTGAATATCGGCGGCATTTCCCCACAGCAGAATGCCATATGACATCACACTATGAAAGTAGCTAAAATATACTAAACGGGCCGTCTCTAAATCAGTTAAGCCACGAATTTTCCTAACAGCATATGCTGCAGAACTGAGCTTTTTTGATAGTTTGTCTATATGGGGGCCCCACTGCAGCTTCGCATCTAAAGTAATGCCTAGGAACACCGTGGTATCTTCGGGTTTCAACTCTTCACCCTTTATCGATACAACAGTGTTCACTTGTCGCACATGAGGTAAGGTAAACTTTATACATTTTGTCTTTTTCTCGTTTAGTAAAAGATTATTAGCATTAAACCAGTTAACTACAGTTGCTAGGGCAGAATTTACATTGTCAGTAACTATCTGCTGGCGTTTTAGTTTAAACAAAAGCGACGTGTCGTCTGCAAATAACACTATATCGTGTTTGTCTTTTATGAGGTACGGCAAGTCATTAATATAAACGAGAAACAAGAAGGGACCTAAAATTGAGCCCTGGGGGACCCCCATCCTGATTACAGATCCAGGAGATCTTTTGCCGTTGACATCAACTCTCTGAATCCTATCACTCAAGTATGAAGTAAGAAGATCTAGAGAGGTGTTTCTGATTCCGTAATAGTGTAATTTCCTGATCAATGTCTCATGGAGAACGCAGTCAAACGCCTTGGACAAATCGCAAAAAATCCCCAAAGCATCGCATTTGTCCTCCCATGCATTATAAATGTGTCCTAGAAGTTCAACACCGGCATCAGTTGTTGAACGACCCCTTGTAAAACCAAACTGCTTATTATGTAAAAAATTATGTTTATTAAAATATCTTTGCAATTGATTTAAAATCAGTTTCTCAAAAATTTTACTAAAAGTAGGTAGTACTGAGATGGGTCTATAATTGGAAGGGTCTGATGTACTACCTGATTTAAATAAAGGTATTATTTTACTATATTTCATTAGATCAGGAAACTCACCACGGTCTACACAATTATTAAAAATAACAGCTAAAGTAGGAGCTACAATGTGTATTATAGACTTAGCAAGGTCAACAGAATTACCCCATAGATCTGCAGTTTTTTTAACATTCAGTGAATTAAACGTCTTTACAATATCAGTAGAAGTGACATATTGGAATTTAAATTCAGCATCACAAACTGGAACGTTTTCTTTAAGTAAAGCTTCTGCAGCACTGGGTGATGAATCTAGATACTTAGTTGTCGATACGGGAATCTCTGCAAAGAAATCTTCAAATGCCGCGGCGACTTGCGAATCTGATTCAATAATACTGTCATCAATAGCAAGGCTATAATCACTACTTCGATTGACAGACCTTCCTGTTTCACTATTAATAATATTCCATGTCGTTTTAATTACATTACTACTATTTTTAATTTTTGAACCCAAGTACTTAGACTTGGCTATATAACAAACCTTTTTAAATAATTTAGTATATTTCTTAACATATAAGTTAAACTCTACTGTATTAATATAAGTTCTTTCTTCATACAGCTCATAAAGCCGTTCTCTACTCTTATAAATACCAATGGTGGCCCAGTCACTGAAGGTAGTGTTACAGTTAACTGAAATGGTTTTGGGAACAAATGTTGTATCAAACTCTGCGCAATACATTTTAAAGAAATCATTATAATATTGATTAGGGTCATCATTCGTTGACAAAGTTGGCATTTTATTTAAAAGTTTAGCCTTAAATGTTTCTAAACGAAACTTTGATTTTGGGTTAACAGTGATATCCTTTTTTGTTTTTGTTTTATTCATATTTGGTATAGAGATAAATTGTCCACAGTGATCTGAATCTATTAAATTAATCATTTTTGTATGGGTAGGTACAACATCTGTATAGATATTATCTAAGCAAGTGGCACTAGTGGGAGTTATTCTAGTAGGCTCCATGAAAAGGTTTGCAAGATTGTATGACTGAAACAGACTTATAATTTTCGTACTTAAACTAGAATTTTCTAACAAATTAACATTAAAGTCACCACAGATAATGATAGACTTGCTTGAATTACCAATTTTGTGCAAAACTTCATCCATTACTGTTTCAAAACTATCATACAATCCTGAAGGTGGTCTGTACACACTTAATATAACATACTGCTCCAATTCAATACAGGCTATTTCAATAATCCGCTCAACAGAGAGGCTCACTATATCCTTACGGTCCTTAAATTTAAGATTATTATTTATTAAAATTAATGAGCCACCATGTATAGCATTTACTCTGCTGAACGAACTACCAACCTGGTGATTACTATAATTGAACATAAACTGATGGCTTTTAAGCCAATGTTCCGTTAAACAGAGAATATCAATATTGTTAAAATTAAGGAATAATTCAACTTCTAAGTCCTTATTAATAAATCCTTGAATATTTTGATGCACCAGGTTAATAGTATTTATTGATTTTAAAACATTATTTGAATTATTATTGGCATTGGTGCTAGAGATAATCTCTATTGTCCTACTTTCTAATTTAAATTATAATTTGGGTCAATATTTGTTGCCAAGATATTGGCAGAATTATATAAAATGTCAAAATGGCATTGCTCAATAGGAGCAAATTGTTTAGCCAAGTTCTTGGCTGTAATATTAAAATAATATGATAGCGACATAGCTATCTGTCTCCTACAAAAGTTTGTCAGATAGTATCTGTCTACAAGATACCTATCTTTTGTCAAATAAAAATTATCACCAATAAAATTGTTGGTGTCAATTAAATTAAACAAATGATTATTAAATGTCACATTGTGCAATGTCATATTCAATTTAAATCTAGTGAGATTTTCTTCCTGTGGCAAACTTTGGCTATATGGCAATGTGAACATCACAATTTTTCTTAATCTAAGGTTACTTAGTGTCCTATAATATTGGAGCAATTCTCCCTTGGTTAAATTGCCCCTATTACCAACAAAAATCACAAGTATAGTATCTTGGTTCAATTTACTTTTTATAATTTTTTTCATTATGTCAAACAATGAACATCCAGGCATACAATTGTTTATTATGGAGTGGCCCGGGTATTCACTTGTCAAAAAGTGGCCTAAGTCCTTACCTATTTCATCAGAATACATAACAATATCATTATTTAAAATTTTCTGTGATAAACAATTAGTGTTTGGCAAACTGGCACAAGACTGCGGTAAGGCTGTATCATGTATTGACAACGAATGATCCGGTGTTGTAGCAATAGATGGTGATTGACACCGCTCACAGTTGTTTTGTTGTGAACTTACTAACTCATTCATTGCCAACACATATTCCCTCATTTGGTTTTCAGAGGCGGTATATTTGATCGTCATTGAATTTAACTTCTGCTGCAGACGGTCAAGTTCACACTGCAAGTCTTCAGTGTCAGTTTGGTATTTTTTTGTACTTTTTTCTAAGTTTAATGAGTAAATATCTAATTGTTTTAATAAATTTAGCCTTTCCCTATTGAGTTTTACATTTTTGATGAAGAACTTTTGTTTCTTAACCATTTTCCTAGTCTTAAGAATATATTTGTTGATTTTTATATATTTTTTAAGTTTATTTTTGCTAGTGACTAATCTCTTAGGTTTAAATGATTTAATTTCATCGTCACTAGTCAAATCTATAATATTGGAAGGGCTAAATTGAGGAACCATTGATGGGGCAATAGGCACCAACTCGCTGAAGAGACTTTGATTTAGCGAGGCAGTGATGTTGTGATTTACCATCTCCAGTTGTGAAATTTGATTTTGAGCCTCTTGCAGCTGTTGTTGCAATAAATATTTGTGATCCAGAGCTTGTTCATACTCCGTGCTACACTGGCTAAATCCGTCCACAACAAGCTGGAGCCTATTCCGGTCTTCTATGGCCTCAGTGTATTGACTGTATAACTGAGCCATTTCACTTTTTAACTTCCTATTCTTTTCATGGGCATCAAGGAGAACCCTTTCATTGTCATCCATTTCCTTATTTAGTTTGTCACAGTACTCCTTGGACACCTTTAGTTCGCTCAA
The DNA here is from genome assembly GCA_905332915.2 of Hecatera dysodea. Taxonomy (NCBI): domain Eukaryota; kingdom Metazoa; phylum Arthropoda; class Insecta; order Lepidoptera; family Noctuidae; genus Hecatera; species Hecatera dysodea. The sequence goes on along the minus strand of HG995314.1, from coordinate 11,442,398 downwards.
AGCCAGATTGAGTTTAGACTCTTCTTGGCGAGCATAGGCGCTACGAGTCATAGGCATGATTAAAAAAAGGAAAAGAAAGTAAATTAGAAAAGACTAGGCAGTTGTGGCAAAAGTTTAAAAGATATTTAGGCGAGGGAAAAATTAAAAGATACAAAGTTAAGAAGTTCTGTAACCAAACTAACTAAGGTTATGTTTACGATTTAGAGATCGATGGCATCAATAAGTAGCCGTACAAAAGGTGTACAATGTAAATAACAGTAAGTTAATAGGCCGTAAACTTCATAAAACCAAGTAAAACAAAGTATTATACCTGATATCAAGATGACAATGCAACAATTCACTTGAGCCGGTAACCTCTCACCTGTCACCGATTCACACTACAATTTTAACACTTTATTGCACAAAGTTATACAAATCTAACACGAAATACTCATTAATATTCTATTAACTTGAAAAATAAATGGAAATAGGCCTTACAAATAAAGGAATTAAATATTTTAAATTAAAATTTCAAAGGACTACTATAAAACAGCTGTTAGCTGTAGTGTTGCCACAGGAAAAAAAAAAAATTGTCTGGCAAAAGTTTGTCTGGCAGTTTGAGTAATTCTTGCGGCCTACCCAAATGTCCTTACTTTGGTATTGTTTGTCAAATCGTTGAGCTCCTTGAAGTTCTAAGTTTGAGCTACAGGGTATCTGACACATGCTTGCAATGTCTGGACAGGTCCACTCAAATCTGTGTGGCACTTCCCTCAAAAGGCTACCTCAGACATTAACCTACATGGTTCTCATATGATTTGACCAGTACGGATTGTATAGACTTTAAAAGAGACTTTGACCTCTGAGTTTGTTTCGGTGTTTCTTCTCAGGGTAGTCGGCTAGGAAACACCGGCTTCATCTAGCTTAAAATGACCAGAAATATTTGACGTGTAAAAGTGTTATGTTTAACCTACTTACAAAATAAATATCATTTATCATTTATTGTTGGACCATATGCTGAGTTCTGAGTACCGAAAGTTTTAAAAAGAAGAAAAATCCTTTAATGTGAAAAGTGTAAATTGTCGCTTACGATGTTTTGTTGCAGTGAAAAGTAAGCCCACTTGTACTAGCATCAAAATGTACTATTTATCGTATAAACTTACCACTATCGTTGCAGTTATTGGTGATCCACTTCAGCATCATAATAGATTTCAGCGTCAGATTATTGTACGAATCAATAAACCCCTCCTGAATGATATCGCCATACTTTTCCGATTCCTCCTCGATTTTGTTCTGAATGTTAGAATCGTTATCGTTCGTTGGCAACCCCAAGAGGAACACGACTTTATATTCCGGATCCGTGTTGTCAGCTACGGTTATTTTCTCCTTCATTTTCCGAAAGTTTTTATTACCTTTCAACATTGATAATACCTTTTCTAAATCTGGATTTTCTTCGTACCCCTTTGGGGGTATTTTCATGACATTAGTGTCATAATAATCGTAGCTTGGTTCCTCAGTATTGTCTCCCAGCTCTTCGTTCATGTCAAATTCTGGCAGCATCACTTCATCTTCAAACCTTTTTTCAGGTACATCATCAGTCTTAAATTTCACCAGGTTGTTCTGCAGTGCTTTAGCCAATTCGGGCCATAGCCGGTTAATGGATATGTCTCTTTTAACCCTATCACTAGAAACATTATTGACATCTGGTTCGGTATATAAGTCATACGTATAGTTATAGTTAGTATATCTCTGTTTAACTTCATGATATAACTTGGACATTTCATGGTAACTGTTTAAGTTACCCCAAGTTTCTCTTATGGCTTTACGGCGCTCAAAGTTTAATGTGGATGAACAGACTACAATTACTAGAAAAAGCTTATCTTTGCTAGTTCTAGGGCATATATTTCTAGGGGCGTGTATTGTCGTAACGTTTTTAGGTTGTACGTATATTTTTGTGTCGCGATTCGTGTGAACCGACCAGCCCGCGACGATACCTGGAAATGACCGGGTAAAGTGGATAAACACAAGTAGCATAGTTCTTCTTGATTGACAGTCCAACTGCGAAGATGTGATGGCTGGCGATGTTCAAAAACCAGAGATCGAAATAGGTAGAATATTTTTAACTTAACTTCAAAACGCAAGAGAATAATACTTCCTCGGAAATACCGGTAAAATAAGCGTGTCATGTTAGTCCCGGGTTTTTTTATTGAACTTTGCATGTATACAACGTATAACAGAATAAAAACAATACCTCTAAAAGGGTCATTTTACTCATCATTGTGAACAACTTTAACTCTAAAAAAAAATCGCAGCGCTGGAACTGTTGCAAGGGATCTGCAACAGTTCCAGCGCTGCGAGTTTTTTTCGGATGGGTATTCATCAAATGACTCCTCCCGCTCTGGGCAAAGTGGAAGGGAGACCCACCCGTATTCCTTCAAACACCCTATTCGTTCCAGGGCAGCGGTAAATCTTCGAGTCAGTCCGCAAACCTGGCAGTAGTATAGTTTCTAGTACTACATCCTAATTCTTCCGTGACTCACCTTTGGACTGCTGATCGTTGGCCCTAATATAAACAGGTATGTACAGAAGCACGCAGAAGAGGATCATGGCCGTGCAGAAGAGGAAGAACTTGGCTAGGACGGTGAGGGTGGACCGACGCTCCCGCTCGTCGAACTTCGGGGTGGCATATGGAGAGAGCCGACGGCCTTTGTCGTATCTGAAAAGAAACGCAGGTTTTACTAAGTTACGAGAGGACCCGAGCTGGCTCCACAGCATCTTCTTTTGGAGTCGATGGCTTGTATTTTTTTTTTCTGTTTACTATTTCAATATTTGTAAATATGTGAGTACCATGAGCATGAGATATTTAGAAGTTTACCTCTTTTTTTTTTTTTTTCTGGATGGGAAGTCATCAAATGACCCCTCCCGCCCTGGGTGGAGCGGTAGGGAGTGTCAGACTTTTACTGACTAAAACCCACCCGTGATCCTTCTTGTGCCCTATGCGTTCCAGGGCCGCGGTAACTCTTTCGAACAAAATCCGCAACCCTAGCAGGCACCGACCCTATGGGGCCCCGTCCTCGGTGCTGACGGCTCCTTGTGACGCGCGTGGAACACAGCGCGTCGTCGACTCAACCTGGTATCGGACGGCGAGCCACCCACGCTCACCGTCCCCAGGCATCAGCCACTGCGCGATAGCACAGCGGCCGACTTGTCTCTGGAGGGGGCCGAAATGGGACCATTACTGGCACTCCATCTCAGCACCCTCCCGAGTGTTGGGAGCCGCAGCACCCGCAGCAGAAGCGGCAGTGGCGGCGGCAGAGGCGGCGGTGGCGGCGGACCTCTTGCCCCTGGTCGGGGCGGATGGCGCGCAGGCCCTTCCCCCAGCCCAGTGCTCGGCCGGCTTGCCAACAGCCGCACATGCAACGCAGTGCGGCGTGGCCTCGCACGAGCCGGCCTTATGACCGGGCTGACCACAGCGGAAACAGAGTCCGCTGCGGTCGACCTCCGAGGGGCACATAGCTCCCGTGTGGTTACCCACATGGCAGCGGTAGCACCTCAGAGGTCTGGGTTCCAGCAGTTTTACCCGCGCCGGCCGAAGGCTCTTGGTGGGATGGGTGTCTCCCATCCCACCAAGAGCCTTCGGCCCTCCGACACAGTTCTGGCCGCCGTCACGGGGCAGCTCACCACAAGGGTTTGCATGCCCGTGTTGTCAGGCCGGAGGGTGCCCGCCTTGACGAGCTCGGCAGAGCACCCCCCAGTCCTGGCGACGGCGGCCACAACTTCCTCCTCCGTCACGGAGTCATCCAGGCCCACTATGCGCATGTCGATGCGCTTAGTCGGCCTGGACACCCGGACCTCGTCCGCGGGTAAGACCGCCCTCAGCCTTTCGGCCAGGGCGTCCGCGAACGGGCCACTCTCCGCTCCGGCGAGCTCGAGCTTGCGAGCACCGGTTAAGGTCCTCCTGACCCCGATGCCCCCGCTGATGCCCAGCTCTTGGAGGCTAAGGCTGCGGCACCACTGGCGCCGCAGCCTTAGCCGCTCCTCCAGCCTTCCTCCTACCCCTCTTAGCCGGGGCCGCCTTGGTCGTCGCCGGCGTCGCAGTCGCCGGCGTCACAGGCGCTGGCGCCGGCGCGGCTCCGCCCTTGGCCTTCGCCTTCGCCTGGCCAGACGTTCCCGGGTTTGCAGCCACGGCGGCCGCGTACGAAGCCGCCTTCTGCCGGCCCGGGGGCCTCTGTGTCGCCGCTAGTTGGGGACGCCGAATCATGTCCTCCAAAACGGAGAACTGCTTCTGGTAGGGAGCCAGCTCCTGCCGCACCAGGCTCCGCACCTGGCTCAGCACTAGGCTCCCCTCCAGCGCCGCCGGACTCGGCCCCCCCTGCGGCTCCTCCGAGGCCGCTCTGGCCATGCCAGCCAGGTCCCTCCGGAGCGACTCATTCTCCGCAATGAGTCACTCCGTTACGGCCGCGAGGCGGGCGACCTCCGCCCGCAACTCTGTCGCCTCTCCGGAGCCGCCGACGTTGGCCGCCACCGCCGCCATAATGGAGGCTTTGGCCGCCGTAATGGCCTCCCGCTTGGAGTACTGCTTCCGCTTGAAGGCCACAGCGCGGATCGCGGCCTCCACGACCTCCGCAAACTGGGCCTTCTTCTCCTCGGCCGTGGGAGGTGCCTCTCCCGGGGACTCTTCGTCGTCAGAGTCGAGAGGAGGCGGAAGAGTAGAGGGAGCCCTACGACCGCTCCCTCCAGGGCGACGCCCCTCCTCCACCAACCTCCCGGCCCGACGCTCTACCTCCCGGGTAGAGGGAGCCAGCCCCCTCCCTGCCTCACAGCCCCTGCCCCGCCTAGCGGTGGGGATCTTGCGGGCGGAGGCAAACTCGCCCTCGGAGGTCGACTCCCCGTCTTCCTCCCGTCGCGGCCGCTTGCGGAAGAACTTGACGTTCTCCGCAGCGGCCCCCACTCTACCGTCTCTAGAGCCCGCCGAGCTGACCGTTACTAGGTCTGGCACGGAGCCGGAATCCGACTCCGCACCACCCCGGCGCTCAGGCGAACCCTCCACTACGGAACCGTACGCCATCAGCTCCTTAAAAGAAGCGGATCCGGATGACGACGATTCGGAGCCTCCTCGGCTCATGTTGCCACTGGCAAGCGGAACACAATTGGTGCCCCCCCCCCCAGAATACGGTGGGGCAGACGCTCTTTCAAGCGTGGCGGATTCCCCAACGGCTGAGCCGCTGGAACCGCCCTGGGGTAAAATTCTTTCCTCTTGTGCTTTACTCATTTTGTTCCTTTTAAAGGGTATGGTCCCTTGCTCCTCCGCCCTTTCTCCCTCACAGGGCCTCTCCTCCCACCCGCTCACTGCCTTCACAGCCACGTCTGATGAGCAGACGCGTACCAGAAGGCAGCGAGCGGGATTCCTCGCGTGTGTGTCTCTCTTGGTCTGATCCCTCACTTGCGACCTTCCGGCATGAGTGGCTCTACCGGGAAAGCTCGCAAGATCATTGAGACGCTCAAGCCCCACCACGACGACAACGTGGAGACACATTCGGTGGGGAGAAGTTTACCTCTGCTGGTAATACTTTGTTCTATAACTAGTATACTTGGTGCATCGTCCTCACATATATGATCCAAACTAGCCTGTTAAAAAAAAAAAAAAATGAAGTATTTCTTGTATACCAAATATTATAAAACATTTATTTGAAAAGAGTAACTATGGAGTTTCTTGTCCGTTCTTCTCCATAAGAATCTACCTTTGCGAATGGACGCTAGAGGCACTTAATTAGGATAACTTTTAATGATGACGTTCAAAAGTGCCGTTTAATGGCCTAATTGAAACAAACGTTTTGACTTTGCGTTTACGCGGGCAATGAAAATGTATAAATTATGAGAAATACTAGTCGATTGAGACTGCATAAACGAAAAATACATGTGGCACTCGGGGACTGCCGCGATAAAGCTATTGCATAGCATTTTTTATCAACTTATGCAATTATATATTTAGTACTCTGCGTCATTGTGATATGGTCTCGATTCGTTCAGCTGGGTTACTGTACTAATGTAAATCACATACGTTTCACTTAACTTTGTCCCACCGATTGTTTCCGAACGCAGACGTTCGGGTCGGCTCGGTGACGGCGACATAATAGCTCAGTAACGAAGCGACCATTTTAAAAAGGCGGGGCCTAATCGAATGACGTAGCGGTGTTGAATATTTTCGTTACGGAATTTCTGGATTCGGTTGCCACGCTCAAGGCCCGCGATAGAAGCTATGCAATAGCTTAATAACGGAAGCAAGCTTCAGTTTGACGAAATGTTTTGCAATGATAATATAGCGGTGCCCTACGCTGACAGATAGCAGTGTGTACGGGAGAACCAGGACTTGGGTAAAATAAAACGAGGAAAATATGGAGATTATGAAATAACGGTGTGCTTGCTGTGAAGGGACACACGCTAAGACTCGCTAATTTCAATATAAACAACCGATTTTAAAAATTCTTTCAACATTAGAAAGCTTAATAATTTTATCCCCATATTCCCACGGGAACGGGAAATGCTTGGGCAAAATCGCGGGGCGCTGCCCAATAATATATAAAAGATCAGTAATGACACCTGTATACATAGTGAATAAATCAACACATACAGACCAACAAGTTTGGCTTTGTCTACCACACCCAACGTTGTCCAAATCTGCATTAAAAGTTATGTTGAATGTTCAAACCTAGCTTCCATCCAAATCACAGGAGAAATTCCTAGTGTGGTGCAAAGTTTAAAAAAAAAAATTCAACCAAATAAATTGGACTTAAATTAAGTAACTCGTTCAAGCGAGTGTTCTTAGACCAAAACGATTGAACGATCGGTTCTTAGAATTGGAGATAAAGAGAAATATAATATATCTATGAAAGTATAAGAAATGTAAATTTGTACTCTTGGACCATTGGGTTCTAGTGCACTTGCGTTTTTTTAAAAACTTGCTAAAAGTTTAGTTGACACTTCGCGTGACTCAAGATCTGGCTTTTACCAAGAACAGAGAAGAAGCGCTGCCATACAACGTGGCAATGCCACCAGTCTATTTATTGGGTTCACATCCAGTCGATAGCGATGCGGACGAATTTTCAACCGACTTCCAAAAAAGGAGGAGGTTCTCAATTCGACTGTATTTTTTATGTTTGTTACCACATAACTTTGTATTGGGTGTACCGATTTTGATGATTCTTTTTATATTCGAAAGTTGGTGCTTGTCGTGTGGTCCCATTTAAATTTGATTGAGATCTGACGACTAGTATTTGAGTTATCCCAAATAATGCGTGGCTTAGTTTACATTGACGACATTCTCATTCCCTCTTGTCGATGTAATGAAAAAATAAAGTTGTGTACGATGGTTTGGAAGAGCATCTTAGTATTTCAACGTGGTCCCTTTCTAGTTTGGTGAAGATTTGATGAAGAACAGAGATGATAGGAAACGGAACACTTCAATAAATGGTAGCAAATCGTTCGGGATTGCTGAAATCGCATGTTTGTTGTAAACAATATTTACACCAAAGTGATTGGTACGTTTAGGTGGGGGGAGGGGAGGATGTACCACTAAAAAGCGAAAAATAAAAAAACTTTTTACAAAAAAATACAACCGACTTCTACACAAAAAAAAAAAAACAAAAACTACAAAATAACTTTAATTTCGGAACTCGGTGTTTGTGGTTTTGCTTATTCGTTTATTGGACACCGACTTCCGAAATTAAAGTTATTTTGTATTTTATTGATAAATGATTTTATTTTGTAAGTAGGTTGTAAAAAACACTTTTACACGTCATCATTTTTTTTTTTTTGGCCGTTATAAAACTAGATGAGGTTGTAAAAAGGTTTTTTAATACCATTTTGTAATAACAAGGATTTTAGTTTACTTTGATTTTAAGTGTATATAGTGAGATAAGTATTGAAATATAGAAATGTATATATAGAAATGTGTGTGTGTGTAGTTTCCAAGATGACAAACCTGTTCATGAAAACTTCTATTTTTGTTTAACGAGCAATTGATTGAATTAACAACTGCCACACTGGATCGACGTGGTCGTTATTAACTTTCAGTTAGATAATTTCCAAGATGACAAATCTATGCATGAAATCTTCAATTTTTTTTTAATGAGTAAATTGATTGAATTATTAACAGCCTACATCGACTTCGTTGTTAAGCTACGCGAGCTGAGAACGATCAGCAGATGACCGATGATGATGATGATGATGACGTTTCCCCCGTGACTCGGAATGCATTTGAACATAACTGACAATCGTACCTATTGCCCAGTTACTGGGTTGTGGAGGTTAGATATGTTGTGGCATGTAAAATACTAGTATTCAACTGTATTATCTTGAACTTCAACCCTTTTTTTAAAAGGATTGGTTATCATCAAATGCTTCCTCCCGCTGTGGGCACATAGGAAGGGAGTGTCAGACTCTTACTGACTAAATAGACTACGCACTATATAGACTAAAACCTATCATCAATACCGCTGCGCTTATCGCTGCTTACCATGGAATTGCCGGCTCAATATTAAGATTTGGCGTAGTATTTTGGGGGAATTCTACTAGTAAGGAAACAATTTTTAGATCGCAAAAAAGATGTATCAGGGCTATGTTCGGTTTGAAAAAAAAACGGATAGTTGCAAACCTTACTTTATTAAATATAACATTTTAAGTCTGCCCTGCTTGTTTATCTTTGAAGTAGCTAATTTCGTACAGACCAATCCTAAACTATTTAAAAAACTATCAGATGTCTCAATCCGTAATCGACGGGATAGCAAAAAATTATGTTCAGTAAGGTCAACCACTGCATTGATGAGAAAAAGTATTTTCTCCTAAGCACCACTAATTTACAATAAAATCCCTAAACCTATTAGACAAATGCCGGCAACTCAATTTAAAACACATTTAAAAAAATATCTGATAGCCAAATTTTATTATAGTCTTACAGATTTTTTAAATGACCGTATGTAGCCTATATATTACGACATTTGCTTTGTTTTTAATTTTACCATGTATAAATTCAATCTGGTTTACTTGAACAAAAACCTTTTTTTTTTTTGTACGCCCCAATTGGCAAAACATGTAGGTAGATCGTGGACCTAAATTTTTAAGACCATGCAAATTATTGTAATGTACTCATGTTTTACAAAAATAAATATCTCTCTCTCTAAAACCCATCCGTGTTCCTTCTGCGGCTACTCTGTCGATCAAATTCCGCAAACGACCTCATGGTTAACAGTAGGTACCACTTGCGACCAGACCAGGCAGTCAGAAGCGGGCAGGAGTTTTCACATTATTTTGAACAGGCACTTGTCCCAGTGATCGCTGATGCAATACAGAAAACCATTTTGTAGTAATGCTAGCGACGGAGAAGGCAGAACTCATGCGGGGGAGGGAAACCTCATGCCCCAGCCGCCGCAACGATACTCGATGGAGAACTATAGGTGGCTCGCCGTCCGATAACAACCAGGCCCAGGGGCCGTATTATCCCCACCGAATGTGTCTCCACGTTGTCGTCGTGGTGGGGCTTGAGCGTCTCAATGATCTTGCGAGCTTTCCCGGTAGAGCCACTCATGCCGGAAGGTCGCAAGTGAGGGATCAGACCAAGAGAGACACACACGCGAGGAATCCCGCTCGCTGCCTTCTGGTACGCGTCTGCTTATCAGACGTGGCTGTGAAGGCAGTGAGCGGGTGGGAGGAGAGGCCCTGTGATGGAGAAAGGGCGGAGGAGTAAGGGACCGCACCCTCTAAAAGGAAAAAATGAAGAACACAGGCATTTGTAAAATGAGTCCCCTGGTGGGTCCCGACCGCTCAGCGGTCGGGGAATCCCACCCCGCTTCGGCGGGCTACCCTCCGTACTCTGGGGTGGGCACCAAACGCCTTCCGTTTGCCAGTGGCAACACGAGCCGAGGAGGCTCCCAATCGTCGTCATCCGAGTCCGCTTCCTATAAGGAGCTGATGGCGTACGATTGCGTAGTGGAGGGTTCGCCTGAGCGCCGGGGTGGTGCGGAGTCGGATTCCGGCTCCGTGCCAGACCTAGCAACGGTCAGCTCGGCGGGCTCTGAAGACGGAGGAAGGGGGGCCGCTGTGGAGGGCGTCAAGCTCGTCCGCAAGCGGCCCAGACGGGAGGACGACAAGGAGTCGTCCTCCGAGGGCGAGTTCGCCTCCGCCCGCAAAATCCCCACCGCTAGGCGGGGCAGGGGCTGTGAGGCAGGGAGGGGGCTGGCTCCCTCTACCCGGGAGGAGCGTCGGGCCGGGAGGTTGGTGGAGGAGGGGCGTCGCCCTGGAGGGAGCGGTCGCAGGGCTCCCTCTACTCGTCCGCCTCCTCTCGACTCCGACGACTCGGAGTCCCCGGGAGAGGCACCTCCCGCTATTGAGGACCAGAGGGCCCAGTTTGCGGAGGTCGTGGAGGCCGCGATCCGCGCTGTGGCCTTCAAGCGGAAGCAGTCCTCCAAGCGGGAGGCCATTACGGCGGCCAAAGCCTCCATTATGGCGGCGGCGGCGGCCAACGTCGGCGGGTCCGGAGAGGCGACAGAGTTGCGGGCGGAGGTCGCCCGCCTCGCGGCCGTAACGGAGCGACTCATTGCGGAGAATGAGTCGCTCCGGAGGGACCTGGCTGGCATGGCCAGAGCGGCCTCGGAGGAGCCGCAGGGGGGGCCGAGTCCGGCCGCGCTGGAGGGGGGAGCCTAGTGCTAAGCCAACGCCATTGCGGCGAGGCTTCGCGCCCCGAAATCCGCGGCTGTATTGCTCACACTGCAGCCGGAAGCGGAACAGAGGGGCGTGACGTATCTCGCCGTACTGAAGCGGGCGAAGGAGGCGGTGAGCCTCCAAGAGCTGGGCATCAGCGGGGGCATCGGGGTCAGGAGGACCTTAACCGGTGCTCGCAAGCTCGAGCTCGCCGGAGCGGAGAGTGGCCCGTTCGCGGACGCCCTGGCCGAAAGGCTGAGGGCGGTCTTACCCGCGGACGAGGTCCGGGTGTCCAGGCCGACTAAGCGCATCGACATGCGCATAGTGGGCCTGGATGACTCCGTGACGGAGGAGGAAGTTGTGGCCGCCGTCGCCAGGACTGGGGGGTGCTCTGCCGAGCTCGTCAAGGCGGGCACCCTCCGGCCTGACAACACGGGCATGCAAACCCTTGTGGTGAGCTGCCCCGTGACGGCAACCAGAACTGTGTCGGAGGGCCGAAGGCTCTTGGTGGGATGGGTGTCTGCGCGGGTAAAACTGCTGGAACCCAGACCTCTGAGGTGCTACCGCTGCCATGTGGGTAACCACACGGGAGCTATGTGCCCCTCGGAGGTCGACCGCAGCGGACTCTGTTTCCGCTGTGGTCAGCCCGGTCATAAGGCCGGCTCGTGCGAGGCCACGCCGCACTGCAGTGCATGTGCGGCTGTTGGCAAGCCGGCCGAGCACTGGGCTGGGGGAAGGGCCTGCGCGCCATCCGCCCCGACCAGGGGCAAGAGGTCCGCCGCCACCGCCGCCTCTGCCGCCGCCGCGGCTTCTGTCGCCGCCACTGCCGCTTCTGCTGCGGGTGCTGCGGCTCCCAACACTCGGGAGGGTGCTGAGATGGAGTGCCAGTAATGGTCCCATTTCGGCCCCCTCCAGAGACAAGTCGGCCGCTGTGCTATCGCGCAGTGGCTGATGCCTGGGGACGGTGAGCGTGGGTGGCTCGCCGTCCGATACCAGGTTGAGTCGACGACGCGCTGTGTTCCACGCGCGTCACAAGGAGCCGTCAGCACCGAGGACGGGGCCCCATAGGGTCGGTGCCTGCTAGGGTTGCGGAATTTGTTCGAAAGAGTTACCGCGGCCCTGGAACGCATAGGGCACAAGAAGGATCACGGGTGGGTTTTAGTCAGTAAAAGTCTGACACTCCCTACCGCTCCACCCAGGGCGGGAGGGGTCATTTGATGATTTCCCATCAAGAAAAAAAAAAAAAAAAAAAAAGGGGGCCGTATTATGACCTCTTAAAACCATCATGTTTTCGGTGTGAAAAAGAGACGGAGCTATACAGCACGAATAGCACTATCCTTTTCTCACACAGAAAACATGATGGTTTTAAGATGTCATAATACGGCCCCAGGTCGACGGCGCGTCGGCCATCGTCGACCAGATCAGATTTGGAACGAGCATAACAAGTATATTTTTTACTAGCTGCTGTCCGCGACTTCGTCCCCGTGGAATCCCCGATTTTAAAACATTCTTTATCGATGTTCCGCTCCTATTGGCTTAAGCGTGATGATATATATAGCCTGGTCTATTCAACCCAAAAATAATTTTTCAATTCGAACCAGTAGTTCCTGAGATTAGTACGTTCAAACAAACAGATAAACAGCTCAGCAACAGGAAAGCTTTATAATATTAGTATAGATTTAATATCCTCATAAATTTAACCTAAATATTAATCGAACCGAATACCTCATTAAAATTGTTTCCTTTACCAATTCACGTATTATTATTAAACTAGCTGCTGCCCGCGACTTCGTCCCCGTGGAATCCCCGATTTTAAAACATTCTTTATCGCTGCTCCGCTCCTATTGGCTTAAGCGTGATGATATATAGCCTAAAGCCTTCCTCGATAAATGGTCTATTCAACCCAAAAATAATTTTTCAATTCGAACCAGTAGTTCCTGAGATTAGCGCGTTCAAACAAACAAACAAACAAACTCTTCAGCTTTATAATATTAGTATAGATTATTAATTGAAATTGTTTCCTACACAAATTCACGTATTATTATTCAATTATGAATTAAACACTTATATTGCACAAAGCGCATTGAAAAAACAAGTAACAAATTCATTTGCATTCTATTCTTCTACACTAATATTATAAAGAGGAAAGATTTTATTGTTTTTTGTTTGATTGCATTGAATAGGCTCCGAAACTACTTGACCGATTTGAAAAATTCTTTCACTGTTAGGAAGCGACACTATCTCCGGTGATCATAGCTGCTATATTATATCCCCATATTCCCACGGGAACTACCCGTGTGAAACCGCGGGGCGATGCTAGTCAGAAACTACGTATCTTATGCCACCGGATTTTCTTATGCATAAAGTAGACGAACCGTCACCAGGATATATCTATTCGCTAGGGCCAGAGTTGTGGAATTGTTCTAAAGAGTCACCGCGGCCCTGGAACGTAAAGGGCACTGCGAAGAACACGGGTGAGTTTAAGACAGTAGGATTCTGTCACTCCCCCCATCTTCGAGCAGAGCGGGAGGAGTTATTTGGTGATCCCATCCACAAAAACAGGGTAACATCTATCTCTGTATCGAAATACATCAAAATCAGTTCAGCGATTAAGCCGTCAAAGCGTAACAAACAAACTCATTTTCGAATGTATAAAACATGTTTATTTGTAAGGACTAATTTATTTAATACTACATTCTACCTGCGGTTTTCCTCGCGTGAAATATTCCTAAAAGTGCGGTATCGGGAATCAGCCTAAAATAAAGTACCGGAGCATTCTATATAAAATATATCCTTCCCTTTTTTTTCTGGATGGGAAATCATGAAATGACTTCTCCCACTCTGGGCGGAGCGGAAGGGAGTGTCAGCCTCTTACTGACTAAAACCAACACGTGATCCTTCTTGTGCCCTTTGCGTTCCAGGGCCGCGGTGACTCTTGCGAACAGATTTCGCAACCCTAGCAGGCACTGACCCTATGGGGCCCCGTTTTCTTTGCTGACAGCTGTTTGAGGCGCGCATGCAACATGACGCGCCGATGGTTCGCAACCCTACCGCGATGTAGGATTTAGGTATTTTTTCTGAGTACCTAGTAGTTCATATGTGGCGGCCTAGATGTCGCTGTATAGAATAGTTGCGTGATATATCTTACCTGTGTGAGAGTATGGGGCTGTCATCGCTGTTTGACACCGAGGGATACAATCGATCATCGTCATACCAATGTTTCTCGCCATCCATAGATTTATCTGTGGACAAACAACATATTATTGTAAACTAGCTGCTGCCCGCGACTTCGTCCCCGTGGAATCCCCGATTTTAAAACATTCTTTATCGCTGCTCCGCTCCTATTGGCTTAAGCGTGATGATATATAGCCTAAAGCCTTCCTCGATAAATGGTCTATTCAACCCAAAAAGAATTTTTCAATTCGAACCAGTAGTTCCTGAGATTAGCGCGTTCAAACAAACAAACAAACAAACTCTTCAGCTTTATAATATTAGTATAGATTTATTTATCTATACTTACTAATTTATACTAACACTAGCAGCGCCCCGCATATTACAAATCTTTCCTCTTTATAATTTTAGTATAAAAGTATAGATTATAAAGAGGAAAGATTTGTATTTTTGTATGTAACGACTAAACTCAAAAACTACTGGACCGATTTCAACAACTCTTTGACCATTAGAAAGCTACATTCACCCTGAGTAACATAGATTATTTTATCCCCATATTCCCACGGGAACGGGAACTACGCGGGTAAAACCGCGGGGCGCTGCTAGTTTAGAATAAAGTAGAAAACAATTATTCGGCAGAGACACAAACATAAAGTAACAGATATAAATATACAGGGTTATTTGAAAAACACCAACAACCTTTTCCTAATCATCATTATAAACAACTTTTACTACGGGACCAAACCTGATAGCGCGAAAAAAAATCAGCTCTTCCATACATTCTTTCTTACATATTTATGTTCGTATAACTCATCAAAATGTAGGGGACAGCTGACTTTTTTTCGCGATTTCGCGAGGTTTGTTCCCGTTTTTAGCAGATTACGAACTTTTAGCAAAATGACAATGGGATCGTGTTGGAATGACAAATTTATAAAAATAGCAGAATTGAGGCCCAGGTCGAGCTAATAAAAACGTGTTATAAAGGAAACGTCTCCATGTGGTACATACCTTCATGACTAACTATTAAGTAACTCTTCACCCCGAAATAGAAATAACGCAAAACACGCAACAACTTTCTATGAAACATTTTAAACTATTTATTTAAGTCAATTTAAACGTGCCGTCTGTTGCTTTCAACATTCAGGCAATGTTTAAATTTTGAATTCAGGAAATTCATTTAACTACATACCGAATCGGATAGGGAACCCCAGAGTGATAAGCAAAGTTATTGATATCTATACTATATAATATTATAAAGCTGAAGAGTTTGTTTGTTTGTTTGTTTGAACGCGCTAATCTCAGGAACTAGTGGACCGATTTGAAAAAATCTTTCAGTGTTAGATAGCCCATTTATCGAGGAAGGCTATAGGCTATATATCATCACGCTAAGACCAATAGGAGCGGAGCAGTCATGAAAAATGTGACACAAACGAAGTTGTGCGGACAGCTAGTTACGTTATATTATTTACTAGCTGCTGCCCGCGACTTCGTCCCCGTGGAATCCCCGATTTTAAAACATTATTTATCGCTGCTCCGCTCCTATTGGCTTAAGCGTGATGATATATAGCCTAAAGCCTTCCTCGATAAATGGTCTATTCAACCCAAAAAGAATTTTTCAATTCGAACCAGTAGTTCCTGAGATTAGCGCGTTCAAACAAACAAACAAACAAACTCTTCAGCTTTATAATATTAAGTATAGATTTAAAGTAGGCCCTAACAAGGGTTCCCATCTCTCCCTAAATTCCGGGAGTTCCTAGGCATTGTGTCCTGAAAACACAAATATCCGGGTTCAATGAGAATTTTTTTTACAAAAAAATATAAACGACTTTTAAACAAAAAAACCAAAAAGTACAAAATAACTCTCTTTAATTTCGGAACTCGGGGTGTTTTTGGTTGCTTTTTTGTTTTTTGAACACACCGACTTCCGAAATTAAAGTTATTTTGTACTTTTTGTTTTGTTTTTTTTTGTTTAGAAGTCGGTTGCATTTTTTTGTAAAAAAAAAAATCAATTTTTCTACAAAAAGACATTAGATTTTAGCAGTCCCGGAAGATTTGCTAACATTTATTAAAGAGTTCCGTTTCTTATCTCCGTTCTTCATCAGATCTTCACCAAACTAGAAAGGGACCACCTCGAAATACTACGATGCTCTTCCAAACCATCGTACACAGCTTTTATTTTTTCATTTTACATCGACATGTGAGAGTGAGAACATCATAAATGTAGTCGAAGCCTCGCATTATTAGGTATAACTCAAATACTATTCGTCAGATCTCATTCAAATGTTACCACATGACTAGCACCAGCTATCTAAATATACATAACTCAAAAGGGACTGACTGACTGACATAGTGATCTATCAACGCACAGCCCAAACCACTGAACGGATCGGGCTGAAATTTGGCATGCAGGTAGATGTTATGACGTAGGCATCCGCTAAGAAAGGATTTTGATTAATTCTACCCCCAAGGGGATAAAATAGGGATGAAAGTTTGTATGAAACTTTGTCAATTTTAAACCGATCGGGCTGAGAGTTTCAAAATCGGGGGTAAAGTAACTATTCCACGCGGATGAAGTCGCGAGCAGAAGCTAGTCGAATATAAAAAGAATCATCAATCAAAATCGGTACAACCACTAAAGAGTTATGAGGTTACAAAAAAAAAATACAGTTGACTTGAGAACCTCTTTCTTAATTTGGAAGGCGGTTAAAAAGGCTAGGCAGGTAGACCACGGAAGCCACGCCGCGAGCAGAATATAGTAGGTAGAGGTACTTTATAGCATCCTAGCTTCTGACATAGGTTTCGCTTGCGTGAACTTCGAAAACTATCCCAAGGGAACATGCATAAAAATATGACATAAGTGCTGTTCCAGACTATCGATTCCTTTGTTATTTTCTTTCTTTAAAAAAAAAACGTTGCCCCACTCTAGGATATACTCCTGTAGCGTGGGTGCGTTCACGAACATGAACCACCCAGACCCGGAACAATTATCTGTAGGCCATACAAACATTTGTTCCGTGCGGGGTTCGAACCCGCGACACGTAGCGCAGCAGCCAAACGCTCAACCACTGCGCCAATCGTGTCGTCGAATATATCTATAATCTAACTCTGCGCAAAATTTAATCCCGATCAGTTTAGCCATTTCAGCGTTATTGAGTAACTAGCAGCGCCCGGCGGTGTCGCTCGCGTAGTTCCCGTTCCCGTGGGAACACTTGGTTAAAATATAGCTTATGTTACTCGCTGATAATTTAGCTTTCCATTGGTGCAAATATGGTAAAATTGCTGGGGAGTTTGTTGCGTCACTTC
Source organism: Hecatera dysodea (assembly GCA_905332915.2). Taxonomy (NCBI): domain Eukaryota; kingdom Metazoa; phylum Arthropoda; class Insecta; order Lepidoptera; family Noctuidae; genus Hecatera; species Hecatera dysodea. The sequence continues at coordinate 11,425,253 of HG995314.1, read as the reverse complement.
TTCTTCCCAGCTAAAACACTAGGAAGTGGAGACGGGCGGGCGTTTTGGGGGACTGTCTTTATGTAAAATTTGACATTCAAAAAGTGCTGTCTCTCAGCCTAGTTTGAATAAATGACTTTTGATTTTTTTTTTATATTTTTGAACATCGGTATTCGACGGAGTTTATTCGGTACAAACAAACCAAAAAAAAATCGTTTAAAAAATCAAAATTTCGCTGTTATAATACACAGTATTATTAAGATAAGAAATAAGATTGTTTGGGGTTCGACAAAGAAATATTAGAAAAAGAGCATTGACCGATAAAACTGCAACAGACTAAAATAAATGTGATTCATTATAGCATTGCGGCTGATATTAAGTCGACAAGTCTGTTTAAAAAACATGACTTATTCCATTCATAAATTTATGCAAATATTCTCTGACTCATACTCATAATATTTTCATCTTAAAGGTTGTATATATTTAAAATTTATAGTAAATTAGTGGTACATACATGTATGGCTTTATGCAACAAGGCATTATCTATCAGTCAACCTTTGGATTTTATTTCTTCTTTATTTAGCACTAACGGCTTCGCATGGGTATAATACATTTATACATGGGTATATGGATAAAATATATGGATAAATTTTTCCTGTTTAAAATTAATATTTTAAACAGGAAAAATTGTGTTTTTGTATGTAACGAATAAACTCGAAAACTTCTGGACCAATTTCAAAAATTCTTTCACCATTAGAAAGCTACATTCACCCTGAGTAACTTAGGCTATATTTTATATCTGCCTCCCTCACCGCGAGGGAGGTCGGCGCGCAGCACCCAGTAGTAACCGATGTTCCACAGGGGCGGCCCCAGGACCGGACCCTGTGGAACAACGCACGACATTTCTCGCCGATTCTACTCTCCCCGGTGAACGGGGTAGATGACGGACTGCCGTACCCCTAAGCTAGGATTAGTATCCATGCTATGATCGATACAGTCCTAGGGTTTAAAATGGTATTACAGACAATTTTTTTCCTGCAGATGCTGAGAAACATAATTGTCTAAAGAAACCTTCTTTATTGTCTTCACACAGCAATTATGACCACTTGTCTATAGTTTTCTAAACATCTAACTGTTGCAAACTACAATGGACGATATAAGAATAATTTATTGCATAGTTTCTTCATGAATAAAACATTATGTGGCTCTGCAAACTATTATGAATGAAAATCCTATTAGAATCACAAATAAGCTTGTAAATGATTACCACACACATTGTGTGTGTAACTCTTGCAATGCTCAGCCTGATTTCATGTAATTCAACTGATGACAGCCATGTCAAAATCACTGCTTTGGACATGGCTGTCTTAACCCATGCAGGGGCCCCTGGGCACACCAGAGTCCGGGGCCCTTTTGGAAAACTGAAAACCAGCCAAGTAAGTGTTGGAGCACAGGTAGCTGACTTTCTTAGGTATGACCATGTAACTATGCTACCCAGTGGAGTGCTTATAATATAAATATCTTAACAATCAACAAAGAATGTTGTTTTGAGAAAGTAATAATGTTTACTCCTTATGTTATGCCGGTCCTGCTCCACAGCCTCAACCACTTGGATAAACAAGTTTAGGATTTTATATTGGAAGAGATGCTCGCCCTTTTTTTATTTTTTGTCTCATTTATTTATTCTTTTTTTTATATATAATATTAATTTGATAATTAATAATTTCTCTTTTTTTTTTTACTTGTAGTTGCTTGGTTTTTGTAAACCATAGTTTTGTATAATGTAGAAGCATTTTATTTTCAAATATTGTAAATGTGAGTACCATGGAGCCATTTACATGTGATAAGTTATAGTTTACTTTGTGACTTGAACTAAAATGGCAGTTGAGAGCATGTCATGCTTGCTCAAATGTTTCGCTGATGGTGGCGTGTGTGTTGGATCATTCGGTTCCCTTCAAAATGGTTGAGCTAAATGGTGCCAATACGCGCGTCATGTTCGTGAACGGGCGCCGCCGCCGTCGGTTGAGACTGGTCACCTCTTAACTGCCACTGACTTGTTTTAATCTTTATACTTTGAATTGTTTTTATAGTTTCCTTTTTTTTTTTGCATTGTCCTCACATATAGAAGCGACCAAGGATGTAACCAAGGTTATGTAATACAGAACATAATTTAAAAGAGTGTCCGTGGAGTTTCTTGCACGTTCTTCTCCATAGAGATCTACGCTTTGGAACGTGCAGATAGCTTCACCTCTTTCGACTTGACAATTCAAAAGTGCCTGTAAAGGGTTTAATTGAAATAAATGCTTTGAATCTTGAATCTTGAATCTCAAAACAAAGAATTGTGAAAACTATGGTTCCAAGTGAGAGCAAAGCGAAAATTTTCAAGATTTCATCTAGCGACCGAGTTCGAAAATGTTTACTTCCTGACTCGGATAGGTTTGAGAGAAGATCATCAACTAGTGCACTGTTTGAATTTGTTGTTTTCTAAGAAGAACCTACATATAATTTGGGGGCCCCCATTGAAGCGGGGCCCTGAGCAGTGCCCTTTGTGCCCTTGTAAAGACGGAACTGGCTTTGGATATTGAATACAAATTAAGTTTTTGCTTCAGTAACTATGTAGAATGATGTAGATATTGCATGATTTTTAATAAATCTTTTGCTATGATTTGAGCAAGTAACTAGCAGTGGTTTGATATTATTCTGTCTGTCAGTTGGCAGCAAGTTTTTAGTTTGTAATAATACTTTGCATACTATTGTATAAATAGTAGTTGTTCTAACTCAACAGACAAATGTGTTTCTGGGGAGTTTATTGCGCTACTTCTTTTCAGCTAATGTTTTTGGGAGACTGTCTTTTTGTAAACGTTGACGTTCAAAAAGTGCTGGCGCTCAGCCTAATTTGAATTTTTTTTTTTTGACTCATAGTCAAAATTCTCTGAATTTGAAAAAGGAAATTACTGATTAGCTGCTTAGCTAATCAGAGATTTTTATGAATAATGGTGTATAGACGTAGCATCACATGACTTCGTAGTAAAAAGACGTAAAATAAATCGTAACACAGGTACAAATATTATGAATTACAATGACATTCTTAACCTCGATGTTTATGACCAACTTTCATAAATGACGCAAGGTAATGCCTTATGTATAGGTTCATAATTAAATTAGCAAGCCTTCCAGAGATCTAGAACGTCGTGCAGCCTTAATACAGACAAAAATTCGAAAAATAAATAAACAATATCTATAGGAATGTCTCGTTTCTGATTAATACTCACCGTTTAATAACCACTAGGCACTAGAAGTAACGAGAATCACACAATTAAAGGTTATATTAGTATTTTCAAACACTTTAACACTTTAACAATTAATCATATTATTTTATTACTATGAAAACAGACTATCACATTAAGTTTGATTCAGCTGCAGCAGCCATTTGTAAAAATTTCGTAGTGTTGCCAAATCTTGACGATATTATTTTCTACTAAATTACTTGTCAAAATGTTGGTAGTTTCGCAGTAAGCCAAAATACTGCGTACGTTTAAAATCTTGTAAAATTGTAAGCATAACGTAAGTATTGCATTGTATTGTAAGTGAGCCCAAAAGACTGGAGGCACTGTCACGTTGTAGAGCAATGCTTATCCTCAGTCGATGAGATAAAAGCCAGCAACCGCGGTCCAAGAATTTCAACCCCTACAACTCAAAAATCAACTTAGCTTATATATTTCCACCGTTTGATGTTCTCAGCACCCGCAGCGGTAGCAGCAGCACAGTACGACGAGCTAGGACCATGGGATGGCGCAAGAGTATCGACAAAATTAGTGTCCAGCACTAAAAGCCTATAGATCTTCTATGGAAATAAAGGCCCACCGTCCAATCGCTTGCCATCGTCGCGTGGCAGGCCATTGGGTTCTAATACGGCTTTACATAACACCGACAACTCCAAGAGCGCGTCGAATAATGCCGTTGATATTTGCGTGCCCGAGGCTGTTGACAGCTGTGTGTCTGTTGGTTTGATTGACACAGTGACCGCGACGAAGAGAACAACTAGATACGCCTAAGCGAAGGGAGAAGGGAAGCAGCCAGGGCGGGAGGGGTCATTTGATGATTTCCCATCCAAAAAAAAAAAAAAAAGTCATTCACAGACTCTGTGAAACTCGGCATCAATATCAAATAGGATATTCCTATTTATTAAATTAGGGCCTTATACCCGTATGCGTAAATTATTTATTTATTAGCGCAAGATTGCCGCAAAAACGGATATGAACGGGGATAATAATTACTTATTACTTATCTCCTCTAACGTAATTACTTGGCATCTCTGTTTGAAAATTTCGTTTCATTATACACATTTCACACAAAAGAAAATGTATGATTTTCCCTTCATTCGATTGCATTATTGATGAAAAAATCATCAGCCGGTGGCCTGTGTTGCTCTATGGAAAAATTTAATATTTGACATATAAAGATAACCTAATGCTGTTATCAAAATAAAAGTTCTAAAACGTTATTTCGTTATTATAGCGAGCCTTTACAAACTTTTATTAACTAATTTAACATAAGAAATTTATCAGCGGACAATATTGGCTTACATCTAGCTCAGATGCGGAAACGGGCAGGAATCCTTCTGCTACGCGCGGGGCGCGTGTGGCGTGATTGGCCAGCGGCCCGATCTCCGCTACGATTGGTCGAGGCGTCGCGGTTTACGCGCGAAGACGAGTCGACGACAGCGGGAAGATTTGAATTGGGGTGCGTTTCGTTACACACGTCTGTTATACACAATATAAATAATTTAAAGAAATTCCAGTAACTGGAATTGATTCGCAATAAATAAATGAGAATGTTTTATTGTGAAACTCTGGAAATACAATCGATTCTTGGACTTTTAGGTTTAGGGTGCTTGTTACTCAACATATAAGATCTGTAATTAGCATTTAACAGTTCGAGATACTTAGATGCACGAGTCAATTGCAATTATTGATTCCAGTGCAATAGCTAACTAGGGTATACCTACTCGGGTCACAGGCATAAACAGCGCACTTCGAGCTTTAGAAAGAGATGGTCTCAGACAGATGAGTGACTAAGACAACGCTATATGAAGCCTTTTGTTTTTAAACTTGATGTGCAAGTATAATATTGAAGTACCTATTTATCAATATGTAATGGACGGCTGAGATCTTCAGTGTTCCAGCGGCGTACTCTCTCCGCAGACCATTTCTCACTTTTCATTTTGAGTTTTATCGGCTGTATGCTCTTTACAAGTAATGAACTGATGACCTAATAACAGCTGATTTCTTGGGAAAAGTTTAGGTAGGCAAATTGATTGAACCTCTCCTGGAAGAGATCATTTCTTGGGAAATGTGATTTCACAGTCTTCGGAACGACAGACTTTGTACAGTCTGCTTTATAACCGACTTCCAAAAAAGGAGGAGGTTCTCAAGTCGACTGCATTTTCTTTTTTGTGTGGGTCTCGTAACTTTTACTGGGTGTAGGTACCGATTTGGATGATTCTTTTTATATTCGAAAGCTGATGCTTGTCATGTATTGCGGAATTTGTTCGAGAGTAACCGCGTCCCTGGAACGCAAAGGGCACAAGAAGGATCACGGGTAGGTTTTAGTCAGTAAGAGTCTGACCTTCCGCTCCACCCAGAGTGGGAGAAGTCATTTGATGTCTTGATGATTGTCCATCCAGAAAAAAAATGGTGCTTGTCATGTGGTCCCATTTAAACTTTTCGTAAAATACTTTAGCGGATCTATATAGTCGCGTTGGGTCAAGTAGAACCAGTGGAACGGTTGTTCAAAAATTGATGTTCAAAAAACTTGTTGAAGGTCGGAGTCCACTGGATGCGGTACCTAGGCACAAGACTGGTATATGTGGCAGTACCTACGTAGCCAATCAATGGTACATTCCATAGAAACTAGGTATGTACCTATAACGATTACCGAACAGTAGGTATTCGAAAATAAAACACAATTTTGTATAAAAGTAGATACATTTATTGAAATGTTATAACTATGGACTTACATAAACTAGAGATACCACTAATATAAAAAAAAGATTGTGAATTTATTTTAATCAGTCGTTGCAAACTGGTCACCGGATTGTGTTAGTGGGCCTAGTAGATGACCAGCTGCAGCTAAGTCTTACCTGCCAACCCAGAGAAACACTTGGTGTTAACTTTAGACCTGAGGACTGTAGTATTATATTATCTGTGCCTGAGGGCAAAGTGCGAGCTTTTTTAACGCACTCGATCGCGTTAAAGTAAACTTTCAGGATCCCTTCTTTTCGCATAATGGTTTTTGTCCTAATATACTTCGGCATAACGATTTTGGCACAATTTGTTTTGGCATAATAATACTTTGGCATAATTTTTTTAGGCATACATTTTATGTTGGCATAATCATGTTTGGCATAAATTTGATTCGCATAACGTTAGTAGGCCTAAAGACTTTTAGCATAACGTTAGTAGGCCTAATGGCTATTAGCATAATATTCTGAGTAAACCAATTAGCTATAGTACCTGTAACAATCAAATAATATTGTTGGTTAAAAAATTAATATGCTGTGCAACAAAAGTTAGTCACAGAACCGAATTGCTGCAAAACCGACTTCACGTAGTCTTGTTTGTCCTACCCCTAGAGTGTTATTTAAAATCGCGTTGGGCCGCCGGAGGGCCGCAGCGCCGCCGGAGCCGTCACAGAAACCCTGCCTGCTGCATGCTGCTTGCTTGCATGCTTGCTTGCATGCTGCATGCTTGCTTGCATGCTGTATGCTTGCAATGCTTGCTTCCTACAGCGAAAAAATACTCACAAAATTGTTCAATACGTTATAATATATTAATATTTTATTTAGGATATTATGCTTAAAAAAGTTATGCTTTAGAACTTTATGCTTAAAAAAGTTATGCTTTAGAACTTTATGCTTAATAAGGTTATGCTTTAAAATATTATGCCTAATCATTATTATGGTTACAGACCAAATGCTTAAAAAAATTATGCATGAGCTGTTATGCGTAATTATATTATGCGAAAAAATAATTATGCCAAACAAAATTATGCTAAGTTATATTAGGTCTTAAAATTTTATGCTAATGGATAGGGAACCTAAACTTTCGTATATGTCAAAGTGTACGAATATCACCGTAAAATGGCAAACACAAATCACATTAAAATTTAATAGTCTATAATCTCTGTAGTCAAAATATTTTATAAATAATTACTGAATATTTAGCACACTTTTTTACGCATCAAGATTTGATAGTCTAAAATTCTAACCCGTAAAAAATATTCAAAATATTCAATTGACAATATTTATCGAGAGTTTAGAATCTCTCAAGATATTTCATAATCTTACGCATTTTACAATTATTGTCCGGTGACATGTACTAAAAAAGGTTTCCGTTATTCTCACGAGATGGCGCTTACTCAGTTTCAATACAAGTTGACGTTTAGTACGTTACGTTACAAGTACCTACGTAAAACTCGCACTAATGCCACTGAATCGACTGTTATCAAAATGGTGCAGGAAGAGATCGGCAGGCTACTGACATGTAAGAGATCCAACATTTCGAAGACATTTTTTTATACCAGCCTACACTGCTCCAGGCCCCCAAGTCTGCTATTACAATAGTCTCAGAATGGTCTATCATTGATTTCATAATGGTTGATTTTTACAAGTTTGGTAGTCTACTAATATAAAAGCATCACTAGGATTTTCCAATGGTCAACCACTAACACTCCATTGAAAGAAATGGCATAGAATGGTAATCTCGTACATAATGACAAATGAATGACAGACGTATGCGGTAATCTGGTAACATTTTGACAGTTCCTTTGATCAGTGACCTACCATTAGATCGTTATTGTGCAGTCATTGCTTATACATCGCTCGGTTATCAAAAAGTATTACGAGACCAATGATCGACTATTATGAATTTAGCAGATTACGATCTTTTAACAAAATGACAATGGGATCGTGTTGTGTTGTGACGAAGTCATAAAATAAAAATAGCAGACATGGGGCCCTGGTCCCACCCGCTCTCACAGACGCCTGTGTCCCAGCAGTGGGAACTTTATAAGGTAAACATTTGCCCGGACTAAGCCAGGACAAAGATGGCGGGGCTCCACTCCTACCGAGGAGTGGCCCGTATTTACAAAGGACCCGGCGGCTAGCTATAAGCTGATGGTCAAATATTATTACACTGAAATACTGGCACTTTGTGTTAAGTAGGTTTTTTACTTACTTCAATATTAAAACTACAGAGCGCTGAGACGCTTGGACCGGTTACTGCTTGAGGAGATAGCACCATGAAATGAACTAGCAACGCCCCGCGGTTTCACCCGCGTAGTTCCCGTTCCCGTGGGAATACGGGGATAAAATAAAAGCCTATGTTACTCAGGATGAATGTAGCTTTCTAATGGTGTAAGAATTTTTGAAATCGGTCCAGTAGTTTTTGAGTTTATTCGTTACATACAAAAATACAAATCTTTCCTCTTTATAATATTAGTATAGATAAGTTATTGCGACGATCGTGTATTATATACTAGCTGCTGCACGCGACTTCGTCCCCGTCGAATCCCCGATTTTAAAACATTCTTTATCGCTGCTCCGCTCCTATTGGCTTAAGCGTGATGGTATATAGCCTAAAGCCTTCCTCGATAAATGGTCTATTCAACCCAAAAAGATTTTTTCAATTCGAACCAGTAGTTCCTGAGATTAGCGCGTTCAAACAAACAAACAAACTCTTCAGCTTTATAATATTAGTATAGATGCGCCATGAATTCTGACGAAACTTATGCTCAGGCGAGGATTAAATTATGATTAGAAATGGCGCGTCTATTAGCTGCCTCGCAACGCCCTATGATTTAAGCTAAATTATAAATCAGCCTCTGAAGGGATCAGGGATGGGTTCCTTGATCATTTCAAACGGATAGTGGGGGTGTGACTGCCAGAACGACGGCCGAGTGAAGCGAGTGTTCGAATTGAATCGATTGATCTTCTCGATTTCGCCTTGTTCCAACTTGAAGTCGAATATGTTGATGTTTTCGAGAAGCCTCTTCGTGTTCACTGTTTTCGGGACCGGTACAACGTTTCTGTCAACCTGGAACAGATATTTATAATAATAATAACTCTTCAATTCAGATAACAGGATCCATACTGTGTTAGTATTACCTTAACCTAATGTTAGTAAAAATTAAATGTACTTAAATAAAAATAACATTAATTTTGCACATGTACGTCTATACGCACATGTCTCCCAGCCCAGTGCCTAATAAACGGCCCATCTCTTTTGTCCGCCAGTGTACCCAAAATATTGTTCGGACTACCTCGGAATCGCCGTAGCATAGATGCACTTCGTTTGCGCATGATGGCATAAAAGTCATCCAGTCTCGTTTCAGCAAACATACTGCAAAACCGAGGCAGTCCCAACAACATCCTCAGCCCGTTATTATATTGGACACAATATAATAACGGCATTGGTTCAAAATTGCAGGCATGGTGGGTATCCCATCCATACGCACTAAACTTTTTGGGAGTACTTTCAAGTTCATTGTGCAGCTAAGGAGTGGTATTCCAAAGTCAAAGTCAAAGTCAAAGTCAAAACGTTTATTGCGAACTAAGTGTACAATGTTGATGTTATGTTGTGTTAGTACTTATGACTTAGCGGCCTTTTTCAAGCATTGCAATTTTATTATCCTAAATTCTAAATTAGCATTATGGGAGGTGTTCGTCTCAGGGTTGTTATTGAAAGATGAACGCGTAGGTTTGAATACAAAGTATATTCCACACACACAATTACTAGAGTAAATAACAATTCGTGGGGTCGTAATGACCAAATAACTAAGTATACTTCGTGTAATATAACAATTTGTCAGCTAGGGCTCCCGGCGCGGCCTTGAGAGGCGCGTACTAGGTATCTCAGCGAGGGCGGGCGGCGGACTGCCGAGCGTTACAGGTTGCGCGCGAGCGCTGATTTATTGGCGGCGCGAGCGAGATAGAATTATAGCGCAGAAAGAGACACATAATCGTGCAATCGTGCCGGTATTCGACCGCGGGAGGATCGCGGAGGTCTAGATGAGTTGCGGTTTGCTATAGCATGCATTACACATTATTATTTTGTTTATATTTGTACAATTCAATTGAGAAATTATAGTTACGTCAAAATAAATGTCAATATTAGTAATGAATTTAATACAATTATTTAGCAATATTAATGTCATCTTTTCAGGTAGTACAATTTATTTATAATTTGATATAAAGTTAAATAGGATAGACTAAATATTATTGTTTGTATAGGACAGATCGCCACTTTTGAAGAATTTGAGAAAATCGTTATTTTAAGCTAGACTCTAAATATTCTTGCCAGAGTCTGTGATTCCTATGGCTCCAACCTGTCAGTCAAGATTGAATAAGTCACGTCATAGCTTTTCACTACAAAAGAGAGTGGTCAAACGTGAACCTATCAATATTATTTTTGTTTTTTTTTTTCATATTAAATGTAGGTACATTTCACCGGCAAATGTCAAACTTCGTAAGATCATAAAATATCTCGAGAGATTGTAAACTTTCGATTAATTGTCAATGATACTGTTTTACGCATCGGAATTCGATAAACAAATTCGATAAATTATGAACCGACATAAACTAACACATTTTATAATTATCCTGTGATATACACACAAACCTACCATATGAGAAAATGGTTGCCTTTATTTGAGCCTTTTTTTCTGGATGCGAAATCATCAAATGACTCTCCCGCTCTGGGCGGAGCGGAAGAGAGTGTCAGACTCTTACTGACTAAAACCCACCCGTGACTCTTTTAGTGCCCGCCGCGTTCCAGGACCACGGTGACTCTTTTAGTGCCCGCCGCGTTCCAGGACCACGGTGACTCTTTTAGTGCCCGCCGCGTTCCAGGACCACGGTGACTCTTTTAGTGCCCGCCGCGTTCCAGGACCACGGTGACTCTTTTAGTGCCCGCCGCGTTCCAGGACCACGGTGACTCTTTTAGTGCCCGCCGCGTTCCAGGACCAAGGTGACTCTTTTAGTGCCCGCCGCGTTCCAGGGCCGCGGTGACCCTTTTAGTGCCCGCCGCGTTCCAGGACCACGGTGACTCTTTTAGTGCCCGCCGCGTTTCAGGACCACTGTGACTCTTTTAGTGCCCACCGCGTTCCAGGGCCGCGGTGAGTCTTTTAGTGCCCGCCGCGTTCCAGGGCCGCGGTGACTCTTTTAGTGCCCGCCGCGTTCCAGGACCACGGTGACTCTTTTAGTGCCCGCCGCGTTCCAGGACCACGGTGACTCTTTTAGTGCCCGCCGCGTTCCAGGGCCGCGGTGACCCTTTTAGTGCCCGCCGCGTTCCAGGGCCGCGGTGATTCTTTTAGTGACCGCCGCGTTCCAGGATCACGGTGACTCTTTTAGTGCCCGCCGCGTTCCAGGACCACGGTGACCCTTTTAGTGCCCGCCGCGTTCCAGGACCACGGTGACTCTTTTAGTGCCCGCCGCGTTCCAGGGCCGCGGAGACTCTTTTAGTGCCCGCCGCGTTCCAGGACCGCGGTGACTCTTTCGAACAAAGGCCACAACACCTTTATCTGAGCCTTCAGTTATATTGTGCGAAAAGTCAATACGTCATAGTTTTAGTACATGTCTGCCTAGCCTTTCAGTCAAACTGGATGCAGCTGTGTACCAGTATTTTACATGGAACTTCTGCCTGTCTACAAAACCCAATAGCCAGTTTACATATTGGCTTAGGAAATTCCATTATTTATTTATTTATTTATATTTATTTATTCAGATAACCATTGATCCATTTAATTGTTAGTATATACTTAAGAACTATGTTAATATCTAATAACTAAAAGAGACTTGGTCCTCTGGTTGAGGCTCCACACCAGTGGGCTGTCCACCTTATTGCCTATTGCATTCAGGATGCTGTTACTGCTCCCACGCAGTCTGCTTAGCAGTGAGGCTGTCATTAAACATACATATTTTCGTTTGCAAAAAATGAAATTCACCCGTCGGATAGAATAAAAAAAAAATTGGACACGTATTTTTTTCTTTTTTTACGTAAACAAACAATGAAGACGATACAGTGCGTTGAAAACTCGCGTGACGTCACTACGTGCTGTGATTTACAAACAACGTGACGTCACAAGCCCCACTACTGATTTTTGATGCCTTTTATCTTCTTCAATTTTTATAGATTTGATTAAGCAAAATATACGTGTCTAATATTTTCAACCGATTTCCAAAAAAGGAGGAGGTTCTCAATTCGACTGTATTTTTTTTTATTTACCTCATAACTTTGTACTGGGTGAACCGATTTTGATGATTCTTTTTATATTCGAAAGCTGGTGCTTGTCGTGTGGTCCTATTTAAATTTGATTGAGATCTGACGACCAGTATTTGAGTTATCCCTAATAATGCGTGGCTTAGTTTACATTGACGACGTTCTCATTCCCTCTTATCGATGTAAAAGTTTTTTAGAGAATCTAACTGACGAACTAAATAGATTCAATTTTTATTTTTACTCAGGAAACATCCCTATTGGTAAATTTGAAAATGAAAATAATATATTTAGTTTTAATTTCCGCGAATATTTATGGGTTGCAGCACGACGGGTTGTTTAACGCCTGACTCAATCAATTTTATCCCTCTTGGTGACAATTTCATCTGTTTGCTCATAAATGTGGACTCTACCCAATCAGTATATGTGATTGCCCTTTTATCCTCCAAACATGCAACATTAAATATCTCGGAGTAATAATAGACGAAACACTCTCATTTAGACCACATATAGAAATTCTGGTTAAAAGAGTGCGCAAGTTAATGTATGTTTTTAAAAAACTACGAGCTATTGCAGATTCAAAATTAATCACACAAGTTTATTTGGCCTTAGGTCAATCTATAATCCAGTACTGTATTACTTCGTGGGGTGGAGCACCCAAAACTCACTTACTTCCACTTGAAAGAGCTCAGAGAGCTATTTTAAAAGTAGCTTATTTCCATCCCTTCCTCTATCCCACAGAGCTCCTGTACAAATCATGCAACGTACTGACTGTTCGCCAGCTTTTCATTATGCACTTGATATTAAAACAGCACACCATGCTTTCTTACAACACTAGTATTACTAATAAGAGACGGAACGATATTGTATGTGATTCCAATGCGTTTTCAAAATATGTGTTTGTAAAAAGATTTTTTACATTTTTAGGTCCATTTCTGTACAATAGATTAAATAGAAAATTAAGTATCTATAAGTTAAATTATTATAGCTGTAAAAAGATAATTGTGCAATATTTACAAAACATCTCTTACGAAGAGACAGAAGATCTTTTTTGTGTCTGTAAATAAAACATGATGTGTTCTTTAATTTAAGTTTTAATTATATAGTCATTGATTCATTGTTAATTTATTATTTTAAGTTAGTATAAGCACTGTCTAGCCTGAAACACAGGTTCAACCTAGTTCAGGCATATAATTAATCGTGTTCTGTATAAAAAATGCAAGTTATTTTATTGTATATGTGCCCTGTTTTATAAATAAACAATTATTATTATTATTATTATATAAACAATTATTATTATTAATTTAATAATTTCTTGATTTCCTTACCAGCCACCTCAGAACGATTTGAGCAGAAGTCTTCCCATATTTCTTTGCCAATTCCACCAGCACGGGGTCATCCATCTTGGGTCCTGGGAACTGCATGCCGTAGCGCCTGACCAGGGACCCGAAGGGACTGTAGCCCATGACGATGATGCCTTCAGACCTGGCGAAGTTGATGAGGTCTTCCTGGATGATTTGAGGGTGGATCTGAATGGAATGCATTTTTTTTTTGTTAAAAAACTTTGTCCCACAAGATTCAAGATTCAAAGCATTTATTTCAATTAAACCCTTTACAGGCACTTTTAAATTGTCAAGTCGAAAGAGGTGAAGCTATCTACACGTTCCAAAGCGTAGGTCTCTATGGAGAAGAACGTGCAAGAAACTCTTTTAAATCATGTTCTGTATTACATAACCTTGGTTACACTAGGATTTACTCATGTATCGTGGGTGCGTTCACAAACATGTATACTCACATACATGAGACATCCAGACCCGGAACATTTATCTGTAGGCCATAAAAACATTTGTTCCGTGCGGGGATCGAACCCGCGACACGTAGCGCAGCAGCTGAAGGCTTAACCTCTGCGTCAATCGTGTTGATGCTGCTGATGCTTTTTACCTTATTAAACGGTTTGACTACATTTATTAACCGACTTCTAAAAAAGGAGGAGGTTCTCAATTCGGATGTTTGTATTTTTTTTTTAATGTTTGTTAGCGCATAACTCCGTCGCTTGCCAACCGATTTGACATATTTTATACTTCCCAAATGGTCCCATGAAAATGTTATCGAACTCGAACAAGCGGTTTTTTGTTAATTTCAATAAATGATAGCAAATCTGTCGGGATAGCTGAAATCGCATGTTTGTTTATTGTTTACACCAATTTATACCACGTACGCTGTGATGGGTATGTTTAGCTGGGAGTGAACCACTAAAAAGGGAAAAATAAAAAAAACTTTTTACAAAAAATAAAACCTACTTCTAAACAAAAAGTACAAAATAATAATTTCGGAAGTCGGTGTGTTCAAAAACATGAAGCAACCAAAAACACCGAGTTCCGAAATTATTATTTTGTACTTTTTGTTTTTTTTTTTTGTTTAGAAGTCGGTTTTATTTTTTTTAAAAGGTTTTTTTAAGTCAGGTTGTAAAAAGTTTTTTTAGTTTTAGAAGTCGGTTTTATTTTTTGTAAAAAGTTTTTTTTTTCGAAAGATTACAAATTACTTGATTTAATTTTGATCTTTATCCTTACCTCAATCTGCAAAGCCACGGGCTTTACACTTCCCTCAGCGAGAACCCTCTGCAGCTGTTCTTTGTTAAAGTTGGACACACCAATGGATTTTACAAGGCCGAGTCTGAGCACATCTTCCAACCCTCGCCAGGTCTCCATGAAGTCTACGTCTGAATTGGAATAATCAGCCTGGAATAGAAGAAACCGCCGTCATTAAACTTTTCAAGAATTTCCACTGTAATTTTTCAACTGGAAGAAGTTTTATAGACTGAAAGCTCGTTAAAGGTATCGCCACAACGATTGGGTTTGTGTTGCAACCGTAGCCTGGCCCTCAAACCACACGATCGGGAGACCAAACCAGTGGCAATAGGGTAGTTAACTAAAAAAATCTAATTAGTCCGTCGTCGTATAGATTTCCAAAAAATATTGGAAACATATTTTTTATTTTTTCACGTAAACAAAAAATGAAGACGATACAGTGCGTTGAAAACTCGTGTGACGTCACTACTCGCTACAATTTTTAGCGAGCCGTGACGTCACAAGCCCCCACTCCTGATCTTTGATGCGTCAGTTTTTATAGATTTGATGAAGGAAAAAATACGTGTCCAATATTTTTCTATAATCTAACTGACGGACTAAACATAATCATATATTTTTTTACTCAGGAAACATCCCTATTCCTCCAAAACTCCCCAGCCCTCTAAATCCAAAGATATTTATTCAAATTAGGATGAATGACTTTTTCAAAGGCAGCGTTTACATAAAGAAAGTCTCCCAAAACCGTCACCACAATGATAAATGATATTTATTTTGTAAGTAGGTTGTAAACATAGATATAATAAAGAAGGTTGTAAAAAATACTTTTACTAGTCAATCTATTTTTGAGCGTTATAAACTAGATGAGACTACCCTGAGAAGAAACACCGAAACAAACTCAGAGGTCAAGGTCTCTTTTGAAGTCCATACAATTGTACTGGTCAAAGTCACATCCTAGTGTTTCCGTTGGGGTGAAGTAGGGTTGCCAACATAGAAATTGCCGACGCCGGACAAAATCTTTAAAACCCCGGACATTTGAGTGAAATTGATTTTGAACCGAACAAAATAGCCTTATAAATATATAAAAAAGGATAAACGTTTATTTTTTTAATAATCTGTTACAGCGTGTTTGCAATATAAACTATAGCGCCAGCTATTTTGCTGATTTACGAGTAGATCGTATCCCGCTTACGATTACGAATGAATGATTACATAACTAAGTATTGTTTCAATTTGTTGCTTATCTTCCAAATTTTCAATCAATGGAGGATTCCTTGACACAAAAAATGTCCGGGTTTTACCAGGACACATTAGAAAACCCGGCCCGGATGCTCCCCGGGCGCCCTCCAAACTAGGACAAATCAGGGGAAACCCGGACGGATGGCAACCCTAGGGAGAAGTGACGCAACGAACTACCCAGCAACAATATCTGTTAAGTCAGAATAATCCGATTTGATACAATAGTTAGTAGGTAATTATCATTACATATCTGTCTGCCACAGATTTTGACTTTGTCTTTGCTTGGTCTTTTTGCAGATACCTTAAATTCTGACAGAAATTCTCGGACTCACGCATCATTATACCTAAGAAAAGGGGACTTCTAATTGATGTCACTGACCCTGTATAATCAGTCATTTAACGTTCCCACTGCTGGCACACAGGCCTCCTCTCTAGGAGAGGGAATGGGCCGTAATCCAGCACGCGGGCCCAGTGCGGGTTGCTGAATGTCACATGTCTTCGAATTTTTGGTTCTAGGACATGCCGGTTTCCTCACGATGTTTTTCTTCACCGTTTTGAGAGCAGTGGTGATGAAATTAATTACACAAAGCAATGCGCCTGGCTGGGTTTGAACCCACGACCTACTATTAGTAAGTCGGGGGCGTTACCACTCGGCCACCACTGCTCTTCCTTCTCACTGACCCTACCTTAAAGAAGCTCGTCTTCAAGCATAGGTACTTACATTAAGTTTGAAAATGAAAATAATATATCTAGTTTTAATTTCCGCGAATATTAGTGGGTTGCAGGTATGCACCTCCCTCCCGCCCGCTATATTATGCACATGCAAGATTACAAGGCAAATGCAAGGATTTTAGGGGACGTGTTGACTCGCTGACCGTTGAGTTGCGACTCAACGGTCAGCGAGTCAACACGTCCCCTGAGGATGCCTCGTGGAGAGGCGAAACACGTGTCGGTATTGGTGTTGGGTTTTGCTTTTCCTTCCTGCATGTGCATAAAATCCTTGCATTTGCCTTGTAATCTTGCATGTGCATAATATAGCGGGCGGGAGGGAGGTGCATACCTGCAACCCACTAATATTCGCGGAAATTAAAACTAGATAATTATATTATTTTCATTTTCAAATTTAAAATGGATTTCCGCAAAGTAACGCCTGACTCAATCAATTTTTTTATTTTTATTTTTTTTACTTACATTAAGACCAATAGGCCAATGCATAAGATACAGATCGATGTAGTCGAGGCCGGTCTTGTTCAACGAGTCTCTCACGGCAGCCGCTACTTCTCGTCTTCTATGTTGGGTGTTCCACAACTGCAATCGAAGACAGCACTCATTAGATAATTTGAAAATGAAAAATATATGTCTAGTTTTAATTTCCGCGAATATGTGTGGGTTACAGGTATGCACCTCCCTCCTGCCCGCTATATTATGCACATGCAAGATTACAAGGCACGGATAATATGCACATGCAGGAAGGCAAAGTAAAACCCAACACCATTACCGACACGTGTTTGCCTCTCCACGAGGCATCCTCAGGGGACGTGTTGACTCGCCGACCGTTGAGTTGCGACTGATAGAGAATTTAGTACTTTTTTTTTTTGGAATGGACCACTCGCAGTTCAGCACACTAAGGCTGGTTACTGCTTAACCGGACAATAGAATTTAGTACAAGGCATATACTCTGCCGTTGGTTATTTGTGTACAACTACCCACAAACAATTTTTTTTTTTTTCACTCATTAGATAGGTATTTGGAGCTACATTTTTGTTATCAACAAGAATACGTCAGCTCCATTGTATCTTAAGACTAAATATAATTCACTATACTCAGTACAATACTACTACACACTATACTAAACTATCACGACACTACTGCTACATTAATTACACTCATTCTAACTGATTCACTACTGCCAAACTACAGAGCTGTTTTTTTTTTTATTATTGTGAAATAGATTTGCTCTTGACTCTAGTCTAGGTCGCAGGTGACAGAGACAAAGTCGACGATGGAATGAGCTTACCCAGAAGAAGCCTGTTCACTCTACTTTGAAGAGATCAGGGTTGAATGCGTTCGGAAACAAAGACGCAGGCAGAGAGTTCCACTCTGCTGATGCTGTGTGATGTGGTTGTAGTTGAAGTATGCGTGAAATATAGGCGTTACACTCAAACGGTTTGGTGGTAAGCGTCTCCCTCCGAGCCACTTTGGAACCTGCCAAAAAGAATACATCCTCTCACCTTAGTAGTGATAAAAATATCTTCCCTCAAAACAGTTCCCTCGTCAATCTTCATCCTGACACCTTCTCCTATCTCAGCCTCTGTGTTATAGATGGAAGCTGTGTCGAAACTCCTGTAGCCGATGTCTATGGCATCTAGCACCACGTTCCGGAGTTGGTTATTCTTGGAGCTGACTGCACCATTCTAAAAAGAAAGATGTACATAAAGTATCATGATAAAAAATAGGGATGTTGCCTGTGTAAAAAATATATGATTATGTTTAGTCCCTCAGTTGGATTATAGAAAAATATTGGATTTTATAGTATTTTTTCCTTTATCAATTCTATAAAAACTGACGAAGATAAAAAGCATCAAAGATCAGGAGTGGGAGCGTGTGACGTCACGGCCCGGTAAAAATTGTAGCGAGTAGTGACGTCACACGAGTTTTTTAGCACTGTATCGTATTCATTTTTTGTTTATTTGAAAAAAGAAAAAATACGTGTCCAATATTTTTTGGAAATCTATCTGACGGACTAATCAGATTTTTTTAGTCAACTACCCTATTGTCAGCAGCCCAAGAGACTGGCGGCATTGCCAAGTTGTATGATAATAGCCAAAGTAAAAGCCCTCAGGATCACGAGAAGTGTCAACCAGCCGTTTCGAAATTTGTTTGAAAAGGCTGTGCACAAGAGTCGAGGATTCCAAACCGAAACGGCTCATGAGGGCCTTCTGGAGTAGAAAGATAACGTCTCACCAAAACCAATAGTCATTTTGTTTTTTTTTTGGTGACTCTGGTATGTGGTAGTAAAGATAGTCAAGAGCATCTATGAAAGCACCTTATCTTGCTTTTTGGTGGAATTCCTGAGGATGTGGCTTTAGTTCTCCGAAGTGTTCAAAATTCAAAAGTCATTTATTCAAACTAGGCTGATAGACAGCACTTTTTGAACGTCAAATTTTACATAAAGACAGTGTTACTTGGGACTGCGGGCGTACCATGACGTCTTAAAACGTGAGTCTTCCAAGCGAGAAAAAGGGATGGAGCTATATAGGGTGTATAACTCTATCCCTCTTTCTCGCTCGGAAGACTGACGTTTTAACACCTCATGGTACGCCCGCTGATCATCAACTATTGCGTATGTGCGTGATTGGTTTTTAAATGTCGTTGAGGGCTGTGACTAACTTTTAAACTACTTCCAAAAAAGGAGGTTCTCAATTCGACGTTTTTTTTTAAACTTAAATTTTTGTCTGTTTCTTCAGCGATATTTTCGCCAATTGTTGACCGATTTGGATGATGCTGTTTTTATTTGGAAGAGTATTTTTCCGGACTAGTCCGATTTCGATTTGGTGAAGATCTGATGAAGAACTCCTGAGTTAGGCAACGGGACTCTTCAATAAATAATGGCAAAACTTCCGGGATTGCTGAAATCACATGTTTGTTTATTGTTTACACCAATCTATACTAATATTATAAAGCTGAAGAGTTTGTTTGTTTGTTTGTTTGTTTGAACGCGCTAATCTCAGGAACTACTGGTTCGAATTGAAAAATTCTTTTTGGGTTGAATAGACCATTTATCGAGGAAGGCTTTAGGCTATATATCATCACGCTTAAGCCAATAGGAGCGGAGCAGCGATAAAGAATGTTTTAAAATCGAGGATTCCACGGGGACGAAGTCGCGGGCAGCAGCTAGTTTATAATATAACATCACGCCGGTACGCTGATGTGTGCAAGTTAACCATGTTTAGAGCTATCTACCAGGCTAAACTTTATTGTTTGTGAACCGGCTTTGATGATTATTATTTTTGCGTTGGGTTTAACTATTTTAAATACACTCATCAAAAGTATCTAGGGATCAAGTACTTGTTATAGTATCGCCGCAATGGAAGATTATTATTTTATTTTTTTTGAATGGTTATTGTTTCTTTTCAGTGAACTTCACTATTTGAATAAAGAATTTTCAACACAGAACAACAAATCACCAAGTTGCGCGTTCGCAACAAATCGTACCTACATTTTTGCACAGGTCCTTGACCTTACAATGTTTACCTATTATTACGGACTCAGATCTACAGCATGTTGAAAAATAAGAAAATGAAAAATAATTTCCTGTGGCTAAAGTATTTGTTGGATTTGATTGATTTTTTGTATACGGGTAAAGAACATGATACTCTTTAGGTGGCTTAAAGGAATGTCAATCGTCCTGCTCCACTTTGTAGATAGATAGAACGATCCCTTCAACCTTTTCCAGAAGAGTGGATAATTAATGTAAACTTGGATAACAGAGTCTCATGAACTCTCATGTGACAATTCCAAGCAGGACGTGGCCCACGAACGAATGCACCCCTAATTCAGACTTTAAAAATCATAGGTTCAAGGGGGGAATCTTAACACCGCGATTCAGAAAAGTGACGTCATGCAACAACGTCATCTAGTGTCGTGTAGCGGAGTCTTGTAGCGTTTCTCCAATCTATACTAATATTATAAAGCTGAAGAGTTTGTTTGTTTGTTTGTTTGAACGCGCTAATCTCAGGAACTACTGGTTCGAATTGAACAATTCTTTTTGGGTTGAATAGACCATTTATCGAGGAAGGCTTTAGGCTATATATCATCACGCTTAAGCCAATAGGAGCGGAGCAGCGATAAAGAATGTTTTAAAATCGGGGATTCCACGGGGACGAAGTCGCGGGCAGCAGCTAGTATAATATAATAGGTGGCGCTGGTGGTATAAAATAGGGTTTGCTAAAATCTCCCCCTCAGTTCCTGAAGACGTCTCGGCGAGGAGACCTGGAGTTTTATTGCTTTCTAGGACGTCCTAGAAAGCAATAAAACTCCAGTTCGTTCGTCTCGTCGGCCGTGGACGTCCACGGCCTCGTTTACTGGCTGGAGGTGTGGTCTGGGTAACCAACTTCTTCGCAGGTCGTACCCCGGAAAGGGCACAAGTCCAGACTTCTAAAATACAAGCACGCACGCCCCCGGAGGTTAATTATTATCTATACTAATATTATAAAGCTGAAGAGTTTGTTTGTTTGTTTGAACGCGCTTATCTCAGGAACTACTGGTTCGAATTGAAAAATTATTTTTGGGTTGAATAGACCATTTATCGAGGAAGGCTTTAGGCTTTATATATCATCACGCTTAAGCCAATAGGAGCGGAGCAGCGATAAAGAATGTTTTAAAATCGGGGATTCCACGGGGACGAAGTCGCGGACAGAAGCTAGTACTGTATAAAAAGCCAAAGGCTAGCTAGACATCTTTGCCAAAGAGAATCTAGAGTAGATGCGCACTGACAAAGGCGGGCACGGTTATGTTAACCACAGAGCGTTGTATCAATTTTGTAGCAATTAAGGGAATTTGCTTGAAAGATTCACCGCGGCTTTGGAATGCAAAGGGCATATAGAAAGAATAAAATTTATTTAGCGCAGAAAACACACACGGTACAAAGAATGCAAAAAATTAAAAAAAATACATGTGGCACTCGGGGACTGCCGCGGTAAAGCTATTGCATAGCATTTTTTATCAACTTATGCAATTATATATTTAGTACTCTGCGTCATTGTGATATGGTCTCGATTCGTTCACCTGGGTTACTGTACTATTGTAAATCACATACGTTTCACATAACTTTGTCCCACCGATTGTTTCCGAACGCAGACGTTCGGGTCGGCTCGGTGACGGCGAGCGACCATTTTAAAAAGGCGGGGCCTAATCGAATGACGTAGCGGTGTTAGGTTATTATGGAATTTCTGGATTCGGTTGCCACGCTCAAGGCCCGCGATAGAAGCTATACAATGGCTTAAAAAAATAGTACATGTGCTGGTAGACTACTGTGTGTGTCACGGCAGCACTAAAAAGGTCCATTTCAGCGTTATGCCAGTCTGGCATATGGAGGAACACTGGTGGGTTTTAGTCAGTGACAGTCTGATACTCACTTCCACTCCGCGCAGAGCGGAAAAAGTCATTTAATGATTTCCCATTCATAAAAAAAGGTTATTGTAGCAAACAATTTCAAATATAATAGCTACTTATATAACTTTAAAAAGTGGTAGTGTGGTATCATCAATGAGTAGTTAAAGATAGTGTTCTAGCTGATACCTGATCATATCCAAGATATGTGCCCAGAGCAATGGCCGGCATCTCCCTGCCATCAGACATCTTTACCTTCGGCACCTCCAATAGCGAGCTCATCTGAAAAAATAAAGAACACGAAATCATTAAGAAAATAAACTAAGAATTGACGGAGCGAAGACTAAGAGACGTCCAGCAGCCCTATTATGACGTCTTAAATTCATCATGATTTCTGTGTCAGAGAGAGACGGAGTTACACAAGACGAATAGCACTACCTCTTTCCCTCACACAGCATTGGCACTTCATAATACGGCCACAGTACCGTCTTTACCATAAGCACAAGGGGCATTTGCCCAGGGCCCCACTTCATGGGGGCCCCAAAACTATATTATAGGTAACCAACTCCATAGGAAACGACCGAACCATGCACTAGCTTTATCGAACCGTGCACTAGCTTTATCGAACCGTGCACTAGCTTTATCGAACCGTGCACTAGCTTTATCGAACCGTGCACTAGCTTTATCGAACCGTGCACTAGCTTTATCGAACCGTGCACTAGCTTTATCGAACCGTGCACTAGCTTTATCGAACCATGCACTAGCTTTATCGAACCGTGCTCTAGCTTCTGACGAACTTGTGCCAAACGTATCCCACGGGATATACAAATTTTCGAACTCACTCGCAAGATTAAATCTTTGAAAATTTTGGGGCTTGCTACGCTCGCTGTCATACTTTTCTTTTTGGAAAATTACGATTACAATACGACAGCAAAGTCAGTTTTTTTTTTTCAAGACATATGAGCTACTGGGTAGTACAGAGCAGCTACATGGTCATGGTGAGTTCCTTAGGTAGGAACTCAATTACCTGTGCTGTGATACTTTCTTGGCCGGTTCTCAATTTTACAAAAGGGCCCCGGACTCCGGTGTGCCCGGGGGCCCCGGGGGGTGTGTTGACGGCCCTGAGTTCATCGGCTAAATAATAAAAGCCACAGGGGTCACTCCTTAGGAGGAGACGCCCCGGGCGTCGGGAAACGCAGGGCGATTCCCGGCCACCGTAGGCGCGGGCCTGCGGATGGCGAGCTATGGGTGGCTCGCCATCCGATAGCAACCAGGCCCGAGTCAACGGCGCGTCGTGTTCCACGCGCGTCTCAAAGAGCCGTCAGCAAAGAAGACGGGGCCCCATAGGGTCAGTGCCTGCTAGGGTTGCGGAATTTGTTCGAAAGAGTCACCGCGACCCTGGAACGCAAAGGGCACAAGAAGGAACACGGGTGGGTTTTAGTCAGTAAGAGTCTGACACTCCCTTCCGCTCCGCCCAGAGCGGGGGGGGGGGGGTTATTTGATGATTTCCCATCCAAAAAAAAGGGGTCACTCCTTTTTTTTTCTTGGATGGGAAATCATCAAATGATCGGTCTTCAGTGTTTAGCAACGCTTGCCAAGGTTGGTCTCTGGATGAGTGACCATCTTAACATACCAAGTTTCCTCCGTGCCTCGGAAAGCAAGTTAAGCCGTTGGTCCCGGCTGTCATTTGTGGATCTTTGGCAGTCATTACGGATTGTCAGCCAGTCAATCTGACTCCAGTCTTGCCAAGAAGCACCGTGCTACCCATTTAATGGGTTGTGGAGGTCTGATAGGTAGCCGCTCCACGTTAAATACTGGTATTCAGCTGAATTCGATATGACTGGAAGCCGACCCCAATATAGTTTGGTGAAAGGCTAGGCAGATGATGAAAATATGGCGCGCCACACGTACACCAAAAATAAATGGTGTGAATTTTGGTTCGCTGATATGGGAATTTTTAGTGGACTGTATTTTGAAGATTTCTTTAAAAGGAATAGTTCACCTTGACAAGACAAGCGTGTAATTAGATGAACTTGCCTCCTATTGAATACTAAAGATGACGGGCTGAGACTAGCTTTTTTAGCGAGTAAATTGGGAATGGTGACGGAAATTAAGGAATAGGCTAGGTACTTACAGGCAATGGGCATTTGAACGATGAGATTTCTTGCTCAACATCATCAGCAATGCTGCCCAACAACGTGCATATATATATTACTAAACAAAAGTTCCTCATTGCCGTTCAACTTGATGAGCAACCACATCATGTCGCGCGTCAAATGTTGAAACGAGGCTTAACTTTTTGTAAGCCCTAGCTGCCTTTATTTATAACTAGCAGCGCCCGCGGTTTTACCCGCGTAGTTCCCGTTCCCGTGGGAATATGGGGATAAAATCTATATATAACCTATGTTACTCAGGATGAATGTAGCTTTCTAATGGTGAAAGATTTTTTTAAATCAGTCCAGTAGTTTTTGAGTTTATTCGTTACATGCATAAAAAAATACAAATCTTTCCTCTTTTTAATATTAGTATAGAGGTATAGACTAGCAGCACCCCGCGGTTTCACTCGCGTAGTTCCCGTTCCCGTGGGGATACGGGGATAAAATATAGCCTATATCACCCGGGGATAGTGTAGCTTCCCAACAGTGAAAGATTTTTTTAAATCGGTTCAGTAGTTTCGGAGCCTGTTCAATGTAAACAAACAATTAAATCATTCTTCTTCCATTTTTTTTTTTTATTAGTTACGTAGATACGGCCGCCCATAGACTACTATTTATGTACTAGAGATAGACTGGCAACTTAATTATTTCTTAGGCAGCGCCATCTAGTTACCAAGACATACACTATTCAGCTGTCAATATACCTACGTAGTAGTACTTAGGTATAGCTAATAAATCCAACCATTCCATTCATTACAAAAAAGAGCTATTCGTGCAATTTATAAATTAAGTCCCAGACAGTCCCTCAGAGACTTTAAAGAGATTAAAGGGTAGTTCTTCGAAATTTGATTCTTCGACTGATTCATATGTCCAAAATTTAATTTCATTTTCAGCTCTGTAACACATGCTCATATGAAAATAGGTATACTAAATAACGTATATTTGAATGAGGGACTCGTTTTTAAAAAGTAGTTTTCAAGATATCGAACTTCGAATATTTTGTGCCCAGATGAATCAGAATTTGTTACAGATGAATCGGAACCCGAAATAAAAATGAAAAACTTTATATACTTAAATGAGCTCTATATTGATATGGCTTGATATGGCAACTTTAATTAAATGGCTTTTTTAACAATTATCTTCCTTAATAACTTTGGTGTTGGTGTTGTTTGGGTGTCAAATTCTGAACTGACGCGATTTTATCTTCTCTCTTTCTTTCCAAATACATTTCTTTCATTTTTAATTTCCACAGAGCATACTTGTCTGGATCTTTTCCTATATTTTCTATCCTTCTACGTTCTGAAAGTCTCTTTTTCTCCTTCTTTTGATCCTAAGCGGCATTGCTGTTAACTGCAATATTCAAATAATAGAAATTAGATAAACACTTTGACTTATGAATAAATAGGTTTTAATGATTGTTAAATATAAATAATAATAATACCAACCTATTATTGTCCCACTGCATTGTTACAGAGAACGCACGAGCATTGATCAGACTTACATATTTATATTGATTAAGTACAAGTCATGGTTTCCTCACGATTTTTCCATTTTTCCTTCACCAATGTCAGTAATGTCTCAGATAAACTTAGAAAGTACATATGAATTGAAAAAATAACATTGATGCTTGCCCGGTTTCGAACCCGCCACCTCTCTCTCTTTATTTTATGATTTATATGAGGTTTTGACCATAAGAATCAGGCACAGATGAATCAGGATTTTGCCTACAATTATGTATAACTCATCATACATACAGACTACATTCTTGTCATTTTTCTATACAAATCTATAACCCAAAAGCATCACACGAAACACAGATTGAAGTTTTAAAACTATAAAATAAATTTTATAAAGTAGGTATTGCAATCAGAATGCCACCTGAACCAAACACAGATGAATCAGGTATTTACCTTAGTAACACCGGGATCTAAGCCAACCAGCCGCACGTCCGCCTTCTAGCTTGTCCGTTGCTGGACTGGCTCCCCCCACAGGGGAAGCCAGACTCTCATTATAAATACCCGACCAAGTACGGTCAAGCGAAGCTTACGCCACATTAATCAGTATTATACGCCGGACACTTCTTATTTATTTATTTATAAATATACTAACGTAGTTATAACTAATACACATTTTTTTTAAAGAGGATAGTTCATTTCCTTTCGATGTAATTATAATTTATATTGAAATATCAAAAGGAAAATACGACATCGACCATTTTGTTCCGGAAAATGGCAAACGGACGCGTTATATGAATCAGAAGAACAAGCTTAAAATATTTTTATTTTGTACCTAGACAGCAATTATTTAAAAACTATAATTTGTCCCAATAACGGATATAGCTAAACCATACAAAAAAAAAATTTCATGCCGTTTTGTTTGTTGGTTACAAAAATGTACCCATAGAAATCGAAAATGTTGTCTCTGAAGAACTACCCTAATATTATGACTGTGCCTTCCCAGTATATCTATGAAAACCTCTTGTATGCACATAAAAATATTAATCTGTTTAAAAAATACAGTGATATCCATAGCATAAATACTAGGAACAAACACAATTATGTCGTTCCTAAAACCAGGCTCAAAAAAATAGGTGGTTCGTTTCGATGTCAATGTATACATTTTTATAATAAACTTCCTAGCCCTATTCAAGAACTAAGCAGAAATAAATTCAAATCATTTATAAAACGTAAGCTATGCCAGAAAGCTTTTTATACAGTTAAAGATTATCTTGAGGACAAGAAGGCTTGGGATTGAGCTGCTTCAGTTTTGTACACGGCCCATTGTTTTAATGTTTTTGTTTTGTTCTCTTTTGTGCGCTTTTTGTTTATATTTATACAGTTTGACATTTTCATTTACTTTTGACATGAATGTTTACTTTTTAAAGTATTCTTTTTATTTTATTACAATTTCTTATTTTGACATGAATACTTACTTTGTAAAGTATCATATATTTTTTTTTTATATCAATATGTCATTTTGACATGAATACTTACTTTGTAAAGTATTATATTTTTAAATTTTAATTTTATTCCCTATTGTGAATGTGAGGACTATGTGGGTTATTATTAGCTTTTTCCTCTTCAAGTATTTTTTTTAACGTTGTCTGGCTGTTTGAGTATTTTTGTGTACCCAAATGTCCTTTCATTGGCATTGTTCGTCGAGTTGTGGAGCTCTTTATTGATTCTAAGTTGAGCTAATCGACTCTGACCAAGGCTTGCACTGACTGGACAGGTCCACTCAAAACTGTGCGGTTCCTTCTTAAAAAGACCACTTCAGACACAGATCTGCATGGTCCTCATATAACGTATTGTGAATATGGGGATCATTTAGATCGCTACGTCAGGGGTTCATTCATGTTAGTCTGGCGGTTTGAGTTCTTTAGGTGGCCTACCCAAATGTCCTTACTTTGGTATTGTTCGTCAAATCGTTGAGCTCCTTAAAGTTCTAAGTTTGAGCTACACGATAACTGACAAATGCTTGCACTGTTTGGACAGGCCCACTCAAATCTGTGTGGTACTTTCCTCAAAAGACCACTTCAGACACCAACCTACATGATTCTCATATGATTTGACCAGTGCAATTGTATGGACTTCAAAAGAGACCTTGACCTCTGAGTTTGTTTCGGTGTTTCTTCTCAGGGTAGTCAGCTAGGAAACACCGGCCTCATCTAGTTTTATAACGGCCAAAAAAAAAGATTGACGTGTAAAAGTGTTTTTTACAACCTACTTACAAAAATAAATCATTTATCATTTATCAACCAAGTAGAATAATGTAGAATGGTTAAAATTCTGTTGCAGAAAACAACTTAAAAATTCAAATCCGGCCGCCATTTAACCGGACGTGTCTAGATGGTGCCTAGTCCGGTTAAGTGGCGTGGTCAGCGAGAGACCACACAAAAAAAAATATTTGATGCTTCATTCAATAACCAATTTTAACGACTTTTTAGACAAATATTTTTTTCTATGCGATATTTGTTGTTTCTTTTAAAGATGGGAAAAAATATATAAAGACACAGGAAAATACTGTTATCAACTGGCATTTCACCATAATATGGTGTAAATACCTCGATGTTTTTTTATAACCAGAAATATGTAGGTAGGTATTCAAAATGCCAGTTGATAACAGTATTTTCCTGTGTCTTTATATATTTTTTCCCATCTTTAAAAGAAACAACAAATATCGCATAGAAAAAAATATTTGTCTAAAAAGTCGTTAAAATTGGTTATTGAATGAAGCATCAAATATTTTTTTTTGTGTGGTCTCTCGCTGACCACGCCACTTAACCGGACTAGGCACCATCTAGACACGTCCGGTTAAATGGCGGCCGGATTTGAATTTTTAAGTTGTTTTCTGCAACAGAATTTTAACCATTCTACATTATTCTACT
This sequence comes from Hecatera dysodea, assembly GCA_905332915.2. Lineage (NCBI taxonomy): Eukaryota > Metazoa > Arthropoda > Insecta > Lepidoptera > Noctuidae > Hecatera > Hecatera dysodea. The sequence goes on along the minus strand of HG995314.1, from coordinate 11,396,521 downwards.
TGGTTGATAAATGATAAATGATTTATTTTTTGTAAGCGGTCGAGCCGTTCTTGAGTTATACTATATTATATAACTCAAGAACGGCTCGACCGATTTGATTTCTTGGTTTTGCTGTCCGCCCTGAATAGCATTAAACTATTAAGATTAACAAAAGAAAAATTCAGAAAAAAAAAAATATATGAAGAACATTAATTTTCTCATACCTATACCCCATTCACGATAAGATTAGACATTGAAATAAATCTTTTTTACAGTCCGTTCAACCGATTTTGACTTCTATTGCGTTGGTGGCATGACACATGGCAGCTGCAGTAAACAGTTGGTTTACTGCAGCTGCCATGCACGTTTTTGCTTTTAATGTCATGCCTTTGGAATAGAAGTAAAAATCAGTTGAACGGACTGTAAAAAGTTTTGTTTAAATGTCTAATCTTATTGCGAATGGAGTATAAGTACATTAAATTCGTATGCAACGCTGTCTCTGATACTTGACAGAAGCAAACACGACAAAAAATCAATTATAATTCTGAGACGGCAAAAACTACGAAGTCCACCGGTCCACCTATTTTTACATAATATAATTGACATAGGAAAAAAACTCATACTCAACTGCCATTTTTATTACTTAAGAGGAATAACTTGTTTCAATGATACCCACTTTTTTAATTATTTTCACAGATAATGTAGATATCGCTAACGCGAGCGTCCGTGGTCGACGCCTGACCGATACTGAATAATAATGATTAACTTATATTAAACAATACAGTGCTATAGGGATACCGCTCTTGAAATTATTATCTTGTTTGTATACAATATAACACCAACTGCAGTCCTTTGTATTAATTAGGGAGATGCATCATTCATTTATTTAACTCTTTACATAAACAAAATGTAATTAGTACATACTATATCTAGATGAATTACAAAAGTCGCAAACCATAAGTGTCATTTATGAGCGTGTACGCGGTATGGCATTTCATACAAATTTTCAAGTCACTATTTTGCGAAATGACTGAACCGATTTTAATGAAACTTCACACATAAGCAGGATACGGATACATAGGTCAAAAAAGTTATTTGAAACATTTTTAATGTTTTTTATTTAGAAGTCGGTTGTATTTTTTTGTATTAAAGTTTTTTAGGCAGGTAAGTATCAATTAAAGACACAAAATTTGCTCCGAAATAAGCAATCTGCTATTCCCTATATTTACAGCTCATATAAATTACAAAAAAAAATCTACCTACTTATATTAAAATAACAAGCAGTGAAACTACTGATAAGGACTTGAGTTAATGGCCTATTCAAAGATAAAGTTTTCATAGTCACGAGAAATTAGATACTTCAGTAGGCATGGGCGTATCCAAGGGGGGGGGGGGGGATAAGGGCAGCGGCACCCCCTGGAAATCTCGCTGAAAATGTAAGAACTCGCCGAATCACTAATCAAAGGGTAAAAGGGGCCTTATGTGCAAACTTTTGAAAAAACTGTGCAGTACAGATTGGCAAAATGCACAAAGCAATTTCCATAAAAAACAGCCGCGTACGATCTGACCTAAAAAGATCTAACTTGGCCCCTAGCCCCTAGGCCAGAAGCAGGGTACACCCATGTACTTAGGCACCTACCTACTACATCTATATTATTATATCTATATACTAATATTATAAAGCTGAAGAGTTTGTTTGAACGCGCTAATTTCAGGAACTACTGGTTCGAATTGAAAAATTATTTTTGGTTTGAATAGACCATTTATCGAGGAAGGCTTTAGGCTATATATCATCACGCTTAAGCCAATAGGAGCGGAGCAGCGATAAAGAATGTTTTAAAATCGGGGATTCCACGGGGACGAAGTCGCGGGCAGCAGCTAGTAATAAATAACTGAGGAACGTTATAAAAAAGACAGACCACAAAAATAATTGTTTTTTTTTGTCTTATTGTCTGTTTGTCTGTATGTTTGTGACAGCATTACGCAAGAACCACTGATTGGATTCGAAATCTAGATACTCAGACACATTGAGTGTTGTCCGGAGTTTTATCTAGCCTTTATTTCATAAACATCGACTCAAAAAATGAAAAGATATTGAATTTCTAAGTCACAGAAAACACATTTCCAACTTAAAAATTATATGGTGTACACTACAAACCACCCTTCTGGTAATTCACATGGAGGAACTGCAATCATAATAAACGAGAACATCAAACATTATTTTCTCGGGGAAAACAAAACTGATAAAATACAAGCAACTTCAGTCAGGATCCAGGATAACAAAACAGAAACAACAGTGTCTGCTATTTACTGCCCACCTAGGCATTCTATTACAAGTGATGAGTTCAAGACTCACTTCAATACACTAGGAAACAGATTTATTTGCGGTGGCGATTGGAACGCAAAACACACTTTCTGGGGCTCCAGACTAACCTCACCACGGGGTCGACAACTCTTTGTAGCTACGAACGACCTTAGTCTTCATTGCGCTTCACATGGTGTTCCTACATACTGGCCTGCGGACCCACAAAAGGCACCAGACCTATTGGATTTTTTCATCACTAAAAATATCCCGCTCAGACAAATAAACGAAGAGGAATGTACTGACCTATCGTCAGACCATACACCAGTAATTATCAATGTTCACTATAAGGCCATTCTAACTGAGCACCTACAAAGACTGTATAACTACACAACAGACTGGGACAGATACAGAACCAAAATATCAGAATCTATTAACTTGAACCTGCCACTAAATAATGTAGATAGCGTTGAAACATCTATTGAAACGCTAAGCAAGCTTATTCACCTAGCGACCAAAGAATCTACACCTTTGTTAAGACAGAAAACAACACAAACTGCCCACTACCCGAAACTAATAAAAGATAAAGTAAATGAAAGAAGACTGCTGCGGAAAAAATGGCATCTTACAAAATATCCCTGTGACAAAAAAGCTTTCAACAAGTCCTCTGAGGAACTTAAACGTATGATCTGTCAAGCAGAAAACGAGCGTCTACAAAAACAATTAGCTGACCTTACGCCTAATAAAGACACGAAGTACTCTCTATGGAGGATAACAAAAAAGCTGAAACGACCGAAAGAACATATACCACCCGTAAAAGCTCCTGATGGCAAGTGGGCAAAAACAGAACTAGAAAAGGCCCAAATATACGCGCAATACCTAAAAACTATTTTTAGCCCCTTACCAAGCAAAAATCCTGAACACGACAGGGAAGTCTCCGAATACCTGGACGCACCACTGCAAATGAGCCTACCACTAAAAAGTACTAGCCCCAACGAAATATGGAAATAAATCCTAAAACTACAGGAGGGTAAAGCACCAGGCTATGATTTAATCGACGCAACACTACTCAAGCAGCTGCCTAGAAAGGGGATAATTCACATCGCGGCCATCTACAACGCCTGCCTAAGACTAGCAATTTACCCCGCTCAGTGGAAAATTGCGCAGGTTATAATGATACCCAAACCAGGCAAACCGCTCCACGATGTAAGCTCTTACAGACCAATAAGCCTACTCCCTGTGTTGGGTAAACTCTTCGAAAGAATATTGCTGAACAGGATGCGCCCCTATCTATCGGAAATTATTCCTCTCCACCAGTTTGGCTTCCGAGAGCAACATGGAACTATTGAACAGATACACCGTATTACGGATACTATAAGTCGTGCACTAGAAAGCAAACAGTTCTGCTCTGCTGTCTTTCTTGATATTAGCCAGACGTTCGGTAGAGTGTGGCATGAAGGACTTCTGTTTAAACTTAAAAAACTGCTGCCTCACTCCTTCTTTCCAATTCTACAGTCGTATCTACACGGTAGATGCTTTGAGGTGAAATTTAACAACGAAGTTGCTCCTTTAAACGAAATTCATTCAGGAGTGCCACAAGGAAGTATATTAGGACCCATCCTATACTTGCTTTTTACCGCAGACCTTCCAACGCACGTTGATACTATAACTGCCACCTATGCGGATGATACAGCCCTTTTGTCGGTACACGTGGATCCCGCTATAGCATCAGCCAACATACAAACCCACATCCATGAAGTGGAAAAGTGGCTAGATAAATGGCGTATTAGGGTTAATCAAGGAAAATCTGTTCATGTGACCTTCACGCTGAGACGGCAGACTTGTCCCCCAATATTACTTCATAATGAGGAAGTCCCTCAAGCTGAAGATACCAGATATTTGGGTATGCATCTGGATCGAAGACTCACCTGGAGAAAGCATATCTGGACCAAGCGTAAACAGCTGGACACGAAAGTCAGATCAATGTACTGGCTGATAGGTCGCAAATCAAGCCTGTCACATGAAAGCAAGATAGCTATTTACAAGACCATCCTTAAACCAATCTGGACTTACGGAATCCAGCTGTGGGGTACTGCTAGCAATAGCAACATAGAGATTCTTGAAAGATTTCAAAGCAAGACATTGAGAGCCATGCTAGATATACCCTACTATGTGAGCAACAAACATATACACGAGGACCTAAAGATCACTACCGTCAAACAAGAGATCGCTAGATATAGTGAAAGCTATCAGACGAGAATATCATCTCACGTCAATGAACTGGCATCCAAACTAGAAGGCACAGGAAGTATAACTCATTCCCGATTGAAGCGGCATAGTGTCCCTACACTTACCGCGAGATTCGGTGACACCAGATGAAAGGAATTCATTGGAAATCCTTCTGTTAACAAGACATAGATCGAGATACCTCACCTGAATGGCTTATTGTGTCAACACAGATTGCCAAGTTACAGAATTCATAATAAAAAAAAAAATCTTAGTTTATTAAGAAACTTCATAGAGTGGTAAATCGTCGCGCTGACTGAGTCCCGCACGCATCACGTAAATAGTACAAAACCAATATACATTTGTTTTATATACAAAGTTGATACGACGGAGGGGCTTTCCTTTAAACTGCATATACTTACTAGGTACCATTTACAAGCTCTGTACCAAAAAAAATCAATTAAATACGAGCAATAGTTTAGTCGCAAATGATTTTTTAAGTTTTTGCCCCGTTTGAACACGGTGTATATTCCTAACAGCTGATTATGTCTATACGCATAGGTTATGCCCCTTAAAACGATAAAACTGAGTAAAAAACGGGTCCGCTTTGTCACCTAGGTATCTAAGGTCAGTTAAATTTATTTACACAGGGTGGTTGCGTTTTACTATGATTTGTAAGCTATTTAGTTTACTCGAAAAAAAACTCCTTTTTGGTGCTTTTTATTTTTATACCGTATCGAATTAATACTTAACACGTATAGTATACGTAGTGTAATTTAACGCCCCTCTGTCATATCAACTGTGTATAATTTACTATAGTATATAAGGCTATTATATAACATCACACTATGACGAATAGGAAAGGAGCATCAATGAAAAATTTTGCAAAAGCGTTTTTTTATTAAACTCGTATTAAAATAAATAAATAACCACATATTACTTTGTACAAAACCAGCCAGTCTATTTGTTTTTTTTTTTATATTTCACTAGCAGCGCCCCGCGTAGTTCCCGTTCCCGTGGGAATATGGGGATAAAATATAGCCTATGTTACTCAGGGTGAATGTAGCTTTCTAATGGTGAATGAATTTTTGAAAAAGGTCCAGTAGTTTTTGAGTTTATTCGTTATATACAAAAATACAAATCTTTCCTCTTTATAATATTAGTATAGAATACAGATTATGAAGAGCTTGAAAAATTTGTAAAAACCTAAATACATATAATTAGAACTGTCCTTAGGCTTTCATTCCTTCTACCTTCCAAAACACATAAACACTAATACATACATACAGCTTCACATACTCACACATTCACTCACGCGCACACACATACATACATACACGACAATTATACACATTCATATGCATGAATAATATAATGAGTGCTAAATATTTATATTTTTTTTTAAATCTTTGTTCTACAATTTTTTTTTTGTCTATGGTAACACCCGGAACGCTGTCGTCTCCCCTCTTGGAGGTGGGCACTAATTACCGCGAACGAGTAGATTATAGATGATAGTTTAAATGATCCTTTATATTAACTACATTCACAAATATACAGTATGTTAAATAACAGAAGGCGTTCCCTTAAATTTGTTAATCTACATATATCATTAATAGATTAAAATAAAAATATCAGCATAGAAAAATAAGCATAAAATAATCCGAATTCAACAAAATAATTAATTGACTGACAGTCAATTCGAAACATTCTGTTTAAAATCTAAATAGTAGCGCGGAATAGTACTCGTACTAGCAATGCCCAAACCGGCAAGTACGCGTGCACAGAGTGTTTCTTTAACGTATCAATTTAACATTCTTTGTGAATATTTTAATATTAAAAAAAAAACATCTTGTTTCCAATGGTATTTTTTTTATACTATTGCGGGTTAACGGGAACGCCCTCTGTTATTTAACATACTGTATATTTCAAACAATATGACGCGATTGATTAGGAAATTCAAGATCAAAATCCTAAAAGATTTAATCGAAAATGCGTTACGCTATTGGAAGGGCAGGCAGTCCCACTACGGCACACCCACCTCCCACCGCTGCTGAAACGTATTTTTATCCAGACTAAAATCAACATCAACATTACAAAAAAGTATCAATATATTATTTGCTTATTTGCCGTAAATCGAAACACGATTCAATGTAACGCAAAAACGATTAACACTAACACTCGTACTTTAAACAATTTTTATCTTTTAAAAAACATTTAAAAACGACTCACCGCTCCCTGATATATAATTAAGAACACAGCTAAACTGGTCGCTATCATCTTTTCACAACAAATGATTCGCTCTTGGGCTCACAGCCCTATTATATTTATCTAAGCATACATATAAAATGTACGCGTACGTATGTACTCGTAACACACTGAGGTTATGCCACAGTCAACCTTCCTTTTGGGAATGGGATATCATCAAATGACAATGACTTCTTCCGCTGAGTGCCAGAATCTTATTGAATAAAAACCCATCCGTGTTCATCTTAATACCCACCACGTGCCTCATCGAGGAGCCTTACGAACCACGCTTCAAAGAGGGGACTTATCGTCACAATGCATGTAATGGTGGCATGCCCAAATAATCAACCTGCAAAGTCTTTTTCCAATTATATCGTGGTACACTTCCGTCAAATCGACTGGCGGCGACTGCCTTTTTAACCTCCAAAACTTAGGACCTGAGTTAAGCGAGAACTTGCCAAGAACGGTTTCAGATTTTGGGTCTCCTCGTCCAACGTTCAAATGAGAGTGTTGACCAACAATTTTAGGTACTCTGTTTTTCGAGGCACGGAAGACAAATAGAATGGAAAATATTTATTAGACACAAACACGATACTTTAACAACAAAAAAAATAGAATTCTCAGACTCAAACTCTAAGCATTTAATTCAATTAAACCTTTTAAAGGCACTTTTGAATTGTCAAGGTCGAAAGAGGTGAAGCTATCTGCACGTTCCAAAGCGTAGATCTCTATGGAGAAGAACGTGCAAGAAACTCCACTTTTCAAATCAATAATCATATTCAATTGCAACGCCACAATAAATAAAATGCTTGGTCTCGGTATGTAAAGGACAGATGGACCAATTAACAGATTGTCGTCAGCAGCCTCTCGGAGCGATCTTCAAGGCTAAGCAGAAGGTTAGATTGACAGGCGCACCAAGTATAAAAAACTGGTATTGCTGAATCTGGTTGGAAGACTAGGAGCCGACCACTATACCCTTTTATGTTGATTCTAAGACAGACAGATTGGTCTTGCGGACGGCGAGCTATAAGAACCAGCCCCGGGTCGATGACGCGTTGTGTTCTACGTTCGCCTCAAAGAGATTGTAGCAACATAGACGGTCTGCTAAGGTCAGAGCCTGCAGTTGCGGAATTTGTTCGAAAGAGTCACCGCAGCCCTAGACCGCGTTGCGGAATTTGTTCGAAAGAGTAACCGCAGCCCTAGACCGCGTTGCGGAATTTGTTCGAAAGAGTCACCGCGGCCCTGGAACGTAAAGGGCACAAGAAGGATCACGGGTGGGTTTTAGTCAGTAAGAGTCTGACACTCCCTTCCGCTCCGCCCAGAGCGGGAGAAGTTATTTGATGATTTCCCATGCAAAAAAAAGCCCTAGACCGCAAAGGGCAATAGGAGGAACACGGATGGGCTTTAGTTTTCCACTCCACCCTGAGCGGAGAAAGTCGTTTGATGATTACATATCCTTAAAACAAACAAAAAAACCTCAGATAGATTATTTACTAGCTGTCCGCACAACTTCGTTTGTGTCACATTTTTCATGACTGCTGCGCTCCTATTGGTCTTAGCGTGATGATATATAGCCTATAGCCTTCCTCGATAAATGGGCTATCTAACACTGAAAGATTTTTTCAAATCGGACCAGTAGTTCCTGAGATTAGCGCGTTCAAACAAACAAACAAACAAACAAACTCTTCAGCTTTATAATATTAGTATAGATATAGCAGGAATAATGTATCTCTATCGGTGACAATGACCTTAACTCAGTATCAGTTGGACCGCGTGGTGCGACCCAATAAAACACAACTAGTCAATTATCAATTATTATTGTCTTATATTATTCGTGTAAGTAATTATGATGTCCCATCTCCGCCGCTGTGCTTTGTATGTTACCTCATAACTTTGTACTGGGTGTACCGATTTTGATGATTATTTTTATATTCGAAAGCTGGTACTTGTCGTGTGGTCCCGTTTAAATTTAATTGATATCTGACGAAAAGTATTTGAGTTATCTATACTTACTAATATTATAAAGCTGAAGAGTTTGTTTGTTAGAACGCGCTAATCTCAGGAACTCCTGGTCCGATTTGAAAAAATCTTTCAGTGTTAGATAGCCCATTTATCGAGGAAGGCTATAGGCTATATATCATCACGCTAAGACCAATAGTCATATGGTTTGAAATATACAATGGTTTGAAATAGTTAGATAGCCCATTTATCGAGGAAGGCTATAGGCTATATATCATCACGCTAAGACCAATAGGAGCGGAGCAGTCATGAAAAATGTGACACAAACGAAGTTGTGCGGACAGCTAGTCCTTAATAATGCGTGGCTTAGTTTACATTGACGATGTTCTCATTCTCATTTCTCGATTTAAAATGACAAAAAAAACTGTATGTACCTGAGAGAGCTTTATTAGTACACTAGCTGCTGCCCGCGACTTCGTCCCCGTGGAATCCCCGATTTTAAAACATTCTTTATCGCTGCTCCGCTCCTATTGGCTTAAGCGTGATGATATATAGCCTAAAGCCTTTCTCGATAAATGGTCTATTCAACCCAAAAAGATTTTTTCAATTCGAACCAGCATTCCTGAGATTAGCGCGTTCAAACAAACAAACAAACTCTTCAGCTTTATAATATTAGTTAGTACATACTGCTGATGGAGGTAATATGTTACATACAGGGTGCTTTGGAAATGCGTGGTCGTATTAAAGAGTACGTAGATAGGCTACTTACTCTTTTAGACTCCGCATTTCTGAAGCAACCTGATAAGTTCTTAGAGACTACAACTGCCTTAGATACGTCTCACAGGGAGGAGACTGGAGTCAAGATACTACATGATTACACTCATATTTCACCAGTTAGGCCCATATTCCAAAAAGTGAACCCCAACTAAAGCTTGTCATAATTTGAAGTGTTCGTGCTCGGAGATGAGCAAGCAGATGCGTAAAAGCGCTTGCTGAGCTAAAACGTATCTCTCGAGCACGAAAACTTCAATTTATTACGTCAACTAGACTACGACAACAGCCCGCTCTGCAGAACCTGCATGGAGGAGGATGAGACAGCAGCACTTCTGCTTTTAAGCTGCCCCGTAGTCGCAGATTACAGGGCTAAGTACTTCGGAAACCCAGGTACCCTCTGTGAGATCATTAGTAACACGAAGGCGTTGCTGGCCTTCCTTGGGGAGCTGGGGTGGATCGAATGACACATTTGTCCCACCTGCACGCAAAATACGCGCTTAGTCGTGGAGTTGCGGAAACCGGCCCGATTACTAATACTAATACTAATACGTCAACTAGACAAGCTTTCATTGAAGTAATCGTGCTCATGATAGAGTTGAATATACGTTTTGGAATATGGACCTTAGTTTACTCATCGTTTGCCTAGCCTTTTCCAAACAATATTAAGGTCGCCTTACGGTCAAACAAGATTCAACTGCATATAATAATTTAACGTTCGGTGACTGCCTACCAGTAGCCCTACCATGACGTTTTAAATCCATCATGCTTCCTGTGTCAGAGAGAGACGGAGATATACAAGACGAATAGCACTATCCCTTTTTCACAAAGATGTCATGATAGCATTGACATTTCGTGGTACGGCCCCTGGCCTCCATAATCCAGTTGTGGAATAGAGGAATGGACTGTATATTTTACGCTGTTTCGAAAGAAAATAGGTAGGCTGTTCTGTATGAACGGAGTCTCCGTTCTCCCAATCAGACATCAACACAGAATCAATCAGAAACAGAGGTCACAGAGTACGACTCACCTTATATTTCTGCGCGCCGGGCTTCGGATGATCACAACCGGTAAAATTGATTGAGTCAGGCGTTACTTTGCGGAAATCCATTTTTAATATGAAAATGAAAACAATATATCTAGTTTTAATTTCCGTTGAGTTGCAACTCAACGGTCAGCGAGTCAACACGTCCCCTGAGGATGCCTCGTGGAGAGGCGAAACACGTGTCGGTATTAGTGTTGGGTTTTGCTTTGCCTTCCTGCATGTGCATAAAATCCTTGCATTTGCCTTGTAATCTTGCATGTGCATAATATAGCGGGCGGGAGAGAGGTGCATACCTGCAACCCACTAATATTCGCGGAAATTAAAACTAGATATATTGTTTTCATTTTCAGATCACAACCGGTGTTAGAGAGGTAACCGCTGACCACGAAGAATTGCAGCACGAGTCACTACACGGTAGTGCACAATCTGTCCTTGTTTTTAGTTTTCACTCACGGAGTGCCAAAACATGTGTTGGTTGAACGGACTTGAGACGCCTACACGTCCGCTTTTGCGCGCGGTTTTTTTTTAAACGCTTGCAGTTGGCGCTCTTTTAAATTCGCACATGCGCGGGATCGCGGCTGGCCATTGCATGGTTGGCTCGACCAATCGCGTGCGCCGACGGCGCGGCGCGTCAAGCGAGCGCACACAGATAATCTATGTCAAATTCGTCCAATGATGGGATAAATACAGAACACCAGTACTTACCTTTGTAACACGGTAGTTCTTCGCAGTTTTCATAACAATAGGGTATTTTACTGTAAAAATCTAATTAGTCCGTCTGATAGATTTACAAAAAATATTGGACACGTATTTTTTCTTTTTCCACGTAAACAAAAAATGAAGACGATACAGAGCGTTGAAAACTCACGTGACGTCACGTCGCTGGTAAAAATTGTAGCAACGTAGTGACGTCACGTGAGTTTTCAACACACTGTATCGTCTTCATTTTTTGTTTACGTGGAAAAAGAAAAAATACGTGTCCAATATTTTTTGTAAATCTATCAGACGGACTAATTAGATTTTTACAGTAAAATACCCCATTATAACATAACAATATATTTCAGTTATGACCAAAAAGCTATCTATAACCGGATACGTTAAATACACCTGTTTCAAGAAATGGAAAATAAAATAAAAACAAAAATGTCAAAAGCTTATTTATTTATAAAAAAAAAACATCGTTTTAAATACAGAAAATTATCAGTAAATGGCTAAGCATTTCTTATAACTTAGAATAAATTTGGCCGTTTTTCTTTTTGTAATATCTATTTTAGAATCCAAGTTTCAACCGTAGCCGAACGAAATTCCTAATCCTTCACATAATATGAGTAGTTTAAAATTAAACAGATTGTGAGCAATAGGGTTAGTGACTAAAAATCTAATTAGTCTGTCAGATAGATTTCTAAAAAATATTGGACACGTATTTTTTCTTTTTTCACGTAAACAAATAAACGAAGACGATAATACATCGCGTTGAAAACTCGTGTGACGTCACTACGTACTACAATTTTACCACGACGTGACGTCACAAGCCCCCACTCCTGAACTTTGATGCTTTTTATCTTCGTCATTTTTTGTACATTTTATAAAGCAAATAATATGTCACCAATATTTTTCGATAATCTAACTGACGGACTAAATAGAATCATATATATTTTTTTACTCAGGAAGCATCATTATTATAAATACGCAATTACCCCGTAGGATACGCTGACAATTGGATTGCAATAAACAGTTTGACTTTTGGGTAAGATTTGACAGAATTAATGAATACTTTTTTGCGGTTTGTTAATTTAATAAATTACTATTTACAATAAAAATAATTTTAACTAACATATCTAACATTAAAAACATACTGTGCTTATCATTTTCTGTAACTCAAAATAAAATCCATTAAAATGCGCAGTAAATACTGTCGAATTGTCAAAAAGAATGACTTTACGATCGATTGTGTGACTTTATTCATTCAATTCCGAATGAACTAAACGTCTAAATCATTCAATCATAAACGCTCAGCCATTTACCAAAGACAAAGCAAGTTCACCATTCACTGAGCTACATCGCTGCTGTCTCCCAACGAAACAGCATTCTTTTCCGCCTCCCCCGAGCTTAATTTGTTAAAATGCTTCCTTTTTTCGTCTTTAGAACGAGTATGTTTTTTGTGTGAACGATATCCTTTGTTTTTCTTTTTCTTGTGGGTTCGTTTTTTGTGTTTCTTGTCGGTCTCTTCGGCGATATTCGGGACGGCGATGTGAACGGGTCCCTTGCGACGAGTTTCTACCGGGGCCATGTAGGTTGGTGGCGGTTCCTGGTGTAAGGAGGTTTCAGATATATTGTTGTTAGTAAGCTGTTGATTGTGTCAGTTTTATAATTAAACTCACGCCTTTTTGGGGGTAGGCAGAACTGAACGTCAACTGCTACAATACTCACATATTCTTTTTGGTTCGTTTATGGGGGATAATCAAATGTCAAAATAGTTTAAACAAAATTAACAAAAAAATAATAAAAAAAAAATTGCCGAGCAATAGCTTACAGCAGTACCTTAATATAAATAAATTATTCGATGGGTTTTATTTTTTTCGTTCCTACCGTTTCGAAGATTAGCCAGAACAAACAGACAGATAGAGGAAAAGATTTAGAATATTTCGTACACATTCGTAGAATGAAATACGAATACGAATATAAGTGAGGACGATGCATAACCAGTTTATTATTTTTCCACTGCTGGGTCACAGGCCTCCTCTGAAAGGGAGTGAACTGACCCAAAGGTATCCAAATGGGAAGATGTGCGAGTTAGTGGATCACGTCTTCCTATTCGGTTTTGGACGTGTCAAAGTGTTATTTTTAACCTACTTTTTTATCACACATTTTGTCTTTCTGTTGGATCTAGAATATCGTTTCCTCACAAGTTTTTCCTTCACTGTTTTCAGAGCAGGCGTGATTAGTGAAATTGCAATTATTTGGACCCATAACCTGCCACTGCTCTTTATAACACCTTATGGGGCAGTTAGTTAAGCAAGTTATGGGTAGCTCGCGGTCCGATAGGTAACAACGGCCGGCTTTTAATGTTCCCACTGCTAGGACACAGACCTCCTCTCTAGAAGAGAGAGAGAGGGAGGTTATTGCCCCGAAATCAATCTACCTTTTCCAACCGCTGGTAATTACTGATTTTTGAAAAAATAATACTGGTTTTTTACCTTGGGTGGGTTGTTTCTTCTTAGGACACTGTTGCTAGCATCACTGAAATATCCGGTGAGATTAGTGTCTTCAATAAATAGTGGTTTTTCCGTGGTAATATCTGCATTACTGTGCAGATATTTGCTACCTCGGTCATTATGTGTAGTAAACCTTTAAAAAAATGTATTTTTTACACGAATATCTCATTCTTTTTCACGCAGGATTTGAATTTGATTTAAAGCTGAGATTCTTTTTGGGGATACAATAGCTGGATGTTTCCTGAGTAAAAAATATATGATTATGATTAGTCCGTCAGTTAGATTATAGAAAAATATTGGACACGTATTTTTTCCTTTATCAAATCTATAAAAACTGACGAAGATACAAAGCATCAAAGTTCAGGAGTGGGGGCTTGCTACGTCACGGCTCGGTAAAAATTGTAGCGAGTAGTGACGTCACACGAGTTTTCAACGCACTGTATCGTCTTCATTTTTTGTCTATGTGAAAAAAGAAAAAATACGTTTCCAATATTTTTTTGAAATCTATCTGACGGACTAATTAGAATTTTTTAGTCAACTACCCTATTACTTAAGTAGCTTTTTATAAGTGAATGAATTTCGCATATCATGTTTTGCTAGATTTTGAATCCCGATGAAATGAACTATCGGACTTTTGGATACCTTTATAATGTATGCTCTTGCTTTACATTGTATATATTCAATCTCTTTAGGATTACATAATTTTATTGATCAATCATTTCAACATGAAGCCATAACCATTATTTGTAACTGTTCAGTGATATAAAAGTGTCCGTGGAGTTTCTTACACATTCTTGTCCATAGAGATCTATGCTTTGGAACGTGCAACTAGCTTAATGTAATCTTTTTATGGTTTACTTGAAATAAAAGTTTAGAGATGAGTTTAATAAAAATTACTGCTTGCAGTATTAAATACCAAATTGCTCCGATGTTTCTTTCGAATAAAAAAAAGCTAGTTAAACAGAATTATCATTCAGCCTAAAGAAGCCCACAGCTGGACATAGGATAGGTTTGGCAAGCACGGCTTGCTGTAACCCAATTAGATTACCTTCTATTACAAACTGAAGCCTTAGCCATAGATTTCGATGTGGCATGTTGTTTGGCATTCCTATTGTAGTCTTTCAAATGCCACTTCAAAAGAACGGCATTGTCTGTGATTATATGCTATGCCATTACCCCGCAGTTGTTTTTTTAAAATAAATTACGTAATAATGACGGCATTATCCCAAGGCATCATATTTCCAGTAGCCTATCTGCTACTCCAAACTAAAGTCTATGTCTGTGGCAAACTTCATTCAGATCCGGTCAGCCGTTTTGGCGTAACTGAGTAACAAACATACATCCATCCAAACTTTCGCATTTATAAATAAGTAAATAGAAAGAATACCTTTTATAGTTTTCGTCATCGGCGCTTGGGCGTTTGCTTTCCTTGTGGCGTTTCTCTCGCTCGGCTGACATTCTGTTAACAAAAATTTACCGGACTTTTTAGAAAGTGATTTTACAATATTAATATTATTGGTTATTAGTTTACTGTCTCTAATCTCCCATCATAGCATAGTCTAAGTGTTTGCGCTGATTTTGACTGCAACAGCAATATAAATGTTTCCTGATTAAAAAACTACATATAATTATATTTAGTCCGTCAGTTAGATATTGGACACGTATCGTTTGCTTTATCAAATCTATAAAAAATTACGAAGATAAAAAGCACCAAAGATCAGTGTGTGCTTATGACGTCACGTCGTGGTGCAAATTGTAGCACGTAGTGACGTTACACGGGTATTCAGCGCACTGTATCGTTTTTTTTTTCCGTTCGCATATATTTCAATAAGTCAAAGTCAAAGTCAATTCATTTATTTCAACTAGACCATTAACGGCACTTTTGAACGTCAAAAAAACATTTGAAAATAAAAATTTTATAGTGACTCTAGTTGTCCATTCGCAAAAAGTAGATTCTTATGGAGAAGAACGGACAAGAAACTCCATAGTTACTCTTTTCAAATATGTATAAGTTTTACAATATTTTGTATACATTAGCCAATTTAACGTGGATGTGTGATAGAGAATTAAGATAGACAAGTTCTCTCACCTCTTTTCACTGCTGCCCTCAGCTGGAGGCTTAACCTGATGTACCTTATCACTCATCTTCTGCACCACGCTCTCTATGTCCCTCATCCTGGACCCTATGGCGTCCACCAAGGCCTGAAGGTTTGAAGGCCTATCCACCGAGTCCTTCTTCAGGGGGATCTGTAAGGCTTCCTTTGGTTCTGACATCTCTAGATGGGGCTGTGCTTCTTGGGCTTGGTAGTTGTTGTTGTGCTCCTGGGGACAATGCTCTGTTTTTAAATTGTGGTCGCGGATCATATTTTTTGTGTAGGTGCATGTTTCACAGCACAGCCAGAAAGAGTTGGGTGTAAAAATGACGGAGAGGTTTTTGCCCAGCATTGCTAAATATACAATTTACTAAATATACATTTATAAATATACAATTTGTCTATGGCGTGCATTGGTGTGCAATGCTGGGCAAAAACCTCTTTGCCCAGCATTGCACACCAATGCACGACATAGACAAATTGTATACCTATTTATACTTTGTTTGTAATGGCTGGTTCAGACAGTGGTACTGGTTTAGTTATTTGTAAGTTTTTATTTATTTTTAAATTTCGCTCGCGTCAAAAACGAGCATGAATAAACGCTTTTTCTTTCTTTCACTGGGACAACATAGGCTAAATAGATACAATTTTTTCAGGATATTTTTTTTTATTGGTGTCTTTGTAAATGTTACCCTGTGCTTAATACTCTATTTATTAATTACTAGTAGTACCCCGCGATTTCACTCGCGTAGTTCCCGTTCCCATATAAATACGGAGATGAAATATAGCCTACGTTACTGTCTTTGATATAAGGCGAAATAATTTTTAAAATCGGTTGAGTGTTTTAGGCGTAAAAGCTTGTTTGTTAAACCAACAAACAAAGGCAAATTCGTATTTATAATATTTAAACTTAGGATATACATTACTAGTACATATTTCTCACTAGTATCATTTAGACCAATACCTACCAATATTTTTTTGCAACTTTGAGTCAACATTTATTGTAAGTAACTTTTACAATATTATACTAATATTATAAAGGGGAAAACTTTGTTTGTTTGGTTGTAATGAATAGGCTCAAAAACTACTGGACCGATTTTAAAAATTCTTTCACCATTCGTAAGCTACATTATCCACGAGTAACATAGGCTATATTTTATCCCCATATTCCCGTAGGAACGGGAACTACGCGGGTAAAACCGCGGGGCGCTGCTAGTATGTTAATAAAGCGATATGAAAACAGATAGACATCTATACTTAACGTTAGGTTATGGGCCCAGTCGAACCCTGCAGCAGTGGTTTACAAACGCACAGTCTAGTCTGCATGCTACTTAAACAATCAGTACACGATACACCGTTTTGATGACGCATTTTTCTACATGAAGCGAGTGCCCGTCTGACCTCCGAAACCGAAAGGAATTCGTTAAGAATCATTTTCCCAAATAATGGTAATTGTAAAATTCATTTAAAGTCTAAACTGTTGAGTGTCTGTTGTCTTACAGGGCAATGGGTTCAGCCGTTACCGGGAATCTTAGAATCCGGACCGGTTTTGAAATCTATCTCTATCCAGACCATAGTCTATCCAAAACCACCCAGTGGTTTCCGACTAAAATAAGAAGTGTTTATAACTTACATCGATTCGATTTTCCATTTCCGCGCCCTCTTTTGGTTCATTCCATTGATTCTGAGGTATTTCAGTCCAGGACACCGGGTTATGGGTATTCTAGAAAGAAAGAATAGGTACATCATCAGGCCCGCGGTGACTCTTTCGGACAAATTCCGCAACGCTAGCAGGCACTGACCCTATGAGGCCCCACCTTCTTTGCTGACGGCTCTTTGAGGCGCGCGTGGAACACGACGCACCCTTGACTCGGGCCTGGTTGCTATCGGAGGCGAGCCACCCATAGCTCGCCATCCGCAAACCCGCCTCATCCGCGCCCGCCGGCGCCTACGGTGGCCGGTTACGTAATCACCCTGCGTTTCCCGACGCCCGGGGCGTCTTCCCCTTTTGCGGCGGCTGGAGCGTGAGGTTTCCTTCTCTCGCACGTGTTCCACCTCCTCCTTCGCTAGCATTACTGCTTCGCAGAAGGAGGCGACCGCTTCCCATGCCTCCTCGCTCCGGACCATGGTTTGAACCAGGGCCGAACGCGAGAGGTCGCCGCCAACGATTATAAGTACAGCTCGGTCTTCCGTTCGGAAGCAACAGAAGTGATATATTACGTATAAATTGATTAAAATAATGACCGGCACGAGTCGTGAGCACAGATGGGCAGTAGCGGGGGCAAGCTCGCGCATGTACACTTTCGGCCAAATTTATTTAGTACCGCTTTTACTGACGAACCAATCGCGTGCAGCCTCGGCGCCCCCTGCCTTCTTCATTCCGCCAAAGAGACCGGAAAATTAACTACTGCGCAGGTGACAGTTTGTGCTCACGACTCATGCCGGTTACTATACATACATGTGACTTATGCGACAGTTTCTCTGTAACTACATAGTTGTTGTTAGTGTTTTCGTCTTCTATAGGCTCTTGAGGCTGCAAATGTTACAAAGAAATAACGTTAATTTCCTGATAGCTAAAACCTGGGGATCTTTATGTCATGAGTGAATAGGGTACTTCTAGGAGGAGCTCGTGGCTAAATTATAACAGCCGCACGGGTCGATCTTTGAGGTTAAGCAACGCTTGCCGAGGTTGGTCTGTAGATGGGTGACCATATTAACGTAACGAGACTTTTCCGTGCCTCGGAAAGCACGTTAAGTCGTTGGTCCCGGCTGTCATTTGGAGATTTTTGGCAGTCGTTATGGATTGTCAGAAGCCGGAAAATCTGACACCAGTCTCGCCAAGAAGTACCGTATTCCCCAGTTAATGGGTTGTAGAGGTCTGGTAGGCAGCCGCTCCACGTAAAATACAGGTATTCAGCTGATATAGTTGGGAAAAGGCTAGGCAGATGATGAATAGGGAAACGTCGAGAATACTTCAAGGCAAACGTCCACATCATAGATTACTTTCAGACTCTAATGAGAAATTCCTAATGGAAGATAGCTTTGTTCCTCCACGGTATCTAACCCAAGAACAGGACCGCTCAGCAGTCGCGGTTTGCAAAACCATCATAATTAACAACTTTTTGTACGGAACAATTTCTTTTTTTTTATAAATAAAAATTGCCACATACTAGGATTTATTCCTACATATCGTGGGTGCGTTCACAAACATGTAACCTCACATACACAAGACACCCTTTTTTTTTTTTTTTTTTTTCCTGGATGGGAAATCATCAAATGACTTCTCCCGCTCTGGGCGGAGCGGAAGGGAGTGTCAGACTCTTACTGACTAAAACCCACCCGTGATCCTTCTTGTGCCCTTTGCGTTCCAGGGCCGCGGTGACTCTTTCGAACAAATTCCGCAACAACACACAAGACACCCAGACCCAATTATCTGTAGGCTATACAAACATTTGTTCCGTGCGGGGTTCGAACCCGCGACACGTAGCGCAGCAGCTGAACGCTCAACCACTGCGCCAACTTTCCCCATTTTTTCGAGTTATGTACAGAATTTTTTTTGGGGCGGTCGATTCTTTTGGTGATTTCAGGGCACTCAATTCAAAGCATTTATTTCAATTAAACCATTTAGTGAAAGTTTTATGTTGTCAAGGTACCGACCTTAGTTAAAGACATGAAGCTATCTGCACGTTCCAAAGCGTAGCGTGTAGCTTTCTCTATGGAAAAGAACGTGCAAGAAACTCCACGGACACTTGATGAGTAGGCACAATGACCAATTTTCAGGTTTTGCGTTTTTTCTTTAAAGTCAGTTACACGTTGTTATTTTACAGAATTAAATTCAAACTTACTTTTACCGTGGAAGCGGGAAGTTCCTCCACTTCTTGGTTTTTGGACTCATGTTTCTCTGTTTCCGTTTCCTCTTCAAAATAGTTATCTGGAGGCTGCGCGTTTGCCTTCCGACGCTTGGTACGTCTAGATGTTTTAGGCATACTTAGTATAAGATAATGTCATCGAATTGTTCAATATAACTAGCTGTCCGCACAACTTCGTTTGTGTCACATTTTTCATGACTGCTCCGCTCCTATTGGTCTTAGCATGATGATATATAGCCTATAGCCTTCCTCGATAAATGGGCTATCTAACACTGAAAGATTTTGAACAAACAAACAAACAAACAAACTCTTCAGCTTTATAATATTATTGTCATAATTTGTAATTGATTTCTATGATGAAATATGCTGAAAGTGTGTTGAAAAACGTCGTGGCCATTTGGCATTGCGGTATCTCGGATTTATAATGGCCTCGTCTTTGATTTGGGCGTCTAAGCCACCGCGACTGCAATTACAAAGTTTGTCAATTTTCATCGCAACGTTTTATTTTCGTGATGTAAGTAAATTGAACAGAACGCGAATGTAACGTGATGATATATAGCCAATCTAGCCTTCCTCGATAAATGGGCTATCTAACACTGAAATAATTTATCAAATCGGATCAGTAGTTCCCGAGATTAACTAAACTCTTCAGCTTTATATATTAGAATAGATATATATTTTAAAGGTTTATAATCATTTTGAAAATGAAAATAATATATCTAGTTTTAATTTCCGCGAATATTAGTGGGTTGCAGGTATGCACCTCCCTCCCGCCCGCTTTATTATGCACATGCAAGATTACAAGGCAAATGCAAGGATTTTAAGCACATGCAGGAAGGCAAAGCAAAACCCAACACCATTACCGACACGTGTTTCGCCTCTCCACGAGGCATCCTCAGGGGACGTGTTGACTCGCTGACCGTTGAGTTGCGACTGAGAAATTAGCTTTTTTTTTTTTTTTTTTTTTTTTGAATGGACTACTCGCAGTTCAGCACATTAAGGCTGGTTACTGCTCAACCGGGCAATCCCGTGGTTGCCTTAGATTCTAAGGCCCCCAGCCGGGGCTTAAACTACTTAAAACTAAATGGCCGCTCGCTAAGGGCATCCCCTGTGGGACACGGGCCTCGGCTTAGCGGGGTCATTGAGGGGGGGCAGCAAGGGACAGGCTGGGTCTGATTGATATTATTTAGGGGATTTAACGCTAATGGCTCAGCAGCGCGGGCTGGCTCGTTAGGCAAAGGTCGGGGAGGTGAGAAATTAGCACAAGGCACCCCCCTTTTATACACTGCCACCGTTGGTTATTTGTGTACAACTACCCACAAACATTCGCAGTAAAGGGGAAGAAACCAAATTCGTCTGGTCATTCAACAGTGCAAAATTATTATTATTAGTATGTTTAAAAATCTCTAATTGTTCCAAAACACACAGCCGGAAACCCTTATCACAAATAATATGTAGTATATTAAAACTATTGTTGTCGCGCAAAGAATGGCCGGTATCAATTAGATGTTTCGCGAAATTCGATTTGTCCGAATGGCCATTTCTATACGCGGCAACATGTTCCCCATACCTTATGTCAAAGGTGCCTTGTGCTAATTTCTCAGTCGCAACTCAACGGTCAGCGAGTCAACACGTCCCCTGAGGATGCCTCGTGGAGAGGCGAAACACGTGTCGGTAATGGTGTTGGGTTTTGCTTTGCCTTCCTGCATGTGCTTAAAATCCTTGCATTTGCCTTGTAATCTTGCATGTGCATAATAAAGCGGGCGGGAGGGAGGTGCATACCTGCAACCCACTAATATTCGCGGAAATTAAAACTAGATATATTATTTTCATTTTCAAAATTAAAATGGATTTCCGCAAAGTAACGCCTGACTCAATAAATTTTTTTTTTTTTTTTTTTTTTTTTTTTTTTTTTTTTTTTTGGTTTATAATCACCTTGTACTTTCATATTTTTTAGTTTGCGACGATTCCTTTGCATCATTTGTTGACAGCGCAATCTGAAAACGAAAAAATATATATTAATTTTGTAAAAGGAAAAATCTTTAAAAACACTCCATCAAGTTTTTTAAGTAGGTAACGTAATCGAAACTGTTTAAGTATCGGAACATTAATAACGTTAACTATAGGGAACGTGCACGAAGTAGACTGTGCATGGAGGAGGCTCGGTTCGTATTGAACGGTCACCCATCATATTAGGTACCGACCGACGCCGGTAAGCGTCGAGAACCATCTAATCGAAAGATTATTGATTCCCACAATATATGGGGGGAAGGACTACTTCTAAATATATAAAACTCAAAGGGGACTGACTGACTGACAAAGTGATCTATCAACGCACAGCCCAAACCACTGAACGGATCGGGCTGAAATTTGGCATGCAGGTAGATGTTATGACGTAGGCATCCGCTAAGAAAGGATTTTGATTAATTCTACCCCCAAGGGGATAAAATAGGGGATGAAATTTTGAATGAAACTTTTTCAATTTTAAACCGATCGGGCTGAGAGTTTCAAATTCGGGGGTAAAGTAACTATTCCACGCGGACGAAGTCGCGAGCAAAAGCTAGTCGTTATATTATGAGCGATGTTATTTAAGCCATAACCCGTGATTGGAACTATCGCCCCTTTCAAAATAGGGTTGTCCCATCGCGATTGTTGATTACCACGATATCCGGCGGCGGCACCGCGGCCCTGGCCACGGGCTGGGGGGCCACTTCGTTGTACTCTGTGTTGGCCTTCTTGCCGGAGCGTAGCACCTTATCGTGACCTCCCTGTTCTGTGTCACTCTCTGACAGCTCGTACACCGGGCCTTGGTCGGCGGTCCTACAGGGATTGAGTTCTGTTAGTAATGCCGTAGCGTTTGAAAATCCATACAAAACACACACATGTAAATGAGATGATTTAAGGACGAGTTTTTGATCCATAGTTACCTAGGTATTCAAGATTCAAAGCATTTACTTCAATTAAACCCTTTACAGGCACTTTTGAATTGTCAAGTCGAAAGAGGTGAAGCTATCTGCACGTTCCAAAACGTAGATCTCTATGGAGAAGAACGTGCAAGAAACTCCACGGACACTCTTTTAAATCATGTTCTGTATTACATAACCTTGGTTACATCCTTGGTCGATTCTATATGTGAGGACAATGCAAAGAAAAAAAAAGGAAACTATAAAAACAATTCAAAGTATAAAGATTAAAACAAGTCAGTGGCAGTTAAGAGGTGACCAGTCTCAACCGTATGGATTACAAATTTTGGGTAGGCACTTTAATTAGTAGGTTATTCGGTCAATATTTAGCTTGACCAATCGTCAAATCAATACATAATTATTAATTAGGTATCAATTAATAGAAAAAAACTTTTTTACATAAAAAATTCAAACGACTACTAAATTTAAAGAAAAAAAAAAAAACAAAAAAGTATAAAATAACTATAAATTCGGAAGTCGGTGTCAAAAAACGAACTGCCAAAACACCGACTTCCGAAATGAGTTGAATTTTTCACTTTTTATTATTTATTTAATGGTTTTTTTAAGTCGTGTCAGTGTGCACCTCATCATGACGTACCGGTACGTGATGATGGGGTACCTACGTTCAGCTGAGGGATCTTCACCAAACTAGAAAGGGACCACGTCGAAATGCTTTGTCAGGGGTCATTTCATTGGCGAGCTATGGGTGGCTCGCCGTCCGATAGCATCCAGGCCCGAGTCGACGGCGCGTCGTTTTCCACGCGCGCCTCAAAGAACCGTCAGCAAAGAAGACGGCACTGACCCTATGGGGCCCCATAGGGTCAGTGCCTGCTAGGGTTGCGGAATTTGTTCGAAAGAGTCACCGCGGCCCTGGAACGCAAAGGGCATAAGAAGGAACACGGGTGGGTTTTAGTCAGTAAGAGTTTGACACTCTCTTTCGCTCCGCCCAGAGTGGGAGAAGTCATTTTATGATATCCCATCCAAAAAAAAAGGGGTCCATTTCATTGGCGAGCTATGGCTGGCTCGCCGTCCGATAGCAACCAGGCCCGAGTCGACGGCGAGTCGTATTCCACGCGCGCCTCAAAGAGGCTTTCAGCAAAGAAGACAGCACTGACCCTATGGGGCCCCATAGGGTCAGTGCCTGCTAGGGTTGCGGAATTTGTTCGAAAGAGTTACCGCGGCCCTGGAACGCAAAGGGCACAAGAGGATCACGGGTGGGTTTTAGTCAGTAAGAGTCTGACACTCCCTACCGCTCCACCCAGGGCGGGAGGAGTCATTTGATGATTTCCCATCCAAAAAAAAAAAAGGGGTCCATTAAATTGGCGAGCTATGCTGCAGCTAAAACACTAGGAAGTGGTGACGGGTGGGCGTTTTGGGGGGACTGTCATTATGTAAAATTTGACGAGCAAAAAGTGCTCTCTATCAGCCTAGTTTGAATAAATGACTTTGAATTTAATGGGTGGCTCGCCGTCCGATAGCAACCAGGCCCAAGTCGACGGCGCGTCGTTTTCCACACGCGCCTCAAAGAGCCTTTCAGCAAAGAAGACGGCACTGACCCTATGGGGCCCCATAGGGTCAGAGCCTGCTAGGGTTGCGGAATTTGTTCGAAAGAGTCACTGCGGCCCTGGAACGCAAAGGGCATAAGAAGGAACACGGATGGGTTTTAGTCAGTAAGAGTTTGACAATCTTTCGCTCCGCCCAGAGCGTGAGAAGTCATTTGATGGTATCCCATCCAAAAAAAAAGGGGTTAATTTCATGTTAGTCTGGCGGTTTGAGTTCTGTGTGTGGCCACCCAAATGTCCTTACTTTGGTATTGTTCGTCAAATCGTTGAGCTCCTTAAAGTTCTAAGTTTGAGCTACACGGTACCTGACAAATGCTTGCACTGTTTGGACAGGTTCACTCAAATCTGTATGGTACTTTCCTCAAAAGACCACTTCAGACACCAACCTACATGGTTCTTATATGATTTGTTCAGTACAATTGTATGGACTTCAAAAGAGACTTTGACCTCTGAGTTTGTTTCGGTGTTTCTTCTCAGGGTAGTCAGCTAGGAAACACCGGCATTATCTAGTTTATAACGGCCAAAAAAGATTGACGTGTAACGATACTGCCCTTTCGAACCATCATATACAGCTTTTTTTTACATCGATTAGTGAAAACTAAAACATTATCAATGTAGTCGAAGCCAACGCATTATTAGGGATACTTATAAGGGACTGCTGATGAACGGAGATAGGAAACAGAACTCTTCAATAAATGATAGCAAATCTGAAAATGAAAACAATATATGTATCTAGTTTTAATTTCCGCGAATATTAGTGGGTTGCAGGTATGCACCTCCCTCCCGCCCGCTATATTATGCACATGCAAGATTACAAGGCAAATGCAAGGATTTTATGCACATGCAGGAAGGCAAAGCAAAACCCAACACCATTACCGACACGTGTTTCGCCTCTCCACGAGGCATCCTCAGGGGACGTGTTGACTCACTGACCGTGGACCGCGACTCAACGGTGCATGTGCATAATATAGCGGGCGGGAGGGAGGTGCATAGGTACCTGCAACCCACTAATATTCGCGGAAATTAAAACTAGATATATTATTTTCATTTTCAAATTTAAAATGGATTTCCGCAAAGTAACGCCTGACTCAATTAATTTTGATAGCAAATCTGTCGGGATAACTGAAATCGCATGTTTGTTTATTGTTTACACCAGTTTATAACACGTAGGTACGCTGTGATGGGTATGTTTAGCTGTGGGGTGTCACCAATAAAAACTGAAAAATAAAACAAAAACTTTTGCGAATGGACAACTAGAGTCACTATAATATTTTTGTTTTCAAACTGTTTTGACGTTCAAAAGTGCCTTGTAATGGTCTAGTTGAAATACAGTTGGATCCGCTTATAATGACATCGAAGGGAAGTGAAAAATACGTCATACTAAGCGGACGTCATAAAAAGCGTAATCTTAGGAACTAAGCTAATTCCCATCTTTTTTAGGTATTTTTTGTAATAAGGAGATAAACAAAAAATTGTATATTGATAGTCATAGATCAATCAAAACAAAGTGAGGAACAAATTCGGTATCACGTCCCCAATTATGTTTGTTTATAGTAATGACCAAACATAATTTCTGAAAAATATGTCATAATAAGCGATAATTATGTCAATAAACGATATGTCATTATATCCGCACTTTTTTAAAGAATTTAATATGAAAACCAAAATGAGCTCTATTTTACTTCATATTAAGCGGTTGGTCAATATAAGTGGCGTCATAATAAACGGATTTCACTGTAAATGAATTGACTTTAACTTGAATTAATGTGATGAGACAATAAATTACGTGTTTCCTACATATGTTATGAACGAACAACGGCTATCGAGCTTTTACCAAAATACAAGAAATAAAGTTCACCGCCCTTAGCCATACTGTCTCGAAACGATATACCGAGATAACGTCGAGAGGCCGACTGTTCCGGAAAGTGATAAAAAATTTAATAAACATATATTACTGACTGGGTCCATATCTTGTTATTAATTACAAGATATCTATTTAAAAACTAATGTTTGTATTGACAGTACTACTACAATCTGACAGGAAACACAGAAAGAAATTCAGCTATGTGCCACCAACCTGACAAACTAATATATAATAAGTTTGACGTGTCTGTCTTTCTGTCTGTCTGTCTGTGGCTCCGTAGCTCGCGAACGGATGAAGCGATTTCAATTTAGTTTTTTTTTGTATGAAGGGTGAGTTACGGGCGAATGTTTTTAGACATGTTTTATGAAAATCGGTTGAGTCGTTTAAAAGTTGTGGGGGGTGAAAGCGGGGAAGAATAACTGAATGTCTGCAAATATACTCGAGTGGGGTCTCAAATGAAAGCGCACTGAAAGAGAATATTGATGATGACTTAATCGAGAGTGTTCTTATAAGTATGTAGGTACCTATACAAAGTATAAAATTAAATTAAAAAACCCCGACACAAAACCTAAGGTCCCTTTAAACAGTAAAAAATAATAAAAAAAAAACTCAGTCTTAAAGAACCTAAGTATGTATTAATAATTAAAAAAAAAATACTTCACGTTGGGGGACCGCGCTGCTTAGTTAGGTAATAGACTATTTGTAATTAAATTATAAGTATTGGGGATTTTTGAATTCTTAATTTAATTTTTAGACGTAATTCTTAACAACGACTTCTTAATTCTTAAACCGAGACCTATGAACGAGGCAAAGGCATATACAAATATTATCTCGGGAACAGTCTTTATTAAGGCGTTTCCCTGACCAAATAACCTTGAGCATTCGTTCCCTTTGCCGCCCGCATCCTGCGCACGCGCTTTTGTCATAAAATTCAAACAATTTTTGGAATTAAAAAAAATAAGCGATCTTCTGAAATGAAATAAAACGTGTTTAATATAGATTTTTAAATTATCTATCCATTAGTGTAATCCTCAAATGATTCGAGCGTTGCATTTAGCAACAGATACATAAAATCAACCATTTTAGTCATTTTTTAAAAGTAGATTTTAAATTTATTTATAGCACTCAAAAAACAAATTAGAACGTGGAATATGATGATAAGACATCGAACATTAATAATGTGCTTTTACATGTAGATTATTTCTCATAACTAATGAGTTAATAGTCTCTGAATACCGAAGAAAAACGCAATCGCAACGTTTTGGTCGGGGTATCGCCTTAAGCTGACAACGCTTTTCTCGAGCATTTTCTTAATGAGATTCAACAAAACCCTAGTTTGAATACTCAAGTTACTGAATAATATAATCAGCAGCACTTACTTGGGGAGGAAAGTGGAATCAGACGGCGGTGGCTTCTTCATCTTGTACATGTGGCTCCACGGCGCTGCGGGCAACACCTCCCAGGGCTGGCCCAGCACCCTGGTCCAGACCTCTCCACGGACCACCACCAGACACCTAGGAAGGCACAGACAATAAATGTAGCCGGGAGACACAGTAAGTTATATTTTTAACTAGCTGTCCGCACAACTTCGTTTGTGTCACATTTTTCATGACTGCTCCGCTCCTATTGGTCTTAGCGTGGTGATATATAGCCTATAGCCTTCCTCGATAAATGGGCTATCTAACACTGAAAGATTTTTTCAAATCGGACCAGTAGTTCCTGAGATTAGCGCGTTCAAACAAACAAACTCTTCAGCTTTATAATATTAAGTAGTACAGATTTTATATAAGTAGGTAACGAAAGGAACATTGTAAAAGTAGTGGAATATAAGGCTTTTTTATTTTAACGTTAGAACTGTCCATTTCAAAAGAACGCAATATTGTGTCCAACGCGGAATAAGCTGGAACTCACAATTATGATATTTTTCATCCCAAAATTTTATTCATTATGGAGGAATAACGCGAATATTTTGACAAAAATGTTGCCAGCATTCGATTTTATGGCAATATTGCTGAAGAAGCAAATACCACAGAAATAAAAACATTTCTAATTTCGGAAAAAGAATGACGTAGAGAGCTGAAATGCACGGTTTATTTTAAGAAGCTTTAAGTAGTAAGAATCTTACCGTGTTATCTTGGCGAAATAAGTTAGAGATTTAAATTTCCGAATCAAATTCCGAACAATAGAGCACTATAGAGAAGTAAAAAGGTTTTAATGTTTCGAATTCACAAACTTCGTGCACACGATGTTCTAAATTCAATTAACTTTATCCACTAGAGGATAAAAAAGGCTTTTACGCTCAGATATTGAAGAGAAAAATAGTCTTTCCGAGATGGGGGGGATGAAAAGATAGATTCTTAAGCTGTCTACACATGACGGCGGGTTTCGGTGTATAGACAGCTTTACTCCACCCAAGTTTTCGACGTGAGATGTTTACAGAATAGAATGGGTGCTCTTACCTAAGTCTTGTGCAACAGAAAGGGAACTGCATGTTGGTGTCTTCCACTACTTCTTCACACTCGATGGCAGATTCTGGAGCTTCTACCCGCTTACACCTAGTCAGAAATGAACAGTTACTGAGAAGTTAGTTACAGAGAGAGCCGTGGTGGCCGCCTGGTAACGGCCCCGACTTACGAATTGTAAGCCGCGGGTTCAAACCCAGCCAGACGCATTGCTTTGTGTAATAAATTTCATCTCCACTGAAAGAAAACATCGTGAGGAAACCGGCATGTCCTAGAAGCCTAGAACCAAAAATTCGACGACATGTGACATTCAGCAACCCGCACTGGGCCCGCGTGCTGTATTACGGCTCATTCCCTCTCCTAGAGAGGAGGCCTGTGTCCTAGCAGGGCGAACATTAAAAGGCGGATTATACTGAGAAGCCGTTGCAAACAGGATTTTGACGGGACAGCTTGGAGTTTCAGGTTATTCTAAAGAGTTAAATTCCAACTGTATGTTGATTTATATGTAGGTATTCGGCCAAACGCGACCAAGATTAGCCAAATACGTAGGAGATATTATAGTACGCACACGTATGTCCTCTCAATTCCGATGGGACGGCAATCTGACACGGCCATCTTTTACCTATTGAGGATCCTGGGCACTTGAAGATAATGAGGCTGCTATGACTTTGGCAGAGAGAATATGCAGGCACCAGAAATTTGCAAGCTCCGCTAGATGCGTGCGAGAGAGGGAAACCTCACGCTTCAGCCACCGCAACAGAAGAAGACGCCCCGGGTGTCGGGAAACGCAGGGCGAACCCCGGCCACCGTAGGCGCGGGCCTGCGGATGGCGAGCTGTGGTGCATAGCAACCAGGCACGAGTCGACGACGCGTCGTGTTCCACGCGAGCCTCAAAGAGCCGTCAGCAAAGAAGACGGGGCCCCGTAGGGCCAGTACCTGCTAGGGTTGCGGAATTTGTTCGAAAGAGTCACCGCGGCCCTGGAACGCAAAGGGCACAAGAAGGATCACGGGTGGGTTTTAGTCAGTAAGAGTCTGACACTCCCTTCCGCTCCGCCCAGAGCGGGAGAAGTCATTTGATGATTTCCCATCCAGAAAAAAAAAGGTCCCTTATTAATAAAAAAATCGCGATGTTTTTTAAGACTGCCGTTTTCTGCATTTACGCAATTTGATTATATTTCAGTAAGGTGGATAAAGTGGCCTGCGGATGATGAGCTTTCTACTGCTGGGTCACAGGTCTTCTCTGAAAGGGAGTGGACCGTACCGAAGGTATCCAGGTGGATCACGCCTTCCCGTTCGGTTTTGGACGTGTCATAGTATTACTTTTGACCACCACTGTTATGAGCAGGCGAACAGGATCGCAATTATTTGGACCCATAACCTGCCAATGCTCTTTATACCACCTTATGGGGCAAAAGTTTAAGCGACTTACGGGTAGCT
The DNA here is from genome assembly GCA_905332915.2 of Hecatera dysodea. Lineage (NCBI taxonomy): Eukaryota > Metazoa > Arthropoda > Insecta > Lepidoptera > Noctuidae > Hecatera > Hecatera dysodea. The sequence continues at coordinate 11,366,530 of HG995314.1, read as the reverse complement.
CGCCGTCCGATAACAACCAGCAACTCTCACCATCAAAAGTCATCTGGAGTACATACCCAACTGTGTATATAGCGAGGTTGCGGCCCCCGGGCTGACATCTGTGCCTGGTGCAGGAGTATGCATCAGCCCACTCCGTGTATGCTGGGTGCTTCTTCATAGTCCTGGGGTCTGTGCAATCTGGGGACGAAAGATGAAGTCATGAAAATAAGTGTGCCTCAATGTCTGTATAATAACCCAACATAACCTACCTTGTACAGGAGTAAGTAATGTGTAAAAGAAATCGATTGTATTGTATCTTTTCTATGCTAACATTATAAAGAGGAAAGATTTGTATTTTTGTATGTAACGAATAAAATCAAAAACTACTAGACCGTTTTCAAAAATTCTTTCACCATTAGAAAGCTACATTCACCCTGAGTAACATAGGCTATATTTTATCCCCATATTCCCACGGGAACGGGAACAACGCGGGTAAAACCGCGGGGCGCTGCTAGTAATAGATATAGGGAATATATTCCAGTACCCCAATTACGTGACACTATATAACTCCACGGATACTCTTTAATACGGCTTGAAAGAATATGCTATCGATCGCATGAAGTTTTCACGATACAAGAAAATAAAAAAACCCTCGATAAACACACGTTTCTTGTTTACTTTTGAATGTTAGCATGTTTAATTTTATCAACTTTTACCCTCTAGATTTTTTTTGTGTGGATTTACAAACTAGTCCCAGGCCTGTGAAGGCGGAGCCTTACTAATGGGGTTCAGATTTTTTCCCTACGGGTCTAAAGTCTACGGGTCTGGTTTTTTACCACGTAAATGCAGAGCCAGAGACTACAGAAATGCACTCGAAAAATTCACGATTCGTGCGAATACACGAGCTTACTTAGTTTGTAAACAGGGCACCTAATCAAGTGTTTCATCAAAACAATGCTCATAATTCGGTTTGCACCAACAGTACATTACTTCAGTTCTTATTGTTTTCCAACTTCAAGAGTTCTTCAAATTATACAGATCTCAAACAAGTTGAAATAACGATTCTAAGCAACTTCATCAATTGCCGAGCCTTTTCCCAATTATATTGGGGTCGGCTCCCAGACATTCCGGATTCAGCTGAATACCAGTATTTTACGGGGAGTAGCTGCCTACTAGACCTCCACAACCCATTAACTGGGGAACACGGTACTCTTCTTGGCAAGATTGGTATCAGATTTTCTGGCTTCTGACAATCCGTAACGACTGCCAACGATCTACCCGAGGCACGGAGCAGTCTCGTTATGTTAAGATGGTCACCCATCCACAGACCAACCTCGGCAAGCGTTGCTTAACCTCGAAGATCGACCCGTGCGGCTGCTATAATTTAGCCACGAGCTCCTCTATTTAAATTCTAACCATCTTAATATGCACACATGAGAAACTGGGATACAGCATCAAGCTGCATCTCAAATTGACGGCATAGTTGGTGCATTGGTTGGGCGTTTGGCTGCTGCGCTACGTGTCGCGGGTTCGATCCCCGCACGGAACAAATGTTTATATGGCCCACAGATAATTGTTCCGGGTCTGGGTGTCTTGTGTATGTGAGTTTGCATGTTTGTGAACGCACCCACGATACAGGAGTAAATCCTAGTGTTTGCGCCACACTTTCACACGTTTCTTAAAAAAAAAAAGAATTGGTAGTGACATACGGACGGACAGACAAAGACATGAGTGATCCTATAAACAATGTATTTAGAAAGAAAAATGTTTATTTAGAACTCGCACAAAACAAACACAACTAAAAAAATAAAAGCTAATTATAATCTATACTAATATTATAAAGCTGAAGAGTTTGTTTGTTTGTTTAAACGCGCTAATCTCAGGAACTACTGGTTCGAATTGAAAAATTATTTTTGGGTTGAATAGACCATTTATCGAGGAAGGCTTTAGGCTATATATCATCACGTTTAAGCCAATAGGAGCGAAGCAGCGATAAAGAATGTTTTAAAATCGGGGATTCCACGGGGACGAAGTCGCGGGCAGGAGCTAGTAATGTATTACTATGCGAGTCCAAACAAGTTCCCTATCTCAGCATGTGCTGCGATATTTTTAAAAAAAAATACCACAGCGCTGATGTTAGCGATACGGCCTGTGATGCCACGGTTACACTCACGGAACACACACCTACTAAAATGAAATATATAAATACAAATAAAATAATGGTTATAAACGAATGTATATAATTATACGAAACTAGCATCGCTCCACGGTTTCACCCGCGTATTTCCCGTTCCCCTGGGAATATGGGGTGATAATATAGCCTATGTTATGTTCACCGGAGATAGTGTAGCTTCCCAACAGTGAAAGATTTTTTCAAATCGATCGAGTAATTTCGGAGCCTATTCAATGCAAACAAAAAAACAAAAACAATCAAATTTTTACGCTTTAAAATATTAGTTTAGATGTAGACGGATAAAAAGTAAAATACACAGATACAACAAAATAATAAAAAAAACATCGACCAACGCTGCAGTATCATTTAGAATTCCGACTTACGGAACCCTTTAAAATCATTCACTGATAGCAAGCTGAAATTATCGTTAAGTATTTGACTTATGAAAGGTCACAGGAAGCCGCGAGGAAAGTCTAGTAAGTAATAAGAACAAGAAGTAAATATCTATACTTACTTATACTTATCTATACTTAATATTATAAAGCTGAAGAGTTTGTTTGTTTGTTTGTTTGTTTGAACGCGCTAATCTCAGGAACTACTGGTCCGATTTGAAAAAATCTTTCAGTGTTAGATAGCCCATTTATCGAGGAAGGCTATAGGCTATATATGATCATCACGCTAAGACCAATAGGAGCGGAGCAGTCATGAAAAATGTGACACAAACGAAGTTGTGCGGACAGCTAGTAATAAATAAAATGAAGACAGTACTCCTCGATACGGCTCATATTTAGTGAATTGATTTATGATTTCCATGTTGGATAATGATATTTTTTTTCTACCTTAGTCATGTAATGAGTTTGCATACTATTGTATAAATTCAAGTTCTTAAAACGCAACAGACAGATGTGTTGCTGGGGAGTTTGTTGCGCCACTTTTTCTTCCCAGCTAAAACACTAGGAAGTGGTGACGGGTGGGCGTTTTGGGGGACTGCCTTTATGTAAAACTAGCTGCTGCCCGCGACTTCGTCCCCGTGGAATCCCCGATTTTAAAACATTCTTTATCGCTGCTCCGCTCCTATTGACTTAAGCGTGATGATATATAGCCTAAAGCCTTCCTCGATAAATGGTCTATTCAACTCAAAAAGAATTTTTCAATTCGAACCAGTAGTTCCTGAGATTAGCGCGTTCAAACAAACAAACAAACAAACTCTACAGCTTTATAATATTAGTATAGATTTGACGTTCAAAAAGTGCTGTCTATCAGCCTATTTTGAATAAATGACTTTTGAATTTTTTGAATTTATTGTGAGGAGGTTCCTTTCTCTGGAAACCTAACCACCGGTAACTTGGACCCTGCTCTAGACACCGGCGAACTAATGTTTTTTTAATCCACTTCCCACTTCCATAAAAGGGGGAGGTTCTAAAGTCGACTGTATTTTTTTTGTGTTGCCTCATAACTCTGTACTGGGTGTCATGGTTTAGATGATTCTTTTTGTATACGAAAGCTGGTGCTTGTCGTGTGGTCTTTGTGGACTAGTATTTGAGTTGTCCCCAATAATGCGTGGTTTAGACTACACTAGCTTCTGCTCGAGACTTCGTCCGCGTGGAATAGTTACTTTACCCCCGATTTTGAAACTCTCAGCCCGATCGGTTTATAATTGATTAAGTTTCATACAAAATTTCATCCAGTACTTTATCCCCTAAGGGGTAGAATTAATCAATATCCTTTCTTAGCGGATGCCAACGTCATAACATCTACCTGCATGCCAAATTTCAGCCCGATCCGTTCAGTGGTTTGGGCTGTGCGTTGATAGATCACTATGTCAGTCAGTCTGATTGACTTACTTTTTAGACTTTTGAGTTATTATATACTAGCTGCTATCCGCGACTTCGTCCCTGTGGAATCCCCGATTTTAAAACATTATTTATCGCTGCTCCGCTCCTATTGGCTTAAGCGTGATGATATAGCCTAAAGCCTTCCTCGATAAATAGTCTATTCAACCCAAAATGAATTTTTCAATTCGAACCAGTAGTTCCTGAGATTAGCGCGTTCAAACAAACAAACAAACTCTTCAGCTTTATAATATTAATATAGATTTTTTTTTGTTTAGAAGTCGATTGTTTTTTTTTTGTAAAAAGTTTAAAAAAAAATTAAAAATGTAAATTTAATTAGTACTAAGTAAAGTGAATAAATAATAAAATGGTATATACAATCTGCACTGAAGGATTCGTGTTTCCCCTTGTGTTTCCCCGCATGCGGGCCATGGCCAGAACTGCGAACTGCAACAGATAGGGAATATGCAAGTCAATTTGTGATCATTATACTCGATTAAATACAGAAGGACCTATAATTCTATCAATATTCGAGATTCAAAGCATTTATTCCAAATAAACCATTTACAGGCACTTTTGAATTGTCAAGGTCGGTCATTCAAAAACGTTGTCAAAAAGTTATTTGCACGTTCGAAAGCGTAGATCACTATGGACATGAACGTGCAAGAAACTCCACGGACATTTTTTTAAATCATGCTCTGCATAACAAAAACCTTGGTGACATTATCCTTGTTGCTTATATATGTGAGGACAATGCAAAGGAAAAAGGAAACTATTCCGAAGAATACTATAGAAAGTTGCTAAAAGAAATCTCACAGATCCTGATAAAGGGTCATTTTACTCAAACTCATATGCTCATAATTATTTATATGAACAAATATTACTATGTGATCAAGCCCGCAATCGTGGAAAAAAACGACTGCCCCACAGATTTATGTTTGCCTAACTACTGAGACAAAATGTACTGAACAGCTGATTCTTTTTCGCGAATGCAGGGTTGGTCCTACAGTAAAAGATCCAAATTATGAGTACAATTACCCCTTTTCAAGGTTTTGTTGTTATTGCTACGACAGCCTGCATAATAGAAATATATTGCAAAAAAAAAAAAATGTTTTGAATTACTTGCATATTCCCTGTGATAGGGACGGCGAACCAACAGTACCTACGTCTGCCAGTTCTTTTTTTTTTATTTGTCCACTCGCAGTTAAGCACACTAAGGCTGGTTACTGTTCAACCGGACAATAAACGTGTGCCAGTGGTGGGACGCAACTATAGATATTTTTATCTATAGGTATCTATACTAATATTATAAAGAGGAAATATTTGTATTTTTGTATGTAACGAATAAACTCAAAAACTAAAAGACCGATTTCAAAAGAATGTTGCTTTCACCACTAGAAAGCTACATTCACCCTGAGTAACATAAGCTATATTTTATCCCCATATTCCCACGGGAACGGGAACTACGCGGGTAAAACCGCGGGGCGCTGCTAGTATAATATAATTTTATATTTCTATGTACGCAACAAAATAATTCGGGCACGCCAAATGAATGCTTTATTGACTTAAAATCAACTTTCATTCTGCTTAAATTAAGAAAGAAAAATGGAGGAGAAAAATATGGGCAATGTTCACATTCTTACACAATATATCTTTCTTTCCATATTATTTTCGGTGTTTTCATTATTTCATATAAGGCAAGGTTCGTTGAAAACAATGTTGACTTTTTAAAAATTAAAAATGGCACGACCGATAATGGTTCACCATCCCTGCCCTATGAGATGCCGTGGAACATTCACTGCTGGACATAGACCTCCCCGCATTATCACTATTACATTGCATGCTTGTCTCATTAAACCTAATAGGCATGCTTACTTATAATTAACTAGCTCTTGCCCGCGACTTTGTATGCACATAGGTATCCCGTTTGTTCCCGTAGGAATTTTGGGAAATTCTCTTTTATTGCTCTCATACACCCCCAAAGGAAGCTACATGCCAAATTTCAGCTTTCTATGACCAGAAATTTCGGCTGTGCGGTATCTGTCATTCACTCAGTAATGCAAGAGTTTATTTATATACAATTTTCGGGAATTATGTCCTATCAAATACACGGTAAGCCTACCAATAATTCTCAACAGATACCGTTGTGAACATTCTCATATTTGAAACTATAGCATTCGCATCGCATAACTGTTGAAACGACATGTAATTTCACGACATTTTGAAATTGATTGTCACTGAGATGATATTGCGGATATGAAATTGGCTGCTGAGTCCGGTTTTGGAACACATGGACCTCATACTCAGCAGTAGCGCTTCAAACCACTATACCAAAGATCCAAGGAACACAAATAACCAAGGAAGTCGACAGATCAAATAATATCTTGCCCGAACTGTCCTACTATTGGGCAAAGACCGCCCTACAATCCACTGTTCCCGGGTTTAAATAATAAGAAACGACAGATTATAAAAAAAAAGCTTACATTGATTCTTGTAAGAGTCCTTGTTATCCGTGCTCGAACCAGCAGAAACGGCGGCTAGCAGCCCCAAGATTAATACTATCATGTTTAATCTGGCACATTGACTGCACCCAACGCGATGGTATCAAATGCCTGGCTGTTTGCAACTACTATATGCCTTGAACGCACGTAGTAGGTACAGTGAAGCAGAGAATGCTAGGAGAAAAAAAAAAAGCAAGGATATACTGTTACACCCTTTTTCTAATCCGTTAAGTATGTTGATGTTTTCTTCTGGGGATATTTTATGGATCAATTAATCTTTGGAGTAGTGGATAGTGGTTGACAGCGGTTTGTATTATGAACGGATTATGAATTTCTTTTAAAATTCTTCGGATAGTCATGGATAATGATGCAGTTGGGGTGGTAATTGGCGCCATTGGAGTTGAAAGTGATGCAGTTGGGGTGGATCGCGGCACAATTGGGGTGGAGATTGATGCAGTTAGGTTGGATTGTGACACAATTAAGGTGGAAAGTGATGCAGTTGGGGTGGAAAGTAGAGAAATTGGGGTGTAATGTGACACAATTGGCATAGAATGTGACGCCGTTAGAAACAGGTTTGGTACGCAAATCCAAGTTTGCTCAGCGTGCAATGGCTAGAGCAATGCTCGGGGTTTCTCTGGTGGATAGAACTCGAAACGAAGAGAAACATTGCGCGTAGAATCATCATGCTGAAGTGGAAGTCGGCCGCCCATGTCTGTAGACGGACAGATGGAGCGGAAGGTGTTATAGTGGAGACCGCGTATGAGCAAACGCAGTGCGGGGCGCCTTGCGGCAAGATGAATTGATGATTTGAAGGAGGTGGAGGCAGCGGATGGATGCGGACTGCTCAAGACCGGGATTGTTGGCGCTCTTTAGGGACGGCAATAGGGTAGTAAAAAATCTAATTAGTCCGTAAGATAGACTTTCCAAAAATATTGGACACGTATTTTTTATTTTTTCACGTAAACAAAAAACGAAGAAGATATAGTGCGTTGAAAACTCGTGTGACGTCACTCCGTGCGACGATTTTTACCACGCCTTGATGTCACAAGCCCCCCACTCATGATCTTTAAAGCTTTTTATCTTCGTCAATTTTTAGAGATTTCATAAAGCAAAAATACGGGTCCAATTTTTTTTTTTTTTTAATCTAACTGACGGACTCAATAGGATCATATTTTTATTGCTCAGGAAACAACCCTATTGGGTGTTATGATTTTTCCGTAAGCTTTACTCTTTGTAACATACAACTACCGCGATGGAGATACAGTCGGTGAGTGTCTTTTGCTGCATAACATGCTTCTCGCTCTTGTCGCTTGCTGCGCACAACTAAATTAATCCATTTGACTGACAGACCTTATTGACAGTTTAAAAGTGCCTGTAAATGGTCTATCGCTATCACTACGTAGTATAAAACAAAGTCGCTTCCCGCTGTCTGTCTGAACTCTTTTTTATTTCTTTAGCTTAGATCTTTAAAACTACGCAACGGATTTTGATGCGGTTTTTTTAATAAGTAGATAAGAGTGATTCCAAATGAAGGTTTTTATGTATAATACATGCAAAATATAGTAGAGAAACACTGATAAATTAAGAGGCTTCAAATGTGATGACGTAAATAAACAATTTGCGCTTACATTGCATACGCTGGCTGAACCCTACGAGATAGATCAAAATAATTACTACAGTATTTGCACAGCTTAAAGAGGTCTACACAAAAGTCCGCGATGGTATATGTCTATCTCTTAGGGATAACCCACAATAATCATTTATTATCCTTTACTTTTTACAGTATTGCACCCGTGCAAAGCCGGGGCGGGTCACTAATCTATACTAATATTATAAAGCTGAAGAGTTTGTTTGTTTGAACGCGCTAATCTCAGGAACTACTGGTCCGATTTGAAAAAATCTTTCAGTGTTAGATAGCCCATTTATCGAGGAAGGCTATAGGCTATATATCATCACGCTAAGTCCAATAGGAGCGGAGCAGTCATGAAAAATGTGACACAAACGAAGTTGTGCGGACAGCTAGTTTGAAATAAAGGATATTAATTCTGATTTTGGAACATGTACATACCCAAGGATCGTAGTAGGTCGATGTTCTGTAATTTCATCGTAAGTGTTTAATTCAAAGTTATCACTTTTAATATCGGCTGTACTTTCGATTTGAGAACAATACTAATGTTTTGTATTTACAAACTCGAGAGCGGTATCCGGTAGTTTTCTTCTAAAAAGTTTGGTTAAATGAAACATCGATGACTACGCTGTGTGTGACTCAAGAGTTTTTAAATAAAGAAGACCAATATATCTCTTACTAGACAGCCCCGGATATAAGGGGGGGGGGGGGCAGTGTCACGGGGGCGCCAAATCCTCGAAACAAGAATTCGAAATATCGAACAAATGAAGCCTCTTTTCCTACAATATACACCACATTTCCACTTATATTATAAAGAGGACTTGAGGTTTGTATGTAACGAATAAACTCAAAAACTACTGAACCGATTTCAAAAAATCTTTCACCATTAGAAAGCTACATTCACCTTGAGTAACATAGGCTATATTTTATCCCCGTATTGCCACGGGAACGGGCACAACGCGAGTGAAACCGAGGGGCGCTGCTAGTTAGATAATAAAAAGTTTAAATTTTTTATTATTATTTTAACAAATGTGCATTTTTTTGAATGCTACTAATTGGCAGTTTTTCTCAAACACTGCCACAATCAAAGTTTTGCCCCGGTTCGACTACCTTCTGCCGGCGCGCGGCGGTTTCGTTCGCGCTTATGTCGAAAAGTAGGTATCCCAGGGACCGCGCTCCGGACTCCTGTGATATTCCACACTATAATCTATCTCTGTGCCTAATTAATTAGGGAGCCTATTACTAAGACTCCGTGTCCGTCCGTCTGTCTGTCTGTTCGTCTGTCACAAGGCTGTATCTCATGAACCGTGGTAATTAAGACAACTTACACAGACGATGTTGCTGCTTTAAAAACAAATACTAAAAAAGGCGGCTCCCAAACAACCAATGTGATTTTTTTGCTCGATCACTCGCTTGCAATATTCACAGAATCACAGAGTATTTAGTCATATATTCACTTAAAATCATCTGCCTAGCCTTTTCCCAACTACATTGGGGTCGGCTCCCAGTCAAGCCGGATTCAGCTGAATACCAGTATTTTACGTAAAGCAGACTGCCTACCAGACCTCCATAACCCATTAACTGGGGAATACGGCACTTCTTGGCAAGACTGGTGTCAGATTTTCTGGCTTCTGACAATCCGTAACGACTGCCAAAGATCTCCAAATGACAGCCGGGACCAACGTGCATTCCGAGGCACGGAGAAGTCTCGTTATGTTAAGATGGTCACCCATCCACAGACCAACCTCGGCAAGCGTTGCTTAACCTAGAAGATCGACCCGTGCGGCTGTTATAATTTAGCCACGAGCTCCATATATTCACTTAAAATAGGTAAATCATTAAATTAAAATAAAACAAATATTTAAGAGGGGCTGCTCCGATACAACAGACATTTTTGCCGTTTTTATAGATAAAATTACGGTATCATTAAAATCAATATCGATTTTAAATACTGGCTCGTTCTTGTGGCTTATTCAGCAGGAGCATTGGAGTCACGGCCGTAGCTAGGGGGGGGGGGAGGAATTGAAGAGCAATGCCCTACCTTGAAATCACAATGTCCTACCTTAAAAATACCAAAAACTAAGATAAATTATTATAATTTAATTGTTTGTTTATTGTTTCAGATAAAAAAAAAATTGTAGCAATAGGTATCTAAACTTTTCCGGACATACCACAGTTTGTAAAATTCATTTCATATTAAAATAATTTTTTGCTCTGTGTACAGATGGTATCTCATGTTCTGTCACAGAAATAATTTGTCTACGAATAGCTACTGTACACCGCTGACCTAGAGGTCAGTGATATACATGGTGATTGATTTAGGAGCCCGTGCTTCGGAGCAGATCAATTATAATATATTTTAACCGACTTCTAAAAAAGGAGGAGGTTCTCAATTCGGATGCTTGTATTTTTATGTATGTTTGTTCGCGCATAACTCCGTCGCTTGCCAACCGATTTGAAAAATTCTTTTTTTTGTTGGAAAGGGTATACTTCCCAAATGGTCCCATGAAAATTTTATAGAAATCGAATAAGCGGTTTTTTGTTAATTTCAGTAAATGATAGCAAATCTGTCGGGATAGCTGAAATCGCATGTTTGTTTATTGTTTACACCAATTTATACCACGTACGCTGTGATGGGTAGGTATGTTTAGCTGGGAGTGAACCACTAAAAAGGGAAAAATAAAAAATAAACTTTTTACAAAAAATAAAACCAAAAACACGAAATTAAAGTTATTTTGTACTTTTTGTTTTTTTTTTGTTTAGAAATCGGTTTTATTTTTTGTAAAAAGTTTTTTTTTCTGCCTTACTTGTAGCCAATGCTGCCATACCTCAAATTCGACTCTAGTTACAGCCCTGATTGCAGTTCCCAGGATCAAAAGTAGTCTTGAAACATTCACAGTAACATAAACCAGAGACTACCTGGTACAAACATGTGTGTACCAGGTCATGTCAGCTAGGTCACCAGGGGCCCAAGTCTGCTATTTTATAAATTTGTCATTCCAACATGATCCTATTATCATTTTGCTAAAAGTTCGTAATCTGCTATAGTGCGCTTCACAAAAGAATTCCCTTCGTCGTATTGTTGGCTGCCCTGTCTGTCGTAACGTCAAAGAATGGAGATGGCTCGGACCAAGAATTCAAATGGACTAGACAAAAGCGTATACTCGAAAGGGATGGATATAGAGTACTTCAAAACTGGGGGATACCAGACTTTAAAATATTACCCCATAATTCTCGTTAATTTTTGTATATGGATTTGGGAGGTGTGATTAGTACGTGAAATGAAAGTAACGAGTTTTTAGCACCATAAACCAGGGCTTTAAATAACGTTAAAATTCTACAGGACTTACCGTTTTTATTAAAATAACGGAAAGTGATTTAACGTTATTTATCCTTCAATATAACGTTATTCTTTAGTAACGATACTTGTAATATAACGTAAACCGGTGTTATGTGAATTGATGGAGGATAATAAATCAAATGCTTCCTGATTGATAAAATTTTTATTTTGTAGTTTTTCTATAATAGCAGAAAGGTCAGCATTTTTTTTTCTCTATTCGCCCACATTTGGATCTTAATGCAGCTAATTTCTTCTTTCTTCTCTCAGCTAAAATTGTTATCTGGTTTAATTTTCTAATCAATTTCCTTTTTCGAGGCGACGTACTCAGAGTCGTAAATATTTCACCAGGTTTAATCTAAAGTAATAATTCGATGTTAGTAACCCACACAAAGAGAAATGGAAATAAATAAAAATAAAAAATTTCATAGTTGCATTTACTTCAGGTTCCAGCGATAATCCTGAAGCCACCTAAAAAGGCAGTGATTTACAATGTTCTATATTCAACTAAATTCAAAATTGTTAAAATAAACAAATACTTGGATTGTTGTGTGTTGGATTGGATTTTCGTCGCAGATGGATCAGAGATCGAGATTTCCTCAGATTTCGTTCTGCGTTTTTTAGCGAAACTCTGGAAGAAAATATGTGGGTCATTCCAAATTAGTGAATAATGGCCTCCAATTATTTCGACCGGTTGATGCAATCCAGGAAGGCAATCTGGTGTCCTTTGGAAATCTAAAATATTTCATTTTTCAAGTAGTCCGGTTGAGTTGCCTTTTGATTTCATGACCAATAATTTTGAGTATGAAATTACTAAATAGACTAAATGAAAAAACAAAAACAACAACATGACTGTTGCCTTTTCCCTCAATAATGGGTAATTTTAATGCATGCCATCTGGTATCCCTAAAGTACGTATTATTCTACTAAATTGAAATGACAGAAAGTTATTTATTCTCGTAAGACAATAAAGTTCTATAGAATTTGAACGTGTAATACTAACGTAAAATGAAATTTTAATCACATATTTCAAGTATTTTTAACGCTTGTTTTCTAAAAGACTTTTTATCAACGTATGTCGAGCTAAATATTTAGTGACATTTTAAATTTTTATGATATATAAATGCGAAAATCTCATACTTACGAATGAAAGGTTATGTTCTCAGATTTTCGTTCACTACGGCTATTACAGCCGATAAAACAGCAATACACCATGTTGAACGTCTTTCTCTTAAGTTAGAAACTTCGTTCCCACTATTTAAACTACAGATTTAATAGGGGTTTCCAACAAAACACGATTAAAAACGAATGCACTAGTACTGTGTTGGGCACATACCACAGATGTGCCCAACAAAAAAAGTGATACGTCGACAAAGACAACAATAAATAGTTCTGTCCTTGTTATCCTAATATGTTTCTGTATATATACATCCTTTTTGTCTCAATATTGTTTTTAGCTTGTCTTGTCCATTAGATTCTTGGTCCGAGGGAGATGGCTATCAGTGCTGCCAATAAAAATTTCTCGATTCCCCGCGTCAGTGTTGTCACGGCATAAACATACCCTTTGTAGTGTCTACGAAGGGTATGTTTATGCCGTGGTGTAAACATTAGCTAGTCAACAAACGTATTAAGACTCAACTGCTCCAGTACTCGATAAAAGGACAATCTGTGTTTTCATTCTGTGAGTGCCTACTCCAATAAACCTATGAATTGTTCTGAATTCCTGTGCGTGGGTATTTTATTAAAAAAAGTTTTACAGTTTCCAAGAAGGCTTTCCGGCGAAGGGAATTCTTTCATGAAACGCACTCTAAAATAGTCATAATGGTCGATCATTGATCTGTCAATGGTCTCGTAATAGTTTTTGATAACCGAGCTATTAAAAAGAATGACTGCACAATGAGGTTCCAATGGAAGGTCAATTATCAAAGGAACTATCAAAATTTTAGCAGATTACCTACTGCTAAAATTAACGAGATTAGGTACCATTCTATGCCATTTATTTCAATGGAGTGTCAGTGGTTGACCATTGGACAGTCATAATGACGCTTTTATATTAGTAGATTACCAAACTTGTCAAAATCGACCATTATGAGATCAATGATAGACCATTCTGACACTATTGTAATAGCAGACTTGGGGCCCTGTGGCCGTATTACGAAGTGCCAATGCTATCATGATTCGTGTGAGGGAAAGAGATAGTGCTATTCGTCTTGTGTAACTCCGTCTCTCTCTGACACAGAAATCATGATGGATTTAAGACGTCATAATAGGGCTGCTGGTCGTCAATAAATTATGAACTTGTTGGTTGTAATCATATGATTCAAGTTCATAGTTTGTTTTAGAAAACAAATAACCCGGATAAGACAGACACGTAGCTAGCATTTTGTTTTTGGATGGGAAATCATCAAATGCCTCCTCCCGCTGTGGGCACTTACGAAGGCGGTGTCAGACTCTTACTGACTAAAACCCATCCGTGTTTCCCCTAGTGCCCGCCGCGGTCACTCTGTCGAACTATTCCACAACCCAGACAGGTGACATGTACCTACCGGCAGATGTAGGCACACTGGATTGGGGTCATTGGGGTCGACTTGGCGTAGACAAAGCCATCTAGTGTTGCAAATCTGAAACTTTTACGTTGTAAATATCTGACCTGTGCTGCCTATAGGCATACTTCCTGCACCTTCCGTTTAAGGGAACGTGCACGGCGTAGACTATGCCATCTAGTGTTGCAAATCTGAAACTTTTACGTTGTAAATATCAGACCTGTGCTGCCACCTATACTTCCTGCACGAAGTAGACTGTGCCATCTAGCGTTGCAAATTTGAAACTTATAAGTAAAATATACTTGACATTGACGCTAGTTTCTGCATGTTCCCTATAGTTAGCTGCATAAACTGCTCCATGTAACATACTGGTACTGAGCTGCATCCAGATGGAAGTAGACTGGATGCCGACCTTCATGGTTATGAAGTCTAGGCGAATTGATGTTTCTTAAGGGCTTATTACACTATTCAATTTGTAGGAAGCCAATTTAGGAAACAGGATAGTGTAATTGCAGTTAGAGACCGATTTAGTTTGAATTTCTAAATTGTATCCGATTTAGGTTTCCTAAAAATTGGATAGTGTAATAAGCCCCTTAGGGTTCCGTATCCAGAGGATAAGACGGCAGTGGCGTGCAGTGGTTCGAGTTAAGGTAGGCCAGAGAAAATGTCCAAAAAAAACACCACATTATTCAGGGTTGAAATGTGGTGTTATTGAAATTTTCACAGATGATGCATTTCTATTGCCGCTATATAACAAAAATACTAAAACAGAATAAAATGAATATTTAAGGCGGACTCTCATACAACAGACTTGATTTTTAGCTGTTTTTATAGATAACTAGCTTATGCCCGCTACTTCGTTCGCGTAGAGTTCCATACAAAATGTTAACCCCTTTTTCACCGTTTTCTGGCGGAATAAATGAGTTTTCTTTCTTTCTTCTTTCACCCCCTTAGGGGACGAATTTTCAAAAATCCTTTCTTAGCGTATGCCTACGTCATAACATCTACCTGCATGCCAAATTTCAGCCCGATCCGTTCAGTGGTTTGGGCTGTGCGTTGATAGATCACTATGTCAGTCTGTCAGTCCCTTTTGAGTTATATATATTTAGATAGAAGATAGATGGAACCCCTCGTGCGCTGATCTGACTCGTACTTGGTCGTTTTATTTTTCTGATAGAAAAATAAAACTAAATGAGAAGAGGTACATAAATAAAATAATAAATTCATCAACATTAATTTATTTACACTAAAGACTAATAATAACTCTTATAACTTAAATATTACAAATAACAGAAATGCATTGTATTAATACATAAAATTTTATGAGAACATACAAACACACTGAAGTTATCTAAAAACGGTGCTACAGAAGGATAAGTGATAAACATTTATAAGATAACTGAGCAATAAAACGAAATGGTAAGATTCACAGATCAAACACGTAACTTTTCTCAAATTAGCGTTCATGCAAATATGAACCTTATTGGAAACCTAATAAAACTCACATTCATATAAATCGCTTGCTGGCATGCTTCTTTCTATACAAATATGAAAATTATTCACTTTAAAATAAGGTTCATTTTTGTATGAACTTTTTGCAAGTAAAATCAAGGTTTCATGTAAGTATAAACCTTATCATAAACGTACTGAAATTCATATTCATATGAGACGTGCCTACATTCTACGAATATGAATACTATCTACTCAGCAATAAGGTTCATTTTGCGAATGAAGGACTCACTTAGTAAGCCAAAGAGAGAAAATTGTACATCTTGCCCCAAAAAGTGTTTGGTTTACGTACAGCTTGCTAAAAGAATTGGTTATTCTGCTAGATTTAAAAATCATAATTCTATTTACTCTCTGCGTTGGATTTTCAAAAAATACTGGACACGTATTTGTCATTTTAAATCGTAAAAAAAAACAAATCTATACTAATATTATAAAGCTGAAGTTTGTTTGTTTGTTTGTTTGAACGCGCTAATCTCAGGAACTACTGGTCCGATTTGAAAAAATCTTTCAGTGTTAGATGGCCCATTTATCGAGGAAGGCTATAGGCTATATATCATCACGCTATCTGTTGGTCATAGAAAAAACACCGTGACGCGAGAATTTTATATCTATACTAATACTAGCTGACCCAGCAAACGTTGTTTTGCCATATAACAGTAATGCTTGCAATTTTAGCCCCGAAAAATATACAATTTTTAACAAATTAACGGCTAGACCGATCAACAGCTGTGGAACTTTATACAATAGCAATAAAGCTCAAATTGACTCTATGTTTTAGTTAGAAAAAAGAAAAGGGCTGTTTTTAGGGTTTTTCCGGCAATTATTCGAATTTTTCTTCAAATCAAATTTTTAAATTCAAAAAATATTGCAAGCCAATCTGATAATTCTACAAAAACAAGCCTTTTAGTAAGTCAAATCAATGTTTCATGCGAATATGAACCTTATTTCTAACATGATAAAATTCACATTAATATAAAGCGTTTGCTCACGATCTACTCTACGAATATAAATCCTACTTACTTTAAATAAGGTTCATTTTTCTATGTAGCACTAAGTTTTCAAGTCCAAAAGTGAGATTTGTAAATCTTGCCCCAAAAAAAGCTCAGTTTATACATTGTCTTAGCAGCCAAGAATTTCGTATACTAAATCTAAAATTGTCTTTAATTTGGTCTTAAAAATCTGTAATACCATTTTTTTTCAGTTGAATTTTAACCAAATAGCAAGAAAATGTTTTTCCTTTGGCATAACGTATACAATAATATTTGAGTTAGGTGCGTCCTACATATACATTATACATGGACTAAATATGGGTGCACTTTACAGCTGAATTATTCTTGAGGGTTTCCAGAAAATTTACACTACCAGTTGGTGCCACAAAGGCGAGAGTCCTCTTCATTGGAAAAGTAACTTTGACGTAAAGTGCGTTTCATGAAAGAATTCCCTTCGCCATAACGTTGGCATTACGGAAAATCAGTGTTGCTATATTTTTAGCAATAAAACTACTTAATATTAGGGAGATTAACTAATATTCCGTTACTTTTACCAATTACCTTATAATTTTGTTTTTTCTTTTGGAAACTGTAAAACTATTTTTTAATAAAATATACAACTTACTGCACAGGAATTCAGAACAATTCATAGCTTTATTGGAGTAGGCACTCACAGAATGAGACCACAGATTGTCCTTTTATCGAGTGCTGGAGCAGTCGAGTCTTAATACGTTTGTTGACTAGCTAATGTTTACACCACGGCATAAACATACTCTTTGCAACACTGACGCGGGGAATCGAGAAATTTTTATTGGCAGCACTGATAGCCATCTCCATTCTTTGACGTTAAGACAGACAGGGCAGCCAACAATACGACGAAGGGAATTCTTTCGTGAAACGCACTATAACCATGACGTCGATGTCAATAGGGAAGATGCAATTACAGAATTCATGAACATTTTGTTATTGAAATGATAAAATAGCATAAAAGAAGGGCCACTTCAATGTTTTTATTGTAGTTAATATTGATTTTTAACAACTATTACGAATTCATATAACGTGAAACGGAACGTAAACAATCAGCGTCTAGTGACGTCACTGGTGTTATGACAACGAAAAGACGAACTTAAATTTTAATACATGACAGTTCATGATCTCTGGCAGACAGGAGTGACTTCATCATTCGTTTTCGCGGGAAAAGAAAACAGTCAG
This sequence comes from Hecatera dysodea, assembly GCA_905332915.2. Lineage (NCBI taxonomy): Eukaryota > Metazoa > Arthropoda > Insecta > Lepidoptera > Noctuidae > Hecatera > Hecatera dysodea. The sequence goes on along the minus strand of HG995314.1, from coordinate 11,348,828 downwards.
TTTATAATCCCAATTTTGACAAAGCATATTAATTTTTGTATGGTCTATTTTACACGGAATTCTTTTAAATGAAAGCAAGATGAAAATATTGAATGTTCCCTATTTAACAAATGTCAGAAGACATTCCGGTTTTGTCAGGTGCCTGCAGTGGTTCGAGTTAGGGTAGGCCATAGAAAATGTTCAAAAAAAACGCACCACATTATTCAGGGTTTTTAATAGGCTATTTAAAAAAACTCATTTAATTAAAAATCAACCCTGAATAATGTGGTTATTTTTTAAAATTTATTTGGACATTTTCTCTGGCCTACTCTAACTCGAACCACTGCACGCCACTGGTTGCCTGGACCTGACGCCTCAGTGCTGCCACCTAGTGCTCGCCATTTCAGGAAACCGGAATTGAGTTAGGATGTTCAAATCCGAAACAATTAAGAATGGCGAAAAATACTCAGACGAGTTTTGGGCCCGACTTTCATGAAAGGGGCCTTCCAGAAACCGAGAGGGTCGACGAAGTGTGACATTGTGTGACAAGGGGGTTAGAGGGAGGGGGGTCCTAAATTTCGTGACGTCACATTATTTATAAAACATCCGTTTAATAAATAAATTAATTGATTAAAAATTTATAAAGTTGATTGAGTCAGGCGTTACTTTGCGGAAATCCATTTCAAATTTGAAAATGAAAATAATATATCTAGTTTTAATTTACTAAATTCTCAGTCGCAACTCAACGGTCAGCGAGTCAACACGTCCCCTGAGGATGCCTCGTGGAGAGGCGAAAAACGTGTCGGTAATGGTGTTGGGTTTTGCTTTGCCTTCCTGCATGTGCTTAAAATCCTTGCATTTGCCTTGTAATCTTGCATGTGCATAATATAGCGGGCGGGAGGGAGGTGCATACCTGCAACCCACTAATATTCGCGGAAATTAAACTAACTAACAACTAAAAAAAAAACTAGATATATTATTTTCATTTTCAAATTAAAAATTTATAGTTCTTCTTTCTTTGCTGCAAACAATATTTAAATAACGTGAAAATTCCCAATCAAAGTTTCGTTTATTCAGTCCGTTTTACCCGCTCATCATTTTGCTCAATTTTATTGCGAAATGCCATCGTTTTTACATTTGACGCCAATTCATTTCGTTTTTTGAAATGAAAGTTGCCTTGAAAAGTAGAACAGAGATACAAAACTACTTTATTTTATCTTTATGAAAAACGTTGCCCCACACTAGGAATTTCTCCTGTATCGTGGATGCGTTTGCAAACAGCCCGACCCGGAACATCTATCCGTAGGCCATAAATACAGTGTGAAATTTTAATGGTTGTTTTCCCGAAGCGAAATGAGTTTGTATCGGTAATACAATCGATTTATATATATAAAAAATAGTAGACTCCATAAATGGCAGATTAACAATTGTGATAAACAAAACTCGAAAGCGACTTGAACCAACAGTAGTGCATCGCGCGATATGTAGGTATGGCGGTACGTGCGTCTCATGTAGGTATCTACCTACTTTATGTCTAGTGCACTACTATTGATTCTCGCTCTTTCGAGTTTATGAACACTTTTTTAATGATTTGAAAAAAAAAACATTTATTTTTTTAGTTTAACTTTGTGTTTCGATAGTAATACTGATGGGTAATCGTCCTGCCGCGGGAAAACAACCATTAAGATTTCACACTGTATATTTGATCCGTGTGGGAATCGAGCCCGCGACTCGCAGCGCAGCAGCCGATCTCTCAACCACTGCGCCAACAGTGTCGTCTGTTTTACCTTTATAATAGTCAAAGTACTCATCAAAACGACTTTGTCAAAGTAGACTTTGATAGTGGCAAGTCGTCTTTAGGAATTTCCGAACAAATTCACACACAAATACACCCTTAGTTAGAACTATCTCTCACTAAATACTAAACTGTTCGAAACGGAGGAGACTTGGAACTTTTTTCTTTTCTTCAGCTTAAACTTGTCTGTGATGTTGTTTTTTTTTTAATATTTATCATCTGTTGTCTCTTATTGCTTATTTTCAATGACCAGTTTGTCTGTCCGATATAAGTCTCCCACTATGATCTGAAAAAAAAAAAATGGATTATGTAAATAAATAAGTTCACGGATTTTACTCTCGAGTATATTATTAAGGCCGAAAATGTAGTAAGACTTTAACTAAATTTACGAGGAGCTCGTGGCTAAATTATAACAGCCGCACGGGTCGATCTTCGAGGTTAAGCAACGCTTGCCGAGGTTGGTCTGTGGATGGGTGACCATCTTAACGTAACGAGACTTCTCCGTGCCTCGGAAAGCACGTTAAGCCGTTGGTCCCAGCTGTCATTTGGAGATCTTTGGCAGACGTTACGGATTGTCAGAAGCCAGTAAATCTGACTTTAGTCTTGCCAAGAAGTACCGCGTTACCCAGTTAATGGGTTGTGGAGGTCTGGTAGGCAGCCGCTCCACGTTTAAATACTGGTATTCAGCTGACTGGAAGCCGACAACAATATAGTTGGGAAAAGGCTAGGCAGATGATGATTAACACAGCGCCCCGCGGTTCCACCCGCATAAGTCCCGTTCCCGTGGGAATATAGGGATAAAATATAGCTTATGTCATCCGGGGATAGTGTAGCGTCCCAAAAGTGAAAGAATTTTTCAAACCGGTTTAGGGTTTCGGAGCCTATTAAATACAAACAAACAATCAAATCTTTCCTCTTTATAATATTTGTAGGTTGAAGTACCTTTGGAATTTACAACCATCCTGCTAAATCAGTTGCTTTGGTCACATTTTTTTAATTAAAAATCTGTTTAGAAACAGCTGATAAAAGAAAGTAGTTTATAATTCAAGATAATTTAGTATAGTACAGCATTTTACATAATGTTACCATTTTCTAACAAAAATACCTACATACCTACATATTTAGATATATTTTATTTGTGTATATTTGTTTGTATGTTTATTTTAATTTGATTTGTATGTATAAATAGTTGTTAATATGTCTTAGTTAAGTATATTTTAAATTTCCTTCTCTGTCTCTTTACACACTGTGTCTACATTTGTTATCCCACTCTTCTGTCGCAGGTCTGCTGGAAGAAATTTCTATTGCAATAAGCAGTACCTTTGTGCTCTTGGTTTTGTACAAAATTGTCTTTTTTTTAAGTATCACGTGTGTACATAAATAAATAAATAAAAGTATGGGTAACAATCGAGTTTGATCTTTGTCCGTATGCAATAGAGTTTGTTATTGCTTTGATGATCATCTGTTTCCTGAGTAAAAAAATATGATTCTATTGAGTCCGTCCGTTAGATTATCGTAAAATATTAGACACGTATTTTTTGCTGTATCATATCTATACAAATTGACGAAGATAAAAATCATCAATGCTCAGGAGTGGGGGTTTGTGACGTCACGTTGTGGTACAAATTGTAGGGAGTAGTGACGTCATACGAGTTTTCCACTCACTGTATCATCTTCGTTTTTGTCTACGTGAAAAAAGAAAAAACCGTATCCAATATTTTTTGGAAATTTATCAGACGGACCAATTAGATTTTTTTCTACTCCCTTCCTATTGTAGATTCAAATAATTATCGCACCTTTAGAATGAAAGGGAGCTGACTCTAAAATTGCATTTTTTGGCAAATGAGCAAAAATTAGTCTTTAAAGTGTTGGGTAAAAAAACAAACATCTCTCGAGACCTATGTATAAACTGTGCCCTTCCCAATAATATTTCGGAATCTTTTTCATCACTGGGTTTTAGAGTATGTTTGTTACGTTCAGTTTATAGCAAATTTATAAGTAAAGGGAATTTGGGCCTGCGGATGGCGAGCTATGGGTGGCTCGCCGCCCGATAGCAACCAGGCCCGGGTCACGCGCGCCTCAAAGAGCTGTCAGCAAAAGAAGACGGGGCCCCATAGGGTCAGTGCCTGCTAGGGTTGCGGAATTTGTTCGAAAGAGTCACCGCGGCCCTGGAACGCAAAGGGCACAAGAAGGATCACGGGTGGGTTTTAGTCAGTAAGAGTCTGACACTCCCTTCCGCTCCGCCCAGAGCGGGAGAAGTCATTTGACGATTTCCCATCCAAAAAATAAAAAATAGGAAAAGGAATTTTAGTTATTGAGTCAGGCGTTACTTTGCGGAAATCCATTTTTAATTTGAAAATGAAAGCAATAAAACTAGTTTGTTTGTTTTGATTGTTTGTTTTTGTTTTGTTTGGTATGTTTGTGGGTAGTTGTACACAAGTAACCAACGGTGGCAGTGTATAAAAGGGGGGTGCCTTGTACTAATTTCTAATTTCTCAGTCGCAACTCAACGGTCAGCGAGTCAACACGTCCCCTGAGGATGCCTCGTGGAGAGGCGAAACACGTGTCGGTAATGGTGTTGGGTTTTGCATTGCCTACCTGCATGTGCTTAAAATCCTTGCATTTGCCTAGTAATCTTGCATGTGCATAATATAGCGGGCGGGAGGGAGGTGCATACCTGCAACCCACTAATATTCGCGGAAATTAAAACTAGATTTATTGCTTTCATTTTCAATTTTAGTAATGTTATGTGCATACCTGTCTTCTAATAATAGCTAGGTTCTCTCTAGCGAAATCATACTGTTTCATAATTTGTTTTGGATCAGTCAGCGTCTTGTTGTCTCTGAATCCATCTCTTACTCTTCTCATTGCGTAGGCTCTGAAAATTGTTGAAGAAATATGATTAAAATTAAGTATATTAGATACTCCTGAGGTTAAGCAATGCTTGCTGAGGTCGGTGTGTGGATGGCTTACCATCCATTAGCAGTGGGCGTTATTTAAGGCGGTACCCGGACCAAATAACCTTGAGCATTCGTTCCCTCTTCGCCGCACCCGCAAGATTCGGAGCGATTACGCTCAGATTTTATAGTAAAATCTATATAAAATCAAATTTTGGAGTTAAATAAAAAATAAAACTAGCAAAATGTTTATTATTAAATTACCTATCCATTACTTTAAGTAGCAAACCAAAATAATGGTTACTACTTACTTTACGAGGAGATGCATCTTAGAAATAATTATTTCTCATTTCTGTCGTTTCGCTGCGACTCTATAATTAAACATTGCGACTTAAAAAAAAAAACTACCATTTTGGAGTCAAGATTATGTAGAAATTTAATGTATTTTTTATTTGTTGATATTTCTAATGGATAATGAGAAGATGGCTCCTAAAAACTACACAAAAAACGGCCACCGCTGCGTTTTGCACGGGGACGCGCCTTCACGTAATTCACGAAACTGCGTACTTATCCGCGTAATCGTGTAAGTAGTTTCGAGTTTGAGAGAACTGGCAGACGTCGTTTTGCCATCAAATGAAAAATTTAGGGGTGGACCACCCTTAACATCTAGGGGGATAAAACAGATGCTGTCCGATTCGCCACCCTAGCCGATATGCACGCTAAGATTCACGAAAATCGGTCGAGCTGTTTCGGAGGAGTTCAACCACTCAAACACCGTGACACGAGAATTTTATGTTATACTAATATTATACTAATATTATAAAGCTGAAGAGTTTGTTTGTTTGTTTGTTTGAACGCGCTAATCTCAGGAACTACTGGTTCGAATTGAAAAATTATTTTTGGGTAGAATAGACCATTTATCAAGGAAGGCTTTAGGCTATATATCATCAAGCTTAAGCTAATAGGAGCAGAGCAGCGATAAAGAATGTTTTAAAATCGGGGATTTCACGGGGACGAAGTCACGGGCAGCAGCTAGTATAAGATAAAGTTATGCCAGTCCTAAGCCTGGATAAAGTATGAAGGAAAGTTCATTTAATACGTAAACAATAGTTATATCATTGAAAATAATTTGCAATATTTAAAAAAATACGTATTCGAAAATTAATTATTTCGCACGATTCTACTTGTAATCTCACTCAATCAAAAACGGTTACTAGCTACATCTGGTTAAATTTATGCTTTTGTGTACTAGCTGTGCCCGCGACTTCGTTCACGTGGATGTCAGAAAAAAATAAGTCACACAGATAATATATACATGCTCGTACAATACCCTGCATTATCTAATCCCTCTTAGAAATAAGCAAAAGACCCTCTATGCTGATCTCTCTCTATCACTCAAAGGTTTGCTGGAAGAAAACTCAACTTTGAGTTAAGCTCGCCCTTGTACATGCAATTTATCTATACTAATATTATAAAGCTGAAGAGTTTGTTTGTTTGTTTGTTTGAACGCGCTAATCTCAGGAACTACTGGTTCGAATTGAAAAATTATTTTTAGGTTGAATAGACCATTTATCGAGGAAGGCTTTAGGCTATATATCATCACGCTTAAGCTAATAGGAGCAGAGTAGCGATAAAGAATGTTTTAAAATCGGGGATTTCACGGGGACGAAGTCACGGGCAGCAGCTAGTATAAGATAAAGTTATGCCAGTCCTAAGCCTGGATAAAGTATGAAGGAAAGTTCATTTAATACGTAAATAATAGTTATATAATTGAAAATAATAAGTAATATTTAAAAAATTACGTATTCGAAAATTATTTCGCACGATTCTACTTGTAATCTCACTCAATCAAAAACGGTTACTAGCTACATCTGGTTAAATTTATTGTGTACTAGCTGTGCCCGCCACTTCGTTCACGTGGATGTCAGAAAAAAATAAGTCACACAGATAATAAACACATCAAAAGTATCTAGGGATCAACATATATTTTTGCAATAACTTTTCTCCTGATTGATATTAATTAAAATTTTCTTTAAGGATTCATCAAATAAAGTGTTTTCGTTTGTCACAGTAACGATAAACCAAGTCACCTTTGCATTAATAAAGAAATTTGCCATTTTCCTAATAAAGGGATTTTTGACATTTGAACCACTAACATTAAAGTTCGAAAAAAAGACTGAAATAACAGTTTTCTTTAAAATTTTATTGGGTAACTTAAACAATTAATAATCCGTGTTTCTACCGCGAACACTAACAACACAAGAACATCGGTTTGGCATACTCAAAATGAGTTCATCCAAATCACGCTGTGGAATGGCCGCCCATGTTCGTTGCAACAACAAAAAAAGGTCTTCTTGCGACTGGATACCCTCCATATTCGGCAGAGCTCTTCTCTGTAGCATATCCCATGCATGCTCAATCGGGTTCAAGTCTGGCGACTGAGCAGGCCAGGGCAGGACATTGATGTTAGCTGCGGCGAGAGTCTGTCTTACAACTCTTGCGGTGTGCGGTCGTGCATTATCATGCATTAACTGAAATAAGGGACCGATTTGCACTTGTAGAGGAACGATGACGTCTGATACAATCGTCTCAGCATAAATTTGAGCGTTGAGGTTGCCTCTGATCCAAATCAACTCAGTTCTTCCGCCGATCCAAATACCCGCCCATACTATGATGGTTCCACCACTATAAGGATGTACTTCCTGGCAGGATTTTAATCGCTGTTGGCGTCCAGGGGTTCTCCAGTGTCGTATACGTCTTGTATCCGGTCTCATACCAAAACGAGACTCATCAGAAAAGCACACGAAACGCCATTGTTCTTCTGCCCAATTTCTGTGTTCAAGAGCCCATTGATATCGAATCCTACGATTGTGCATTGCTATAGGTGGTACCCGTAGCGGTCTTCGGGAATGAAGGTTCACTTCATGCAAGCGGTTTCTGACTGTTTGGTCGCTAATTAAGTTCCCTGAAGAGTGATGAAGCCTCACGGCTAACATCATGGCGGTTATTGTTGGAGCTCTTCGAGTTAAGATTTGAATGTATCGGTCTTGTCTCCGTGTGGTGCAGCGATACCGTCCTCCATGGCGCTCAGCCAAGGTAAGCGAAGAGCTCTGCCGAATATGGAGGGTATCCAGTCGCAAGAAGACCTTTTTTTGTTGTTGCAACGAACATGGGCGGCCATTCCACAGCGTGATTTGGATGAACTCATTTTGAGTATGCCAAACCGATGTTCTTGTGTTGTTAGTGTTCGCGGTAGAAACACGGATTATTAATTGTTTAAGTTACCCAATAAAATTTTAAAGAAAACTGTTATTTCAGTCTTTTTTTCGAACTTTAATGTTAGTGGTTCAAATGTCAAAAATCCCTTTATTAGGAAAATGGCAAATTTCTTTATTAATGCAAAGGTGACTTGGTTTATCGTTACTGTGACAAACGAAAACACTTTATTTGATGAATCCTTAAAGAAAATTTTAATTAATATCAATCAGGAGAAAAGTTATTGCAAAAATATATGTTGATCCCTAGATACTTTTGATGTGTTTATATACATTTTTATTTTATTTTATTTATTAGGGACAACAAACAGCAGTATATTAAATACTAGCTTCTGTCCGCGACTTCGTCCCCGTGGAATCCCCGATTTTAAAACATTCTTTATCGCTGCTCCGCTCCTATTGGTCTTAGCGTGATGATATATAGCCTATAGCCTTCCTCGATAAATGGGCTATCTAACACTGAAAGATTTTTTTCAAATCGGACTAGTAGTTCCTGAGATTAGCGCGTTCAAACAAACAAACAAACTCTTCAGCTTTATAATATTAAGTATAGATTATACACATGATCGGAGTACTAAACTAATAGAACTAACAAATATACTACTCACAACGTTATCCACAGATTACCATATAAAATAATTAGCATAGGTACTGTTAATTACATGCTCGTACAATACCCTGCATTATCTAATCCCTCTTAGAAATAAGCAAAAGATGGTTACACAGGGCAGCTCTTCCGTTTAAAATGCGACCAGCCCTAATATCTCCTGGTATCTCGAATCCAGTTGATTTTTAATTTCGTACTGTTTCAAATGAATTAATAATACTAACCAGTAAACCAAGAGAAGTTGAAGGACAACTTTTTTTTAATATTTGTATTTTACACTAGCTGCTGCCCGCGACTTCGTCCCCGTGGAAACCCCGATTTTAAAACATTCTTTATCGCTGCTCCGCTCCTATTGGCTTAAGCGTGATGATATATAGCCTAAAGCCTTCCTCGATAAATGGTCTATTCAACCCAAAAAGAATTTTTCAACACAAACAAACAAACTCTTCAGCTTTATAATATTAGTATAGATGTGTGGTGCCTCTGATAGAAACTCAATATTTAAGTAGAATAGAATACACTTCTACTTAAGTACTTACTTCTTCAAAAAGCACGGGCATGATGGAAATAATACGACATGGTTGGCGCAGTGGTTGAGCGTTCAGCTGCTGCGTTACATGTCGCAGGTTCGATCCCCGCACGGAACAAAAATGTTTGTATGGCCTACAGATAATTGTTCCGGGTCTGGGTGTCTTGTGTATGTGAGTTTACATGTTTGTGAACGCACCCACGATACAGGAGTAAATCCTAATGTGGGGCAACATTTTTTAACAAAAAAAAAAAAATAAAGGTCAAACCAATAAAAAAAGTTATCATACAACCTTGGAACTTGGTGCTAATTTGACCGAAATAATGTCAAAACATTTGTTGATAATGTTATCACTATCAAAACAAATATTATGACATCATAATATCGCATATCTATTTTTATAAGGATTCTCTTCGATTATTATTGGGTTTTAATGTGTTTTGGGGATGAAATGCACTTTTTTTTTTAATAATTTTAACATGTGCTTTTCTTTTATTTACTTATTTATTCACTCTAAACATACAAATATCCTTACAGGCTAGACCCAATGCGATATTGTAGCATACTTCATCATCATAATCATAATCAGCCTTTTAACGTTCCCACTGCTGGGACATAGGCCTCCTCTCTAGGAGAGGGAACGTAATCCAGCACGCGGGACCAGTCCGGGTTGGTGAATGTCACATGTCCTCGAATTTTTGGTTCTAGGACATGCCGGTTTCCTCACGATGTTTTCCTTCACCGTTTTGAGAGCAGTGGTGAAGAAATGAATTACACAAAGTAATGCGCCTGGCTGGGTTTGAACCCGCGACCTTCGATTCGTAATTCGGGGCCTTTACCACTCGGCCACCACTGCTCTCTGCTACTTCATCATACTTGTAATTTAAAAAGTTCCAAAATTTCTACCATAGCAAATTCTGTAGGTAGTTGTTCTTGTGAATTCACCCTTTTAACTCTTACATGACAGGCAATTAATATATGGTAAATTTTAAGATCTTTAAAAGTTGTCATTATGACTAAAAAAAATAATCATTTGTTGACCCAAAACTTCTGAATCCTTTGAGTGTTTCACCGTCTGCAATATGCCATGGGCATGCCTTTTTTATGTGTATGGGAAATCATCAAATTTATCATACCAGTATAGCAGAAGATTTGCCCGTGTTATCAAAAATAATCCTGAGATTAAAAATCAAGTGGACCATTCGGTTTGCCAAGTTTAAGCCAAATCCGTTCAGCCCTTGATGACTTATGGCTTGTTGAGGTAACCAACAGACAGATGGACAAATGATAAATGATTTTTATTTTGTAGGTAGATTGTAAAAAAAAAAACTTTTACACTTCAATCTTTTTTGGCCGTTATAGACTAGATGAGGCTGGTGTTTCCTAGCTGACTGGACGGAATGACTTTTACAGTAGTAGTATTAAAGTATACTATTTTTTTTTTTTAAATATGTGTGATCAATTATGTCTTCTTCCGCTGTGGGCACATTGGAAGGGAGTGCCACAGTCTTACCAACTAAAACCCGCCCATGTTTCTTGTAATGCCCTTTGCCTTCCAGGTACAAATTCCACAACGTGAGCATGCCCTGCCTTTTCATACATAATTTGCCTTCATCTAAGCATATTCTAGAAAATCTCATGAATTTTGATACTGGGCTGGTTCCAATAAACCACACTAGGCATATTACTGACAAAATAGACAGTATGTAAGAAAACTGTTGGAAGCAGCATGTTACCTGTAGAGGACCGTAAGAATTCGTCAAGCGTCGTATCTGGTCACGGTTCTTAGCAGTGAGGGAATAAAGAAGATTTATATTTCCCAGCAACTGGGATGTAGAGATCATATAGGCAATTGTTCCATGTATACTGTTTATTGTGCATTCTGATACATCGAGTACGGTAAGAAGGGGACCCCGATATAGTGTCGTTGATAATTAATTATTAGTTTGTGGTCAGACAACATCGTTAAGATAAAATTCAAGTACACACAAGTACATGTGTCGCAAAGTTAAATATTTTTTTAGCTGTAAAGAATTGTCACATGATAAGATGATGAAATAGAATCTCAATGAGACTCCATAGTATTTCCAGCTTACAGTCATTAATACTACTTCGGTAACCTTATTGTTTCTTTTTTTGTGGCAAGTGAGGTTATGTAATTTGAAATAATTAAAAAAAAATTACCTGAAGTTATAATTGGAAAACTTATCAGATTCTCTCAGGAGCAACTTGTACAGGGATAAAATTTCCCGCCTTGACACACCTGAAGACATTTTAAAAATATTTTTCTTACTCAATTTCACAGGGAATTTTTACCGAAACGAAAACGAATGAATTTGTAAATAAGGAGATGTTTCGTTACACTTATAGATATTTCTCAAACTGTGTACTGAAATCTTTTGATTACAATAATTAATAACGAAATATCATTCCAGAACTTTTATTTTGATAACAGCATTAATTTATATGTCAAATATTATTTTTTTCATCAATAATGCAATCGCATGAAAGGAAAACCATACATTTTCTTTTGTGTGAAATGCGTATAATGAAACGAAATTTTCAAACAGAGATGCCAACGAATTAAATTTATAGAAGATTAGTAATTTAATATCCACGAACAAATCAGCTTTTGCGGAAATATTTTTTCTAACAAATAAATTATAATTTACGCGACGTAAAAATTATATTTACGGGACGTATACCCATACGGGTATACGTCCCTAATATATTAAATAGGAATATTTTGTCTCTCACACTATTTGATTTTGATGCAGAGTTTCACCGAGTCTGTGAATGCCTGGAGACACCAGGAGACACGCTTGCAAATCTCATCATACCAGAGACACGATACGGTGCGGTTGAGCCGCTCGGCAGAGAAGTTCAGAGAATATCCTAATTACCACTTCTGCTACTTCTGCAGAGCGTATGCGCTTGCTGGCTGTGGGTGAGTGGGTTGTCGGGCGAACATAGGCACCTTGTTGGTTGAAACTCTTGGACTGTGATCGCTGGCTTTTATCTCACCGACTGAGGATAAGCATTGCTCTACGTGGCAATGTCCTCCAGTCTTCTGTGCTCACTTACAATACAATGCAATACGTTTACGTTATCTTACAATTTTACAAGATTTTAATGCCTTGTACGCAGCATTTTGGCTTACTGCGAAACTACCAAAATTTTGACAAGTAATTTAGTAGAAAATAATACCTCAAGATTTGGCAACACTACGAAATGTTTACCAATGGCTGCTGCAGGCTGCAGCTGAATCAAACAATGTGATAGTCTGTTTTCATAGGTAGTAAAAAATAATATAATTAATTGTTAATAGTGTTAAAGTGTTTGAAAATACTAATATAACCTTTAATTGTCTGATTCTCGTTACTTCTAGTGCCTAGTAGTTATTAAACGGTGAGTATTAATCAGAAACGAACATTCCTATCGATATTGTTTATTTATTTATCGAATTTTTGTCTGTATTAGGGCTGCACGACGTTCTAGATTTCTGGAAGGCTTGCTAATTTAATTATGAACCTATACCTATGGCATTACCTTGCGTCATTTATGAAAGTTGGTCATAAACATCGAGAATAAGAATGTCATTTTAATTCATAATATTTGTGTTACGATTTATTTTACGTCTTTTTACTACATGTGATGCTACGTCTATACACCATTATTCATAAAAATCTCTGATTAAGCAGCTGATCAGTAAGTTCTTTTTTCAAATTAAGAGAACTTTGTCTATGTCACAATAAAAAAAATATTTATTCAAATTAGGCTGAGCGCCAGCACTTTTTGAACGTCAACGTTTACAAAAAGTCAGTCCCCCAAAAACGTTAGCTGGTAAGAAGTGGCGCAATAAACTCCCCCCCCCCAGCAACACATTTGTCTGCCGAGTTAGAAGAACTAGTATTTATACAGTAGTATGCAAAGTATTCTAACGAACTTGCTGCCAACTGACAGATAGAATAATATCAAACAACTGCTAGTTACTTGCTAAAATCATAGCAAAGGATTTTTTTAATCATGCAATATCTACATCATTCACATAGTTACTGAAGCAAGAACTTAACTTGTATTCAATATAAAAAATAAATGGTGTTACAGTAAAATTAAACCCATTCTAAATTTTCCATACAAACATAAATTTCCAGTTATCTTTTTTTAAATAAGACATTTCGAAAATATTTTAAACTAACTTTTTAGACCTATGTATCCTGCTTATATGTGTGAAGTTTCATTAAAATCAGTTCAGTCATTTCGGAAAATAATTACTTGAAAATTTATATGAAATGCTGTTTTGCGTATACACTCTTCAGCAGTGATACATTACATGAAATCAGGCTGAGCATTGCAAGAGTTAGGGAAGGTTCATATCTGACGGAACATGCGTCGCGTATTATCGGTCGCGTAACGCCAGAACAGACAAATGTATAGAAAAGCATATGAGCGTTCACACTCAACCGATGATACGTTAGTGCGTCGAGTGTGAACGGTCAAGTATTTTTAGACATTAAAGAAGGTTTCTTTAGACAATTATGTTTCTCAGAATCTACAGGAAAAAAAATTGTCTGTAATACCATTTTAAACCCTAGGACTGTACCGATCATAGCATGGATACTAATCCTGGCTTAAGGGTACTGGAGTACCCTTTCAAATATTTTTTTTTTTCTTTTTAAAAGCTTTTATTTATTAGATTTTATTTAACAAGGTATGTGTTTAATTTGAACAAGATAGGTACCTACCTACAAATGAGTAAAACAACAAAAAAATATGTTGTACCTTATAGCTTGGCATGGGTGAAAATTATTTATTGGGCACACCACTATCTTGGTGATATATCCCCTCTTTGAGGAGTGGTTGGAGAGGCGCTATGGCGTCATCACGTTCCGCCTGACGCAGGTACTCACCGGACACGGATGTTTCGGGAGATACCTGTTTCCGCCCGGAGGACACGGTGGAGCATACGGCGGAAGTCTACCCTGCTTTGGTGGAGCAACGCCGTGTCCTCATCAAGGCGATTGGCGGCGGTAACCTCTCGCTTCCGGCTCTGGTTAGTCCATGATCTGCAATGCTATTCTGTAAGAACTCACTCCAGTTCTCAATTCTGATTCTGCGGTGAAAACTGTATTTGGTATTCTGTAACTTGATGAAAACTACACTAGCGCCACTAAGTGAGATCATAGGTGAAGCGAACTCAACTTGACAGTCAGAATATCAAATACTTTTCACTTCAGGTGAGTTACGAAGTGTAATCGAAAATGAGATATGAATCGAATTCGCACGTGAGTTCTTACAGAATAGCACTGCTGGAGCGAGGATGCATGGGAAGCGGTAACCTCCTGCTGCGAAGCAGTAATGCTAGCGAAGGAGGAGGCCGACCACGTGAGGGAGAGGCAAACCTCACGCCCCAACCAACAGAAGAAGACGCCCAGAGCGTCGGGAGTCGACCGGCCATTCCCGACCACCAAAGGCGCGGGCCTTCGGGCAGTGTGCGTCGGGTGGCTCGCCGTCCAATAACAACCAGGCCCGGCTCGACGGCGCGTTGTGTTCCACGCGCGCCTCAAAGAGCTGTCAGCAACGAAGGCGAGGCCCTATAGGGTCAGTGCCTGCTAGGGTTGCGGAAATCGTTCGAAAGAGTCACCGCGGCCCTGGTAAGCAAAGGGCATTAGAAGAAACACGGATGGGTTTTAGTCAGTAAATCTGACGCTCCCTTCCGCTCTGCCCAGAGCGGGAGAAGTCATTTGAATATTTCCCATCCATAACAAAAAAGAAATGGTAGCAAATCTATACTAATATTATAAAGAGGAAAGATTTGTATTTTTGTAATGTAACGAATAAACTCAAAAACTACTGAACCGATTTCAAAAATTCTTTCATCTTTAGAAAGCTACATTCACCCTGAGTAACATAGGCTATATTTTATCCCCATATTCCCACGGGAACAGGAACTACGCGGGTAAAACCGCGGGGCGCTGCTAGTGGTAGTATAAATTAGTATAGATAAATAAATTTACAATAATATGTTGTTTGTCCACAGATAAATCTATGGATGGCGAGAAACATTGGTATTAGGATGATCGATTGTATACTCTCACACAGGTAAGATATTTCACGCAACTATTCTATACAGCGACATCTAGGCCGCCACATATGAACTACTAGGTACTCAGAATAAAGACCTAAATCCTACATCGCGGTAGGGTTGCGAACCATCGGCGCGTCGTGTTCCACGCGCGTCTCGGAGAGCCGTCAGCAAAGAAGACGGGGCCCCATAGAAAGAAAGAAAGAAAGAATAATATTTATTCAGCACATACATGAAACACGCACGGTACATGGTAAAAACAAAAGAAAATGATAGTTATGACAAGAACTAAGTGTGTGTCCCACGGCTGCACTAAATAGGTCCATTTCAGCGATATGTCAGACAGACTGATGCTGTCTGACGCTGGTTTTCTAATGAACCCTTCAAAGGACGAGTGGCGGTTCATTTGAATCCTTATAAAAGAAAATATATATAAACAGGTATTTATCATCGAAATACAGTAAATTATGTAATAGAATAAATAGATATACTTGAAGGTGCAATTATAGTAAATATAAAAAAAAAAGTTATAATATTATAAATTTTCGTATGATGTGCTTGTGTACGTGTATAGAGGTAATAAGTACTATGTTAATATAGTATAGATAGGTAGGTAGGTATATATATACAGTAACAGTAGTTTACTACTAAACAACAAGCTATTCGGCTAACCATAACAATAACAAATCTTCCTCACAAAAACCATAGGGTCAGTGCCTGCTAGGGTTGCGGAATTTGTTCGCAAGAGTCACCGCGGCCCTGGAACGCAAAGGGCACGGGAGGGATCATGGGTGAGTTTTAGTCAGTAAGAGTCTGACACTCCCTCCCGCTCCGCCCAGAGTGGGAGAAGTCATTTGATGATTTTTCATCCAAAAAAAAAAACAGGGTTACGAACCATACTTTATAAAAACGTATCCTACTTTTTTTGGTAAATATACTTTACATTTTTGCATAGAAATAAATTATGGGAAATACTTTATCCCAATCTGTACTGATTCGCAAAGGTAGATTCTTATGGAGAAGAACGGATAAGAAACTCCATAGTTCCTCTTTTCAAATAAATGTTTTATAATATTTGGTATACAAAAAATACTTCATATGTGTGAGGACGATGCACCAAGTATACTAGTTATAGAACAAAGTATTACCAGCAGAGGTAAACTTCTAAATATCTCATGCTCTTGGTACTCACATATTTACAGATATTGAAATAGTAAACAGAAAAAAAAAGTACAAGCCATCAACTCCAAAAGAAGATGCTGTGGAGCCAGCTCGGGTCCTCTCGTAACTTAGTAAAAGCTGCGTTTCTTTTCAGATACGACAAAGGCCGTCGGCTCTCTCCATATGCCACCCCGAAGTTCGACGAGCGGGAGCGTCGGTCCACCCTCACCGTCCTAGCCAAGTTCTTCCTCTTCTGCACGGCCATGATCCTCTTCTGCGTGCTTCTGTACATACCTGTTTATATTAGGGCCAACGATCAGCAGTCCACAGGTGAGGCACGGAAAAATTAGGATGTAGTACTAGAAACTAGTATATTGGACAGGGCACATGGCGTTACTGCCAGGTTTGTGGACTGACTCGAAGAGTTACCGCGGCCCTGGAACGAATAGGGTATTTGAGGGAACACGGGTGGGTTTTAGACAGAGTCTGGCACTCCCTTCCGCTTTGCCCAGAGCGGGAGGAGTCATTTGATGAATACCCATCCGAAAAAGAAATCGCAGCGCTGGAACTGTTGCAGATCCCTTGCAACAGTTCCAGCGCTGCGATTTTTTTTTAAAGTTCTTCATAATGACGAGTGCAATTGACCCCTTAAGAGGTATTGTTTTTATTCTGTTACACATTGTATATATGCTAAGTTCAATAAATAAAAAAAATCCCTGGGCTAACACGACACGATTATTTTACCGGTATTTCGGAGGAAGTATTCGAGAGCAGTGGTAGCAGAGTGGTAACGGCCCCGCCTTACGAATTGTAGGTCGCGGGTTCAACCCCACCGAATGTGTCTCCACGTTGTCGTCGTGGTGGGGCTTGAGCGTCCCAATGATCTTGCGAGCTTTCCCGGTAGAGCCACTCATGCCGGAAGGTCGCAAGTGAGGGATCAGACCAAGAGAGACACACGCTTGCTCGCTGCTCTCTGGTACGCGTCTGATCATCAGACGTGACTGTGAGAGCAGCGAGCAGGTGGAGAGGTGAGGTTGGGAGAGAAGGCCCTGAGAAGGGGTGGAGCGAAAAGGGACCGCACCCTTAAAAGGAACAAAAAATGAAAAAAGACGATTGCAAAATGAGTCCCCAGGTGGGTCCCGACTGCTCAGCGGTCGGGGAATCCCACCCCGCTTCGGCGGGCTGCCCTCCGTACTCTGGGGTGGGCACCAACCGTCTTCCGCTTGCCACTGGCAACAAGAGCCGAGGAGGCTCAGAATCGACGTCATCCGGATCCGCCTCCTTCAAGGAGCTGATGGCGTTCGGTTGTGATGCGGGGAGTTCGCCTGAGCGCCGGGGAGGTGCAGGGTCAGATTCTGGCTCTGGACTTGACCTAGTAACGGTCAGCTCGGCGGGCTCTGGAGACAGAGGAGGGGGGGCCGCTGCGGAGAAGTTCTTCCGCAAGCGACCCAGACGGGAGGATGACAAGGAGTCGTCCTCCGAGGGCGAGTTTGCCTCCGCCCGAAAAATCCCCACCGCAAGGCGGGGCAGGGGCAGTGAGGCAGGGAGGGGGCTGGCTCCCTCTACCCGGGAGGCGGGCCGTCGGGCCGAGAGGTCGGTGGAGGAGGGGCGTCGCCCTGGAGGGAGCGGTCGTGGGGCTCCCTCTACCATTCCGCCTCCTCTCGACTCTGACGACGAAGAGTCCCCGAGAGAGGAACCGCCCGCTGCCGAGGAGCAGAGGGCCCGGTTCGAAGAGGTAGTGGAGGCCGCGATCCGCGCTGTGGCCTTCAAGAGGAAGCAGTCCTCTAAGAGGGAAGCCATCAGCGCGGCCAAGGCCTCCATTTTGGCGGCAGCGGCGGCCAACGTCGTCGGCGGGACAAAAGAGGCCAAAGAGGTGTCTGAGTTGCGGGGAGAGGTCGCCCGCCTCGCGGTTCTTACGGAGCGACTCGTTCGGGAGAATGAGTCGCTCCGGAGGGACCTTGCGGGGATGGCCAGAGCGGCCTCTGTGGAGCCGCGAGGGGGACTGAGTCCGGCAGCGCCGGAGGGGGGCCAAGTGCTGAGCCAGGTGCGGGACCTGGTGCGGCAGGAGCTGGCTCCCTTCCGGAGGCAGTTCTCCGTACTGGAGAACATGGTCCGGCGTCCCCCAACAGTGGCGACTCAGAGGGCCCCGGGCCAGCAGCAGAAGGCGGCTTCGTACGCGGCCGCCGTGGCTGCCGGCCCGGGAACGTCCGGCCAAGCGAAGGCCAAGGCGGGAGCCACGCCAGCGCCTGTGACGCCGGCGCCTGCGACGCCGGCGACGACCAAGTCGGCCCCGGCGAAGAGGGGTAGGAGGAAGGCTGGGGGGGGAGCGGCTAAGGCTGCTGCGCCAGTGGCGCCGCGGCCGCCCCCACCCCCACCCTCGGACCCTCCTGCGGCCGAGGCCGAGTGGCAGGTTGCTGGACAAAAGAAGGCGGCCAAAAACAAGGCCAAAAAGCAGCGGCGGAAGGCCAACGCCATCGCGGCGAGGCTTCGCGCCCCGAAGTCCGCGGCTGTGGTTTTAACACTGCAGCCGGAAGCGGAACAGAGGGGTGTGACGTACCTCGCCCTGATGAAGCGGGCGAAGGAGGCGGTGAACCTCCGGGAGCTGGGCATCACCGGGGGCATCGGGATCAGGAGAACCCTGACCGGTGCCCGGAAGCTCGAGCTCGCCGGAGCGGAGAGCGGCCCGTTCGCGGACGCCCTGGCCGAAAGGCTTAAGGAGGTCCTCCCCGCGGACGAGGTTCGAGTGTCCAGGCCGACTAAGTGCATTGACATGCGCATAGTGGGCCTGGATGACTCCGTGACGGAGGAGGAGGTTGTGGCCGCCGTCGCCAGGACTGGGGGGTGCTCTGCCGAGCTCGTCAAGGCGGGCACCCTCCGGCCTGACAACACGGGCATGCAAACCCTTGTGGTGAGCTGCCCCGTGACGGCGGCCAGAACAGTATCGGAGGGTCGAAGGCTCTTGGTGGGGTGGGTTTCTGCGCGGGTAAAACTGCTGGAACCCAGACCTCTGAGGTGCTACCGCTGCCATGTGGGCAACCACACGGGAGCTATGTGCCCCTCGGAGGTGGACCGCAGTGGACTTTGTTTCCGCTGTGGTCAGCCCGGTCATCGGGCCGGCTCGTGCGAGGCCACGCCGCACTGCAGTGCATGTGCGGCTGTTGGCAAGCCGGCCGAGCACTGGGCTGGGGGAAGGGCCTGCGCGCCATCCGCCCCGACCAAGGGCAAGAGGTCCGCCGCCGCCGCCGCCTCTGCCGCCGCCGCGGCTTCCGTCGCCGCTTCTGCCGCTTCTGCTGTGGGTGCTGCGACTCCCGGTACTCGGGAGGGGGCTGAAATGGAGTGCCAGTAATGGTCCCATTTCGGCCTCCTCCAGAGACAAGTCGGCCGCTGTGCTATTGCGCAGTGGCTGATGCCTGTGGACGGTGAGCGTGGGTGGCTCGCCGTCCGATACCAGGCTGAGTCGACGACGCGTTGTGCTTCACGCGCGCCTCAAGGAGCCGTCAGCACCAGAGACGGGGCCCCATAGGGTCGGTGCCTGCTAGGGTTGCGGAATTTGTTCGAAAGAGTTACCGCGGCCCTGGAACGCAAAGGGCACATGGAGGAGCACGGGTGGGTTTTAGTCAGTAAAAGTCTGACACTCCCTACCGCTCCACCCAGGGCGGGAGGGGTCATTTGATGATTTCCCATCCAAAAAAAAAAAAAAAAAAGCGGGTTCAAACTCAGCCAGGCGCGCATTACTTTGAGTAATTAATTTCATCACCATTGCTCTCAAAACGGTGAAGGAAAACATCGTGAGGAAGTCGGCATGTCCTAGAACCAAAAAATCGACGACATGTGACATTCATCAGCCCGCATTGGGCCCGCGTGCTGGATTACGGCCCATTCCCTCTCCTAGAGAGGAGGCCTGTGTCCCAGCAGATGGAACAAAATAAAAAAGCTGATTATGTATGTTCATTATGTATTATTCTCTTGTATCTTACTTGCGTTTTGAAGTTAAGTTAAAAATATTCTACCTATTACGATCTCTGGTTTTTGAACATCGTCGCAGTTGGACTGTCAATCAAGAAGAACTATGCTACTTGTGTTTATCCACTTTACCCGGTCATTTCCAGGTATAGTCGCGGGCTGGTCGGTTCATACGAATCGCGACACAAAAATATACGTACAACCTAAAAACGTTACGGCAATACACGCCCCTAGAAATATATGCCATAGAACTAGCAAAGATAAGCTTTTTCTAGTAATTGTAGTCTTTTCAACCACATTAAACTTTGAGCGCCGTGTAGCTATAAGAGAAACTTGGGGTAACTTCAACAGTTACCACGAAAGGTCCAAGTTATATCGCGAAGTTAAACAGAGATATACTAACTATAACTATACGTATGACCTATATACCGAACCAGATGTCAATAATGTTTCTAGTGATAGGGTTAAAAGAGACATATCCATTAACCGGCTATGGCCCGAATTGGCTAAAGCACTGCAGAACAACCTGGTGAAATTTAAGACTGATGATGTACCTGAAAAAAGGTTTGAAGATGAAGTGATGCTGCCAGAATTTGACATGAACGAAGAGCTGGGAGACAATACTGAGGAACCAAGCTACGATTATTATGACACTAATGTCATGAAAATACCCCCAAAAGGGTACGAAGAAAATCCAGATTTAGAAAAGGTATTATCAATGTTGAAAGGTAATAAAAACTTTCGGAAAATGAAGGAGAAAATAACCGTAGCTGACAACACTGATCCGGAATATAAAGTCGTGTTCCTCTTGGGGTTGCCAACGAACGATAACGATTCTAACATTCAGAGCAAAATCGAGGAGGAATCGGAAAAGTATGGCGATATCATTCAGGAGGGGTTTATTGATTCGTACTATAATCTGACGCTGAAATCTATTATGATGCTGAAGTGGATCACCAATAACTGCAACAATAGTGGTAAGTTAAATAGTACATTTTGATGCTAGTACAAGTGGGCTTACTTTTCACTGCAGCAAAACATCGTAAGCGACAATTTGCACTTTTCACAGGAAAGGTTTTTTCTTTCATTTATAACTTTCGGTACTCAGAACTCAGCATATGGTCCAACAATAAATGATAACTCTTGAAATAACTTCATGAACTTAAACAAAGTCTAGGTCTCGCACGACCGCACGGTTGATACGAGGGTAGTTAAGCTCGTTTCGCTTCGCTGTGCGCCGGCGCGCGGCGAGTAACCATAAAGTCAGTTTCAAAGTAAACATCTTTTATAAACGAAATATATATTTTTTTGTATTAGAGACATTAAAATGAATGAAAATTACGTGTTTAATAAAACTTTTATGTTTAATTTGTCAAAGTTGTCCACTGAATAAAAAATAATCCTGTATAACGACGATTTGTGGGCACACGAACAAATTATTGTTCGACCCATATGCCTAGTTTTGGCCAATAAAAAAGTTAAATAAGTAAATAAAAACTTTTTAACTTGGTAAGAAAAATCTTCCTTAAAAAGTGCAAATTATCGGTTATGTTGTGTTTTTGCAAAGGAGTTGTGCATTACTATTAATTAACGATAGGCAGACGCTCCTTGTAAAATACTGATACTCTTAAACCCGGTTAGACTGCAAACCAGACCCATATATAGCTGGTAAACAGCAAGGTTAGACAAAAAAGTATAAGCCCACACACATATCATAAACAATAGAAATCTGATTAGTCCGTCACATGTATTTTTCATTCGTCATTGGACATGTATTTTTTCTCATAAACTAAAAATGAAGACAATACAGTGCGTTGAAATCTCGTGTGACGTAGTGACGTCACACGCTCCCACTCCTGATCTTTGATGTTTTTTATCTTCGTCAGTTAATATAGATTTTATAAAGGAAAAAATACGTGTCCATGTGTGAACATCCCTATTCATTTTTTTCAGTCCGCTACTTTTTAAAAACAGACGATGATATATATATAAACTTGCCAAATCTCATTCACAATTTGAAGAACAGATCTCGTGTATTCGACACGAAGATGAAGGGTCGAAATGCCAAGGAGTATATGTTGATTGGAAACCTTGTTTGTGAAGGGAAACCTGTGCTGTACTCTAGAAGTAAATGGTAAGTTTTATTTATAATTCTTGCCTTTTATTATTGTTGATAGCTGTACGGAACCGCAAATTATTTTGGTCCTTCGAGCCGGATAGTTGTGGGAGCTCGTGGCTAAATAATCATAGCCACACGGGCACTGCTTGCCAAGTCGGTCTGTGGATGGGTGACCATCTTAACATACCGAGACTCCTCCGTGCCTTGGAAAGCAAGTTAAGCCGTTGGTCCCGGCTGCCATTTGTAGATCTTTGGCAGTCAGTCATTGGACGGGTTGTATAAGCCAGAAAATCTGACAGCAGTCTTGCCAAGAAGTACCGTGGTACTCAGTTAATGCGTTGTAGAGGTCTAGTAGGCAGCCGCTCCACATAAAATACTGGTATTCAGCTGAATCCAGATTGACTGGAAGCCGACCCCAATATAGTTGGAAAAAGGCTAGGCAAATCATGATTTATATAAACTCGGCGTCACAAAAATCGCACCTCTCCGAAAATAAGTTTCAAGCATGTTCCGCCATTTAAAGTCAAAGTCAAAGTCAAAACGTTTATTGCGAACTAACAATACATTAAATCCAATCAATACTGGTATCAATTGAAAGTATGTTTAACGACCTTTAAATTAACAACAATTAGAATTTCTAAACACAACAGATCTCATTAGCATGTAACGTTAAAAAAATGTTGTCAAAATACGCATTACAACGGCCACTAATTGCACCTTCCTACAAGGGTATAAAACGGACAACCCGGGTTAAATGTGGGTCCCCATCCTCCCCATCACCCTGACCCAAGAGAGTAGCAGGGAAACCAGCACTCTTAGGAAAAATAAACCCAGAACGCGTTCCGTATTCCGACCTCGCCGACGAGGTCCATCGCGACGCCCCCGTCAAAACCCTCCCCGACTTTTGCCTAACGGGCCAGCCCGCGCTGCTGAGCCATTAGCGTTAAATCCCTTAAATAATATCAATCTGACCCAGCCTGTCCCTTGCTGCCCCCCCTCAATGACCCCGCTAAGCCGAGGCCCGTGTCCCACAGGGGATGCCCTTAGCGAGCGGCCATTTAGTTTTTAAGTAGTTTTAAGCCCTGGCTGGGGGCCTAAAATTCATTTGAGGCCACCACAGGATTGTCCGGTTAAGCAGTAACCAGCCTTAGTGTGCTGAACTGCGAGTGGTCCATTCCATTCCAAAAAAAAAAAAAAAGTGGGTAATACGCTATCCAACTTTTGAAGTTAACACACGTGAACAGCTCCAACAAGAAAAATAAACCAGAAGCTGGATTCCACTGCAGATGAAGCCGTTCAAGTCATTGCACTACTGCAATCAGGGATGCGGCAATGTGATGTTGCTCGGCAACTGAACTTGTGTCGTTTTTCCGTTCGACGACTGTTCCAACGCTTCCAAGACACTGGTGGCTATATCCGAAGACCACGGTGCACATCCGATAGAGACGATCGCTTTATTGTTTCGACGTCTTCACGTAATCGGTTCTCCAATGCTGTTGAGCTGCAACAACAACTGCGATCAGCTCGCAGAACTTCTGTAAGCATCTCCAGGGTTAGAAGAAGAATGCGAGAGAAGAAAATTGCAGCTCACAGGGCTGCTACAGGGCCAAAATTGACTGCACAGCATAGGAGACCGGTTACAATTTGCCCATAACCATGTGGATTGGACAACAGAGCAATGAAGGGCTGTGCTCTTCTCGGATAAGACGAGGGTATGTCTTTTCTGCAACGACAGGCGTAGAAGAGTGTACAGGAGGCATGGGGAACGATTCGCACAAGCCTGTATTCAGGAAACAGTGGAATATGGGGGTCGCTCGTGCATGTTGAGCTAAATGGTGCCGATACACGCGTCATGTTCGTGAACGGGCGCCGTCGGTTGAGACTGGTCACCTCTTAACTGCCACTGACTTGTTTTAACATTTATATGTTCAATTGTTTATGGTTTCCTTTTTTTTTTCTTTGCATTGTCCTCACATATAGAAGCACCAAAGGATGTATTAAACGTAATGTAATACAGAACATGTCATGATTTAAAAGAGTGTCCGTGGAGTTTCTTGCACGTTCTTCTCCATAGAGATCTACGCTTTGGAACGTGCAGATAGCTTCACCTCTTTCGACTTGACAATTCAAAAGTGCCTGTAAAGGGTTTAATTGAAATAAATGCTTTGAGTTTGAGTTTGTTCTTGGGCGGCATGTCAATCGACGGCAAAACGAACCTTGTGTGTGTTTCTCGTACTGTAAGTGCGCGCGAGCAAGGGTCGCTGACTGTTCCTCGATACATAACAGAGATCTTAGCGGAGCAGGTTGTCCCTTATGCGGGTTTTGTTGGCAGTGTACACTGTCACACCGCATTAAAAATTAAAAATCCGATACACTATAAGTAATAACATTTTTGACACAGCAAACTTCTGAGTTTTTGTTTAAATAAGTTAATATGAAGATTTTTTAGCTCTTTTGGCAATTTATTAAATACAACTGTTGCCATGTGAAAGACACTTTTATACATCAAGGCAGTATTCGCTCTTGGAAAGCACAGACGACTTTCCTTCCTTTGGGTCTGATTAAAAGCTACAAAATTAAATGCTAAAGTAAATAAATGAGGATTTTGTTTAACGAAAGTCGCCACTTCAAATATGTATAGTGGTAATGGATGGACCGATTTCGCTAATTCTTTTTTGCTGTGTTTGTTATTGTCTGGAGAGGCTTATGAAAGAAATTTTTGAAAAAAGGATACAAGTTATCTATAAAAACGTCAATAAAACTCACGTTTGGTGTATGGGGGCTCCATTAAATATTAGTTTTATTTTAATGTAATACATAAAGATTGAATAAAGAAATAACCTAAATAATAATAAAAATGTGCTGAAACAAAAAAAGTATTATGTTCATACCTTTACACACGAGTTTTCTTTTCCCAACTATTAATACATTTAAAAAACGCAATTATCACAAAACGAGGTTACAAGGACATTAACTTATCACTATTGCAGTGGACCCTTCAGTTAATATAAAGCTTATAAAAAGAGGTAAAATAAGCATTGGACCTTATCTATGCTAATATTATAAAGAGGAAAGATTTGTATTTTTGTATGTAACAAATAAACTCAAAAACTACGGGACCGATTTCAAAAATTCTTTCACCATTAGAAAGCTACATTCACCCTGAATAACATAGGCTATATTTAATCTACATGGTTCTCATATGATTTGACCAGTACGGATTGTATCGACTAAAAGAGACTTTGATCTCTGAGTTTGTTTCTGTGTTTCTTCTCAGGGTAGTCGGCTAGGAAACACCGGCTTTATCTATAGTACGATTATTAATTCTTCTTATAACTTAGCAAACTGCAACTGTCACTGATACAAAAAAGGGTGACCCGTTACAATAGTGATGTTCAGCAATCAATAGACTTAGACATTAGAGATATTATAATGAAAGTCACTTTTATACTATTAAAACTATATTTGAGTAATATCAAATGGACAAATACAATAATATCAACTCGAAGAAATAACGAGCACAACTTTATATAATCGACACAACTTTTACGTAACTCTACTATAGAACGTCTTATCAGGTCGACTGCCGTCTCCCAACTGACCGAGCGACTCCCGTGTGGCCTTAGTCTCCATTTTTTCCCCACCATGCTATGATTTTAAATGGCATGGCAGTTGGCTGTGTTGCCAGTTGAAATAAATAAAGTCCCAGAATACGGAATCATGACATTCGGCCATCCGAAACCGTGCTACTCCCGGAGCACAACTCCCACTTGAACTCGCTCAATCAGTTCTTATTTCAAATTACAAAATAATAATATTAATATAACAAAGTACTAAATCATGACATTCGGAATACTTCTGTAGGTAAGTACTTAACTATCACATTTACTAAATGAACCTTACAAAATTATTATTTTTAAATATAATTACACTTAAGAAATACTTAGGTACTAATTTCCTCATCTGAACTAGTATTAACATTTTCATCAAGCTCGAGAGCCTTAAGGTGGATCCAGGGTCTAAGTCTATCTGTAGATACAACACTTTCATAATGATTATTCCTTTTTCTATCAAAACCAGGTACATCACTTATTCTATATCTATCGTTACCCAATACTTCTACAACTTTATAAGGGCCAATAAACTTTGACAGAAGCTTTGTACTCTTGCCTTCATTATTATAATTGGTCCGAGTTAGTTTAACTAGATCTCCAACTTTATACGCAGGAGCGGAAGTACGACCAATGTCATATTTACGTTTTTGTTCATCTTGGCTTTTCTTAATAGATTCGCTAATATTCTGGCGTAATGCTGACAAATCTTTGTTTCGCGACTGTTGTGGAAAATCAAACTTATTTGACAAACTATCGCGCATTTTCAATCCAAACAAAGCTTCTGTAGCAGTTTTTTGAGTGGTCGCATTAACAGTATTGTTAATGCCCCACTGAACTTTACGTAGACACTTGTCCCAG
Source organism: Hecatera dysodea (assembly GCA_905332915.2). Taxonomy (NCBI): domain Eukaryota; kingdom Metazoa; phylum Arthropoda; class Insecta; order Lepidoptera; family Noctuidae; genus Hecatera; species Hecatera dysodea. Next base: position 11,321,946 of record HG995314.1, on the reverse strand, counting down.
TCACGCTCATTTTTATTAAAATTTTGAGCAGATAATGAATTTAAAATAGTTTGATTAAACCTTTCGGCTTGTCCATTGGATCTGGGACACGCAACTGCATTAAGTACATGTTTTATACCAAGGCCATCGCAAAAGGTTTCGAAAGCTGTTGATGTGAATGAAGTGCCACGATCAGAAATGATTCTAGCTGGTGTACCAAAGTCCGTGAAAATATTTTCCAAGATTTTAATGGTGCTCTTTGTTTTCGTATCTTTCACTGCTCTGACGAATACGTATTTAGTGAACCCATCCACAATCGTAAGTATGTAAGAGTTGCCGTTTCTGCTTCTTATGAAAGGACCTAAATGGTCAATATGTATCGTGTGAAACGGTATACTAATTTTTTCTATTGGAAAAAGCAGACCCTGCTTAGCCGCATTATCCTTGCTATAAGCGCACTCTATGCAGGAACCTACATATTTCTTAACAAATCGTCGTAATTTTGCGAACCAGAACTGATCCTTTATTCTCTCTAACGTTTTTGCGTAGCCTAAATGCCCGATGTCATCGTGATTAGCTTTGCAAACCTGCCAGCGAGCGCTTCGTGGTACTACAAGACACAAACGGTCATTAACTTTGCGATAGAGTGCATTGTTTTTGACAGTATATTTTTGTTTTAGATCTTCGAACTCAGGATCAGCTTCAGGTTTAAGAACTCTCACAATTCGAGACGTTTCGGGATCACCCATTTGTAGAGTTAAGAGCCAGTTACCCGATTCAATATTAAGGACATTAACAGAACTAACATCTCCTTCCACGTTTAGGCAAGTGTTTCTGCTTAAGGCGTCTACATGCGCCATATTAACACCCGGGCGGTATTCAATTTCAAAGTTAAATTCGCTTATTTGCAACCACCACCTAGCTATCCGTGGGACGAGATCTCTCTTTGTTAGTGTTGTCCTAAGCGCCGCACAGTCAGTAAATACTGTTACGAGCTTCGGGTTCGTTACAATAAAATCAGCCGATTAAATTAAACCAAAAATGACACTTTAATTTACACCACACTAATTACACAATAAACGCACTAATCACAAAACACAATCGCACTATTAATCACTTGAGTTCGCAGTCGAAGATCGCTCTCGAAGTTATCACTTGTATCGCAATTCCAATACTGACTCGGTCGGCTCATGTGCCGGCCTTATATAGGGCGCCGAGTAGAACTCCAGAAAGTTCGCGTACATATCGGTCGCGACCGACTAAGGTCCGAGAATTCTAGCATAGAAAAATCGCGAAGGTCCTTGACTTCAATAGTTCTGCTACTCGATACTAGATGGCGCTAGTAGTACCGAATGCAACCATCTTCGTTGTTTAATTCTGGCGCGCAACACTGCCCCCTCCTAAGACATGCTCGTCCCGAGCATTATCAGCGCCATAATAACGCGCCAGACGATCAACATGAACAATCTTAGGAGCGCTTCTTGTACTTTTCTGTATACGGTAGGTTACGTCATTGATCTTTGTCACAATCTGGTACGGTCCGTCCCACTTAGCTTGAAGCTTAGGAGATTTCCCTTTGCTGCGAACTGGATTGTGCAACCACACTAGTGAACCTTCCTCGAACCCTTTATTGTTCATTTTGCGGTCATAGCGGGTTTTCATCTTTTCAGACATTTGCTGGCCCGATTGTCTGACGTGCTCATGAATGTCGTTCATTTTGTTCCGCAAGTCATTCGCATAATCGGTTATACTGCGTGGGGCATCAGGTGGTATTCCGGTGATCAGGTCTGCAGGTAGCCGCAATTCTCTTCCAAAGTTTGCGAAAGCTGGTGTCACTGACGTGCTTTCATGAACAGCACTTCGGTATGACAGCAAAAACGGTTGTATGTGCTTGTCCCAATCTCGTTGCCGGTTTTCCACAACTTTGGCCAGATATCTCTCCAATGTCTGATTAAATCGTTCTACCATCCCATCCGATTGTGGGTGGTAAGAAGTTGTCCTCGTTTTATGAGTACCCATAACTCGGCAAGTTTCCTGGAATATTTGAGACTCAAAATTCCTTCCTTGATCGCTGTGAATCTCCAAGGGTACTCCAAAACGACAGAAGACTTCATGAACTAGTTTATCCGCAACTGTTGAAGCTTCTTGGTTTGGAATGGCGAAGACTTCTGGCCACTTAGTGAAATAATCCATAACCACCATGAAATACTTGTTACCACTTTCACTTTCCGGAAACGGTCCCGCAACGTCTAGCGCTATCCTTTCCCATGGTGCACCAACATTGTACAATTTCAATGCACCTCTGCTACGAGTCTGAGGTCCTTTTACAGCCGCACAACTTGTACACTTGCGACACCAGTCCTCGACATCGTCACGACAGTGGACCCAGTAAAACCGTTCCCGTATCTTCAGTAGAGTTCGTTTAACTCCCATATGGCCTCCTGAACAACCATTATGGTACAGCTGTAGAACATCCGGTACTTTAGCTTTAGGGACAACCATTTGCAAATGACAGTTGTCTCCCCGAGCATTTTCCCATTTACGGCACAGGACTCCATCCTGAATCACTAAGCTGTCCCATTGGGCCCAATAGCTTTTTGTGATTGAACTCATCGCTGAGACATCACTCCACGTGGGCTTCGGAGCACTGGCCTTCATCCACTCCAGGATCGGCTTGATGTCCAGATCATCCTGCTGTGCACGTTCCAAGTTTTCCTTCCACTCGTTACTAAGATCTGTCTTGATCATCCTCACAGGTACGACTTCTTTACCCTCTTGCCGAGTACAATGCTTGCAGTCTTCAGGGCAAGGTCTTCTTGATAATGCATCTGCATTGCCATGAGTTTTCCCGCTGCGATGTTCAATCACAAAGTCGTATTCCTGAAGTAATTCAATCCATCTCGCAACTTGTCCTTCTGGATTTTTGAATTGTAATAGCCATTTCAGTGCAGCATGGTCAGTCCGTAAGTGGAATTTCCGCCCCAGCAGATATTTGCTAAAATGCTGCAATGACTTGACCACAGCAAGTAATTCCCGTCGCGTGACACAATAATTCCTTTCTGGCTTCGACAGAGATTTACTGAAGTACGCTATCACAACCTCTTGATCGCCATTCCGTTGAGATAACACACCGCCAAGTCCTATGTCGCTTGCATCTGTGTCAACTATAAATTCCTTGCCGGTATCAGGATACCCCAAAACGGGTGTTTTACACAGACGTTCCTTGAGCTCCTGGAATGCAATGTCGCAACTCTCATCCCAACAGAAATGTCGCTTCTCTTCGGTTAACTTGTGCAGGGGTTTGGCTATGTCTGCAAAGTTCTTGACGAATCGCCGATAATAGGAGCACAAACCCAAAAATGCTCTGACCTGCGTCTTGTCTTTTGGAATTGGCCAGTCCTTGACTGCGGCGATTTTCTCTGGATCCGTGCGGATACCTTCTTCCGACACTACATATCCCAAAAAGCTAACTTGCCGTTTGAAGAATGAACACTTCTTCGGACTTAACTTGAGGTTTGCACTCTGGATCTTCATGAGCACGCGTTCCAGGTTTTGCAGATGTTCATCAAACGTACGGCCTACGATGATGATGTCATCCAAGTAGACCAGACAAGCATCGCCAATTAACCCGGTTAGTACTAGTTCCATCAACCTTTCAAACGTTGCCGGAGCGTTGCACAAACCAAACGGCATGACTTTAAATTGCCACAGACCCTTTCCTGTTGAGAACGCAGTTTTCTCCTTGTCCTTAGGATCAATTTGGACCTGCCAGTAGCCACTTTTAAGGTCCAACGTGCTAAACCACTTTACTCCAGTAAGCATGTCCAGCGTGTCATCAATTCTTGGCAACGGATAGCTGTCCTTCTTTGTAACGTCGTTCAGACGACGGTAGTCAACACAAAACCGCATGCTGCCGTCCTTCTTTCTTACCAGTACAACAGGCGAACACCATGGACTTGATGAAGGTTCTATGACACCATCCTTCACCATTCCCTCAATCATGGTTTCCACTTCCTTTTCACGTGCTACTGGCAATCTCCTTGGCCGCTGACGGATAGGCAACTCATCTCCTGTGTTTATTTTGTGTTGAACTAAATCAGTCTTCCCGATGTCAGCATCGTTTGAAGAGAAAACATTGGCGTACTTCAGTAACATTCTCTTCGCCTTGATTATTTCATTTTGAGACAGAACGCTGCGACAGTCATCTAAAAGTGTGGTCACTTTCGTTTGGGCGTCCTTGCTGAGGTTCCCAGTCGATAGATGTTGGCACCGACGCAACCAATCCACTTCCTCGCAAGTACCAATCAGCGTGCCTTTTTCTATCATCTGTTCCTTATCACAAACGTTCAGCACACGTACCCCCGAAATGTCAGTGGCTCTAACCAAAGTTCGGGCCACTTTCCAAGGAAGGTCATTGTCTACCCCTTCTACAAGCACACAAAGATGAGTCTGCCCAGAATTCCGAGGAAGACTAACCGGCACAATCGTTTCGGATCTCGGCGGAAGAACAATCTTCTTTAGGCTGTACACATTTCCTGGTAATGCCCCTTCCATGAAAAGTTCCTCTGTTCCACATTTCAAAACACCTTGCTTAACGTCGATCTCACAATAGTTCTTCCTCATAAAGTCTAGGCCCAAAATGCAGTCGTCCATGATATCAGCCACGATGACATTATGAAGATAGATCCTGTTTCCTAGCTTCAATTCCATCTCTTTCTCTCCGCGGACGGGTATGCGCTGACCGGTGGCCGTCACCAAATTTATGCGGTCTCGGTTGTATGCGGAGTCCCCAAGGAACCGACTTACTAGTTGGGAACTGACAACCGTGCGAGAGGCTCCAGTGTCTATTGTCAGCTTACATGGCGTTCCGTTTACCTCGCCCTTGATGATTAGGCTGTTCCCATCATGGGTTTGTGAGATCGAAATCCTTGGGGCTCTTTGAACATCAGCCAGCACCCGCCCCGCAGTCCTGGCTTTTACTCGTTTCCCTGCAGTTGCTGGGCGGTGCTGTTAACCGCACTACCCTCTGGAGATCGACTATCTTCTCTATCTACAGTTCGCTTAGGGCAACTGGACCGTAGGTGGCCCCTTTCCCCACAGCCGTAGCATCTAGGGCTGTATCCTTTAGACCGGTCGCGAACAGTAGCCGCTGCAACCTCCCTGACGCGATGAGAATGATGATCCTGCCGCACAGCTTCCACTTCCAGAGCATGAGCCAAGGCGTCCTTGAGCGTCCCGTGATGACCGAGCCTCACAGCAGCTCTGACCTCAAGGTCGCGGATGCCGTCAATGAATGCCTGCACCAGGTTCCCTTGAATGAGCGCAGGTACAGACTGGTATGCTTTTCGGACCAGCTTCTCCACCTCAAGGGCCCACTGCTGCAGGTTTTCACCGCTGCGTTGCACGCGATCCTTTAGCTGCGCACGAAACACGTGTTCTAGATGAGCGTCGCCATACCTAGATTCCAACGCCTCAAGGAGCTGCTCGTAAGTCACTTCCTTGCCGAGAGCTTCCAGAACAGTTAAGGCCTGGTCCCGCAGACCTAGTGTGAGGGCAGTCATGGCCTGATTTTTATTCCACCCGTTCGCCTGCATAACGGCCTCAAATTGTATTTTGTAGGCCGACCAGGAAGATGTTCCATCGAACGGCGGCACTTTGAATCCCCGTGGCGAAGGAGTAGTTGCTACGGAGGTTGCAATTCCATCTCCTATTTTAAGGTTGTCCAGCGTTTTCCTCACGTCAACTATCACGTTGTCAACTCGATGATTAATTTGGTCGATTCGTGATTCAGCTTCCGTCAGGCGGTTCTCGTGCTGAACCACCTTATCTTTAACCATCTTAATTTCTTTGCCGAAAGTGGCATGCAGATCCTTCATGAGGAACATCTGCTCTTCCTGGCGGCGCGCCTGCTCCTCCTTGTCACGTTGGAGCTGTTCTTCCAACCGACGGGCCTGTTCCTCCTGGCGGCGGGCCTGTTCTTCCTGGCGGCGAGCCTGTTCTTCCTTATCACGCTGCAGCTGCTCTTCTAAACGACGGGCCTGTTCCTCTTGTCGGCGGGCCTGTTCCTCTTGTCGGCGGGCCTGTTCCTCCTGGCGGCGGGCCTGCTCCTGCAGCATCAGCATCAGAGCAGCAAAGTCTGGTGCTGATGATGATGCTGGAGCGGCGGTGGACGGGCCGGCCTCTAAGGTAGCCTGCGGCGTTGCACTTCCAAAACGCCTCTGGTCCGTCTCTTGCTGGCGTTGACTACGGGTACGGATACCCTCCGTGTCGTCCTTTGGTAGAATCGGCATCTTTTAAATCCACTCTTCTGACACCAATTGTTACGAGCTTCGGGTTCGTTACAATAAAATCAGCCGATTAAATTAAACCAAAAATGACACTTTAATTTACACCACACTAATTACACAATAAACGCACTAATCACAAAACACAATCGCACTATTAATCACTTGAGTTCGCAGTCGAAGATCGCTCTCGAAGTTATCACTTGTATCGCAATTCCAATACTGACTCGGACACTGGAGAATTTCGCGGCGCCCCCGCAAGGGGGCGCGGCGGCGGGCGTAGGCTAGGCCTTTGATCCCGCGGCGTCGGGGTGTTCGCGCCCGTTACTACGGGCGCGGCGTCGGGTTGCCATATAGGCGCGGCTTTTGACGCGCGCGGCAGTTGTGCCGCAGCGTGCCTAGAAGTGTAGCTGTTCTGGGTGTGTCAGCAGGAGCGCCCGGCACTGCCTCGCAGTGCCGTGTTTCACGGCCCTACGGCGGTCAGTCCCCGCCAGGTGAGACCCCCGGTTACCCGAGGGAGGCCCAGCGAGAGACGACCAGCGACGTAGGGTCCGACTTTGGTGGCGCCCTCTGCTGAGAAGGTTGACCCCCGCTCGTTTCGTTTCCAGATCGAGCCGGTCACGCTCCGAGCTAAGGGGCCGATGGGTGAGTTGGGCCGGCATTGTATTGTGAAACACCGAATACCCTGTAAGCGAACGAGACGCGCGTCCGCGCCGCACGCTCGTCGCGTGAGTTGGTCTGTTGTGGAGTCATGAATGTGTGGGGTTCGCTGCGCTCCATGCCTATATTAACTTAGCACACAGAGCGCTGCGAGTGCGTGTCATGCATGTAGAGTCTTTTTGTTTGAGTGAGTCGCGTGTCGGTGTCTGCAACTCACTCGGCGTCAAGTCCGGTGGGTGGGCGCGTCAACGTCGGGAATCAGGTCGCGTGGGAGGCGCCTCGCATCCGGTGGCCGCGCGTGCCAGGGCGCTATGTGCTTGACGTGGGGCCAAGCAGAAGCGTCGGCACGCGCGAACATAGTGGACGCTAGGCGGGCGCAGAAGTCATCCAGGCTCTCGACTTTTAGGTCGCGCTGGATAACGCTGTTCCTCACGAAGCGAGGGGCAGCAACTATTTTCCGCAGCGCAAGGTTCTGCTGCGCGCGGAGCTTCTTCCTGTTGGTCTCGCTCGTGAGGGCGAGCCAAGCTGGGGCGGCATACGTGAGCAGCGGGCGGATATACGTTTTGTAAACGCCCAGCTTGGCTCGCAGCGGGATGCGGGACGAGAGCACTGGATGGAGTAGTGCGCGGGCCACTCTACCCTTAGCGGCGACCTGCTTGACGTGACGGCCCATGGTGAGTCGACGATCGATGGTCACCCCGAGGTACTTGACCTGGGATGACCATCCAATGTCGACTCCGTTCAGCTTGAGGGGTGGTGGGAGGTGCGCGTACCCGGCGAGCAGCGCCTGCGTCTTGCCCACGTTCACCGACAACCTCCATTTCGACAGCCATTCGGGAAGCAAATCCAGCACGCGCTGCATCTTGACGGCCGCGTGCCTCGCGTTCAGCGAGGTAGCGATATACGCGGCGTCGTCAGCATACAGCGCGAGGGTGCATTCCTGCGTCGTGGGGATGTCGTCGGTGTAACACGAGTAGCAGACTGGTGACAGGCAGCTGCCTTGTGGCACGCCTGCCGCTACAGGTCGGGCGCCGGACACGGCTCCTTCGACCACCACCTTGCATGTCCTGTCTTGGAGGAAGGAGGAGACCACCTTAACAACGCGACGGGGCGCGGTGGTATGGCACATCTTGAAGAGAAGGCCTTCGTGCCAAACTCTGTCGAACGCCTTTTCCATATCGAGGAGTACTGCAACTGCGTGCTCCTTCTTGTTCAGCGACGCTGTCAGCAGGTGCAGTACCCTCGACAGTTGGAGCGTCGTACTGTGTTCCGAGCGGAACCCAAACTGCTCCGGGCGCGGCGTCAAGTGAGGTGTTAGGTGTCGCAGCAGGAGTTGCTCAAACACCTTAGAGATGGTGGGCAGCAGCGTGATGGGCCGATAGCTTTCCGGCTTCAGAACATTCTTGTTCGGCTTGGGCAGCATTATAACGCGCCCTTCCTTCCAGCAGCGCGGGAAGGCCCCCGTGCGCAGTATCCCCGTGTACAGGCGCGCCAGCGCCGCTACCATACGGAACGGCAGGTGGCGCAGCACTGTGTTGGTGATACCGTCCGCCCCGGGGGCCTTTTTCGGCTTTGTCCGGAGGATGGCGCGTCTCACCGCCCCAGGCGAAAAGAAAATGGGGTCTTCATCGGAAGCTATCGGCGTCGCAAAGTAGTCCCTAAGGTGCCTCTCGACTGCTGCGACATGGTCGTGTTCGGCAGTCGGGTTCGGCTGGAATTGACGCTCCAGGTGTTCGACAAAGATCTCTGCGCGGTCTGGCGCAGAGTACCTCGGCGTCCCGTCGCTATGCAGGAGCGGACGCACCGGAGCTGGGGTATTCGTCACTAGCCGGCACAATTTGTGTAGGGCCGGCCAGTCGCCCTCTGTGGCATCAATGTAGGACTCCCAGCTCTCGGTGTTGTGCTCCTGGAGCTTGGCCCTTGTCCTTTCCGCAAGACGGTTGAGCGCTGTCTTCATGACTGGGCATTTTGTGATGAGCCACTGTTTGCGAAGGCGCCTTGTTTGGGCGACCATGTCACGGATGTGGCGGGGCAGGGGCCTGCGTAGCAGCCCCTGCGAAGGCTGGAGGATGCGGGTCGCCTTTTCATAGGCGCGCTGGATGCAAACAGTGACCTCATTTGCCATCTCGTCCACGTCTGCGGCGGTGGTAATGGGCCAAGTTGGTATGGTGGTCTCCAGCGCTTCCTGGAAGGAGCTCCAGTCCGTCTTTCGACGTGGCGCTGGGGGCGAGAGTCGGGTTGGCATCCCTGACAGGACGACGAGAACTGGCTGGTGGTCGGACAGCATCTCGTCGTCCAGTACCTGCTGGGCGATCTGGCAATTAAGGCCCCTGTGGACCGTGATGTCCAGCACGTCCGGCAGGTAGTTTGCTGCGTCCGGGTAGTGTGTCGGGGTGTCCGGACCGGACACCACGTACCCGTGGGCCTCTGCGTCTGCGAAGAGTCGTCTGCCCCCAGGGTTGGATATCCTTGAGTTCCACGCTGGGTGCTTGCAATTCAGGTCGCCGGCAAGGACTGTTGCGTGCGGCGCCTTCAGCATTAGGGCCCTCAGCTCCCTCACGTCAAAGGGAGCTGAGGGCGGGATATAAGCCGCGTGGATGTTTAGGTCCTCGCCGGCGACATGTACTTGCACACCCAGCGCGTAAAAGGTGCTGAGTTGTGGCGGGGGTAGTGGCTGGTGGACGACCCTTCGCTTCACTAGTATCGCCAGACCGCGATATTGGATGCCTAGGTCCGACTTCTCGTCCTGCCTGTAGCATACATATCCTGGGAAACGTACTTTGTCGGCTGGTCCCAGGAATGTTTCACTAATGAGCGCCACGTCGATGCGTTGTTCTCTTAGGAGGAGGCGGAGTGGGGCGACCTTGTTCCGTAGGCCGCGGGCATTCCAGTGAATGATCCTTAACGGCTCAGCCATGGTAGAGCGTGAGTAAAGAGGCCAAGCCGTCAAGGATCACCAGTTCCGCGTCCTTACCCTCCCTGATGGCCTTGATGAGGTCCATCAGTAGTTTTATGGCGCAGGCGGTGAACTCCTTCTTGCGCTCGCGCTCCTCTTCATTGGGGGCGCGAGGCGTTTGTGTATGTGTGCGCTGCCGCTGCTGATGCGGCGCAGCACTGGGTTGTTGGGCGGTCATTTGTGGAGCACTCTCTGCCGCTGTGGCGGTGCTCCTTTCTTCTGTTCGCTGCGCGGTCCTCACTATTTTCTTAGTGGTTTTCGCATCAGCAGCGACAGCGGGAGTTGTGATGTTGGTCGCCTGCGCCTGGGTAGGAGCAAGGTCGGCTTCCTGTTTTTCATTTGCTTGGGGGGGTGTGGGCTTCTTCCCCTTTTTCTTCCCCCCCCTCTTCCTCTTCCTCCGCCTCCCGGAGGTGGCAGCGTCTCGGTCGGTGGGCCCGTTTGCTGTCGCCATCAGCGATGAGCTTGGGCCCTCACTATCATTGGCGGACACCGGTTTGTCCGCCGGTGAGGGCCGGCTCTGTCGTTTTGTGATGGCGACAGTGCCCGCTCTCTTGTTTTTGGCCTCGCGTACGAATACGGGGCACTTAGTGTTGCAGGCCGGGTGGCTACCCGCGCAATTTGCGCAGGTGGGCGGCTCTGTGCGTGGGCGTGGGCAGTCGCGTGCAGCGTGGTTCTCCCCGCATCGTACGCAAGTGAGCGGGCGGTGGCACTGGCGCGAGCTATGTCGAAATTGCTGGCACCGGTGACACTGGGCAGGCCCCTGCTTGCCCCTCCACGCCTCTATTTTGACACCACGCATGTATAAGAACTGCGTGATGTCATAGATGTTCCTGAAGTTAGGCGTCCTTTTGATCACTGCATGGAATATGCAGCCGGGTCTACCTTCGCGCGCTTTTATATTGCGCACGAACTCCGGCTCATAACCATGCAGGCGGAGCTCCTCCTCAATTTCTTCCGGTGGTGTGTCCGCGGGCAGGCCGCGAATGGCCACTTTCACGCTGCGCTCCGCTGGCAGCGAGTAGGCAAACCAGGCCAGACCACTCGCCTTTTCGAGCTCTGTGAGGTACCGCTGGATCACCCTGTATTCCTCCTCGCTCTCGGGTAGGAACCGAATGCCGCCTTGATATGGTCGGGCATTCGGTGGGTGGCCCAGCTTGGCACTCACGGCTCTAAAATGAGTGGTCCAGTCAGGCAGTCTCTCCACTATCAGCGGAGGATAGCGTGGCGCCTTCTTCTTGGGCGCGGTTTTTGTGGTGGTCGCGGGCGCAGCCGCGGACAGGTTGCTGTTTGAGCCCAAAACCTCAGTGGCGCCCTCTGTGGTAGGGTCCTGTGGGCTGTGGCGGCCCGACAAATCGGCATCGGCTTGCTGCCCCTCCCGACCTCTGCTGCGCGAGGCGCGCTGCGGCAGTGGGTGGTCGAGGCAGTGGCGTTTAGCCTCTTCGTCGGCCTCGTCATCCGGGCTTCTCGGACGGCGCTGGGGTCTGGGCTCGAGCTGAAACTCGTATCCAAAACCCAGCGCGTCAGATGAGGTGGTGGGGCGGTCCACGTCCATGTACCCGGCTCGTCCCGGCATATCCTCGGACATGCCGCGGTGAGCCGCGTAGGACCCGGCCGAGGACGCCGACATGTCCGACCCTTGACGGGAGGAGCATGCCGACATCATGGCCGGGGAATCCTGGGCGGAGCCCCTCGGTGGTGGCGGTGAGAATAATACCGGGACTGACCTCATTTGTGGTGAGTCCAGGCTGGCGGCGGCTCCCGTCAGCAAGCGGCGCGGAGCTGGCGATGCTGCTCGGCGTGCTGTGGCGGCGTAGCTGGCTGTCGGGTTTGGGGCGCCGCTCGACGTCCGGCTTGAGGCAGGTGTGGCGGCGGCGTGATGGTCGGTGGGCGTAGTCACTATCACTCGCGTGGGCGCGCGCGCATCGGCGGGCGGCGCTCCGGTCGCGGCGGTAGGTGCGGGACGCGGGGTCGAGGTCGGGGCGGGTGCTGCGGCGCGGGTACTCGACGCGGACTGGGGCGCAGGCCCCGGTTTGGTCGCGGTACGAGCGGGCTGCGCCTCGGGGCGCGCGGTCGCGCGAGTTTTAGTATCGGTCGGCGGGCACCCTACAAGTGCTGCCGACTGGCGGGTTTTTTCGGCAACTTTGTCCGAGGTGGCCACCTTGGGCACAGGTGCACCTGTTTGGACGTGTCGCGTGGCGTCGGGGGCTTCTTTGGCGGCACTCACTACAAGTGGTGCCGCCTGGCGGATATTCGCGGAGGTAACGGTTTCGATGGCGGCGCTCCGTACTGGTGCTGCCGCCTGGCGGTCACTCGCGGAAACGCTCGCCCTCGGCGCTGCGGAGCGCACGACGGGGGCGGCGGCGCGCACCGAGTGTGCGCGGCTTGAGGCGGCGGCGGCGGGCCCCGGGGCCTGTATCGGCACGGGACGGAATGCCGGAGGACGGACCGGGACGGCCGGTTGCCGGCTCGACGACGAAGTCGGCGAAACGCGCGCAGTCGCTGATGCCGTCGGTGGGCCGGTGGCGGCCTGTCTTGATCCGCCTCGGTTTTGAGCTTGATCGGCGGGTGGAGCACCAGGCGTCGTGTCCCCGATATGCGGGAGCGACGACGCTCGGTCCCCCATCGGACGATCCGGCGGGGAGCCGGCGTCGCGGCCCAATGAGCCGCGACTGCCGGCTTTCTTCGACATCTTCTTGGTTAAAAACACAGGTTAAAATAGATTCGCTGCACGTAGCGGAGCCCCCGTGACCGCGACGGTGCGTTGCCGCACCGGGCAGAACGGGGGAAGACGCCCTCCGTGTGCTCCCCCGAGTGTTTATTGCTAAACCCCCGAGACAACACACGAAGAAAGTCTTGTAGGATTTGCGGTCCGAACGGTGTAGGTGGCGCTGTTGTAGGCACGTCCTTCCTCGGTGGCTCCGGGCTGTCCTACTGACTCGGTCGGCTCATGTGCCGGCCTTATATAGGGCGCCGAGTAGAACTCCAGAAAGTTCGCGTACATATCGGTCGCGACCGACTAAGGTCCGAGAATTCTAGCATAGAAAAATCGCGAAGGTCCTTGACTTCAATAGTTCTGCTACTCGATACTAGATGGCGCTAGTAGTACCGAATGCAACCATCTTCGTTGTTTAATTCTGGCGCGCAACAATACCTTAAACGAAACTCCTAACAAGTACACCCTAAACTTTTTCAGCGAACAGACAACAGCCAAAGTTTCTAATTCATAAGAATGAAAATGTTTTTCATCCACCGTGGTCTGTCTGCTGAAATAAGCAACAGGTTTTAAAGCGCGGGGTGATATTTGCCATTGCATAAGAATTCCCCCAATACCAAGAGCACTAGCATCCGTATGTAACTCTGTTTCTAACTGCGGGTCATACAATGCTAAAACTTGCCTGGTTGAAAGACTTTCCTTTAAGGAATTGAACGCAGTTTGTTGATCACTACCCCAGTGCCATGCAACATTTTTCTTTAGTAAGTTCGTCAGTGGTTGCGCTATCTCTCCGTATCCTCTTATAAACTTACGGAAATATCCCGTAAGTCCCAAAAATTGCCGAACTTCGTGCATGTTACTAGGGCAAGGGAATTCTTTGACGGCCAAAACTTTTGCCTCCCCGGGTCTTACTCCCTTTGCAGATATCTCGTAACCTAAATAGCTGATCGTAGTATCGAAAAATCGGCATTTAGTTAGTTTTAATGTGAGTCCGAATTCACGGAGTAATTTTAAAATTTCTTCTAAGCGTTCAAACCCTTGCTCTATAGTTATAGACGGTATAAGTAAGTCATCTAAATATGCAAGGGCATAATCAAATCGTCTATTCCCAAGAATTTTATTAATCATTCGCTGGAATACAGCGGGGGCATTGGCCAATCCAAACGGCATCCTCTTAAATTCATAGTGGCCGTCAGGAGTTACAAAGGCAGTAAGATGCCGACTTTCACACGACACAGGTATCTGATAGTACCCAGATGCAAGATCTAAAGTAGTAAAAAACTGATTACCGCTTAAATTAGTTAGCTGGTCTTCGATAAGCGGAAGAGGAAACCTGTCTTTAATGGTTTTGTTATTTAGGGCTCTAAAATCTACACAAAGTCTTTGCTCACCCGATTTCTTACGGACCATTAATATAGGGCTTGCGTAATCCGAACTAGATTCTTGTATAATGTTTGTATCTAATAGTTCATCAACAATTTCACGCACTTGCACTCGTTCTGAAAATGATAACCTATACGGCCTGTACACAACGGGTCGATTATCCGTAAGATTTATTTTCATTTCAAAATCTTTAACACAACCTACTTCTTTCATATTGGTGGCAAAGCAATCGCGATACTTTTGTAACAACTTATACAGCCTATCCTTGTCGCTATTTATTACGTTATCACCGACTTGAATATGCGTCCTGTCTAATGGTTCTAGAGAAAGAGCACGATTTTCTGAAATGCGATTAACCTGACAATTCCTGGCCTCAGTTACTGGGGAGGACCGCGCAATTAATGTTTCCAATTTGAATAAAAGAGGTGTCCGTGATAAGTTCGTTACAGCTATTTCTCCAGTGCCATTCGAGATGCCATAAGTCCCCTGCAATAAACGAAATTCTCTACCAGGTTCTAATGAGTTATAACCTTTGACAAAGACATCACCGGAAAAGGCAGTATCCCTAACTGTTATTGGTACCATACCGGTATTGGTAATGTTAAAGGGCTTCGAGGTAAACATTTTAAGAGATATTTCGATTGGGAAGAGATTTTCTCCTGGAGTTCTGTAAAATACTAATTGATGGCAGTCTTTCAAGACTGTAATAAAAGGTAGTTCAGTGAAGTTCTGTCCAATTAAGAGACTGTTTGCCATGAACTCATCACTAACTATTAGGACATCTAACTGGGTCTCAATATCATCAAGTTTCATGTTTAGAGTAGACTTGTACAAAGGTGAAATGCATGAATTGCCAAATCCTCTAATTACTGGAACATTACCGGGACTTTGTGTCAGCTGAAGATCTCGTGCAAGGCTCTCTCGCAGTAAGCTACATTCACTCCCGAAGTCTATGTACGCCATATAGGGTCGACCGTTTACCAAGACGGTTTTGAAAAACTTATCATTGGGTGCTGTTACAGAGTTTGACGCATTCGACATATCGACAAGTTTAGGGCTTTTCTGATCATTAGAGGCGACAATATTTAATATTTTTTTCTCGGCGGTACTCCGAGTATCATCAACTTTGGCTCTGGAGATGAAGTTTTCAGCGATAGGCCGTAATTTACAGTTTACATTATCATGACCTATTCTGTTACATTGCTTACACTTTATCACAGGGTTCGGACACTTGTGATAAGGATGACCTTTGTTACGACAATTAAAGCAGATTATAGAACCTTCGTTAGGCCCAGAATTATTAGTTGTACTAGAATTAGGTTTCTGCCTATTTCGGTCCCTGTTAAAAGAATATGTAATACGTTGAGCACAAAGAAAGTTAAGTAAGTCTTCGGGTTCCTCGCAGTTAAGTGCCTGTGCACCGCTCCTAACAGACCTATCGGTGATTCCGTGTATTATACAATCAACAGCTCTCTTCCCCTTTATTTCACAACGGTTTAATAAATTCAATTTGTCATAAAAATACTCTCGTAAACCTTCATCGGCACGAGTGGAACGAGCCAGCATTTCCTCCAAAAGTTTACCATAATTTTCTTCACTAGGGAACGCCCTTTTTAACTTGGCTTGCCACTCGTCCCATGAAAATACGACTGTAGGAAGAGACTCAAACCATCTCTTCGCAAGTCCAACCAGTTTTTGGAGAGAGAAGTGAATCGTTTGCTTCTGATCCCAGTTATAAATTTGTGAACATTCATTAACCTTCCGTATCCAAGCCTCGATACTTTGCGACCTATTGGCCGGGTCAAACTCGGGTATCACGTTATGAAGTTGGCTACTTTGTATGGAATTGGTACTCTTACTTGCTTCAGCCTTCCAGGAAGTCAGGATGTTCAGCACATCCTCCGTGGTCAAACCCTTCGAGTGTTTTCGAGACCGTCGTCGAATCCTTTCTTCAGGTGTAGACGAGGACGAGGATGATGACGACCGTCTTCGTTTTTCTCTGCGTCTACTACGTCCACGTGGAGGAGTATGCGATTCATCAACGGCTTCCGCATTCATCATGATAGCTGAAAGGTCCCATATCATTCGATCACGTACTACTCAACTTATCAAGGTTTTCGACTAGAGATATATACCTCGTCACGCTGTATGAGCGTGGCGGTGTCACACCTAACACCATCACACCCACACAACACGACGAATCCACACACATATTTATACACCTACAAATATGTGTGCAGATTGAAAATGTTTGTTGTTGTTGCTATTAAGTATTTAAAAAAAAATATGAAACCAAGATTCACACGACACTTGGTCTGGAAACAATTACTTGGTATTTAATTCTAAATATTAGATATATAGTAGAGTTGAGTCGGGTATATTTCGGCAATAGCCTCCAAGGTCAAGTGGCAATAGCCTCCAAGGTCAAGTGGCAATAGCCTCCAAGGTCAAGCGGCAATAGCCTCCAAGGTCAAGCGGCAATAGCCTCCAAGGTCAAGCGGCAATAGCCTCCAAGGTCAAGCGGCAATAGCCTCCAAGGTCAAGTGGCAATAGCCTCCAAGGTCAAGTGGCAATAGCCTCCAAGGTCAAGTGGCAATAGCCTCCAAGGTCAAGCGGCAATAGCCTCCAAGGTCAAGCGGCAATAGCCTCCAAGGTCAAGCGGCAATAGCCTCCAAGGTCAAGTGGCAATAGCCTCCAAAGTCAAGTGGCAATAGCCTCCAAGGTCAAGTGGCAATAGCCTCCAAGGTCAAGAACTGGCAGAGCTTGTTACGCTATATAATAATGTTTAATTACTACAGGAGCAACTATTTTCAGAAGATATAACGACACTATCCGCGAGTGTCCCAACCACGTGTCAAAATCGTTCCCAATAACCAGCATATGAGCACAATATACCCCGGCCAAAATACTAGCGAAGAGTAGCCTCGCTCAAATATTAAAGCCGAACGCATAGCGCACTCCTATTTGTGAATTTTAGAACAATATGTCAAAATTACCAGCATACAGACGCACTACACCTCAACAAAAATACTGACGAAGAGTAGCCTCGCCCATGTATTAAAGATAGAAGTGCAGTGCATTCCTCAAGCCTGGCAATTTTAAATCTTAATCAAGCATGGGAATATTAACCTCAAAAATAAAAAAAAAACAAGCATATTACACTATTATTAAATCACACCATACTTCAACCAAAATACTGACGAAGAGTAGCCTCGCCCATGTATTTAAGGGAAAAGTGCAGTGCATTCTTTTAGATTGGTGTTTTAACCTTAACCAAGCACTAAAATCATAACCTTTTAAAAATAAAAATGAACATATTACTCTACTATTAAAGCGCACCATACTTCAACCAAAATACTGACGAAGAGTAGCCTCGCCCATGTATTCAAGACAAAAGTACAATGCACCCCAGGACTCGATAACACTATCAAGGAGTACCCTGATCAAGTCTTATCGGATCCAAAGTAGAATAAGATGCCATATATAATTCATATATAATATATAATAAATAACTACACAAGCTTTGCCAGTTAATAATCGTTATTTTAAATGTTATTTAGTGGGTACATACCTTTTAAATAAGTCTTAGCGAAAGTGGGCGCGTACTGTTGGACGTGTCACTTCTGATATATAATGAAAGTCACTTTTATACTATTAAAACTATATTTGAGTAATATCAAATGGACAAATACAATAATATCAACTCGAAGAAATAACGAGCACAACTTTATATAATCGACACAACTTTTACGTAACTCTACTATAGAACGTCTTATCAGGTCGACTGCCGTCTCCCAACTGACCGAGCGACTCCCGTGTGGCCTTAGTCTCCATTTTTTCCCCACCATGCTATGATTTTAAATGGCATGGCAGTTGGCTGTGTTGCCAGTTGAAATAAATAAAGTCCCAGAATACGGAATCATGACAGTATCAAAGCGTTTTTTTTTTTTTATTGTAAATATTTAATACATACCGTATTAAATAATACTATTTTAGATATATGGACCTTACCAACATATTAAAATTGTTCACTACAACATTATTACAAAAGCTGGGAAAAAAATGTATAAAGAGATTCAGAGGAGTTAACACTAGAAAGTCGGGAAAATACAAGTAATTTTATACGTTTTTATTCATTACGGTTGCATTCAAATCGGTATATTCAGAATCGGAATCAGTTACATTTATAACGAATGAATTCACATATTCATCTATGATGTGGTCGAGTTGATACATTTTGTCTTCGACTTTTATGGCATGGAGAATTGGAGAAACCTGAATATTGGAGATGTGCATCAATGCACTGTCTCCAATTTTCAGGCGACACTTCCTTCAGGCCTTCTTAAAATATTTTTTTTACGTCTAAAAGTTTTGTTGTTACTGGCGACATTTTACTATTTCTATTAATTGGGCCTTTATAGGTTGTGTCTTTGTAGGTTGATATTGAATTTGTTTTTCATCCAACCACTGAATAATATAAGCCTTCCACCAGTATGAAGTGGGGATACGCTCGATTTTTCTTGAATGGTACGGTGCGTTATGTAATACCAGCACCGCATTTTGGAGGAAGACTTCTCTCTTTAGAGGTGGACGGTTGGGGATCCATCTCAAACACCAACGTAACAAAAGTCAACAAAAACATTACAAGTTAACAAGTAAGAAATAAACAAGAAATTGCAGAGGACACAACAGTTCTGACGCCGTCGGAATTCGGGAGCAGAATGAAAATCAAAATGGTGTTCGTTAGCGTGACAAGTGAAGATCCAATAACCGAAAACAAAGAATATAACAGTATTTTATTTTATATTTAATTACGTACCGTGTATGTCTTCTGTTTAATTAGGTACCGTAAATTACATATTTTTATTTATATAAACGCTATTTGATTAAATTGAATTGAATAAAAAAAAATAATCTCGACTAACTTTTAATTGTAAAAACTCGATTTTACCACATCACTATTTATTTGGGACTAAAAACCTGCAACACTGGAAATGTCATTTTACTGATTGGAATTAAAAATCATACTATAGCTTAAAATGACCAGAAATATTTGACGTGTAAAAGTATTATGTTTAACCTACTTACAAAATAAATGTCATTTATCATTTAATTAATCCTCATATTCTCATGGGAACGGGAACTACGCGGGTAAAACCGCGGCGTGCTGCTAGTTGTGATATAAAAAACTTTCGATTCACAGGTACACCCCAAAGTACATGTATGCGGGTCGCGTGTACCCCAACTATGTGTCGGGTGTGGGGTACGTCCTGTCAGCAGACGCGGCCAGAGCCCTCTATAAGGCCGCTTTGAGAACTAACTACTTTCATTTAGAAGATGTATTTATTACTGGTGAGTTTTGAGAATTGAATTCTTCTTACTTCCTTTTACTAGTCGTCGTCAGGCGTCGCTGGGGGGGGGGGGGGCGACCAGCTAGGCACGGGCTGGATCGGACAAGGATTATTATTTAGGGGCGTATTTACAACTACAGGCTCAGCGGTACGGGCTGGCTCGAGCGATGGACTGGTTGGAAGTGACTCGGTCGGTACATGTGCCAGCCTTATATAGGGCGCCGAATAATTCCAGAACCTTCCATTTGTACGGAACGGGCGTGATCGACTGGACTGTAGCGGCCGGGGTAGGTTATCCTATTCTTCAAAGTGGACTGTAGGGTGACAACCCTCCTCGGTATAGATGATCCGGTCGCACTGACGCTCCGTCTATAAGCTACGAACACATGAGGTCGCAACCCTTTGTTGTTTCTATTTGCTGAACTTGCCGTTGATTGACACAAGATATAGGGGTAGGTATTGAGGGCTTACCAATAAAAACACTATTTAACTTGCTGACTATGCACTTAGCGATTTGAAGGGTGAAATTCGCGACTATATGATTCTACATTTAGTTATAGTTTCAAAATAAACTACAAAAAATGCTAATGCTAATGACTACAAAATTGTAAAAGACAGTCCCCCAAAACGCCCACCTGTCACCACTTCCTAGTGTTTTAGCTGGGAAGAAGAAGTGGCGCAACAAACTCCCCAGCAACACATCTGTCTGTTGCGTTTTAAGAACTTGAATTTATACAATAGTATGCAAAGTCATTAATACATGACAAAGGTAGAAAAAAATATAATTATCCAACATGGAAATCATAAATCAATTCACTATAAAACATTATAAAGAGGAGATTGAGTCAATAAAGTAAAAACAGATTGACCTACATAGTCATTAAAATAAAAAAAAAAACAATATTATATGAACTTCTTAGAATATTATTATGTAAGTAGGGTGGCATTGTTTTAATTAAATAGTATAATGTAATTCTATAGTTACGATTAAATATAAGCATTTTACATATTTTGGAATAATGCTAAAGGCGTACCTTGATTTTTAAGCCATTATTTTAAAATATAGAAGGTAATTCAATTGACATACTATGATCGCCGAGTAGTGGGGTTATTCCTATTTAAATGGTTGCCGCACTGTGGTTCGCCCCTTTTTTGCTCGGCGAACACGGGACAGTACAGACCTCACCATTCTGCTGCAAACTCGAGATAAGTATAAATTATGTTTGTTTGTATGTACCTACTAGAATTATGTACCTTAAATAATGTACGTTACATATTTTTTTTGTGTGAATATATTTATGTGTGGTGTGACTTGGTACCTAAATGGTTATTTTATTAAAGATCCTATCAGAAATATGTCTTGTTTGATATTTGAAATGATTACAGTTTAATTATATCCAAAATAATTTTTGTTTGTTTTGTAAATATGAATACCCTTATCTTAATACTTAAATGAGTATACATCTATAATACAGGAGTATGAAATATATACATACATATATATACCTACACACATATATATATATTTTTTTTCTCTCTCACTCTCATTTCTCACAAACTCATATAACCCGTCATAAGCTAACTTATAGAGAAAGAACATGATAAAATTAAATAGGATATTGTCTTGCGTTCAACACAGCGACCAACTATTCTTATCGTCTAACTAAATAGTCATTAATAGAATAGTATGCCTTCGAACAAAGGTTAGATTTAACTTTATCTTTAAATGAGTTAAAACGCAGGTCAAGAAAAGAAAGTGGAAGTTTATTGTAAAAACGGATACCGAGCCCCACAAATGAGTCATGGACCTTACAAAGTCGGTGGGAAGAAGCATGTAGCTTGTGCTTGTTTCTGGTGTTAAAGTTGTGGATGTCGCTCGTTTTACAGTATAAATGTATATTTTGCCTAATATATAAAATCTTTGCAAAAATGAATTGAGATGCTACTGTAAGAATTCCAATGTTTTTAAAAAGTTCTCTTAATGGAACTCTAGGCCCTAGCTGATATATTGCTCGCACAGCACGTTTTCGTAGGACAAATATATTTTGTATATCAGCAGCTTTTCCCCACAATAGAATACCGTAGGACATAACGCTATGGAAATAACTAAAATAGACTAACCGAGCTGTCTCAACATCAGTATACTGTCTCACTTTCCTGACAGCGTATGCGGCAGAGCTGAGCCTTCCCGATAAACTTGATATATGTGGGCCCCATTGTAGTTTGGAATCAACAGTTATTCCCAAAAAAACTGCCGAATCCACAGTTTCAAGTACCTCGCCACTTAAGGTGACATTGGGTCCTAGATTTCTAACATTTGGTAAAGCAAACTTTATACATTTCGTTTTCTTGGCATTTAAAACTAGGTTATTGGTAGTAAACCAATCCGTAACCATTGAAAGAGCGCTGTTTACGTTACTGAAATCTTGTCTATTCCTATCAACTTTAAAGATAAGAGAGGTATCATCCGCGAACAATAGTACGTCACAGATACCCTTTAAGAAAAAGTCGTTTATGTACACTAGAAACAAGAATGGACCCAGTATTGAGCCTTGAGGCACGCCTAAATGCACTGGTAGTCCGGAAGATATCACGCCATTGATATCCACACATTGGAACCTATTATGTACATATGAATCAATTACGTTAAGAGCTTCGCTTTGGAGACCGTAATAACGTAGTTTACGCAAAAGCGTGTCATGGTGTACGCAATCAAAGGCTTTGGAGAGATCACAGAAAACTCCAATTGCATTTTTCGAGTTTTCCCATGCATTAAATATGTGTTTCAGGAGAGCAACACCCGCATCTGTAGTCGAACGTCCTTTTGTAAAGCCGTACTGTTCGTTATGAAGTATTGTTGGCAGTCGTTACGGATTGTCAGAAGCCAGAAAATTTGACACCAGTCTTGCCAAGAAGTACCGTGTTCCCCAGTTAATGGGTTGTGGAGGTCTGGTAGGCAGCCGCTTCACGTAAAATACTGGTATTCAGCTGAATCCGGCATGACTGGGAGCCGACCCCAATACAGGGAAAAGGCTAGGCAGATGATGACGTGTGTTCTCAAATAATAGAGCCGTATCCCCGTGCCAGGTATATGTGCGGAGCGAGCGCAGCCGCGCATCACGCCGCGGGACGACCCGTCGTTCTTGTACCTGACGTCGGACAGCGGCGGCCCTGCGCGCGCGT
The DNA here is from genome assembly GCA_905332915.2 of Hecatera dysodea. Classification (NCBI taxonomy): domain Eukaryota; kingdom Metazoa; phylum Arthropoda; class Insecta; order Lepidoptera; family Noctuidae; genus Hecatera; species Hecatera dysodea. Next base: position 11,299,437 of record HG995314.1, on the reverse strand, counting down.
GCGGCGCGCTGGCCCGCGCCACCACGCACCGCGTGGAGCCCGACCTCATGCGCCGGCTGCACGCCATGCTGCGCAAGCCCGCCCTGCTGGACACGTGTGTACTACTTATTGTTTCTTATTGCGCTCAAGGCGATACCCCGACCAAAACCTTGCGATTGTGCGTTTTTCTTCGCTATTCAGAGACTATTAACTCATTAGTTATGAGAAATAATCTACATGTAAAAACACATTATTAATGTTCGATGTCTTATCATCCTATTCCACGTTCTAATTTGTTTTTATGTGTTATATATAAAGAGAATTGCTCATTATTGGCTTAACGTGGACAAGTTGCTATGCGAAAAGTATTTTTACGAAAAAATATAATTAAAACTAAAATGAATATTTTTTTTATTCTCGTTGCAGGAAATTAAATATAAAAACAAGTCGTTTAATAAGTATTTAAGCCGATTGAGTTTAAAAAGCGTCGCCATTTTATGGTTGGCGACCGATTCTGTGTGGCCACATTAATAATAATTGTGATTTCAATCGATTATTAAAGATAATAATCTATTGCTAAAACTGAGTAAAAAGTATGTATTTTCTTAAAAATCTGGAATCAAGTTTTTTTTTCAAAAGGTTTTATACTTATTTTCCTTTATTTACATTAAAAACAAATAAAACACTCGTCGTTTTAGGCCAACAAATCATTTTACATCCGATTATAGTATTAGTTTGATTGTTGTCAAATCGATTTTTTTTTATTACCTGGCAACACTACTAACTGTCAATAATGACATATCTAGACAACGAAATGAAAATATTATCTAGGAAGTGTATTGTGAATGTTGTTTCAGTTATTTTTGCGAAGTTTTTGGTTTTTGTTATAGTTATAATGGACTCTGATACCAATTCAATTGACGAGCCGGCTTTACCCTTGGACACTGAATCTGCTCATGACGATGACCCTGGCGCTGTTTTGTTAAACGTGAAACCTTGAAGGTTTACCCTTATCTGGCAATTGCACTCTATTACGAGGAAAAATTCAAAGCAGGTACATAAGCCAAAAATATATATATTATAATTAATATAATCTGCAAAGCAGGGAAGCAATTACTCAATATTGTTGCAATTGCCTTGTAGGGCGAAGAACGGTGGGTTGCTGTGCTCACGTTATGACCACAATATGGTACTTCTTGTCAAGGCATGAAAATAATATTAGGCCGCGTGCCCATTTTTTAGATGATATTTTATTAATTTACTTTTACGTTTTATTTTTTCCATTTAAATGACCTTAGGATATGTTACTGCCGGATTCAAAATAAGATAATATCATGATTAAAAAGGCAAATGATTTATTTTGGAAAATAAACACTCATAATTGTAACTTTTTCAGCGACAAGTTTTAGCAATAGACATGCTAAATATGAACTATTTTTACACTCTCCTGCAACCTTATTACTATAATTCATTTCTTTTAGGTATAAACTATTAAAAACCCTAGTCATTAAATATTATACTTAATGTTCACATTAAGCCACATTGCCCTAACAAACTGAGCAATTCCCTTTAGAATCTATCTAAAAAAATGACTAAAATTGTTGATTTTATGCATCTGTTGCTAAATGCAACGCTGTAATCATTTGAGGATTACACTAAAACACACGTAAATAAATAACAACGACGATACAGTGCGTTGAATACTCGTGTGACGTCACTACGTGCTACAATTTTTTTACCACGACCTGACGTCACAAGCCCCACACCTGAGCTTTGATACTTTAAATCTTCGTTAATTTGTATAGATTTGATAAAGCAAAAAATACGTGTCCAATATTTTTCGATAATATATTTGACGGACTAAATAGAATCATAATATTTTTTTTCAGGAAGCCTATATTAGTACACATCTATATACGTGTCGGTGTGTTAGGTTTTTAGGAATATAAGCGTACGTAGATATGAGTCTAATTCACAACATTTTTGTATTTTTTTTTTGTCTTTCTCTTAACAACGAAAGATAAAATTTATTAACTACTGCCGTTCGCGGCTTCGCCCGCGTAAATGTCGAAAATTATCCCAAGGGAACATATTCACTGGATAAAATCCTATGTGTTATTCCAGACTATAATCTACCTCTGTGCCAAATTTCAGCAAGATCCATTCAGTAGTTTTACCGTGAAAGTGTGACAAACATCCATACATACAAAAAAAAACCTTTTTTTCTGGTTTTCTTATCATCAAATGACTTCTTCCGCTGTGGGCACATAGGAAGGTACTGTCAGACTCTTACTGACTAAAACCCACCCGTGTTCCTCCTAGTGCCCTTTACGTTCCAGGGCCGCGGTGACTCTTTCGAACAAATTCCTGCATCCTAGCAGATAAATGATTCCCTGGAGATGGTTTAGTGCCACTTTTTTCGAAAGTAAAACTTGAACGTGGATGAAGCTACGATTAAAGATAAAATACTAATACTTATCTTTCTTTATCTTTTCAGATGCGAAAGAAAGCGGTTAACAAAGGTAAGGAGGGACCGGCTCAAGTCCAAAACGCCTCCGAAGCGTTTAACCAAACATTAGTCATAAGGCATTAGTCACCATAGTCAACTCGTCCATGATAGTACATAAATAATAGTCATTCCGTCGCGCTTGACCACGATCTGACCTGATGGTAAGCGATGATGTCGTCGACGATGGATCACGCTTGTCTACAAGTGACCACTGCGGCCGTACTATGAAGTGCCAATGCTATCATGATTCAGTGTGAGGGAAAGGGATAGTGCTATTCGTCTTGTGTAACTCCGTCTCTCTCTGACACAGGAATCATGATGGATTTAAGACGTCATGGTAGGGCTGCTGTTGACTTAAAGACGCCCAGGCTCCGCCACCCGCGGTGCCCGATGCGGACCACACCGACGACGACGATACTCCGGAGGTGACCGAGGTAGACCTGAGAGGGCCGGTTAATAGGCTCAAGGCCAGAAACACCGCCCCAGGACCCGATGGCTTACCTGGGAAAGCCTGGGTCCTGGCCTCGGAGGCTCTCGGGCCTCGACTACGTGGGCTCCTAAGCGCGTGCATGGAGAGGGGCCAGTTCCCAAGTCGCTGGAAGACGGGGAAACTGGTCCTCATTGAGAAGCCAGGGCGCCCCGCGGACTCTCCGTCCGCATACCGGCCCATCGTGCTGCTTGACGAGGTGGGCAAGCTCTTTGAAAGAGTCATTGCAAACCGCCTCGTCAAGCACTTGGTGAGAGTTGGGCCGGATCTGGCGGAGAACCAGTTTGGTTTCCGCACAGGGCGCTCGACGGTGGACGCCATCATGCGTGTGAGAGCCCTCACGACGGGGGAGGCGATTTCCCGGGGTGGGGTGGTCGTGGCGGTGTCCCTTGACATTGCCAACGCCTTTAATTCCCTGCCTTGGAGTTGCATCAGGGAGGCACTCCGGTATCACCGGGTGCCAAACTACCTCCGTCGCGTGGTTGAGGACTACCTGACGGACAGAGCCGTCATCTACCCCGGTCACCGGGGAGAGTGGAACCGGCGAGAGATGTCGTGCGGTGTTCCACAGGGTTCGGTTCTGGGGGAACATCGGCTACGACTGGGTGCTGCGCGCCGACCTCCCTCGCGGTGTCAGCGTAGTCTGGTACGCTGACGACACGCTGGTACTGGCGCAAGGGGGGTCGCACCAGGCGGCGGCTGAGTTGATGACACGCGGGGTTGCGGTAGTCGTTGATAGAATCCGGCAACTGGGTCTCGAGGTGGCCCTGCACAGGTCCGAGGCCATGTGCTTTCATGGCTCTCGGAACCGCCCACCACCGGGACCCCAGCTAACGGTAGGAGGGGTTCACATCGGTGTCGGGTCAACGATGAGGTACCTGGGCCTCGTCCTCGAGAGCCGGTGGAACTTCGCGGAGCATTTCCGACGTTTGGCCCCCAAACTGGGGCGGGCCGGGGCTGCCTTCAAGCGGCTCTTGCCCAATCTAGGGGGTCCAAACGCCTCCTGCCGGAGGCTGTACGCGGTGGTCGTGCGGTCCATGGCCCTGTACGGGGCCCCAGTGTGGGCGCTGTCGCTAAGGCGACTGCCAGCGCGCCACCTGGTCTCGGCCCAGAGGGTCATGGCCATTCGGCTAGTCCGGGGACACCGCACGGATTGCTGCCGTGGGATCTGGAGGCGAGAGCCCTCGCGCACGTTTACGCGTTGCGCGTGGAGGCGCTACGCCGGGGTGAAACTCTGCTGCCGCGGCAAATTGCTGCGCAGCGGACGGAACTCCGGCGTGCTCTCACGGAGGTTTGGAGACAGCAACTATCGCAACCCAGTGCTGGGCACGCCACTATTGTGGCAATAAGTCCTCTCTTTGAGGCGTGGCTAGAGAGACGTCACGGCGTCCTCACCTTCCGCCTGACGCAGGTGCTCACCGGACACGGCTGTTTGGGGAGGTACCTGTGTCGGATCCAGCGGGAGGACTCGTCCGGGTGTCAACACTGTGCGGATCGTCCGGAGGACACGGTGGAGGTCTGCCCTGCTTGGGCGGACCACCGCCGTGTCCTCGTCGAGGCGATCGGCGGCGGCGACCTCTCGCGTCCGGCCCTGGTTCAAGCCATGGTCCGGAGCGAGGAGGCATGGGAAGCGGTCGCCTCCTTCTGCGAAGCAGTAATGCTCGCGAAGGAGGAGGCGGAACGCGTGCGTGAGAGGAAAACCTCACGCCCCAGCCGCCGCAATGTCCTTTTAAAACTTCCTAAAAGTTTTTTTTTCCATCTGTGAAAAGTACAATCATGAAAAGTACATCGATCGCCTGTAGAGTTTTAGTTCTAGAATCTCATATATTTAGTATCCCCAAATGACAGCGTGACATTAATTCATTGGCAATTTTTCAGAAGACAAGATTATTCATGTTTATGGGAAACTATTGGACGAAGTCGGAAATATTGAAACGAATCAGACTTACTACTATATATATGTTCGTATAACTCGACAATATTTAGGGAAGTGGACCGCAACTCGCACGCATTTGATGTTCTCGAAAGAAAATATGTATTTGTACGTAAAATCCAGTTGTGTTCTCGGCATACCGATTTAAGCAATCCACAATATGCTATGCCTTACATTGGCTAACTACAGATCATAAAACATCCATCTAAATAAATTAATAAAAATATATATTAAAAACTAGTCTTGTGTCAATAAAAAAGATTTTGAATAACGATGCGATCGAAACAACAAAGAAACTACGCAGACTCCGCTAAAGTTCCCAGTCGACCACCGCTTCGTAGATGTATTTGTGTGTGATGTATAAAATGTCCCATCAGTGTGGTATCGATTGCAAAAACGGGAGGCACTTGATCTTAAAACCAATAAGGTAACGTGGAGGGCCTGCTGGTTGAGGCAAGGGACTCAGCCTCCGTAGCAACATCTTTAGCGCCAAATAAAAACTAAAAAAGCCACCAGATATAACCGTCTGGTCGGTGGATACTGCCCTGTTTTGCATGCCTTAACAAATGTAATGGCAGATCAGAGATGAAACGACAAGAAGCAGAGGGAGACGATACAAACGTTGAGGTGACGGCATAGTGGATACAGTTTAAACTTTGACAAATGCTGGACCTTCGCGGAGGCCTATGTATGAAGAATATTATAGAATACTCTAAAATCTTGAGCTACCAATGAGGTACAAAATTTTAACGAAAAGATGGAAGTAGCTATAACGCCTAGGTGTAACCGGCCGTTTTCCCCGTAATAATTTTCTCTCTTTAGCGAGGTACAAATTATTTGATGTCTGGTACCAAATAGTACCAAATATATACAAAAACTTGGTATTGCTCAAACCTCCAAAATCTCCTTAGGTCCAGCCATCCTGACGCACACCTTTATTATGCAGACAATATAATTTGCAGAAAAGATAAATGAAGAAAACATTGCCTAGAGTGACACAATTGGCGTTCAAGAGACATTTTTGATGGACGAAAGATCCGATAATATGTAATCGTTTTTGTTTTTTTTTTTAAGTTAAAGCAATGTAATTAGTAAGTTCATCAGTAAATAAAGTCTCGATAACATACATTTTATTTATATTCAATTCTTAGGTCAGACAAAAGTGTAATTGCGTTTTCCCATTAACTCTTTCGGTGCCCAGCGGGCGTACCATGAGATGTTAAAATGTGAGTCTTCCGAGCGAGAAAGAGGGATAGAGTTATACACCCTATGTAGCTCCATCCCTTTTTCTCGCTCGGAAGACTCACGTTTTAATACGTCATGGTACGCCCGCTGAACTCAGATATATGTGTTGAATAACTTGTTTATTATTTATTAGCTTTTGCCCGCGACTTCGTCCGCGTTTCGGTCTTTTTTGTAAAAAAGTTAGCATTATGTCCTTCCTCAAGGTTCAGTAGTTTTGATGTAACAGACAGATTAACTTTCTTATTTTATTAAGGAAATATAATATGTTCATATATCTACAATACTCTTGAAAAATATCGCAATAAGGAACCGCAGAATATTATTATTAATAGCTGTGCTCGCGACTCCATCAACGTGTAACTCCTTGTATGTTGTTAATGTATTGGTAAGATTGTTTAGATCACTTTCACATGAGGCTTAAGTACCTTTAGAACTAAAATACTTCAGCGCAAAGCTTCCGGGTAAACTATGTTGAAAGTTGACCCGTCCGGCTCGTGAACGTAAAGATTTCTAGAACTGCTAACCCGGGAAAGAGCGACATACAACTGACCATGCGAGAAACAACTGACACCGAGATCTACTCCAGCAACACGAAAAGTCTGCCCTTGAGCCTTATTAATTGTCATTGCATAACACACCGATACTGGGAATTGCGTTCTTTTAAATTGGAATGGAAAATTATTTGGTATTATGGGAATTCTGGGAATAAAGACGGTTTCTCCTGCACCGCAACCTGTTAAAATTTGAGCCTCGATTACATTTTGTTGCAACTGGGTTACTTTTTTTTTTATTTGACGTGACCACTCGCAGTTCAGCACACTAAGGCTGGTTACTGCTTAACCGGGCAATCCTGTGGTGGCCTCAAATGAATTTAAAGCCCCCAGCCAGGGCAACTGGGTTACACTTACTCGCAGTTCAGCACATTAAGGCTGGTTACTGCTTAACCGGGCAATCCTGTGGTTGCCTTAGATTCTAAGGCCCCCAGCCAGGGCTTAAAACTACTTAAAACTAAATGGCCGCTCGCTATGCGCTATGGCTCGCGGTCTGGCATCCCCTGTGGGACACGGGCCTCGGCTTAGCGGGGTCATTGAGGGGGGGGCAGCAAGGGACAGGCTGGGTCAGATTGATATTATTTTGGGGATTTAACGCTAATGGCTCAGCAGCGCGGGCTGGCTCGTTAGGCAAAAGTCGGGGAGGGTTTTGACGGGGGCGTCGCGATGGACCTCGTCGGCGAGGTCGGTATACGGAACACGTTCTGGGTTTATTTTTCCTACTAAGAGTGCTGGTTTCCCTACAACTCTCTTGGGTCAGGGTGATGGGGTCATCGGGCTCAACAAGGGTATGCCGCGGTCGGCGGATCTTGCTGATCTGGGAGGGCGTGTATCGGGTGGCCGATACGATAAGGGGGTTTTGGTGCTTTTCAGCGGACTCTATGAAACGCTTGGAAATACGTTTCATGAATTGTTTGATGGTGGGGATACGGAGGTCGACATGGAGACGCTCATTTCTAACGTACCACGGGGCTCCCGTAGCCTTTCGGAGAAACCGGTTTTGGATGGCCTGCAACCTATGGATCTGGCGGGGCTTAGCGTGTGCGAAGGCTACACACGCGTAAGTCATTATCGGACGTATGCACGTGGTGAAAATGCGTAGTTTGCATCTCAGGGATAGCTTGCTGCGTGCGTTCAGCATGTAATAAAGCCTACTGAGAGCGAAAGCGGCACGATTGCGCACCGTCTTAATGTGCTCTCTGAAAGTAAGCTTTCGATCGAGGATCACACCTAGATATTTAGCTTGCTCAACCCAGGGGATCGGCTTGCCAAATAACGTGATCGGGCTGGGACGGGGGGGGAAGAGACGAGTCTTGGGCTTGTAAAACAAGATCGCCTGACTCTTCTCTGGGTTGACTTCCACTCTCCATTTCCGGAACCAAGCGCCTAGTGCGTTTGCGGATCTCTGGAGGTGGCCGGCTATTGCCTTCTCGCTATTGCCGGAGCAATATATCGCCGTGTCGTCAGCGAACAGAGCTAGCTGTGCCTTAGAGCTAGTGGTAATATCGCTAGTAAATAGCGAGAACACTAGGTGGGAGAGAACACCGCCTTGGGGTACTCCGGCGCGAATGGGATGAGGGGACGAAAGTGCACCTTCGATTCGGTACTGAAAGGTGCGGTTCGACGGATAATCTCGTAAGATGAGCACGAGACGATCCGGCACACCGAGCTGGTATAGCTTGTATATCAGCCCGTTGTGCCAGACCTTGTCGAAAGCTTTCGCTATATCGAAGAACAGGGCTCCCGTAACGAGACCGCGCTGGTATTTGGCGCTGATATGTTCAACGATACGGTAGACCTGTTGGACGCAAGAGTGGTTTGATCTAAAACCAAACTGCTCATTGGGGAGGAGGCTCTTAGCTTCGACAAAATCCTTGAGACGCTTATGAATAAGCCTCTCGTAGATCTTACCTAGGACTTTGAGCAGACTGATGGGACGATAGCTGGACGGGGAGGACTTGGGTTTTCCAGGTTTTGGGATACCGATGACGGTGACGGTAGCCTCTTTCCACGTCTGTGGGAACATGTTGTTGGACAGAGCGCCATTGAAGATGGCGGTCATTAACATGATCAGAGTAGCCGGGAAGAGACGAACCACTTTATTGGTGATTCCATCGGAGCCCGGGGCTTTTCTGAGTTTGAGACGGCCGATGATCTCCTTCACTTCATCGAGAGTGACGGGGGGGGAGGGGATCATCGGGGTCCTCTACTGGTGGGAGGGAGGCTCTACGTTCGACTTCGGCATTCACCATATCGAGATGAGCCTTATCTACTGGTTGGGAGCTGGGTGAGCATTGGGACTCTAGACTGTCGGCCAGGCATTCGGCTTTGTCCTTGGCATCGAAGACGCGTGAGCGGAGGCATCGAGGCAACCTCAGAGGCGCGTAGTTTCCTCTGAAGTTCCCAGAATGCCTGATGGGTAGGTTCGAGGTCGCCCAACATCTTATCCCAGCGACTTTCACGCAGTTCAGCGATGCTGTTGCCTGTTACTTACTTTACGCTGTAAGTAGCGCATGTGAACCTTGTTGGCTTCGCAGGGAAAGGCGCTGTAGGCACGGACTGCCGCGTTCTTTTCAGTCACGAGCTCACGCACCTCGTCCGGGAGTTTCCAGTGGTGATCGCTCACCACCGGAGACTCCTTAGAACATTCGTTCAGGACGGATTGCACGTGATCTGTGAGTGAATTGATCGCGGCTGTCGTGTCAGCGACAGACTCGATTAGGTCTGGGATCTGGTCCAGATGGGGTGACGTGGTGACCTTCAGCTTTTCGCTTACTTGGCGCCAGTCAGTGGTCATTCTGGTGGGAGGGGGTTGGGTAGGATCCATCGGCCCTGATCTAGGAGCGAGCTCCAGGATCACGGGTCTATGGTTCGAGTTTAACTCGTCATGCGTCTCCACAGAATGTAACCGAAGGTTGACATTTTTGAGGAGGGCGATGTCGAGTACATCGGGGGAGTGGGAGGGTGAGTGCGGGTAGTGGGTGGGATGCATCGGAGCGATGACATCGAAGTTCAGGACGCTGCACAGTTCGTACACGACCTTGCCTCTCGGGTTGGTAATGTGACTGTTCCATGAAGGATGTTTGGCGTTGAGGTCCCCCGCCAGTATGACGGAGTCGCTCAGGCCAAGAAGTTTAGTCAGGTCATCTTTCATAGCGGGAGTGTCCATGGAGTTGTTGGGTGGGACATAGGCTGAGATGATCGTAACGGGTTGGTGTCCTGTCATGCCTAGCCGACAGACTGAGACCTCAAACTTATCGAGGGAGGGAGGATCCATAGGGATGCAGTATAGGGACGCTTTGTAGTAAATAAGGGTACCTCCTAAGTGGCAGCGGGTCCTATCATTGCGAACCATGCGATAGTTGGCAATTTTGGGGTCCCGATGGGTTTGGGTTACACTCCGCTTGTGGCAGTCGCTACACCCCCGTAGGGGGGTGCGGCGAGCGGTCCCGGAACTTTCGTCCCCTGGCCGCGGGTGCACTCCGGGGCATGTAACAACACACCCGTTGTTGGATTGCCATCTTGGGCATAGCTGATGGCGTGCGCCTGCGAATGTTACGCAGCTGCGCACGCCTAGGTGTAGCTGTTATTTGTGTACTGCAGGTGGGCCGCGACGCTGTCCCACAGCGTCGCCTCTTCACTGCACCCCGGCGGTCAGTGTCCGCCGGGTGAGACCCCCGGTTACCCGAGGGAGACCCAGCGAGAACGACCTGCGACAGAGGCGCCGACTTTGTTGACTCACCTGCAGCAAGTGAGTGGCCCCCGCCCTCCCCGTTTCCAGATCGAGCCGGTTACGGTTTGGACTGCGGGGCCGTATCATGTGTGTGTGGGGGCCATGAAGTGTGAGTCCTGCCCTCCAATGTATTGCACCGAATAGCGAGCCCGCGCCGCCGTATCCGGTGCGTGAGTTCACGCGCATGTGCAGTGATGCATGTATGGTCGGGGCGCAGCTTGCCTGTAAGACAAGTCGCGCGCCGAGGTGGGGTTACACTTTTAGCCGCGTTCCATTTTATACCCTATCGCCGCAACGCCTCGACCAATCATAGCGGAGATCGGGCCGCTGGCCAATCACGCCACACGCGCCCCGCGCGTAGCAGAAGGATTCCCGCCCGTTTCCGCGTCTGAGCTAGATGTCCGCCAATATTGGCCGCTGATAAATTTCTTATGTTAAATTAGTTAATAAAAGTTTGTGAAGGCTCGCTATAATAACGAAATAACGTTTTAGAACTTTTATTTTGATAACAGCATTAGTTTATCTTTATATTTCAAATATTATTTTTTTCCATAGAGCAACACAGGCCACCGGCTGATGATTTTTTCATCAATAATGCAATCGAATGAAGGGAAAATCATACATTTTCTTTTGTGTGAAATGCGTATAATGAAACGAAATTTTCAAACAGAGATGCCAAGTAATTACGTTAGAGGAGATAAGTAATAAGTAATTATTATCCCCGTTCATATCCGTTTTTGCGGCAATCTTGCGCTAATAAATAAATAATTTACGCATACGGGTATAAGGCCCTAATATATTAAATAGGAATATCCTATTTGATTTTGATGCCGAGTTTCACAGAGTCTGTGAATGCCTGGAGGCACGCTTGCGACAACCTTTATACCAGAGACATGGTACGGTACGGTTAAGCCACTCGGCAAAGAAGTTCAAAATATCGGAATTACCTACCACTTTTGCTACTTCTGCAGAGCGTGTGCCCTTGCCGGTTGTGGGTGAGTGGGTTGTTTGGCGAACATAGGCACCTTGTTCGACGATACTACTTTCCACCTCGCTGCTTCCATTCTCCCTTCGCTTAGGCATATCTAGTTGTTCTCCTCGTCGCGGTCACTGTGTCAACCAACACACACACAGCTGTCAACAGCGTGGGGCACGCAAATATCAACGACATTATTCGACGCGCTCTTGGAGCTGTGTTAAAGCCGTATTAGAACCCAATGGCCTGCCACGCGACGATGGCAAGCGATTGGACGGTGGGCCTTTATTTCCATAGAAGATCTGTAGGCTTTTAGTGCTGGACACTAATTTTGTCGATATTCTTGCGCCATCTCATGGTCCTAGCTCGTCGTACTGTGCTGCTGCTACCGGTGCGGGTGCTGAGAACATCAAACGGTGGAAATATATAAGTTAAGTTGATTTTTGAGTTGTAGGGGTTGAAACTCTTGGACCGCGGTTTCTGGCTTTTATCTCATCGTCAATGCGAGGATAAGCATTGCTCTACAACGTGACGGTGCCTCCAGTCTTTTGAGCTCACTTACAATACAATGCAATACTTACGTTATGCTTACAATTTTACAAGATTTTAATGCGTTGTACGCAGCATTTTGGCTTACTGCGAAACTACCAACATTTTGACAAGTAATTTAGTAGAAAATAATACCGTCAAGATTTGGCAACACTACGAAATTTTTACAAATGGCTGCTGCAGCTGAATCAAACTTAATGTGATAGTCTGTTTTCATAGTAAAAAAATAATATAATTAATTGTTAATAGTGTTGAAGTGTTTGAAAATACTAATATAACCTTTAATTGTGTGATTCTCGTTACTTCTAGTGCCTAGTGGTTATTAAACGGCGAGTATTAATCAGAAACGAGACATTCCTATCGATTTGTTTATTTATTTTTCGAATTTTTGTCTGTATTAAGGCTGCACGACGTTCTAGATTTCTGGAAGGCTTGCAAATTTAATTATGAACCTATACATAAGGCATTACCTTGCGTCATTTATGAAAGTTGGTCATAAACATCGAGGTTAAGAATGTCATTGTAATTCATAATATTTGTACCTGTGTTACGATTTATTTTACGTCTTTTTACTACGAAGTCATGTGATGCAACGTCTATTCACCATTATTCATAAAAATCTTCTCTGATTAGCTAAGCAGCTGATCAGTAATTTCTAGGCATGGGCAAAAAATATCGATATATCGAAATATCGATATTTTTCCATACAATTATCGATATATATCGTCGATATTTTTAATCGCGATATATCGATATTCGACATTTATTTTTGAGTATCGAATTCGTATCAAATTCGATAATTTTTTACGCAATTTAGGTTGCGTGTTTTTAATGTTATTAGATTAACCTTGCATGCTCCTCGCGTATTGTTAACTTTAAAAAATCCCGCCAATATCGTTATGAAATGCAATAAAATATAGCATTAAGACTATTGGTAGCGTGCAAGAAAATACTAATACTATTAAGCCATCAGTGTAAGACGAATATGAACCTGAATTTAACAGACAATTAACAATTTTCGGATTTTTTTTTTCAACAAATCAATCACAAAACTTAAAAATATAATAAATTGTTTAAGCTCGAGCAATAATAAAAAATACTATTTTCTTCTATTGTTTATTACGAAGGCTGACGATATATCGATATTTTTCACTCGATAATTATCGATAGTGTTTAAAAATATCGATACGATAAATATCGATACCTATATTTTTTTCACTTGCCCATCCCTAGTAATTTCCTTTTTCAAATTCAGAGAACTTTGACTATGAGTCAATATAAAAAAAAAAAATATTCAAATTAGGCCGAGCGCCAGCACTTTTTGAACGTCAACGTTTACAAAAAGACAGTCTCCCAAAAACGTTAGCTGAAAAGTAGTGGCGCAATAAACTCCCCAGAAACACATTTGGTCTGTTGAGTTAGGACAACTACTTACTATTTATACAATAGTATGCAAAGTACCTATTATTACAAAGAACTTGCTGCCAACTATACAAAGGAAATATTTGTGTTTTTATATGTAACGAATAAACTCAAAAACTATTGAACCGATTTCAAAAATTCTTTCATCTTTAGAAAGCTACATTCACCCTGAGTAACATAGGCTATATTTTATCCCCATATTCCCACGGGAACAGGAACTACGCGGGTAAAACATCGGGGTGCTGCTAGTGTTAGTATAAATTAGTATAGATAAATAAATTTACAATAATATGTTGTTTGTCCACAGATAAATCTATGAATGGCGAGAAACATTGGTATGACGATGATCGATTGTATACTCTCACACAGGTAAGATATTTCACGCAACTATTCTATACAGCGACATCTAGGCAGCCACATATGAACTACTAGGTACTCAAAAAAAAGACCTAAATCCTACATCGCGGTAGGGTTGCGAACCATCGGCGCGTCGTGTTCCACGCGCGCCTCGGAGAGCCGTCAGCAAAGAAGACGGGGCCCCATAGGGTCAGTGCCTGCTAGGGTTGCGGAATTTGTTCGCAAGAGTCACCGCGGCCCTGGAACGCAAAGGGCACGGGAGGGATCATGGGCGGGTTTTAGTCAGTAAGAGTCTGACACACCCTCCCGCTCCGCCCAGAACGGGAGAGGTCATTTGATGATTTTTCATCCAAAAAAAAAACAGGGTTAGGTACGAACCATACTTTATAAAAACGTATCCTACTTTTTAGGTAAATATACTTTACATTTTTGCATAGAAATAAATTATGGGAAATACTTTTCCCAATCTGTACTGTGATGCGAATTACGTAAAATTCATATTGGTAATGATGAGCTATTTGTAACAGAACGTACACAAGATAAGTAAGGGTAAGTTAGTATAGTCTATTTTAAGTTTCCTTCTCTGTCTCTTTACACACTGTGTCTACATTTCTTATCCCACTCTTCTGTCGCAGGTCTGCTGGAAGAAATTTCTATTGAAATAAGCAGTACCTTTGTGCTCTTGGTTTCTGTACAATTTTAAGTATACTGTGTGTACATAAATAAATTAGATACCTAATGATTATTTATGATCAATTAATAAGGTAATGAACGAACTGAACTTCCTAAGATATTTTTGAAAAATTTAATTTAAATTTTCATATTTTGAAATGGTTCTTTCAAAGGTAATTGTAGAATTATAATGGCTTTAAATATTAAAATATTTCGAGTCAGGAAGAGTAACATCCAAAGAAAATCTGAAATAAAATTAAAAAGAGGATAATTTTAAAGTTTTTACATAAATATATATTTGCTTGTAGGCGGTAAACCTTTAAGGAAGTAGTAATCTGATTAATCGAATAATCCTAAATAAATAAATCGATCTTCAAGGTTCAGCAGCGATTGCTGAAGTCGTTCTGTGGATGGGAGAGCATCCACATTTGGATGCAAACAAAAAGTACAAAATAACTTTAATTGCGGAAGTCGGTGTTCAAAAAACGAAAAAGCAACCACAAACACCGAGTTCCGAAATTAAAGTTATTTTGTACTTTTTGTTTTTTTTTTGTGTAGAAGTCGGTTGTTTTTTTATTTTTCACTTTTTTGTTATTAAATGCAATGCCCGTTTCGGGTTCCGTACTCAAAGGGTAAAAACGGGAGCCATTACATGGACAGACGGTTCACCCTTGTTTGATAGAACAACGTTTGATATAATTTTAATGTGATTATTTGTATTTTTTTGTCAATATTATAATAGCTAGTAGTAAGCTAGTGTTATTTTGCTCACTTGAATGTTGGTCGACCTATTATTGGCGACTGTATAGGTCTGATGCTTTTGCTAATATTATTCATATGTAATGCTGTATACAGAAGCTGTTGGTTTGCCTTTAATAAATAAATAAATTAATAAATTACTGTAAGGTATATGGGTACGTGTGAATGAAACGACAGGTCGCTTAGCACTGGTTTATTAAGATGCAGGCGAGCGTGGGGTCGCAGCCCGCACGTACTTACTTATACCTACATATATAACATCCCTCCCTCTATAGTTACAATATACATAAAAAACTAACTTGCTAATAAAACTTCTTATAATTAACCCTAGGACGGTTGCGTTTGCTTATTATTGGAGACGCAGAAGATGAGTCTTGTGGTGCCGGGTCATTCCTGTCAACCGTGTTACTCGCGGTCTCCTCCTCCCCGACATTAGTCTCTTGTTCTTGGTCCCTTGACGATGATGAAGAGCACACTGTACCTTGCGGTTGTGCGCTTACTGATGCCGCCTCTGGTTCAGAAGTATCGGGTAAACTCTCTATGTCCCATGTTGTTGCTGCGATGCTGTGGTGATATTTCCTTATTTGGTTTTTGTGGCGTGTTACATGGGTGTTCAGCTCTGGCACAAAAACTTTATATAAAACATTACCAATTTTTTCAACTATAGTTCCTCTAATCCAATAGTACTTCTTTGCATTTTCAAATCTTTTTACTAAAACTTTTTCATTCGTAGCAAAGTCGTTACTCTTCTTTCCCCCGTAATATTTACTCTGTAACGATTGTTTGTGTTCTATCGTTGATGAAAGTTCTGATGAAGAAGGCGTCGGCGTTGGCTTTAGCAAATCTAACCTACTTCTAAGCTGTCGGCCATATACGAGTTCAGCCGGTGTGCGTTCTGTCGCGCTGTGAGTTGAGTTACGATAGTCAAATAAGAATTTGTTAATTTTACTGTCCAAATTTTTCCTATCGGGGCTTGTCAGTGTTATACTTTTAATTCCCTTTTTTACTATTTTTACGGCGCTCTCGACTTGACCGTTACTGCTTGGATGGTACACGGGTGAAAATACTTGACGTATGCCGTTTAATTTGCAAAACTCAGCGAATCTTTGTGAAGTAAACGACGTACCGTTATCACTAACAATGGTCGCTGGTACCCCTACCCTAGACATTAACTCGTATAAGCGCTCGATTACTGCGTCTGAAGAAATCGTGGACTTCATAGTATAACATTCGACCCATTTCGAGTAAGCATCGACAACTATCAGGTACATTTTTTCATGCAGCGGCCCTAAGAAATCAATATGTATCCTATAGAACGCGTGTGGTGGATGTGGCCAAGGAGCGAGCGGGGCGCGCGGCGGCGCCGGGCGTAGCTGTGCGCAGACGGCGCACGAGCGCGCCGCGCTCTCGAGTGCCGCGTCGACGCCCGGGAACCAAAGTCGCGAGCGCGCTTCGTTTTTCATTTTAACTATACCTAGATGCGAGCTATGCAGTTCCGCTATAATTTTTCCCCATAACTCTTCTGGGATTACAATTTTATGCCCACGCATTAGAATACCGTTTTCCAGAGATAACTGAGTCCTACATTGGTAATACGATTTTAAGTTAATATCCTTATTTTTGGGTGGCCAACCGTTCTGGACGAATTCCCTAACCTTTTTTAAGTTTATATCCCTATCAGTGGCGTCGCGTAACTGGGCTAGTGTGACTGGTAAATCACCTTCTACGATAAAGTTAACATACGCAGCGCGGTCCTCGTGTTCTTCCCCTTCTTCAGGCAGGGACGTATTTGGGTATGCAATAGAACGCGACAGAAAATCTGCTACATTATCTGCACTTCGGACATATATTATTTTGTAATTATAAGCCGCCAAAAACATTGCATACCGTTGCAATCGGTTTGCTGTCACTTCTGGTATGCCCTTTTTAGAGCCAAAAATTGATAAAAGTGGTTTATGGTCAGTTCGTAGTATAAACGGGTTCTCCCTCCCATATAAATACTGATGAAACCGTTTGACGCCAAAAATAATCGCGGAGGCTTCTTTCTGAATTTGAGAATACTTTTTTTCTGGTGACGTTAATGATCGCGAGGCGAACGATACTGGTTTCTCGAGTCCATCCCTGTCTATCTGCGATAACACCGCGCCGAGACCATACGGTGACGCATCGACTGTGAGGATAATAGTTGCGTTTTGATTAAAATGTGCTAGCACGTTATCTGATATTAAATGTTCTTTAATTTTATTGAATGCCTGTTGCTGACTGTCGGACCAAACCCACTTAGTATTTTTGTTTAGTAATTGATACAAGGGGCTTAAGATTGTTGACGCTCTTGGTACAAAATTTCTATAATAGTTCATTAACCCTAAAAACGATTGCAACTCGTTTACGTTCTTAGGGCATGGTGCCTCGCGAATAGCTTTTACTTTGTCCGGTGATTTATGCACTCCATTTTCATCGATAACATGACCTAAATAATTAACTTCCCTTTGGAAAAAAACGCACTTGTCCTTCCTTAACGTCAACCCAGCTTCTTCTAATCTTCTCAGTACCGTTCTTAATCTTCCTAAATGTTCTGATCTATTGGTACCTGTCACTAAAATGTCATCCATTAGACAAAGAACCCCATCTATACCTGAGACTATGCCTTGCATTGCCTTTTGGAAAATAGCGGGCGAGCTTGACAAGCCGAATACTAACCGCGTATATTTAAAAAGTCCTCTATGCGTATTTATACACGTATACAACTGTGTGTCATCCTTTTCCTCTAAAACAAATTGATTGTATGCACTTGATAAATCTAATTTTGAGAACTGTTTACCCCCGTATAACTTAACAAATAAATCGTCAACGGTGGGCAATGGATATTTTTCGATAACAAGCTGTTTATTTATTGTTGCCGAGTAATCTGCACAAATTCTGATTTCTCCATTCTTTTTTAAAACCGGGACTATGGGGGATGCGTAATCGGAATACTGTACCGGCGTTATGATTCCTTATGAGATAAGACGGTCTAGCTCATTATCTATTTTACTCCGGAGCGCGTATGCCACTGGTCGTGCTTTGCGGAAAACCGGTTTAGCGTCGGGTTTTAATGCTAACTTAACTTTATACTTCGTGAACCGTCCTAGTTCCTCTGAAAATACTGATGGAAATTCGCTCGTTAAGTTATTTATTATATTATTATTATCCGCAGCACAATATTTGATTTGGGATATTTCTAAACTGAAAAGTTTTATAAAATCTCTTCCTAATAACGGCGGTCCACCATCGCGCACTACATATATTGTGAGGGTGTGTTCCTGTCTTAAATAGACTACCGGCACTCGTATTACACCTATTACTATGATCCTTCCCCCACCGTAACCTCTTAGCGACTTTGTCGCATGTGATAAAGGTACGTCAGCGAACTGATTGTAATATGTTTTTTCTGAAATAGCTGAAACGGCCGCTCCCGTATCGATTTCAAACTTTAGACTTACCCCGTTAATTTGAACGCGTACGTACATTGGCATCGTATCTGACTCACAACGAATATGACTAATGACCATACCTTCAGTCTCGGAACTTTCTTCAACGTGTTTCACACACTTAGTTTTGTTTGAGCACATGCGTCGTAAATGGCCCTTCTGACCACATTTCCGGCAGCTAAAATTTTTGAACCTACACTCAACCGATTTATGATTTTTAAACCCGCACACTGCACATTTTAGACCTTCAATCACTTTTTTGTCACTTATCTTGAACACCGCACTGGACGTCGGCGCCGCTGGCAGGTTGGCTGCGGCTGCGCGCGCACCTCGCACGCTGACCGCCAACTCCACCGCCTTCGCCAATGTCAGCTCCTTAATGTCCCTCGTGAATAGCTTGTCTCGCTCGGGTCCGCTTGTCATTCCCATGACAAAACGGTCTAGCAAAGACTCCTCCAGATTCCCGAAGCCACAGTATGCTGCTAACCCCCTCAACCGGGCCGCCCATTGCGCGTGACCTTCATCTGCCCTCTGTGTCGCCGCATAAAACTCTGCTCGCTCGGCGAATCCATGACGCTTTGGTATGAAATGCTTGTCCAAAGCTTGAAGAATGGCTTCAAATTCTTCTTCTTCTACAGGTTTTGGCAGCAGAAGATCACTTGCGAGCTTGTAAGTGGACTCGCTGAGTGCTGTGAGTAATATCGCTCTGCGTTTTACTCCCGACTTGTCGGCATCCACCAAATCGTTTGCAATGAACCATTGTTGCAGGCGATTTTTAAATGACACCCAATCCTGAGTTAGATGATCGAAACTGTTGAGAATTCCGAAATATGTTGCCGCCATTTGCAATTTTATAATGCGGCTTGGTTCGCTCGTCGCCAGTGTAAGGTATATGGGTACGTGTGAATGAAACGACAGGTCGCTTAGCACTGGTTTATTAAGATGCAGGCGAGCGTGGGGTCGCAGCCCGCACGTACTTACTTATACCTACATATATAACAATTACTAAATCGAATTTTAGTTGCAATAAAGTCATTTCGAAGAATTATTCATTTGACCGAATAATTCATTGCTAAATTTTTATTTAGCGTACTTATTTATTTGAACTAATTTCATTTGAACTAATTTCATTTCAAATTTGAAAATGAAAACAAAATATCTAGTTTTAATTTCCGCGAATATTAGTGGGAATGTTTGTGGGTAGTTGTACACAAATAACCAACGGTGGCAGTGTATAAAAGGGGGGTGCCTTGTACTAAATTCTCACCAGTCCGATCACGTTATTTGGCCAGCCGATCCCCTGGGTTGAGAAAGCTAAATATCTAGGCGTGATCCTCGATCGAAAGCTTACCTTCAGAGAGCACATTAAGACGGTGCGCAATCGTGCCGCATTCGCTCTCAGTAGGCTTCACTACATGCTGAACGCACGCAGCAAGTTATCCTTGAAAGGCAAACTACGCATTTTCACCACGTGCATACGTCCAATAATGACTTACGCGTGTGTAGCCTTCGCACACGCTAAGCCCCGCCAAATCCATAGGTTGCAGGTCATCCAAAACCGTTTCCTCCGAAAGGCTACGGGAGCCCCGTGGTACGTTAGAAATGAGCGTCTCCATGTCGACCTCCGTATCCCCACCATCAAACAATTCATGAAACGTATTTCCAAGCGTTTCATAGAGTCCGCTGAAAAGCATCAAAACCCCCTTATCGTATCGGCCACCCGATACACCCCCTCCCAGATCAGCAAGATCCGCCGACCGCGGCATACTCTTGTTGAGCCCGATGACCCCATCACCCTGACCCAAGAGAGTAGTAGGGAAACCAGCACTCTTAGGAAAAATAAACCCAGAACGCGTTCCGTATTCCGACCTCGCCGACGAGGTCCATCGCGACGCCCCCGTCAAAACCCTCCCCGACTTTTGCCTAACGAGCCAGCCCGCGCTGCTGAGCCATTAGCGTTAAATCCCCTAAATAATATCAATCAGACCCAGCCTGTCCCTTGCTGCCCCCCCTCAATGACCCCGCTAAGCCGAGGCCCGTGTCCCACAGGGGATGCCCTTAGCGAGCGGCCATTTAGTTTTTAAGTAGTTTTAAGCCCCGGCTGGGGGCCTTAGAATCTAAGGCAACCAAGGGATTGCCCGGTTGAGCAGTAAACAGCCTTAATGTGCTGAACTGCGAGTAGTCCATTCAAAAAAAAAAAAAAAAAAACTAAATTCTCAGTCGCAACTCAACGGTCAGCGAGTCAACACGTCCCCTGAGGATGCCTCGTGGAGAGGCGAAACACGTGTCGGTAATGGTGTTGGGTTTTGCATTGCCTTCCTGCATGTGCTTAAAATCCTTGCATTTGCCTAGTAATCTTGCATGTGCATAATATAGCGGGCGGGAGGGAGGTGCATACCTGCAACCCACTAATATTCGCGGAAATTAAAACTAGATATTTTGTTTTCATTTTCAAATTTAAAATGGATTTCCGCAAAGTAACGCCTGACTCAATCAATTTTAATTTCATTTCGCCGAATTTTCAAATGCACTAATTTTATTTAAACTAATGTTTTACTACACTAATAATGATTTAGTCGAAAGATCGTATCGAATATTTATTTGATTAATAATTCGTTTCTTTCATCGTCTATAAACTAACATTGTTCTTCACTTATCGAATTAATGCCACGCCGCACGCCGTACTTCTAACGCCATCTAGTAGATGTAAGTGGAACAATATTGAGATTTACTATAATCGTAAATATGAAGGTAGTACCAAGAAAAATGCATCATGCAGGTTGTCAGTGTCATGCACTATAATGATTTGTGTCTCATCATAAGCAAGCATGCAGCATGCAAGCAAGCATGCAGCGTGCAAGCCGAAGCTGCGGTGGAGAGCGTTAAACCCATCTGCGACGATAAACTCGCGTGGGACCGCCGGAGCCCTGCAGCGCCGAAACCGTGACAGAAAAATCACCCGGGGATAGTGTAGTTTCCAAACAGTGAAAGAATTTTTCGAAATCGGTTCAGTAGTTTCGTAGCCTATTCAATACAAACAAACAAACAAATCTTTCATTTTTATAATAGTAGTATATAGTATAAGAAAAAAACTAAATTCCCTTCAAGATGGTTGAGTTGAATGGTTTATCCTTGCGTCATGTTTGTAAACTCGCGTTTATGGGGCACGACTAAAGGTTATAGCCTACTTCCACGACTCTGCTACCACCCGACTTATAAAATATAATTCAAATATGAGCTTTAAGTCGTGGCCTTGCGATAAAGTTTATATTGACAATATAAATTAGCAGACAGCTCGATGTCAGCAAGCTTCCCGCCATCAGACTGCTCGGTAGTTGACGCCTCGGTGGCCACACGTAGTAGACGAGCGGCCGGTGCGGTGTCCACGCGCTGACTGCCGCCGGCGCCGCTCAGTCGGTAGACTGAACAGCTGGGCGTCTGCTAGCTGTCGATGCGGTGACAGCTGGGCGTCTGCTAGCTGTCAACGAGTGGACCGGCAGCAGTCGTTTTAGTTTAGGGCGGTGTTGAGTAGGAGCGGTAATGGAGCAGAGTCGTGTAAATGAGCTATGACCTTAATTGTGATCATTTCATCATAAAAACAAAACACCCTAACAAAACATTGGTTACTAATTCTTCGCTTACAGATCATCAAGCTATCTTACTAACAATACAAAAATCTTCACCTAGATTAAACTGCATGCGAAGCTGTACAAAAATTAATATGACTAATCTTGAACGTGACATTCGCGGTATCGACTTTGACCCTGTTTACAAAACTAACGATGCAAATATTTCTTTACAGTATTTCATACATTCGATGCAACATGCAATAAGCAAAAACACAATTACCAAAATGATGTCCAGCCGGTATAACTCTATTAAACCGTGGATCACTCCTGGTCTCGTTCGGTGTATACGACATCGGGATAAACTACACCAAAAGTCGAAACTTGCACCTGATAATGAAATACTTTCTGTGTCATACAAAAGGTATAGAAATTTTTGCAATAATCTTTTAAATAAAATTAAAAATAAATATGAGAAGAACGAATTACAGAAGGCAGGCAAAAACAGTAAACTTATTTGGAAATTTATTAAAACAAATACTTTTTGATAAAAAAAATCCTGAACCCCCACTCGAATTACTGTCAACAGACTTAAACTCAGTAGAAGCCGCGAATAAAGTAAACAGTTTTTTTGTTAACGTTGGCAAAAACTTGGCTGATAAATCCTTGAACCATAATAATCCCCCCCACCAAATATCGACTGCGAATACCCTTACGAAAACATCAAAATCTTTTGTTTTATTAGACACTGATGCCAATGAAATTTTAAGAATAATAACAGGGTTAAAGGATAACTGCGCTGTGGGATGGGATAACATTTCTAATAATAAACTGAAAATTTTTAAACACCTTGCTCCTCCATTAACCCATATTTTTCAGTCATGTTTATCTAACGGTATAATGGTATATTCCCTAAACTGCTTAAAAAAGCAGTAGTTACGCCAGTATTCAAAGCGGGAGATAAGAACTGTATTAATAATTATAGACCCATTTCAGTACTAACAGGACTCTCAAAAATCTTAGAAAAAATTATTAATAGACTATCTTGAAAATAACAAATTGCTTTCCAATAATCAATTTGGGTTTAGACCTAAAAGATCAACTAACCAAGCAGTTCACAAGCTGTCTGAGTACATTAGTACGAAACTAGATAAGGGCACACTATTGGGATCTTTCTGGACTTCGCCAAAGCCTTCGACACAATTTCTTGTTCTATTTTACTGCTCAAGCTTGAAACACTTGGGATAAGAGGAGAGCAACTTCTATTATTCTCCGATTATCTTAGAGACCGCCAACAATGTGTTAAAATGGGCAGCACACAAGTTCTGATATGGAAAATAGTTGTTTCGGAATACCTCAAAGTAGTATTTTAGGGCCCACATTATTTTTAATTTACATTAATGACCATAGTTTAGACCTTCGTAATGGGCTAATATTATCATATGCGGATGACACGGCTCTGCTGTTTTCTGCTGAGTCTCGAGGTGAAGCGTATGAACATGCCCAAAACGGGTTTAATATTGTGTCTAATTGGCTTCATCAAAATCTTCTAACATTAAATATAGATAAAACTAAATACATTTTATTCTCAATGAGAAACATTATTTTACCGGTTAGTAACCTTAATATATTCGCACACAATTGCAAGCATGCTGACATTGCTTGTACTTGCCCTAGTTTAGTTAAAGCTGACTACATAAAATACCTAGGTGTTACGATTGACACAAATCTAAATTTCCATAAACATATCGAGCTGCTGTGCACAAGAGTGCGTAAATTAATATATATTTTTAAACACTTAGGTCACATAGCCGACTTTAAGTTAATTAATTAAACATGTATATTTGGCTCTGTGTCAATCTGTACTTACCTACTGTATTACTTCATGGGGTGGTGCTGCAAAGACTATCTTACTTCCTCTAGAACGTGCTCAAAGAGTAATACTAAAAGTTGCAACCTTTCGACCTTTTAGATTTCCCACACACGAGTTACACACATCATGCAAAATACTAACAGTACGTCAACTATTTATAATGCACATCATACTTTATCAGCACTCTGAGCTTCATTTTGACCCAGTATCTTCAACCAGGAGTAGAAAAGATTTGGTTTGCATAAAACCACAGACAAGACATGCATTTGCCCATAGATTTTACGTATTTTTAGGACCTTTTTTATACAATAAACTAAACAAATTGTTAGATATATATAGCGTAAATTACATTAAATGTAAAAAATTGATATCAGAGTATCTATTTAGACTCGATTACACAGACATAGAGAAGCTATTGGAAGTTCTAGTATGATTGAAAGGTTTAATTCGTAAGTTGTTATTCTTTAATTTTTGTATTCATGCACCATAAATGATTAGTCTTGTTAAGTGATGACCTGAAACACAGGTTGTATAAACCTAGCCCAGGAAAGTCGCTAATTATACATAATAATAAAAAAAAAAATACAATTGTAGGTTTAAAATAAATTTATCATAAGTCCAGAAATATTGATAATTTAGTTAAACACATATGTTATTTGTTGGATACTACCATAATTATTTAAGATTACTTGTGGCTATTAATCTGTAACTATATTGTGTACAAGATTTTAATAAAGATAATTATTATAAAAGTATTACCAGCAGAGGTAAACTTCTAAATATCTCATGCTCATGGTACTCACATATTTACAATTATTGAAATAGTAAACAGAAAAAACAATACAAGTATAGGTTAACACCTTAAGGTGTTAACCATCAACTCCAAAGAAGATGCTGTGGAGCCAGCTCGGGGCCTCTCGTAACTTAGTAAAAGCTGCGTTTCTTTTCAGATACGACAAAGCCCGTCGGCTCTCTCCATTGGCATATGGAGAGAGCCGACGGGCCCCGAAGTTCGACGAGCGGGAGCGTCGGTCCACCCTCACCGTCCTAGCCAAGTTCTTCCTCTTCTGCACGGCCATGATCCTCTTCTGCGTGCTTCTGTACATACCTGTTTATATTAGGGCCAACGATCAGCAGTCCACAGGTTAGTCACGGAAGAATTAGGATGTAGTACTAGAAACTATACTACTGCCAGGTTTGCGGACTGACTCGAAGATTTACCGCTGCCCTGGAACGAATTGGGCGTTTGAAGGAATACGGGTGGGTCTCCCTTCCACTTTGCCCAGAGCGGGAGGAGTCATTTGATGAATACCCATCCGAAAAAAAACTCGCAGCGCTGGAACTGTTGCAGATCCCGTGCAACAGTTCCAGCGCTGCGATTTTTTTTTAGAGTTAAAGTTGTTCATAATGATGAGTAAAATGACCCCTTTAGAGGTATTGTTTTTATTTTGTTATACATTGTATATATGCTAAGTTCAATAGATAAAAAAAAAATCCCCTGGCTAACACGACACGATTATTTTACCGGTATTTCGGAGGAAGTATTATTCTCTTGTATTTTACTTCTGATCTCTGGTTTTTGAACATCACATCTTCGCAGTTTGACTGTCAATCATGAAAAACTGTGCTACTTGTGTTTATCCACTTTACCCGATCATTTCCAGGTACAGTCGCGGGCTGGTCGGTTCACACGAATCGCGACACAAAAATATACGTACAACCTAAAAACGTTACGACAATACTCGCCCCTAGAAATATATGCCCTAGAACTAGCAAAGATAAGCTTTTTCTAGTAATTGTAGTCTGTTCATCCACATTAAACTTTGAGCGCCGTGTAGCCATAAGAGAAACTTGGGGTAACTTCAACAGCTACCACGAAATGTCCAAGTTATATCATGAAGTTAAACAGAGATATACTAACTATAACTATACGTATAACCTATATACCCAACCAGATGTCAATAATGTTTCTAGTGATAGGGTTAAAAGAGACATATCCAATAACCGGCTATGGCCCGAATTGGCTAAAGCACTGCAGAACAACCTGGTGAAATTTAAGACTGATGATGTACCTGAAAAAAGGTTTGAAGATGAAGTGATGCTGCCAGAATTTGACATGAACGAAGAGCTGGGAGACAATACTGAGGAACCAAGCTACGATTATTATGACACTAATGTCATGAAAATACCCCCAAAAGGGTACGAAGAAAATCCAGATTTAGAAAAGGTATTATCAATGTTGAAAGGTAATAAAAACTTTCGGAAAATGAAGGAGAAAATAACCGTAGCTGACAACACTGATCCGGAATATAAAGTCGTGTTCCTCTTGGGGTTGCCAACGAACGATAACGATTCTAACATTCAGAACAAAATCGAGGAGGAATCGGAAAAGTATGGCGATATCATTCAGGAGGGGTTTATTGATTCGTACAATAATCTGACGCTGAAATCTATTATGATGCTGAAGTGGATCACCAATAACTGCAACGATAGTGGTAAGTTAAAATAAATAGTACATTTTGATGCTACTACAAGTGGGCTTACTTTTCACTGCAGCAAAACTTCGTAAGCGACAATTTACACTTTTCACATTTCACATTAAAGGTTTTTTCTTTCCTTTACAACTTTCGGTACTCAGAACTCAGCATACTCTTGAACTCTTGAAATAACTTCATGAACTTAAAAAAAGTCTAGGTCTCGCACGACCGCACGGTTGATACGAGGGTAGTTAAGCTCGTTTCGCTTCGCTGTGCGCCGGCGCGCGGCGAGTAACCATAAAGTCAGTTTCAAGGTAAACATCTTTTACAAACGATATATTTTTTTTTTTTGTAGTAGAGACATATTAAAATGAAAATTACGTGTTTAATATAAGTTTTATGTTTAATTTGTCAAAGTTGTCCACTGAATAAAAAATAATCCTGTATAACGACGAGGGCACACGAACAAATTATTGTTCGACCCATATGCCTAGTTTTGGCCAATAATAAAGTTAAATAAGTAAATAAAAACTAACTTGGTAAGAAAATTCTTCCTTAAAAAGTGCAAATTATCGCTTATGTTGTTTTGTTTGCAAAAGACTTGCGCATTTCTATTAATTAACGATAGGCAGACGCTCCTGTAAAAAAATAAAAATACTGGTGTGTAAAATAAAATACTGGTCCTCTTAAACTCGGTTAGACTGCAAACCAGACCCATTATAGCTGGTAAACAGCAAGGTTAGGCAAAACAGTATAAGCCCACATACATATCATAAACAATAGGGTAGTTAACTAAAAAAATCTGATCTGATCTATCTGACGGACAAGTCAGATAGATTTCCAAAAAGTAATGGAGACGTATTTTTTTTTTTTCACATAAATAAAAAATTAAGACGATACAGTGCGTTGAAAACTCGTGTGACGTCACTACTTGCTACAATTTTTACCGGGCAGTGACGTCACACACTCCCACTCCTGATCTTTGATGCTTTTTATCTTCGTCAGTTTTTATAGATTTCATAAAGGAATAAATACGTGTCCAAGATTTTTCTATAATCTAACTGACGGACTAAACATAATCATATATTTTTTACTCAGGCAACATCACTATTATTTTTTTTCAGTCCGCTATTTTCTAAAAGCAGACGATGATGCGTATATAAACTTGCCAAACCTCATTCACAATTTGAAGAACAGATCTCGTGAATTCGATACGAAGATGAAGGGTCGAAATGCCAAGGAGTATATGTTGATTGGACACCTTTTTTGTGGAGCGACACCTTTGCTGGACTCTAGTCAAAAATGGTAAGTTTTAATTATAATTCTTGCTTTTTGGTATTGTTGATAGTTGTACGGAACTGCACATTATCTTGGTCCTTCGAGCCGGATAGTTGTGGGAGCTCGTGGCTAAATAATCATAGCCACACGGGCACTGCTTGCCAAGTCGGTCTGTGGATGGGTGACCATCTTAACATACCTCGGTATTATACTCCTCCGTGCCTTGGAAAGCAAGATAAGCCGTTGGTCCCGGCTGCCATTTGTAGATCTTTGGCAGTCATGACGGGTTGTATAAGCCAGAAAATCTGACAGCAGTCTTGCCAAGAAGTACCGTGTTATTCAGTTAATGCGTTGTAGAGGTCTAGTAGGCAGCCGTCCCACATAAAATACTGGTATTCAGCTGAATCCAGTTTTACTGGAAGCCGACCTCAATATAGTTTCGAAAAAGGCTAGGCAGATCATGATTTATATCTTCTTATATATAAAATTCTCGTGCCACAATGTTAGTTACCATACTCCTCCGAAACGGATTCACCGATTTTTATAAGATTTCATATGCATATTCAGTAGGTCTGAGAATCGGCTAACATTTATTTTTCATAACCCTAAATGTTAAGGGTGGTCCACCCCTAAAATTTTTATTTTATTTTATGTGGCAAAACGACGTTTGCCGGGTCAGCTAGTATAAGTTATATTATATTTTGGGCATCGATGCGATTCGTACAATATTTATTACAGATCAAAATCAAAAGTCATTTATTCAAACTAGGCTGAGCGACAGCACTTTTTGAACGTCAAATTTTACATAAAGACAGTCCCCCAAAACGCCCACCCGTCACCACTTCCTAGTGTTTTAGCTGGGAAGAAGAAGTGGCGCAACAAACTCCCCAGCAACACATCTGTCTGTTGCGTTTTAAGAACTTGAATTTATACAATAGTATGCAAAGTCATTACATGCCAAAGGTAGGAAAAAAATCAATTATCCAACATGGAAATATTAAATCAATTCACAATAAAAACATTGTAAAAAAAGATTGACCTACATAGTCATAAAAAATTACACAAAACAAAAAAATATATATATATATATAAATGAACTCATATAACCTGTCATAAGCTAAATTATAGAGAAAGAACATGATAAATATGACATTGTCTTGCGTTCAACACAGCGACCAACTATCTTTGTCGTCTAAATAGTCATTAATAGAATAGTATGCCTTCGAACAAAGGTTAGATTTAACTTTAGCATTAAATGAGTTAAAAGGCAGGTCAAGAAAAGAAAGCGGAAGTTTATTGTAAAAACGGATACCGACCCACAAATGACTCATGGACCTTACGAAGTCGGTGGGAAGGAGCATGTAGCTTGTGCTTGTTTCTGGTGTTAAAGTTGTGGATGTCGCTCATTTTACAGTATAGATGTATATTTTGCCTAATATATAGAATGTTTGCAAAAATGAATTGAGATGCTACTGTAAGAATTCCAATGTCTTTAAAAAGTTCTCTTAATGAAACTCTAGGCCCTAGCTGATATATTGCTCGCACAGCACGTTTTTGTAAGACAAATACATTTTGTATATCAGCAGCTTTTCCCCACAATAGAATACCGTAGGACATAACGCTATGGAAATAACTAAAATAGACTAACCGAGCTGTCTCAACGTCAGTATACTGTCTCACTTTCCTGACAGCGTATGCGGCAGAACTGAGCCTTCCCGATAAACTTGATATATGTGGGCCCCATTGTAGTTTGGAATCGACAGCAATTCCCAAAAAAACTGCCGAGTCCACAGTTTCAAGTACTTCGCCACTTAAGGTGATATTGGGTCCTAGATTTCTAACATTTGGTAAAGCAAACTTTATACATTTCGTTTTCTTGGCATTTAAAACTAGATTATTGGTCGTAAACCAATCCGTAACCATTGAGAGAGCGCTGTTTACGTTACTGAAATCTTGTCTATTCCTTTCTACTTTAAAAATAAGAGAGGTATCATCCGCGAACAATACTACGTCACAGATACCCTTTAAGAAAAATGGTAAGTCATTTATGTACACTAGAAACAAGAATGGACCCAGTATTGAGCCTTGAGGCACGCCTAAATGCACTGGTAGTCCGGAAGACTTCACGCCATTGATATCCAGATGTTTATTTTCGTCAGATAGTAAGGGGGGTGTGGTCCGGACATCCATAAGCACACCCCCCTTATATACGACCATAACTATACTAAAAGTAATGTTATAAATATATTAATGATTATTCTGACCTCAAAATATATCAAATAATGAAACTAAGGCCATGAGAACCATAGTGGCCTAACTATTTTTTTACAGTATTGAGTATTTAATTTTTTACAGTCCTAATTGAACATTTTGATAGACCTTGAGTGGCCCAAAAGTAATACAACGAATATTCACTAGACTGCAGCATAATCACTGTTATGGTTTTTAGTATGTGATCTTAATTTTAGGTGCAATAATGGCCTAATTAAGATATTATTATATGGCTTGTCCATCGAATTAGGCCACTATGGTTCTCATGGCCTCAACTATACTTTTTAGTATGACCTGGGTTTAGTAGCAACAAAAACGAAACGAACATACGCAATTAATTTCGCAATCTAAACGACTTTGCTATGTGATGACAATTAATTAAAAAAATGAGTTTTATTTTAAAAACTTCTTTATGGATATTTTCGATAACGAAGGCAGTAAGTGGTGACGGCCCCGACTTACGAATTGTAGGTCGCGGGTTCAACCCCAGCCAGGCGCATTACTTTCTGTAATTAATTTCATCACCACAGGGCCCCAAGTCAGCTATTTTTATAAATTTGTCATTCCAACACGATCCCATGGTCATTTTGCTAAAAGTTCTTAATCTGCTAAATTCATAATGGTCGATCATTGGTCGGTCAATGGTCTCATAATAATTTTTGCTTACCGAGTTATTAAAAGAAATGACTGCACAATGACGTTCTAATGATAGGTCACTGATCAAAGGAACTGTCAAAATTTTAGCAGACTACCGCATAAGTTTATTATTCATTTGTCATTATTTATTCTTTCAATGGAGTGTCAGTGGTTGACCATTGGAAAGTCATAATGACGCTTTTATGTTAGTAGATTACCAAACTTGTCAAAATCGACCATTATGAGATCAATGATAGACCATTTTGACACTATTGTAATAGCAGACTTGGGGCCCTGCTCTCAAAACGGAAAACATCGTGAGGAAACCGGCATGTCGTAGAACCAAAAATTCGAAGACATGTAACATTCACCAACCCGCCCTGGGCCCGCTTGGTGGATTACGGCCCATTCCCTCTCTTAGAGAGGAGGCCTGTGTCCCAGCAGTGGGGACGTTAAAAGGCTGATTATGCTATGTATTATACGAGGAAACTTGTTTGGTTGAGGAGTTGCTATGGCTACCTTCCGGCTCCATGATCAGACCAGCTTCATAGATTCAAGATTCAAAGCATTTATTTCAGATAAACCGTTTACAGGCATTTTTGAATTGTCAAGGTCGATCAGTCGAAAACATAAAGCTATTTGCACGTTTGAAAGCGTAGATCTCCATGGAACGTTCTTACGTGCAAGAAACTCCACGGACACTCTTTTAAATCATGTTATATACAAGTCTTGGTTACATTATCCTTGTTGCTTCTATATCTGAGGACAATACAAAGAAAAACAAAAAAGAAACTATAAAACAATTGAACATATAAATGTTAAAACAAGTCAGTGGCAGTTAAGAGGTGACCAGTCTCAACCGACGGCGCCCGTTCACGAACATGACGCGTGTATCGGCACCATTTAGCTCAACCATTTTGAAGGGAACCGAATGATCCGACACACGCGCCACCATCAGCGAGACATTTGAGCGAGCATGACATGCTCTCAGCTGCCATGTTCGTTCAACTCTGAACTATACTGAACTATAAAAAAAACAATAACTGCCACGGGAACGGGAACTACGCGGGTAAAACCGCGGCTGTTGTGATATAAAAAACTTTCGATTCACAGGTACACCCCAAAGTACATGTATGGGGGTCGCGTGTACCCCAAGTACCTGTCGGGAATGGGGTACGCCCTGTCAGCAGACGCGGCCAGAGCCCTCTATAAGGCCGCTTTGAGAACTAACTACTTTCATTTAGAAGATATATTTATTACTGGTGAGTTATGAGAATTTAATTACCAGATTTGTTTTCTTTTTTATTTGAAATCCGATCAGCAGTGCTATTGTGTAAGAACTCACGTGCGAATTCGATTCATATCTCATTTTCGATTACACTTCGTAGCTCACCTGAAGTGAAACGTATTTGATATTCTGACTGTCAAGTTAAGTTCGCTTCATCTATGTTCTCACTTAGCGGCGCTAGTGTAGTTTTCATCAAGTTACAGAATACCAAATACAGTTTTCACCGCAGAAGAAGTGAGAACTGGAGTGAGTTCTTACAGAATAGCATTGCTAATTAGCCGTCAGACTATAATTTTATTTGTATGTATGTATATATGATTGTATTTTTCCCTCTCTGTTTGTCATTATTTTATGTTGCACCTGCCATGTTGTCTCTGCACTACCCTAAGGTCGACTGGTAGAAAATGCCTAAAGCATTATTTCCGCCTTTGTACAGTTTTTTTACTAGTGCATAAATTAATAAATAAATAAATTATCTAAAAATATTGGACAATTTATAAAAAAATAACGAAGATATAAAGCATCAAAGATCAGGAGTGGGGGCTTGTGACGTCACGTCGTGTTAAACATTGTAGCACGTAGAGACGTCACACGAGTATTCAACGCTCTGTGTCGTCTTCGTTTTTTGTATTCGTGAAAAAAGAAAAAAATACGTGTTCACTATTTTTTGGAAATATATCTGACTGACCAATTAGATTTTTTTAGTAAACTGCCCTATATATGAAGTAACTGTACTGTAGATACTCTATTCTCTTCTTCGTGGTTTGTAGCGACTGTCTTCTTACTTCCTTTCACTAGTCGTCGTCAGGCGTCGCTGGGGGGGGGGGGGGGGGGGCGACCAGCTCGGCACGGGCTGGATCGTACAAGGATTATTATTTAGGGGCGTATTTACAACTACAGGCTCAGCGGTACGGGCTGGCTCGAGCGATGGACTGGTTAGAAGTGACTCGGTCGGTACATATGCCAGCCTTATATAGGGCGCCGAATAATTCCAGAACCTTCCATTGTAGAAAGTTCCAGAAAGTTCGCGTACATATCGTTCGCGACTGACTAGGGTTCGAGAATTCTAGAATGAAAGAACATTCTAGAATTCTCGAAGATAGAAAAGTCTCGAAGGTTCTAGACTTAACTAGATTTTATTCGATACTAGATGGCGCTAGTGGTACCAAGTGCCGCTATCTTTCTCGCTTAATTGTGGCGCGCAACAATATCACAAAACAAAGAGTACTTGTATTATTATAGTTTTTTTTTTTTTAATTTATGTTTTTTTATAAGGGAAGCAGCGAGACAACCCTTTTTTATGGGGGAAATCCTCATGGATGTCCTCCACCCTGGGGCGGGTGGAGGGGTCTGTCAGACTCTTACTGACTAAAACCACCCCGGTGTTCCAAGTCTCACCTACGCCGGGGATCGCGGGAACATATACGACATCCGTGATCCCCGGCTGAGCGAGACAACCCTAACACTATTTTAAATTACTTACTGGGACTATTTCATTCACATTTGATGATGTTACCTTTTGCAACAAATAAACAATTTTACTTAAAAAAAAAATAGTACGTGTGTTCTCAAATAATAGAGCCGTATCCCCGTGCCAGGTATGTGTGCGGAGCGAGCGCAGCCGCGCATCACGCCGCGGGACGACCCGTGTTTCCTGACGTCGGACAGCGGCGGCCCCGCGCGCGCGTGCGGCGCGCTGGCCTGCGCCACCATGCACCACGTGGCGCCCGACCTCATGCGCCGGCTGCACGCCATGCTGCGCAAACCCGCCCTGCTAGACACGTGTGTACTACTTATTGTTTCTTATTGCGCTCAAGGACATTTTTCTAATGTAACTCGAATAAAATCCAAGTTTTTGCGTGTTGAAATGTACAATTAAGCTCTTGGTACAAGGATATTTAAAGGAATTCACTCAATAGGATAGTACACAAAAAAACCGAATTAACCTTGAAAATGAAAATAAATATATCTAGTTTTAATTTCCGCGAATATTAATGGGTTGCAGGTATGCACCTCCCTCCCGCCCGCTATATTATGCACATGCAAGATTACAAGACAAATGCAAGGATTTTATGCACATGCAGGAAGGCAAAGCAA
Organism: Hecatera dysodea; assembly: GCA_905332915.2. Lineage (NCBI taxonomy): Eukaryota > Metazoa > Arthropoda > Insecta > Lepidoptera > Noctuidae > Hecatera > Hecatera dysodea. The sequence goes on along the minus strand of HG995314.1, from coordinate 11,265,309 downwards.
AACCCAACACCATTACCGACACGTCACACACCGACACTCGCTGACCGTTGAGTTGCGACTCAACGGTCAGCGAGTCAACACGTCCCCTGAGGATGCCTCGTGGAGAGGCGAAACACGTGTCGGTAATGGTGTCTCCACTCTAGAACTCGTTTACCCCAACGGTTGTCGGTTCTACGACTAATATGGCCAGCCCACTGCCACGTCAGCTTACTAATCCGGTGGGCTATATCAATTACCTTGCTTCTCTGACGGATCACCTCATTTCTGATGCGATCCCTCAGAGTCTCTGAGCTATGCTCGGTGTGTCTCTGACAGAGACACACCGAGCATAGCCCTTTCCATAGCCCGCTGACCGACTTTGAGCTTATGGACCATACGAGCCGTCAGTGTCCACGTTTCGGCTCCGTATGCCATGACGGGTAGAACGCACTGATTGAAGACTTTCGTCTTTAGACACTGTGGGATCGACGATGTAAAGACTCGACGTAGCTTCCCAAATGCTGCCCAACCCAACTGAATTCTTCTGTTAACCTCGCCCTCAAAGTTGTTTCTACCTAACTGCAATGACTGCCCGAGGTACACATATTTTTGAACAACTTCGAGAACGGCACCGTGAATCGCAATCGGTTCCGGTAGAACATGTTCATTGAACATGACCTTGGTTTTATCCAAGTTCATCCGTAGGCCGATGCGTACAGAAGAGTCAGCTAGGTCATTCAGCATATGTTGTAGGTCCTGCAGAGTTTCTGTCATAATGACGATACGTCTGCAAATCGCAAGTGAGAGATGTATCCATTTTTAAGCTGCCCAAGAGCGATCTCGATTTCGCCAGTACTGACTTCTGGCAGGTCTTCGGTGAAATGGCGTGTCAATGTGGCTCTAGGACCCTCATTTTCGGGATCAGGACGAGATGCATGCGATGCGTATAACCGGCTATAGAAGTCCTCCACTTCCGAAAGGAAGGCTTTGAAGAAACGACTTCTCCACTTGCTGTGGTCAGCTTCGTCAGGTGGCTTCTTCCAAGAGATTGTACGAACATCTTTGACCCCCGGTTCTGCTCGATTACTCTTTCAACCGAAAGAGCATTGAAGCGCCGGAGGTCGCGTCGTACGTGCTTGTTGATCTCTCGGTTTAGAAACCGCTTTGCCGACGAAGTGACGGGTGGGTTTTCACGTCGTTCCTTCATTAGCCCTAAAGTACCTTCTGAAAGCTTAGACTTCTTGCCCTTACGCTGCATATCACAGAATCTTGTACCTTCTTCCCTGAGGATCCGAGTCACATATTCGAGGTTCTGGTTTACGTCTGTTGTGGTTTCCACGGCAGCGAATCGGTTTTCCAGGTTTGCCTGGAACGTTTCAGATCCAGCCATGGTCTGGAACAGAGTTGGTCGGAGTCTGGACTTCATCAGAAAGACACGTTCGGCCTTGAAGTTAATATTCAGAGAGCCTCGGACAAGTCTGTGATCGCTACCGGTATTGAACCTGTTGATCACGGAGACATCTCTGAATATATGCCTCTTGTCCGTCATGATGAAGTCGATCTCATTATTGGTCATATTGTCGGGGCTTTGCCACGTCCATTTCCTTTGGAGCTGTTTCTTGAAGAAGGAGTTCATCAACAACAACCCCTCCCGTTCGAGGAAGTTGACGAGCATTTGCCCCCTATGATTTCTGCTTCCAAATCCATGGTGTCCTACTACCGATTCGCAGCAATTCTGTACTCCCACTTTGGCGTTAAAGTCCCCCATGACAACGGTGTACTGTGTCTTTGTAGTGAAGTGGAGGGCTCTCGATATGTCATCGAACATATCCTCCACTTCGTCGTCCGAGTGTGTCGAGGTCGGTGCGTACACTTGCACTACCTTGAGGCTATACCTCTCGGTGAGCTTCACAATAAGGTACGCTACCCTGTTCGACACACTTGACATTTCCACAACGTTGTCAGATAGGGACTTGTTTACCAGAAACCCAACGCCGCCTTGGGATTGTTAGTCTCCCTCTCGGAAGTACATTAGGTGACCCGATTCCAGGGTTATGGTGTCCTCCCCCTTTCTTCGGACTTCACTCAACCCTAGTATGTGCCACCTAATTTTCCCAAGTTCCACCTCGAGTTGCGCCAGATGCGAGTCAAGCCGTAGCGTGCGTCCGTTGTACGTCGCCAGGGTCAGTTTATTGTTGTGGTGGCCTCCCGTAGCCCGGAGATTCTTGGCACCCCCCGCCCCGCCGTTACCATGGTCGCCACCATGACCAGGAATAGCGGGACCGTGGCTTTTTGTTGTACTGCATTTGGAGGAGTTGCCCATAATCGCCACCCTGGGCAGGCGGGTTGGCGATCGCAGGGCGTAGTTTCTCGCACCGGTGACGCTGCTGCCCATCACCGGCCTGTTACATTTAGCTACGCCTATTTGATGGATATACCGCCATCGGTCGGTCGCCAGAGCCTCGTTCGTCATTCAGCAGGATGCACCACGTGCAGGTGAGGTTGGCTTGGGGCGAAGGATGGTAGTTCGCCCCTTACATCCGCATTCCGCGAAGAAGGTCATTCGCAGCGATCTGTGTGTTTGCAATTGGGATTTTCTCGAAGAGCTATTCAAAATCTATGCAATCGTTTCCAAGAGACCGGCAGTGTTGGAAGAAGACCTGGTTCGGGCAGAGTTCGCATTACAATAGCTCAAGAGGATCGTTACATTTGATTAAGTGCGCGCCGAGATCGCACAATGACGGCCCGCAAGCTGCATAATCGTTTACTGCTGACAACGGGTACTCGTGTCAGTGACCAAACTATTCGTAATCGATTGCATGACGACCAGCAGGCATCAAGAAGGCGAGTTGTCCGTGTTCCATTAACCAGGAATCATCGTGCAAATCGTTTAAGATTTTCCCGTCAACATTTGGACTGGGACATAAACCAATGGGGCATGGTGCTCTTCACAGACGAATGCAAAGTTAAATTTTTTAACGACGATCGGCGTATTAGGGTATGGAGAAGACGCGGCGAGAGATTTTCAGAAGCCTGCATCCATGAACTCTTATCGTTTTGGTGGTCCAAATGTAATGATTTGGGGCGGGATAAGCTTACACGGCAAGACTGAGCTCGCTATTTTAAATGAGGGTACTGTTACTGCTCAGCGGTATATTGTGAAAGTTGTCAGACTACATGTGATCCCATTTGCACAGCGAGCGGGTCCTGGATTCATCTTGATGCAAGACAATGCTCGTGCTCACACGGCTCAAGCGACTCGGTTTGTACTGGAAGACTCTCAAATTCAAGTCTTGCCGTGGCCGGCGAACAGTCCGGACTTATATCCAATAGAGCACATGTGGGATCAGTTGAAACGAAGAGTTAGAGACGGTAATCAGGAAATCCACAACCAACAGCAACTCATCAACGCTGTGAATAGGGCCTAGTAAGAGATTCCAACGGAAAATGTCAGGCATTTGATTGAGAGCATGCACTCCAGGCTTCAGGAGTGCGTAGCTAAACGAGGAGGGCATACCCATTATTAAAAGATGGGCCTGGAGTATTTTCTTTTGTTTTCAGTAACTGAACATTGTTTTTATTTTTAACCTAAAATGTGTTTTTTCTTTCTAAAGCAAATAAACTTTTTGATAATTATTATTTGAATTAATTTTTTGGTCTACATGGTAAAAACTACATTAGTTTTCGTTATGGAGACAAAAAATGTATATTCGTTTTATTGTTTTCATGGTACAGACAAAATACCTTGTGGCCCTTATTTTGTTTTGAGTAGTATATTTGACGGACTAAAAATACGTGTCCCAATATTTTTCGATACTATATTTGACGGACTAAAAATACATGTCCAATATTTTTCGATAATATATTTGACGGATTTGAAAATGAAAATAATATATCTAGTTTTAATTTCCGCGAATATTAGTGGGTTGCAGGTATGCACCTCCCTCCCGCCCGCTATATTATGCACATGCAAGATTACAAGGCAAATGCAAGGATTTTATGCACAAGCAGGAAGGCAAAGCAAAACCCAACACCATTACCGACACGTGTTTCGCCTCTCCACGAGGCATCCTCAGGGGACGTGTTGACTCGCTGACCGTTGAGTTGCGACCCAACGGACGGGTTGGTTTTCATTTTCAAAGTAACGCCTGACTCAATCATTTTTATATTTGACGGACTAAAAATACGTACATATCCAATATTTTTCGATAAAATATTTGACGGACTAAAAATAAGTGTCCAATATTTTTCGATAATATGTTTGACGGACTAAAAATACGTGTCCCAATATTTTTCGATAATATATTTGACGGACTAAAAATACGTGTCCCAATATTTTTCGATACTATATTTGACGGACTAAAAATATGTTTCCAATATTTTTCGACAATATATTTGACAGACTAAATAGAATCATAATATTTTTATTCAGAAAGCCTATTTTACTACACACCTGTATAGGTATCTGTGTTAGGTTTTTAGGAATATAAGCGTATGTAGACGTGAGTCTAATTCGCAACATTTTTGTATTTCTTTTTGTCTGTTTCTTAACAACGAAAGATAAAATTTATTAACTAATACCTGCCGCCCGCGGCTTCGCCCGCGTGAATGTCAAAAATTATTTCAAGGGAACATACTCACGGGATAAAAAATCCCATGTGTAATTCCAGGCTATAATCTATCTCTGTGCCAAATTTCAGCAGGAACCATTCAGTAGTTTTACCGTGAAAGTGTGACAAACATCCATACATACATACATTTCTGAATGGGTTATCATCAAATGACTTCTTCCGCTGTGGGCACATAGGAAGGTAGTGTCAGACTCTTACTGACTAAAACCCACCCGTGTTCCTCCTAGTGCCCTTTACGTTCCAGGACCGCGGTGACTCTTTCGAACAAATTCCTGCATCCTAGCAGATAAATGATTCCCTGGAGATGGTTTAGTGCCACTTTTTTCGAAAGTAAAACTTGAACGTGGATGAAGCTACGATTAAAGATAAAATACTAATACTTATCTTTCTTTATCTTTTCAGATGCGAAAGAAAGTGGTTAACAAAGGTAAGGAGGGACCGGCTCAAGCCCAAAACGCCTCCGAAGCGTTTAACCAAACATTAGTCATAAGCCATTAGTCACCATAGTCAACTCGTCCATGATAGTACATAAATAATAGTCATTCCGTCGATATACAGGGTTGGTTTTATGGATCTCTCTCTTTTTTAATATTTATAGTCTCGCGCTTGACCACGATCTGACCTGATGGTAAGCGATGATGTGGTCGACGATGGAGCACGCTTGTCTACAAGTGACCACTGCGGCCGTACTATGAAGTGCCAATGCTATCATGATGTGTGTGAGGGAAAGGGATAGGGCTATTCGTCTTGTGTAACTCCGTCTCTCTCTGACACAGGAATCATGATGGATTTAAGACGTCATGGTAGGGCTGCTGTTGACTTAAAGACTCCGGAGGTTGTAGTTATCAGAAACACAAGACTCCGGCAGGGGCAAATTTCTTTTGTATATAAAGCTGGTTTAGGCACCGTAATAACCAGAGATCGGAATAAGTAGAGCTGTTTTATGTACTTGCCATAGGTTAGAATAAGTTGGATATTCCCCGAGTCCCGGAATTTGGTTTTTAAGTAGTAAAATAATAATAAAAACTATTCTCGCTTTCGGGACTTATGACAGATTACACTTCGACCACATAATAAAACACAACAGGAAGCAAACAAGCGCACTCTAAGAGCGGGTTCACATTAGGTCGGACCGACAGTTTTATCGGGCCGACAAACGTGTCGGATCCATATTGGCATAATATATTTCAATAGCGCCGTTCACATATGGGCGACCCGACAAAACTAACGGAGCCGACACATTTACCGGACGTTCAGCCACGATTTCTGTCGGATCGGCATAATATTGGAGTACTAGCAAGTATAGCGCCGTTCACATTTGTCGGTGAGAAGCGGCGGAGCCAAACGCCCGCCACCCTTGTACCCGCTCATTCCCCGCTCTCGGCACTCGCGCGAGCATTTTAGTCGACGTGTATGCAGAGAAAACACGTTTAAATATGGATGGCGAAATAAATACGAAACTTTTCATCGTCCATCGTATACAAAAGTCAACTTTTGTGACGATCCGGGCAGTAAAACGACCGTACCGACTGGTGTTCACATTAGGTCGGGTCGGCAGCGTCTAGTGTGAACAGCAACAACCGACAGTCGGTCAGCGGTAAACTGTCGGTCCGACTAATGTGAACCAGCTCTAAGAGCCGAAGTAATCGAGTGAGACAACAAGTTACTGTTGGTAAAGAATTAAATTCTAGTGACGCAGAAAGAGTCAAGTCAAAACGTTTATTTCTATTAGTAATGGCCTAATAGAAATAAACGTTTTGACTTGACTTGACGCCACTTTTGAACGTCATCAATAAAATGTATCATAATTAAGTGACTCTGGCGTCCATTCAAATAAATGACAAAAACAGGTGCGTCACTCTAGCAACAGAAACACCCCGCTTTTGTTTCCATAATGCGGCGAAATTACGCGTCTGAACAAAGCGGCAACGTCGCGCGCTTGGCAAAAAGTTTTATAGCGCGCTCTTGACGTAAAATTTACAACGTCGCTCATGCGCTTATTGGCTCACATAAACCATTTTTATACATATTGACAAAACTAATGAAATTCAATCAAAATCCCGTAGTATCAGTCGGAATTCCGTGGAATATCCATATTAACATCAATGTTTGTGGTCAATGAACCTGAATAGCTCTACCTCCCTCCCGCCCGCTATATTATGCACATGCAAGAAAACGAGGCAAATGCAAGGATTTTATGCACATGCAGGAAGGCAAAGCAAAACCCAACACCAATACCGACACGTGTTTCGCCTCTGCGCGAGGCATCCTCAGGGGACGTGTTGACTCGCCGACCGTTGAGTTGCGACTGAGAATTTAGTACAAGGCACCCCCCCCTTTTTATACACTGCCAGCGTTGGTTATTTGTGTACAACTACCCACAAACATTCGCAGTAAAGTGGAAGAAACTAAATTCGTCTGGTCGGTATTGGTGTTGGGTTTTGCTTTGCCTTCCTGCATGTGCATAAAATCCTTGCATTTGCCTTGTAATCATGCATGTGCATAATATAGCGGGCGGGAGGGAGGTGCATACCTGCAACCCACTAATTTTCGCGGAAATTAAAAACTAGATTATATATATATATAGTTTTTTTTCATTTTCAAATTTTAAGATGGATTTCCGCATTACTCAATCAAGTAGTCATTACTCAATCAATTTTTTTTTCTAAAAGTTTTTTTTCCATCTGTGAAAAGTACAATCATGAAAAGTACATCGATCGCCTGTAGATGTTTAGTTCTAGAATCTCATATATTTAATATCCCCAAATGACAGCGTGACATTAATTCATTGGCAATTTTTCAGAAGACAAGATTATTCATGTTTATGGGAAACTATTGGACGAAGTCGGAAATATTGAAACGAATCAGACTTACAACTATATATATGTTCGTATAACTCGACAATATTTAGGGAAGTGGCCGGCAACTCGCACGCATTTGATGTTCTCGAAAGAAAAGATGTATTTGTACGTAAAATCCAATTGTGTTCTCGGCATACCGATTTAAGCAATCCACAATATGCTATGCCTTACATTGGCTAACTACAGATCATAACACCCATCTAAATAAATTAATAAAAATATATATTAAAAACTAGTCTTGTAATGTGTCAATAAAAAAGATTTTGAATAACGATGCGATCGACACAACATAGAAACTACGCAGACTCCGCTAAAGTTCCCAGTGGACCACCGCTTCGTAGATGTATAAAATGTCCCATCAGTGTGGTATCGATTGCAAAAACGGGAGGCACTTGATCTTAAAACCAATAAGGTAACGTGGAGGGCCTGCTGGTTGAGGCAAGGGACTCAGCCTCCGTAGCAACATCTTTAGCGCCAAATAAAAACTAAAAAAGCCACCAGATATAACAGCCGTCTGGTCGGTGGATGCTGCCCTGTTTTGCATGCCTTAACAAATGTAATGGCAAATCAGAGATGAAACGAAAAGAAGCAGAGGGAGACGATATAAACGTTGAGGTGATGGCATAGTGGATACAGTTTAAACTTTGACAAATGCTGGACCTTCGCGGAGGCATGTATGAAGAATATTATAGAATACTCTAAAATCTTGAGCTACCAATGAGGTACAAAATTTTAACGAAAAGATGAAGTAGCTATAACGCCTAGGTGTAACCGGCCGTTTTCCCGGTAATAATTTTCCCTCTTTAGCGAGGTACAAATTATTTGATGTCTGGTACCAAATAGTACCAAATATATACAAAAACTTGGTATTGCTCAAACCTCCAAAATCTTCTTTTGGTCCAGCCATCCTGATGCACAACTTTATTAAGTAGACAATATAATTTGCAGAAAAGATAAATGAAGAAAACATTGCCTAGAGTGACACAATTGGCGTTCAAGAGACATTTTTGATGGACGAAAGATCCGATAATATGTAATCGTTTTTGTTTTTATTTTAAGTTAAAGCAATGTAATTAGTAAGTTCATCAGTAAATAAAGTCTCGATAACATACATTTTATTTATATTCAATCCTAGGTCAGACAAAAGTGTAATTGCGTTTTCCCATTAATTCTTTCGGTGCCCAGCGGGCGTACCATTTTTTTTTTTTTTTTTGGATGGGAAATCATCAAATGACTTCTCCCGCTCTGGGCGGAGCGGAAGGGAGTGTCAGACTTTTACTGACTAAAACCCACCCGTGCTCCTCCATGTGCCCTTTGCGTTCCAGGGCCGCGGCAACTCTCTCGAACAAATTCCGCAACTCTAGCAGGCACCGACCCTATGGGGCCCCGTCTCTGGTGCTGACGGCTCCTTGAGGCGCGCGTGAAGCACAACGCGTCGTCGACTCAGCCTGGTATCGGACGGCGAGCCACCCACGCTCACCGTCCACAGGCATCAGCCACTGCGCAATAGCACAGTGGCCGACTTGTCTCTGGAGGAGGCCGAAATGGGACCATTACTGGCACTCCATTTCAGCCCCCTCCCGAGTACCGGGAGTCGCAGCACCCACAGCAGAAGCGGCAGAAGCGGCGACGGAAGCCGCGGCGGCGGCAGAGGCGGCGGCGGTGGCGGTGGCGGACCTCTTGCCCTTGGTCGGGGCGGATGGCGCGCAGGCCCTTCCCCCAGCCCAGTGCTCGGCCGGCTTGCCAACAGCCGCACATGCACTGCAGTGCGGCGTGGCCTCGCACGAGCCGGCCCGATGACCGGGCTGACCACAGCGGAAACAAAGTCCACTGCGGTCCACCTCCGAGGGGCACATAGCTCCCGTGTGGTTGCCCACATGGCAGCGGTAGCACCTCAGAGGTCTGGGTTCCAGCAGTTTTACCCGCGCAGAAACCCACCCCACCAAGAGCCTTCGACCCTCCGACACTGTTCTGGCCGCCGTCACGGGGCAGCTCACCACAAGGGTTTGCATGCCCGTGTTGTCAGGCCGGAGGGTGCCCGCCTTGACGAGCTCGGCAGAGCACCCCCCAGTCCTGGCGACGGCGGCCACAACCTCCTCCTCCGTCACGGAGTCGTCCAGGCCCACTATGCGCATGTCAATGCACTTAGTCGGCCTGGACACTCGAACCTCGTCCGCGGGGAGGACCTCCTTCAGCCTTTCGGCCAGGGCGTCCGCGAACGGGCCACTCTCCGCTCCGGGGAGCTCGAGCTTCCGGGCACCGGTCAGGGTTCTCCTGATCCCGAGGCCCCCAGTGATGCCCAGCTCCCGGAGGTTCACCGCCTCCTTCGCCCGCTTCATCAGGGCGAGGTACGTCACACCCCTCTGTTCCGCTTCCGGCTGCAGTGTTAAAACCACAGCCGCGGACTTCGGGGCGCGAAGCCTCGCCGCGATGGCGTTGGCCTTCCGCCGCTGCCTCTTGGCCTTGCTCCTGGCCGCCTTTTTGGCCTGCCGCTTTTCTCCAGCAACCTGCCACCCGGCCCCGGTCGCAGGAGGGTCCGAGGTTGGGGGTGGGGGCGGCTGCGGCGCCACTGACGCAGCAGCTTTAGCCGCTCCCCCTCCAGCCTTCCTCCTTCCCCTCTTCGCCGGGGCCGACTTGGTCGTCGCCGGCGTCGCAGGCGCCGGCGCCACAGGCGCTGGCGCGGCTCCCGCCTTGGCCTTCGCCTGGCCGGACGTTCCCGGGCCAGCAGCCACCGCGGCTGCGTACGAAGCCGCCTTCTGCTGTCCCGGGGGCCTCTGTGCCGCCGCTAACGGGGGACGCCGGACCATGTCCTCCAAAACGGAGAACTGCTTCCGGAAGGGAGCCAGCTCCTGCCGCACCAGGCTCCGCACCTGGCTCAGCACCTGGCTCCCCTCCAGCGCCGCCGGACTCAGCCCCCCCTGCGGCCCCTCAGAGGCCGCTCTGGCCATGTCAGCCAGGTCCCTCCGGAGCGACTCATTCTCCGCTATGAGTCTCTCCGTTACGGCCGCGAGGCGGGCGACCTCCGCCCGCAACTCTGTCGCCTCTTCGGACCTGCCGACGTTGGCCGCCGCCGCCGCCATAATGGAGGCTTTGGCCGCGCTAATGGCCTCCCGCTTAGAGGACTGCTTCCTCTTAAAGGCCACAGCGCGGATCGCGGCCTCCACGACCTCCTCCAGCTTGGCCCTCTTCTCCTCAACCGTGGGACGCACCTCTCCCGGGGGCTCCGAGTCGTCGGAGTCGAGAGTAGGCGGAAGAGTAGAGGGAGCCCTACGACCGCTCCCCCCAGGGCGACGCCCCTCCTCCACCAGCCTCCCGGCCCGACTCTCCACCTCCCGGGTAGAGGGAGCCAGCCCCCTCCCTGCCTCACAGCCCCTGCCCCGCCTTGCGGTGGGGATTTTGCGGGCGGAGGCAAATTCGCCCTCGGAGGACGACCCCCCGGTATCCTCCCGTCTGGGCCGCTTGCGGAAGAACTTGCCGTTCTCCGCAGCAGCCCCCTCTTCCGGATCCAGAGCCCGCCGAGCTGACCGTTACTAGGTCTGGGGCGGAGCCGGAATCTGACTCCGCACCACCCCGGCGCTCAGGCGAACCCTCCTCTCCAAACTCGTACGCCATCAGCTCCTTAAAGGAGTCAGATCCGGATGACGACGATGACTCGGAGCCTCCTCGGCTCTTGTTGCCACTGGCAAGCGGAAGACGTTTGGTGCCCACCCCAGAGTACGGAGGGCAGCCCGCCGAAGCGGGGTGGGATTCCCCGACCGCTGAGCAGTCGGGACCCACCTGGGGACTCATTTTGCAAGCGTCTTTTTTCATTTTTTGTTCCTTTTAAGGGTGTGGTCCCTTTTCGCTCCGCCCCTTCTCAGGGCCCTCTCTTCTAACCTCCCCTCTCCACCTGCTCGCTGCTCTCTCAGTCACGTCTGATGATCAGACGCGTACCAGAGAGCAGCGAGCAAGCGTGTGTCTCTCTTGGTCTGATCCCTCACTTGCGACCTTCCGGCATGAGTGGCTCTACCGGGAAAGCTCGCAAGATCATTGGGACGCTCAAGCCCCACCACGACGACAACGTGGAGACACATTCGGTGGGGAGCGGGCGTACCATGAGGTGTTAAAATGTGAGTCTTCCGAGCGAGAAAGAGGGATAGAGTTATACACCCTATATAGCTCCATCCCTTTTTCTCGCTTGGAAAACACGTTTTAAGACGTCATGGTACGCCCACTTAGTAACTTTAGAACTAAAATACCTCAGCGCAAAGCTTCCGGGTAAACTATGTTGAAAGTTGACCCGTCCGGCTCGTGAACGTAAACATTTCTAGAACTGCTAACCCGGGAAAGAGCGACATACAACTGGCCATGCGAGAAACAACTGACACCGAGATCTACTCCAGCAACACGAAAAGTCTGCCCTTGAGCCTTATTAATTGTCTTTGCATAACACACCGATACTGGGAATTGCGTTCTTTTAAATTGGAATGGAAAATTATTTGGTATTATGGGAATAGGGTAGTTAACTAAAAAAATCTAATTAGTCCGTCGGATAGATTTCCAAAAAATATTGTACACGTATTTTTTCTTTTTTCACGTAAACAAAAAATAAAGACGATACAGTGTGTTGAAAACTCGTGTGACGTCACTACTCGCTACAATTTTTACCGAGCCGTGACGTCACAAGCCCCCACTCATGATCTTTGATGCTTTGTATTTTCATCAGTTTTTATAGATTTGATAAAGGAAAAAATACGTGTCCAATATTTTTCTATAATCTAACTTAGTCCTATATTTTTTACTCAGGAAATATCCCTATTCTGGGAATAAAGACGGTTTCTCCTGCACCGCAACCTGTTAAAATTTGAGCCTCGATTACATTTTGTTGCAACTGGGTTACTTTTTTTTTATTTGTCGTGACCACTCGCAGTTCAGCACACTAAGGCTGGTTACTGCTTAACCGGGCAATCCTGTGGTGGCCTCAAATGAATTTAAAGCCCCCAGCCAGGGCAACTTGGTTACTTTTAGCCGCGTTCCATTTTATACCCTATCGCCGCGACCCGCGTCGAGCGCGGCAACCGTTACACAAAAAAAACTTTTTACAAAAAATACGACCGATTTCTCCACAAAAAATCAAAAAAGTACAAAATAACTTTAATTTCGGAACTCGGTGTTTGTGGTTCCTTTTTCGTTTTTTGAACACCGACTTCCGAAATTAAAGTTATTTTGTACTTTTTTGATTTTTTGTGGAGAAGTCGGTTGTATTTTTTTGTAAAAAGTTTTTTTTATTTTTCACTTTTTAGTGGTACCTACACCCCCTCCCCTCCCCCCACCTAAACGAACCAATTACATTGGTGTAAAAAAACGCACTGCTCCAATGCAGAGTAAACTAAAAGGTCGTCAATGTAGATATTTTTTTTAGATTTTTGTTGATTTTTCAAAAACTGCGATTTCGATAAAATTTTCATGGGACCATTTGGGAAGTATACCCTTTCCAACAAAAAAATCTTTCAAAAAAAAAAAAAAAAGAAAGAATTTTTCAAAGCGGTTGGCAAGCGACGGAGTTATGCGCGAACAAACAATAAAAAAATAAATAAAAAAAAAAACATACAAACATCCGAATTGAGAACCTCCTCCTTTTTTAGAAGTCGGTTAAAAATAATCCTTACAGCATGATTCAGTATTGAAGCGCGACGGCGCGATGGCTTATTATTGTATTGTCGGCGCATCACATATGCGCGCGATTGGCTGCGGGGCATGCGCGGGGTATCGGGGTACCGAACCCGCGACAGGCCGGTCGCTGCGCGCGCGACACACCACTCAGCTCACAGACGCGCTCCGCTACGGGCATTTCTTTTATCTTGTCTCTCATGTAGTTACGGTATTAAACCTATTGAAATACAGTCCACTTCTTTTACTATAAAGTCCCAGTTGAGCCTATTCATTGGTCCTTCGATTGCGCAAAATAATTACCGGTTTTACCGTAATTAACGCCGTCAACATTGTCGTCGTGTTCACCTATGCGGACTTTGACCGCTCGCGAGCACCACGCGGTACGGCCACGAAGAAAGGAAGAAAGAAGTCGTTCCCGAGGCAGCCTGCATCGTCATCGTGGGAGCTGATGTCATTCTTTGGGAGTATAATACTGTATTTGAGTGAGTCCGTTCCAATTAGTTATTTTCCTGCTTTCATTTTCTTGCCGAAAATCGTTGATCATCTTCCTATCTTTCAGTTTTTCATACAGTGCTTATATATTAGTGTTTAATAGGGTTTTCAACGCCACTGCTTAATAAAATACGCATATTTCTTATCGAAAACGCTTGGTCATTAGCTAATTCGCACTTTGTTAACACGTGTTGAGTCGTTGACCTTGACACTAATTCTCGATCCTTTCACTACCGCACAGTTGTTTTGCAGTTTTTTATCTATTAAGTTCATTAGCATCAGTGCGTTCAGCTGTTATTTAATATTACAATGGCAGATAACTTAAAAACACTTATAAAAAAACGTAGTTCAATTAAATCGAAGCTTACTATTTACAGCAATTATTTAAATTTAGTTAAAAGTAGTTCCGCCATATCTGAGTTGCAACGTATAGATTTAGAGGAGCGTTTTAATAAGTTCGAAGCCTTACATAATGACTTTGATGCCTTACAGACACAGATCGAGGTGCTTTCCGACGACGACGAGTCTGCGTTGGCTGAGCGTGAGGACTTTGACCGCCAGTTCTTCAACCTGGTGGCTCTCACGCGCAGCCTGCTCGGTGTCGCGGCCAACAGTGCTGTGTCGGAGGCGGGCTTCAAAGATGCTGACTCAGGTGCACATGTTACTTTTAGGAATTCTTTTGTTCGTTTGCCTAAAATAGATTTGCCACATTTCGATGGGAACTACCAATGCTGGCTAGAGTTTAGGGATACCTTTGGGTCATTGATTCACGACAATTCTAGCATAAGTGATATTAATAAGTTCCACTACCTGCGAGCTTCACTTCAGGGAAATGCAGCTGTAATTATAAAAAATATAGACTTTAAAGCTGATCATTACATTTTAGCGTGGGAACTATTGTGCGAACGTTACAATAACAACCGACTTCTAGTTAAAAACCATCTTCAAGCTTTATTTGATGTCGAACTCATTACCAGAGAGTCAAGTGTTTCCATCAGAAACCTTGTAGATGTTATCAATAAAAATATTAGGGCACTAACTACATTAAAAAGGCCCACTCAATATTGGGACGATATCATTATTTATATTATGGTTAAAAAATTGGATTTAAAAACAAGTCGTGACTGGGAAGAGCATAGAAACAATACATTTAAAGATGATCCTACTTTAACACAATTTTGTTCTTTTTTAAGCAAGAAAGCGGACTGGTTAGAATCAGTGGAGTCTAATGGTAATCATTCTACTTCTGAAATGAATGCTACAGTCGCCTTAAATAATAGTCATACAAACAAAACTGATTCTAACCATAATCAAACAAATAAAAAAGTTGAATATAAAAATAAAAACAGTAAATGTCCACTTTGCTCTCAAACACATACGTTATTTAAATGTGAATCTTTTAGAAACTTGTCTATAGAAAATCGTATACAAAAGGCAATTGACTTTAATGTTTGTATGAATTGCTTACGCTTTGGACATAATGCTAAAAAATGTAGATTTTCACATTGCAAATATTGCAAAACAAAACACAATACGCTTTTGCATTTGGAAAGCAACGAGCCCAAACTTGTTTCCACTCCATTGCCTTCTGCTTCGCCTTCTTCAAATACTGTGCTTTCAGCCAATGCCATGCAGCTTGCTACTTCTGCGCATGTTTTACTGTCCACAGCTATGGTGAAAGTGACTGGCGTGACGGGTAAGAAGTACACTGCGCGCCTACTGCTGGACAATGGCAGTACGGCGAACTTTATTACGCAGAGCTTATCGGAGAAGCTGGGTTTGTTACGACGCGGTACGAGCACCAAGGTAACGGGTATTAATAATCACACATCCACCAGTACACAGTCTTGTCACCTCACAATAGAGTCTTTATGCTGTGCCTTTACTGTTGATGTCGAGTGTCATGTTTTGCCTGAAATCACAAAGGTTCTACCGTCTTCATTCGTGCATATTAATCACGTCCCTATTCCTACAGGTCTTAAGTTAGCAGACCCGAACTTTAACGTTCCGTCGGTCGTAGACATCCTGGTAGGGGCTGAAGTTTTTTGGAATGTCGTAGGTAGCAAAACGATAGACTTAGGGAAAAACCTACCTAAATTATGCGAGACCAAGTTTGGATGGTTAGTTTCAGGTAGTATTTCGCACCACTCATGTTTTTCCACTAATCATTTTTGCCATCATTCCAAAGTCACTCCCGACCTCACTCAATTTTGGGAGCTTGACAACGTCGCTACAAAACATTCACTCTCACTTGAGGAGAGAATGTGTGAGCAGTCTTTTGCTCAAACCACCGTTCGAAATGATAGTGGGGGATTTGTCGTCACTATGCCTTTGAAAGGGGATCCTAGTACATTAGGTGATTCTTTTACTAATGCTAAAAATCGTTTTCTTTCCCTCGAACGGCGATTCAAACGCGATCCATCATTTCATAAAAATATAATGAGTTCATGAGAGAATACGAGCGCCTAGGTCATATGACGTTAGACTCAGACTGTACTCCATCACCAGAAAACTCCATGAAGAAGTATTACATTCCACATCATGGAGTCATTCGCAGTTCTAGCACCACTACACAACTACGCGTAGTATTCGACGCATCGGCTTCTACCAGTTCGGGGGTGTCGCTCAACGACATTCAGATGATCGGTCCCGTAGTTCAAGACGATCTGTTTTCCATTCTAACACGTTTTCGTCAGCATAGGTACGTGGTCTCAGGTGACGTGGAAAAAATGTACAGGGCCATCGAGTTAAATCCAGTCCAACGACCTCTTCAAAACATAATTTTCAGGTTTGAACCTTCAGAACCTCTTAGAACCTACACTTTAAATACGGTAACCTATGGTACTGCTTCTGCACCCTATTTAGCCACTAAGTGTCTTGTAAGTCTGGCTGATAACATTGAGGACAGTCGTGCTCAATGTGCCATACGACGTGACTTCTACGTTGATGACTTTCTTAGTGGAGGGGATACCATAGCTGAAACTGTGAAATTTTCTAAAAGGGTACATTCTGTTCTATCATCTGCAAAATTCAACTTACGTAAATGGCGGTCAAATAATCCTCAAATTCTTAAAGAAATTACAGATAATAATGAAATACATAATACTTTACAGTTTTCGGAGCAATGTCCAAGCTCATCCCAAACAAAGACTTTAGGTCTTAACTGGGTTTGTGACTCTGATTTACTAACTTATACAATTAACATCACCTCCACTACTAAAGTCACCAAACGTCATGTTCTTTCTGTTATCAGCCAAATCTTTGACCCACTAGGCCTTGTAGGTCCGTGCGTTGTCGAAGCAAAGATTATTATGCAGCGTCTATTGCTAGATAAGTATGACTGGGATGACGAAGTCTCGCATGAAGTCAGAAACCTTTGGTCTACATTTGAAGGCACAATAACAGCATTAAATAACTTAAAAATTCCTCGTTGGGTTTTGCGTGAAGACTCTGTTACGCATGAAGTACACGTCTTTACCGATGCGTCCGAGAAGGCGTATGGCGCTTGTGTGTACATTCGGTCTTGTAATGACACTGGATCCATAGGCGTACAGCTTCTAGTCTCTAGAAATCGAGTAGCGCCCATCAAACCAACGACGATACCGAGGCTTGAACTTTGTGGAGCTTTGTTAGGTGCAAGGCTGTGTACTAAGGTTCTGGAATCGCTTACCATGCCCATTCATAAATGTAGATTCTGGTGCGACTCAACCATAGTCCTGGGTTGGCTCTCTGCTCCTTCAAATCAATTAAAACCTTTTGTCAGAAACAGAGTCAATGAGATTCAGGAAAGTACTTGTGGTCATACCTGGAGCTACGTACCGTCGAAGGACAACCCGGCGGATCTTGTTTCCCGTGGCCTCAGGGCCGACGTTATCGTGGACACACCTCTGTGGTGGTCTGGGCCTTCATTTTTACAGCATAGTGAAAATGAGTGGCCCAGCATGCCAAACAACGGGAAAGATAGTCTGCCGGAAGTAGTGACTCATATCATTGGTAGTGATGGTAACAATAATTCACTAAGTAGTTATCATTCAGACGTAACCATTCATACATCTATCATTCATGATTTATTAGTAAAGTATTCTAGCTTAACAAAGATACATAATATATTTACATATGTGAAACGCTTTATTTACAATGTAAAAAATAAAAGTAAATTGCATGGTAATTTTTCAAAAACAGAATTAGAAAATTCATTAAATTTAATTATACATCATTCACAACTACAAATGTTTCCTGAAGAGTATAATTTGTTAAAAACTGGCCAGAAATTACCACGCAAAAGTAGATTGCTTCCTCTGACACCGTTCATTGACAATCACAACCTCATTCGCGTGGGCGGGAGGCTCGATAACTCCCCCTACGATTTTAATGTGAAACATCCTATTGTTTTATGCAGTAAGCACATACTTACAAAACTTATATTTCAAATGCAACATTTAAAGCTTGTACATGCTGGTCCACAATTGTTATTGTCACATATTCGACAAACTTACTGGCCTCTAGGTGGCAGAAACTTGTCTAGATTTGTCGTGAATAAGTGTCTCAAATGTTTCAGACATAAGGCTCAAAACATACAGCCTATAATGGGTCAACTACCTAGCTCAAGAACAAATCTTGAGTTTCCTTTTTTAAATAGTTACGTTGACTATGCTGGGCCAGTATTGGTGGCCAATCGTAAAGGCCGAGGATGCAAACTTACAAAATCCTATATGTGCATCTTTGTTTGCTCGGCAGTGAAAGCCGTACATTTGGAGCTCGTCACCGACCTCACCACTGAGGCCTACATGGCCGCTCTAAATCGTTTTGTGGCGCGTCGTGGAAAGCCTCGAAGTATCACGTCCGATAACGGGACTAACTTTGTAGGCGCATCAAACGATATGTACAGGTTCTTGCAATCATCAAATGTTGCATCTGAAATGGCGCAGCAAGGTATCGAATTTGTTTTCACGCCTGCATACAGCCCTCATTTTAATTCATTGGCTGAAGCTGCTGTAAAATCTTGTAAGCATCATTTAAAACGGTTGCTGCATCATACTCATTTCACCTTCGAAGAGATGCTACCTGTCTCACTCACATAGAGGCGGTTCTTAACTCACGCCCTCTTACTCCTCTTTCTTCAGACCCTAACGACTTTTCGGCACTTACTCCCTTCCACTTCCTAATTGGACGGCCATTCTTATCAGTCCTACATCCTCAGGTGACTGAAGCCAACAGCACGAGGCTGGATCGCTGGAAGAGAATCCAGCACATCAGACAGCATTTCTGGCGACGATTTCATAATGAGTACACTTCTCTGCTGCAGGCCAAATCAAAGTGGTTTCGTTCCAGAGGCGAAGTGAAGCCGGGGTCCTTAGTCCTGATAAAGGACAAAACAACGCCACCTCTAGTCTGGTCCCTGGGCCGGGTCACGAAGACCTATCCCGGCGTAGACGGGGTCACGAGAGTGGCCGAACTGAAGACGAAGCGGGGCACCATTCGTCGCGCCTTCAACTGCATCTGCCCGCTTCCAGTAGAAGATTGAAGACTTCTCTTCAACCCGGGGAATATGTCGGCGCATCACATATGCGCGCGATTGGCTGCGGGGCATGCGCGGGGTATCGGGGTACCGAACCCGCGACAGGCCGGTCGCTGCGCGCGCGACACACCACTCAGCTCACAGACGCGCTCCGCTACGGGCATTTCTTTTATCTTGTCTCTCATGTAGTTACGGTATTAAACCTATTGAAATACAGTCCACTTCTTTTACTATAAAGTCCCAGTTGAGCCTATTCAGTATTCATGTATAAGTTTGGTGTTTTTATACCGATTTCTACGATTCTTTTTTATTGAATAGGTAATAATGTTAACTTTTTTTAATTAGGGATGACAGAGTAGGGTAAGTGCTCCAGTGAATGAACACTTAAGCAATCTTTGAACTTCAAAAAATTATTACACTATGTTATCTCTAATGTATACGGTCCAAATCTATATTTTAGTAATGTAAATATACTAAACTATATTTTTAAAGTTAGAGTTTTAATATTACCTGGATACATTCTTAGATATTGAGCAATAAATTGAAAAATACCCTAAAACACCAGTGAATGAACGAAATTTTCTAGTAAATGAACGAAATAAAACCAGTGAATGAACATAATAGATTTTCATTTTGGTAATTTAAAGAATTTTTGTTATTATAAGATGTACTTATAGTCAAAAAATCAACTAAACAGATAAACATAAATTCTCTGCCTCTGAATCTGTTATAAAAATAAAAAAAATAGTGTATTTACATCCTTACTCAATAATTTTATAACTTTATAGGTCTAACTATAAAGTTATAACTATTATATAAATATAACAACTATGCTTATCTAATTATTTAGATAACATTACAACAAGGCTGGTTAAAGTTTGCTGAATATTTCAGCAAACTTTAACCAACCTTAATATTAAGCAATTAACGTACTAGAATCACAAAATAAAAAATAACAACGCTAAATATTAAAAAAAAAACTGAGATATTGACAAATTATGAGACCTAATTTGTCAATATCTCAGTTTTTTTTTTAATATTTAGCGTATGATGGATCACCTCATTCCTGATACGATCCCTCAGAGACACACCGAGCATAGCCCTTTCCATAGCCCGTTGAGCGACTTTGAGCTTCTGCACCATACGAGCCGTCAGTGTTCACGTTTCGGCTCCGTATGCCATGACGGGTAGGACACACTGATTGAAGACTTCCGTCTTTAGGCATTGTGGGATCGACGATGTAAAGACTCGAAGTAGCTTCCCAAATGCTGCCCAGCTGAATTCTTCTATTTACCTCGCCCTCAAAGTTGTTTCTAGCTAACTGCAATGTTTGCCCGAGGTACACATATTTTTGAACAACTTCGAGAACGGCACCGTGAATCGCAATCGGTTCCGGTGGAACATGTTCGTTGAACATGACCTTGGTTTTATCCAGGTTTATCCGTAGGCCGATGCGTACAGAAGAGTCAGCCAGGTCATTCAGCATGTATGTTGTAGGTCCTGCAGCGTTTCTGCTGTGATGACGATATCGTCTGCAAATCGCAAGTGAGAGATGTATTCGCCATTGATGTTAATGATACGTTCTTTCCAGTTCAGCGTCTTGAACGTATCCTCCATTGCATTAATGAATAGGTTTTGGGAAATAACATCCCCTTTTTTCACTCCTCGATGCAACGGTATGGGACTTGTTTGCTGATTCTGTACTTGAACGGACATGGTTGCGGCCTCGTAGAGACATCTCATCACTTGGATGTATCGCCAGTCTACTTGGCAGCGCTGCAGGGACTCCAGAACAGACTACAGAGAGAGAGATTTCAACCGAGTCAAAGGTCTTTTCATAGTCCACAAATGTTAGATTCAGGGGCTGATTATACTCTTCGTTCTTCTGTATAATCTGCCGCACTGTGTGGATGTGGTCTATAGTGCCGTATCCGCTCCGAAACCCAGCCTGTTCCGGTGGTTGGAATTAGTCGAGTCTTCGCGCAAGATGGTTCGTGATCACTCTTGAAAACAGCTTATAGACGTGGCTTAGAAGGGATATGGGTCGATAGTTCTTCAACAGGGTCTTGTCTCCCTTTTTGAAGAACAAGACGACCACACTTCTATTCCATGCATCTGGAGTTCTCCCTTCAAACAGGACAGCGTTAAACAACTTCCTCAGCCACTGTAAGTTCGGATGAAGGGCCCATTTTTCTTAGCACCTTATTAGTTACTTTATTATGTAGAGTGAATTTTGGTATCTTAAAAACATTACTTGCTTTATTAATAGTAAGTTCTCCATTACGAATGGACGTCGTTACTCTTTAAACGGCTTTTTTCAAAGTTTGTTGAGTATATCGAAATCTTTTGTATTTCTTTTTGACGGAATCCATTGCGATCTAAATGGATAATACTTACTACATAAAAAGAAAAATTAATATAATAATAAATTTTAAATCTTAAAGTGATTTCTAACTGAATTATGGTGTGTTCATTTATTGGTTACATTTTCGTGACGAAAACTAATATTTGAACATGACTAAAAATATTAGTTCATTCATTGGATTTTGTGAACCAGTAAATGAACACACCTGTCCCAATACTGGCCTAAAGATTATAAATCTATTGTTCTAACGACTCCCAAAACATGAATATTATAGCATAAAAATAAGGTACATATTTCAATAAAAATGTGAAATTTGCTTTTGTCCAGTGAATGAACGGCCGTTCATTCACTGGATTTTAGACGTTTTTCGTTTCCAATGCTGGGACATCTAATAATTTACGTTAAACCGGCTAGAATGGCATTAAAATTGATTTCAGACATATATTAAAACTATGCACTATTTGAATAAATAAATAACTTGCATAGTATATTTAAATTACGGCGACATTGTGATAACAAACATTTCGTGTCTTACCCTAGGCCTTAATTCTTGCTCGAACAAAATCACGTTACACTCATACTGCAAACTTTAAATGCTTGCCATTTTTAAATAAACAGTGACATAAGAAACGAATGTTGTAATTCTAATAGAATATAGAGTTGAAAGTGCGAAAAAAAATACTGCGTTGGGTAGAAATATCTCAGTTTCTTATTTTTTTTAAATAACTTCATTTTGTTCATTCACTGGGGTGTGTTCATTCACTGGAGCACTTACCCTATTATAAACGTAAGAGTAAACAAATATAATCAGAAAGCTCCGAACTGCTAAGCTATCGGGAGTTACACGTGTTATTGTGAGCCAACCATAAAAGATAGACATATGCTGTTGTGGGATATTTTTTAGATAATTTTATGTAGAACATTCCCGTCATACATGATTTCTATATAACTTTCACCATTAAGGCCACACACGCGACGAAAGCTTAAAAAATGGAGTACCTAACTTCTCCCGTTTTCCCATCATTTCGCTTCACTGCTCTGCTCTTATTGATTGTAGCGTGATGAAAAGTATACTGTAACCTGCCCAGGAGTATGAAGAATAATTGCACCAAATTTCGTTAAAATCCGTCGAGTAGTTTTTGTTTCTATAAAGAACATACAGACAGACAGACGGACAGACAGACAAAAATTTTACTGATTGCATTTTTGGCACCAGTATCGATCACTAATCACCCCCTGATAGTTATTTTGAAAATATATTCCCTGTACAGAATTGACCTCTCTACAGATTTATTATAAGTATAGATTAAACACTTTACGCACACAAATGTACAGAGGCGCACTTAATGCCTTAGGCATTTTCTACCAGTCAACCTTTGGGTGATACAGAGAATAATTGTGGTAGGTGTAGTACCTACGAAAAAGAAAAAAAAAACAAACGCGATTAATATTAACTCCTCGTTAGATGTAGCGACATCTCGTTCGCGAGTTCTGGACAAACGAACAAATTTCGCCTTATTTGCCGAGTTCATGAACGCTTTGAGTAGGCCTTCGTCCCGAGAGGTAAACCATGCCTACCACTTCTCTCCTCCCTCGGTACTCCGCGTCACACTTCCAGTCGCTATGGTGGCTCCTTCTCTGTGACTGCAGTATCTGAAACTCTCTCCCACATTCCCTACGCGACAGCTCTTCTCTTGATGTCTTCAAGAGGAAAGTTAAAGAGCATTCCATTTCTGTATCTATACTAATATTATAAAGCTGAAGAGTTTGTTTGTTTGTTTGAACGCGCTAATCTCAGGAACTGCTGGTCGGATTTGAAAAAATCTTTCAGTGTTAGATAGCCCATCGAGGAAGGCTATAGGCTATATATCATCACGCAAAGACCAATAGGAGCGGAGCAGTCATGAAAAATGTGACACAAACGAAGTTGTGCGGACAGCTAGTGTATGATAAAATATGTAGTATGGTAAAATTTGTGCACTGGATCATACCCTCTATGCTGATCTTCGAGTCTGTATCACTCTGATACTGTTAGGCTAAGAACTCACGGAGCGATTTTCACCCGCGAGCGCCGCGGTTGCGGGCCCGCAGCTTCTCTAGAATGCAGATATATATGTAAAAAATTAAAGCACAACTCACGACGCGTTTTACGCCCGCGGTGAGCGCGGTTGTTTACGGTTCCCGCTGCACCGGCGGGCAACTAGTAGAATCGCGCGGGCCGCGGTCTCCCGCAGCCTCGGCGGGTGGCGCCCGCGCGCTCTGCGATCGGTTTGCGTTCGACCGCAGTGGCCGGCGGGGGCGGGGGGTACAGAAATCTAACGCCATTTTGCACCAGTGACTTGTGGCATCGTGACATGTTTGTGCATGTTTAAAATTAAACAAACATAAAATGGATATTGAAATCGAACTACCAACTAATTTGGTCGTAGACGTGGTTGGCGGTTATCGCCCGCCACGTCTGCGGGCAATGATCGCAACCGCGACGGCTGCGTAACCGCGCAAATAACCGGTGTCGTGAGTTTAGAAATAAAACCGCAGTTCCACCACCGCGGCGGTCGCGGGTGAAAATCGCTCCGTGAGTTCTTAGCCTTACAAGGTTAGATTGCGAGCGCGTGTATAGTGGAAGGCGGTTTCTGGCGAACTGAACCCGGCGAGCGCTGCGCGTGCGACGAATACAAAACCAATGCGTCAGCGCCCCTACAGATATTACGAACATTTCTACAGATAGATTTCAACCAAAGGTTGACTTGTAGAGAATGCCTTGTTGCATTAAGTCCGCCCATGTACCACTATTGAATATGAAGTTAAAAAAAAAATAGCCAATTTGGTCCAATCGCTCTCCAGTTATGATTTAAATGCTTTCATCAAAAATAAAGGACAAGCAAAACTACAATCTTTATTAAATGCTAACTCAAAACTACAATCTTTATGCTAACAAAAATTATAACGGGTAAAATTGTATGTTTGTCTCAGGTTATCTCAGGAAGTACTGAATCGATGTCGCCATTTATTTTTGCAATAGGCCACAAAGTAAAAGGTAAAATATAATGTATTCGTGTGAAATTTCCCGGTCTGACTGAGGCTTTTAATTGCTTGATCATTTCCGAGCTTGGTCACTGAACTTTCGATGATACCTAAAACCAATCAGCCGATTTAGTAACACGTCAACTGATGGTCATCTTCTGAAACGCTTCGGAACGTTTGAGTCTAGCGCTGAGAGCAGTGGTGGCCGAGTGCTAACGGCCCCGACTTACTAATTACCGGTCGCGGGTTCAAACCCAGCCAGGCGCATTACTTTGTGTCATTAATTTCATCACCACTGCTCTCATAACGGTGAAGGAAAACATCATGAGCGAACCAGCATGTCCTAGAACCAAAAACTCGAAGACAAGTGACATTCACCAACCCGCACTGAGCCCGCGTGGTGGATTACGGCCCATTCCCTCTCCTAGAGAGGAGGCCTGTGTCCCAGCAGTGGGAACGTAAAAAGGTTGATTGTGAATCTTC
Organism: Hecatera dysodea; assembly: GCA_905332915.2. Lineage (NCBI taxonomy): Eukaryota > Metazoa > Arthropoda > Insecta > Lepidoptera > Noctuidae > Hecatera > Hecatera dysodea. The sequence goes on along the minus strand of HG995314.1, from coordinate 11,240,304 downwards.
CGCGCTTGAAGTGCCACACTTGATGTGAAAGTTCGAAGACTGACAACAGAGGGAAGAATCCTCTTAACACCACCAATCACCAATTTCCTGTTTGACTACGACCCACCCACGTCCCGTCCAGGGCGCCGATGTGTGCGCCACAATAACGTACCACGGACACCAGAACAAAGCAAGATACGGATCACTCAGCCGTATCTTGCTATGTTCGCGTACCCGTATTTTGCTTTGTACGAGTAACCCCTCTTTTGCTTGAATGGAATTGCAACTTAGCGTTTGATAAATACATTGTTTTTAAACTAATTTGATTCAAGGAAAATCTTTGGCAGCCGTGCAGTCAAATTTTTTTTGACAGAAGAAAATTACAGTTTATTTTTAATTAATGTAATTTTTTATGACAGCAAAAAGGAGGATGAATTTATTGGATGATCAAATTTTAATTTAATCCATACACTTTAAATCTAACTACATAATATGTATATGTATATTCACTTAAACTAAACTAAAATCCTCGTAACTACAAAATGGCATAAAAAAACTCGTCCGCATCGCTATCGACTGGGAGTGAAACATATAATTGTTAAATTGGTTGAGATAGAATTAACCACATGCCAGTCGGTATTACCGCTTCGTAAAGTGTAAATCGTCTTCATGTTGATCGATTTTCACGATTTCGGGTTTGGTCCTATAGTAACTAAACTTTATTTAAATACATCAGTACCGTCTGTCTTTGAAGCCAATGAATTAAAGTCACCATTTAACGGTGTTTTTCCATAAACGTTGGGCAAGGAGCTTGCGAACGTACAACGCTCTGAAACGGTGTGTAGCTGAATGTTGTTATAGCGCCATCTATATCGCCACATACGAACTACAATAAGCCTGACGTTACAAAATTACTGCATCGCGCTATGAGAGTTCTCCGTCCGATTCGAACATATACAACGGCCCGCCAGCAATCATTGGCCTGACGCAGGTGCTCACCGGACACGGCTGTTTCGGGAGGTACCTGTGTCGGATCCAGCGGGAGGACCCCAGCCGCCGCAACTGAAGAAGACGCCCCGGGCGTCGGGAAACGCAGGGCGATTCCCGGCCACAGTAGGCGCGGGCCTGCGGCCGTAGTCCAATCTATGGTCGGCGGCGAGGAGTCCTGGGACGCGGTGGTCTGCGAAACAGTTATCTCGCAGAAGGGGCTGCGGAAAGGGAAAGAGAGATCTCGACCTCTGATCCCGCCCGCAGCAGGCGCACCGGGCGTCGGAGGAGGGCGTATGCTGCCCTCTTCCGGCCCCCCTAACTGGGTCCAGGGGCGGCGGACTTGGGGACGTCTGTCTTGGGGGTGTCGGCGCGAGGTGTTCCCGTGCGCCCCTCTCTGAAGTCACGGAGGGTGTTTAACACCTCACTCCCTCCGTGCGAGGTGGCCCGCAGAGGCGGGCCGGCACCAGCCGGGGATTACGGATGTGGTATACGTTCCCGCGATCCCCGGCGTACGTGAGAGATGGAACACCGGGGTGGTTTTAGTCTGACAGACCCCTCCGCCCGCCCCAGGGTGGAGGACAGCCATGAGGATTTCCCCCGTTAAAAAAAAAGGGACTGTTGATATGGGGTGCGTGCAGAAAACCTCCTCGTGAGCCTGATGACTGCTGGTTCCTTACGAATACGTTCGGGGGAAAGAGCAGTTGTCGGGCCGGTGCACCCTGGGCACAGGCAATAGGTTCTCCATGTCGGAGGGGCTATTGTCTGTGGCGGATTTCTGCGGGGTGGGGGAGCATGTTGCTCCACGACGGTTCCTCCACGTATCCCTCTGATTCACAGAGGGTACTGTGGAGGAACGTCGGAGTTGGGGTCGCTCCTGTCCGATCGATAGTCGTCGATCGGCGAAGACCGTGACCAATGCCGCTGCGGTGCAGGCGCACCAATGCGGCAGTTGCTCTCTCCTCACGGAGCAATCCTGATGAGAGAGCTTCCGGCGGGTCCGCTGAGTCGGGTTGGCCGGACATCGGACGGAGGCATGCTTCAATGCCGCCGCCGGGGGGCTTGGCTTTACCGCCCGGCCCCAGAAGAAGGACACCTCTAAGATAAAAAACCACCTAATCCCAAGTTCCGAGAGCGCGGCGAGGGGATGAATGGCCGTTGGGTGTACGGTCGTAAGCGCTCCCATCTGCTGGTACCTGCCGACCCCAGCAGTATGTAGGCTTACCTAGGTAAAAGGCTCTGCCTGGGTGAACATTTTTTCCTATACTACTCGTGGGACCAAATATGGAAACAAATATAAATTTAAAATTAAACGAAGGAGACGATGAAGTGGAGGTGCCATTTGCGGGTGACGGCAAAAAGAGCCGAGGAGGCTCAAGATCAGAATCCGCTGAGGATCTGATCAGTTTAAATTTGAAGACTCCTGGCAGGGAGTCGAGCGGACGTGGTGCGGACGCCAACTCCAAATTTTGGGGGAAGCGTACGCGCGACGATAGGTCGGACCTGACGAGGTCGGTAAGTTTGTCCTCATGTGAGGAGAATCTTTCGGCCGCTAAGGTGCCGACGGGGAGGAGTGGGAGAGGCCGCAATCCACCTGCTGCGGTACCGTCGCGTGACTCCCGGGGTCGCTTTTTAAAGCGCCCTGATACGCCGGCAGCATGCGGAGTCAGTGACTCCGACGGTGCTATGCAGGTGGAGCCAGGTGATCCCGGGCATTCCGCTGTGTCTCCGCTTTTGCTAGACAGCAACAAAGCGGAGGACAACGCTGCAAAGCGGGCGCAGCGGAAGGCGGTCGCGGCTGACGAGGTTGGCGAGCTAGCTCGACAGGCCCGAGAGCGCCGGGCCGCTCAAGCAGCTACCGGGGAAGGCCTCACGGCGGCGGCTCTCAGCCGCCAGGTTCTGGACGGCGTGGACGTTGTCCTGAAAGTTGCCACGAAATCGGGCAGCTTGAAGGGCACGTTCACGCGCGCCCTGAAAGAGGCGGCTGACGGGATCAAGGAGGCGGTTGAGGTCCTTCTTGCTCGCACAAGCTCCGAGGAGACGGCGAAGTTGTGGGAGGAGAACGGCCGTCTCCAAGCTGAGCTGGAGGACCTCAAGAGGGAGGTTGCCGCGCAGAGGGCAAACCGGTAGCAGAAGCCTGCGGCTCCTGCAGCTGCCAGCTCTCTTGTAATTGCGGCCCCACCTCTGGCCCCCGCCCCTACACCTGCGCCCGGTGCGGAGATCGAGAAGATCGTCCGTATTTGCATGTAGCAGTGCGGAGGCATGATGAATGCTCGCCTGGAGGCGTTAGAAACGAGGTTCCTCCCGGCCCAGAACCTCCGGCCACCGCTAGCGGCGGATAAATGGAGGATGGAGGAGGTGACCAAATCTGGCAAGGGGGGCCAAAAGCCCGCGGAGGGCCCCATGAATCCCGCGGAGGGTACGTCAGCACCCCCTTCCAGCTCAATTGCGACCCCGGCGACTGCGTCTGACCCTACCAAAGAGGGCTGGACGACGGTCGTCAAAAAGGGCCGCAAAAAGAAGAAGGCGTTGCCGGCACCCGCTGAGCCCAAGTCTGCGCCAAAAAAAAAGAAAGAGGAGGTCCCGCAAGAGTAGGGCCCCACGCTCCGCGGCTGTAGTGCTTACACTGCAGCCCGGAGCCATTGAGAGGGGCCTTACCTACAAGGAGGTCCTGGCGCAGGCAAAGGCCAAGGTCGCGTTCCCCGACCTGGGTACACCGACCGGCTTCAGGATGAATCGGCGGTTACGGGGGCGCGGCTATTTGAGGTGTCGGGCCCCTCCGGCAGCGAGAAGGCGGACATCCTGGCCGCCATATTGAGGGAGGCCCTCAATGAGGAGGACGTTCGAGTGTCCAGGCCCGTGAAGACCGCTGAATTGCGCGTCAGTGGCCTGGACGACTCGACGACCCCGGAGGAGGTCGTGGCGGCCGTCGCCCGCAGTGGTGGATGTCCAGCGGGCGACGTACGTGTGGGCGAAATCCGCGCCGACGCTGCCGGGCTCGGCACCATTTGGGTGAAGTGCCCGGTGGCGGCGGCGGGGAAGATCGCCGACAGCGGGCGGCTTTTGGTGGGGTGGGTTGCGGCACGGGCGAAGCTGCTGCAACCTAGGGCGATGCGGTGCTACCGCTGCCTTGTCGTTGGGCACGTCAAGGCACGGTGCTCCGCCGACATTGACCGCAGCGAAGAGTGTTATCGCTGCGGTAAGCCCGGTCACAAGGCGGCTCAGTGCTCCGCGACGCCAAACTGCAGCCTCTGTACAGCTGCAGGGAGGCCCGCGGGGCACAACACGGGTGGTAAGTCCTGTGGCGCGCCCGCCCCCAAGAAGGGCAAACAACAGAAGGAGGCAACCAAGGCTCTTTACACCCCCCTCAGCCTGGTTGCTCTTCGGCCGACTCCCGGCCTAAGAATGGTGCCGATGGAATGGACTGTGCTTAATGGCACAATTCCATTTCCTCCAGGGCAATATCAACCACTCTGCCAGGGCTCAGGATCTTTTACTCCAGAGCATGGCAGAGTGGTCGATTCATGTGGCTGTGGTCGCCGAGCCGTACTACGTCCCCCCTCGTGATAACTGGGTGGGTGACCTGGGCGGCTCGGTGGCCATCATCGGCGGGGCTCTTGCCGACCCGTCCCGAGGTCACGGCTGGGTTGCCGCCCTCGCGGACGGCATTGGCACTGTTGGGGCGTATTTCTCGACTAACAAGAGCCCCGCCGACTTCGAGAGCTTCCTTGTCGAGTTGGGTGCCGTCGTGAACCGGTACAACCGGTTGCTCGGGGATCTCAACGCCAAGTCTGCGGCGTGGGGATCCCCAGTCACCGATGCTAAGGGCGAGGCGTTGAAGAGTGGGCGGTCACGACAATGGTCTCGTAATACTTTTTGATAACCGAGCTATTAAAAGCAATGACTGCACAATGACGTTCTAATGGTAGGTCACTGATTACCGCATATGTCTATCATTCATTTTTCATTATGTACGAGATTACCATTCTATGCCATTTTTTCAATGGTACTGACACTCCATTGTTTGACCATTGGAAAGTCATAATGACGCTTTTATATTAGTAGTTTCGCAAACTTGTAAAAATCAACCATAATGAGATCAATGATAGACCATTGTGACACTATTGTAATATCAGACTTGGGACCCTGTTTGTTAGTTTTGAACCTTGAATCTCGATTGCCGTCCAACGCATGAGAAAAAAAAAACACTGCATTTTTACACGCTCATAAACGTGTTTTGTATCGATACAAAATGTTAGTATTATTTTTTTTACTGAAATTGTACTATTTTAATTTTGATATTATCTCATCGAGCGTACGCTGTAATATGCATAAAAAAAAAAAATCGTAGCGTACCCCGTGATTCTATGTTTATGAACTATTTTATGGTTAGACAATAGAAAAATGGGTATAACTTACCACATTTCACCAGTTAAGGTCGAGTCCTATTCTGTTTTTGCAAATTAAACAACGTTTCCTATCCTTATTTTATTTCAAAACAACCGCTTATCATTTTAATATAATATCTCAGGAATATATTACGTCAGAATACTATTTCTTGAATAGTAATTATTGTATTTCCTTCAATATTCGTTATATAGGTCTGTGATATTGCCTATTTTGAACGCGTAACATAGAAATATATAGTTATTCGAGGTGGCCTATTTCTTAATATTTATTTTATAATTTACATATGTTACCGCTTCATTGAAAACGCCGTAAGTTCATAATATGTCGAATGAGACTTGTAAATACAATTTTCTCAATAAGAGACGCGAGATAAAGTGGAAACTATTGAATTTGGATATGATTTATTATATTTAAAATGATGTGTTTACAATATGTCGACAGTTTATAAGGAAGTATTCGGAGATATATGTATATGTTCTTTAAAGAGATCATATCATTGGTTGTGTGCATAAATTGTGAACAAAATTTTATGTTTTATTTTAAAATTAGATATAAGAATAATTATTGTTTTTTTTTAAAGATAATTCTTCAGAGAATAACTGTGTGCCTGATCAAATTATGTATAAATTTCTCTGAAGATTTATCCGTTGGAAGATTGTTTTTTTTTATAGACATAGTTCTTGTGAAATGTTATGAACTAACGATTACTTAAATGTGTTTGCTAAACGAGTGAAATAAAATTGATTGGTGGAAATTCGACGTAGTAGGAGTAAAAGATTTCCAATATTGTTTTTCGGCAAATCTTTTATGATTTCAATAGACTTTCCTTTTTATTTATTTTTTTGTTACAAGCTTTATTATCATATGAAGTTTTCACCAGTACACATACATATTGACTTTATATTAGCTGAATAAAATAAATACTCTAATACATAGGTATGTTGTTATATTGTTGTACCTTCATAAACAGGGTTATTTGAAAAACGCGAAAAAAAAAGCTGTTTTGATGAGTTAAACAAACATAAATGTAGGGAACAGCTGTTTTTTTTCGCGATTTCAGGTTTGGTCCCATTCCCATAGTAAAAGTTGTTCATAATGATGAGTACAATGACCTCTTCAGAGGTTGTTGGTGTTTTTCAAATAACCCTGTATATTTGCATATGAAAAAAAAAATACCGTCGTAAAACGTTAGTTAATAGCTCATAGACTTGTTTAAAATAGGCTGCCTCTTAATAAGTAGTGAAATAATAAAACAGTGAGACTATGTAAACGAGTGAGTCGCAATCGAATGATATTATTATTGTAAACTAGCTGCTGCCCGCGACTTCGTCTCCGTGGAATCCCCGATTTTAAAACATTCTTTATCGCTGCTCCGCTCCTATTGGCTTAAGCGTGATGTTATATAGCATAAAGCCTTCCTCGATAAATGGTCTATTCAACCCAAAAAGAATTTTTCAATTCGAACCAGTAGTTCCTGAGATTAGCGCGTTCAAACAAACAAACAAACAAACAAACTCTTCAGCTTTATAATATTAGTATAGATTAATAGTTTTTCACAGATACTGAGTAAATATGAGATGTTTAAGATATTGTTATAAGCTTGGCCTGTCCGATCGCGTAGTTGTAATGTCAACCAATTTTGATAAATAAACGTTTTTGTTACCGTTTCTTTGTTTTCTTTTAAAACACAAATATAGTACTGCAAACGGCACGGTTGTTGGTTCAGTGGATGTGCGATTGACTGTTGCGCTGCGTGTCGCTGGTTCGATTCCCGAATAAATCACCCCCACGTTTATAAATGTCTAGCGTTAGAATTTTTTTTATCATAATAATTAAAAAAGTAATAGTATTTTATACACAGTTTTGTTGGTTATAAAGCTTTACAAAAATTAAAAGTCGCCAAAATCTTTATTTTTTTGTTAACATTTTCACAAATATTAATCAACCAATACGGTCCTGGCATCTGACGATAAAGGCAAGATAAGCAACAGTTGTTTCCCTTAAACTAAGAAAATATTCTGAATCATAGAAAAATAAATCTAAGTATCTCAAATCTGAAGGTCATCATCTGCCTAGCATTTTCCCAACTATATATTAGGGTCGGCTTCCAGTCATACCGGATTCAGCTGAATACTAGTATTTAACGTGGAGCGGCTGCTTACCAGACCTTCATAACCCAGTAACTGGGGAACACGGTACTTCTCTGCAAGACTGGTGTCAGGTTTTCTGGCTTCTGACGATCCGTAACGACTGCCAAAGATCTACAAATGACATCCGGGACCAACGGCTTAACGTGCTTTCCGAGCCACGGACCTCAAATCTGAAGGTACTATACAAAAAATTTGAACTTGCGAGAATAGGGATGTTTCCTGATTAAAAAAATATGATTCTAACTAGTCCGTCAGTTAGATTACCTATAGAAAAATATTGGACACGTATTTTTTCCTTTATCAAATCTATAAAAAGTGACGAAGATAAAAAACATCAAAGATCAGGAGAGGGAGCGTGTGACGTCACTGCCCGGTAAAACTTGTAGCGGTGTGTGACGTCACACGAGTTTTCAACGCACTGTATCGTCTTCATTTTTTGTTTATGTGAAAAAAGAAAAAATACGTATCCAATATTTTTTGGAAATCTATCTGACGGACTAATCAGATTTTTTTAGTTAACTACTGTATTCAATTCGCAACCCGTCGAACTTCCGAAATCTCCAGTTCCGTTTATCTATGATTAAAAAAGCAGGTTAGTACAAAACGAGATGAGATTATAAAAACATTTAATTTTGTCATACATTACATGCCATGTACCTGTTGAAAACCAATATTTATTAAACTTTAATTTGTAAACACCAAAACCTTCCATTATGGCATAATAATTTAAATAAAAACATGCATATATTTGAAAGGGTCATACATTTTTTTATCAATTTATTTTCAAAGTAAGTGTAGATATAATAAAAATATGTGTAGTATTCCAAGGCGTTTCAATAAATATGTGGCCGACACTTATAGTTGCATATAAGATTATCTATGAAGATCCTGATTAATGGATATCCTCTATAATAGAAATTCTCTCGTTCGAAGATGTCTAACAGACTCATATCTCTGGTCAAATAATTCGCTGTTTTACTATCTGAAAAAAAAAAGAAATTTTAAAACAGGAGTAAATCCTAGTATGGAGGAACGTTAAAATAGAAAATGAACCTCGAGTTAGCTTTAGACGAATTTCTGCCGAAACTGTGGTGTGAAACGTAGCCAATATGTAAACTGGCTACCATGTAAAATACTGGTACTCAGCTGCATCCGGTTTGACTGAAAGCCGACCGGCTGCAAGTTGGGAAAAGGCTAGGCAGACATGTACTAAAACTATGACATATTGACTTTTCGCACAATATAAGTGAAGGCTCAGATAAAGGTATTGCGGCATTTGTTCGAAAGAGTCACCGCGGCCCTGGAACGCAAAGGGCACTAGAAGGATCACGGTTGGGTTTTAGTCAGTAAGAGTCTGACACTCCCTTCCGCTCCGCCCAGGGCGGGAGGGGTCATTTGATGATTTCCCATCCAAAAAAAAAAAAAAAAAAGCTGGTCATAGGTCACATTAAACACAATCCGGGGGCCAGTTACGAATTGTAGGTCGCGGGTTCGAACCCAGCCAGGCGCATTACTTTGTGTAATTAACCTCATCACCACTGCTCTCAAAACGGTGAAGGAAAACATCGTGAGGAAACCGGCATGTCCTAGAACCACAAGTTCGAAGTCATGTGACATTCAGCAACCCGCACTGGGCCCGCGTGCTGGATTACGGCCCATTCCCTCTCCTAGAGAGGAGGCCTGTGTCCCAGCAGTGGGAACACGTTAAAAGGCTGTTGATGATGATGTTGATGGGGGCCAGTTTGCAACGACTGATTAAAACAAATTCAGAATCTTTTTTTTATATTAGTGGTATCTCTAGTTTATGTAAGTCCATAGTTATTTAACATTTCAATAAATGTAAGGAACTTTTATACAAAATTGTGTTTTATTTTCGAATACTGTAATCGTTATAGGTACCTAGTTTTTATGGAATGTACCCATTGATTGGCTACGTAGGTACTGCCACATATACCAGTCTTGTGCCTAGGTACCGCATCCAGTGGACTTCGACCTTCAACAAGTTTTTTGACCATCAGTTTTTGAACAACCATTCCACTGGTTCTACTTGACCCAACGCGACTATCCGCTAAAGTATTTTACGAAAAGTTTAAATGGGACCACATGACAAAGCACCATTTTTTTTCTGGATGGGCAATCATCAAGACATCAAATGACTTCTCTCGCTCTGAGCGGAGCGGAAGGGAGTGTCAGACTCTTACTGACGAAAACCTACCCGTGATCCTTCTTGTGTCCTTTGCGTTCCAGGGCCGCGGTGACTCTCGAACAAATTCCGCAATACATGACAAGCATCAGCTTTCGAATATAAAAAGAATCATCCAAATCGGTACCTACACCCAGTAAAAGTTACGAGACCCACACAAAAAAGAAAATGCAGTCGACTTGAGAACCTCCTCCTTTTTTGGAAGTCGGTTATAAAGCAGACTGTCCAAAGTCTGTCGTGCCGACGACACTGTGAAATCACATTTCCCAAGAAATGGTCTCTTCCAGGAGAAGTTCAATCAATTTGCCTACCTACCTAAATTATTCCCAAGAAATCAGCTGTTATTAGGTCATCAGTTCATCGCTTGTAAAGAGCATACAGCGCAAAATGAAAGGTAGGAAATGGTCTGCGGAGAGACGCCGCTGGATCACTGAAGATCTCAGCCGTCCATTACATATTGATAAATACTTCAATATTATACTTGCACATCAAGTTTTAAAAACAAAAGGCTTCATATAGCGTTGTCTTTGTCACTCATCTGTCTGAGACCATCTCTTTCTAAAGCCCGAACTGCTCGAAGTGCGCTGTTTATGCCTGTGACCCGACTCCGAGTAGGTATACCCTAGTTAGCTACTGCACTGGAATCAATCAAAAACTGCAATTGACTCATGCATTTATCTCGAACTGTTAAATGCTAATTACATATATTATATGTTGAGTAGCAAGCACCCTTTACCTAAAAGTCCAAGAGTCGATTGTATTTCCAGAGTTTCAAAATAAAACATTCTCATTTATTTATTGCGAATCAATTCCAGTAACTGGAATTTCTTTAAATTATTTATGTTGACCGGTATTTTTAGCGTGGAAAGAGACAAGTAATAGTTTTTTATTTAAGAGTGACAAAGACGGATATATACAGTTGTTTTTGATGAAAAGTGTCAATCATTCCGATGCAATGACTGAACATTTTTAACGCTGCAAATTACATCAAACTGTACCTGGAACGCTATTGAAGTTGCCACGTAAGGATTTTTCCACAATAGCAAGTAATATTTGCTTCTAATAAACATTTGTATTTAAGCTATTATAATTATTTCAATTAAAACCTCATCATGCCAAGAGACTGCTTTAATAAAATAAATACCTAAAATTAATCCGAGTAAGTACAAATAAATTTGGTACTGAGCGGTCCCCAAACATGACAAAGTTTTAATTTATATAATTATATTAGCTTATAGCGATTATAAATTCTAATAAAATGTATTTGGTCGAGATTTTTTGATAAACTTTACTATTATTTTTTGCTTGTTAATGCATTTATAATTTCATATTATTTATTACTTTTTAAGTTTGATTTTGTTTTTTTTTTTGTCTGGGATTTTTACATTTGGTACTTATGTTTTATCGCTGAATCTACTGAACTGATTTGGTTGAAATTTGGCAAAGATGATCTTCTATGACTCAAATATGGAGGCGGATAGAAATTAAAAACTAACTCTACGTATAATCCAAACTAAACCAGGAAGTGTTCAACCGTACCAACCAATCGAAGAATGTAATCTCTGTTTACCATACATACATAATATCAAACACGCTTGCTTTTACAATATATTTTAGACATTGGCACTGGCAGAATAGTCGACATCGGCTTTGCTTGCCATATAAAAATAAGACGTATAGAATAGAACTGTACGTATAGATCGCACTAGGGATGGGCAAGTGAGAAAAATATATCGATATTTATCGTATCGATATTTATCGTATCGATATTTTTAAACAGTATCAATAATTATCGAGTGAAAAATATCGATATATCGTCAATTTTCGCATGACTATTCATACATATTCCCAAAGCATTTAAACTTCGTAAAAATAATAGAAGAAAATAGTATTTTTATTATGTTCGAGCCTGAACAATTTAATATATTTAACATATTTTAAGGTTTTACGATTGATTTGATAAAATCCGAATATCGTTAATTTTGCTGTTAACTTCAGGGTCATATTCATTTCACACTGATGGTTTAATAGTATTATTATTTTTGTGCACGCAATAGTCTTACTGCTACATTGCATTTCGTAAAGATTGTGGCGGGATTTTTTAAAGTTAACGCGAGGAGCATGCAAGGAGTATCTAATAACATTAAAAACTCGAAACCAAAATTGCGTAAAAAGAAAATCAAAATTGATACGAATTTGATACTCTAAAACAAAAATCGAATATCGATATATCGCGATTAAAAATATCGACGATATGTATCGATAATTGTATTTAAAAATATCGATATTTTGATATATCGATATTTTTTGCTCATGCCTAGATCGCACTTGCCCGCTAGTATACATAGTAGTCTTTGCTTGCCCGCTTTTGAAAATACATTACTATTTCAGATACTGGTTTGGTCTTTTTTCCAGGTTGGGTACACATTGTGCTATTTCTGGCATGCCCGATAAAACAACAAGTGGGGAAATCAAATTATGTCAGTCTGGTAACTCAGTCTGCAGCTGATGAAGGACGTCTTTGCTTTGTCGCTGTCTGCGAAAAATCAAATAAATTTTCCTCCATATTTGTTTAGTGGTGCTCTTTGCACAAATTATTGTTGAATAAAAGTGTTTAAAAATCATACATTGTGGCTAAGGTAACGCCTTACCCGAGCATGAGTTATTCCGGAAGGAATAAATTCGAGGTAAGAACGAATCAATATAATGTCATTGTTTGTGTTTTCGTTGTGTTAAAAACAGCTGACATGGGTGCTACGGGCCCATTTCTTTGTTCTTGAGGCCCTTTGCCACATTTCCAAGAAATAATACTTCCTAATGGACCCGAAATGCTTGTACAACGAGGTGTTTACATTTCTGGTAGACATATTAGCAATTCTATTTTTGAATAATACACAAAGATGCGTTCTACGTAATTCTGTAGATGAGTTCTTTATCGTGTCGAGATTACTATTTGTATGTTTTTAATGTTTATTCGCACGCGGTGCTCAGAATTCATGTTTTCTTTGTTAGGTCAGTGTAAATGACCTCAGGCGCGCGGCCACTCAACCCATGAATTGCTTATAAGCCGTTATAATGATTGTTTTGTAAAATTAAATACGTATTTTTTAATGATGCGCATACCTAGGTACTTTTCCGGATTTGTTACCTTTGCTTGTTAGCGGAAGAAATGAGGAAAGCGTCAAAGATTTCTTTTTCTATTAATAATAATTGAAGCGGGAAAATTAACGTAAATAATGCGCAATAAAATTAATTATTTATTGTTTATTAAAACAACGCCAGACTGAGTGTTGTTAAATAGTGTTTATCTGATAAGAAATTGTCGTGTTATCATGTCACATTTTAGTCCATGCTTGTTCATTTCAATTCTATAGCATGTTGTTTACTTATATTGATGACTCAGTGACTCATATTTTCATACATTCAATTACAGCGGAAATATAGGTATATACATATATCTAAATGCCTGCATGTACTGCTTACAAAAATGTACTTACTTACTTATCATTCTTAATTACTTCTGTCCAAGGAGGTACAAATATTCTAGACAAAAATGTTTAGTTTCCATTTTATTTTGTTTCCTTCCTGTATGGTAGGGGTGTAACTTTTCTTTCAAACCCATGATCGGCATTTATTTTATACCAAGAGTATTTTGTTTATCGTATTTGCCTTTGTCTGTGTGTCACTGCAAGGTGGCAACTGTAAACCAACACTAGTAGTCTGACACCCAGCAAATGTTGAGTTGGTAACCCTTATGGTATGGGCTCGCTCGGCGCGTCTCTGTATTTACTATTATTTCTGTTATTTTGTCTGTTACAAATGTTTTCTGTTCAATGTTAAGGATCAGTATTTTACAAAAGTTAGAGCTTAGTACGATATGCTGTCTTCCAAAACCCACACATCACTTTGTAGGGCTTTCGCTGGGAATAATAAGTGGCGCAACAAACTGTCCAGCAACACTGTCTGTCAGTTCAGTTGGAAGAACATAAATTTATGCAACTAAAATTCTCTTTCTGCTGGAAGAAATTTCTACTGAAATAAGCAGTACCTTTGTGCTCTTGGTTTTGTACTTCACTTTTTCCCATAAACTTCTTCATAAATCCCACTTCTGACACCGAATGTAGGATAGGATGAGTGTTTATAGTATGAATCTATGAGAAATGGAACGTAACGTGTGTGAGAGAGAAGGAACGACGGTGAGAGGGAGAGAAGGAAGATGGCGGTTGAGAGTGAAAGACTGCAAGATGTTAGAGATAGATTTAATTAATTTAAGAAGAGGATTTACTGTATACTTTTGTGTGTCGGATTTAAAGTAATAAACCACGAGTAAAACTGTTAATAGCATTTTACTTGTCCCACAATCCCACCATTGTACAAAAATTTTCTTTTTTTTTAAGTAGCTTGTGTGTACATAAATAAATAAATAAAAACTGGTCATAGGTACTATTAGGGAAAAGGATAAATGGGATAGAACAGTAACAAAAATCAAAATTATAAATCATTTATTAAAACTAGGCTGAGAGTCAAACCTTCAAGTTTAACATAAAAGGCAGTCCCCCAAAACGCCCACCCGTCACCACTTCCTAGTGTTTTAGCTGGGAAGAAGAAGTGGCGCAACAAACTGCCCAGCAACACATCTGTCTGTTGCGTTTTAAGAACTTGAATTAATTTAATAGTGTGCAATGTAATTAATACATAAAACAGAGGGAAAAAAATTAATATCCAAAATGGAAATCATAAATCAAATCACTATGTTGTTTTAAGTTTTTTTTTTGTCTTACGCTGTGTCGTGTTTTGTTATAATTAATTTATTTAAATAGAGTATATTATTCTTTTTTTTTATAACGATTTCGTAAAATAGTGTACACTTTTAAGGTAGATTTTTGAGGAACTAATTTATTTATTATTAAGATCTCATGTAAAATGTACCAAAAATCACACCAAAGAATTTGAATTTATAAAACACTAGCGACCCGCCCCGGATTCGCACGGGTGCAATGTAGATGTTTCCTCTACTATAATATGCATGTATTATACATATAAACCTTCCTCTTCAATCACTCCTATCTATTAAATACACCGCATCAAAATCCGTTGCGTAGTTTTAAAGATTTAAGCATACATAGGGATATAGGGACAGAGAAAGCGACTTTGTTTTATACTATGTAGTGATTGTAAAGAGTAGATTACGTTAGTATCTAAGTAAAAATGGATTGACCTACATAGTCATCAGATACAACAGTAGTATCATTCACATACACAAACAGCCAGACCCGGAACAACTATCTGTAGGCCATACAAATATTTGTTCCGTGCGGGAATTGAACCCACGACACGCAGAGCAGCAGCCAATTGATCAACCACTGCACCAACCGTGCCGTCGTAAATGAGGGTAGTTTGAGAAATTAGAATCGGAGTTACTATTATTTTTGTTTTGCGGATATGGATATGGTTAAAGTCACACAGATCTTTCCCAGATAATCAATAAGTCTCGAGTTGCACTGAATGCTTTTTGAAGTGAAACTTAACTATCGGCGTTGGAAAAAAAAATTACCGTCACATTTTTTCGTAACGTGTCATTTCTTGTCCCTGCCACGGTTGAGTCGAAGAGTACTTACTCCAGCGGAGTAAGCATAGCATGTTCCTTTCCCTTATTTATTTCTAACACTGTAGTGACGTTAAACTTTATCTAACTTAACTTTATTCAATCAATTTCTGTAAAGTTGCATAATTATAGTAGATCATTTTTCGAAAAATAAGGTCTTAAAGAAGTTTCACTTCTTACGTGTGTGCACTAGTACACGCACACATTTTTTTTTTACTAGTTCGTTGCTTCGAGATAAGTCTCGCACGTTACCAATTCTATACTCTATACTAATATATAAAGCTGAAGAGTTTGTTTGTTTATTGATTGAACGTGCTAATCTCAGGAACTACTGGACCGATTTGTTTTTTCTTTTAACAACCTATACTGTCCCACTGCTGGTCAAAGTCCTCTCCCATAGCCTTCCACTCCTCCCGGTGTGTTGTCCTCTCCAAGCAATCCGTCATGAACGCCTCCAAGTCATCAAGCCAGCGTTTCTTAGACCTTCTTCGGAGACGACGCCCGTCCTCTGACTCCCACTGCGTGACCTCTCTGGCCCATCTATCTTAATGCGTCCTACAAATGTGACTCGCCTGAGACATTTGTTATCATCTATACTAATATTATAAAGCTAAAGAGTTAGTTTGTTTGTTTGAATGCGCTAATCTCAGGAACTACTGGTTCGAATTGAAAAATTCTTTTTGGGTTGAATAGACCATTTATCGAAGAAGGCTTTAGGCTATATATCATCACGCTTAAGCCAATAGGAGCGGAGCAGCGATAAAGAATGTTTTAAAATCGGGGATTCCACGGGGACGAAGTCGCGGGCAGCAGCTAGTCTATACTAATATTAGGTATAAAGAGGAAAGATTTGTATTTTTGTATGTAACGAATAAACTCAAAAACTACTGGACCGATTTCAAACATTCTTTCACCATTAGAAAGCTACATTCACCCTGATTAACATAGGCTATATTTTATCCCCATATTCCCACGGGAACGGGAACTACGCGGGTAAAACCGCGGGACGCTGCTAGTGAAAAATGAAAATACAGCATAAAAAATTACGATGTTATGAAAATAATAAATGACCCAAAAGTATTTAGGACGCCCGTAAATAACTTTAAATTCCATTCTGGTTTTTGAAAGCAAAAAAGTATTACGAATGGCTATAAAAAGACACGTTACTGATGTGTAAAAAAAGATTATTATTTCACCTTCGTCATACGAAGAAATGTCCTGTTGGCACGAAGTCAGAAAAGCTTTATATACTACTAGCTTCTGCCCGCGACTTCGTCCGCGTGGTATAGTTTCCGATTTTGAAACTCTCAGCCCGATCGGTTTAAAATTGACAAAGTTTCATACAAACTTTCATCCCCTATTTTATCCCCTTGGGGGTAGAATTAATCAAAATCCTTTCTTAGTGGATGCCTACGTCATAATATCTACCTGCATGCCAAATTTCAGCCCGATCCGTTCAGTGGTTTGGGCTGTGCGTTGATAGATCACTATGTCAGTCAGTCACTTTTGAGTTATATACAGTGTGAAATTTTAATGGTTGTTTTCCCGAAGCGAAATGAGTTTGTATCGGTAATACAATCGATTTATATATATAAAAAATATTAGACTCTATAAATGGCAGATTAACAATTGTGATAAACAAAACTCGAAAGCGACTTGTACCAACAGTAGTGCATCGCGCGATATGTAGGTACGTGGCGGTACGTGCGTCTCATGTAGGTATCTACCTACTTTATGTCTAGTGCACTACTATTGATTCTCGCTCTTTCGAGTTTATGAACACTTTTTAATGATTTGAAATAAAAAAAAAAACATTTATTTTTTTAGTTTAACTTTGTGTTTCGATAGTACTACTGATTGCCGCGGGAAAACAACCATTAAGATTTCACACTGTATATTTAGATAATAATAGTATTTGAAATATGGACTCGTCACAAACGCAAGTCAATTGATACGACTGCAGCCCTACCATGACGTCTTAAATCCATCATGATTCCTGTGTCAGAGAGAGACGGAGTCACACAAGACGAATAGCACTATCCCTTTCTCTCACACTGAATCATGATAACATTGGCACTTCGTAGTACGGCCACTGCTCTATAAAACCCCATTTTGCCAAGTTGTGAGTGGTAGATCCACCTGAAAACCCATTTAGACCTACACAGATAGATAACGTGTGTTTGACAAGTCTCTGTAATTTTCTTTCAAGTAACTGGGCCTGTGTGTTACTTCATTTGTGCCATTCATAACTCCTCTCCTCGAGAGTTTAGCTGTATCTATACTGAAAAGACCATAATCAGCCTTTTAACGTTCCCACTGCTGGGACACAGGCCTCCTCTCTAGGAGAGGGAATGGGCCGTAATCCACCACGCGGGCCCAGAGCGGGTTGCTGAATGTCACATGTCTTCGAATTTTTGGTTCTAGGACATGCCGGTTTCCTCACGATGTTCCTTTCCTTCACCGTTTTGAGAGCAGTGGTGATGAAGTTATTTACACAAAGTAATGCGCCGGGCTGGGTTTGAACCCGCGACCTACAATTCGTGGCCTGAACTTTTTTGAGAAAAGGATGGTATTGCCGTGCCGATATTCGCTGGAATTTGCTGGGCCACTGCCGTGCCCCAGATAAGATGTTTTGAAATAACCCCTACTAAAAGAAGGACTTTTTGTTCCAGATCGCTCGGTTTTCGGGCGAAGATGACTACCATATAAACAGGAAGCTGCCCAAAGAGTTGTTACTGAGGATACTCTCCTATTTGGATGTCGTTTCGCTGTGCAGATGTGCCCAGGTGAGCTCACTCTTAAGTAATAGACTAAAGAGCCGGAGCCACGGTTGTGGAGTTGATCGAAAGAGGGAACGCAAAGGTCATCTATACTAATATTATAAAGCTGAAGAGTTTGTTTGTTTGTTTGAACGCGCTCATCTCAGGAACTACTGGTTCGAATTGAAAAATTATTTTTGGGTTGAATAGACCATTTATCGAGGAAGGCTTTAGGCTATATATCATCACGCTTAAGCCAATAGGAGCGGAGCAGCGATAAAGAATGTTTTAAAATCGGGGATTCCACGGGGACGAAGTCGCGGACAGAAGCTAGTTTCAAATATGACGACACGGTTGGCGCAATGGTTGAGCGTTCAGCTGCTGCGCTACGTGTCGCGGGTTCGATCCCCGCACGGAACAAATGTTTGTATGGCCTACAGATAGTTGTTCCGGGTCTGGGTGTCTTGTGTATGGGAGTTTACATGTTTGTGAACGCACCCACGATACACGAGTAAATCTTAGTGTAGGGCAATATTGAAAAAAAAATTGAGGAATTTGTTCGAAAGAGTCACCGCGGCTATGGAACGCAAAGGGCACAAGAAGGATCACGGGTGGGTTTTAGTCAGTAAGAGTCTGGCGCTCCCTTCTGCTCCGCCCAGAGCGGGAGAAGTCATTCGATGATTTCCCATAAAAAAAGTCATTTCAAGTAACACGGGTGGGTTTTAGTCAGTAAGAGTCTGACAGCCGTCCCGCCCAACCCAGAGCGGGAGAATTCATTTGATGATTTTCCATGCAAAAAAAAAGAAATTGCTTTAAGAGCCGGAAGGATTTTCTACGCTGCACAAACACACAAGCACAATCAACCATTTAATGTTCCCACTGCTGGGACACAACCTCCTCTCTAGGAGAGGGAATGGGCCGTAATCCACCACGCCGGCCCAGTGCGGGTTGGTGAATGTCACATGTCTTCGATTTCTTGGTTCTAGGACATGTCGGTTTCCTCACGTTTCCTTCACCGTTTTGAGAGCAGTGGTGATGAAATTAATAACACAAAGTAATGCGCCTGGCAGGGTTTAAACCCGTGACCGACAATTCGTAAGTCGGGGCCGTTACCACTTGGCCACCACTGCTCTCAAATTTATTACTTTTGTGTTTTAATAGACTACTTTTGTCAATTTAAGACAGTTATTTAATTCCAATATCTATCAGTATTGTGACTCGGTCCTGTCCTTGAAATAATCACCTACAGCCGCGCGGTGCGTAAACACACGATAGGCCCGCCCGCCTACAATATTTTAATTGTATCTACCTTCTTGAGTTTTGTGATTGTAATTATTGCCAACTAATACAATATCTGCATAAAGTTGAATACGTACTATGTAAAATACGAATTCTTAAATAGTTCATAATACAAAAATAACGGTTTATTAAAAGAAATAAATAACATAATAATTATTAAGGGGGCATTGTACTTGTCATTATGAAAAACAGTAAAATCGTCGAAAACATTAAATTATTTTTTCCTACATAAAATCTTTCCTAAACTAAATTAAAAGAATATATTTTTTGTCCCAGCTGTCACTTGTAGATCTCTGACATTCGTTATAGGTAATCAAAAGTCCAAAGTTACTGACCGTCAAAGAATAGAAAAAAATATCCTGCTGCATCCGGTGGGAAGTAGATAAATATTTGAGCAGGGGCTCGGCGTATTCGAAGACGGGGGCCCCATAGGGTCAGTGCCTGCTAGGGTTGCGGAATTTGTTCGAAAGAGTCACCGCGGCCCTGGAACGCAAAGGGCACAAGAAGGATCACGGGTGGGTTTTAGTCAGTAAGAGTCCGACACTGCTTGCCGCTCCGCCCAGAGCGGGAGAAGTGATTTGATGATTTCCCTTCCAAAAAAAAAAGGCTCGGCGTATTGATTAATCTTGTATAGCCTGTGTGCAGCGCAGAAAAAAGGCTCTTAAAACAGTTTCTTTTTTGTGCATTGAAAATCATCAAATGACTTCTCCCGCTCTGGGCGGAGCGGAAGGGAGTGTCAGACTCTTACTGACTAAAACCCATTCGTGTTCCTCTTAGTGCCCTTTGCGTTCCAGGGCTCAAGCAAGGTAACTTTTTCCAACAAATTCAATCAAACATCGTATATAAATATCCATTATTATGTGTTACAGGTATCAAAACTATGGAATATATTAGCTTTGGACGGCTCCAACTGGCAGAGGATAGACTTGTTCGAGTTTCAAAGAGACGTCGAGGTAAGGAAACAAATTCGAAACAATATATATTATACTAGGCAGTTGAGAGCATGTCATGCTCGCTCAAATGTTTCGCTGATGGTGGCGCGTGTGTCGGATCATTCGGTTCCCTTCAAAATGGTTGAGCTGAATGGTGCCGATACACGCGTCATGTTCGTGAATGGGCGCCGTCGGTTGAGACTGGTCACCTCTTAACTGCCACTGACTTGTTTTAATCTTTATGCTTTGAATTGTTTTTATAGTTTCCTTTTTTTTCTTTGCATTGTCCTCACATATAGAAGGGACCAAGGATGTAGCCAATGTTATGTAATACAGAACATGATTTAAAAGAGTGTAGTCAGTTTCCTGCACGTTCTTCTCCATAGAGATCTACGCTTTGGAACGTGCAGATAGCTTTACCTCTTTCGACTTGACAATTCAAAAGTGCCTGTAAAGGGTTTAATTGAAATAAATGCTTTGAATCTTGAATATTTGAATCTAGCAGCGCCCCGCGGTTTCATCCGTTTAGTTCCCGTTCCCGTGGGAATATGGGGATAAAATATAGCCTATGTTACCCGGGTTGTAGCTTCCCAACAGTGAAATAATTTTTGAAATCGGTGCAGTGGTTTTTGAGTTTATTCGTTAGATACAAAAATACAAATCTTTCCTCTTTATAAGAAAATGGCAAACTTCGTAAGATTATAAAATATCGGGAGAGATTGTAAACTTTCGATAAATTGTCAACTGAACATTTGGAACACTGTTATACGCATACACATTTGATAGTCTATAATCTTTCGAAGTGGTTCCGAGAAATTGTAAACCGACATAAACTGACGACATGTTGGTGGCCTATCAGTGTATTGCTCCATAATAGGGTAGTTGACTAAAAAAATCTAATTAGTCCGTCGGTCAGAGTTCCAAAAAATATTGGACACGTATTTTTTCTTTTTGCACGTAATCAAAAAACGAAGACGATACAGTGCGTTGAAAACTAAACTTATTATTACAAGCAAAAATAAACTTATTATTATTATTATTATTGCATGCAAAAACTCGCATGACGTCACTACGTGCTCCAATTTGAAGCACGCCATGACGTCACAAGCCCCGCTCCTGATCTTTGATGCTTTTTATCTTCGTTATTTTTTATAGATTTGAAAAAGCAAGAAATACGTGTCCAATATTTTTCGATAATTTAACCGACGGACTAAATAGAATCATTTTTTTTCATCAGGAAACATCCCTGTTTATCGAATTTTCGGGCCTAGCCAAGTAGTGGAACATAGGCGCAGAGAACAGGATGAAAACCGCCTTTCCTACTTCGAAATAAAGGTGTTTGTAAAGAAGCAGTTCCAATAATAGTACTTTTCCCCAGGGTCCAGTAATAGAGAACATCTCACGCAGATGCGGTGGGTTCCTCAGAGAGCTGTCTCTTCGAGGATGTGAGAGCATCGGGGATGGTTCCATCAGGTCGTTGGCACAGGTCGGTCATTTGACACTATTTTATACTAGCTGACACACACTACTTCGTCCGCGTTCTCCATAATTTCTTGTTTCTCATCAATAATTGTTACTTAGCGAATAGATACGCAATGAAAAAATAACCTATGATACACATTTCAGCTTCCTAGACTTAATAGTTTTGGCTGTGTGTTTTGATAGTCACTCAGCCAGGACAAACTATTTTATCAGTAAGTGTGGAAGCGGACCTTGGCTAAAAGATATCAGCCACACAATCAAAAAATCGAATGTCATTCATTCAAATCAGGCTGAGATCAGCACGTTTTGAAAGTCAAAATTTACAAACCAATTTGGCTAAAAAATATCAGCCACACAATCAAACAATCATTTATTCAAATTAGGCCGAGAATCAGCATTTTTTTGGAAGTCAAAATTTTCACCAAGTCCCCCAAACGGCCGCTCGTTACCACTTCCTGGTGTTTTAGCTGGGAAGAAGTGGCGATTGCATACCGAGTTGTAGAATTACACACAGAGACTCTGTGCCACGGAAAGCACGTTAACATTTTCTGTGGTTGTGGGTCTTAGTTCCGGGGAGGAGCTCGTGGCTAAATTATAACAGCCGCACGGGTCGATCTTCGAGGTTAAGCAACGCTTGCCGAGGTTGGTCTGTGGATGGGTGACCATCTTAACATAGCGAGACTTCTCCGTGCCTCGGAAAGCACGTTAAGCCGTTGGTCCCGGCTGTCATTTGGAGATCGTTGGCAGTCGTTACAGATTGTCAGAAGCCAGAAAATCTGACACCAGTCTTGCCAAAAAGAGTACCGTGTTCCCCAGTTAATTAGTTGTGAATTCAGCTGAATCCGGCTTGTCTGGGAGCCGACCCTAATACTCGTATAGCCGTTGTTACCAGAAATTTGTAGATTTTTGAGAATCGTTACTGGTGTTCAGAATCGTAAAAGTTCTGACATGCTGTTTTACAGCACGATGTCATTTGGGTTGTGGGGGTATGATAGGTTTGGATCCATGTAATATACAAGTGTTCAGGTGCGTGCGGTTTGACTGCAACCCGACTCCTACTTATTGGAGAAATATATGCCCAGGAGGACACGGTGGAGCATACGGTGGAGGTCTGCCCTGCTTGGGCGGAGCAATGCCGTGTCCTCGTCGAGGCGATCGGCGGCGGCGATCTCTTGCTTCCGGCCCTGGTTCAATGTGTTTCAATGGTTCGAAGTGAGGGGGTTAGGGATGCAGTCACCTCCTTCTGCGAAGAAGTAATGCTAGCGAAGTAGGAGGCGGACCCCGTGAGCGCTCAGCAAACGTCACGGCCCAGCTACCGCAACAAAAGTAGACACCACGGGCGTTGGAAGTCGCAGGGCGAGTCCCGGCCATCTGCTGCGCGGGCCTGCGGATTGCGAACGATGGGTGGCTCGCCGTCCCATAACAACCAGGCCCGGGTCGATGTAAAGAGATGTCAGCAAAGAAGACGGCGCCCCATAGGGTCAGTGCCTGCTATGGTGCAGGGATTTGTTCGAAAGGGTCACCGCGGCCATGAAACGCAAAGGTCACTAGGAGAAACACGGGTGGGTGTGTCAGTATCAGAATCTTACTGACTAGTAAGATTCTAATTTAGCTTCCACTCCGCCCAGAGCGGGAGAAGTCATTTGATGATTTCCCATTCAATAAAAAAGACAGATGTATGATGATTATTTTGTCATGTTATTATGTTGTCTCTGTCTATCGGTGCCAGACGTCACGCCATAGACTAAAATTGACTGTTCTGTTTTGTCTGTGGTGCGACCAGAGACTCGTGGTAGTTGATGTCCGGTCCTGACACAGTTTTTAGTTTTAGTCGATAAGTTGTTAATTTTTCTTTGTTTTAATATTTTTGTTCATTATTTCTGGCGGAATAAACGAGTTTTCTTTCTTTTTTTTTATTTCTAACTAATTCAATTTTATTTTCCTTTTCTTTCTTGGGCCGTGTTTTTCTAAAATTTTCTGTGTTTATCTTCAGTCCTGTCCAAACATCGAAGACTTGAACTTAAACAAATGCCGTAAGATCGGAGACAACGCATGCCAGGCGCTTGGACGACGTTGCAAAAAGCTGCAAAGGTGAGTTCTAAGTTGTCAATCCTATCGCTATAGAGCAGACTTTTGTCTCTGTCACCTGCGACCTAGACTAGAGTCAAGAGCATATCCATCTGACTAGCTTCTGTCCGCGACTTCGTCCCCGTGGAATCCGCGATTTCAAAACATTCTTTATCGCTGCTCCGCTCCTATTGGCTTAAGCGTGATGATATATAGCCTAAAGCCTTCCTCGATAAATGGTCTATTCAACCCAAAAAGAATTTTTCAATTCGAACCAGTAGTTCCTGAGATTAGTGCGTTCAAACAAACAAACAAACAAACAAACTCTTCAGCTTTATAATATTAGTATAGATAATAAAAAAAAGACGACAAATAAACTTGACACTACCCGCATTTAATGACATACTTAATTCTAGAAACGGAAATCTATACAAATATTATAAAGCTGAAGTTTTTTTGGTTGAACACGCTAATCTCAGGAACTTCGGTTTGGATTGATCAATTTAGTGTTCGATAGCCCATTTATCGAGGAAGCTTATAGGGCAGGGATGGCGAACCTTTATTGCTGAGCCGAGCCATTTTTGTAAATATATATATATTTGGTCATGGCGTGCCAATAACGAATCTTGTCTTAAATGATATTATGGACAAAATCTATGATAATATGGAAAGATAGAAAAAAATGTGAATACATTCGAGATATGTAGAACAAATTTGAGATGTGTGGAAAAAAAGTTAAGATATGTGGAAAAATGTGAGATAGCATATTTTACTACATTTTTCTTTCTTGATTTAAGCATAATTAAATCTGATCTTGACAGTTGACACAATCAATCATGAATTTGATGTGCCCGAAACATTTTGTAGCGTGCCACCAATGGTACGCGCGCTTTTGGTTTGCCGTGTGTCCGTGGAGTTTCTTGCACGTTCTCCATAGAAATCTACGCTGTGGAACGTGCAGATAGCTTCCCCTCGGTCAACTGACCGACCTTGACAATTCAAAGCTGCCTGCCTGTAAATGGATTAATTGATGCTTTGAGTTCTTATTTACTAATCACATAATTGTTCTATTTCAGGATAAACCTGGATTCGTGTTCAAACATCACAGATATATCGCTGAAAGCGCTCTCAGATGGATGCCCGGTAAGGTTAATATTTGTGCCATTACTATTACTTGTATAACTAGCTTTTGCCACGCGAATTTGTAGGTACGTATATCCTTTTTCTTGAAGTTCCCGTAGGAATTTCGGGAAATCTTCCTCAAGGAAGCTACATGCCAAATATTAGCTGGGTATCTAAGCCCAGAAGAGTTTTATATATGTCACCGCATAATTGTAATATGCGTAAGTTTATAAAATATCTTGAGAGAATATAAACTATAGATAAATTGTCAACTGAACATATATGGAATATATTTTTACGCATCAGAATTTGATAGTCTATAATCTGTCGAAGTAATTCCGAGAAATTGTGAACCGATATAAACTGACGGCATGTTGGCGTGACTTGGGTAAGCCAGAAATCCTATAAATTGTAGAAAGATACACTGATTGTTCAGGCAAATGATTCATTTTCTAAAAAAAGCACATGATACTCGCATACATTTTTACAAATATTGAAACTGTGTTCAATATTTATAAAGTTAATCTTTACTAATCACTACATAGTATTTAAAAACAAAGTCGCTATCCGCCGTCTGTCCCTATGTATGCTTAGAGCTTTAAAACTACGCAACGGATTTTGATGCGGTTTTTTTTAATAGATAGACTGATTCTTAAGTAAGGTTTATAATTATGTATAATACATGCATATTATAGTAGAGGAAACATTAGTATCTACATTGCACCCGTGCGAAGCCGGGCGGGTCGCTAGTAATATTATGATGGATGTTTGTTACGCTTTCACGCAAAAACTACTTGACGAATCATCATGAAACTTTGTACACATATTCTTGGAGGTACTAGAAGTAACATAGGATACTTTTTTTTTAGGATACTTTTTTGGTTCCCTTGGAATAATTTCCGATATTCACGCGGGCGAAGCTGCGGGCAGCAGCTAGTACATACATAAATCATCCTGTTTCATTTTGTCTATACCCTTGATTGCCCTATAGAGCGAGACCAACATATTTCCAAGTTTTATCCTGGCCTAATATATAAACCTTATAGGAGTTTCTTGTCCGTTCTTCTCCATAAGAATCTACCTTTGCAAATGGAAGGAAGAGTCACTATATTATTTTAACTTTAAATGATGACGTTCAAAAGTGTCGTTTAACCGTATAGTTCGGTAGTAGTACCAATTGGTACTAGACATGCAAACCTCCGCCGCGCGCCGGCTCGGTTGTAGTACCAATTGGACCTCAGAGTTACGTCATACGACATCCTAATTTATAATTGCTTTTACGATAAAGCCACTTAAAAAATCTTATGTACGGGCGTTAATTCAAACAATTAGATAAAATGCTCATATCTTAACGCCATTAATTCTTTAATATTTAACCCACAAGTTTACTAATTTTCATAAATAAAATCGAAGTGCATAAATGTGATAATCGCATTATTATTGTTTTTTTTTTATTGTTAGGGTGTACCAAAACGATTATGCGAATCGGTTTATTTTTTATTTCAACCTAATCGATTAATTTAAATTCGTTACTAAAATATTAGGAAAAAATACGTTTAAGACATAAAATACAATAAGCATTAATCATAATTATTATTTATGCTTTCATAAGTAATTCAAATAGGATTTTCTACAGTAAAGAAAGAAATCTACTCAACAGATTATCGGACCCAAGGTTAATTTGCGCAGAATTGTCTATGTTATTCAAAATAAGAATGAAAAATATTTTATTCCTTTCAAATTACTGAGAGTTTTATGTTAGATACTTTCAGCTGGTTGCGTACAATGCGTACGAAATACCAAGCTTATAGTTTATGTATGTTAGGTAGGTTAGGAAAAATATTTATTATCTAGAGCGAGTTTTTTTTATAATGTTATGAAAATTGAATATTGCTTTATAAAATACCTACTTTTCGATTTTGTCATTCTGCCCCCGAAACCCAGTATCTGATATGTCCATGCAGGGCACGGAAAAATGCATTTTGGGCGATTCAAATTACACATACTTACCTACAAAATATATTTTCAAATTAAGGTTCTAAAACTATCTTCTAAAAAAGGTTAGGCCAAATTCTACATGGTAAATAAACTATCTCAATTTTGAATAAGTATTATAAGTGAAAATGGCACCGACTAGATTTTTCTAGTTTTTTTTTATGGGTGTTATTTTCATGGTTTATAGGGTTCCTAATACGAATCTGCAATCAACATCCATGAAAAAAAAATCGGGTAAAGTGCGAGCCGGAAACTTGTTTGGGTTGCGGGAATTCATAATTAATACCCACCGAATTTCATCTGAATCGTTTCAAATGCATGAGTATGCGTGACATGAGTGGTCCTTTGCTTTTTTTTTTGAATGCATATATTTAATAAATAAATAATAATGTTCGCACAAATCGAACTTCGAAGTTAAGCTACGCTTGCCGAGATCGGCTAGTGGATGGGTGACCATCTAATACAAATTGAGTTTCCACCATGGCTTGGAAAGCATGTCGTTGATGCCGGCTGTCGTTCGGACATCTTTGATAGTCGATAGGCCCCAACATTGCCAAGAGGTATGTTCTAATCAGTTACTAGATTGTGGAGGTGTTATAAGCAATAGCTCTATGTAAAAAAACGGTATTCATCTACACCCGGTTAGGCTAGATGCCGAACCCAACATAAAAAAGGAAAAGGCTAGGCAGAATGACGTGTCTCGAAAAAAAAAATTTTTTTTTTTAAATTCGAATTGCCTAAGACAGTTCGGCATTTATGACTAATCGAATGATACCTGATTTAAAAAATCTATGCAACCGTTTAGGCTACCGGACGTTCCAAAGAATTAGACGTAACTACAAAAATACATATTATATATGTACCTACTTACATACATAGGGACATACTTTCAACAAACATTCTATAATAGGTGTAGTATATTTAGATAGGGTAAACTTATCACATTATATAGCATATCGAATTCAAATATATCAAAGTTCAAACCGCCATCTAACCATACCATAGTCAATATAGAGATAAAAAAAAAAATATGTGAAAAAAATAAATATTTCTGAATCACGAGCGCATTCTGGTTCTACATTTAAATATTGAATAGAATAGAAATTTTGGCGCAATCCGCAAGGGTCCGATTAATTTTTTCAATTGATTTTATTCGTTGATTTCCAAAAAAAGAACTATTTAAATTACTTAACAAAGCGCAAATATGGTTTTCATAAATGCTTATTGGATTTTATGATAAATAAAATATTTTGCGCTAATTTTTAATAATCGATTTATGATAATTGCTCATTTATATTTATCGAGTCGAACGAAATAAAAAAACCATCGATTAGAATAATCGTTTTCCCACACCCTAGCATTAAAAAAGTCAAAATGGCTGACGATTTTAAACAAAAATAAATGAGCGGTAATGAATATTACGTGTTATTGGATCTGTGTTCGTTTATTGCATTTAGATCTCGGCTTTTTCTTATTCTTCACGATATTTAGAATCATAATATGTGTATTTGTAATAGTATTTACATGTGAGTGTGTGATTTTTGTGTGAAATAAAAACGTAAACAAACACAGTTGGCGCGAAACTTTGACTTTGGATACCAAAAAACTTCATTACCGCTACATATCCTTAGAAATATGGATGAATTCGTCAAATAATCAAATGATGAACAAACCACTACCCCTCAAGTGGAGTTTGGGTTTCTGGAATTCATAATTTTCATGTTTTTTAGCGTCGAACACCACTGCCATCAAAGTTGAAAAGTAATATTTTTTTGTCGATATTGAATCCCTATTTTATATTAACTTGCGTATAGAAAATGAATAAGAAAGACCGCAAATATAATGAATATGTCTTGATTTTGCGGTTTTGCCTCTTTTCAGCAAGCGAGAAGGTTGTTTACATATATAATTTTAGCAAATCTAAGACGACTATCTTTTGGAAGGGTGTAGTAATGCGTATTTTAGACGCATTTTTAAGTTGACTGACGTGATTTGAACGATCTTAAGTTGTAATTTAAGATATTTCTCAATAACTTATAGTATAAAATTGCTGCAGAAACAAATTTATCATAGTTAATTAAGATGCCGAAAGTTGAGATAATTTCTGAAATTTATGACGTAACATGCAACACCCCGTCGACTCAACTAGTGTGTCAAATGTCAAAATCTTGTCGAGCAGAGTGGTTAATGATCCAATTGAAATAAACGTTTTGACTTTCACTATCTATACTAATATTATAAAGCTGAAGAGTTTGTTTGTTTGTTTGTTTGAACGCGCTAATCTCAGGAACTACTGGTTCCAATTGAAAAATTATTTTTGGGTTGAATAGACCATTTATCGAGGAAGGCTTTAGGCTATATATCATCACGCTTAAGCCAATAGGAGCGGAGCAGCGATAAAGAATGTTTTAAAATCGGGGATTCCACGGGGACGAAGTCGCGGGCAGCAGCTAGTATTCAAATGAAGTTCTATTCTGTTCCAGCTCCTGACGCACGTGAACGTATCCTGGTGCCAGTCCATCACAGAGAACGGCGTGGAGGCGTTAGCGCGCGCCTGTCCCAGGCTCAAGACCTTTATTTGCAGGGGTGTGTATCTTTGACCTTTTAAACGCCATCTAAATATATATAACTCAAAAGGGACTGACTGACTGACATAGTGATCTATCAACACACAGCCCTAACCACTGAACGGATCGGGCTGAAATTTGGCATGCAGGTAGATGTTATGACGTAGGCATACGCTAAGAGAGGATTTTGATTAATTCTACCCCCAAGGGGATAAAATAGGGGATGAACGTTTGTATGAAACTCTGTCAATTGCAAACCATTCGGGCTGAGAGTTTCAAAATCGGTGGTAAAGTAACTATTCTACGCGGACGAAGTCGCGGGCAGAAGCTAGTTGTTACATATACAGAAGTAATAGGGCAGTTAACTAAAAAAATCTAATTAGTCCGTCGGATAGATTTCCAAAAAATATTGGACACGTAATTTTCTTTTTTCACGTAAACAAAAAATGAAGACTATACAGTACGTTGAAAACTACTTACGTAATAAAAAATGTAATATAAAGTGCATAAAAGTTGGAGAGTGGGGGCTGGTGACGTCACGTCGCTGGTAAAAATTGCTGCACGTAGTGACGTCACGCGAGTTTTCAACGCACTGTATCGTCTTCATTTTTTGTTTACGCGATAAAAGAAAAAATACTTGTCTTTTAGAAATGTATCAGACGGACTAATTATATTTTATAGGATATCTAGACGCACTGTAAGTTACCATCCCTACCTTGTAGCTATTCCACCAATTCGCACCAAGCGTTTCCAACCGTCTTTTATAATGCGCACAGCAAAGGAGTGGAACTCTCTGCCTGCGTCTGTGTTTCCGAACGAATTCAACCCTGTTCTCTTCAAAGTTAGAGTGAACAGGCTTCTTCTGGGTAAGCTCACTCCATCGTCGACTTTGTCTCTGTCACCTGCGACCTAGACTAGAGACAAGAGCATATCCATCTGACAGTAAAAAAAGCAGTAATATATCCTTCTCTCAGTTGAAGTTCGCTCTCGAAGTTAGCAGTTGTAACGCAAATTAGATGCTACTGACTCAGTCGCGGACTATGTATGCCTTATATGAGGCGTCATTAATTTCCAGACCTTTCTGTTATAGAATGTCTGGTCGCGACTGATCAGGTGTCGAGATTTCTCGAATGTTCTAATACGGAAAAGTTTCAAAGTTTCTTGACTCTACTAGTTCTGTTACTCGCCACTAGATGGCGCTAGTGGTAATGAACGCCTCTAGGCTTTAACTGAGACGCGCAATAAAATTGTTGCGCGCCGCAATTAAGTAAGGTAGATAGCGGCATTCGTTACCACTAGCGCCATCTAGTATCGAGTAGCAGAACTAGTAAAGTCAAGAACCTTCGAGACTTTTCTATGCTAGAACATTCTGGAATTATCGGATCCTAGTCAGTCGCGACCGATATGTACGCGAACTTTCTAGAACTTTCTACAATAGAAGGTTCTGTCTGGAATTACTCGGCGCCCTATATAAGGCCGGCACTTGTACCGACCGAGTCAGTATTGGATTAGCGATACAAGTGATAACTTCGAGAGCGATCTTCGACTGCGAACTCAAGATTATTAGTGCGATTGTGTTTTATAATTAGTGAGTTTATAGTGTAATTAGTGTTGTGTAATTAAAGTGTCATTTTTGGTTATTTAATCGGCTTATTTTATTGTAACGAACCCGAAGCTCGTAACAATATATTTATATTATTTCCAGGTTGTAAGAATGTGAATGACAACTGCGTATCGACGCTCGCCACATACTGTCCTGATCTATCGGGGCTGAACACACAAGGATGCGATGTGAGTAACTTTTAATCTAGATGATACTGTCCCATTGTTAATATTTGTGTTTTTAGGGTTCGACTAATGAATTTTGAGAGAGAATTTGTGAAACAAATTAATAATACTTAATTAATTTCAATTTTAACTTTACATGATGTGGTCTCCTATAATTGAGGGAGCACATGTAATTTTGCTAAAGGGATGTTGCCTGAGTAAAAAATATATGATTATGTTTAGTACGTCAGTTAGATTATAGAAAAATATTTGACACGTATTTTTTCCTTTATCAAATCTATAAAAACTGACGATAAAAAGCACCAAAGATCAGGAGTGGGAGCGTGTGACGTCACGGCCCGGTAAAAATTGTAGCGAGTAGTGACGTCACACGAGTTTTCAACGCACTGTATCGTCTTCATTTTTTGTTTATGTGAAAAAAGAAAAAATACCTCTAATATTTTTTGGAAATCTATCTGACGGACTAATCAGATTTTTTGAGTTAACTACCCTGTTGTCCTTTATAAAATGGCATGTAAGGCGTATTCTTTGTTGGAGATCCTAATAAAACAAAAACAAATAAAAAACGTGACTTGGAGACAATCAAGTTGCTATATAATATTTTTTGAACTGACGTATGACAGATGGCCCCCCAGATAATTAAAACATTGCCATCAAGCACAACATTACTGTTGCCACGAAATTAAATTTTAGGGATGCCAACACCCACTTCTTGATGCCAAAACATCTTCGAAATAGCTCCAGATATTTTTCTTCTTGGTTGTGGAAATTGTTCGGGGTTTTCATGGTTTTTGAGGAAATTCATTACGAATATGGAGTCAAAATCAACATCCAAGATTTTTATTTATTGTGAAATAGATTTGCTCTTGACTCTAGTCTAGGTCACAGGTGACAGAGACAACGTCTACGATGGAATGAGCTTACCCAGAAGAAGTCTGTTCACTCTAACTTTGAAGAGATCAGGGTTGAATGCTTTTGTTTGAAGATTCCACTGAATTTTCCAGAGCCCATTTTCTTTAAAAGGGCCTTGGAATGACCACGAAAACTTAAAGAAATATACCCATGACAAAAAGTTGTCAAACTTGACCGCCGCCATCTTGGATGTTGTTTGGGTGCATCGTCCTCACGTATAATCAATTAATTAATGTATACAAAATATAGTAAAACTTATATTTGAAAAGAGTAACTATGGAGTTTCTTGTCCGTTCTTTTCCATAAGAATCTACTTTTTGCGAATGGACAAATAGAGTCACTATAATATTTTTATTTTCAAAATGTTTTGACTTTCAAAAGTGCCTTCTAATGGCCTCGTTGAAATAAATGAATTGACTTTGATTTTGAGTCCATATCCTTATTCGGTTATCCAGAAAACCATGAAAGTGACACCCATGACGGAAAGTTAACCAAGTTCGTCGGCGCCATCTTGGTTGTTGATTTCGCATCCATAGTCTTTATTACCTATCCTTATCTTTGGCGTAAAAGTCTATGCGCACAAGTATTTGTACCGGTACATATCAGTGAGAATTTCCAGGAAAAAAGGCACCAGTTGACGCCACAAAGGCGACAGAGGTCCTCTTTCTTGAAACTTCTCGCCTGATTGAAGAGTTTGTTAGCTTGAACGCGCTCATCTCAGGAACTACTGGTCCGATCTGAAAAAATATTTCAGTGTTTGATAACCCATTTATCGAGGAATGCTATAGGCTATATATCATTACGCTAAGACCATAAGGAGCGGAGCAGTCATGAAAAATGTGACACAAACGAAGTTGCGTGGGTCAGCTAGTTATGTCAATTTTAATGTCAGAAAACATAAGCGTTTCGACAGATGCCTGGACCTGACGCCTCAATGCATCCTCCTGGTCCTGTATGACAGCATGTCATTTAAGGAAACGCTCATTGAGAACGCATTAGAGCCGATGCGTTTACAAACGCATCGGCTCAATGAGAGTGACTCATACGAGTAAAGTGCGTTTCATGAAAGAATTCCCTTCGCCGTAATGTTGGCATTACGGAAAATCAGTGTTGCTACATTTTTAGCAATAAAACTACTTAATATTAGGGAGATTAACTAATATTCCGTTACTTTTACCAATTACCTTATAATTTTGTTTTTTCTTTTGGAAACTGTAAAATTATTTTTTAATAAAATATACAACTTACTGCACAGAAATTCAGAACAATTCATAGCTTTATTGGAGTAGGCACTCACAGAATGAAACCACAGATTGTCCTTTTATCGAGTGCTGGAGCAGTCGAGTCTTAATACGTTTGTTGACTAGCTAATGTTTACACCACGGCATAAACATACCCTTTACAACACTGACGCGGGGAATCGAGAATTTTTTATTGGCAGCACTGATAGCCATCTCCATTCTTTGACGTTAAGACAGACAGGGCAGCCAACAAAACGACGAAGGGAATTCTTTCGTGAAACGCACTATAGCTCATTGTCAGTTTGCTTTCACCGTGTGCCTGTAATGCCGTTCAATGACATGCTGTGGCGTTCACTAGATTAAAAATTCAATTTTTTCGTCCATAGCAACTAACAGACGAATCGATATCGAAGCTGGGCCCAGCCATGCGCCGCCTGTGTGTGTCGGGCTGCCCGCGGCTCACGGACGCCTCCCTGTCCGCCATAGCGGCGCGCTGCCCCGACATCGTGACGCTGGAGCTGGCGCAGTGCAGCCAGCTCACTGACGCCGGCTTCCAGGCCTTGGCCAGGGTAAGTGACTGACGGACGCTCCCTGTCCGCCATAGCGGCGCGCTGCCCCGACATCGTGACGCTGGAGCTGGCGCAGTGCAGCCAGCTCACTGACGCCGGCTTCCAGGCCTTGGCCAGGGTAAGTGACTGACGGACGCTCCCTGTCCGCCATAGCGGCGCGCTGCCCCGACATCGTGACGCTGGAGCTGGCGCAGTGCAGCCAGCTCACTGACGCCGGCTTCCAGGCCTTGGCCAGGGTAAGTGACTGACGGACGCTCCCTGTCCGCCATAGCGGCGCGCTGCCCCGACATCGTGACGCTGGAGCTGGCGCAGTGCAGCCAGCTCACTGACGCCGGCTTCCAGGCCTTGGCCAGGGTAAGTGACTGACGGACGCTCCCTGTCCGCCATAGCGGCGCGCTGCCCCGACATCGTG
Organism: Hecatera dysodea; assembly: GCA_905332915.2. Classification (NCBI taxonomy): domain Eukaryota; kingdom Metazoa; phylum Arthropoda; class Insecta; order Lepidoptera; family Noctuidae; genus Hecatera; species Hecatera dysodea. Next base: position 11,205,825 of record HG995314.1, on the reverse strand, counting down.
ACGCTGGAGCTGGCGCAGTGCAGCCAGCTCACTGACGCCGGCTTCCAGGCCTTGGCCAGGGTAAGTGACTGACGGACGCTCCCTGTCCGCCATAGCGGCGCGCTGCCCCGACATCGTGACGCTGGAGCTGGCGCAGTGCAGCCAGCTCACTGACGCCGGCTTCCAGGCCTTGGCCAGGGTAAGTGACTGACGGACGCTCCCTGTCCGCCATAGCGGCGCGCTGCCCCGACATCGTGACGCTGGAGCTGGCGCAGTGCAGCCAGCTCACTGACGCCGGCTTCCAGGCCTTGGCCAGGGTAAGTGACTGACGGACGCTCCCTGTCCGCCATAGCGGCGCGCTGCCCCGACATCGTGACGCTGGAGCTGGCGCAGTGCAGCCAGCTCACTGACGCCGGCTTCCAGGCCTTGGCCAGGGTAAGTGACTGACGGACGCTCCCTGTCCGCCATAGCGGCGCGCTGCCCCGACATCGTGACGCTGGAGCTGGCGCAGTGCAGCCAGCTCACTGACGCCGGCTTCCAGGCCTTGGCCAGGGTAAGTGACTGACGGACGCTCCCTGTCCGCCATAGCGGCGCGCTGCCCCGACATCGTGACGCTGGAGCTGGCGCAGTGCAGCCAGCTCACTGACGCCGGCTTCCAGGCCTTGGCCAGGGTAAGTGACTGACGGACGCTCCCTGTCCGCCATAGCGGCGCGCTGCCCCGACATCGTGACGCTGGAGCTGGCGCAGTGCAGCCAGCTCACTGACGCCGGCTTCCAGGCCTTGGCCAGGGTAAGTGACTGACGGACGCTCCCTGTCCGCCATAGCGGCGCGCTGCCCCGACATCGTGACGCTGGAGCTGGCGCAGTGCAGCCAGCTCACTGACGCCGGCTTCCAGGCCTTGGCCAGGGTAAGTGACTGACGGACGCTCCCTGTCCGCCATAGCGGCGCGCTGCCCCGACATCGTGACGCTGGAGCTGGCGCAGTGCAGCCAGCTCACTGACGCCGGCTTCCAGGCCTTGGCCAGGGTAAGTGACTGACGGACGCTCCCTGTCCGCCATAGCGGCGCGCTGCCCCGACATCGTGACGCTGGAGCTGGCGCAGTGCAGCCAGCTCACTGACGCCGGCTTCCAGGCCTTGGCCAGGGTAAGTGGAGATACTGTCACTGCGTACAGCTAAGGACTGGAATCCTATGCTGGAGTAAGAGTTATGGAACCAAGTATATTCATAAGTAAATACATAAGGCTAGTATGGGTATTTTTTATGAGTGATATATTAAGTATATTTTTCTTGAACAGAGCTGCAAGATGATAGAGCGCATGGACCTGGAGGAGTGCGTGCTGATCACCGACAACACGCTGGTGCACCTGTCCATGGGCTGTCCCCGGCTCGAGAAGTTGGTGAGTTGCGAACACACATGCATACAGCTATCCTCATTTTTTTGAATTTGAGATTTATTTGAGTGGGCAACGAACCAGCTGAAGTGGAAGCTTGAGCAGGGCACATATCGCACCCTTAGAATGTAAAGCACCTAATTATGAGGACTATATGGGTATTATTATTCCCATAAAGCCTAAAAGCTTCCCTTCCCCTTTTTGCTTCTTTGCTTTCCTTAAAGTATATATAACGACGACGTCTGGCAGTTTAAGTACTTTTACGGCCTACCCAAATGTCCCTTCTTTGGTATTGTTCGTCGGGTCGTTGAGCTCCTTATTGTTTCTAAGTTGAGCTACTCGACTACTGACAAAGGCTTGCACTGAATGGACAGGCCCACTTAAATCTGTATGGTTCTTTCCTCAAAAGACCATTTCAGACACAGATCTGCATAGTTCTCATATAACATATTATGAAAGGGAACTATGTAGATCGCCATATTAGGGTATTGTTTCAGTTTGTCTGGCAGTTTGAGTAATTCTTGCGGCCTACCCAAATGTCCTTACTTTGGTATTGTTCGTCAAGCCGTTGAGCTCCTTAAAGTTTTAAGTTTGAGCTACACGGTATCTGACAAATGCTTACACTGTCTGGACAGGTCCACTCAAATCTGTGTGGCACTTTCCTCAAAAGGCCACCTCAGACATTAATCTACATGGTTCTCATATGACTTGACCAGTACGGATTGTATGGACTTTAAAAGAGACTTTGACCTCTGAGTTTGTTTCGGTGTTTCTTCTCAGGGTAGTCGGCTAGGAAACACCGGCCTCATCTAGCTTAAAATGACCAGAAATATTTGACGTGTAAAAGTGTTATGTTTAACCTACTTACAAAATTAATATCATTTATCATTCATTCAAAAATAGCAAATTTTAGTCAATGAGCAAGAATTAAAATCTTTAAAAGTGGCTGAGTAAAAAAGCAAATATCTCCCGACACGTATGTATAAGCTGTGCCTTTAGCCAATGAAACTCCACAATAACGTAGCTTTCTATTGGTGAAATAATTTTGAAAATCTGTTCAGTAGATCCAGAGATTACCCCTTACAACGTCACAAACTCACAAACGTTACCTCTTTATAATATTAATATAGATAGATAATCACATCGAACAAGTGTTGGTTGTTCGGCAGCGAGATAAGTAGATGATATAGTTGTTTTTATCACATTTTCCTTCAGGATTATAATAAAACTAGCAGCTCCCCGCGGTTTCACCCGCGTAGTTCCCGTTCCCGTGGGAATACGGAGATAAAATATAGCCTATGTTACTCAGGGTGAAAGTAGCTTTCTAGCGGTGAAAGAATTTTTGAAATCGGTCCAGTAGTTTTTGAGTTTATTCGTTACATACAAAAATATTTCCTCTTTATGTATAGATTGTGACGGTAATGTAATCACAATACTGTTTTGTTTGCAGACGCTGTCCCACTGCGAGCTGATCACAGACTACGGCATCAAGCAGTTGTCGATGTCGCCGTGCGCCGCTGAACATCTTACTGTTCTTGGTAAGCTGATGAAATTCCGTCATTACTTTTAACTACAGATAACAGTTCTTTACTTAAAACCTTTAAGAAGTTTTCAAATCGATTGGCAAGCGACGGAGTTATGCGCGAAGAAACATAAAAAAAAAATACAAACATCCGAATTGAGAACCTCCTCCTTTTTAAGAAGTCGGTTAAAAAAAAACAAAAATTAACTTGAATTTTGGATGTCGGTATTCAAAAAACGAAAAAGCATATATTTTTTATAACGTAAAACAAAAACTACACACAAAAATCAAAAAGTAAAAACTAACTTTAATTTCGGAAGTCGGTGTTCAAAAAACGAAAAAGCAACCACAAACACCGAGTATCGAAAGTAAAAAGTTTTATTTTTCAGTTTTTACTGGTACACCCCCCCCCCCCGTACCAATCACTTTGGTGTAAACAATAAACAAACATGCGATTTCAGCAATCCCGAACGATTTGCTATCATTTATTGAAGAGTTCCGTTTCCTATCATCTCTGTTCTTCATCAGATCTTCACCGAACTAGAAAGGGACCACGTTGAAATACTAAGATGCTCTTCCAAACCATCGTACGCAATTTTATTTTTTCATTTTACATCGACAAGAGGGAATGAGAACGTCGTCAATGTAAACTAAGCCACGCATTATTTGGTATAACTCAAATACTAGTCGTCAAATTTTAATGGGACCACAAGACAAGCACCTGCTTTCGGATATAAAAAGAATCATCAAAATCGGAACACCCAATACAAAGTTATGAAGTAACAAACACAAAAAAAAATACAGTCGAATTGAGAACCTCCTCCTTTTTTAGAAGTCGGTTGAAAATGAAATTGGTTGGTTGGTTGGTTGAATTGGTTGGTCTTTGCAGAGACCGAGATGTAACGCATCGGATCAACTCGGAGCCCCAAGTCTGCTATTTTTATAAATGTATCATTCCAATACGATTCCATTGTCATTTTGCTAAAAGTTCGTAATCTGCTAAAGTCATAATGGTCGATCATTGGTCGGTCAATGGTCTTGTAATACTTTTTGATAACCGAGCTATTAAAAGCAATGACTGCACAACGACTTTCTAATGGTAGGTCACTGATTAAAGGAACTGTCAAAATTATAGCAGATTACCGCATACGTCTGTCATTAATTTGTCATTATGTACGAGATTACCATTCTATGCCATTTCTTTCAATGTAGTGTCAGTGGTTGACCATTGGAAAGTCATAATGACGCTTTTATATTATTAGATTACCAAACTTGTAAAAATGAGCCATTATGAGATCAGTATTAGACCATTCTGACACTATTGTAATAGCAGACTCTGGGCCCAGTTGTTTTGGTTTTGTAGCTGCAAACGTTGCAATATTTAATCACATCCGTTCGCCGCCGCTGCAATCAAAAGTCCTCACGCCATAATATAAACACCGCCGCGCCGGATCACAATACTGCATGCAAAGCAAATTCGATCGGCCAATAAGGTGACGGCGACCTGCGCGCTCCGCACGTATTTTTATAGGAACTCAAGATTCCTATTGCAGTTATAAATACAAGAGACGACTTGTACCGAGCTCAGACATTCCGTCATTCATTCTCCATTCATAAGACTTGCGCATACCTTTGTACACAGATTAGTTAATACAGTGAAACCTGTATAACTGGGACCTTAAGGGACCTGCAATTTTGTCTCACTTAAAGAGGTGTTCCACTTACCCAGTGTCTCAGATATCCAGGTATAAATAGATATCTGTCTCATTTACAGAGGGTTCCATCCACATATTGTAGGTACACAAAATATAGTCCTAATAAAAGAGGTAAATTACACTCGCTGTCTCGATTATAGAGGTGCTTGTGACGAATAAAATCGAAAGAACTAATCCCTAAAATATAGTCTCAGTAAAATAGGGAAAATATACTCACTGTTTCAATCATAGATATAATAAACAAGGAGATATGCCCTGTAGCCGAAAATGTATCGGAACCTGTGTCTCCTGTTTTGCCCTACCACCCGGCAACTACTACGAATGCAGTTCAGTAAAAGCAATAGATACGCAGTCGCGCACACACCCGCATTTTTGAAATCGGACTGTACTACACAATCAATTATAAACCTTATCCTAATAAACACAGCGTATATTTACAGTACACCGTGCAACTTACTCACACAAAAACAACGCTGGGTATCGTTGTGCTGTGCAAAAGCAATTTATTTTACATTATACGCTAGTGATTGACTAAATCGGAAAGTTATCGATTCTGGCATTTATTACACACACCATGCTGCCCATGTATAACAAATAAATAGCATGAATCTGTTGACTAATTTTAAGCAAAGGTCACTAATATATTATCTTAAACATGCCGATTACTATAATGCATTCGAAACTTTATCGAAAGTAAAATACAATTACCATAAAAAGTAAGGAAGTAGCACGAGGATAAGGCATACATACGATAATTCAAAGCCAAAAACACTTGAACGATTATTTACCAAAAATTTATTGCAATCTAAGAAAGTTTGGTACACTTTTGTAATATTTCATTCAACAATCGACATTGTTGTCGACAGTGTATCTGCACAATTACATCACTAACTCGCGGCAAGAAGCAGCGGCCGTACTATGCGATACATCGGCTTGCTAAAGTATCGTTTTGTGATTTTTACATTGCTCATCCAGTCACTTAGCGACAAACTTAGGTAGTGGTTAAGGAGCAGTGTATTCATTGTAATATGTTATTGTCGCTGTGACATTTGAAAACAAAAATAACATAGTATAAGCAAGAAATATTTTACGATTTGTTGTTTTTCATGATTTTAAAGACAAATATAGTGAAATACTAGTATTTTGATATGGTAAATGATTCCATAATTAACAAAGTTTTGGTTTAGGCTTCGGTTTTTACAAGAAAACACTGAACAACACGGCATTCTTATATCTTATCACGCTCACGGTCGGAAGCGCACTAGTTCGCGGATTCGATCATTGCGTACGACATGCTCGCCCAGAGCATGTCGCGTGGACACCGACACGCCCCCTTGCCACTTCTCCTGTATTTTATATTTCTATGGTTTCAATAATAGAGGTAATTATGACGATAAAATGGAAAGAACCAATCCCAGATATAGAGGTTTGTGTTGTCCCACTAACAGAGGTAATTCAGTGCTAAAGTGTCTGGACCTGAGCATGAGTTCCAGCTATGGAGGTTTCTCACTTATCCAGGTCCCACTTAACCAAGTTTTACTGTATTAGTTATTTACTCAAAATTCTTCGTCTTTTATTTACACACCACTTAAGCGCTACAGTTTGTCATCCAGTATGTTTCCCGGCAGGTCTGGACAACTGCCCGCTGGTGACGGACGGCGCGCTGGAGCACCTGACGTCGTGCCACAACCTGCAGCTCATCGAGCTCTACGACTGTCAGATGGTCAGCAGGAACGCCATCAGGAAACTGAGGGTACGTAGCAATAGCGTATTTTTTATAATAGGAAGTCGGTGTTTTGGTTGTTTCTTCGTTTTTTGTCCTGGATACAGGAAAGAAAGAAAGAAAAACAGTTTATTTGCGCCAAGCATGACGCACACCAAATAATTTTAAAATAAAGCTTAAACTAAAACAAAAATAATCGTTAAAAGTTGGGAAGGTATGCGTCACATTTGCGCAATTAATATTAAATAATAATTTTTAAACTGACTTTATGGTTACCTGCCGCGCGCAGCGAGGCGCAACGCACTAAACTCGAAAAATGCTGCTCATAAAATGTTCACAAATTACCAATACACTCGCACCATCTCATAAAACTCACGGTTTCCGCGGGAAAGCGGTAAGACACTACACGCCAGCTGCGCGTGCGTTGACCAACTGTCGGGCACCAGCCTGCCGCCCGCGGCTCTGACCGCCATTCTGACACCGCGGTGTGCGGCGGCCAGCTTCTTATTATGACCAATAGACAGCGTCCGTATTTTGCTGTTTTAAAGCCGAATAAAAAATATCAAACAAAGTTTGAACACATAATGGAAATGTGGTTTATCTAAACTTCTATACAAATACAAATAAAGAGGAAAGATTCGTATTTTTTTTACCAATAGACAGCGTCCATATTTTGCTGTTTTAAAGCCAGATATAAAAATTAGAAATGTGTTCAATCTATACTAATATTATAAAGAGGAAAGATTTGTATTTTTGTATGTAACCAATAAACTCAAAAACTACTGGACCGATTTCAAAAATTCTCCATTATAAAGCTACATTCACCCTGAATAACATAGGCTATATTTTATCCCCATATTCCCCACGGGAACGAGAACTATGCGGGGGAAACCGCGGGGCGCTGCTAGTATTATTATAAAGAGGAAAGATTTGATTGTTTGTTTGTATTGAATAGGCTCCGAAATCACTGAACCGATTTGAAAAATCAATTCACTGTTGGGAAGCTACACTATCCCCAGGTGACATAGGCTATATTTTTTCGCCATATTCCGGGGGAAACCGCGGGCCGCTGCTAGTTACTGATATAGAACCATCAATATTTTCTGTGCACTGCTAAAAACTAATCTTGTATATGATCTGATCGGGACACAATCTGGACAAAACTGTCTTATAAACGTGTAAATGTTTTCATTATAATTATTGTACTGTGTGTTGTTTCCAGAACCACCTGCCCAACATAAAGGTGCACGCGTACTTCGCCCCCGTGACTCCGCCCGTGGGCGGCGCGGGCGCCCGGCCGCGCTACTGCCGCTGCTGCAACATCATCTGAACCACTCCCAGCAAACATCGAGCATTTCTGACAAGCGCCATTAATAATTATTCTATAATGGCATGATTGTTATCGATAGACGACCGATAATGCCTGAAAAACGGTTTTTTTTTTCGAATTTTTTGTCGCTCATAGTGAGTCTGACTCATTTTCGGTCGGATTGTTGATATAAGAAGCTTGTAGGAACAGCATAGAAGCACACAAGTAATGTAGGTATTGTTTTATCAACAAGACTGGGGTTATCTGGGCAGGTACCATTGTCATTATCTTTAGACTGCAAATAATGCCTAAAAATTGAAAAAAAAAAAGTATTTTTTGTTGACGCTCAAAGTGAGTCTGGCTAATTTTCGGACTAAATTTTTAGGCATTTTTGTTTTATCACACCGTTGTAATTATTATCGTTAGATTACAGTAATGGCTGAAAATAAAATAATAAAAGATTTGTCGTGGCTAAAAATGAGTCGGGCTCATTTTTAACCTTCAACCAAAAAGAGGGGTGTTTATCCGTGTCTGTATGTGGCATCTTAACTCCTAAAAATAAGAATCGATTTAGATTAAGTTTTTCGAACGAGTTAGTTGCTAAAAGCGATGTTTTTAATTTTATGACTCATTTTGAGTAGCAGAAATTACGTTGGACGCGTATCAGTGGTATATAACTATTTTACTTTGACAACGCTTTATTGTTGTTGCAGTAAAAGCGAATTTAACAGTATCTACTGATTAGTGGTTGCTTGTACGATGCCATTCGTGAAATATCGAGTTTTTTAAGAGTAAAGATTGACGTGATAGAGCGTGTTGTGTGCTCTCTTACACACATATAAATGCACTATATGACTATCTCTTTCTAAAAGTCGATGTGTGATATTAACGTGAATACAGAACCTTTTTTGTCGAAGTCGGTCAAAAAGGTCGAATTTTTGTCTTCAACTCTCAAAACTTCCTTCTTATAAATAGATAAAAGTCTACTTGGATAATTTTATCCAAAAAATACGTCGTTTGTTATTAACTCTTTTAAAATATATCAGTGTCGATTAGTGTACAATAATAATACTTATTTAGAAAGTGGCCTGCCTTCGCCATTTTGTTTTTAAATTGTATGTGTTCTCGGACAGCGAGACTTTCGTAGTGCCCCGAATTTACGTTTATTTTTTTGTAGTAAATCTTAAATATACAAGGTTATTTTTAAAACACCAACAACCTCTTAAGAGGTCATTGTACTCATCACTATGAACAACTTTTACTATGGGACGCGAAATAAAGTCAGCTGTTCCCTACATTTTGATGAGTTATATACGAACATAAATGTAGGGAACAGCTGATTTTTTTTCGCGATTTCAGGTTTGGTCCCATAGTAAAAGTTGTTCATAATGATGAGTACAATGACCTCTTAAGAGGTTGTTGCTGTTTTACAAATAACCCTGTATATATTTTTTGTATAAACATTAGTATGATCTATTAATTACTATAAACATGCAAACTTCTGTTTTTCATTACAAATTATTGTACCTAATCTTAAACTCTCTTTTCTGAAGAAATCATCTAAAAACGGTCGCTTTCGACGAAATTCTGAAAAATATAGAATACTTTTTTAAATATAGGTACGTAATTTCGGGGAACTACATCGACTGTTTTCAATTTAAAAAAAAAAACTGTTCAGTAGTTTTTAAGTAATATTATATAAAATTTATCGAACAATATTTGAAGCCGAATTCACAACGCGAGTAGATGTTAACGCTTTACGTAGTGATTTTTGTATTTGTATCAGAAATGATATGAAACATGCGTATATTAACTTAAATATACTAGACTATAAACACGACGAGCTAAGTCCAAAAATTAACACTTTGATATATTGCTAAAAATAGGGTATTTTACTAGATAGAACATTCTATTTAGTCCGTCCGTTAGGTTTTCAAAAAATATTACGGAGACGTATTTATGGCCCCGGCCGCGACTTACGAACTGTAGGTCGCGGGTTCAAACCCAGCCAGGCGCATTACTTTGTGTAATTAATTCCACGACCAATGCTCTCAAAACGGTGAAGGAAAACATCGTGAGGAAACCGGCATGTCCTAGAACCAAAAACTAGAAGACATGTGACATTCAGCAACCCGCACTGGGCCCGCGTGCTGGATTACGGCCCATTCCCTCTCCTAGAGAGGAGGCCTGTGTCCCAGCAGTGGGGACGTTAAAAGGCTGATTAGCTTTGCTTATGCTATATTTATTGCCATTTCAAATTGATAAAATAATGATAAAGATAAAGCGCATCAAAATTCAAGAGAAGGCTACTGTCGTCACTTTTCAGTAAAAATTGTTCTATCGTGTGACGTCACGCGAGTTTTCAACGCACTGTATCGTCTTTATTTTTTGTATACGTGAAAAAAGCAACAATTTGTCACAAAACACGTTCAATATTTTTTGAAAATCTATCTGATGGTCTGATTAAATTGTTTCAGTAAAATACCCTTTTGCGACTGTATTACGACTAGTCGTACGACTGTCGTCCGACTGTCGTCGCTGTGTTATTAATTAATGTTATATTATTATTATCACGGTGTACATTTAATAAGGGTAACATGGGTTTTGGTCGTGTTATAATAAAATATTAAAAGAAATATTCTAGTTCTTATCATGATTTCAGACCCTTGACAGTCGTTACGGAAAATCGGAAGCCTTAATGTCTGACAACCAGTTTACGTTAAGTATCGTGTTACCCAGTAACTGTGTTGTTGCTGGTCAGATTGGCATTCGCTCCGACATAGTTTGGAAACATCTCGGCAGAAGGGTTTGTGACAGCCATTTAAAAAATGTGCGTTAGTTGTTTTTATTATTACACTATCAAAAACTAAACTAATATAATAATGGTCTACAGAAAATTAGATTTTAAGTAGTCGCTAAAATGTTCTAACACTATTTTGTAACGAATGACTTTCGTGTTGAAGCACGAAGAACGATTAATATAATGCCGACAAATTATTATTATTAAAATTACGCCAGCTTCCTTGTATCTTTAAAGAATACCCTCATTCTTGGTAAAAAAAAAACCAATCCAACTAATTGAAGTGTTTGTATAAATAATTTGTCGTCAATATATTAAATAATTGATATTTCCCATAATATTGACGCTAAAGCATTTCAATTTATTTTTACTCAATATTTCATATTTATATCTAATAATAACTGTTACTTGGCTGCTCGAAAAATTGTGAAGACCAACTGAATTTTATACTTTCCTTGACTATCAGTAATTTATTAATGGACCCGAAAAAAGTCAAAAACAAAACAAAAAATAGCCAAATTTTCGAAACCCATCCTTACAGTCTAATGTATGATAACTTGTAGTCCATGACAAAGTCAAATTCAATTCATTTATTTCAATTAAACCATTAAAAGGCACTTTGAACGTCAAAACAGTTAAAAAATAAAACATTATAGGGAACGTGCAGAAACTATAGGTGGCAGCACAGACGCGTCAATGTCAAGTATATTTTACTTATAAGTTTCAGATTTGTAACGCTAGATGGCGCAGTCTACTTCGTGCACGTTCCCCTAAACGGAGGGCGCAGGAAGTATAGGTGGCAGCACAGGTCACATATTTACAACGTAAAAGTTTCAGATTTGATTTCTAGATGGCATAGTCTACGCCGTGCACGTTCCCTATAGTGACTAGTTGTCCATTCGCAAAAAGTAGAGTCTTAGAGTGAGTAGGAATGGACAAGAAATTCCATAGCTAATCTTTTCAATATAAGTTTTACTATATTTTTGTATACATTAATCAATTGATTATAATTATGTGAGGATGATGCAAAAAAAAAAGATAAAACTACTATATTTACGTTACGTACGCTTCATAGTGACCTGAATATTTTTCATCTTTTGGGATAATTTTCTAAATTACATCGGCAAAAGCTAATCAAGAATCTTCCATATCCAAAGTATACACTATCTATAATCTATACATCTCTACATATAAAAAAAATTGGAGCGTCTGTTCGTCATGCATATATGAATATATACGGTATATACACCAAAATAACATTTTTTGCAATTTTTGTCTATTTGTTTCGGCTAATATCTGAAATGGCTGGACCGATTTTGACGGGACTTTTATTGGCAGGTACCTGATGTTATATATCTTATTTGTTTTTTTTTTTGTAAATAGTACAAAATAAAATTGAAAACGTATGCTCTCTTTTCAGTGTGGTTATGTCTAGTATTTTTATTTAACAAATTTCAGTTGATTTTCACAATTTCTTCAAACAGCTACATTTTTCTCATTCCTGCAAGTTTATGAAATAAATAATCTAACGTAAGACAGTTCAACTATAATCGCTGTGTCTCTTATATAACGTAGTCAGTTGTGGGATATAAAGTAACTGTGATTGATCTGTTCAGATGAAAATGATCTTTATGGGATGCTGAGGCGGTAAAAAAACGTATCAAAATTGATTTTCAATTATATTCAAAATCAACAAATCGTTCAGTTATTATGGTTGACTTATCTCAACATTTTTTACTTTTTTATGTGTAATATTTTTCTCTCGCTTTCCTGTATTATGTGAGAGTGATTTCGTGAAATGGAACGGTAGTGTGTAACAGGAAGCCGGGGAAGCGCGCTATTTGATTTGACCAATGAGCGCGCGCTATTTGATTTGACCAATGAGCGCGCGCTATTTGATTTGACCAATGAGCGCGCGCTATTTGATTTGACCAATGAGCGCTCGCTATTTGATTTGACCAATGAGCGCGCGCTATTTAATTTGACCAATGAGCGCGCGCTGTTTGATTTGACCAATGAGCGCTCGCTATTTGATTTGACCAATGAGCGCGCCCCGTGTTAAAGTTTGTCGTCAAATGGGACCAACCACTTTGGTCTAAACTATAACTTCAAAAGAATTGCATTACTCCAAGTGTAATTTTAATCAAATACATCGCTGCTTTGCGAGTTAATTGCGAGAATAGCGACGGAACTAAAAATGATTGATTTTACAGAATGGCATTGGCCTTTTTTTGAGATTTTTCTTCGAGTGTTTTATCTCAAGTGAATAATGACGCTGACTCTTTCTAACGAAAGTTGGCGCGATATTGGCGTTGCGTCTCTGTTTACCATATTTTTTTTGTGTTATGGCTCCATCGTTTAACTATCGATGATGGAATGATGATCGGTTCTCATTTACATCGTCAAAGATTTATGATTGTTTGGCATACAGAATTCAATTTGACAGAATTTTGAATTACGTCGATATTCTCGCAAACCAGCGACATTTCGAATTATTCTTCGTTACGAAAAAATCTTTTCAAGTTGGTAATATATATTATACAGGATATACTTTAGCATTAATGTTGCTTATTTCCAAAGTGAGATGTTACATGTTACACAGCATAAGCGACTACTGTAAGGGCCGCTCGTTTTTTTTTTTTGTATTATCCAATAATACATCTGTGTTTAAAAAATTGTGAAATCGCGAAAAAAGCGAAAGAGCAGATATAACGAATTTTCAAGTTAGCGACCAAACTATAAAATATACTTGGAGAAACAAAATCGTACAAATTCCATTGAAAATTAGTTAGATAAAATTGTTAGTTACTAAAATAAATCGATGAACGCCGTCTGCACGCACGAAAAAGGATGACTCATTGTAAAGTTACGCGCATTGTAACGTTACGATCGGAGCGAGAACGCTGCACGAGCGAGCTAGAGGCACGATCATTTCATCAATGTTTTATTATGACGTTGTCACGTTTAACTATCGTCCATAAACCGACTTTATAGATAACCAGGTTTTTTCTAAGTTTTTTTTCTTTCTTCGGCATGCACTTTTTTCAACGTATGTCTCAGCAGCCTATAAAGATTAGGGAAAGTATTTAATTATAATATTAATGATTACTGTATGTGATTTATAATTAGTATACATTATATGTATTGTGGTATCTTAGACTCTGTAGTGTGATTTTTTCACAAAATTCTATTGAATAAAAAAACTGTTTGTATTTTTAATTTTTGGCTTTTTTATTTATTTTTATCATTCCATTCATTTTCATCGTCATCTTAGTGTCACTGTCGTAATAATGTATCCACAACTTTTACTATGGGACCAACAATAAAATTGCGATAAAAAAATCAGCTGTTCAGTACTTTTTGATAGTAGCTGAAGTTATACGAACATAAATGTACTGAACAGCTGATTTATTTTTCGCGATTTCAGGTTTGTTCCCATAGTAAAAGTTGTTCATAATGATGAGTACAATGACCTCTTAAGGGGTTGTTGCTGTTTTTCAAATAACCCTGTATGGTATCTCAACGACACTGACTGAATTGTTTTGTTGTACAAATTCTATCGAGGTTTATCGAAGTCTTATCGTGTGGACAGTCCACAATGTATTTCAATTCAAAGTCAAAGTATTTATTTCAATTAAACCGTTTACAGGCACTTTTGAATTCTATTTGCACGTTACAAATCTCTATGGAGAAGAACGTACAAGAAACTCCACGGACATTCTTTTGAAAATTTATTAAATTGGTACAAAGATATGATTTCATCATTAACCCCGGACGCAAAAAGAGGGGTGTTATAAGTCTGACGTGTCTCTGTCTGTCTGTGGCTCCGTAGCTCGCGAACGGATGAAGCGATTTCAATTTAGTTTTTTTTTGTATGAAAGGTGAGTTACAGACGAGTGTTCTAGACATGTTTGATGAAAATCGGTTGAGTCGTTTAAAAGTTGTGGGGGGTGAAAGCGGGGAAGAATAACTGAATGTCTGCAAATATACTCGAGTGGGGTCTCAAATGAAAGTGCAGTGAAAGAGAATATTGATGATGACTTAATCGAGAGAGAGATCTTAATTTCAAAAATCTGGTTGCAGATTCCGACTAAAAAGCAGTTCGATACTCTTGGTGATCTTGGTCAAGTAGTCAATTGTTAATATAAAAAACATGACTGAATTCTAGGCTGATTTTCAACTTCAAAAATTGTCATAGTACCTACTAAACATAATCAAAGCTACTAAACTAACTTCCCATAACTTTCATTTACGAACTCAAAACACTGTTTTCACAAATCATGCACACATCGACAGCATAATTAAATTAATATTGTTTTCATATTTAATAAAATAGAATAGAGCTTTAAATTAATTACGAATTAGTTTAGAAATAAATATAATCTAGGATTCTAGAGAATGGTACAGGAGCGGATTTAAAACGTGATGTGATAATGTCGCCATTATAAAGTTTGTATTGATAAAATGGCTTAGAGTTAGATGGCTTGTTTAAGTATGTGTTTTGTTACATGTTGTATGTGTATGTTATTCAGGGTGAATTTTGTAAATGGGCGTGGGTAGCTACATCCTTAACAATGTGGAATAGCGTAAAATGTATAAAATCTCGGGCATGATTTTTTTGAAAACTAAAGCTGCATGATTCAATTTTATAAGACGCATCCGAAATGACCATCAAACCACTTTTTTGAAGGGTCAAATAACTTCTGCTGCTCTGGGCGGAGCTCTGGGCAGACTTACTGACTAAAGCCCGCCCGTGGTCCTCCTAATACCCTTTCTTAATATTTTTTTTTCGTTGATTTTGGAGAACAACTGCAATTCAAAATTTTCCTTAAGAATGTCGTATGTCTTTACCTCCCAATGGTATACATGGTACTAATACAGTGTTCGCGTGTTATTTACTCGAAAACCTTCAGGTTCGATTTCCTGGTAGGAATTTTGTATTTACAAAAAATTATGATCTCGTTTTGGTTTCCATTATAATCCGGCCCTGGCCTGGGTCAGAGTATTTTTCACTTTTCCTCATAATTTGGCCGTCTATGCCCACTTGAAAAGAACAACCTGTATACTATGATTAATAAATGATAATTATGAAGCATAGATAATAACTACTGGATCAAATTAATTTAGCTAGAGCGACTTCATACATGTGAAATCGAAAAATAACGTGAAAAACAACACTACTGCGGTTTTGTGAAAACATATTTGGAAGTATTTGAATCCTTTCCTCCTTGATCCTTTATAACAAAATAAACTTGTATAATTACCTAGTTGCCTATTATAAATCGGTGTATAAAATATTTTACCGTAAACTTTATCTAACACTAAGTAGTTTGTTTACGACTAGATATGACTATCAACATAAGATTTAACATGTGTTCATATTTGTATTAGAGAAATTGTTAAAAAAAAACACTAAAAATTAACGTTTAAAAACGGATTGTAGCACTGATTTCACCGTAAAATTGTAAAATATAGCGTGAATTTGTAAACTATTTCTTCTTAATAAGAAACGGATATATTGGGAAAAAATGGATGGGAATTATGACACGTAAATATTTTTTCGTAATACTTATATGGAGAAATTATAATTTAATTTTATTACAATCTTACAGAGTGTGCAATTTTCAGGTGTCATTAATTTATAATATCAACCTGCAAGCAACTTGCATGCAAGTTTAATTACATTGCGGGGCACGATCGAGCGATTCATCGCATTATACTTGGGTAACCTGCAATGTAAAGCTAGATTTATCTTTTTTGTATTGTAAATGTTTTCTGCTCTGGGCGGGGTGGGAGGGAGTGCCAGAATCTTACTGACCAAAACCCACCCGTGTTCCTTCAAGTACCCTTTGCGTACCAGGGCCATGATAACTCTTTTGAATGATTCCTCAACAAGGTAATACAACTTGCTTGCGAATTGCTAGCAGGCAGAAAACGAGGCCCAAAAGCAGTTTGTTGGAAATAATATTCCCTTTTATGTCAGTGCTTCCTGATAAAACACTTAAAATATATAAAGGCGCATTTCACTGCTGCTCAGATTGTACAGTCGGTGATAGCAATTAACTGACCCCCCTAAAAATTACTCGATTTTACACCCTATGCTCATAACATTAAACGTTATTCAATATGGTATGAGTTTATCAGACTAACACTACTCGATGAACAGAAACAATAAATAATTTTGATACGCAAACTTGAGCTTTAAGAGGTTGGTATTAGGTCATTTATTTATAACTTTTTACCTTTTTTAATAAGTGGGTAGTTAGACGTCAATATGCGTATTCAACAAAAACTGCTATAAATATGACATAAGGACTATGGGGTAGAAGAATAAATTGAACAAGATATTCTATGCACAAATAGCAGTGAATACGCGCGACCATTTTTACCTTGCCTTACTAAATTGGCTTTTTTCCTTTTTATTAATTGTTATCAGTTTTGATAGTTTAATCGTCATGTCTCAGTTGAGTGATTATTTAAAATACAAAATAATCTATTTGCATGAGGAGAATGTTGGTATTAAAGCGATTGCTAGGAAACTTAATATAGCGGTAAGTGTATTCTTTTTATGCTTCATTTATAATTATACTTTTTCCTTAATTCGTTAGTCTGCTTAAAAGCCGGTGAATGTAGAATAATAGACAATTAACTGTGTTTCATTATGAGTCTAATTTGAGATCATTTATAGGTCTTATTTGATTTATATAATCTAATTTGATAAACGTATTTTTTCAAACTTAATCGATAAATTATGTTTACCTATTCGTTACTAAAATTATGCTTATTGTGTTGTTTCAGAGAAATACAGTCAGATTGTCGCTAAGACGTTTTGAAGAGGCAGGGAATATTCAAAAAGATCGTCCTGGACCAAAACCTACTATGTTACATACTCCAGTGTCAGAACGTCATCAAGCAATTGTTAGAAGGCATACTGAACACCCATTTTTGCCTACTCATTCAACTGCAAGTGGAAGTGATCGTTGTTGGAATATGGTGCGCGGTATGCGGGACCGCTTGCAACAAGCAATAGAAAAAATGGTGCTCCACTTCGCTATTAAAAGCATGAATAACTTGAGTAACCAGTGTTGGTCACAAACAATACTAACGTATGTCAGTGTGTGTGTTAAATTAACTATTGTTATAATTTGTAACGAAGTATTTCGAATACCTAGTTTTTTGTCAAAACCTTATTTTATAACTAAAATAACTATTCATAAAACAAATTGATATATAGTAGACCAGGTAGAACTTCAACGTATACCTAATGCCGTTTTATTTAGTTCAATGATATTTAATGTAGTGATGTTATTGTTATGAAATAGAAATACATACCTATATTTCTAAATATTATAACATGCTGATTCACTACATTAAACTCAGTGCAGTTAACAACGTTATTAGTAAGCAGGTAAATATTATCATCTTCGTGTCGTCATCAATGTCATTTACTTATGTTATTCTTATAATATTTTTTTTATAAAATAAAATCGTTTTTACCACCATTTTGGTTTTTATTTCTGTTCGTTTTTTTTTGTTGTTGCTAAAGTTATAATTTATTATTTATAACTTAAAATAAATATACAAAACAGAAACATACGCGTCAATTACGCTGGTTACGAACTCGCAACCACGATTTGTCAGCTCACTACAGTCACCACTAGACCACTCGAAACATATTCAACGTGATCGAAATTACGTATTATATTACAAGTTAAAATAATATTCAAGAACATACCTACCTTAACTCTGCGTATTAAAGATCAAATTCGAATAACTATTTTATTGATCGTAGACGTTGAACCAGTTCCAACGTTGTTCTAGTTCGATCGTTCGTAACAAGCAAAAGGTTCAAATTCGTTTAATTTTTAGGGGGTCAGTTAATTGCTATCACCGACTGTACATGAAGAGGTTTACCACGTCGGCTTCAAAGTGAAGTTTTGTACAGTCATGCATCCGTGCTTGCATCCATCTAGTTGAATTCCCTGCCTTAGTCCGTGTTCCTTGATAGCTACAACTTGAGTTCTTTAAGAGAGAGTGAAAAGGTCACTTCTAAGCAAGCGTTTCCTTCGCCGAACCCATCACCGCTTACCATCCAGTAAGTTAGTTAGTTGCCTAAGGCGAGACCAAAAAGTACCTACATGCATACAGGGCCCCCGAGTCTGTTATTTTTATAAATTTGTCATTCCAACACGATCCCATTGTCATTTTGCTAAAAGTTCGTAATCTGCTAAATTCATAATGATCGATCATTGGTCGGTCAATGGTCTCGTAATACCTACTTTTTGATAACCGAACTATTAAAAGCAATGACTGCACAATGACGTTCTAATGGTAGGTCACTGATCAAAGGAACTGTCAAAGTAGCAGATTACCGCATTACCGCATATTTCTGTTATTCAGTTGTCATTTTTTACGAGATTACCATTCTATGCCATTTCTTTACATGGAGTGTCAGTGGTTGACCATTGGAAAGTCTTAATGATGCTTCTATATTAGTACCTAGATTACGAAACTTGTCAAAATCAACAATTATGAAATCAATGATAGACCATTCTGACCTAGATTCTGGCCTAGTAGATAGTGTATTCTGTTAAGATAGGGACATTGTGAACATTTTATTGAAGTAGGTAAACATAAAATGAGCAATCGATGAAATACAGTTGCCTTCAAGCGCACACTTCCTAAGTTTTCATGGTATGGTGTTAAGAGAATGGACTCTCAGTGAATCGAAGCCGTGGGCAGCAGTGGCACTGCATCTTATCTTGATAAAGTAGGTAGCTACCAATCATATATCAAAGGTCTCATTACACAAGTAACATAATAATAAAGCCATAGCATTTAAGTATTCTACAGTTTCAAATCAATGTTAAATGTATCCAATCATGGAAATAAATGTACCTACACGTCCACTGGAACTGTTGACTTTTATTTTATTACCTTAACATGGTATGGTATGACCTACCATTAGAAAGTCATTGCTTTTAATAGCTCGGTTATCAAAAAGTATTACGAGACCATTGACCGACCAATGATCAACCATTATGAATTTAGCAGATTACGAACTTGTAGCAAAATGACAATGGGATCGTGTTGGAATGACAAATTTATAAAAATAGCAGACTTGGGGCCCAGACTCTGAGATCCTACGCTCATTAGCCGCGATAGCTCATTAATGGGAAGGTTGACTA
This sequence comes from Hecatera dysodea, assembly GCA_905332915.2. Lineage (NCBI taxonomy): Eukaryota > Metazoa > Arthropoda > Insecta > Lepidoptera > Noctuidae > Hecatera > Hecatera dysodea. Next base: position 11,186,198 of record HG995314.1, on the reverse strand, counting down.
AAAAAATAACACCACGCATTAAAGTTTCACAGTATTTAATACAACTTATATGATACAACACAAGAAATGTCCGCAAATGAAAATCTTTCAGTAGTTATAGCGTGGCATCACAAACTTAAGTTCCAGTACAGTCGATCGCACGACAGTGGTCACAAAACCAGTGTAAGCTGGCCCCCTTACTCTTCTGAAACTCCTTACTGTGATAGACCAGCTGATGGTAAAATTATTACCATTGACGTGCGACCTACTGTATTAATAGTGACAATTATATGCTTAAACAATTGAAATAAATGTTTTTTTTTTCTTTGTTTCCATAAAAGTCGCGGATTTATTCAAAGTTTTACATTTGTGGAGCAATTCGATCTTTTTAGCCATGTGATACCTTAAAGCTATTTTTGTGGGGAATTGTGCCAAAGGAATTGTTTAAATTCACTTTTTCATGAAAAAGTCGCAACATACATTTATGAGAATTTTATAAAAAAGAAAAAAATAAGTATTATCCCGACAAAAATTATTGGCTCGACTTTTTTTTTAACCATTAAAAATGAACTAGAAAATACAGCTTTTTGCGTAAAATAGTATTATTATTTGTCAGTGCACATATTTTAAACCAAATCCAAAAAAAAGATGTTTACTCTTGTAGAAAAGAATCTGCATCTAATATTATTAATATAACAACCACACACATACTGCTATACTACCCACAAATACATGTTTTCTTTACATATCTAAATATTATATATTTATGAGTATATAAACGATACATTTATTGTGCTTTATAAAACTAATGGCACTTGTAAACCTGGTAAAACTTTGGGGTTGATCAACAATACTTTGGGGTCAAATGTGAACCCATTTGACCCCAAAGTGTTGTTGATCGACCCCAAAGTTGATGCTTGTTGGACATCAAAAAAGCATCATAAAATTAACGAGTGTTTTTTTCGTTTTACATGATGAAATTAAGTTTTATAATTCATATAGACAGCATTTTATTGCATCGTGTACAAAAATAATATCATAGGAAAAATTATCTAAATAATATTTAGGAATCTTAATCTTAACACAAGACTATTATTTTAATATACTAAATGGCCTTAATAATATGTTTAAAGTAACTTAATAAGTGAATAATAATAATAATAATAAGTACTTGTAGTCTATTATTAATATAAACAAGAGCGACTTACAACAGTAAAAAATTAAAAATACATACAAAATGCATATTTTGAGCGATATCTGAATGAAAATATTTATCAAAAGCAAGCTAAGGCTATGAAAATATTTATAAAAAGCCATATTTATTTAAAACCAGCAGGCGTACCATGAGGTGTTAAAACGTGGGTCTTCCGAGCGAGAAAGAGGGATAGAGTTATACACCCTATATAGCTCCATCCCTTTTTCTCGCTCGGAAGACTCACGTTTTAAAACGTCATGGTACGCTCACAGATATATTTTTAAACTTCCGAGTTGGTATGTACAAGCGAATCAAAATGCTAAAGTTAAGCAAAATTGGAAGAGAGAGTAGTATCCAGTGGCGTAGGGTGGCAGGGCTGGAGTAGTATCCAGTGGCGTAGGGTGGCAGGGCTGGAAAAATGCCACGGGCCCCCAAACTGAGAGGGCCCCGGCGAAGATGAGCGTCTCCAAAATCCGGCGGAATTTCTCGGAATGACATCGAGAGATTATAGTCTATAAAATTTTGATGCGTAAAAAAGTGCTCCAAATGTTCAGTTGACAATTTATCGAGAGTTTACAATATCTTAAGATATTTTGTAATCTTACGGAGGTTGCCATTTTCCTGTGACATGTACATATAAACCTACTCTTGAAAATAAAACTGGGAAGTCACCGTCGAAAAAATTTGCCAAGGGCCCCCGATGGTATAGTTACGCCACTGGTGGTATCTTTAAATACTGTTATACAAAGTCGCTGTCTGCCTCTATTTCTCTTACTGATTCTAAACCACGCAATGGATTTTAATAAGGTATTCACTGGTAGAAAGAAGCATAACCAAAAACAAGGAAGGTTTGTGTGTAGAAGTTTATACAAGCAAAGAAAGACTAGAAAATCAAGTAAGATGCACCACATTAACTTCCGAACAAATATAGTATAAAATAAAGTGGTATTAAAAATGCGGAGAAAGCTATAGTGTATAGAAAGCTATAGGGCCTTGGCGTAGGTAGAAGTCTCTTATTACAAGCTAGCTAAGTATAACTTGATCAGTGTTGAGAATTTGTTTGAATTAGTCACCGCGGCTCTGGAACGCAAAGGGCATTAGGAGGAACACGGATGGGTTTTAGTCTGTACAAGTCTGACACTCGCTCCCAATGTGCGGTGTGCCCATAGCTGGAGAAGTCATTTGATGATTCCCCATCCAAACAAGGGGTCTGCAGTCTTGACATAGTTATCGCCTATCGACCGAATTCGGTCGATAAGTCCTAACGATTTTATAATTCCGATTTTTGTTAGTTTCTACATTAAAAGCCAGCGAATGTCATCGATAGCAAATGTCGCTAAGTGTATCAGAAAACGGTATTATTCGGTAAAAATGACTGAAATCGCTAACAATATCGAGACTTCAGACCCTTTTTTTTCGGAGTGGGAAATCATCAAATAACTTCTCCCACTCTGGACGGAGCGGAAGGGAGTGTCAGACTCTTACTGACTAAAAATTAAGAGTTTCCTTTCATTGATTTTATTGTATTATTATTTTAATGGTGTGCTTTATATAATTAGTAAGAGTATTTTGTTACTTGATTATGAATAAATAATAAAACCCATCCGTAATCCTCTTAGTGCCCTTTGCTGTCCAGGGCCGCGGTGACTCTTTCGAACAAATTCCACAACGAAACTTCATGCCCTGGTTTAGTAAAAAAAGAGATCATCTTTAGCGCCATAATACATAAAAAGAACTACTATTTTAATAATACTTAAAACTATCAAGTGGTCTTCAAAAAATATAGAATTTTATTAAGGTACCTTAGTAGTGACGGGAATTACAAAAATAATTTTAGGATAAAATGCTTTTAAGATGCAAGACGAAAATAATTTAGTGTTTTCATTCTTTTATATTTTGAAATACGAGTGAAATATTTTAGAGCGATGGTGATTTATGACCCCATATGATTTATGACCCCAGGCAAATCCAGTTAAGTCGAAGCCATAGAGAGGCCCATATTTAATAGCCCTGCAATAGGGAAGTGCAATTACAGAATTGATGAACATTTTGTTTTTGAATTGATAAAATAGTATAAAAGAAGGGCCACTGCAATGTTTTTATTGTAGATAATATTGATTTTAACAACTATTACGAATGAATATAACATGAAACGGAACGTAAACAATCAGCGTCTAATGACGTCACTGGTGTTATGACAACGAAAAGACGAACTTAAATATAAAAAAAATCATGATCTCTGGCAGACAGGAGTGACTTCATCATTCGTTTTCGCGAGAAAAAAAAACAGTCAGTTTATAATCGCAATTTTGGCAATATTAAAGCGTATTAATTTTTTGTTTGGCTATTTTACACGGAATTATTTTAAATAAAAGCAAGATGAAAATATTGCATGTTCCGTATTTTTCGAAAACTTACTAGGTCACAAAATATGGGCCATTAGGCCATCATGTATGTAACCGATCTGCCCAGGACATGCCCTAAAAGGCGTTTGCATACGGAGTATTGCAAGATAGTATTTTAGGAGGACGCCAAGAATCTATATAGTGATGGTGATCGGCGGGGCTTCACTGAGGTAAAAATATAATACTGCCCGTTCTTCGGACAATTTGAAAGGCTTCACCAAGAAAACAAAAAACGCCCCACAGTAACATTTAATTTCACCCGTCCCAAAAATTTAAAAGTATGAAGTATTAAAATTTACCTAATAAACTCCATAAATTCAAACAATTTCGAAGGTACAACGTAGATTAGACAAATACAAATATTTTTGTTTTGTGCTTTCCTTATTTAATTTTAAATTCAACACACAGGTACATAATCTAGTCTAGGTAAAGCTATTCACGAGATTTTTTTATACAGACATACAAACATTCCCATAACTTACCTTATTTTAATAGTGGAAAAGCTTATATTTATAAAGTGTAGTTTTTAAAATAAAGCTAAATACTGGCGCGTTTAAGCTATATGACCCCCAATCGTTAAGACCCCCAACTTTTAATGAAAAGTTTTGAGGGTTATATGAGTTATTTGTGAGTAGGGGTCAAATACGATCCCAATTGTTGATTTCACCATGTTTTTTTATATACAGGGTTATTTGTAAAATACCAACAACCTCTTAAGAAGTCATTGTACCATCATTATGAACATCTTTCATCGCTAAAAAAAAACAGCTGTTCCTTACATTTTGAAGTTATACGAACATAAATGTAGGGAACAGCTGATTTTTTTCGCGATTTCAGGTTTGGTCCCATAGTAAAAGTTGTTCATAATGATGAGTACAATGACCTCTTAAGGGGTTGTTGGTGTTTTACAAATAACCCTGTATAGGGGTAATATAGCCCTGTATATTGACAAAAATAAAGATTTCATAAATAATATTCTTTAGTTTTTCATTGTTATTCAATCACCGAAAGCCAATTCGGATCATGGAGATTTGAAATGTTAGTTGTGCGGGTGGATTTTCGCTATAATATTTCCTGATAGACCCCAGAGAGGATTACTATACAGTTATCATGGGATTTGGCAGTTTTTGTCATGTTTTGCATTTTTTTGAGATTCTTTATAAAGGAGTATCATTCGTGAAATCTTTTTGTAACTTACATTAACTTAACAAAAAACTGGTTGCAACTTTCAGCTAACTAAAGTGTGTTTGTGTTAAAATTGTTTGGTAAACAAGTTCTTGTATCAAAACTTGTTGTTAACAGACCGGGACGTACCAGTATCGATACCCGTGTTTAAAAGTTACATCAACAATTGTCTATTTAATCGATAATTCCGTCAAATCGTTTGGTGAGCACGTATAACATGTATATTAATGATGGTGTGTATTTTTTTCAAGATTTTTCTAGCAATACTTAAAGTATCGATAATTTCATAAGTGATCAGTATTTTTCATTAAAATTTAACAGTATAGGTCACAGCCAAAGTATCGATACTTTTGCTATAGCACTGGTTTATATATCTTCAGAATATTGAATACTTAAGCTGTTAAAACTCACCACTTAAGTATCGATACTTTTGTTACAACACTACATCGGTGTATCGATAATTTTGTAACACTGAAACCATTGAGCATTTCCTAGAATCATTTTCTGCATGTATGTATTAAGACGTCCATTTAAACCAAAAAATCACCTTCTAATTAGAAATTCAAGTTATTTTGTCATTTTAAACTTATTTACCAAACAATTTTTTTAATAATCTAAAACAAGCTTATATATTTATTTCTACCTACTGTCAAATATCATAGCAACTAATATTGTCAGTAGTTGTTATTTCCAATTAACCAATAGAGTAGTTGACTAAAAAATCTAATTAGTCCGTCAGATAGATATCCAAAAAACATTGGACAAGTATCGTAAAAAAACGAAGAAGATACAGTGCGTTGAATATTCGTGTGACGTCACTACTCGCTACAATTGTTACCACGACGTGACGTCACAAGCCCCCACTCCGGATCTTTAATGCTTTTAATTTTCGTCAATTTTAATTGATTGGATAAAGCAAAAAATACGTGTCCAATATTTTTCGATAATCTAACTGACAGACTACATAAATAGAGGCTGAATTGATATTTGAAAGCAGATCAGGGCCTCAAGTCTGCTATTACAATAGTGTCAGAATGGTCTATCACTGATTGCTTATTTTTTGATTTTTACAAGTTTGGTAATCTAGATACTAATATAGAAGCGTCACTATGACTTTCCAATGGTCAACCACTGACACTCCATTGAATGAAATGGCATAGAATGGTAATCTCGTACATAATGACAAATTAATGACAGACGTATGCGGTAATCTGCTAAAATTTTGACAGTTCATTGATCAGTGACCTACCATTAGACCGTCATTGTGCAGTCATTGCTTTTAATAGGGAACGTGCAGAAACTGTAGGTGGCAGCACTGATGCGTCAATGTCAAGTATATTTTACTTATAAGTTTAAAATTTGCAACGCTAGATGGCACAGTCTACTTCGTGCACGTTCCGCTAAACGGAGGGTGCAGGAAGTATAGGTGGCAGCACAGGTCACATATTTACAACGTAAAAGTTTCAGATTTGCAACACTAGATGGCATAGTCTGCGCCGTGCACGTTCCATATAGCTCGGTTATCAAAAAGTATTACCAGACCATTGACATACCAATGATTGACCATTATGAATTAAGCAGATTACGAACTTTTAGCAAAATGACAATGGGATCGTGTTGGAATGACAAATTTATAAAAATAGCAGACTTGGGGCCCTGATAGTTGGTCGCTCCATGTAACATGGTGGTACTCAGCTGGATCCGGCTGGACCGGGAGCCGAACCCAACATATGGGAAAAGACTACACAAATGAAGGCCCGCGATTTGCAAAGACTGGTATCACTAAATACTTAAACGTGATATCTAGACACTAAACTGGTACTTTTCAACTTGTGCCTTATATTTCGTTGTAACTTCTTAAAAACTATCTTTATATTATTTTTAATAACAAAAAAAAACTATATATTTTACTCAACCTTACTATAATTATGTACATATAAATGGCAACTTTTATTTTAGCTTAGCATTGTCGATAGTGCCTGGCTAATGTTGATAGTGACAATTTTATTAATACGAAAATTAAATTCAATATCAGTGCATTTTACCAATAAAGGCTATATTTATTGATTAAAATATTGATATATCGTTCTGTTTATGAGAAATATGAAGAGCTCGAGGCTAAATTATGATTATTATTTATATTAAATAACAGCCGCACAGGTTAAGCAACGCTTGCCGAGGTCTGTTTTGGGATGTGACCATTTATGACGTATCAAAATTCCTCCGTGGCTCGGAAAGCACCTTAAGCCGTTGGTCCCGGCTGTCATTTGGAGATCTTGACAGTCATAAAGGACAGTCAGAAGCCAAGCTAATAACTGATATCATATTATCCAGTCAATGTCAAAACAAAAGTGTCCGTGGAGTTTCTTGCACGTTCTTCTCCATAGAGATCTACGCTTTGGAACGTGCAGATAACTCCCCCTCTTTCGACTGACCGACCTTGATATTGATCTTTAATTGAAATAAATGAGTTGAGTTTGAATGTGTTTTGGAGGTAGGATAAATAATTGGTAAAAGCTAGGCAGATGATCATCAATCGATATACCAATATTTACCAATAAATATTTCTATAATACAAAATCTAGTTTCGACTAAACATCAAAAATGTTGCATTTATTTAACCTTAAATTATTGAACATTGATGCTTAAAAAGCTATGGCATATACATTCCGTTTAGTATTCTTAATTACAAATAATTTTAACTATTTTATATTGAAACTCTTGACTCAACTTGTCATATTAGTTAATGTTTGGGTCAAATCTTGTAACTGAATTTTAAAGCAGTTATTCCCAATCGATCAAGCTGTTTTATATACACTTTTGATTTGGATGACAATGCATGTCTAGTTAAAAGCGTGTACGCCGTTAGTTAGTAGTAGTTAATTAGTAGTTTCATTAAAATCGGTTCAGTCATTTCGGAAAATAACGACTTCAAAATTTGTATGAAATACGGTTTGGCGTATACGCTCTTAAGTGACGTCATTCTAAATCCAATATGGCGAAATCTCAATCTAACTGAGGGACTTAAGAGTTTTCTTTATTTCTTTAGAGTTTTTGTTTTTAATCAAATCTAATTGAGGGATTTAAGAGTTTTCTTTAGGAATCTTACCTATTCTGATTTTGGCTAATATATTCGAAACTTGGGCCCATTATAAAACTTCGTCGTGTAAAATTCTCAGCTAAAATTATTCATAATCAAGTTAACAAACGAAATATTATTAAAGCAATAATTATTATTTAATGCCTAACATACACATTTCTCGTAGGCTCACTGATTACTACAATATACACTTACATAATACATTATAATTATTTATAGTTTCTGAAAGTATTGCTATGTTTTTTTTTATCACAGTGTTGTGAACGAAATAAAGCTGTGTTCACACCTGCGACTTGTCGAATCGATATTTTTATTATCTGTGATTGAACTGCCTCAAAAAATGTGTCACCAGTCTTGCCCAAGGGAACTTGGGTTTTGGGAGTCAGATGCAGTGCCGACCCCAACTTAGTTGAGGAAACGCTAAGGTGTTTGCCCGGCGACTGAACTAAAATACTATTAGTCTTAGTGACCTTAACTGAAGTATGTAATTTTGACAGCTAAAACGTCCAAACAGTATCACAATTTATGTAAAATGAATCGCGGAAAACAGATATAGAAATTGGAGATACAATTATCAATCAAGAAAAATAGCAGAGAAAATGAGATCTGTAAAAATGCAATATTGGAATGATAATAGTTTTACTATTTTTTAGCTAAAACGTTAGCCAGTTATTGTCAATTCACTATGGAAGACTTTTTTTTGCCTTATTGAGATTGCCATTAAACCAAAGATAGATAATCGGAGTTCTGAAGGAATATGCAGCGTCGTATCTAGGCACCTTGAAAATAATATCACTCGAAAACACACCAATTATACAGGGTTATTTGTAAAACACCAACAACCTCTTAAGAGGACAACTTTTACTATGGGACCAACACTGAAATCGCGAAAAATCGCGCTGTTCCTTACATTTATGTTCGTATAACTCATCGAAATGTAGGGGAATCTGATTTTTTTTCGCAATTTCAGGTTTGGTCCCATAGTAAAAGTTGTTCATAATGATGAGTACAATGACCTCTTAATAGGTTGTTGGTGTTTTACAAATGTCCCTGTATACATGACAATCTAAAAAATGGATTTGACAGCTGAGTAGAGAGGGACAAAAGAACTACACACGCACTAAGTGCGAAAGAGATTTTATTCATGTCTTTTTTATACTTATTAGTAACGCAATGTTATATGTATCCTGCTGTCAAATCAGACTTCTTAGATTGTCACAAATATACATACATATGCTTATAGTTATCGCCATCTTGGATTATGATTCCGAGGCCAATCATAAAGACACAAATTGCCACTTCTTATAAATTAACGTGGGCGCCATCTTGGGGTTTCTTTCTGAACCCGTTTGGCCAGCTCGTAGCTACGACGCTGGGAATATGTGCAATAGGGTAGTTAACTAAAACACCTCTGGGACAGAAGCAGACAGAAGAATACCATTGATTTACTAATGAAAAGCTTATTATAAACGATAAAGTGGAAAAAAATATGCGCAAAGAACACGTATTAATGTCGCTAGGTCTGAACACACCTTTATGTCAAAAAATAATAATTACCTCTTGCAATGTATTAATTATTGGAAAAAAGAATGACAATTCTGTGCATTTTGGAATGGTACATTTTTATATTTATGTGATATGGAATGTCCTAATATTTTTCTAATAAATAAATTATTTATTTTTCCATCGAATTTATATTTCACAAAAAATATATGAACCGGATATATTATTGTTATTTTTTATACTATTATTGTAATTTTGTACAATCAGTAGTTAATCTGGTTATACCAAAATATTTTTAAATAATGTTGAAAAGTTTATACAGGATAGTTTGTAAAATAGTCAGAAAATCTTATTTAATGATTTTTAATTATAAACTAAAATGTTAATTATATTAATTTTTCCGGCTCTCACAAAGCCCAAAAAGCGAAGTATCTGTTCCGATTTTAAGAATTTGTAATTAAATTCCAACTAATCTACATAAAAATGACTAAGAATAATTACGTGTAGAGATTCTATGGTGCTTAAAAGCGAAAGAAAAACAATAATTGGTATAAAAAGACAAACCACTGATATTATTGTATATTAATTATAATTTGCATAAATCGATAATACAGTGATTCTCAAAGTTTGTAGACAGACCGGTTTTAAAAGTTACAAATATGTTGTCAACTTATAAACTTTTATTATTTCGGCTTTAAATCTTCAAGGATTTAAGAATCACTGTATTTTCGAATCTTTTACCTTGTTTAGACTCCGTTTTCATGCGTCCAGTCTTTAGTAGTAAGTAGAGTTTTTTTTTTAACTAACAAGATTCTTGTTTCACGAAAACTTAATATGGTGAGTGTCGAGACTAATAAATTAAGGAACAGTTCCCGCATTCAAAAACGTTAATATACAAATCACATTTCGATCTGTCAAAAAGCTTTTAAAGGTAGATCCATACGCATCCGGTCCATGACCGGAACGTTGCCAGGAGCCCAAAACAATATCGGTGCGTAAATATTATATTAGCATAATCAGCCTTTTAACGTTCCCACTGCTGGGACACAGGCCTCCTCTCTAGGAGAGGGAATGGGCCGTAATCCAGCACGCGGGCCCAGTGCGGGTTGCTGAATGTCACATGTCTTCGAATTTTTGGTTCTAGGACATACCGGTTTCCTCACGATGTTTTCCTTCACCGTTTTGAGAGCAGTGGTGATGAAATTAATCACACAAAGTAATGCGCCTGGCTGGGTTTGAACCCGCGACCTACAATTCGTAAGTCGGGGCTGTTACCACTCGGCCACCACTGATCCCATATTATATTAATTCGTTCAAACAAGTCCCGGCCACTGCCCTGATAAGTGTGGATCAACCTTTACTCACTAACATTTTAGATTGTTGGTCGACATACGAGCTAGCGACTGGTTTTAAAACGTTTAAAAATACGACATACTGCCATTCAAACGGTACAATACATTACAGAAAGACACCATTTAAACTTACAACTGAACACATAATACACTGGCTATGTAAGACGCCACATAAATTTGCAGTAGAGGTCATTGACCTACCCGCATAGTTTCAAAAACGGTCATAAAGACACAGCTATCCTGAATCAACAACAATACACTGGATAATGTAAAGAATTAAACTAGTTCATACTTTACATTTTCCAATAATGAAAAAATAATCACTATTTATTTTCAAGTACCCACGAAAATACATCAGGGTAAGGTCAATGTAATTTATTGCAAGTTTATCTAGCGCGTTCTATAGTTTCTTTTTAGACACCCACCATATCTCAAAAATGAACCATTAAGGTTAACTTACACAAACCAGATTTATATATTAACTGCCGAGTAACTTGCTTATGAAAAAAAAAAAAACCGTTTTTAAATTTTTCACTGATGCTCCGCTTATTGGTCATAGCGTAAAAAATATTTTAATGTTGGATAGCACATTTATCTATATAATGACATTATATATACAGGGTTATTTGAAAAACAACAACAGCCTCTTAAGAGGTCATTGCACTCATCATTATGAACAACTTTTACTATGGGACCAAACCTGAAATCGCGTAAAAATCAGCTGTTTCCTACATTATGTTCGTATAACTCATCAAAATGTAGGAAACAGCTGATTTTTTTTTTATTCACGATTTCTGGCTTGGTCTGTTGTAAAAGTTGTTCATAATGATGAGTGACAATGCCCCCTTAGGAGGTTGTTAGTGTTTTTCAAATAAGCTTGGTATAAATGGGCTATCCAATACTAAGTTTTTTTCAATACGAACCAGTAGTTCCTGAGATTAGAGCGTACAAGCAAACAAACAAACTCTTCAGCTTTATAATATCAGTTTAAAATTTATTATTGAACCTAGCAACTAACTCTACAGTTAAAAAAATGCTCCGATTTTCATAAGTGGACCTCACTAAACCCAACTCGCACTCTACTAAAGACTGGCTTCATGTAAACACGGGCACATTTATCGACGAGTGGCGTCGAACTGTTTTACCAACTCCGGTATAGCGTTTGGTTCGACGGGAACTTTCTGCATCAGCTCTGACAAGCTCCTTACGTAGGACAGTTTGCGGAAGAATTTTGAACTGAGGGGGAGAAAAATTTACATGAAAAACACTAGGATATTCCTTCGGCTTCAGCTCCCATAGCTAAGGAACAAGGAACCGTAGATTTTCGCGATAAACAAAAGCTTTCTAACAGTTTATATGAGTTGTTTTTATAATTGACTTAATCTACTCTTTACAATGTTTTATAGTGAATTGCTTTATGATTTCTATGTTGGATATTTTATTCTCTCTCTGTGTCATGTATTTGCATACTATTGTATAAATTCAAGTTCTTAAAGCGCAACAGACAGATGTGTTGCTGGGGAGTTTGTTGCGCCACTTCTTCTTCCCAGCTAAAACACTAGGAAGTGGTGACGGGTGGACGTTTTAGGGGACTGTCTTTCAAAAAGTGCTGTCTCTCAGCCTAGTTTGAATAAATGACTTTTGATTTGAAACATTTAAAATAAGTTTGTATACCTGTTGGGGCTGTTGGCTGTTATCAATATCTAGCAAAAAAAAAACACTTTTTTTATATAAAAAATCAGGTTTTTTGTATGGGAGCCCCCTTAAATAATTATTTTATTCTGTGTTATTAGTAATTATAAACAATACATCATCTGTGAAATTTTCAACTGCCTAACTATCACAGTTAATGAGATACAGCATGGTGACAAACGGACAGACAGCGGAGTCTTAGTAATAGGATCCCGTTTTACTCTTAAGCTTTTACTTTGATGTTATAAACATTCACTTCAATTTTATTTATTCGTATAGGGAACGTGCAGAAACTATAGGTGGCAGCACAGTCGCGTCAATGTCAAGTATATTTTACTTATAAGTTTCAAATTTTTTACGCTAGATGGCACAGTCTACTTCGTGCACGTTCCGCTAAACGGAGGGTGCAGGAAGTATAGGTGGCAGCACAGGTCACATATTTACAACGTAAAAGTTTCAGATTTGCAACACTAGATGTCATAGTCTACGCCGTGCACGTTCCCTATAGATTTTTTTGTCCAATGCGTGTAGTAATTCCCAAAGAATGCGAGCAAAACCACGGGCGAAGATAAACAAGAAAATCCATGCTTACCTTACAAAAGGTTTGGTCAGTATGACGAAGGATTTCAGCCAAAAGGTGGGATGTACGAGGTACAAGTGTTTTAAACTTTTACGTAATCTGAAACAATAATGTAAAAAGTTAGATTAAAAAAAATCAATTATTAATGATAGGTCTGCTTTTGACCACAAAGATCCATCCATCATGTGTTTAGATTTAAATAAAAAAAACTTTGTCCCTCTCTAGGAATTTCTCCTGTATTGTGGGTAAACACACCCATCATCTATCTAGCCTTTTCCCAACTATATTGGGGTCGGCTCCCAGTCAAGCCGGATTCAGCTGAATACACTACATACAGTATTTAACGTGGAGCGGCTGCCTATCAGACCTCCACAAACCATTAACTGGGGAACACGGTACTTTCGTGGGTGTGTTTACAAACATACAAATTCACATACACCCAGACCCGGAACAACTATCTGTAGGTCATCGAAATCTTTTTTCCGTGCTGGAATCGAACCCGCGACACGCAGTGCAGCACCTAATAGCACAACCACTGCGTTAACCGTCCTTTTTTACACTACTGGTGTCAGATTTTCTATCTTCTGACAATCCGTAACGACTGCCAAAGATCTACAAATGACAGCCGGGACCAACGGCTTGACGTGCTTTCCGAGGCACGGAGGAGTCTCGTTATGTTAAGATGGTCACCCATCCACAGACCAACCTCAAGGCAAGCTTAACCTCTAATATGGACCCACGCGGCTGTTATAATTTTGCCACGAGCTCCTCCGAGGTTCCTTCTTGACTAAGGGACCTTCTATGACAGTATTTACAATTTAGCTGTGCATGGGCGTACCCAGGGGGGGGACAGGGGAGGGCAGCTGCTCCCCCCTGTCCCCCCCCCCCGGAAATCTCGCAGTAAATTTAAAAACTCGAAAGGGTAAACGGGGCCTTATGTTTTAACTTTTGAACAAACCGCGCAGTAGACCTTGGCAAAATGCACAAAACAATTACAGTTATTAAATAAAAATGTACCTGGATCATACGCGGCTTTTTGCGCTACAAACTACATATACCTAACTTTTCTTGTAGGTGTTTTTGTGTATGAAAACACGACCTAAAAATCTAACTTACCCCTTTTTTTTTTGGATGGGAAATCATCAAATGACTCTCCCGCTCCGGGCGGAGCGGAAGGGAGTGTCAGACTCTTACTGACTAAAACCCACCCGTGTTCCTGCTTGTGCCCTTTGCGTTCCAGGGCCGCGGTGACTCTTTCGAACAAATTCCGCAACCCTAGCAGGCACCGACCCTATGGGGCGCCGTCTTCTTTGCTGACGGCTCTTTGAGGCGCACGTGGAACACGACGCGCCGTCCACTCGGGCCTGGTTGCTATCGGCCGGCGAGCCACCCATAGCTCGCCATCCGCAGCCCGCGCAGTAGGTGGCCGGGAATCGCCCTGCGTTTCCCGACGCCTGGAGTGTCTCCTTCTGTTGCGGCGGCTGGGGCCTGAGGTTTCCCTCTCTCGCACGCGTTCCGCCTCCTCCTTCGCTACGTTACTGCTTCGCAGAAGGAGGCGACCGCTTCCCGTGCCTCCTCGCTCCGGACCATGGTTTGAACCAGAAGGTCAGAAGCTGGGTACGACCATGGAGCCGAGCATACCTCCTATCGATGAGCTTGTAGCACTCGTGCAGCCAGTGGAAGGTGGGCAGGCGCCGGCGGCCGGCGCTGCCGTGCAGGTACACCAGCACGTAGTCATCCGTCACCAGCCGCTCCAGCGTCCAGATCACGTAGCTGCGACGAAACATCATTCATTTTATCACAAAAAATGCAACAAATAAAAACAACAAAAAAAAAACAAACAAAAAATACAAATAAAAATGAAAATATACAAATAAAAAAAAAAAACAAAAAAAAGCAACAACAAAAAAAACAAAACAACAACATTTCGTGTTAATTAGTCGATAAGTTATCTCAGAAACCAACAAAATAAGCATTTTCGGTGAGTTCTCAGTTTCTCACATATCAATAGTAAATGTTTATATTTCGAGCTCTTATTAGAATCTTGTTTACATTGTATTTCATAGCCACATCATTCAACAACCTGAGACCGTTTCAAATTTATTAATTTTACCTCTGCTGTCGTTTCTTTGTTGTACCTGTTAATAGTATATAGTACTTAGTTTTATTCGGTTGCATCGTTCTCACATATAACCAATTGGCTAATGTATACAAAATATTGTAAAACTTATACATATTTGAAAAGAGTAACTATGGAGTTTCTTGTCCATGGACAACTAGAGTCACTATAATATTTTTATTTTCAAATGTTTTGACGTTCAAAAGTGCCGTTAATGGTCTAGTTGAAATAAATAAATGAATTGACTTTGAAGTATCTAAATAGTCCTAATTATTTAAATTTATTAAACTTTATGCTTTTATGCAATTTTTGTGTGTTTTAATTAATTTACATCTAATTATTTGATATATATATTAAGTTTTAAAGAGACGTTCGATCTCTAGCGCCATCTGTTGTTTAAACTATGGGCTCTGTCAAATGTGATTCCATTTGTCCGCTAAAGATGTCGCTGCGAGTTACATTTCTTGTTTTGCAACGTCACACGCTATACATCCGGAGTGACTACGTTTTAAGTGCGCGTCGGCACGATGACTCATCGGTAATTTAATACGCGGGGTCCCAGATGTTAAACATCAGAACTGTGGTTTTTTTCACCGACTTTCAAAAATGGAGAGGTTCTCCTCCCTAAATTTGTATTGGGTGTACCGATTTTGATGATTCTTTTTATACTCGAAAGCTGGTGCTTGTAATGTGGTTCCATTTAAATTTGACTGAGATCTGACGACTAGTATTTGAGTTATCCCCAATAATGCATGGCTACATTGATGATGTTCTCACTCACACTTGTCGATGTAAAATCTATACTAATATTATAAAGCTGAAGAGTTTGTTTGTTTGTTTGTTTGTTTGAACGCGCTAATCTCAGGAACTACTGGTTCGAATTGAAAAATTCTTTTTGGGTTGAATAGACCATTTATCGAGGAAGGCTTTAGGCTATATATCATCACGCTTAAGCCAATAGGAGAGGAGCAGCGATAAAGAATGTTTTAAAATCGGGGACTCCACGGGGACGAAGTCGCGGGCAGCAGCTAGTGAAAAATAAAATTGTGTACGATGGTTTGGAAGTGCATTTCAGTATTTCGAGGTGGTCCCTTTCTAGTTTGGTGAAGATCTGATGAAGAACAGAGATGATAGGAAACGAAACTCTTCATTAAACGATAGCAAATCTTCCGGGATTGCTGAAGTCGCATGTACATATGTTTATTGTTTACACCAGTTTATAACAACCACTAAAAAGTGAAAAACAAAAGTTAATTTATACCTTTTTAGAAATCGGTTGTATATTTTTATAAAATAGTTTTATGGATAGGAAATTATCAAATAACTTCTGCCGCTGTGGGTACATAAAGTAAAAGAAAGAAAGAAAACACGTTTGTTCCGCCATAGATGACGCACAAAAAATATAATAAAAAGACTTGAAAGAAAATAAAGTATCAACTAAAACCTGCGCCCGCGCATTCCTTCATTTGTCTATGATTTCGACAAATGATATGGGCCATTGAGCGTTGGTAGATGTTAATTTATTCATTTGTTGTGTGTATTTTACTTTTTATTTATTTCATATATAAATACATTAGTTTATATCCATTAATTTTATTTGTATTTATATATTTCATTTTAGTAAGTATGTTTTACGTGAATGAGTTTATACATGGCATCACAGGCCCTATCGGAACACCAGCGCTGTGGTATTTATTATTTATTTTTAAAATCGCAGCATATGCTGAGATAGGCACCTTTTTTGGCCTCGCAAAGTTTAAAATTAATAATGAGATTGACAACAAACTCCAAAAATGTTCCAACTTACCCCAACATATGTATAACAACCAACTAAAAACTATTTCAACTTGCTCTAACATCAAACAACCAACTAAACAACTGTTTAGGCTTATCCCAATACATAACAACCAATTCCAAAACCCTTTCAACTTACCCCAACATATAACAACCAACTAAAAACTATTTCAACTTGCCCCAACATCAAACAACCAACTAAAAAAACTCTTTCAGCTTATCCCAACATATAACAACCAATTCCAAAACCGTTTCAACTTACCCCAACATATAACAAGCTACTAAAAACTATTTCAACTTGCCCCAACATCAAACAACCAACTAAAAAAACTCTTTCAGCTTATCCCAACATATAACAACCAATTCCAAAACCCTTTCAACTTACCCCAACATATAACAACCAACTAAAAACTATTTCAACTTGCCCCAACATCAAACAACCAACTAAAAAAACTCTTTCAGCTTATCCCAACATATAACAACCAATTCCAAAACCGTTTCAACTTACCCCAACATATAACAAGCTACTAAAAAACTATCACAAGTTACCCCAAAGCATTACAACTGCCTCTAAGCTGTATAGAGTACTCACAGGAACAAGTTGTCCATGCAGTAGGTGTAGTCGGGGCGCGCGCAGTCGGGCAGGTGGCACGCGCTGAACACGATCAGCGCCGCGCCGCCGCCGTCGTAGCCGCCGTGCGATATCACGCGCTTGTACGGCTCGATTACCTGCAACACAATAGACAATCGGTTCATCCGTTTTGGAGTTACGATGCCACAGAGAGACACACATATTATTATATTATGAGAGACACAGAGGTACACGTTAAACTTTAATGATCCACCTTTCTGGTAGGGAATGAAAATTTAAATTTATGAGGTAACACAAACAAAAAAAAAATACAATCGAATTGAGAACCTCCTCCTTTTTGGAAGTCGCTTGAAAACGAAATGACCGCTCGTTAAGGACATCCCCTGTGACACACGGGCCTCGGTTTAACGGGGTCATTGAGGGAGGGCAGCAAGGGACAGGCTGGGGCAGGTTGATACGATTTTGGGAACAAAAGGCTAGGAGGAAGCTAGCTACCTTCATATCACAGGTGGCGTGGCCGCCCGCGCGTGGCACGCTGATCCACGCTCGTTCGTTGCTTAACTCCTCGGCTGCGGAATATTCGGGGATGGGGTCGCTGCCTTCTGATAGTGTGTTCGTTGATTTTGACCTGTAATGACAAATGATGTAATGATATAAATAATTTTAAATGTTTGCATGCCGACTGGTAAAATGTGGCTGGGCTAAATGTACCTAATCTTAAGAACTATTATTATTACCCATATTTGCAAAATAAAATTCTATTCTATTCTATTCTAATGACGAATTTGAATTTTAAATATTTATTGTCAGTGAAAAAAATGGCATTTATCTTCAATCACAGATTTGATGTAGGAACCGCACCAAACTGCTTGAAAGTTACGGTTATTTGGAACTTTTTAGTGTCTTCGAACGCTTTGCTTTTTAATACCCCACATGACGTCACACACTAACTGTGGCCGCCATCTTGTTTATTTTTATTTTGAATCCATACAATTTAAAGATTTAGACGACCAAACGTAAGTCTGCAGTGGTATACATACAGGCTGTTCAATTGTTAACTATGCCTTGGCCCCAGGCCCGCCGCTAGCTGTTTGATCGCCCGCGTGCAATACAGATTATAGCGCCCTTTTTTTGGATGGGAAATCATCACATGACTTCTCCCGCTCTGGGCGTAGCGGGAGGGAATGTCAGACTCTTACTGATGAAAACCCTCCCATAATCCTTCTTGTGCCTTTGGCGTTCCAGGACCGCGGTGACTCTTTCGAACAAATTCCACAACCCTAGCAGGCACTGACCCTATGCCCCCCCCCCGTCTTCGTTGCCGACGGCTCTTTGAGGCGCGCGTGGAACACGACGCGCCGTCGACTTGGGCCTGGTTGCTATCGGACAGCGAGCCACCCATAGCTCGCCATCCGCAGGCCCTCGCCTACGGTGGCCGGGAATCGCCCTGCGTTTCCCGACGCCCGAGGCGTCTTCTTCTGTTGCGGCGGCTGGGGCGTGAGGTTTCCCTCTCTCGTACGCGTTCCGCCTCCTCCTTCGCTAGCATTACTGCTTCGCAGAAGGAGGCGACCGCTTCCCATGCCTCCTCGCTTCGGACCATGGCTGGAACCAGGGCCGGGTGCGAGAGGTCGCCGCCGCCTATCTCCTCGACGAGGACACGGCGGTGCTCCGCCCAAGCAGAGCAAACCTCCACTGTATGCTCCACCGTGTCCTCCGGGCGATCCACACAGTGTTGAAACCCGGTGATTATACCGCCCTACGACTACATATGCTGAATTTTTCTGAAAAAAGGCTATTTCATGATTTTTCATTATGATGGGAAAAAAGCCTTAACGCAAAAACAAAAACATTTATTTTGATTAGGTGATACTTAGATATTTTTGTTTACCTACTAAAGTGTAAAACTTCTGGAGCATTGTTAACAGTTTTTATTTTTATTTTGAAAAGTATCTTTTGCCAGATACAACTGAAACCGGCAGTGTAATTAATATTCTTAGAGCTATCGTTGTGTTCGGAAATGTTGAAATTAAGTCATTGGTAATAATATATAAGGATTGTGGATCATTAGACTGTTTTTCTGCAAAATGCAACTTTAATGCAATGTTCAGATCAATGAATTAAACAAAACAAAACCGTCAATGTCTGACTCACTCCTTGAATCACATTCAAGCTTTACAATATTACAATGGTACAGTGTTGTTAGCTCGCTCATCATTGGAGTAATGGATAACTTAACGCTAAATCAGACAAATACGTCGGTAAATGTTTACAACTCCTCATCCTTTAAAGAAATTATTTTCTGATCTAGAACAAGTCACAGATCGACTTGACGAGGACACAGCGTTGCTCCGTCCAAGCATGGCAGACCTCCACCGTATGTTCCCTCGTGTCCTCCAGGCGATCTACAGTGTAGACACCCGGACGTGTCCTCCCGTGGATTATAAAACAGGTACCTCCCGAAACACCTGTGTCCGGTGAGTACTGGTGCTGAGAACGCCGTGGCTCCTCTCCAACCACTGCTCAAAGAGGGGGACTTATCGCCACAATGGTGGCATGCTCAACAAATACCTACCTAACCTATCAACTGATAAATAAGCTCAGAGTGAATCCCCAAAACTTCGCGAATACTGCTTTTCATAAAATACGAATATGGATACTGGTATTGAATTTGAGTCCAAGCGGGGGCGGACGGTTCCTGCGCTACCTGCTGACGGATAAGATAGCGTCTTCGGTTTATTTTCAATGTGATAATATTTCTGATGCTGTAGGTGGGGTGGCTAAATATTATGACTGTGAATTTGAACATTACGTAATGAGTCGCTCGATTTGCCGCCCCCTAGGACGTGCCGCCCGCGTGCGGTGCACGCCTTGCACGCCCGCTTACGGCGGGCCTGCTTGGCCCCCTCATCATCGCTCAGCACCACCTGCTGGTTGACAGGCTCCGTCTCCAACTCCTGAGGCTCGGGGGGTCGTCCACAAACTCCATGGAGCACTGTCCAGACTGCGTCGAGCTATAAGACACTATTACTTACATCTTGCTGCCCTCATCATCACTCAGCAACAGATGCTGGTTGACAGGCTCCGTCTCCAACTCCTGAGGCTCGGGGGGCTCGTCCTCAGACTCCATGGAACACGCGCTCACGCTGTCCAGGCTGCATCTGTCTTCTTCTGGGGGCTGAAAGGAAAATCAATAGTATAGGGAACGCGTACGGCGATGACTGTGCCAGTGGAGAAAATTCTGATCTTTCGCTTCTGTGCTGTAACCTATAGCTCCTACACGCTCCCGTTACCAGGCCATACAAGGGTTGCGGATTTTGTTCGAAAGAGTCATCGCGGCCTTTTTTTCTTTGGATGGGAAATCATCAAATTACTTCTCCCGCTCTGGGCGGAGCGGGAGGGAGTGTCAGACTCTTACAGACTAAAACCCACCCGTGTTCCTTCTTGTACCCTTTGCGTTCCAGGGCCACGTATAATAAAATTGATTGAGTCAGGCGTTACTTTGCGGAAATCCATTTTAAATTTGAAAATGAAAACAATATATCTAGTTTTAATTTCCGCGAATATTAGTGGGTTGCAGGTATGCACCTCCCTCCCGCCCGCTATATTATGCACATGCGAGATTACTGGGCAAATGCAAGGATTTTAAGCACATGCAGGAAGGCAATGCAAAACCCAACACCATTACCGACACGTGTTTCGCCTCTCCACGAGGCATCCTCAGGGGACGTGTTGACTCGCTGACCGTTGAGTTGCGACTGAGCATTTAGTACAAGGCAACCCCCCTTTTATACACTGCCACCGTTGGTTATTTGTGTACAACTACCCACAAACATTCGCAGTAAAGGGGAAGAAACCAAATTCGTCTGGTCATTCAACAGTGCAAAATTATTATTATTACTATGTTTAAAAATCTCTAATTGTTCTAAAACACACAGCCGGAAACCCTTATCACAAATATGTAGTATATTAAAACTATTGTTGTCGCGCAAAGAATGGCCGGTATCAATTAGATGTTTCGCGAAATTCGATTTGTCCGAATGGCCATTTCTATACGCGGCAACATGTTCCCCATACCTTATGTCAAAGTTTCGGCCCGTCTGACCCACATACACCCCGTTGCATTCATCACAGACCAGCCTATACACCCCAGACTTTTTACTATTTTCTAAAATATCTTTTCCGTTACAAATACGGCGTATATTCTGGTCCGTTCTGAACGCTACATAAACGTTGTTTTTTCTAAGTAAATTACTAATTCTATCTGAAATGGGGCCCATATAGGTCAGACTGGCCACATATCTATTAATATTAGTACGCGGACATGCATATAATAGTGAACGAACCCTTTCTTTCTGCTTTCTACTAATTAAACTGTCTACCATTGACTTTGAGTAACCGTTAGAAATTGCGATCTGGTAAATAATATTAAGTTCTTTTACATAATTTTCTGCTGAAAGGGGGAGGGCAAATAATCTATGAATATAAAAAAAAAAAAGTTAACGACATCATCCTGGGGGAGGATTTCGAACGTCTTGGTGCGGATCCTACAAGGAAGTTTGCCCTCGAGATAAAGGATGCCATTAAAAACACGTCATACATATCAAAAGACCAATTAAAAAACCTTGTTCCTATGAATCCGAGGGCTCCTTTGTTGTATGGTCTACCCAAGACCCATAAAGATAACATGCCTGTACGTCCAGTTGTTTCTTACATTGGTGCCCCAGCGTACAATTTAGCTAAACGTCTCAACACTTTGTTGAGAAGTAGAACTTCTTTTAATCCCAAATATAGTTTGAAGAACAGCTTAGATTTAATTGAAAAAGTAAAAAATATCCAAATTCCTTCCAATGCAAAGTTGTTATCCTTAGACGTTGACAGCTTATTCACGAATGTTCCAATCGATGATTGTCTACGTATTCTGGATATCCAATTTGAGAAGCAACGGTTACATCCTGGGGAAATTGCGGATTTACTTAACCTCACTAGTATTTGCATGAAACAAAATTATTTTAGATTTAATAACCAATATTATATTCAAAAGGAAGGGTTGGCTATGGGGTCGCCTTTAAGTCCACTAATGGCGGAGGTTTTTATGGATAACTTTGAATGTAAACATATAGTGAACGAACCTAATATTCTGTTTTATTATAGATATATAGATGACATAATTATCTGCTGGAATGGTACCGTTCGACAAATAGACCTTTTTGTTAAAAAACTAAATAAAACTCACCCAAAAATTAAATTTAAATTAGAATTAGAGTCCCAAAACTCCCTTAACTTTTTGGATTTAACTATCACAAAACACAATAGTGACTTAGATTTCCAAATTTATCGAAAGCCGACACACACTGACACGACAATACCAGCCTCTTCTTGTCACCCTCTTCAACATAAATTAGCCGCCTTCCGCAGCTATATTCATAGATTATTTGCCCTCCCCCTTTCAGCAGAAAATTATGTAAAAGAACTTAATATTATTTACCAGATCGCAATTTCTAACGGTTACTCAAAGTCAATGGTAGACAGTTTAATTAGTAGAAAGCAGAAAGAAAGGGTTCGTTCACTATTATATGCATGTCCGCGTACTAATATTAATAGATATGTGGCCAGTCTGACCTATATGGGCCCCATTTCAGATAGAATTAGTAATTTACTTAGAAAAAACAACGTTTATGTAGCGTTCAGAACGGACCAGAATATACGCCGTATTTGTAACGGAAAAGATATTTTAGAAAATAGTAAAAAGTCTGGGGTGTATAGGCTGGTCTGTGATGAATGCAACGGGGTGTATGTGGGTCAGACGGGCCGAAACTTTGACATAAGGTATGGGGAACATGTTGCCGCGTATAGAAATGGCCATTCGGACAAATCGAATTTCGCGAAACATCTAATTGATACCGGCCATTCTTTGCGCGACAACAATAGTTTTAATATACTACATATTTGTGATAAGGGTTTCCGGCTGTGTGTTTTAGAACAATTAGACATTTTTAAACATAGTAATAATAATAATTTTGCACTGTTGAATGACCAGACGAATTTGGTTTCTTCCCCTTTACTGCGAATGTTTGTGGGTAGTTGTACACAAATAACCAACGGTGGCAGTGTATAAAAGGGGGGTTGCCTTGTACTAAATGCTCAGTCGCAACTCAACGGTCAGCGAGTCAACACGTCCCCTGAGGATGCCTCGTGGAGAGGCGAAACACGTGTCGGTAATGGTGTTGGGTTTTGCATTGCCTTCCTGCATGTGCTTAAAATCCTTGCATTTGCCCAGTAATCTCGCATGTGCATAATATAGCGGG
The DNA here is from genome assembly GCA_905332915.2 of Hecatera dysodea. Taxonomy (NCBI): domain Eukaryota; kingdom Metazoa; phylum Arthropoda; class Insecta; order Lepidoptera; family Noctuidae; genus Hecatera; species Hecatera dysodea. The sequence continues at coordinate 11,162,397 of HG995314.1, read as the reverse complement.
CGGGAGGGAGGTGCATACCTGCAACCCACTAATATTCGCGGAAATTAAAACTAGATATATTGTTTTCATTTTCAAATTTGCCACGTATAATGTCAGAATGGTTAATCATTGATTCCGTAACGGTTGATTTTTACAAGTTTGGTAATCTACTAACATAAAAGCGTCACTATGACTTTCCAGTGGTCAACCACTGACACTCCATTGAAAGAAATGGCATAGAATGGTAATCTCGCACCTACATAATGACAAATGAATGACAAACGTATGCGGTAGTCTGCTAAAATTTTGACAGTTCCTTTGATCAGTGACCTACCATTAGTACGTTATTGTGCATTCATTGCTTTTAATAGCTCGGTTATCAAAAAGTATTATTATTATTGTTACCTATGGTACTCTATATGGCTCTTCTAGTGGTAACTACTGCTCATAAAACAAGTCTTATCTGCGGATAACGCAGTTGACTGCAACATTGTTACCTACTTAAAGTTTGTAATCTTATGTGTTATATAAATGTTGTAGTTGTTTATTATCCCTTAATAAATAAAATAAAATTACGAGACCATTGAAAGACCAATGATCGACCATTATGACTTTAGCAGATTACGAACTTTTAGCAAAATGACAATGGGATCGTGTTGGAATGACAAATTTATAAAAATAGCAGACTTGAGCCCCAGGGGAGCGTTCAAGTATTGCGTAACGCGATTTTTGACCCCCCCTCCTCCGACCCGTAACGTTTTTCTGTACCCCTCCCCCTCCCCCTCTCAAAACGTTACGTGACACTCAAATGACCATTTTTACCCTACAGTCGCAAAAAGTTATGTAATAGTTATTATCTTTGGTATATGTAGTTTTAATTGACTTAAAAGAGAACAAATTGTTGTACTTATGTAATACTTTTACGCCCCCCAGCAGCCCTATTATGACGTCTTAAATCCATCATGTTTTCTGTGCCAGAGAGAGACGGAGTTACACAAGACGAATAGCACTATCTCTTTCCCTCACATGAATCATGATGGCATTGGCACTTCGTAATACGGCCACCAGGCTGCTAAAGGACATTACAAATCTCAAGGCAAGCCTGGCCGAGGTACAGTCCAAGTTGGAGGTATCGAATAACACCATCGGTGAACTACGTAACGAAGTTGAGTTATTGCGCAGCGTTGTTATGGTAAATAGGTCGCCTGATGCCTCTAACGTGAGCACACGTCGCGGTGCGAGAAATGCAAGCATCGGCAGTTTTGAGTCGGCGAGCGCCACTGCGTCACCCGCTGCTGAAATTGCTTGCGCTGCAACATGCGCCGCCGCCGTCGCTGACTCGATGCCGGTCAAGGTAGCGACTCGTGTTGGTGCGTCGACCCCTAAACGTGCCTACGCTGCTATCGTCGCCATGCATAAGCCTGTTTCGAAGACAAGGGAGGGGAATGAGAAGAGCTGCTGTGAACCTACGAACAAGGGTTCCAAACAGCTAGGCCCAGCTACGGGCACGACTGACAAGGATGGCTTCGTGAAAGTGGAGAGGAAGAAGAGGAAGAGGCCTCCTAGTCGGAACCAGTGCGGGACCGCGCTGGTAGGACCGAATACGCTGCGTCCGGCAATACCTACGACGCAGCTCTATGTGTCTCGGTTACATCATACCACGAAGGTTGAGGAGATCGTGGAGTATGTTCGAGCGAAGACCAGCTGGACCTTGAGGGTAGAGAAGTTGGAGCCGCGCCATAACACGAATTTCAAGTCGTTCGTGGTGCGAATTCCTACTCATCATGTTGAGACCTTCCTCAAGGAAGAGTTTTGGCCGAAGGGTGTCGTGTATCGGCGATTCCGCGGAAGGTTACGTGACACCACGCAGCGCAACACGACGCCGACACTTAGTGTACAATAGTGTATTTTTGTAGTTTTTATAAATATGTATGATAGTCTGTAAGGTATATATGTTATGGGTCTTTGTTACCCGAAATAAATGATATATTATTATTATTATTATTTATAAATTATATAAGTATGTACATATATCAGTTGCTCTGCTTAGCTTGGGATCAAATAGCCGTGTGTGAGTTGTCCCAAGATATTTAAATAAAGATATTTAGTTCTGCCAGTCTCCCACACAAAAAGCGGTGTGATTGTGTAATATCGCGTATGTCGCCTCCGATTGTTCGCACTTCGCACGATACAAGTTTACTAAACAATATACTGTCGCAGAAACTGTGTTACGGTGTTTTTTCACAGTTTTTAGGCCTCGATTACGTGTTATATTTACTGGAGCTTGGTTTATGTTGGCATTTTTATATATTTTAGTTTTTATGTACACACACAAAATCATTAAAATTTAAGATTTAAACTATGAGTACAAAGAAACTGCTAGAACTCCTTTCTGAGGCGCTTTAGTTTGAATTAGGAAACGGAACTCTTCAATAAATGATAGCAAATCTTTCAGGATTGCTGAAATCGCATGTTTGTTTATTGTTTGCACCAAAGTGATTGGTACGTTTAGGTGGGGGTGGGGGGTGTACCACTAAAAATGAATTCGGTGTTTTGTTTTTTGAACACCGACTTCCGAAATTAAAGATATTTTGTACTTTTTGTGTAGAAGCGGGTTGTATTTGTTTGTAAAAAGTTTTTTTTACCGACAAACTGGACTATATCGGTGTCCGAAGAAGAGTTAAAATTAAATTAAAGTGCCTTTGGTTGCAGTTACAGGGAACACAAGACTACTGCAGGGAACTCCACTCCTCAGCTGTACGCTAAGGTATTCTCAACACATTTCGTGTGTAGGGTTAGTATGAAGTTCCATCATCAGACTTACCAGCTGTATCTTCCTCCGCTGTGTGCCAGGGCTTCGATGTTGTGCTGGAGTATGGCGCAGCGCCACACTGCCGGTGTAAGGGTCCAGGAGCGCCTGGTATGCAGACCTGTCTTCTTGCGTCGAAGCCGATATTACGTCTGGGGAGTCGAGGTCCTGGGGAAGGTAAAAAAATATATATAGTAAGTAAAGATGGGATCCCTTCTTTTCGCATAATGTTTTTTGTCCTAATATACTTCGGCATAACGATTTTGGCACAATTTGTTTTGGCATAATAATACTTTGGCATATTTTTTTTAGGCATACATTTTATGTTGGCATAATCATGTTAAAGACTAATTTGTTTTGGCATAAATTTGATTCGCATAACGTTAGTAGGCCTAATGACTATTAGCATAACGTTAGTAGGCCTAATGGCTATTAGCATAATAATATTTATTGTTAGACATACAATGCCCCATACATAATTCTGAGCAAACCAATTAGCTATAGTACCTATAACAATCAAATAATATTGTTGGTTAAAAAATTAATATGCTGTGCAACAAAAGTTAGTCACAGAACCGAATTGCTGCAAAACCGACTTCACGTAGTCTTGTTTGTCCTACCCCTAGAGTGTTATTTAAAATCGCGTAGGCGCGTAGGGGCGAGGCGGCCCGCGGGCTGAGGAGCAGGCGGTTGCGAGCGAGCCACCGCGGCTGAGGCTGGCCGGCGAAGCCGGCCAACAAGCCGAAGCTGCGGTGGTGAGCGAAAGCCGTCTGCGACGATTAGCACGCGTGGGGCCGCCGGAGGGCCGCAGCGCCGGAGCCGTCACAGAAACCCTGCCTGCTGCATGCTGCTTGCTTGCTTGCTTGCATGCTTGCTTGCATGCTGCATGCTTGCTTGCATGCTGCATGCTTGCTTGCATGCTGTATGCTTGCAATGCTTGCTTCCTACAGCGAAAAAATACTCACAAAATTGTTATGCTTTAGGATATTATGCTTAAAAAAGTTATGCTTTAGAACTTTATGCTTAAAAAAGTTATGCTTTAGAACTTTATGCTTAATAAGTTTATGCTTTAAAATATTATGCCTAATCATTATTATGGTTACAGACATAATGCTTAAAAAAATTATGCATGAGCTGTTATGCGTAATTATATTATGCGAAAAAATAATTATGCCAAAAAACATTATGCTAAGTTATATTAGGTCTTAAAATTTTATGCTAATGGATAGGGAACCAGTAAAGATTTATTACAATCTCGCGAGAACTTCATTTTCTAGTAAAGCCGCGGTTTGGGAGTGAGATATTATGTCAGAGGCTATGTTAGACTGCTATTTCTAATTATGTGTCCCTACTTTGGTATTGTTCGTCAAATCGTTGAGCTCCTTAAAGTTCTAAGTTTGAGCTACACGATAACTGACAAATGCTTGCATTGTCTGGACAGGTCCACTCAAATCTGTGTGGCACTTTCCTCAATAGACCACTTTTTTATATGGGTAATCATCAAATGACTTCTCCCGGTCTGGGCGGAGCGGAAGGGAGTGTCAGACTCTTACTGACTAAAACCCACCCGTGATCCTCCTAGTGCCCGCCGCGTTCCAGGGCCGCGGTGACTCTTTTGAACAAATTCCGCAACCCTGGACTACTTATTCCTTCATGATGGTGCCGCGGTGACTCCTTCGAACAAATTCCGCAACCCTAGCAGGCACTGACCCTATGAGGCCCCGTCTTCGTTGCCGACGGCTCTTTGAGGCGCGCGTAGAACACGACGCGCTGTCGACTCGGGCCTGGTTGCTATCGGACGGCGAGCCACCCATAGCTCGCCATCCGCAGTTTCCCGACGCCCGGGCGTCTTATTCTGTTGCGGCGGCTGGGGCGTGAGGTTTCCCTCTCTCGCGCGCGTTCCGCCTCCTCCTTCGCTAGCATTACTGCTTCGCAGAAGGAGGCGACCGCTTCCCATGCCTCCTCGCTGCGGACCATGGTTTGAACCAGGGCCGGACGCGAGAGGTCCGCCGATCGCCTCGACGAGACCACGGCGTTGCTCCGCCCAAGCAGGGCAAACCTCCACCGTATGCTCCACCGTGTCCTCCGGGCGATCCACACAGTCATGACAAATTGATTATATGTGTGGGCGATGCTCTCAAAATAACACCTCTGTACTACTTACTAATCCCGGATGATTAACTATCATTTTTATTGAGTTCCGTTACCTATCTCTGAAGTTCTTCATAAGATCTTCACCAAACTAGAAATGGAGCATCCTAAAATACTATGATGCTCTTCCAGACCATCGTATATAGTTATTTTTTATCTTGATTTTAAATCGACAAGTGAGAATGAGAACCTTAGCAATGTAGTCGAAGCCACACATTATTAGGGATAACTCAAATACTAGTCGTCAGATCTCACTCAAATTTAAATGGCCCCACATGACAAGCACCAGCTTTAGAATATAAAAAGAATCATCAAAATCGGTACACCCAGTACAAAGTTATGATGTAACACATAAAAACAACAGTCAACTTGAGAACATAATATTGAAAAAATTCGGAGTTTTTTCCTGGCAGCCACAAACATTTTACATGTTTACACAAAGACAATTTAAATGAGCTTTGGTAGTAACACAATGCAATACAAATGTAAGAACAGAAATCTATATACGGAAAACCATGCCTCTCAAACTCGGTAACCTGTATCTTGGGATAGTGATTCAGCTGAGAATAGAAGTCTATTGAAAATACAATAAATAATTGACTCACGTTATGCAATCCTATACTGCTGGACATCTCTATAGGCAGTTCGAAGTTCGGCATCGCGCGAAGATGAGATGGAGACTCGCACCATTCAGCCACCTGTAGTGGTAACACACGACTTCATTAGCGATAATCGTGTACACTGAGCCCATAACCTGCACCCACTTTTTTTTTTATTATTTTGATTTTATTATAATATTATTTGTCTATGAAATTGTGTGCGCGTTAAAACGCAACTTGATTACTGTCAATTCAAATCGTTCAGCGATGTCTAACATTTTTTCATTCGTTTAAGGTACTGAACCAAAAAAACTTACCGAATGAAACTCCTCATTAACACTAATATCCACAGGCTGCGTCTTGGGCGTACTTTGTTGCTGGACATGCTTCTCCTCAATATACTTCAGCACACCCTCCGGCTTCTGAGGCGTCCCATCCCTAAGCTTCGGCACTATTTTCCTCCTCTCCAACTTATCAACCCTCGCCACGTCAGGAGGGACAGTCAGGTCTAAATCCTGACTCCTAAACCCTGAGTAATCCTGACTCCTGAATCCTGTCAAATCATGACTCTCAGCTGTCGCAAAGCTTTCTGTAAAATACAAATTGTTCTTCGAAGTATTTCTTTGAGGACTGTAAAACCCGTTATTTTCATTCGGTCTTTCGTCTTCAATGCTGGACAAACTAAGGTCTTTCTCATCATCGATTTTGTGGATTTTCTTTGGGATTAAATCGGGGTAGTTCTCATCGGGGCTCATTAGGGGGTGGCTCGTCGTTAAAGTGAGGGTTGAACTAAATTTCGGAGGGCTGATACCAAGGTTTTTTGGACGAGGCGAATCTAAGTACAAATTGGACATTTTGGTTATCAGGCTATCGTTGAACCGCTCCGGTTCTGACAGCCGGACTATCTCAGGGTTCTGGAGTCTCAAGACCGGTTCTGGGTGGTCTCCTTCAAAGTCTGACGATAGGACGGAGTTAGGAGTGTCCTGCGACCGAAAGGACTCGGATCCTGTGTCCATCTTCTCGTCTGAAGAAGGCGATGTTAATTCGTCGTCATTTGAGCGATGAGTTTTGAAGTTACTGGAACAAAATGAGAGCTAATTGAAGTTATTTATTTGTAAAAAATATTGGCTGGTAATTTGATGGGGAGCAGTATCGTTGATGCTACATGAAACACTTCTAAGAACCACCATCATCTGCTCAGCCGCAGGGCTTCCAGTCGAACCGGAATATCAAGAGTTTATATGAAGCGGATGCCGCGTGGTTGCTCGTGGCTAAATTATAACAGCCGCACGGGTCGATCTTCAAGGTTAAGCAATTCTTGCCGAGGTTGGTCTGTGGATGGGTGACCATCTCAACATAACGAGACTCCTCCGTGCCTCGGAGAGCTCGTTAAGCCGTTGGTCCCGGCTGTCATTTGTAGATCTTTGGCAGTCGTTACGGATTGTCAGAAGCCAGAAAATCTGACACCAGTCTTGCCAAGAAGTACCGTGTTCCCCAGTTAATGGGTTGTGGAGGTCTGGTAGGCAGCCGCTCCACGTAAAATACTGGTATTCAGCTGGATCCGGCTTGTCTGGGAGCCGACCCCAATATAGTTGGGAAAAGGCTAGGCAGATGATGATATGAAGCGGCTGCCTATCTGATCTTCACAACCAATTACTGGTTGGTCAGACTGGATTTCTGAATTCCCGCAACGATTGTTAAAGATCTACAAATGAGAGCCGGGTGTGTTAGATGGTAACCAACCACGATGAATTAATAGGGTAGTTAACTAAAAAAATCTGATTAGTCCGTCAGATAGATTTCGATAGTTTCCGTCAGAAGATTATAGACGTATTTTTTCTTTTTTCACATAAACAAAAAATGAAGACGATAAAGTGCGTTGAAAACTCGTGTGACGTCACTACTCGCTACAATTTTTACCCGGCAGTGACGTCACACGCTCCCACTCCTGATCTTTGATGCTTATTATCTTCGTCAGTTTTTATAGATTTGATAAAGGAAAAAATACGTGTCAAATATTTTTCTATAATCTAACTAATGGACTAAACATTATCATATATTTTTTACTCAGGCAACATCCCTATTATACTGCTCCTCGGCCAGTGCGGAGACCCAAATTATATACATTTGTAGGTATCTGAATCAAGTACTTCGATTTAGAGACGTAACAAACTACCTACTTCAATGTATGTATGATTAGAAGCGGCCTGCGGTTTCACCCGCCTAGTTCCCGTTCCCGTGGGAATACGGGGATAGAATATAGCCTATGTTATTCGCTGATAATGTGGCTTTCCATTGGTCAAATAATGTATAAAATGTGAAAGCATAACATATGTAATTCACATTCGCAGATTACAAAATTAGTTAGGATAATGGAATTTTAAATAGGTATATACAGTGAAATCCGTTTATTATGACGCCGCTTATATTGACCAACCGCTTAATATGAAGTAAAACAGAGCTCATTTTGGTTTTCATATTAAATTCATTAAAAAATTGCGGATATAATGACATCGTTTATTGACATATCGCTTATTATGACCTATTTTTCAGAAATTATGTTTGGTGATCACTATAACCAAACATAATTGGGGACATGATAGGTACCAAATTTGTTTCTTTGTTTTGATTGATCTACGACTATAAACACACAATTTCTTGTTTATCTCCTTATTACACAAAATAGTTTCTAAGATTACGTTTTTTATGACGTCCGCTTAGTATGACGTATTTTTCATTTCCCTTCGATGTCATTATAAACGGATCCAACTGTATTTAAATAAGGATAAAAGAAATATTGGAAGTTTGAGAAAGTTTCAGATAGTGTTATATGAAACTCAAACTTGGAGTCTTATTTAATAAAACTTGAGTTATTTTTGAAGACTCGAGTCTTATAAATACAACACGCGAGAGAACTCAGAAGACTCAAAGGACTCATGTGACTAACGAGTCCTAGTCTTGAAAATCTACTTAAGTCTCGAAATGAAGACTAAAAGACTCGTGTTTCTCAAAACACTAGTTTCAGAATAAAAAGAAGTTTGACAAAAGCTCAACATCAAACTCGGAAACGGGGCACTTTGAACAAATCACTTTGTTCTGTATTCAGAGACACAAATAAATCGTGAGGTCAACAAAATCAATAACACACAAGTTTTATGAATAACAAAAAATGTGTCATCGCTAAATTTACACGTGCAAGGCACGCCAGGCATGTGCCACTGCGCTAAAGTTCAAAAGTTGAAAAGCATGTGTCATTTCATTCGGTGATAATGCCATACACACATCCATACTAATCTTCTATATCTACACTAATATTATAAAGAGGAAAGATTTGTTTTTGTGTGTGTAGGTATGTTTGTAATGAATATTACAAAGGATAACACTTAATATCGGCGGCGGCGACCTCTCGCGTCCGGCCCTGGTTCAACCATGGTCCGGAGCGAGGAGGCATGGGAAGCGGTCAACTCTTTCTGCGAAGCAGTAATGCTAACGAAGGAGTAGGCGGCACGCGTGCGAGAGAGGGAAACCTCACGCTCCAGTCGCCGCAACAGAAGAAGACGCCCCGGGAGTCGGGAAACGCAGGGCCATTCCCGGCCACCGTAGGCGCAGGCCTGCGGATGGCGAGCTATGGTGCATAGCAACCAGGCGCGAGTCGACGACGCTTCGTGTTCCACGCGCGCCTCAAAGAGTCGTCAGCAAAGAAGACGGGGCCCCATAGGGTCAGTGCCTGCTAGGATTGCGGAATTTGTTCGAAAGAGTCACCGCGGCCCTAAAAATTAAAAAATTCTTTAATCATTAGAAAGCTACTTCACCCTGAGTAACATAGGCTATATTTTTATCCCCATATTCCCACGGGAACGGGAACTACGCAGGTAAAACCGCGGGGCGATGATAGTTATCTATATGTATAGATTAACGACAGAGTTCTAATGGCTTGGTTTTCAACCATACGCAAAGTGAAAGTGTATGAAACAATGGCGCTATGATACCATATGTTTTGCTCCAAATATCTACTTTCTACAGTTAGTACTTATAAATAGCGAACGTAAATTCTATGACAGAAATTCGTTTTCTGATTAGTCTAAAAAACATTTTTGTATTTCGACCATGGATACCTATCTAAAGATGTTTTAGGGTTCCGTAGCCAAATAGCAAAAAACGGAACCCTCATGGATTCGTCATGTCTGTCCGTCCGTATGTCACAGCCGTTTTACTCGGAGACTATTAAAGCTATATAAATGATAATTGTTAGGTAGGTGCAACCTGTTTACCGCTATTCAATAATGCTGTAATTTTATGGAAAAAATAATTTTAAGGGTGGCACTCCATACATGTAACTGAGGGATGAAAAAATAAATTCCAACAAACATAATCATGTGGGGTATCATTGGATAGCTATTTCAAAATGAAATAGAGGTTTCTAAAAGTTGTTTTATTTAAGTCAATAGTTTTTGAGATATGTGCTTCCGAATTCTTAAAAAATGTGTCCCCCCTCTAACTTTTAAATGATAAATGATAAATGATAAATGATATTTATTTTGTAAGTAGGTTAAACATAACACTTTTAAACTATGAAGTTGAAAATTCTAAAAAAAATTGAGCAAATGAACACTGATACTTCCAACGAAAATTGGTTTGAACATCACAGCTTATATACTTTTAGAGAAATGAGATTTAACAGTGAAATACGGAACCCTTCGCTATGCGTGGTCCGACACGCACTTGGCCGGTTTTTTTTATGGATGGGAAAACATCAAATGACTTCTTCCGCTCTGGACGGAGCCGAAGGGAGGGAGACTCTTACCAACATGCACCCATCCATACACTCTACATTCACCCCTACATACCACACACTCCACAAATACAAATGCATTTCACCCATTTAGTTTAATTTTTTTTTTTTATTGAAATTAAAAATCTTAGTTATTTATACCTTTTACATGTAACTACAGTTTTTCTATGATTATTAGTTTTATATAGACAATAGTTAAAAAAAAAAAATGTTTGCCTTATTTGGGAAGAGACTGGACTCCACGACACAGGGAATCCTAGTGTGGGATCCAGGGAATTTTGGAGAAACCTAGCACTTAAGGCTTTTTTTGTATGTATTGCATTAGTGTTTTATTAGTGTACTATGTCTTATTGAAATTAATAAATTTATTATTATTATTAACTAAAACCCATCCGTGTTCCTCTAGATGGCCTTTGCGTTCCACAGCCGTGGTGACTCTGTCAATCAATTTCACAATCCTGATTCTAGGGTAACCATCTCCTCTTGTTTCCACTATCAATAATTTCCATTTTATAAATAACTGTAATTGTATAGTTTCCTTCAATTCATTGAATAACCATGACAGTAAAAATGTATATTCAATTTTAATAAAATCAATATTCTCAATGATGTCACTACATATTGTAACGAGTTTTTATTCTCGTTACATGCTTTATGGTTTTATAGTCGATTTAGGAACGCGACACTATTTCTAGTTTTGGCAGTTTAAATATATTGTGTTTGTCACTTAACCACAGGCAACCATAAAAAATATTACAATATCTATACTAATATTATAAAGAGGAAAGATTTGTATTTTTGTATGTAAAGAATAAACTCAACAACTACTGAACCGATTTCAAAAATTCTTTCACCCTTAGAAAGCTACATTCACCTTGAGTAAAATAGGCTATATTTTATCCCCGTTTCCCACGGGAACGGGAACTGCGCGGGTGAAACCGCGGGGTGCTGCTAGTGTAGTATAAAACAAAGCCGCTTCCCGCTGTCTATGTGTCCCTCCCTATGTGTGCTTAGATTTTTAAAACTACGGCCCACCTCGTCTTCGCACAGGTTCAATATAGTAAAAAGTAAAGGATAAACCATGGTTATTGTGGGTTATCCCTAACAGATAGACATAAATACCATCGCGGACTTTTTTGTAGAACATTTTAAGGTGTACAATACTGTAGTACATTATTTTGATCTATCTCATAGGGTTCAGCCAGCGTTTGCAATGTTTGCTCAAAAAAATGTGTTTATTTTCGATATCACATTAGAAACATCTAAAATTATCTTCTAAAGTATTTATCTTCTAAATTATGCATGTATTATACATATAAATTTCAAAATCTTCTTGAATCTGGGCTTGACTGTGGTTAACTTAAATATGTTATGATTTCATTTAGGTGCCCCTGATTTCTGATTTAACTATTTAAATATGTATATTTCCACAGAACCTACAGGTTTTTGAGTACTAATATAACATTTTGAAAGCTTATATACATACTTATGTTTAGGTACTTTCATAAAAAATAAAATGCAAGTCTTGTGTTAAGTTATATTTGAAAAACATTTATTTTAATGCCTTCTTGCAATAGTTGATGATGAATCAATTAATTTAAATGAAGGACCCATGTTTCTACTACCTTTGCTTGTGATGAGTAAAATTCTTTGCTGTACAGTTGTAAAAGTTTAAAATAGGTCAGGGGATAATTTTAGTAGGTAGTGGGTACGATACTTTTGCTCAGTGCAGAAAAAAAAGTAATTGTTCTCTATGTACCAACTAATTAGCTATTCTGATGATAAAACTACATACAAAGTTTTGTGTTATTGTATGACTATGAACTAGTTTTACATGAAAAACAACAATAATATTAATAATAATTAATTTTCATGGCACTTTTCCTCAAGTTAAAATAAAATAAGTAGGTAATAAAATCAAAATGTGGGTAGCAGTATCATCATGTTTTTTTACAAAACCGTTCTAGAATAACCTTATTCGACTTACAAATTGGCGGACGCATTAATTAGGCGCAAAACAAAATAGTATGCACAAAATGCACACGAATTCAAGGAGAATTCAATAAAAATATCGGAAAATCAACACCTCGGTTTTCAATCATAAAATTCTCACAATCGAGAAATGAAATCATGAAAAGCACTCACTCACCTCATTTGTAACTTCTTCAACTTTGAAATTCTGTGTTATTTTGTTGTGAAAAATATAACAGAATATTATAAAAAATAATTTTAGATCGCGCTGGTGTCATCGGGTCTCGCAGGATTTCGCATCACTTTTGACAGCTGACGTTTCGTTTTACGATTTTACTTACGCAAGCGTTCGTTGTTTATGTTATTGTCGCGTTCAGGTTTAGATAAAGAAAATGGAATTGGGGATCAATATGACACTTGAAAAACGGCTTTCTATCTATTGTTGTTTGTTTTCTGGGAGAGTCAGAATAATAGCTGACAGAACTGATATAAATGGAATATTTACCGAATTAATATAGGTTATTGTAATGTTTTCACAAATTAGTGTAGATATTAGCTATTCGTGACAAAAATCATGAGCGCCAAGCCTTCATTAACGAGTATGTGTAGATAAATAAAGCAAAAATACTTACATAAATGCAACACAATGAATGGGAAAGACAATGGTCAAGTTCTTAGAATGTAACTTGAACAACTGAAAACACTTCGCGAAATCGGCCGCGAACTCTAACACCAGTTTCCATCATTTATCGACAAACTTTATGACTGACTATTGTTCTGTGATTTGTTGGAAAAATTACCTTTACTTAAGTCTTCTGGAATTGGTAAGTTGGTGTTCAATTTTTAAAACCTACATTTATCTATACAATCACTTACTGTTCAGCACTTCTTTAGAGACTAATTAGCCAAGATGTCATTAGTGAATTTGGATTAAAAAGCTGCAATTCAGGTTGGCTAATCCAAAGAATTTAACAACAAAAGAATATAATCTTTATTTACGTAATTATAATAATATTATAGAGGATTTTTCTTTGTTGTTTGTTTATATCGAAAACGTTCGGAAACGACAGAACCGATTTTAACCATTTTTGCACCAAAGGATAGCTACATTATCAGCGAATAACAAGCTATATTTTATACTCGTATTCCCGTGGGAACTGGAACTATGTGGGTGAAACCGCAGGGCGCTGCTAAAATATAAATAAAATAATTAAAAAAGCTGTTTGCTTAAATGAGAAAAGAAAAACATGTGTTAATTTAAAAAATTATAAGCTATTATAATACATGGTTTAGTTAAATTTCTAGAGTCTGTTTTAAGTTTCCTTCTTTATCTCGTTACATAGATACTGTTCCTTATACCTATACTACTATACTATGTGTTAATACCTGTACTTAAATATAAATATATACTTACCTATGCTTATAAAACCGTGAATGTTAAATTTAAATTTACTATTTCACAATTATTGGATTCATTTTGAATAACAGTCGTTGCACTTACTGATTTTATTAGACTGATATTTTATCGCTACAAATTCTTTTGGCGTGAAATGAGGAAGAGGAATTGTGTTATGAAGATAAATATGCAAAACATTAACCCGGATCCCATGCGTTATTATGTTTGTTGAACTTTTTTGCGGAAACTCACAAGAATTGGCAAAATATTTTACTTTTTTCAGCTTTCTACACGGTGTCTTCTTGTTCATTGTTTTATAAATATTTCGCCACAAGAAGTGTATTTCTAGGCCGCTCTGTTCAAATTTTACTTAGTTCCAAACTACAGTCGAAGAGCACAGGGTGACCAAAACAGTGTTTCACTACAGGTGACGATAATACAGTGAAAATGCAGCTAGGACCACTAATTTTCTTAATACACCTCGTGTTCCCCATCATTTACGCCGAGGATGTGAGCTGTAAGTTGATTACTTATCTTATTATTTTTCACTGCTGTATTTACTTATGGGAAATTCAAAGGACGTTTATTCAAAATACCCAGCACGATTTGAAGCTCAGTTTTATATAAAGTCCCCCAAAATACCTACCCGTTTCCATTTCCTGGTTGTTTGGCTGGGAAGAAGAAGTTGCACAACAATCTCCTAATTTTTTTGAATCTGGTGTGATTCAAGTAATGGATACAGTGATTTTCAGTACCTAATTCATTATGGTTTGCATTGGTATTTGTAGTTTTCATGAAGTTTTTACAGTGAAGTCAAACAGTAAAATGCGGAATTGCATTGAATTCGTTTGTTAGTAAACATAACAAGTTTTCACTGTTGCGGACGTAACTGTACACCAGTAAAAGAAAAAAGCTAGCTTTAGTACCAGTAGTTATTATTTTGGGTTTGTGTTTCCATGGCTTGTTAATGATTGAGGACGTGAACTTGACTTTACATAATTTAACAACACGTATTTTAGGGACTCATGCAGAAATATGTAGTAGGCGTTACAAGTAAAACACGAGCTGATTTTATTAGTTTCCTGTTCTGTCTCTTTACCATGCTTATTCCATATATTTACAAGCATTCTACGTATATATAAATATACGGGGAGACTCTAAGGAATTTATACCCTCTTCAGAAAATACCTAGTCAATACAAGCTTTTGCACCGTAAATACTGAATATTTCAGATCAAGCCTGCGTGGACAAATACTCAAGGAAAGGCTACCAACCGTGGCAGGAATGGTCCGACCATTACACGTGTCATCGGTATAGATGCGAGATTCGGGATGGAAAGTACTTCATAGCTGCTGTTGGGTGAGTACTCATTGCATAGCCAGACCCCGGTGGTTAACAGGGAGAAAACCCAAAATTCTACCCTCAATTTTATTATCCACAATCTACCATAAACTCGTTTATAAGATCTGTTTTATGTACTGAATCTTTAATTTTCTTTTAAAGCTAACTTGTAACTTAACTGGTTCTTCAGGTGTAGAAAACCGAAAATTCCTGAAAATGCATTGGAATGTCACGAGTATATTGAAGATGAAAACGTCGGTATGTATTTGAAATTTTGAAGTGCCTCTCTGTTATTTTATTTACTGAAGAAATTTTAATGAATTGATACAGCTGTTATAAGTTCAGGTTAAGGTAAATATTTGAAAAACTCGTGAATCAGACTGATTCTTAGCTAGCATTTTGATGTGTTTCAGAGTTTCCAACTTGCTGCGCACGCCTGAGATGTGTAGTTGAAGTCAACGGTGAAAGAATAGTACAAACGAGAGGACAGCCCGGAGAATTATTCCCTGATAAGTAAGATTGATTTCAATACTAAGACTTCACCCACAAATAAAAAAAAAATATCATTAGGTACACATTTTCTTGGTGTCGAATTTAAAAAGGAGAAAATACCTAACTTTAGGTGACTTCTTCGTTAGAGCATTGTAAAATCTATATCAACAGCATTATTGCGTAATTTTACGAACAAATAATTTCAACTGTATGAAAATGTGTCTTTGTGCAGGCCATGGAAGGGCCAGCAGAACGAGCCTAACCCAGCAGTGGTGGGAATGAGCGGCATCCAGCAGAACACCGTCGTCGGTGAGCCCCAGGGCCAACCAGCACCTGGTATCTTCAACAGCAGAGGAGCAGGCAAGGAGAAGTTGTTATTAGCTCTTGATTAGGCACCTAATAAATTTGATTAATTAACTAAACCCTTTAATCCACAGAAGTCATTGTAATGGGTCAGACAAAAACAAAGTTTTGAAAGCATGTCGTTATTCTAGTTTCTTTAGAAATTATTAGTGCACTTTAAATACTCCTTTTTCCAACGGAATGTCAATTATTTAACGCTAATTGTAGTAGTATCATAGTCATTCTTGTAATGCTTGCTTGTAACGTACATATATGTAATTAGTTGTTCCTTTTGTTGGTTGCAATACTTCACAATCAACAATTCAGTTTTGGTCGTACTTAAATTGTAACAAAATAAAGTATGTTCTATCCTTTTTCTAAGTTTTATTTCTATTAGAAGTAAGTTGTAATATTGCGAATAGTTAAACGTTAATATTTTATTAATTTAGCCCCCGATATTCCCGACAGCGGATGGCAACGATATTAATGGACGGCGCTACGTAGACCCATACCCGAACCAACAAATGCAAGAAAACCCAAGGAAGAAAAGGTCGACCGTCTACCCTCTATTCGATAGGACCCACGGACGCGAAACCGGCACTTACCAGCCGCACCAAGTCAAAATACACGGATACTCTCCCGAAAGATACACTTCTTACTTTTCTAAATCTATCCTAAAAGCTTAATAGATCCAATATTACGTCTTAGTTTAAACGGAACATTGTTCTTTTGTTACTTTTATACTAATTGCACTTGTTCACTATAATTTTTAAAAGCACTAAAACCCTGTATTACGTTTTGTTTTGTTAGTACGAATAATGGTGCAAAAGTGCTTGTTTTATTCGTTTTCTGTTTTTGTTATTATGTAATTTGTTAATCACTGAATTTTGTTGAAACATCATTAAATGTTTGGTAAATATTTTGATTTGATTAATTTGTACAGAACCCTTTTGTTATTGCAAATCAGATCATCAACAATGAAAAACATAACGTTATGTCAAAACGTTCCGTCAAAAAGATTTCATTCTTAAAATTCATTGGTTAATGCTAAAATTATAATTCTAGCAATTTATGCGTCCTGTCTCTTTTATCTCTATACTAAAGTATCGCACTTCTCTTTCACTCATTTCGTTGCTGAAAATAATTAAAAGAAAAACACTTGTCGCATACTGAAACGCAAACAGTTATGTTTTCTGATTATATTTTTGTGTTTTGGTAAAATAAAATAAATAAATAATGTTCAAAATTCGTTTATCACCAAATAATTAACTAAATCTAAATTTACAAGAACATATATATGTGACAAAACACGCCCAGACAAAGCTACAGACTGTGAAAGAAAATAGTAAAATGTAAACAGGAAAAAAGGTTTCCTAAAAGTTATCTTAATTTTATCATTCAATTCAATTAAAAATGGTGGAGCCAGCTAAACCGTTCGCTTGTACTATGCCCGACTGTGGCATGACATTTACAAATGAGGATCATTTAAATGTGCACACTAAAAAACATGACATGGTTTTATCACTAGGCATGGAGCAGAAAGCAGCATTTGTTGGTAAGGATTTTTAACTAAATACTATTTTAATTACACCTCTATGGTCTTAACAGTAAAAGTAAAATAAGGGAATTATGAATAGAAAAGCATTTTATATTAAAATGAAACATAACAAAAGAGATTTGGCTTTGAAGCTAAACATTTGTACGCCGGGCATACTACAATGGTGTCAAAAGCTTAACACTTTTTGACCTCAGAATTTAGCATATGGGGTTTGACAATAATTTTTTGTAAACCCACACTATGTATAATAACAAGTTGTTGTTGACTCGTATGCTGAGTTTTGGGCACTGAAAGTGTTAAGCAAGTTATTTCCAACAAAATGGACACATTCTGACCAGTTTTACGATGACTGATAACATGATGGTTTATCCATCCATCACAGGGTATACTGGCTTTAGCTTGGCATCCAATAAGGAATAGCAGCAGTGCGATTCTGGAAACCTCTCACCGTATTTGCTAAGATGAAGTGAGCTGTTAATGTGCCTTTTTGCCTAACGAGCCAGCCCGCGTCACTGAGTCATTAGCGTTAAACCCCCAAATTAATAATAATCAGTCCCAGCCTGACCTCCCTCAATGACCCTGTTAAGCCGAGGCCCATAACCCACAGGAGACGCCCTTAGTGAACGGTCATTTAGCTTGTAATAGTAGTAGTTTTTAGCCCTGGCTGGGGGTCTTAATTAAATTCATTTGATTCTTCACCACAGGATAGTCCGGTTGGGAAGTAACTAGCCTTAGTGCGCTGAACTGCGAGTGGTCCTTTCAAAAAAAAAAAGACTGTTCACTTCATGCTCACTCCATCTTAGATTACAATGTAAGATGTCGACAGAATAGATTGCCAGGCTTGGGTTGACAGTGTGTTGTGTTCTACGTGCTTCTCAAAGAGATGTCAGCATGATTGATGGGGCCAGAGTTGTGGAATTGTTTGAGAGTTAGCGCTGCCCTGACACGCAAAGGGCATTTGTAGAAACACGAGTGGGTTTTAATCAGTAATACTCTGACACTACCTTCTACTCCGCCTGCGGAGTGCGAGTGGAAGGTAGCGTCAGAGAGAGAGGGGGGGCTAATGTCAGAGTCATTTGATGATATAAAAAAAGGGTTTTCAGCCTTAATCTTATGTCAGAGTTGGAGTCCCTTGTATCTGTTACCAAGTAGTGTTTAATTTGATATTGAAGTGTTTTTTAACTGATTAGATAATTTGATTAGATAATGCAAGTAAATAGTACTAGATATTTAACTGTATTCTGTAGGTGATGAAATAATATAATAAAAAAAACTTTTATACAAACTCAAACTCATAGTCCCAATTAATGAATGGTGTGCCTATTGGTAAAACGCAACCAAAAATTTAAATTAGATTCTGGAATACTATGGAAACCCCAATAATAAATAATTCTCCCGCTCTAAGAGGAGTGAAAAGGAATGTCAGACTCTTACTGATTAAAATCCATCCAGTGTTACTCCTAGTGCCCTTTGCGTTCCAGGGCCGCGGTGACTCTTTCGAACGAATTCCGTAACCCCAGCAGCTCTACTTTCACTTTAAATCTACTCAAAACCAGTCTTTATCGTTTAAGCAATAAGAACCTCTTTCAATTTCCAAGCTGACCAGACACCAACACCGACGCGTTTCATCAGGAACTGTGAGGAGGTGGGGCTGTTCCAAGACCTGCAGAGTGTGAATCCTTTTGATGAGGGGTTCAAGAGGGCAATGGAGACCAAGTAAGTTGAGATAAGTACCATCTTCATTTCAGTCCAAAGATCCTTTGAGTGTCTATGCAGTGCCAATATTAATGACTAGCTTCTGTCCATGACTTCGTCCCCGTGGAATCCCTGATTTTAAAACATTATTTATCGCTGCTCCGCTCCTATTGGCTTAAGCGTGATGATATATAGCCTAAAGCCTTCCTCGATAAATAGTCTATTCAACCCAAAAATAATTTTTCAATTCGAACCAGTAGTTCCTGAGATTAGCGCGTTCAAACAAACAAACAAACTCTTCAGCTTTATAATATTAGTATAGATATCTTAATTGTGTTGCGTATATCCACAGACATGGCCTCCTATCCCTGGAGAATGCCCTAGCCTCATCATCAGAAGAGTTGCACACTCCTCAGATGGTGTTCCCTCACATAGACGGAGACTCCGCCCTCTACAGCACCACGAATAACCAAAGAAATATCACTATTAGCAGGTAAGCCGGTACATGAGATCAAATACAATTGGTTCGCGAAACTTCTTAAAAATATTGAGTAGGTATTAAAATAAATATCGAATTGTTACCAACAGATATTAAAAATTAGCATGTCATTATGTTATGATTGAATATTTTAAGCTACTACTACTAATACCATTGTAAGAACTTTTGTAACCATATTTATCTGCAAATAAATCTTTGACCTTTGTCTTTTAGAGACTGACAGCTGTTTACGACCACGGCAAGTGCACTTTGAGAAAGTTCGTGAAGTTTCTCTAGTTTATTTATTTTGAACCGTCGTTTTTAGGGTTCCGTATTCAAAGGGCCCTATTACTAAGACTACGCTGTCCATCCATCTGTCACCAGGTTACAGTGTAGTGATAGTATAACAGTTGTAATTTTCACAGATGATGTATTTCTGTTACTGCTGTAACAATAATAACTAAAAATTAGAATAAAATAAATATTTAAGGTGGGTCATACAACAAACGTGTTTTTTTTTTTGCTCGTTTTTGATAGCGGCAACAGGTAGAAGCTTGAAATATTCATAGAATATTCAGTTATATATTGATTTTAAAAATAGATAGTTTCAATTAAAATAAAACAAATATTTATTTCCCATAAAACAGACATGATTTTTTTGCCGTTATTATAGATAATGGTACGGAACCCTTCGGGCGTGGGTCCAACTCGCTCTTGCCCGGTTTTTGTTATTAACAGGTTCACGCTTGACCACTATCTCGCCGTCACCTGATGGTAAGCGATGATGTGGTCGACGATGGAGCACGCTTGTCTAGAAGTAACCTGTTCACTGTTGACTGAATTCTGTGTTTCCTGATAGTTACCTCAGGGAACACAGACTGCTGCGGGCGCTGCGACTCCCGATACTCGGGAGGGGGCTGAAATGGAGTGCCAGTAATGGTCCCATTGCAGCCTCCTCCAGAGACAAGTCGGCCGCTGTGCTATTGCGCAGTGGCTGATACCTGTGGACGGTGAGCGTGGGTGGCTCGCCGTCTGATAGCAACCAGGCCCGAGTCGACGGCGCGTCGTGTTCCACGCGCGCCTCAAAGAGCCGTCAGCAAAGAAGACGGGGCCCCATAGAGTCAGTGCCTGCTAGGGTTGCGGAATTTGTTCGAACGAGTCACCGCGGCCCTGGAACGAAAAGGGCACAAGAAGGAACACGGGTGGGTTTTAGTCAGTAAGAGTCTGACACTCTGTTCCGCTCCGCCCAGAGCGGGAGAAGTCATTTGATGATTTCCCATCCAAAAAAAAAAGGGAACACAGAGTCCGGAGGCGAATTTCACTACTAAGCTTAGTACCTATTGTTGTGAATATATGTAAATCTTTATTTTTCATCTTCTGAACAGATCATCAAGCGATGAATCGGGCGCCGTCAAAGAATTCGAAAGAACAACAATATCGAAGCTCACAAACGAAGTAACAACCATAAGTCGAATCGTCGGAAAAACAGAAGAAAAAATCGACGAAAGAAACAAGGACATACGGAAAGATTCCGTCTCATACACTAACAATGTGATAAAAATCTCTAACATGGTCAGGAAGGATAGTGTCGAAAAGAATCCAGTTCAAACACTCATATACGAAGACACAGTTATACGAGATAGCAACGTACTATCAGAGAAAGTGCAGGAAGTTCCACCAATCATGAGCCAGAAGTCACTAGACTTCATAGTCGATAGTTTAAATACAGATTTTGAGGACACAGCCAAGAAAAAAGCAAAAAACGACACAGAAGACTATGAAGTGATAATTAAACTTCCAAGCGGGAAGCAAGTCAAAATGCGAGCCGTAGAAGAAACGCAGGAAAAGACAGCGAAAGAAGTATTAAAAAAAGCAATCACTGAAAAATTTGAAGCAAAGAAAATTAATGCCGTTAATCTAATACCTGTAAATAATGTGCCTATAGTGCCTGGGACTTTAATACCTGTTACTTTTGTGCCTCATTTAAACCAGAAAATGCCTATAACCCCATTGAATAACATGTGTGAGTTTGAGAAAAAGCCGGTTAAACGGAAAGTGAAGAGTGAGCGGTTTGATGGGAATGAGGAAGCTTGTGGGAGTGTTAAGAATAAGGATAAAAGGAATGCGGTGCCCAGGGTGAAGGACCTGGACAGCAGGTCTGCTGCTTCCAGGAGATACAGGTAAGGAAAATACCTTAGCATAAGCATAATCAGCCTTTTAATGTTCCCACTGCTGGGACACAGGTCTCCTCTCTAGGAGAGGGAATGGGCCGTAATCCAGCACGCGGGCCCAGTGCGGGTTGGTGAATGTCACATGTCTTCGAATTTTTGTTTCTAGGACATGCCGGTTTCCTCACGATGTTTTCCTTCACCGTTTTGTGAGCAGTGGTGTTTTTTTGTGCAGTGGTTTGAATCCGTGACTTACAATTCGCAAGTCGGGGCCGTTACCACTCGGCCAC
This sequence comes from Hecatera dysodea, assembly GCA_905332915.2. NCBI lineage: Eukaryota > Metazoa > Arthropoda > Insecta > Lepidoptera > Noctuidae > Hecatera > Hecatera dysodea. The sequence goes on along the minus strand of HG995314.1, from coordinate 11,140,336 downwards.
CACTGTTCTCGGGGGACCCGTAAAGAACATTTCAAAGGAACCGCCCCCCGACTGTAATGAAAAGATTATCTATCTTGTTTTTAATTTTTTAGTTAACTTTTTAACGTGGTAGGCGTATTTTCTATTTTTTTTAACTATTTGTTTTTTATTTCATACATTTTTGCAAGCTTTAGGTGGTTCCCAAACTTATTTTGTCTACTGCCCACTTTGAGAATATTTTTTTTAACGCCCCCATTTTTTCACCTATTTAAAAACCACTATAATATAAAAATTACAAATCACCCCCCAGGCCTCTACACAACGCCCCCATTTTTTTCTGGGTCTCTTACCGCCCCCCTTGAGACCTGCAGCGTCCACAAGGGGGCGTTATTGCCCACTTTGGGAAAGACTGTTAGACAATGACAGTACCTGTATGTAGACTAATTTTCATGAAAACAAAATTTTTTTTTTATTATTATTATTATTTGTTATTCATAATGATGAGCACAATGACCCCTTAAGGGTTATTGCGTTTATTCTGTGTCACGTTATATAATGAGTCGTTGACACACGAAAAATTACAGCCCTGGCTGGGGGCCTTAAATTCATTTGAGGCCACCACAGGATTGCCCGGTTAAGCAGTAACCAGCCTTAGTGTGCTGAACTGCGAGTGGTCATAACAATAAAAAAAAAAACAGAAAAAAATAGTCATTATTCGACCTCTGTACTGAAAATGAAATGTTGAACTTCATTAAAATATTTTGAAAATAAATATGAATTATGAATATACAGTATGTTAACTAACAGAGGGCGTTCCCGTTAACCCGCAATAGTATAGCATCCATATATGATAAAAAAATATTACCATTCGAAAACAAAACGTAATATTAAAATATTAACTAAAAATGTTAAATTGATACGTTAAAGAAACACTCAACATGCCAAAACCTTTTTGTTTCGGCATTGCTACTACGAATACTATTCCGCGCTACTATTTTGATTTTAAACAGGATGTTTCGAAATTATTTTCGATTAATTATTTTTTTGAGTTCGGATTATTTTATGCTTATTTTTCTATGCTGGTATTTTTATTTTAATCTATTAATGATATAGATTAACGAGTTTAAGGGAACGCCCTCTGTTATTTAATATACTGTATAATTATGAATTTTGAAATATTTTGAGGAGCCACCAGATCCTGAGTTTTTCTTCGCTACAATCTCGTTTTGTTTATATCCAGGGCAAGATTAAAAGAGACATGGATACAGCAAGCTCAAGAGAACAAGAAGCTTCAAGAACTGAATGAGAAGCTGTTATCAGAGCGGGCTGTGCTGAGGACTGTTATCACCGAACATCTGAAGAAATGTCCCGATGCTGTAGACTTGAGTAAGTTATTTTTAAAGTAGGTTTTCACCCGCGGTTTCGTTCCCGTGGCCCAGAAGTTCATTCGTGAACCCAAAAGATTATCTCTTCGATAAATAGCAATAGGAGCTCGTGGCTAAAGAATAATAGCCGCGCAGATCTATCTTCAAGGTTAAGCAACGCTTGCCAAGGTTGGTCTGTGGATGGGTGACCATTTTAACATACCGAGTTTTCTCCGTGCCTCGGAAAGCACGTTAAGCCGTTGGTCCCGGCTGTCATTTGTAGATCTTTGGTAGTCGTTACGGATTGTCAGAAGCCAGAAAATCTGACGCCAGTCTTGCCAAGAAGTACCGTGTTCCCCAGTTATTGGGTTGTGGAGGTCTGGTAGGCAGCCGCTCCACGTTGAATACTGGTGTTCAGCTGAATCCGGTATGACTGGAAGCCGACCCCGATATAGTTGGGAAAAGGCTAGGCAGATGATGAAATAGCAATAGCCACGCGAGTGGATCTTTAGAATAGAACATTTATTCGACACAAGCACAACACAACAGCAACAAAGTAAAAAAATAACAATAATAACTAGCCTTTTAATGTTCCCATTGCTGGGACACAGGCCTCCTCTCTAGGAGCGGGAATGGGCCGTAATCCAGCACGCGGGCCCAGTGCGGGTTGCTGAATGTCACATGTCTTCGAATTTTCGGTTCTAGGACATGCCGGTTTTCTCACGATGTTTTCCTTCACTGTTATTAGAGCAGTGGTGATGAAATTAATTATACAAAGTAATACGCTTGGCTGGGTTTGAACCCGCGACTTACAGTTCGTAAGTCGGGGCTGTTACGACTACAAAAAAAATAACAATAGTAAAACAACAATGATGAAAATTAAAATTGTGCTGAGCGTGCCCATACCGAAAGGGTTACCACCTCAGCATTTGCTGGGCGTCAGACACCCAGCGCTGGTTTTCAGTTGGCACCCTGCAGTAACACGGGCGGCTAACGTCATCTTTGAGGTTAAGAAACGCTTGTCGAGGTCGGGTCTTGGATGGGTAACCGACCGAGACCGACATTCCACGGTGGCTCATCAAGCTGTTGACACTGGTGACGCGAATAAGAACAGGCAGTCGCTACATGTAAAATAGAGCTGTGGCCGTATCACGAAGTGCCAATGCTATCATGATTCAGTGTGAGGGAAAGGGATAGTGCTATTCGTCTTGTGTAACTCCGTCTCTCTCTGACACAGGAATCATGATGGATTTAAGACGTCATGGTAGGGCTGCTGGTACTAGCTCACAGCTGCATCCGGTCAGATGAGAGAAAAGATCCGCAGATACTTTTATTCTTTACTAGTAGCGCCCCGCGGTTTCACCCGCATAAGTTTTGATCCCGTGGGAATATTGGGGTAAACATTATCCTATATGTTAATCCTTGTTATTTAGTTTTTAGCCGTGGCTGGTAGCCTTAAATTCATTTGAGGCCACCACAGGATTGTCCGGTTAAGCAGTAACCAGCCTTAGTGTGCTGAACTGCGAGTGGTCACGTCAAAAAAAAAAAACCACCTGTGTGCCAAATTTCATCCAAATCCGTTCAGTAGTTTTTGCGTGATAACAAATATCCATTCATACTTACAAGCTTTCGCGTTTATAATATTAGTAGGAATTACCACTTTTTAAAAATTATTTTTGCTAGTTGGGAAATCATCAAATGATGGAGCGGAAGGGAGTGTCAGACTCTTAATGACTAAAACCCACCCGTGATCCTTCTAGTGTCCGCCGCGTTCCAGGGCCGCGGTGACTCTTTCGAACAAACTCCGCAACCCTAGCTACTGACCCTATGAGGCCCCGTCTTTACTGACATCTATTGCGTCTCAACTTCACTTGACATGGCAGAATCGGATATTCTTATCTTATTGCATCCCTGATTCTCCCCCACAGCCTTCCACTCTTCCTCCCCCATATCCTTCCACTCTTCCTGATGTGATTCCCGCCCCGAACATTCCGCTATGAACAGCTCTAAGTCGTCACGCCAGAGTTTCAGTTCTGCAACCTTTCTCAGCGACGATCCTGTCTATTGGCTCACACTGCGTAACGAATCTGGCTCATCGGTCCTCTTAAAGTTCTAAGTTTGAGCTACACGGTAACTGACAAATGCTTGCACTGTCTGGACAGGTCCACTCAAATCTGTGTGGTACTTTCCTCAAAAGACCACCTCAGACCTCAACCTATATGGTTCTCGTATGACTTGACCAGTACAATTGTATGGACTTTAAAAGAGACTTTGACTTTGTTTCGGTGTTTCTTCTCAGGGTAGTCGGCTAGGAAACACCTGCTTCATTTAGCTTAAAATGACCAGAAATATTGGAAGTGTAAAAGTGTTATGTTTAACCTACTCACAAAATATATTTATTTTGTATATCATTTATCCTATCCACTCAAAATTTTAATTTTCAAATATTTTTGTTTCAGAAAACATTTTGGAAAGGTTAAAAAACAATGGAACGACGCTATAATATCCGTTCGAGACTTCGAAGGTGGAAATCATGACATGGAGTTGCTTCCGTGTCTCGGAAAGCATGTTAAGCCGTTGGTCCCGGCTGTCGTTTGTAGATCTTTAGCCGTTGTTACGGATTGTCAAAAGCCAGAAAATCTGACTGCAGTCTTGCCAAGAAGTGTCGTGTTACCCAGTCTGGGCTGTGGAGGTCTGGTAGGCAGCCGCTTCACGTAAAATACTGGTATTCAGGTGAACCTGGTTTGACTGGTAGCCGTCATTAATATAGTTCGGAAAAGGTTAGGCAGATGATGATGACAGACAACTAAGAACTGCTCTGTCTGACTCTTTAAAACTCTTTTTCGAAAAAGTTCTCTGTAATTGTTTATATAAAAACTTTTGCGAACACTAAGGAATTGCAAATTTGTACCAAATACTGTACCGGGGCGTTCAATTATTATCGTAACGCATTTTTTGAAGATTTTTAAACCTCACTCCCTCCCCTCCCCCGTAATGCGTCGTAACATACCTCTGTACCCCCCCTCCCCCTCACTAAACATGACGTAACACCCCAGTGACAAGGAACTTAAAATATAAATGTTATACAAAATAGTCGAGGGTTTCCCCGTTAAACGTAAACGAAAAGGGTTGCCAACTTAGGAAACTTTAATTCTTTAGTTTGTTATTTAAATAAAATAAAAAAAACATAACGTATTTTTCTAGCCCCCTTCCGCTTTTGTTACGCATCGACACAATTTACAAGACCCTCTCTCCCCAAATTGCGTTACGTAATACTTGAACGTCCCCTAAGGAATAAACTGTTTTAGATAAGGTAAACGTTTTGGGTGACTTTTTCTCTATCGAAGTTGATCGAACGACGTAAATCGATAGATGTTAGATGACATTTATACACCCCTAGTTTTTAATTAGTACAAAAAATAACAGGGCTCTGTCCGTACCCGTTACTGATCATATTTGTGTAGTCAAAGTAAAAAAATAAAAACCTAAAATTGTCCACGGATTTTTTTAATAATTGGTAAATTCATAATAGAATCAACATTCATAACAATTGCTACTAGAAAATACTACGCACAGTGTTTTTCCATTTTAATCGTCATTAATTCATTCATAAATCAATAGCCTGTACAATATTTTTATAAGTTGAGTGGCATTTTAGGATATAAAAAACGCTAATAACTTTGCTGTTTATGAACATAATTTTTTGAGACTTTGCTTAAATAATAACGATACCTTTTCTAATAAGCTCTTAAAGTATTTGTACTAATTAAAAACTAGGGGTGTATATCAGGCTCTCTAGTATCTTATTCTAAAATTCAGAAATGGTCGCGTTTGTTTTAATTAAATAAAACATTGTTTAAAGGACATCGATTTGCAGTAAGTCCAAGTGATTCGGGAAATAAACTTAGGTGCCTCCACGTTAAAGCTTACTTTCCGCTGCAATTTAAATAATATTTTATTGGTATTTTCAATACATTCTGGATTCAACTTTATTTATTTTGTGGTAAAATTGATAATTAAGTGGTAATAGTGTCAATTATGGAGAAGTGTATGTATTTTACAGATGTTAATTTTTGTGTCGTTTTTACCTGACTGTAAAAAATAATAGTTATGTGTTTGCTATTGCAGGATATTTATATAATGGAATTGTTAATTATGTAGTATTTTCATTCCAGTATTGTTAACGAATGACTCAAATAATTTATTTAATTAATCATTAAATTAATTAATTATTATTATTATCAAAAAAATGAATGATGAAAATAAATGGCTTTACATTTTTTATACGTTGGTTTTTTGTTAATGTTCCTTCTTCCTTCTAAGATTTAAAATTTTAGTAAACTAGGGTTTTTCACGCGGCATTTTTCTGGGGTAGGTACTTCAAAAAAATGCCGCGTCAGTGAAAGAATTTTCGTATCAATCTATACTAATGTTGCGCGCCAGAATTAAGTCAGAATGATAGCGGCATTCGGTACCACTAGCGCCATCTAGTATCGAGTAGCAGAACCATTGAAGTCAAGGACCTTCGAGATTTTTCTATGCTAGAATTCTCGGACCTTAGTCGGTCGCGACCGATATGTACGCGTACTTTCTGGAGTTCTACTCGGCGCGCTATATAAGGCCGGCACATGTGCCGACCGAGTCAATCAGACCCAGCCTGTCCCTTGCTGCCCCCCCTCAATGACCCCGCTAAGCCGAGGCCCGTGTCCCACAGGGGATGCCCTTAGCGAGCGGCCATTTAGTTTTTAAGTAGTTTTAAGCCCCGGCTGGGGGCCTTAGAATCTAAGGCAACCACGGGATTGCCCGGTTGAGCAGTAACCAGCCTCAATGTGCTGAACTGCGAGTAGTCCATTCAAAAAAAAAAAAAAAAAAAAAAAAAAAACCGACCGAGTCAGTATTGGAATTGCGATACAAGTGATAACTTCGAGAGCGATCTTCGACTGCGAACTCAAGTGATTAATAGTGCGATAGTGTTTTGTGATTAGTGAGTTTATAGTGTAATTAGTGTGGTGTAAATTAAAGTGTCAGTTTTGGTTATTTAATCGGCTGATTTTAATTGTAACGAACCCGAAGCTCGTAACAATTGGTGTCAGAAGTGGGATTTAAAAGATGCCGATTCTACCGAAGGACGACACTGAGGGTATTCGTACCCGTAGTCAACGCCAGCAAGAGACGGACCAGAGGCGTTTTGGAGGTGCAATGCCGCAGATGACGGAGAGACAGTTGCCGACATTGGAGGCCGGCTCGTCCGCAGTAACTCCAGCATCATCATCAGCACCAGACTTTGCTGCTCTGATGATGATGCTGCAGGAACAGGCTCGTCGTCAGGAGGAACAGGCTCTTCGATTGGAAGAACGGCTGCAGCGTGACAAGGAGGAACAGGCCCGCCGCCAGGAAGAACAGGCCCGCCGCCAGGAAGAACAGGCCCATCGTTTAGAAGAGCAGCTGCAGCGTGACAAGGAGGAACAGGCCCGCCTACAGGAGGAACTGGCTCGCCGTCAGGAAGAACAGGCCCGTCGATTGGAAGAACAGCTGCAGCGTGACAAAGAGGAGCAGGCGCGTCGCCAGGAAGAACAGATGTTCCTCATGAAGGATCTGCATGCTACTTTCGGCAAAGAAATAAAGGTTGTAAAAGATAAGGTGGTTCAACACGAAAACCGCCTGATAGAAGCTGAAACCCAGATTGTGGAAATAAAGAAAACGCTGGACAACCTTAAAGTAGGAGATGGAATAAAAATCAGGCCATGACTGCCCTCACACTAGGTCTGCGGGACCAGGCCTTAACTGTTCTGGAAGCTCTCGGCAAGGAAGTGACTTACGAGCAGCTCCTTGAGGCGTTGGAATCTAGGTATGGCGACGCTCATCTGGAACACGTGTTTCGTGCGCAGCTAAAGGATCGCGTGCAACGCAGCGGTGAAAACCTGCAGCAGTGGGCCCTTGAGGTGGAGAAGCTGATCCGAAAAGCATACCAGTCTGTACCTGCGCTCATTCAAGGGAACCTGGTGCAGGCATTCATTGACGGCATCCGCGACCTTGAGGTCAGAGCTGCTGTGAGGCTCGGTCATCACGGGACGCTCAAGGACGCCTTGGCTCATGCTCTGGAAGTGGAAGCTGTGCGGCAGGATCATCGTTCCCATCGCGTCAGGGAGGTTGCAGCGGCTACTGTTCGCGATCGGCTTAAAGGATACAGCCCTCGATGCTATGGTTGTGGGGAAAGGGGCCACCTACGGTCCAGTTGCCCTAGGCGAACTTCAGAAGGAGAAGCTGTGCGGCAGAACCATCGTTCCCACTATGGCAGAGAGGTTGCAGCAGCTGCAGTTCATGACCATTATAAAGGGCGCAGCCCTAGATGCTACGGCTGTGGTGAAAGGGGCCACTTGAGGCCCAGTTGCCCTAAGCGAACTGCTCAAAGGGCAGATAGCCGACCTCTAGCAGGTAGAGCGGCTGACAATCGCGGACAGCGATTGGGAGAGTATGACTTGGTGGTCGAAGGTCGTAGCGGGAGATCTCATGGCAATGCAGATGTATTGTCAAGAGGACCATGCCCAGAAGTCTGCAAGCATTATACGAGGCAAGAGGATAAAGAAGTCGTGCCTGTGAGGATGCTCAAGACAGACCTCAGCAACGAGTGGAAGGAAAGCATACAATGTGCACAGCAGGATGATTCGGACATCAAACCGATTCTGGAGTGGATGAAGGCCAGTGCTCCGAAGCCTACGTGGAGTGATGTCTCAGCGATGAGTTCAATCACAAAAAGCTATTGGGCCCAATGGGACAGCTTAGTGATTCAGGATGGAGTCCTGTGCCGTAAATGGGAAAATGCTCGGGGAGACAACTGTCATTTGCAAATGGTTGTCCCTAAAGCTAAAGTACCGGATGTTCTACAGCTGTACCATAATGGTTGTTCGGGAGGCCATATGGGAGTTAAACGAACTCTACTGAAGATACGGGAACGGTTTTACTGGGTCCACTGTCGTGACGATGTCGAGGACTGGTGTCGCAAGTGTACAAGTTGTGCGGCTGTAAAAGGACCTCAGACTCGTAGCAGAGGTGCATTGAAATTGTACAATGTTGGTGCACCATGGGAAAGGATAGCGCTAGACGTTGCGGGACCGTTTCCGGAAAGTGAAAGTGGTAACAAGTATTTCATGGTGGTTATGGATTATTTCACTAAGTGGCCGGAAGTCTTCGCCATTCCAAACCAAGAAGCTTCAACAGTTGCGGATAAACTAGTTCATGAAGTCTTCTGTCGGTTTGGAGTACCCTTGGAGATTCACAGCGATCAAGGAAGGAATTTTGAGTCCCAAATATTCCAGGAAACTTGCCGAGTTATGGGTACTCATAAAACGAGGACAACTTCTTACCACCCACAATCGGATGGGATGGTAGAACGATTTAATCAGACATTGGAGAGATATCTGGCCAAAGTTGTGGAAAACCGGCAACGAGATTGGGACACGCACATACAACCGTTTTTGCTGTCATACCGAAGTGCTGTTCATGAAAGCACGTCAGTGACACCAGCTTTCGCAAACTTTGGAAGAGAATTGCGGCTACCTGCAGACCTGATCACCGGAATACCACCTGATGCCCCACGCAGTATAACCGATTATGCGAATGACTTGCGGAACAAAATGAACGACATTCATGAGCATGTCAGACAATCGGGCCAGCAAATGTCTGAAAAGATGAAAACCCGCTATGACCGCAAAATGAACAATAAAGGGTTCGAGGAAGGTTCACTAGTGTGGTTGCACAATCCAGTTCGCAGCAAAGGGAAATCTCCTAAGCTTCAAGCTAAATGGGACGGACCGTACCGGATTGTGACGAAGATCAATGACGTGACCTACCGTATACAGAAAGGCACAAGAAGCGCTCCTAAGATCGTCCATGTTGATCGACTGGCGCGTTATTATGGCGCTGATAATGCTCGGGACGAGCATGTCTTAGGAGGGGACAGTGTTGCGCGCCAGAATTAAGTCAGAATGATAGCGGCATTCGGTACCACTAGCGCCATCTAGTATCGAGTAGCAGAACCATTGAAGTCAAGGACCTTCGAGATTTTTCTATGCTAGAATTCTCGGACCTTAGTCGGTCGCGACCGATATGTACGCGTACTTTCTGGAGTTCTACTCGGCGCGCTATATAAGGCCGGCACATGTGCCGACCGAGTCAGTATTGGAATTGCGATACAAGTGATAACTTCGAGAGCGATCTTCGACTGCGAACTCAAGTGATTAATAGTGCGATTGTGTTTTGTGATTAGTGAGTTTATAGTGTAATTAGTGTGGTGTAACTTAAAGTGTCAGTTTTGGTTATTTAATCGGCTGATTTTAATTGTAACGAACCCGAAGCTCGTAACACTAATATAAAGAGTAAAGATTTGTATTTTTGTATGTAACGAATAAACTCAAAAACTACTGGACCGATTTCAAAAATTCTTTCACCATTAGAAAGCTACATTCACCCTGAGTGACATAGGTTATATTCTATCCCCTTATAGCAACGGGAACGGGAACTATGCGGGTGAAACCGCGGGGCGCTGCTAGTTCACTATAAAATTCGTTTAAATTATAAGAATCAGGATTCAGTTCAATTGTTCCATGACATACTGCCATTCCGGTTAGACTGAAAACTGACCCCAATATAGCTGTTGGGAAAAGGTTAGGCAGATGACAAATCAGGTATCAGGGTTTTGAAATAAAATCCATATTTTTATAACAATGTCTATAATTATGGCACTTTATTATTTGACAAGAAATAATATATATACCATAGTTTTGAAGCTACAACAAATAAATAAAATGTTGAAGGAGTAATACCGCTCATGATTTTAGTATTAGGCACAAGCGGAAGAGAAATAGTATTCCATTTTCAGAATGGTCCATAACAGCATCCCATTTCAAAAACAGTTCTTTTATCCCATTATGGAATGTGAAAAAAAAATACATCTTCAAAACGATCTTGATATGTAAAATACAGAGTAGATTCAAACCGTAAGTTTACATTTTCATTTTAAGTTTACAAGACCGTTTACAGACTTAACTGTAAATTTTATAATTTACATTTGAGCCTGTAAACAGTTTACAGGTATAATCATCGTGTGAAATGTGAAAAAATCTGTCCAACGGGCCACAATATTCTGTAGAACTTCGAAATTAACGACTGATTTTTCCCCCGTTTTTTAAGTGTTGAAAATCAAGTAAAAAAAGTCTTATACATGGCAAATTATGTTGCCCAACATTCATACAGCAACATATTTTTTTGTTTCTAGAAAGATATTTCACACAGAACTACATGATGTTGCCAGCAAGCAAATTAGAAATTACCTCTTATCTTTTTGATTGGTTTAAATAAGTCACAAGTTTCTTTTTTCGTAGTTACTAATAGGGAAAGGTCAACATTATGATTGTTCCATTGCAAAAGAGAAATGAAGCTATACAGATCGTATAGCACTATCACTTTTGCACTTCTTCCCCTGTAGTTAAATTTTGTTCCAAATTTTATAAAGAAAAACTTTCGGGTAAGCTTCACAGTCGCTAATTTGACAGTTCACATAATTACACGGCAGATTCTCAACATTGGCCATTCTTAAGCATTTAGCTTGTTAGTGTATTAATTAAAAATAAAGTGCAATAAATTCTTCATTTTGGGTAAAACGATGTCTACGGGTTACTACCGCCATCTAGTTTCAAAAGTTGTAACTAGTGTTGTATTCTATGCTCAATAGATGGCGCTAGCGGTTCATTACATTAGATTTATACAATCTAGCGAATTATAAAAAGGAATTATACAACTTAGCGATAATATGTAATTTTTGATAATAATTAGCTTAGTAATAGTAGAATCATTGAAATAATTCAGTTTAATTCGCAAAATTATTGTCGAAGTTAAAAAAAATATATCGTAAAACATCGTCCTACCCTTTATAGTACATGCTTTTCAAATCTATGCGTTTTCTTTCCGGGGAGACAATCCAAGCGAGTCGTACACGGATATGTTAACGATCTAATTGACAGTATTAATAGTTGATGGCTAAACAGTTCTAACAAACGCGTGATATGCATAAACTTTAGAAAAATTGTGAAGAAAGAAGAATATTATAACTATAGGTGGTGGGTTATATTTTTAAATTCATTTTAAAATTTTCGTTTTGTTTCTCCATTTTCTCCGGGTTCCCCACTATTGACAAGGTACCTACAAAAAGTACAGTCCAGCAGATATTTATGAGAAAATTTGGCTCCGATTTGAAGGGAAGACGATCCAAATAATTGGGTAATATAATGGGTTCGGATGGGACAAATGCCTAGAAAACTGTCAGCAGCTTTGACAGTTTCTGTCAAGTTAGGGGTTACCACATCCACTTGATCAAAATCAATTGGCAGAAACAGATATCAGCCGATGATTTAGATCAAAATGTATACTAGAAGATCGAGCGACCGATCTACATACATTGATAAATGGAAGTTTTGCAAGTGCATGTCTGAATATCCTTACAGCTTAGTGGGGCAACCAAAATAGTATTTACTCTATGGAAAATGGACATTGCCACACCATAGAGGCCATATAGCTCTCTTTCTATTTTATTTTACTGTTTATTTATCATCCAACCATCGATTTCGGAATATTTCTATCACTCCTTATACTAGGTACTTAAGATATATTAAGCGTAATGATTCTAAGTATTTCAAAACTTGCTTAAATTTTAACAATTTTTCGTCATTCATTTTTCCGTAAAAAGATTTTTATTAAATCATTTTTATTAAAAGTATAACCCACCACTACAATGCATTCTTAACATTCTAGTTAGATTTAAATTAAAGCGATCAATCTTTAAACTTTAAAGTTAATATTAACAGGTTTTTTTTAAATAAAAAAATCTAATCCATACTTAACGTTGAGTCAGCTGTTATTTATTATAATATACATTTTTGTATAAATCTGACTGCAAATGAATGCAATTAGTTTCAATATTAAAACATATGTTGGGTAATTTACAGAAAAAAAGAACCCTAAAATAACTGCTCTTGTAACATCAGGAAATGAGCAAATGTTACTAGCATGAAACTAGAAATTAAAGCCCATTTTAAGAACTCTGCAGTACTTAAAAGGCCCCTAAGGATCCTGAAGTATCGCATATTGTATTTAAAAATTAATTAAACGAACCTATTTCAAAATAAATATTTACATTGCAGTCAGAGTAATACCAAACTGTTTTCAGAATTAGGATAAGAATTACTTCCAAGTTTTCGAGGTACATTTTCTCAATCAATTTAACAAGACCAGCCTCAAAAAGGAAACGGTGATCTTTGATTGTCTAGAGATTCTTTCATTTGAAATCAAACAGCCACTCATTTGACATTCGTAGCGTACATGACAGCTACGCTTGACAACTGAGTGTCAAATACCAGCACTTAATTAAACATTCTGAGCAAAGAATCACACTTTCTTTTTGAGGTAGTTCTACGTGTTAGACCTATCATTGTCTTATTGCGCGAAAGAGATAAAGATATACAGGACGAATAGCGACATCTCTTTTACACAATATAACAATGATGCCTGCTAGACTGTCAAACTCATGTCGATCATTCTGATTGGAGGTTTTCAAACAGCCAATCAGAACACTTAAAGATCTTTAACAGTTATTTTACATCCACAGTAATCTGTTGTCACGATTTTAAGTTTACTGTCCGAGGTAAAATACCTGTCAAAGGACTGTGATATCAATTTGACAATATGACAGCTGGTCTAACCTCTCAGAAACCGGTTGTTTTACGATAACAGCTAACTCAAAAAAATGAACAATCAGTAGTCTTATTAACAGCATTCCAGTGAGTCGTGGTAAGCCTCTCTACAGTGCCATGCTGATCCCAATACATTATCTAGGGATCGCAGTTGTTTTTAAGGCAAAAGAGCCATGTTAGTCCAGTAAATTCAAATTTTCTTACGATATTTTTACCTGTTTAGGTCTAAGTTACATGGCAATAAAAATATATTCGCCACGGTTAAAATTATGTCCATAGTACAGAAGTTTAATCAATATATCAATATAACTCTCTAAGCTAGAACTACTGCAAATTGCTGTTTGAGGGTAGTTCTAACTTACATACTCATTCAATCTAATTTATACTTAAAGATTTTTATTGATGATTTTAATGTGTATAAATATTGTTTTTACCTATGGCGAATAGTTTTTTTTAAACGTTTACCTAATTTTAAGCTTCAAATTGGAAGAAAATTTAAATTTCTTGGACTACACGAGCGCATTCCCCTCAATGTAAAATAACATGCAATGATCGCAATGCCGTGATGATAGCCTCATTCTTTGACAAACAAACATTGTTTAGGATCTTTTTTGTTGTGTATAATTTGTGTATTTTCCTGCGCTATGTTTTATACAATTTGACGTCACTGCCAAAGATTTTTAATCTGTAAAATATTGTCAAGAATTTTCAATTTATATTTATAAAACAAATTGCGATTTTAGTATGTATAATACTTTCGTTTTCAATTTTATATTTTAAATTATTGATAATTCAAATTGTATAAACCAATCAGCTCTTTCACTGGCGGCATGATTTAAATTTCTTATGATAATTATCATCTATGATATTTATAATTTATCATTCTCTTATCATTATAATTTATAACCCAAACAATATCCGCTCGCGAGTACACCTATGCAAGAAATATAAAAAGGAATTACTTTAATTTTAATTTACTAAATAATTAATAACAATTTTAGGAAGTACATAATCATGACGGTCATTATTATTTATATATTTGTTTTTTTTTTTGTTAATTATTTATTTTACATATTTATAATACCTATTATATGCTTTGCACTCCTCTTTAAATACAGCCTAGGTTTTCATGGTTGTGATTTTTGCGGTGTGAAAGAGTCTTGAGGCCCTTTTTCTAAAAATATATAACATTCTATACTCATGACAGCCGCGTATTTTTAGACGGGAATGTCACTGTGGGTTAAAGACATTTATTTACTGAGAAAGGTAGACTACTTATAGGCTTGTTCTAATCTTGATACCCGCAACTATAATGGTGAGTATGTTGGGTAAATTGAGACACGAAAATTATATATCGCAGTGCGTCCAGTAACAGCACTGCGAAGATGCGTTAAATTACTCAGAAAATAGCTACATGCAATAAGGCTGAAGCTCTTCGAATTAGGTATTGGATTCGGTATACTGTCTGTTCTGTCGAATAGGTATCTTAGCAAAAGGTAAGACCAGAAGAAATAAATTAGTTTGAGATATTTCTTCGAAGTATATTTCTAATGAGCATAATAATTACAGTACTAGAGATTTATGGTACCCATGGCATGAAGATTAAAGGGCTATTCAGGGATAGATAGGATTAGTGTTGAAACGACACGACCAAGAGCAAGCCAATATCTCAAAAGGGATTGATAATATAACGATATCTCTCAATTTCACATCCAGGTTTTTATCAAAAACTACTCGACGGACTGGAACACCATTTTCACTAATTATTAGAACGTTTTTAAGGGAAGATTTAAGTGTTTTATCGCTAAACGTGCTACTTAACTAAAACACCGTAAAAATCACAACAAAGACTATCTATTAAAATTACTAGTAACGAAGTTTTATCACTAATTTTTGCTCTTTAAGTATTGCACCCGTATCTAACTATTTAATTAATTTAGGTTTACAAGACAGATTCGTACAGAACTCTTCATTAAAAAAAAACATCGCACTGCCGAGACGAGTCAAACAATTGCATTTCTAGTTCCAGAAAGAGATGGAGCTATTCAGAACAGAATACCACCATCTCTTTCCTTAAATAAAACATTATAGTTATGAAATATCTCAAAAACCAACCTGAGTTTTCTGGCAAAAAAACTGCGGCTGATTTTGAGATACCTATCGTTATCTGCTATTGATTGTACGCGACTCATTTAAGATCAGAACCGAATCTGGCGAAAAATGAGCAAGAAATTAAATAAAGTTCGCGGCTAGAAGTACGCTATAGTGGCTTTAACTAAATTCTATAGATCCTGCGTACCTATATATACAACTAACGTTCAGTCGCAAGTTTTTTGCTAGCTCAAATCATATCATCATTATTTGTTCAGCTTTCCTATTATTAATTTAATGAAGAGCTCTATAGGTATCTGTCACTATTCTCGCTTTTTTCTATATTCAGCCGGTAAAATGACGGATATCAACTTTGTATTATACGTCAACGTGACGAATCTGGCGTCAAAATGTATAATTAACTTTTTAATGTATAATAATGTATAAATTGCGTTCTCAGCGTTGGCTAGCGTGGGTTAATAAAAATGTATATTTTTTGTGACTTTTATAAAATTTCATTTTATTTATAAATCGTTGTATTTTATCGCATTATCGTTTGTTTAGCGTTTTGTTGAACTAGCTACAGGATTATTACGATGTCTAGCACCTTTTTATGTCATTGTATCATTTTTCTATCCTACGCTACACAAAATAAAATGCTAATTTATACTTTAAAAAAATATTTTTTCTACCTAAAAACTTCGACGTCCATAACACAATATGCAATTAATATTTTTTCAAACTTTATATTTTTTATCGGTGGATAATTTTCACTAAGCACAAAGTGCCTTATTTGCTTAGCAGTCAATCATAAATAAACTCCCTTTTATTATTTCCTGACACTTTGCGTAGGTAGGTATATTATATTCTCAACAAAAACCGATTCAAAATTGATGGCTTGAATGGAACATTTTAAAATAGATTGTGTACCAAATCCTTTTTTATTTTTGACAGCAAAGTCAGCTAGCAACCGCTTTGCTAAAAGGCTGATATTTTAGCATGACACAAGTGTTTACTTTTGATAGTTAGGAAAAAAAAATAACCTCTAAATACACAAGCTAAGGCCATGTATACAACTGGGATATTCCAGTCAAAAAGTTATTGCTGAACAAACCCTAATGCGATAAAACACTGTCTCACTATTACGACGTTTCGCTATGACATGGAGTTTTTCTAGCAAAATTATGCTGAAAATATATTTTTGTACTAACAATATTTCGCGTCTACGATATTATTCATAATCACCCCGAATTTACGGAATCAGGAGTACTTTAAGCGTTATTACCACGTTATGTTTAATTTTATATATATATATATAATAATATATATTATTTGTTAAGTCTGGACTTTATACATTTATTTATATGTAGTCTCAAACTTTAATGTAGATTATGCTTTAAAACTATCTTAAGCTATAAGTACTATTGCTCTTTATAACATTTTACAGAAATATTGCTCCATTTAAACAAAAATAATATTTTATGGCAACGTCAGTCAACCCAAAATCAAATTAAAAAGACGATCGAAATATCTGAGGACTAGTAAAACGATAATTAAAAACTTGGGCTGCGATATTCGCGATAAAGGCTGAGAAATAAAAGTGCATTGCATTTTTCTGAGCATTCAAAAATATATTATAGCCACTCTTACTGAAAAGTTTTCGCGTAAATCTATGTAATTTTATCTGTATAATCCAATCTGTATAATCCAATCTGTATATTTCACTTATTTTGTTAAGTATACCGCTTAAAGTGACCACCGTCAGCTTGTTCGTTTCATAGATCACTTGTTACCGAAGTGGCACGAATCACTTTCCACCTACATGCACGAAATATACCCTAAGACATCTTATTATTACATATTTATAACTTAATATTAATGATTAAAACGTACTTGGTGTTTAATTTCATAGAATTATTTATTTTTTTATACTATTATTAAAAAACCTCATACTTTGCGACTAAATTCTAGCATACTTTTTTACTATTTTGTTTTTTTTTTTTTTATAATCTATGTCACCCGCAGATTAAGAAAAATAAATGTCAAAATTATATTGTAGGAACCTTAATCTTAAATTAAAAGGCTTTTATGTTCTAGCTTCTTTCTGGTTTAAATTATACTACATCGAACTTTTAAACCTATTCAAAACTATAGATAAATATATTTCACATCCCTATTTTTATACGCAGCGTTTAAATTAGAGATGTGATAACATTTCGCTCTATCGATACTATTTTTTGCAAGTAAATCGCTAACGAAATAATTAAATCGTAAAAAATGTATTTTCATTAAAATTAACATTGGTACACGCTAAATTAATTAAACGTAGAACTGAATTGACAATTTAACTACCTACGTCTCATAAAAACACAACCGTTTTTTAACACTAATCTCAGAAACTGATATCACCAATCTGACGTATTTACTCGTAACTATTCGACTATATTTCGGCAGTACTCGCTAGTTCCCAATTTCGGCTTTTTTTCTATCTACAGGTGCCCACTTCTAAGATTAGGTGCAACTATGAGCAATAATCGATAATTGGACCAATCAGAAGCGTTCGCAGGAGAAATTAGTAACTCGAAAAACCTACTAGATGGCAGTGGCGTTCAAATTTTGTATTGTAACGGAAAAAATTGAGCCGCCACTGCTATTTAGTTTCAGCAAACCCACTCACATTCTATGATTCTCATTATTACTACCGTTTCTATACTGAGCTGTATGTACATGCTAAATCCAGGAAAACTTTATTAATAATTTTAGAGCAAAAATTGCTGAACATGAGATTAGCCTTAGGAGAAAAATGTGCTTAGTTTTAACATCACAAACTGGAAGCTTGAAGCTGAGACTATTTTTTGTTATTTTATGCAAAACTTTGATATTCTTTTGTAGGGGATTCTTCAATTTTTCTTAGGTAATGTATTTCCAAGCCTTTTAACTATAATTGTAGATAATTGTTATTGCAAGAGTCAAGTTCCGGCTCATTTGATTCATTCATTAGAAAAATCATTCAATTTGATTCATTCATTAGAAAAATCATTCAAGATGAAAAAATAGTTTCACAAAAATGAAATCCGCGCTTTTTAACACTTATCGTTTTCAAAAGAAATACTTAAAAAAATAAACTGTTTTCATACAAATTCTAAACAGTTTCTTTTCAATACCTATCAACTTTAATAATGTTTGTGAGAACTCACAAACATTATTAAAGTTGAAAAAAACAAATCACGCATTTTTCTTGGTTAACTTGCCACGATATTTTCCATTGCACATGTCGAAATTTAAAATCTTTTAACATCAAAATTGAGAAGCCCATACAAAGACTTAACTAACTATGATCTCAAAAAGTTCAAGCTAAGCATTTTTTGATGCGGCTTTTAACAGGAGTAGTTTAACGCCGTGCTGTAAAAACTAAGCACCACAAGACTAAACTACATCTACGTTTGGACGAAAAATGTAATTAAATCTCAGCTAGGGTAGGGCCCAAAGGTACAGTCGATCGATTGTCGATTCATCGATATTAAACTAATCGTTCGCACATCACTAGAGCTTCAAGATTGACAGTTGACACTTGTCACTTTTCTATCGATATCGATGAATTCCTCGTATTGTCGGATCGGCGACTTGAGCGCCTCGTAGCGTCATTTAGACGTTATATGAAAGTGTAAAACGGACAATATTCGTCAGTCATCGACAGCGATACTCGACAATCGACCGCTCGGAGCAGTCTCTACGCCTACTTCACCTCAGACATGCGCATGCGACTAGTGTTGCGACCAAGGCCAGTGCCGCGACCGACGCGTGCGCAGCATTACACATGTCCTCCTCGCAGAAGCACATGTGGCCCTTGCCAGTACTTTCCATCATACACACGTGATCAACCATGAAGAGATTTATTTGTAGTTGTGATGTGCACGTTCTCCGGACTACCTCGTACGCTGGAACGAGAGAAAACACTATATTAGTGAGGGAGATTTCACGAAAATTCTGAATTAGTCTTCGCTACACTAAACTGGGCACTTTGGCTTGCCGTCAGATAACCAGCAGGTACGGGTCGACGCATCGTTGTGTACTACGCGCGCCTCAAAAAGATGTCAGCATAGTAAGTCGGGTAGTACCGGCTAGGGTACAGGAATTGGGGGGGAGCTGCGGATGGCGAGCGATGGGCGGCTCGCTGTTCGATAACGACCAGCTGTCCATGCCAGCTTACCATGACGTCTTAAATCCATCATGATTCCTGTGTCAGAGAGAGACGGAGTTACACAAGACGAATAGCACTATCCCTTTCCCTCACACACACCATGATGGTATATTTATATTGTGATATTTTTTTAATTCAAGAAACATCCCTATTACAGAAGCTGAATTGATATTTGAAAGCAGATCAGCAGCCCTATTATGACTTCTTAAATCCATCGTGTTTTCTGTGTCAGAGAGAGACGGAGCTACACAAGACGAATAGCACTATCCCTTTCCGTCACACACATAATGATGGATTTAAGACGTCATGGTAGGGCTGCAGGGCCTCAAGTCTGCTATTACAATAGTGTCAGAATGGTCTATCATAGATTTCATAATGGTTGATTTTTGCAAGTTTAGTAATCTACTAACATAAAAGCGTCACTATGACTTTCCAAGGGCCAACCACTGACACTTCATTTTAAAGAAATGGCATGGAATGGTAATCTCCTACATAAAGACAAATTATTGACAGACGTATGCGGTAATCTGTTAAAATTTTGACAATTCCTTTGATCAGTAACCTACCATTAGAACGTCACTGTGCAGCCATTGCTTTTAATAGTAATAAATAAATAAAAAAAGACAAAAAAAAAACGAAACGTAACGAACGTATTTATCTATCTACTTAACTCCGTAAACGACTTTTTTGGACCATTTGCTAATTGGACAATTTGCGATTTGGACAATTTGAGATAGGACAATTCGCGAATTGGACATAATGCGCCCATAGGTATTTCTCGTGCACAGAGTGGCAATTCTTTTAGTTTTCAAACAATGTTCGCAATTGCACCTCATTCCCTTCGCGTTCCTTAAAATTTACTAGAATTGGCGCTCAGGTAGTACTTCTTTTTGAGCCAAACCGACACAAAAAATTAAATCAATCCATTAAAGTTCAAAGACCGCACCACTTTTTTTTTTGTGTTGTGGCTCCATCGTTTAACTAACGATGATTTTGCCAATGTCAAGGTTTTTTTTTTTTTTTTTTTTTGTTGTGGCTCCATCGTTTAACTAACGATGATTTTGCCAATGTCAAGGTTTGGAGAGGAACTAATGATCGGTTCTCATTAACGATAGTGAATTTGAGTCAGTTTTTGTTGTGAATCGAGGTTCAAAAGAACAAAAAGTTTTAGGATTGTAAAGATAACAGCACTTATTAGTGTTAAGACACGAAGGAAAGTAAGCAAAAAAAAAAAAAGTAACAAATAATATTAGTTATAACTGGATTTTATTAATATTAATAAATTTATAAAGGATTTTAACTGCGGGGGAATGGGCTAAAGATAAAAGGAAAGGAATCTTAACTGGGCGAGGAGTATCAGAAGGGAGTAAATCATAAAGGGGAATTATTAAACGTGGGCAAGAAAAAAACATATGCTCCAGAGTACCTTCCTCTAGACCACATTCACATAAAGAATTGTCTCTCACGTGGATTTTCTTCAAAAAAACTGGAGTGCAAACAAACCCAAGGCGAAGTCTAATTATAACTGAGGTAGCCAGTTTATTTGAAAATTTAAATTTACTGAACCAGCATTTAGTAGGGATAAATGGTTGAATGGAGCCATAAAATTTTCCCTTCAATAAACGGGTCTTTTGCCAATGTGAATTCCAGCAGTTCATCATCTCGGGTTTAACAAGACAGCACAAATCTCGGGGATAGCAGGATGAATGTGATTCGGTACCAATCCGAGTAGCCGACTTGGCGATCGAATCTGCACTCTCGTTACCAACAATACCAGAGTGGCTAGGGATCCAAGCCAAAACAACGTCTATGCCTAAACAGTGACATCTAAAGAGGATTTGTTTGATCTGTAAAATAAGGGGACAATTGTGACGAGATCGAAAAGGCGATTTAACTAGGTCTTGTAGGCAGCTAAGGGAATCCGAGAAAATTATGGATTTGTTTAGACCATGCGATTCAATATAAGATACCGCTTCCAAAAGGGCTATTCCTTCCCCAGTATAAATGGAGCCATATGGAGAACTGCGAAAATGTCAAGGTTTGAAGAGGAACTAATGATCGGTTCTCATTCAGTCTGCCAAAGAATTAGACAGCTGTCAGTCGTGAAAAATAAACGAATTCAGAAGGTAAACTCGAACAATAACAAGATCGGCTTCTACCATTAAAATTGTCAAGAGATGACAAATGCCGCCTGCATTCTCTATTGTCAAAAAAATTAACAAACTACATTCTGAAGGTTGGCACCAAGCCCAGTTCGAACGGTGAGTTAAAAGAACCGTTTTAATGAAGAATACTTGAGAACTGGTATTTAAAATGGTAAAAATAACATGTTATATTTTAACAGGTATTTCTCTGATTGCAAAGAAATAAAGACATGTTATGCTGAAGTAAAATCGGATTGCAGCAGATACAGGCTTTTAGATGGCATTCTTTTGTTGTTAAATATATCAGTAGCATCGCGTAGTAACTAGAGCTCTTTGGGAAGGAACTCATTCGGTCAATGAACAATGGTAAAAAATCACTACCTCTCTCTTTAATCGATTTTATTTGGATTCTATGCTTTATGTTTCATAATTTTATTTAATTTAATTATTGTATATATTTATTTATTATGTATTTATTGTATATATATAATAGGGATGTTGCCCGAGTGAAAAATATATGATTATGTTTAGTCCGTCAGTTAGATTATAGAAAAATATTGGACACGTATTTTGTCCTTTATCAAATCTATAAAAACTGACGAAGATACAAAGCATCAAAGATCAGGAGTGGGGGCTTGTGACGTCACGGCTCGCTAAAAATTGTAGCGAGTAGTGACGTCACGCGAGTTTTCAACGCACTGTATCGTCTTCAATTTTTGTTTATGTGAAAAAAGAAAAAATACGTCTCCAATATTTTTTGGAAATCTATCAGACGGACTAATCAGATTTTTTTAGTCAACTACCCTATTAGTACACCTAAAACTAGCTAGGTACAGTACTGTATTTCCTTTTCTCTTTAAAATCCATCCAAAGGTTGTCTTGAAAAGATCGCTTTTAGCGATAAGGCCGCACATTGTGTCACCCTATGTAATGTTTTCTTCATTTATATTTTCTGTAACTTATATGGTGTACATAATAAAGAGTATTCTATTCTATTCATTCGGGAAAGGTTGGCATTACTATTTTGTAAGATATAGAGCTTCTATAACCTAAATTGCAGACGCCAGACAAAAAAAGATAAAACTCCGGTCAATTGGATGAAATTGGTATTTTTTTTCAATCAATTGGAATTCACCTGACTGAAAAAGTGTCTGGGAAATACTCGAGACACTCTCTGTGTCAAGTGAATCTCAATTGTGAAAAACTTTTAACAAAAAAAAAAAAAAATACAGCCGACTTCTACACAAAAAACTTTAATTTTGGAGCTCAGTGTCTTTGGTTGCTTTTTCGTTTTTTGAACACTTACTTCCGAAATTAAAGTTATTCTGTACTTTTCGGTTTTTGTGTAGAAGTCGGTTGTATTTTTTTTTTGTATCCAATCCAGTGACATGTTTACCTATGTTTAATTAACATAAACACAATACATAATTATGTTATAATGCTAGGCACCAGTTACGCCTCAATGCCAGATCTGCATGGAAATAATAATCATAGCATAATCAGCCTTTTAATGTTCCCGCTGCTGGGACGCAGGCCTCCTCTCTAGGAGAGGGAATGAGCCGTAATCCAGCACGCGGGCATAGTGCGGGTTGCTGAATGTCACATGTCTTCGAATTTTGGTTCTAGGACATGCCGGTTTCCTCACAATGTTTTCCTCCACCGTTTTGTGAGCAGTGGTGATAAAGTTAGTTACACAAAGTAATGCGCCTGGCTGGGTTTGAACCCGCGACCTACAATTCGTAAGTTGGGGCCGTTACCACTTGGCCACCACTGTGACTGCTCGCCACTGGAAATAATGCGTCGAGACAATTCAAAATATTAACATAGAGACGCTCCTCCAAAACGCTCGCCCTGGTGTTTTAGCCTCTGGGCTTCCGTGAGAGATTCCTAAGAGCTGGTTCACATTAGGTCGGACTGACAGTTTTACCGGGCCGACACACGTGTCGGATCTATATTGGCGTATGTATTTCAATAGCGCCGTTCACATATGGGCGACCGGACCAAACTATCGGAGGCGACACTTTTACCGGACGTTCAGCCACGATTTCTGTCGGGTCGGCGTAATATTGGCGTACTGGCAAGTACCTATAGCGAAACCCTTCAACCCGCTCATTCCCCTCTCGGCACTCGCGAGAGCAGTTTAGTCGACGTGTATGCAGAGAAAACACGTTTAAATATGGATGGCGAAATTAATACGAAACTTTTCGTCGTCCATCGTATACAAAAGTCAACTTTTGTGACGATCCGGGCAGTAAAACGACCGTGCCGTCAGTGGTGTTCACATTAGGTCGGGTCGGCAGAGTCTAGTGTAAACAGCAACAACCGACAGTCGGTCGACAGTAAACTGTCGGTCCGACCTAATGTGAACCAGCTCTTACACAAAAAAAAAAAATGGCTAAGTGCGAAAGCGTCCTGAACGGTTCACAACACGTTCCAAAGCGTAGACCTCTATGGAGAAGAACGTGCAAGAAACTCCACGGACACTCTTTTATATCATCTTCTGTATTACATAACCTTGGTTACATCCTTGGTCGCTTCTATATGTGAGGACAATGCAAAGAAAAAAATGAAACTATAAAAACAATTCAAAGTATAAAGATTAAAACAAGTCAGTGGCAGTTAAGAGGTGACACTCCCTTTCGCTCCGCCCAGAGCGTAACGTAGCGATGATTTTTTATAGTTTCTTAATGACCAAACCCATCCGTTTTCCTTCAAATGCCCTTTGCGTTCCAGGGCTACGGTAACTCTTTCAAAAATTCCCGAAACCCTTTTTTTTTTTTGGATGGGAAATCATCAAATGACCCCTCCCGCCCTGGGTGGAGCGGTAGGGAGTGTCAGACTTTTACTGACTAAAACCCACCCGTGCTCCTTCTTGTGCCCTTTGCGTTACAGGGCCGCGGTGACTCTTTCGAACAAATTCCGCAACGAATGGGGTAGTTGACTAAAAAAATCTAATTAGTCCGTCAGATAGATTTCCAAAAAATATTGGACACGTATTTTTTCTTTTTTCACGTAAACAAAAAATGAAGCCGATACAGAGCGTTGAAAACTCGTGTGACGTCACTACTCGCTACAATTTTTACCGAGCCGTAACGTCACAAGCCCCCACTCCTGATCTTTGATGCTTTGTATCTTCGTCAGTTTTTATAGATTTGATAAAGGAAAAAATACGTGTCCAATATTTTTCTATAATCTAACTGACGGACTAAACATAATCATATATTTTTTACTCAGGAAACATCACTATTCCCGAACCCCTGGCAGTGAGTTTACATAGGCTAGGAAGATGCTGTAGATACTCACGACTCTTAGAATACCGGACCATTTTGACGCAACACCCGTGGCAAGTCTGCAGCGGCGGCTGGTCTCTGGGCAGCGCTGTGTAGTTGAAGGGATCCTTACACCGAGGATCAGTCCAGCTGTCACACTCGTAGCAGTATATCGTCCTCGCTGCGAACAGGTTGGGCACACGATTAGGGATCTTTTGCTGTCTAGGAGTTGTTTGGAGTTAGGAGACTTTTGGTATGCTTGCTCAGTAGCTGGGGCCGTATTATGACCTCTTAAAACCATCATGTTTTCGGTGTGAAAAAGAGACGGAGCTATACAGCACGAATAGCACTATCCTTTTCTCACACAGAAAACATGATGGTTTTAAGAGGTCATATTACGGCCCCTGATCAAGATTTTTAAACAATTATGAAGTTGTGTTGAAATGTTTGATAGGTTTTTAACGGACGATTTTTCTCTCTGTGTGAAATAGAACTAGTGGGCTGACAGTTTTTGTATGGAGATGGTTTCAAACTTCCATATTTACAAATATTCAGATTCAATACAAAAAATTCAGACTATTAACTCTGCCATACGTTGAATGCGGTACCTCAATATGGTGTAGCTAAGGTTTCTTGTAAAAGCCAGCCGTGTCTTTCCATAAAGATTGCAGTACCTACGGCAGTAAAAAGCCGCTTATGTCCAAAAAGCTTCTCTTGGAAAACAGATCTGCAATAAGGTAGCAGTTTGATACTAAATTGATACTTTATTGCGTCAGCACAGCTCTCCCAAGAAACATTGGCTTCAACGAGGCTAGTTTTTACATTTCGCGAAATTGTTTAATTGTCTTGATTAGCTTGTTATACAGGCTGCAACATAAATACCAGAAAATCTGAAAACGGGTTATTTTATTCTTCATTATGGGCATTTTTTTTTTCAGGAAATCTTATCCATGTTCATACTAATGAAAACAATAGGGTTAAAAAAATATGATTCTATTTAGTCCGTCAGTTAGATTATATATCGAAAAATATTGGACACGTATTTTTTGCTTTATCAATTCAATAAAAAATTGACGAAGATAAAAAGCATCAAAGATCAGGAGTGGGGGCTTGTGACGTCACGTTGTGGTAAAATTGTAGCATGTAGTGATGTCACACGAGTTTTCAACGCACTGTATCGTCTTTATTTTTTGTTTACGTGAAAAAAGAAAAATACGTGTCCAATATTTTTAGGAAATTAGTCTGACGGAGTAATAAGATTTTTTTAGTTATGTACCGTTTTCAGATTTTGAGTTATTGCTATTATACCTTGTGTGTGACTGATGCACAATGTGTTATTATGTGTGGTAGATGTATGGAATTTAGCGGCCCGGTATGATGATTAAAGCTTCTAAAAAAATACTAGTGTTATTCCAGCTGATTTAATAAGGGTGACTTTTCAACACTTTAATAATACGGTGGTCGTGTAAGATATAACGAGAATAAAGTGCCGCACTGTTTTGATCTCAATGTGTCTTGTTTTCGCCTCGATTTGATCAGACCAGTGAGTAGGTAAACGCGCGTTAAGGCTTGTTTCATCCACTGTTTCTTCTACGACCAAAGGACAAAAAGTTGTCTCCGAACGATATGAACAGAGAACTTAGGATTCGTTTTTGCTGCACATCGAAGAGTGTCTGGTTTGATTTTCAGCTGTTGAATAATGGTCTTACTAATTTAATACGTTTTGCTGTCCATGATATGCGCAATACATTCTTCTCTAACACCACATTTCGATAAGAATAGTTGGTCGCTGTGTTGAACGCAAGACAATATCCTATTTAATTTTATCATGTTCTTTCTCTATCAGTTAGCTTATGACGGGTTATATGAGTTCATATAATATTGTTTTTTTATTTTTGATGACTATATAGGTCAATCTGTTTTTACTTTATTGACTGAATGTTTTATAGTGAATTGATTTATGATTTCCATGTTGGATAATATTTTTTTTCTACCTTTGTCATGTATTAATGACTTTGCATACTATTGTATAAATTCAAGTTCTTAAAACGCAACAGACAGATGTGTTGCTGGGGAGTTTGTTGCGCCACTTCTTCTTCCCAGCTAAAACACTAGGAAGTGGTGACGGGTGGGCGTTTTGGGGGACTGTCTTTATGTAAAATTTGACGTTCAAAAAGTGCTGTCTATCAGCCTAGTTTGAATAATTATGACTTTTGAATTTGAATTTCTATTACCTATCTCTGTTTTAAACGAGACTTAGACCACCACTATCTGGCCATCAGGCCGCAGGTCCTGTCAGCTATATAGCACACTAGCAGCGCTCCGTGGTTTTACTCACATAGTTCTCGTTCCCGTGGGAATAGGGGGAAAAATATAGCCTATGTTACTTATGGTGAATGTAGCTTTCTAATGGTGAAAGAATTTTTGAAATCGGTTCAGTAGTTTTTGAGTTTATTCGTTACATACAAAAATACAAATCTTTCCTCTTTATAATATTAATATAGATGAAGACCTTATTTATTGTTGTGTCGTCAGCGAATGGTGTTACCGGAGTTCAGTATGTACCAGACATACATACAATTTAATTACACACTAAGAAGAAGAGCATAACTGGGGAATTTTGAGTCTTCAATATCCCTCGGACAAAACCGCCGATCAGTTTGTTACGTAAAATCCTCTTCCACCCCACCTCGACCTGTTGCGATTCACCTGCCGACCTAACGATAAAAATCTATACTAAGTCCTAGTCTATTTACCTATACGCCGTGCTAAATCGTGACAAGGCTGCTCAAACACGCGATGCATGTCAAGGAAACGAATGCGAGTCCTTGTAATATATTCCAATCGCTGGAATTGGAAAAAAAATGCGGTTAAATTGCCCATTTGCGGCGCCAGTGATTGTATAACGGCTGTCGCCTGAATGTCTGGCTCGGTTTGACTTCAGGCGGTGGAAAGTAGGGCACTAGAAGCAGGGCCGTGAGCATTTCGCTATGTGTTATGGTATTCATTAGCCTTTATGTTTCCACTGCAAGGATTCGGGCTTCCTCTCTACGAGTGGGTGGGGGCCTTAATCTATAACGCTTAGGCCGCTATCCCACTGGCGTTTTACGAGCGTCGGCGTCTCTCGAACGTTGACTGATTGTATGTTTCTGATTGTACGCCTCAAATAGTAGGTATCATATGCGCGACGTCAACGTCGCGTTCAGCGGACGTTAACGTCAACGCTCGTAAAACGCCAGTGGGATAGCGGCCTTACAGCGGCCACCCGGGCAGAGATCTCATGAATATTCTTAATTGAGTAAGAATTTAAGAGTACCATCGCTTGATAGATGATGATGATTCCACCAAAACAGTGGCACAAGGATTACCGGAGACTTCTCCCCGTTTTCTGGAAGAAATTTATCGACTACTCACAAATAAACGCAAATCAAGTGATGCGATTGGCTGTTGACCACTCCGTCTCTCGTTGAACCAAAAACCAGTCATTCGAAAAACTGGGCCTTAACCTCTCTCTCCCCGTTCACACAGCAAAAACCACAGGCTTCAGAAACTTTCAGAGATCTACGATCACTGATAACGGTCACAATACGAACAACCAGCGACACTCACTACCTTTCTGGTCCCTTATTTTTTTTTTATTCAATTTAACGTTTCCCAAAAAGGAGGACGTTCTCAATTCGAATGTTTTTTTTTTATTTTATTTTTTTAACAATCTATATCAGCTCTTTTGATCAAAAGAGCTGTATCACTCTTTCAGCTCTTTAGCTCACCGAATAACTCTTGAGCTCAATTGATTTTGAGCCGCGCTACTTTACGCAAGTCAAACGAGACAAATAGCTCAATGGCTCTTTAAAATCTTTGAAGTTCTTTAGTTCATTTTTGCGAGCTATAGATAAAATTAGACTCATTGGGTTGTTTTGTTCGTAATACAAATAAATAAAACTATGAAAGCCAATGATTTTCCTTCATACTTGAACACTTATAGAGTCAACTAGCTTCTGCCAGCGACTTCGTCCGCGTGGAATAGTTACTTTACCCCCGATTTTGAAACTCTCAGCCCGATCGGTTTAAAATTGACAAAAGATAGACATATGCTGTTCCGGGATATTTTTTAGATAATTTTATGTAGAAAATTTCCGTAATACATGATTTCTATGTAACTTTAACCATTAAGGCTACACACGCGACGGAAGCTTAAAAAATGGAGTAACTTCTCCCGTTTTCCCAACATTTTCCTTCACTGCTCTGCTCCTATTGATTGTAGCGTGATGAAAAGTATACTATAACCTGCCCAGGAGTATGAAGAATAATTGCACCAAGTTTCGTTAAAATCGGTCAAGTAGTTTTTGTTTCTATAAAGAACATACAGACAGACAGACAGACAGACAAAAATTTTACTGATTGCATTTTTGGCACCAGTATCGATCACTAATCACCCCCTGATAGTTATTTTGAAAATATATTCCTTGTACATAATTGACCTCTCTACAGATTTATTATAAGTATAGATGAGCCATTGAGCTAAATGAACGAGTGAGCTATTCCGTGAACAACTGAGCGACTGAGAGCTAGATTGTAATTAAAGAGCTAGTTCAATTATCCCTCATTCGTGAGCTACCCATGTCTACTGTAAACTGACTCTACCAACCCCAATATAGTTAAGAGAGAACTAGGCAGTCCTAAACTTTTCACATTTCAATCCTGCAGTACCTTTTTTTTTTTGAATCGGAAATCGTCAAATGACTTTTTCCGCTCTGGGAGGAGCTGAAGGGATTGTCAGACTCTTACTGACTAAAGCCCGCCCGTGTTCCTTCTTGTGCCCTTTGCGTTCCAGGGCCGCGGTGACTCTTTCGAACAAATTCCGCAACCCTAGCAGGCATTGACCCTATGGGGCCCCGTCTTCTTTGCTGACGGCTCTTTGAGGCGCGCGTGGAACACGACGCGCCGTCGACTCGGGCCTGGTTGCTATCGGACGGCGAGCCACCCATAGCTCGCCATCCGCAGGCCCGCGCCTACGGTGGCCGGGAATCGCCCTGCGTTTCCCGACGCCCGGGGCGTCTTCTTCTGTTGCGGCGACTGGGGCCTGAGGTTTCCCTCTCCCTCACGCGTTCCGCCTCTTCCATCGCTAGCATTACTGCTTCGCAGGAGGGTCCTGCAGTACCTACATGTGTGAGTTTTTAAACGTCTGCTATTTCATTATAAAGCCTCTGCCTGCTAAGTTTCAACGTTTTTTCCTCCCAGTTATTGGGTTCCGTATGTAAATTATCACCTCAATACCCCGAAGCGAGTAACTCCACGTGACACAGTTTCCGGGTCATTCATTACATCTCGTCTCCCTGGGGATATAATTAAACTGTCTCTAATTTAGATTAGACCTTTAAATGCATTAAACTCTGCAGTAAATCCTAATCTTAACTAATATTATATAATATGTCAAAGTGAGTTTGTTTGTGACGCTTTGATGTCATGTTAAGACGGAAACAGTCATAGGCTTTTTGCGTACAGCGAGCGAAGAAGGCAAAATCCATAAGCGTATATTATTGAATTTACCCGCGTAGTTCCCATTCCCGTGGGAATATGAGGATAAAATATAGCCTGTATTACTCAGGGTAAATGTAGTTTACTAATGGTGAAAGAATTTTTAAATCGGTCCAGTAATTTTTGAGTTTATTCGTTACATACGAAACTAATCCTCTTTATAATATTAGTATAGACATGTAATGCCAAGTCGAAAAATTATCCACCTGACATTTAACCTGTATTTATCGACAATGAACCAATTTGAGAAGGTTACATCACTAATCTTGCTAATGACACATGTAGGGTTGCTCCGCAAATATCATAAACCAATTAGTTTTATCGATTGTTTTATCTTTGCTTTGTCATCATAAATGAAAGGAAAAGACTGAATGTTCGGAAGGAAGGCCACTACTAGATTTATATAGAAAAATAGGTAAGTTACTGACAAAATGTTCTGTGTCGGTTTCACACGCCAGAGTTGCGGAATTTGTTCGAAAGAGTTACCGCGGCCGTGGAACGCAAAGGGTACAAGAAGGATCACGGGTGGGTTTTAGTCAGTAAGAGTCTGACACTCCCTTCCGCTCCGCCCAGAGCGGGAGAAGTCATTTGATGATTTCCCATCCAGGAAAAAAAGGCCTTGGATTGCAAAGGATGGTTAACAATCAGTAAGAGTCAGAAAACAAGAAATCAGTTGATGATTTCCCATACCTAAAAAAGGACATACACACATCACATAATCCTTTTTGTTTTATGCTTGCATCTTAACTGCCAAGTTTGCTTAGAACATCCTTGCTCGTTTTCAAAATCTACGTCGATGACTATTCTTGTCTCTTTAGATATTTAGAGCACTGGTTACGATTAGAGACAACGCTTAAACTTATCTACATAACCAGGTATTGACCACTTTTACCGAAAACTATTCTTATGAAGACCACGTGGTCAAATAATGACAGCCACACAGTTGCTCTTCAATAATAAGCAGTGCTTGCTGTTGTCGGTACGAGGAAGTTATAGTTTACTTTGTGACTTGAACTAAAATGGCAGTTGAGAGCATGTCATGCTCGCTCAAATATCTCGCTGATGGCGGCGTGTGTGTTGGATCATTCGGTCTTGCTGCCAATGACTTGTTTTTAATCTTTATACTTTGAATTGTTTTTATAGTTTCCTTTTTTTTTTTCTTTGCATTGTTCTCACATATAGAAGCGACCAAGGATGTAACCAAGGTTATGTAATACAGAACATGATATAAAGAGTGTCCGTGGAGTTTCTTGCACGTTCTTCTCCATAGAGATCTACGCTTTGGAACGTGCAGATAGCTTCATCTCTTTCTTCTTGACAATTCAAAAGTGCCTGTAAGGGGTTTAATTGAAATAAATGATTTGAATTGAATTGAGGTTGAGAGATCATACCTCACATACTGACACCATATCTAAGCCGTTGGTCCCGGCTGTCATTTGTAGATCTTTGACAGTTAGTTAAAAGCCAGAAAATCTGAATCTAGTCTTGCCAAAGGGTGGGTACCTTGTTACCTACATAGTTTGGTACTGAGTTATGCAGGACATAAATGATAAATGATAGGTATTTATTTTGTAAGTAGGTTAAACATAACACTTTTACACGTCCAATATTTCTTGTCATTTTAAGCTAGATGAAGCCGGTGTTTCCTAGCTGACTACCCTGAGAAGAAACACCGAAACAAACTGAGAGGTCGAAGTCTCTTTTAAAGTCCATACAATCCGTACTGGTCAAATCATATGAGAACCATGTAGGTTAATGTCTGAGGTAGCCTTTTGAGGAAAGTGCCACACAGATTTGAGTGGACCTATCCAGACAGTGCAGGCATTTGTCAGATACCGTGTAGTTCAAACTTAAACGGTTTGACGAACAATACCAAAGTAAGGACATTTGGGTAGGCCGCAAGAATTATTCAAACTGCCAGACAAACTGAAACAATACCCTAATATGGCGATCTACATAGTTCCCATTCATAATATGTTATATGAGAACTATGCAGATCTGTGTCTGAAATGGTCTTTTGAGGAAAGAACCACACAGATTTAAGTGGGCCTGTCCATTCAGTGCAAGCCTTTGTCATGGCAAACCCTCCATGCAAAATATTGGTACTCATCTGCATTTGGATAAACCAAAAGCCGACACGAACATAGTTGGAAAAGTCAAGTCTAGGCTGATTAATTCACCGAGTAGGTACTATTCTTGAAAATGAAATTTGTTTACTAAACGTCTCCATTTTCCAGAAAAGTTACAATCAACATTTTGCCGTATCACCTCAAACGAGTTCCAAAAAAAAAAACTTCAAAAAGAGTTCAGTTAAACAACCAAACAACAGTTGAAGACAGTCATTACCTAATTAAAAGCTATTTTAACAGTTTTAAACGTCACGATCGTAATTCCGTGTCTACGTTCGTCGCGCGCGCCGGTTTTAGATCGACGACGATCGCCGTTTATTTTTGATGCGTGGTCTTCATGTAAATTCTCTCATAACTTCGACCCATTATTTCTATAATGTAGCGTTGATAAACGCGGATGAAGATTTTATTATTGTACTAGAGTTGTTACGCGTGTTTGCTCGCTGTTTTTTTTTTTTTGTGGAAACGTTTTGTTTTGTGAGAGTGCCTCTCGCAGTTTTACCCATGAGGTCGCAGTCTGCTTAATTGGACAGTTGGACTTGCCTATGGTGGTCTAAATAAGAATTCAAGCCTGCAGCCATCAGGGCTTGTGTATAAGCGTGAATGTGTTTTCAGTCTTTCAAATAAGGTCGAATTAAATGAACTAGAAAAACTTCGCAGACATAAATGCATATTACTGATTAGTTACGAATTTACGATACATAGCATAATAAGCATAATCAGCCTTTTAACTTTCCCAGTGCTGGAACACAGGTCTCCTCTCTAGGAGAGGGAATGGGCGGTAATCCACTACGCGGGCCCAGTGCGGGTTGGTGAATGTCACAGGTCTTAGAATTTTTGGTTCTAGGACATGCCGGTTTCCTCACGATGTTTTCCTTCACCGTTTTGAGAGCAGTGGTGATGAAATTAATTACACAAAGTGATATGATATATACAGTGTGAAATTTTAATGGTTGTTTTCCCGAAGCGAAATGAGTTTGTATCGGTAATACAATCGATTTATATATATAAAAAATATTAGACTCCATAAATGGCAGATTAACAATTGTGATAAACAAAACTCGAAAGCGACTTGAACCAACAGTAGTGCATCGCGCGATATGTAGGTACGCGGCGGTACGTGCGTCTCATGTAGGTATCTACCTACTTTATGTCTAGTGCACTACTATTGATTCTCGCTCTTTCGAGTTTATGAACACTTCTTTAATGATTTGAAAAAAGAAAAACATTTATTTTTATAGTTTAACTTTGTGTTTCGATAGTACTACTGATGGGAAATCGTCCTGCCGCGGGAAAACAACCATTAAGATTTCACACTGTATAAAATGCGCCTGTCTGGGTTTGAACCCGCGACCTACAATTCGTAAGTTACTACTCGGCCACCACTGCTCTCCATTTACGATACAAAAACTTACAACTCAGCCCAAAAATTCATACCACAGATTAAGTGCACATATTTCCGACCGTGTTGGTATTTTTCACCAACGATTTTTTTTTAAAAGCCTTCTATAATCACTGGGTATCGATACTCAACTCGTCAAGCCAGTATAGTTTGTTAGTCAATTTAATTCGATCAGGTATTATGTGAGCAATACTGTAAGCGTTATGTAGCTATAGTGCTTTTAGTTGCGGAATTTGTTCGAAAAGAGTGACCGCGGCCCTGGAACGCAAAAGGCACTATACCCCATTCACGATAAGATTAGACATTGAAATACATCTTTTTACAGTCCGTTCAACCGATTTTGACTTCTATTGCGTTGGTGGCATGACACATGGTAGCTGCAGTAAACAGTTGGTATTATA
This sequence comes from Hecatera dysodea, assembly GCA_905332915.2. Taxonomy (NCBI): domain Eukaryota; kingdom Metazoa; phylum Arthropoda; class Insecta; order Lepidoptera; family Noctuidae; genus Hecatera; species Hecatera dysodea. Next base: position 11,106,074 of record HG995314.1, on the reverse strand, counting down.
ATCACGTTTTTGCTTTTAATGCCATCCTTATGCCTACAGTATAGAAGTAAAAATCGGTTGAACGGACTGTACTGTACTGTATTCACAATAAGATAAGACATTGGAACAATTTTGTTCCAATGTCTTATCTTATTGTGAATGGAGTATAGGTGCACGGGTGGGTTTTACTCCGCCCAGAGCGGAAGAAATCATTTGATGATTTCTAACCCAAACAAAATAAAACAAAGGCAGTGCTTTGAACGCGGTGTTTCTAACTATTTCTTTTGGTATTTTGGTAGCTTGCCTTATCAGTGAAAACTAGTGTATTTTCAACCAAGATTAGTTGTTTAAAATATTGGACAGTGAAGTGAATTCGTGTATCACAGCGGATTATAAAGGGAAGGCATTAAAAAGTTGTTGTCTTAGAAAATATGTGTGTTGGTAGCTTTTGTGCATCAGTGAAAGGCATTTCATCGTTTTAATTAATCAAAAGTATACTTACCTCAGTAAACATGTAAACAGACATATTATTACACACAACATATTACGAACAAACAAACATTCAGTCGCATTGAAAACAGCATAAATTTATTTAAAACCGTCTAGAATAAATAGAATCGCCAGCGTCTATTCGAAACTTATGCAGGTTTTGGGTAGGTACCTACCCTTTACAAGTGATCATAGCAAAATGGTTTTTTAAAACGTGAAATTACATGTTATTTTCACAATAATTGCGTTTTATGTCAAGTTCCAAATCGATCCTGGCTAGTTGTATTTATCATAGTGACAACAATTAATGATTCTTCTACATACTACGTATCCAAACTTCTACGGATGGTGCCGACATACAATTGAAAAGTACTTAAAATCCACATGGCTAAGTCGTATTTTGATTTCTGTAGAGTGCATCGATAAAAGCTTGAGTTCGAAACGCAATAACAGTCAAAAGCCAACACGAAAAACTAGATTTCATGCACTAGAACTACGATAGAGAAAAAAATAATAATGTATGTCTATATTTCTAATCTTACTTACTGATTTAAATACGTTTTAAGTAAATGATTAGCAGAAAATGTGTTACCGTTTGCAGTTTTTAAGTAAATCAACAGAATAATCAAAACAATAACAAAAAAAGCCGAAACTGTGAGTTTTTGTGAGGAAAATTTTCTGCTTGAATTTTTAGCCAACCCAGTCTACGACATTTAAATTCATATTTAACAATTTCTCAATCATTTTCGCTAAGTTTTCTCGTGAAATAGTATTAATGTAAGCATAAAAGCATCTGGCGAGTGTCAAAATTATGCTTTTATTAGCTTTTTTTTATATTTTATTTCTGTCAAAAGCCTAAAAGCTCGTGAATTATTGTTTTGGTAAAATAAAAAACAGAAGAAACAGTACTTACTCTGGCATTCCGCCTGAACAAGGGGGCTGAGACTTAGTGCCCATAATGCTGAAAATCCATGCTTGAATTAGTAAAAAAGAAAAAACATATAAGAAAAACGAAAACACTACACAGTTATCTAGATAGAAGAAGTTCCACAGTAAAAAGATACATCCTGTAAATAACTGAATTAAAAACGAAAAAAAAAAGAAAAAACAAAACTTTTTTGTACTTTTTTTCATGTCCATAGACTGGTTGGCTGAATGTTAGAAGAAAAAATCCTAAATAAAAATGCTAAATGATTAATATAAAAAATAGTAGTAGCCATAAACTCATAACAAAACAAATCTGATTTTAGTTAATTCTCTACATTTATTTCTTACCGAATCAATGCGATTCATAAGAAATAGTAAATCTGAAAACGAAGATCAGTTATTCACAGGAAGAAAAATGTTTGAGTGTTTTTTTTTTTTAGTAGTTTTAATTTTTATTAGAAATTTTAGTTCGTCTATTGTGACTAAAATAATTATGACATGCAATTATTGCATTCCTCAATTCCAACATTTAAACACGCATTCCTGTGGGCACTCAAACACAATACATTTATCGAGCTGCGAAAACGTCGATTATTTCCCATCACTATTGGTTTTACTCGATATTGTTAAATATGTCACATCACTAAGCACGTAAAAATATTATACTGTGGTCAGTGGTGGTATTCTTATTTTAAATTCAGTATTAATAAATGTCGGGCGTTATGTATGGCACAACGTGTTTATAAAAAACGTAAGATGGCTTAGAGCTTTGTCTGTGACAGCCTGTAGAAATGTCAATATTTTGCAGAATGGATATGCTACAATGAAGACATGGCTTCGGCCTTACGTACCTATATTATAATGGACTAGCAGCGCCCCGCGGTTTTAATCGCGTCGTTCCCGCTCCCGTGGGAATACGGTGATAAAATATGGCCTATGTTACTCAGAGTGAATGTAGCTTTATAATGGTGAAAGAATTTTTGAAATCGGTCCAATAGTTTTGAGTTTATTCGTTACATACAGAAATACAAATCTTTCCCCTATTTAATATTAGTAAAGATTAAAACAAATTGAAGACGTGGCTTCGGCCTACAGTTAAAAACAAATAAGACTATGGCTGCATGGGTTTGCCTTTGCCTTTCCCTGTCAAAATGGGAAGAAGAAACAAAAAAAAAATGAAAAACGATCGAAATTCAAATTAAGTGCTCAATTTTCACTCTATTTTACAAATCGAATTATTCATTTTGCGACAATAATGATTAAATAACTAATCATACAAATCAAACTCTATTATAAAGCTAAAGAGTTTGTTTGATTGTTTGAACGCGCTCATCTCTAGAGCTATCAGTTGGAAACAGCCGCACGGGTCGATCTTCTAGGTTAAGCAACGCTTGCCGAGGTTGGTCTGTGGATGGGTGACCATCTTAACATAACGAGACTTCTCCGGGCTTCGGAAAGCACTTTAAGCCGTTGGCCGCGGCTGTCATTTGAAGATCTTTGGCAGTCGTTACGGATTGTCAGAAGCCAGAAAATCTGACACCAGTCTTGCCAAGAAGTACCGTGTTCCCCAGTTAATGGGTTGTGGAGGTCTGGTAGGCAGCCGCTTCACGTAAAATACTGGTATTCAGCTGAATCCGGCTTGGCTGGGAGCCGACCCCAATGTAGTTCGGAAAAGGCTACGCAGATTATGATGATGATTGGCTATACGAGAATGGGACAGCACGAGATATGTTCTGAACATTAAAATTATTTGACGAGAATAAGGCGATTAACAGAAAAATTAAGAGTTCGGAGACAGAGGAAAGTTACGTCGATACATTATTTATGATTGAGTTGTTGGTATCGTTCCAACATTAACATTACTTTTAATTAGCATAATGAGCCTTTTAATGTATCCACTGCTGGAATAACAAACAAAACAAGCCTCCTCTCTAGGAGAGGGAATGGGCCGTAATCCAGCACGCGGGCCCAGTGCGGGTTGCTGAATGTCACATGTCTTCGAATTTCTTGTTCTAGGTACATGCCAGTTTCCAAACTATGTTTTCCTTCACCGTTTTGAGAGCAGTGGTGACGAAGTTAGTTACACAAAGTAAAGCGCCTGGCTAGGTTTGAACCCGCGACCTACAATTCGTAAGTCGGGGCCGTTACCACTCGGCCATCACTGCTCAACTTCTTTTTTTTCTTCTTTTAATTTTGTTCTTCTTTCTTTTAATGTTTTCCATATTCCTATTTTACATAATTGCCATTAAATGTGGCAATGCCGCCATTCTCTTGGGCACATTACCAGCTGAGAGCGTTCAGGACGAATTTTTTGATGCCATATTTTAGTTTGTGGTTTAATATGTTGAATAAATAGATAATACCTTTTGTATACCTACCTAATACTAATAAAATACATATACCTAGTCTTGCCATAGATACTGTTACAATAAAATATAAGATAGATATTACATTTGAATTTGGAATCTGTCATTTTTATACGATTGCTCATTGTGTTTTCTAATTTAGGCGCCAATACATTTTACAATATTTTGCGATATTAAAATGGAGTGGGGTGATAAAAAGAACCAAATCGCTGTGATTGCATTACCTACACAAAGTTGGTATGGAGATAAATGCCATTTTTAATACACACACACTAAATAACTACAACATACATGGTACAATAATAAATAGGATGATTTGAACATGTACTTTTTAAAATCCTCTCTTAAATAAAATCAATATTGCCGCTTTAACCGTAGGTCAACATAGATAAGTACATCAGAACTACAGTTTGCAAAAAAAGTAAGATAGGCTTGGCCTTAGGTACGAATTCAGAAAGGTTTAGAATTATCTTATGACTAGAGCTGCCACCCATCCCGATTTTGCCGGGACTGTCCCGATTGCGAAGACATTGTCCCGCGTCCCGACGGCCTATCGATTTTGTCCCGATTTTTGGCAATATGCGATAGGCTCAATTAATTGATTCACAGATAGGTACTCAACCCAGTCACGCGCCACCGCGCCATCTACCGCGCGCCGCATGTACCGCGTTCGTCTTCGCGCGCAGAAATGCTATTAAAAGCGACTCGTAACAACAAGAAATAAATATGGAAAAAATCTTAAATATATATAACTCAAAAGTGACTGACTGACTGACATAGTGATCTATCAACACACAGCCCAAACCACTGAACGGATCGGGCTGAAATTTGGAATGCAGGTAGATGTTATGACGTAGGTATCCACTAAGAGAGGATTTTGATTAATTCTACCCCCAAGGGGATAAAATAGGGGATGAAACTTTGTATGAAACTTTGTCAATTTTAAACCGATCGGGCTGAGAGTTTCAAAATCGGGCGTAAAGTCGCGGACGAAGTCGCGAGCAGAAGCTAGTCATTATATAAAATAAAAACACAAAATAAAGTTTCATTTTCCTTAGACTGTCTCACAAGGGTCATATTTTGATTGGACCAAACTCCGAACGTCTCTGATGGATACCCGATCGTCCTGATTTTTTTCCCTAAAGGTGGCAACCCTCTTTTTTTTGGATGGGAAATCATCAAATGACCCCTCCCGCCCTGGGTGAAGCGGTAGGGAGTGTCAGACTCTTACTGACTAAACCCACCCGTGATCCTTCTTGTGCCCTTTGCGTTCCAGGGCCGCGGTGACGCTTTCGAACAAATTCCGCGACAAGGTGGCAACCCTGCTTATGACCTTTGTGTCGGAAGTGGGAGCCAGTCATGTCGCTGTTACCGCGACGATATCGCGCTGTGTTCATTGAACGAGCTGGTGGTACCTTATCTTGGTATAATAAGGTCAATATTGTCGCTGCAGGCCACTGGTGCACAAGAATGAACACTAGGTTTAGCTAATATATTGTCTCTTGGAGACACTATGTTATTTTTGTTTCGAGAGCTTTTTTATCGTTATTTTTATTGTATATGAATTACTAGCTTCTGCCAGCGACTTCGTCCGCGTAGATGTCGGAAATTGTCCCAAGGGAACATAATCCCGGGATATAAAGTATCCAATGTGTTATTCCAGACTATGATCTATATCTGTGCCAAATTTCATGAAGATCCATTCAGTAGTTTTTGCGTGAAAGAGTAACAAACATCCATACATCCATACTTACAAACTTTCGCGTTTATAATATTAATAGGACTAACAGCGCCCGCGGTTTTAATTGAGTAGTTCCCGTTCCCGTGGGAATATGGAGATAAAATATAGCCTATGTTAATCAGGGTGAACGTAGCTTTCTAATGGTGAAAGAATGTTTGAAATCGGTCCAGTAGTTTTTGAGTTTATTTGTTATATACAAAAATATAAAAATACAAATCTTTTTTTCTTTATAATATTAGTATAGATATTATAGATATAGAAAAAGATATTTAAATGCCTCGCCCTGCCAAATATCAAAACGAAAAAAGTTATTTAATGTTTATGACCAAGTTCGTGTAAGAAATTAGTGATTTTGTTAGTTTGATTGTGACAATATAAAATAGATTGCTGTTTTAGTTTCGCGCCAACCCATACCCGTAGTGATGTGACACCCACAAATCACAGTTATATCGACATGTTCGCAGCTGTCAACACGACACAGATCTAACAACGGGTACTCTATGGTACACAACACTTGTGACATTTTGACACTTTTCGGTACTTCGTCGCATATTACCAGTCCGTATGCAGGAGTTCGATTTAACTTGGTCCACCCCAAACCAGGACATCAGCAAAACTGGAAAAGATTAAAGAATAATTGATTATTTAAATACTAGCTATATTTGTTAACCACTGTTACACTCGCATTCTGAGGCATTTCTATAGAAACAAACTTTAGGAAAAAGATTCTAACTTGTTTTTTGGAATTTCTACAGGCAAACTCCTTAGAACATTGGAAATCAGGAAAAATAGCTTTTTAGATTCTCATCATAATTATCTGCAATATATACTAATAATTATCTGCAATATTTACTATCAAAGTATATTTTTAGAAGTCTTTTGTATCATGTAAAATTTTTCTTTAAAGTTTTGTTCCAAATTTAAATAGGTAGGACCAAAAAATAGCTTTTTAGATTCTCGTCATAATTATCTGCAATATATACTAATGAAGTATATAATAAAAAGTCTTTTTATTATGCAAAATTTGTCTTTAAATTTAGGTTCCGAATTTAAATACCAAAAATTCATTTTGCAAAAATATACTTAGTTTGTGTCTGAATTTGAATCGTCGAAAACATATTAAGTCTTCGTGGGAGGCCGTCGAGTAGAAATTTTCCCTTGTTTTAGTTCAACGTAGGTTGAAAAAAAAATAACAACTCTGTCGAATAAAATTATGCGAAGGGAACCTAGCTCAAAAATTGCAATTTTTGGCAAACAAGGATAAATTTTAATCTTAAAAAGTGTTGGGTAAAAAACAAATATCTCCCGAGACCTATGCATAAGCTGTCCCTTTCACTATTAAATTTCTAAATCTTTTTCATCGCTGGGTTTTAGAGTATTTTTTTTTACGTTCAGTATATAGCAAAGTTATAAATAACAGGAAGTTTGAGTTAATCCCCTTTCATTCTAACAAAGCGACGTATCTATAGTGAACCACTGATCCATCAGAGTTGATTCCATAGTTTTAATCAATTTATACTGATAAAAACAATCTTGCAATAAAAAGATTTACAGTACTTCAAAATGAGTGTAATTTATTTGAAAAATGGCAGTTAATTAATGAGAATCCATCGGTACCCGCAATAATATTTTTAGGTGGCAAACGGCCAAGAACAGAAATTTTGTAGAAGCAATATTACAGATTTAAAAATTACATAAAAAAATGATCTATAGTACGATTTTTAATTCGAGTCAGTAAAATGACAAGTGCAACTGTCAATGATACAAAAAAGGGTGACCCGCTACAATAGTGATGTTCAGCAATCAATAGACATTTAGTCATGCTTTATTTTATTAGGTATCAAAGCGTTTTTTTTATTGTAAATATTTAATACATACCGTATTAAATAATACTATTTTAGAAACATGGACCTTACCAACATATTAAAAATTTTCACTACAACATTATTACAAAAGCTGGGAAAAAAATGTATAAAGAGATTCAGAGGAGTTAACACTAGAAAGTCGGGAAAATACAAGTAATTTTATACGTTTTTATTCATTACGGTTGCTATTGATTCTGAATCAGTATATTCAGAATCGGAATCAGTTACATTTATAACGAATGAATTCACATATTCATCTATGATGTGGTCGAGTTGATTTTTGTCTTCGACTTTTATGGCATGGAGAATTGGAGAAACTTTATTTTAAAAGTTTTGTTGTTTCTGGCGACGTAACTCTTTGCTTGAGCCCAAACTAACTCTATTGGGTTGAGCTCACTGTGATAAAGGGGTAGACGCAGGATTGTGACACCGTATTCAGCGGCCAACTCTTCCACAGCATAGCGTTCGTAATCAGGTTTTTGTAATTTTACTATTTCTATTAATTGAGCCTTTATCATTGTAGGTTGATATTGAATTTGTTTTTCATCCAACCACTGAATAATATCAGCCTTCCGCCACTTTGAAGTGGGGATACGCTCGACTTTTCTTGAATGGTACGGTGCGTTATGTAATACCAGCACCGCATTTTGGAGGGAGACATCGCTCTTTAGAGCTGGACGGTTGGGTTTCGGGATTTTGAATTCGGGAGCAGAATGAAAAACAAGATGTCGTTCATAGCGTGACAAGTGATGATCCAACAACCAAAAACAAAGAATATAACAGTATTTTATGTTATACATATGTAATTACCTACCGTGTTGTATTCTGTTTAATTACCGTAAATTACATATTTTTATTTATATAAAGGCTATTTGATATTGAATAAAAAAAATGTAATCTCGACTAAGTTTTAATTGTAAAAACTCGATTTTACCACATCACTATTTATTTGAGACTAAAAACCTGCAACATTGGAAATGTCGAATTAAAAATCAAACTATAATGATGTTATATTATATGGAATCGCTTTGGAAATAAAATCATTTCCAAAAAAAGGGACAACATGTCCCTTTTTTTGGAAATGATTTTATTGACGATATCTTTCTATGATTTTATTGGAAATGATTTTATTGACGATATCTGACGAAAAGTGTCGGAAAGCCTTTGAGTCTTTTTCGTAGACACATGAGTTGTTTCTGTCTTATCTCTGTGATGACAACGCCTCTGCGAATACTCTGGAATATTTGTAGAAATATAAACAGGTGGTAGTGACCACCGACCATCAACACCTCTATTGTATAATTCATAAAATCGCATATTCATTCACAATAGGGTATTTTACTGTAAAAATCTAATTAGTCCGTCTGATAGATTTACAAAAAATATTGGACACGTGTTTTTTCTTTTTTCACGTAAACAAAAAATGAAGACGATACAGTGCGTTGAAAACTCACGTGACGTCACTACGTTGCTACAATTTTTACCTTGTTACAATTTTTCTATCAGACGGACTAATTAGAGTTTTACAGTAAAATACCCTTTTGAATGGAACTAAACATCCATTGCTTCATATGTTTGAATATCGTCTGCTCGACAGTGTAAAACACGCAATTAATACAGTTCACATGTCAAAATGAATACCTAGGTACGCGCAGATGAGATGACAGATGTCAGCAATGAAGATTACTTAGAACCCATCCCCCCCCCCATAGAGTCAGTTCCACAACAATTCCACAACCCTAGCAGGACTAGGGTTGTGGAATTTGTTCGAAAGAGTCACCGCGGCCCTGGAACGTAAAGGGCATTAGGAGGAACACGGGTTGGCTTAGTCAATAAGAGTCTGACACTCCCTTCCGCTCTTTCCAGAGCGAAAGAAGTCATAATGACGATTTCCCACCCATAAATAAAAGCGTACGCGCTCGATTACATATTTTTTTGTATAATAACACAATTAGTCTGCAGGCTGACTGTCGGATTTTGACAATATAAAAGCATTCTCTATTGAGATCAAACGGAAGTTTCAATCCGAGAATCTGGAACGATTTCTACCATTAAATATATCACTTATGTCCCCAAAATAACCCTTTAGTAAATTATCGTGGCTCGCACGTCACAGGCGAATAAATACAGTCGTATGCGCCAATAACCATGATTCTATGCCAGCGTTGATATTTTATTAAGTGTCCTGTACCACGTCATTTGTGCTTTTTGTCGTCGGCTTCCGGCAACCTAAAAACTCATATTCGTGGCTTTGAATTAAATATAATTTGAGTTTTATTATTTTCATACATTTAAGCTTTCATAATCGACAAATAACATCCGGGATCAATGTTGTAACGTACTTTCCGAGTTAGGGAGGAATCTCAATATGTAATTGATGGTAGTCTATCCATAGACACTGACCTCAGAAATCATAGTGTTAGCGAACACTGGTCTTCTGTTGCAACAGATTTGACTGTAGGCCGACACCAATATAGGTTAAAAAAGGTTAGGTGAATTGATATACTTTTTAAGAAGAAGAAGAAGAGAAGAAGAGAGAAGAGCCGGACGCTCGGTGTCACCACTGCGTCGACTGTCGGGAGGACACGGCGCGGCATACGCTGGCAGAGTGTGCCGCTTGGGAGGAGCCGCGCCGTGACCTCATCTCTGTGGTGGGCAGTGACCTCTCGCTACCGGCCGTAGTCCAATCTATGGTCGGCGGCGAGGAGTCCTGGGACGCGGTGGTCTCCTTCTGCGAAACAGTTATCTCGCAGAAGGAGGCTGCGGAAAGGGAAAGAGAGATCTCGACCTCTGACCCCGCCCGCAGCAGGCGCACCGGGCGTCGGAGGAGGGCGTATGCTGCCCTCTTCCGGCCCCCCTAACTGGGTCCAGGGGCGGCGGACTTGGGGACGTCTGTCGCCCCCCATTCATCCGGACCCGAGGTGGCGGCGCGAGGTGTTCCCGTGCGCCCCTCTCTGAAGTCACGGAGGGTGTTTAACACCTCACTCCCTCCGTAGACGTGAGGTGGCCCGCAGAGGCGGGCCGGCACCAGCCGGGGATTACGGATGTGGTATACGTTCCCGCGATCCCCGGCGTAGGTGAGAGATGGAACACCGGGGTGGTTTTAGTCAGTAAGAGTCTGACAGACCCCTCCGCCCGCCCCAGGGTGGAGGACATCCATGAGGACTTCCCCCGTTAAAAAAAAAAAAAAGGATTGGGGCCATAGCTTTTCATGGCCCCCGGCGGGCACCGCCACCGGGATCACACATCGTGGTCGGGGGGGTCCGAATCGCTGTCGAGTCCACCATGAAGTACCTAGGATTGGTGCTCGACAGCCGGTGGGATTTCGGCCCCCACTTCCGGCGGCTGGCGCCCAAGTTGATGGGCGCGGCTGGGGCGCTGTCAACGCTGCTTCCCAATCTGGGGGACCCGAGCACCGCCTGCAGGCGGTTATACGTGGGGATCGTGCGATCGATGGCCCTTTACGGGGCCCCGATCTGGGCGGCTGACCTGACGGCCAGCACCATCACAGTTCTGCGGAAGCCGCAGAGGGTGATGGCCGTCAGAGTCATCAGGGGTTATCGCACGATCTCCTACGAGGCGGCTTGCGCACTGGCCGGATCTCCGCCATGGGACCTGGAGGCGAAGGTTCTCGCGTCACTGTATCGGTGGCGCGAGGACGCGCGGGCGCGCGGTGAGCGACTGATGCAGCGACACATTGAGCTGCGTCGGTCGCAGCTGCGTGAGGTCCTGGTGGCGGAATGGCGGGACAGGCTTTCACGCCCTATCGCCGGCCTCGCCACTGTCGAGGCCATCCGGCCAGTGCTCGACCTTTGGCTCGGGAGAAGGCACGGCTCCCTGTCGTTTCGTGCGACACAGGTCCTTTCGGGGCATGGCTGCTTCGGGAAGTTCCTGTGTCGCATAGGCAGGGAGCCGGACGCTCGGTGTCACCACTGCGTCGACTGTCGGGAGGACACGGCGCGGCATACGCTGGCAGAGTGTGCCGCTTGGGAGGAGCGGCGCCATGACCTCATCTCTGTGGTGGGCAGTGACCTCTCGCTACCGGCCGTAGTCCAATCTATGGTCGGCGGCGAGGAGTCCTGGGACGCGGTGGTCTCCTTCTGCGAAACAGTTATCTCGCAGAAGGAGGCTGCGGAAAGGGAAAGAGAGATCTCGACCTCTGACCCCGCCCGCAGCAGGCGCACCGGGCGTCGGAGGAGGGCGTATGCTGCCCTCTTCCGGCCCCCCTAACTGGGTCCAGGGGCGGCGGACTTGGGGACGTCTGTCGCCCCCCATTCATCCGGACCCGAGGTGGTGATGCGAGGTGTTCCCGTGCGCCCCTCTCTGAAGTCACGGAGGGTATTTAACACCTCACTCCCTCCCTAGACGCGAGGTGGCCCGCAGAGGCGGGTCGGCACCAGCCGGGGATTACGGATGTGGTATACGTTCCCGCGATCCCCGGCGTAGGTGAGAGTCGAAAGAACCGAAAAGTCACCGCGGCCCTGGAATGCAAGGGGTATTGGGAGGAACACGGATGGGTTAAAGTCAGTAAGAGTCTGGCACTCAGTTCTGCTCCGCCTGAGAGAGAGAGAGAGCATAATAGCATAGCATAATCAGCCTTTTAATGTTCCCACTGCTGAGACACAGGCCAGGTAATGGGCCGTAATCCAGCACGCGGGCCCAGTGCGGGTTGGTGAATGTCACATGTCTTCGAATTTTGGCTCTAGGACATGCCAGTTTCCTCACGATGTTTTCCTTCACCGTTTTGAGAGCAGTGGTGATGAAATTAATTACACTAAGTAATGCGCCTGGCTGGGTTTGAACCCGCGACCTACAATTCGTAAGTCGGAGCCGTTACCACTCGGCCACCACTGCTCAGAGAAAGTAGAAGCAGTCATTTGATGATTTCCCATAGTAAAAGAAAGGGGTAACAAGGGATATATTGCGGAGAATACAAATAACATGAGGTAAGGGCTGGTTGATTATGATGACTAGATATTAAACTGCTTCAATATCTACATAGTACCATTGAAATACAGTGGCCACAAAGCAGTGGCGGGAAATTAAAGCAAAAAAAAAGTTAGGGCCCCCCATTGATAATGTTTTCTTCATCTATATTTTCTGTGTTTTGCTCGACAAATATTCTTGGTTCGGGACGGATAATATGAAATACGATTATAGTTGTTTCAGCGTCTCACATAGTTTATATGACGCATGGTAACAATTTAAATAAGGCAGTTTCATAAAAGTCCTTTGCCTATTAAAATATCAACATGTTTAGTCGTTGACTCTCTAGTAGTGTTGTGCATGTCTTATTATGCGTAAATATTATTTATCGATGTTTCATGCTAAGCAGTAGCATAAGATACTTTTTTTTCTTGAAATGTAATAAAGATGCTTTTTGAAAAAGAAGGGTATATTTAAAATAGATGGATGGCATTATACGGTTGTCAGGTTGACAACTTGTAAATTAACATAATTCTTACAATCATGTAATTTAAAAGCATGGACGTGCGTCTCCCACTGAATAGGATTCATTCATAGCGTTTTCGCATCAGTCAATCAGCGTTCAACAATTTTATGTGCATGATAGTTCAACACGCGTTTACAGTTGAGAATAAGATGTAAACAGAATCGTCATATTTTAACAGCCGAATCCCGCATAAACATTTGTCTAACGTGCACGGCGTCGACAATGCCATCTAGGGTTGCAAATCTGAAACTTTTACGTTGTAAATATCTGACCTGTGCTGCCACCTATACTTCCTGCACCCTCCGTTTAGGGGAACGTGCACGAAGTAGACAGTGCCAGCTAGCGTTGCAAATTTGAAACTTATAAGTAAAATATACTTGACATTGTCGCGTCTGTGCTGCCACCTATAGTTTCTACGCGTTCCCTGTACTTACCTAAAAGTCTATAAAAATTCTATCTAAACAAGGCCATGTCTATTTTAGCGTCCAACAGTTCTATTTCTGTTCTTGTTGACAAAGTGTTGGAACTTGAGCAGAGGTCGGCGCTCGAGTTAGGTCAGGTCAAGTTGTCGCTATGTGGGGCTTAGAATTGGATGGGTATGCTTTAATATTCTGTTTGGCCAGGGGATTATGTTGAAGCGGAGTGAGTCTATTTACTGTTATAATAATAAAAGTGTAGGTACCTTTCGCGTAGGTACCTACACTTTTATTATTATAACAGTAATTAGATTATTATAACAGTAATTGACTGGTGATGAGTTGATGACTGATGCAATAAAGTTGAACCTGCTATTTTGAAAATGGTGTAAGCCCATTAAATAAAACTATACAGGATCAATTATAATACTTCGTACTCTCGCAATTTCAATTTTTTTCAAATATCTTAGTAGTTTTTGTTTGTTTATTTTTTTACTTACAAGCCAAAGGGAACCGTTTAACGATAAGAATTACTTTGTGTTTTTTCTTTAGAACTTTGTTTACAGGTCTTTTGCTCGATTCTACGAAACGACTATCTTCTTAGCTAAATGATATTTTATCTTATCAAAATAAATATACTTGCTGTATTGTGAACCTTAATACTCTATGAATATGTTCCGAAAAACATTCAAAATTCTTAAATGGGAATCTTATTTTTGCGACGTTGGTAACATTGTTTAACGAACTGTCAACATTTTAAAAATTAATAGTAAATGTAAAACTTGTTATTTACTGGACAATATTTCTATTTTATCGCAGTTTTAGATACTTAAAGAAAAATGAAATGATAACATCTTATTGACGGGCGGTTAAACAGCAAGAATTCATTTTGATTTTGAAATATTTTTATTTGTAAAGATAAATTACCGAAGAAGACTGAAAGTCTTCTTTTTTATTATTTCTTGAGTACTAGTACTACCTCTTGTTTTGTATTTTTTTTTCTTGTATTTTTGTATGGGAAATCATCTAATAACTTCTCCCGCTCTGAGCAGAGCGGAAACGAGTGTCAAACTCTTATTGACTAAAGCTCACTCGTGTTCCTCGTAATGCCCTTTGCGTTCCAGGGCCGCGGTGACTCTTTCGAATAAATTCCGCAACCCTAACAGGTACTGACCCACCTAACTGATGGTAAGCGATGATATACATACCGACCCTTAGCTTTTTGTTCCACCGCTCAAATAATTTTGAATAACTTTACATTCGAACTAAAAAACCGATTCATTTAGTGTAACCAATGTACTGTGGCGCTCTGCTGTGACAACTATTTAAGTGTTGCCTAGGTTTGCTTGATCACCAAGTATAGTTTATATCAGTTCGATCGGAGACAAAGAGTTCTATCCACCACGTTCAAATTTTGTGATATAACTGGAAAAAACGAATTTAGCGATGATGTTTGCTAAGGGACGATATGTAAGGACATTTATGTTCGTATAACTCATCAAAATGTAGGGAACAGCTGATTTTTTTCGCGATTTCAGGTTTGTTCCCATAGTAAAAGTTTTTCATAATGATGAGTACAATGACCTCTTAAGAGGTTGTTGGTGTTTTACAAATAACCCTGTATAACGGTTCCTTAACCCTCTTTTCATCCAAATGAAGCTCCCGCAGTGCATAAGGCCGATACGATTCCAAGAAAATACCTACGCTTTGAACTTAACTTAGTAGTGAGAACTATTTGTACGAGCGCTCTGTACAATAACCAAGTTTAAAATGCATTAAGTACTAGTTTTCGAGAGAACTGATGGTAAACGATTACGTGGTCGACGATGGAACAAGTTCAGGCATTAGCTGATTAGCCTATGCCTTAGCTGTACCATAATGAAAGTACCTATTCCAAGAGGGCCAGAATCGTTTGCTTTGTAGTAGTTGCTAAGTAGGTTAAACATAAAATTTCACACGTCAAATATTTCTTGTCATTTTAAGCTAGATGAAGCCGATGTTTCCTAGCCGACTACCCTGAGAAGAAACACCGAAACAAACTCAGAGGTCAAAGTCTCTTTTAAAGTCCATACAATCCGTACTGGTCAAGTCCTATGAGAACCATGTAGGTTAATGTCTGAGGTAGCCTTTTGAGGAAAGTGCCATACAAATATGAAAAACCATGTTTCAGTAGCACATAACGGTAGCCACCAAGGGGATGCGATACTAATAATTAACCCTAAGGTTTAGTATTATTTTGCTGGGGAGTTTGTTGCGCCACTTCTTCCCAGTTAAAACACTAGGAAGTGGCGTTTTGGGGGACTGTATGTAAAATTTAACGTTCAAAAAGGGCTGCCTAGTTTAAGCAAATGACTTTTGATTTCATATTAAGTATTAGTGACTTTGCTCTATAAATGTGGATGGATGGAAAGGGAGAAGTAGGCCAAAGAATCGACGGATGGATTGTGTGAGGAGTGATATGAAAGAAAAGGGAGTTAGTGATAGCGTGACGGCTGACAGGACAGAGTGGAAGAAAAAAACGTGTTGCGTCGACCACAAGTAACATGGGATAAGGGCAGGAAGATGATGAGTGACTTATTTCTATAAAAAAATGAAGTCTTACCTGGCACAGGAAATATCCAGCGCATTTTTTCTATTTCTTCCTTCCTGCTTGTGAACTGGCCTTCAGCTCGACTTTCTTCTCATTTCCACTTCGATTTTATCTTAATTATAATTATTTTACTCGTAAGTTATTATCAACTAAATGTGTGTTCATAACAAAGGAAACTTGATTACTAATAAAGACTATTTGCACATAATAAGATAAACTAAAAATAATGAAATCTGCTATCACGAATAACCTTAGTAAAGTTTGAGAATAAACTCTTTCTTTATGTGTGTTTTGATTGTCGGACAATTTTTCGAAATTTCAAAACAAGAAATTTCGTTGTTTCATATGCGTACAGTCAGCCGCATATCAATGGTAACTACGAAATAAACCTGATTGTTACACTGACATAAAGACTATCAATTTCAAATAGTTACCAGTATGATCTGCACTTGACTGTACCATCCTTTGTTTCTTACGCTTTTATAAACATAACAAATCATAGGAAATCATAAAAAAAAAATACCTAAAACGAAAGAAAACATTATTTTTTTTGGCTTGAGTTTTAATTTGGAAGGTTTAACTACAGCAGTGCAATCAAAGCAGCGCAGCAGATCTTTGATTGAATTAATTTTATTATTAGTTTATTACACATTATCATTTAAAGAAAGTAACAGTTAAATAAAAATTGGTAGGTATGCACCTACATGTTTCAATTTAACAACAAGTTTAAAACTGTCATTTATATAAAAATATTAACCTTTTTAACATTAATAAATGAGATGCTTCTACGTATGTTGTCAAAGAAAAAATATCAACTTTAAATTCTATTTAGAAGAAAACGCATTTTCACAAATAAAAGCGCTCGTGCTAGGATTCAAGCGCCATCTATGGCATTCTAAATCAACTAACGCATTTTCTTAGTATTTTTTTTTGACATTGCAGATGACAGCATTCATTCGAATAACTCCAAATTTGATCAATAATGGCGGGAACTGCCTTAATTTATAACCATTCATACATGTTTGCGTGATTTAGAGGCACTGCGGAGTTTTATTTCGCAAAAAATATGTATTTACGTAAGCCTAACGTACTCGGGCTTCATATTAATATTTTTTTAAGGTAGTATTATACAATTAAATTGCTAAAACGTGTATTTTGTCGCAGTATGATCATTGTGACATTAGTGTGTAGAACCTGAAAAAATCGTACTCCGGCACGCGGGACAATGCGCGGACATTATTGATTTTACGTACCGCTACATTCCACGATTATTATTTACCGAAAACACTGTTGGTTAATTCATTTTATGATATCACTTTGTCACAAAACAACTAGTATTTTATTCACTCGAATGATATACGTCACTACTGCAGCCGCATAAAAAAAAAACTGTCAACACAGAAAAAAAATAGAAACAGATTTTTTTGAGGTCGATTTCTTATCCGAAAAAAATAATTTATTTAATTTATGGTGTTTTTACCTACCAATTAACATTATGATAGTCGTTTACGTGAAGAAATAAACACTAATCACTGTTACCTAATTAACGTGTGTTATAAATATGGTTTAATCATAATTAAATGTGTTTTTTTTTTTGTATTTTCTATGTTTTATAACGTTATGCGTAAATGCAGCGATTTTAAGCCCATTTTACGAGGGACACGCCGACTAGACAGCGCGCGGCGGACTCACTGGCGGGGCTGCCAGCGTAGATTCCAAGTTACGCAATACGCAAGATGGTAAAAACAATACTGGAGCTATTAAAATGTATCGTCTGTCACAGTTTTCTGAAAAATACTCTATTTCCGTGGTTTTATTAATCATTTTAAAAGAGTATGACGTATATTTCAACGGTTTTTGTATGGATTTGTAGTTTGTAGCGTCTTGGTCTGACGCATTATGCTTAAATATTCCATTAATGCATAATAACGGCGGGGTCGCGTCTCGCTGAACTGTTTGGTGTAAGCAGTTCACTTAATAATTACTTAGAGAGCATCGGGGTATCTCTGGGATAGCCTACTTCCTTGGAACAGCTGATTATACTATTTCTGTAGGCTGATTAATATTCCTTATTAACCAGAAATAATGAAATAGATAATTACACCCACCCTAAGGTCGACTAGTAGAAAATGCCTAAGACATTATTAAGTCAACTTTTGTGCAGTGTTTTATTGTATAAACTGGTTTTTACTTGTGCGTACACTGGGCCACTAAGTATTTAGTTCTTTAAAAAGATTCACTTTTCAATATAAGTTTAAATCTTTGATTTAATTTTTTTTATCAGTTTTTTTTTAATCATGTCATTTTGTTAGCTGTCACTAAATATATTTGAAACCAAAAGTGTTTATAAAATTCGAAAATGCATACAAGAAAACAACTCCCATATTTATATAATTTTCCCCAAAATTACCCAGATTTCATAATCTGGCAACCCGGCGCTCCGGCATTGGGTCTGTATTACTGCTATGCGGAAAACGGGAACACTTTAGGCTTCACAGTAGAAAATAAGAAGATTTTCTTACTGACAACAAGTGTTCAAATAATTATTCTTAAAATTTACCAAAATCATTCAGGTAATTTCTTGCTTCGAATTTTTTTTTTAAACGAAGGCTGAATATTTACTAACCGTATTTCTACATAAAATAGGAGATTTGACCATGTTAATTTTATTCTGAATATTAAATTACAGAAACAGAGTTTTGAAGGGATTTGTATGATATAGTTAATTTTTTTATTTAATGAAAAATTTAAATCTTTTGACAAACTACTTTTCACTTAGATGATGTAAGCAAAAAAATAAAACAAAAAGCTGTTCTTTTTTTGCTGTTTTTGTAATCAGCGCCATCTATCGGTGACAATGCAATATTCTCTCTTTCCAGCTATAGAAAATTTCTTCGTTCCGGTTCGCTCATTTTCGCGGTATGACGTAGTCGTACGCTAAATTACTTTTTAGAAGAAAATTACAGATGGCGCTGATTCCTAAGCCAATTTGAGTTTTCCGGCTACTGCTAGCATTGAATATTTATTATATTGGAACGATACGTTTTATGACATGATAAGTGATTTAAATTATTTAATTGTTATTAAAAATGTTTAGAGTCCCTGTTTTCTGAATGGGTGACAGACTTTTACTAGTAAGATGTATTTTCGAACGAAACACTTTCATGAAATTATAGAATGACGCGCAAGGACGATATCGCCACGAGACGCACGCCCATGGAGGTGGCGCTTAGGTGCGCTGAAGGCGGAAACAATTTAAGCTGCGTGGATTCATTTGTTTGAAAACGCGGGTAAACGTTTTCACTGCAGTAAAAACTACTTACAACTGATTGAGATCTGACGACTAGTATTTGAGTTATCATCACTAATAATGCGTGACTTAGTCTACATTGACGACGTTCTCATTCCCCCTTGTCGATGTAAAATGAAAAAATAAAATTATGTACGATGGTTTGGAAGACCATCTATGGGTTGTGTTCCACTAAAAAGTGTAAAATAAGAAAAACATTTGTTTAAAAGTCGGTTGTTTTTTTTCGTAAAAAGTTTTTTATTCATAACTATCTTACATTTTATTGAAAAGCTAAGCTTAACACGCGTGCATGACCACTCCGTGCGCCGCGGCGGGTTTGCACCTTTACACGTGCAATTGAAATTGTTAATTGATCGGTGTTGCCGAAATACCATGTCCTGGAATTTCTGTGTAAGCGCATTCTATTCGAATGTGTTTTTATAAAATGTGCAGTGGCGGATCCAGGATTGTCGTTTGGGGGGGGAGCTTGACACCGCTGAGGACATGTTTTAGCTAAGTAAAGCTTAAAAAAAGCACAACACATAACAAGCCTCCATGGATTACTTTTCGTAAATTCCTCAAAGTCTTCGTTAGATTGTAGACTAGCAAAGGTATCTGGGTTGTTGGGCTTGGGGGCAATGGGGCTAAAATACCCCAACTATCCCCCAGTATTGGGGAGTCATACATATAATCAAAACAAAAACATAAAGGCTTAAAAATCATTTTTATTCATAACTATCGTACATTAATAATCAATAATTATTAATAATAAATTTAAATACAGTAAGTAATTACGGGTATTTGACACAGCGTCACTCGCACGTAAGCGTTGATATTATATTTTTAAATGCACTTCTTATACATAAATCGTTACACAGTACATTATGTGAAACTGTTTACTCAAAAAACTACAAAGTTAGACGACTTTTCTACTAATATTTATAAAAAGAAAAAGTGAAAAAAAATCCTGAAACATAATAATTATTCTTCTAAAAAAATCTTTGCCGTTTTTTTGTAAACAGTTTCATGGACCGTTGCTTCAAACATTATTTTTTCCAACTAATAGGTTTATTTTCCAATTTATTAACAATGATATAGGCGAGTTTACCAATGAAGGAATGGTATTCCAATGTATGGGAATGTTTTCGTATCTTTTTCCCATTTGTTGGAAAAATTCCCAAGTAACAACTAGAAATTGTATCAAACAAGAAAAAATTGCTGTACAAGCACATATTATAATCATTTCAAATCTTTTTATGATTCAGAAAAAAAGAACCAATATTACACACGGCATTTTGCCCCTTGAACATTTACATGAAAAAATAAACACACACAAAAAAAAAACAGTAACATACAATATTATTAAGAAAATACTTGGGAAAGAATGTCTTTCGCAACGACACAGAATGCACTATATAACTAGCAACAATCAGACTTCAGTGTTTTAAAACATATAGTGTGTAAAGCCGTGCAGACGTATGCAATGTCGTAATGTCCTTTTTGAATATATTATTTACTAGCGAGAACAAATCTCTCTAAGAGAAAAAATCCCAAGATAGAAAGTGGCCTATGTCCTTTACAAGCCTTTTTGGCATGATTAAGTAACAAACATGCATCCACCCATCCACCAAATCCATAGCATTTAATTGAAAACACGACCGCTTATAAGTCGATTTAAAGTTCGTTTTCCACGACTCACTCATCAACCCCGCGGTCACATGATTTTACTTTACTGCGCAATGTTTCAAGCCGCCATTCGTTTTGATTCTACCTGCACATAGCTTCGATTTGTATGACAATTTAGACGGGAGTGTCTGATGCGCGGCTCGGCTAATCTATGAAAACAGCTGGCCAAGAGACGAACCGGCTAGTTAACGTGGCAAACCTTTCCTTCCACATTTTACATAGCAGAGGAAAAATTATAAAACAAAACCTTTGAAATTGGTATTTTGAAGAGAACCGGCGTTGACGTAAAGGAAACGCTTAAGAAACGTTCATGACAACTGTGGAAGGCTATGGGAGAGACCTTTCTCCAGTAGCGAGACGGTAAAGTTAGATTAAAAAGGACACTATGATATACACACAAACATTTAAAGCGTTCGATACAAAATGAGATTCAGTACATCATTTTAAAACACTGACGTCAGGCGTCGGTTTACAGCACTCCATCAATTGATAGAAACGGTTGTTTAATGTTTTATCTGAAACCGGCGCACTATACAATACATAACATATATTACATCAAAAAAGTATACAAAATGATAAATATATATTGTTACAAAACAGAGTGTTAGTACCGAAAAAACGTCTTCATCCAATCGGCTTTTATACAATTTGAATAACAATTTTTCAGTATTTTTACAAGGAAATAATGCTCAAAGCATCTAAAACGAATGTAAAATAGTCTTATAAAGATAATTACAAACATCAAATTGTTAGATTGAAGCAGTTTTCGCAGTACTAACCTCAAAAATTAACCGCTTAAAATATTACAAGCGTTAGGTATGAAAAACATAAATGAAAGTGATGAAAATGTTTTTTTAAATATAAAATAGTTTGTGAGTTATGTCGTGTTCATTGCGTGAATTTATTTGACGAGATGGTGGCAGTAATGGGCTGTGATGTGATGCCAGATTTCAAAGACTTTTTCAGTTACACTTTTAACATATTCAGCTAACATTCCAGACGTATACGAGCTTTCAGGGTTAATTCTCGTCAAATAAATCTAAGAATTCACACAAAAGAAAATTAGAGAAACATAGAAATACTAACTTTGGAAGTTAAAGACAGCACTAAATAGTAACAAATCCTCCTAAAGCTCCACAACATTCAACACAAGCTCTTAAACCCTTTATACACCTCGCAGTCTCAAAAAATGTCTTTACGCAGCGAAAACGACCTTTCAACTAAGTCCAAAAAGACAAAATTCAACCTTAGCGTCTTAACGTTTTCAATGGCGCATCGCTTGACTTATTTGCTGAAAAAATCACTTGATTTTGCTTATTTAAATTTCAAATCTATTCGAAAAGAAATATAACGTATTTCCCCAAAATAAGGTAAATGTTTTGACAAATATACCAAGCTGTACCGCGCTAAACAAAAAAATGCCCTTTGTCTTTTCGAACTAAGTTACTGAATCGTTTTCCTATACAAATTCCAGTCCTCTTATGCCAAAGATTCTCAGTATGTACACTAAGACATTCTAAACAAATCATTTATTAATTATAAAAGAAATCGCTGCGATCAATCGTTATACAAAATCGTTAGTCGTTCGCACTCATAAAGCGTACTTTTAGATGACTCAAAACAGGCCCATTTAAGGCTCGACTTTAAATATTGGGTCATCTACAAGCACTTTTATTAATCTCATGGCAGAACCATTTGGATTAAAAAGGTTAAGACTTTATAATCCAAATTGGCGGTGAATACCCATAAATATGAACTTAACAGTGATTTCAGAACACACATTATTTTTCTCATAAAACATTAGCAATCATCCACAGTTGACGATTTATCTTTACTTTCTATGTAGTTCATTGCGAGTTTTAAAACAGTTAGTTTTTTTAACATTTTTTTTTTAAATATTATTTCTTATTAATTTCTATGTTAAGGCAGACTGTTATACTATTTTGTCACTTGATCGGAAAAAAATATTTTTCTATTTATATTTTGTTAACTTTGAAACTCCTTATAGTATTGTTTTGGGCCTACAGATGTCAGAATTATCACAATGAATATGGAACATGCACGGTGTAGACTGTTCCATGTAGCGATGTAAATTCGGAACGTTTTCCTTATAAATACTTGACTGACACTAAACTATTATTATCTGCTGCCACCTATAGTATAGTTCCTGCACGTTCCCTATACGTTTTTGGATGAACTGGGAAAATTATTCCATAGAATGGGAAAAACTGGATTTTGCCTTTTGCACACTATTTTTTAACTTTGTGTATAACTAAGACATCTGCAGGTACAAAAAGTTCTAGCTAAAGTGGTCACTAATGTATCCTTCACTTACTAAAATTTCAAATGTCACAGTCAATATTGTAAAGAGACATTAATAAGCTTATTTTATCTCTATGTTAAAGTCAGAGAAAACTTTACATACCGCAGTGAGAAAAAAGAAAGAATTTACATTACTGTGTGTAAGCGCGTGATACACCAATCGAGGCCAACGTCACATCACAATGAGATTTGTAGCCAATCACAAGCCGTCACGACACAACACAATAATGAAAATCCGGTTTCACTGTCACGAATTTTGTCACATGACTAAATGTGACAAAATATGTGATACTTGTAACTGGGTACAATCAGCCTGCAGTATTGGAATTAAACCCAATAAAAGACATAACCGTTATCAACAACAGTAGATGTACAATTCTGCCTATCCCTACGAGATAGGAAGTGAATATAACTCATAATTATCAACCAAAAACATTCATGATTTAGTTACAATGATTTCAACAATTATTGAAAGGCACATGCATAATATTCAGATGGTTAAACAATTTTAGGTTAAAACATGATTTTTATACTTTCAGTATGGGAAACTTTCCAACACATGGGAATAGTTATGGGAAAAAATTCCATGGTGTTGGGAAATTGATTCCGAACGGGGAATGATTCCTAGGAATGATTTCTCTATCTTGTAAATTAATACACTTTTCTATACCTTCATTTTCCAAAGCCGAATGATATCTTTACATTATTTTTAGCACTAACATCCTTCACTGGCAACTTTTGGCTTTTATGGCAAAATTACCATAACAAACCCATCAATTGTATTTATTTATTTATTAAAACTTTATGCACTGCTAAAATAAAATTGTACAAAGGCGGACTTAATGCCATAGGCATTTTCTAGCAGTCGACCTTAGGGGAGCTGATTCTCATTTGAACTCCAAAATTTATTATTTTTTATTAAATTATTTATTATTTTTTTAAATTTATTTTGGAGCATTTGACTACCTCCTGAAGGATAGCATATGAATTAAGTCAGACTGTATACAATGTGATATTTTCCAAATATTAGTTACATACGGATCCAAGGGACGATTCATGAATGAAAAAACCTTCTAAATCAATTAAAAATAAACGTCTGTGTTTTATTTATGACCGACATAAAAAGATAAATAAAAATAAAATACAGACTGTATTTATATTGTATTTAAAAAAAAGTTGTATTTTTTGCTGCATGGATTAATTTTGAATGGCCACAACAAACTCAGACAGTTATTGTTTCAGTAATTTTACCAGAACATGGCCCACTTACAAGAACCAGAGCCATAACTCGAAAATAGTTGCTAATCCGCGGCCATTATGAATGAAATTAACCTCGAGTTAGCTACTTAGGGGCCATGCATAAATTACGTAACACGAATTTCATGATTTTTGCCCCCCCCCCCTCCCCCCTCCTGGTCACATTTGTGAGACCCTCCCTCCCTGGTGTGACGTCACATATTTAACAATTAAAATCGTGTATTTGTTCGTTTTACTTAACAAATTTAGAACCCCTCCCCCCCTTATCACACAATGTCACACTTCGTCAACCCCCTCCCTCCCCCTTAACGTGTGTGACGTAATTTATGTATGGCTCCTTATTCTGAGTTAAAGATTTGCTCAAGGGGACCAAAGAGCCAAATTCACATCACCGAATTCCTCCACACACATGCACAAAATGCCTGTACATATACATATACAAATTAGCTCAATTTATACAAAACTGCTGGCTACCTTACAATATGGGGGCGAGACTAACAACACTTTACTTTGAAAGCACCTTCTTTTAAAAAGTTTCAATGAAAAATTATATCTGTTATCTCTTTCTTGCAGTTAATATAAGAAAGAGCTATGGAGGTTATTGTGTCGCAAATTTTGCCCTGTTACAAACTCGATTACTAACAATAGGATATAAGTTATTTGTAGTACTAACAAAATATGGATCATTGTTGTCCGAATTAAATGAATTTTAATTTAATTTAAACCAGTTGCTTATTGTATTCAAAGATGGAAATCCATACATATATAAAACACTTTTCCAAGCACTCTGCAAAGCCATATTCGCTCACTTATAGTACGATTTCGATATCGCCCAAACACGACCGAGAAAAACGGTTCTAATCACAAAATTGACGATACGCATAATCTCAGCCATTTTTACAAGCCTGTAGCCATGACGCCTTAAATCCATCAAGCTTCCTGTGTCAGAGAGAGACGGAGTTACACAAGACGAATAGCACTATCTCTTTTTCACACAGATATCATGATACCATTGGTACTTCGTGGTACGGCCCCAGATCAGTAAATCTACTTAAAATTTACACAAGTCAGATTTTATTGACAAGACACAGAAAAATAATCAAGATAATAAGTTACATTCTTACCTCAATACCAATAAAAATGCTGTTATAGGCCGATTTAAATTTAATGGCGTCTGTGAAGTTCGCTTTTCACTGCGCAGTAGCCCTCCAAACCTCGCTGTCGCCACTGCGCCGCGACTCGCGGAGTGATGCGAGCGGCCATTAAGTTTGAATCTGCGTTTACTGAACCGCCATCAAGTTTGAATCTACATGTATTCAGCTGAATTTACCTTGGCGTCAATTTCACTGCACACCAAGCCACTTATATTAATAGTAGACACTTTTACTAAGCTATCATACAAGAGCACATTCAATTCTCGCCCCTAACGTCTTCACAATAAAGTTCATTCCGCCACATCGGATTCGCGCACGATTATCGCAGTCTTTTTACACGCGTAACACTATTTCAGGATCAATCTTGTTTACAAATAATAATAATTTTAAGGTCGTTTGGGTGTACCTACAGGTTTTTCATTTAAATTCATATTTATAAAAACAAACTACCTTTATATCCGACATTGCTTTTATTAATATGAATTTAATATCGAACTTCAAATAAGAAGAAATGCTTTAGACACTTGATTTGCTAAAATAATCAAATAGTTTTTGAGCTTCACGTAAAATACTGGTATTCAGCTGAATCCGGTTTGAGTGGGAGCCGACCCCAATATAGTTGGGAAAAGGCTAGGCAGATGATAAAGAATCTAAATCATTGTTCCAATTAACTAATTATAGGCTTAACGTGCTTACCGAGGCACGGAGGAGTCTCGGTATGTTAAGATGGTCACCCATCCACAGACCGACCTCGGTAAGCCTTGCTTAACCTTGAAGATCGACCCATGCGGCTGTTTTTATTTAGCTGTTATGATTTACAAATCAAGGTTCTAACATTTCTATATATTTTTAAGCTCAATTTTGTTTCCTACGAAAAATATATCACACTGGGTTTACAAAACACAGGTATTTTAATACATTAACACTTTTGGGTATATTTCTATGACAGTGGTGTTGCTAGCCTATTTATATATCGTCCGTCGTGAAAATTGGTTTGTTTTTAAAACAAAAGTCTTTAGTTTAGGGATTAAATTCATTTGTTTGTGAATGCTGGTATTTTATTATCAAAAAAGTTACACGAGTTTGTTGTATAGCATATAGCCTATAGCCTCCCTCGATAAATGGGCTATCTAACACTGAAAGAATATTTCAAATCGGATCAGTACTTCCTGAGATTAGCGCGTTCAAGCAAACGAACAAACTCTTCAGCTTTATATTATATCTATCCTAATATACAAGCAGCGGCCCGCGGTTTTAGCAGCATAGTTCCCATTCCCGTGGGGATATGGGGATAAAATATAGCCTATGTCACCCGGGGATAGTGTAGCTTCCAAACAGTGAAAGAATTTTTCAAATCGGTTCAGTAGTTTTGGAGCCTATTCAATCCAAACAAATCTTTCCTCTTTATAATAGTAAAGCTGAAGAATTTGTTTCAATTGAAAAATTATTTCAGTGTTAGATAGCCCATTTATCGAGGAAGGCTATATAATATCATCACGCTAAGACCAACAGGAGCGGAGCACCGATGAAGAATGTTTCAAAACCGGGGTGTTAGTAACTATTCCACGCGGACGAAGTCGCGGGCAGAAGCTAGAATTAGTACATACAAATTATTGTTCCATCCATATGTTGAGTTCTGGCCATCGAAAGTTAACTGTCGAAGCAGTCCGGATTGTCAATAAATGCCAGTTTGAAAGCAATATATATCCTTACTAATATTATATATGTGAAAGCGTGGATGTTTGTTACGCTTTCACGCAAAAACTACTTGACGAATCATCATGAAACTTTGTACACATATTCTGACGTACTAGAAGTAACATAGGATACTTTTTATCCCGGGATTATGTTCCCTTGGGATAATTTCCGACATTCACACGGGCGAAGCTGCGGGCAGCAACTAGTAGCAAATAAGTCTCGTTTTCTGTTACATTGGACTTAAATACAACTGACAAAATTTAATGTATACAGGGTTATTTGTAAAACACCAACAATCTCTTAAGAGGTCATTGTACTCACCACTATGGGACCAAACCTGAAATCGCAAAAAAAAAACAGCTGTTCCTTACATTTATGTTCGTATAACTCATCAAAATGTAAGGAACAGCTGATTTTTTTCGCGATTCCAGATTTGGTCCCATAGTAAAAGTTGTTCATAATGATGAGTACAATGACCTCTTAAGAGGTTGTTGGTGTTTTACAAATAACCCTGTATATGTGAAAGAAAAACAAGTTAATCATTATCTGCCTAGCCTTTTCCCAACTATATTGGGGTCGGCTTCCAGTCATACCAGATTCGTGCAACGTAGTTCCAGTATTCACACTCAAATGATTTAATTACCCATAATATTAGCACACTGGTTAACATAATTTTAGAGTACAATAAACCTTACACTTGATACTCGAGTAAAGTACTCCTAAAACTATGGAGGCTGTTCCACATCCACACTGTTTATGTTTTAAAACTATTCCAGTAAGAAATTGACCGTGACGCATCGCACTGACCGTTATTATGCCTTAGTACTCAAGTAATATATATATACAGTAATATTTCAGAATACATGGTTCAAAAAGGTTGATCTATACATTTCAGCAGTGTGATTCATGGTGAAGTGAATATGAAGTAAGCCGTATATGCATGTATGTATGTATGTAAAACGGGCTAAACAGAACGCCAGATAAATGTGCAATAAAGGTCATTGCCCTTTCCTTGATATCTCTTCGTAGGTACATGGACAAAAAAAAATGAATCGTTTTCCATTACTAGTAAATATAAAGAATAACGATGGATGTCGATTCAATATAGCATTAATTCATTATTTCTGTTTTAAGAATTAAGGTTGTCAATAAATGTAGGTGGGTCAATGACCGTTATTGCACATTTATCTGGCGTTCGGTATAGTTTCCGCAACTCCACGACTAAGCGCGTACTTTGCGTGCAGGTGGGACAAATGTGTCATTCGATCCACCCCAGCTCCCCAAGGAAGGCCAGCAAAGCCTTGGTGTTGCTAACTATCTCAAAGAGATTCCGAAGTACTTATACCCCATTCACAATAAGATTAGACATTGAAATAAATCTTTTTTACAGTCCGTTCAACCGATTTTGACTTCTATTGCGTTGGTGGCATGTCAAATGGCAGCTGCAGTAAACAGTTGGTATTATAATCACGTTTTTGCTTTTAATGCCATCCTTATGCCTATGGAATAGAAGTAAAAATCGGTTGAACGGACTATAAAAACTTTTGTTTAAATGTCTAATCTTATTGTGGATAGAGTATAGCCGTATATGCATACGAACAAGATACAATGACTGCTGACTTCATACTCACTCCACTAAAGGTAGCACGGTGAAATGTTGTCAGAATCGGCCGGCCGAGTTGTGTCCGGGATCTGTCAACATATAAGCTAGTTCTCACACATCTGCGTTCCGGACTCGTGTGTGAAGGAGTTTATCACGGCACGGCCTTGTTATGTGTGTACTCAGTAATACTTAGTACGGTACTGGAGTAGCAAGGCACACACACAGTATTCACGGCGGCAGTACAGTAGCACACGGGCCGGCTATGCGGGGGAGTAGGTCTGCGTGCTGCGAGTGGTGACGTGCGCGCGGCGGCGCCGGCGCTACGTGGCGGCCGCCGGCCCGCCGCCGCGCCCGCCCTCCTCGCGCTGCTTGCTGATGTATACCTGCGGCAAAAACATCGTATACTTGCTGAAAGTCCCAGAAGAAAACGTAATGTTCGGACTCAAATATCCATTTTACCAGGCAGGGTTGGCATGATTAAATCACTTTGATTTAAATCATGATTTAAATCACAATTTAAATCAAGTGATTTTTTCAATAACAATCATTGATTAAATCATATTGTTTTATTTCTTTCTTATTTATAACTAGCAGCGCCTCGCGGTTTCACCCGCGTAGTTCCCGTTCCCGTGGGAATATGGGCATAAAATATGCCTATAGCCTTCCTCGATAAATGGGCTATCTAACACTGAAAGATTTTTTCAAATCGGACCAGTAGTTCCTGAGATTAGCGCGTTCGAACAAACAAACAAACAAACTCTTCAGCTTTATAATATTAGTATAGATACAAATTGACATTCTTGATTTTCGATAACAGAAAGATTCAGATTTCGATTCAGAACAATTAAAAATTACTTCGTGTTAGAATATTACAGTAGGTACTTAAACAAAAATACCAACTATCCACCTTTTCAGTTCCTAATCTATTCCTGATTTTATTTATTTATTTTTAAAAAGTACTGCCACATCACAAACATTTAACATTGAATATTACTTAAACTATTTAATTAATGGCCTGATACATGTGACAATAATGGCGTACCTACATAACATTGGCAATTCATCGGCTCGAAGATGAAATACAATAATTAATTAAAAGAAAAAAAGAATACCTAATGAAAATATACTTTGAAATTCAAATTTAACAAATAATACAGTAATCATTGTTGAAATAGTCTGATAAATGACATGCCATATAAAAAAAAATAAGAAATGTCAATATAATATCAAGTAACAACAAGTCAGTGATTTGATTTTAGAATGGACAAATCCAAAAGTCGAAAAGACTCTTTCCACTGATGCCGATGACGCGATGGCCCCTTTCGCGCGCTTTTCATAAAAATTATCGAAAAAATCGTGATCTTTTGGATTTTTTGTAATAAATCAATGATTTTTGATTTTTTGCAAATAATCGTGATTTTTTCCAACCCTGTTACCAGGGCCCCAAGTCTGCTATTACAATAGTGTCAGAATGGTCTATCACTGATTTCATAATGGTTGATTTTGGAAATTTGAAAAATAACAGACTTGGGGCCCTGATACTGGACTTACGGTGTAAAATAAATGTCGTAAATCTATCTTTTCAATAAGACACGGATATTTTTTAAGCTATCGAGTTTAGATGAATTTTTTACCGTAAAGTCGCGTTACTTTGACCCTGGGCCCCAAGTCTGCTATTTTTATGAATTCGTCATTCCAACACGATCCCATTATCATTTTGCTAAAAGTTCGTAATCTGCTAAACTCATAATGGTCGATCATTGGTCGATCAATGGTCTCGTAATACTTTTTGATAACCGAGCTATTAGAAACAATGACTGCACAATGACGTTCTAATTGTAGGTCACTGATCAAAGGAAGTGTCACAAATTTAGCAATTTATCGCATACGTCTGTCATTCATTTGTCATTATGTACGAGATTACCATTCTATACATTAGCCCAAACTTTTAACCAATAGGAATAAAGAAAAAACAGTGTGCTGTGTTCCTATTGGTTAACAAGCTAGGGCTAAAGTTGCCCTCCAGGGCCAAGTAACGCGACTTTACCACGAAAGTCCGGTTAAGCAGTAACTAGCCTTAGAGTGCTGAACTGCGAGTGGTCCACGACAAATAAAAGCGACTTTACTGTACTTAAAATTATCTGTTCACAAAAATCAAAATCAAAAGTCATTTATTCAAATTAGGCTGAGAGACAGCACTTTTTGAACGTCAAATTTTACATAAAGACAGTCCCCCAAAAAACCCACCCGTCACCACTTGCTAGTGTTTTAGCTGGGAAGAAGAAGTGGCGTAACAAACTCCGTCCACATTACAGGCATATTTTTTATGCAGTGCAGGACAATTTACTTTGTTCCATATCAGGAGTAAAACATGTTACCACTATTTGTTCAAACGTTTTGTGTTAAGTGGGAGTAAGACCCGCGGGCGGCAGGGTGGCGCCCAACAGTAAGCTTATCATGCGTCATTGCGTCTTATCGCTTTCTCGCGCAAACCCCAAGTAGTAACTGCGAGTTTTAAGATATCGTGCGAGTGTATTTATTAGGAGGTGAAACTTTACGAGCGGCTCGCCAATGGGATCCGTATCCCAGCGGTCTCTAATGAAAGGACAATTTTAGCAGCCACTCAAAGGCTGCTAGATCACGGCCTAAATGCAGAAATATCTATGGATAATGCGTTCAGTAGGTACTGTTTTTAAAACTGACAAAATTTAAGTTTATTGTCTGCATTTTGATGGCCCTAAGCCCATGAAATTGTTGAGAAGAGAATTGGATTACACTTCAAATAACTTTAGATCACGGCTTGAACTTAAAAAAAGTTTATTTCAAACCTGATAAAATCAGCGATCACTACATCGTAACCCACGTAAATACACACTGCCAATAGGTGGGTAGTTAAGCGCGGTTCGCTTCGAGTAACCATAAAATCAGTTACAAAGTAAACATCCTTCATTAATGATAACTTTATTGTACTAAGACATATTACAAGGAAAAATACGTGTATAATAAAAAAATATTTTAAGTTTAACTTGTCAAAGTTTGTGCTTTGAATAAAAATTATACTGTATAAATAGTACACCTAAGAGTACCTACAGTACTGTATTTCTTTTTTCTCTTTAAAATCCATCCAAAGGTTGTCTTGAAAAGATCGCTTTCAGCGATGAGGCCGCCCATTGTGTCACCCTATGTAATGTTTTCTTCATCTATATTTTCTGTTATACTTACATGGTTTACATAATAAAGAGTATTCTATTCTAATTGAGGTACGCGAATACTCGCTGGAATATGCTTTTGCCCACTTATGATGGTTCAGAAAGAAGCTAGGTGTGAACATTCAAATTGTCTGCACGGATCCTCTAGTCACTAATATTATAAAGAGGAAAGATTTGTTTTGTTTGTACCGAATTATCTCCGAAACTACTGAACTGATTTTATCAATTTTTTCACCAATGTAAGCTACATTATCAGTGAGTAACATAGGCTATATATAGCTCATCATCATCATCTGCCTAGCCTTTTCCCAACTATATCGGGGTCGGCTTCTAGTTTTACCGGATTCAGCTGAATACCAGTATTTAACGTAGAGCGGCTGCCTACCAGACCTCCACAACCGAATAGCTGGGGAACACGGTACTTCTTGGCAAGACTGGTGTCAGATTTTCTGGCTTCTGACAATCCGTAACGACTGCCAAAGATGTACAAGTGACAGCCGGGACCAACGGCTTAACGTGCTTTCCGAGGCACGGAGGAACTCTCTTATATAGCTATAATATAATATTACATATAGGCTATATATAGCTTTAATATGATTGCTTTTTTTGGTACTTGAACGCTATTTTTTTGGTAAATCATTATATTTTTGAGCGTGATTGATCGTATGAAGATATGCACGTATGCGTCCTAAGCTGTTTTCGTGAGATTTTTATTATTAATTCTATATATAAGTGAAAACTTGTAAATGGCCCTTTTTTACATATCATTAGTTTCTATTGTGCCTAGTGTATTAGCTGTAAGTTTTCCTAAAATTTATAAATTAAAATATTTTATCTCCGTATTCCCACGGGAACGGGACCTACGTGGGTGAAACTGCGGGGCGCTGCTAGTATTATCTATTACTCGAGTATCTCACCTGCAGTAACCGGTACTTGCTGACGGACAAATGCTTGAGATGAGGCTGCATCCGTTCCTCCCCGAGAGCGAACGTGAACGCCACCATGCAGAACACGGCCGCTTTGCGGACTGCGCTGTTTTGGTGGTCTGCCAACTGTGAAAGTCGAAAAGGGTCACTTTAAAAAAACTTTTTACAAAAAAATACAACCGACTTTTCCACAAAAAATCAAAAAAGTACAAAATAACTTTAATTTCGGAACTCGGTGTTTGTGGTTCCTTTTTCGTTTTTTGTACACCGAAAAAAAACGCACTGCTCCAATGCAGAGTAAACTAAAAGGTCGTCAATGTAGATATTTTTTTGGATTTTTCAAAAACCGCTTGTTCGATTTCGATAAAATTTTCATGGGACCATTTGGAAAGTATACCCTTTCCAACAAAAAAAGAATTTTTCAAATCGGTTGGCAAGCGACGGAGTTATGCGCGAACAAACAATAAAAAAAAAATAAAAAAAAAACATACAAGCATCCGAATTGAGAACCTCCTCCTTTTTTAGAAGTCGGTTAAAAAGAGCACTCGGGGACTGCCGCGGTAAAGCTATTACATAGCATTTTTTATCAACTTATGCAATTATATATTTAGTACTCTGCGTCATTGTGATATGGTCTCGATTCGTTCACCTGGGTTACTGTACTAATGTAAATCACATACGTTTCACTTAACTTAGTCCCTCCGATTGTTTACGAACGGCGAGCGACCATTTTAAAAAGGCGGGGCCTACCGACCAATATGTCCCAGTTTACTGAACGTCCTGATTGCTCAGGAACCGGATGTCGATGTATTTACGTGTACTGAAAGATTATAATCAGCCTTTTAATGTTCCCATTCAAAGAATTTAGCTTTCATTAGAAATGGGAGTGAGTAGTTTGTCGGTTGACATAGGAGAATGGAATAATAAATCGTGTTACATCGACTGGAAGTAACAGAAAACCTATAAGAAGTCTATGGTTTTAAAATAACAAGCATACATAATCAGCCTTTTAATGTTCCCACTGCTGGGATACAGGCCTCCTCTCTAGGAGAGGGAATGGGCCGTAATCCAGCACGCGGGCCCAGTGCGGGTTGCTGAATGTCACATGTCTTCGAATTTTCGGTTCTAGGACATGTCGGTTTCCTCACGATGTTTTCCTTCACCGTTTTGAGAGCAGTGGTGATGAAAGAAATAACACAAAGTAATGCGGCTGGCTGGGTTTGAACCCGCGACCTACAATTCGTAAGTCGGGGCCGTTACCACTCGACCACCATTGCTCTTTTAAATGCCCTACGCGTTCCAGGGCTGCGGAAACTCTTCCGAACAAATCCGCAAGGTTCGCGCCGCAGGAGGTGCAGCAGTGGCGGCGACCGCTCGCGTCCGGCCCTGGTTCAAGCCATGGTCCGGAGCGAGGAGGCATGGGAAGCGGTCACCTCCTTCTGCGAAGCACTCATGTTAGCGAAGGAGGAGGCGGAACGCGTGCGAGAGAGGGAAACTTCAGGCCCCAGTCGCCGCAACAGAAGAAGACGCCCCGGATGTCGGGAAACGCAGGGCGATTCCCGGCCACCTACTGCGCGGGCCTGCGGATGGCGAGCTATGGGTGGCTCGCCGTCCGATAGCAACCAGGCCCGAGTCGAGGGTGCGTCGTGTTCCACGCGCGCCTCTAAGAGCCGTCAGCAAAGAAGACGGGGCCCCATAGGGTCAGTGCCTGCTAGGGTTGCGGAATTTGTTCGAAAGAGTCACCGCGGCCCTGGAACGCAAAGGGCACAAGCAGGATCACGGGTGGGTTTTAGTCAGTAAGAGTCTGACGCTCCCTTCCGCTCCGCCCAGAGCGGGAGAAGTCACTGATGATGATGATTTCACATCAAAAAAAAAGGAGGTGCAGCAGTAATGTCCTCCGGAGCTGCGCTTACCTGCCCCACGCCCTCCATGAGGTTGTGCACGACGTCGTCGGTGAGCTCTGCGGGGCGCGCCTTGGCCACCTCGGCCGCCAGCTTCAGCGCGCACAGCGACGTGGGGTAACAAATCCGCAGGCCTGCAGCAGCCCTGTCCGCTGCGCTTACCTGCCCCACGCCCTCCATGAGGTTGTGCACGACGTCGTCGGTGAGCTCTGCGGGGCGCGCCTTGGCCACCTCGGCCGCCAGCTTCAGCGCGCACAGCGACGTGGGGTAACAAATCCGCAAGGCTGGCGCCTTGGCCTGCAGCAGCCCTGTCCGCTGCGCTTACCTGCCCCACGCCCTCCATGAGGTTGTGCACGACGTCGTCGGTGAGCTCTGCGGGGCGCGCCTTGGCCACCTCGGCCGCCAGCTTCAGCGCGCACAGCGACGTGGGGTAACAAATCCGCAAGGCTGGCGCCTTGGCCTGCAGCAGCCCTGTCCGCTGCGCTTACCTGCCCCACGCCCTCCATGAGGTTGTGCACGACGTCGTCGGTGAGCTCTGCGGGGCGCGCCTTGGCCACCTCGGCCGCCAGCTTCAGCGCGCACAGCGACGTGGGGTAACAAATCCGCAGGGCTGGCGCCTTGGCCTGCAGCAGCCCTGTCCGCTGCGCTTACCTGCCCCACGCCCTCCATGAGGTTGTGCACGACGTCGTCGGTGAGCTCTGCGGGGCGCGCCTTGGCCACCTCGGCCGCCAGCTTCAGCGCGCACAGCGACGTGGGGTAACAAATCCGCAGGCCTGCAGCAGCCCTGTCCGCTGCGCTTACCTGCCCCACGCCCTCCATGAGGTTGTGCACGACGTCGTCGGTGAGCTCTGCGGGGCGCGCCTTGGCCACCTCGGCCGCCAGCTTCAGCGCGCACAGCGACGTGGGGTAACAAATCCGCAGGCCTGCAGCAGCCCTGTCCGCTGCGCTTACCTGCCCCACGCCCTCCATGAGGTTGTGCACGACGTCGTCGGTGAGCTCTGCGGGGCGCGCCTTGGCCACCTCGGCCGCCAGCTTCAGCGCGCACAGCGACGTGGGGTAACAAATCCGCAAGGCTGGCGCCTTGGCCTGCAGCAGCCCTGTCCGCTGCGCTTACCTGCCCCACGCCCTCCATGAGGTTGTGCACGACGTCGTCGGTGAGCTCTGCGGGGCGCGCCTTGGCCACCTCGGCCGCCAGCTTCAGCGCGCACAGCGACGTGGGGTAACAAATCCGCAAGGCTGGCGCCTTGGCCTGCAGCAGCCCTGTCCGCTGCGCTTACCTGCCCCACGCCCTCCATGAGGTTGTGCACGACGTCGTCGGTGAGCTCTGCGGGGCGCGCCTTGGCCACCTCGGCCGCCAGCTTCAGCGCGCACAGCGACGTGGGGTAACAAATCCGCAGGCCTGCAGCAGCCCTGTCCGCTGCGCTTACCTGCCCCACGCCCTCCATGAGGTTGTGCACGACGTCGTCGGTGAGCTCTGCGGGGCGCGCCTTGGCCACCTCGGCCGCCAGCTTCAGCGCGCACAGCGACGTGGGGTAACAAATCCGCAGGCCTGCAGCAGCCCTGTCCGCTGCGCTTACCTGCCCCACGCCCTCCATGAGGTTGTGCACGACGTCGTCGGTGAGCTCTGCGGGGCGCGCCTTGGCCACCTCGGCCGCCAGCTTCAGCGCGCACAGCGACGTGGGGTAACAAATCCGCAGGCCTGCAGCAGCCCTGTCCGCTGCGCTTACCTGCCCCACGCCCTCCATGAGGTTGTGCACGACGTCGTCGGTGAGCTCTGCGGGGCGCGCCTTGGCCACCTCGGCCGCCAGCTTCAGCGCGCACAGCGACGTGGGGTAACAAATCCGCAAGGCTGGCGCCTTGGCCTGCAGCAGCCCTGTCCGCTGCGCTTACCTGCCCCACGCCCTCCATGAGGTTGTGCACGACGTCGTCGGTGAGCTCTGCGGGGCGCGCCTTGGCCACCTCGGCCGCCAGCTTCAGCGCGCACAGCGACGTGGGGTAACAAATCCGCAAGGCTGGCGCCTTGGCCTGCAGCAGCCCTGTCCGCTGCGCTTACCTGCCCCACGCCCTCCATGAGGTTGTGCACGACGTCGTCGGTGAGCTCTGCGGGGCGCGCCTTGGCCACCTCGGCCGCCAGCTTCAGCGCGCACAGCGACGTGGGGTAACAAATCCGCAGGCCTGCAGCAGCCCTGTCCGCTGCGCTTACCTGCCCCACGCCCTCCATGAGGTTGTGCACGACGTCGTCGGTGAGCTCTGCGGGGCGCGCCTTGGCCACCTCGGCCGCCAGCTTCAGCGCGCACAGCGACGTGGGGTAACAAATCCGCAGGCCTGCAGCAGCCCTGTCCGCTGCGCTTACCTGCCCCACGCCCTCCATGAGGTTGTGCACGACGTCGTCGGTGAGCTCTGCGGGGCGCGCCTTGGCCACCTCGGCCGCCAGCTTCAGCGCGCACAGCGACGTGGGGTAACAAATCCGCAAGGCTGGCGCCTTGGCCTGCAGCAGCCCTGTCCGCTGCGCTTACCTGCCCCACGCCCTCCATGAGGTTGTGCACGACGTCGTCGGTGAGCTCTGCGGGGCGCGCCTTGGCCACCTCGGCCGCCAGCTTCAGCGCGCACAGCGACGTGGGGTAACAAATCCGCAAGGCTGGCGCCTTGGCCTGCAGCAGCCCTGTCCGCTGCGCTTACCTGCCCCACGCCCTCCATGAGGTTGTGCACGACGTCGTCGGTGAGCTCTGCGGGGCGCGCCTTGGCCACCTCGGCCGCCAGCTTCAGCGCGCACAGCGACGTGGGGTAACAAATCCGCAGGCCTGCAGCAGCCCTGTCCGCTGCGCTTACCTGCCCCACGCCCTCCATGAGGTTGTGCACGACGTCGTCGGTGAGCTCTGCGGGGCGCGCCTTGGCCACCTCGGCCGCCAGCTTCAGCGCGCACAGCGACGT
Organism: Hecatera dysodea; assembly: GCA_905332915.2. Taxonomy (NCBI): domain Eukaryota; kingdom Metazoa; phylum Arthropoda; class Insecta; order Lepidoptera; family Noctuidae; genus Hecatera; species Hecatera dysodea. Next base: position 11,068,273 of record HG995314.1, on the reverse strand, counting down.
GGGGTAACAAATCCGCAGGCCTGCAGCAGCCCTGTCCGCTGCGCTTACCTGCCCCACGCCCTCCATGAGGTTGTGCACGACGTCGTCGGTGAGCTCTGCGGGGCGCGCCTTGGCCACCTCGGCCGCCAGCTTCAGCGCGCACAGCGACGTGGGGTAACAAATCCGCAAGGCTGGCGCCTTGGCCTGCAGCAGCCCTGTCCGCTGCGCTTACCTGCCCCACGCCCTCCATGAGGTTGTGCACGACGTCGTCGGTGAGCTCTGCGGGGCGCGCCTTGGCCACCTCGGCCGCCAGCTTCAGCGCGCACAGCGACGTGGGGTAACAAATCCGCAGGCCTGCAGCAGCCCTGTCCGCTGCGCTTACCTGCCCCACGCCCTCCATGAGGTTGTGCACGACGTCGTCGGTGAGCTCTGCGGGGCGCGCCTTGGCCACCTCGGCCGCCAGCTTCAGCGCGCACAGCGACGTGGGGTAACAAATCCGCCGGCCTGCAGCAGCCCTGTCCGCTGCGCTTACCTGCCCCACGCCCTCCATGAGGTTGTGCACGACGTCGTCGGTGAGCTCTGCGGGGCGCGCCTTGGCCACCTCGGCCGCCAGCTTCAGCGCGCACAGCGACGTGGGGTACCCGCGCGTGCGGATCACCGGCTTCAGGAGCGCCAGCACCTGTGCGCAAACGTTATACCTGTCACTATTTATTTATTTACTAGCTGCTGCCCGCGACTTCGTCCCCGTGGAATCCCTGATTTTAAAACATTCTTTATCGCTGCTCCGCTCCTATTGGCTTTAGCATGATGTTATATAGCCTAAAGCCTTCCTCGATAAATGGTCTATTCAACCCAAAAAGAATTTTTCAATTCGAACCAGTAGTTCCTGAGATTAGCGCGTTCAAACAAACAAACAAACAAACTCTTCAGCTTTATAATATTAATATAGATTTTTGGCCAACCAACAACTGTATATACTCGTACAAATTACTATACAAATGTTGTTCTATTAACTAAGGTTAGTATTACAGTTTATTATAGGTTAGCACCGCATGCCCTATAAAAGTAAGAACTATGATACAAATTAAAATTTGCACCCTGCTATAACATTAAATGCAAAGTGCATTAAAAACACAAAATAAGATTAATATCAGTCTTATATATAATACAAAAGAATGCAAAGAAAATGATATGTAAAAAGTAATATGTAGAAAGTAATATGTCACTATAGGGAACGATTTCCGCACGGAACAAATATTTGTATGGCCTACAGATAGTTGTTCCGGGTCTGGGTGTTTGTGTATGTGATTTTTGTATGTTTGTAAATGCACCCTGATACAGGAGACATATCTGGCGTACAGCAATATTACAAAAAAATAACACTATTTGCCAAAGCCCCGCTACTAAGAAGTATAGTGAACGTGCAGAAACCATAGGCGGCAGCACAGACGCGTCAATGTCAAGTATATTTTACTTATAAGTTTCAAATTTGCAACGCTAGATGGCACAGTCTACTTCGTGCACGTTCCCCTAAACGGAGGGTGGCAGCACAGGTCAAATATTTACAACGTAAAAGTTTCAGATTTTCAACACTAGATGGCATAGTCTACGCCGTGCACGTCCCTATGGAGCCTGAGCTTTTTTAGATACTGATGGTATTTTTTTTGTAGTGACCACGGTAGCTTTTTGTTTATTTTGGTAGCTTGTTGTGGTGACTTGAAAGTTTTTTGTAGTGACCACGGTAGCTCTTTAAAATGAATTTGGTAGTTTTTGTTTTTAAGATTGAATATGTTAGCTTTTTTTACTTTGGTAGCTTTTTGTAGTGACCACAGTAACTCTTTCAAATGAATTTGGTAGTTTACTTTTTTAGTTTGAACATGGCAGCTTTTTGTTTACTTTGTTAGCATGTTGTGGTGACTATGGAAGTTTTTTGTAAGACTAAATAGTTTCCTGACCTGCTGCGCCGGCAGCGCGCTGGCGATGTGCGGCATGCCGGCCTCCACAGCCCTCATGAGCTCCTTGTTGAGGCTCTCGTAGGCGTGGATGAGCTTCAGCAGGATGAGGTCGAAGTAGTCCTGCCACTGCGGCCTGGTCTCCGGGCGCCGGCACAGCCAGATCAGCACCTTCACGGCTTCCGCTGCGGCGCGCTCGTTCGCTGTGCCCCACCCTGACGTAACAGCAATACATTCATTTTCAAGGCTCGTTTTTTACCACTATCTCGCCTGATGGTAAGCGTTGATGTGGTCGCCGATGGAGCACGCTTGTCTAGAAGTAACCTGTTCACAACTAACTCACCGGAAGTCTGTTACGCATTGCTAAAATCGTTTCACAACTATCTTACCAGAAGTCTGTAGCGCATTGCTAAAATCGTTTCACAGCTATCTTACCAGAAGTTTGTTGCGCATTGCTAAAATCGTTTCACAACTAACTCACCTGAAGTCTGTTGCGCATTGCTGGCGTTTTCCGTGTTCTCTTTATCTCCCGCATTCTCGTCTATTGATAACGCCGCGAGCGCCACTCTCACTATGTTTCTGAAATAAATAAAAAATCACATATTGCATTCATTCAGGACAGACTATAACACATTTCTTTGAAATATAGCTTCTGGAATATGAAGATGGGTTTTTCTTCAGCTATTTAGAAAATAAGAAAAACTATCCGCCCATATACGCAGGTATATGGGCGGATATACGCAGGTATATATAATGATGTGACAGTTAATCAATATTTGTAACTTTTTATAAAAGTGTTTGCCAGAAAATCTGACACCAGTCTTGTCAAGCAGTACCATGTTCCCCAGTTATTGGGTTGTGGAGGTCTGGTAGGCAGCTCCACGTAAAATACTGGTATTCAGCTGAATCCGGTATGACTGGAAGCCGACCCGAATATAGTTGGGAAAAGGCCAGGCAGATGATGATAAAGTGTTTGTTTGAACGCGCAGAGACTTTACTTACACAAACAAACACTTTACTATCTAACTGACAACTGAAATATGACTGAGAGTTTCAGTCATATTTGGATAATTAAGAAAAACGGTAAAGTGCTACAAAACGACAAACACACATTGGTGGATTTTTTACTAAAAGCTACAGAACAGTGTTAGTAGTACTTAAATTATGTTAGTAGTGACAAGTTAAAATTTAAATTAGAATAAAAATAACAAATGTGATTAAGTATAGATATATAAAGCGAATGAGTGTCGTGGTTGTGGCAATAAGGCTTCCACTCAGCGTAATGCTGTGTCGTGGGGAACACAGCACGACGATTATCAGCCTAAGACATGGCGCACGGAAAGCAAGTCTGTTGTGTATGTGAAAATATACAGGGTTATTTGTAAAACACCAACAACCTCTTAAGAGCTCATTGTACTTCTCATTATGAACAACTTTTACTATGGGACCAAACCTGAAATCGTTAAATTTATGTTCGTAAAACTCATCAAAATGTAGGAACCAGCTAATTTCTTTTTCGCGATTTCATGTATACAAAAGAAAAAATACAGTAAGATAAAAGATAAAAAAAAATCATGCACATGATAGCCACATTAATGACGAAGGTTATAAGGGAAAAGTACTGAACATACGCGTAAGACGTCGCAGCCAAAAGCCACTACGACACAGTTGGCGCAGTGGTTGAGTTATTGTCTGCTGCGACTCGCGTCGCGGGGTCGATTCCTCTCCTTCAGATAGTTGTTCCGGGTCTAGCTGACCACGAGAGAAATAGTGTGGGGCGACGCTTTTTTTAAGGATATTTTTGTACTAACTTGAAGTACTCCACAGGCTTCCTGCAGTCGCCGTACTTGAGCAGCTCGTGGGTCGCCAGCAGCAGGCGCTCCCACTGCTCGGGCGGCGCCTGCGACACGTCCAGCTTGCACAGCGCCTCCAGCACCTCAGGCTCGCGGAGACCGCCTGGAATCAATCAAACGATTTCTTCATAAATTTATCAATTTTCAGAGTGACGAGTCAGGACTAACGCAATGAAGGGTCACTTCACGATGAGACCCGTCACGGCGCATACTTTTTAATAGTTTCTATGCCTAGAACTCAGCATATAGGTCGAACAATATATTTGTTCAAGTGCCCACGACTCTCATTCCAGTCGTCGCTACATAAAACGATGAGTTATGGGCACACGAACAATTTATTGTTCGACCTGGTAAGTTCTGGCTACCGAGTGTTAACAAATATACACTAACTTATTTACTTCACGAAAATTGAGTTAAACCGAGCATTCTGACACTTACCTATAGATAAAATAAAATGCCGACGACGATGTCTGTACATAGAAGATATTGAAAAAAAAAAAGAACTATGGTGTATCTTTATTAGAGTAACAGAAGTCAAAACAACAGTTTTTAGAATTTTTGTCTGTCTATATGTTTGTAGTCGCATCATGCAAGTACTGCATGGCTTTGAACGCAATTTTCACCGTTCTACTGCTAGATTTTATTTATTACTTAAAATACAGGCATTTTACCACCTCGAAATACTAAATTCTAAGTACTACGCGTACTAAGACGCGGGCAAAATATTAATCACTACATAGTATAAAACAAAGTCGCTTCCCGCTGTCTGTCTCTCTATGTATGCTTAGATCTTTAAAACTACGCAACGGATTTTGACGCGGTTTTTTTTTTGATAGAGTGATTCAAGAGGAAGGGATATATGTATACTACATGCATAATAGTGATGTAACGAATGTCATATTTTGGACATTCGCGAATGCGAATGCGAATATTTCCTGCCAACATTCGCGAATGCTAATATTCAGTTTTTTTATGTTGGCGGCAGTCCCATTCGTATGAAGTGCGTTTCGTTTGTTTTTGTTTCGAGAATAAGTTAATACGAACGCATCCGAATGAAGTGTCATTCCGCTCGCGCCGGTGTTTTCGTAAACACAAGTGAATTTTGGGGTTACAATGTGATGCCGAGCTGATGACACGCGGGGTTGCGACAGTCATTGAGAGGATCTGGCAAGGTGGGTCTCGAGGTGGCCCTGGACAAGCCCGAGGCAATGTGCTTTCATGGCTCTCGGAACAGGTCATTATCGGAATCCCAGATAACAGTAGGAGGAGTACCCTTCGGCGTCGGGTCAACGATGACGTACTTAGATCTCGTCCTCGACAGCCAGTGGAACTTTGCGGAACATTTCTGACTTTTGGCTCCCATACTGGGGCGGGCCGGGGCTGTTTTCAAGCGGCTCTTGCACAATCTAGAGGGTCCAAACGCTTCCTGCCGGAGGCTGTAAGATGCGGGGATCGCGCTGTCCATGGCCCTTTATCAGTGGCGTGCAGTGGTTCGAGTTAGGGTAGGCCAGAGAAAATGTCCAAAAAAAACACACACCACATTATTCAGGGTTGAAATGTAGTGTTATTATTTTTTTTTTTTAATAGACTATTTCAAAAAACAAAAAAAAAAACTCATTTCATTAAAAATCAACCCTGAATAATGTGGTTATTTTTTAAAATTTATTTGGACATTTTCTCTGGCCTACCCTAACTCGAACCACTGCACGCCACTGCCCTTTATGGGACAGCGGATAGCGGATATGTGGATCGTCCGGAGGACACGGTGGAGCATAGGGTGGAGGTCTGCCCTGCGCGGGCGGACCAACGCCGTGCCCTCGTCGGGGTGATCGGCGGCGGATTGAACCAAGATCGGACATGTGAGAGAGAATATGCAAAAATATGCGAATATCAGCGAATGCGAATGCGAGTATTCGTTACATCACTAATGCATAATATAGCAGAGATTTAATATCAACATTGCACCCGTGCGAAGCCGGGTCGGGTCGCTAGTAATACATATAAAATAGCTTTTTACAACACTTTGCCTGAGGGCGGGACCTACGTAATAGTACAATATTTACTTACATTTGGTAATAATATATCCGTTCTCGTCCGTCTCATATGGTCTAATCTTGTCGCGTCCCAGCTGACTTGAATTGAACTCGCTGAAACAAAAGCACGTTTATTAAATCTATACTAATATTATAAAGCTGAAGAGTTTGTTTCTTTGTTTGTTTGAACGCACTAATCTCAGGAACTACTGGTCCGATTTGAAAAACACATCGAGGAAGGCTATAGGCTATATATCATCATAGCTAAGACCAATAGGAGCGGAGCAGTCGTGAAAAATGTGACACAAACGAAGTTGTGCGGACAGCTAGTTTATTATATAACTAGCAGCGCCCCGCGGTTTCACCCACGTAGTTCCCGTTCCTCTGGGAATATGGGGATAAAATATAGCCTATGTTACTCAGGATGAATGTAGCTTTCTAATGGTGAAAGAATTTTTGAAATCGGTCCAGTAGTTTTTGAGTTTATTCTCATAAGAACAATACATAGAGACACTTACAATGAGATACAAAGTAATTGTTTATGAACACAACCTTTCCTTAGCTAAAACCTATCTTCAGCGGGGTTAAGCCTCCCCAAAGCGACAATTCTAGATCCGCCACTAGGGCACACAGGCTTTGCAAATAGGGATGTTTCCTGAGTAAAAAATATATATGATTATGTTTAGTCCATCAGTTAGATTATACAAAAATATTGGACACGTATTTTTTCCTTTATCAAATCTATAAAAACTGACGAAGATACAAAGCATCAAAGATCAGGAGTGGAGGCTTGTGACGTCACGGCCCGGTAAAAATTGTAACGAGTAGTGACATCACACGAGTTTTCAACGCACTGTATATTCTTCATTTTTTGTTTACGTGAAAAAAGAAAAAATACGTGTCCAATATTTTTTGGAAATCTATCTGACGGACTAATTAGATTTTTTTACGGCCGAACCCAATAACCAATCTATCACATATTGGAGATAGAAAAACAAATGAAACAACAGAACACCTATGTATATAATTTTTCTGTTGTTTCATTTGTTTTTCTATCTCCAGTATGTGATAGATAGGTTATTGGGTTCGGCCGTTAGTTAACTACCCTATAATGATAATAGGGTAGTTGCCTAAAAAAATCTAATAAGTCCGTAAGATAGACTTCCCAAAAATATTGGACACGTATTTTTTATTTTTTCACGTAAACAAAAAACGAAGACGATATAGTGCGTTGAAAACTCGTGTGACGTCACTCCGTGCGACGATTTTTATCACGCCCTGATGTCACAAGCCCCCACTTTCTTTATCTTTGAAGCTTTTTATCTTCGTAAATTTTTAGAGATTTCATAAAGCAAAAAATACGGGTCCAATATTTTTCGATAATCTAACTGACGGACTAAATAGGATCATATTTTTATTCCTCAGGAAACAACCCTATTCCTATGGAGTGAAGTGTTGGTTGGTATCTCACCCGTGTTGCAAGTCGAGCCTGTGGTGAGCGGGCACGGGCGACGATTCCTTCGTGCTACCAGCTTCCTCCGAACTGTCGGCTGAAGCCGCGCGGTTTAACGCCTCGCTGACAGAACAATTAATAAATATAATTAGTTACATGAGACAACATACAAAAAGTTAAGGAGCACTGGGCGCCAAAACATGGATTTTGAGGGTTCCATAAAACAGGACCCTATTATTAAGATTCTATTGTAGATCCGTATTTCATAAACTGTGATATGTTAGACAGTTGAAATGTTCACAGATGATGTATTTCTGTTGCCGCTAAAACAACAACTACTAACAAAAAAAAAATTAAGGTCCCTCCCCGACTTTTGCCTAACGAGCCAGCCCGCGCCGCTGAGCCATTAGAGTTAAATCCCCAAAATAGCATCAACCTGCCCCAGCCTGTCCCTCGCTGCCCTCCTCAATGACCCCGCTAAGCCGAGGCCCGTGTCCCACAGGGGATGCCCTTAGCGAAGCAGTCACTTAGCTTGTAAAGTAGTTTTTATCCCTGGCTGGGGGCCTTAAATTCATTTGAGGTCACCACAGGGTTGTCCGGTTAAGCAGTATCCAGCCTTAGCGTGGTGAACAGCGAGTGGTCATATAAAAAAAATTTAAGGGGGTTCCCATACAAAAAAAAAACGAATTTTTTTTTGCTAGATATTGATAACAGCAACTGGTACAAGTTTGAAATATTCACAGAATATTTAGTTACATATTCACTTCACAGTTCACTTATATATTCACTTTAGACACATTTCATTAAAATAAATATTTAAGGGGGACTCTCATACAACAGACATGATTTTTTTTTCATTTTTATAGATAATGGTACGGAACCCTTCGTGCGTGAGACCGACTCGTACTTGACCGGTATTTTTTTAAATATAGAAGGTGTATAAACGCAATCACTTACGCATTATAATGTCCATTGGGCACGCCGTTGTGTCCCTTATTAGAAAGCGTGACGTCCGACATCTGACTGATACCAGAGTCTTTACTCGACATATGATTGCCGCAGTCTGCTAGAAAAGAACAAAAAACAATCAGCAAATCACAAACACAGTTAAGAGCGTGTACGCCGTACGGCATTTCATACAAATTTTCAAGTCACTATTTTGCGAAATTACTGAACCGATTTTAATGAAACTTCACACATATATGCAGGATACATAGGTCTAAAAAGTTAGTTTGAAATATTTTTAGACCTATGTATCCCGCATTTAAAAGGAAAGCTTTCCTTTAAACTGCCTATACTAAGTACTTTTTACAAGCTCTATACGAAAAACCAATTAAGTAGGAGCAGTAGTTTAGTCGCAAATGATTTTTTAAGTTTTTGGCCCGTTTGAACACGATGTAAACCTAACAGCTGAATATGTCTATACGCCTAGGTCATGCCCCTTAAAACGATAAATCTGAGTATACGACACAAGTCACAAGTACAACCAAACGACGGTGCCGCTTTGTCACCTAGGTATCTAAGGTCAGTTAAATTTATTTACACAGGATGGTTGCGTTTTACTCTGATTTATAAGCTATTTTGTTTGAAAAAAAAAAATTTTTTTTGCTTTTTATTTTAATACGGTATCGAATTAATAAACACGTATAGTATACGTACTGTAATTTAATGCCACATCTACACTTTATATTTATTTATTTACTAAAAATTTATGCACTAGTAAAAAACTGTACAAAGGCGGACTTAATGCCTTAGGCATTTTCTACCAGTCGACCTTAGGTTAATGCAGAGACAACATGGCAGGTGCAACTTAAATGAAAAACAAACGGAGAGGAAAAATATACAATCATAAATACATAGATACACTAGCTTCTGCCCGCGACTTCATCTGCGTGGAATAGTTACTATACCCCTGATTTTGAAACTCTCAGCCCGATCCGTTTAAAATTGACAAAGTTTCATACAAACTTTCATCCCCTTGGGGGTAGAATTAATCAAAATCCTTTCTTAGCGGATGCCTACGTCATAACATCTACCTGCATGCCAAATTTCAGCCCGATCCGTTCAGTGGTTTGGGCTGTGCGTTGATAGATCATTATATCAGTCATTCAGTCACTTTTGAGTTATATATATTTAGAAGATACATACAAATAAAATTAACAAAGGCGTTGAGAGAAACGAATTAACGCTGTGATGATTCTACCAACTTCTTGCAAATGTGCTGACGCGCCTTCATTTTAAAGGACAACCGACTAGTTGCCGTCCTGGGGCCGTATTATGACATCTTAAAACCATCATGTTTTCTGTGTGAGAAAAGGATAGTGCTATTCGTCCTGTATAGCTCCGTCTCTTTTTCACACCGAAAACATGATGGTTTTAAGAGGTCATAATACGGCCCCAGATGCTCAGAGGGAGCGTATATGGTGACGTCACAGGCCCGCCGCTGGGCGAGGCACTCAGCACTCACCATTGCTGTGCTGCGCGGTGTAGGTGTGTATCTCGGAGGTGGTCTTGCGTATGCGCGAGTACACGTCCTCGGCCGCCGAGCTGGAGGCGCCGCTCACCGTGCGCAGCGGACTGTCCGAGCCTGCTGAGAGTGACCTTTGTCATTCCAACACGACCCCATTGTCATTTTGCTAAAAGTTCGTAATCTGCTAAATTCATAATGGTCGATCATTGGTCGGTCAATGATCTCGTAATACATTTTGATACCCAGCTATTAATAGAAATGACTTCACAATGACGTTCTAATAGGTCACTGATCAAAGGAACTGTCGAAATTTTAGCAGATTACCGCATACGTCTGTCATTCATTTACCATTATGTATGAGATTACCATTCTATGCCATTTCTTTCAATGGCGTATCAGTGGTTGACCATTGGAAAGTCATTATGACGCTTTTATATTAGTAGATTACCAAACTTGTAAAAATCAACCATTATGAAATCAATGATAGACCATTCTGACACTATTGTAATAGTAGACTTGGGGCCCTGATGAAATAAACTCACAAGAACACTCATATTTTCTTAACAAAAAGCGCCTTCACTGATGGGTCCATAATTGATTCTATGTTTTTAATAACCAAGTGTAATATGTACACATTATGGAATGCAATAAAGTATTGAGTATTGGAAGCCCTTCTGCTAACAAGACATAGATCGAGATACCTCACCTGAATGGATTATTGTGTCAATACAGATTGCCAAGTTACAGATTTAAAAAAAAAAAATGACTCACTGCTAGAAGTTCTTCGAACATGTTGCTGAACCACACCGTTGACTAGCGCCTGAGTTTCCGCCGGCAGCTCGCCCATTAACGCCGTGAACTGTATGTGGACATAACAGGTAAATATATTATGTATACAGGAATATTTTTTTATACAGTATCTATACTAATATTATAAAGCTGAAGAGTTTGTTTGTTTGAACGCGCTAATCTCCGGAACTAATGGTTCGAATTGAAAAATTCTTTTTGGTTTGAATAGACCATTTATCGAGGAAGGCTTTAGGCTATATATAATCATGCTTAAGCCAATAGGAGCGGAGCAGCGATAAAGAATGTTTTAAAATCGGGGATTCCACGGGGACGAAGTCGCGGGCAGCAGCTAGTGTTAAATAACAGAGGGCGTTCCCTTAAACTCGTTAATCTATATCATTAATAGATTAATCGTTTTGTTTATTTAGATTTGTACTTTTTTTTCTTTTTCTGTGTAATGAACTCCTAGTATAATTATTATGTCTATTTAAACTAGCAATGTAATGGTCATCATAAGGAAGAGCGCTGATGTCTGAGATACAGATATTCTATATCTAGTTCAGACACAGATGCCTTCAATATAACTTTAAGAAAATTTTAATGTGTCCTTCATATCTGTTAAATGTGTTGAATCAAATAAAAAAATATTATAGTAATTCATGTAAATACCTAATAATAATAATAATAATAATTCATTTATTTGCCTGAAACATGGTGGTACAGATCTTAAAATACAACAGGTACAAGGTTCTTCATGCTCCGCCTTATATTCAGCATGCAAATTTTTAATTTAACTAAATTTTGTTTCCTTCCAAAAATTAAAAACAATCATTTAACTTATACAAGCAATCCTATTATAATATGCCAATTAGATAAATGCGAATAATTTAAATTAAATAACAAAATTATTAAATTAAAATAAAATGTCAATAAAATAAGTCACAAATCAAAATTAAACATTTCAGACCCAATAAAAATTCACAATAAATTAAATTAAAAATGTCAAACAAGAAAATTTAAAATAAAATGTCAATAAATTAAATTATAAATGTAAAACAAGAAAATTTAAAATAAAATGTCAATAAATTAAATTATAAATGTAAAACAAAAAAAAGTCAATAAAATAAATTACAAATGTCAAACAAAAAATTAAAATAATATGTCAATAAGTTAAATTAAAAATGCAAACAAAAACTGAAAAATTAAATAATTCATTTGATGATTAATTATTAAGTCCGGCAAAGTTTCTTATTCATATTATAATTAAAAAAATCCTTTACGGTGTAAAAACAATTTTCAATGAGCCATGTTTTGAGCTCTTTTTGAAAAAAATTCTCTAATTTGTTTAGGCAACTTATTGAATATTTTAATTGCCATACGACTCGTGTTTTTGTGGCAAAATGCTGTTCCACACCTAGGTATCGCTAATTTTGTTGGATCCCTGGACTTTTTACCAATCTTGTATGCATTTTCGCTATCTGCTTTACTGAAAAGAGTAGGATGTTTTTTTACAAATACCCCCATTTCCAATATATACAAACAAGCTAGCGTTAATAATTTATGCTCTTTTAAAATGGGTCTGCACGATTCCAATGGACCAATACCAAAAACAGCTCTCAAGCACTTTTTTTGAACAATAAAGGCCCTGTCACTGTCTGTAGAATTGCCCCATATTATTAATCCGTATCTTAACACGGATGAGACATATCCATGATAAGCCATCAGAGCGGCATTTCTTCCTACGGTTTTCCTAAGATTTTTTAGTGCAAATGCAAAGCTGTTCAGCCTGTTACATATATTCTCAATGTGTTTTTTCCAATTACAATTTTTATCAATTGATATGCCCAAAAATTTTGTACAGTCAACTTCTTCAATTGTATTACCACGACCAATAATTTTCAATGCTTGATGTGCCATCTTATAGTTACAGAAACTAATATATTTTGTTTTAGAGATGTTGACATTTAAATTATTTTGCTCAAACCATTCAAGTATGGCTTCTACGGCAACATTTATTCGATCCTCATATCGTTCATTTTTGTTTTCTTTATTTATTACAAGTGAAATATCATCAGCAAATAAAACGCACTTATCCTTTGTTACTGCTGGCAAATTATTTATGTACAGAAGAAAGAGTAATGGCCCCAATATGCTACCTTGAGGCACACCATATTTATTTATTCTATACTGCGATTTATACTTTATAACTTCTGTCTTTATTCATTCCTAAAATTTCAACGCTTTGTTGCCTATTATTTAAATAATCTTTAAGCCAGTTTAACGCTTTCCCTCTTATTCCGTAACTTTCGCATTTTTTTAGCAGAATATCATGTTTAACAGAGTCAAATGCCCTGCTCATATCAAAAAATATCGCAGTGACTGGTTTTTTGCGATGCGAGTAAGAGTGCACGGCTGATAGGAGGGTAGTTTAGTAGACCTTAATAAAAATGAAAAGCTTCTAGAACGGTATTTTTAAATGATCTATACTCACGGGCACGGGGTTGCAGTCGTAGAGATGCGCGAGCGCACGACGCGCACACACGCGCACATCAGCGGCGCGCGGGTCGGCGGCTAAGCTCGCCACCTTCACCAGCGCGCGCCCCGCCACGCCCGTGGCGCCGCCTGGCGGTAACACAACGCCCAATTAAATATACACTAAAGTAAAGTTTCCTGAATAAAAAAATATGATTCTATTTAGTACGACAGTTAGATTATCGAAACATATTGGAAACGTATTGACTGAACTCTTACAGGTAAGGTTAAAACGCAACAGACAGATGTGTTGCTGGGCAGTTTGTTTCGCCACTTCTTCCCAGCTAAAACACTAGGAAGTGGTGACGGGTGGGCGTTTTGGTGGACTGTCTTTATGTTAAAGGGGAATGCCGATTTTAGGCCTTGCAATGCCCAATAAATTTAATTTAATAAAAAAAAAATGTAATTTTTTCTTCTATTTACGACGCGATACAAGTTAGCAACAATTTTTAATAAAAAATAAATATTGAAACGATACAACGAAATAAACAGACATTTGCTAGGTTGCCAATTTAAAAACTGTACAAAATAAAGATTTGTGGCAAAACATTTACACATATTTGTACTTTATTTATTCGTTCTTTTGTTTATAGAAGTCCCAATGCATTTTATGTTAATATATTTAGATTTGTAATCAACTTACAAAATATAATATAATGATTTTAAAATGATCTACATAATGCACCGATCGATACTTTGTGCAATGCCAACACTAAAACTTGTCAGTTGACAATATTAGAAATGTCATTGTCATTGTCAAATCAAATGTTATATTAGAATTTACATTTGTTTGCATTTGCATCATAGTGATTCGTTGCGTGTATTTTGCTATTAAAATCGACGTTTTTGACCATGAATACTGACTCTGGCGATTCTCCTATTCTGATAATGACAACCAACAACAATTTAGCTTTAATATATTATGTAGGAAGAGTTTTCAATAACTTTTTAATACTTGTGTAGGGCACATTAAAAAATCCTTATAATTTGGAAACTCCAAGTTTTTTTAATAATTTTCTTTTATCAATATATTATTTGTGGGGCATACTAATATTAACATCCGATGTTACTTGTGGGCACTCAGGGCCTAAGTCACTGGTGGCTTGGTATACCCCTTTGACGTTCAAAAAGTGCTGTCGCTCAGCCTAATTTGAATAAATGACTTTTGTTTTTTTTTTCAGCCTAGCTCATTGCCGACTATATTGCGGTCGGCTCCCAGTCTAGCCCTTGATAATCCGGAGAAGAGGCCCTCGGCTGACAAACTCTTACAGGTGAGGTCCATCAGCCCAGTCGAATAGCTTTTCGGATCAGTTAATCTGTACTAATATTATAAAGCTGAAGAGTTTGTTTGTTTTTGGGTTGAATAGACCATTTATTGAAGAAGGCTTTAGGCTATATATCATCACGCTTAAGCCAATAGAAGCGGAGCAGCGATAAAGAATGTTTTAAAATCGGGGATTCCACGGGGACGAAGTCGCGGGCAGCAGCTAGTCTATACTAATATTATAAAGCTGAAGTGTTTGTTTGTTTGAACGCGCTAATCTCAGGAACTACTGTTTCGAATTGAAAAAATCTTTTGGGTTGAATAGACCGTTTATAGAGGAAGGCTTTAGGCTATATATCATCACGCTTAAGCCAATAGGAGTGGAGCAGCGATAAAGAATGTTTTAAAATCGGGGATTCCACAGGGACGAAGTCGCGGACAGCAGCTAATTAAAAATAAAAACGTGATATTAAGACGACACAAGTAACAGACACTTGGCTCACAGATAGATAATGTCCCTGATCACTACATAGTATAAAACAAAGTCGCTTTCCGCTGTCTGTCTGTCTCTATGTATGCTTAGATCTTTAAAACTACGCAACGGATTTTGATGCGGTTTTTTTTAATAGATAGTGATTCAAGAGGAAGATAATAATATTATATACTGTCTACATTTCTTTTTCGTTTCTCCTTTGCGCAGGTCTGCTGGAAGAAATTTCTTTTGAAATAAGCAGTTCCTTTGTACTAAAACTGTAATGTTATCTGTACCAATACAGGCATTACTTGCTTAAAGGGAGGCTCCAATCACTAATTAAGTTCTTGCATAATATGTTGTAGAAATAAATGTTTTTTTTTATCTCTTACTAATTTTCTGTGTGTACATAAATAATAAAATGAACAAAAAAATATAGTAGAGAAACACGGAATTTCTAATGTAATGTCGTAAATAAACACATTTATTGCGCGTACATTGCATACACTGGCTGAAGTCGGCTGAACCCTACGAGATAGATCAAAATAATGTACTACAGTATTGTACATCTTATTTATTTATTTATTTATTTTGGCCAACCAACAACTGTATATACTCGTACAATTTACTATACAAATGTTGTTCTATTAATTAAGGTTAGTATTACAGTTTATTATAGGTTAGCACCGCATGCCCCATAAAAGTAAGAACTATGATACAAATTAATTTGCACCATGATATAAAATTAAATGCTAAGTACATTAAAAAAAACCATTAAAAAAGGTCTACAAAAAAGTCCGCGATGGTATATGTCTATCTCTTACTTTTTACAGCATTTCCGCCGTGCGAAGCCAAGGCGAGTCGCTAGTTAAGAAATAAGATACTATTTATATCGGGGATACATTGCATTTTCATGAATGGGTGGGTATGTTTACCATCAACATGTAATTTTTTAATTTTTATTTATTTTATCCCCGTTTTGTTTCATCTTAGTTTTTTATTTTTTATTATTATTATGCTATTATTATAATGCTTGGCTAAATGCTGGTTCAGCTCCACAGCCACTAATCCACACACACAAACTAATCCTTTAGCATTTGAAAACATTGTTGAACCCGCAGAAGATTGTAAGAACATAAGATTTTCATTGTATTGATCCAATCTGGACACAATTTGGAATACCTTTTTACGCACCAGAATTTGACAAGTCTGGAACCAATCCCAGAAACTGTGAATGGTATGATGTCATCCCGTTATGCTGTACATTTTATTTTTATTTAACGCTGCAGAAAAGAATCCATCGTCGTTTAGAATGTTGAAATTGTAAAAGAATAGAAAAACTTTTATTCAGGGCAGACACAGCACAACGGTTACAAACACAAATTACAGGAGAAGAAAAGTACAGAATGCGCCGAGCGTGCCCGAACCGAAAGGGTTACCATCTCAGCATTTGCTGGGCGTCAGACACCCAGCGCTGGTTTTCAGTTGGCACCCCGCAGTAATACTTAACGTTTCGTTAATTGCTATTCTACAATGCATCGGAATGTCTTCGAGAGATTACAGACTATCAGATTTTGATGAGTATAAACGTGTTCCAAATGTTCAGTTGACAATTCATCGAGAGTTTACAATCTCTCAAGACATTTTATAATCTATCGAAGTCTGCCATTTTCCGGTGACATATTCACAACTTTGTAAAAATTTATTAATTTAAAAGAATGTCCGTGGAGTTTCTTGCACGTTCTACTCTAAAGAGATTAACGCTTTGGAACGTGCAGATAGCTTCACCTCTTTCGACTGACCGACCCTAACAATTCAAGAGCCGTAAGGGGCCATCCATAAATTGAGTCACACGTTAAGGGGGTCGACGAAGTGCGACAACGGGGTGGGAGGGGTCCTAAATTTCGTGACGACACATTTCAAAAACTATTTTAATCAAAGTGTTCAGTAAAAAACGAACAAATACTCGAATAAAAAAATCACACTAGGGGGGTCTCACAAATGTTACAACAATATAATGTTTGCTGATAAAAAAAGTGTAGAATTAAAAACGCTGCAGTTTAAAAAGTGTTGCCAGTTTCATTGTCCCGAAGTGTACTCGTTGTTGTGCGTTAATGCAACATGGACAGAGAACGAATCCCGCGCCGTAGCTATAACGCGCCGCGCAACGGGCCAATCACCGTACGGGTCCCGCGCCTCACTTCACGCCACTAAAGAGACCCAATATTTGACTTCTGCGCACGCCAAGCTCAGCGCTCAAGATCTGTGCCGGTAATTATACAAAACACGACATACCATGTAAAGCTAACGCCAGACTGTTGGGGGTGCAGTAGTCGTGCGCGAGGTCGGCCAGGAACCTCAGCGCCGCCGCTTTGGTCTTGGGTGTGGGCGCCGTCGCGCCGTCCGCTAGAAACCTGACAAATATCAACAGAACAATCCTTAAACTTGCGAGTAGTAATAACACACAGAAAACGTTACATATCCTAGAATAATATTATAAATTATCATTATAAAAAAAAACATATAATTTATATATATTCATATAAAAAATAATAATAAAAAATAGAAAGAAAAAGGAAGAAGAAGAGGATGAAGAATAAATATTTATATCTTTTTCGATCTTCGAGGTTAAGCAACGTTTGCCGAGGTCAGTCAGTGGATGGGTGACCATCTGAACATAACGAGACTGCCCCGTGCCTCGGAAAGCACGTTACGCCGTTGGTCCCGGCTGTCATTTGGAGATCTTTGGCAGTCGTTACGGATTGTCAGAAGCCAGAAAATCTGACACCAGTCTTGCCAAGAAGTACCGTGTTCCCCAGCTATTCGGTTGTGGAGGTCTGGTAGGCAGCCACTCCACGTTAAATACTGGTATTCAGTTGAATCCGGTATGATTGGAAGTCGACCCCAATATAGTTGGGAAAAGGCCAACCATATGATGAACTTTTTTATTAACTTTTTTGTTATTTGTAAAACACCAAACACCTCTTAAGGGTAATTGTACTCATCATTATGAACAACTTTTACTATGGGACCAAACCTGAAATCGCGAAAAAAATCAGCTGTTCCCTACATTTTGATGAGTTATACGAACATAAATGTAAGGAACAGCTGATTTTCTTTTTAGATTTCAATCGTATTCAGCTGAATACCAGTATTTTACATAGAATGACCGCCTATCTAACCTCCCAGCCCCAGTAACTGGGTAAAGCATTACGCAGCATTAAGAGTAAATATGCAGTACTAGCTTCTGCCCGCGACTTCGTCCGCGTGGAATAGTTACTTTACCCCCGATTTTGAAACTCTCAGCCCGATTTTTTTTTAGGTTTAGAATTGACAATGGTTCATACAAACTTTCATCCCCTATTTTATTCCCTTGGGGGTAGAATTAATCAAATTCCTTTCTTAGCGGATGCCTACGTCATAACATCTGCCTGCATGCCAAATTACAGCCCGATCCGTTCAGTGGTTTGGGCTGTGCGCTGATAGATCACTATGTCAGTCAGTCACTTTTGAGTTATATATATTCATTTATTTATGCAGTATTTGTAAGACTCTCACCTAAATATATTGTGTAGTTGCAGTTCAGCGGGAAAACATTCATGGATGACGTCTAACGTCTTCATGATCTTACTCTGGACCGAGCCCAGGATGTCTGTGCCGAGTTTCATGAGTAACCTGAAACAATATACAATATTACAAGCTTTCATATGTATTTTAATTTATATATATATATATATATATATATATATATATATATATATATATATATATATACTTATATACATTTTTTTGTATTTTAATATACAGTATGTTAACTAACAGAGGGCGTTCCCGTTAACCCGCAATAGTAGGTATCCATATATGATAAAAAAAATATTACCATTCCAAATCATTTTTTTTAGTACCTATTAAAATATTCACTAAAAATGTAAAATTGATACGTTAAAGAAACGAAATTGATTGTGTCAGGCGTTACTTTGCGGAAATCCAGGTTTAATTTTAAATTGAAAACAATATATCTAGTTTTTAATTTCCGCGAATATTAGTGGGTTGCAGGTATGCACCTCCCTCCCGCCCGCTATATTATGCACATGCAAGATTACAAGGCAAATGCAAGGATTACAGCACATGCAGGAAGGCAAAGCAAAACCCAACACCATTACCGACACGTGTTTCGCCTCTCCACGAGGCATCCTCGCTCTGTACACGCGTACTTGCCGGTTTGGGTATTGCTACTACGAGTACTTGAATTGAATTGACTTTATATTTGAATTGACAAAAATACGTGTCCAATATTTTTTTGAAATTCCAAAAGACAGACAAAATAGAATAATGAGTTTTATTTAAAACTAGTAAAATCATGGCTGTACTGGAAGGAAGCACGTTACCTGAACATGAGCTGGTAGAGCCAGTCCTTCAGCTGCTGCCAGTGCACCAGCAGCAGCTCGCAGACGGCGTCCAGCAGCAGCGAGAACACCTTGGTGTGCGCGTCCACGAACATCTTGTTGAGCAGCTCCGTCAGCCGCCGCAGCTGTTCGTCCGTCAGCAGGCGCCCGCTGTTCAGGTAGTTGGCCTGGCGTAGAGAAAAAAAAGTATAATTTTGATGAAAACACTGAATAGCACACATATATAAGTGTGTGGCACCATAATCCATAATCAGCCTTTTAACGTTCCCACTGCTGGGACACAGGCCTCCTCTCTAGGAGAGGGAATGGGCCGTAATCCACCACGCGGGCCCAGTGCGAGTTGCTGAATGTCACATGTCTTCGAATTTTCGGTACTAGGACATGCCGGTTTCCTCACGATGTTTTCCTTCACCGTTTTGAGAGCAATGGTGATGAAATTAATTACACAAAGTAATGCGCCTGGCTGGGTTTGAACCCGCGATCTACAATTCGTAAGTAGGGGCCGTTATCACTCGGCCACCAGTGCTCCTGTGTGGCACAGTCAGTGACAACTGACATCATTTTTGTGCAACAGAATTGTCACTATCAAGTATTTATAACGTAAAAGTTTCTAATTTGCAACGCTAGATGGCACAGCAGACGGCGCTGGAATTTGGAGGTACACGGTTGAGTTTTAGTGAGTAAGAGACTGACACTCCCTTCTGCTTCACCCGGTGCGGAAAAAGTCATTTGATGATTGCCCATCTAGAAGATAAAGAGATGGCACTGTCAATGCCGCGCACGTTCCCTTAGTTTGTGATGTGTCGAACATTTGTATGGAGAAATCGGTGGTTAACGGTCTTCTTTGTATGTGGTACTGACCAGGTGCGTGAGGCCGTCCTTCCTCTCGGTCCAGTGCGTGCAGGCGCACAGCGCGATGATGTCGTCGGGCGGCGGCGGCGGCGGCGGCGAGCCGCACTCCCAGCCCAGGCGCGACCCAGAGCCCGACCACAACAAGCTAGCTACTGATGTGGTACTGACCAGGTGCGTGAGGCCGTCCTTCCTCTCGGTCCAGTGCGTGCAGGCGCACAGCGCGATGATGTCGTCGGGCGGCGGCGGCGGCGGCGGCGAGCCGCACTCCCAGCCCAGGCGCGACCCAGAGCCCGACCACAACAAGCTAGCTACTGATGTGGTACTGACCAGGTGCGTGAGGCCGTCCTTCCTCTCGGTCCAGTGCGTGCAGGCGCACAGCGCGATGATGTCGTCGGGCGGCGGCGGCGGCGGCGGCGAGCCGCACTCCCAGCCCAGGCGCGACCCAGAGCCCGACCACAACAAGCTAGCTACTGATGTGGTACTGACCAGGTGCGTGAGGCCGTCCTTCCTCTCGGTCCAGTGCGTGCAGGCGCACAGCGCGATGATGTCGTCGGGCGGCGGCGGCGGCGGCGGCGAGCCGCACTCCCAGCCCAGGCGCGACCCAGAGCCCGACCACAACAAGCTAGCTACTGATGTGGTACTGACCAGGTGCGTGAGGCCGTCCTTCCTCTCGGTCCAGTGCGTGCAGGCGCACAGCGCGATGATGTCGTCGGGCGGCGGCGGCGGCGGCGGCGAGCCGCACTCCCAGCCCAGGCGCGACCCAGAGCCCGACCACAACAAGCTAGCTACTGATGTGGTACTGACCAGGTGCGTGAGGCCGTCCTTCCTCTCGGTCCAGTGCGTGCAGGCGCACAGCGCGATGATGTCGTCGGGCGGCGGCGGCGGCGGCGGCGAGCCGCACTCCCAGCCCAGGCGCGACCCAGAGCCCGACCACAACAAGCTAGCTACTGATGTGGTACTGACCAGGTGCGTGAGGCCGTCCTTCCTCTCGGTCCAGTGCGTGCAGGCGCACAGCGCGATGATGTCGTCGGGCGGCGGCGGCGGCGGCGGCGAGCCGCACTCCCAGCCCAGGCGCGACCCAGAGCCCGACCACAACAAGCTAGCTACTGATGTGGTACTGACCAGGTGCGTGAGGCCGTCCTTCCTCTCGGTCCAGTGCGTGCAGGCGCACAGCGCGATGATGTCGTCGGGCGGCGGCGGCGGCGGCGGCGAGCCGCACTCCCAGCCCAGGCGCGACCCAGAGCCCGACCACGACACGCTCTGTGCCACAACAAGCTACATATTTAGAAAACCGACGATAGTTACAGCGAAAATATAACAGACCAGTCAGTCATTTTTGCCAAGAATTACGCATATCATCAAAAAAATAATGATTAAACACAGATAAATGTCATAAATACGTCTTAGACGTTTTACCTAAAAGGCTCGACAGCTTTTTGTAGCTTCTCAGAAATCCTCCCCACAAATTGACACAAAAAAAATTACGAAAATACTTTTAAGTATACCTATCTGATTTACATCATAACCGATATTTATGCGAAAATGTGTCTGTTTCCAAGACTTTCACGCCTAAATCGCTGACTGATTTTGACGAATATTGGTTGGACTTAAAACGCGAGCGAAGCTACAAAGAAAGACTTTGTTACGATAGTTATATTTATATGTGTGTTCTTTCGATCTACTACCTGCCTGATATTGATATTTTTAATAAAGAATCGTATAAAAATCAGTAAACTGCTCACATCGTGTCTTCGGTACGAGTCGAGGCTCCTCTCCGAGCAGACGCTGGACGCTTCCGAGTCATCGTCTCGGCCGCGGTTCCGGTCGTCACACGTGGAACTGTCTTCTGGACTCTGTGGGGGAAGGGTTTCATGCTATTGACTCAGTTTAGAGCTTTTAAATGGCATACTATTGGCTGGATTGGATTGGAAACAAAAAAAAAATCTGGCCAAGTGCGTGTCGGACCACGCATAGTGAAGGGTTCCGTAGTTTACTGTTAAAATCTCATATCTCTAAAAGCTGTAATACTAACAAACCAATTTTCGTTGGTAGTGTCTGTGAAGTTCTATTTGCTCAATATTTTTAGAATTTTCAACTTCATAGTTCAAAAATTAAAGGGGACGACGACACATTTTTTACGAATTCGGAGGCACATATTTCAAAAAAGATTGCCTTAAATAAAAAACTTTTTTTAGGAACCTGTATTTCATTTTGAAAGAGCTATTGCAATGATATTACGATTCATCCCTCAGTTACATGTATGGAGTGCCATCCTTAAATTTTTTTTTCATAATATTATTATTATTGAATAGCGGTTAACAGGTTGCACCTACCTACCAATTTTCATTTATGTAGCTTTAATATACTCCGAGTAAAACAGCTGTGACATACGGACGAACCCTAAAAAGTGCCTTGTGTAAATACAAGGCACTTTTATTTTTGTTTGAGTACATTTATGATTAAAACCAAACAATTTATTAGTGTTTCTTTTTACTCCATCGTGTGGAATAGTGTTGGATAGAACTTTCAAAAATAACAGAGGGCGATCAAGTTGGCTCCAACGAAAAATTTCCGATATTTTCGTCATGGGAATCAGATTCTTGTTTTTAGTTTCGCAATAACGAAAATGGGCTCGAAATCAAAATCTAGGTTAGCGCCAATGTTGCCCAAGACTTGATATGGGTGACATTTTTATGACTATAGCCCTTTTTTTTTTGTTGCCGGGGTGGAAAATCCTCATGGATGTCCTTCGTCTGGGGCGGGCGAAGGGGTCTGTCCCGCCTCTGCGGGCCACCTCAGCCTGGTGGGGAGAGTGAGATGTCCTTCCCCCGCCACGTCAAAAAGGGGGCGCACGTGGAACACGACGCGCTGCCGCCTCGGGTCCTGCTGGATGGGGGACGGCGAACGACCTCGAGTTCGCCGTTCCTCCGGACCGTTTATGGGGGCTAGAAGAGGGCGTTGTCCGCTCTCCGCCGACGCCCGGTTCGCCTGCTGCGGATCGGGAGAGAGGTCAGTTCCTCCCTCTCCCTCTCCGCAGCCTCCTTCTGCGAAATGACATGTTCACAGAAGGAGAATCTTCACAGAAGGAGATCACCGCTTCTCACGACTCGGCGCTCCCGACCATTGAACGAGCAACGGCCGGCAGCGACGAGTCGGGTCCTACCTCGGATACGAGGGCACGGCGCTGCTCCTCCCATGCGGTACACTCTTCCAGAGTGTGCTGCGCCGTGTCCCCCCGACAGTCGGTGCAGTGATGGCACCGAGCGTCCGGCTCCCTGTTTATGCGACACAGGTACTTCCCGAAGCAGCCATGCCCCGAGAGCACCTGCGTCGCACGAAACGACAGGGAGCCGTGCTTCCTCCCGAGCCATTCGTCGAGCACTGGTCGGATCGCATCGACGGTAGCGAGGCCGGCGGTAGGGCGCGAAAGCCTGTCCCGCCATTCCGCCACCATGAGCTGTGACCGACGCAGTTCGATCTCTCGCTGCATCGGTTCACCACCCCGCGTCCGCACCTCCTCACGCCACCGGTACAGCGAGGCGAGGACCCTCGCCTCCAAGTCCCAGGGCGGAGATCCGGCCAGTGCACAAGCCGCCTCGTTGGAGATCGTACGATATCCCCTGATAACCCTGACGGCCATCGCTCTCTGCGGTCTTCGCAGTATCGCGATGCTGCCGGCCGTCAGATCCGAAGCCCACACTGGGGCCCCGTACAGGGCCATGGATCGTACGATCCCCAAGTACAACCGCCTACAGGCGGTGCTCGTGCCCCCGAGATTGGGTAGCAACGTTGCGAGCGCGCCCGCGGCGCCCATCAACCTGGGCGTCAGTATGGCTATAGCCCTACACTAGCCGTTGGTTCGCCGGCACCAACGGTGTTACGCCACTGTGAAGCAGATCTTTGGCAATCATAACGAGAAGTTTTTTTTTTATTTTTATTGTCAGATGGATATGCTCTTGACTCTAGTCTAGGTAAAAAAAAAAAATGATTGAGTCAGGCGTTACTTTGCGGAAATCCATTTTAAATTTGAAAATGAAAATAATATATCTAGTTTTTATTTCCGCGAATATGTGTGGGTTGCTGCTGGTATGCGCCTCCCTCCCGCCCGCTATATTATGCACATGCAAGATCACAAGGCAAAAGCAAGGAATATATGCACATGCAGGAAGGCAAAGCAAAACCCAACACCAATACCGACACGTGTTATACACACACTGAGAATTAAGTACAAGGCACCCCCCCTTTTATACACTGCCACCGTTTGTTATTTGTGTACAACTACCCACAAATATTCGCAGTAAAGAGGAAGAAACTAAATTCGTCTGGTCATTCAACAGTGCAAAATTATTATTATTACTATGTTTCAAAATCTCTAATTGTTCCAAAACACACAGTCGGTCTAGGTCTCAGGTGAGAGAGACAAAGTCGACGATGGAATGAGCTTACCCAGAAGAAGCCTGTTCACTCTAACTTTGAAGAGATCAGGGTTGAATGCGTTCGGAAACAGACGCAGGCAGAGAGGTTAAGATTCCCGAAAGCCGAGCTAAGTCTTATCAAGATATTGTGCTGTGAAATCCAGAGAGGCAGCCCTTCCATGTAAAATAGTGGTGTTCCCTGGTGACCCTTTTTTCTGGATGGGAAATCATCAAATGACTTCTCCCGCTCTGGGCGGAGCGGAAGGGAGTGTCAGACTCTTACTGACTAAAACCCACCCGTGTTCCTTCTTGTGCCCTTTGCGTTCCAGGGCCGCGGTGACTCTTTCGAACAAATTCCGCAACTCCCTGGTGACCCCAACAGGCAGATGATGATAATGATGAAGGGTACTCACTCTGAGCAAAGCCTCAGCGTCTCTGGTCTGCTGCAAGAGCCGCAGTGTGGCGGCAGGGGCGCGACTGGGCGCGGTGTGATTGGCAATAGGCTAGGCAGGTGATGATGAACGGTACTCACTCTGAGCAAAGCCTCAGCGTCTCTGGTCTGCTGCAAGAGCCGTAGTGTGGCGGCAGGGGCGCGACTGGGCGCGGTGGGATTGGGAAAAGGCTAGGCAGGTGATGATGAACGGTACTCACTCTGAGCAAAGCCTCAGCGTCTCTGGTCTGCTGCAAGAGCCGCAGTGTGGCGGCAGGGGCGCGACTGGGCGCGGTGTGATTGGCAATAGGCTAGGCAGGTGATGATGAACGGTACTCACTCTGAGCAAAGCCTCAGCGTCTCTGGTCTGCTGCAAGAGCCGCAGTGTGGCGGCAGGGGCGCGACTGGGCGCGGTGCGTTCGATAGACTCCCGCCGGCGGACTCCTGCTGAGCTCACCACACTACTTGACCTGCCACTCCTGTAGAAAACCATACAATATTACTTCTATATTTTATGAAGCACAAAAACATTGCTCCTGTACAGAACATGACCCGTATATTAGTAGTTTACAGTGAAATCCGTTTATTATGACGCTGCCTATATTGACCAACCGCTTAATATGAAGCAAAATAGAGAATAATCTTGTTGGTGGTTGGTTTTGGGTAAAAAATGACAGATATAATTTTATTTATTTATGTACATGGAAGACTTACAGCTAACAAAAACAGACAAAATGGAAACATAGTCATCAAAAAGCCAATTACAATAGTCCTCACGTGTAGACACATAATAATTATGTGTAGTGTGATAATGACTTCGTTTATTGACATGGTGCTTATTATGACCTATTTTTCATAAATTGTTTGGGTATGATTCCTGATTCCTTGTTTCTGACTTTGTTTTGATTGATCTACGACTGTCAACATATATTTTTTTGTGTTTCTCCTTATTACACGAAATACCTAACATAGACGGGAATTTGTTTAATTCCTAAGATGACGCTTTTTATGACGTCCGCTTAGTATGACGTATTTTTCACTTCCCTTCGATGTCATTGTAAGCGGATTCAACTGTATTTATTTATCAAAACTTTATGTACAATAGTGGTACATGGGCGCGACAGCCCTTCTCTTGATGTGTTCATGAGGAATGTTAAAGAGCATTTCCTTTCGCTATGACATAATATTCGTGGATATGTATATACATATGACGGAGGAGGACCCTCGGCGCCATCATTAGCACTCATCGTTGGTCCTCGTAATGTGGGCGTCGTCGGTGGGTAGTGTTGGATGAAGAAAACAGATTCGTATACTCAGTAAGATTTTATTGGAGACTGTATCACAACTCTCAGTAGGTAGGTATCACAGAACGCGCGATGGTTCGGTTATGTCCGCACACGCCGGCCGCCAACAGAAAAGTGAAATTAAATCTAGAATCGTCCAATCGCGTGCGCCCCACCAACTCCATCGAGCGCCACCAGATGGCGCTGGCGTACCGGATACGACTTAATTGCGTCATATATTTTAATATTATAAATTTTGTATTGTAAAATTTGTGCACTGGATCCTACCCTCTATGCTGATCTCTATCACTCAAAGGTTTGCTGGGAGAAAACTCAACTTTGAGTTAAGCTCGCCTTTGTACATGCACTTTATTATGTCTAATATAATATAAGTTGTTTTACGGCCGAACCCAATAACTGATCTATCACATACTGGAGATAGAAAAACAAATGAAACAATATAAAAATTATACAGATTTTCTGTTGTTTCATTTGTTTTTCTATCTCCAGTATGTGATAGATAGGTTATTGGGTTCGGCCGTAAGTGAACAATAAAAAATTAAGATTAAGATGGGCGGACTTAATGCAATAAGGCATTCTCTACCAGTCAACTTTTGGGATAAAAAGACCAATAGATCTGCACTTTGAGGGATATAATGAATGCCATTGATACTGCACTTAATATATCCACCGCCTGAGCCCAAATGATCTATGAAGCGAACCATAGACGCTTTAAGAAGACGATGAAAGGCACTGAAAGAGAAATTATCAGTGAGTAATTAGCTCACTGCTCGCAATAAGAGCCATGGCTTAACGGCTTGATGCACACGACTCATACTTTGACACAATACAGTATGTTAAATAACAGAGGGCGTTCCCTTTAACTCGTTAATCTACATCATTAATAGATTAAAATGAAAATATCACGCATAAAATAATACGAATTAAAGAAAAAAATAATTGACAATAAATTCAAAACATCCTGTTTAAAATCAAAATAGTAGCGCGGAATAGTACTCGTAGTAGCAATGCCCAAACCGGCAAGTACGCGTGTACAGAGTGTTTCAATTTAACATTTTTAGTGAATATTTTAACATAATTAGTCCGTCAGATAGATTTCCAAAAATCTAGGACACATATCTTTTCTTTTTTCAAGTAAATAAAAAATGAAGACGATACAGTGCGTTGAATACTCGTCTGACGTCAGTACTAGCTACAATTTTTACCACGACGTAACGTCACAAGACCCCACTCCTGATTTTTGATTTTCGTCAGTTTTTATTGATTTAATAAAGCACTGAAAAATGTATCCAATATTTTTAGACAATCTAACTGACGGACTAAATATAATCATATTTTTTTTATTCAGGAAACATCCCTAATATGTTCAACAAGATTTTGTAATTTCATTTGTTTTTGAACAAGTCTCCACAAAATGGACGCCTGAACGTAGACGGCGCCGCCAAGGCCCAGAAAAGATGGGGATACGACAGCAGCCCTACCATGACGTCTTAAATCCATCATGATTCCTGTGTCAGAGAGAGAGACGGAGTTACACAAGACGAATAGCACTATCCCTTTCCCTCACACTGAATCATGATAGCATTGGCACTTTGTAGTACGGCCACAGGGCTTATACGAGATGTGGAAAAAAAAATCTAGAACTCTAAAATTGATTGAGTCAGGCGTTACTTTGCGGAAATCCATTTTCCGACAACGCAACTCAACGGTCAGCGAGTCAACACGTCCCCTGAGGATGCCTCGTGGAGAGGCGAAACACGTGTCGGTAATGGTGTTGGGTTTTGCTTTGCCTTCCTGCATGTGCATAAAATCCTTGCATTTGCCTTGTAATCTTGCATGTGCATAATATAGCGGGCGGGAGGGAGGTGCATACCTGCAACCCACTAATATTCGCGGAAATTAAAACTAGATATATTATTTTCATTTTCAAATCTAGAACTCTGGAAGTCTTGGCCCAGCAGTGAAAAACTCTTCTTCTCTCTTCTAATAATCTTAACTAACAAGGTCTAAATCGACTTGAATATCTGCGTACCTGGTCGGACTAGTTTCTCTGGAGCCAGCCAAGGATCGCGGAATGCCGGAGGGTCGTCTGCGAGCGCTGGCTAGCGACATGGGGCCACTGCTGCGTGATGACGGTGAGGATGACCGGGATGTCGCTGTGGAAAGAACATATATTTTGGACATATTTTTAGGGGCAACTATAGTGTCTCCAGAAGCATACTTTTTCTATACTGATATTATAAAGAGGATTTTTTTGTTTGCTTGAACGCGCTAACCTCAAGGACTGCTGGTCCGATTAAAAAATTTTTTCAGTGTTAGATAGCCCATATATCATCGTGCTAAGACTAAAAGGAGCGGAGCAGTCATGAAAAATGTGACACAAACGAAGTTGCGTGGGTCAGCTAGTCTACACTAATATTATAAAGAGGAAAGATTTGATTAATTTTTTTGTTTGTTTGCATTGAATAGGCTCCGAAACTACTTGACCGATTTGAAAAATTCATTCAACGTTGGGAAGCTACACTATCTCAGGTGAACATAGGCTATATATTATACCCCCATATTCCCACGGGACAACGCGGGTGAAACCGCGGGACGATGCTAGTTTTACATAAAGACAGTTCCCAAAAACGCCCACCCGTCACCACATCCCAGTGTTTTAGCTGGGAAGAGGAAGTAATTCAGTAGAGTAACAAACTCCCCAGCAACACATCTGTCTGTAACGTTTCAAGAACTTGAATTTATACAATAGCACGTAAAGTAATTAATACATGAAACAGAGAGAGAAATCATTAATCAAAAAAACGCCCACCCATCACCACATCCCAGTGGTGAATGGTGATGGGTGGGTGAGACAGTGTTTTAGCTGGGAAAAACTGGGTAAAGGTGGCTCAACAAACGCCCCAGCAACACATCTGTCTGTAACGTTTTAAGAACTTGAATTTATACAACAGCATGCAAAGTAGCTACGACCGACTAAAACTGGATGCGAGAAGCCGAAAACAGATCTAAGTGGCGTGCAATTGGAGGGGCCTATGTCCAGCAGTGGACTGCAACAGGCTGTTGATGATTGATGATGTAAAGTAATCATACATGGAAATCATAAATCAAAAGGATTTACTCAAAGTCAAAGTCAATTCATTTATTTCAACTAGACCATTAACGGCACTTTTGAACGTCAAAACATTTGAAAATAAAAATATTATAGTGACTCTAGTTGTCCATTCGCAAAAAGTAGATTCTTATGGAGAAGAACGGACAAGAAACTCCATAGTTACTCTTTTCAAATATGTATAAGCTTAACAATATTTTGTATACATTAGCCAATTGGTTATATGTGAGGACGATGCACCCGAATAAAACTAAGTACTATACTATTAACAGGTACAACAAAGAAACAACAGCAGAGGTAAAATTAATAAATTTGCTAGTCAGGGACATAGTATACTCACGTTGTGACTGCGAGACTCCAGGCCTGGAGCGGGACCGTCCAACCGACCGCTCTGGACTGGGAGGTACGCCGCTCGTAGCTACCGGCGATCGTTTAGCTCTGGCTGGAGAAAGAGTAGTAATAGGTTGTATAAGTGGTGACAACGTGAGGGGCATCGCTCAAATAATAAAAAGTCGAGTCTGCGTTGAGTGCGAGCGTTGTCTTGACTTAAGGTGTTATTCACTTGTACATCGAGCATTCAACGTTGTTTATGCGCTTGCGTTCAACTAAGATTAAAATAAAAAACACTTTACGGCGCACGCCGATTGGCTCGCGCAGAGAATAGGCGCGGTTATCCCGCGTACATCAAGTGTTGCCAGGCAGCTAAGGCCTAACTGCCCAGCTCCGCAGTGTGGCCCGCCTCCGGACTGAGTTGCCAGAGGCGAAAGCCGTAACAACTGATTTTTTAAGAAAAAAAAAAGTTTATTTGGGACACGCACAAAATAAACAAAATAGTAAACAAAAATAAATAAACGAAAGCTGTAGATTTCAGTTATACCTTAATATAATTGGCTACTTCCCGTTATGTCACATTCCCGATTGGACAACATGTCAAAAGTTTTAAAAACAACAGAACGCTAGTGGCGTTTGGTCAAGATTTTGATCTTCATACATTCATTCCCGATTGGTCAACATTTAAAAATGCCTATATTCTTTCCCGTTTGGTCAACATTTTGTTTAGAAAGTATAATCAGGAGTAAAAAGAAATGCCTCCGTTTTTTTTCTATCTACTTACTAGCTTTCACCCGCGGCTTCGCTCGCGTCAAAAGTGATTATCACTTTCAGTTTTCGCTAGATCAGTATTGAATTCGTGATACTAGCATATTGTTATCCCGGTGAGCTCTATGTATTTTCTTAACTAGCTTCTATCTGCGACTTCGTCTGCGTTAACTTCAGAACTGGTTTCAGGAAGGCATAACATTATCAAAGTTAATCCCGTGGTTTCGCAATTCAGTAATTTCGGTTATTTGAGGCTGGTGCGTTATTTCTTTTTTCTAGCTATTTTGCTTTTCCTCGACTCCTAAGGGTCATAGATTGATGTTAAATATTTGTCCCAGCCAGACAAAAAACCAGTAACGTATCGGGTAGTTTTTGAGTTTTAACACTTGTACTTCTAGCCCCGGAAATATATCTTCATGATTCTGGTATCCTGGTAGTTTGTGAGCCTTTGCTGCCCAAAATTCCAGCCTCGAAAATACTGTACTGTAATATTTCCTGGTACTTGTAAATCTTGACTATTCACAATTCTAGCCCCGGAAATACTTTACATGTTTCGGACTGGTTTATTTTTATGTTCTTGACAATATTGGTACAGGGGGTGAGGTCTTTGGTAGAAAGAAGGGCCAAGTCCGACTAACAGAGGCCTCGTCGGACATTTCAAATGGAAAATATTATAATTGCCGAATAGTAATCCGACTATAAATTTGGCTAAAGTGGAATGGTTATCAACAACTATCAGAGGTCTACGGTCCCTACCTAACCAATGTCACTCAAATATTCATGGAAAATATGACAGGGAGTGGCTTACACATTTAGTGAATGGGCCCAGTAAAGTTAGCTAGCAAATTAGCGTCAAAGCG
The DNA here is from genome assembly GCA_905332915.2 of Hecatera dysodea. Lineage (NCBI taxonomy): Eukaryota > Metazoa > Arthropoda > Insecta > Lepidoptera > Noctuidae > Hecatera > Hecatera dysodea. The sequence goes on along the minus strand of HG995314.1, from coordinate 11,036,999 downwards.
TCGAAGGAGACAACATATCCTGAAGTGATGAAAAACAAGACTTCTCCGTGGGGTCACTACAGCTCGCCACAAAACTGTGTTGTTGGATTTTCTGCACTTCCGCAGTCTGATTCAATATCAGTAAGGTTAGGAGTATCGGTTTTCAAATGTAAATAGATGAAAGCTGCACATGGCAATCAAACTTATTGCCATGATACATACCTATGCATGTAACGTATATAATTTAGGGTTTTACATATGCTAAGAAAACAATATACCCACCTCTGGGAAAGTCGGGTGATAAGATGAGCGTCAAAAAGGACTTGGTAACTTTTGTAGTTGACTGTATTGTGCAAAGAACTAGTTTAAAAAAAAGGTGACGAATCGGGAATGGATGTATGAAGATCAAAATGTTGACCAAACGCCACTTGTGTTCAATTGTTTTTAAAACTTTTGACATGTTGTCGAATCGGGAATGTGACATAACGGGAAGTAGCCATATAATTGTGCGAGGCCAAAAAGGTTCCTATCTCAGCATATGCTGCGATATTTAAAACAATAAAAATATAATAGCGCTGGTATTCTGATAGGTGTTTAACCAATTTCCAAAAAAGGAAGTTCTCAACTCAGTACAGATTTTGATGACTCTTTTTATATTCGAAAGCTGGTACTTGTCATGTTTAAATTTGAGATCCGACGACCAGTATTTGAGTTATCCCTGATAATGCGTGGCTTCGACTACATTGATGTTCTTATTCTCACTTCATTTCGGAAGTCGGGGTACAACCAAAAGCACCGACTTAAGAAATTAAAGTAATTTGTTTAGAAGATGAGTTTATTTTTTTTGTAAGATTTTTTTTTTGACGAACCGAACATCGAACGTTACTATGAAATTTTTTACGATATTTCTATCGAACGCCCTAATAAATGCTCTAAAAAATTTGATTCTTCACGAAGATGTGAAAAAATTGCTCGACTCGGCAAATTTACTGTCGTTCGCTAAAACGCTCCTGTTCATTTAAAACAAAAGAACATTCGCTACACTGCTCATTACAAGTTAATGCTCAACCCTATCAGGCTTTAAGAGAGAGAAAAAGCATATACATGCTATCTCCCTCACTTCAGTCTACGTCAAAACATCGCCCGCGCATCGACGTCAACTCTTCAATGTGTGACTGACGCCCCTTAGAATTATAATTTAAAATAATAGTGAAACTGGCTGTAAAATATAGCAAAGAAACATTTAAACTAAAACAATTTGAATGCATTTTTTTTTAGTGTACATAATACAGTTTTATTTTATTCCAAACGAATTTTCTGATAACAGCTATTGGGAAAAAGGCTACCAAGGTTGCAATTATAGATATGTGAAGGGTACAGCGTGACATTCATCTATGCAATACAAATATTATAAAGAGGAAAGATTTGTATTTTTGTATGTAACGAATAAACTCAAAAACTACTGGACCGATTCCAAAAATTCTTTCACCATTAGAAAGCTACATTCAACCTGAATAACAAAGGCTATATTTTAACCCCGTATTCCTACGGGAACGGGAACTACGCGGGTAAAACCGCGGGGCGCTGCTAGTTGTTTATAAAGCCAATAAAATGCAATGCAAAGGCAATATAATGAATTTGACGTTCCTTGTAAAATTCATTTTACTGCTTCCATTAACTTTTCATAAGTAGCACTTTCGATGCCCAGAACTCCGTATACAGGTCGGAACAATAATTTATTTTTGTTCGTGTGCGTATTTGTGTTGTGGGCATACAAACAACTTTATTTTCGGACCTATATGCAAAGTTCTAGGCAGAAACTGGATGCGAGAAGCCGAAAATAGATCTAAGTGGCGTGCAATTGGAGAGGTCATGTCCAGCAGTGGACTGCAACAGGCTGTTGATGATGATGATGATGATGCTGAGTTCTAGGCACCAAAAGTGAGTTCTACAAGGTGTACATGCCTAGAACTCAGTTTTGGGAATATCAAAGATAGAGAGAGACAAAGAGAACGCAAAGAAAGCACTCTCCCGAAGAAACCTTGATCTTGTTGTACCTGTACCCTTCATATATTTATAAGAAACTATAATTTTGGTACGTCTTGTAGTTATCTTTTGAAAACTATAGAAGATTTTAAATATATTCAATACGTAGCATCAGCAAAGCAACTAAAATACAAAACGTTATTCAAATAATCATTTTCTAATTTAATTTAAGCTACACTTGTTCTACAAATCACTGAAAATAAATGCATTTTAATAATTCTAGAATCGTCATATTTCAGCTCGTGGCAAAAATATCATATTTGCAGGGGTCGATCTTGAAGGTTAAGCAACGCTTGCCGAGGTGGGTCTGCGGATGGGTGATCATCGTAACATACCGAGATTCCTCAGCGCCTCGGACAGCACGTTTTAAGCTGTTGGTTCCGGCTTTTATTTAAAGATCTTTTTTAATGTTTATCGTGCTAGTGGGCCGAAGGCAGTGGCGTGCAGTGGTTCGAGTTAGGGTAGGCCAGAGAAAATGTCCAAAAAAAAAACACACCACATTATTCAGGGTTGAAATGTGGAGTTTTATTTTAATAGGCTATTAAAAAAAAAACTCATTTAATTAAAAATCAACCCTGAATAATGTGGTTATTTTTTTAAATTTATATGGACATTTTTTCTAAATTTATATTTATTTGGACATTTCCTCTGGCCTACCCTAACTCGAACCACTGCACGCCACTGCCGAAGGGTCTGTTTTATTATCTCCGAAAATGCATTTAAAATGTTGAAGAGTTTATTAGTAATTTAACCCAGGGGGTGTTTAAGTCAAGAGTGAATAGGCTACTTCTAGACAAGCGTGCTCCATCGTCGACCACATCATCGCTTACCATCAGGTGAGATAGTGGTCAAACACGAGCTATCATTTTTTTTTATAACCATTGATTGCCCCACTCCTGTATCGTGGTAGCGTTTACACACATACAAACAGCCAGACCCGGAACAACTATCTGTAGGCCATACAAATATTTGTTCCGTGCGAGAACCGACATGCCAGAATTAGAACTTCTGTCTTTCCAAAGATGATCAAACAGACCCATTTTTTTAAACACATAATTGAATAACGTATTTACCTACTCTAAAAGCGTGTATTTTAAACTAAAACAAAAAATAATTTAAAGATAAAAAGTACCTGGTTGCGATACATCTCCTGCTTCCGTATAGCACAAATTAAAGTTAATCTTATTTATAATTATTTATCTTTATTTATAATTATCCTTCTACATTTACAATAGTTATTATATTATATATAATATACATTCTTCGTTGTTCGTTATTCGCTTATATCTTCCTCACGGTCATTACATGGATCCGCTGAAATTCAAAAACTTTACTCAGAATATTTCCTTTATAGAATTTGAAAATTAAAAATAATTAAATGTGTGAATGGTAATTTTTTTTTAAATTAAAATGTAAAATGGGAATGAGTATAAGAGTAATGTTTTTGAATTCCGTTGAAGTATAAGGAACATATATATGTATATATATTTAATATTTGACCAGAGATTTCTAGGAAGAAATTAATTCAATGCATGGAACAGCAACAAATGAAACGCTAGTCAAGCGATACGATTGGCTGCTGTACATTTCGTTGAACCAATCACAGAAGCTGACATTAATACCGAGATACTTTTTTTTCTAGAAACTAGGCCATATTTTTTACATATTAAACCGGCGTTTCTTTTTTCTATTTTGACGAAATATAATGATGTTAATTTGAAACATCATTCTTTTCTTTTGTGAAATATTAATTTGTTAAATATAAACAATGAAAGATAAAAACAAAACTCATTAGGATAATTTGTTATTGTGTTAGTTTGAACGGCTAAAGCTTTTTATTATTTAGATGGTTATAGCACTAAATATGAGCCACCCACTTCTGGAACATCCTGTAGACACCCCACTGACAAGCGAAAACGATGGCTGTAAAATTTGACAGGCCCTGCATAGTCCAGACGTGAGAGACAGATTTTCCCTCGATTTCTGAATTAGTTAATCATTAGAAGTTGTGTATTTGTCTAACTTGAAAATCAAAAATTTGTCAACACTTTCCGCGGATTAACTTAGATTAGCTAATATGGTATTAGACTGGATTTTAATGCCATTTTTCAAAATCAAACACAAAACTGACCATTTTCGATTGGATTTTTTTTTCTCAAATCATTCTATTTATGTTTTTGATAGAAATGTAATAGATTCAGAGCTCGTTTGGTAGAAATAAGCCTATCCACTTTTTCATAGGACCAAATCGTGTCAAAATTTTCCATAAATTCATATTCGCTCCTGTGGGGTGTCTTAAATAAGTCGAATCGACTCCAAAAATTCATCATCGAGCCAATACTGTGGCAGATTTGCGATGATTCCGAGCTCAAGCAAATGTACGCCTTTAGCAAACCAGTTTAGCACTTAGCGAGTTGCCCAAGTTAAGTAAAACAAGTGTATGGTTAGTCACATTGTATGTATAATGAAACCTTCATGCTGTAAAACCACATACCTCCCTTTTTCTGCAGTTGAGTAGCTCCCAAAGTAATAGCTGTTAATACTTATCGAGAGCGTACACCCCCTAGTTATTTTTGCTTTACCATTAAACTCCGTTTAGTCGATATTTGAATCAGAGATCTCTTAGGAAACAGTTTTTAATATACAGTATGTTAAATAACAGAGGGCGTTCCCTTAAACATGTTAATCTATATCATTAATAGATTAAAATGAAAATATCAGCATAGAAAAATAAGAATAAAACAATCCGAATTAAAAAAAAAATTGACAGTAAATTCGAAACATCCTGTTTAAAATCAAAATAGTAGCGCGGAATAATACTCGTAGTAGCAATGCCCAAACCGGCAAGTACGCGAGTACATAGTTTCTACAACGTATCAATTTAAAATTTTAGTGAATATTTTAAAATTAAAAAAAAAAAAACATTTTGTTGCCGAATGGTAATATTTTTTTTAACATATATGGATGCTATACTATTGCGGGTTAACGGGAAAGCCCTCTGTTAGTTAACATACTGTATTTTTGTATAGAGCAAATTGGATAGCGTAGTTGCCAAAGAGATACTAATTCAAACACCCAAACTAGTAATAATATAACATAGTTTCAAAAATATGAGTGCCATGTTAGGGGCGAAGAGTCCATTTGTGGCTTTTGGATATTCCCCTGAGGTTGTTTGAAAAAAAAAAAAGACAAAACATTTATTTCAATCGGCACTTTTGAACGTCATCATTAAAAGTTATCATAATTAAGTGACTCTAGCGTCCATTCGCAAAGGTAGATTCTTATGGAGAAGAACGGACAAGTAACTCCATAGTCACTCTTTTCAAATAAATGTTTTACTTATGTTTTTGAAGATTATCAAATCATGAGAGTCAGAAAGATAAGTTGTCCCATCTAAAGCGTTTGGAATCTAGTTTCATCTTTTTATTCCTTTATTAAGTATGTGGGGTTTATTAGGTACGGGTGGGTTTTAGTCAGTAAGAGTCTGACACTCTTTTTTGCTCCGCCCAGAGCGGGAGAAGTCATCTGATGAATGAGCAAAAGTCATATTAGGCTACCACAATAGGGTATTTTACTCTAAAAATCTAATTAGTCCGTCTGATAGATTTACAAAAGATATTGGACACGTATTTTTTCTTTTTTCACGTAAACAAAAAATGAAGACGATATAGTGCGTTGAAAACTCACGTGACGTCACGTCGCTGGTAAAAATTGTAGCAACGTAGTGACGTCACGTGAGTTTTCAACGCACTGTACTGTCTTCATTTTTTGTTTACGTGAAAAAAGAAAAAATACGTGTCCAATATTTTTTGTAAATCTATCAGACGGACTAATTAGATTTTTACAGTAAAATACCCCATTATTCTCTTCATCACCCAAAGGTTGACTGGTAGAAAATGCCTAAGGCATTAAGTCCACCTCGGGAGTATCACTCTTACTGACAAAAACCCATCCGTGTTCCTCCTTGTGCCTTTTACGTTCCAGGACCGCGGTGACTCTTTCTAACAAACCCTTTTAAACACCTAGGACCCTTCGCCACCACCGTGTACCAGTACAAACTGACAAGTTGGCGAGTACTCACGTAAGCTGGCCGTGGGCGGTATCTTGTTGCGGCTCATGTGCGAGTACAGAGCGCGGGCGCGCGCACGCTGCGCCGCCGCCGCGTCCAGAGCCGACACGGAGCGAGCCGTCACGTTGGCTGGGGAGCGGTCTGCAACGAAAAGGATCATCATCATCTTCCGGCCCTTATCCCATGTTACTTGGGGTCGGTGCAACACGTTGTTTTCTTCCATTCTGTCCTGTCAGCCGTCACGCTATCACTAACTCCTTTTACTTTCATATCACTCCTCACACAATCCATCCATCGTTTCTTTGGCCTACCTCTCCCTTTCCATTCATCCACTCTTCCAATTTTATCCCTATATTCCCACGGGAACGGGAACTACGCGGGTAAAACCGCGTTCATTTACGTTAAAATAATAAAGTGAGTCTTGTGTCCGTAGATTCTTATGGAGACGAACGGAAAAGAAACTCTATAGTTATTCTTTTCAAATAAATGTTTTACAATATTTGGTATACAAAAAATATATATTTCATATATGTGACGACGATGCACCAAGAGTATATTAGTAATAGGACCGAGTCACCGAGTATTACCAGCAGATGTAAACTTATTCATTTTTAAAATAAGCACATGGTACCCACATATTTACAAATATTTAAACAGTGTGCGAGTTAACAGAAAAAAAAGTAAAAAACAACACAGGACGTTTATTCATCATCATCATAAACAGCCTGTTGCAGTGTTACTTTGTCTGATTAATTTCATCACCACTGCTCTCAAAACGGCGAAGGAAAACATCGTGAGGAAACCGGCATGTCATAGAACCAAAAATTCGAAGACATGTGACATTCAGCAACCCGCACTGGGCCCGCGTGGTGGATTACGGCCCATTCCCTCTCCTAGAGAGGAGGCCTGTGTCCCAGCAGTGGGAACGTTAACACGCTGACTATGTAATGTATAACACACGCTCACCGCTCCCCCTCATGGCGACAGGTATGTGCGACACGGGCGGCCTCTCCTGCGACGCGCGGCGCCGGCGCAGCGAGCCCGACCGACTCACGCCTGACACTAGATTCTCAGTCGATGCTATTATATATATATATATATAGTTACCGTTATCCGGGCAGCGTGCGAGGTAAGGGGCAGATTAGTCGAGATTGTGAAATGTAGGATTCAAATTGAAGGAGTAACGATATAGGTCATCCATCAGTTTCAACTTCAACGCCAGAGTATAAACACATCAGCGTGACCTCAAGCCACAAGTTCACCGTATTTCGTAATACAGTAGAACGCCGATTATCCGAACTCCGATTAACCGAATCGCCAGTTATCCGAATCGATCCTAAGCGTAATATAAAAGATTAAAACCAAGTAATTTTACAATTAAGTAATTTATTTAGTAAATCATTTAGAAAAGTAATTTCACAAATTTTAACCAAGTTATTGTAGAACTGTGTTGTTTAAACCTAATAAAGTTTATTCTATGTCCCGTCTATGTCCGATTATCCGAATTTTCGATTATCCGAATCGACCCCGGTCCCAATTAATTCGGATAATCGGCGTTCTACTGTAATTCGTCATTGTAATTTTCTCATCATTCATTTCACAACAAAAAAGTAAATAAAATTACTGATTCTAGGTCCATCCTATCCAAAATGCTTGCGCGATACAGAATTAATATGGCGGTAGGTCTAGTCGTTCGTATTTGGGTTACGTAAAAATGAATTGGAGCATACAGGAGCCGAATTATGAAGTACTAATAAACGATATTAATTTTGTAAATCACTACATTGTATAAAACAAAGTCGCTTTCTCTGTCCCTATATCCCTATGTATGCTTAAATCTTGAAAACTACGCAACGGATTTTGATGCGGTTTTCTTGAATAAATACGAGTGATTGAAGAAGAAACATTAGTATCTACATTGCACCCGTGCGAAGCCGGGGCAGGTCGCTAGTTGATTATAAATAACACTCTTACACGTCATAAAATGCCGATCATGATTCCGATTTTGAAAAGGGATAATATTATCCGTCTATCTCTTTAGTGCTGGCAATAAATGTTTCTGGGCCTCAAGATCCCATTGTCATTTTGCTAAAAGTTCGTAATCTGCTAAATTCATAATGGTCGATCATTGGTCTGTCAATGGTCTCGTAATACTTTTTGATAACCGAGCTATTAAAAGCAATGACTGCACAATGACGTTCTAATGGTAGGTCACTGATCAAAGGGAGTGTCTGAATTTTAGCAGATTACCGCATACGTTTGACATTATGTACGAGATTACCATTCTATGCCATTTCTTTCAATGGAGTGTCAGTGGTTGATCATCAGTGTTGATCAATTTTATATTAGTAGATCACCAAACATGTAAAAATGAACCATTATGAGATCATTGATAGACCATTCTGACACTTTTGTAATAGCAGACTTGAGGCCCGGGAATGTTATCTTGAGACCTTGTTCCTTACGCACAAAAATCGAGCAGAGTTAAGTTTGTCTGTTACTTTTACACGAGGAAATAGAGATATTTTTTTTGCGAAGCCACGGGGTAAATGCGAGTTATGACATATTTTTCCTTACAACTGACCTGATACACTGGCCGATGGACTCCTAGGACTTGTGATAGCTCTCCTTTCTGAAACAAAAGAGTAATTTGTTAATATTTTTGTCTATGCAAATCTTTGTTGTGGCTCAAAAGGCTGCCCAGCTTAAATGGGACTGAGCAGGACATGTCTAAAGTGCGTTTCATGAAAGAATTCCCTTCGCCGTAATGTTGGCATTACGGAAAACCAGTGTTGCTATATTTTTAGCAATAAAACTACCTAATATTAGGGAGATTAACTAATATTTCGTTACTTTTACCAATTACCTTATTATTTTGTTTTTTCTTTTGGAAACTGTAAAACTATTTTTTAATAAAATATACATCTTACTACACAGGAATTCAGAACAATTCATAGCTTTATTGGAGTAGGCACTCACAGAATGAGACCACAGATTGTCCTTTTTTCGAGTGCTGGAGCAGTTGAGTTTTAATACGTTTGTTGACTAGCTAATGTTTACACCACGGCATAAACATACCCTTTACAACACTGACGCGGGGAATCGAGAAATTTTTATTTGCAGCACTGATAGCCATCTCCATTCTTTGACGTTAAGACAGACAGGGCAGCCAACAATACGACGAAGGGAATTCTTTCGTGAAGCGCACTATACAGGACATCGTGAGTCAAATTTATTTATTTTGTGAACATGGGTGATTACAGGTGTTTTCAATATTTTATTGTACAATCCATGTCCCGCCGATAGGCATACAAAATCAGTATATGATGTAAAAAAAATGTCAAAGATAACGAGTATATGCATGTCTATACTAATATTATAAAGGGGAAAACTTTGTTTGTTTGGTTGTAATGATTAGGCTCAAAAACTACTGGACCGATTTTAAAAATTCTTTCACCATTCGAAAGCTTCATTATCCATGAGTAACATAGGCTATATTTTATCCGCATATTACCACGGGAACGGGAACTAGGCGGGTAAAACCGCGGGGCGCTGCTAATCAAATAATAAAATTATGACGATTAAAATTGGTAAAATGTCATAAAGATAGGAAAAAAATAATAATAAAAATACACAATGTCAAAAAATAAAAAATTTAAATTACAAATATTGGTCAAAATTTGTCATCCAGATACTCTTTGACTGAATAATAAACCTTGTCATTTAGTAGCCTAAAGAGCTTACTTTTGTAACCATGAGCACCATAAGCTTATTTAGAAGTTTACCTCTGCTGGTAATACTTTGTTCTATAACTAGTATACTTGGTGCATCATCCTCACATATATGAAGTATTTTTTGTATACCAAATATTGTAAAACATTTATTTGACCAATGATATTTATTTTGTAAGTAGGTTAAACATAACACTTTTACACGTCCAATATTTCTTGTCATTTTAAGCTAGATGAAGCCGGTGTTTCCTAGCTGACTGCCTGAAGAAATTATGATAACTTTTAATGATGATGTTCAAAAGAGCCGTTTTATGGCCTAATTGAAATAAACGTTTTGACATGCATGCCTAAATATTTTTTTCCTCTTTCTGCCGTAAGTAAAGCTGTTGCAGAATTATTTCGATAGAGTGACAGCGACGCTGGAACACGACGAGCACTAGGAGGAACACGGATGGGTTTTAGTCAGTAAGAGTCTGACACTGTCTTCCTATGTGCCCACAGCGGGAGAAGTCATTTGACAATTACCCATCCATAAAAAAGGGTCATAATGGTATTACTGCAACTCAAGGACGTTTGCTGGTCTATTCTCCAAACATCGCACCATCCAAATCTGTGTGAAAGTGACCATGACATGAACTTTAATTCTCCCAAAGCGCGGGGTTCACACCTTAGTTTTTATGTACTTTTTTAGCTATTGCATAGCTTCTATCGCGGGCCTTGAGCGTGGCAACCGAATCCAGAAATTCCGTAACGAAAATGACCTAACACCGCTACGTCATTCAATTAGGCCCCGCCTTTTTAAAATGGTCGCTTCGTTACTGAGCTATTATGTCGCCGTCACCGAGCCGACCCGAACGTCTGCGTTCGGAAACAATCGGTGGGACAAAGTTAAGTGAAACGTGTGTGATTTACATACATTAGTACAGTAACCCAGGTGAACGAATCGAGACCATATCACAATGACGCAGAGTACTAAATATATAATTGCATAAGTTGATAAAAAATGCTATGCAATAGCTTTACCGTGGCAGTCCCCGAGTGTTTTTATTTTATTTAAATAACTAGCTGCTGCCCGCAGCTTCACCCGCGTGAATGTCGGAAATTATCCCAAGGGAACATAATCCCGGGATAAAAATCCTCTGTTACTTCTAATACCTCCAACAATATGTGTACAAAGTTTCATGATGATCGGTTGAGTAGTTTTTGCGTGAAAGCGTAACAAACATCCACGCTTTCACATCTACACTAATATTATAAAGCTGAAGAGTTTGTTTGTTTGAACGCGCTAATCTCAGGAACTACTGGTTCGAATTGAAAAATTATTTTTGGGTTGAATAGACCATTTATCGAGGAAGGCTTTAGGCTATATATCATCACGCTTAAGCCAATAGGAGCGGAGCAGCGATAAAGAATGTTTTAAAATCGGGGATTCCACGGGGACGAAGTCGCGGGCAGCAGCTAGTTTATAATATTAGTAAGGATGTGGGGATGTTAACTTACCAGTGCCGACATGATGCAGACTGTCGACGCTTCCGATGTTCCTCTCTCGCTCTATCTGCTTCTGCGCGGCCGAGTCGAGCCGAGCGAACAGCTGTTCCGCGTCGTCGGGGAAATGTCGCTTGTACGCACCGTATGCTCTGCGGAACAGTACAATTATAATTAATAAGTCAGTAATTAGTCATTAAAAAAAGAATATTTATTTAATAGTGTCCGTGGAGTTTCATGCACGTCTTTCTCCATAGAGATCTACGCTTTGGAACGTGCAGATAGCTTCACCTCTTTCGACTAACCGACCTTGACAATTCAAAATTGCCTGTAAATGGTTTCATTGAAATACATGTTTTGAAGTAAGTTTGATTTGACAACTGATTAGAGAGGGACAGAAGATCTCTTTCTCACTAAGTGCGAAAGAGATGTATTTCATGTCTCTTTCACACTTACTAGCAAAGCAATGTTGTATCCTGCTGTCAAATACCGATATTTATTAGGCTTTGCAAAGGTGGACATTTTATTTGAATGTTGCAAAATATACGGAAATTGTCACTTGATATTTCAACAACGGTCGTCACGCCATTGCCATTTTATCGCTGACTGAACGTTGTCTAGAGCCTTCGCATCGGCGGCGGCGACCTCTCGCGTCTGGCCCTGGTTCAATCCAAGGTCCCGAGTTAGGAGGCATGGGAAGCGGTCACCTCCTTCTGCGAAGCACTCATGCTAGCGAAGGGGGAGGGAATCCTCACGCTCCAACCGCCGCATAAACGGGAAACGCAGGGCAATTCCCGGCCACCTACTGCGCGGGCCTGCGGATGGCGAGCTATGGGTGGCTCGCCTCCGATAGCAACCAGGCCCAAGTTACAGGCGCCGAGTGTTCATGCACCAGCCACGATACAGGACGTTGTTCGACAGTGACCACGACGGGCACTATGAGGAAAACGGGTAGGTTTTACTGAGTAAGAGTCTGATACTCCCTTCCTATGTGCCCACAGCGGGAGAAGTCATTCGATCATTTCCCATCCTTAAAAAGAGGCCGGAAGTCGACGAAATTGGTCTGCAATGTTGAGCTGCATAAGCATGATCAGCCTTTTAACGTTCGCACTGCTGGGACACAGGCCTCCTCTCTAGGAGAGGCAATGGGCCGTAATCCAGCACGCGGGCCCAGTGCGGGTTGCTGAATGTCACATGTCTTCGAATTTTTGGTTCTAGGACATGCCGGTTTCCTCACGATGTTTTCCTTCACCGTTTTGAGAGCAGTGGTGATGAAATTAATTACACAAAGTAATGCGCCTGGCTGGGTTTGAACCAGCGGCTTACTATTCGTAAGTCGAGGCCGGTACCACTCGGCTACCGGCAATGTTGATGTATTAAGTGAATTCCGTCACCTCCTGCCGTTAGTGCGGCACACGCTGTCGGCGTCCACACAGGCGCGCCGGATGGCGTCCCTCACGGCCACCTGCTGCTTCTCGATCGTCTGCGCCGGCCATTTCTCTAGGATCAGCACTAGAACTTCACTGTGGACGAACAAATTATATTACGGATAATATCTATACTAGCTCTAGCTTTATAATTATAAAGCTAAAGATTATGTTTGTCTGCTTGAACGCGCTAATCTCAGGAACTCCTGTGGCCGTATTACGAAGTGCCAATGCTATCATGATTCGTGTGAGGGAAAGAGATAGTGCTATTCGTCTTGTGTAACTCCGTCTCTCTCTGACACAGGAATCATGATGGATTTAAGACGTCATAATAAGTCACCTGGTCCGGTTTGAAAAATAATTCCAGTGTTAGAAAGCCCATTTCTCGAGGAAGGCCATTAATTTCTAGTTATTACATGAATACCAAAAAAAAACTACAAACTGTTATAGAATGTACGCTATACTTGAGAAGGAATCATTGTACCGAGGGGAATTGAATTAGGTTGGTTGAAAAAAAAATCTTCTCGATAAATTAACTACCTAACACAGAAAAAAGATTTTTTAAGATCGGATCAGTAGCTCCTGACATTAGTGCGTACAAGCAAACAAAACAAATTTATCAGCTTTATCTATACTAATATTATAAAAAGAAAAGATTACTTATTAACTTAATATATGCATACTTAATCTCAGTCTTTGGCCAGCTCTATATAATTATTATTAAAGGGAACGTGCAGAAACAATAGGTTACAGCACAGACGCGTCAATGTCAAGTATATTTTACTTATAATTTTCAAATTTGCAACGCTAGATGGCACAGTCTACTTCGTGCACGTTCCGCTAAACGGAGGGTGCAGGAAGTATAGGGGGCAGCACAGGTCACATATTTACAACGTAAAAGTTTCAGATTTGCAACACTAGATGGCATAGTCTACGCCGTGCACGTTCCCTACTATATAAAAATAAGTCGAGTTTTCCTTCCTGACGCTATAACTCCAGAACGCACGAACCGATTTCCACGGTTTTGCATTCGTTGGAAAGGTCTCGGGTTCCGTGAGGTTTATAGCAAAGAAAATTCAGGAAAAATTTCAACAAATAAGCGGGAAAATCTTTGGTGGTGAAACGGAGTTCACCGGGTTTGCTAGTTTATTATATAAATAAATACCTGAGTGTGGAGCGTATCTCTTTGGACTTGTTGGTAGTCAAGTTGGTCATGATGACGGGCAGCAGGCGCGGCGACTGGACGTAAGACACTATGTAGCGCACGCATATCGTGCCCGCCGACGATACCACCTGAGCCAACACGAAAACACCTTGTGATATACTGAGTTATTTGTGAAACACCAACAACCAAAAAAAAAAGCTACTATACTATAAATGAATATATAAATGACAAACTGTGACCGGAATTGCAATAAATTTAAATAATGAATTAATATTACTTTTACACTCACCTATTACACTAACGAACATTAAACATAATTAATATTGTATAATTATAAAATGTAATAACATCTAATATAAAAAATTATTCATGTCTGAAATGCTATTATTTAATTTTAATATTTAATTTTAATTTAATTATTGTCCTTGTTACTTTTGTTACTGTGCCCTTACAGGGTCCATAACTGTACCTTAGCTTTAAGCCTATTTGTAACACCTTTATTCACATTATGGTATGCAAATAAATAAATGAAATGAACCTCTTTATTATTTACCGGTAAAGACAGAAACTTTTGACATGTGATACAACTAATTTATGGCACTTTTAAAAACAAAACCTTAATTTTTACAAAATACAACTAAACAATATATAATATAGAAAATATATATATACAAGCGGAGTAAAAAGGAGAAGACTCATAGGGCATCGAAAAATTCGTCCATGTAGCTGTCAACGGGAAAAGTGCCCAGAACACTGGCCTCATTGCCATGTTGAATGGCAATGCTGATTCGTTGACCAAAGAAAAGGCCAGCCCTCTGGTCACGTGAAGAGTCAGCAACCTCTTAAGAGGTCATTGTACTCATCATTATGAACAACTTTTACTATGGGACCAAACCTGAAATCGCGAAAAAAAATCAGCTGTTCCTTACATTTTGACGTTCTAATGGTAGGTCACTGATCAAAGGAACTGTCAAAAAATTTTAGCAGATTACCGTACGTCTGTCATTCATTTGTCATTATGAACGAGATTACCATTCTATGCCATTTCTTTCAATGAAGTGTCAGTGGTTGACCATTCGAAAGTCATAATGACGCTTTTATATTAGTAGATTTCCAAACTTGTCAAAATCGATCATTATGAGATCAATGATAGACCATTCTTACTAATAGCAGACTTGGGGCCCAGCGGCCTTATTACGAAGTGCCAATGCTATCATGATTCGTGTGAGGGAAAGAGATAGTGCTATTCGTCTTGTGTAACTCCGTCTCTCTCTCACACAGAAATCATGATGGATTTAAGACGTCATAATAGGTCGCCAGGGGATGACACTGGATGGTTTTGTACCATACTCCTTTTTCTAACGAGCGCTTATCGAAATACTCCTTCCAACTCTCAAAACATATTTGTTTGTATTTAGGCAAAAACTCTGAATAAAAATCGAAGTTGTGTTGGTATATCTCACCTTGGCTGCGTTCTGTATGAGATTAATGAGCTCCTGTAGTATATACAGACTGAACTGGTCGATCTTGTTGCGTAGCACTTTAGACATGTGCGCTATCGTTATGCACGCTTCTCGAACCACCTGGAACAACAACAATATTTAATTAGCATGTTTTACTAAAGGAGAAATATCTTCATACAGCATAAGCATAATCAGCCTTTTAACGTTCCCACTGCTGGGACACAGGCCTCCTCTCTAGGAGAGGGAATGGGCCGTAATCCAGCACGCGGGCTCAGTGCGGGTTGGTGAATGTCACATGTCTTCGAATTTTTGGTTCTAGGACATGCCGGTTTCCTCACGATGTTTTCCTTCACCTTTTTGAGAGCAGTGGTGATGGAAATAATTACACAAAGTAATGCGCTTGGCTAGGTTTGAACCCGCGACCTACAATTCGTGAGTCGGGGCCGTTACCACTCGGCCACCACTGTTCTCAGTCACTGAAGATGTACAATGTGACTGTATTGTATTATACGATGATAGGGGACTCTTTGTGAGGATTCGATATCCCTCGCGCGGTTTGCCTCCTCCTTCGCTAGCATGACTGCTTCGCAGAAGGAGGCGACCGCTTCCCATGCCTCCTCGCTCCGGACCATGGCTTGGACCAGGGCCGGACGCTCCGCCGATCGCCTCGACGAGGACACGGCGGTGCTCCGCCCGCACAGGACAGACCTCCCCCGTATGCTCCACCGTGTCCTCCGGGCGATCCACACAGTGATGACACCCAGACGTCCTCCCGCTGGATCCGACACAGGTATCTCCCGACACAGCCGTGCCCTCACAGCACCCGCGTCAGGCGGAACGTGAGCTGAGGTGTGGCGTTTCTCCAGCCATGCCTCAAAGAGGGGACTTACCACCACAATGGTGGTGTATCCATCATTTACTAGCCTACGGCTTTGCTTGCGTTAAAGTAACATAGAACAGTGTCCAGGGTCAAGAAACCACACCACGTTGAGAACAGCTACTGACCTGACTCCTCAGATCCTTGATGACGACAAGAAAGGGCACGGAGAGCTCCTTCAGATGCGCCGCAAACTCCGCCGGATACTGCTGGTGAGCGTTTGCTGTCAGCAGCGAGCGTATCTTCTTCAACTGTCAATGGAAAACAAATACATAAGTTTCAAAATGTGGGTTCAAATTAACTTAAAGCCACCACCGTATGAATGTCAATAATTATCATAAGGGAACGTGCTCCCGGGATACAGAAAAAGTATGTGTTATTTCGGAATATAATCTACTTATATACAAAATTTCATCAAGATCAGTCTAGCCGTTTTGACGTACAAGAGTAACAAACATCCATACATAAAAAAAAATCACGTTTATTTACTGTAGACTGGTATTCAACTGCATCTGGCTACACTGGAAGGCCTACTTACAAAACTATCCTTTATATATAATAGCCTTTTTACCGTGAGGAAATGTTCATGGATGTCCTGCATGCTGATGTGGGCGCAGGGGTCTGTCAGACATTTGTTGTGGAATTAATTCGACAGAGTGCCCGCGACCCTGGAACACGGCAGGCGTTAGGAGGAAACTAAGACTGAGAGGTGGTACCCGTGGTACCCTAGTTCCTTAGTCTTTAGTCACTAAAGTCTTACACTCCCTTTTAATGTGCCCCGCCCACAGTGGGAGGAGACATTGAGAGCCTTACTGATTAAAACCACAACTGGGTGTTCTAGAGCTGCTCCGGAAACCTGTAAAATGGTGTAGGAGGATGATGATACTCACAGCATCCACTCGCTTCTCCCAGTCGGCGGCGCGGTCGCCCAGCAGCGCGGCGGCGTGGCGGCACAGGTCGTCCAGGCCGCGCGGCCCGTACACGTGCTCATGATACTCACAGCATCCACTCGCTTCTCCCAGTCGGCGGCGCGGTCGCCCAGCAGCGCGGCGGCGTGGCGGCACAGGTCGTCCAGGCCGCGCGGCCCGTACACGTGCTCATGATACTCACAGCATCCACTCGCTTCTCCCAGTCGGCGGCGCGGTCGCCCAGCAGCGCGGCGGCGTGGCGGCACAGGTCGTCCAGGCCGCGCGGCCCGTACACGTGCTCATGATACTCACAGCATCCACTCGCTTCTCCCAGTCGGCGGCGCGGTCGCCCAGCAGCGCGGCGGCGTGGCGGCACAGGTCGTCCAGGCCGCGCGGCCCGTACACGTGCTCATGATACTCACAGCATCCACTCGCTTCTCCCAGTCGGCGGCGCGGTCGCCCAGCAGCGCGGCGGCGTGGCGGCACAGGTCGTCCAGGCCGCGCGGCCCGTACACGTGCTCATGATACTCACAGCATCCACTCGCTTCTCCCAGTCGGCGGCGCGGTCGCCCAGCAGCGCGGCGGCGTGGCGGCACAGGTCGTCCAGGCCGCGCGGCCCGTACACGTGCTCATGATACTCACAGCATCCACTCGCTTCTCCCAGTCGGCGGCGCGGTCGCCCAGCAGCGCGGCGGCGTGGCGGCACAGGTCGTCCAGGCCGCGCGGCCCGTACACGTGCTCATGATACTCACAGCATCCACTCGCTTCTCCCAGTCGGCGGCGCGGTCGCCCAGCAGCGCGGCGGCGTGGCGGCACAGGTCGTCCAGGCCGCGCGGCCCGTACACGTGCTCATGATACTCACAGCATCCACTCGCTTCTCCCAGTCGGCGGCGCGGTCGCCCAGCAGCGCGGCGGCGTGGCGGCACAGGTCGTCCAGGCCGCGCGGCCCGTACACGTGCTCATGATACTCACAGCATCCACTCGCTTCTCCCAGTCGGCGGCGCGGTCGCCCAGCAGCGCGGCGGCGTGGCGGCACAGGTCGTCCAGGCCGCGCGGCCCGTACACGTGCTCATGATACTCACAGCATCCACTCGCTTCTCCCAGTCGGCGGCGCGGTCGCCCAGCAGCGCGGCGGCGTGGCGGCACAGGTCGTCCAGGCCGCGCGGCCCGTACACGTGCTCATGATACTCACAGCATCCACTCGCTTCTCCCAGTCGGCGGCGCGGTCGCCCAGCAGCGCGGCGGCGTGGCGGCACAGGTCGTCCAGGCCGCGCGGCCCGTACACGTGCTCATGATACTCACAGCATCCACTCGCTTCTCCCAGTCGGCGGCGCGGTCGCCCAGCAGCGCGGCGGCGTGGCGGCACAGGTCGTCCAGGCCGCGCGGCCCGTACACGTGCTCATGATACTCACAGCATCCACTCGCTTCTCCCAGTCGGCGGCGCGGTCGCCCAGCAGCGCGGCGGCGTGGCGGCACAGGTCGTCCAGGCCGCGCGGCCCGTACACGTGCTCATGATACTCACAGCATCCACTCGCTTCTCCCAGTCGGCGGCGCGGTCGCCCAGCAGCGCGGCGGCGTGGCGGCACAGGTCGTCCAGGCCGCGCGGCCCGTACACGTGCTCATGATACTCACAGCATCCACTCGCTTCTCCCAGTCGGCGGCGCGGTCGCCCAGCAGCGCGGCGGCGTGGCGGCACAGGTCGTCCAGGCCGCGCGGCCCGTACACGTGCTCATGATACTCACAGCATCCACTCGCTTCTCCCAGTCGGCGGCGCGGTCGCCCAGCAGCGCGGCGGCGTGGCGGCACAGGTCGTCCAGGCCGCGCGGCCCGTACACGTGCTCATGATACTCACAGCATCCACTCGCTTCTCCCAGTCGGCGGCGCGGTCGCCCAGCAGCGCGGCGGCGTGGCGGCACAGGTCGTCCAGGCCGCGCGGCCCGTACACGTGCTCATGATACTCACAGCATCCACTCGCTTCTCCCAGTCGGCGGCGCGGTCGCCCAGCAGCGCGGCGGCGTGGCGGCACAGGTCGTCCAGGCCGCGCGGCCCGTACACGTGCTCATGATACTCACAGCATCCACTCGCTTCTCCCAGTCGGCGGCGCGGTCGCCCAGCAGCGCGGCGGCGTGGCGGCACAGGTCGTCCAGGCCGCGCGGCCCGTACACGTGCTCATGATACTCACAGCATCCACTCGCTTCTCCCAGTCGGCGGCGCGGTCGCCCAGCAGCGCGGCGGCGTGGCGGCACAGGTCGTCCAGGCCGCGCGGCCCGTACACGTGCTCATGATACTCACAGCATCCACTCGCTTCTCCCAGTCGGCGGCGCGGTCGCCCAGCAGCGCGGCGGCGTGGCGGCACAGGTCGTCCAGGCCGCGCGGCCCGTACACGTGCTCATGATACTCACAGCATCCACTCGCTTCTCCCAGTCGGCGGCGCGGTCGCCCAGCAGCGCGGCGGCGTGGCGGCACAGGTCGTCCAGGCCGCGCGGCCCGTACACGTGCTCATGATACTCACAGCATCCACTCGCTTCTCCCAGTCGGCGGCGCGGTCGCCCAGCAGCGCGGCGGCGTGGCGGCACAGGTCGTCCAGGCCGCGCGGCCCGTACACGGCGGCCGGCGCCGCCGACAGGAAGGCGGCCTCGAACGCCTCGCACGACACGGCGCCCGCCTCGCCCGGCCCCGACGCGCTCATGCCGCTCGACACTGACCACACATAGACAACACGTTACTCACTATACTCTGACTAAATCCCTCAAGCCTAGATCTTCAAATATACCCCCCCCTCCCCTTATATTGCCGGATGGATCCCTAAGAGCGGATTCACATTAGGTCGGACCGACAGTTTTATCGGGCCGACAAACGTGTCGGATCCATATTGGCATATGTATTTTAATAGCGCCGTTCACATATGGGCGACCGGACAGAACTAACGGAGCCGACACTTTTACCGCACGTTCAGCCACGATTTCTGTCGGGTCGGCCTATAAGATAGGTTGCATAATATTGGCATACTGGCAAGTATAGCGCCGTTCACATTTGTCGGTGCAAAGCGGCAGAGTCACCCGCCCGCCGCTCGGCACTCGCGCGAGTAGTTTAGTCGACGTGTATGCATATATTTTAATATGCATACACGTCGACTTGTATATATTTAAATAGGAGGGCGAAATAAATACAGAACTTTTCGTCATCCATAGTAGTATACAAAAGTTAACTCACGACTGACTGCTTTGTGACGATCTGGGCAGTAAAACCACCGTACCGTCAGTGGTGTTCACATTAGGTCGGGTCGGCAGCGCCTAGTGTGAACAGCAACAACCGACAGTCGGTCAACGGTAAACTGTCGGCCCGACCTAATGTGAACGAGCTCTAACGGCTAGTACGACTGAGCAATGCAACGCTTTAGCAAATGCATTTAGCGAGAATATGCACCTTACCACAAACTCTTTCAGTGTTAGATAGCCCATTTATCGAGGAAGGCTTTAGGCTATATATCATCACGCTAAGACCAATAGGAGCGGAGCAGTCATGAAAAATGTGACACAAACGAAGTTGTGCGGACAGCTAGTCAATAACAAACAAATGTAACTTCACTTCAGACTATATTAAGCCAGTAAGGCCATTTAAGATTCGTAAAACACTGGTAAAGCTGAAATCCTGTAAATCTCCCAGTCATAACGGTATCCATAACTTACTCCTAAAGAACTGTGCCACTAAAAGCCATAGTTTATATTACCAAAATTTTCAATGCTTGTTTTGGTCTTGGCTATTTCCCAAACATCTGAAAAAAAAAGCTAAAATAATACCCCTGAAAAAACCTGTAAACTATCGTCCAATTAGCCTGCTACCTTTTGTTGGCAAACTTTTTGTATCTGTTATTACCCATCACAGCGTACGTGTTATAAACCAGTGTAAACAGACATGCGATTTCAGCAATCTCGGAAGATTTGCTATCATTAATTGTAGAATCTCCATTCTTAATCAAACTAGAAAGAAACCACCTCGAAAAACTAAGATGGTCTTACAATTTTTAATTTTACATTGACAAGTGAGAATGAGAACATCATCAACGTAGACGAAGCCACGCATTATTAGGGATAACTGAAATACTAGTCGTCAAATCTCACTCAAATTAAATGGGACCACACGACAAGCATCAGCTTTTGAATATAAAAATAATCATCAAAATCAGTACAAACAGTAAAAAGTTATGAAATAACTCACAAAAAAAATACAGTCGACTTGAGAACCTCCCCCTTTTTTGGTAATCAGTTAAAAGGGGAGGATCGTCCGGCCGGACGGTTCTTGTGTCCGGTGGATAACTTCCCGATAGTTGATATTGGGACCGACGGCTTAGTGAGAGTTTCTTAACGTGCTCGATCGCGTTAACGTAAACATTCGATTATGTCAAATCATATGAAAACAAAAAGTTTTCCGATATTGTCACCACACGGCGCTTATTTAGTTTCAATATAAATTGACGTATAGGGAACGTGCACGGCGTAGGCTATGCCACCTAGTTTCTGCAGAACGTGCAGAAACTGTAGGTGGCAGCACAGACGCGTCAATGTCAAGTATATTTTACTTATAAGTTTCAAATTTGCAACGCTAGATGGCGCAGTCTGCTTCGTGCACGTTCCGCTAAACGGAGGGTGCAGGAAGTATAGGTGGCAGCACAGGTCACATATTTACAACGTAATAGTTTCAGATTTGCAACGCTAGATGGCATAGTCTACGCCGTGCACGTTCCCTATACGCTAACGTGATCGAGAAAATTAAAAAATATACATAATGTTTAAAACGCACTGAAAACTCTGATACCGCGATGCTGGATCTCGTTAGTAGTTCGCTGCTGGCGGGATAGATGGCGCTGTAGTTATTTTTGTTGCCGTACAAATTTCACTTCATTAGTTTTTCTTGTGAAGGCTTTGATGCCACTACAATAGATCGGTGACCTAAAGTGTTTCGCCATAGGGACCGTGAACCCTTGCCTACCGATTTGCTTAACGACTTCAAATTGTAGAATCATGGTCAAAAGAATCGCAAAGGAATCCAAATCCAGTCTCGGTATGTTAAAATGGCCACCCATCCACAGACCAAACTTGCCAAAGGTTGCTTAACCTCAACCTCGACCCGTGCGGCTGTTATAAATGGTGAATAATAAATTATAAAGTTTCGTTGGAAGAAAATGACAGTTTAGTTGACATGCCCAGAACATTAATATGAATGAAAGAACTCACCGCTACCGGCGCTGGTGAGCTTGGCGGGCGGCGGCGGCTTCCTGTTTGCTGATGGTAAGCTGTACAGCCCCGGAACCGTCCGCTTTGGAACCTCGCAGGCTGAGTGGTGATGGTGTTATTGGTGATATTGGGTTATACGGCAGGCCGGTTATTCCCAAAACATGGTGAGAGAGAAAAAGGTGGGTGTTAGTTTTGTGATGTTCATATTATGATTAGTTTGTTGTTGTTTGGATGTTTCCTGAGTAAAAAAATATGATTCTACTTAGTCCGTCAGTTAGATTATCGATAAATATAGGACACGTATTTTTTGTTTTATCAAATCAATAAAAATTGACGAAGATAAAAAGCATCAAAGATCAGGAGTGAGGGCTTGTGACGTCAAGTCATGATATAACTGTAGTACGTAGTGACGTCACACGAGTATTCTACGCACTGTATCGACTTGGTTTTTTGTTTATGTGAAAAAATAAAAAATACGTGTCTAATATTTTTTGGAAATCTATCTGACGGAATTAGATTTGTTTAATCAACTACGCTATTGTGTGTGATTTATGGTAGAAGAAAGATTTTATGTGAGAATACCATGTGAGTAGATATGTGAGGTATTGATGTCTTGATTATATTTTGAGTTTTGGTTTTTTATTTACCTTTTTTTTATTGTGAAATGGATTTGCTCTTGACTCTAGTCTAGGTCACAGGTGACAGAGACAAAGTCTGCGATGGAATGAGCTTACCCAGAAGAATATAGCCTATTCACTACTATTAAATTTGAATGACCCAACTATGAACCTTTCGCGATATTTCTTTATGATTATGGTGGTCTTCACCGTGCGGCTCGGAAAGTCCGACTCGTCCCTTAGGTATTGACACCAGTGGAGGCACCAGAACTGTCCAACCGAACCGGTAGCCTTGGCCCGAACCCTCCAGCAGTGTACTAAGAGGGTTGAGGGCCAGACAAAACCACAGTGGACTAAGACTGTTGCCCTGAAATATGTCTCGCTCGATCCTTAAGGTCATAGCTTACTTACACGACTCTGCTACCACCCGACTTATAAAATATAATTCAAATATGAGCCTTTAAGTCGTGGCCTTGCGATAAAGTTTATATTGACAATATAAATTAGCAGACAGCTCGATGTCAGCAAGCTTCCCGCCATCAGACTGCTCGGTAGTTGACGCCTCGGTGGCCACACGTTGTAGACGAGCGGCCGGTGTGGCAGTGGCGTGCAGTAGTTCGAGTTAGGGTAGGCCAGAGAAAATGTCCAAATAAATTTTAAAAAATAACCACATTATTCAGGGTTGATTATTAATGAAAAGAGTCATTTTTTTAATTTTTTTTAATTGCCTATTTAAAAAAAAAAAGACACCAAATTTCAACCCTGAATAACGTGGTGTGTTTTTTTGGACATTATTTTCTGGCCTACCCTAACTCGAACCACTGCACGCCACTGCGGTGCGGTGTCCACCATATATATATTGTAGTCTTTGGTGTCCACGCGCTGACTGCCGCCGGCGCCGCTCAGTCGGCAGACTGAACAGCTGGGCGTCTGCTAGCTGTCGATGCGGCGACAGCTGGGCGTCTGCTAGCTGTCGATGCGGCGACAGCTGGGCGTCTGCTAGCTGTCGATGCGGCGACAGCTGGGCGTCTGCTAGCAGTCAACGAGTGGACCGGCGGCAGTCGTTTTAGTTTAGGGCGGTGTTGAGTAGGAGCGGTGTTGGAGCAGAGTCGTGTAAGTGAGCTATGACCTTTATCCGGCTCGTGCCTTAGGTACTGACCTGGCGTGGAGGCGCCCGAGTTGTCTCCGTCGCGCGCGCGCGCCGACGTGGGGATGGTCATGGTGCGCTTCACCGTGCGGCTTACGAAGTCTGGCTCGTCGGCGCCTGAAGTGGCTGTTCATGAGAAAGTATACTTCTTCAGTTAAGAGGATCCCCTCGCCTATGTAGCGCCATCTGGTGGCGTAAATTTTACTTGAAACCCTCATTGATCACTACTGGTCCGATTTTAGAAACTCTTTGAGTCTTAGATAGGTCATTTATCGAGGAATAGACCGGGAGATGATGACATAAAAGTTCAAGTCATTTGTTACAAGTATGGCGACCCTTAGAGGGTCGAATTGGGTGATTTGAAAAGCGAATATAGTAATTTCAGAGCTGGCCCGCGGGGCGTAATTACAGGCTAATTAATTAAATCTGTCGGAAAAAATACGGTGTTCAAACGATTTGTTACACAAAAACTCTTGCGTTTTTTTGTAGTCCATGAAAATTAAACTTGGCGCTAGCGTAATGCCATACTTTTTTGGCGGGTTTTATGGCTTGCCATTTTAATTAAAACGCATACGCGACCAATAGGAGCGCAGCAACAATGAAGAATGTTTCAAAATCGGGATATATCCACGGGGGACTATTCCACGCGGACGAAGTCGCGGACAGAAGCTAGTTATATTTGTCACTGGAAAACTGCTAACGTCGTAAAATTGAAAAATATCAGGTGAAATTCTAAACGATTTTTTGTAAATCTGTACGTATACAAAACGTTTTTTTTTTTCATAACATGTCGAGAAATTATCTATACTAATATTATAAAGCTGAAGAGTTTGTTTGTTTGTTTGAACGCGCTAATCTCAGGAACTACTGGTTCGAATTGAAAAATTATTTTTGGGTTGAATAGACCATTTATCGAGTAAGGCTTAAGGCTATATATCATCACGCTTAAGCCAATAGGAGCGGAGCAGCGATAAAGAATGTTTTAAAATCGGGGATTCCACGGGGACGAAGTCGCGGGCAGCAGCTAGTATTCTAATAAAGATATATCACAATCTAACGGCTTCTCCAATGCCAGTGACAGATACATATACGGATAAGAAAACGAGAATGTTAACGATAACCTCACCAGTAGGCAACATGAGACCCGCTTCGC
Organism: Hecatera dysodea; assembly: GCA_905332915.2. Taxonomy (NCBI): domain Eukaryota; kingdom Metazoa; phylum Arthropoda; class Insecta; order Lepidoptera; family Noctuidae; genus Hecatera; species Hecatera dysodea. The sequence goes on along the minus strand of HG995314.1, from coordinate 11,011,698 downwards.
GCGCCTCGTCGAACTTCTGTTCCAGCAAAGCGAACTTCTGAGCGGGCAGCAACTCTTTCTTCTTCAAGTCCTGTCTTAATCTTTCACCTGGAAACAAAAGAACGTGGATGAGCTAATAAGTTCTACCACGCAATATCGTCTACCCCATACGTGGCTGTAATATTTTTTCATGACAGAAAAAATACCCCCCAGTAAAACAGCAAGAACCTCTTAAGAGGTCATTGTACTCATCATTATGAACAACTTTTACTATGGGACCAAACCTGTTCCCTACTATGTTCGTATAACTCATCAAAATTTAGGGAACAGCTGATTTTTTCTTCTCGTTTAATTTGCGTTTGTAAAAAGTTTTTCTATACTATTGTGTATAGAAGTTTCACTTCAAAAATAACTACATTTTTTTGCTCAACTCGTCTACTACTCTAATCAACCAGCAAGGAGCCAGACTCACCAACATGTCGATACACGTCGACCAGCAGCTGCATGGCGGCATCTCTGACGGCACTGCTCGGGTCGCCCACCAGAGCTGCCAGGTTGGGCACTGCGGCGCGCAGTTGAAGTTCTGTGGCGCCGTGACTGGAATGAAGAAAAACGGTTGTTAATTACATGTCTGACTTAATTATTTATGTGAGTTGCCAGAAGTGTCCACTTCGTTACCAGAAGTGTCTTTTATGTTACAAGAAGTGTCCACTTCATTACGAGATGCGTTTACTTTGTTTAAAGATGTACCACTTCGTTACCAGAAGTGTAAACTTCATTGAAAGAACTGTCCTCTTTATTACAAGAAGTGTCCACTTCCTTACCAGATGTGTCCAATTTGTTTACCACTTCGTTACTAGAAGTGTAAACTTCTTTGAAATAAGTGTCCACTTTGTAACCATTACCATAATACAATTTCGTTTCCATGTTACAAGTTAGTTCCTGAAGCATTTTAGTTTTTATAAAGTACTAGCTGCTGCCCGCAGCTTCGCCCGCGTGGATGTCGGAAATTATCCCAAGGGAACACAATCCCGGGATAAAAAGTATGCTATGTTACTTCTAATACCTCCAAGAATATGTGTACAAAGTTTCATGATGATTCGTCAAGTAGTTTTTGCGTGAAAGCGTAACAAACATCCACGCTTTCACATCTATACTAATATTATAAAGCTGAAGAGTTTGTTTGTTTGTTTGTTTGAACGCGCTAATCTCAGGAACTACTGGTTCGAATTGAAAAATTCTTTTTGGGTTGAATAGACCATTTATCGAGGAAGGCTTTAGGCTATATATCATCACGCTTAAGCCAATAGGAGCGGAGCAGCGATAAAGAATGTTTAAAATCGGGGATTCCACGGGGACGAAGTCGCGGGCAGCAGCTAGTTTATAATATTAGTAAGGATACTCACTGCTCCAACAGCGCCTGTATACACCTCAGCGCCTCCTCCCTGGCATGAGGCGCCTTGTGCTGCAGGGCGGGCGCCAGGCGCGCCAGCAGGGCGCGGGCGTTGGCGGCGCGCGAGGCGGCTAGCGACGCCACGCACGTCCGCGCCGTGTGCCTGACCGCTTCCTTTGTGTCTGCCAAGCTGGAGTCGGAGGTCTGGATTTAGCTAGCTTCTAAGTTTGAGCTACTCGGTAACTGACTGTCTGGACAGGTCAACTCAAATCTGTGTGGCACTTTCCTCAAAATACCACTTCAGACATCAACCTACCTACATGGTTCTCATATGATATGACCAGTACAATTGTATGGACTTCAAAAGAGACTGATCTCTGAGTTTGTTTCGGTGTTTCTTCTCAGGGTAGTCAGCTAGGAAACACCGGCCTCATCTAGTTTATAACGATCAAAAATATTGACGTGTAATAGTGTTATTTACAACCTACTTACAAAATAAATATCATTTAGCTATAAGTCTAAGATATACTAGGGGACAGTTGGAGCAACATATTGCGAAAAATGTCCCTCGGCAACTACTTGGGATGTCTCGAGAAATTCTGCGCGTGTGTTCGCATTGGACACAATCGCACTCTCAGAATCAAAGTGGCTAACTCAAAATTCCTGTTACTAATAATTTTGCTATAAGCTGAATGTAAAAAACATACTCTAAAACCTAGTGATGGAAAAGATTCAGAAATATAACTGTGAAAGGACAGCTTTTTACCCAACACTTTTTAAAGATTTTAATTCTTGGTCATTTGGCAAATATTGCAATTTTTGAGTGAGGTCTCTTTGTTTCTAAAGGTTACGACGAATTTATAGACTAAAGGGAATTGCTCATTCTTGGCTTAACGTGGACAAGTTACTATGTGAAAAGTATTTTTGCGAAAAAATATAATTAAAACTAATATGAATATTTTTTTGATTCTCGTTGCAGGAAGTTTAATATAAAAACAAGTCGTTTAATAAGTATTTAAGGCGATTGAGTTCAAAAAGCGTCGCCATTTTATGGTCGGCGACCGATTCTGTGTTGCCACATTAATAATAATTGTGATTTCAATCGATTATTGAAGATAATAATCGATTGCTAAAACTGAGTAAAAAGAATGTATTTTCTTAAAAATCTATTATCAAGCTTTATTTAAAAAGGTTTTATACTTATTTTCCTTTCATTAAATAAAAAACAAACAAAACACTCGTCGTTTTAAGCCATTAAATCATTTTACATCCGATTATAGTATTAGTTTGATTGTTATCAAATCGATTTTTTTTATTACCTGGCAACACTACTAAATGTCAATAATGACAAATCTAGACAACGAAATGAAAATAATGAAAATATTTTATGTAGTGTATTGTGATTGTGAATGTTTTTTCAGTTATTTTTGCGAAGTTTTTGTTTTTTGTTATAATGGACTGTGATACCGATTCAATTGAAGACCCGGCTGTACCCTTGGACACTTAATCTGCTCATGACGATGACCCTGGCACTGTTTTCTTAAACGTGAAACCTTGAAGGTTTACCCTTATCTGGCAATTGCAGTCTAGGTATTACGAGGAAACATTCAAAGCAGGCACATAAGCCGAAAAATATATTTCGTGTATATTATAATTTATAATAATCTGCAAGGCAGAGAAGCAATTACTCAATATTGTTGCAATTGCCTTGTAGGGCGAAGAACGGCGGGTTACTGTGCTCACGTTATGACCACAATATGGTACTTAAGCTGGGCAAGGCATGAAAATAATATTAGGCCACCTGCCCAGTTTTTAGATGGTATTTTATTAATTTACCATTCGGATTAAAAATATTAGTTTTATTTTTTCCATTTAAATGACTTTAGGATATGTTACTACCGGATTTAATTAAGATAATATCATGATTAAAAAGGAAAATGATTTATTTTGGAAAATAAATACTCATAATTGTAACTTTTTCAGCGACAAGTTTTAGCATTAGACATGCTAAATATGAACTATTTTTACACTTTCCTGCAACCTTATTACTATAATTCATTTCTTTTAGGTATAAACTATTAAAAACACTAGTCATTAAATATTATAATTAATGTTCATGTTAAGCCAAATTGCCCTAACAAACTGAGCAAACCCTTTGAGTATACAACTCGATCAATCGATGTCGGCTACCATATAAACAGTGTGTAGTCGCTGTTTATTTGCTCTATGATATAATTTTCAAATGTTATTCTAAAATCATAGTAGTAACAGTTACTTAGTAGGTAAAGAATCTTTATTATCTGTATTTTTTACAATATTGTGTGAATGAATGGTCAAATTTCATCTGTTTTCTTTAAATTAATAAATACAGAATTAAATATTATAACTTATTAAAAAAATACCTTTGTGGTAATGAGCCCTTTGATTTGATATATCACACGGTACAGTTGGATAATCTTGTTTTTTAATTTCCCATTTCCCTCCCTCCCCAAATGTGCCCCTCATTTTGAAATGTATACACATATTTTCGTTACACAAAACGAACTACCACGTGTGAGTCCTAGAAAGTCCTAGAAGTTTGATGTGTATCAAATTTCAATTGAATCTCTCCAATAGTTTCGGAGAAAACAGGCTGTGACAGACGCACTAATCGACAGACAGAAAACCGAGTGATCCTCTAAGGCTTCCGTTCTTCCATAAAGAGGTACGGAACTATCAAAACATATGTCACTGCCAATAAACCATATTTTATCTCAACATGATTGTCAAGCTGTTCAGTTTCGCTCGAGTTCATTCTAATTGAACATTGTTATGACGTCACTTCCGATTTACATCTCGAGACGAGATGTGCCGAGGACATGCCGTTTATTACTGTGCCGTGTTGTTTACGGTTCGATGGAGGGTAGGCAGAGCGGGAAGGTCAGATTGTACCTACAGGAGTCTAAGGTACTGTAATTTTGTTTAGTTTGTCTTGGTCTAAAGTTGTCACATGAGATGCTGAAAGCTTGAGATCGTGATGGCTTTTGCAGTCGAATTACACAGTTGAATCCGCTTATAATGACATCGAAGGGAAGTGAAAAATACGTCATACTAAGCGGACGTCATAAAAAGCGTAGTCTTAGGCGTTAAACAAATTCCCATGTACATATATTAGGTATTTCGTGTAATAAGGAGAAACACAAAAAAAAAATGTTGATATTCGTAGATCTATCAAAACAAAGTCAGATACAAGGAATCAGGGCCCCAAGTCTGCTATTACAATAGTGTCAGAATGGTCTATCATTGATTTCATAATGGTTGATTTTTACAAGTTTGGTAATCTACTAATATAAAAGCGTCACTATGACTTTCCAGAGGTCAACAACTGACTCCATTGAAAGCAGTGTTGCCAGAAGGTTACTTTTGTAACCTTTTAGGTGATTTTTGAACTGCATTGGTTACTTTTAGGTTACACCAACGAAAAGGTTACTTTTAGGTGATTTTTCGGGATTTGTAGAATTAACTTTTAATTTTTTACATAAATGCAACGTGAAACGGAACGCTCGTTTTAGAATTTTTCATGTTGGTAAGCTTCGTTAGCAGTAGTAGAACAAAAACCTTGAATGCACCCATTTTATTATATAGGATCAATATGAATCGGGGGTAAGTCCCCTCTTTGAGGAGTGGCTGAAGAGACGCCACGGCGTCCTCACCTTCCGCCTGACGCAGGTGCTCACCGGACACGGCTGTTTCACCTGAGGTACCTGTGTCGGATCCAGCGGGAGGACACGTCCGGGTGTCAACACTCTGTGGATCGCCCGGAGGACACGGTGGAGCATACGGTGGAGGTATGTCCTGCTTGGGCGGAGCACCGCCGTGTCCTCGTCGAGGCGATCGGCGGCGGCGACCTCTCACGTCCGGCCCTGGTTCAAGCCATGGTCCGGAGTGAGGAGGCATGGGAAGCGGTCGCCTCATTCTGCGAAGCAGAGGAGGCGGAACGCGTGCGAGAGAGGGAAACCTCTCGCTCCAGCCGCCGCAACAGAACGAGACGCCCCGGGCGTCGGGAAATGCAGGGTGATTCCCGGCCACCGTAGGCGCGGGCCTGCGGATGGCGAGCTATGGGTGGCTCGCCGTCCGATAGCAACCAGGCCCGAGTAGACGGCGCGTCGTGTTCGCCTCAAAGAGTCGTCAGCAAAGAAGACGGGGCCCCATAGGGTCTGTGCCTGCTAGGGTTGCGGAATTTGTTCCCAAGAGTCACCGCGGCCCTGGAAAGCAAAGGGCACAAGCAGGAACACGGGTGGGTTTTAGTCAGTAAGAGTCTGACACTCCCTTCCGCTCCGCCCAGAGCGGGAGAAGTCATTTGATGATTTCCCATCCAAAAAAAAAAAAGTATCAATATGAATAAATCAAGAAATGCGGGCAAGTGCTCAAATACTCACCGATGTTTCTGTAAATCAGTACAACTAATACTAAATCCTATCAGCTTATAATACCTTTCCAGTAAAAAAATATGAAAGGTTATTTTTTATACAAAAAGGTTACATTTTTTTATATTTCAGGTGATTTCTGACATGACCGACTGGCAACACTGATTGAAAGAAATGGCATAAAATGGAAATCTCGTACATAATGACAAATTAATGACAGACGTATGCGGTAATCTGCCAAAATTCAGACGGTTCCTTTGATCAGTGACCTACCATTAGAAGGTCATTGTGCAGTCATTGCTTTTAATAGCTCAGTTATCAAAAACTATTACGATACCACTGACCGACCAATGATCGACCATTATGAATATAGCAGATTACGAACTTTTAGCAAAATGACAATGGGATCGTGTTGGAATGACACAATTATAAAAATAGCAGATTTGGGGCCCAGTTCGAAAGAGTCACCGCGGCCCTGGAACGCAAAGGAGGAACACGGATGGGTCTTGGTCAGTACGAGTCTGACACTCCCTTCGGCTCCACCCAATTATTTGGGAGCGTTCAAGTATTATGTAACGCAATTTTTGAAGATTTTTGACCCCCCTCCTCCCCTTGTAACGCACCGTAACATTTTTCCGTACCCACCCTCCCCCTCTCTAAACGTTACGTAACACTCAAGTGACCATTTTTACCCTAAAGTCGCAAAAAGTTACGTTATAGTTATTATCTTTGGTATAGTTTTAATTTACTTAAATAAGAACAAAAAAATGTCCAGACTAATACAATCGAGGCATTCCCCGTAAAACGTAAATGAAAAGGGTTGCCAGTTTGGGAGTTTTGATTCCCTAATTGTTTATTTAAAAAAAAAAAACAATGTTACGTAACGTGTTGTAAGAAAGACCCCCGCCCGCCCTTTAACGCATCGTAACGTTTTACGAGACACCCCCTCCCCTCCAAATTGCGTTACGTAATACTTTAACGCCCCCTTTGATGATTTCTCTACTTGGAGAAGAAAGTATGATGTTCTTACCGGTCAATAATATGTGGTAGCACGGTGGGGACGTAGTGAGAGAACTCCGGTCCCATGCGTTCCGCCAGCGCCGTTAGCACCTCCAGACCATTTTGTGCCACCTGTCGATAGAAAGAGGATGATATTAGTGAATATTGTCGGTTGTTACTCTTGGGAGACTTGGACTTTTACTATACAGTATGTTAACTAACAGAGGGCGTTCCCGTTAACCCGCAATAGTATAGCATCCATATATGATTTAAAAAATATTACCATTCGAAAACAACATGTTTTTTTTTTAATATTAAAATATTCACTAAAAATTTTAAATTGATACGTTAAAGAAACACTCTGTACACGCGTACTTGCCGGTTTGGGCATTGTTACTACGAGTACTATTCCGCGCTACTATTTTGATTTTAAACAGAATGTTTGGAATTAATTTCAATTAATTATTTTTTTAAATTCGGATTATTTTATGCTTATTTTTCTATCCTGATAGTTTTATTTTAATCTATTAATGATATAGATTAACGAGTTTAAGGGAACGCGCTCTGTTATTTAACATACTGTATATACCACCGTAAAATCTATAGTAATACATAAAGCTGAAGAATTTGTTTGTTTGCTTGCTTGTTTGCTTGAACGCGCTAAATCTCAGGAACTACTGGTCCGATTTGAAAAATTATTTCAGTGTTAGATAGCCCATTTATCGAGGAAAGGCTATATGCTATATCATCACGCTAAGACCAATAGGAGCGGAGCAGTCATGAAAAATGTGACGCAGACTAAGTTGTGCGGGTCAGCTAGTTATAAAATAGCTTGAGATTGTAAACTCTCGATAAATAGGGTAGTTAACTAAAAACATCTGATTAGTCCGTCTGATAGATTTCCAAAAAATATTGGACACGTATGTTTTCTTTTTTCACGTAAACAAAAAATGAAGACGATACAGTGCGTAAAAAACTCGTGTGACGTCACTACTCGCTACAATTTTTACCGGACCGTGACTTCACAAGCCCTCCTGATCTTTGATGCTTTTTATCTTCGTCAGTTTTTATAGATTTGTTAAAGGAAGAAATACGTGTCCAATATTTTTCTATAATCTAACTGACGGACTAATAATCATATATTTTTTACTCAGGAAACATCCCTATTATCAACTGAACATTGGGATAATCTCTACAAGTCATTTGGAGCTAGCAAGTAATGAAATGTGAAGTATTACAATTTCAATCTTACCGATGATGGAGCCCCACTGGGCGGGGCTGCTATTTCTGTCTGCAGGGTTTATAAAAACATCATGCCATTCGAACCTAACCTATCCGTGTCGGGGAACCCTAAGTTCCCGGTGTCCTATGTTCCGCTACTCGTCTAGGCCAAGAAAGTCTGATAAATTTGTAGAACCGTACACTGATAGGTCGCTAACAATTCGTCGGAATTACTTTGAGAACTTATTGACTATCAAATTCCGATACGTAATAAAGTATTCCAAATGTTCAGTTAACAATTTATCGAGCGTTTACAATCTCACCAAGATTTAAAACTGTGTGGTGACATTTAAAAATAGCACACACATAATTTTTTTTTTACCTTTAAAAATCGATCCGATATCTTCACTTAAGATTCACTATTACTAACGACTGCACTAGTACTGTACCGTGTCGCGGCTTGTTACATACTGGGTGATGGTCCGATATGGTCCATGATCACGTTACTATTCTGAACAATAGTTAAGTAGCTTGACGTATATTTCATGTTGTATATCTTAAACTTGACTATATACAGGGTTATTTGTAAAACAGCCACGAACTCTTAAGGTACTCTTATTAAAAAATCTGAAATCACGAAAAAAAATTCAGCTGTTCCCTACATTTTGATTAGTTATACGAACATAAATGTAGGGAACAGTTGATTTTTTTTTGCGATTTCAGGTTTGGTCCCATAGTAAAAGTTGTTCATAATGATGAGTACAATGACCTCTTAAGAGGTTGTTTGTAGGAATTACAAATTTCTTCAGAGGTCAAAGGACCTCTGAGTTTCGGTGTTTCTTCTCAGGGTAGTCGGCTAGGAAACACCGGACTCAATTAGTTTAAAATGACCAAAAATATGGACATGTTATGTTTAACTTTCTTACAAAATAAATATCATTTATCCTAGGTTGCGAGTGAAACAACGGCCAGCAGCTAATTGTTAGCAACACATTAAATCTTCAGAATAAGACCGGGAACGCAATGAAGCGTGTGCGCAGCGGTAACGTGAATCAGAGTGTGTATGACGCATTGAGAACGCAGTGATCTTGAGTGCAAAATGACAGGGATATGAGCGGGAGTTCTTTTTTTTAACGCCTTCTACCGAAACGTTAGCGAAATTAATATGGTTAACATTTTTATTTATTTATTTATTTATTGTGAAATGGATTAGCTCTTGACTCTAGCCTAGGTCACAGGTGACAGAGACAAAGTCTACGATGGAATGAGCTTACCCAGAAGAAGCCTGTTCACTCTAACTTTGAAGAGATCAGGGTTGAATGCGTTCGGAAACACACGACGTAGGCAGAGTTCCACTCGAAAGGAGTGGCACTAGCAAAGGCTGTGCGCACATAAAATTGGACTTTCACCATTATTGTAGTGGTCCACTACAATAATGGTGAATTAATCGATTATGCGATGGTTGGGGAGGCTTGGAGCCAGAAGTAGCCATCTTTTTGCTGCTGATATCTTTAAGTGTATATGCTGATCTGGTCTGAGGGCCAGCTTCTCAAATCTAATCGATTTGAACCTTATCTAAAGCAGCTATAAGAACGAATGCCTTGAGAGCTTGTTTCATTGATGTCTAGCATTGTACATCATTCTCCTGATGCTAACCTCGGTGTCTTTAACTGATTCCGCAGAAAGAGGTTGCGGAGAGGGAGAGGGAGGAAGTGACCACTTCCCGATCTGCAGCAGACAAACCGGGCGTCGGCGGAGGGCAGACAACACCCTCTTCCAACCCCTATAAAAAGGTCCGGAGGGACGGTTCCAACAGGACCCGAGACGGCGGCGAGTCGTGTTCCATGCGCGGTCCTATTGAACGTCGTGAGGAGTACACCTCACGGGCCTGAGGTGGCCCGAATAGACGGGCCATGAGGATCCATGAGGATTTTCCACACCGGCAACAAAGGGAAGGTGTCTAAACTGCCCCTTACCTTAAAGTTCCCTCCATTGAGCCATGCGACCATAGAATCCAGCAGCTGCGCGGCCACATCATGCGAGATCTCGGGCTCCTTGCGCACCAGCGCCGTCAGCTGTTCCCCCAGCTGCTGGCGGAGGCGAAGGTCGGGCCGGTTGAGCAGCGGCAGGGCTGCCTCCAGGGTCGCTAGTTGTGGGTAGTGCGCCATCTGTTGAGAAAAATATGTGTGAAGTGAAGCAGTTCAGGATATAATATAATCTACACTAATATTATAAAGAGGAAAGATTTGATTGTTTGTTTGCATTGAATAAGCTAGCGAAACTACTTGACAAACTTGAAAAATTCTTTCACTGTTGTGAAGCTACACTACCTCCGGTGAACATAGGCTATATTATATTCCCACGGAAACGGGAACTACGCGGGTGAAACCGCGGGGCGATGCTAGTATTATATATAATATAATCTATACTACTTAATATTATAAAGAGGAAAGATTTGTATTTTTGTATGTAACGAATAAACTCAAAAACTACTGGACCAATTTCAAAAATTCTTTCACCATTAAAAAGCTACATTCACCCTGAGTGATAAAGGCTATATTTTATCCCCGTATTCCCACGGGAACGGGAATTACGCGGGTGAAACCGCGCGGCGCTGCTAGTTATTAGTAAGAAAGGTCTTAAAACTATGTTAGTCAATACTACAACCAATTCAAAAATTATCATCCACACTAAATATTCTAAATAATACAATCTATAATGTCCTTAAATCATTTAAAAAAGGACGATTGTTATCAAACCTTATTTATTTTTATATACTATAGACTTTATTGTACACCAAGTTTAACAAAAAACGAAAACTACAAACTAAAACACATGTATAATGCCTTATCGCACGCTCTTACTTTGTAATAAATTAGCCTGTTATTATAGCAATTGTGGTCAAACAATGACCTATCAATAATTAAGTTTAGAACGATTACAAACTCTAAAGCCAAGTCTAGACCAACGGTTCAATCTGACTACCTAGAAGTCTAGATTCTAGATATAAACACATAGATAATACAGCTTACTAGCTGCCAGGCGCATTACTTTGTGTAATTAAAATGCATCACTACTGCTCTCAAAACGGTGAAGGAAAACATCTTTCCAGGTTTTTAGTGGTGAAAGAATTTTTGAAATCGGTCCAGTAGTTTCTGAGTTTATTCGTTACATACAAAAATACAAATCTTTCCTCTTTATAATATTAGAATAGATAAAAATAAATAAGGTTTGATAACAATCGTCCTTTTTTAAATGATTTAAGGACATTATAGATTGTATTATTTAGAATTTCTAGAGTGAATGATAATTTGGTTTGGTTTTAGTATTGACTAACATAGTTTTAAGACCTTTCTTACTAACAATTTATTTCTATCAAGAACAGTCCACACGTTTTCTGCTTTCAGCAAGTATGTACTTACCACAATATTTTAATCAGTTTAGAACTGACTGACTTTGCAATATTACTGACTGATCATTCAATTTAAACATTAAAGCTAAAAGTGGTTGCTTCAACGCTTGCATATAGTGTCATACATATTTACCTCCCTTACATACCAAGATATTTCCTCCATCTCGACCCCACCTCAAATCATCAATTATGGGCTTTATTAGTCTGATATAAATGATAAGAAAGATTGCACCTGATGTAAAGAGATATTATGGTTATCGATGGAGCTTGCTTGCTAATGCTTAAAAGTAACCTATTCACTCTTGACTTAAAGACCGAAGAAGAAAAAAATCTACTGTTCCTTACATTTATGTTCGTATAACTCATCAAAATGAAAGGAACAGCTGACTTTATTTTCACAATTTCCGGTTTGTTCCCATAGAAAAAGTTGTTCATACTGATGATTACAATGACCTCTTAAGAGGTGTTTTTCAAATAACCCTGTATATAGTTTGAATTAAAGTTTTATTTACTAACTAGTAGTAGTTACTTTACCCCTGATTTTGAAACTCACAGCCCGATCGGTTAAAAATTGACAAAGTTTCATACAAACTTTCATCCCCTTGGGGGTAGAATTAATCAAAATCCTTTCTTAGCGGATGCCTACGCCATAACATCTACCTGCATGCCAAATTTCAGCCCGATCCGTTCAGTGGTTTGGGCTGTGCGTTGATAGATCACTATGTCAGTTAGTCACTTTTGAGTTATACATATTTAGATATTTTTTTTATTATAGACTCGGAAAAGAAGAATAACTATGTCTACAAGGCCACTGCAGTTGGTCAACAGTTGCGCGATACTACTCTGTCTGAACAACAATACAAAAAAAGGTTTACGTCAAAACTCACCGTTACCAGGTGTCCAGCTGTTTTCACTTCACGAAGTCTGCCCTATTATTGCACGGGACTGTTCTACATAATATCATCTCACTCGCACTTCACTGTTACCTATTGTTCTTATTCTGTCTAACACTGTTAATCACAGATAGGTTTAGGCACTCATCACTTTTGTTCACTGAAGATCTGAAAAGAGGAAAGATGTTCAGCCAGTGGGTCATCTTAGGGGCGGAGTGTAGGAGTTGGAGTATACGCTTAGGGGTACTAAGACCAGCAAAGAAAACCACAAAAAAAAATTTAAAAATTTGTTTTCGGACTTTTTTTCGAAGCTTTTTTTTATGGAATACGACCATTTTTATTGCATCAACTGATTAATATTATCCATAGAAACCATTTAGGGTCTGAGAAGCATGGCCCTACGACGCACCGTTTCCGAGTTACGGGCCGTTTACATTTGAAACGACGACCGACACAACCGATGTTTTTTTTTTCGAAGTTTTTGCTATTTTTTTTTTACATGACCTCATGGCTTTTGAGTAGAGCAACAATTTCTTTCCCGAAAACAATTTCATCCGAGCTACCATTTTGCAAATATAAATCGTTGAATATAAAATAAAATAAAAAGTAAAAGGCTCATAACCATAACTCGGAAACGGTACGTCGTAGGGCCATGCTTCTCAGACCCTAAATGGTTGCTACAGACAAGGTCAACCCGATACTGCAAAAAAATCGGAAAGTTTCCGAAAAAAAAAAAAAACAGTCCTTGCTCTATAGCGCCCGTATGGCTACACTCCAACCAGATGTTCGTTTTGTTAGTAAAATAATAATATAAAGATATATCTCGTCGGCCTAATTCGTTAACCTGCTAAATCCATTTTTTTGTTTGAGCAATTATACGCTAAACTTTTATTTTACTTGCAATGTATGTATGTTTTAGTCTGGGTGGAATCTTGCAAATGAATTTTAAATCAGTTATCTATAACCGACTGAGCTGTAATTTGGTATACACGCTTACTTTGGATGACAATGCATGCTTAGCTACGTGACGTCATTCGAATTCCAATATGGCGGATAATCTAAGATGGTGGACTAGTAAGTTTTTCTGCACTACCATTGTATGGGTGTCAAATGAAAGGGCTTGCTGAGGAGAACACGAAAACTAATACAATGACACATTAAATCCTACATTCCCAATCATATCCAAAAAATAAAATCGCTTTTTATACTATAGAATTATGGAAAACTAACAAAGCCTACCACCCACCCTACCTTACCCCTCACCAATATTGAACCGATTTCAACCATTTTTTTCAACAATGAAAAGCTACATTATCAGCAAGTTAAATAGGCTATATTTTATGCCCGTATTCCCGCGGGAATGGGAACTACACGGGCCGCTGCTTGTATCATGTAATTCAGTTTCTCCTTCCTTCTGTTAACTATGCAGAAATAGACATAGCAGGTTAACGAATTAGGCTAAGGATACAATGGATTATCAGGGGTGCGGTTATCCAGTACACTGAAAATTCTATGTACCTCTATGACTTACTACGATAAACAACTGAAGTAAAGGAAGGTTCCATTTCGACAACAAAAATGTTCGCAAAATAAATTTGTCAAGGGCCCGTAAACTGATGCTTTAACTCGTCAACAGTCAATAGGGAACGAGCAGAAACTATAGGTGGCAGCACAGATGCGTCAATGTCAAGTATATTTTACTTAAGTATAAGTTTCAAATTTGCAACGCTAGAATGCACAGTCTACTTCGTGCACGTTCCCCTAAACGGAGGGTGCAAGAAGTATCGCCGGCTCCGCATCCGCCCTCCGGATGCGCAGGCCAGGGAGGCGGAGCTGTACGAGGAGTACAGAGCGGCGAAGACCGCCCTCCAAGCGGGGATCTTGCGGGCCAGGGATCTGGCTCGCAAAGAGCTGCTGGAGTCTCTGGACGGGGACCCGTGGGGAAGACCCTACAAAATGGTGCGGAACAAACTCCGCACCTGGGCCCCCCCGTTGACGCAGAGTCTCCGGCCCCAGCTGGTGGAGGACGTGGTGAGCGCTCTGTTCCCTACGCGAGGGGACCATGCTCCCCCGCCTATGGCTCCGCTACCCGTGGTGCCCGATGCGGACCACACCGACGACGGCAACGACAACGACGATACTCCGGAGGTGACCGAGGTAGACCTGAGAGCGGCGGTTAACAGGCTGAAGGCCAAAAATACCGCCCCAGGACCCGATGGCTTACCTGGGAAAGCCTGGGTCCTGGCCTCGGAGGCTCTCGGGCCTCGACTACGTGGGCTCCTAAGCGCATGCTTGGAGAGGGGCCAGTTCCCACGTCGCTGGAAGACGGGGAAACTGGTCCTCATTGCGAAGCCAGGGCGCCCTGCGGACTCTCCGTCCGCATACCGGCCCATCGTGCTGCTTGACGAGGTGGGCAAGCTCTTTGAAAGAGTCATTGCAAACCGCCTCGTCAAGCACTTGGTGAGAGTTGGGCCGGATCTGGCGGAGAACCAATTTGGTTTCCGCGCGGGGCGCTCGACGGTGGACGCCATCATGCGCGTGAGAGCCCTCACGACGGGGGAGGCGATTTCCCGGGGCGGGGTGGTGGTGGCGGTGTCTCTTGACATCGCCAACGCGTTCAACACCCTGCCTTGGAGTTGCATCGGGGAGGCACTCCGGTATCACCGAGTGCCAACCTACCTCTGTCGCGTGGTCGAGGACTACCTGACGGATAGAGCCGTCATCTACCCCGGTCACCAGGGAGAGTGGAATTGGCGAGAGATGTCGTGCGGTGTTCCACAGGGTTCGGTTCTGGGGCCGCTCCTGTGGGACATCGGTTACGACTGGGTGCTGCGCGGCGACCTCCCTTGCGGCGTCAGTGTTGTTTGCTACGCTGACGACACGCTGGTTCTGGCGCAGGGGGGGTCGCACCAGGCGGCGGTCGACCTGATGACACGCGGGGTCGCAGCAGTCGTTGGGAGGATCCGGCAACTGGGTCTCGAGGTGGCCCTACACAAGTCCGAGGCTATGTGTTTTCACGGCCCTCGGAACCGGCCACCATCGGGATCCCAGATAACGGTGGGAGGGGTTTGCATCGGCGTCGGGTCGACGATGAGCTACTTGGGTCTCGTCCTCGACAGCCGGTGGAACTTCGCGGAGCACTTCCGCCGTTTGGCTCCCAAACTGGGGCGGGCCGGGGCTGCCCTCAAGCGGCTCTTGCCCAACCTAGGGGGACCAAACGCCTCCTGCCGGAGGCTGTACGCGGGGATCGTGCGGTCCATGGCCCTTTACGGGGCCCCGGTGTGGGCGCTGTCGCTGAGGCGACTGCCGGCGCGCCACCTGGTCTCGGCCCAGAGGGTCATGGCCATCCGGCTGATCCGGGGATACCGCACGGTCTCCGGCGAGGCGGCGAACCTCCTTGCCGGATTGCTGCCGTGGGATCTAGAAGCGAGAGCCCTCGCGCACGTCTACGCGTTGCGCGTGGAGGCGCTAAGCCGGGGTGAAACTCTGCTGCCGCGGCAAATTGCTGCGCAGCGGACGGAGCTCCGGCGGGATCTCACGGAGGTGTGGAGACAGCGACTGCTGCAACCCAGCGCTGGGCACGCCGCCATTGCGGCGGTAAGTCCCCTCTTTGAGGAGTGGCTGGAGAGACGCCACGGCGTCCTCACCTTCCGCCTGACGCAGGTGCTCACCGGACACGGCTGTTTCGGGAGGTACCTGTGTCGGATCCAGCGGGAGGACACGTCCGGGTGTCATCACTGTGTGGATCGCCCGGAGGACACGGTGGAGCATACGGTGGAGGTCTGCCCTGCTTGGGCGGAGCAACGCCGTGTCCTCGTGGAGGCGATCGGCGGCGGCGACCTCTCGCGGCCGGCCCTGGTTCAAGCCATGGTCCGGAGCGAGGAGGCATGGGAAGCGGTCGCCTCCTTCTGCGAAGCAGTAATGCTAGCGAAGGAGGAGGCGGAGCGCGTGCGAGAGATGGAAGCCCCTCGCTCCAGCCGCCGCAACAGGAGAAGACGCCCCGGGCGTCGGGAAACGCAAGGCGATTCCCGGCCACCGTAGGCGCGGGCCTGCGGATGGCGAGCTATGGGTGGCTCGCCGTCCGATAGCAACCAGGCCCGAGTCGACGGCGCGTCGTGTTCCACGCGCGCCTCAAAGAGCCGTCAGCAAAGAAGACGGGGCCCCTTAGGGTCAGTGCCTGCTAGGGTTGCGGAATTTGTTCGAAAGAGTCACCGCGGCCCTGGAACGCAAAGGGCACAAGCAGGAACACGGGTGGGTTTTAGTCAGTAAGAGTCTGACACTCCCTTCCGCTCCGCCCAGAGCGGGAGAAGTCATTTGATGATTTCCCATCCAAAAAAAAAAAAAAAAAAAAAGGGTGCAAGAAGTATAGGTGGCAGCACAGACGTGTCAATGTCAAGTATATTTTACTTATAAGTTTCAAATTTGCAACGCTAGATGGCACAGTCTACTTCGTGCACGTTCCCCTAAAGAGACGGTGCAGGAAGTATAGGTGGCAGCACAGGTCAAATATTTGCAATGTCAAAGTTTCAGATTTGCAACACTAGGTGGCATAGTCTACGCCGTGCACGTTCCCTCGGCAAACAGCAAATCTGACGTCACACAAATCCTATATTGCGCTTTCAAAGTACTCCAAGCAGTTTAAACAAAATACAATCGCTCGACAATAACAATTGGGAATTTGCCCACTAGATACACCACTCATCTGGTCGGGGGATCCTCCTTTATCACTGGAGATTGCTAGGTTTCACACCGCATTCCACTAAAGACCTACGTTTACAGAAACTGGCTCTCAGTGAGCCAACCCCAATAAAACCTTCCTAACATCATAATGTTGATCAAGAGACTAAAAATAATTCGAACTTCAATCGGCTATCAAAATAATATGCCTTACGTTCAGTTATGAACGATTCCAAAACAAACAAAGATAATCAAGTCGGGGACACAATTATAGACGAAAAAAATATATCAATAGGTCTCAATGTGGGCTGCCTTTAAACCAAGAAGTGAATAAATACATTTAGCATAATTATGCAAAACTACTGAATCCAGAGAGATCGAAATAAGTAATTGTATACTCTTTATTAAATACCGTAAAAGGTACAGAGAAGATACATGAAGAAAGCATTCGATACATAAGGAGACACAATGCCTTAGCCGATAATAATTTAATTTAAAAAAAAACTTCGTACAAATTCGGGTGATAATCAGCACTTTTTGATCGTTATAATTCACTAAGACTCTCGCCCATCACCAACACGTTCCTATTTTTAACCGACTTCTAAAAAAGGAGGAGGTTCTCAATTCGGATGTTTGTATTTTTTTTTTTTTTATGTTTGTTCGCGCATAACTCCGTCGCATGTCAACCGATTTGAAAAATTCTTTTTTTGTTGGAAAGGGTATACTTCCCAAATGGTCCCATGAAAATTTTATCGAAATCAACAAAGCGGTTTTCGAAAAATCTAAAAAAGTATGTACTTTGCCTACTTTGACGACCTCTTAGTTTACTCTGCAAAGGAGCTGTACGTTTTTTTTACACCAATGTGATTGGTTCGTTTAGGTGGGGAAGGGGAGGGGGTGTAGGTACCACTAAAAAGTGAAAAATAAAAAACTTTTTACAAAAAAATACAACCGACTTTTACACAAAAAATCAAAAAAGTGCAAAATAACTTTAATTTCGGAAGTCGGTGTTCAAAAAACGAAAAAGCAACCACAAACACCGAGTTCCGAAATTAAAGTTATTTTGCACTTTTTTGATTTTTTGTGTAAAAGTCGGTTGTATTTTTTTGTAAAAAGTTTTTTTTTTAAGCTAGAAAGCAGATGAATAATATTGCCTTGTAAATTTCTATTTAGTATGTCAGTTCTTTAGATTATCGAAAAATATCGGGCACGTATTTTTTGCTTTAACAAAACTATAAAAACTGACGAAGATAAAAAGCATCAGAGATCAGGAGTGGGAGACTTGGGACGTCACGTAGTGGTAGTTTTGTAGCGTGTAGTGACGTCACACGAGTATCCAACGCGCTGTATCGTCTACATTTTTTATTTACGAGAATAAAGAAAAAAATACGCGCCCAATTTTTTTTGGAATATTGGACGTGTTATGTTTAACTTGCATTCAAAATAAATATAATTTACAGCCAAGTACATAAATAAAAATTATCGTTAATAATCTCTGTAGCTGTTAAGAAAAGTTTCTGAGTTTTTTAATCACAAAATTATAGCGAAATCTGAGTAGTTTGACATTGAGTTTAAAACCTCCTTTTAAGCAGGCCAATATACAATCTGCCTATGCAAGTACAGTCGCATCAGTGGCCTGCAGCTCTGCGGTAGACCACAACACGAATACCTTGTTTTTATGTCAATAACAAAATGGATGACTGGCTTTGATTGATCAACATTATAACCAGAATTTCCTTCGAATTATTTTTCTCCATGGTTGCGATTGGAGAACCAACTAACTATAGGCTGTCTTGAATCTCTAAACTTTACTAATCTATCTACATTAATATTATAAAGAGGAAAGATTTGTATTTTAATATTTTTGTGTGTGTGTGTGTTAAACTGCTGTGCGAATTCAAAAATTCTTTCACCATTAGAATTATTAGAAAGCTACATTCACCCTGAGTAACATAGACTATATTTTAACCCCGTATTCCCACGGGAACGGTAAAAACGCGGGAGAACCCGCGGGGCGCTGCTAGCTGGAAATATAAATAAACCTGAAGAGGCTGTTTTTATGTTTGGTTGATCGTAATAATTTCAGAAACTATTGGTCCGAATTGAAAAATTGTTTTAGGTTTGGATAGCCCGTTTATCGAGGAATGATGTATGCCTTCACGCTACGGCCAATAGGAGCGGAGTATCAATGGAAACTGTTGCAAAAGCGGGGTTCTTTTCGGTCTCTTCTGTGACGCAGACAAAGGTGCGTGGGTCAACTATTAGTATTTAAAAAGAAATGCCTGGCTCTATCTGATTTCGGCTTACTTCTTCTAAAATCCCGCAACGGATTTTGATACCGTTTTTACACGTATAAAGAGCGATAAACGAAGATAGTGTTTCACATCCGTGCGAACTTGGAACAGGTCGGTGGAGTGTGTAAAAAGACTTATCTGAAAGTACTTCTCCTAAAATGATAGGAAGCTTCACTATTGCCGATTCATTATACAATTTTATGACCTGATAGAATGCACTATTCCTATGGAGCCACGAGAAGATCCGTTGGAAAAAGCTACATAGTTAATTAATATTTCATCTACAACCCAACCTTTTTTCCACAGCGAAAAACTTCCTACACCAAACAACAATATACTACGTACGTGGCAAAATATTTGTCCCAACAGAACAACCCTTGAATAGAGGATGCGTCGGATCCAAAACTGAATATTTTACAAACACATTTACTTGGACGCGGTCCAAATATTTTGATTTAGACTCTGCGAAATATGTGAAGCCAGGAGATTAAGTTAGGATCGCGAATATTTTGTTTTGTTTACAAATTGAATTTCTGTGCTGTAGTCTTTTAATTTTTGTTTTGGTGCGAAACCAAGGCCTCACAAAAACAATGCTTAGAACTTTGAGGGAAATATTCTAACTGAAAAGAACAAAAGATAAACAAAAATTAACACAAAAAGTTAAAATAACTTTAAATTCGGAAGTCAGTGTTCAAAAAACGAAGAAACAACAAAAAACACCGACTTCCAAAATTAATGTTATTTGATAGTTTTCGTGATTTTTGTAAAAAGCTTTTTACTATTCACTTTTTAGTGGTGACACCACACAGTTGAACGTACTCATCACAGCATACGTAAATAATCCCGGAAGATTTGCTATCATTAATTTGAAGCGTTCCGTTTCCTATATGCGCAGTTCTTCATCAGATCTTCACCCAACTAGAAAGGGACCACCTCAAAATACTACGATGCTCTCCCAAACCATAGTACCTATACAGTTTTTTCATTGAACATCGACAAGTGAAACTGTTCCCACTGCTGGGACACAGGCCTCCTCTCTAGGAGGGAATGGGCCGTAATCCACCACGCGGGCCCAGTGCGGGTTGGTGAATGTCACATGTCTTCGAATTTTTGGTTCTAGGACATGCCGGTTTCCTCACGATGTTTTCCTTCACCGTTTTGAGAGCAGTGGAGATGAAATCAATTAAACAAAGTAATGTGCCTGGCTGGGTTTGAACCCGCGACTTACAATTCGTATGTCGGGGCCGATACCACTCGGCCACCACTGCACTTCGCTAGTCAGGCTATATATCATCACGCTAAGACCAATAGGAGCGGAGCAGTCATGAAAAATGTGATATAAACGAGGTTGCGCGGATCAACTGGTATATTCAAATCAAATCAAATCAAAAGTCATTTATTCAAACTAGGCTGAGCGACAGCATTTTTGAACGTCAAATTTTACATAAAGACAGTCCCCCAAAACGCCCACCCGTCACCACTTCTTAGTGTTTTAGTTATTATAAAGGCAGACATTATGATCAATAACATACACGATCTACTTACCATCCAATATTAAAATTACTATTTAATCTTTTGAACCCAATAATAACTTATTACGCGGTAGATCATCATCATTTATCTTAATAATGTAGTACATAATATACTCTTCGATAGTAAACTACATGTAGAGCTTTTGAATAACTAAAGCTGTTTATGCGAGTCGCTTACAAACGCTGAAATAGTGGTAATTGATACTATACCGAACGCCAGATAAATGTGCAATAAAGGTCATTGCCCTTTCCTTGATATCTCTTCGTAGGTACATGGACAAAAAAAAATCGTTTTCCATTACTAGTAAATATAAAGGATCACGATGTATGTCGATTCAATATAGCATTAATTCATTATTTCTGTTTTAAGAATTATTGCACATTTATCTGGCGTTCGGTATAGGTAGGTTTTCTATTATTCACGATTGTTGGAATTGGAAGGTATTCGAAATTATTAATCCATCTACCTGCCGAGCCTTTTCCCAATTATTTTGAGGCTGAATGGGATGGTTGGCGAAAAAGTATATTTAGTCCGTCAGTTAGGTTTTCGAAAAATATTGGACACGTATTTTTTCCTTTTTCAAAACGAAGACGATAGAGTGCGTTGAATACTCGTGTGACGTCACTACTCGCTACAATTTTAACCACGTAGTGACGTCACAAGCGCCCACTCCTGATCTTTGATGCTTTTTACCTTCGTCAATTTTTATAGAGATATTTTAAACTTGTTAAAGCAAAAAATACGTGTCCAATATTTTTCGATAATCTGACTGACGAACTAAATAGAATCATATTTTTTTTAATCAGAAAATATCCCTATTTCTGTGATTTATATGGATTGACTGAAGGCGGAATTAAATATGATTTCCACAACCCAGTAATTGTTTGATACGATTTCTTTTTTAAGCCTGGGAATTCAAATTCAAAATTCTTCAAATCACCAAACAAACAACAAATCAAATCAAATCACAAAAAAAGACGAATCAAATTTATTTTATTTTATTTTTTTCATCAAATTACTTCTCTCGCTCTGGGCGGAGCGAAAGGGAGTGTCAGAATCTTACTGACAGAATTAACGCGATACTGCCAGACAAGACTGGAGTCAAATTTCTTGGCGTCTGATCAATCGAAGATCTACAAAAATGACAGCTGGGACAAACAGATTAACGTGCTTTCCGAGGCACGGAGAAATCTTGGTACATAATTGCTCAAAATTGAATAACGACTCGTGCGGGATGTGATTATTTAATCACGAACGCCTCCTCTCATTTAAGGAACACAGCAGTATTAAGAAAAACCACCATAAATCTCTCAACAAACACTACACCATTTATGTTTTAATCAACAACACAAATGGACCATACGAAATACGAACGCACCACTGCAACCGGCCTAACGTATCTAAAAATATAACCACTCCAGTATCTAGGCAACTCGTTATTTACGTCTACTAAACACATCAAAAGTATCTAGGGATCAACATATATTTTTGCAATAACTTTTCTCCTGATTGATATTAATTAAAATTTTCTTTAAGGATTCATCAAATAAAGTGTTTTCGTTTGTCACAGTAACGATAAACCAAGTCACCTTTGCATTAATAAAGAAATTTGCCATTTTCCTAATAAAGGGATTTTTGACATTTGAACCACTAACATTAAAGTTCGAAAAAAAGACTGAAATAACAGTTTTCTTTAAAATTTTATTGGGTAACTTAAACAATTAATAATCCGTGTTTCTACCGCGAACACTAACAACACAAGAACATCGGTTTGGCATACTCAAAATGAGTTCATCCAAATCACGCTGTGGAATGGCCGCCCATGTTCGTTGCAACAACAAAAAAAGGTCTTCTTGCGACTGGATACCCTCCATATTCGGCAGAGCTCTTCGCTTACCTTGGCTGAGCGCCATGGAGGACGGTATCGCTGCACCACACGGAGACAAGACCGATACATTCAAATCTTAACTCGAAGAGCTCCAACAATAACCGCCATGATGTTAGCCGTGAGGCTTCATCACTCTTCAGGGAACTTAATTAGCGACCAAACAGTCAGAAACCGCTTGCATGAAGTGAACCTTCATTCCCGAAGACCGCTACGGGTACCACCTATAGCAATGCACAATCGTAGGATTCGATATCAATGGGCTCTTGAACACAGAAATTGGGCAGAAGAACAATGGCGTTTCGTGTGCTTTTCTGATGAGTCTCGTTTTGGTATGAGACCGGATACAAGACGTATACGACACTGGAGAACCCCTGGACGCCAACAGCGATTAAAATCCTGCCAGGAAGTCCATCCTTATAGTGGTGGAACCATCATAGTATGGGCGGGTATTTGGATCGGCGGAAGAACTGAGTTGATTTGGATCAGAGGCAACCTCAACGCTCAAATTTATGCTGAGACGATTGTATCAGACGTCATCGTTCCTCTACAAGTGCAAATCGGTCCCTTATTTCAGTTAATGCATGATAATGCACGACCGCACACCGCAAGAGTTGTAAGACAGACTCTCGCCGCAGCTAACATCAATGTCCTGCCCTGGCCTGCTCAGTCGCCAGACTTGAACCCGATTGAGCATGCATGGGATATGCTACAGAGAAGAGCTCTGCCGAATATGGAGGGTATCCAGTCGCAAGAAGACCTTTTTTTGTTGTTGCAACGAACATGGGCGGCCATTCCACAGCGTGATTTGGATGAACTCATTTTGAGTATGCCAAACCGATGTTCTTGTGTTGTTAGTGTTCGCGGTAGAAACACGGATTATTAATTGTTTAAGTTACCCAATAAAATTTTAAAGAAAACTGTTATTTCAGTCTTTTTTTCGAACTTTAATGTTAGTGGTTCAAATGTCAAAAATCCCTTTATTAGGAAAATGGCAAATTTCTTTATTAATGCAAAGGTGACTTGGTTTATCGTTACTGTGACAAACGAAAACACTTTATTTGATGAATCCTTAAAGAAAATTTTAATTAATATCAATCAGGAGAAAAGTTATTGCAAAAATATATGTTGATCCCTAGATACTTTTGATGTGTTTATTTATAGAAACACTTTCATCTATTTTATTTGCCGTCTGTCTATGAAATATGCCAAACCAATACACGAGAGTATAGTTCCTGGTCGAGTGTTGTTAGCTAGTACGCTTGCACGTTTGAATGTGGCATGGATTTTTGTTGGTATCAAATTGGCGGCAAACACGAGAAAAATGCCAGTGTGGAAAGTTTAAGTTCCCAAATAGGAAAAATCAGTAATGTTAGACAAACTAAAATAAATGTGTTTGGGAAGTCAACTAAATCTTATCCTGAGAATTAAGGGTTTCTGATGTTATTTAAATATGGCATAATAACGTCTCACAAATACGCTATGTTGTCGCTAAGATCGCTATCATCACGATCGATCGCTATTATCGCTTGGCCATCCCTGCTACGAGTACTACATAGGTTATAAACATCACGCTACGGCCAATAGGAGCGGAGCATCAATGAAAAATGTTGCAAATACGGGGTTGGTTTTTCTCTCTCACATTTGAGGCAGACGAAGCTGCGCGAATCAGCTAGTTAAGGCGTTTCCCAGACCAAATAACCTTGAGCATTCGGTACCTCTTTGCCGCCCGCTCTTTTATCATAGAATTCACACAATTTTTTGAATTATTTTGATTAAAAATATAAGCGATCTTTTGAAATGAAATAAAACGAGTATAATATAGTTTTTTAAATTATCTATCCATTAGCGTAATCCTCAAATGATTAGAGCGTTGCATTTAGCAACAGATGCATAAAATCAACAATATTAGTCATTTTTTAAAAGTAGATTTTAAATTTATTTATCTATACTAATATTATAAAGCTGAAGAGTTTGTTTGTTTGTTTGTTTGTTTGAACGCGCTAATCTCAGGAACTACTGGTCCGATTTGAAAAAATCTTTCAGTGTTAGATAGCCCATTTATCGAGGAAGGCTATAGGCTATATTTTATCCCCATATTCCCACGGGAACGGGAACTACGCGGGTGAAACCGCGAGGCGCTGCTAGTAACACATAAAAACAAATTAGAACGTGGAATATGATGATAAGACATCGAGCATAAATAATGTGCTTTTACATGTACATTATTTCTCATAACTAATGAGTTAGTAGTCTCTGAATAGCGAAGAAAAACGCACGATCGCAAGGTTTTGGTCGGGGTATCGCCTTAACAATATTATACCAATAACAAACAATATTATGAGAGCAGTGGTGGCCGAGTGGTAACGGCCCCGACTTACGAATCGTAGGTCGCGGGTTCAAACCCAGCCAGGCGCATTACTTTGTGTCATTCATTTCTTCACCAGTGCTCTCAAAACGGTGAAGGAAAACATCGTGAGGAAACCGGCATGTCCTAGAACCAAAAATTCGAAGACATGTGACATTCACCAACCCGCACTGGGCCCGCGTGGTGGATTACGGCCCATTCCCTCTCCTAGAGAGGAGGCCTGTGTCCCAGCAGTGGGAACGTTAAAAGGCTGATTATAATTATGAATATAATACCAATTGATCTTGAAGTCAGAATGACGTAGTCGATGTACAACAGGTTAATAGTTCTCTCAACGATAAAATGACTTGATCAAGCTGTCTGCGTTACGTCAGGCTATGGAGGTTATCACTGTTTGTTGCAGATCTAGAGGCGTCCTTGAGATAGAATATAGGTCGTTTAGTGCGTAACTAGATAAAAGCTAGACTTTTCTAGACTAATATGATTTGATTGTTTGTTTGTATTGCCTATTCAGCTCCGAAATTACCGAACCGATTTGAAAAATTCTTTCACTGTTGGGAAGCTACACTATCCCCGGGTGACATAGGCTACATTTTATTCCCGTATTGCCACGGGAACAGGAACTACGCGGGTGAAACCGCGGGGCGCTGCTGCTTAGAAATATGCTGAATGAAGGCGATCGGGTCCGGCTATCAGGCAGACATGATATACAGTCAAAGAATGGTGGTCGAAGGCTATTTGACCAGTACAATTGTATGGAAAACAATTGTATGGAGACTGACCTCTGAGTTTTTTCGGTGTTTCTTCTCAGGGTAGTCAGCTAGGAAACACCGGCCTCATCTAGTTTACAACGACCAAAAAAGATTGACTTGTAAAAGTGTTATTTACAACCTACTTACAAAATAAATATCATTTATCATAATTTTTTAGACTTATGTATCCTGCTTATGTGTGAAGTTTCATTAAAATCGGTTCAGTCATTTCGCAAAATAGTGACTTGAAAATTTTGTATGAAATGCCATACGGCGTACGACGCTCTTAACAATTAGTAGACATGGGTTGGTCTGGATTTATCCCCGTAGTACATACATACGTGAGCCTTTCAGGATTAAAGCATATCGTCAATCTCAGTTTTATTTAGCTCAACATGAAAATCTCAAGGACTAAATTACAGAAAGTCATGAAAACTCGCTCAGTTTTCACAAAACAGTAAGTATGACAACAGAATCTTCAAGAATCTTTGCAAACATAAATCGTATAACAATACGACGGTATTTCAATCGGCCTTACTATATGAAACGACTTCATTCTATCGAACTGTGTCCAATGAGTAACAGCGAATGAGTCATGAGTTACATCGTATGCAATGTTTAAGATGACGTTTTATATTGACTTGGAAGGAAATAGTAGTATAATAGTACTTCGCTACTTTTATGTCAATTCCAAGTTTGTGTGGGCCTGCGGACGGCGAGCTATGGGTGGCTCGCCGTCCGATAGCAACAAGGCCCGAGTCGTGTTCCACGCGCGCCTCAAAGAGCTGTCAGCAACGAAGACGGGGCCCCATAGGCTCAGTGCCTGCTAGGGTTGCGGAATTTGTTCGAAAGAGTCACCGCGGCCATGAAACGTAAAAGGCGGAGGGAGGGACACGGGTTCCCACCCGTATAATCAGTAAAGGTATGACACTACCTTCCGCTCCGCCCAGAGCGGGAGAAGTCATTTGATGATTTCCCATACAGAAAAAAGGGGGCGTTTTGTGGAAAGTGCCACACATGCAAGTTGTGAGTACTATGCACATGATTTTAGTGAAGAAAATCACCAATAAGGTGTCCTTATGTCCTTATAGGGCGTCCCAAAATAACAATAGTCTATACATTTTTTTGGAGTAAATAACTACAAAAATATATAGAGGAGCTCGTGGTTAAAGAATAACATTGCACAAGTCGATCTTTAAGGTTAAGCAACGCTTGCCAAGGTTGGTCTGTGGATGAATTAACCATCTTAACATACTGAGTTTCCTCCGTGTCTCGAAAAGCACGTTAAGCCGTTGGTCCCGGCTGTCATTTGTAGATCTTTGGCAGTCGTTACAGATTGCCAAAACCCAGAAAATCTGACACCAGTCTTGCAGAGAAGTACCGTGTTCCCCAGCTATTGGGTTGTGGAGGTCTGGTAGGCAGCCGCTCTACGTTAAATACTGGTATTCAGCTGAATCCGGTATGACTGGGAGCCGACCCCAATATATAGTTGGGAAAATGCTAGTAGATGAAACAACTACAACAATATAGTTGATTATTTGTTTAGTTTAACATAGTATTGTCATTCCGTTTTCATAATATTAGTCATAAGCTCAACAGAACCTCGGCCAGGCGCCTAACAGCTGTATTTTATTTATTTTAAACGACAATTTATATACAAATGAGTCATTGTCGTGTGATGAGCAAGTGGGACTTGACAACTTGGTTCAGACAATAATGGCAGAAGGACCATTTCAACCAAAGCATGCAAAGGAAAGAGAATTTAAATCGTGAAGGTTGTAGAAAAAAGTAATGTTCTGAGAGTGTAGGTAATTGAGGAATTCTGTTTTGAGCAGTGAACGCAAATAAAACATGAAAGCATTACTTCAAGGGATCTAAGCGCGAATCGTGACCCAAAAATCCAAACAAACTCACACCGAAACCTCGTCGCTGATTCGCCGAACCACACCAACTATTGCTAATACGATGCACAGTTAAAAATTGACCTTATTTCCCAAGCATTTGGGATTAAATTATCATGTAACGAATAGGCCGTGTGCGTACTATGCACGTGGGCGGCGCAATCGGTAAGCCCCGCCTACAGCGGCGCAATGTGCTTTGGGTTATTTTTTTGAGTTAGGAATGCTACCATGTTTTATTTGCGTTCACTGGTTTTGAGCATTCTGACTCGAAAGCCACACATTTGGGTGCCCTAACGTGAGTTGGACTAGCCCTTTCATTTTTATAAATTTTACCTGTTATGTTATGGCAATAGAAACACACACTCTAAAAACTTCAACCATCTACCCATCACGGTTCATGAGCTACAGCCTGCTGACAGACGGACTGACGGACGTACGCATAGCGGGAGTTAGTAATAGAGTTCCTTTGCTTTCTCTTCGGATAAGGAATCCTAAAAAGGTCTACAAAAGTTGTGTCGTGTGACTGACAGACTGAGTGGGAAAACAAAATGAATATACATATATATATATTTAGTAAGTCAGTTAGATTGTCGAAAAACATTGGACACGTTATTTTTGTTTTATCAAATCTATAAAAATTGACGAAGATAAAAAACATCAACGTCACGTCGTGGTAAAAATTGTGGCGAGTAGTGACGTCACACGAGTATTCAACGCACTGTATCGTCTTCATTTTTTATTTAAGTGAAAAATCGTGTCCAATATTTTTTGGAAATCTATCTAACGGACTAACGGCCGAACCCAATAACCGATCTATCACATACTGGAGATAGAAAAACAAATGAAACAACAGAAAAACTATATAATTTTTCTTGATTTTTCTGTTGTTTCATTTGTTTTTCTATCTCCAGTATGTGATAGATCGGTTATTGGGTTCGGCCATAAGTGATTAATTACTTACTTAGATCAGCGGGCGTACCATGGGGTGTTAAAACGTGATTCTTCCGAGCGAGAAAGAGGGATAGAGTTATACACCCTATATAGCTCCATCCTTTTTTCTCGCTCGGAAGACTCACGTTTTAAGACGTCATGGTACGCCCGCAGATGTTTTTAGTCAACTACCCTATTGAACTTCTGATTGTATCTTACATAGTGGCATTCATTAACACTTTCATTTGTTTCAGGGTCAATAACAGCCGCCTACACTCCTTTATTTGACATTTTAATTAAAACTATTGTTTCATAATACATTGATGCCGCTCTGAAAGACTTCTTTTTATTTTGTTTGTGGTGATCGATGAACGTTGCTTCTGTGTTGAGCAGAGGCTTTTGTCTTACTGCTAGGGTGGCAGAATTTGGTTAGTATATCTATACTAATATTATAAAGCTGAAGAGTTTGTTTGTTTGTTTGAACGCGCTAATCTCAAGAACTACTGGTTGGAATTGAAAAAATATTTTTGGTTTGAATAGACCATTTATCGAGGAAGGCTTTAGGCTATATATCATCACGCTTAAGCCAATAGGAGCGGAGCAGCGATAAAGAATGTTTTAAAATCGGGGTTTCCACGGGGACGAAGTCGCGGGCAGCAGCTAGTATATATATATAAACGAAGCACGAGCAAAGCCAATCAGGTGAAAATAAACCTAATCCAATTACGTATTTCGCTGCCACACAATAAGTACCGTATATTATGTAAATGGGTCGAATTCTTCGCCGAATTGCTGATAAAGAAATACCTACCTACCTACTTCCAATACGCGTAGGTTTAAAATTTTTGAGGTATTCCATGAAGCACACCCAAACGAAGCACACCCAGACGAAGCACACCTAAAGTATTCCACTTAGCACACCCGTAGGTGGGCTTCAAATAAAAATTTAAAATAATTAATTTCCTATTCCACGAAGCACACCTATGAATATCACTCGCATAGGGGACTAAGAAATAAAAATGTCGATAGAAGAAAATAGAGCTCTATGGAAAACTATATTTACAATGTTTTTTATATTTGTCCAAGTTTTTATTGCATAATTATGAAACAGTCTGTGATTTTATTAAGAGCACAAAAAAGGAAAATAATAGGAAAATAGTTAAAAACTAAAATTTTTTTTGGAAAGATAATTATGAAACAATCTGTGATTTAAAATAGTAAGATTACAAAAATGTCAAATATTGTGTCACATTATTATAATGAAACTGAATGATGTTAGAAATTTAAGTTAGTCTTTTAAATAATAAATATTTTCTTCTATCGACATTTTTATTTCTTAGTCCCCGCACTATGCGAGTGATATTCGTAGGTGTGCTTCGTGGAATAGGAAATTAATTATTTTAAATTTTTATTTGAAGCCCACCTACGGGTGTGCTAAGTGGAATACTTTAGGTGTGCTTCGTCTGGGTGTGCTTCATTTGGGTGTGCTTCATGGAATACCTCAAATTTTTACAGTAAGGAGCAAAACCAAAACATACTTTAAAATGCGCACAAAATCGCGTGCAGAATAAACTCAGTTTACTTAACTTACTTATAGCTTTATTACGGTCAAACAAGCTTTAGGAAGAGTTCGTCTTATTGACGTCTTTTTGTGTTACGCCCAATTTCTCGATTCTATTCATCAGGAATTTTCCCACGTTGATCAAGTAAATAATACAAGTCGCTTCACGTAAAATACTGGTATTCTGCTGAATCCGGTTTCGTCCCCAATTAGTTGGGCAGATGATACATCAAGATTTTTTTCAAAAGCGGGGCTAAAATTGGGGCAAACGCGGGATACTTGAGCTAGTGTCATATATGATTTTTTAAACGAAATCTATACTAATATATAAAGCTGAACAATTTGTTTGTTTGCTTGAACGAGCTAATATCAGGAACTACAAATCCGATTTGAAAAATTCTTTCAGTGTTAGATAGCCCATATATATCATCACGCTAAGACCAATAGGAGCGGAGCAGTCATGAAAAATGTGACACAAACTAGCTGATCCGCGCAACTTCGCTGCAATACCTACAATACTTTTTCATAGCTTTTGATCAGCTTTTACAAATTTTTTGTTTGACAAAAGTTCATAGTGAATACTTTATTAGGGTCACACTAGAAATATAAAATACAGGAGAAGTGGCAAGGGGGCGTGTCGGAGTCCACGCGTCAGGGTTGGCATGATTAAATCACTTTGTTTTTAATCATGATTTAAATCACAATTTAAATCAAGTGATTTTTTCAATAACAATCATTGATTAAATCATATTGTTTTTTTTTTCTTTCTTATTTGTAATACAAATTGCCATTCTTGATTTTCGATAACAGACAGATTCAGATTTCGATTCAGAACAATTAAAAATTACTTCGTGTTAGAATATTACAAAAACACCAACTATCCACCTTTTCAGTTCCTAATCTATTCCTGATTTTATTTATTTATTTTAAAAAAGTACTGCCACATCACAAACATTTAACATTGAATATTACTTAAACTATTTAATTTATGGCCTAATGCATGTGACAATAATGGCTTACATAACATTGGCAATTCATCGGCTCGAAGATGAAATACAATAATTAATTAAAAGGAAAAAAAGAATACCTACCTAATGAAAATATACTTTGAAATTCAAATTTAACAAATAATACAGTAATAATTGTTGAAATATTAATATGAATGTCTGATAAATGTCATGCCATATAAAAAAAATAAGAAATGTCAATATAATATCAAGTAAGAACAAGTCAGTGATTTGATTTTAGAATGGACAAATCCAAAAGTCGAAAAGAGTAAAAGACTCTTTCCACTGATGCCGATGACGCGATGGCCCCTTTCGCGCGCTATTCATAAAAAATATCGAAAAAATCGTGATCTTTTGGATTTTTTGTAATAAATCAATGATTTTTGATTTTTTTGCAAATAATCGTGATTTTTTCCAACCCTGCCACGCGTCATGGTCTGAGCGACCATATCGTTTTATTGCTTTTACTGAACTGCATGCGTAGTAGTTGCCGTTTAGTAGGGCAAAACAGAAGACACAGGTTTCCGATACATCGGAGCGAGGAGGCATGGGAAGCGGTCGCCTCCTTTTGCGAAGCAGTAATGATAGCGAAGGAGGAGGCGGAACGCGTGCGAGAGAGGGAAACCTCACGCCCCAGCCGCCGCAACAGAAGAAGGCGCCCCGGGCGTCGGGAAACGCAGGGCGATTCCCGGCCACCGTAGTTGCGGGTATGCGGATGGTGAGGTATGGGTGGCTCGCCGTCCGAAAGCAACCAGGCCCGAGGCGCGTCGTATTCCACGCGCGCCACAAAGAGCCGTCAGCAAAGAAGACGGGGCACCATAGGGTCAGTGCCTGCTAGGGTTGCGGAATTTGTTCGAAAGAGTCACCGCGGCCCTGGGACGCAAAGGGCACAAGAAGGATCACGGGTGGGTTTTAGTCAGTAAGAGTCTGACACTCCCTTCCGCTCCGCCCAGGGCGGGAGAAGTCATTTGATGATTTCCCATCCAAAAAAAGGTTTCCGATAAATTTTTGGCTACATATCTCATATCTCCTTGTTTATTGTATCTATGGGTATCAATCACCATAGCAACTAAGGCGTGACCAAAACGACTGCCATGCTAGGAAGCCGAACTTCAACACCCACATTTTTCCTTACTTTAGCGAGGAACTTGAACCTATTGGGGCAAATTATGATGGATGGCATTTAAGTAAACGAACAGACTAATATTATTAAGTGCTAGGTAAAATTTTTTTTAGGAGTTAGATGTACTGATTTGATATTCTTTTATTGGTAAAAAGCTACACTATACCCGAATGGCATAGGTTCCTATTTTAGGGTTCCGTACCTAATACTAAGGCTCCACTGTCCTTCCGTCCGTCTAGCCTTCTGTCCGTCTGTTACCAGGCTGCATCTCATGAAACGTAATAGACAGTTGAAATTTACACAGATGATGTATTTTTATTGCCGCTATAACAACAAATACTAAAAAATAGAATAAAATAAATATTTAAAGGGGATCCCATACAACAAACGCGATGTTTTGCTGTTTTTGCAACATGTAGACGTTTGAAATATTCACGGAATATTACAATTTTATATTAACCTATATTCAGTTAAAAATACTTAAACAATTAAATTAAAATAAAAAAAAATATTTAAGGAGGGGGCTCTCATACAACAAACTTTTTTTTTTGCTCGTTTTTACTCGATATTGATAACGGCAACAAGTTAAATTAGAACAACAACCAAGTGCCTTAAAAACTTTTCTAAACACGTAAAAAAAACACACAGAAAATAAACCCAACACCAAAGGAACCCTAAAACTAATTACCATATAATAGCATTTCGTTCTACATTTTTTTCACAGGCTTTCTTATATCCCCATAGTTACAATTCTGAGAAAAATATGATTAAGTATATTCCTCATAATGTTGACAATTTACTGATTTTATCTCATTGTTGTTGTTTTCATGGGATTAAGATACTCCATTACTCCTATACTCCATTCACAATAAGATTAGACATTGGAACAAAATTGTTTACAGTCCGCTCAACCGATTTTTACTTCTATTCCGTAGGCATAAGGATGGCATTAAAAGCAAAAACCTGATTATAATACCAAATGTTTACTGCAGCTACCATGTATCATACCGCCAACGCAATAAAAGTCAAAATCGGTTGAACGGACTGTAAAAAAGATGTATATCAATGTCTAATCTTATCGTAAATGGGGTATAGTGTAGTTTTCAATGGTGATAGCGATACTACTGATTTTATCTGTAGTAAATTGGATGAAGGCTGTTGAGTTATGTAAAATGTTCTGCAAGGGTTGCGGAATTTGTTCGGAAGAGTCACCGCGGCCCTAGAGCGCATAGGAGGATCACGAATGGGTTTTAGTCAGTAAGAAGATGACACTCCCTTCTCCATTTGTGGGCTTCCCATTTTAACAAAAGACTAGCTGTACGCACAACTTCGTTTGTGTCACATTTTTCATGACTGCTCCGCTCCTATTGGTCTTAGCGTGATGATATAAAGCCTATAGCCTTCCTCGATAAATGGGCTATCTAACACTGAAAGATTTTTTCAAATCGGACCAGTAGTTCCTGAGATTAGCGCGTTCAAACAAACAAACTCTTCAGCTTTATAATATTAGTATAGAAAAGAAACAGCTTCTTACCACAACTTCGTTACCTACTACTTCAAAAAGTAAAAAAATGTAGCGAACAATTTCAACAAAGCTTAATGTTACCAGTTGTACTACAAGTACATTCAGTCACTGGTCACCCTGAGTTTGTTTCGGTGTTTCTTCTCAGGGTAGTCGGCTATGAAACACTGGCTACATCTAGCTTAAAATGACAAGAAATATTGGACGTGTAAAAGTGTTATGATTAAACTACTTACAAAATAAATATCATTTATCATTTACCCTATTTACAAGTAATAGTTTAATGTTAAACTTAAGTTATCCAAGCATATTACATTGTTCATTGAAGCCGCTCAACAGCTTATCAAACCACATACCTACTAAGAGTCACCTAGAGGAAAAACAACTTACTTAATAAAATAATAACCTGTGGCTTAGTCACCATGTAACCTAATGACCTGATTAATAGTAAGCTGTACTTATGAGTTAATTAAATAACACTACCTTGTTTGAAATTTAAAACAATATATCTAGTTTTAATTTCCGCGAATATTAGTGGGTTGCAGGTATGCACCTCCCTCCCGCCCGCTATATTATGCACATGCAAGATTACAAGCAACTCAACGGTCAGCGAGTCAACACGTCCCCTGAGGATGCCTCGTGGAGAGGCGAAACACGTGTCGGTAATGGTGTTGGGTATTGCTTTGCCTTCCTGCATGTGCATAAAATCCTTGCATTTGCCT
The DNA here is from genome assembly GCA_905332915.2 of Hecatera dysodea. Taxonomy (NCBI): domain Eukaryota; kingdom Metazoa; phylum Arthropoda; class Insecta; order Lepidoptera; family Noctuidae; genus Hecatera; species Hecatera dysodea. Next base: position 10,977,120 of record HG995314.1, on the reverse strand, counting down.
TGTAATCTTGCATGTGCATAATATAGCGGGCGGGAGGGAGGTGCATACCTGCAACCCACTAATATTCGCGGAAATTAAAACTAGATATATTGTTTTAAATTTCAAATTAAAATGGATTTCCGCAAAGTAACGCCTGACTCAATCAATTTTACTACCTTGTTTGATGATCTCTGCCTAGCCTTTTCCAAACTACACACACAACGCACTTCTACCGCATGTACACTCACACACACATTTTTAACTCACATGATCACACACAAACAGTTACTTTTTAGCATTATTAACTACTTTTTTACAATTTCCCTTTTTTTTGTTTGATCTGGGTCCTGATTCTGCTATTACAACAGTATCAGAATGGTATATCATTGGTTTCATAATTGTTGATTTTGACAAGTTTGGTAATCTACTACTATAAAAGCGTCACTATGACTTTCCAATGGTCAACCACTGACACTCCATTGAAAGAAATGGCATAAAATGGTAATCTGTACATAAAGACAACTGAATCACAGACATATGTGGTAATCTTCTAAAATATTGACAGTTCCTTTGATCAGTGACCTACCATTAGAACGTCATTGTGCAGTCATTGCTTTTAATTGTTTGGTTATCAAAAAGTATTTTAACGAGACCATTGACTGACCAATGATCGACCATTATGAACTTGGCAGATTACGAACTTTTAACAAAATGACACTGGGATCGTGTTAGAATGACAAATTTATAAAAATAGCAGACTTGGGGCCCTATATGTTTTACTGATTGAAAGAGAATGCCCTTTGATTTTTGACTCGACTTTGGAACAAATTCTACAACCCTGGCAGGTGGTAAGAAGTTTAAGAAGTAAGGCCTTAGGAAAATTCATACAAAACAGGTTGACGGTCAGTCCTTTCCTGAATTGTGGAGATTTATATTTCCAGCATACTTAGTCTGGCTTTCAGTAGATACTTAACTTTAAGTACATATTAACCTTTAGGTTATCTCACAGTACCTACTTGATAAACACCAGCTGATATTGCGAAGAGATAAAGGAAAATAGTTTAACATTTCAATGATAAAATTTACATTATATGAGATCATTTGTGACATCATTTAACTAGGGATGAAAAAAATGTTATATTAATAAAGAGGTCATAACCTTGGAAACATTTGGCGTGCGACATGATGGACAACATGTTGCTTATCAGGTTGAATAGCAACACGGTGGAGCATATAGTGGAGGTTTGCCCTGCTCGTGCGCAGCAACGCTGTGTCCTCGTCGAGGCGATTAGCGGCGGCGACCTCTTGCGTCCTGCCCTGGTTCAATCCATGGTCCGGAGCGAGGAGGCATGGGAAGCGGCAGTGGCGTGCAGTGGTTCGAATTAGGGTAGGCCAGAGAAAATAAATTTAAAAAAATAACCACATTATTCCGGGTTGATTTTTAATGAAATGAGTTTTTTTTTTAATAGCCTATTAAAAAAATCACATTTCAACCCTGAATAATGTGGTGTGTTTTTTTTTATGGACATTATTTTCTGGCCTACCCAACTCGAACAACTGCACGCCACTGGGAAGCAGTCGCCTCCTTCTGCGAAGCAGTAATGCTAGCGAAGGAGAAGGTGGACCGCGAGCGGGAGAGGGAAAACTCACGCTCCAGCCGCCGCAACAGAAGAAGACGCCCCGGGCGTTGGGAAACGCAGGGCGATTCCCGGCCACCTACTGCGCGGGCCTGCGGACGGCGAGCTATGGGTGGCTCGCCGTCCGATAGCAATCTGGCCCGGTAGGCATATAGCCTTCCTCGATAAATTGTAGGTATATCTAACACTGAAATAATTTTTCAATCGGACCAGTAGTTCCTGAGATTAGCGCGTTCACGCAAACAAACTCTTCAACTTTTTATACTATGTATTACTTACTAGTTTTTTTGGGTGAACTAATAATTATTGCATCGCTGCTTACCATCAGGTGGGATCGCAGTCAAGCACTAGTTTATATCAAGTAAAAAAAAAAAAAAAAAATTTAATATTATCTGATAGATTAGTATCTATCAGATACTATAAAATTATTAGTAGACTAAATCTTGAAACAAGCTATTGTTTCAATTATATCTTTTCTCGAAATAGTATGGAACAAAGTCAGTAAAGGCGCTCGTGGCTGGATCATAAAAGCCGCATGGGTCGATCTTCAAGGTTAAGCACAATACTTGCCGAGGTTGGTCTGTGGATGGGTGACCATCCTAACATACCGAGACTCCTCCGTGCCTCGGAAAACACATTCAGCAGTTAGCTGTCTGTCTATTTTGCAAATTTTACGGTCGTTACTTCAGCCAGGAAATCTGACAATTAGTCTTGCCAAGGCGTATCATTTTATCCAGTTACTGGGTAGTGGTGATCACAGGCAGATACTCCACATATAACATTACGGTACGTCGAGCCCAACACAGAGTAAAAAGGCTAGGCAGACAGACTTTCATTGACCTCGGATAAGGCTACCATAGATTTGTAAGACTAATTTTACTGTTTTTTTTCAACTAAGCATGTTGATATTGGCCTCTAACTGAACCTGTTATGACTGAATTCAATATTTGACCTTAAATATATATGACTGCTATTTAGACTACACCGTTGAAAACATGAAGATTGAACTTTCAAGGCTTTTTTAACTGTAACATTTATTTTTAGCTGTACTCAAGGATAAAGCAGCATTCCAATGGTGAAAGAATTTTTGAAATTGTTCCAGTATTTTTTGAGTTTATTTGGTCACAAACATACAAAAAATTTGAAGACATGTGACATTCAACAACCCGCACTGGGTTCGCGTGGTGGATTACGGCCCATTCCGTCTCCTAGAAAGGAGGCCTGTGTACCAGCAGTGGGAACATTAAAACCGCTGATTATGATCAACAAATCTTTCCCCTCTTTATAATATTACTGTAAAATTATGACTGAAGAACATGAGCTGTATTAAAATTTGAAAGGCTACTATTTCAATAATATTGTAACATAATAAAAACATGATAAGTTTACAGTGAATGAAACCTCTATTTTGTGATAAGAATTCAACCATGGAATATATTTTCTAGTCTACAGTAATGACATTTTCAAAAGGTCAGCACTTATTGCCATGACTTTTAGGGTCTTTTCTCAATAGCTTGCTTGTGACTTATAACCTTGTCTGAGTCATCATATGCCTAGCCATTCTATAATTGTGTTTCAGTTTGCAGACTAATTGGGTGTAGCTGAATACTAGTATTTTACAGAGAGCAAACATGTCTGGTGCAACAGTCACTTTAGTTATATTTTGAAAAATGAACTAAATCATACTCTCAGAATTATAGGGGCTTAACTCAAAATTCCTGTTACTTATAATTTAAAGAACGTAAAAAACATACTCTAAAAGCCAGTGATGAAAAGATTCCGCAATATGACTGGGAAAGAGGCAGTTTATACATAGGTCTTGGGAGATATTTGTTTTTTACCCAACACAAAATGCACAATTTTGTCACAACATTTTGACATTATTCCCACAAGTTGCTTCATATTTAATATAATGTTATAAAGAGGAAAGATTTGTATTTTTGTATAGTAACAAATAAATTCAAAACCTACTGGACCAATTTCAAAAATTCTTTCACTATTAGAAAGCTACATTCACCCTGAGTAACAGGCTATATTTTATCCCCATATTCCCACGGGAACGGGACCTACGCGGGCAAAACCGCGGGGCGCTGCTAGTATTTAATAAAGAGAGTTGTGAGCATGCAAACAAATTATTTTTTGGACCCTTAAGCTGAGTTCTGGGCATCAAAATTAGTACATTGTGTGTATTTGTTTTTCGTTATTTATTTATTAATTATCAACATAAAATCAAAATTACAAAAATAAAATCTCTATCAACTGACATTACACAGAGCTTACTTATCTCTAATAATTTTAAAACATTATTTATGTTTATGTCTTAATCTTTGTCAAAATACTGTTATCTGATTTGGAAAGAATGTCATATTGCTAATATAGCAATGTTATTTCTATATGTTTGCTTTATGAGTAGGCTCTGTACATTTGTATCCATACTAATATTATAATAAATGAGGAGTACTTGTCTGCATATCTGTTTGTTATTTCTTCAAATCAAAATAAGCTGAGGAGTCATCGCTACACAAAAAATTATTGTACAAACCCATATCCAAGTTCCAGACACCGAAGATAAACACCTAACTAAATGGATTTGGATAAAATTTAGCACACAAGTGGCCCATGTTCTGGAATAGCAGATGGAACTTTTTATCCTGGAAATATATGCCTTTAGGATCATTTGCCACTTGCAAGGCAGACCAAACTACCTAAGTGAACAAGAGCCAGTCATTTACCAATATGTCGAGACAAGGTTTTATTGTATAAATGTTGGACTGAATGACTATTTACTGGAGGTCAAGATAAAGATTATAAGGTAACATACTAGTCATGACCATAAGATAATGTAATAGCTAGGAAGGTGACTTCCTTCCTAACAACATATTTTATGTGGTTACCAGTTAACTAATGGTTGTTATTACACCAAAACATGTATGGGCATTTCTCCATTGATTGTTAAAGCACTTTTTAGAAGAAATTGTTAGGTAAATATTAATTATTTACTACTATTCTCTATAATAAATAACTGTTATTATATATTAACGGATTTCATGACTTTTCCAACATATTTCAACTCATTTATGTAGTATGGTTTTTTTTCAAACACCTCCAAACACAGTCCTCTTGCATGTCCCAAACCAAGAATGAGTATAGGGCAAAAGATTTGCTCTTAGGTTCATTTTATCGAGATATTGCTATATGCCTTATAATATAATATTTTATCATAATAATGTTTTTATTTGATTTATGTTTACATTAATCTAAACTAATATGATAAAGAAGTAATGTTTGGGAGTTTGTGACATTGTAAGGGGTAAATCTCTGGATCTACTGAGCTGATTTTCAAAATTATTTCACCAATAAAAAGCTATGTTATTGTGGAGTGTCATAGGCTATATTTTATCCCCGTATTGCCACGGGAATGGGAACAACGCAGGTGAAACCGCGGGACGCTGCTAGTCTGATTATAAAAACAGTCCTAATTTTTTACACACACCAATAACCACACCATTTCGGACACTAGTGACGTTTTCAGACTGCCTCTAATTTACTAATTCTACCCTGCATTCTACCATGTTGGAACCGGCTTCCACTCTAATCGGATGCCACTCAGTACTAGTATTTACACAATATAAGTAGCAATTGTCAAGCTGACATCCGCAATCTATAGTTAATTTAAGTAAGTAACTTACTGATTATACATACAATTTCTTTTTTCTTCAGAAAACTAACAAAAGATTTCTTCTGCTCTGTGCGGAGCGGAAAAGTGTCAGACTCTTTAAAACCCACCCGTGTTCTTCCTAATGCCCTTTGCGTTCCAGGGCCATGGTGACTCTTTCAACCAATTCCATGATTATTAGTTAGCTATTACAGGAAGCTTCTATGAAGCTAATATTTGTCTATGAGACTATCAGAGGACTATGACACACCATTTACTTTTTTTTTTTGTGTTGTGGCTCCATCATTTAACTAACGAAGCAATGGCAATATTAGCTTTTTGATGTGATAATTATGTGTCACACCTACTTAGTAAATTATGCTGAATGTGAACCTTGATAAAATATCACTAATCCATAGACTAAATAAGATGAATTTAGAAACAGACCAGATGTTTGGCTTTCATAGGGTAATAAAGGGTTTAAAGTTAAGAAAAATCTACCAAAATGTTATTTACAGGTTATATACTTTTCAAATTGCATCTTTTACTCTCTAAAAGTGAAAACAGAAGATTAGAGTTACATTTTAGAAAGCCAGTGACCTATTTAAAATAATCCAATTAAGAACTCAATTTGGCTACAAAAGGCCAGGTTTTAAGTCTGTAATAATCTAACAAAGTAATTAATTGGCCCAATGACATAATTGAAGCCTCCAAATGAAGATTGTTAGAGTCACAGTTCTATTGTATGTTTATAAGTTGCATGCTTAATCTTTTCCTCGACATTGTACGACGGCCTGATATGATGTCATCGGCAGACTCCAATTGAAGTTCGTTGGCTAAAAATTTAGCTTACTATATCCTTGGATTTAATAATTTGCAAGTCGAAAAAAGATGTCACATTTAATTTGCAGATATCGAGTTTTAATGTAAATATTGAGCAGGATAAGGTTTAAATTGAATTAAAAAGCCATAAAAACATGATTACCGAAGGATTCTCGCAAGAAATATCGAAATCTGCAAGGTGTCTGACAAAGCGACTGTCATGTAAAATTACTAAACCCGTTCCCCGACCGTTGCAACCTAACAAATTCACAATACAACAGTAATAATACTATAAATACATGTTTGTTACCTGAAGTAACTCGATCGCTAGTAAAACAAAGCACTGGATAACGATTTCGACGCAAAAATATCATTAAAAGGCATCATTACCATGTATAGGTACGACCTTTGGAAACAAAAACTTCCTTGACCAACACTAATCAACTGATCACACGCACAGTTCGCGGAGCACAAGTAATTTAACACCAGAAACAACTAAACGGGATCACTATTACTAATTTTAAACAGTATTCTCTCAAGACAAAACCTCACCATTTCAAAATCACTTGAAAAATTCAGCGATATCGCGCATGTCCGACGAAAATTTACATCACGTGACCTGTCATGGCGTCTAACTAACTTTTTAAATTGTTTTGCAGCATTGCTTTGGAATGTTGTCATACTTCCTTGTTGTTTTTTTAAAGAATTGTATATAGTATTTATTTATGCTTTTATTTATGTAAAAGGTATTGAAAGAAATTGAATTGAATACATGTATATTGCTTTCGTAAATTAAAATTGTTTACTTGATAATTCATAATAATTGTTACTGGCAATTTGTATCAACCATAGACCATAGCCATCATTAGCGACTCTGTGTAGTCTGTGACTCTGTCTGTATCTCGGATACAGATAGGGATGTTTCCTGAGTAAAAAATATATGATTATGTTTAGTCCGTCAGTTAGACTATAGAAAAATATTGGACACGTATTTTTTCCTTTATCAAATCTATAAAAACTGACGAAGATACAAAGCATCAAAGATCAGGAGTGGGGGCTTGTGACGTTACGGCTCGCTAAAAATTGTAGCGAGTAGTGACGTCACACGAGTTTTCAACGCTCTGTATCGGCTTCATTTTTTGTTTACGTGAAAAAAGAAAAAATACGTGTCCAATATTTTTTGGAAATCTATCTGACGGACTAATTAGATTTTTTTAGTCAACTACCCCATTATGGTCTGTATAGAAAATCGCGGGAAATGAAATTGAAGTTTGATAAACTCTTTGGAAGGTTGGTTGTTTGTACCATTATTTGTGTATTTATTTGTGTCACTGACGATTTTGATGTTATTTTTTGTGTTGTTGAATGAGTTTTATTCTTTGTTAAAAAAAGCTGTACCACTTTCTCGGGACGATAATAAAATTATTCTTTTTGCAATTTTTCAGCCAAACAATCAATCGATTGAATAAAATATTTTTATTTCTTCAAAAAGTGAACAGGTAAAGCAATTTTTATGAATAAAAATTACTAAGTCGACGGCCCCTACGTACTTACTTAATTCTAAGCATGTGAAAACCGACAGGAGAGCTTAATTACCGTCGAAGTATCTTTAGTTAAGCTATCCCGGCGTAGACTATGCTATCTAGTGTTGCAAATCTGAAACTTTTACGTTGTGAATATTTCGCTCATTTGCTACAAGTTCGACATATCTCAAAATTGAATTCTTAGTTAATAATAAAGTTGAGTTTACGAAATTGAGCTTCGTTTACTGTATAAAAAACTTTTTACAAAAAAATACAACCGACTTTTCCACAAAAAATCAAAAAGTACAAAATAACTTTGATTTCGGAACTCGGTGTTTGTGGTTCCTTTTTCATTTTTTGAACACCGACTTCCGAAATGAAAGTTATTTTGTACTTTTTGATTTTTTGTGGAAAAGTCGGTTGTATTTTTTTGTAAAAAGTTTTTTATTTTTCACTTTTTAGTGGTACCTAAACCCCCTCCCCTCCCCCACCTAAAAGAACCAATCACATTGGTGTAAAAAAACGTACTGCTCCTTTGCAGAGTAAACTAAGAGGTCGTCAATGTAGGTAAATTAGATATTTTTTTTAGATTTTTCGAAAACCGCTTGGTCGATTTCGATAAAATTTTCATGGGACCATTTAGGAAGTATACCCTTTCGAACAAAAAAAGAATTTTTCAAATCGGTTGAAAAGCGACGGAGTTATGCGCGAACAAACATAAAAAAAAAAAAAAAAAATACAAACATCCGAATTGAGAACCTCCTCCTTTTTTAGAAGTCGGTTAAAAACCGTAATGTGTCTAAGCTCTATAGTAAGAGAGAGAGAGAAAGCAGATATTCTCCGAGAAATTACGTTTTTACAGTAAACGGATCGTAATTTTTTAACATATCTGTATTAATAACTAAAAAATCATCAATTTTGAGATATGTCGACCTTGTAGCAAATAAGCGAATTTTGACCTGTGCTCCCACCTATAGTTCCTGCAACCTGCGCCATCTAGCGTTACAAATTTGAAAACTAAAGTAAAATATACTTGACATTGACGCGACTGTGCTGCCACTTATAGTTTCTGCACGTTCCCTATACCCCTAATCATTCGATAGCTTTCCAAAATTGTTTGCTGTCTAGATGAAGGTTTCTAGGAGGTAGACAAGGTTTTAGATTAATAAAAAAAATCTCTTTTTAGTTTTCTCTCTTAAACTATTAGTTTCTGGAGATAAGAGTGAATCTCTTTACGGTTGGGAATAGTTGAAGCGTGTTAACTTAAAAGAGTCGTATCGTATCGTTATGGGGATTACGTTATTAGCAATATTATTTTCCTTTTGTTTTTGTTTGTTCCTAGAATTCAGAAGTTGTTAAAGTTCAGAATCGACTTAAAATTAATTAATTAATAAAATATATTTGACACTATGAAGAACATTTTACAAGCCAGTGATTATAAAATAACACACTATATTTTATTGCCACAAATCTGATCCTAACCCCCAAACTAGGCCTTCTTTCTTTCTGAATGGGAAATCATCATGATTTCTCCCGCTCTGGGTGGAGCGGAAGGGACGTCAGCTTCTTACGGACTAAAACCCACCCGTAATCCTTCTAGTGACCTTTGCGATCCAGGGCCGCGCCTGCTAGGGTTGCGGATTTTTTTCAAATTAGTCACTCATTTGAAAAAAATCCGCAACCCTAGCAGGCGCTGACCCTATGGGGCCCGTCTTCTTTTCTGACAGCTCTTTGAGGCGTCGGCGGTCGACACAGGCTTGGTTGCTATCGGACGATGAGCCACCCGTAGCTCGCCTTCCGCAGGCCCGCGCCTACAGTGGTCGGAAATCGCCTCGAGGAAGGAGGTGACCGCTTCCCATGCCTTCTCGCTCCGGACCATGGATTGAACCAGGGCCGGACGCGAGAGGTTGCCGCCATCGATTGCCTCGACGAGGACACGGCGTTGCTCCGCCCAAGCAGGGCAGACCTCCACCTTATGCTCCACCGTGTCCTCCGGGCGATCCACACAATGTTGACACCCGGATGTGCCCTCCCGCTGGATCCAAAACAGGAACCTCCCAAAACAACCCCCAAACTAAGCCTTGACCTGTATTTTGTTTTTACTTGTTTTATGCTATGGCATGCTTGGCGCAACTAAACTATTTTTCTTACCTTGCTTAGTGTCCTGTGTGTACTGTGTCGCTGACAAGGGGGTGTAAGGGGGTATTTTTCTTATACTTGAACGACTCCCTATCGCGTACGGCGTCACCCGCAGAATAGATCCGACTTTACATGTAAACTCGGATCTATTCTGCGGGTGATGCAACAAGCATTTATCGAGAACCTATAGTATTTAAAATTTTGGTTCAAGCCACAAATACATACCTAACCTACATATCAGTAACAATAATCCGTTATTATTGTTACTGCGCCGTAGTCTTGTAAATAAAGTTATGATTGGTCTCACACTTTATTTCATCATTTCGATACGTAACATACTGGCAACAGATTAACTAGATTTGAATACATTTTGAAGTAACCAAAGTTTGCTCTTTAGTAGAAAAGGCAGTCCGGGAAGTGTGCATACCACATAGGAATACCCAAACAATCTTCAAAACTGTGGTCTATGGGCATCAAACATAGAGGAATTCCACGGCGATTCCTTGGGGAACATCTTTCACATACACATGTCTCGTCTTCATCAGAGCGCTCCACATCTGTAGGTCGTCTATCACCTGTTATTGGGCGACCTGCTGCCTGCAAAGGTAACGCTCGAGCATTTTCTGGACCTGCCAATGGCCTCCGAGGCCTGCCTGAACGAGCTAATTGGAAGGGATCAATAATAGAGAAGGGTACGGGTTCAAAAATCGGAGTTTCGAACAGAGAATCTGAAGTGGTGTCCCTGATTGAGGTCTGGGTCTGTGGTGCGCATGGACTCTGCCTGACTTGGCGGGGAGTGGAAAGCATTGAGCCTGAGTTCGCTTCCCTCGTGAAACGGTTCTGTTGGTATTGTGGCAAGCTCCTGTTTAAGGCCTGTTGGCTTAAAGGACGACTTGGCATTGCACTTCCAAGTGATGCATTTAGATTCAATGGAAGCCTAGTTGTAGCACAGCTAGCTGGTGGTGGTGGGAGACGTGGGGCAACGCCTTGAGGTTTAGGAGAGGAGCTCAAGAAGTTTCCAGTTCTGAAGTCATTGATCCCCACAGGAGATTGGCTCATACTTTGGTCAGGATGCCTTTCATTAAGACTCCAAGCCTGGGGTGGATAAGGGTGCATGGAAACAGGCGTATGATAAGCATCCGACATTGTAGGTTGTAATGGCATTCCAGGTTGATATGTTCCAAATGGTTTTAGAGAAGCAGAACAGCATTCTTTGATGGTCCTTTCTTGGTTTAAATTTGAAGCTTGACTGCTAGTCATCGGAGGCGCTTTTCGTTCTTTCTCGTTGTGTTTCAATTTAATCACAAAGCTTTCAGCTTTGTCTGGGCTAACGTCTTTTTTTAATTTTGTAAGACACCTTGTAATATCGGCCTTCATTTTATTTTCGTTAGATGGAGTGTAACCTGACTTTTCAATGTCGGTTAATCTTTTCGCGAGATGTTTTATCATTGTATCTTTGGCTTCCCCTTCTGGAATCGCTTGTTCTCGTAAAAATTGTTCCACTTCTCTCTTCATTTTGATTTCTGCGATTTCTTCTTTCAGCGCTGACTGTGGTACCGGTATCTTTTGTAATTCACATAACAGTTGGTTTCGTTTCACTAAAGGATCTACTTTCTCAGTCGTACCTACATTGTCTCTTATCTCTAGACAGAATTTAAGGACAGCATCATGGATTTGATTTTTGTAAAATTGTCTTGCGTCCTCATCATTTATATGATAATAGTATTGTACAAAATTTTCAACAATTTCTTCCTTTATTTTATTAAATTGTGCTAGTTTATCGGTTGAACTATCATGTGGTTCTTTTAAAATGCTAGCAACTGTGTTATTGAGTTCTTGTTTATAGGCATGTCTTGCCTTTTCTTCCTTAATAAGAGGTTTGATAGATTTGATCTGTTCTTTAAGTTGGTACTTCCTTGCAGTTATACTTTCTTCAAAATCGCAGCATACAGGTAAATTTGCCATTACCTTTTCAAGTTCATGATCTAATAGTTCATCGTAAACGAAGTCATCGTTAAATATTTCGGAGTCCATATTCAATTCGCTTATTTGTATAATGATTCTCGTTGCTACGTTGTCTATTATAGCTTTATTATTCTCTTCTGTTGAGATTAGTGGCAATTGTTTGCACCAATCTTCCACTATTTCTACTATTAAGTCTCCAGGTTTTTTATTGGACATGGGACTGACAGCAGGACAACAAGGCTTTGCGTTGGTTGCTTTAGATTGAAGTGGACTACTCCGTGGAGGCACATAGGTTGCACTGGGACCAGGCACTTGGCTTGTATTGGGGTCTCTTGCTCCTTTTTTCCCCTTGATTACTACTTGTTTACTCTTACCCTTACCTGCCGGTCCCGGAGGAACATACTTTCTGGCAGCAGCTGTTGATTTCAATACACTTTGCAATTGTTTTACATGTTCATCTATGCCTTGATGTCCTGATTTTAATGGAAGCTTTTCAAGCCATTTACGGGTTTCTTTATTTATGTTTTCATCTGATTTACATCCGCTTTTTTCTAATTCTTGAATTCTCTTAGCGAGTGTGGATAGAATTTGGTCCCTCTCTAGTAACTCATTAATATTATCGGTTTCTTGTATAGGAAGCTTTTCATACCAAGCGTCGATTTCGCATCGTGTTTTGACTTGTTCAACTTCGTCAATGACTGAGTTCTCATTAGGCATAGGGACTTTGAACAAAGCACTGTAAAGTTCGTTGTAAATCTGATCTTTTGTTAAAGGTAAAGCGTTCTTATTTTGTGCACTAGCGAAGTATTTATCAATGGCCCGTCTAACTCTTTTTTCATGTGTAGCTTTAATATCATCATTACCGTGATCAAAGTTTTCTAATATGAACATGTCAGCTAAATGGTTTTTGTATATTTCAAATCCTGGATCAAATGCTTGCACACTTTTAACTGGGTTAGGAATTGAAGCGTCTATAGTGGTTTCCAATTTATGCCTATAATTATCACCCGCTGATTTTTCTTTGATAATTTTATTAGTTCCTATTATTTGGTTAATTAGTCCTTCTTTGATCTGTTCTCTTTTGTCCTGCAATTCTGAATTTTGTGGCACATTTTCTAATTGTGTTTCAATTTCGTCATCTAATATTTCTCTGTAAAGTAATTCATCGTTAAAGATCCTGGGGTCGACGTTCAGTTCGCCAATTTTTTGGTATAGTTGCCGAGCAATACCCTCTTTCATAGCTTTTACCGTTTCCTTGTCATCCATTTTTATTGGTAATTTGTTAGACCAGTTTTCTATGGCTTCAACAATTGCTTCTGCCGGAGTCTTTCCTTTACAGCACTCCGTATTCCCTTTTTTTAAGCTGTCCTTTTGATCTTCCTTCTTTTTTTTGCTACTTGGGGGACTTGGAATTTTATATGTTTCCGCAGTTGTTGGTTTTTTTTCTATAGATGCTTTAGAGCCCTGTTTGCTTCCTCTATCCATCCTAATCATCAGTTGTTTAACGAGGATTGGCAAATTAATCTCCTTACTTTTATCTAGTGGTAGACTTGATATCCAATGACCAATATATTCTTCTAACTTTTTATCAGCACTAGTGTCGCTTGGATGTGCTCGCCTTACCGCTTCAGTCTCACACATTTTTTCTGATAATTCGCTGATCATTTGTATCATTTCTTCTGCATGTTTCGGCTGATTTTTATGAACTGGTAGCAGTGGAAGATTTTTCATCCAGTCAGTTATTTCTTTTACATAATGAATTTTTAGGCCAAAGATCTCAACGGATTCTTCTGTAGGTATAGGAACAGCAGCAAACTTTTCATAAACCTGCGCTTTAGTTAATGTCGTCGGATCAACACCTTCGTGTACCATCTTTTTTATTTCTTTGAGTAAACGAGCGGTCCAAGCTTCTAACTTGAGCTCATCGTCAGCTATTTCCCTCCCATTGATCCGAATGTAATCATTAATGAAATCACTCAAATTTTGTTCTTTTATGTCGCTCATAATAAATGAGGAGCTGATCGAATCGTTTGTTAGTGATTTTTGTGGTGCGTGTGTCTCAGAAGGTCGGATATCGACAAGTTTTTCAAGTAACTGATTAGCCATCAGTGGTGTGTTGTCTCTATGTTCACGTGGTATCGGCAAATCATATGTATTCATACTAGTAAGTATCGTTGAAGCAATCAGATAATTATAATTCATTACATTAGGGTTCTCATTTCTCTCTTCTTCTATTTCTTGTATGTTTCTAGCAAGATCGTTGATAAAATCAATTCGGTTTTTGTTACCAACGGTGTTGTAAGATGCATCAATAGGTATGTTATTTAACCAGTCTGATATAATCTTTATGTATTCTAATTCATTATATAAGCTCTCGGGTCTAAATCTCTGATGCGTTTTCAGTTCCTCAAAGTTTTTGTAAACATCTTTTCTTGTTGGTGGGGCTAGCTTTCTTAACTCGGTTTTTAGTAAATGCGCAAATGCTCCTTGGGCCATAGGGTCATCAATATCATAGTAATGTTCTATGTACTTACTAATAAACTCTCTAATGGTTCTATCGGGATCTCCTTGAATATTTCCAAAATTACTAACGTCTTCACTATGTTGTGAAGAAGGTTTCTCTGCAGTCTGTTGTCGTTTTGCTGCAATTTTTGCCATAATATCACGATGTCTTTCCTCGTGTCTACCTTCTAAAGTTCGATCTTGGGGTAGATCAATAATTTTACTTTTAAGATCCTGAGTTAACAAATTTATGTGTTCCTTTTCTTTAGGATTTACGACTTTTCTGAGCCATTGGTTAATATCAGCTTCTATTTTAGATTCTTCGTCTTTGTTTCGAAGGTGATCTTGTAAATTAAGAGCTAAATCGTGAATCATTTTATTTCGTTTAACTTTATCCTTGTTACTGTATATTTCGGGAGGTTGTTCATTTATCCACACCGATATCTGATCTTCCAATACGTCAATTCCCTTTGCTACATAGTCTTCCTGCCAACCACGTCCGGTTTCCATATGCTTGATATGTTCCATCTCCTGGCGGGTACCATGCTGTGATGCAGTTAAATTCGGTACGGGAATCTTTTTTAATCTTCTCTGAAAGTCCGCAACTAAAGGCACGGAATCAGTACGTAGTTTAGACTCTTCGAAGAAGTCGAATTTGCACAACCATTTGTAAATAAGGTACTTCTGATATTTTTCTTTATCAGAGACTGGGTCTGGTGCTAGTTGCTGTAACTTTTGGTGGTCCATAATGTCTCCGGCTAAATCATAGATAATAGTTCTTTTATAACCTGGCTCGTCGTTGTATTGTTTTGGTAAAGAGTTCATCCAAACTGTGATTAAACCTGCCACATGTTCTATATAAGATGTTTCTTCGGGGTTTAACTTTGGTACCTCTTTTTTTTTTGCTTTTTTTGGAGTTGAAGTCACTGGTAGGTTATCAGATCCACAATTATACACTGAAATTTCTCCCGTTAGTTCAGGAATTACAGAATCAAAACTTGTAGCGGCTGTCATTGTTGCATATTTTAATCCATAGGTTACATGTTTGATTAACATATTAGCAATAATCTGTGCTTTGTCCGCAGAAATTTTACCAGTGTCTCGTAAGGATTGGCTAATTTCGTCTTTGATCGTCATTTCATTAAGTCCTGAGTACAGATGAGATTTTGAATCTAAGAACAATGAACAGATTTCTGTTTGAAGGTCATATCGATTGCAGACTGGAAGATTTTCTAAGCATTCACCGACTCTGTCCCACACTAAATTTTTATGGCTATCTTGGTGTAGCTTTTTAGGTGTAGGCAGCCCTGTCACTTGTCTAGTTAACTGATGTAACACAAGGGGAGAAATAATGTCTGCACTTTTAGTACTCGATGGTTCTTGTTTTATTTGTATATTCAGTAATCTATTAGCAAGTTCTTCGGCTAACTTATTCATTTGCACAGTTCTGTATCTTGGACTCGCGAATGTTAAAGGCAAATCATCTAGAATATCGATGATTTCTCCTTTCAGTATCAGCTTGTAGCTTGTTGTATGGAGTGGTATCTTCAGCAACGGAAATAGTCTTTTCTTCAGTAAATCGACTACCTGCCTTCTGGTTGCAGATTCTGCGGGGTCTAAGAGCAACTGTAGAGACCAGTCAACTATTTCTTTCTCATACGATAGGTAAATTTTAACATTTTCGTCAAGATTTTCTTCTACTCCTCTTACATAATTAACATCTAGGAATATTTTGTTCAATCCAACTATTTTATTCCAAAGTTTTTCTTTCAAACTCTCTTTGAAGAGTATTTGATCTTTTTTTGTGCCATGCAACCACATTGGCAGTCTATTCAAGCAGTTGTCAATTTTCATTTTTGTTTTTATTTCATATGTTGTCTTATCGTTGACTTCTGTCGCGAGTGCATTAATATTTTCTACTAAATTGTAAACCACATTGTCCTTTATATCTTTGGTTGTTAAATTTAACGAGAAGAACATTGGTACGTTATGTAGCCAGTCTAATACTTCACTTTGTAGATGCTCTTTATAAAAGTTTCTTTTTGGCAATACATCTCTGGTTTCGCTTTTTCTGATAGGTACTTCGTTGTCTATGTCATTTGGTTGGTTTGACTGCTTTCTTACGAAGAGGCGGGTAGGACTGAAGTCTTTCATGGTGATGTCAGTTTGGACACTGCGACCTTCATCTTCAAAGGGTAAGGTGAAATTTGGTAGCCTCAGTCTTGATAGCGTCGGTGAAACGTTAATCTGGCCAGAAGACAAAACAAAATTATAAATCTAGTCAAGAAAGAGGGATTTGTTTTGATCCTGTGGTAGTTTTCCTCCCTCCGTGGAAGAGATGAAATGCTGTACAGTGTAAGGAAAAAAAAAAACCGATATTATTTTTCTGTAAATTAATAGCTTCTGGACATCCTATGCTCTCATCTACTCAAGCTCTTTTACATATGAACTTAAAAGTTTCCTGTTGAATAAGTGTATTTATGATGTTAAAGGTCTATAACAAAATTCCTACATGCATATGTTGAATTAATGCCATCGATTAATGCTGTATTATGTGTTGTATTTTTTCTCCTTATATATTTTTTTATACCATGTTATTTCAGATACAATTTATTGTTCATTACTAATATGACTATGGCATACGGCATTAGCATAGCCATCTGTCAGTAGTACTATATCGTGTCATTACCATCATGGATCCCTGTGAAAAGGAGACAGGGCTATTAGTTTCACATAGCTCCGTCTTTCTCTTACAACGGAATCATGATAGCATTGGCACGTCATGATAGGGGGCAACAGTTCCACAGATTACATTTAACAAATATTTTTATGCTCTTTTTTTGGACTAATTCCTACTAGAAGCTTGGCCCGCGTTGATTACGAAAAGTTTCCCAATGGAATATACTCTTCGAATAAAAGAAACCTATGCTGTATTTCAGGACTTAACTTACCGCAATATAAAGTAAGTAAAAAGATTTTAGATTTGAATATTTACCGCTTCATCTCTCATTGCTGTGCGGGTGCAACAAGCGTTATCCGTCTTCATATATTTGGAGTGGTGTGTCCGCTTGTGTTGATTTAATCTCTCCTGAATCATAGGGCATTGTTCCTGATCGCAAGGCTGGAACATAATGACAGGAGAACTTAGAGCGACATCTATAAAACCATCTACAGAAGACGTCTGACGTAACGTAAATCCTACATCGCGCAAGTAAAGTTTACATTAAAATCTGCAATAACCCGACACCATCGGGCAATAACTCTGTGTTTTATTAGTAGACACAACTGATACAGGGTTGCCATCATAACTCTGCTGCCACGGCAAATTGCTGCGTAGCGGATGGAGCTCCGGCGGGATCTCACGGAGGTTTGGAGACAGCGACTATCGCAACCCAGTGCTGGGCACGCCACTATTTTGGCGATAAGTCCCCTCTTTGAGGCGTGGCTGGAGAGACGTCACGGCGTCCTCACCTTCCGCCTGACGCAGGTGCTCACCGGACACGGCTGTTTCGGGAGGTACCTGTGTCGGATCCAGCGGAAGGACACGTCCGGGTGTTATCACTGTGTGGATCGCCCGGAGGACACGGTGGAGCATACGGTGGAGGTCTGCCCTGCTTGGGCGGAGCACCGCCGTGTCCTCGTCGAAGCGATCGGCGGCGGCGACCTCTCGCGTCCGGCCCTGGTTCTAGCCATGGTCCGGAGCGGGGAGGCATGGGAAGCGGTCGCCTCCTTCTGCGAAGCAGTAATGCTAGCGAAGGAGGAGGCGGAACGCGTGCGTGAGAGGGAAACCTCACGCCCCAGCCGCCGCAACAGAAGAAGACGCCCCGGGCGTCGGGAAACGCAGGGCGATTCCCGGCCACCGTAGGCGCGGGCCTGCGGATGGCGAGCTATGGGTGGCTCGCCGTCCGATAGCAACCAGGCCCGAGTCGACGGCGCGTCGTGTTCCACGCGCGCCTCAAAGAGCCGTCAGCAAAGAAGACGGGGCCCCATAGGGTCAGTGCCTGCTAGGGATGCGGAATTTGTTCGAAAGAGTCACCGCGGCCCTGGAACGCAAAGGGCATAAGAAGGATCACGGGTGGGTTTTAGTCAGTAAGAGTCTGACACTCCCTTCCGCTCCGCCCAGAGCGGGAGAAGTCATTTGATGATTTCCCATCCAGAAAAAAAAAAAGAAAAAAAAAGGGTTGCCATCATAGAAAATGCCGACGCCGGACAAAATCTTTAAAACCCCGGACATTGGAGTGAAATTGATTTTTTCCCCCGAACAGGCCCGAAAAAAAGCCTTATAAACAAAGAAAAAGGATAAACGTTTATTTTTTTAATAATCTGTTACAGCGTGTTTGCAATATAAACTATAGCGCCAGCTATTTTGCTGATTTACGATTAGATCGTATCCCGCTTACGGTTACGAATGAATTATTACATACCTAATTAAGTATTGTTTTAATTTATTGCTTATCTACCAAATTTTCAATCAATGGAGGATTCCTAGACACAAAAAATGTCCGAGTAATACCAGGACACCTTTGAAGACCCCGCCCGGACGCTCCCCGGACGCCCTCCAAACTAGGACAAATCCGGGGAAACCCGGACGGATGGCAACCCTAAACTGATATCTATTCACCCCGGCTGAGGCCACAGGATTTTCCAGGTAAGCAGTAATCAACATTAGCGTGTTGAACTGCGAGTGGTCCCGCCAAAAAATGATGCCTGTTTGGAGGATTCGCCCCTATTCAGCTACGCTACAGTTTATACATACTTTTGCAGCTATTCATCGTTCACTTTTGTATTCAGTCTTGTGTTATTGTTCAATGGATTATCATGCAAAACCCGGACTAATAAGAAGTACGGCGATGTGCCACCAGTATGGAACATCTCCATATGTACAAAACGTTTGGGGAGTATTTTCATGATGCTTATAGATAGGAGCGAAATTCCTTGCCGCAGATTGTGTTTGTGTGATTTGAAGACATGTGACATTCACCAACCCGCACAGGGCGCGCGTGGTGGCTTATGGCCCATTCTCTCTCCTAGAGAGGAGGCATGTGTCCCAGCAGTGGGAACATTAAAAGGCTGATTATGGAATGGTAAACTGTGTTTCCTGATAGCTACAACCTTCCCCAGCTATCAGAAAACACAGTCTGCGGTTTGAGAGAAATGCAGTCTGCCTTTAAGTCAATAGTGAAAAGGTTACTTCTAGCCAAACGTGCTCCATCGTCGACCACATAATCGCTTACCATCAGCCGTGCTATTCTGAAAAGCTTATTTGCGAAATCACTTTTGAATCCACAGTGAAATCATGTGAAACTAAAGAGTTTCTCATGATTTCACTGCGGATTCAGAAGTGATTTCGCAAATGAACTTTTCAGAATAGCACGGCAGTTGAGACTGTAATCTAACGCGAGACTACCAATTATAAAAACTTTTTACAAAAAAATACAACCGACTTTTACACAAAAAATAAAAAAAAGTGCAAAATAACTTTAATTTCGGAACTCGGTGTTTGTGGTTGCTTTTTCGTTTTTTGAACACCGACTTCCGAAATTAAAGTTATTTTGCACTTTTTGATTTTTAACCGACTTCTAAAAAAGGAGGAGGTTCTCAATTCGGATGTTTGTATTTTTTTTTTATGTTTTTTGTGTAAAAGTCGGTTGTAATATTTGTAAAAAGTTTTTATTTTTCACTTTTTAGTGGTACCTACACCCCTTCCTCTCCCCCCACCTAAACGAACCAATCACATTGGTGTAAAAAAAACGTACTGCTCCTTTGCAGAGTAAACTAAGAGGTCGTCAATGTAGACAATGTAGATATTTTTTTTTAGACTTTTGTTGATTTTTCGAAAACCGCTTGTTCGATTTCGATAAAATTTTCATGGCACCATTTGGGAAGTATACCCTGTTCAACAAAAAAAGAATTTTTCAAATCGGTTGGCAAGCGACGGAGTTATGCGCGAACAAACATTAAAAAAAAAAAACATACAAACATCCGAATTGAGAACCTCCTCCTTTTTTAGAAGTCGGTTAAAAATTGTTATATACTGCAAAACTTACAATCATACAAGAAGACTTGATCTTCTGTTTAATATTCACGTATCTGATGTCTATCTTCCTCGGCGCTTTCTTCTGCACTACCGGTCTGTCCCTCGTGAAACAAACTTCTGCAGACATGGAACTATACTTCTGCTTTTTTTCATCAGGGTCTTGGGATAAGGCAGGGTTGGGCGATGCATGGTCTCTGCCATCAGTATCTCTTGTTGGGTTATTGAAATTGTCGTCTTCTGTTGATTTCGGGCGCTTTAAAGACTTTAATAGCTCTGAAGATTTTGAATCTGTGTGAGGATTTAGGTTGTTAGTAAAAAGGAAAAAGGATCCTTTCAGACTGGAATTAGGAAACAGTGGTAAGTCTCAACGATGGTTAGATTAGTACACGGAAGATATCGAGGGGAACGAAATGCTTTATTGAATTTGGCTGACGACTAATTAGTTGAAGTGAAATTGCATTATGTTACTAGTCCACGCAAAATGTATGAAGGGACATTATCATCAAAAGTCAGCGATAACGAAACACGCATTATCTGCCATTCTACTGCAATTTTGGGAAGAGAATAATAGTTTATGCTCCGATTATCTATTTTTGTGTATAGCTTAACTGAAGTCTTTAAAAAAAATGGCTAATCAGATGTCGGATCATACATTGTCTCGTGGCGTTGAAGCCAAAAAGTTGGTTGTTTTAAGCGCCAAAAAACTGCTCCGATTTTGATGAAATCCGGCTCAATCGATAGAGAAAAATTCGCTGATCCTAAATAAATATATAACTCAATATCGGCCAAAATGTCGCTTAAAACAAATAGCCTTTCACCCCTCGATATGATAATCCGCAAGTGCGTGCAAACATGTGCATTCTGTATTCCTGTTAGGCACTCTCCAAGGCTGATGGGATGGCAATCTGACACGACATAGGAGAGATCAGGCATTTTTTTTTAAACGTTGCCCCACAGATTTACTCCTGTATCGTGGGTGCGTTCACAAACATGTAAACTCACATAACCCAGACCCGGAACAATTATCTGTAGGCCATAAAAACATTTGTTCCATGCGGGGATCGAACCTGCGACACGCAGTGCAGCAGCAGAACACTTAACCACTGCGCCAACCGTGTCGTCGATTGAAATAACTTAGTACTTTTATGTTATATGCTAAAAGAAGTAAAATATACAGTTTTTTTAAACTGCGAAATGTATCTGGTGAAATGACCCTACATTTTCTATGGTGGAGATGTGCGGCTTTATTCCTTTTCAGGGAATACAGGCTGATGATGCTATGTTGTTATATTCGTACCTTCAGATTTCTTCAATGGGGCATCAATGAGAGCGACAGATTGCTTGAAACTGGACGACTCCCGGACCAGAGTGAAGACATCATCTTTCAATAGTGTCATGGCACTACACTACCACTTCTCTTTATAAATACCTTCAAATATAATTTCTTAATCCTTCATCAGTTCATGCTAATACATGTAAATATTTTTTTATAAATTTTAATAATATTTTTTTATCAAAAATTGCATTATAACGTCATGTGTGAGTTTGATTTTGACGTTATGCGTTTTTAACTATGGTATAACTCGATAGAAAATTGAGGAGATTTTTATTATGGTTACGCTTAAGGAGTATTTAATTATTGTACAACATTATACTGAATCGACA
The DNA here is from genome assembly GCA_905332915.2 of Hecatera dysodea. Lineage (NCBI taxonomy): Eukaryota > Metazoa > Arthropoda > Insecta > Lepidoptera > Noctuidae > Hecatera > Hecatera dysodea. Next base: position 10,955,196 of record HG995314.1, on the reverse strand, counting down.
GACGTCCTCAGGTACGGTGGAGTGACGATTTGCGCAGGACGGCTGGCAGAAACTGGATGCGAGAAGCCGAAAATAGACCTAAGTGGCGTGCAATTGGAGAGGCCTATGTCCAGCAGTGGACTGCAACAGGCTGTTGATGATTATACTGAATCTGGTTCAGCTCTTGGCTAAACTGTAGCAGCCGCACTGGTCCGTCTTCAAGGTAAAGCAACGTCTGCAGTTATCAACATACCGAGTTTGTGCCTCGGAAAGCACGTTAAGCCGTTGGTCCCGGCTGTCATTTGTAGATCATAGGCAGTCGTTACAGATCGTCAGATACCACTAAATCTGACCTTAAGGATCTTGCCAAGGATTACCGTGTTACCCAGTTATGGGTTGTGGATGTCAGGTGGGCAACCGCTCCTCGTAAAATACTGGTATTCAGCTGAATCTTGTTTGACTGGAAGCCGTCCTCAATGTAGTAGGAAAAGGCTAGGTAGATGATGATTATACTGCATCTGGTTAGACTATAAGTCGACCCTAATAAAGTTGAGAAAAAAAAACTGGTCTATTGAAAGCCTTGGCAGTGGTGGCCGAGTGGTAACGGTCCCGACTTACGAACTGTAGGTCGCAGGTTTAAACCCAGCCAGGCGCATTACTTTGTGTAATTAATTTCATCACCACTGCTCTCAAAACGGTGAAGGAAAACATCGTGAGGAAACCGGCATGTCCTAGAACCAAAAATTCGAAGACATGTGACATTCAGCAACCCGCACTGGGCCCGCGTGCTGGATTACGGCTCATTCCCTCTCCTAGAGAGGAGGCATGTGTCCCAGCAGTGGGAACGTTAAAAGGCTGATTATTATGGATGTCTTGGCAACTAAACAGCAAGCTAGCTGCAAAAGCCCCTTGCACATCGGTACAAGCTTCTAAATTCTTCTGAATTCTACGTGTTCTTTTTCGAAATTTTAATTTAATAAATGCTATTCATCCTTCTTAAAACCACAGTCAACTTAGAATTCTAAAGAAAAACAAAAAAATCCGTCAGTTTTATTCCGTCATCTCTAGTAGATAGAACAAAATTCTAAATTGTTGTATATTTAATAGTAAAACTATTCGGGACGTGAAATTATTTCAATACATTTAAATTCCTGCGAGAAATGTAAGTTTTTATTTATCGCTTTTGGATATATTTTGCAATAACTCGTACTACGAATACAGGTCTATAGGGGTTCATGACATGCAGTGGCGGATTTAGGGGGTGGCGAGCAGGGCATGCGCCCAGGGCCTCACTCTGTTCGGGACTTCGCGCAACCCGAGGTCAAAGTACCTAACAATGTATTTCTAAGTGGTAAAATGTAGCCTATATTTTAAGTGAGGCATCTAACAGTAGAACGGTAAAAACTGCGTTCTAATCCATGCAGCAGTTGTGGCGTGATGCGCGTGCAAACATACAGACAAGAATTCTAAAAACGGTTGTTTTGGCTTCTGTTGCTCTAATAAAAACACCATATTTATATTTTTTCAATATCTTCAATGTACAGACATTAGCCTGTGACCATCTCGGGTCCTAAATGATGGGGGGCGATGGACGCCCCGTAACCCGCCGTCTCTGGACCCATTTAGGGGCCCTCTGGTACGCCACCAGGTGGCGCGCTGGCAGTCGCCTTAGCGACAGCGCCCACACCGGGACCCCGTAAAGGACCAGCCCGCGCCACCCCCTAAGGCCGCCACTGGTGCGACTTAAATATTAAAACGTGCTATTAATAATACTATATCTAAGGTGTGCCCATATATGCACCATACGTGACACCACACACTTGCTGCGTTAATTCTCTTATACGATATCATTCCTGAGTCTTAAATCCATCATGATTCCTGTGTCAGAGAGAGACGGAGTTACACTAGACGAATAGCACTATCCCTTTCCCTCACACTGAATCATGATAGCATTGGCACTTCGTAGCACGGCCACTGTTCATCTACACTAATATTATAAAGAGGAAAGATCTGATTGTTTTTTTTGTTTGCATTGAATAGGCTCCGAAACTACTTGACCGATTTGAAAAATCTTTCACTATCGGGAAGCCACACTATCTCCGGTGAAAATAGGCTATATTATATCCCCATATTCCCATGGGAACGGGAACTACGTGGGGGAAACCGCGAGGCGATGCTAGTCTATAATATTTATGATTAACGTCCTCCAGGCCCATACCACATGGTGACGGTTGGCAGGCTTCCCCCAGGCCTGATCTCTGCTACTCGTGTCTACGATTACTGAAGATGACGGTAAGTAAAACTCTCCATACACACGCGTCACTAGGCCCCCTAATCAAGTTGATAATCTGCAATCGTTAACGCTAGTCGAAAACGAATCAAATGTATGGGAATGAAATCATCTCAACGTTAAGTCACGTGGTTAGAACAAACGAATAGAACATTCGTAGCTAAGTTCACATCGTTCAAAATGATAGAATGAATTGTCATCGTTTCTACAATGTTCAACGCTACATCCTATGTAACAATGTTTAAACTTACGGCCGAACCCAATAACCGATCTATCACATACTGGAGATAGCAAAGCAAATGAAACAATATAAAATTATATAGGTTTTCTGTTGTTTCATTTGTTTTTCTATCTCTAGTATGTGATAGATCGGTTATTGGGTTCAGCCGTTAATGGTTAAAGCATTTAAACAGAGTTGGAAATTGTAACCTGTTTGACGTTTGTAGGAACGCTCGCCAGAGACTAAAGAATAGGTCGTTTTTCTAAAGACATTGTAGAACGAGCGGCCGACTCAGGCGCGTCAACATGGCTACCAACTTATCGTGTTCTACAGTTGCTGACAGACACCGAGGCGAAACCGATTGGAGAACGGAATTCGACACGAAACGGTTGTAACTTGGCTAGGGGGCTAGATGGCTTGGAAAAGCGTATCGTAGATACTCGGCTCTTATGTATTTAAAACTTTATGCACTAGTAGAAAACTGTACAAAGGCGGATTTAATACCATAGGCATTTTCTACCAGTCGACCTTAGAGCGAGGCAGTGGTTGTGGAATTTGTTCGAAAGAGTCACCGCTGTCTTGGAACGCTAAGGACACAAGAAGGATTAAGACGAAGAAGAAAAATAAGGTTTTAGTCAGTAAGAGTCTGAAATTCCCTGCAGCTCCGCTCAGAGCGGGAGGAGTCATTTGATGATTTCCCATCCAAAAAAATAAGTGTAAATAGATAAGCTGTTGGTCCCGGCTGTCATCTGAACATCTCTAGCGGTCGTTACGGAAAGTCAGAAAGTCAGAAAATCTGACATGACTTACCCTGAGGTTCCAGATGATCCAGTTGCTTGGTAGTGAAGGTCAGATAGGAAGACGCTCCATGTAATATACTGATAAATAATAATAATATTCTTTATTTTCGGACAACTAAGATCCAGCGTGTTAGTAAACAATAAACAAACATGCGATTTCAGCAATCTCGAAAGATTTGCTATCATTTATTGAAGAGTTCCATTTCCATCAGTCAGTCAGTTCGTTCTTCATCAGATCTTCACCAAACTAGAAAGGGACCACCTTTAAATACTAAGATGCTCTTCCAAACTATCGTACACAATTTCATTTTTTCATTTTACATCGACAAGAGTGAATGAGAACATCATCAATGTAGACGAAACCACGCATTATTAGGGATAACTCAAATACTAGTCAGTAGTCAGATCTCAATCAAATTTAAATGGGACCACACGACACCATCATAAGCATGTGGACTGACTGAACTCAAACTCAAGCATTTATTTCAATTAAACCCTTTACAGGCACTTTTGAATTGTCAAGTCGAAAGAGGTGAAGCTATCTGCACGTTCCAAAGCGTAGATCTCTATGGAGAAGAACGTGCAAGAAACTCCACGGACACTCTTTTAAATCATATTCTATATTACATAACTGGGCTCATTTAGTAAGCATGTGATCCTTTTTCCGCAGCACATCCCCACGGACCAGAACTGAGCTGTTACCATGGAGGGTGACGGGATGGTTGCAGTGGTGCGAGGTCTGCGGGAAGCAGGGTTGGCGGTGACGCTGCTGGACGGCAACCGGCAGTACACCCTGCTGCCCAACTCTAGTGAGATTACTTCTGTATATTTAAAAGAAAGAAAGAAAAATAGTTTATTCCCCCCATACACACACATAGAGGTACAAATAAACAAACAAAAATAAAAAATATAAAAAAATTTATTTATTTACCGGATCATCTACACTATTATTATAAAGAGGAAAGATTTGTATTTTTGTGTGTGTGTGTATGTTTGTAATGAAAAAATTCAAAAACTACTGTGCCGATTCAAAAAAATCTTTCACCATTAGAAAGCTACATTCACCCTGAGTAACATAGACCATCTTTTATCCCCGTATTCTCACGGGAACGGGAACTACGCGGGTAAAACCGCGGGGCGCTGCTAGTATTACATTAGCTAACAGAGTTTCATAGATGTAATGGATAAAAAAAAAAATATTTTTACTCAGGGTGAATGTAGCTTTCTAATGGTGACCGAATTTTTCAAATCGGTCCAGTAGTTTTTGGCTTTATTCGTTACATACAAAAATACTAGTCTTTCCTCTTTATAACATTAGTATAGATGACTATGTAGGTCAATCTGTTTTTACTTTATTGACTCAATCTACTCTTTACAATGTTTTATAGTGTATTGATTTATGGTTTCCATGTTGAATAACTTTTCTTTTTTTTCTACCTTTGTCATGTATTAATGAATTTTCATACTATTGTATAAATTCAAGTTCTTCAAACGTAAAAGACAGATACGTGTTGCTGGGAAGTTTGTTGCGCCACTTCTTCTTCCCAGCTAGGAAGTGGTGACGGGTGGGCGTTTTGGGGGACTGTCTTTATGTAAAATTTGACGTTCGGAAAGTGCTGTCTCTCAGCCTAGTTTGATTTTGAAATGCCTTCCACATTTCCCCAGCTGTGGGATAATTCAGGCTAACTGTGACCTCTTTTCTCAGCAACACAACCGGCGTCAAGTCAGCGCACAACGCCGGTCACCATCGTGAACGCGTCCACACAGCAGTGTCCGCCAAAGTTCACCGCAGACACATCCACGGAACCCGCCGTGCCACAATGTGACCGAGACGCTCAGGCCATTGATGGCAGATACGCTTCTATGTACAAGGTAGATGGAAGATTTTCGTGACTAAACTTTCTTACTTTATTTCTTTCAAACTCAAACTCAAACTCAAAACGTTTATTTCAATTAGGCCATTAACGGCACTTTTGAACGTCATCAATAAAAATTATCATAAATTAAGTGACTCTAGCGTCCATTCGCAAAGGTAGATTCTTATGGAGAAGAACGGACAAGAAACTCCATAGTTACTCTTTTCAAATCAATGTTTTACAATATTTGGTAATACAATAAATACTTCATATATGTGAGGACGATGCACCAAGTATACTAGTTATAGAACAAAGTATTATCAGCAGAGGTAAACTTCTTAATAACTCATGCCCATGGTACTCACATATTTACAAACATTGAAATAATAAAAAGAAAAAAAAAAGTACAAGACACAAAAAATGTACCTATTCATAAATATAATTCACTCATAAATCAACCAGTTTGATTTTGTCTACACCCTTGATTGCCCTATGGAGCAAGACCAGCATGTTTCCAAGCATTCTTATCCTGAATGTAATCTTCTAATTTGTAATATGCTTGTTTACAAAGGGTGGTTTTAATAAAAGTTTTAAATTTTCTTTCATTTAATTCTAATATGTTACAAGGTATTTTGTTGTAACATTTAACACAATACCCCATAAAAGATGTATGTACTTTAGCTAATCTATAAAATGGTTGGTCTAATTTGTCTTTATTTCTAGTATTAAAATTGTGTCTATCACTAATTTTACTAAAAAGATGTCGATTTTTCCTTACATCTATACTTATAATAAATCTGTAGAGAGGTCAATTCTGTACAAGGAATATATTTTCAAAATAACTATCAGGGGGTGATTAGTGATCGATACTGGTGCCAAAAATGCAATCAGTAAAATTTTTGTCTGTCTGTCTGTCTTTCTGTCTGTCTGTCTGTCTGTCTGTCTGTCTGTCTGTCTGTATGTTCTTTATAGAAACAAAAACTACTCGACCGATTTTAACGAAACTTGGTGCAATTATTCTTCATACTCCTGGGCAGGTTATAGTATACTTTTCATCACGCTACAATCAATAGGAGCAGAGCAGTGAAGGAAAATTTTGGGAAAACGGAAGAAGTCATCTACATAAAATTATCTAAAAAACATCCCGAAACCGCATGTCTATCTTTTGTCAATTTTAAACCGATCGGGCTGAGAGTTTCAAAATCGGGGGTAAAGTAACTATTCCACGCGGACGAAGTCGCTGGCAGAAGCTAGTACATAATATTTTCATAAATGAATTGGCAAGGGACTGTCATAATATTGATCTTTTTAAAAATTTCTCTAAGAGAATCGCGGGGACGCAAATTATAAAGGGCCCTGACAGCTCTCTTTTGTAAAATAAATATGGATTCAATGTCAGCAGCCCGACCCCACAACAACTTTACTAGCTGTAGCGCTATTCTGTAAATGGTAAAATCACTTCGAAAGCCATCTCGCAAATCATCTCGGAAGTCACACTTACTTCGCTTCTCATCTCGCCTGTACAAGTTTAGGTATTCACATGTCAAGATCAAGGCCAAGTGAAGTGAAGTGAGACTCTATGGAAGTGAGTTCCGAGAACCCAAGTGATACTGCTCTATGGTAGTAGGGTAGTGACCATAGAAATATAAGTAGTGACGCTTCCTCCAGAGACAAGTCGGCCGCTGTGCTATTGCGCAGTGGCTGATGCCTGTGGACGGTGAGCGTGGGTGGCTCGCCGTCCGGTACCAGGCTGAGTCGACGACGCGTTGTGCTTCACGCGCGCCTCAAGGAGCCGTCAGCACCAGAGACGGGGCCCCATAGGGTCGGTGCCTGCTAGGGTTGCGGAATTTGTTCGAAAGAGTTACCGCGGCCCTGGAACGCAAAGGGCACATGGAGGAGCACGGGTGGGTTTTAGTCAGTAAAAGTCTGACACTCCCTACCGCTCCATCCAGGGCGGGAGGGGTCATTTGATGATTTCCCAACCAAAAAAAAAGGGTAGTGACGCTGAATTGTGTCTTGTTATGATTTACTTCAGCTCACTAAATTTATATGTGTAACAAAATCCTATAGACAAACGTCAAAATTCTCACCCGCTTTAGTTCCTCTCACTTCGATCATAACTTGGTGGCGCCAGTGTCGAATTCACTCCATTTAAGAATACGAAACTAGTTTCACATGATTTCACTGCGGATTCAGAAGTGATTTCGCAAATAAACTTTTATTAATAAATACATGTAAATAATAATAATTGTAATGTTTGCATGCCGAATGGTAAAATATGGCTGAACTTTGATTTACATTTATGTAAAAACTGTTGTGTACCCATATTTGCAAATAAAATTCTATTCTATTCAGAATAGCACGGCTGATCCGCGCAACTTCGTTTGTGTCACATTTTTCATGACTGCTCCGCTCCTACTGATCTTAGTGTGATTAAGTATTTACTGAGTTCAGAAACGGAACGTACCTTACTTTTATGCCAAAATTTGAAAATATTTAAATGTAATAAATGTTTTTCTGGCTTTTGTCGAATTTAAAAAAAAAATGCCTATTGTCTTTGAGTAGGTTTTTTTTAGTATGATTTAAGTGTTCAGCAGAGCAGTGTTGGCCGAGTGGTAACGGCTCCGACTTACGAATTGTAGGTCGCGGTTTCTAACCCAGCCAGGCGCATTATTTTGTGTTGTTAATTTCCTCACCACTGCTCTCAAAACGGTGAAGGAAAACATCGTGAAGAAACCGGCATGTCCTAGAACCAAAAATTCGAAGACATGTGACATTCAGCAACCCGCACTGGGCCCGCGTGCTGGATTACGGCCCATTCCCTCTCCTAGAGAGGAGGCCTGTGTCCCAGCAGTGAGAACGTTAAAAGGCTGATTATGTAAGTGTTCAGCTCTTTGTTGCTGTAATAAGTGTTAGCTTTCATTATAATAGTTCAATATGCTTGTCGACCAGACGATGCACTGCAACATGCGCCCTACGTCACCTCCGGTGCAGTTGACAGAGTTCCCTCCGCAACGACCTGATCTGTATCCTGGTTAGTATACTTCCTTACTGCTTCCCTCTTAGTCAGTTTTCTATTGTTAGGTATAGTATCAAATCACAATACCACGCGTACCTAATAGGCAGTGGCGTGCAGTGGTTCGAGTTAGGGTAGGCCAGAGAAAATGTTCAAAACAAAAAACACACCACATTATTCAGGGTACTTTTTTCTTTTTTTTCTTTTTCTCACCCATTCACCCCATAAAAGATGTATGTACTTTAGCTAATCTATAAAATGGTTGGTCTAATTTGTCTTTATTTCTAGTATTAAAATTGTGTCTATCACTAATTTTACTAAAAAGATGTCGATTTTTCCGTACATACATAATATTTTCATAGATGAATTGGCAAGGGACTGTCATAATATTGATCTTTTTAAAAATTTCTCTAAGAGAATCGCGGGGACGCAAATTATAAAGGGCCCTGACAGCTCTCTTTTGTAAAATAAATATGGATTCAATGTCAGCAGCCCGACCCCACTACAAAATACCGTATGACATAATGCTGTGAAAGTAACTAAAGTAGACCAAATGTGCGGTTTCTACGTCTGTTAACTGTCTTATCTTTCTAACAGCATAAGCGGCTGAGCTTAGACGACCAGCAAGAGATTTTATATGAGGTCCCCATTGTTTGAATTGTCAAGAATTTTGAATTTCCTGTTGCTTTGCGACGCCTGGGGGGAGGTTGCAGACCAGCAAAGGTCTTACGACTGAAGTTATGTTGCTGATAACCCATTTCGTTTTTCAACCAGGTCACGGAAACTTTATAGTGGGTGGCGCCGGTAGTGGAGTTACCAACTCTGAAATCAGACCTAGTTCGCCAACAAACAGTTTCAGAGGTGGCATGTCTTGGCCTGATCGAGGTAAGCCAAAGAATTATGTATTTTATGATCTTTTCGTGTTTTTGCCGAATCTCTGTATGGAAAAAGGGAACCATAATAGGACCTGCACTGGGCTGTCGGTACATCTATCAATCTAAGTTATTTACAGGTCTGACTGCAATGAAAACTAAATAATTAAACAAAAAAAAAACAATTAAATATATATATATTTTTTTTAATTATTTGTTTTTTATTTGATACCATTTTTGCTATGTACTTACCTACTAAGCAAGCTATAGACGATAACAGTATACGTAGCCTAATTTTCATGAAAACAAAATATTTTAGGTTTTATTTACGAACTATGGCAGTCACCTGTAAATAACTATTCAAAGGAATTGTCCCCCGACTGCAATGAAATTATTGTTATCTAACTTGTTTTTAATCTTATAGTTCACTTTTTGACATGACAGGCGTGTTTTTTTTTTATAATTTTCATCATTCTAACATGGCGACTTTATCACGATTTTGATGAAAAAACTGAAACTGTAGTCTGTGTTTCATGATAGCTCTATAACTGGGCGTCTTTAAGTCACGAATCGGTTAGTTCCAGACAAGTGTCCTCGACCCATCGTTTAACATAAGCCCCCCTAGCCAAGTTGATAATCTGCAATCGTTAACGCTAGTCGAAAACGAATCAAATGTATGAGAATGAAATCGTCTCAACGTTAAGTCACGTGGTTAGAGCAAACGAATAGAACATTCGTAGCCAAGTTCACATCGTTCAAAATGATATAATGAATTGTTATCGTTTCTACAATGTTCGACGCCACATCCTTTGTTAAATGTTTAAACTTAACCGTTTGACGTTTGTAGGATCGCTCGCCAGAGACTAAAGAATAAGTCGTTTTTCTAAAGACATTGTAGAACGAGCGGCCGACTCAGGCGCGTCAACATGGCTACCAACTTATCGTTTTCTACAGTTGCTGACACCGAGGCGTTACCGATTGGAGAACGGAATTCGACACGAAACGTTTGTAACTTGGCTAGGGAGGTAACACGCAAGCCCATCAATAAAAAAAGAACCACTTGTCGCAGGGAATTGCTATTGCCAAAACGTTTTGTGCATATGTGTGATGGGTTGCCCATAAATGAAAACAAATGAGCATCGTAATGCTGCTCCATTGGTGGTTACAACAACCATAACTACGTGCATTGAAGACCGCCTAACCCGTTACGGTCTTCAATAAAATTAACTCTTGCCAGGTTCTGTCTGTTCCCCTCGACCCTCGCGCGTGGTGGATGCCTTCGCCAAGTCCCTGAGGAAGTATCCCAACTGCCTCTCGCCTGACAGGTCCTCAGAAGTCATGGAAAGACTTGTTAATTACACTCAGCCTAGCAAGGGTGGTGAGTACCTTCATGCAGTGGCGTGCAGTGGTTCGAGTTGGGTAGGCCAGAAAATAATGTCCAAAAAAAAACACACCACTTTATTCAGGGTTGAAATGTGGTGTTTTCTTTTTTTTTTTAATAGGCTATTTAAAAAAAGATCAACGCTGATTAATGTGGTTATTTTTTTAAATGTATTTGGATATTTTCTCTGGCCTACCCTAACTCGAACCACTGCACGCGCCTGCCTTCATGCTGTTTTTCATAATAGGCCAGTCAAATTAGTTTTGAACCTAGCAAACATTTCTAGCTCTTAAGTTTTTTCTTGAATCGTGGATTTTGATCTTAGCTCTTCAAATAAAATATTTAAAAAAAAACTTTTTCCATAACCGGTTCATACTGAAAAAACAAAAACGCTTTTATTTCGATTTAAGCTAGGAAAATCAAGCTATCTAGATTTTTTTCATTATTAATGTAGAAAACGTGAAACTAATTATATTCTCAGAATTAAACATTTTCGCTGTAAGGTAAAATGTTAAAAATATTTATGCGAAAATTTGAATTAGATGTGTTTATTTTTTTTTATAATTGAACAAGCCTCGCGATTTCACCCGCGTAGTTTCCGTTCCCGTGGCAATACGGGGATAAAATATAGCCTTTGACACTCCACAATAAAGTAGCAAAGCGTATTGGTGAAATGGGAGAAATAGTTTTGTTCAGTAGATCCAGAGATTACCCCTTACAACGTCACAAACTCACAAACGTTACCTCTTTATAATATAAGAATAGATCAGGTGAGACATGGCCTATAAATAAAAATTCAGTTTAGTTTACTTTTTTTTTAAATAAATGTCATTATTTATAAAATAGGATCTTTGCCCGGATTACTCGATCTCTGTTTCAAATTATCCGAACAAACATACGAGTTAATATTTATTCCCGAATTATTATTGAAATTAGATGTTTTATATATTAAAAAAAAACGTACACGTGGTTGGCTTAACTTTTCAAGGGATACATTATAACATACTTCCCTTAAACATAATTAAGATAAGATAGCAAAGTTAGCCTAATTTTCAGCGTAATTTGCCTGCCTTTAAATGTTTATTCTGCATAAAAGTTTTCATAAATACTGACACCATCCCAATTTCACTAGGATCAAGATCCTACCGAAACTCATCACCGACCCGAACCTCGGAACCGACTGCCCAAAACGTCCTAGAACCGAAGGCCACATTCAACAGGTCCTCTCGAAGCCGTACCTACGAGCCGGACGTGACCATCCGTCCTAAGAAGACCGAGGATCCCCCCACGAGGGATAGGAAGAAGGATGATCATGACAGGCCTGTTAGGGGGTACGATGTGAGATGTGTGAGGGATATCTCGAAGAGGATGAGGGAAGGTGTCAATGCTTATTCGACTAGCTATGTAAGTTTATTTTGGACTAGCTTCTGCCCGCGATTTCATCCGCGTGGAATAGTTACTTTACCCCCGATTTTGAAACTCTCAGCCCGATCTGTTTAAAATTGACAAAGTTTCATACAAACTTTCATCCCCTATTTTATCCCCTTGGGGGTAGAATTAATCAAAATCCTTTCGTAGCGGATGCCTACGTCATAACATCTACTTGCATGCCAAATTTCAGCCCGATCGGTTCAGTGGTTTGGGCTGTGCGTTGATAGATCACTATGTCAGTCAGTCAATCACTTTGGAGTTATATATATTTAGATAAATAGAACGTTTAAAATACTTATATAGAAATGAATACAGAATCTCCTGATTGTCCCAGACGAGGGTAATGTTTTTCGAAAGTATGTAGGGTAAGGGGGTAAGATGGGAACCTAAAGGTTTGAAGTCGGATAAAAATCTGAATACACATCACAGAAATTAGAAACTGTACCTATTAATTAACTTAACCAGTCTTCCCTCTATCAAAGTATAATAAATAAAATTACGATTTTTTATATTTTTTGAAAATGGAATCAAAAGAAAAATTATGTCTTTTGCCCCATCCTGCCCCACTGGGGTAAAATGGGGTACAGCAGTTTAAAAGTCCTCCTTTTTTGAAGTCGGTTAAAAAGGACAACTATGAACGGCGTCATCGACCCCAGTGCAGGTTTTCCTTTATCACTGCTTTAATGCATTTCTTAAATCTTAGCATTTTCAAAATCTATGTATTTCTAACAGTCACACTCGCATAAAACTCTAATAATTAAAAAATCGTTTTACTCTCATAGTATCGTCATGTGCTTCGCCTAAGTTTTCGTTACCGGCGCAATGAAATGTTTCGAAGTGAAACTACAAGACGGCTTTAGTGGTTTTATTGAAACTGTTTTAGTTTTTGAGATATAGTGAAATCCCATCTTGCCTCGCTACTCCGTCTTACCCCCCCTTCCCTTATGTACATTGTGACGTGGCTGCAAGTCACTGGCGGACATGTTTTTCGATAGACCTTTAGAAGAAGCGGCTGGCGGCGGCTTTGAATTAATAATGTGGAAAATTTGCTTTGTGTGTGTTTTAATCATTTGGGGATTGAGTAAAACTAGAGGCGAGGTTCCCTGGTGTTAAAATATCTGTCTATTTCTTTGACATACCCTATGTTCCAAGCGGAGATGACAGCCGCGTTAGGTGAGTAACATACTCAAATGACGTACCCAAAATAGAGAGACTCGAGGAGGCGATTCCGAAAACAAAACTTGCGACGTTTTGTGTTAGGAAGATGCGCCTAAAATGTAACAAGTTCAATAGATTCACATCAACGCTTATGTTTTGAAAAATATTGAGTAAATTTTTTCAGCCGTACAACCACCCAGTGTGTCCTCCAACCATCGTAGAGACTCAAGACTATCACCCGCTGACATGTGACTACCAGAATGTAAGTGAGAAATGATTTCAGATTTGTAAAATTACATGCAAATACAAAAATGACATGATGAGAGCAGTGGTGGTCGAGTGGTAACGGGCCCGACTTACGGATTGTAATTCGCGGGCTCAAACCCAGCCAGGCGCATTACTTTTTGTAATTAATTTCATCACCACTGCTCTCAAAACAGTGAAGGAAAACATCGCGAGGAAACCGGCATGTCCTAAAACCAAAAATTCGAAGACATATGACATTCACCAACCCGCACTGAGCTCGCGTGCTGGATTACGGCCCATTCCCTCTCCTAGAGAGGAGGCTTGTGTCCCAGCAGTGGGGACGTTAAAAGGCTGATTATGATTATGACAACAACGACATGCAAATACAAAAATGACATGCAAATACAAAAATTACATGCAAATACAACATAACATGCAAATTCATAGCAACAACACAACACAAATTCAAGGACTTTTTCGTTGTCATGCTGACTGACTCGAGCGGAGTAGAGGAGGTCTGCGGGCGTACCATGAGGTGTTAAAACGTGAGTCTTCCGAGCGAGAAAGAGGGATAGAGTTATACACCCTATACAGCTCCATCCCTTTTTCTCGCTCGGAAGACGTTTTAAGACGTCATGGTACGCCTGCTGGCCATATAATAGGAGACGGGCTAATTCCCATTAACCAACAGAAATCCAGTCTCCATACTTCTGATGAAAATTCCATAACAGAATAAGCACATACAGAAACAGATTCTTATATTACACATCTCTATAAAATTAAGGCTTCGTTTCTTGGTTGTTTCAGAGCTCAAATTCAGTCAACATGGAGATCCAAGGTAAGTACTAAGCAGTACTTTGCAAACAGTGTCCCATCAACATTTCTATTTAAAGATTTTCTATTTTATTATATACAGTACAGGTACAGTATGGATCAAACTTAATAGCGGCTCGGAACACTCCGCTATTCGCTGCGACATGAAGTGTAGGGTACTGGCTAGGGTTGGCTCTGGATCAAAAAAGGCATTAGAAGGTACACGGATGGGTTTAAGTCAGTAAGAGTCTGATATTCTTTTTCACTCTGCCCAGAGCGGGAGAAGTCATTTGATGATTTCCCATCCATAAAAAAAGATGCTCCTACAGCGAGAAACAGACTTTACACATGTCTTAAGTTTGAATCATACCAAAACAATCCTAAATATTCAAGATCACTTTTTCTTTACATCTGGAGAAGCTCGTGGCTAAATTATAACAGCCGCACGGGTCGATATCCGAGGTTAAGCAACGCTTGCCGACGTTGGTCTGTGGATGGGTGACCATCTTAACATTACGAGACTTCACGAGAAAGCACGTTAAGCCGTTGGTCCCGGCTGTCATTTGGAGATCTTTGGCAGTCGTTACGGATTGTCAGAAGCCAACAAATCTGACACCAGTCTTGCCAAGAAGTACCGTGTTACCCAGTTAATGGGTTGTGGAGGTCTGGTAGGCAGCCGCTTCACGTAAAATACTGGTATTCAGCTGAATCCGGCTTGACTGGGAGCCGACCACAATGTAGTTGGGACAAAGATTAGGCAAAATCAAAAGTCATTTATTCGGTTCCCTATCCATTAGCATAAAATTTTAAGACCTAATATAACTTAGCATAATGTTGTTTGGCATAATTATATAATTATATAATTACGCATAACAGCTCATGCATAATTTTTTTAAGCATTATGTCTGTAACCATAATAATGATTAGGCATAATATTTTAAAGCATAACCTTATTAAGCATAAAGTTCTAAAGCATAACTTTTTTAAGCATAAAGTTCTAAAGCATAACTTTTTTAAGCATAATATCCTAAATAAAATATTAATATATTATAACGTATTGAACAATTTTGTGAGTATTTTTTCGCTGTAGGAAGCAAGCATTGCAAGCATACAGCATGCAAGCAAGCATGCAGCATGCAAGCAAGCATGCAAGCAAGCATGCAGCATGCAAGCAAGCATGCAACATGCAAGCAAGCAAGCAGCATGCAGCAGGCAGGGTTTCTGTGACGGCTCCGGCGCTGCGGCCCTCCGGCGCGGCGGCCCCACGCGTGCTAATCGTCGCAGCCGCCTGCTCCTCAGCCCGCGGGCCGCCTCGCCCCTACGCGCCTACGCGATTTTAAATAACACTCTAGGGGTAGGACAAACAAGACTACGTGAAGTCGGTTTTGCAGCAATTCGGTTCTGTGACTAACTTTTGTTGCACAGCATATTAATTTTTTAACCAACAATATTATTTGATTTTTACAGGTACTATAGCTAATTGGTTTGCTCAGAATATTATGCTAATAGCCATTAGGCCTACTAACGTTATGCTTAAAGTCTTTAGGCCTACTAACGTTATGCGAATCAAATTTATGCCAAAACAAATTAGTCTTTAAAATGATTATGCCAACATAAAATGTATGCCTAAAAAAATTATGCCAAAGTATTATTATGCCAAAACAAATTGTGCCAAAATCGTTATGCCGAAGTATATTAGGACAAAAAACATTATGCGAAAAGAAGGGATCCCCATTTATTCACACTAAGCTGAGAGACAGCACTTTTTGAACGTCAAATTTTACATAAAGACAGTCCCCCAAAACGTCCACCCGTCACCACTTCCTAGTGTTTTAGCTGGGAAGAGGAAGTGGCAGATGATGACATTTTCTTTACATCCACAGCTGCTGTCAAAATGTTGTCTAAAGAAGTCGCGACATTGCCACGAGGAGACAAACCTAGGAAAACTGTGAGACTTTCAATATACTTCTATTCCCTATATAAGCCTATTGATGTATGTATAATGTCACCTGATAATTGTAAAATGCGTAAGTTTATAAAATACTAGCAGCGCCCCGCGGTTTCACCTGCATAAGTTTCGATCCCGTGGGAATATTGGGGTAAAAATTATCCTATATATTAATCCTGGTTATAAACCATCTGTGTGTCAAATTTCATGCAAATTTGTTCAGTAGTTTTTGCGTGAAAGAGAAACAAACATCCATTCATACATAAAAAATTTCGCGTTCGATCTTGAGAGATTGTGAACTCTCCATCAATTGTGTGATCAAATTCTGATTGCAAATATTCAGTTGACAATTTATCGAGAGTTCACAATCTCTCAAGATATTTTACAATCTTACGGAATTTGCCATTTTCTAGTGACATACACATGTAGTATGTATGTACGAGATATACAAATGAAATTGGTTATTATTAATGACTAGATTCGATATACGATTAGCTATAATGTTGTATATTTATTTATTAAAACAGCACGAAGATATCAGGCGGACAAAATGCCTGAAGTATTCTGTACTTACAATTTTCGTTCAATAGTGGTGGCCAATTAACTTGGCTAGTGCATAAAAAAGTATTCATATGAAGGGTCCATTGCAATCATGATACAAGCCCATTTTTGTAAAAATTCTAAGTAAGCACGTCATTCAGCCACTGGATGTCTGTAGTTGGTATTCTCGTTAAAAAACTTAGCAATATTATTTAAAATCCCGATATTTCAGACAGTGTACGTTTATATTAGATAAAAAGGTACTCAATAAAGTCTTGGTTTTTAAAAATAACTCTAAATAATATATTGTTTACTTAGTTCTTTAAAGCTTGAATAAAGGAAAAATATAATATCAATAATAAAAATGTGCTGTAACTAATAATGTATTATGTTTATACCTTTAAACACGACTCCATCGTTCCCATGAATACAATTGAAACGCAATTATCTCAAAACGATGTAACAAGGACCTTTATCGTTTTTGCAGTGGACCCTTCAAATACTACCTTTGCCTCCAAATACCTCAGCAACAAAAATTTCAGGACATACAGGTCATGTTCTTTAATCGTGTCTACTAGCCTGTACAAGGCTATATCATGGTGCGCCACAATTATGCTGAAAAACGCCATAAATTGGCTGTATAAAGTCACTAAGCCAACTTCCACAAAGGTTTTAAGGTCTTCGTGCATTTTCTTTAAAATCTTTGTTTCAGGCAGCTGTTCCCGAAGCTCCCCGCCCGCCAGCCGATGAAAACTATGTGGAAGGTGAATTCTTCTACGTTGAAAACCTGGACATCACCACCTCAATCAAATCCATACAAACTAACGTCTATCCTTCCGATACCACTTTAAAACCTAGGAAATCTGCCCAAACAGTATTTAGTACTATAGACTTTCATTCGAGTAGAAACAGAACTATTGTAAGTAGGAAAACTAAATCACAAGAAGAAATTAAACTTACCAAGGATGAATTAAAAATAAGTCTTTTAGAACTTATCAATGAAATTTCTGATACAGTCTCTAAGAATACCATTCGAGATGAATTAACCAAAAAATTATTTGTTACTGACAACAGTGAGAGGATTGACCATAAATGTGATAGGGGGGGTAAAGGCAAACACAATAAATGTCACAAATATAACTCAAGTTTCTGTCAGCCAGTTTGCGACTACCAAGAATTGTTAGGTAAACTTACACAGTGCTTTGATGAACCAAAACAGGTTCTACGGTCCGAAATCAAACCTTTTAGGTTATCTGAGTATCGTCAGCTCGACTTTGTTATAAAAGACTGGGTCAATCAACTGAACTTAAAAACTAGTGACAGAGGAAGGCACATGGACAGGAGTGAACTTCTAAACACAGTTGAAAATAGAATTAAAGATCTCTTAAAAAATTGGACCAAAGAAGATTTCGATTTAAGAACGGAAATTGTAGAGATTTTAGAGGAAATCCCTATTGAGGTTAACAAAAGTTATAGTATGAAGTCTTATTTACGTAAACTGGTCGATGTGTTACTGAAACGTATGAGAAATGTTATAGTGACTCAGCGGAGTGGGAGGATGAGAAAGAAATCATTCGGATGTAGATCTAGGAAGATATTAACTGAAGAAGATATGAGAGACTTTATACGGGGACATTTACTGGATTTTTTTAACGAATATAGCCCAAGAGTTTGTTCCAACACGTTGGAGGATTTAGAAAACGAGCTGGTGGATCTGATGATAGATTCAATCGACTGCATTTGGTGTGGACACGACGACGTTATCATAGAAGAAATGAATATGATACTACAAGACATTGGAAAAGTTACTGCCAAGCAAGCGAATTACCTTTCAAACACAATGCTGCAAGAGATGCTAAATAATTGCGCTTTTAACCAAACGTATACGATACTTAATGTAAGCAACAATACTGGACCATACATGAATACAACTAACAACACAGACTTCAGTATAGGTGCTATAAATGAAGACGATTTGCAGATGAACCTAGATCGTTATACAAATCAACTCTGCCTACAAATCAACCAATGGTTAGACACTTTAGATATCCCTAGAATCCAGGACTCAGGTTTTCGGGAAGTAGTTGTAAATGATTTAGCAGGAGACATAATAGACAGGCATAAATATGTAGAACTAAATCACACAGGCAAAGACACTGCACAAGACCAATTAGAAGCTTTAAAGTATCAGATATTTAAATGGATTAACAAGTTAGTTGGGGATGATAATCAGGAAACTATCAGCCATGCAGAAAATTTATTACAAAGGATCAATAGTATCCCTGTTCCTATGCTTGTCAACCCTCAACATCGTAATGGTGGACCGTGTTGTGAAGTGGAAAATCATATTTGTCCGAAGTCAGGTAAGGGTACTCCAAAGCCTTACTCGCCAACAGTTCAGGGACTCAATCAATTGGGACAATGCTGTGGAAAGAGTATTTGTTCAAACTCATTGAAAGAACACGGAATCAATCAGCCCTGTTGTGAAATTGATATTTGTCCAAACGAAAGTGGCCAAGGTATACAAGGACACAGTGGATTTTTGCCACACTTAGATCAAAGTGGATCTTATAGGCCAGGCCTGCAAACTGCTAACGTTTATCATCCACACCAAGGACAAAGCACTCCAAAGAACCGCAGTAGATGTGAACGTAATTTTAGTTCAGCTTCACCTAGTAATCCATGGGGTTCTAATACTTTTTCAAGTGGGTTTGAGTCTTCCGTAGCTGGTAATCTTATCCATCTTACCCAGAATGGAAATGGAAGTCCTGTCCGAATGGGTGGAAGAACCGTTGGCGCAATGAACTCGAATCAACAACCGAATAATGGATGCTGCCATAACTCATCACCGAGTCGATCTGGAGGTCCAGTCCCAGTCAAAAAATTAAACGAAGATTATGACGAATACCTAAAACAATGGGTTAAAAGAATACCAATAGCTGATATAACGCCAAACGAAAAACAAGCAGCAGAAACTGCGAGACTAGGCGTCTACAACGGAATGTGGAAAGGCGTAACTAAAATGAAGTTAGATCCCAACATATTTGCCAATCAATATTATTGTCAAGACGTTTTAGAGGAAGAAATAGAACGGCTATTGAAGGAAATTCCACAATCACAGGAGTTAGAAACAGCGAAGCCTTCGTTGAAAGCTCAGCTGCTTCAGAAGACTTTGGCTATGAATGACTTGATCAAGTCAACCAACGCACCAGCTTCCTTCAAACAGCAACTCATTGATAATATAGAAAATAACTTGCCACAAAGAACGCCGACTGAAAATGATGCAGAAAAGGAAAACGATGAACTCGAAAAACACAACTTGGCAAACGCTTACATACTTTACACGAGATATAAAGATGAAGACAGTGCTAAAGCGACTGTTCATAAAACGAACTTCTTGAAGAAACTTGATGAATTCCTCAATAAAATAAAAAAAAGACATAAAATAGTAGAAATGGACATAACTGCGTATGCGAATGAAATCATAAATTCTATAGACAAAATTCCTACTCCGAATATTCCTGCTATAAAAGATGAAGCTGATGATATCTTAATTGCAACAGAGGTCGAAAACTGGATTTCCGACATTCCACTAAAAGCAGATCATTCAGGATCTCCAGATAAAAGGACAACAAGAGATGCAATCGTTAAAAAGATCCATGATATTGGTGCAGACGTTAGCTGTTGCGATAACGCTTTCAGAATACCGTTGAAGGCAGAGTTACCGAAATATTTAGAAAAGCTACCAATCCAGGAAGGTACAAACGTGGAGTATTTGGTAGATGAACTGGCGAACAGAATCAAGAACTTGGCGATATCATCTAAGAGGGGAGTGTCGTTTCAAGAACCACAAAACTATGAAGAGTTTAGTAGAAATATGCCAGCTTCATCAAGTTTGCATGAGATGACTGATGATAGAAGTTCGTATATGGTCGTTGGAGGAGAGATTGTCAAAGACACTGGTCCTAGAAGGCCAAGATGGGTAAGAGAACAAACGCCAGTTCCTGAGGAAGAGATTGAATGGCTTTCTTTGGAAAGAACTAAAATGCCATCGGTAATGCGCAGCAGTCCAGTAGCACCGCAAGGAACGCGATCACCGCAAATGTATAATGCAAATGAATCGGGGCAAATGCCTCAAAGACCGCCATCGCCTCAAGTGTATTGTCCAAATGCTTCGGGACGATTCGTTGGTGATGTCCCGAGAGACCTTGGTCCTAATGTGGCTTGGGAGAGTGAACGAGCGGCTGTCCCCAAGAAGAGGCAACGGCTTTCTATGCCAGAGATGCCATCTATGCGCAACAGGTCTGAACCTAAAGGTTTTCAGTCGCAGGTTCACAACCCAAATGAATCTCTCGCTAGGAGCTGCCCAGGTGGAGGAAATGTAACAGGTGCTACGGCAAATTGGGTGAATAACCAAGCGCCAGCACCCCAAGAGGAGATTCAATGGCTTTCTCTTGATGTTACCCAAGTACCAGCACAGATGTTCAGTGGGACAACCTCACCCCAAAGGTCACAAGTGTATTGTCCAAACGTATCTGAACAAATGGCTACACAGAGAAGATTTCCCAATGCTCATCAAGCAAAGGGCCAGTTTTCTCCTAACGCTCAAGCAAGTTTTGTCCCTAATAGCGAAGTACCATTTTCCCGGAACGTCTCAGGCCAATTTCCGGCATTTCGTCAGGGCCACTTGCCACCTTCAATTGGCCAAAGCCAATTGCAATCTAATTTCCAAGGCGATGAATTATGTACGGGACCACCATGTTGTCCTAATCCACTTTGTAATAGAATTCAAGGTTCCATAAGATCAAGACCGTTTCAACAATCAACTCCTCATAGCCCAGGTCCCAGAGAAACATTTGGACGACGACCTCCTAACGCCCATGTTATGCCATGCTGCAATGCTCCAAACGAGGCTCAAACTAGCCCTTTGCCACAAAGATTTCCTGGTCAGGGTAGTCCAGATCGGTATAATCAAAGTTTCGGTCCTGTTTTCGGTTCAGCACTACAAAATGTTCAGAATAGCTCAGCACCTGGAGGCCAAATGCAGTCACAAGGGCCACATACATCTTGTCATGGCCAAGGCCCCCAAGGGTCCATTGTTCAAGATTGTACAAACGTTCAAGGTGGACACAGTTTTTCAGGTTCTAATAATCAAAGCCTAAGTTTTGGATCTAGAGATCCTGTTTACAGCCAGGTCGCATCAGTTGATCCGGGAAGACAGCCTTATGAAGGACCGCTTTCCGATTCTTTGAGTATCGGCTTAGGTTTTGGTCCTTATTTTGGTCAGGGACCAAATGAAGCGCAAATGGGTCCAGTGGGTCAAGAGACTTGCTGCCTGCATGTCCCCGGCAGTCCACAAAAAGCTCCAGCTTCTATTTATGGTGTAATTGACGGTGGTCAAGGTTATTTGGATGCTCAGCAAAGTGCCCAAGCTCAGGGAAATGTGTTTTTGCCCACATTTAACCAGACCTCGCAAGGTCCTGGCCCTTTATCAGCCGCTAGCCAAGTACCTGACCAAGCCCAGGGGCCGTTTAATTTACAGAAAAAGTCTAACGGTGGCATGGGGATCCTTGGCATAAGTCAAGTGCCTGGTCCTAGTACGCGATCAATAAAAGGGCCAACAAGTTCTGCTCCAGGTGCCACGTGCTGTCCAACTCCTGGGCCTCAAGCAGTCGGAACAGAATCCATGCAAGCAGGTATTGCTGGTTGTATAGACAATAGAGGTATACAGCAAATGAATGATCAGAACAAAAGTGCGCAACAGCCTTGTTGCAACACTGATCAGAATTTCCAATCAGTTTGCATACCCCGTTCATTTTTGAATCGACCAAAAGGTTGCACATCTCCTGATAGAGATAGGCAAAAAGAAAAATGTAAGTGTATGAGGCGCGGAAAGAAGTTCCGACCGCGGATACAAATGGATCCTAATGACGACCAAGTAGAGTACCGTCCTTGCACGTCAATGGGGCGCTATCCGTGTCAATATTAATCAGTTAATTTTATATGTTCTGTGGTTTTCATGTTTTATTTCGCTGGGATACTCGATGGTAACGTAACTGCAGTAATAATAATAACCGTCAGTAAAATTGCAATCACTTGTATCATACCTTTGTGGCAAACTCCAAAAGTCAATGTTCTGTATTAACGACTGTTTGTACTTAAATCTTCCATAATAATGTTTATGCCATACTATATTTATATTATGTCAAGATTGAATTATTTTTGTATATCAAAATTCACTAGGTATTGTCAATTTCCTTGTAGTTTTTCAGATTTGTAGAGTGCTTTCAATAAAATATTTGAATCAGCCAACTGAATCTAATTATTGTTTTCTCTTAGAAATATTTTGTCACCTCGGTAAGTATATTTATCTACTTGATACTAACTTTTTCATTTGTTTTACAGAAGCTCAACCCACACATAATAAACTTGGAACTGTAAGTACTAATAATAACTTTAAAATAAAATTTCAACATTCGACAAACTACAAACAATGAAAGTAGATTGTTTAATTTCAGGCCAGGGAAAAAGAAACATCCGAAGAACGTAAAGACGACAAAATAAAGCCCATAGATGTTAATGAAAGAGAAGTATTTAATTACAAATCTGTACAAACAGCTTTAAGCAGTATTGATATAACTACAACCAAATGCAAGTACTGCGAAGTCCGAAGCAAATCACAAGAAGAATTAACCAAGACATCGAAAAAGCAAGAAGTTATCAAGAGAACAAATCTTGGCAGCGGAGACCTACAGCAGGACGTGACAGAATGGTTTGAAATTCATAGCGACAAAATCAAAGTCAAACTATGGGGAGAGAAGATGAAGAAGTTAGTTGAGAAGCTGAAAAAACCTGGAGGTGAAGAAAAACTAAGAAATAAAATAGAAAAATTCTTGAACAAAGCACCCCAGACACGTTTAGAGGGTGACAATGATATTTTAGAATTCAGAAAACAGTTGCCCAATGATATCATTCGAAAACTGAAGAAGATTTACACTACTCCAAAAGAGACGGACCTTAGCATTTATAGAGTGGAATTACCAAAATACTGCAGTCGATTCATGATGGAAAACTTCAGAAAAGCAGTCTTAAATTGGACAAAATCATTAGACATCAAGAAAAAAGATTTCTTAGGTAGAAATGTAAAAAAAGACGATGTTTTTAAATATGTTGCTGATAAATTAGAACCTCTTGTATTGGATAGACCACGGTCAGATTCAGAATACAAAATAGCATTACAATCTAATATTTCAGAGATAGTTTACGAATTGCCTTTAGCCCTTAGTAACCACAATAAAGACCTTTACCTAAACAAGGTTACAGATAGTCTGGTCGATAAATTAATCTTAATTGAAAATAAATTTTCTAGTACATACATTCAGCCCACAAAAAACGAAATAAAAGAATTTATCAAGGATGAGATAACATTTTTCTTAGAGAAATGCCGCGTAGCTATAAGTACGAGGAAAATGGAATATCTTGAGACAGAATTAATGGAAATTTTACTGGATCTCACAGAGGTTGCCGACATCGACAGTATTGTTGCAGATGATATAACAAAACTTTTTAAAGAAGTAGCCAAGCTACCAGAGTACAAATCAAAGTACTTTACTAACTTGCTCTTGAAGGATTATAAAGAGTTCTTCTTTCGTGAAAACTTTTTCCAATTAAAAGGTAATTCAGATCGTGGACGACCGGATGTGTATTCAGATTTTCAAAATGCCACTGGTCTAGTGGATTTCAATGCCCCAACAAGTTTTGAAAGGTACAGACAACAGCTTGTGGAAGAAATTGAGAAATGGATTACTAAACTTAATATTACTGTTAACGATAAGAATTCAATGGATGTAGGCGCCAAAGATTTGGCTAGCGATATAATAGATAGGTATAAGTATTTATTATTAAATCCTGGCCTCACAGGAACAGATGCTGAAGAACTGGAACAATTAAAATTTCAGATATATAAATGGACAAATAAGCTGGTTGGTGAAGAAAACACAACAATCTTTGAACATGCTCATGAGCTGATGAAAAAAATAAAAAACATTCCTAAACCTTCCTTACAGCATAATAACTTAGTTCAATGTATGTTACCACAAGAAACTGATAAAATAAACGATAAGAATACTAAGCTGTACATTGACATACTCACTGACCAAATTTATGACTGGTACTGTGAATTACCAAGTGACGTTAAAGACGCAAAACTTAACAAACTGTTAGTGAAAGCTTTAGCGGAAGATATCGAGAAGGGGCTCGATAAAAAAGAAGATAAAGTAATTGATAAAGAAGTAAGCAAATGGGCAGAAAAAGTATTTAAAGCAAAATTAAGTTATAATGATGTCCAACAGTTGAAAAATAAGATCAGTAATGTAGCGTATACAAAAGAGAACAAACCGAACAATCTTAAACATGAAAAAGTTATTATCAGGGCATATGAAGATATAGTTGATGAATGGATAGATACGATTCCTATAGCACCCAAAAGGCAAGAAGTTTTTACTAATAATAAGAATGAAATTGTACATTCGATAGCTGTCAAGATACATAAAATAAAAACAAAAATTAAACACTTACCTGCTGAAGTCGTAGAAAAGAAATTACAAGAAGAATTATCTCACTGGTTGAAAAAACTACCCCTGCACGACAAAGTTGATAATCAAGTTGATAGAGATAAATACGCTTTAGAACTTGTAAAGGATATAAAATCCCATAATGTGAATGATTCATTACAAACCTCCTCAAAACCAATAAACGATGAACCACTGGTTAATAAACTCGAAAAAGTGATGTGCGAGTGGCTCAAAAAATTACCATTGTACAAAGAAAAAACTTTAAAAGAAAAATTACGTCAAGAAAAAATAATAAAAGAACTAGCGCATAAATTAAATGAATTGAAAGGGTATGAAGATCTTGACGAAGAAATAACTAAACAAATCAGGATACTAGATCCAAAACAAGACGATGAAAATGTACAAACTACGGCTTTTCATCTAAAATTATGTTTAGAAAAGCTTGATATGTATAAAGATTTCTTCAAACAATATGAAAAAGAAAACACATTTTTGGTCAACACGATTGAAGCATGGTTGAAAGACCTACCCTTATATGTTACAGACGTTACTGGGTTTAATAAACAGAAAACAGATTTTATTAAAACTGTGAAACGGTTAATAGCTTCTGGTACAGATAATGCAGCCATGAAAAAGGAAATATTGATGTTTACTAGAATTTTTCCACTGAGTTATACCAAAAAATACGATTTCAAATACTTGAGTGAACAAGTTTTGAAACTTATACAAAGTTTGGAAGCAGAACCTAATGGCGACGTGCGTCATCATGCATCAACTAACAGCAAGGAAATTATTCATGATGCTATCAGACAATGGACGAGGACTTTACCACTGAAACCAATACACTGTCCAAAAGAACTAAGTTCTTTTATTGACGATATGAGTTCAGTAATATGTTCGATTTTACTTAACAAAGAACAAAACTGGACACAGCAAAATGATGCGAGATTACATAGAGAAATATCGAAATTTCTAAGAAGATTCCCTTTAATCTTTGAACGGAGTACTGAAAGTCATATCTTCCGAATGGCGGTAGATCTCTCCAAAACTTTAAAAAATACAACTTTGTTCCAGAATAAGGATATGACCATTTTAAATAATGTAACAGTGTATGGTGTTTCATTAGAAAATAAAGCAGGTAACAACACTGCTGACTACAGTATTCAGAGCATCAAGAAAAGCGATATAAATGAGAACTTAGAGGCATACACGAAGCAGTTGATAAATGAAATAGGCAAGTGGTTCGATCGTTTGAACTTGCGAGAAAGCCATCAGGAAGGTTTTAAACAAGTCGTCATCAATGACTTAGCAGGAGACATCGTTGATAGACTTAAGTATTTAGAATTGAATCCACACAACAGAGGCACGGAAGCAGATGAACTAGAACATTTGAAGTATCAAATATTTAAATGGATCAACAAATTAGTAGGCGAGGAGAATCACGAAACAATCGGTCATGCTGAAGAATTAATGCAAATGGTTAAAAGAATACCAGTGCCAATGTTGGTTAGACCTCACGATATAACAACAGACTCGCGTCCATCCAGTTCACAGCAATGCTGCCAGAAAAATACTTTTGCGGGACAACAAAATTATAGTCAACCTTTCAACAGTCCGATAAGACAATCAGGAGCACCGGCTAGTTACAGAGGTTCGTCATCTCCCAAACAAGCAGCTGTCAACCATACGAGCAGCCCGAATGATACAGCTAACCGAAAAAAACCTTGTTGTACTCAAGCTCCACCACCACCGTTTCCACTGGCGGAGGACGATACCAAAGAAGCAATGTACGAAAAATACGTAAAAATATTCAAAGATCTATGTAATGCTATACCGATAGACGAGTCGACTCCCGATAACGCCGTTTTAGCACAGCAAGCAAAACAGGCCATATACAACGCCATTCTCAAAACATTTTTCAGTTTAAAATCTGATCCGAAAATAGAAAATGACTATAAATATTTCGAGTTTGTTCTAGAAGAGACAGTGGATGAGCTCCTTGACGTTCTGCCGCAAACAGAAGAATTGAAAAAAATGAGGTATTCCTGGAAAATTAAAGTTCTAGAAAAGGCAATCGATATGTTAGATGAGTTGCATAAGCTTTCAGATAAGCCATGTTTTAGGCAAACAGTTAAAGATAAGTTCAATCGTCAGTTTGCTATAGATAACGAACTGCAATATTGTTTTGTTCTGCAACAAGGGTTCCTGTCTTCAGTAGCCGATGCATATATTTTAGAAACGAATTACAAAGAAAAAGATCCTGTCAAAGCTAATATTTACAAAAATAGATTGATGAAAGAAATTGATAAACTAGTAAATCACATGGCGAAAGAACATAACGTAGGATTCAGGTTTTTTGATAAGTCCAAACTAGCGCGTATTACCATGAAAACTTTAGAAAAGGTACCGATACCTAAAGATGATATTTTACAAGATGAAGTGGAAGAAATCCATCTGACGGATGAGATAGAGAAATGGTATAAGGAATTGCCAACCAAGCCTTTAGAAGATGAAATGGATGGGGTTGTGAGGAAGAGAATGATTGATTTACTGGCAAAGAAGTTACATGACATGCATAAACATTTAAGCAATGAGGACTCGTCTAAAGAAGAAAAGATGAAGCATGAAATGAGTCAGTTTTTAGAGAAAAAAGGTAAATTACAACAGGACGAAGATTTAAACATCAACTTTATGGTAGATGAACTACACCACAGACTTAAAAATAGATGGATACATGTACAAGAACCAGCTGGTTTTCATGACTTTGAGAAGGCTAAACCGTTAAGCTCTACGCTCGCGTATGTTGACAACGCTGACTTTTTAGCTCCGTTAATGGATGCTGCTACTAGTACTGGTCCAGTACCTTTACAAAGACAAGCAATGCTTAGAGATCAAGGATATTTTATACAACCAGGTCAACCAATCCAGAGTATGGATCAAGTCCGTACGCCATATGGTGGAGCTCCCTATTCTGTCCAAGGTTCTGGAGTTCCCGGATCGCCACAAAAAGCATTAATCCATAGCATGGACCCGAACTTTCCGACCCAAATTCCTTATGGAACCAGAATGAGGCCTAATGAGGGATATGCTTCTTATCAAGGAGGTGGTCAAATCGGACCACGGCAGCAAAGTACAACTAGACAGAATTTATCCCTACCAGTTGGTAGACCAAGGCAAAGCACATCGCCAAGGATTGGATGTGGAATCCAGGTAGGAAGTCAGAGAGTGCAAAATATAAACCAAAGTCTTCGACAAGTTGGATTTGCGGGCAAGATGGGACTGGAAGACGTACGTGTCGATCAGAATGAGCCTCGAGGGTATACCAGGTCAGGTGGGTCTCAGTGCCAATTATTTGTCCCACCAAGTAACCAAGGTCGTTCTCCGGGGCAGACTTGTTGCGAGGGTTCAGGGAATATTGGTAGTCGAGGGCCGACTCCTAGCCAAGGAGTTGGAACGACAGCTCAAGTTGGTCCTGACTCAGGAGGCGCTCCGGTGTCTTCAGAAGAAGATATGATGGGAGGACGCTTTCGGGTCAAATGTAGATGTTTGGAGGCCTACCGTAGGATGAGGTCTTTCAATTATGATGATCAGTATGACAGGGTTCGAACTCATCGATGTGATTTTTAAATTATGTGCGCGTCTTATGTCCTGTGTCTGTTAAAGTTTTCAATAAATTGATGAATATTATCATTGTTTTTGTTTTCGTAACTTCATTTACAGAAATCAGTCGTGTCAAGTTGTTCAGTTACGTCGAAAATTACAAATTTGAAACTTATAAGTAAAATATACTTGACATTGACGCGTCTGTGCTGCCACTTATAGTTTATACACGTTCCCTATTGCAGCTGTATGCAGATCTGAATAAGTTCATTTTGCGATTTAGGAATATTCGGAACCATTTACGTCAAAGCATTGTTAACACTCCCCGCTCACGGCTCGGTCTGAGGAAATGCTAAAGTTTGGTACTGAATGGTCGGTGTTAGGCCTCGTATGCACTAGGCAACATTTGATGAGCAACACGCGATGCTCAACATGATCAGCAACATTACACAACAACGCGCCACGTTGCCAGCACGCGCGCAACATTGACAATGTTACTAAATAAAAGTTCCTCGTTGCCGTTCAACATGATGAGATGAATGAAATGAAAAAAGAAAGCAGTCGTGGCCAAGTGGTAACGGCCCCGACTTACGAATTGTAGATCGCGGGTTCAAACCCAGCCAGGCGCATTACTTTGTGTAATTAATTCCATCACCACTGCTCTCAAAATGGTGAAGGAAAACATCGTGCGGAAACCGGCATGTCATAGAAACAAAAATTCGAAGACGTGACATTCACTAACCCGCACTGGGCCCGCGTGCTGGATTACGGCCCATTCCCTCTCCTAGAGAGGAGGCCTGTGTCCCAGGCAGCAGTGGGAACGTTAAAAGGCTGATTATGTTCAACATAATTAGGAACATGTTGTGCATCATGTCGCGCGTTGAACGTTGCCTAGTTGATACGAGACTATGGAGGAAGAACGTAAGGGAGCATCTTTTACAGAATAAAACCCACCCGTGATCCTCCTGAGTCCTTTGCGTTCCAGGGCCGCAGTGACTCTTTAAAAAATTTCGAAAATTTGCACTAGCAGGCACTGACCCTATAGGGCCCCGTCTTCTTTGTTGACAGCTCTTGACAGGCACGCGTGGAGTATGACGCGCCGTCGACACGGGCTTGGTTGCTATCGGACGGCGAGCCACCCGAAGCTCGCCATCCGCAAACCCGCGCCATGGTAGCCGGGAATTGCCCTGCATTTCCCGACGCCCGGGGCATCTTCTGCTGCGGCGGCTGGGGCGTGAGGTAGTCGATCTCCCTCATGCGGTCTACCTCCATCCATGGATTGAACCAGGGCGAGACCCGAGGTCGCCGCCGCTGTCAGTACTCACCTTAATACGTTATTTAACGGCCGAACCCAATAACCTATCTATCTCCAGTATGTGATAGATCGGTTATTGGTTTCGGCCGTTAGTTGATAAGAAAAAATAATCACGTTGCATAAGAAAGAAAAAAACTAAAGGATCCGATCTTATTTTTTATTTATTTAAAACAACACCACAAAAAATAAAAAGGACAACACAACACTTCCACATACCTATTGTCTAAAATACAAAAAGCTGGGATAAGGACAATGAATGCCGCAGCATTTTGAACACCTCTTCAAATTTTGTCCATCTTCGTTGGTCTGCGGAAATGGCTGACTGGGACAGTTTCCTGGCTGAGGCCTTCCACTCTTGGGGACCAGCCTCTCTTTACACCGACAAGTTACTCTTTCCTCTCGTCGCTCCCTCTCCATCACGACTGACTCATCAATCCCCTCATCTAATATCACCCGTCTCATCGGCGCAGCCCAGAAGTTATCGTCTTCATGAAATTTCGGCCAATCGGATTGGTCACTGGGTCGTTTCTTCGGCCTCGCATGCACATCGTCTAATGACCCCAACTCAATCACGCGCTCCTTTTGGGAAGGCCTACTGCTGGTGCTTGGCACTTGGTCTTGAAGACCGTCTCTCTTTGGCATTCGACATTCGTTAAATCTTTTGGAGAAGCCAGGGGACCCTGGTGGTGTGTACTGTCCAAACGAGCTCATGCAAGGACTCGGCGAGCAAGGAGATCGAGAACTTGAGATATCCCTATGTGAGGCCCTCTCTATATGGGGACTCCCTGACCTTTGGAAGACATTTTGAGGATCGCAATAAGAATAGCGTTCAGATGAGTTTTGACGTGGAGATTTCGATTGCGGACTGCTTTGCTGTTTTAATTTACCTGAAACCAACGAAGATAACTTGGCAAAATGGGTTCATCCATTGATTGGACTTCTAGAGATCTAAATAGTATAACTACCTATGTTAATGTACCTACCATAGATACGAAATATGTTTGTATTGTACTTGCAATGAAGTATTTGCTTGCTAAGATATGTAGACACCGTGTGTATAGATATACACACGGTGTCTACATATCTTATTCAACACATCGGTCCCAGGTTTGCCAGAAGAAGTAAGCAGCGCCTTTTGATCTTCATCTAACTATCTATATTTGTTACTAGCTGCTGCCCACACTTCGTCCCCGTGGAATCCCCGATTTTAAAATATTCTTTATCGCTGCTCCGCTCCTATTGGTCTTAGCGGGATGATATATAGCCTATAGCCTTCCTCGATAAATGGGCTATCTAACACTGAAAGATTTTTTCAAATCGGATCAGTAATTCCTGAGATTAGCGCGTTCAAACAAACAAACAAACAAACTCTTCAGCTTTATAATATTAGTATAGATTTATAAATAAGGAGATAACCTGAACTGGGACGGCGGCAGGGAGCTGAGGTGGGCTGTGAGAAACATGCTGGATTTTGATCGCATGGCCCAGGATGATGGCAGCTTGTTGGCCTAGGCGGCTGGCAGGGTGGTGGTCTGCAAGTCGCTGGTCTCGGAGAGGAGCAGGGCGCTGGTTTACACGGGGCAGGCCTAGGAGGGGAGCAGGGCGCCGGCCTAGGAGAACCACAAGGCGGCGGTCTACAGGGCCTAGGAGGATGACATGGGGGCGGCCCAGGTGGATGACACGTCGCTGCGTCAGATTGACGACGACTACTTCTCCCGCTCTGTTGTTTATCAGAGTCATCGACGCTGTTCTTATCACAAGGATCCCAGTAGTACTGTTTTATGAGTATCTGAAACATTCACAGAAAAATCGTTTAAGAATGAGGTATTTACTGAAGGGTTCTTATTTATTAATCATTGTTGAGCATTTATCATTAAGCAAGTAGACGTGGCAAGCCTCGGATTTACCTGGAGCGAGGTAAAGCATGAAGATCAAAATCTATTGTAGTATAGTAAACTCTGGACGCCCCCTACCCCTCGGAGATATAATTTAACAAGCAACATACAAAGCAGAAAGAAGGAAACCTAGTAGTGTTGTACCATAGTTTCAACACTACTAGTGATATATACTAGGGGTGTCGGTTTTGGATTTCTTTCTTTCTGGAAACTATGGTTTCAACACTATCTAAACCTTACTGAAAACATCTAAAAAACCTTACTTGCGGCTGAACATCCTCATTGCAGTCAGATATATTGCTACTGGAAATCGTATGCCTCCTTATCTGGTGACCAGACTGAGGTGATCGTGATGGTCCAGCTGGACATATTCTAGGTGTCTTTTCAAAAGCTGCTGGGCAAATGTCACTAGACTGTGGTTTCTCCTTCTCCACTGATTCAGTCTTCCCTTTAGCATACGGCTGGTGTGGCAAATTCGCAGATACTCTTGGACATGGTTTAGGCATCTTTTCATATGCAAATGGACAAACACGATTCTGTTGAGGTTCTTCTATACCGAACGGTCTTAACACGGTTTGGCTTCCCGCATCAACTGGCGGAGGGCTTGCACCTGAAAGGCACTTATGCTTCTTTATTAATGACGTCACACAGCTAGGAGGCAAACAGGTTCTTCGTCTAATATTGTCTAAATGAGCCTGGTCTTCAGGACTTAGAGTACATGGAGGAAATGACTCGAACTGTCTTGGAGGATGTCGCGCACATACCTTGCGGGGAGCGCAAGGCTTTCGTTTATCGATTAACAATTTGTAACCTGGACATATTGAAGCTTTCGCGCTACTCTCGTTGCTTGCCGCGCTAACATTTCCAGATGCGTCTATGGTGACATTCGACGATGCATTGTACTTTCTGGATTGTTCTGAGGCCTTCAGTTTATTTATTAATGTATCAGCAATTGCATCATTTTCTTCTTCAGACTCCAAGGGCAGTTTATTTAGGAATTTGACTATATGTTTCCGCATTAATTCATTATCTTCGTCCTCCTCTTGTTCATCCACTTCAATATCAAACAGTTTCTTTGATAGCACATAAATCAGTTTGCTTCTAGTTAACAGCTCTGTTGGACTTTGGGGTTGAAGGGGTAATTCTTTTACCCAATCGTTTATTTCTTCCCTTATTCTTGCTTGTTCTACTTCGTATCTTATAGAATCGCCTGGTGGCAACGGAACTTTATTCAAAGCGGTGTATAGATCATGGTTTAAGGTTTTACTATTGAGAGGTGAACATGGATTCCTGTTCAAATAATCTTTGCAGAATTTATTTATCTCATTCGTAATTTTTCTCTTTAGTCGGTCTCTTTGATTTTCATTATTCCCTGAATAATGTAAGTCAATGTAGGCATCGGCTAGTTGATCTTTCAATGTTTCTATAGTTGCTAGATCTTCTTTTGAAAAGTTCCGTTGATCTGGTAAAAGTTTTGACATTGTGTCACGTAAGTTTTTCTTGTAAATTTGTCCTGCTATCTCATCATGAGCTCTGCGTTGAGCTTCCAAGACTTTTTCAATTAGGTCTTCTTTTAAAGCTTGAAACTCTTCCTCATCAATCTTCATATCTCCGAGCAAATGCTGTAGTTCCTCTCTTAAAACGGCTTCATAAAGAGAATCATCATTAAATATTTCTGGATCAACATTCATTTCTCCTATTTTGTGCACTAAACAATACATCCTCTCTCTTTTCTCGTCCATTATTTCATCTTCGTCCTTTGTATCATCGTCATCAGTATGTATGCTACTTAACCAAGTGTCTATGAAGTTTGATAGTCCATTAAAACTCATTCCATAACGTGTTTTTTTGGAATCCGAACCTTAAGGAAAGAAATATTTTATTAGATGACTGATGTTAGATTTTCTGAACAAATTTTTCGTGTAATTCTTCTTTGGATTTATGTTCTTTGCCGTTTTGTACAATCCAAAAATAAATGATACTATATAAAATGTTAATAAAGTACCTACCGTTATGATGCTTGCTACAACAACATGTTACGTTTAATGGCAATGGATAATTATAATTATAATAACGAAAATTTCAATACTATACTTATCTAAAATTTTGAACCTTACCCAATAATCTTGCTTATGCTTTGCTTATTCAAAGAATCTATTTTGAGAAAAAAAAAGGCGTGGTACCTGTGTCATTCATCGTAGCGTTACTTTCTTCAAGAGGAATGCCTAAATCTTTAGCATACCCTTCTGCCAAATGGCTTTCCATTAACTTTCGTTTTGCTTCCGACATCGGACAGCCTTCAAAAACGTCACCGATATCATTTAATATAGCTTCTTCAAAGTCTTTTTTCTTTGCGGGAACATCGCCTCTGATTGTAGCTATCAGTTTCTTGGTTCTGTATAAGAGCTTGTATGCCAATTCTTCAGCATCTTCATCATTTAAATAAGTAAGTGGTTGTATGGTTGCAATCAAATTTTCTACAATTTCGTCTTGGTCAGCGCCACTCTTTCTCAGTTTAGTTAATTCGTTGGCTAACTTTGGTAGCAACGTTCTTTTGTCACAGCATATGTGGTAATTATTAAGAATAGCTGATATTTCTTCATTTAGAGCAGTTTGGAACTCTTGGGCTTGCTTTGCGGTGAGACTTTTCTTTCGTCCATCTCCTTAAAATAGAGAATTTTCATTTTCTAATTTATTTGTTGATTATTTCATCAGATTTTATTTTGTTTTTTATTAGCTCTCGGAAAATTAGGTGTTTTGTTGTTTTTCTTTATATTGTTTAAATTACACATTTATTATTTATTAGTTGACTTTTGTTTTTTATTTAGTAGTTACTTTAAGCTATCTGCACAGAATATTGTATTTTAATTTTTGATAAACGAAATACAATCTCGCTTAAGCTATTTACATTTTTTTTTTGTTTTTGTCTCTTTTTTGATTTATTTAGATAATTTTATATTTCAATAGGCCCTGTACTAATCTAACTGTATACTTACACTAAAAATAAAAATAAATTAAAATCCTCCTAACTATAATATGGCATCAAACAATTCGTCCGCATCGCTGTCGACTGAAAGTGAACCCAAAAGACTGGCGGCATTGCAACATTATATGGCAATGCTTATCCTCACGCCCCAGCCGCCGCAACAGCAGAAGACGCCCCGGGCATCAGGAAACGCAGGGCGGTTCCCAGCCACCGTAGGCGCGGGCCTGCGGATGGCGAGCTATGGGTGGCTCTCCGTCCAATAGCAACCAGGCCCGAGTCGACGGCACGTCGTGTTCCACGCGCGCCTCAAAGAGCTGTCAGCAAAGAAGACGGAGCCCCATAGGGTCAGTGCCTGCTAGGGTTGCGGAATTTGTTCGAAAGAGTCACCGCAGCCCTGGAACGCAAAGGGCACAAGAAGGATCACGGGTGGGTTTTAGTCAGTAAGAGTCTGACACTCCCTTCCACTCCGCCCAGAGCGGGAGAAGTCATTTGACGATTTCCCATCCAGAAAAAAAGCCTTGGGTCATGTGAAGTGTCAACCAAACGTTTAGCAAGTTCTTTAAATAACGCGTGAGCACTTGGACTCCGAGGTCCAAGATATTCAACCTCAAACGGCTCGAAAATATAATATAATATAATAGGTTAGTATATTCCCGCCGTTTGAGATTCTCAGCAGCCGCAGCGGTAGCACCAACACAACATGACGAGTTAGGAAGATGGGATGGCGCAAGAGTACCGACACAAGTAGCGTCCCACACTGAAGGCCTACCCATCTTCCATCGAAATTAAGACATACCATCCGGTGGGTTGACATCGTCGCGTACCAGATCATTGGGATCATTGGGTTCTAATAAGGCTGCAAGAGCGAGCGCGTCGGATAATATGGTTGATGTTTTCGTGCCGCGCTATGTGACAGGCTATGTGGCCGAGCAGTGGTGGCCGAGTGGTAACAGCCCCGACTTACCAATGGTAGGTCGCGGGTTCAAACCCAGCTAGGCGCATTACTTCGTGTAATTAATTTCATCACCACTGCTCTCAAAACGGTGAAGGAAAACATCGTGAGGAAACCGGCATGTCCTAGAATCAAAAATTCAAAGACATGTGACATTCACCAACCCGCACTGGACCCGCGTGGTGGATTACAGCCCAGTCCCTTTCCTAGAGAGGAGGCCTGTGTCCCAGCAGTAGGAACATAAAAAGGCTGATTATGCTTATATTATGCTATGTGACTGCACTTCGAGTACCCTTTTTTGTTCGAGTTAAAATTAGGTGATGTATGTTATTGGAAGTTTTATAGATTTCAACTGTTTCATTGTGTCTTTATTTGCCTAGCTTTTTACATGGATGTCGGGATCGGCATTCAATCTACCCGGATACAGATGAATACAGTATTTTACGTTGATTACATTAACCGATATTTTCATAAGTTTCAGGTAAGTTTATAAAACATATAAGCTTCAGCTATGGGTTGCCGAGAAGTTTTATACTCGTATACCAATAGATTGCTTGTTTGACATAAAACGTCTTTGTTTTTTTTTAGATTTATCAATAAATTTCGGTTAGTTTTTTAAAGCCGTTTTGATCCAGTCGTCTTGATAAATGTTGAGACCTTACCTGCATGTTGACGGTTTTCAATAGTGTCAAATATTACATTATTGCTTACGACCTCGTTATGATAAATATTTTTAAGGTGATACCATACTTAGATGAATGGCTCAGCATTCTTCTGTTTCCTTATCTCTTTCCGACACTTACGAACCAAAATTCGCTCGATGGACTGGACCAAATTCGAACGGGTGCAAATGTTTGCTATTATATTTCTCTTTTAGTCCTAAATTGCAGAATGAGAACGAGAAAGAGAAGTAGAAAAATAACGATAGCTAATAATAAGATAATGATAGATATCTGGAATTCATTTGATGAATTCCAAATATTATTCCTCTCTAGCCCGGAGCCTGGAATTATACTCAGTTGATGGCAATGGGGTTACCCCTTATAACATGTTGGCAAAATGTAAATCATATTCTTTGGACACATAATTGCCTATCCCATCAGTAAAAATGGGCGTAATATTCTGTAAACTTAAAGCCCACGCCGATATACTACTCAAGTTCAGTTGGCTTTACGAAAATCAGTTGAACTTCTACAATACCAGCGATCATCTTGTACAACTCTTCGATTTTTGCAGGACTTGGAGTGCCACTCGAATCAGGTTCAAGCACTTTGTCTAGCCTCTTAAACACTTGAAATCTTAAATTTTCAATTTCCTCTTCATTTGAAAATTTCTTGTCTGGATGCACTTGCAAGTATTTTTGCCTGTCGACTATGTCAGAAGCAAGGTCATTGATGACATCAGATTTAACTTCTGGATCCAAATCTATAGGCATACTTTCGAGCCAATTTGTAACAGAGTCTATGACTTTTTCGAAATATTCAGCATCTGCCGCTTCTTGTTGTTCAGCTGCTGATTTACTTGGGGTAGACGCCTGACCAGGACTAAATTCCTTTTCTGAATCATCTTCCACTCCATCATCATCATCAATAGTGTGAGGAACTCCATCAGCTGTTGTAGTATTTGTAGCTTTACTACGAATACCTAGGATATCTGCAGGCCCTAATTTACGTTGTGTGAGACTTGATGACTTCTGTGGTACTTGAACCAGTTGTGGTACTTGAACTTTATCAATCTGTGGTACTAAATCTTTTGTGTTTTCTATAACTTGCTTCAATAATTCAACGGGTACTAATCCATTTAATCTCCTGTGTATTTGTAACTTCAAATATTCCAAATTTTCACTTTGAGTAGGTGTCTCTCCAAAAGTTTGAAGATATTTCTGCCTATCTATTATATCATTTGCGAGTTCTTCTAGAATTCTATTCTTTTCGTTCTGATCGATGTCTACTCGTGCCTTTTTTAGCCATGTATTAATAATGTCCTTTATTTTTTTTGTATACTCTTTAACATCAGTAGCTTCATTTGATTTCGGAGTAAAAGGAGTCTTTTGTTTAGTAGTGTTATTAAAAGCAAACGCTTCTTCTATCTTTGAGAGACGTGCTGACATTTTTCCTTTATTAATTTTCAGTGCTGATTTAGGAGCCTGTTTACTAGATTTAGAACTTTCTGCGTTATTAGTTTCTTCTTTGGTTCTACTTAGAACAGACAATATATTTATTTGACCAGTCTCGTCATATATAGCGAGTTTGTCTTTCAAATCTTTTGTTCCACTTTTCAGTAAAGGTAATTTAGATAGTGCGTTATCAAGATGTCTGGACCACTGTCGTCTGACGCTCTTGTTTGTCGCGATCAATTCTTTTAACGAGTAGTTTATGTTTCCGCTCGATAATGCAGCACTGGATCTTGTCTTTCTATCTGTAGGTGCTTGATCTGTTCTCCGCTTTTCAGATGAACTTTGTTCTGTTTTAAAAGAAAATAATACAGGGATGAAAATGTAAATTGAACTGTATGTGTTTTGACTCTCTTGAGTATCAAGTATGTGTATTTTGTTATGTACTATGTGTATAATGTGTGATTCGATTGTCGATGAATGATTTGAAAACTGATTGGTTAAATGATGCATTGAAGAATGCTAACATAATTTGAATACATTTGTTTTTTTTTACGAGTGTCAAATTTATTTGAATACATTACTTGTTTCTTTCATATCTGCTCTGGACTATCTGGATACAAAATGTATTGTTCAACTAGTTAAAACAAGAGAAACAGTTTGTAGGCCACTAAAAAAATTACCTACTCAGAAAATAAACCGAATGATTCATATTAATACTACAAAAGAATCAGCCGTGCTATTAGTGAAATCATGTGAAACTCTTTAGTTTAACATGATTTCACTGCGGATTCAGAAGTGATTTCGCAAATAAACTTTTCAGAATAGCACGGCAGTTACTAGAAGAACCACAAATCTAAAATGCATGCCACAATTAATATGCGCTAAGTTTGACTATAGCTGCCACAATCGGCGAAAGTGTAGACCAAAACTGAGAGTTAAGACACCACGCCTACCGGCTTGCCACCCGGGCCACTTGGGCCTGGTTGTTATCGGACGGCGAGCCACCCAACGCTCGCCGTCTCATAACAATCAGGCCCGGTTCGACGGCTCATTGTGTCCCACGTGCTCCTCAAAGAGATTTCAACACAGTAGTCGGGGTCCGATAGGGCCAGTGCCTACCAGGGATGCAGAATTTGTTCGAAAGAGTTACTGGAACGCAAATGACATTTGAAGGAACAAGGCTGGGTGGGTTTTAGTCAGTAAGAATCTGACCACCTTCTACTCCGTCCATAGCAGAAGAAGTCATTTGATGATTTCCCATCCATAAAAAAAGATACTGTCAAAAGACGAACGAAACAGCCATAGAATTATTTCCAATACAAAAGGGATCCTTACTAGAAAATTTCCACTATCTGAAAAAACAAACTACGCAAGTCATCTGATGTTATACAAATCTCACATCTCAAGTTTACCACCACAATATCTTGACTATTTTGGGCCACCGCTGAACAATGGCCTCCCGGACCAAACTTTTCGGTAGGAGTCCATATTGACCCGCTATCTTCACCTTGGTCTACTGCGATGTCATTTGGCATTTAAATAGAACTTTTTTGGCTTTTTTATTTTAAGGTATCTGGTTGGCTTACAGCTAACAGTATAAAAACAATTCAATCAAATCTCGATAAGCCATTTGAAGAACTTAGTTAAAATATCGGATGGGACGAAGTTTAAACATTACGGAGATATGATAAAATTCATGTGCGTTATTACAGAAGGTTCAACTAACCTTTTCTTACGTAGATTTTTTGTAATATTTAATTTAAACTATTTTTTAAATCCACTAAACCATGAACATGTTATAAAATAACTTTACGTCAATTACTCATAAATATTAATAAGTAATTGTTTGTATTTGTAAGCTCTTATCCTGAATATATTGCACATTATATTTATTTTTAAATGGAAGTATTTGTGATCTAAAAGTCTAAATTCTATAGAATCTGAATAAACCCCACTAATATTTTCTACTCAACCTCTTGAGCTTGTTTGTCGCAATTTTGGAACTCCCTCTGGTGGTTCTATATCCATTATCATCCTGTACAATTCTTCTGTCCGATCCATAATCAGCGGCATATCCTTAGGATCCACCTCATTATTCATTCTTCTAAAAACCTGGTACTTTAAATTTTCTATTTCATCGGTGTCTGCAGATATTGCTTCAGGATGTGTTTGGAAGTACTTCTGCCTGTCTAATATGTCATTAGCAAGATCTTCGGCTACAGCTGTCACAACTTCTGGGTCGAAATGCATTGGTAGACTGTCCATCCAAGTTTTAATACATTCTATTATTTTTTCTTTATACTCTTCTGGAGTTGGACTTTCCTGCACCGTGATTGCTTCACTAACATCATCAGATTCTCCATCATCTGAACTTTCTTCATCATCTATAATTTCATCACCAAATGCTTTCGCCAGTTCTTTTTTAAGTAATAATTTAATTTCTTTTTTCTTTCCAGTCGGGATTGAATATGCATCAACAATTTTCTTAGATTCTAGTAAAACTTCAGCTTTTAGGGCTCCTATATCATTTTTGTTCGGTGATTCATCTATAGTTTGTTTCAATTTATTTAATAACTTTTTTTTTAAACTACTTTTGTTAGGTTTGGAAATAGTAGACTGATCTAAAGCATTATTGATAGCTTTCGCGAAGGCACTTTTGTATTCTGTTATTTTATTTTTTTGCTCCTGCAGAAATGGGCGTTCCTTTGGCACGAGTGGTACTTCATCATGTAATGTATCTTTTGTATCCGTTCCTTGTGCTTGTAGAATATTTTCTACACCTTTTTTATGAGCCATTTCTCGCGCTAAGTCGATCATTTCATCAGTGAGAGTACTCGCTAATTCTTCAGAAAAATTTAGCTCTCTCATGAGTTTAGCTATGAGTTTTCTTCTTGCATCTGCAAAATCTCCACCTTCGAGTGCTATCTCTAATAATTTATCAAATTCTTCTGCTAATGTTCTTTGGTAGTCAGGTTTAATGCCATATTTATCAAAAATATATTTCATTCTTTCATCTATTTCCTCGTCAAACTCAGCCAACATGCCACTTATCATTCTTAATAATTCAAGGTTGAGTCGACTCTTTTTGGAACCTGCGATATTGGATTGATGAATGCTTTTCTTTACTTCTTCTTTAATGCTTTCTTTCAGGTTTGATTCATCGATTATATGTCGAGGATACGAAATTTTTCTTCTTTTATCTGGACTGATATACTGATAACGGGAAGGTTTTGTCAATTTATTTTCATTCTTGTAATCGCTCATGTTTTTGTCTACTACATCAGTTAGTGCAATTTTCAATTTATTTTTCTTGTCTTCCACTAAATTCAGCTCATCTATAATCAGATTTATGTTATCCTTAAGTGCTTCTGAAACCTCATCAGACAATGGTTCTTTGAAGGTTTTGTTTGCTATATTTATCAATTTCTTCTTCGATTCCAACTTTTTCTCCTTCGGTATTAGTGCCTCATCAATTACCTTTTCAAACCCTTTTATAATATTTCTTTGGGGT
Source organism: Hecatera dysodea (assembly GCA_905332915.2). Classification (NCBI taxonomy): domain Eukaryota; kingdom Metazoa; phylum Arthropoda; class Insecta; order Lepidoptera; family Noctuidae; genus Hecatera; species Hecatera dysodea. Next base: position 10,913,698 of record HG995314.1, on the reverse strand, counting down.
TCGTCTACTAATTCATTTAAATTATCGTCTTGTGTCTGCGGTTCACTGGATTGACCTCGTAGAATGTCCATATTTTCACCAATCATATTTGTAAGGGTACTTTTCAAATTATTTTTCTTGTCTTTTGGTAAATTCATCTCGTCTATTATTTCAATCATGCCATCTTTAAGTGCTTCCGCAACCTCATCCAAAGATTTATTGCCAAAGTCTTTGGTAGCCAGATCCTGCAACTTTTTTTTTAATTCAACTTTTTTCTCTTTTGGTAAATACGCTTCTTTAATGGTCTGCTCCATTTCTTGAAAAATATTATGCAGTGGTTTGGCTTCTAATTTTTCTGAATGATCGATTTGATCGCGAGGTTTACTTCGAAAATTATCTATATTTTCGTTAATCATACTTGTTAATTCACGTTTCAATTTATTTTTCTCAGATTTAGATATTGGTAGGTTATCTATTATATCAGCTATTATAGCAGCGGTTTTTATATTATCTTGCACATTTTGAGAGAGGGGTTCTTTGAAATTTTCAACAGCTAATGTTTTCAACTTTCTCTTCAACTCCGACTTTTTTCCTTCAGGGACAGATGATTCTTCTATTACATTTTCTATGCCCTGAAAAATAGTATCTTTTAATTTCGTTTCATCTTTTGACTTCTTCGATTCTATTTTCTTCTCTCTAGGTGCTTCTTCAAAAGTTCGTTCCATTTCTCGTAAAATATTGTCTAGTGTTATGTCTTCTGACTCATCTAAATTATCGCCCTGGTGAGGTTTAACTCTCAAATTGTCCATATTTTTATTTACCATGCTTATTAATTCACTTTTCAATTTGTTTTTTTCAGTATTAGGTATTGGCAGGTCACCTAATATTTCCTCCATGCTGTTTTTTGTGGTTTCTTGTACATCTTTGGAAAAGAGTTTTTTCAAGCTATCAGCAGCCACTTTTTTCAATTTCCTTTTCAAATCCGCTTTTTTCTCTTCAGGCACGGCTGATTCTTCAATAATCTTTTCAATTCCTTTCAAAATACTATCCTTGACTTTGGTTATATCAACTTCTTCTATGGGCTTCAAGCCCTTACCAATTTTATTGTAAGTCCTATCTACATTTGGTCTTCGATTTTTATTAGAATACACAGTATCTTTGTCATCTCTTGCGGTTTGCAAATTGCTCGTGTATTCGCCTACTGCAGTAAGGAATGCATTTTTCAATGTATCTTTCTTATCTTTTGATAAATTCAGCTCATCTATAATTTCATTTATGTTATCATTAAGTGTTTCTGCAACATCCTCTTTTGGTATCTTCTGGAAGTCTTTGGTGGCCAGATTCTTCAACTTCTTTTTCAATTCTTTCTTTTTCTCTCTAGGTATTGATGCTTCTTCAATAGCGGTATCCATTTCTTTAAATATATCATGAAGTGGTTTGTCTTCTGATTTTTTTAGATTACTGACTTGATCGCTATGTTGCGCTCGCAAATTATCAACATTTTGATCCACTATGCTTGTTAATTGACATTTCAAATTATTTTTCTGAGATTTAGATATTGGAAGGTCATTTATTATATCAGCTATACCAGTTTTTATAGTATCTTGCACATCTTGGGAGAAGGGCTTTTTCAAGTTTTCAGCAGCCATTGTTTTCAATTTTATTTTCAACTCAGCCTTTTTTCCTTCGGGGACGGCTGATTCTTCAATATTTTTTTCAATTCCTTTCAATATACTATCTTTGACTTTGTCTGCATCAACCTCTTCCAGAGGCTTTAAGCCTTTATTGATTTTATTGTACGTTCTATCTACATTTGGCTTTCGATGTTTTGCAGGATACTCAGAAACTTTGTCGTCTCTTGCGGTTTGCAAATTGCTCGTGTATTCTCCTATTGCAGTAAGTAATGCGCTTTTCAATTTATTTTTCTTGTCCTTTGGTAAATTCAGCTCATCTGTAATTTCAATCATGTCGTTTTCGATTGATTCTGCAACATCCTCTGAAGGTATCTTCCTGAAGTCTTTGGTGACCAGATTCTTCAGCCTCTTTTTCAATTCTTTCTTTTTCTCTCTGGGTATAGATGCTTCTTCAATAGCGCGATCCATTTCTTGAAATATATCATGAAGTGGTTTGTCTTCTGATTTTCTTAAATTACCAACTTGATCGCTGGGTTTCACTCGCAAATTATCAACATTTTCATCTACTATACTTGCTAATTCACTTTTCAATTTATCTTTCTCAGATTTAGATATTGGTAGGTCATCTATTATATCAGCTATACCAGTTTTTATAGTATTTTGCACATCTTGGGAGAAGGGCTTTTTCAAGTTTTCAGCAGCCATTGTTTTCAATTTTCTTTTCAACTCCGTCTTCTTTTCTTCAGGGACGGCTGAACCTTCAATATTTTTTTCAATTCCTTTCATAATACTATCTTTAACTGTAGTCACATCAACTTCTTTCAGGGGCTTCAAGCCTTTATTGATTTTATTGTACGTGCTGTCTTCATTTGATCTTCGATTTTTAGTAGAATACACAGTACCTTTGTCGTCTGATGCAGATGGCAAATTGCTCATGTATTCGCTTACGGCCGTACCTAACACATATTTCAGTGTATTTTTCTTGTCTTTTGATAAATTCAGCTCATCTATAATTTCATTTATATTGTCTTTAAGTGTTTCTGCAACATCCTCTTTTGGTATCTTTTTGAAGTCTTTGGTGGCCAGATTCTTCAACTTCTTTTTCAATTCTTTTTTTTTTCCTCTGGCTATAGATGCTTCTTCAATGCCACGATCCATCTCTTGAAAAATATCATGAAGCGGTTTGTCGCCCGATTTATCGGCTTGTGTTGGCACTATGCGAGGAGCACCTCGTAAATTTTCGATTTTTTCATCTACCATATTTGTTAATGCACCTTTCAGTTTATTTTTCTCAGATTTAGGTATTGGCAGCTCATTTACTGTATCATCTATGCCGATTTTGATGGTATCTTGCACATCATTGGAAAAGGGTCTTTTCAAATTTTCAGCAACAATTTTTTTTAATTTCCTTTTCAATGCTACTTTTTTCCCTTCAGGAACGGCAGATTGTTCTATAATATCTTCAATTCCATGAAAAACGCTATCTTTTACTTTATTTTCACTAACTATTTCTATGGGTACCAGGCCTTTTCCATTTTTTTTTATTTTACCATCTGCTCTTTTTGTGTCAGGATACTGAGTATTTATATCTTTTGTTTCTCGCAAATCGACCATGTTTCTATCTACGGCAGTAAGTAATGCATTTTTCAATTTATTTTTTTTGTCTTTTGGTAAATTCAATTCATCAAATATTTCATTTATGTCGTCTTTAAGTCCTTCTGAAACTTCGTCGAACGGTCTCTCGGAGTTTTTTATGGCTATATTCTTCAACTTCTTTTTCAATTCGTTTTTTTTCTCTTTTGGTACAGGTGCTTCGTTAACGGCACGCTCCATTTCTAGTACAATATTGTTTATTGTTTTGTTTTCTGATTCTTTTAAAACCATTGTTTGCTTGTGATCTCGCATACTTTCAGTACTATTTGCTCGCGGTTTATGTGGAGCTGGTTTTGTAAAATCCTTATTGACAACGGTTAGTAACTGAGTTTTAATAGCATCAGCTTTGTCTTTATCAGTTATTAGACTATCGACAATATGTGCCAATCTCTCTCTGATCGTTTCTTTTACTTCATCTGTGACAACTTGGGCTAAATTTTCAGTTAAAACGACTTTTGTTTTGTATTGTAACTTCTCTTGCTCCTCTAAAGAAATTGGCGAATTCTTAATTTCATTTGTTATTACTTTTTCAAGGGTCATTTTAATTTGGGGTGTTTCTTTATCCTGAGCAATAAGTTTATCAAGTTCTTTTGCCATGACGTGTGATATATTAGACTTCAAATTCTGTTTGTCATGTTCTGGAATATCCAACTGATCAATTGCATTATTGACATCTTCCTCTATTTTCTGTAGAATTTCGTCAGTCAGAGGGTTATATAAAGTTTCTAAAAACATGGCCTTAATTTCTTTCTTCATCTCATCCTTAACACTGGAATCAATTGACAATCTATTAATTGTTTCTATTAGCCCTTTTGTTTCTTCTTTCCTTTGCATTGTATCTAATTTTTTAGCCAATTTATTTGTTAAACTTATTCTTTTTTCTTCTGGCATGTCGTCTCTTACAATGTTCGAAACTTCATCTAAGACCATGCGCTTTTCTTCATCGGAAAGAGAAGAATCTAAATTTTTAGCTAGCACGGTATTTAATTTATCCTTCAAATGTGATTTAACATCCCTCTGGATCGGGGACTTTTCAATTACATTGGTAATATCATCTAAGAGTTTATTTCTTATCTTATTTAAATCGTGTCTGAAAGCTTTACCAGCTTCTTTAAAATCTTTCGATACAGTTTTATTAACTGCTTTTTTTAGATCATCCTTCTTATCTTGAGGTATTGACAGATCACTAACTATGCTATTGATGTCATCTTTTATAGTTTTAACGACTTCATCCGAAAGACGACGATCTTCATTCTCTGTAAGTATATCCTGTATACTCTCCTTCAGTTCTCTCTTTTGATCCGTATCTATTGAAGACTTGTCGATTACAATACTAACATCTTCTTCTACTTCATTTTGTATGTCACACAAACATGGAGGCAAATAAATAGTCAAATGCTTCGATGCAACTTCCGATAATACTTTTTTTATACGTCCTAAAATATTGCGGTCTTCGCAAATCGGACACTTTTCAATTATATCACTAATGTCATCATTTATATTATCTTTGACATTGCTAGGTAATGGTTTGTTCATGTTTTTTGAAAGTGATTCCCTAACTTGGTGCATCAAATTTTTCTTTTTATCGGCGTCTATCGGGAGTTCTTTGACCGCATTTCTGACATCTTTTGCAATCGTTTCTTTTAAATCACTTTGCTCTCTGGTTAGTCTTGTAAAAGATTTATCATAATTCCTGGTTATTGAAGTACTTAGTAAACTTTTCAATTGTAATCGACTTTCTTTAGGTATCTCTATTTCAATAAGAGCATCGTCCATATCTTGTAGCAATGACTCTTTCACATTATCTCGAGGATTTCGAAAGTTTAAAGATGATTTACGTAAATTTAATTCTACAATTCTCTGAGCCCTACTTCTCATCTTCTCTTTTTTGTCTTCTGGTATTGGTGAGCTTTCAATTATGTTATGAATATCTTTTAACATCACTCTTTTTGCTTGTTCTTTGTAGAATTTGTCTGAAGGCAAAATGTTGAGTTGTTCCATTAGTTCTTCAACGTATATGCCTAAGTCAGCAGAATCTATAGACAATTCAGTATCAACTAGATAATAAACTATATCATTCCCCAAATTCTCATTTTCTTGTTTATCGTTGTCTTGTATCATTTTCACAAGATCTTTAGTGATTCTTTCCAACTTCCGTGGATGTAATTCACTGTCGCCTGGTAAACTACGAAGCCAATTATTAACTTCTTCGCTGAGTTTTTCGAAGTCTAGCCTTTCCTTTTCTTTGATTTGTATGGTACCTGATAGTTGCTTCATGAGCTCCTCAATTAATTCATCTATTGTTTCGAATGCTAGTCCGACGTCGTCTACAAACTGTTGTACTTCTTCTTTCATTTTCTCTACTACATCATCGTCATAGATCCCTTGTGACTTAAGTTCATTTAACTTCTTGGCTAAACTCTCAATCAATTTAGGATTTTTTTTTAACTCTTTACACAAACCATGTTCACATATCCAATCAGCTATTTTATCTTCAAACTCACTTGTCAGATCAGATGTACCACCTGATAAATTCACGTTTCTTGGTACACTTACTACTTCTTTGGCCAAGTTGTTTGCAATTTTCTTCAATATTATCATATCACCATCAAATTTTAAAGCTAACTCGACAAGTAATTCGATTATTTCCTTTCTTAATATGTTTGTATATTTAACATCACATGCGGGCCTATCGGCAGCTAGAGACTTGAGCCTATTAACAAAATTATCAATAATAACTTCCGTATCTACTTCCTCACCATCGTCTTCAAATTCTAAATTTTCCACCCAGTTTCTAACAATGTCTCTAAATCTGTCAGGTTTTCTTGGTATCGCTATAATTTTCTCAGTCAGCTTGTCAGCTAACTGGTTCTTGAAGAGCTTCTCATCATTTTCATCCTTACCAGGATTCCACAATGGAAAATCATCAACGAAACTTTGAATTTCATTTGCAGCATTTTCCTCAAAGTTCTCATCATCCGGTAGCTGTTTCAGTACTTTCCGTAACTCTTTGATGATCGTTTCCCTTCTGTTTTTACTCTCCGAGTCTTCGATGCTGGTAACGGGAACGTCTTTGAGCCAATCCGATATTTCATTGTCGATTCTTTTGTTAAAATATGCTTGATCTTGTGCTTTGTTGGCACACAGACAAGGCATGCCGCGACAACATCTTGTGTTTACTGTTATACAGCTACAAGCTGCAGTGCTGGTGGCGACGTCGGGGTTATTGACACACTGCGTGGCCTTGCTACAGTAACAATTAGCTCTAGTGCACTGACATCCGGTTTGCTCCTGAAAAAAAAAATAACTGAAAGTAAGTTGATTTTATTTTTTATTGATGTGACCACGCTTACATTTTTAACGCTGACATTTTATATTTTAGTTCCAATGACCTGCCACTTATTTTAAATTTGGAATTGTAAACCTTTGCATGTGACGATAAAATATGGAGAACGTTATTATAAAAACACCTATATACCTACTTAACTCATGTTTGCAAATAAATTATTAGATTGATTGATGATATAGCTAGGTGAAGTAAATATTGAGACGACTACAAATAGGGTTATGGAAGCAAGTAGTTATGGAAATATAAGACATGTTGTGCTATATATATAAAACATTTTTTTCACAGGCAAACAATTAAAACATTTATTGCAAATCAAAATCAAGAAGTACCTACTTTTTACGATAAATTACCTGAATAATTTTATAGCGATGACATAAGTGTAAATTTTAGTTGCAAATTAAATGATTAAGTTCTTAAGTCTCTAATCAAATTTAAATATAAAAAAACGTTGCGTTTACTAACTAATCTAAACAAAACATTAATCAACAGCGACTAGATACAGAGCTACTGTGAAGTTCTAATGAATAAAAAATAGCAAAATAGCTTACAGTTGAGTGTACCGGACGTCCACTGAAAGACTGGAAGAAGCGTGATAGAACCGAACCGGATGCTGCGTGCCACAAAATTGAATATACTAGTCGACATACGGCACAAATTATAAGTAGCTATAATTCCGTCAACAATTCGACTCTAAGACCAAGCAATTAACGTACATTTTTCCAATTTTACTGTCTTTTTAAACCGCAAGTTGCAACCGCAAGTTGCAACCGCAAGTTGCAACCGCAAGTTGCAACCACAAGTTGCAACCGCAAGTACTTTGCAATCGTTTTATGATTTTCGAAAAGATTCTATTAGGTAATCCTTTGACTACAAATTGTTATAGCCGGCCCCAAACACTGCAAATAGGATACTCAAGATAATTTTTTTATATCATTTCCATCAAAACCTTCTTGATTTTCCGTTTTAGCCCCTTATTTGCTATGAGCTGCCGCAAAAAAACATGAAAGTAGGTAGTTTTACCAAAAATGCAATGTTTAGTGTTCGGTGAACGCGTATAAGCCAACAACCATTTATCTTTATTATTTAAATCCTTTCTAAACAAAACACTGCTGTAGTAGGAAAACTGAAATAACAAGCACCACCAAAATCATTGACAAGCTGTTGATAACTACAAACACGAAATCTAAGGAATACTGTTCAACACACAATTATCTCAAACATAATTGTCAAACTTAGGACAAGAAGAATTTATAGAACCATCATATCCTAAAGAATATTAACCGATAAATCTACAATCATCATCATCTTCCTGCCCTTATCCCGTGTTACTTGGGGTCGGCGCAACCGATAAATCTACAATATTTATCCAAAATCCTTGAGCGTGAAAAATGTTTGATAAATGAGAGGTTGATGTGTGTGTTTTTTTCATTTCTGCTTGTGTTATTACCGATCTGTCAGATAATATATGAAGGGTCCACTGAAATAACGATAAATGTCCTTGTTACCTCGTTTTGAGATGATTGCGTTTCAATTATATTAATGGGAAAAGGAAAGTCGTGTTTAAAGGTATGAATATAATACATTATTAAACACATCAAAAGTATCTAGGGATCAACATATATTTTTGCAATAACTTTTCTCCTGATTGATATTAATTAAAATTTTCTTTAAGGATTCATCAAATAAAGTGTTTTCGTTTGTCACAGTAACGATAAACCAAGTCACCTTTGCATTAATAAAGAAATTTGCCATTTTCCTAATAAAGGGATTTTTGACATTTGAACCACTAACATTAAAGTTCGAAAAAAAGACTGAAATAACAGTTTTCTTTAAAATTTTATTGGGTAACTTAAACAATTAATAATCCGTGTTTCTACCGCGAACACTAACAACACAAGAACATCGGTTTGGCATACTCAAAATGAGTTCATCCAAATCACGCTGTGGAATGGCCGCCCATGTTCGTTGCAACAACAAAAAAAGGTCTTCTTGCGACTGGATACCCTCCATATTCGGCAGAGCTCTTCGCTTACCTTGGCTGAGCGCCATGGAGGACGGTATCGCTGCACCACACGGAGACAAGACCGATACATTCAAATCTTAACTCGAAGAGCTCCAACAATAACCGCCATGATGTTAGCCGTGAGGCTTCATCACTCTTCAGGGAACTTAATTAGCGACCAAACAGTCAGAAACCGCTTGCATGAAGTGAACCTTCATTCCCGAAGACCGCTACGGGTACCACCTATAGCAATGCACAATCGTAGGATTCGATATCAATGGGCTCTTGAACACAGAAATTGGGCAGAAGAACAATGGCGTTTCGTGTGCTTTTCTGATGAGTCTCGTTTTGGTATGAGACCGGATACAAGACGTATACGACACTGGAGAACCCCTGGACGCCAACAGCGATTAAAATCCTGCCAGGAAGTCCATCCTTATAGTGGTGGAACCATCATAGTATGGGCGGGTATTTGGATCGGCGGAAGAACTGAGTTGATTTGGATCAGAGGCAACCTCAACGCTCAAATTTATGCTGAGACGATTGTATCAGACGTCATCGTTCCTCTACAAGTGCAAATCGGTCCCTTATTTCAGTTAATGCATGATAATGCACGACCGCACACCGCAAGAGTTGTAAGACAGACTCTCGCCGCAGCTAACATCAATGTCCTGCCCTGGCCTGCTCAGTCGCCAGACTTGAACCCGATTGAGCATGCATGGGATATGCTACAGAGAAGAGCTCTGCCGAATATGGAGGGTATCCAGTCGCAAGAAGACCTTTTTTTGTTGTTGCAACGAACATGGGCGGCCATTCCACAGCGTGATTTGGATGAACTCATTTTGAGTATGCCAAACCGATGTTCTTGTGTTGTTAGTGTTCGCGGTAGAAACACGGATTATTAATTGTTTAAGTTACCCAATAAAATTTTAAAGAAAACTGTTATTTCAGTCTTTTTTTCGAACTTTAATGTTAGTGGTTCAAATGTCAAAAATCCCTTTATTAGGAAAATGGCAAATTTCTTTATTAATGCAAAGGTGACTTGGTTTATCGTTACTGTGACAAACGAAAACACTTTATTTGATGAATCCTTAAAGAAAATTTTAATTAATATCAATCAGGAGAAAAGTTATTGCAAAAATATATGTTGATCCCTAGATACTTTTGATGTGTTTAGTTACAGCACATTTGGATTATTGATATTATGTTGTTTCTTTACTCCAGCTTTATTGTACAACTAAGTAAAAACTATATTATTTAAAGTTTTAAAAAACCAGGACTTTTTTGAGTACCTTTTATCTAGTATAAGCGTGAACTGTCTAAAATATCGGGATTTTAAGTAATATGTAATGCCAAGTTTGTTAACGAGATTACCAACTACAGATATCCAGTGTCTGAAAGTCGTGCTTACTTATTTTTTTTTTTTACAAAAATGGACTTTCATCATTATTGCAGTGGGCTCTTCATATGTCCCACAGCTGGATCAAGGTCTCTCTCTCTCTCTTTCCCACCAAGATAGCCCTTTCAGTTTTTTCATTAGACGCCATCTTAAAACAAAGCGATAATCGCGGAAAGGCGCGATCCTCGCGATAGTTTGTTCAGGATAACCAAAAGGCGATCGCTGTTGGTACAGTAGAATAGAATACTCTTTATTATGTACACCATACAAGTTACAGAAAATATAGATGAAGAAAACATTACATAGGGTGACACAATGGGCGGCCTTATCGCGAAAAGCGATCTTTTCAAGACAACCTTTGGATGGATTTATTAAGAGAAAACGGAAATGCAGTACTGTAGGTATCTTAGGTGTACTAATAATGACGCGGTACAAACGCTATACCTTCAAATAGGGAACATGCAATATTTTCATCTTGCTTTCATATAAAAGAATTCCGTTTAAAATAGACCATCCAATAATTAATACGCTTTAATGTATTGCCAAAATTGCGATTATAAACTGACTGTTTTTCTTTTCTCGCGAAAACGAATGATGAAGTCACTCCTGTCTGCCAGAGATCATGAACTGTCATGTATTAAAATTTAAGTTCATCTTTTCGTTGTCATAACACCAGTGACGTCACTAGTCGCTGATTGTTTACGTTCCGTTTCACGTTATTAATTCGTAATAGGTGTTAAAAATCAATATTAACTACAGTAAAACATTGCAGTGGCCCTTCTTTTATACTATTTTAATCTGTAATTGCATCTTCCATATTATGCCGAAGATTCGCGCAATAATCGCTTTGTTTTTTAACGACGCCTTGGGAATAGTTTTTCATTATTAAACGTTTGTATAACACTAGCTTTTGCCCACGCCTTTGTACGCTCGTATCCCGGTTTTTAGCGTAGGAATTTGGGGCAATACTCTCTTTGCCTATACGCCTAACTTGTTTTCTACGAACAGCGGGCGTACCATGAGGTGTTAAAACGTGAGTCTTCTGAGCGAGAAAGAGGGATAGAGTTATACACCCTATATAGCTCCATCCCTTTTTCTCGCTCCGAAGACTCACGTTTTAAGACGTCATGGTACGCCCGCTGTATTTTCGGCTGAGCGTTGTCTGTCAGTGACTAGTAACGCTAGAGTTTTATATATATGTCACCAGAAAATGACTTCGAGAGATTAAAGACTGATTAATTTTGATGCGCAAATACTTAGGTTTTACAAATGTTCGGTTGACAATTTATCGAGAGTTTACACTTTCTCAAGATATTCTACAATCTTCCGAAGTTTGCAATTATCTGGTGACATATGGATGTGTATATTGATTTATATGTTTTGGTAATTAAATAGATATTAAAAACAATAGTAACCTTGGTCTTCCTGGTCTTCTTCTTCGAACTCCTGAAAAGAAGAAAAAATTCTTTTAAGCAATGTTTACTACCGGACGCCGAGGTTGATCGCCCAGTAATGTAATTTAGATCTTATTGTGTATATAAGTAAGGTGTAGTATAAATAAAACAACCTGGTACTATATAGGGAACGTGCACAGCGTAGACTACGCCATCTAGTGTTGCAAATCTAAAACTTTTACGTTGTTAATATTTGACCTGTGCTGCCATCTATACTTCCTGCACCCTCCGTTTAGGGGAACGTGCACGAAGTAGACTGCGCCATCTAGCGTTGCAAATTTGAAACTTATAAGTAAAATATACTTGACATTGACGCGTCTTTGCTGCCACCTATAGTTTCTGCACGTTCCCTATACTGGTCTCATTTTGAACTTTATTGACATGAGCCTAACTAAACGGCGGAGAATCTTAACACCGACTTCTAATTCGACGCCAACGCCATCTAGTTACAAAAATGTAACTATGATCTTGTGTGAGCGGGTTTTGAACAAGCATCGTTATGAATGACTGAAATTGAAATGGGTTGTGAAGATCTGGGGCCGTACCACGAAGTGCCAATGCTATCATGATATCTGTGTGAAAAAGGGTCAGGGCTATTCATCTACACTAATAATATAAAGAGGAAAACTTTGTTTGTTTGGTTATAATGAATAGGCTCAAAAACTACTGGACCGTTTTTAAAAATTCTTTCAGCATTCGAAAGCTACATTATACACGAGTAACATAGGCTATTTTTTATCCCCGTATTCCCATGGGAACGGGAGCTACGCGGGTGAAACCGCGGGGTGCTGCTAGTCTTGTATAAAGCAGTCTCTCTCTCTCTCTCTCTCTCTCTCTCTCTCTGACACAGGAATCATGATGGATTTAAGACGTCATGGTAGGGCAGCTGATGGCAATCGTACCATATGCAATTGAACACCAACTATTTTACATGGAGCGATGCCAATATGATCTCAACACAATATACAGACCTCTTGGTGAGGTGGTAGGCTACCCGTGCTTTCGGAAACTGTTCAAAAACCACCACACAATCACCGCGGCCCTGGTAAGCAAAGGGCATTTGGATCAATACGGCTGGGTTTTAATCAGTAAGAGTCTGACACTGCCTTCCGCTACGCCCAGAGCGGGAGAAGTCATTCAATGATTTCCCATCGTTAAAAAAGGCTACTTGTAACGATTGTAAAAGATCTACGAATGACAGCCAGGCTCCCAACGGTTTAATTTCAAACGCAAGGCTAGTATAACAAGTAGACAGTTATTCATATTCGTCGTTGCATTCTTACAAACATCGTGAGGAAACCGGCATGTCCTAGAACCAAAAATTCGAAGACATGTGACATTCAGCAACCCGCACTGGGCCCGCGTGCTGGATTACGGGCCATTCCCTCTCCTAGAGAGGAGGCCTGTGTCCCAGCAGTGGGAACGTTAAAAGGCTGACTATGCTATGCATTCTTGTAGTCTATTCCACAAAACCGTAAATTTTTCGGGATAGATGTATATGACACTCAGAGGCTTTTTAACCGACTTCTAAAAAAGGAGGAGGTTCTCAATTCGGATGTATGTATTTTTTTATGTTTGTTCGCGCATAACTCCGTCGCTTGTCAACCGATTTGAAAAATTCTTTTTGTTGGAAAGGGTATACTTCCCAAATGGTCCCATGAAAATTTTATCGAAATCAACCAAGCGGTTTTCGAAAAATCTAAAAAAAATATCTACATTGTCTACATTGACGACCTCTTAGTTTATTCTGCAAAGGAGCAGTGCGTTTTTTTTACACCAATGTGATTGGTTCGTTTAGGTGGGGGGAGGGGAGGGGATGTAGGTACCACTAAAAAGTGAAAAATAAAAAACTTATTACAAAAAAATACAACCGACTTTTACACAAAAAATCAAAAAAGTGCAAAATAACTTTAATTTCGGAAGTCGGTGTTCAAAAAACGAAAAAGCAACCACCAACACCGAGTTCCGAAATTAAAGTTATTTTGCACTTTTTGATTTTTTGTGTAAAAGTCGGTTGTATTTTTTTGTAAAAAGTTTTTTACCAGAAAATGAACTTTCATAATCGGTCCAGTATTTCCAGAAAATATCTGCTTCAAACAAATAAGCTGATACCCTATTAAAATATAAGTTAAGATCCACCACGTTTTCGTGGTGGATCTTAACTACTACTATATTATAATATTACTATGTAGTGATGACCATCACTACATAGTATAAACAAACTAACAGATGTTTCAATCCGTAATCGACGGGATAGCAAAAAAATATGTTCAGTACAGTAAGGTCAACCACCGCATTGATGAGAAAAAGTATTTTCTCCTTAGCACCACTAATTTACAATAAAATCCCTAAACCTATTAGACAAATGCCGGCAACTCAATTTAAAACACATTTAAAAAAATACCTGATTGCCCAATGTTATTATAGTCTTACAGATTTTTTAAATGACCGTATGTAGCCTATATATTACGACATTTTCTTAGTTTTTAATTTTACCTTGTATAAATTCAATCTGGTTTACTTGAACAAAAACCTTTTTTTTGTACGCCACAATTGGCAAAACATGTAGATCCTGCACCTAAATTTTTAAGACCATGCAAATTATTGTAATGTACTCATGTTTTACAAAAATAAATATCTCTCTCTCTTTCTAAAGTCGCTTTCTCTGTCCCTATACCCCTATTTATGCTTAAATCTTTAAAACTACGCAACGGATTTTGATGCAGTTTTTTTAAATAGATAGAGTGATTGAAGAGGAAGGTTTATATGTATAATACATGCATATTATAGTAGAGGAAACATTAGTATCCACATGCACCCGTGCGAAGCCCGGGCGGGTCGCTAGTATACCTATATACAACACTTTTTGGGGTGGGAAAAAGACTGAACTGGACGTAGCGAAAGGGAGTGTCAAACTCTTACTGACTAATAAAATCCATCCGCATTCCTCCTAATGCTGCAGTGACTACTTCGAGCAACCCCGGATGGATTTTGAGGTGATGATATTGATGATACGCACCATGACGTCACTGGGCCTTTCATTCTTGTTGGGACAGATTTTCTTGTGCTGGTTAAACCGGTCCTTGAGCTTCGGGCACACTTGGACCACCTGCGGGAATTACTATTGTATGTTAGGAGAGCGGTGGTGGCCGAGTGGTAATGGCCCCGACTTATGAAGTGTAGGTCGCGGGTTCAAACCCGGCCAGGCGCATTACTTTGTGTAATTAACTTCATCACCACTGCTCTCAAAACGGTGAAGGAAAACATCGTGAGGAAACCGGCATGTCCTAGAACCAAAAATTCGAAGACATGTGACATTCACCAACCCGCACTGGGCCAGCGTGGTGGATTACGGCCCATTCCCTCTCCTAGAGAGGAGGCCTGTGTCCCAGCAGTGGGAACATTAAAAGGCTGATTATGTTAGGACTTCTCAAACGGCATTTTGGCGGCACATCTACAAGTAAGCGTATCTTTACAAATTTATTGTGCTTCGACTACGCTGATTGCGGAATTGATGGCATTCATTTAGTCCTATCCAAAGTGATGTTGAAGTTATAGTTTACTTTGTGACTTGAACTAAAATGGTAGTTGAGAGCATGTCATGCTCGCTCAAATGTTTATGTGCTGATGGTGGCGCGTGTGTTGGATCATTCGGTTCCCTTCAAAATGGTTGAGCTGAATGATGCCGATACACGCGTCATGTTCGTGAACGGGCGCCGTCTGTTGAGACTGGTCACCTCTTAACTGCCACTGACTTGTTTTAATCTTTATACTTTGAATTGTTTTTATAGTTTCCTTATTTTTCTTTGCATTGTCCTCACATATAGAAGCGACCAAGGATGTAACCAAGGTTATGTAATACAGAACATGATTTACACAGGCAATTTGACGGGCCTATAAAACTTAATTTCGCCAATGCAAATTGTTTGGGCCCATACTGTGTAGGCTAAAACAATTTAAGAAGTTAACCATAGGGTAGTTAACTAAAAAATCTGATTAGTCCGTTAGATAGATTTCCAAAAAATATTGGAGACGTATTTTTTCTTTTTTCGCATAAACAAACAATGAAGGCGATACAGTGCGTTGAATATTTGTGTGACGTCTTTACCCGCTACAATTTTTACCAGGCAGTGACGTCACACGTTCCCGCTCCTGATCTTTGATGCTTTTTATCTTCGTCAGTTTTATAGATTTGATAAAGGAAAAAATACGTGTCCAATATTTTTCTATAATCTAACTGACGGACTAATTAGAATCATATTGTTTTAATCAGGAAACATCCCTATTGAATCAAAAAGAAGAAGTTACCCAACCAAAACACACAAACAAATAGGGGTAGGGAAATACTTACAACTGGCCTCTCATTGCATATCTGTCGAATGGTACTCCGTATGTACCTCGACATTTCACTTAAACTCAAGTCGCGAACAGAGCGTTCAAACCGCAATGGCCTGCCAGTTCTGCTGGAGCGATCCGCTCGAATAACTCTGGACCCTTCAGGACTTCGGGACCTATCAGGACTCTGGGACCTATCGGGGCTAGGAGACTCCTCAAAACTCCTCTTCCTCTGCGGACTTCGGGAGCAAGTTGGACTTGGGGATCCGTCGGAACGATTGGACCGGCCATAGGGAGGGTTACTAGATTTTAAGTAGTCATAGCTACTGTTGAATGTGGTCTCTCGGCATCGGTTTTCTCTGGAAAAGAATAAGTTGGAGTTCGTTATCATCTGCTTAGTCCATGCCCAAACATGTCATAATCGGCTTCCCCGAGAACTGCTATCTGATGACCACTGCAAAGTCTCCCGTGGCGAGATTGGTTAACCCACACTTTTATGGAGTCCAAGGTATTTGATGGACCGAACTGCAGCGTAAGGATAGACTGGATCCAGCAAAGTATGTTCCCTTTTTTTTAAATAAACTGCGTATGTTGCGTGCTACCTTTGTCATCGCATCTAATACAGACATATACCTAAAGTAACATATATATATGATTTTGTATGATAAGATTTTGTATGAATTCACCAGGCACAGAAATGTGACATTTTATATTCATAATAACGGAGAGCACTTTTCACAATTCCGATATTTGTTACTTTCGTTTTATTAACAAATTACTTAGCTACAGTTAATATCAAATTTTTGTTTACCTACCTCTCTTTGATTTCTGAATAACGATTAGACAGCAAATGTCTGCGTACAGATTTAGTATCTTTTTTTTAGTAATCTGTGGAAAATGTAGTGGGTGGTATATTCTTTAATTTTAGTTTTGAGAACTATTTGTACAACAATAATATACTACTGTTTGTTTTCCCTAATAAAAAAATAAAATAAAAAACATTAAGCCGTTTTAAGCAACTTAATGGTAGTCATTTCAAGGTCTTTGACAGCAGTTACAGGTAGCCAGAAATCAGGAAATCAGATGGACAGTCACTCAGATACTGGTACTCAGCTAAATACGGTTAGACTTGAAGTCGACTTCAACTCGTTGAGAAAAGGCTAGACAGGTGATGAAGGCCTATAGATTCCTTGCCACTGACCTGAGGTGCCTACTATCGCTCATCGGCGAATACAGCTTAAAATTCCTGGTCCTCCCTCTATACCCGACCTGCACATTGCTGTTGGAGGTAACGTTCTCATCCTGTCTCCTGGTGTACGTCTGTTGGTGCTTCGACGCTCTGACGGTTTCGCAAGTGTCAGAAGACTTCTGGTGGCGGAGAGAGCGCATGCTTTTTGTTGAGCGAGACATTTCTTGATCTAAAAGACAAAAATGTGAGGACAACAAATCAAAATCATATTGGTTTGGAAATCAACCACTTAGCATAATATAATAAGCATAATCAGCATTTTAACGTTCCCACTGCTGGGACACAGGCCTCCTCTCTAGGAGAGGGAATGGGCTGTAATCCACCACGCGGGCCCAGTGCGGGTTGGTAATCAACAACTTAATTACTTAATATTCATAAAATGACAATCGGAAGTAACCAGATCCAGTGCTTAATCAGCTGGACAGCTGATTAAGCAGCCGATTAACCAGCTGTCCCCTACATTTTGATGAGTTATACGAACATAGTAGGGGGACAGCTGATTATTTTTTCGCGATTTCAGGTTTGGTCCCATAGTAAAAGTTGTTCATAATGATGAGTACAATGACCTCTTAAGAGGTTGTTGGTGTTTTACAAATAACAAATAAGGACTTACAGTTTTTAGCCTGTGTGTATCGAATGAGCTTCTCAATGAGGTCGGTGGATGCCGTTCTGAACGGAGCCATGCTGGGGTACTTTCGTAAGGAGTGGGCAAAAGCCTCGGTCTCCCGGTGGTTCGACTTGCTGTAGCGGTGGCTTGAACCTGTAATATATAACATTTAACAGCGCTGCCAATCGCGGGGAAAATCCCCGATTTGCGGGGAATTGAGGGTTAGCGCGGGGAGAGCACGGGGAATGACATAAATCGGGGAATTTCGGGGAATCCAGAATCCAAACAATTTTATGTCGGGTACCTAATATTTTACAACTAAAAAATGCCTGCTCAACTGTCATTTGAACACTATTTTGTATTTCTGAACGCATCTATTTCTACAACATTAATTCATTGTTTATGGTTGTCGATATTTTAAATTGGTGCGTACGGTTGATGGAAAAGTGGTTAAAAAGTGCAGCTACTGTTAAAAAAGAGGTAAGTAGCATGTTCAGCATTAAAATATGATATTTATGTATACTTATGCTTATTTGAATCCAGTTCAGTATTTCAAAATTTGTTCAGTATTAAACAAATTTTGAATAAAACAGTGTGTTTATTCCAAAAATATAAATTCTGGGAATATGTGGAGAATCAATCAAAAACAAGCGGGGAATTTCGGGGAACTGACAACACTGACGCGGGGAATCGAGTTTTTATTGGCAGCACTGAACATTTATATCATTGAGTGGACCAGACAGTGCAAGCATTTGTCAGTTATCAGTTGCCATGCTCACTTTACCAAGATTTTTTGAATACAGAACATGATTTAAAAGAGTGTCCGTGGAGATTTTTGTACGTTCTTCTCCGTAGTGATCTTCTACGCTTTGGAACGTGCAGATTGTTTTTTGTTTTTGACTGACTGACCTTGAAAGCTCAAAAGTTTATTTGAAATAAATGCTTTGAATTTTGAATGAGAGGATTGAAGATTAAAGTATGGCTTCTAAGATATTTGAGTGGTTTGAATTAATATTGTGTAGGAAATATGTTAAATAGTTAAAAGTTTATCTACGGTTGTTGAAATATCACAAAATAATACCACTGTTTATTATAAGTGTTACATATTGAGCTGCTTTTTAAGACCCGTGCGGCTGTTATAATTTAGCCACGAGCTCCTCAGATATGTATGGGAATGAATACATAACTAAATATTCTGTGAATATATCAAGCGTCTACTGTCGCCGTTATCAATATCAAGCAAAAACTCTTAAATGTTTATTTTATTCTATTTTTTTAGTATTTTGCAACTGATATACATCATCTGTGAAAATTTCAACTGTCAAACTGCCAGCATTTCATGAGATACAGCCTGGTGACAAACAGATTGACGCACGGACAGCGGAGTCTAAGTAATAGGGTCTTGCTTTACCCTTTGGGTACAGAAAAAGATACAATACTGTTACCTTTATCAGCCCACGTCTGGGTCCCTCCGTAGTGCCTGACCCTTGACGTGGAGACCCTGGCAGGCACTCCTCCATGAGTACTGGCGTTGTGTCCGATGCCATGGCCACTCCACTGGGCGCTACCTTGACCACCGATCTCGAAGTTCCCTTGATCTTTAAAGTTACAAAAGAGAATACATGACAACAGAGCCAATTGAATAAATGACAACAGAGCCTAAATTATTCCTATGGGAAGGGAAAAGTCGGGATAACGCGTACGAAGTCGCGGGCAGAACCTCGTGATATATAAACTACTAGAATTCACTTCATAGCATAGCATAATCAGCCTTTTAACGTTCCCACTGCTGGGACACAGGCCTCCTCTCTAGAAGGAAGGCGCCGTAATCCAGCACGCGGGCCCAGTGCGGGTTGCTGAATGTCACATGTCTTCGAATTTTTGCTTCTAGGACATGCCGGTTTCCTCACGATGTTTTCCTTCACCGTTTTGATCGTCTTCGTTCGATTCGCTTGCGCTAAAATAGATTTTCGCAAAGAAAAAGTAGCCTATCACCGTTTCCAGTATCCATCTCTATCAGTCGTTCATTATAATCTCTTTCATTATAAGTCTTATTACTGCCTACACAAGGGTGCAGCCCCGCGTTTTTCTTCGTCCGATAACCAAAATAGTTGTTGGCAGGCAGTGCAAGAATCATCATCACCTAACTAGCCTATTGCTAATTCATATTTGGGTCAGTTGTCAGTTTAATCAGCTACAATTGAATACCAGAATTTTACACTGAAAGAAGCCTGTTTGCCCATCCCTAATCAGTTACTGAGTAACGCGTACTTGGTAAGGCTGGTCGCAACTTTCTGGCTTCTGACCACTGGTACTATTCTTCAAGATAGGAAGACTAAAAAGAAATTAGTGACTCACTGCGACAAGGTTCCTTCCTCTGTGGAGGAAACTCCGTGACCGCTTCTGGCGGTGATGTTGGACTCACCATGCAGTGTGCCAACTGTGACATAGAACACTGATTTTACAACAGGTTTTGATTTGTTGTTCTCACATTTTTGTCATCTAGATCAAGAAATGTCTCGCTCAACAAAAAGCATGCGCTCTCTCCGCCACCAGAAGTCTTCTGACACTTGTGAAACCGTCAGAGCGTCGAAGCACCAACAGACGTACACCAGGAGACAGGATGAGCACGTCACCACCAACAGCAATGTGCAGGTCGGGTATAGAGGGAGGACTAGGAATTTTAAGCTGTATCCGCCGATGAGCGATAGCAGGCAGCTCAGGTAAGTGGCAAGGAGTCTATAGGCCTGTCTCTCTTCATCGCCTGTCCAGCCTTTTCCCAACTCTGTGGGGTCGGCTTCCAGTCTGACTGAATGCAGATGAGTACCAGTATTTTAAATGGAGCGATTGACCATCTGATCTCCACACCCCGTGACACGATACCCCTTGGCATGACTGCTGTCAGATTTTCTGACTTCTGGCAACTCGTGTTAACTGTCAAAGATGTTCAAATGACCGCCAGGACCAACTGCTTAACGTCCTTTCCGAGGCACGACGGAGGACCTTTACCAACTCAAATCTGGATACCACAAAAAGTGTGCAGGTCTTATCCTTTTTGTTACCTTTCCTGGCGACCCCCGGGCGCTCCATAAACTTGGGAAAATACGGGGCAAGAATGCAAACAAGAACATAAATTTATTTGGCGTATACAGATACACACAATGAAAAATAAACTTAATTTCAAAACTATAACATTATATGACCCGCGGCTGCGCCAAATAGGTCCAGTTTCTTGAACGATAATCTCTGTATGTGTCCTCTTACCTTGTAGCTACTAGCATATCTGCCATCACAGATCTGAGATGCCGTGGCCATCCTCGAGAAGTCGGACCCAGTGCTGGTCTCCACTGAGGATCTCTGAACTGCAGGCGTCGTGGACATTGTTGGTGGTGCTGCTACAGCGGGCACCGCGTTTGGCCGCTGAGCCGCTACAGGCGAGTCTGAACTCTGGTTTACTGCGTTAATCTCTGGAAAATTACATGGACCTGCCATACGAGGGCTTTCTAGTATAAGAATGTATTTTTTGGATTAGTTTTGCAATTAAAATATTCAAGTTAGGATTGTTAAACACTCAAAAACTAAGTCGAATAATACTGTCTGTTATCGTAAGCATCGTGATTCCATCGCAAATAGTTCTATCCGTTCTGTAGAGCACCATTTCTCTCCCACAGTGGAATCACGATGATATTAGTCATAGAGGCTGAGCACAATTGCTTCCTAGTTTTGATCCCCAGGAGAGTTTTCGGGCTCAGGCGGAACTTCAGGGCCCCAAGTCTGCTATTTTTATAAATTTGTCATTCCAACACGATTCCATTGTCATTTTGCTAAAAATTCGTAATCCGCTAAATTCAAAATAGTCGATCATTTGTCGGTCAATGGTCTCGTAATACTTTTTGATAACCGAGCTACTAAAAGCAATGACTGCACAACGACGTTCTAATGGTAGGTCACTGATCAAAGGAACTGTCAAAATGTTATCAGATTACCGCATACTGTCATTCATTTGTAATAAAATTGTGTACGAGATTACCATTCTATGCCATTTCTTTCAATGGAGTGTCAGTGGTTGACCATTGGAAAGTCATAGTGACGCTTTTATATTTGTAGATTACCAAACTTGTAAAAATCAACCATTATGGCATCAATGACAGACCATTCTGAGACTTGTTATAGCAGACTTGGGGCCCTGTAGTCATCTAAACCGTGCAGAGCAATGTTGCTTGAAAGCAAAATTATGCATATACTCAATTTGATGACTTTTTCTAAGGCGCTCTAATTTATCCATCTAAATATACATATCTGAAATACAGAAGAAAGTACCCCTGACCAACCTCGCTGACTAATAGAACTTTTGTATATACCACAATTCATCTGTAGGAAGCTTCAGCAAACCCTATTTAGACGTAACCACTGCATCCCACTTTTTTGTCAAGGGATATGGAAAGGGCCGCTATACTAAAGAATATTGGAGATAGCCCAAGAACCCGAATTCGTCCCATGAGGTCCGTTACTTTGGCAATGAAAATTGATCAACAACAAGGATGTTTCCTGAGTAAAAATATATGATTATGTTTAGTCCGTCAGTTACGATTATAGAAAAATATTGGACACGTATTTTTTCCTTTATCAAATCTATAAAAACTAAATAAAAAGCTTGTGACGTCACGCCTCGGTAAAAATGGTAGCGAGTAGTGACGTCACACGAGTTTTCAACGCACTATATCGTCTTCGTTTTTTGTTTAAGTGAAAAAATAAAAAATACGTGTCCAATATTTCTTGGAAATCTATCCGACCGACTAATCAGATTTTTTTAGTTAAACTACCCTATTGTCAGTGCCATTTTCATTGCCCATGTAAACGAACAATAATTAGACATTATAAGCGATACTTGGTACACAGGTCGATTGTAACGTCACAAAATGACAAGCAATTTACGGCAAAGGCAGCAAACGTCAATTTGGCAAACATGACAATATTGAGCGATATCGAGATACTAGGAAATAAAAAAGCACAAATATTTTAGTTGAAAAAACACAGGGAGAGCAATATGGAACATATGAAGCAATCAGAAACAACATTGCCGAAACAATTGCCCCGTTTAATCGAAGTTGCTGCATTACTGCAATAGATGCAAAAAAAATGCCCGTGTAAACGCGCCATTAGCAAACAACACCACTCAAATCATTTTGACAAATTTACAGTACAGCAGATTCACAATTTATCGTAACCCATTGTACTGGGGCATCGTGACAACTATTTCAGTTTTAAAATTGATTGAGTCAGGCGTTACTTTGCGGAAATCCATTTTAAATTTGAAAATGAAAATAATATATCTAGTTTTAATTTCCGCGAATATTAGTGGGTTGCAGGTATGCATCTCCCTCCCGCCCGCTATATTATGCACATGCAAGATTACAAGGCCTGCAACCCACTAATATTCGCGGAAATTAAAACTAGATATATTGTTTTTATTTCATTTTTGCCTGGCTTTGCTTGATGGCTAAGTGCAATACTGTTCGATCCGCGACAAGGAGTTCTATCCAATGTCATTAAAAAGTAAAAAACTGCCAATTTTCAATTTATGCGATGTTTTTGGCTAAAGGATGACGGGACGAAATATTTTTCCTTGCCTTACTACTTGCCTTACTACTTGCCTTACTACTCTTCTGCTGCTTGAGAAAGTCACCTCAGCCTTCGTAAAGATGAACAGACTTACGTATCCTATGTCCCGGAGGCCTGCTCCGGTCGGCGTTTTGCCTAGGCCTGTTGCAGACAGTGAGGGTCACTCCAGAGTTCTCCAGACCCTGGACTATCGCCACCAAGCCCTCACCGTCCCCTTCCATGCTCACGTTCAAATCTTTAGTTCATTGGGATGGGGATAAACTGGA
Source organism: Hecatera dysodea (assembly GCA_905332915.2). Classification (NCBI taxonomy): domain Eukaryota; kingdom Metazoa; phylum Arthropoda; class Insecta; order Lepidoptera; family Noctuidae; genus Hecatera; species Hecatera dysodea. Next base: position 10,890,149 of record HG995314.1, on the reverse strand, counting down.
ATATGAACGTAAAGATGATAGAAAACGTGTTTATCACAAGCAGATCATAAAAAAATTATGAATTCATTTATTTAATAACTTAGGAGGTCTGATAGGCAGCCGCTTCACGTAAAATACTGGTATTCAGCCGAAACCGGCTTGACTGGGAGCCGACCAAAATATAGTTGGGAAAAGGCTAGGCAGATAAAAACAAATATCTCCCGAGACCTATATATATATATATATATAAGCTGTCCCTTTCCCAATTATATTTCTGAATTTTTTTCATTACTGGGTTTTAGAGTATGTTTTTTACGTTCAGTTTATAGGAAACGTGCAGAAACTATAGGTGGCAGCACAGACGCGTCAATGTCAAGTATGTATATTTTACTTATAAGTTTCAAATTTGCAACGCTAGATGGCACGGTCTACTTCGCGCAAGTTCCCCTAAACGGAAGATGCAGAAAGTATAGATGGCAGCACAGGTCACATATTTACAACGTAAAAGATTCAGATTTGCAACACTAGATGGCATAGTCTACGCCGTGCACGTTCCCTATAAGGACTTACGAGACCCCTGCACAGTCAAACCAGTGCTACGGTTTTGTGGGGCTTAGTTTACAAGTGGTATTATAATGTGAACTCTACAAAATAAATAAAACACTTTATGTACAGTGATTACGGGGTCCACTGTATACCTTAAACAATTCGGAATAAGATTAATTTTGTATTGCAAAAATGACGCAAATTTATGGCCAAATACGCCAAGCGAAGCTCAGCATTATGTGGCTCTTGTTGTACTGTTTTTGGTCGCTATTCCTATTTTATGTATGTTGATTTATTGATGACTAGCAGCGCCCCGCGGTTTTACCCGCGTAGTTCCTGTGCACGTTCCCTCAGGAATTTTGAGTTATATAAGCCACTTTCATTCTGAGGGTGCGGTATGTGTACTTACTGTCATCTTCAGCAGTCTGAAAATGGAATAGCAGATATCAGGCCTGTAGCAGGCTTGCCATTCCTCGTTGGAAGGTGTTGGCCTGCAAAAAAAAACATTCTATGGCTTTATTATTTACTAGCAGCGCCCCGCGGTTTCACCCGCGTTGTTCCTGTTACCGTGGGAATACGGGGATATAATATAGCCTAAATCACCCGAGGATAGTGTAGCTTCTCAACAGTGAAAGAATTTTTCAAATCGGTTCAGCAGTTTCGGAACCTATTCAATACAAACAAACAATAAAATCTTTCCTCTTTATAATATTATTAGTATAGATTTGACGTTCAAAAAGTGCTGACTCTCAGCCTAGTTTGAATAAATGACTTTTGATTTTGCAACTACTAAGCGTGGGGTCTTGAGTTTGATCCCTAAATTGGGCAGTGGACATAATCTAATGGGACCGCAATTCGATACGATCGAATGAAGTTCAGCCACCATCAGGACGAGACTTAACGTTATTTCCAAAGCATGGAGGGCCCAGTGTTCTGGGCACTTTTCCTGTTGACAGCGATGTGGATGAATTTTTCGATGCCCTATGAGTCTTTTCTCCTTTTTACTCCGCTTGTACATATATGTATATATTTTCTGTATTATATCTTGTTTATTTTTATTTTGTACTTAAATATTAAGATTATGTTTTTAAAAATGTCATAACTTAGGCATGGAGGTAGCCCACCAAATTCCAAACTCCGGGCTGTCACAGATAAATTTTATAATGCAAAAACGTAGTAGAAGTAGCGGTTGGAACCGCTAGACCAACGGCGCAAGAAATTGTAAAACCAATTAAGAACTAACAGCGCCCAGCGGCTTCACCCGCATAAGTTTCGATCCCGTAGGAATATCGGGGTAAAAATATTAATCCTGGTTATAAACCATTTGTGTGCCAAATTTCATCCTAATCCATTCTGTAGATTCTGCGTGAAAGAGTAACAAACATCCATCCATCCATATTTACAAACTTTCGAGTTTATAATATTAGTAGGATTTAGAATTCTTAGCGGGTAGCAAGAGATACATTCATAAGACAGAATATTTCATACTCACATTATAAAAATTCTAAAGATTTACATAAATTGACACAGAAAATATTGCATAGCACACACAATTTCTAAAATAAATACATATAAAAAATATTGCAATTTAGAATTTTTGTAGCACCAACGTCATTCTGACATTGTATGTGACTATCTTCTTTTTAAAATCAACTTATTTAAATACTTTGTTAAAAAGAAGGTAAAAATTTAACTTTAGGTACTATTTAGATTATCCTTCTTGGTCTGTTCAACAAATTATAAAAAGGTTGTTAAAAAACTAAAGCGTACCTATTAAGTTCTAAAAACTCACCCTTGTGATCGCTGGGCAGTGGTGGCCGAGTGGTAAAGGCCTCGACCAACGAATTGTAGGTCGTGGGTTCAAACCCAGCCAGGCGCATTTCTTTGTGTAATTAACTTCATCACCACTGCTCTCAAAAAGGTGAAGGAAAACATCGTGAGGAAACCGGCATGTCCTAGAACCAAAAATTCAAAGACATGTGACATTCACCAACCCGCACTAGGCCCGCGTGGTGGATTACGGCCCATTCCCTCTCCTAGAGAGGAGGCCTGTGTCCCAGCAGTGGGAACATTAAAAGCCTGATTATGTTATGTATGTGATCGCTTACTTATCGTAAGTATGTTTTGTTGCCCTTTCGGTATGGGCATGCGCAGTACTGCGGGCTTACCATGACGTCTTAAAACATGAGTCTTCCGAGCGAGAAAGAGGGATAGAGTATACACCCTATATAGCTCCATCCCTTTTTCTCGCTCGGAAGACTCACGTTTTAAGACGTCATGGTACGCCCGCTGTTCTCAGTTCAGTTCAGTTTAGTTCAGTTCTGTACCAACTATTATTTCTGTTACTTTGTTTGTGTCTGTGCCGAATAAATATTTTTATATTCTATTTTATTCCTTTATAATAGAATACTCTATTATTATGTACACCATGTAAGTTACAGAAATTATACATGAAGAAAACCAATCCTAAACAAACTAAGTCATAATGGGCGGCAAAACAACCTTTGGATGGATTTTGTAGAGAAAGAAAATACGGTACTGTAGGTAGTCTTTTTATGTAGGTATACTATTTATATTTATACATATACATAAAAGATAAACATTTATTTAGTAGAATCTATCGGCATCTCTCCACCACGGCTATTCTCTGAACCTTTTTAACCGACTTCTAAAAAAGGAGGAGGTTCTCAATTCGGATGTTTGTATTTTTTTTTATGTTTGTTCGCGCATAACTCCGTTGCTTGTCAACCAATTTGTAAAATTCTTTTTTTGTTGGAAAGGGTATACTTCCCAAATGATCCCATGAAAATTTTATCAAAATCGACCAAGGGATTTTCGAAAAATCAACAAAAATCTAAAAAAAATATCTACATTGTAGGTACCACTAAAAAGTGAAAAATAAAAAACTTTTTACAAAAAAATACAATCGACTTCTACACAAAAAATCAAAAAAGTGCAAAATAACTTTAATTTCGGAAGTCGGTGTTCAAAAAACGAAAAAGCAACCACAAACACCGAGTTCCGAAATTAAAGTTATTTTGCACTTTTTTGAATTTTGTGTAGAAGCCGGTTGTATTTTTTAAATGAATATGTTTTTGTTTCATAATTTTTAGAGCGTGTTTTTTCAGTAGTCGTGTTTTAGTTTTGTAACTAAATTGTTAAAGATACCATAGTCAACAACCAGCAAACGATTAAGACGCTTCCAATAATACCTCTTTTATCGAATTACTAGCGACCCGCCCCGGCTTCGCACGGGTGCAATGTTGATATTAAATCTCTGCTATATTATGCATGTAGCATACATATAAACCTTCCTCTTGAATCACTCTATGTATTAAAAAAAAACGCATCAAAATCCGTTGCGTAGTTTTAAAGATCTAAGCATACATAGGGACAGACAGCGGCAAGCGACTTTGTTTTATACTATGAACTGATGATTAAATAGATTAGAAGTTAGGACGTTATGAGGTAACAGATGAACAAACATAACTACCGCCGTAGCCGGGTGAAGAAAAACACTTGAATACAAAAAATGATCTTCAAATGCAGTAAGCTATGCCGCTACACCAGCAACAAGACGAGGTGGCCGAGAGGTTAAGGCGTTGGACTGCTAATCCAATGTGCTCTGCACGCGTGGGTTCGAATCCCATCCTCGTCGTGACAGATTTTTGAATCCATCGAACTAAGGGGAAGTGTCACGGAGCCGTGGTTGTCCGTAACCATAGTTTTATTGATAAAAAGATGTGGAGACGGGCCTAGAAATTAGTTATGAATACCCCTTGACATTTTATTCTTTGATTAGCAGTGCCCGCGGACCAGTGAACGCAAATAAAACATGGAAGCATTCGTAACTCAAAAAAATGACCCAAAGCACATTGAGCCGCGGTAGGCGGGGCTTACCGATTGCGCCGCTCACATGTTTAGTTACACAGCCTATTCGGTACATGGTAATTTAAATCCAAATACTTGGGAAATAAGGTCAATTTTTAACTGTGCATCGTATTAGCAATAATGTTGTTGGTGTGGTTCGGCGAATCAGCGACGAGGTTTGTGTGAGTTTGTTTGGATTTTGGGTCACGATTCGCGCTTAGATCCGTTGAAGTAATGCTTCCATGTTTTATTCGCGTTCACTGCCGCGGACTCAGTTCCGCGTTAGAAATATTTTTGTCCCGGCCCGTTTGTCCCGCGTAATACTTCAGGTTAAAATCAGTTATTGTGAGTTATCCGTAGGAGATAGGCATATGCTATCGTGGACTTTTTTTTACAGATTTTGATACGTTCTTTAATATTGTAGTACATTGTTTTGTTCTATCCTCAATAGTTACCACTGCGCACGCGATGGAAGCAATTTAATTTTAAATTATTTATTATATTAATTTATTAATCGTCTTTTATAACGCGCACAGCAAAGAAGTGGAACTCTCTGCCTGCGTCTGTGTTTCCGAACGCGTTCAACCCTAATCTCTTCAAAGTTAGAGTGAACAGGCTTCTTCTGGGTAAGCTCACTCCATCGTCGACTTTGTCTCTGTCATTTCTGACCTAGAGCAACGCATCTCAAATAAAATAACAAAATGTCAGTAATAACAATAAAGGTTGTTCAATTGACGGGCCTGTTGGTCTAGTGGTTAGTGGCCCTGACTGCTAAGCCGGAGGTCGTGGGTTCGATTCCCACCCAGGACAAACTTTGTGTGATGAGCATGATTGTTTGTTCTGTGTCTGGGTGTGATTTATCTACAATATGTATGTATTTATAAATTATATAAGTATGTATATCAGTTGTCTGGTTACCATAACACAAGCTCTGCTTAGCTTGGGATCAGATAGCCGTGTGTGAATTGTCCCAAGATATTTAATTAAGCTTGGTTCATCTCCTTGATAATTTTAAGCCAGGTTGTGATGTATTAATCCTTTGTATATAACTATTCACCATGCAGTGGCGTAGCTTGCATGGGTGACACCCGGTGCGGATAATGTGGTGTCACCCTCGTGATTATAATTTAGCTAGGAGGTGCTAAGAGTAGACAATTTTGTTTAAATTTTAGAACTTTTTTGATTCCTGCCTCAGATAGATTTTGATTTTCTTGTAATCATCTATACTTAGTCTGTTTAATTATCTATGTGTTGACTGATGTGGGTCGATTCAGTTACTAAGTCAGAAATATTCAATCACTGACCGCTTCACAAGGCGAGCTCGATAATGTTTGTGTCCCACCTCCGATAGGCCTCTTTGCATCAGCCGTTAAGAGACAACCAACCGTGAAAAAAACAGTCAACGAACAGTTAGGTGTCAACCCTAAACGGGTGATACCCGGGAGGGTCGCACCCCTCGTACACCTAGCTACGCTACTGCGACAATAGGCAAGCTGCATGCTGGTCATTAGACCTCTAAATTACGAAACTACATCGCAAATTCATATTTTAAACCAACGTGTTTTCAATACAAGTCGTGCTTTCTTGTCCAATTAAGGATAAAAATCGTGTTCTTAATTCATGTGTTGTGTCAAGGCTGAACAATTAAAAGTTGTAACAAACAAAAAAAAACTCACTAGGTACATGTTTTATCTGTCAAAGTGACAGCAATAAGAAATGTCAAACTTTTTAGCGCCAACTGCCATCTTGTGATGTTGCAACAGAAAAAGTTTCGCGTGAATGACTTTTATTGACCGTAATTGGAATTTTATGCAATAAATGATAATAGTTGTCGGTTTATAGGTCAGTTTTATTTGTTAAAACAATTTTATTTTGCGGTTAAAGCAAGGTCAATGGTTAATAACGATGGGTGCAGTTATTTGTGGCGCAAGTTTTATTGTCTTCTTGTAAACCAACACTGAACCATGGACAGTTAAAGAAAACTAAAAACCGAAACTAAATCTTTAACAGGCAGTGTCTCAATGCTCACTGTTTATGTGAAGTTGAAACAAGGATTTGAACAGAGAAAAAAAAACGGGATCTTTTCTTCTAACTGTCCAATAATAAATTCATACTTACTCCACGCTTTGCCGAGTTGTAGAATTCGTTCGAACAAAAGAATAAGAGGAACTCGGAAGGGTTTTAGTCAGTAAGAATCTGACACTCCCTGCCGCTCCACGCACACCGGAAGAAGTCATCTGATGATTTCACGGGAAATCATCTAATCTCGGGAACAGAGGCCGTATCACGAAGTGCCAATGCTATCAAGATTCAGTGTGAGGGAAAGGGATAGTGCTATTCGTCTTGTGTAACTCCGTCTCTCTCTGACACAGGAATCATGATGGATTTAAGACGTCATGGTAGGGCAGCTGGTTCTCTTGAGCTCGTGGCTAAATTATAACAGCCGCACGGGTCGATCTTCTAGGTTTAGCAACCGATGTTGGTCTATCTACAAACATAATTTTGTCATTCCTAAAACTAGGCTCAAGAAAATAGGTGGTTCATTTAGATGTCAATGTATACGTTTTTATAATAAACTCCCTTCCTATATCCAAGACCTTAGTATTAATAAATTCAAATTGATGGTAAAACGTAAGCTATGCCAGAAAGCTTTTTACACAGTTAAAGACTATATTGAAGACCAAAAGGCTTGGGATTGAGCTGCTTCAACGGTGTACATGGCCTAATATTACTTTTATCTATTGATACTTTTCTCAATTTTAGATTTGACATTTTATATTCTCCTGTTTGTGCTATTTTGACATGAATGTTTACTTTATGAAGTATTATTTTATTATTGTGACATGAATATTTACTTGTTAAAGTAATATTTTTATTTTTTTTGTATTTATTATGTTTGACTTTGTAAAGTATTATATTTTTACTTAATTTATTTTTGTGAATATGAGGACTATATGGGTATTATTTTCTACTAGCTTCTGCCAGCGACTTCGTCCGCGTGGAATAGTTACTTTACCCCCGATTTTGAAACTCTCAGCCCGATCGGTTTAAAATTGACAAAAGATAGACATGCTGTTTCGGGATATTTTTTAGATAATTTTATGTAGAACATTTCCGTAATACATGATTTCTATGTAACTTTAACCATTAAGACTACACACGCGACGGAAGCTTAAAAAATGGAGTAACTTCTTCCGTTTTCCCAACATTTTCCTTCACTGCTCTGCTCCTATTGATTGTAGCGTGATGAAAAGTATACTATAACCTGCCCAGGAGTATGAAGAATAATTGCACCAAGTTTCGTTAAAATCGGTCGAGTAGTTTTTGTTTCTATAAAGAACATACAGACAGACAGACAGACAGACAGACAGACAAAAATTTTACTGATTGCATTTTTGGCACCAGTATCGATCACTAATCACCCCCTGATAGTTATTTTGAAAATATATTCCTTGTACAGAATTGACCTCTCTACAGATTTATTATAAGTATAGATTTCTTTCCTTTTTTAAAGTATATATAACGACGACGTCTGGCAGTTTAAGTACTTTTGTGGCCTACCCAAATGTCCCTTCTTTGGTATTGTTCGTCGGGTCGTTGAGCTCCTTATTGTTTCCTAAGTTGAGCTACTCGACTACTGACAAAAGCTTGCACTGAATGGACAGGCCCACTTAAATCTGTGTGGTTCTTTCTTCAAAAGACCATTTCAGACACTGATCTGCATGGTTCTCATATAACATATTGTGAATGTGAGGACTATGTAGATTGCCATATTAGGGTTTTATTTCAGTTTGTCTGGCAGTTTGAGTAATTATTGCGGCCTACCCAAATGTCCTTACTTTGGTATTGTTCGTCAAATCGTTGAGCTCCTTGAAGTTCTAAGTTTGAGCTACACGGTATCTGACAAATGCTTGCACTGTCTGGACAGGTCCACTCAAATCTGTGTGGCACTTTCCTCAAAAGGCTACCTCAGACATTAACCTACATGGTTCTCATATGACTTGACCAGTACGGATTGTATGGACTTTAAAAGAGACTTTGACCTCTGAGTTTGTTTCGGTGTTTCTTCTCAGGGTAGTCGGCTAGGAAACACCGGCTTCATCTAGCTTAAAATGACCAGAAATATTTGACGTGTAAAAGTGTTATGTTTAACCTACTTACAAAATAAATATCATTTATCATTTATCATTTATGGATGGGTGACCATCTTACCAGACTTCTCCGTGCCTCGGAAAGCACGTTAAGCCGTTGATCCCGGCTGTCATTTGGAGATATTTGGCAGTTGTTACGGATTGTCAGAAGCCAGAAAATCTGACACCAGTCTTGCCAAGAAGTACCGTGTTCCCCAGTTAATGGGTTGTGGAGGTCTGGTAGGCAGCCGCTTCATGTAAAATACTGGTATTCAGCTGAATCTGGCTTGACTGGGAGCCTACCCCAATATAGTTGGGATAAAGGCTAGGAAGATGATGAGGGACTGTTTCTCTCTTATGTGACGCAGACGAAGTAGCGCGGTTCACCTAGTAAACAATAAAACAAATACGAAAACCCCATTTACTTCCAATCTGCTAATTTTAGAATCGGTTTGCAGAACTAATTTGCCTCCAAGCCACCACTTCACCGCGAGACAATAAATATTACCAACTAAATAATTAGAAATTCATAAATGAACGCTCTTGCTGAAGCACTCAGAGTTAAGGCGAAAGTAAATAGTTTGTTCCACTTTCTTGCGTCCACAGCGCATCTCTATAGACAGTTTTATCAAGAAACATCAGCATTGATATACTTGCATTATGTATACTGACATGGTATGGTCTCTATACAGTCACGTACTATGCGAGTAAAAATATAGAATGTTGTAAAATGTTCAGTATCTGATATACAGTAACTGAAATATATCTACCTAATCTTCTATACTTATAATAAATCTGTAGAGAGGTCAATTCTGTACAGGGAATATATTTTCGAAATAACTATCAGGGGGTGATTGGTGATCGATACTGGTGCCAAAAATGCAATCAGTAAAATTTTTGTCTGTCTGTCTGTCTGTCTGTATGTTCTTTATAGAAACAAAAACTACTCGACCGATTTTAACGAAACTTGGTGCAATTATTCTTCATACTCCTGGGCAGGTTATAGTATACTTTTCATCACGCTACAATCAATAGGAGCAGAGCAGTGAAGGGAAATATTGGGAAAACGGGAGAAATTACTTCATTTTTTAAGCTTCCGTCGCGTGTGTAGCCTTAATGGTTAAAGTTACATAGAAATCATGTATGACGGAAATGTTCTACATAAAATTATCTAAAAAATATCCCACAACAGCATATGTCTATCTTTTATGGTTGACTCACAATAATACGTGTAACTCCCGATAGCTTAGCAGTTCGGAGCTTTCTGATTATATTTGTTTACTCTTACGTTTATAATAGGTACTCTCACTCATCCCTAATTAAAAAAAGTTAACATTATTACCTATTCAATAAAAAAAGAATAAATAAATAAATAATAAATTGTTTTATTGGACTAAAAAATGTTGTACAATCAAACACTTACGAACAACTTTTATGCAACAAAAGCGAAGACATATTGGAGAGTAACAATCGTGTCATTAGTATTTGTGTTGAGTTCTGGTACCCAAGGAAAGATTTAACTTGTGTTATGGGTACCAGGATTCCCACGCAGGTTTATATATATCAAGAGTTACATCAGAAGGTCAGAAGTTGGACAAGTGATAATTTGAACGACAGCCCGTTTATGTGTGTGAGTGTGGTGAATGTGGAATTATGACTTTGTGAAGTTGTATGTAGGATGGTGGACTGAGAATAATTCATGTGTAGGTCGTGTATTAGAGAAATGATACCTTAACGAGATTTTCTGTTTCATCATAGCTCTGCATCCGTAACCAGTTATACACCGTTTTCTTACATTTCTGTAGAGTTGTAGCATAAATGGAGCAGTGTTTGTTGGTTTTATTGTATAGATGACTTCCGATACCATAAAAATGTCTCCGAGCAAGTGCAGTTCTACAGCTTTGAGTTGGGCATACCCTATAGCGTTGCCGCTTATTTCGAAAGCTGGCATCATACCTAAGCGATATGTGCTTACGCATTACTACATAAAGTACAAAGAGCTTCCTGACCGATAGAACACCACATTCAGTAAATAGACTGACTGTAGGATATCTAAAGGGTTTGAAGGCACAGAGCGTAGTAAACTGTCTTTAGGGTAGTTTGGTCAGCTGAAGATCTTAATTTTTTAAAAATATAAATTAATTTTCGAACCCGGGAGGTGATTCCATCAAGATGAGGTTTCCAATTTAAGGCTATCAATTAGCACCCCAAGATATTTTACGCTGGCCGATCTTGCTAACGGAAGGCAGGAACATTGTGGGTTGCGTGAGTCTAGAGAACAAGAATGAGCTTTAAGAACAATTTCATCCACAGCGGGCAATGCAATGGCCTGCGAGGAAAATGGTAAAAATGTGGATTTTTTAACATTTATAGTGAGAAGGTTATCATACAGCCAGCTCATGACTGACGCCAGGGCATCCTCGGCATGAGTCGCTGCCTCGGCCCAGCTATCACCATGCACAAGCAAAGCCATGTCATCTGCATAAGCGAATATTGAGCAATTTTTTAGGGAAAGTTTGCACAAGCTGTTAATGTAAACCAGAAATAGGGTCGGTCCTAGGATTGAGCCCTGTGGAACTCCGAAACTCATAGTTTTGCTGTCGCTAACCAGTTCATCAATCTTGACACACTGCTCCCGATCACTAAGAAAATCTTGAAAAATTTTGAGGGTATCACCTCGTACACCAATTGCTTCTAGTTTTGAAAGGAGGTGTGGAACGGACACAGTGTCAAAAGCCTTAGAAAGGTCCAAAAAGACACCCATGCACTTCTTCCTGCAATCAAGCTTAGCAATCGTGCAGTCTATAAAAGAACTAACAGCGTCTTCAGTCGATTTGAATTTTCTGAAGCCATACTGGTTATTAGCTAAGAGATGGTGTGATTCCAGGAAGTTGACTAATCTAGTGTTGAGAATTCTCTCCAATACTTTGGATAGGGCAGGTAAAACAGATATAGGTCTATAATTGGTAACACTGTGTCTGTCCCCACTTTTGAAGATTGGGTGTACAAGACCTTTTTTAAAAGCTTTGGGGAAGTAGCCCGACCTAATAGAACAGTTGCAAATATGAGTTATAGCTGGGACAAGAGCATGTGAACAGGATTTTAATAGGCGCGACGATATTCCGTCCCAGCCCATTGCGGCATCTGAACGCAGACCAATGATAATTTTTTCAACTTCTGCTTCGTCAGTCGGTAAGAGAACGAAGGAGTTCACAGGAGTGTTGCATACGGATCCTCCGACAGGTGACCTAGGGGTAAACTTTTCAGCTAGATTTTTTCCTATATTTGCAAAAAAATCATTAACATTATTAATTGAATTAATTTTATCGGGGTTAGTATTAAGTAATTCAGTTGGTGAAGACTCAGTACGATGCTTATGAGTAATATTCTTAATAACCTTCCACGTTGATTTGGGATTATTTTTAGCTTTTTGGAATTCAGTTGTTTCATACGCAATTTTTAGATTCTTAAGTAGCTTGTTGCAGAAATTTCGGTTAGGTTAGGTTAGGTTAGGGTAAAGGTTTCTGGTAAAGGTGAGTTTAAGAGTTAGGTTGGCAGGGTTCATCCTCAGCTTACGCATCATTTGATCTTTATTGCGGATACAACGAAGTAAGCCGCTGGTTATCCAGGGTTTAATGATTCTGTGCTTAGAGGGTACACGCACTGCTTCAGAATGCCTTTTTATAACAGAGCTAATACCAGATATCAGGAGATCTGCAGCTATATTCACGTCATAGACTTGAAGAATTGTACTGAAATCCATAGCTGCGATCTCCGAAATTACAGCGGGGTAATCAACAACGATACGTTTACCTTTGGGTTTAGTTCGTATCGCTGTTAGTTTTATATCAAGAAGTGTTGGCTTATGATCAGTAATGTGCGTGTCAAGAACTAAAGTAATCGTATCTAGATCAGTCTTCACCATTACATGATCAAGACAATTTAAATCACGAGTGGGGTATACATGTGACGGAAACAGGCCGTGAGAAGCGGTTAGATTTAAATATTCGTTAGCTTGTTGGCTTAGAGTAGAAGGAATGATATTTATGTTTATGTCACCCATTAAAACAACATTTTTATAGACGGAACCAGCTGTGAGCACTGTATTTAACCCATTAAGGAAGTTATCGATGTTCCGTATAGAGGGTGAACGATAAAGAGCAACTATACACAGATCAACATCCCTTAAGTGACACAGCAGGCAGCTCACTTCTGAAAACTGTGGTTCAGTTACAGAGTGAGGCAAATCAGCTCTCACGTAAACTATGACTCCGTCATTTTGGTTCATAGGCATGGTAGTATTGTAAGCCTTGTACCCGTCAAGTGGTGGAATCGCCGTGTATGAACTCAGCCAGCATTCTGATAAGATAATAATATCGCACGTAATTTTAATGCTTACAAGAAGTACTCTTAAACTATCGAAATTGCAAAGAACACTGCGAATATTTAATTGTAAAATTGTTATAGATTTATTAGCATTACCAAGAAATTCAGTACACAATTCAGGTCCGCAAACATGAGCTTGGGTAGCACCAAAAGAATCGATCTCATCAGAGACTTTACTTGTGTCAAACATTTTTAAACGAAATTACCCAGTTTGCAAAAAATGTAATCCACAGCGGAAGTCTTGTAGTAGTTATAGGAGATAATTGCGCAAAACTTTCACAGATGAAATAAGCAAGATGCCAGATAGTGGCGCATGATGTTAAGCAAAGTACTAGCTTTCAGTTTATTGCAGGTGGAACAGTAGGTAATCATTTCGTAATCACGGTGACATTTTGACACGGTGACATTTTGGTGACATTTTGAGTTTAGTGTAGGAAGGTAGAGTGTTATGTGACAGGGCTTAAATTTACAAATTACAGTAGTTTTACAGTAGTTTTCCAGTGTTTCAGCATAAATAATAAAGTTACAACAATAAAAACAAAAAATAGCTAGATGTTGTTTTGACTTAAGATTAAGTAGTAATTTAAAATTTGTGAAATTATAAAAAAATAATTCATGCAACTTATTAGGATAAAATAAAAAGGGAATCATAGAAATCGGTATAGAAACCAAACTTATACATGAATACAATAATAAGCCACCGCGCCGCGCCGTCGCGCTTCAATACTGAATCATGCTGTAAGATGTTATTGTGATTATTTTTGTGTAACTTTTGTTGCTATTTTATAAAATAGGTACTTATTAGTTATTTTGGTAATGTTTAAATATTCGTTCAAATTACAAATTATTAATAGTTTCAATTTTATTTATTTTTAGGTGAAATAGTAGTAGAAGTAGGAGCATAGATTTTTAGATACCGATAGGTTAGTTTTGGCTAATTTATGTTCTGTTTTTTTAGTATTAAGTAGGTAAAAGGATAAAATAGGGGATGAACGTTTGTATGAAACTTTGTCAATTTTAAACCGATCGGGCTGAGAGTTTCAAAATCGGGGGTAAAGTAACTATTCCACGCGGACGAAGTCGCTGGCAGAAGCTAGTCTATACTAATATTATAAAGCTGAAGAGTTTGTTTGTTTGTTTGAACGCGCTAATCTCAGGAACTACTGGTTCGAATTGAAAAATTATTTTTGGGTTGAATAGACCATTTATCGAGGAAGGCTTTAGGCTGTATATCATCACGCTTAAGCCAATAGGAGCGGAGTAGCGATAATTAATGTTTTAAAATCGGGGATTCCACGGGGACGGAGTCGCGGGCAGCAGCTAGTTTCAAATAAGGACTAGTGTAAGAATGTTTCTCAGGGTTGAATTTATTCCCGGCCACCGTAGATGCGGGCCTGTGGATGGCGAGCTATGGGTGGCTCGCCGTCCGATAGCAACCAGGCCCGGGTCGACCGCGACGGCGCGTCTTCTGCCATGCGCGTCTAAAAGAGCTGTCAGTAAAGAAGACGGGGCCCCATAGTATCAGTGCCTGCTAGGGTTGCGGAATTTGTTTGAAAGAACCATCGTGGGCCTGGAACGCAAAGGGCACAAGAAGGATCACGGGTGGGTTTTAGTCAGAAACTCCCTTCAGCTCCGCCCAAAGCGGGAGAAGTCATTTGATGATTTCCCATCCAGTTTGTAGGTACCTACTAAATCTGATTAGACGAAGTCGCCGGGCGAAGTGCTAACCTAACTATTTAATAAACCATTACATACCAGGAACTACGTAGTAATCACAGTAGGCAAGTATTGAGACGTTGTTTAAAAACTAGTGGCTCAACTGCCAAACCTCAGTAAGTAAACAAATCAGTTAGTTTATAAACACACGATCGTTACCGATCAGTACTCATCTGACGAAATTATGTCACCGGCGAGATTCGGACCACTGCGTCGCGTCGGCGGCCGTTGTGAATAGGGTCGCCACTTCGCTGAGAACATTTTAGAAAAATAATTTAGACACTCAATAAGAATAATTTTATGTTATCTATGTTGCTCTCTTTCTTTAAACTCCTTAACGTAAACGAAAAATAACTATAGTTTTATAGCTATCTTGCGTATAGATACGAATCAAGTTCCATCAAAATCGGCTCGGTTTTCAGAGAGAATAGTTACCCACATATTTGCTAGTTTGTTTGAAATATCGTGAGAAGTAGCCAATCGCTTATATGTAGGTACGAGTGTACATATAAGTACCTAGACTTTATCATAGTAATATACATATTTCAGTCAAATTTTATCAATCGCACTGTTTTTATGAAGTTTCATTGCGTGACTTAAAGCTCCAGAGGAACTCGAAAACTGGAATAAGAAAAAACAAATTGTAGGCACGTAAACTGACAAAAGTCGGCAACTAGGTGTGTTCTTACTGTTGCGGATTTTGTTTGAAAGAGTCACCGCGGCCCTGGAACGAAAAGGGCATTAGCAACACGGGTGGGTTTTAGTCACTAAAAGGCTACACTTCCTTCCGCTCCGCCGAAGCGGAAGAAATCATCCAAAAACAATGATGAAGACAAACTATCTTTCTTCCAATAAAGGGTAACACTGAGAAGTGGCAGCCCTAGCTAAGACAGTGCCGCATAGACAATTGATAACGGTCGCTTTTATACGTTACAGTAGTACAATCTTTACACTCTCTTAAACAGCTCGTGAATAGCATTTAATTTGTTACAAGATGTGTCTGACGCCCAGCAAATGCTGAGGTGGTAACCCATACTGTATAATTTATGGGTAACCCTTTCGGTTCGGGCACGCTCGGCGCATTCTGTACTTTTCTTCTCCTGTAATTTGTGTTTGTAACCGTTGTGCTGTGTCTGTCCTGAATAAAAGTTTTTCTATTCTATTCTATTGGAGCAGTGGTGGCCGAGTGGTAACGGCCCCGAGCCCCGACTTACGAATTATAGGTCGCGGGTTCAAACCCAGCCAGACGCGTTATTTTGTGTAATTAACTTCATCACCACTGCTCTCAAAACGTTGAAGGAAAACATCGTGAGGAAACCGGCATGTCTTAGAACCACAAATTCGAAGACATGTGACATTTAGCAACCCGCACTGGGCCCGCGTGCTGGATTACGGCCCATTCCCTCTTTTTTAAACCACTTCATATGAAATTTATAGAACGCTAATAAAACATTTTAAATCAACAAATAGTATTTTAAAATTTAAATATAGCATTCAATAATTCTATTACTATCCTATGAAAAATAACAGCTTCAATCGAATTCAACATTACAATACAAACATAGATTGGGAATAACTATAACTCGACTACTTCTTCGTTCGAAACGCACGCGGGCGAAGCCGAGGGCAATAGCGAGCGCTGATAATAATTATTTCTTCACTTCATCCACATGTCACTAACAATTTTGAAATTCCGGTTAAAACTTTAGATCCCGGAATCTCGGAGGCATGTCCATATTAATATCTACGTTATTGCTATAATCGTTTGCAAGTTATTTAAATGAGACTATAGTTATTTAAGACATGAGTTATTTCGCCTAAAGTTCAATTAAGTCGTTCAGTTCAAGGGCACAACAGGTCGGTGCTGCGTCATTAGACTCTGAAACTTGACAATGATATTCAAATCCTATTCGAATGTCGTTTACCTCAAGTTTTTTCCGTTTCCGTAAGACGTTCTTTGGTCAGCTTCATGCCTATTTAAAAGTGATAAATACAGGAAATACGGTGTAGGTCTAATTAACTTCCATAATCAGCCTTTTAACGTTCCCACTGCTGGGACACAGGCCTCCTCTCTAGGAGAGGGAATGGGCCGTAATCCAGCACGCGGGCCCAGTGCGGGTTGCTGAATGTCACATGTCTTCGAATTTTTGGTTCTAGGACATGCTGGTTTCCTCACGATGTTTTCCTTCACCGTTTTGAGAGCAGTGGTGATGAAATGAATTACACAAAGTAATGCGCCTGGCTGGGTTTGAACCCGCGACCTATAATATAACTCAGTGTTTTTGGTTGCTTTTTCGTTTTTTGAACACCGACTTCCGAAACTAAAGTTATTGTGTACTTTTTGGTTTTTGGAATCCCGAAAAATTTGTTATCATTTATTGAAGAGTTCCGTTTCCTAACATCTCTGTTCTTCATCAGATCTTCACCAAACTAGAAAGGGACAACGTTCAAATAATAAGATGCTCTTCCAAACCATCGTACACAAGTAAGGGATAACTCAAATACTAGTAGTCAGATCTCAAAAAAAGCAATGACCAGCTTTCGAATGTAAAAAGAATAATCAAAATCGGTACACCCATTACAAAGTTATGAGGTAACAAACACAAAAAAAAACGGTCGAATTGAGAACCTCCTCCTTTTTTGGAATTCGGTTGAAAATAAACGAGCCTGTAGTTTCGGAATTCGGAACAAATAATAAAACGAAACCAAAAAATCTTTCCTTTTTAAAATATTTTTATAGTAGATACTAGATACATACTAAAGTAAAAGAAGAAAATAGACGTTGAACGGTTTTGTCAGCCCCTCAAAAGACGGTGTTATAAGACACTTTATCAGAAAAAAAAACAAACAGAACGGGCTCCAGTGTAACCAGAATTATGTCTCAGACTCCCGACCTTGCTAAAAAGACGTTATCCTTGTACACCGGTGACCAATAACTGTCGACACAATAAATAACGATGTATATCTGTACGTTAAAATACGTTATTTTGAATGTAAGACCGTTGAGAATTCGCGATAGTGACTTATCGTTTGGACCTGTTTGTTAGCACACAACTTTGTGTTAGATAAACACAAAGTTGTGTTGCTAACAAACCGGCCTAAAATAGGTTGCTAAAATAGGCTCCGAAACTACTGAACCGATTTGAAAAATTCTTTCACTGTTGGGAAGCTACACTATCCCCGGGTGACATAGGCTATATTTTATCCCCATATCCCCACGGGAACGGGAACCATGCGGGTGAAACCGCGGGCCGCTGCTAGTACACTATACAACACAAAACCGGTCAAGCGCAAGCCGGACTCGCGCGCAAAGGGTTCTTCTGAACGAATAATAATTTTGTACTGGTTATTTTAAAACCATAGACTTCATATAGGTTTTCTGTTACTTCCAGTCGATGTTACTCGATTTATTCTTCCATACTCCTATGTCAACCGACGAATTTTTGTTGAAAAGGGTAGTAAGAATTCAATTTAACCATTGTTTTAAAGACGGGTTCATCAAATGACTTCTTCTGCTCTGGGCGGAGCGGAAGTGAGTGTCAGACTCTTACTGACTTAAACCCACCCGTGTTCCTTCTTGTGCCCTTTGCGTTCCAGGGCCGCGGTCACTCTTTCTAACAAATTCCGCAATACCATTGACAATCACTTTTGAATTGTCAAAGAGTAGATGAAGTAAAACCTACAAGATTATTTTAAAATATTCGTGCATCTTAGGATGATAAGGCACCCAACAGTTTATTTAAACAATCCAGTGTGCCTTGAAATTAATAAAACATAAATATTCAGAGATCAAGTCTGACTGCTAGAGGACATCTTGTTCGGAGGCATCTTTTTATATCTTAACTAGCAGCGCCCCGCAGTTTTACTCACGTAGTTCCCGTTCCCGTGGGAATATGGGGATAACATATAGCCTATAGTATGTCACCCGGGGATAGTGTAGCTTCCAAACGGTGAAAGAATATTTCAAATCGGTTCAGTAGTTCCGGACCCTATTCAATACAAACAAACAAACAAATCTTTCATCTTTATAATAGTAGTATAGATTGATTTCTCTTTGTAAGATTGATGCACGTTATGTAAGGAAGGTTATATTTGCTCTAGGGTAGCGGAATTTGTTCGAAAGAGTCACCGCGGCCCCGGAACGTAAAGGGCACTAGGAGGAACACGGATGGGTTTTGAGTCAGTAAGAGTCTGACACTCCCTTCCGCTACGCCCGGAGCGGGAGAAGTCATTTGATGATTTCCCATCCAAAAAAGAATAATAATATGGTTATATTTGCTGTTTGTTGATGAGTTTTTGTTCTCCACGGATTCATACGTATCTTAGGAATAATACTACAAATCAATCAATCTGCCTGCCGTTTAAGTCTGACCAATATTTTACTGCCTCACTATATGTATAGTATAAAACAAAGTCGCTTCCCGCTGTCTGTCCGTCCTTATGTATGCTTATGTTAGATCATTAAAACTACGCAACGGATTTTGATGCGGTTTTTTTAGTAGATAGAGTGATTCAAGAGGAAGGTTTATACCTATGTATAAGACATGCATAATATAGTAGAGATATACTGATAATTTTAAAGGTTTCTAATGTGATGTCGCAAATAAACACATTTTATTTTTCATAAACAGCTGTGAACGTTGTAGGTATATAAAAACATTCTGTAGTATCAGCATTGCACCCGTGCGAAGCCGGGGCGGGTCGCTAGTACATCATATTTGAGTTCCGTAATTGCATCATAAATATACGAAAATACTGTGCATTATTCATCTACAATCATAAGTCATCATCATCTGCCTAGCCTTTTCCCAAATATATTAGGGTCGGCTCCCAGTCAAGCCGGATTCAGCTGAATACCAGTATTTTACGTGGAGCGGCTGCCTACCAGACCTCCACAACCCACTAACTGGGGAAACACGGTACTTCTTGGCAAGACTGGTGTCAGATTTTCCGGCTTCTGACAATCCATAACGACTGCCAAAGATCTTCAAATGACAGCCGGGACCAACGGCGTAACGTGCTATCCGAGGCACGGAGAAGTCTCGTTATGTTAAGATGGTCATCCATCCACAGACCAACCTCGGCAAGCGTTGCTTAACCTCGAAGATCGACCCGTGCGGCTGTTATAATTTAGCCACAGCTCCTACGATCATAAGTAATACTTTACATAAAGACTAATGTACAAGGTCATTGTTATATAAAGACAAGGCCGTATAGTTCTCACGATTTTCCTAATTGCAGTGCTGTTAAGTAATTGTAGCAAAACATACCGCCTGCGAGTAGCGACTCATGCGCATTATGTCATGGTGGTAATTTGCTTGGCGTATTGTCAGTCAAAATCAACCTTATTTCACATATTCTTCAGCTTTATAGTAGTTCTAGCTTCTGTCCGCGACTTCGTCCGCGTGGAATAGTTACTAACACCCCGATTTTTAAACATTATTGATTGGTGCTCCGCTCCTATTGGTCTTATCTCTGAAGATACCTATACGACCAATAGGAGCGACCGACCTGAAGTCGGTTGTATTTTTTTGTAAAAAGTTTTTTATAATTGTCGTTTTAACTTATCTAATATATGTTTTCAAACGTTGTCCCACAGTAGGATTTCTCCTGTGTCGTGTTACAAACATAAAAACTCATATACACAAACACAAATAGCCAGACCCGGAACAACTACCTGTAGGCCATAAACGTATTTGTTCCGTGCGGGAATCGAACCCTCGACTGCGCCAGCCGTCCGTGTCGCAGACATGCATTTAATAAAAAAAACATTTACATACATACATATACATAGATATAGTTTATTTAAAAACCCGAACCCATCACTGAAAATTACATCCAAATCAGATTAGTTTTGTTTTTTTGCAAAAAACATGTTTACTACAGCGCCCCCTCGTGAGTTGTCACCGTAACATATGTCTAAGAACATGCACCAATCAAACCTTAACCCATCATGAAAACTGCATCAAAATTGGAATAGTAGTTTTGAAGATAAATGGCAACATTGGTTTGCCCAAATATCCTTGGCTGCAGCGCCCCCTGGCGAGTTGTCAACGTAACACCTAGATATAAGAAAAAACATGCACCAATCAAATCCGAACCCATCACTGAAAACCGCATGAAAATCGGACTAGCAGTACTGGAGATAAATGGGAACATTGGTTTGCACAAACAAACATCCTCTCACCCCAAACGCATACACTGTCTCCGTTCCGTCGTGGGTAAAAATAAAAGCTATTGTTTTGATATTACAAACAGATACCAACATTTTAACTTATTTGTACACGTGGCAACCATAGCAAATTTTATTGTTACCACAGCATTCTAAAGTATTAGCCACTTGTTTACTCAATGCAAATAGTTTGCGGTATTGTTTCGAGTTTATTTTTTTGAGACTAGCGATCCGCCCCGGCTTCTCACGGGCAGCCGTGAGATGCAATCTATATCCAGTAGTGAACGTCTATTGAATACCTTGTATTCCCCTTAGAGTTTTGGGAAGACCTGTTGTAAAAACCTAAAATTCCGTTGAACGAATGCTTCAAAATAACATCACCTAATTAAGCCAAAAAGTGTCAACAGTATCAAACAAGACCTAAAAATAGCTGTCATAACATTAATTTGCTCAATGATCTGAATTAAAATGCGCCTCGTGTATGCAGGTGTGCGTTTGGCCAAATAATAACAGCCGCACGAGTTGATGTTCAGAGTAAAGCAACGCTTACCGAGGTTGGTCTTTGGATGGGGTCACCATCTATTACAAACCGAGATTCTTCCGTGCCTCGGAAAGCCCGTTAAGCCGTTGGTCCCGACTGTCATTTGTAGATCTTTGACAATCGTTACGGATTTTCAGGAGTCAGTAAATCTGACTCCAGTCATGACAAGAACTACCCGTGTAACACTACACAGTTAATTGGTTGTGGAAGTCTGGTAGGCAGCCGCTTCACGTAAAATACTGGTATTCAGCTGAACCCCTGTATCGTGGGTGCGTTTACAAACTTACAATCTATACTAATATTATAAAGCTGAAGAGTTTGTTTGAACGCGCTAATCTCAGGAACTACTGGTCCGATTTGAAAAAATCTTTCAGTGTTAGATAGCCCATTTATCGAGGAAGGCTATAGTCTATATATCATCCCGCTAAGACCAATAGGAGCGGAGCAGTTATGAAAAATGTGACACAAACGAAGTTGTGCGGACAGCTAGTCTCACATACATATCTTCATCTGCTTAGCCTTTTTCCAACTACATCGGGGTCGGCTCTGAAACCATAATCAAGACATTGGTTTCGGCTGCCATTTTAAAATCTTTGTCAGTCATCAAGGGTTAAAATCTGATACCAGGCTTTCCAAGACTTGCCAAACAAAACCCCATAGGGTCGGTGGCTGCTAGGGTTGCGGAATTTGTTCGAAAGAGTCACCACGGCCCTAGAACGCAAATGGACTATTTAGGAGGAGCACGTGTTTTAGACAGTAAGAGTCTGACACTCCCTTCCGCTCCGCCCAGAGCGGGAGAAGTCATTTGATGATTTTCCATCCAGAAAACAAAGACTAAAGTAAATAAGAGTTCCCGACATAGTAGTCATCACACTAATTTACTAACGGCCGAACCCAATAACCGATCTATCACATACTGGAGATAGAAAAACAAATGAAACAACAGAAAACCTATATAATTTTTCTTTTGTTTCATTTGTTTTTCTATCTCCAGTATGTGATAGATAGGTTATTGGGTTCGGCCGTAAATGATATGAATTAAAATGCGCTTACAGTCGGTATCTTCTGACAGTATATAATTAAAGTTCTTAATTTAGCTCGTAAACAATGACTAGTTATTTGCAGACTGCTATAAATTCTCAATTGGTATTTGTGGACCAATTTATTAGTGACTAGCAGCACCCCGCGGTTTTACCCGCGTAGTTCCAGTTCCCGTGGGAATATGGGGATAAAATATAGCCTATGTTACTCAGGGTGAACGCAGCTTTCTAATGCTGAAAGAGTTTTTTAAAATCGGTCCAGTAGTTTTTGAGTTTATTCGTTACATACAAAAATATAAATATTTCCTCTTTATAATATTAGTATAGATAATGCAAGAAAATAATTATAGTGACTGGATAGGGGTAGCTTGTGAATGGTGGCGGGGACCATCACTAAGCATTGCTTACTGAAAAGACATTTCTACACGGTAGGTTTAACGGACAGTCCTCTGTGTAGAGCATAGATATTTATATTTATATGGTGCAGAGCATGCATGGAGGAGGAGGAGGAGGAAAAATAAAATACACATTAGACCAATGAGTCAGTCTTGAATATTTAACATCTTTTTTGTTTATTTATTTTCAACATTTTGTTTCCAAGGCAAGTAGGAAACATTTTAAGCTTTGTTTAGCAAATGAATATGCATGTAGATAGATAATAATCAAAACGTTGTTGATAATGTTTGTAAAACGAACAAAATAGCTTATTTTTTTATGCAAGTATGTATGTATTTGGTCTCTCAGCGTGTCTTGCTTATTGGCGAACTATCTGACTCTCGCTACTTTGTCTGCCTCACATAATAGAAAAATAACTTTTTACCAAAAAATAACAACCCACTTCTAAACAAAAAAAGTATCCAATCCCTATTACATACCTACTTCTTATTTTCTCTCGCGTCAAAAACGAGCATGAATAAACGCTTTTTCTTTCTTTCTTTTCTTTTTCTTTACTTACCAGTAATCGACTGGGGTTGTACAATATATGTACGAACGACTTTCATTGTAAATTGTATAGTTCAGCGGGCGTACCATGAGGTGTTAAAACGTGAGTCTTCCGAGCGAGAAAGAGGGATAGAGTTATACACCCTATATAGCTCCATCCCTTTTTCTCACTCGGAAGACTCACGTTTTAAGATGTCACGGTAGCCCCGCAGACGCAGAAGTCTTAAATACAAAATCTCACCTCGCGTTCAAGGTGGAGATCTCAATCCGATGCCCTCAGCCTACATTTAAGAAAAAACTGTTATAACTTCAGATCTGATTCCAAGGTTTTGTGAAAAGTAATGTGGATGTTTCTTCTGCGATTTGTGTTGCATATATGACCGTAAAATTGCAAACGCCGGAAGATTGTGAAATATCGCGTGAAATTGTAAACTATTTTTTCTACGGATATTTGGAAACTACGGAATACGGATGAGATTTGTTCTACACGAAACATTTTTTTTTTCGTAATATATCGAGCAATTATAATCTAATAAAGATTTATTACAATCCAACGGATTCTGAATTTTTTCGGTGACATGTATGTACTTATGTAAATATACTTTAATTTTTTTTTCATAGTTTATTAACAAAAATTTAAAGACTAAAATTACTTATCGCATGATCTATACTAATATAAAAATCTGAAGAGTTCTCTTGTTTGCTTGAACGCGCTAATCTCAGGAACTACTGGCCCGATTTGAAAAATTATTTCAGTTTTAGATAGCCCATTTGTCGAGGAAGGCTATATATCATCACGATAAGATCAATAGGAGTGGAGCAGTCATGAAAAATGTTGCAAAACGGGCTTTTTTCTCTGTCTCTTATCTGACGTGGATGAAGTAGCGCGGGTCAGCGAGTTATATACCTACATATAAATAACGCGTTTTCATATATTTATAGCATCTCTACAAAGATAATTATCGAATTGGTTGCGAAAACTGCTTTGATTGTTTCAAATACGCATCACTTAGAATGACGAGGATCAGCTAAAAATGCTTGTGGAATTAAGTCCATACTTATTGTAATGAGGAATCCAATTCAACACCCCTCAATGAAAAACCGACCTAAGCAACTTTTAACAACCACATCTGTTCTCCTCGGTGATAAACTGATAACCAGTGATCGGAATAGGTAGAGCTAATATAACTAAAGTTAAAAGAACAGAGACAAAAAAGGAGACTTCCTTAAGACCAATTTTTTTTTTTCGGAATATTTGTTCCGAGTTTCGGAACATCACTTAACTACATTTAATATTAATGTTATTAAAGTTAACTAATTGAATTTATTTTTAACCGACTTCATAGAAGGAAAACGTTCTCAAAAAACTACTAGATACGTTTTTTTTATCATTATTAATTCAGATAAAGAAGTTCTGGGTCAGTCTCATGTTTTCGTTTCCCAGAATAACCAAAACTTGCTGTCTCTTTCTATCTTTTGTTTACTCACTGGTAAACAATGACAAAAGGGTTGACTGTTTTTTTTTTAACTTTACTAAAAATTATGGTACTCTTTTTTTAAACAGATAATTAATTATTCGATACTTAGTTGTTTTACTTTATTAGATAAAATATTACGAGTATGTCATAAGGCGTCTCTAATTTTAGGTATTTTAGCTCTACCTATTCCGATCACTGTTGTGATAACCCGAATCGAATTACAAAACATTACAAGTGTCGTGATAAAATATTATTACGACGTTATCTCGTAATATGGTAAAATATGAGGTTATAACCACGCTTGGTTGAAAGATAATATTACTCCTTTGGCCCTCGCGAAATGCAGGCAGGTATACTACATAATTATTATATACTTAACAACAACAAAAAAAAAACATAAAAAACCGAGTTAGACTCGTGCACCCTGGCCTTTCCAGCCACCGCAACAGAAGAAGACGCCCCGGGCGTCGGGAAACGCAGGGCGATTCCCGGCCACCGTAGGCTCGCTGTCCGATAGCAACCAGGCCTGGGTCGATGGCGCGTCGTGTTCCACGCGCGCCTCGAAGAGCTGTCAGTATAGAAGACGGGGCTCCATAGGATCAGTGTCTGCTAGGACTGCGGAATTTGTTAGAAAGAGTCACCACGGCCCTGGAACGCAAATGGCACTAAAAGGATCGTGGGTGTGTTTTAGTCAGTAAGAGTTTGACACTCCCTTCCGCTCCGCCCAGAGCGGGAGAAGTCATTTGAAGATTTCACACCCATAAAAAAAACATAACATAGATTAGAATAGAACACAAATTGGCACAAGCCATTGACAAAAGAGAAGGATATTCTCAATAGTGGACGAAGTCGGGCTGTGGGTGATGGATGAGTTTTTTTAGGTAAAAATAAGGTACTTACCTACCTACCTAAATACATAGACCGTATCATATAAACCCACCTACCTACATATTCAATCTTGAAAATAACGTTCGTAATTACATATTTGGTAACACAGTCTACAGTTATTATTGTAGGTAATAAACTTATTCAATTAGCAGTTAATGCCGCTACCTACTCATTCTTTACACATACATAATTGCCTATAAACAATAGATAGTTGCATACTAAATCATAATCTATTTCGCTTATTCATTAAATCTTAGCCAGTTAATCATAAAATATCGCTTGCATATCATTTGCGTTCCCACATCTGCTAATTATTTTGTTAGAACAATCAGAATGCACTTTCGACGCGCTCAGATTTATCGCAAAAACATATCGCGTGCGCAAAGCTACTCCATTCAAACTGAAACAAAGTTTAAAACTAGTTTTCTGCCGTTTGTTTACTTTCATAACTTCGATTCTGACCCGTATGCAAAAGTCGTAAGGTTTTTATTTGATGTAAGATAATTTTCAAGATGGCAGCGTCCGTAAAGCTGGCAGCGCCGTAATTGCCCGTAGCCAACTTCAGTGCACTACCAACCGCAGGCTGGGGCAGTCACGTCGCGCGCAACGAAACCCATAAAACAAAAAACGCAACGTTAAAATT
Organism: Hecatera dysodea; assembly: GCA_905332915.2. NCBI lineage: Eukaryota > Metazoa > Arthropoda > Insecta > Lepidoptera > Noctuidae > Hecatera > Hecatera dysodea. Next base: position 10,863,818 of record HG995314.1, on the reverse strand, counting down.
ACAAGAACAATTGTTCTCAGTGAGTTTGTGTTGTGACAGTCAAAGTTTTTACTATAAACAGTGGTTTTAAAGTGTGTTCTGTGGTAAAAAGTGCTGTAAAAACGGCCATTGTTGTAAGAAAACTTCGAAATTGTTGTAAACAATGATTGGTTAGCCATTATGGAAGACGTATACACAATTAAAGTTAAAACGAAACCCGATACGAGGAACTTGTATCCGTCTGAGAGGCGTTATTCTGCGTCTACAGTGTCTGGACTTGCATGGGTGCATATTGCACTGGCTGCTACGTCCTTTCTTCTCGCTAGCCTCGCGTTAGTCAACCCGAATTCCGATCTAAACCCTGTCAACAATAGCAGTCTATCAAATGGCGGAAACTTAACCGAAAACACTCCTTCAAACGTGTATTTGAATGATTTCGAATATGAGAATGGTACTCTAATAAATTCGAACAATGAATCGAATTCTAATTTGAGTGGCAACGGAAATCCGTTGAATTCGAATGAAACAACGGATTTTAACGGAAATAAAAATGACAGTAGTTACATATTGGTTTTAGCGCCTGCTTTGATCACTGTGTTTGGGTTAGCGGCCGGTATAGCGAGCATTCTGGCGTCGGTCAGATGGTATATTGACCACAATATCACCTGGCTCTTTGTCATGTCCTGTCTCTCCACGCTGGTTTCTCTTACGTCCTTCATTATGATCGCTGTTTGGTTCATAACCACGTCTGAGGGCGACATTACCGAGTTCTACAAGGACAAAGTGCCTTTCAAAGACTATTTTGTGATAAAACACACAGATGTTATTATTAGGAACGAATCTCATATGATTGTTTCTCTAAACACGACCGTAGAGAAAGATGAAACTACGAATTTGTTTACAAAACGAGTGCTGTCTATTAACATTCTCATAGCTGCTTTTCTAGAACTATTGTGGTCAATATTAAGCGTAAAAATCTCGTATAAAGGCATGAAGAATACCTATAAAGAGGACAATGAAAGACGGGGAAACTGCATCTCAGTTGTAACAAAAATCAAGGGAAACGACACGCGAAAATTACCGCGAAACGTCAAGCTTTTACCGCCGAAACCAGACTTAATAGACCACTATCCAAGCAAGAAAATTAAAAGGATATTCCTAGCGCAGTCAGACAACGGATTTTATTTGAAAAATCAAGCGAATAAAACGAAACAGAACACGGAAACCAGCTCAGAGTTTTATAAAGAACGAATGATGAACTTCTTGAACCGCTGTGCGTCTTTGGAAGGCCATTCAAACCCAGAAAACACATCGAGCGTCCATTCTGAAGCCCTAAACTCTATTCCAGAAGGTGTTACTGTAGAGGTTAATAGACAAGAGCCTGTTATTGAAGTAAAAGACCGAATGACACCGGTCAGCTGGGGAGACACTCCCGACCATACAGTGTACAATCAAAACACGTTGAATCTCGACAAGATATTTAGATTTAAACCGAAACAAAACAAAAGTGATACCGTGAACGGTGAATAGTGCGTGCCAGTGAAATTGACAATGTATTGAAAGAACACGCGAACTAAACTTGTGTTTTTGATGGCAATTGTTTTACTATTGTTATTGTAATCTTGTACTATTTTTTTTATTATTATAAATACTCGAAAGTATTGAAATTTAAGCCTACTTATGTTTTCTAGGACGATAGTTATGTAGGTAAGCATTTTGACTTGAAGCAAGAAAAGGCACATCTTTCAATAATCAGATGGCTAGCTTTTTGGAAGAATAAAAATGGTGGTTTGTCATAATTATATTCTCTACGAAAGCTGTCAAACGGCCATTTTTATTTCTGAAGTTTGGGTATTGGTACTTCAGCTCAAAAACTGACATATTTCATGCTTAGGTACTGTCCAGCTGGTCTATTGTTTGCGAGCGTAACTGCTGACACTGACCTGGGTTTAATTCCCTGGTCCGCCAAAGTGTTATTGGGTTTTTCCTTGATGTTATGTTATTGTTAGCTAAATTTGACGTAATTTAACTACAACAGAAGGCCAATTCTCGTACTTAAAAAGCGTTCAAATTCGAGTGGTTAGTTATGTATTCAGCGACACTCAGTAGTAAAAACTTGTTGATACCGATACCACAGTAAAAATATGGAACAGTATGGAAACTAAGCCCATTTGTTGAAATAATTACCTACGCTCCAATAGAGAGTTAGGGTTGTTACTTTTAATGTTTGTAATAAGTGTTTTATTGGGACGAAGTTCTTTAACACGGCTTGCGGTAGGAGTTGACTGGGAGAAATACTCATTCGAAAATGCGGTAGTGCATGTTATCCCATGCGACTTTCTTCTTTGTTTAAAATGTAAATAATGCCATTGTAAAAAAAAAAATATTTAAGTACAAACTGAATAGGTATTGTTTATCATTTCTATGCCATTTTATTCCATTTCAATTATAATATCTGCCCTACTTGATGAAGGATTTCTGTAAGTATGTTGTAAGTTCCTATGTGTATGTTTCGAAGGGTCGATTTCCCCTTGCCAAGACTAGAATATAATGTTGTCAAATTCAAATTCATTTATTCATTTTGTGAACATAGCTGCGATAGGCATACAAAATCAGTACTTATTTTATTATGATATAAAAGAAATGTCAAAGATAACGATTATATGCATGTCAAATAATACAATTATGTCAATTTAAATTGGTAAATACTAGTCGTCAAATTATAGAAATTTATTTTTTCATACTCATAAGAATTCATTAATTCCATATGTTATATACATTATAATACAATATAAATATTACAATCAGTATTGCAAAACAAAAACCTGAGTGGCCCATCTATAGCCATTATAATAGTGTAGGTATTATCTATGAACACGGCACCCGCCACTGAGCGCACCGCGAAGGTCCCTTAGGGGCCTCGTAGATGCGCGCGTCTGTGTAAGTGTGCCGATTCGATCGTTTGTTCGTAGTTTCTGTACTGTTCCTTATTTCTACTGTGCCGATACCGTACCGAACGTGATTTTGAATGTTTTTCAAAAATTACGAGAATTGCCTTTCTGGGCCCCAAGTCTGCTATTTTTATAAATTTGTCATTCCAACACGATCCCATTGCCATTTTGCTAAAAGTTCATAATCTGATAAATTTATAATGGTCAATCGTTGGTCGGTCAATGGTCTCATAATACTTTTTGATAACCGAGCTATTAAAAGAAATGATTACCTACCTACTCAATGACGTTCTAATGGTCGGCCACTGATCAAAGGAACTGTCAAAATTTTAGCAGATTACCGCCCGCATACGTCTGTCATTCATTTGTCATTATATAGGTACGTGATTACAAGTCTATGCCATTTCTTTGAATGGAGTGTCAGTGATTGACTATTGGAAAGTCATAGTGACGCTTTTATATTAATACCTAGATTACCAAACTTGTAAAAATCAACCATTATGAAATCAATGATAGACCATTCTGACACTATTGTAATAGCAGACTTGGGGCCCTGGTCTCACGATTGTAGTTTAGTTCAAGAGTGCGGGTCTTGTCCTTGAAACGGTCACTCACATTATGCAGAGTTTTTTACACATAGGTACAGTCGGTGATAGCAATTAACTGACCCCCCTAAAAATTACTCGATTTTACACCCTATGCTCATAACATTAAACGTTATTCAATATTATGTATGAGTTTATCAGACTAACACTACTCGTTGAACAGAAACAATAAATAATTTTGATACGCAAACTTGAGCTTTAAGAGGTTGGTGTTAGGTCATTTATTTATAACTTTTTACCTTTTTTAATAAGTGGGTAGTTAGACGTCAATATGCGTATTCAACAAAAACTGCTATAGATATGACATTAGGAATATGGGGTAGAAGAATAAATTGAACAAGATATTCTATGCACAAATAGCAGTGAATACGCGCGAACATTTTTACCTTGCCTTACTAAATTGGCTTTTTTCCTTTTTATTAATTGTTATCAGTTTTGATAGTTTAATCGTCATGTCTCAGTTGAGTGATTATTTAAAATACAAAATAATCTATTTGCATGAGGAGAATGTTGGTATTAAAGCGATTGCTAGGAAACTTAATATAGCGGTAAGTGTATTCTTTTTATGCTTCATTTATAATTATGCTTTTTCCTTAATTCGTTAGTTTGCTTAAAAGCCGGTGAATGTAGAATAATAGACAATTAACTGTGTTTCATTATGAGTCTAATTTGAGATCATTTATAGGTCTAATTTGATTTATATAAGTAATCTAATTTGATAAACGTATTTTTTCAAACTTAATCGATAAATTATGTTTACCTATTCGTTACTAAAATTATGCTTATTGTGTTGTTTCAGAGAAATACAGTCAGATTGTCGCTAAGAGGTTTTGAAGAGGCAGGGAATATTCAAAAAGATCGTCCTGGACCAAAACCTACTATGTTACATACTCCAGTGTCAGAACGTCATCAAGCAATTGTTAGAAGGCATACTGAACAGCCATTTTTGCCTACTCATTCAACTGCAAGTGGAAGTGATCGTTGTTGGAATATGGTGCGCGGTATGCGGGACCGCTTGCAACAAGCAATAGAAAAAATGGTGCTCCACTTCGCTATTAAAAGCATGAATAACTTGAGTAACCAGTGTTGGTCACAAACAATACTAACGTATGTCAGTGTGTGTGTTAAATTAACTATTGTTATAATTTGTAACGAAGTATTTCGAATACCTGGTTTTTTGTCAAAACCTTATTTTATAACTAAAATAACTATTCATAAAACAAATTGATATATAGTAGACCAGGTAGAACTTCAACGTATAATGCCGTTTTATTTAGTTCAATGATATTTAATGTAGTGATGTTATTGTTATGAAATAGAAATACATACCTATATTTCTAAATATTATAACATGCTGATTCACTACATTAAACTCAGTGCAGTTAACAACGTTATTAGTAAGCAGGTAAATATTATCATCTTCGTGTCGTCATCAATATCATTTATGTTATTCTTATAATATTTTTTTTATAAAATAAAATCGTTTTTACCACCATTTTGGTTTTTTATTTCTGTTCATTTTTTTTGTTGTTGTTGCTAAAGTTATAATTTATTATTTATAACTTAAAATAAATATACAAAACAGAAACAAACACGTCAATTACGCTGGTTACGAACTCGCAACCACGATTTGTCAGCTCACTACAGTCACCACTAGACCACTCGAAACATATTCAACGTGATCGAAATTACGTATTATATTACAAGTTAAAATAATATTCAAGAACATACCTACCTTAACACTGCGTATTAAAGATCAAATTCGAATAACTATTTTATTGATCGTAGACGTTGAACCAGTTCCAACGTTGTTCTAGTTCGATAAGCTTACTGCTAACAAGCAAAAGGTTCAAATTCGTTTAATTTTTAGGGGGTCAGTTAATTGCTATCACCGACTGTACTTACCTACATGCGCTAAAGATTTAACAAAATTGTCAGCCGTAGTTTTGCCTTTGCGCATATTTGATGTCTGTGGGGTGTTTAACTAAAACGTCACACCTCCAAACCACAAGCCACTAAAATTTATATACCTAATTATAGGTACTTACTATGTCCAAAATCGAATACTTAGTTTTACTTATAAAATAATCGAAATTTTTGACAAATAACTCCCAAGGTTCAGTACAGAATGTATCTACTTGCAATCCGCCCCGGTTTCGCACGCGTAGTAGAACATACCAACTTAAGGTACCTAGGTACCAATCGGCATGATTTACTCTGACATCTTCAACAAATATCGTAATATTTCAGCCAATATATCTACCGAAAACCATAATGAATTATGCAACTAAATCTACCTCATTGAATCACTGCGTAGATAAAAACCGATAAAAATCCAATCCAACCAAACAGATTTTTAGATTTCCTTACCCGAAGTGCAACGGAACCAATTATTATCTCCATTTTCCGTGCGTCCATCTGTCTGTCAGCGGGCCGTATCTAAAGAACCGTAATAGGTAGCCAATTTAAATTTTTACTGAGAGTGTATTTCTATTACCGCTATAACAACAAATAATAAAAATTAAATCAAATTTAAAGAGGTCTTCCATTTTTTCGGTTAATGGTACATTTGATGATAAATTTGATTTAAATAAAAATTAAATCAAATTTAAAGAGGGCTCCCATTTTTTCGGTTAATGGTACGGAACCCTTTATGTAACAGTTCGATTCGCACTTGGCAGGTTTTTGAAATTTATCATGTGCGGATGCAGCGTGAAGACTTTGTTGTACTTATCAACCAGTGAACGCAAATAAAACATGGAAGCATTACTTCACGGGATCTAAGCGCGAATCGTGATCCAAAAATCCAAACAACACACACATCGAAACCTCGTCGCTGATTCGCCGAACCACACAAACAACATTATTGCTAATACGATGCACAGTTAAAAATTGACCTTATTTCCAAAGTATTTTTGTTTAAATTACCATGTAACGAATAGGCCGTGTAACTAAACACGTGAGCGGCGCAATCGGTAAGCCCCGCCTACCGCGGCGCAATGTGCTTTGGGTCATTTTTTTGAGTTAGGAATGCTTCCATGTTTTATTTGCGTTCACTGTTATCGACTGTCTGATTACATGACAATAAATCACAATCTAAACAAAAATCGGTAACAAAAAGAAAAGTTTAGGAACAGACAGACATTATTTGTCTTTTAGACCACCCAAAAGAAGCTAGTCAAGCCTATTTTTAACCAGGAACCTTCCTAGATTGTCTTAGATTGGAACAAGTCGCCCGCCAATCAGTTAATATTGAATTCATTGCTACCACCGAATAAGGCCAGTTCAAACTGAGACAATGCTCAATTTTTATGGTACGTTGCCAATCAAAACAATTTGCAATAGTGTCTAAGGCTGGGTGCAGACCGGATTCAAACCCGTTTTTGTTAGTAGTTTTAGTGTGGTTGTGTTTGCCACGGTTAGGTACGGAATTTGTTCGAAAGAGTCACCGCGGCCCTGGAACCCGGCGGGCATTAGTAGGAACACCGGTGGGTTTTAGTCAGTAAGAGTGTGATACTCTCTTCAGCTCCACCCACAGCGGAAGAAGTCATTTGATGATTTCCCATACCTACTTAAAAAATTGTTTTGTATATATTTATATATTTCGGTATTATTTATATGGTATACTAGCTTCTGCCCGTGACTTCGTCCACGTGGATTAGTTACTTTACCCCCGATTTTGAAACTCTCAGCCCGATCGGTTTAAAATTGACAAAGTTTCATACAAACTTTCATCCCCTATTTTATCCCCTTGGCGGTAGAATTAATCAAAATCCTTTCTTAGCGGATGCCTACGTCATAACATCTACCTGCATGCCAAGTTTCAGCCCGATCCGTTCAGTGGTTTGGGCTGTGCGTTGATAGATCACTATGTCAGTCAGTCAGTCACTTTAGATATTTCGGCTATAGATCTTTTTACCGCCCACACAGCTGTGCGTCATGTTTTGATAACATTCACTAACACCCAATTCTGAGAAGCATGTTATCACAGTTTTCAACAGAAGACAGTCTTCTCTTTTGTAAACATAGTCTCGACAGTCTGTGCACAGCCTTGTAAAACTCACAATCTTTCATACTAAAATTCGATTCGTTTTTACTGCGAGAATCGATTATTTCTTGTTCGGTTTATTGCGATTATTAATGAACGATTTTCTAATATTATACTTTAATCACGTAGCTGTAGAAAACAGTAACGGTTTTCATTAATTGCCATCTGCGGTTTTTCTTTGTAGGTAAGCGTGAACACAGAAGACTACAAAGCTACTTAATAGACATTTTTAATAGGTAGGTACATATAATCTCGTATTAATGAAAATCTCCAAAATGTTTAGCGAAATTCTCCACAGAGAAGAAATGCTAATCATTTGCCAAATTTTAGAGATTTTTATAATTAATTTCTTAAAACTAGTTACATAAGACAAAAAAGTATAATTTTCCCTTCTGTCAGTATAATTCTGTATCTATAATTACCATAGTTCATTAAAATTGGTTCAGCGGTTTAGGCGTGAAGCAACGCTTGCCGAGGTTGGTCTGTGGATGGGTGACCATCTTAACATACCAAGATTCCCCCGTGCCACGGAAAGCATGTTATCGTTGGTCCCGGCTGTCATTTAGAAATCTTTGGCAGTCATTACGGATTGTCAGAAGCCAGAAAATCTGACTCCAGTCATGCCAAGAAGTACCGTGTCACAGTATTACAATATTTTTCCTACAGTAGGGCAACGCCTTTGATGTCGCGCGATGCCGCCGCCAGTGTAGGTACTTACGCTGCCACACGCAAATATGGAAGGGTTGTCACCAAATGGGAAATAAAACAATTGTGATTATTACTATTATGATGTAATCATTTATTCATATTTACATTCAAAATAATTGTGATTACATAACATACATAATCAGCCTTTTAACGTTCCCACTGCTGGGACACAGGCCTCCTCTCCAGGAGAGGGAATGGGCCGTAATACACCACGCGGGCCCAGTGCGGGTTGGTGAATGTCACATGTCTTCGAATTTTTAGTTCTAGGACATGCCGGTTTCCTCACGATGTTTTCCTTCACCGTTTTGAGAGCAGTGGTGAAGAAATGAATTACACAAAGTAATGCGCCTGGCTGGGTTTGAACCCGCGACCTACAATTCGTAAGTCGGAGCCGTTACCGCTCGGCCACCACTGCTCTAATTGTGATTATTAAATCTAATATAATTATTTAATAAAAGTGTAAACCACATACGTACCTACATGTTATATAATAAGGATGTTTCCTGAGTAAAAAATATCTGATTATGTTTAGTCCGTCAGTAAGATTATAGAAAAATATTTTTACGTATTTTTTCCTTTATTAAATCTATTATCTAACGAAGATAAAAAGCATCAAAGATCAGGAGTGGGGACTTGTTACGTCACGGCTCGGTAAAAAATAAAAAGCATCAAAGATCAGGAGTGGGGACTTGTTACGTCACGGCTCGGTAAAAATTGTAGCGAGTAGTGACGTCACACGAGTATTCAACGCACTGTATCGTCTTCGTTTTTTTTCTTATTATATGAAAAAAGAAAAAATTACGTGTCCAATATTTTATGGAAATCTATCCGACGGAGTTATCAGATTTTTTTAGTCAACTACCTTATTGTACAACTGTTTTACTTTTCAATTACCGTCTTTGACAAGCTTCTATCCATAACTCGCGCCTGGAAAGTAAGTAGGTGCCTATAAATTCAATAAACAAACACATACCTTTGCAATTATAATTATCAGACATAAAATTATAAGGAAAAGTGGCCAAAATTGTGTGCACAAGTCAGTTTTGTCTTAGCGGCGGCAGCGGGGCGTCTGTAATATTCCATAAGTATATGGTACACAAATGAAAATACCTAACAGAACAGTTTGTGCGCACCATTATAGAATGTAAGTATAATAAAATTATTACACAAAAAACACGCCCGTGTCTGCCCTTCGCGCTCGGTACCGCAAACTAAGCGTGTTTGCGGTACGCGGCCCGCGCCGCCCGACTCCCCGCGAGTTCCCCTCCCTTGCTCTGCGCAAGTACATTCGTTGCCGTACTGTAGGGAATATTGTAATACTGTGACCGTGTTCCCCAGTTAATGGGTTGTGGCGGTCCGGTAGGCAGCCGCTTCACGTAAAATACTAGTATTCAGTTGAATCCGGCTTGACTGGGAGCCGACTCCAATGTAGTAGGGAAAAGGCTAGGCACATGATGATCATTTAGTTGTCAAACATAACCATTCAGTTCGAGTTGGTTTCCCATACTTTTTTAGGACTCTATCTATCGCGTAACTGAACTAAATTGTAGTACCTACCTATCTATTTTTTTTTATATAACACCAATGTATTTTTTAATTACATTGTTATATACGTATCTACTTTTTATGGCTAATCCAATAACGATCGAAATTATAATAAAACCGCGACTAATTAAATAGAAACGTTGCTAATCGAATAATTGTAAAGATTATTGATTATGTACCTAAATAAGTACTTTAGGTGCTTAGAATTGAAGACGGGGCCCCATCGGATCAGTGTCTAGGCTTGCGGAATTTGTTCGAAAGAGTCACCGCGGCCCTGGAACGCAAAGACCACAAGAAGGATCATGGGTGGGTTTTAGTCAGTAAGAGTCTGACACTCCCTTCCGCTCCAGTCCAGAGGGGGAGAAGTCAAGAGGTTTTCATCCCCTTTATTGAAGTAAGCGTTACAAAGTGTTATTTATTTGGTCTTTCAAGTAATTGAACATTTCATCTAGTTATCTACATCGTAAGTTTAAATAATACCTACCTGTTTGTAATACTAGTTTATTACATACGATTGAACAAACGTAACATTTTTACGCTGACTTCTGTGTAACCGACCGTTATTCGTCGAAACTATAATGCTTTTTGTTTTTGGACTTAGAAGTAGGTAGCTATATAAATAATTTAATTTGGCGAATTTGATGACGAAACCGTGATTCATTAAAATAAGAAAGTTATAAAGACATTTACTGCTAAAGATGTTAATCGAATAGAATTAACGAAATGGGTAGGTACCTATCTATCATTATTTTGTATGCGTTATGTGTTAATAGGGAAGATGCAGTTACAGAATTCATGAAAATATGGTTAATGATAAAATAGTACCTATAAAATAAGGGCCACTGCAATGTTTTTATTGTAGTTAATATTGATTTTTAGCAACTATTACGAATTAATATAACGTGAAACGGAAGGTAACAATCAGCGTCTAGTGACGTCACTGGTGTTATCACAACAAAAAGAAGAACTTAAATCTTTGATACATGACAGACAGTTCATGACCTCTGACAGACAGGAGTGACATCATCATCCGTTTTCGCCTGAAAAAAAAAAGGTCAGTTTATAATCGCAATTTTGGCAATACATTAATAAGCGTATTAATTTTTTTATGTATGTATGCATGTTCCCTATTCTCAGCCACACGGGTCGATCTTCAAGGTTAAGCAATGATTGCCAAGGTTGGTCTGTGGATGGGTGACCATCTTAACATGTGTTTCCTCCGTGCCTCGGAAAGCACATGAAGCCGTTGGTCCCGGCTGTCGTTTGCAGATCTTTGGCAGTCTTTACGGATTGTCAGAAGTCAGTAAATCTGACTGGAGGTGTGGTAGGCAGCCGTTAATAGTTTACAGTTAGTACGCCATTTTCTTCAGAAATATTGTTGTATTTTAACAGAATTCAGGAATAACTGGTCCGATTTGAACATTTATTTCAGTGTTAGATAGCCCATTTATCGAGGAAGGTTATAAGCTATACATATATCATCACGCTAAGACCAATAGCAGAGGTGCAGTCATGAAAAATGTGACACAAACGAAGTTGTGCGGATCAGCTAGTATTTAAAAAAACTGATAGTCATCTCTGTTTACTCCCTAAACATTTGTAAGCGTGAATATACTATGTTCTAAGAATTATTATTATTTAATTATAAACGAATTTAAATATTCCCTTTAGAGTTAAGAGACTGATTTTTATACACTTGTATATTAAAATTATAAATTGTATGTTTTTTTTTGTTTTATTTCACAAACCATTATTTTAGCTAATATCGATTGAATAAACACATTTGATAGCTTAGAACCACCTTGCCGTATACATATAATTCAGTCCTGTGTGAATTTCATTTCGAAATCTTTAAAGCTATTTATGTACGAAAAAAAAACTTACACTTTAGCATCCTATAGTGTAAGTTTTTTTTTCGTACATAAATACAGACTTATTCTATTGAAAATCTTTTAGTGGGAGATAATACTCATTATTATGAACAACTCACATTTTAACCCAAAATGTCGAAAAAAAAAACGCTATTTTCTATCTTGTCCAGTAATACGAACATAACAGTACATTTTAAACCGAAATGGCGAAAAAAACCGCTGTTCCCTATATTTTGTCCAGTTATACCTACCAAAATAACATTCCATTTTAACAGAAAATGGAGCAAAAAACCGCTTTTCCCTATATTTTGTCCAGTTGTATGAATATAACATTATTATTAAATTATATTCTTTGAAACTCTGAAATATTTCTAATAAACTGAAGGTCGTATAAAAAATAGATTGAAACTTCTACATTATTGTACGATACACTTTTGGACTAATCTTTATAAATAAACACATCAAAAGTATCTAGGGATCAACATATATTTTTGCAATAACTTTTCTCCTGATTGATATTAATTAAAATTTTCTTTAAGGATTCATCAAATAAAGTGTTTTCGTTTGTCACAGTAACGATAAACCAAGTCACCTTTGCATTAATAAAGAAATTTGCCATTTTCCTAATAAAGGGATTTTTGACATTTGAACCACTAACATTAAAGTTCGAAAAAAAGACTGAAATAACAGTTTTCTTTAAAATTTTATTGGGTAACTTAAACAATTAATAATCCGTGTTTCTACCGCGAACACTAACAACACAAGAACATCGGTTTGGCATACTCAAAATGAGTTCATCCAAATCACGCTGTGGAATGGCCGCCCATGTTCGTTGCAACAACAAAAAAAGGTCTTCTTGCGACTGGATACCCTCCATATTCGGCAGAGCTCTTCTCTGTAGCATATCCCATGCATGCTCAATCGGGTTCAAGTCTGGCGACTGAGCAGGCCAGGGCAGGACATTGATGTTAGCTGCGGCGAGAGTCTGTCTTACAACTCTTGCGGTGTGCGGTCGTGCATTATCATGCATTAACTGAAATAAGGGACCGATTTGCACTTGTAGAGGAACGATGACGTCTGATACAATCGTCTCAGCATAAATTTGAGCGTTGAGGTTGCCTCTGATCCAAATCAACTCAGTTCTTCCGCCGATCCAAATACCCGCCCATACTATGATGGTTCCACCACTATAAGGATGGACTTCCTGGCAGGATTTTAATCGCTGTTGGCGTCCAGGGGTTCTCCAGTGTCGTATACGTCTTGTATCCGGTCTCATACCAAAACGAGACTCATCAGAAAAGCACACGAAACGCCATTGTTCTTCTGCCCAATTTCTGTGTTCAAGAGCCCATTGATATCGAATCCTACGATTGTGCATTGCTATAGGTGGTACCCGTAGCGGTCTTCGGGAATGAAGGTTCACTTCATGCAAGCGGTTTCTGACTGTTTGGTCGCTAATTAAGTTCCCTGAAGAGTGATGAAGCCTCACGGCTAACATCATGGCGGTTATTGTTGGAGCTCTTCGAGTTAAGATTTGAATGTATCGGTCTTGTCTCCGTGTGGTGCAGCGATACCGTCCTCCATGGCGCTCAGCCAAGGTAAGCGAAGAGCTCTGCCGAATATGGAGGGTATCCAGTCGCAAGAAGACCTTTTTTTGTTGTTGCAACGAACATGGGCGGCCATTCCACAGCGTGATTTGGATGAACTCATTTTGAGTATGCCAAACCGATGTTCTTGTGTTGTTAGTGTTCGCGGTAGAAACACGGATTATTAATTGTTTAAGTTACCCAATAAAATTTTAAAGAAAACTGTTATTTCAGTCTTTTTTTCGAACTTTAATGTTAGTGGTTCAAATGTCAAAAATCCCTTTATTAGGAAAATGGCAAATTTCTTTATTAATGCAAAGGTGACTTGGTTTATCGTTACTGTGACAAACGAAAACACTTTATTTGATGAATCCTTAAAGAAAATTTTAATTAATATCAATCAGGAGGAAAGTTATTGCAAAAATATATGTTGATCCCTAGATACTTTTGATGTGTTTAGTTTAAATCTATACTAACATTGTAAAGAGGAAAGATTTGATTGTTTGTTTGCATTAAAAAGGCTGCGAAACTACTGGACTGATTTGAAAAATTCTTTCACTGTTGCGAAGCTGCACTATCCCCGGGTGACATAGGCTATATTTTATCCCCATATTCCCACGGGAACGGGGACTACGCGAGTGAAACCGCGGGGCGCTGCTAGTTGATTTCTGTTTTGTATTTATATTTTTATACTGGTGTGACTGTCATGCATGCACCACTTGCCCCCTAGCGACATAAAGTATTAATATTAATGGTAACTTGTGAACAGAAAGAAAAGAAAGAAAGAAAAACTGTTTATTTGCGCCAAGCATGACGCACACCAAAGAATTTAAAATACAGCTTAAAACTAAAAAAAAAATAATAGTCAAAAGTTGGGAAGGTATACGTCACATTTGCGCAAAACGGCTGTCGCTCAGCATAATGCTAAGACTCTTGTACGAGACAGAGTCGAAGCGCTGATTTTCAGCGACAGCCGGCACCGACAAAATGACGTCTGCTGGAGCAGCCTATCCGGTCCTTATAGTGCGCCTAGACAGAACAGCAGTGGCAGAGTGCAAAATTAAATACAGTAAATAAATAGGAAAAAAAAAATACACACACAAGAACAACAGCGCTGTGGGCTACATTATGAATTAAGTTATTATAATATCATATAATGTAGCTAGATGTTGTTTCCTTTTCTAAAAAATAAAACAATAAATCTCCAAAAACAATTTTATTTGGCGACAAAAAGTTACAAAAATATGTACTTCCAACATTTCAATTTTAATAATACTTAATAGTAAAAAAATCATCAAAAAATACTTACATTTTTATTATTATGAGAAATTGTGTACCATTTAATTACTTATTTATACAATTTTATTGTCAAATGCACCTTGGATAATGGCCCTATACAAAATTATTCAAAATTGACAATTTACTTTTTAAGTTGGACGTTTTCTATATCTATTGAGCTTATCTCACGTCTGTTGGACGTAAACTACTCGTACGTCCATTAAACGTATCTTACAGGACAAATAGGGATGTTTCCTGAGTAAAAAATATATGATTATGTTTAGTCCGTCAGTTAGATTATAGAAAAATATTGGACACGTATTTTTTCCTTTATCAAATCTATAAAAACTGACGAAGATACAAAGCATCAAAGATCAGGAGTGGGGGCTTGTGACGTTACGGCTCGGTAAAAATTGTAGCGAGTAGTGACGTCACACGTGTTTTCAACGCTCTGTATCGGCTTCATTTTTTGTTTACGTAAAAAAGAAAAATACGTGTCCAATATTTTTTGGAAATCTATCTAACGGACTAATTAGATTTTTTTAGTCAACTACCCTATTATACATCTTCCGAACGTATGCTATGTCAAATGGACGTAGGTATCTATATTTTGTTGCGGAATTTGTTCGAAAGAGTCACCGCAGCCCTGGAACGCAAAGGGCACAAGCAGGATCACGGGTGGGTTTTAGTCAGTAAGAGTCTGACACTCCCTTCCGCTCCGCCCAGAGCGGGAGGGGTCATTTGATGATTTCCCACCCAAAAAATAAGGTATCTATATTTTTCATCTCTTATCATAACATTATTCGAGCTGGATTATTAATATTATTTAAATGATATATCTAGGGTGCAGGGGTTTGTTCGGAAGAATCACCGCGGCCCTGGAACGCAAAGGAAATTAAGAGTGACACGGGTGGGTTTTAGTCAGTAAGAGTCTGACACTCCCTTCCGCTCCGCCCAGAGCGGGAGAAGTCATTTGATGATTTTCCTATCCAGAAAAAAAGGCGCTCCGGATTCCCTAAACACTCCCCCCCCCCCACCTTATATATGTCAATGACTTTAGTTCTCTTGTTAGTCTGAATTTACACAATTTACACGAACTCACAACTGTCTGGTAGGAACTACAAAACGACACCTGCCTAAGATCCTTCCACAACTTTTCTAGTAAACTAGCACTAAATAGATTTTTATCCTATTTAATTTTATGGCTCTCAATACGATGTTACTGTTACATGAAACATTTTAATTATGCGGTCATTTTGAATAATTTTATAAAGGAAACCATCTTAATACTAAACTTTTGATGTTTGGCTAAAATTACTTAAAATAGTAACAGCTAAACAAGTGTAAAAATGCAAATCCTGAAAATAAGTCATCATACCCATGAGTTTGCTGAAAAAAGGACAAAAGTACATTTTTGTATGAAACGAGTTTATAATGCCAGTTTATTGAAAAACAATGATTTTTTTTTGTGCTAAAAGGGCGTTAGTTTACCAACAATCTTTCAAAACTTTTGAAAGATAGCTGGTAAACTAACGCCCTTTGAAAAAAAAAAACAGAATCTACTTTGGCCCTTAAACTAACGCCCTTTGAAGAAAAAACGTACTTTGGCCCTTTTAGCACCAGGCCACAGAAATTTTGTTCGTCAGTTAGACTATCGAAAAATATTAGACACGTAAAATTGATTGAGTCAGGCGTTACTTTGCGGAAATCCATTTTTAATTTTAAATTGAAAACAAAATATCTAGTTTTAATTTCCGCGAATATTAGTGGGTTGCAGGTATGCACCTCCCTCCCGCCCGCTATATTATGCACATGCAAGATTACAAGGCAAATGCAAGGATTTTATGCACATGCAGGAAGGCAAAGCAAAACCCAACACCATTACCGACACGTGTTTCGCCTCTCCACGAGGCATCCTCAGGGGACGTGTTGACTCGCATAACACGTCCCCTGAGGATGCCTCGTGGAGAGGCGAAACACATTAGACACGTATTTTTTGCTTAATCAAATCTATAAAAATTGACGAAGATAAAAAGCATCAAAGATCAAGAGCGGGGGCTTGTGACGTGACGTCGTGGTAAAAACTGTAGCACGTAGTGACGTCACACGAAGTTTCAACGCATTGTATCGTCTTCGTTTTTTGTTTACGTGAGAAATGAAAAAATACGTGTCCAATGTTTTTTTGAAGTTTCTTGCACGTTCTTCTCCATAGAGATCTACGCTTTGGAACGTGCAGATAGCTTCACCTCTTTCGACTTGACAATTCAAAAGTGTCTGTAAAAGGTTTAATTGAAATAAATGCTTTGAGTTTTGGAAATCTATGCACCGGTACTGAAAGTATTAGTGATCGTATCATAGAGAATATTGAGGCTATCATAAACCCCAAACCGTTTATTGCTTACAGCGGTTTTGCTTTTTTATGATTGTACTTAAACAATAGATTAGATTCCTCTCAAACAACATCTCGTATCTATACTAATATTATAAAGAGGAAAGATTTGTATTTTTGTATGTAACGAATTAACTCAAAAACTACTGGACCGATTTCAAAAATTCTTTCACCATTAGAAAGCTACATTCACCCTGAGTAACATAGGCTACATTTTATCCCCATATACCCACGGGAACAGGAACTACGCGGGTAAAACCGCGGGGCGCTGCTAGTCATCAATAAATCAACATACATAATATAGGAATAGCGACCAAAAACAGTACAACAAGAGCCACATAATGCTGAGCTTCGCTTGGTGTATTTGGCCAAATATTTGCGTCTTTTGGTGCAATACAAAATTAATTTTATTCCGAATTGTTTAAGGTATACAGTGGACCCCGTAATCATTGTACTTAGTGTTTTATTTATTTGTAAAGTTCATATTATACTATACCACTTGTAAACTAAGCCCCACAAAATCGTAGCACTGATTTGACTGTGGGCTCTGGTAAGTCCTTATAGGGAACGTGCACGGCATAGACTATGCCATCTAGTGTTGCAAATCTGAAACTTTTACGTTGTAAATATGTGACCTGTGCTGCCACCTATACTTCCTGCACCCTCCGTTTAGTGGAACGTGCACGAAGTAGACTGTGCCATCTAGCGTTGCAAATTTGAAACTTATCAGTAAAATATACTTGAAATTGACGCGAATGTGCTGCCTCCTATAGTTTCTGCACGTTCTCTTAAAAGTATCAGATTTGCAACACTAGATGGCATAGTCTACGCCGTGCACGTTCCCAATAGATTTTACAAATAAAAAAAAATCTCCTGCCCGATACATTAATGTGCGCATAACTCTTACTCTCTCTTACTTTTATATTTATAAGGGTCTGATGACGCAAAATCATGAATTGCAATATCTATAGATAACAAATATAGGTGAAGTACTCATTACTTACTCATTTATATGAAAAACTCACATTTTAAGCATAATTGCAAAAAACCGCTGTTCCCTATATCTTGATCACTTATACCTACGAACATAACACCTACAATTTTACCCAAAATGAAGCAAAAACCCAGTACTCGCTATACCTCGTCCAGTTATACGAACAAGTCAACGTATTTTAAACCAAAATGAAGCAAACATTTATAGGCTATTCTTTAAATTGCTATTATTATAATATTACCTATATATTATAGCTATACGTTTTTGTTTTTTTTTTTAAAAAAAGCAATACTTAAATCTCCAAAAAACAATTTTATTTGGCGACAAAAAGTTACAAAAATATGTACTTCCAACATTTCAATTTTAATAATACTTAATAGTAAAAAAAATCATCAAAAAATACTTACATTTTTATTATTATCAGAAATTGTGTACCATTTAATTACTTATTTATACTTACAATTTTATTGTCAAATGCACCTTGGATAATGGCCTTTTACAAAATTATTCAAAATAGGGATGTTTCCTGAGGAATAAAAATATAATCCTGTTTAGTCCGTCAGATAGATTATCGAAAAATATTGGAAACGTATTTTTTAGTTTATGAAATCTCTAAAAATTGACGAAGATAAAAAGCTTCAAAGATCATGAGTGGGGGCTTGTGACATCAGTGCGTGGTAAAAATCGACGCACGGAGTGACGTCACACGGTTTTTCAACGCACTATATCGTCTTCGTTTTTAGTATACGTGAAAAAATAAAAAATACGTGTCCAATATTTTTGGGAAGTCTATCTTACGGACTAATTAGATTTTTTTAGGCAACTACCCTATTGCCAATTTAATTTTTATATTGGACGTTTCCTATATTTATTGACCTTTCCTACGTCTCTTAGACATAAACTACGTCCATTAGACGTAGATTACAAGACAAATTATATATCTTCCGAACGAATGCTACGTCAACTGGACGTTGGTATCTATATTTTGTTGCGGAATTTGTTCGAAAGAGTCACCGCGGCCCTGGAACGCAAAGGGCACTAAAAGGATCACGGGTGGGTTTTAGTCAGTAAAAGTTTGACACTCCCTTCCGTTCCGCCCAGGGCGGGAGGTGTCATTTGATGATTTCCCATCCAAAAAAAAAGGTATCTATATTTTTCATCTCTTATCATAACATTATTCGAGCTGGATTATTAATATTATTTAAATGACATATCTAGGGTGCAGGGATTTGTTCGGAAGAATCACCGCGGCCCTGGAACGCAAAGGACATTAAGAGTTACACGGATGGGTTTTAGTTAGTAAGAGTCCGACACTCCGTTCCGCTCCGCCCAGAGCGGGAGAAGTCATTTGATGATTTTCCTATCCAGAATAAAAAGGCGCTCCGGATTCCCTAAACACCCTCCTTTTATATGCCAATGACTTTAGTTCTCTAGTTGGTCTTAGTTTACACACAAACTCACAACTGTCTGGAAGGAACTACAAAACGACACTTGTCTAAGAGCCTTACATAATAAGCTCTAAAATTGATTGAGTCAGGCATGGTCAGGCGTTACTTTGCGGAAATCCATTTTAAATTTGAAAATGAAAACAATATCCCGTTGAGACCGTTGAGATCAACGGTCAGCGAGTCAACACGTCCCCTGAGGATGCCTCGTGGAGAGGCGAAACACGTGTCGGTAATGGTGTTGGGTTTTGCATTGCCTTCCTGCATGTGCATAAAATCCTTGCATTTGCCTTGTAATCTTGCATGTGCATAATATAGCGGGCGGGAGGGAGGTGCATACCTGCAACCCACTAATATTCGCGGAAATTAAAACTAGATATATTATTTTCATTTTCAAATTTATAATAAGCTCTTCTTGGAAACTAACACTAGATTTTTATCCTATTTAATTTTATGGCTCTCAATACGATGTTACTGTTACATGAAACATTTTAATTATGCGGTAATTTTGAATAATTTTATAAAGGACATCTTAATACTAAAAACTATTGATGTTTGGCTAAAATTAAAATATTAACAGCTAAACAACGCAAAACCTGAAAATTACTCATAACAGGGATATTTTCTGAGTAAAAAAAATATGATTCTATTTAGTCCGTCAGTTAGATTATCGAAAAACATTGGACACGTATTTTTTGCTTTATCAAATCTATAAAAAACTGACGAAGATACAAAGCATCAAAGATCAGGAGTGGGGGCATGTGACGTCACGTCGTGGTAAAATTTTTATCACGTAGTAACGTCACACGAGTTTTCAACGCACTGTATCGTCTTCGTTTTTTGCTTACGTGAAAAATGAAAAAAATACGTGTCCAATGTTTCTTTGGAAATCTATGCACCGGTACTGAAAGAGTTAGTGATCGTATCAGGGGGCGTTCAAGTATTACGTAACGCAATTTGGGGGGGAGAGGGTGTCTCGTACAACACGTTACGTAACATTGTTTTTTTTTTAAATAAAAAATTAGGGAATCAAAACTCCCAAATTGGCATGGCAACCCTTTTCATTATGTTTTACGGGGAATCCCTCGATTGTATTAGTCTGGTCGTCATTTTTAATTTGTTCTCTTTTAAGTAAATTAAAATTATACCAAAGATAATAACTATAACATTGCGGCTTTAGGGTAAAAATGGTCACTTGACGTTTAGAGAGGGGTAGGGGGGGGGGTACAGAAAAACGGTACGGTGCGTTACAAGGGGAGGAGGGGGGGTCAAAAATCTTCAAAAATTGCGTTACGTAATACTTGAACGTTCCCTCATGGAGAATATTGAGCCTATCATAAACCCCAAATTGTTTATTGCTTACAGTGGTTTTGCTTTTTTATGATTGTACTCAAACAATAGATTAGATTCCTCTCAAACAACATGTCATATCTATACTAATATTATAAAGAGGAAAGATTTGTATTTTTGTATGTAACGAATAAACTCAAAAACTACTGGATCGATTTCAAAAATTCTTTCACCATTAGAAAGCTACATTCACCCTGAGTAACATAGGCTATATTTAATCCCCATATACACAAGGGAACAGGAACTACGCGGGTGAAACCGCGGGGCGCTGCTAGTCATCAATAAATCAACATACTTAATATAGGAATAGTGACCAAAAACAGTACAACACGGGCCACTAAATGCTGAGCTTGGAATATTTGGCCAAATATTTGCGTCATTTGTGCAATACAAAATTAATCTTATCCCGAATTGTTTAAGGTATACATTGGACCCCGTAATCATTGTACATAAAGTGTTTTATTTATTTGTAGAGTTCACATTATAATATACCTTGTAAACTAAGCCCCACAAAACCGAAGCAGTGGTTTGACTGTGGGGTCTCGTGAGTTCTTATAGGGAACGTGCACGGCGTAGACTATGCCATCTAGTGTTGCAAATTTGAAACTTTTACGTTGTAAATATGTGACCTGTGCTGCCACCTATACTTCCTGCACCCTCCGTTTAGCGGAACGTGCACGAAGTAGACTGTGCCATCTGGCGTTGTAAATTTGAAACTTATAAGTAAAATATACTTGACATTGACGCGTCTGTGCCCCCCTTGTGTCCCTTAAAAGTTCCAGATTTGCAACACTAGATGGCATAGTTTACGCCGTGCACGTTCCCAATAGATTTTGCAAATAAAAAAATATAAAAAAATCTCCTGCCCGATACATTAATGTGCGCATAACTCTTACTCTCTCTTACTTTTATATTTATAAGGGTCTGATGACGCAAAATCATGAATTGCAATATCTATAGATAACAAATATAGGTGGGTTGGCCTAGTTTAGCCCAGCAGTGGGCTGTGGGCTTATGTTAGGGGCTCGTCTGTGAAGTACGGGTGTTCTAGACAATCTAGGGCAGTCAGGCGTTTCGCGGGATCGAAGATCAGCATTCCCTGAAAGAGGAGAAAAATGGATATTATTATTTTATTGTTAAACTAGCAACGCCCCGCGGTTTCACCTGCGTAGTTCCCATTCCCGTGGGAATACGGGGATAAAATATAGCCTATGTTACTCAGGGTGAATGTAGCTCTCTAATGGTGAAAGAATTTTTGAAATCGGTCCAGTAGTTTTTGAGTTTATTCGTTACATAGGTACAGAAGTACAAATCTTTCCTCTTTATAATATTAGTATAGATATATACTAATAATATTAAAATGTGGAAAGGTCCTTTTTGTTTGTACTGAATAAGCTATAATTAATAATTTCTTCACCAATGAAAAGCTACATTATCAGCAAGTAACATAGGCTATATTTTATCCCCGTATTCCCACGGGAACGGGAACTACGCAGGTGAAACCGCGGGGCACTGCTAGTAGTGCATTATATTATGCATATAATGGGTAGATTTTGAGTTCCCATAAATGTAAGACTTGTTGACTTAAGACGCCCACGGTTGGCGCAGTCAATACTCAAATCATTTATTTCAATTAAACCCTTTACAGGCACTTTTGAATTGTCAAGTCGAAAGAGGTGAAGCTATCTGCACGTTCCAAAGCGTAGATCTCTATGGAGAAGAACGTGCAAGAAACTCCACGGACACTCTTTTAAATCTTGTTTTGTTATACATAACTTTTGTTAATACATAACTTTTGTTAATCAGTGGTTGAGCGAATGGTTACTGCGTTACGTGTCGTGGGGTTAATTCCCGCACGGAACAAATATTTGTATGGCCTACAGATTGTTGTTCCGGGTCTGGCAGTTTGTCTATGTGAGATTGTAAGTTTGTAAACAAACCTACTACACAGGAGAATTTCCTAGTGGAGCAACGTATATTTAGAAGAAAAAAAATATTCGCAATATATCACGCTAATAATTCGTCTTTAATAGACAAAAGAGCTCAAGGCTAAGAACATTTTCAAGGTTAAGCGACGCTCGCTGAGGTCAGTCCATGGATGCAGAGATTCCCCCATGCCACGGAAAGCACGCTACGAAAACTTCAATCAACTAATCAAATCATTTGTTTGCATAATACTTGTTGATAAAGGTGTTACAAATAATAGTCAAAAAGAAAGAAAAGAAAATAAATAAAGAAAAGAAAGAAAACTAAGAAAGAAACAAAAACTAATATTAAAAATGAATTAACAAATTAAAAGCTATCTGTATATAATTGCGAGACCAAAAAGGTTCCTATTTCAGCATAATATATTATGATGGTTTGCAAATAATAGGACTTTAGACTCAAAAATCAAGTATATTAGTAGTGTTACAGTAAATTCATTATGTATTACATTACATCATGTCATTGAAATTACAAATTAAAACATCGCGACGATGCCCTTTTCGAATGACTGGGTGTCATTCCAAAAGGGCATCGTGATTACCAGTTACTGGGTCAAGTAAGCAGTCGCTTTATGTAAAATACTGGTTAATCAGCTGTATGCCGCTGAGTATAGCATAAGCATAATCATCCTTTTAACGTCCCCACTGCTGGGACACAGGCCTCCTCTCTAGGAGAGGGAATGGGCCGTAATCCAGCACGCGGGCCCAGTGCGGGTTGCTGAATGTCACATGTCTTCGAACTTTTGGTACTAGGACATGCCGGTTTCCTCACGATGTTTTCCTTCACCGTTTTGAGAGCAGAGGTGATGAAATTAATTACACAAAGTAATGCGCCTGGCTGAGTTTGAACCGGCGACCTACAATTCCACTGCTCGAAGCTGCCACTGAGTTTCAGTATTTTATTACTATTATTACGGTTAGACTGGAAAGTGAGTGACTGAGTTATTTATTTATTTAATACTTTACGCACACAAATGTACAGAGGCGGACTTAATGCCTTAGGCATTTTCTACTAGTCAACCTTGGAGTTACAAGTTACTGAACAGTTTATTTGCTCTTCAGAAAAGTTACAGATTTCCACATCCGCAGTGTTAGAACTTCAGCGACAATATGTATTTTACATGATGTTTTCGTAAATGTATTAACAATGTAATTGAAGCTTTTTTTAAATTGAAATTAAAGTTTTGATTTCACATGCAGTGGTGTGTATTTGTTACCTTGATAAGTTCCAATGCATGTGGGTGTATCCTGGGTATGATTTCTCCCAGGTCTTGGGCCTGGTACTCGGGGAAGCTGTCCAGCATTATGGAGACGTTTTCCGGCCATTCCTGACGAGATGGTCGACCTATTAGCCTGAAAATATAGAAAAAAAATACATTAAATACATCTGCATCGGAATAGAATAGAATACTCTTTATACACCATATAAGTTGTATTAATTTACTAATCATTTTAATGCGCAGTTGTTGTTGTTATGATTAGCGAGTTAAAAGTTTGTAATAAGAAAGAAAGAAAGAAAATAAATTTATTTGGCACATACACATAATGTAGACACAAATTAAAGGAAACTTAATTTTAAAACAATAAAATTGTGTGACCCGCGGCTGCGCCAAATAGGTCCAGTTCAGCAAAATGCCAGACAACTAGGAGCTGCCTGACGCTGGTTTTCAATTAGTGTTATTTAATTGAAGTGTCTATTTTAGAATAGAATAGAATACTCTTTATTATGTACACCATACAAGTTACAGAAAATATAGACGAAGAAAACATTACATAGGGCGACACAATGGGCGGCCTTATCGCTAAAAGCGATCTTTTCAAGACAACCTTTGGATGGATTTACCTTTGGATTTTTTTTTTACTCTTCCCTACCTGAATATCTCGTGTAGCTGATCTGAATCTGAAGCTCCTGGCAGAAGAGGTTTCCTAGAACATAATATACAACGTGCTAAATAACTGACAACCAGAAAAAAGGCTAATTTTATTCATCATCTTGTTAATATACCAGAAGAAAGAGAACAATGTTTATTCATCGTGTAACAGAATATAATATGAGAGCAGTGGTGGCCGAGTGGTAACGGCCCCGACTTACAAATTGTAGGTCGCGGGTTCAAACCCAGCCAGGCGCATTACTTTGTGTATTTAATTTCATCACCACTACTCTCAAAACGGTGAAAGAAAACATCGTGGGGAAACCGGCATGTCCTAGAACCAAAAATTCGAAGACATGTGACATTCACCAACCCGCACTGGGTCCGCGTGCTGGATTACGGCCCATTCCCTCTCCTAGAGAGGAGGCCTGTGTCCCAGCAGTGGGAACGTTAAAAGGCTGATTATTTATTATTTATTTATTTATTATATACTTTATTGTACACCTTGTAATAATAATAGGATAAAATTTATAAAACAAGTGTACAATGTGCGGTCTTATGTAAGAGAATAAACACAATACCTCTTACGAAGTCATTGTATTCATCATTATGAATAAGTTTTACTATGGGATCAACTCTGAAATCGCAAAAATCTACTGTCTCATATATTTATGTGAACAACTGTTTTACGGTACCGCTCCCAAAGGGTAAAACGGGACTGTATTACTAAGTCTCTGCTGTCCGTCTGTCACCAGGCTGTATCTCATGAACTATGATAGTTAGACAGTTGAAATTTTCACAGATTATGTATTTTTGTTGCAGCTATAGCAATGAATACTTAAAAACATAATAAAATAAACATTTAAGGGGGCTCCCATACAACAAACGTGATTGTTTTGCTCGTTTTTGTTCGATATTGATAACGGCGACAGGTAGACGCTTGAAATATTCAAAAAAATATTTAGTTATATATTCATTCCCATACAACAGACATGATTTTTTTGCTGTTTTTAATCGATATTGGTAGGGAACCCTATGACCGCGTCTGACTAGCACTTGACCAGTTTTTGCTTAAGACAGCAGGACTACAGAAAAATGCTAGGGTTGCGGAATTTGTTCGAAAGAGTCACCGCGGCCCTGGAACGCAAAGGGCACAAGAAGGATCACGGGTGGGTTTTAGTCAGTAAGAGTCTGACACTCCCTTCCGCTCCGCCCAGAGCGGACGAAGTCATTTAAAGATTTCCCATCCCGGAAAAAAGCTCTACAGCTTAAATGGTTGATGATTATGGAGTCCTACTGTACGGTCTCATCAACCGTACATTGACTTTGCGAACGCTGCAACCTACTTAGATGTCGTGCGTCACAAATATTACGCTATAATTATAGCTTCTGATGCAAGGCAGGTCGAGTCAGACAACAACTGTGTAACTAACCACTTGTCAAGAGAAAGAATCGCTACCACTACTTAAACTTGTAACTCTTAATATAACTACAAACTTAACTTGTGGTTCTTTCTTTGTACTCCACAACTATACCAACATCAACAAAGTGATAGTGTACGGTGCCTACAACCATTGGCTCCTACACCTACCTAGTGTGGAGTTGTGCTAGTACGCAGCCCGCAGACCAGACGTCCACGGCCGTGTTGTACGACGTGCCGAGGAGCACCTCGGGCGGTCTGTACCATAGGGTCACTACCTGCAAAGTACACAAGTATTCAATTACTGCAGTAGAGCAGTGGTGGCCGAGTGGTAACGGCCCCGACTTACGAATCGTAGGTCGCGGGTTCAAACCCAGCCAGGCGCATTACTTTGTGTAATTCATTTCTTCACCACTGCTCTCAAAACGGTGAAGGAAAACATCGTGAGGAAATCGGCATGTCCCAGAATCAAAAATTCGAAGACATGTGACATTCAGCAACCCGCACTGGGCCCGCGTGCTGGATTACGGCCCATTCCCTCTCCTAGAGAGGAGGCCTGTGTCCCAGCAGTGGGAACGTTAAAAGGCTGATTATGATTATGATTCAATTACTGGGGTATTTTTTATGTCTGGCTGGAGACGAGTGTTGAGGGCGTTGCGAGTACCAGATGTTCCTCAAAGTGGAGGTAAAAGTCTGCCCTGCCTCAATTCTGCTAATACAATAGTGTCAGAATGGTCTATCACTGATTTCATAATGGTTGATTTTTACAAGTTTGTTAATCTGCTTATATAAAAGCGTCACTATGACTTTCCAATAGTCAACTACTGACACTACATTGAAAGAAATGGCATAGAATGGTAATCTCGTACATAATGGCAAATGAATGATAGACGTATGCAGTAATCTCCTAAAAGGGCCATTAGAACGTCATTGTGCAGTCATTGCTTTTAATAGCTCAGTTATTAAAAAGTATTACGAGACCATTGACCGACCAATAGGGATGTTTCCTGAGTAAAAAATATAATGATTATGTTTAGTCCGTCAGTTAGATTATAAAAAAATATTGGACACGTATTTTTTCCTTTATCAAATCTATAAAAACTGACGAAGATACAAAGCATCAAAGATCAGGAGTGGGGGCTTGTGACGTTACGGCTCGGTAAAAGTTGTAGCGAGTAGTGACGTCACACGAGTTTTCAACGCTCTGTATCGGCTTCATTTTTTGTTTACGTGAAAAAAGAAAAAATACGTGTCCAATATTTTTTGGAAATCTATCTGACGGACTAATTAGATTTTTTTAGCCAACTACCCTATTACTGGGGTATTCTTTATGTCTGTCTGGAGACGTGGAGTGTTGAGGGCGTTGCGAGTACCAGAAGTTCCTCACAGTGGAGGTAAAAGTCTGCCCTGCCTCAAGTCTGCTAATACAATAGTGTCAGAATGGTTTATCATTGATTTCATAATGGTTGATTTTTATAAGTTTGTTAATCTGCTAATATAAAAGCGTCACTATGACTTTCCAATAGTCAACCACTGACACTCCATTGAAAGAAATGGCATAGAATGGTAATCTCGTACATAATGACAAATTAATGATAGACGTATGCAGTAATCTCCTAAAGGGCCATTAGAACGTCATTGAGCAGTCATTGCTTTTAATAGCTCAGTTATCAAAAAGTATTACGAGATCATTGACCGACCAATAATAAGAGGTAAAAGTCTGCCCTGCTTGGGCGGCAGCAGCGCACTGTCCTCGCCGAGGCGATCGGCGGCGGCGGCGACCTGAGCGTCCGGTCCTGGTTCAATCCATGATCCGGAGCAAGGAGGCATGAGAAGCGGTCACCTGCTTTTGCGAAGCAGTCATGCTAGCGAAGGAGGAGGCGGACCGCAACAGAAGAAGACGCCCTTGGCGCTGGATGAGCTCGGGTCGCGTCGCTCTTCACGGTCACCTGATGTACAGGCCTGCGGATGGCGAGCTATGGGTGGCTCGCCGTCTGATAGCCACCAGGCCCGAGTCAAACAGCTGTCAGCAAATAAGACGGGGCCCCATAGGGTCAGTGCCTGCTAGGGTTGCGAAACTTGTTCGAAAAAGTCCTTGTCTCACCACAATATGGAGCTTCATTTGCGTTCAGTGTAGGAAGTCGATGCCAGATACCATATCAAAGGAAACCCATCCATCCCCGACCTCGGCTGCAGCAGCTTAACCTTGAAGGACACTCAGCACACTAGTGAGCTTCATTTGTGCTCAGTGTAGGAAGTCGACGCCTGATACCGTGCCTAATAAGACACCCATCAACCCACCAACCTCGGCTGCAGCAGCTTAACCTCGAAGGACACTCACCACACTGGTCAGCTTCATGTCGGTATCATAGGTCTTGGCCAGCCCGAAGTCTGCGAGCTTGACGCGGCCGCCGCACGTCACCAGCAGGTTGTGAGGCTTCAGCTCGTGGTGCGACTGTAGGAAGACCATACCGGATACCATGTCAAAGGACACCCATCCATCCCCGACCTCGGCCGCAGCAGCTTAACCCCGAAGGACACTCACCACACTAGTCAGCTTCATGTCGGTATCATAGGTCTTGGCCAGCCCGAAGTCTGCGAGCTTGACGCGGCCGCTGCACGTCACCAGCAGGTTGTGAGGCTTCAGGCCGTGGTGCTACTGTAGGAAGACCATACCGGATACCATGTCAAAGGACACCCATCCACCTCCCGACCTCGGCTGCAGCAGCTTAACCCCGAAGGACACTCACCACACTAGTCAGCTTCATGTCGGTATCATAGGTCTTGGCCAGCCCGAAGTCTGCGAGCTTGACGCGGCCGCTGCACGTCACCAGCAGGTTGTGAGGCTTCAGGCCGTGGTGCTACTGTAGGAAGACCATACCGGATACCATGTCAAAGGACACCCATCCACCTCCCGACCTCGGCCGCAGCAGCTTAACCTCGAAGGACACTCACCACACTAGTCAGCTTCATGTCGGTATCATAGGTCTTGGCCAGCCCGAAGTCTGCGAGCTTGACGCGGCCGCTGCACGTCACCAGCAGGTTGTGAGGCTTCAGGCCGTGGTGCTACTGTAGGAAGACCATACCGGATACCATGTCAAAGGACACCCATCCACCTCCCGACCTCGGCTGCAGCAGCTTAACCTCGAAGGACACTCACCACACTAGTCAGCTTCATGTCGGTATCATAGGTCTTGGCCAGCCCGAAGTCTGCGAGCTTGACGCGGCCGCTGCACGTCACCAGCAGGTTGTGAGGCTTCAGGCCGTGGTGCTACTGTAGGAAGACCATAGCGGATACCATGTCAAAGGACACCCATCCACCTCCCGACCTCGGCCGCAGCAGCTTAACCTCGAAGGACACTCACCACACTAGTCAGCTTCATGTCGGTATCATAGGTCTTGGCCAGCCCGAAGTCTGCGAGCTTGACGCGGCCGCCGCACGTCACCAGCAGGTTGTGAGGCTTCAGATCGCGGTGCACTATGCGGTGTGAGTGTAGGAAGTCGATACCTGATAGGATGTCGAAGGACATGCTCTGGAAAGGACGGGAAATTGGATTATCAAGTATTTTCAACCGATTTCCAAAAAAGGAGGAGGTTCTCAATTCGACTGCATATTTTTTTTTATGTGAAAACTTTAGCGTCGTTGTGATTAAAAAAACTTTTTACAAAAAAATACAACCGACTTCCACAAAAAATCAAAAAAGTACAAAATAACTTTAATTCGGAACTCGGTGTTTGTGGTTCCTTTTTCGTTTTTTGAACACCGACTTCCGAATTAAAGTTATTTTGTACTTTTTTGATTTTTTGTGGAAGTCGGTTGTATTTTTTTGTAAAAAGTTTTTTTATTTTTCACTTTTTAGTGGTACCTACAGCCCCTCCCCTCCCCCACCTAAACGAACCAATTACATTGGTGTAAAAAAAATGCACTGCTCCAATGCAGAGTAAACTAAAAGGTCGTCAATGTAGGCAATGTAGATATTTTTTTTAGATTTTTGTTGATTTTTCAAAAACCGCTTCTTCGATTTCGATAAAATTTTCATGGGACCATTTGGGAAGTATACCCTTTCCAACAAAAAAAGAATTTTTCAAATCGGTTGGCAAGCGACGGAGTTATGCGCGAACAAACATAAAAAAAAAAAAAAATACAAACATCCGAATTGAGAACCTCCTCCTTTTTTAGAAGTCGGTTAAAAAGGTTATGAAACGAAAAAGAGACACACATAAATTCATGTGTCTGTCTCTTTTTACTGTCGCTTCGTCTCATTATCTTGAAGCCGACATTTTTGAAGGTTTCAATTCTACCACGTGTGAATTTCACTCATGTATTTTTTTTTGTGTGTGTTACCTCATAACTTTGTCCTGGGTGTACCGATTTTTATGGTTCTTTTTATACACGACAAGCACCAGTTGTCGTGTGGTCCCATTGATTGAGATCTGAAGATCGGATAAACCAAACATCTCTTAATTTTTCAAAACTCAAAAGAACTCTCAGATACCTAATCATTACATTGTATAAAACAAAGTCGCTACCCGCTGTCTGTCTGTCCCTATGTATGCTTAGATCTTTGAAACTACGCAACGGATTTTGATGCGGTCTCTATCTATCACTGGTTTGTCTTGACAAATCTGAAGAGAAGACAAATCTGTCCGTTTTCTATCAGTTACGTTTGGTTAAGTGTACATTGAAATAGGATAGTTGATTAAAAAAATCGAATTAGTCCGTCAGATAGATTTCCAAAAAACATTAGACTTTTCTTTTTTCACGTAAAGAAAAAGCGAATACGATACAGTGCGTTGAATACTCGTGTGACGTCACTACGTGCTACAATTTGTACCGCGACGTAACGTCACAAGCCCCCGCTCCTGATCTTTGACGCTTTGTATCTTCGTAATTTTTAGGAATTTGATAAAGCAAAAAATATTTGTCTAAAATTTTACAATAATCTAACTGACAGACTAAATAGAATCATATTTTTTTGCACAGGAAACATCTCTATTGCATTATTTTATACCACCAAGCGCATTTCATCATAGGGAAAGTGCACAGCGTAGACTACGCCATCTAGTGTTGAAAATCTGAAACTTTTACGTTGTAAATATGTGACCTGTGCTGCCACCTATACTTCCTGCACCCTCCGTTTAGGGGAACGTCCACGCAGTAGAGTGTGCCAACTAGCGTTGTAAATTTTAAACTTATAAGTAAAATATACTTGATATTGATGCTTCTGTGCTGCCACCTATAGTTTCTGCACGTTCCCTAAAGGAATACAAGATGTACGGCGTCACCATTACATGGTGGACGTCTTGAGAGAAGCGTTTTAGGAGACTTTCACTTCACAGCTAAGGATTGGGATTCCCTGAAGGACTCCATGTTTTCTGATAGGTATAATCTGGAAATCTTTAAGATGAGGATATCTTAAAGATTTCCAGATTATACCTACCTATCGACTGTTGAGTGAATAGGTTACTTCTAAACAAGCGTGCTCCATCGTCAACCACATCTTCGTTTTTCATCAGGTGAGATTGGAGTCAATCGCGAGCCTATCAGTGTCTCAAGTCTGCTATTACAATAGTCTCAGAATGGTCTATCATTGATCTCATAATGGTTGATTTTTACAAGTTTGGTAATCTACTACTATAAAAGCGTCACTATGACTTTCCAATGGTCAACCACTGACACTCCATTGAAAGAAATTACATAGAATGGTAATCTCGTACATAATGACAAATAAATGACAGATGTATGCGGTAATCTGCTAACATTTTGACAGTTCCTTTGATCAGTGACCTACCATTAGAACGTCATTGTGCAGTTATTTCTTTTAGTTTCTCGGTTATCACAAAGTATTACGAGACCGTTGACCGACCAATGATCGACCATTATGAATTTAGCAGATTACGAACTTTTAGCAAAATGACAAAGAGATCGTGTAAGAATGACAAATTTATAAAAATAGCAGACTTGGGGCCCTGATCTCATCTAGAAACTCACCCTGATAGTATTCTGTGATAAAGGCGACAGCGATCTCTTCAGAAACGACTCCAGGTCCTGGTCCACGTGCTCAAACACCAGGAACAGTACCAGTTGCTGGTCTCGCTCCAGAGATTGACCGCCATGGCAGACATCGAGGAGTCTGAAACAAGGAGATGATGAAGTGACACAGAAAGAAGTGGGACTTTATGAGACGATAATCATCATCGTATCAGCCTGAAAACGTCCACTGCTGGACATAAGGTCATAGCTCACTTACACGACTCTGCCCCATTACCGCTCCTACTCAACACCGCCCTAAACTAAAACGACTGCTGCCGGTCCACTCGTTGACTGCTAGCAGACGCCCAGCTGTCACCGCATCGACAGCTAGCAGACGCCCAGCTGTTCAGTCTACCGACTGAGCGGCGCCGGCGGCAGTCAGCGCGTGGACACCGCACCGGCCGCTCGTCTACTACGTGTGGCCACCGAGGCGTCAACTACCGAGCAGTCTGATGGCGGGAAGCTTGCTGATATCGAGCTGTCTGCTAATTTATATTGTCAATATAAACTTTATCGCAAGGCCACGACTTAAAGCTCATATTTGAATTATCTATACTTATAATAAATCTGTAGAGAGGTCAATTCTGTACAAGGAATATATTTTCAAAATAACTATCAGGGGGTGATTAGTGATCGATACTGGTGCCAAAAATGCAATCAGTAAAATTTTTGTCTGTCTGTCTGTCTTTCTGTCTGTCTGTCTGTCTGTCTGTCTGTCTGTATGTTCTTTATAGAAACAAAAACTACTCGACCGATTTTAACGAAACTTGGTGCAATTATTCTTCATACTCCTGGGCAGGTTATAGTATACTTTTCATCACGCTACAATCAATAGGAGCAGAGCAGTGAAGGAAAATCTTGGGAAAACGGAAGAAGTTACTCCATTTTTTAAGCTTCCGTCGCGTGTGTAGCCTTAATGGTTAAAGTTACATAGAAATCATGTATTACGGAAATGTTCTACATAAAATTATCTAAAAAATATCCCGAAACAGCATGTCTATCTTTTGTCAATTTTAAACCGATCGGGCTGAGAGTTTCAAAATCGGGGGTAAAGTAACTATTCCACGCGGACGAAGTCGCTGGCAGAAGCTAGTATTTTATAAGTCGGGTGGTAGCAGAGTCGTGTAAGTAGGCTATGACCTACAGGCCTCCCCGCGCGTGTCGCCACCACAACAGATCCTGTACGTCTATCAGCTGCCCGCGACGATCACCGGGGCTCAAGTCTGCTATTACAATAGTGTCAGAATGGTCTATCATTGATTTCATAATGGTTGATTTTTACAAGTTTGTTAATCTGCTAATATAAAAGCGTCACTATGACTTTCCAATGGTCAACCACTTACATTCCATTGAAAGAAATGTCATAGAATGGTAATCTCGTACATAATGACAAATATGAATGACAGACGTATGCAGTAATCTCCTAAAGGGCTATTAGAACGTCATTGCTTTTAATAGCTCAGTTATCAAAAACTAATACGAGATCATTGACCGACCAATGATCGACCATTATGAATTTAGCGGATTACGAACTTTTAGCAAAATGACAATGGGATCGTGTTGGAATGACAAATTTAAAAAAATAGCGGACGTGTGGCCCTGGTCATTGGTTACCCTGTGGGAGGCCGAGCCAACGCTGCGTCTTCCGGTACGCAGTCGCGGCTCCAGAACTTTTTGGCCCCATCGTTCATCTGTATTGCGAGCAATGTATTCTGGCCACTGCTGCTGTTTTTGTTTGGCGATCCTTCGGGCTATGTCGGTAACCGTGGTTCTCTTGCGTTCCTTATTCGATCACGCATCGTGGCTTTATGCCTTCTGATCAGGCCCATTGTGAGCGACCATATTTCTGGTTTCTGACAATCCGTAACGACTGCCAAAGATCTCAAAATGAGAGCCGGGACCAACCGCTTAGCGTGCTTTTCAAGGCACGAGGAATCTCGGTACGTTAAGATGGTCACCCATGGGGCCGTTCAAGTATTACGTAAGCAGAATTTTTGACATTTTTGACCACCCCCTCCCCCTCGTCTGCAAAAGTAAGCAACGCTTTTCCCCCCCCTCCCCATGCTTACGTAAACATATTTATAACTATCATTGAATCAGTTCTGGTTTCCTTATTGGTTCATAAAGCAGCAGTTAATAATTCTAGAATTTACAGTCTGAAATTAAGTTCGCTATTAGGGCGTCGATAGTCCAGTGGGTAACATCTCGCCGGATTGCCATGTGTTCAAACTATAATCGACTAAAATCTGAAAAATTAAATTAATTTATGTTGCTGACGTAATCACATCCCGGATCCCCCATCCCCCATGTCATCAAAAATATGCAATACAATAACCCCCCCCCCGCCCCCTTTGGTGCTAACGTAATACTTGAATGGTCCCCATCCACAGATCATCATCGGTAATGTTGCTTAACCTTGAAGATCGACCCGTGCTGCCGTTTTAACGTCGCCACGAGCTCCTGTCCTCCTGTTTGAATAGAAAATAAAAAAATCAATCACCTGACAATATTAGGATGTCTGTAAGCCTCCAGCTGCCTCAGCAGGGCTATTTCCCTCAGCGTAGACAGTGGGATGCCATCCTCAGTGAGGGCCACCTTTACTTTCTTCATGGCCACTATGTTGCCCCCGTTGTGCAGATCACGGGCTTTGTATACTGTGCCATATGCTCCTGTAATGATGAACCATATATTATACTAGCTGTTCCCGCACAACTTCGTTTGTGTCACATTTTTCATGACTGCTCCGCTCCTATTGGTCTTAGCGTGATAATATATAGCCTATAGCCTTCCTCGATAAATGGGCTATCTAACACTGAAAGATTTTTTCAAATCGGACCAGTAGTTCCTGAGATTAGCGCGTTCAAACAAACAAACAAACAAACTCTTCAGCTTTATAATCTACTAGCCGCTGCCCGCGACTTCGTCCCCGTGGAATCCCCGATTTTAAAACATTATTTATCGCTGCTCCGCTCCTATTGGTCTTAGCGTGATGATATATAGCCTATAGCCTTCCTCGATAAATGGGCTATCTAACACTGAAAGATTTTTTCAAATCGGACCAGTAGTTCCTGAGATTAGCGCGTTCAAACAAACAAACAAACAAACAAACTCTTCAGCTTTATAATATTAGTATAGATTAGTATAGATATACTAATATACTAATACTAATATTATAAAGCTGAAGAGTTTGTTTGTTTGTTTGAACGCGCTAATTTCAGGAACTACTGGTTCGAATTGAAAAAATCTTTTTGGGTTGAATAGACCATTTATCGAGGAAGGCTTTAGGCTATATATCATCACGCTTAAGCCTATAGGAGCGGAGCAGCGATAAAGAATGTTTTAAAATCGGGGATTCCACGGGGACGAAGTCGCGGGCAGCAGCTAGTATTAGTATAGATTGCCAAGCAGTTTATGCCAACCCTAGACAGGAAACTGACCAGGTGCCTTCAGCGCATAGATAGAGGCAGCCTGCAAATGGTGGCGGGGACCAACACCGGACACTGCTCACTGAACAAACACCTACACACGATAGGTATCACAGACAGTCCTCCATGCAGAGCATGCATGGAGGAGGAGGAAACGATCGCACTTGCTCATTGAGTGCACTGGTGTAGCCGAAATACGACGACAAACTACGGACACCGAATTCACTTACAGAAATGCTGAACACACTGAGTGGACTGATCTGCTTCTGGAGGGAGGTCGGCTGGTTGGAGTGACGGCCGCCATGGCTCACGCACAATGGTCCAATACTGGGACTAAATGTGGAAACCAAAACCCTAATAGATAGATTATATTGTTAATCAGTTAAAATATCACTTTTCAAAAAATCCCTCTTCTTTTTTTTTTAAATCTGACACCAGTCTTGCCAAGAAGTACCGTGTTCCCCAGTTAATGGGTTGTGGAGGTCTGGTAGGCAGCCGCTTCACGTAAAATACTGGTATTCAGCTGGATCCGGCATGACTGGGAGCCGACTCCAATATAGTTGGGAAAAGGCTAGGCAGATGATGATGAGTTAAAATATCACTTTACATGTCGATAATTTTTTGAGGAGCTGGTGGCTAAATTCTCGAAGTTGGAGTGTGGATTGGTGATCAGCATAACCTATCAAGATGGCTCCGTGCCTCGGAAGGCAATTGTACCAGTCACTTATAGATGTTTTAGTCATTCCGTGAAGTCAGAGACCAAGAAATCTAACACCAGTCTTGCCAAAGGTAGTCTGTTACCCGGTGACTGGATTTTGGATAAAAAAAAATAAACATACAGTCGAATTAAGAACCTCCTCCTTTTTAGGAAGTTGGTTGAATAGGCAGATGCACCAGACATAAAATACTGGTACTCTATTCCAACAACTGGAAGCCCTGAACGAATCGGGAAAATACTAGGATGATTAACATGTCAATCTTTTTTGGTTTAATTAAACTACCTAAATGAGGTTGGTTGGGTTTTATCTAGCCGACTACTCTGAGAAGAAACCCCAAGTCCGATCTCAGTCTCCTTTCAATAAATTCTCCACCCATATAATTTATAAGTATTGGACAGATCATATTGTGAAACCTACATAAGATAATATCTACTCTGGGATTTGGTTTCCGCACTTACTCCTGATGTTGTATCATTGTGCGTGAGCCATGGCGGTCGTCACTCCAACCAGCGAACCTCCCTTCAGAAGCAGATCAGCCTAGTGTGTTCAGGATATCTGTTATAGAATTCGGTGTCCCCATTTGCTTGTCTAAGTATTTCGGTTATGCCTGTGCACTCAAGGAGCACGTGCATACTGTTTCCACTAGGCCAGACAACTGAATTTCAATGGGCCCGACATGTAGCAAGACACAAGGGCAAGTGGTTAAATTCTCCTAACAACTAAATGAGAAGGCCTGCTAGGCAGTGGCATGCAGTGGTTCGAGTTAAGATAGGCCAGAGAAAATGTCCAAATAAATTTTAAAAAATAACCACATTATTCCGGGAATCAGGGTTGATTTTTAATGAAATGAGGTTTTTTTAATAGCCTATTAAAAAAAATGTTTTTTTTTTTAACATTTTCTCTGGCCTACCCTAACTCGAACCACTGCACGTCATTGCTGCTAGGCAAAAGGTGCATAGGAAGACAAACAAGAAGATGGATGGACGATTGCATAGAGATTGTTTATAATCAGGATTAACATATAGAATAATTTTTACTCCGATATTCCCACAGGATCGAAACTTATGCGAATGAAACCACCGGGCGCTGCTAATACTTAATAAAATAATAA
Source organism: Hecatera dysodea (assembly GCA_905332915.2). Classification (NCBI taxonomy): domain Eukaryota; kingdom Metazoa; phylum Arthropoda; class Insecta; order Lepidoptera; family Noctuidae; genus Hecatera; species Hecatera dysodea. The sequence goes on along the minus strand of HG995314.1, from coordinate 10,826,504 downwards.
CTTTATTATTTCAAGTCTCAATTAATATATAGTTATGGTGTGAGAAAAAAATGCTATAATAAATAAATATAATGGATTTTTTGTTATTGTTGAAAACATTACTAATGTGGAAGTCCGATAAGCTCCATGTGACACACTGGTCCAGCGTTGTAAAATTTGTGCGAAAGAGTCAAAGTCAAAGTCAATTCATTTATTTCAACTAGACCATTAACAGCACTTTTGAACGTCAAAACATTTGAAAATAAAAATATTATAGTGACTCTAGTTGTCCATTCGCAAAAAGTAGATTCTTATGGAGAAGAACGGACAAGAAACTCCATAGTTACTCTTTTCAAATATGTATAAGTTTTACAATATTTTGTATACATTAGCCAATTGGTTATATGTGAGGACGATGCACCCGAATAAAACTAAGTACTATACTATTAACAGGTACAACAAAGAAACAACAGCAGAAGTAAAATGAATAAATTTGCTAGTCAGGGACATAGTACTCACATATTTACAATTTTTTTAATCCTTGTTTTATACAATTACCAACAATGAATCAGTGTGTGTTAAATTAACTATAAAAGATCAGTAACTACACCTGTATACATAGCAGATAGATCACACATACAGACCGACAAGTTTGGCTTTGTCTACTACACCCAATATTGTCCTATGGAGCAGGACCAGCATGTTTCCAAGCATTCTTATCTTGAATATAATCGTCTAGCTTGTAGTATGCTTGTTTACAAAGCGTGCTTTTAACATAGGTTTTAAATTTCTTTTCATTTAATTCTAATATGTCACAAGGTATTTTGTTGTAACATTTAACACTGTACCCCATGAAAGATGTACGTACTTTAGCTAATCTATATAATGGTTATAATGGAAAGAGTCACCAAAACCTTAGAAGGCAAATAGCATTAGGAGGGACACAGATGGATATTAGTCAGTAAGAATCTGACACTGCTTTCTGCTCTGGGTGGAACAGAAGAACACATTTGATAAATTCCTATCTTTAAAAAAAGAACACATTCTTTAGTAGACTTAGTTTGACTGATGGATGAGCTTGGATTCTGAAAACATTCAGTAAAACCATCCTGGCATTGTTCCTAATTTAAATGCTGCGAATTCGAATGTTACACCAATCTTCGTGGTTTTATTTTTGTTTGAAATAAGGTTGCCAGAGCGTACAAATACTGCCAAAATAATGGATTAAGAATGTACCTAGTGCAGATTAGTTAGATAAATATTTTTTTTTTATTTATCTGCATTCATAAAGCTTCATTCAAATAATTCTAGTAGGTTTATAAATAAGCTGGATGTCTATTTATGTGTAGTGTTTTGAAATAGACTTCAATCTAGTTTTGTAAAAATAGCATGCGAACATATCCATAATTCCTAAATAGATCACAGGACAAAACAATTGAATCATGTTCCTTCTAATTACAAAATATTTCTAGCTGATGAGCTAAATAGTGAATCAAAGGAAACACTTATAATAAAATAAAAAAAAACACACAACACACACACACCAACACACACACACAACAACACAAACACACACTTAACACACACAACACACACACACACACAACAAACACACACTCACCCGAACACTTATAATAAGAAAGACGATAAAAAGTCTAAATAACAATTCGATATTTTTCCAAAATGAATAAAACAATAAATAAACAAACAAACAAAGTTTAGCTTGAAACAAAAAATTGCGCGAAATCCTTATCTACCGGCACATGTAAAATTAGGTTATTGACAAAGTAATTTTCTCTCTCACCTGTTCCTATTACATTTAACTCCTCATATTTCTTGGCATTTTGAAATAAAGCATTAACATCAGTTATTGAAGCCATTTGCGGTGGACTTTGAGAAGTACTGGCTCCCGACATGTTTACGTAAATTTAACACTATTTTACGTTTTAAAATAACTTTAATCCACTTTTGATTCACTTTAAAACACTATTTTTCCCGTAATTACAGAGTTTCTGCATTATTTTATAACAAACACGTGTTGAAAACTTTGAGTTTTGTCTGTAAACTTTTTTTGGAAGAGGAGAGGGGAAGCGAAAAGTCAAATTGACCAAATCCAGCCACCTGCCGGCAATGCAACCAAATTAAAAAGTACCGATATAAACAAAACGGTTGTTTACATTCCGTGCCTACTATAGCAGGCCGAGTTTTTTAACTTGAACTTTGCTCTTGAGTACAGCGCCATCTGTTGGCACATATAAGTACAAGCTTATTTGATCACTAGACAGATGGCGTTAATTACTAAAATAAATAATAATCTCTCAAAATACAGCTATCAACATAATTATTTTTTTTTAAGTTTGAGGTGACCATTATTTTATATTCATAAAATATCGCGAAAGGTTTATCGATATTTTATGAATTTACGCGCCTCAGAAAGCCAAAGAGTGAGTCGATCACGTCTGTTAATTTTACATCATTGAATACCGTTACTGAAAGTCAGTAGCCTGGAAACCTGACAGAGATCTTACCAAGGGGTATCCTGTTACCCAATAACAGGCAAACTGGGTTGTAGAGTTCAAACAGGCCGTCACTGTAACTGAAATTGTACTGTACGGCCCTAGAATACTGGAACTTCGACCTGTAGTTCCAGTATTTTAGGAACTAGGTAATTTGTGTACATTTTCTATAACTTTTATTTTTGAATCATAATAAAATGGAAAGCAAAAAGAAGCCACGAATGTCTTCCACGGGCTCGTCCGGGATTTGAACCCGGGACCTCTCGCACCCGAAGCGAGAATCATACCCCTAGACCAACGAGCCGTGTTAGTGAAGGGCGAATTTAATGGTTGTATGTTCTTTGCAATGACGTCATTATAAGAACGACTAGCTATTTAATTTCGACGTCCTGAAAAATGCAAGTATCCACTAATTTTCAGGAAAGCATTGAAGTGTGGTTAACAGCAGTGAACACTAACTTGAATCAATTCATGATAAACACAAAAAATGTTTTTTTAAACGTTTCTTCTATAATTTTTACTCAGGTTATTTTTGGTTAAATCAGCCATGCAGTTTTAAATAATTAAATTACCCTCAATTTTTTCAATCCAAATAGCACCAAAACAAAATGACCAAACACCTCAAGGCGTTTTAGAAAGTTGACGCGCGAAAGGAGAAAAAATTACCGCTACATGACACCCTCTAGCTGTCTCGCTCTTTCTGACGGAAAATGTATAAGCTATCCCGTTCACACCTATGAATCGAAGTAAATTTTAAGTCGCCGCGTCAGTTGACTTCGGACTGTACTGCGCGCGCATGTTCAAATAAGATGGCGCTTTTTTCGAGTAAATAAAATCCATTACACTAACTTTTTATTGAAAAATAGACTTGTTTCTGTTTTTCTAACTTTAAATAGTGCTTAAAATTTGATAAGAATATTTACGTTGTGAATTAAAACGAGTGGATACGGAAATCGCGTGTGGAAGTGTGTGGCAAAATGTGAAAGTTCCTTCTTAAAAGAAAACAGTGGATCGTTTTTTTACGTGGTATCCTACATATTTCTTGTTTCTACAGCTGTTTTTCTCTTTATTATTCGGTAAGTGTATTAATTACGTTTTTTATTGGTTTCAAACATAATTTTGTTGCACAATTTACTTAAAAGTTTCTTACGGATGTAAGGAAAGTAGAATGAAAGTTGTTCCTTCCTGTTTAAAGGATTAATGAATGAAACCGATCTAATGCAATGCACATGTCAACAAGCCAGGGGTTCTCAAATAAATCCTGTTTGGGGCCGCAAACGGATTTTTGATACTCAAACTTATTTACGTCATTATTTTCATAATTAGTATGCAGACTAGATCTTGCATCTAATGTATGCTATAACTGAAACATAAATACGTGCTAATTTCATACTAAACTCGTTCTCAATGTCTCATTTCTATGTCCTTCTTTTATTGAGTCATCAACATGATTCTAAAATTCTTATTCGACAATACCTACAATGGACCTACCCACAAAATTATGTTAAGTATTTTAAACCGACATCAAAAAGGCGGACATTTGTTTTCAAATCAAAAAAACTTAAATGGAGTCTTGCGTTGTCCCAAAAGTGACTATGGTAATTACAATAACTAGTCAAATGCCCTTTTTCTACACTAATATTATAAAAAGAAAAGATTTGATTGTTTGTTTGCAAGTATTGAATATGAATAGACTCCGAAACCACTGAACCGATTTGAATAAGTCTTTCACTGTTGGGAAGCTGCACTATCCCCGGTTGACATAGGCTATATTTTATCTCCATATTCCCACGGGAACGGGAACAATGCGAGTAAAACCCCGGGGTGCTGCTATTCAATAATAAAAAAAGACAACTAAAGAGGTTGTTGGCTGCTTAACCGGATTTGCCTGTGTAACTCAATTTAAAATTAAAACCAAAGCTAAGACGTTAAGCCGTTGGTCCCCGCTGTCATTTGTAGATCTTTAACAGCCGTTATGATTAGTCAAACCGCGGAAAATCTGACACCAGTTCTGGCAAGGGGCGTATTAACGCAGTGACTGGGTTATGGAGGTCAGAAAAGCAGTCACTCCATGTAAATTATAATTCTAGCAGCGCCTCGCCTGTTTCACCTGCGTAGTTCCCGTTCCCGTGGGAATACGGGGATGAAAATAGCCTACGTTACTTGCTGATAATGTAGCTTTCCATTGGTAAAAAAATGGTTCATATCGGTCATCAATCAGTATTCGGTACAAGCAAACCATAGAAATATAAAATACAGAAGCAGACAAACATTTTCCCTGATTATTTATAACACTTTTTGTACTAGTAAAATAACTGTACGAAGGCGGACTTAATGCCATAAGCTACCAGTGGACCTTAGTGCAGAGACAACAAAGAAAGGCAAACAGAGAGCGAAAAATACAATCATAAATACATATATAAAAATGAAATTAACAATGGCATTGAGTAAAACGAAACCAACGAATTAACGCTGTGTTGATTCTAGCAACTTCTTCATCTCTCTTCTTCTATTTTATCCCATCGCGACGTGACACCACCGTAACATCCCTCCCCGACTTTTGCCTAACGAGCCGCAGAGCCACTAACGTTAAATCCCCTAAATAATAATAACCAGACACAGCCTATCCCTTGCTGCCCTCCCTCAATGACCCCGTTAAGCCGAGGCCCGTATCCCACAGGGGATGCCCTTAGCGAAGCTGTTATTTTTTAAGTAATTTGCAGCCCTTGCTGGGGCCTTAAATTCATTGAGGCCACCACAGGATTGTCCTGTTAGCAGTAACCAGCCTTAGCGTGCTGAACTGCGAGTGGTCATGTCCATTAAAAACAAAAAAGCCATCATCTGCCTAGCCTTTTCCCAACTACATTGGGGTCGGCTCCCAGTCAAGCCGGATTCAGCTGAATACCAGTATTTTACGTGAAGCGGCTGCCTACCAGACCAGACCTCCACAGCCCATTAACTGGGGAACACGGTACTTCTTGGCAAGACTGGTGTCAGATTTTCTGGCTTCTGACAATCCGTAACGACTGCCAAAGATCTCCAAATGACAGCCGGGACTAACGGCTGTCATTTGGAAAAAACAAAAAAATCTTGTACTTTATTTATAATATATATAAATTATATTATAAATTAAGCTGTATCTGAATAGACCCTGACAAATTTGGGAAAAGGCTAGATACCTACATTGATATAGATTCGTCTTATAAAGACCAAAGTGTAAACGCTATTAACTAAATCATTTAAATACCTATAGTAAGTCTAGTACCTCTTGCTAGAAAATGAAATCGTTTTCTTCAGCTTCGGTTTACATAACTAAACTTAACCGATTCTCTAGTGACTAAGCATGTACCAGCCGTTAGCTTTCTTCTACTGGGTATATACAGCGTGCTCCAAAAGTGCATGATAATATTTAATAATTATATTGGGTGGTTGATATGGATCAAGGAAACAATTCCGAATAAGAAATTAATAATAGATCACTTTTTTTTTCTGGATGAGAAATCATCAAATGACTTCTCCCGCTCTGGGCGGAGCGGAAGGGAGTATAAGACTTTTTCTGTCTAAATCCACCCGTGATCCTTCTAGTGCCTTTTGCGTTCCAGGGCCGCGGTGACTCTTTCGAACAAATTCCGCAACCGCAGTTGGTGTCATCAAATTTGTGATTGAACTAAAGTAAATGTTAGCAGCTGTAACAAAATGATTGAAAAGTCATTGGTTCGAAACTTTTAGGTCAGTTTTTGTTTTTCAAAATCCTATTTTTTATGTTTTACAATTTTTCATTTAATGACCACGTATTTCTGGAACACACTGTAAACTATAGATAGGTACCAAGATGTTTACGAGGCTTTCGATTTGATAAGGCTACAGATTCACTGTTACCAAATCTGAACTGTACGTCAATATTTTGATGATCAATTCGAATTACTTGGGCAGAGGGAAAGCCGAAACTAGCCAGTTTAGGAGGCCTAAGACGATCCACTGAACATTCAAAATGGAATTGGGTTAAAATCGGGACCAAAAGGAAAAAGTGAAACGGTACGTTACGGATCCAAAGAGCGGAGCGATTACCTATGTATGTTCTAATGTCAGCGAACCCAATGTTGGCTTAAGAAAATACACATCGTATATTTTAGCATACTTATTAACATTTCAGAAGGCAAATACATCAAATGAAGTATAAGAAACGCGTTTTTACATTGACGAATAACTGTAGCTTTTATTTTAAGGATAAGAAATCATCAAATAACTTCTTCCGCTCTGGGCGGAGCGGAAGGGATTGACAGACTGTTACTGACCAAAACCCAACCGTGTTTCTCCTAGTGCCCACAGCATTCCTGGGCCGCGGTGACTCTTTCGAACAAATTCCGCTATTTAATGATGAAGTAACACACAATAAACAAAAAATCTGTCACACGTTACGAAGTCTTTGTATGCACTAGATTTCCTCTAAATTTATCGTTTCAAGTGTTTACGCTAGGAGAACTACAATATCCACAGTTTCAATTGCAAAATGAATTCTTAGCTTTCCGTTCTGGCAGACGTTTACCTGCTCACCCACATACTAGGCTAGCGTGAAGTTACAGCTACGAGCAATTATTGACGAGAACTCGACCGTTACACGCATTCTACGGGTTTTTATCTTCGTATAATTCTTTCATTTGTTTTTGAATTCTTGTTTGGTTAGAGCCATGGAAATATTATTTTATCTTATACTTTTGGTTATAGTAGGGGACAGAATTTTAACAGTCATTGCTGGCTACAGTGACTTTAGGCAAACTGACGATTGTCGAAAAGTCAAAATAGAAGGGACTACCTATGTGATGTTTCGATAGTACTTTTTAAGGTTTCGTACCCGAAAAGTAACCAACGGAACCCTATTACTAACCCTCCGCTGTCCATCCGTCTGTCTGTCAGCGGGCTGTATCTCAAATACTGTAATAGGTAGACAGTTGAAATTTTCACTGAATGCGTACAACAACAACAACAGCAAATAATAAAAATTAAATTCCCCCTTGCACTTTGCCGGTTTTTAGTGGTTTACAAATTTCGACCAACGATTCTTTGGCCTCCCTATTAGGGAGGCCAAAGAATCGTTGGTCGAATTTTGTTAGGAGTAAGCGGGGCGCTGCTAGTAAAGAATATAAAAAAAAACACAAATTAGGTGAAGCTCCTTGTATTGGTTCGATCACATGAGCTGCAAACTCGAGGCTCGTAACATCTCGGCTATCGTTGCTCTAAACAAAATTCAAGAGAGACAGACAAACCTGCCATGCCACACGTAAGTAAACAAGCACAACTGGGCAAGGGCTCCAGTGACCTGCATAGCAGGGAACCGGTTCCTGACCGCCTGACCGCCACTACGAGGAATGCCGACGAGGACATTAGAAGTTGAGGTGTTTTTTTAAGTCTTTTTTGAAGTTATGGGTCAAGTTTGATGTTACTTTTTTTTCATTGGAGGATTGACTCGCAGTTTGATGCTAAAACATAGAACGTTTCTTCATTATAATTATAGTGTTTTTTTATTTGTGTGATATAGGAAGGGAATACTGTTCTTAAATTAAAGTACATCGTTCGCCATGTTTTACGTTATTTTGAAGTTATGGGTCCAGTTTGATATTGGATATGTTGGTGGATTGCTTATTCCCATGGGGTATTAGGCTTGGTGTCTATTGTCTGATAATAATCAGGTTAAACACAATTTCTTTTCTCATTTGATACTCTCCATTAAGTAAAATCTTTGTCAATTAAATAGTAACACATTAATCTTAACTAGTTAAGTTTAAAGATCAAATCAAAGTACAAATAAAATAAAATTGTTTTCCAAGTCCAGAATCCTTAAAAGTATTACGTTCATGGAACTTTCGTCCATATTCAAAGATAAGTTCTGAATTCAATGTCATTATGTAATGGTTCTTTTCAAATTAGCATGCACTTTAATAATGACTTCGTTTACTGTTTTTTCATGTGTCTCACCCAAGCCTACCGCAAGGTTTTACAATTTAGCCTACTGTGTTCTAACATCGTTTAGTATTACTGATAACACCTTATCTCTACGGTAAATGACACATTTTGAAACATGCCATAATAATCTGTCCGTTTTCACTTTTAAACAAGTCATATTCATTTGTATGCGGGTGTGATAAAAGAATTGCATACTGCAGGTACTTTTACTCTTATATAAGAACTGGCTTTTGTTCGCTACTACGCGTGCATTATATCCTCCAGGTTTCCATCTATATCTGTGCCAAAATTCATCACAATCGATTAGACAAATTCAATTTTGGCTTCGTAATTGTGGACAGAGTTAGTTAAGATATTTGCATGTGAGTGTGTAACTAACTCGCTACAAGGCAAAAGTTTTTTGATGGAAATGTGTGTGTGTTTTGATGATTATATTTTTTAAATGATAAATTGTCTAAATTTAGTGTTATTTAGCTGATTGGTTGAATGAGTTTTCGACCGCCAATCGTATCACCTGAGTTCGAACATATTTTCCAGAATCCGGTAACGGTTTATGATTCAATATTTTCAAGGAATCTAAAAGTTTTAAAATCTTTATATTAATCTTGAGTGTTATTTAAAAAAAAATAACGGTCCGCCAACTACTGTTATTTTATTTATGTGTATAGAAGAAGGATTCCACTGGCCATCTTTTTCAGAGAAAATATACCGTTAGGAATAATAAAAAAAAAAGAAAAGAAGGAAAAGAGTATATTTGCAATTCACGTGTGACCGTGTGAGGATCCTTACTAATAATAAAACATCACTATACGTACATGTAGAAACGGTATTAACATCACTAGCAATTAATTTGTCTAAGTAGGCAGGTTAGGTAGGTATTTGAAAATCAATTTCTCCAAACCAATGAACCAAACAACACTCCTAAGCTCATAATGAAAAACAGAAATTCCAATAGTTAACTAACAGAAAGTTAAATCTTCACTTTTACAACGACCACGTCATAGAAAACTGTGTGTGGTTCAATGACATGAAAGCAAACGGTATTTTTTTTATCTATTTTAGTGAAATATTCATAAATTATGCTAATATAACATGCCGGTTTTAAATGGGTTATCACGAAGTTGAAATACTTAAAAACTGAAAAATAATAGGCTTATGAAGTTGACACTGGCTTAAATACATAGAACGAATATTATCACCAGGATATTATTATTATTTTACTTATTACAAAACTAGCACCGCCTCGCGGTTTTACCCGCGTAATTCCCATTCCCGTGAGGATATGGGTATAAAACAGTCTGTGTCACCCGGGGATAGTGTAGCTATAGCCCTATATAATTTTTCAAATCGTTTCAGTGGTTTCGGAGCCTATTCAATACAACAAACCATCAAATCTTTCCTCTTATTATATTAGTATAGATTTGAGAAAAATAGTGCAATGCGCGTGACCTAGCTATGATTTGTTAAAAAAGTTTTGTAAGTCCATTGAATAGATTGCATGACTTGTTTTCAATTTAATTTAGAACAGGTCGATAATATTTTTTCCAGAAACCGGGGTTAAAATAATAATTTCTGACGGTCGAAACTGTATCGATATTTATTTTCATATAGATTCGATTTAAAATTTTAAAGAACCGTTACCGAGTCTAGTTGATTCACAGAAATAGTTGGAGAATTTTTCTATGCGACCCTCGTCTAAGCACCACTGGTGATGGTCAGCAGGCAAGCGAGCTTCGAGCTTGATGTTCCGCCATTTAAAAGTCTGAAAAGACCCTCAAAAATTATAAAAAAAAATAATTTATAGTATAAGTAAGTACCTACAGTAGAACGCCGATTATCCGAACGCCGATTAACCGAATCGCCATGATTATCCGAATCGGTCCTGAGCTAAAAATGAAAATCAAGTAATTTTATAATTAAGTAATTTCATTACTTAGTACCTAAGTAAATATACATTTTTACTTAGTTATTGTAGAACTGGCTTGTTAAACTTAATAAAGTTTATTATATGTGTGACAGTTCGGTTTTCTTCATAACCAGTCTATGTCCGATTATCCGAATTTTCGATTATCCGAATCGACCCCGGTTCCAATTAATTCGGATAATCGGCGTTCTACTGTAAGTAGCTTATTTGTTGAATGAAGCTAGTTAGGGTTCCACACCCAAAGGGTAAAACCCTATTAATAAGACTCCCATCGACGCGTCCGTCTGTCACCAGGCTGTATCTCTTGAACCATAATAGTTACAGTTGATATTTTCTCAGATGATGTATTTCTGTTGCCGCTATAACAAAAAAGACTAAAAACACAGAAAACAATAATTTAAGAGGGGTTCCCATACAATTAACGTGGTTTTTTTTGCTCATTTTTTCTCGATATTGAGTTTGAAATAAAAGCCAAAATTGAAAATTTTGAAAAAACCCACGATGGTAAAAATATAAAAAATACAACAAACACAAAAAAAAAAAACATAAAAAGTTTTAAATAATTAATAAACTGCTATTTTTCTGAAAAAACATTTCTTCCAAGTGCCTAAACAACAAAAAAAATACAGGGATTTTTCCTGGGTAAAAAATATCCCGTCAGTTAGATTATCGAAAAATAGTGGACACATATTTTTTACTTTAGAAAATATAGGTATCAATAATGACGAAGATACAAAGCATCAAAGATCAGGAGTGGGGGCTTGTGACGTCAGCCGTGGTTAAAATTGTACCGAGTAGTGACGTCACACGAGTATTCAACGCAATGTATTGTCTTCGTTTTTTGTTAACGTGAAAAAAATACATGACCAATATTTTTGGAAATTATGTAACGGACTACTTCGATTTTTTTAGTTAACTAACCTATTATAACAATCGTACGTAAATAATTCTTACCACACAGTACCTAACAAACACCATTGACAGCACATGTTATGCAAAAATCACCCTTAAGGATTACATCATTAAGGCGCTGTGAATATCAAACTGTTTGTCAACACGACGGTTGAGCACTAATTGTTATACAAAAATCGCCCTTAGTAACAAAAGTAATAAACAATGATGATATGAATGTACTTGATTCCTCCTTGAATGTCGCACACAAAAATCTACCTTAAGTACTACAAAATAAAGACGCTGTGAACATTAAACTGTCAACTCCATTGATTGTCATAGCACTTGCCATACAAAAATCGACCTTAATACCTACGGAATAAAGGTACTATGAACACTGTTTGTCTTCTTGTCTTACCATTGAATGACGGTGAGTATGTACGGTAAACTTTGCTATGTGGGTCAGCACAACACCTGTTCATCCGTTATGCGAGACGCGGATACGAGCAAAGAGGGCTCGGCAGAAGTGTAGGTCTTGCTTATGTTGGGCTAAGGATAATAGGAAAAAAAACGGCGAAGTGTGAGCCGGTCTCACGCACCGAGAGTTCCGTATAAACCTGTAGGTATATAAGAAGGGCCGTCTTAACATATGCGGGGGCCCCGGGCACACCTGAGTCTGGGGCCCTTTTGTAAAATTGAGAACCAGTCAAGAAAGTATCGGAGTACAGGTAGTTCAGTTCCGTAGGTATGATCACGTAAATATACTAACCAGTGGCGTATTAAATATCTTGGCAAATAACAAAAAACTTTTTACAAAAAATATCAAGCTCCCAGGCAAGGCGGATTCAGCTGAATACCAGTATGTATTTTACGTGAAGCGGCTGCCTACCAGACCTCCACAACCCATTAACTGGGGAACACGGTACTTCTTGGCAAGACTAAACAAAAAAAAAACCAAAAAGTACAAAATAACTTTAATTTCGGAACTCGGTGTTTTTGGTTGCATTTTTGTTTTTGAACACACCGACTTCCGAAATTAAAGATATTTTGTACTTTTTGTATTTTTTTGTTGTTTAGAAGTCAGTTGTATTTTTTAAAGAGGAAAGATTTGTAGTTTGTATGTAACGAATAAACTCAAAAACTACTGGAGCGATTTCAAAAATTCTTTCAACATTAGAAAGCTACACTTACCCTGAGTAACATAGGCTATATTTATGCCCGTATTCCCACGAAAACGGGAACTACGCGGGTGAAACCGCCGGGCACTGCTAGTACTAGATAAAAGGACGGTACTGTAGAAAGTCCTGGTTTTTTTAAAACTTAAATAAATAATAAAAAGAAAAAATAATTTTTTTTTACTTATAATAATATATTTTTTACTTAGTTCTTAAATAAAGAGCTTGAGTAAAGAAACAACATAGGTAGTATCAATAATCAAAATGTATTGTAACCAATTATTTACCTTTGAACACGACTTACTTTTTCCCATTAATACAATAGGGGTGTTTCCTGAGTAAAAAATATATGATTTTGTTTAGTCCGTCAGTTAGATTATAGAAAAATATTGGACACGTATTTTTTCCTTTATCAAATCTATAAAAACTGACGAAGATACAAAGCATCAAAGATCAGGAGTGGGGGCTTGTGACGTTACGGCTCGCTAAAAATTGTAGCGAGTAGTGACGTCACACGAGTTTTCAAAGCTCTGTATCGGCTTCATTTGTTGTTTACGTGAAAAAAGAAAAAATACGTGTCCAATATTTTTTGGAAATCTATCTGACGGACTAATTAGATTTTTTTAGTCAACTACCCTATTGAAACGCAATAGGGAAGATGCAAAATACTTACAGAATTCATGAACATTTTTTTTATTGAAATGATAGAATAGCATAAAAGAAGGGCCACTGCAATGTTTTTATTGTAGTTAATATTGATTTTTAACAACTATTACGAATTAATATAACGTGAAACGGAACGTAAACAATCAGCGTCTAGTGACGTCACTGGTGTTATGACAACGAAAAGACGAACTTAAATTTTAATACATGACAGTTCATGATCTCTGGCAGACAGGAGTGACTTCATCGTCCGTTTTCGCGGGAAAAGAAAAACTGTCAGTTTATAATCTCAATTTTGGCAATACATTAAAGCGTATTAAGTTTTGTATGGTCTATTTTACACGGAATTCTTTTAAATGAAAGCAAGATGAAAATATTGCATGTTCCCTATTATCTCAAAACGAGGTAACAAGGACATTTATCGTTCTTACAGAGGACCCTTTTTTTTATAAAAAACGTCAACTAGAAAAGCTTGCATTGACGTTTTCGTGTTCATGTTCGAGTTGCGACTTACACACAAAGGCAATCAAACCACTGGGTAGGAACGAAACCGTTTAGAAAAGATCTTATTCACCATTACGGTCTTTCCTAACTGATTTCGCTTAAAAGCATCAACTAATCACTATGCATGACAGCCTTTTAACGTTCCCACTGCTGGGACACAGGCCTCCTCTCTAGGAGAGGGAATGGGCCGTAATCCAGCACGCGGGCCCAGTGCGGGTTGGTGAATGTCACATGTCTTCGAGTTTTTGGTTCTAGGACACTGTAGTGTTTCCTCACGATGTTTTCCTTCACCGTTTTGAGAGCAGTGGCGATGAAATGAACAACACAAAGTAATACGCCTGGCTGGTCAATTCGTAAGTCGGGGCCGTTACCATTCAGCCACCACTGCTATAAACTCACTAAACACTATACTAAACCCGAATTCGTCACACTAAAACAGCAACAAAAACAAAACAAGACATCTTCGGGGTATTCCACATTTTGCAACACTACCTCCGCCATGACACATTGTTACCGTCGGTTGCTGGTTGCACAACCGTTGGTTGCTAGTACGACATCCTCTTCTGACTCATAAGTAATCACTTTGGTCTACTTATGGCCTATCCGCTTGGGTATTTTCGTTTATGTAATTTTGCGAGTGAGGTCAAGTTGGTTTTGACGTCAAAATGGTTCCTTAATTTACCGACTGACAGACATCAATATAGGGAACGTGCACGGCGTAGACTATGCCATTTAGTGTTGCAAATCTGAAACTTTTACGTTGTAAATATCTGATCTGTGCTGCCACCTATACTTCCTGCACCCTCCACTTTAGGGGAACTTGCACGAAGTAGACTGTGCCACCTAGCGTTGCAAATTTGAAACTTATAAGTAAAATCTTGACAATGACGCGTCTGTGCTGCCACTTATAGTTTCTGCACATTCCCTATAGGTATTTTTTTCCACCAAAATTGTTCATTTAAACAAGCCATAGGCATTTTCTACTAGTCGATCTTGGGGTGGTGCCGATACAAAATGGCAGATGCAACTTAAAAGAAAGACAAACAGAGAGGGGAAAAACAATATTTTACTGAAAAAATCTAGTCCGTCAGATAGATTTCCAAAAAATATGGGGCACGTATTTTTTCTTTTTTCACGTAAAAAAAAACTGAAGACGATACAGTGCGTTGAAAACTCGCGTAACGTACCTAAGTACTTGCTACAATTTTTACTAGAGCTGTGACGTCACAGCCCCCACTCTAGAGCTTCGATGCGCTTTATCTTTATATTTTTTTACGATTTGTATTGACAAAAAATACGTGTCCAATCATCATCTGCCTAGCCTTTTCCCAACTATATTGGGGTCGGCTTCCAGTCATACCAGATTCAGCTGAATATCAGTATTTAACGTGGAGTGGCTGCCTACCAGACCTCCACAACCCAATAACTGGGGAACACGGTACTTCTTGGCAAGACTGAAGTCAGATTTTCTGGCTTCTGACAATCTGTAACGACTGCCAAAGATCTACAAATGACAGCCGGGACTAAGAGGCACAGAGGAAACTCGGTATGTTAAGTGCCCAATATTTTTTGAAAATCCAACGGACGGACTCAATAGAATTAAGATTTTTGTATCTAGTAAAACACCCAATTCTGTTCCACCCAAGGCCAAGTCTTATACAATCCTTTACGGGTCAATGGATAGACCCGAAAGGAGGTCAACTTCTGACGTCAGAAAGTGGAAAGTGTTTTAGAAATATGACGTGTTCCACTGTCTGTCATGCTTGAGCTAATGAGGGCAACTTACCTACCTCCGGCCTCCGGATTCGGAGTCGATATTTGATGTTTTTTTTAGTGTCATTATAGAAATATATTCATCAGTATGAATCACAAGAGGAACGTAAAATAAGAGAAAATACCTACAAGAAGGAAGGAGCTTAAACACAAGATGACACCAAATTTTAATATAGCTAAGCATTGCTCCGGGTACAGTCAACAGCAAAAGTAGATGATCAAAATCAGAAATTCAATACTAATGAACGGAGTTCGCGTCAGAACTATGTGGCGTCGGAGTGATTCAAAAGTATGTGATTGTAATTTATACCAAATATTTACTACTAGTACAGCTGCCATATATTCGTGATCAGTTTTGACTCCAAAACTTATAAACTCAATTCGCACCAGAACTAAGAAGTGATTTTTTTTTCAAAACTAGTGAACAGTTAAAATAAAAAAATAAATTATGAAACTGAGGCCACGTAATCATTCGCGCACGTTTACGCGTTGCGCGTAGAGGCGCTAAGCCGGGTGAAACTCTACTGCTGCGGCAAATTGCTGCGCAGCGGACGGAGCTCCGACGGGATCTCAAGGAGGTGTGGAGACAGCGCTGCGCACGCCACCATTGCGGCGATAAGTCCCCTCTTTGAGGAGTGGTTGGAGAGACGCCACGGCGTCCTTACCTTCCGCCTGACGCAGGTGCTCACCGGACATGGCTGTTTCGGGAGGTACCTGTTTCGGATAGAGCGGGAGGATACGTCCGGGTGTCAACACTGTGTGGATCGCCCGGAGGACATGGTGCAGCATACGGCGGAGGTCTGCCCTGCTTGAGCGGATCAACACCGTGTCCTCGTCGAGGCGAACGGCGGCGGTGACCTCTCGCTTCCGGCCCTGGTTCAATCCGTGGTCATTCGTCAATCGGAGCAAAGGGGCATGGAAGGCAGTCACTTCCATTTGCATAACAGTAATGCTAGCGCAGTAGGAGGCGGACCGCGTGCGGGAGAGGGAAATCTCACGCTCCAGCCGCCGCAACAGAAGAAGACGCCCCGGGCGTCGGGAAACACAAGGTGATTTCTGGCCACCGTAGGAAGACGGGTCCCATAGGGTCAGTGCCTGCTAGAGTTGCGGAATTCGTTCGAAAGAGTCACCGCGCCCCTGGAACGCAAAGGGCACAATAAGGATAACGGGTGGGTTTTAGTCAGTAAGAGTCTGATACTCCCGCCGCTCCGCCCAGAGCGGGAGAAGTTATTTAAAGATTTCCCATCCACAAAAAAAGGCCACGTAATCATAAGGTAAATCATTCATCCATACCTATTTTTTAATTATTCCAATAATTTAATTTGTTATGTTTTACAGAAAAACAGCTGAATTTGATAAAATTTGCATATTTAATAATCTGGCAAATGTTCAAGTGTATCTGATGTGATACAAAACGATAATTCAATAAATATTATTATCTTTGCATGTTTGTGAATTTACGTCAGTCAATGTTCAAAAGTAGCTGATGCGACACAAAATCATAACTCAATAATTTTGTATTACCCAGTCGGCTACAATATTATTATATTAAAACCGGAAGGTAGATAGATATTTTTATCTTTAGGGTATAATTTATATTGAATTTTTTGCGCTTTTGTCGCGCTATTAGCGATGAGTGTGTCTGTTATCTATTGCATTATTTTATTATTACTAAGAACTAACGACTGGGAAAAACAAATTATTGAGTTATGATTTTGTGTCGCATCAGCTACTTTTGAACATTAACATAAATTCACAAACATGCAAAGATAATAATATTTATTGAATTATCGTTTTGTATCACATCAGATACTTTTGAACATTTACCAAATTAAAAAAAAATCTCGTAAAGTTTTTCAATTATATGATTTTTAAAGAACATATGTTTTTTTCGGGGTTCAATTGGATGAAATTTGGCATATATTAAATATTCATCTGTTTTTCTGTAAAACATAACAAATTAAATTACTGGAATAATTAAAAAATAAGTATGTATGAATGATTTGCCTTATGATTACGTGGCCTTTTTTTGTGGATGGGAAATCTTCAAATAACTTCTCCCGCTCTGGGCGGAGCGGCGGGAGTATCAGACTCTTACTGACTAAAACCCACCCGTTATCCTTATTGTGCCCTTTGCGTTCCAGGGCCGCGGTGACTCTTTCGAACGAATTCCGCGACCGTAGCAGGCACTGACCCTATGGGACCCGTCTTCCTACGGTGGCCAGAAATCACCTTGTGTTTCCCGACGCCCGGGGCGTCTTCTTCTGTTGCGGCGGCTGGAGCGTGAGATTTCCCTCTCCCGCACGCGGTCCGCCTCCTACTGCGCTAGCATTACTGTTTTGCAAATAGAAGTGACTGCCTCCTATGCCCCTTTGCTCCGATTGACGAATGACCACGGATTGAACCAGGGCCGGAAGCGAGAGGCCACCGCCGCCGTTTGCCTCGACGAGGACACGGCGTTGATCCGCTCAAGCAGGGCAGACCTCCACCGTATGCTGCACCATGTCCTCCGGGCGAGCCACACAGTGTTGACACCCGGACGTATCCTCCCGCTCTATCCGAAACAGGTACCTCCCGAAACAGCCATGTCCGGTGAGCACCTGAGTCAGGCGGAAGGTAAGGACGCCGTGGCGTCTCTCCGACCACTCCTCAAAGAGGGGACTTATCGCCGCAATGGTGGCGTGCGCAGCGCTGTCTCCACACCTCCTTGAGATCCCGTCGGAGCTCCGTCCGCTGCGCAGCAATTTGCCGCGGCAGCAGAGTTCCACCCGGCTTAGCGCCTCTACGCGCAACGCGTAAACGTGCGCGAATGATTACGTGGCCTCAGTTTCATAATTTATTTTTTTATTTTAACTGTTCACTAGTTTTGAAAAAAAAAATCACTTCTTAGTTCTGGTGCGAATTGAGTTTATAAGTTTTGGAGTCAAAACTGATCACGAATATATGGCAGCTGTACTAGTAGTAAATATTTGGTATAAATTACAATCACATACTTTTGAATCACTCCGACGCCACATAGTTCTGACGCGAACTCCGTTCATTAGTATTGAATTTCTGATTTTGATCATCTACTTTTGCTGTTGACTGTACCAAGCAGTGGAAGGTTCCCTATCCATTAGCATAAAATTTTAAGACCTAATATAACTTAGCATAATGTTGTTTGGCATAATTATTTTTTCGCATAATATAATTACGCATAACAGCTCATGCATAATTTTTTTAAGCATTATGTCTGTAACCATAATAATGATTAGGCATAATATTTTAAAGCATAAACTTATTAAGCATAAAGTTCTAAAGCATAACTTTTTTAAGCATAAAGTTCTAAAGCATAACTTTTTTAACAATTTTGTGAGTATTTTTTCGCTGTAGGAAGCAAGCATTGCAAGCATACAGCATGCAAGCAAGTATGCAGCATGCAAGCAAGCATGCAGCATGCAAGCAAGCATGCAGCATGCAAGCAAGCATGCAACATGCAAGCAAGCATGCAAGCAAGCAAGCAAGCAGCATGCAGCAGGCAGGGTTTCTGTGACGGCTCCGGCGCTGCGGCCCTCCGGCGGCCCCACGCGTGCTAATCGTCGCAGACGGCTTTCGCTCACCACCACAGCTTCGGCTTGTTGGCCGGCTTCGCCGGCCAGCCTCAACCGCGGCGGCTCGCTCGCAGCCGCCTGCTCCTCAGCCCGCGGGCCGCCTCGCCCCTACGCGCCTACGCGATTTTAAATAACACTCTAGGGGTAGGACAAACAAGACTACGTGAAGTCGGTTTTGCAGCAATTCGGTTCTGTGGCTAACTTTTGTTGCACAGCATATTAATTTTTTAACCAACAATATTATTTGATTGTTACAGGTACTAATTGGTTTGGTCAGAATTATGTATGGGGCCTACTAACGTTATGCTACAAGTCTTTAGGCCTAATAACGTTATGCTAATAGTCATTAGGCCTACTAACGTTATGCGAATCAAATTTATGCCAAAACAAATTAATCTTTAACATGATTATGCCAACATAAAATGTATGCCTAAAAAAATTATGCCGAAGTATTATTATGCCAAAACAAATTGTGCCAAAATCGTTATGCCGAAGTATATTAGGACAAAAAACATTATGCGAAAAGAAGGGATCCCGCAGTGGAATTGTTTAATAGGTTACCAAATAATTTAAAGTTATTTATTTATAGCCCTCACTTGTTTAAACAGAAATTTAAACAAGCCTTCTTGTTGGATAAATGTTTATACTTGGTATCAGATTTTATGTCAAATCATAAAACATAAATTATTATGATGATAACTTTGACCGAGTTTATAATTTAATGATTTTTGACTTAGACAATTAATTACTATAGCGACTACGCCTTGACTTTAGCTAAACATCTGACATAACTTACATTTGACATTATATCTGGAATTATTTTGACATTTTTTAATATTTGATTAGACATATTTTTGATTGATTGGTTCGATGATTTACTTACTTAGCTTTCATTGTACAAATTGTTTTGCATGTGACAATTTTATTGTAATAATTATGATGCACTTACCTAATGTTCTACACAATGTTTATTGTTTGAGAATAAATAAATAAATAAACATTTAATCATAATAGGAGAGCAGTGGTGGCCGAGTAGTAACAGCTTCGACTCGCGAATTGTAGGCCGCGGTTACAAACCCAGCTAGGCGCATTACTTTGGGTAAATCATTTCATCACCACTGCTCTCAAAACGGTGAAGGAAAACATCGTGAGGAAACCGGCATGTCTTAGAACCAAAAATTCAAAGATAAGTGACATTCACCAACCCGCACTGGGCCCGGTGGTGGATTACGGCCCATTCCCTCTCCTAGAGAGGAAGCCTGTGTCCCAGCCGTGGGAGCGTTAAAAGGCTGATTATGAATCATAATAGGTAGTTGTTTTGATTGGCTGTAGTTTTACAGACTTGGGGGGCCGCAACAGAAGAAGATGCCCCGGGCGTCGGGAGTCGCAAGGCGATTCCCAGCCACCGTAGGCGCAGGCCTGCGGATGGCGAGCCACGGGTGGCTCATCGTCCGATAACAATCAGTCCGGGTCGACGGCGGTTCGTGTTCCACGCGCGGCTCAAAGAGTTGTCAGCAAAGAACACGAACAAACGAAACAGGCAGACCTGGAACAACTATCTGTAGGCCTTACAATATATTTGTTCCGTGCGAAACAGTGAGGCAACTCAACAGTGTTGTCAAAGCAACAGAACTCCTTCACGTATACCAGTCTTTCCCAAAGTGGGCGATAACCCCCCTTGTGGGCGCTGCAGGTCTCAAGGGGGGCGGTAAGAGACCCAGAAAGAAAATGGGGGCGTTGTGTAGAGGCCTGGGGGGTGATTTGTAATTTTATTTAGCTAGGAGGCCTCTTAGACAACGACTGCATGAGCTCTCGACTCTCAACAACAACTTGTGAACATCAACTAATATGAATTAAAAGATTGCTCAAACTCGGTTCTATATTTCTTTCCGCGTAGTTCATATGTATATCTGTCCTATTTTATTGAATATAGAAAAAATTAAAATCATGTCAATGTCAATCGGTCGCTCCGTTTCGTAATGAAAGTAGACACAAACAAACAAATAAAAAGGCAACGGACACACTTTCGCATTTTAATAGTTATTAGTACTCGCGACTGTTCTTGAGTAAATTGGAACCTGATATCAACAAACTTATTAAACAGCATCAGATTCATCCTTCACATTAGTTTTTATATAAGGATCGATTATTTTAGTATTATTTTTAATAAAAGATACCATGTTTTAATACTATAAAGTTGCGTTTCAATAATCATTCTTATTGGCAGGTAGAGCCCGTAAGAGTTAACTTGAGACCTAAGCGCCGTTGTATGTTACCTACTGCGCTCAGGTTTCAAGTTGCGGGTTATAGTCAAAGTTTCGTTTAGAATTCTCCGTTAATATACATAATATAGGTCACAATAATTAATTAATTTAACTTGAAGTTATAGTGGTGGAAAAAATGGGGGCGCTAAAAAAATATTTATTCTCAAAGTGGGCAGTAGACAAAATAAGTTTGGGAACCACTGACTTATACTAATATTATAAAGCTGAAGAGTTTTTGTTTGCTTTAACGCGCTAATCTCGGGAACTTGTGGTTCGTTTTGAAAAATCTTTTAACGTTAGAAAGCCCATTTATCAAGAAAGGCTATAGGTTATATAATATAATCACGCTACGACCAATAGGAGCGGAGTATCAATATAGAATTTATCAATATAGAATGTCTAAAAATCGGAATGTTAGTAACTGTTCCACGGGGACGAAGTCGCGGGCAGAAGCTAGTATAATAATATGGACATACATGACATAGGCCTTTAAATAAAATACCATAGTCAAATACTAACGGCTCTTTCTTGTTCTTTATTTAAATTTTAACAGTATTTATGGCTAACGGAACATTACTTATTTGGTTTGTTAGTTAATTCTTGCGTCAATATGGATGTCACCGAATAATTGCAAACTCTGTAAGTTTATAAAATATCTTGAGAGATTGTAAACTCTCGATAAATTGCCAACTGAAAATGTGGAATAGTTATTTTTGGATCAAAATTTGATAGTCTTTAGATCTCTCGAAGTCATTCCGGGAATTGTGGAATAGCAAGTAGTATACGTTTACAATTTAAACATTCTAATCTCGATGATAGGGTCCTAACTTCGTGATACATTGGAAAGGGTAGTTTGACGACGTTTAGTAGGTACAGCATTTTTTTTAGGTTCTAGATTTGCTTATTTTTGGTGACATGGGGGCGGCCCATCCGAGAGGTGATTACGTCAGCAATATTGATTTATTAAATTTGTCAGATTTTAGTCGATCATGGTTTGAAGACATGGCAATCCCGCGAGGTCTCACCCACTGGGCTATCAAGGCCCTAATAGGAAATTTAATTTCAGACTAAAAATTCCTTATTTCTAGACTTATTAACTGCTGCTTCATGAACCAATAAGGAAACCAGAACAGATTCAATAATACTTATAAATTATGTTTACGTAAGCATGGGCGTAAAATCCTTGCTTACTTTTGCTGACGAGGGGAGGGGGCAGTCAAAAATATCAAAAATTCTGCTTACGTAATACTTGAACGGCCCCTAGGATATAAAATCGGGAGGACAGCTCCCTTGCCTCCCTTTTTTTTTTTTTTTTTTTGGTGGGAAATCATCAAATGACCCCTCCCGCCCTGGGTGGAGCGGTAGGGAGTGTCAGACTCTTACTGACTAAAACCCACCCGTGATCCTTCTTGTGCCCTATGCGTTCCAGGGCCGCGGTGACTCTTTCGAACAAATTCCGCAACTCCCTTGCCTCCCCTGGATACGCCCTTGAATGATCGGGAGAAGATTAAGAGACCAGTGTCCATCAGTGGACCTCTTTAGATGAAATGCGTCGATGACCACATCCACAGCAAGTAGGCCAACAAACATTGGCCCACATACCCAACGTTTGGCAAACGGATCCGCTACACTGCGAGCATTGAATCCACAATTAATATCACGTGTTGTGATGAATATCGATTCTGGTATTCAGGTCTTGGTGTTAGATCTAGATTCAATACCTGGACCTGAGTTCGGTATTTTATATACTACATATAAAATTAATTAACATCTATATACATATAAATAAAATTGGAGCGTCTGTTTGTAATATTGAAATAACCACTTTTTACTACATGCATATATTAATACCTATATACGGTACATACACCAGAATACCATTTTTTTTAATTTTGTCTGTCTGTTTGTTCCGGCTTATCTCTGAAATGGCTGGATTGATTTTGACAAGAATTTTATTGGCAGCGAACTCTCCTCTCCGCGAACATGCCGGACGCACTACAGTACCGCGGCAACCCCATCAACATCCTGAACGCATCATTATATTGGACGCGCAGAGCGCTGTATGCCCTCTGGGTATATTTGACCCACAGACTGCACGTATAAAACGACCGACAATACGCTTTAAACAGCGCAGCCTTTACGTCAGTATTTCGCAAATCTGCGAGCCTAGTGCCAACATATTGCAACGGACAGCCAACGCTCTGCGCTCACGCCTCATTGTCCAGATTGACTTTAAGGTCTTCGGAAACCCAGTGGCCCAGATACTTGAAGGATGTGACTTACAATAGGGTAGTTAACTAAAAAAACTGATTAGTCCGTCTGATAGATTTCCAAAAAATATTGGACACGTATTTTTTCTTTTTTCACATAAACAAAAAATGAAGACGATACAGTGCGTAAAAAACTCGTGTGACGTCACTACCTGCTACAATTTTTACCGGGCAGTGACGTCACACGCTCCCACTCCTGATCTTTGATGCTTTGTATCTTCGTCAGTTTTTATAGATTTGATAAAGGAAAAAATACGTATCCAATATTTTTCTATAATCTAACTGACGGGCTAAACATAATCATATATTTTTTACTCAGGCAACATAGTAACAGTATATTTTAGAAGATAGGATACTCCCAGTAGTTCGTTCCGTCACGATAATTTTCGAGCGAATTCGCGTGCAAAATCAAGAATGACATAAATGATGCCACACAATAAACTTTGACCAACAAACACAATAGCCAGTTACCTAATTAAACGAAACGTTATGTTGTATGTAGGACAGCTTGTCAATTGAATAATAAACACATAACCGCTCTGTTCGCACGTGGTTAAGCTAAGTTGTGAGAAGACCACCTCCGTTATAGTTTTACTAGCTGCTGCCCGCGACTTCGTCCCCGATTTTAAAACATTCTTTATCGCTGCTCCGTTCCTATTGGCTTAAGCGTGATGATATATAGCCTAAAGCCTTCCTCGATAAATGGTCTATTCAACCCAAAAAGAATTTTTCAATTCGAACCAGTAGTTCCTGAGATTAGCGCGTTCAAACAAACAAACAAACAAACTCTTCAGCTTTATAATATTAAGTATAGATTGGAACTGATGTCGGAACCTGAGGTAGTGAGTACTGGGCCTCAAGTCTGCTATTAAAATAGTGTCAAAATGGTCTATCATTGATCTCATAATGGTCGATTTTTACAAGTTTGGTAATCTACTAACATAAAAGCGTCATTATGACTTTCCAATGATCAACCACTGACACTCCATTGAAAGAAATGGCATAGAATGGTAATCTTGTACATAATGACAAATGAATGACAGACGTATGAAATAATCTGCTAAAATTTCGACAGTTCCTTTGATCAGCGACCTACCATTAGAACGTCATTGTGCAGTCATTGCTTTTAATAGCTCGGTTATCAAAAAGTATTACGAGACCACTGACAGACCAATGATCGACCATTATGAATTTAGCAGATTACGAACTTTTAGCAAAATGACAATGGGATCGTGTTGGAATGAAATTTTTTTTAAAATAGCAGACTTGGGGCCCTGTGGCCGTATTACGAAGTGCCAATGCTATCATGATTCGTGTGAGGGAAAGAGATAGTGCTATTCGTCTTGTGTAACTCCGTCTCTCTCTGACACAGAAATCATGATGGATTTAAGACGTCATAATAGGTCGCCTGGTGACTAAAGATAAGAGTGGTGAGAGATTACTATGTGTAGTTAATTTCATCACCACTGCTCTCAAAACGGTGAAGGAAAACATCGCGAGGAAACCGGTATGTCCTAGAACCAAGAATTCGATGACATGTGACATTCACCAACCCGCACTGGGCCCGCGTGCTGGATTACGGCCCATTCCCTCTCCTAGAGAGGAGGCTTGTGTCCCAGCAGTAGGAACATAGGTATGCTTTATGCTATGCAAGCTTAAAAGCGCCAATTAAAAGTATCGGAACCGGAGGTGCAATGTCAATCGGAAGTTCCGACATATCGAAGAGTCGAAGCTCCATAACAACCCTAGTTTAAGACTTGATTGGGTGATCAGCTGTGGTCACTGATGTGGTTCAGAATGAGGAACAGGCCAATGGGTTAGTTTGCTACTGTCTTAGTTACGTGTTAAGCATATTTGTGGTTGTGTAGCCTCCATTTTAAACGTGTATAAATGTACTACCTTGTTTTAGCGGTTTTGTTTTCAATTGGTAACTTTTGTAGTTGACTGTACCGTACAAAGAACTGGCGACCTATTATGACGTCTTAAATCCATCATGATTTCTGTGTCAGAGAAAGACGGAGTTACACAAGATGAATAGCACTATCTTTTTCCCTCACACGAATCATGATAGCATTGGCACTTCGTAATACGGCCACTGGTACCTATAAAAAAAAGGTTGACAAAACGGGAATGAATGTATGAAGATCAAAATCTTGAACAAACGCCACTTGTGTTCAGTTGTTTTTAAAACTTTTGACATGTCCAATCGGGAATGTGACATAACGGGAATTAGCCGGGAAATTATTCCAAAGGATCTTGCTGCCGGTAAAAATGTATAGGTCTATGTGCTATTCCAGACTGTAATCTATCTTTTTGCCAAATTCATTTAGATCCGTTTTGCTTTTCCGGAGTGATTGTGTAACAACCATCCATTCAACCAAACTTTCGCATTTAAAATAGTAATAAGATTGCTTGAGAATTAGTGGTTCATCATTGAGCCTGGTAGGGACTCGTACTAGTCTGCGGACGGTGAGTCTGATAACGAACGAACGAAGGAACACGGATGGGTTTAAGTCAGTAAGAGTCTGACACTCCCTTCCGCTCCGCCCAGAGCGGGAGAAGTCATTTGTTGATTTACCATATAGGAAAAAAGAATTCGAGATAAAAGCATTAAGAGCACTTTGCCTTCTATAAGATTAGAAATGTGGAAAGTCGAACAACGATGCTCTCAAATTCAGAACAAGTTCTTATCAGCATGAGAATCTACTTGAACTTGACCTTCTAAACTTAATTTACGCGTACATACCGTATTAATCTACTTGTTTGATCTTTGTCGACTGATGGGCCACCAGGGCCACTGATGTGGAATGGTAGATAACCTCTGCCTTAGAAAGGGAAATTATCTCGTTTGTTTAAGTACTAATACAAATGAAGAGGTTCCAAACATTTTATTAAGAATACAGTTTAAAGCTTGTGGTTGAAGAATAACAGCCGCACCGGTCGATCTTCAAGGTTTTACCAGTTATAAGCAAAGCTTGCCGAGGTTGGTTTGTGGATGGGTGACCATCTTAACATACCGAGTTTCCTCCGTGGCTAGGCAAGCACGTTAAGCCGTTGGTCCCGGCTGTCATTTGTAGATCTTTTGCAGTCGTTACGATTGTCAGAAGCCAGTAAATCTGATTCTCCAGTCTTGCTAAGCAGTACCGTGTTCCCCAGCTAACGGGTTGTGGAGGTCTGGTAGGCAGCCGCTCCATGTAAAATACTGGTATTTAGCTGAATCCGGTTTGACTGGGAGCCGATCCCAATATAGTTGGGAAAAGGCTAGGCAGATGATTAGTATGTGTATGGATGGATACAAGAGCTGACTTACTGACTAGGCTTTCTTGGGTTAAGCTCTATTAATGTTTTAAAGTAAAAACGACTAACCACACCATTCTACATGTTACAGGTCCAACACCAAATAAATGTGATCAACAACTGAAAAGCAACCAAAACACAACGTAACAAAGTGCAAGTTTGAGTGATGTGAACAATAATGTGAAGTGGAATGGACAACGCATAGTTTCGCGCCAAAACAAGATGGCTACCGTCATAAAATGGCGGTCGAGGAGCATCACTGCGATGATGCTTCTGATTTTTATACAAGTTGTTAATGGTAAGTTTTCTTTTATTACCTCTCGATCTTATGGTCTGAGACCTCGATCCTCAGAGATCTTTTCCATAGGTCCCTCCCACCCCAAAGTCCCATATTCAGTCCCTTCTTGTGGATGGCAGGAGTGAGAGGGGGTCAGACTCTTACTGACTAAAACTTTTTCGTGTTCTTTCTAGTGCCCTTTTCGTTCCAAGGCCGCAGTGGCTCTTTCAAACAAATTCCGCAACCCTAGTAGGCACTGACCCTATGAGGCCGTGTCTTCTTTGCTGACATCTCTTTGGCTAGCCGCACACACTCAATAATATTGTCAATAAAGTACGTATTGTCAATGATATTGTGTGTGTGCGGCCTGTATTGCGGTATTGTTCAATAATATTGTAGATTATCCAGAAATTCTGATTTTCTCACGTCAATATCGGGGGAGGCAGGGGTATTGTCAATCATATTGACGTGTGCGGGCGCGCGGCAATATTTTAGTTGAGGAAAAGATTTCAAGGCAGGCGGACGCTCGTGTTATTTGTTCAAAATGGAAGACGAAAACAGTATCCAAAGCGAAAATAGTGTTGATACTGTTGATGATAGTACCCTTACGGAAAAACACTATTTGTCAGTGTTTATTAAAACATGGGAAACTTATCCAGAATTATGGAATACATCCTGCAAAGCATATCGCGATACAGTTAAGAAAAATAATGCGCTTGACAAGTTGCTCGATATTTATAAAAAAAATCAAACCAAATAGTACAAGAGAAGACGTAAAGAAAAAAATTAATTCCCTACGAACAAATTTTCGGAAAGAATTAAAGAAGATTCACAAATCGAAATCATCGGGAAAGGGTACCGATGAGGTTTACGTCCCGTCTGCCTGGACGTATTATGAATTGCTGTTTTTATCAAATGACGAGCAACCAGTATGACAACAAGAAAATAAAACAATAGAGGTTTGTACTATATTTTAATAAGTTTATTAATAGTACTCTCCATAGGTTAGTACAAAAAACTTATATTAGGTATTCTCATGTAATTTTTAAAATCATTTTCTTCTGTAACTCGTAGTTCATTTATTAGATTAAAGTGATTTAACTCAGCTTTTTTTCTCATCCAGTCCTTAATCCATCGTTTCTTTTTTGATTGCCTTCTTTTAGTTAGTAAAATTAATGCAATACTCAATGCAACGACTTTTTTCTTTCTTTCCATTAAACGTGCGCACATGAATCTAGCTGCGGAGCGACTGAGTCAGATTGTACCATGAAAAATTGTCAATAATATTGTGTAGTGTGCGGGGATAATTTTATTGATGAAGATTTTGACAATCTTGCATTGACAATATTATTGAGTATGTGCGGCTAGCCTTTGAGTCGGCCCCGGCCTGGTTGTGGTTGCGGACGGCGAGCCACCCATTGCTCGCCATTCGCAGGCCCTACGGTACCACTGGTACCCGCGGCGCCTTCTTCTGTTGCGGTGGCTGGGGCCTGTGGTTTTGATCTCCCTCACGTGGACTGCCTCCTCTTTCGCTAGCATTACTCCTTCGCAAAAGGGGGTGATCGGTTTCCATTCCTTCTCGCTCCGGACCATGGATTGAACCAGGGCCGGACGCGAGAATTCGACGAGGACACGGCGTTGTTCCGCCCAAGCAGGCAGACGTATGCTGCACCGTGTTAAAGCGATCCACACAATGTTGACACCCGGACGTGTAAGCATAAGCATAATCAGCCTTTTAATGTTCCCACTGCTGGGATTGGGCCTCCTCTCTAGGAGAGGGAACGGGCCGTAATCCACCACGCGGGCCCAGTGCGGGTTGCTGAATGTCACACGTCTTCGAATTGTTGGTTCTAGGACATGCCGGTTTCCTCACGATGTTTTCCTTCACCGTTTTGAGAGCAGTGATGATGAAATTAATTACACAAAGTAATGCGCCTGGCTGGGTTTGAAACAGCCACCTATGATTTGTAAGTCCGGGACCGTTACCACTCGGCCACCACTGCCCTCTGAATCCGAAACAGGTACCTCCCGAAACATTATTTTACTTCCCTGATGTTATTCTTTTGATTCAAAGAATAAACACTGTTTTAGCTGCCATTGCTGTGAATCTATGCTAATATTATAAAGAGGAAACATTTGTATTTTTGTAGGTATGTAACGAATAAACTCAAAAACTACTAGACTGATTTCAAAAATTCTTTCATCATTAGAAAGCTACATTCACCCTGAGTAACATAGGCTATATTTTATTCCCGTATTCCCACGGGACCGGGAACTACACGGGTGAAACCGCGGGGCGCTGTTAGTATAATATACTTAGCTTCTTAGTTACCAAATCCTAGACTGGAGCGTGTGATTCACACTTAGTTACGCAGTACGATGCTCTTAGACTAATTTGGTGTCGTTCAGCAGTTTCCGAGTTGTTACGCCACAGACACACTTTCACGTTCTTGACACTGTCTGAGCTAATGACCAGTCGTTTGTCACGTCATAAATTATAATATGGGGTTATGAAGTCAATTGTGTAAAATGTTTCTTGGTAGACAATCAATATAATTTTGAAATTTAAAAAATGGTGCTGTTACTAGCGAGTAGCGACACGTTTATTAAAAGTAATTAAAATTTGTACGCTTAGTTATTATCTACTTTCTTCTAAATCTATACAATGTAACCTTATTCTATATTTACACAAAAAGTATAAAATAATTTTAATTTCAGAAGTCGGTGTTCAAAAAACAAGGAAGTAACCAAAAATACTGACTTCTGAAATTAAAATTATTTTATACTTTTTATGTTTTTTTGTTTAGAAGTCGGTTGTGTTTTTTTCGTAAAAAAGGTTTTTTATTTTTCATTTTTAGTAGGATTTGCGGTCATTTATTGAAGAACCTATCCCCGTTCTTCACCAGATTTTTATCAATGGCACTATGAGGACGGTTCCCTTGAATAATTCTTTACAGGTCCCCCGACTGCAATGGTAACATTATTATCTGGCTTGTTTTTAATTTTTCTCTTTTGACATGGCAGGCGTGATTTTATTTTTTTAGATTTGCTTTTTTTTACGTTTTTAATTAAGGTCTTCGAACATCGGTTTCTTAAATTCAATCGCTACCGCGAACAGTATGCCACTTGTATATTCCCTGGGCAATATACAATGATATGTTGATGACTTGATGATGGACTTGCGAAAAATGGTCAAGGGTGCTGTAAAAGTATCAAGAGAGCCGACCCCAAAAAGCGAAAAGCCGAAGGCTTGTTTGAAATTCAGTCCATGGCAGTATTGCTTACTGCTGCGGTGCGATAAGGCTACCAATTGAATGTTTTAAGTTTTCTCTTTTATTTTACTTTTTGTGCAAAATTATGAATATCTATATCTATACTTATAATATTATAATTATTATCTATACCTATTATAAAGAGGAAAGATTTGTATTTTTGTATGTAACGAAGAAACTCAAAAACTACTGGACCGATTTCAAAAAATCTTTCACCATTAGAAAGCTACATTCACCCTGAGTAACATAGGCTATATTTTATCCCCATATTCCCACGGGAACGGGAACTACGCGGGTAAAACCGCGGGGCGCTGCTAGTTATAGATAACTAATTAAACACAGGGAACGTGCACGGTGACAACAGTGCCATCTAGTGTTTGCAATTTGAAACATTAAACTTAAAAAACTTCTAATTGATGCTTCTGTGTTGTCTATTTGTCATATATTCTACAGTTTCGGTATGTACGTTCCCCATTGGTAAAACGAAGTCGGTGTTCAAAAAAACTAAAACACCGAATTCCGAAATTAAAGTTATTTTGTACTTTTTGTTTTTTTTGTTTTGTGTAGAAGTCGGTTGTAATTTTTTGTAAAAAGTTTTTTTTATTTTTCACTTTTTAGTGGTACCCTAACCGTGGTACAATAAACAAACATGAGATTTCAGCAATCCCGAAAGATTTACTATCATTTATTGAAGAGTTCCGTTGTCTGTCTCCGAAACCCATCATCAGATCTATATGAAATTTAAATAGGACCATTTCGGAATAAACCCCTTTCGAATAAAAAAATAATTTTACAAAACCGTCTATATTTGACGGAGTTATGCCCGAAACAACATTTAAAAAAAAATACAAACATCCGAATTAAGTACCTCCTTTTTTGGAAGTCGGTTAAAAAGAGTCGATTCGTAATTCGTTTCTAATTGAAGCACATAATTCCAAGTCATGAAACCACTTAAGGCGCGTCCCCGAGCAAAACGCAGCGGTAGCCGTTTTTTGTGTAGTTTTTAGGAGCCATATTCTCATTATCCATTAGAAATATCAACAAATAAAAAATACATTAAATTTCTATATAATCTTGACTCCAAAATGATAGTTTTTTTTCGCAATGTTTAATTATAGAGTCGCAACGAAACGACAGAAATGAGAAATAATGATTTTTAACATGCATCTCCTCGTAAAGTAACCATTATTTTGGTTTGCTACTTAAAGTAATGGATAGGTAATTTAATAATAAACATTTTGCTGGTTTTATTTTTTATTTAACTCGAAAATTTGATTTTATATAGATTTTACTATAAAACCTGAGCGTAATCGCTACGAATCTTTTGCGGGTGCGGCGAAGAGGGAACGAATGCTCAAGGTTATTTGGTCCGGGTATCGCCTTAATAAAACCTTGTATCGTTCAAGGCTGGTCACTCCATTGCGTTGTCAAGGTCTTGAGTTCATTCGCCTTCTTAGATGATTGCTCTCGAAGTGTTACTGCATGACGCTGTTATTATTATTTAGGTTTTTTTTAAAGGATTGGAAATCATCAAATGACTTCTTCCGCTCTGGACAAAGCGGAAGGGAGTGTCAGTCTTTTACTGAATATATTATATAACTCAAAAGTGACTGACTGACATAGTGATCTATCAACGCACAGCCTAAACCACTGAACGGATCGGACTGAAATTTGACATGCAGGTGGATGTTATGACGTAGGCATCCGCTAAGAAAGGGTTTTGATTAATTCTACCCCCAAGGGGATAAAATAGGGGATGAAACTTTGTATGAAACTTTGTCAATTTTAAACCGATCTGGCTGAGAGTTTCAAAATCGGGGGTAAAGTAACTATTCCACGCGGACGAAGTCGCGGGCAGAAGCTAGTTACTGAATAAAACCCATCCGTGCAGCCCCGGTTCAGCGACTTTTTCGAACCGGGGCAAGACCTTGATAGTGGCGCCCCATTTTTTTTTTTTTTTTTTTTTTCTGGATGTGAAATCATCAAATGACCCCTCCCGCCCTGGGTGGAGCGGTAGGGAGTGTCAGACTTTTACTGACTAAAACCCACCCGTGATCCTTCTTGTGCCCTATGCGTTCCAGGGCCGCGGTAACTCTTTCGAACAAATTCCGCAACCCTAGCAGGCACCGACCCTATGGGGCCCCGTCCTCGGTGCTGACGGCTCCTTGAGGCGCGCGTGGAACACAACGCGTCGTCGACTCAACCTGGTATCGGACGGCGAGCCACCCACGCTCACCGTCCCCAGGCATCAGCCACTGCGCGATAGCACAGCGGCCGACTTGTCTCTGGAGGGGGCCGAAATGGGACCATTACTGGCACTCCATCTCAGCACCCTCCCGAGTGTTGGGAGCCGCAGCACCCGCAGCAGAAGCGGCAGTGGCGGCGACAGAAGCCGCGGCGGCGGCAGAGGCGGCGGTGGCGGCGGACCTCTTGCCCCTGGTCGGGGCGGATGGCGCGCAGGCCCTTCCCCCAGCCCAGTGCTCGGCCGGCTTGCCAGCAGCCGCACATGCACTGCAGTGCGGCGTGGCCTCGCAAGAGCCGGCCCGATGACTGGGCTGACCACAGCGGAAACAAAGTCCGCTGCGGTCCACCTCCGAGGGGCACATAGCTCCCGTGTGGTTGCCCACATGGCAGCGGTAGCACCTCAGAGGTCTGGGTTCCAGCAGTTTTACCCGCGCAGACACCCATCCCACCAAGAGCCTTCGGCCCTCCGACACAGTTCTGGCCGCCGTCACGGGGCAGCTCACCACAAGGGTTTGCATGCCCGTGTTGTCAGGCCGGAGGGTGCCCGCCTTGACGAGCTCGGCAGAGCACCCCCCAGTCCTGGCGACGGCGGCCACAACTTCCTCCTCCGTCACGGAGTCATCCAGGCCCACTATGCGCATGTCGATGCGCTTAGTCGGCCTGGACACCCGGACCTCGTCCGCGGGTAAGACCGCCCTCAGCCTTTCAGCCAGGGCATCCGCGAACGGGCCACTCTCCGCTCCGGCGAGCTCGAGCTTCCGGGCACCGGTCAAGGTCCTCCTGACCCCGATGCCCCCGCTTATGCCCAGCTCTTGGAGGCTCACCGCCTCCTTCGCCCGCTTCAGTACGGCGAGATACGTCACGCCCCTCTGTTCCGCTTCCGGCTGCAGTGTGAGAACTACAGCCGCGGATTTCGGGGCGCGAAGCCTCGCCGCAATGGCATTGGCCTTCCGCCGCTGCTTCTTGGCCTTGTTTTTGGCCGCCTTCTTTTGTCGCCGCTTCTCTCCGGCAACCTGCCACTCGGCCTCGGCCGCAGGAGGGTCCGAGGGTGGGGGTGGGGGCGGCCGCGGCGCCGCTGGCGCAGCAGCCTCAGCCGCTCCCCCTCCAGCCTTCCTCCTGCCCCTCTTCGCCGGGGCCGACTTGGTCGTCGCCGGCGTCGCAGGCGCTGGCGCGGCTCCCGCCTTAGCCTTCGCCTGTCCGGACGTTCCCGAGCTGGCAGCCACGGCGGCCGCGTACGAAGCCGCCTTCTGCTGCTGGCCCGGAGCCCTCTGAGTCGCCACTGTTGGGGGACGCCGGACCATGTCCTCCAGCATGGAGAACTGCCTCCGGAAGGGAGCCAGCTCCTGCCGCACCAGGTCCCGCACCTGGCTCAGCACTTGGCCCCCCTCCGGCGCTGCCGGACTCAGTCCCCCTCGCGGCTCCACGGAGGCCGCTCTAGCCATCCCCGCCAGGTCCCTTCGGAGCGACTCATTCTCCCGAACGAGTCGCTCCGTAAGGACCGCGAGGCGGGCGACCTCAGCCCGCAACTCCGACGCCTCCTCTGAGGCAGTCCCGCCACCGTTGGCCGCCGCTGCCGCCAGTATGGAGGCTTTGGCCGCTCTGATGGCCTCCCGCTTCGAGGACTGCTTCCTCTTGAAAGCCACAGCGCGGATCGCGGCCTCCACGACCTCCGCAAACTGGGCCCTCTGGTCCTCGGCAGCGGGGGGTACCTCTCCCGGGGCCTCCGAGTCATCAGAGTCGAGAGGAGGCGGAAGAGTGGAGGAAGCCCCACGACCGCTCCTCCTCCACCAACCTCCCGGCTCGACGCTCCTCCCGGGTAGAGGGAGTCAGCCCCCTCCCTGCCTCACTGCCCCTGCCCCGCCTAAAGGTGGGGATCTTGCGGGCAGAGGCAAACTCCCCCTCGGAGGACGACTCCTTGTCGTCCTCCCGTCTGGGCCGCTTGCGGAAGAACCTTACGTTCTCCGTAGCAGCCCCCTCTCCCCCGTCTTCAGAGTCCGCCGAGCTGACCGTTACTAGGTCTGGCGCGGAGCCGGAATCCGACTCCGCACCACCCCGGCGCTCAGGCGAACCCTCCACTACGCAATCGTACGCCATCAGCTCCTTAAAGGAAGCGGACTCGGATGACGACGATTGGGAGCCTCCTCGGCTCGTGTTGCCACTGGCAAGCGGAAGGCGTTTGGTGCCCACCCCAGAGTACGGAGGGCAGCCCGCCGAAGCGGGGTGGGATTCCCCGACTGCTGAGCAGTCGGGACCCACCTGGGGACTCATTTTGCAAAGGCCTTGTTTACTCATTTTTTCCTTTTAGAGGGTGCGGCCGTGCGGTCCCTTACTCCTCCGCCCTTTCTCCATCACAGGGCCTCTCCTCCCACCCGCTCACTGCCCTCACAGCCACGTCTGATGAGCAGACGCGTACCAGAAGGCAGCGAGCGGGATTCCTCGCGTGTGTGTCTCTCTTGGTCTGATCCCTCACTTGCGACCT
This sequence comes from Hecatera dysodea, assembly GCA_905332915.2. Lineage (NCBI taxonomy): Eukaryota > Metazoa > Arthropoda > Insecta > Lepidoptera > Noctuidae > Hecatera > Hecatera dysodea. The sequence goes on along the minus strand of HG995314.1, from coordinate 10,791,425 downwards.
TCCGGCATGAGTGGCTCTACCGGGAAAGCTCGCAAGATCATTGAGACGCTCAAGCCCCACCACGACGACAACGTGGAGACACATTCGGTGGGGTAGTGGCGCCCCCTCCCTTCAGTGTTTGAGGAAAAACTATTAAAACTGCCAACGAGTAGCATTTTTGTGACCATTTGTTAAAATAATAATCCTTTAATACATTTGAACTTTTTATTAGGTATCTAAATAGCAGCGCCCCGCGGTTTCACCCGCGTTGTTCCCGTGACAATACGGGGATAAAATATATGTAGGTATGTTATTCAGGGTGAATGTATCAATGTAGCTTTCTAATGGTGAAAGTATTTTTGAAATCGAAGCATATTTAGTTTTTGAGTTTATTAATTTCAAACATACACACATACAAAAATAAAAATATTTTCTCTTTATAATAATAGTGTAGGTAGATTAAGATTCGATTACTTGATAAAAACCTAAGGCATTTTAGGAAAAGCTGGCTTTATTTGTTCGATATTTCGAATTTTTGTCTCAAGGTTTGGCGCCCCTATGAAACTGCCGCCCGGGGCAAGTGCCCCGGTTTGCCACATTCCCACTTGACGTGTAGGAGAGGTACCATAAAAAAAATATTTTTCAAGTTTTTATTCTACCATTTTCACGGCATCATTAATATGTGCATTCATGCCGAATAACAGCGTTGTAGTTTTCATAGTCTTCGAGAAAAACCACGGACAGAAAACCTTGCAGGTTTTGACAAATAATTCATCATTATCCATATATGCCAGTTTCGTTTTACGCATCATAGTATAGACTAGCTGCTGCCCGCGACTTCGTCCACGTGGAATCCCCGATTTTAAAACATTCTTTATCGCTGCTCCACTCCTATTGGCTTAAGCGTGATGATATATAGCCTAAAGCCTTCCTCGATAAACGGTCTATTCAACCCAAAAAGAATTTTTCAATTCGAACCAGCAGTTCCTGAGATTAGCGCGTTCAAACAAACAAACAAACAAACTCTTCAGCTTTATAATATTAGTATAGATTTATATATGCATATTATGGTAGAGAAAACATTAGTATATACATCGCATCCGTGCGAAGCCGGGGCGGGTCGATAGTTAGTCATTAGTCATTAGTCATTTATTCATTAACAATTATTTGCATTTGAATTTACACAATATTAAAATCATCTTATATTAAAACAATGGGTAAGAAGTTAAAAATAATGAAATACAGAAAATAACCATTTCGATAAGATTCAACTATAAGTCATATAAAATAAACAAAGTGTCAATAATTATTTTAAATAACAATTAATCACAATAATATATAAATAACATCATCCGTGCATTTAAGGTTTACAGATCCTCAACATCATAGAGACACTTATTAAGTAGAAAAGTTTTCAATTGGCTTTTAAAGGAGCTTGTGTAAACAATGCTTTTTATGTGTAAAGGCAACCTGTTATATAATTTCACAGCTTGATATTGTGGACTGTGTTTAACAATTCTATAATTAGCATATGCTATATTTAGTTTCAAGTCTTGTCGACGAGTACCCTCCCTAATGTTTCGTTGTTCAGATGTCTCATACTCTTGCATGTTATTAGCCATGTTACTTAACAGTACAAGTATATAAATACTTGGTACTGTAAGTATACCTAAATTAATAAAATGTTGACGACAGCTCTCCCTCTGTGAGATGCGAACCATGGTACGGATAGCGCGTTTTTGCAAAACGAAAGCTCTTTTAGTGTTGTAGTCATAGCTATTTCCCCAATGGAGTATACTATATCTTAGCTTAGACTCCACTAATGCAAAATACACCATTTTCAGCTGTTCTAAACTTATATCGTTTCTTAGTGTTCTTAAAACATAACATGCAGATGATACCGCCGTATCAATTGCCCTTAATTCTGCTTTCCAGTTTAGTAGTCGGTCTATATGCACACCCAAGAATTTTACTTCGTCAACGAGCTCAATTTTTTCTTCATTCAAGGCAACATTTAAGTCATCTCGATTACGCGCTGTCGTTTTAAATAACATTATTTTGGTCTTTTTACTATTTATCAACAATTTATTTGCTGTAAACCACACATGAAATGCTTGTAATGTAGCGTTTACCCTTTCTGTCAAATTTACTATGTCATTCCCTGCCACTATGGCATTTGTGTCATCTGCAAAAATAACTATTTCAATGTTCATGTCCTTTAAAATTGAATTTATATAATTGATTAAGTCATTAACAAATAAAATAAATAAGATAGGTCCTAAAATAGATCCCTGTGGGATACCCGTTGTTATGCTCACAACAGGGGATTTATAAACGTTTTTACGGCTACTTCGTGTTTTGTCAATTTCAACATACATTCTTCTATTTTTTAAGTAGGAGGAGAATAATTGTAAAGCTTTACCTCTCACTCCGTAATGCCTCATTTTAGCCAAAAGTAACTCATGGTCAATTGTGTCAAATGCGGAGCTTAGGTCAAGAAAAATCCCTGCAACTCTCATTTTGTTATTAATGTTTTTAATTACATCATCCAGCAAAGTATAAATGGCATCAGAAGTACCGACACCCTTCTGATACCCAAATTGTCGTCTGTGTAAAACTTTGTTCACACGCAAATGAGCTAAAAGTCGACTTTTTAGGACTTTCTCAAATATTTTAGACAAGACTGGTAATAAAGAAATAGGCCTGTAGTTTTTCGGATCAGTGTTGCTGCCCTTTTTATAAATAGGTATAACCTTGGCCAATTTTAATTGATCCGGGAAGATCGCTTCCTCTATACATTTATTGAAAAACTCAGATAGAGGCTCGGCTAATATTGAAATGTGCTCTTTGATTATACAAATTGGGATCTCGTCATACCCACAAGAATGTTTATTTTCCATGCTTTTAACTATGGTTTGAATTTCATATGGAGTGACGGGAGAAATGTGCATTTCACTACTTACTCTATTTGTGTATTGACAACATAATGTCGTTGCATGGTCTAATACTTTTGAAAAAGATATGTATTTATAGTCAAATTGTTTTACGAGTATGTCAGTTATTTCAATTGGATCCACTGTAACTCTGCCATCGACCTTGAGCCTTAATTCCGGTTGTATGTCTTTCGCCTTATTACTACATTTTTTCACGATTTTCCAAACTTCTTTGCTTAGATTTTTTGATGTGTTTATTTGCTTCATTATAGCATGCTTTTTAGCATTAGAGACAATCTTTCTATAAAGCCTTATATAATTATTTTTATATTTTAGGACGCTTGGTTCGAGCATATTGCCATTACATGCACATAAAAAACGTTTCATTTTGCTTGAAGCACGTATTCCTTTAGTGATCCACTTTAATTGTGAGTTCTTAAGTTTTATTTTACATTCTGTCTTCCTGTAGCTATTACGAAACACTTTATAAAATTTGTTGAGAAATGTATTAATACCTAAACCAGTCCACTTTTCTTTAACAATACCCTGTCCGAATTTTATGCTATTTTTACTATTAAATACTCTTTTATTTATAGTGATATACTGGTTCTTATTTAAACATTGATTGCTTACATTTTCTAACCAAATCTCAGCAAAAATACCTGCATGTCCGTCTGCCAAACCATTGTGATCTACCTCACAGCCTACTACACATGAATCAGGTAGATTGGTTATGATGTTGTCGATACACGAATTACTATTGTTACGGGTGAAAGTAACGGAATCAATTAAGCATCTAAAATTATAACATCTTAACAAACTAAGGAATTCCGTACGCTTTTTATTGTCGACTAACAGGTCAATATTATAATCACCGGTTATAATACTTTTCTTGTTGAATAGGTAATCCAGTAACTTCTCCATTTTTTCTAAGAAAATATCAAAATTTTTATCAACAGGATTTCGGTAGCAGCAACAGACATACAGACCACTTTCAGTATCTTTTACACCACATATTTCGAAACATTCTATTTTATACAACTTATTTATTGCGTCACTAATTTCTATTCGTCTATCTACATTCCCCAAAATCATACTGCCTCCTCTTAATTTATTTTTCCTAGCATTGTAAGACACAAGCTTGTAGTTATTTAAATTAAAAACACTTGCTGCACCTTCATTCAAGAAGTGTTCGCTTATACATATGTAATCTAGTTTTTTATTTAAAGTTTCCACATATACTTCTAGTTCATTTTTTTTATTATTCACTCCACATAAGTTTTGATGATAAATATTGAGACATACACATTTATTAAAAGAGTCAGGATTATTTGTTATGCTATATAAATTATTAGGTGATTCAGGTACGAAAAAAATCATCACGATCTTCTTTAGTATCAGTCTGTGTGCCCCTGCTACTATGCTTAGATGAGGTTTCATTATCTGTCTGTGTACCAGCATTATTGTAAGATTTTTGTTCAGTAGCTCTAATTTTAATATATTTTAAGTAATCATTTTTGTACCCCAAATGAAGTATTTCCTTATGGATTAGCCTACTTGCTCGAATTGTATCTATGAATTTTGAATTTAATTTACTGCCAGTATGATCAATATTTAGAGGTAAAAATGTTGTGTTTATAAAATTCCTACATAACAGTATGAGCGAGTTATTGAGCATATTAACATTAAGGTATTTATTTTTATAGAGTTTGCCAACTAAGACGTTAGTATGTTTTACTTGACTCAAAGTGTAATATAAAATTGACTGAAAATTCAAGGTAAGTTAAGTAAGGTAAGTTAGAAATAAAGTATTTTCTAATACTTTATTTTGATGCAAAAGTATAAAGTATATGTGTCCTTAAATAAAGTAGGATTCGTTTTTATAAAGTAAGGTTGGCAACCCTAACTTCTGCCCACCTTTTGGGTACGCAAGCGTGATGTTATGCTAACAAAGAATTGCCTCAACTACGTATAACTGCAGCAGCACTAACAAATTGGAATTTATTTACTTTCTCTGCCAAACAAGAGCACTTTCGTTTTTTTACGTCCATTGCGCGATTTTAATGAGACTCGCTAAGTATTTGGTGAGATTAATGTACTATGTATTGAGGATTTTCTTGTCAAATAATACCATATTTTTGTGGGTAAGCAATTTATGTAAAACTAGCTTCTGCCAGCGACTTCGTCCGCGTGGAATAGTTACTTTACCCCCGATTTTGAAACTCTCAGCCCGATCGGTTTAAAATTGACAAAAGATAGACATGCTGTTTCGGGATATTTTTTAGATAATTTTATGTTGAACATTTCCGTAATACATGATTTCTATGTAACTTTAACCATTATGGCTACACACGCGACGGAAGCTTAAAAAATGGAGTAACTTCTTCCGTTTTCCCAACATTTTCCTTCACTGCTCTGCTCCTATTGATTGTAGCGTGATGAAAAGTATACTATAACCTGCCCAGGAGTATGAAGAATAATTGCACCAAGTTTCGTTAAAATCGGTCGAGTAGTTTTTGTTTCTATAAAGAACATACAGACAGACAGACAGACAGACAGACAAAAATTTTACTGATTGCATTTTTGGCACCAGTATCGATCACTAATCACCCCCTGATAGTTATTTTGAAAATATATTCCTAGTACAGAATTGACCTCTCTACAGATTTATTATAAGTATAGATAGTGGTTTTTAGATGCACCTCTACAGGGCCCCAAGTCTGCTATTTTTATAAATTTGTCATTCCAACACGATCCCATTATCATTTTGCTAAAAGTTCGTAATCTGCTAAATTCATAATGGTCGATCATTGGTCGGTCAATGGTCTCGTAATACTTTTTGATAACCGAGCTTTTAAAAGCAATGACTGCACAATGACGTTCTAATGGAAGGTCACTGGTCAAAGGAACTGTCAAAATTTTAGCAGATTACCGCATACGTCTGTCATTCATTTGTCATTATGTACGAGATTATCATTCTATGCCATTTCGTTCAATGGAGTGTCAGTGGTTGACCACTGGAAAGTCATAGTGATGCTTTTATATTAGTAGATTACCAAACTTGTCAAAATCAACCATTATGAAATCAATGATAAACCATTCTGACACTATTGTAATAGCAGACTTGAGGCCCTGGAAGTATATTCCGATATAGTTCTGTTGGGAATGAGGCTTTAAGCACAAATGTTAAGAGCTAATTCAAAGTTTTTTCTGAAAAAACTTCCTCCGCTTCAACCGAATCAGTCGACATGAAAACAGATAAAATCTTAGATTAATATCAATAAATAACAAGCTAATTATGCATACTAATTATGCATATAATAATTATGCATAACTAATTATGCATATTTATACATACGATTTTTTTTATAGACTAGCAGCGTTCCACGTTTTCACCCGCGTTGTTCCCGTTCCCATGGAAATACGGGGATAAAATATAGCCTATGACACTCCAAAATAATGTAGCTTTCTATAGGTATTTCACCTATTTTGAAAATCGTTTCAGTAGATTTAGAGATTACCCCTTACAACGTCACAGACTCACAAACGTTACCTCTTTATAATATTAGCATAGATGAGAAATCATCAAATGACTTCTCCCGCTCTGGGCGGAGCGGGAGGGAGTGTCAGACTCTTACTGACTAAAACCCACCCGTGATCCTCCTTGTGCCCTTTGCATTTCAGGGACGCGAGGACTTGTTCGAACAAATTCCGCAACCCTCGCAGTTTCTGTTCCTCATTCCTCTAAGAGTATATATCTATACTTCTATACTTACTAATATTATAAAGAGGAAAGATTTGTATTTTTGTATGTAACGAATAAACTCAAAAACTACTAGACCGATTTCAAACATTCTTTCACCATTAAAAAGCTACATTCACCCTGAGTAACATATGCTATATTTTATCCCCGTATTCCCACGGGAACGGGAACTATGCGGGTGAAACCGCGAGGCGCTGCTAGTAATATTATAAAGAAGAAAGATTTGTATTTTTGTATGTAACAAATAAACTCAAAAACTTCTGGACTGACTTCAAAAATTCTTTCACCATTAGAAAGCTACATTCACCCTGAGTAACATAGGCTATATTTTATCCCCGTATTCCCACGAGAACGGGAACTACGCGGGTGAAACCGCGGGCGCTGCTAGTTACAAATATCTGTAGATTAATATGAGGGTATTCTTCCGGCATTCTTTGCTATGGATTTTCTAATCACCTCGCCAATCTCTACAGCACATAAGCACTCATTATGTTTGATGATATACACATAAAGGCTGTTATGTAAAGCATTATACTAGAAGAAAATTCTTTTAAAAATCTCTCCTAATTTAGATACGATTGAAAGTTATTTCCATTCTATTTATATAATACTAGCTGCTGCCCGCAGCTTCGCCCGCGTGAATGTCAGAAATCCCAAGGGAACATAATCCCGGGATAAAAAGTATCCTATGTTACTTCTAATACCTCCAAGAATATGGGTACAAAGCTTCATGATGATCGGTTGAGTAGTTTTCGCGTGAAAGCGTAACAAACAAACTTACATTCACATTTATGTACATATTAGTATTAGTATAGATAGTGGTACATGGGCGGACTTAATACAACAAGGCATTCTCTGCCAGTCAACCTTTGGGTTAAAAAGACAACACTGTGGTGTGGTGTGTGTACAACAAATAAATAAAATACAGAATATATATTTTTGGGAAATGGTATCTTGCTATAAAAATAAATTATTAGGAACTTAAAAGATTAAATACTTACTTATGACATAATCATAATTATATCAGCATTAGTAAGTAGGTATTAAGTCTCCTGCCTAGACTTTTTCCAACTACATTGGGGTCGGCTTCCAGTCAAGCCGGATTCAGCTGAATACCAGTATTTTACGTGAAGCGGCTGCCTACCAGACCTCCACAACCCATTAACTGGGGAACACGGTACTTCTTGGCAAGACTGGTGTCAGATTTTCTGGCTTCTGACAATCCGTAACGACTGCCAAAGATCCACAAATGACAGCCGGGACCAACGGTGTCTAAATAGTTTTTAATGGTATAATATGTTTTACACAGCAACAGTTTGAAGAGTAACTTTTTAAAGATTGTCAGAGTGACACCACTTGGATAAACAAGTTTAGGATTTTATATTTGGAAGAGATGCTCGCTCTTTTTTTTTGTCTCATTTATTTATTCTTTTTTTTATATATAATATTAATTTGATAATAAATAATTTCTCTTTTTTTTTTACTTGTAGTTGCTTGGTTTTTGTAAACCATAGTTTTGTATAATGTAGAAGCATTTTATTTTCAAATATTGTAAATGTGAGTACCATGGAGCCATTTACATGTGATAAGTTATAGTTTACTTTGACTTGAACTAAAATGGCAGTTGAGAGCATGTCATGCTCGCTCAAATGTTTCGCTGATGGTGGCGTGTGTTGGATCATTCGGTTCCCTTCAAAATGGTTGAGCTAAATGGTGCCGATACACGCGTCATGTTCGTGAACGGGCGCCGTCGGTTGAGACTGGTCACCTCTTAACTGCCACTGACTTGTTTTAATCTTTATACTTTGAATTGTTTTTATGGTTTACTTTTTTTTCTTTGAATTGTCCTCACATATAGAAGCGACCAAAGATGTAACCAAGGTTATGTAATACAGAACATAATTTAAAAGAGTGTCCGTGGAGTTTCTTGCACGTTCTTCTCCATAGAGATCTACGCTTTGGAACGTGCAGATAGCTTCACCTCTTTCGACTTGACAATTCAAAAGTGCCTGTAAAGGGTTTAATTGAAATAAATGCTTTGAATCTTGAATCTTGACACATACAAAAAAAATACAGTCGACTTGAGAAACTCCGCCTTTTTTGGAAGTCGGTTAAAAAAGCGTGTTGGGCCAACCATATTTTACATGGGCAAGGTATGATGTTAGTCTGGAATTTTACCCAAAGATAGTTGGGAAAATACTTGGTACATATATTGAGACACGAAAACTTAAAACCTACGTACTAGCTGACTCAGCAAACGTTGTTTTGCCAAAAAAATAGGGTTATCGTAGAGGGTTGAAAATTTGATATTGTATGTATTTGTATGCTGTATCATAAAAAAATAAAAACCAAAAATTTTGTCAAATGAAAGAAAAATTTAGGGGTGGACCACCCTTAACATTTAGGGGGATGAAAAATAGATGTTGTCCGATTCGCCACCCTATCCGATATGCACGCTAAGATTCACGAAAATCGGTCGAGCCGTTTCGGAGGAGTTCTACCACAAACACCGTGACACGAGAATTTTATATTTTTTTTTTACGATTTAGCCACAGATAACTAAATAGATTTAGCTCTGAAAAGAAATTGGTCAGGTGCGTGTCAGAAGTTTTGATTTACGACGATCGCGTGACTTGTTGATATTTTATTTACTTTATTTATTTGCGTTTTGTATTTATTCCGGGGAACTATCTATCAATTTATTAGTTGTAGGTACATGTAGTGTTGTGGGTTATTTTTTGTTGTTTTTCTGAGTTCCGATTCCAGGTGCATTCATTGTGAGTAGGGTTGGCAAGTTTATTTTGTTTTTTTTTTTTACGGGCGAGTTTTCTTAGACATGTTTGATGAAGATCGGTTGAACCGTTTAAAAGTTGTGGGGGTGAAAGCGGGGAAGAATAATTGAATGTCTGCAAATATACTCGAGTGGGGTCTCAAATGAAAGCGCACTGAATGAGACTATTGATAAAGACTTAATCGAGAGTGTTCTTATACCTAAGTATGTACCTATAAAAAATATAAAATTAAAAAAACCCCCGACACAAAAAACGAAATTCCCTTTAAAAATAAAAAAAAACAATCTTAAAGTATCTAGGTATGTATCAATAATTCTAAAAAAAAACCTAAGTTCCATTAAAAGTAACACGAAATTGAAATCGCTTCATCCGTTCGTGGGCTACGGAGCCACAGACAGACAGACACGTCAAACTTATAACACCCCTCTTTTTCGTCGGGGGTTAAAAATGTTGCGGTTTTGAGAGAACTGCTCGACTACCTTCCCTTTAGTGGAATCTGAGGGTGTGTGGTGTACTTTATAAAGGAAAGTACGATAACCCGCGCGAACGAAGTCGCGAGCAAACTGCTAAGTATTAACATCTTCGTTATCGTTCCGCCATTCATCGGCAAGCCCATCACAGTACAGGTATTACACACGCGTAGACTAACGGTAATGTAACCTACATACTTGCCGAGCCTTTAACGTCTTTAAAGCGTGTGTTTTTAGATTTTCTTCTGTTCGTAGCGAAGTACGCAGCTGTTTGTCTAGAAAGGTATTAAGTTTTGCCTGCTAGGGTTGCGGTATTTGTTCGAAAGAGTCACCGCGGCACTGGAACGCAAAGAACACTAGAAGGAACACGGATGGGTTTTAGTCAGTAAGAGTCTGACACTCCCTTCCGCTCCGCCCAGAGCGGGAGAAGTCATTTCATGATTGCTTCCAACAGATTGTAGTATCTTATCAAACTAAAGATCCCCATAACCTGTGATTACTAAACTAAACACCATGACGATAATTACATACATATAGAAGTTGCTGCTGCAACAGATACCCACTCAATACCAAGTTAACGGCTATCAATGCAGTTAGGCATCGCCTCAGTGAACCAGGCGGTCAGTAACTGTGCGGAGGTGGATCAAATTGTTTTCCGAGTGTTTCGAATGAATTATTGCTGTACTAAGTATAATGTATCAAAGATTCAAGATTCAAAGCATTTATTTCAATTAAACCCTTTACAGGCACTTTTGAATTGTCAAGTCGAAAGAGGTGAAGCTATCTGCACGTTCCAAAGCGTTATCAGTCTAAGACTAAAAAATAACCCTGTACTATTGATAGAACAAAGTAATGTCCAATAGGGAAAATGCAATATTTTCATCTTGCTTTTATTTAAAAGAATTTCGTGTAAAATAGACCATTCAAAAATTAAAAACTTAATACGCTTTAATGTATTGTTAAAATTGCGATCATTAACTAACTGTTTTTCTTTTCTCGCGAAAACGGACGATGAAGTCACTCCTGTCTGCCAGAGATCATAAACTGTCATGTATTAAAATTTAAGTTCGTCTTTTCGTTGTCATAACACGAGTGACGTCACTAGACGCTGATTGTTTACCGTCCGTTTCACGTTTATATTAATTCGTAATAGTTTTTAAAAATCAATATTAAATACGGTAAAAACATTGCAGTTCCTTCTTTTTTACTAGGTATTTCAATAACAAAATTTTCATGAATTTTGTAATTGCATCTTCCCTATTGGTGGTAATGCTTGCAGAGGTCCGAGCATTTCCACCAATCAAAATGAAGGCCGAGCATGTCCAATCATTTCCAGCAGTAAGACTGTACAACATCGCTTGACCACACAGTTAATTCGACCACAGGGTTTTCTTGTTTGTGTTGCGGAATTTGTTGGAAAGAGTGACCGCAGCCCTGGAACGCAAAGGGCACAAGAAGGATCACGGGTGGGTTTTAGTCAGTAAGAGTATGATACTCCCTTCCGCTCCGCCCAGAGCGGGAGAAGTCATTTGATGATTTCCAATCCAGGAAAAAAAGGTTCTTGTTTGTGTGGCTGGGACACCATCAAATGATTTCTCCCGCTCTGGACGATGCAGAGGGGAGTGTCAGACTCTTACTGACTAAAACCCACCCGTATTCCTCGCAATGCCCTTTGCGTTCCAGGGCCGCGGTGACTTTCGAACAAATTCCGCGTCACTAAATACTACTGCTATGGACAAAAGTAAGAAGAACTTGACCTAGTAGTAGTTTTAGTAATTCAGTATAGTATTTTATAATGTCTTCCATTGCAACACGAATTAGATTTCATTCTTCATTTATCCTGGGCTCCAAGTCTGCTATTACAATAGTGTCAGAATCGTCTATCATTGATTTCATAATGGTTGATTTTGTCAAGTTTGGTAATCTACTAATACAAAAGCGTCACTATGACTTTCCAATGGTCAACCACTGACACTCCATTGAAAGAAATGGCGTAGAATGGTAATCTCGTACATAATGACAAATAAATGACAGACGTATGCGGTAGTCTGCTAAAATTTTGACAGGTCCTTTGATCAATTTGACGACATGGTTGGCGCAGTGGTTGAGCGATTGGCTGCTGCGCTACGTGTCGTGGGTTCGATTCCCGCACGGAACAAATATTTGTATGACCTACAGGTAGTTGTTCCGGGTCTGGCTGTTTGTGTATGTGACATTGTATGTTTGTAAACGCACCCACGACACAGGAGAAATGCCTAGTGTGGGGCAACGTTTTTTTAAAAAAAGAAAAAAAAAAAAAGAATGACCTATCATTAGAACGTCGTTGTGCAGTAATTTATTATAATAGCTCTGTTATCAAAAAGTATTACGAGACCACTGACCGACCAATGACTGACCATTATGTATTTAGCAGATTACGAACTTTTAGCAAAATGACAATGGGATCGTGTTGGAATGACAAATTTATAAAAATAGCAGACTTAGGGCCCTGTTAATGTGCAATCTAGAATTACTGCCTCATATAACAGCTAAAGAAAGAATAGAATAGAAAACCTTTTATTCAGGACAGACACAGCACAACGGTTACAAACACAAATTACAGGAGAAGAAAAGTACAGAATGCGCCGAGCGTGACCGAACCGAAAGGGTTACGACCTCAGCATTTGCTGGCCGTCAGACACCCAGCGCTGGTTACTGATTGGTTGCTCAGATATGATTTTATTTTAAGCCAACACTGTAGTTCTAAAATCTATACTAATATTATAAAGCTGAAGAGTTTGTTTGTTTGTTTGTTTGTTTGAACGCGCTAATCTCAGGAACTACTGCTTCGAATTGAAAAAATCTTTTTGGGTTGAATAGACCATTTATCGAGGAAGGCTTTAGGCTATATATCATCACGCTTAAGCCAATAGGAGCGGAGCAGCGATAAAGAATGTTTTAAAATCGGGGATTCCACGGGGACGAAGTCGTGGGCAGCAGCTAGTCGTCAATACATTTTGTACGTCCGTCAGTAGATACCTACTTCTATGGCAGTTGGAGCGTGTCACTGGCACGAAGCGTGACGAGCTCGCTCAACGAGACGATGCCACTCTGAGTCTGCTTGAGTAATATCTTGTTAGCTTGGTCTGCTAATGTGGGGTAAGCAGAAGTTCCAAGCTAGCAAGTATGCGAACGTTGAAAGTTCATACTTACTCTACACAAAAAAGAGAGAAAAAAAAAACTCACACTCTCACTCACTCTTCCAAGCTAGCAAGTATGCGAACGTTGAAAGTTCATACTTATTCTACACAACGAAAGAGAAAAAAAAGGAAAACAAAAAAAAAACTCACTCTCTTACATTCTATTCTACACATCGTTCTCAAACATATTTAATTTTTATAAAATATATACCAATTTTTTTTTAAATGTATATCAAATATTGTAAAATGTTTGAAAAGAGTAGGTCCCTATAAAACAAAAATATTTTTATTTGACAGACTTAATTGGTCCATAATATTGTTAGTGAGACTTACAAACTAGGTAGGTATGTTAAAAGAAATAAAACATTGTTTAAGTATTTGCCGCCCTCAGAGGTCCTGGACACACGCACTTGTGGTGACTCCCAGAAGGGGGCTGTCCAGCTTGTGGCTGAGCACGTTCAGGATGGTGTTGGCGCTCCGACGCGTACGGAACATCAGCGAATCAATGCGGCGCCACACAGCACTGTGAAAGTCTGTGTGCGCGTGCGCAAACATCGCAGACGCATTACAGCCGCGTGGGAGCCCCCACCAGCACCCCGAACGCGTTATTATATTGTATTCGGAGAGCGTTGATAGCCCGCTGCGTGTACGCCGCTTCTACAAAAAAAAAAAAAAAAAAGTACAAAATAACTTTAATTTCGGAAGTCGGTGTTCAAAAAACGAAAAAGCACCCAAAAACAACGAGTTATCTGTTATCTGAAGGTAGAAATATCATAAAGAGGAAAGTTTTTCTTTTGCTGAAAAAGCTCCGAAACTTCTGTACAGATTTTAACCATTTTTTCACCAATGGAAAGCTACATTATTAGCGAGTAACATAGGCTATATTTTATCTCCGTATTCCCATGGGAACGGGAACTACGCGGTTGAAATCGCGGTGCGTTGCTAGTCTGACTATATAAGCCTAGTCGCGCGGAGATATTGGTTTAGGCAAATAGTGAACTATAGGTAGGTACTAATATTATAAAGAGGTAACGTTTGTGACGATGTAAGGGGTAATCTCTGGATCTACTGAACCGATTTTCAAAATTATTTCACCAATAGAAAGCTACCTACGTTATTGGAGGAGCTGGTGGCTAAAGAATAACAGCCCCACAGGTCGATCTTCAAGATTAAGCAACGCTAGCCAAGATTGATCTATGGATGGGTGACCATCTTAACATACCGAGTTTCTTCCGTGCCTCGAAAAGCACGTTAAGCCGTTGGTCCCGGCTGTCATTTGTACATCTTTGGCAGTCGTTACAGTTTGTCAGAAGCCAGAAAATCTGACACCAGTCTTGCCAAGAAGTACCGTGTTCCCCAGTTATTGGGTTGTGGAGGTCAGGTAGGGAGCCGCTCCACGTTAAATACTGGTATTCAGCTGAATCAGGTATGACTGGAAACTGACCCCAATATAGTTGGGAAAAGGCTAGGCAGATAGATAGATAGAAAGCTACGTTATTGTGGAGTGTCATAGGCTATATACCATATATATATTTCTATGCTATATACAGTAGGTATGTTAAATAACAGAGGGTGTTCCCGTAAATTCGTTAATCTATATCATTAATAGATTCAAATAAAAATATCAGAATAGAAAAATATGCAGAAAATAATCCGAATTACAAAAAAAATTGACAATAAATTCGAAAAATCCTGTTAAAAAATCAAAATAGTAGCTTGGATTACCTCCTCGTAGTAGCAATGCCCAAACCGGCAAGTACGCGTGTACAAATTGTTTCTTTAACGTATCAATTTAACATTTTTAGTGAATATATTAATATTAAAAAAAATAAAAACATTTTGTTTTCGAATGGTAATATTTTTTTTATCATATATGGATGCTATACTATTGCGGGTTAACGGGAACGCCCTCTGTTAGTTAACATACTGTATATTATCCCCGTATTGCCACGGGACCGGAAACAACGCGGGTGAACCGCGGGGCGCTGCTAGTGTGACATAAAAACTAAAAACATGGGCTGAAGTTCACTAGTGTGACAAATTCAGTAATAATATAATTGAAAGAGTCACTCTGTGCCATTGACTTGTGCAATGCATGACATAACAATAGCGCACACAATGGACGAACAGACAGCCTGACAAAACTTTCACTCAAGAAGAACTGACGAAGGGAAGCGTACCGTGAATTTTGTTGCTGTATTTAGTGTCTTGTGATTTTGTAGTTGAAGCGGTAATGATATTAACGTCTATCTTTCTGTAACGATTTCATAAATATTATTTTTTTATTTATGTGTAACATCTTTCCTCTCGCTTTTCTGCAATCTCTGGTTCGGAATTGTCGAACAGGACGCTGGAACGCGAGCTATTTGATTTGACCAATAAGCGCGCGCGGTGCTAGTGTTTGCCGTTGATACCAACCACTTTGGTCTGAAATACATAAAAAAACTGTTTAAAAACAATATACCATCATCTTTTCTTTTGTTGAAAATTTCATCATCTACATAAGTATCTTAAAGATTCTAATGACAACGATGATACAATGTTAAAACATGTCTATGAAATCAGGAACTAGGATAGTTACTTATAAATGTTGTCTCAAATAGATACAAAAACCTCAAATCCAAGAAAAGAACCAGATTAAACGTTTTTTATCTTTGTATTCTTTGATTGAAACTACTTTTTATAACATAGTATCAGATTTTTCCTCGAAACGTTTTTGCAATATCATCAGTCACAGTATTTTTGTCTGATCATCTGTTGTCGTACAAAAACTCATTGAATTCTTTTCTTTTTCCAGGTTACGAAGAAACATTTACAATATCCCAGTTGTCACCAAAATCGGCGATAGCAGATCCATTCCCTCAAGATGCGGTGCTGCAAACCAGTCTTCCCGACAACGTAGGGCTAAGAATAGAACCTAGCGTGAAAAACGAAGAAGAGGAACCTCCTCTGATCACCCATGAAAACCTAGAAGAGCATATAATGATAGCCAGATCTGCAGATCCTGTTAGAGAATCAAGATCTATAAACATAGATGAAATCCCGACATCGAACAACGAGATAGATAATCATTTAGAGTTGCATAACAAGAGGAAATACTACGATATTCATCCTACGAAAACTATGGGGTATTTGAGGAGTGATGATGACGTTATCCTGTCTTCCGAAGGGTTCGGAGACAGGCTCGAGTTTAAATTTCCGGGGGAAGGGAAGAGGGTTCCAAAAGCGCGGGCACTGGCGCCTATGGGACCCAGAATACGGCCTACTGCAGTGCAGCCGATCTTTGCGACAGCTACCCCTAGAAGAGAAGAAGGGAGACAGAACACAGAAATCCAGAACATTATTACAGGTCTTGTCAAGCTGTTGAACGGTAACGTCAATGTCCAACAGGCTAATTCACAGCTTCTAAGGCCAGGAAGACCTATGGCATCTAGGATTAACAATAGAGGTCCTCCGAAGATATCTGATGTTCCACCGCTTCCTCCAGATTTTGATAAGCCTATCACACCGCCTCCTCATCATTTCCATCCTACTAAGACTCCTCCGCCTTATCCATTTGATAGACCACCTGTCTACGTGAATCTGCCAGAACAGATAGTACCTCCATTAAACAGGCCAGGTTTCCATCGACCAATGCCTCCCTGGCAGAGGCCACGACCCAGACCTCCAAATAGAAGACCTAATCCAGGTCTTCCGATGTATAAACCAAACCTCCCACCTCTTCCCAATATGCCAGATATACCAGATATTCAAGATAAACCAGAGGAAACAGCTAGCGAGAATGAAACAACTCATTCAGAAAACAATCTTCACCATGAAGAGGCAGTTCCAACAGTTACTGGGGAAGTTAATACAACAGAACCAGATACAACTAAAGAGGAAGAGAAAGATGAAACGACGACAGTTGCTGATACAACAACTTCATCTACCACAACAACTACAACCACCACAACAACGACAACTACGACGACGACAACGGAAAAACCCACAACAACGGAAAAACCGACGACAACAACAGAGAAACCGACAACAACAACAGAAAAACCTACAAGCACAACGGAGAAAAAGATCGAAAAGCCGAAGCAAGACAAGAAAAAAGAAACAGTGTTCGGTGAAAAAGAAAAACCCAAAGATCAGAAAATTAAAATTGATGACAAACCTTTCAACAAAACGAATGTTACAAAGGACGATTTTCTAGATCAAGTTATTCAGATTATCGAGCCGTCTTTGCTTGATATTAAGTCTAGTAGTACGGCCTCTACTGATACTCCTACTCCTACTGAGGGACTGGTCAATCATGCGTCATCAGTAAGTGCGACGCCAGCACCAGCTACTTCATCAACAGCATCTTCTTCAGTGGAAGTTATAGAGACTTCATCTATAAATACAGAGCCGTTGCCAAGTAAGTAACATTTTGTTTTGATTTGTAGTAAACTGTTTGATCACAAATTGTGTGCGAATTTGAGAATCTGTAAATGACTGATGATGATGAACAAAAAAACCTCTTTTCTTCTGCTAAGGCACGAGATATGAATATCAGTGCAAAGTTTTTGTTAATTATTTTCTTATTCAAATATCATGCTAGAATAGAATACATTTATTAGACACAGACATAACACAACAGCAACAAAATACAAAGTAAAAAAATCATAACAATGATGAAGATTAAAATTGTGTTGAGCGTGCCCATGCAGAAAGGATTCCCATCTCAACATTTGCTGGGCGTCAGACTCCTAGCGCTGGTTTGCACCCTGCAGTGACACACGGACATCTAAGTATATATAACTCAAAATTGACTGACTGACATACTGATCTATCAACGTACAGCCCAAACCACTGAACGGATCGGGCTAAAATTTGGCATGCAGGTAGATGTTATGACTTAGGCATCCGCTAAGAAAGGATTTTGATTAATTCTACCCCCAAGAGGATAAAAGTTTGTATGAAACTTTGTCTTTTTTAAACCGATCGGGTTGAGAGTTTCAAAATCGGGGGTAAAGTAACTATTCCACGTGGACGAAGTCGCGGGCAGAAGCTAGTGGGTAAATAAAATGCTACAAAGTTCTTGTTCCAGCATCACAAGGCACGATCCCCTACCAGCCGTACCGTCCGCGGCCCGGCATCGTGCTAGATGATACGGACTTCAAGCCGCACGGCTCCCGCTACCGGCCCGTGGCCGAGGCGTCCGTCATTACGGCGCCGGAGCCCTCCCCGCCTCGTTACGGGGAGATCTTTGACGTCACCGTGTCTGCGATACAGGGTTTGGGGGATAAGGGGGGAACTGCTTCTGGTGAGTTTCCTGTAGTAAAGTAAGGGTGGCTGTAAAGGTTGCGAAATTTGTTCGAAAGAGTTACCGCGGCCCTGGAACGCAAAGGGCACAAGAAGGAGCACAGGGGCCGTATTATGACATCTTAAAACCATCATGTTTTCTGTGTGAGAAAAGGATAGTGCTATTCGTCCTGTATAGCTCCGTCTCTTTTTCACACCGAAAACATGATGGTTTTAAGAGGTCATAATACGGCCCCTGTAGTAAAGTAAGGGTGGCTGTAAAGGTTGCGGAATTTGTTCGAAAGAGTTACCGCGGCCCTGGAACGCAAAGGGCTCAAGAAGGAGCACAGGTGGGTTTTAGTCAGTAAGAGTCTGACACTCCCTACCGCTCCACCCAGGGCGGGAGGGGTCATTTGATGATTTCCCATCCAAAAAAAAAAGGGTGGCTGTAAACAGCTTTCATTGTGAGTACAGCTAAGGAATGGAATTCCCTGTTGGGTCTTTGTTTCCTGATAGTTAAAACTTGGGAGTCTTTAAGTAAAGGATAAATAGATTACTCTGATATCACCGTGTCTGCTATATAGGGTTTAGGGGAGAAGGGAGGGACTTCTTCTGGTGAGTGCCTTTATTACCTCATGTTATTGAGACGCTCGTGGTTAAATAATAACTGCCAGAAGGGTCCATCTCCAAGGTTAAGCAACACTTTCCTAGGTCAGTTCTTTAATGGGTGACCTATACCTGATGAATGTTAGGATTGTCGCCAGATAAATGTTTTTCTTGCTGTCATCGATTCATCGTCACAGACTTTGAAATTATTACTGAATTGAGAAGTAGTACACTCATAATTTCGATGGTTTTGTTCCGCCTAACCTTTCGGAGAAAAACCGAATAGAGATGTTTCCCACCCATGTTTATCCACTACTCAGCAAAAAACTCCATTGGCATTCACACCTTCTAATGATGTATCATCATCTGCCTAGCCTTTTCCCAACTATATTGGGGTCGGCTTCCAGTCATACCGGATTCAGCTGAACCTTCTACCGATGTATGTTGAACCAAAATCATAATGACCATATTTCCTATTTCAGTGCACATCGAAAACGTGAACCTCTCCGGCCATGAACACGATGACATCATAGTGTCTCCCTCCGGCGAGCAAGGCTTCGTGTCCATCGACGGCAAGCGCACATATCTGAACCTGTTCGATACCTCCACTCCTGGACCCAGCATCAGACCCACTCGGGTGCAGAGTCTGCCGCAGTCTGGTGAGTGGAATAACGTCCTTATTAACCGGGGAGCAAGGTTTCTTGTCCATCGACGCCAAGCGTAGGTACCTGAACTTGTTCGATACCTCCACTCCTGGACCCAGCATCAGACCCACTCGGGTGCAGAGTCTGCCGCAGTCTGGTGAGTGGAATAACGTCATTATTAACTGGGGAGCAAGGTTTCTTGTCCATCGACGCCAAGCGTAGGTACCTGAACCTATTCAATATCTCCACCCCAGGCCCCAGCATCAGACCCACTCGGGTGCAGAGTCTGCCGCAGTCTGGTGAGTAGAATAACGTCCTTATTAACTAGGGAGCAAGGCTTCTTGTCCATCGACGACAAACGCTCGTACCTGAACCTGGTCCATGCTACCTCCTTTGGCGGCATCAGAAACACGAGGGTGCAGAGTCTGCCGCAATCTGGTGAGTGGAGTAACGTCTTTATTATCCGGGTAGCAAGGTTTCTTGTCCATCGACGGCAAGCGTAGGTACCTGAACCTGTTCGATACCACCTCGTCTGACAGCATCAGAACCACGAAGGTGCAGAGTCTGCTGCAGTCTGGTGAGTGGAATAACGTCTTTATTAACTAGGGAGCACTTCTTGTCCATCGACGCCAAGCGTAGGTACCTGAACCTGTTCGATACCAGCTCTTCTCGGCCCAGCAGCATCATAACCACGAGGGAGCAGAGTCTGCCGCAGTCTGGTGAGTGGAATAACGTCCTTATTAACAAGGGAGCAAGGCTTCATGTTCATCGATGGCCTGTGTATTTACCTGAACCTGTTTGATACTTCCACCCCTGGGCCCAGCATCAGAACCACGAGGGAGCAGAGCTATCATCGCCACAATATAGATATAATTTTAAAAAGAAAGATAACACCAAAAACATTACTACACAACCACCTCATCAGAATCAGAATGTTATTAGCTCCAAATGTAGGTAGAGTATGAGATGGACATAATTTTATGAGATCAGCTACATTTTACCTTACGGCGTGCAATTATTGCAATAATTGATAAAATATTAAAATTAAAAATGTCAACAAATATAAGAGCTATTAATTAACAATTATTATTGATCTATGTCATATATGCAATGAATAATATGGGTCATTATCTAAAGTCAAATCATTTAAAAAGTCTTTCACTGAATATGTTTTTTTTTTAAAGTAGTGCTGTTAACTTAGATTTAAAAATGTGTACCGAATACTCCTTAAAAGTATGAGGTATTTTATTGTAAATAACAGGATTTTGTAAACAACAATAACATCTAAAATAACTCCCATCTTCTTTCACAGTGCCGCCCCTCCCGCCCCCGCCTCTAGCGCCAACCCTGGGAACGGGAGAGGCTATCCCCGCAGACGACATCCCCCTGCCGCAGCCGCCTGCCAGGAGACCAGCTCACCATCCCCAGCATCCCACACATCCAGGGCATGGGGGACATCCGCAGTTACATCGACCGCAGCAAGGGCTTAGAAGGCCACAGCCTACGGTCAGGTACGTTGGCTTTGTTAGAAGTCCCTTCCAGCGCTGTGGCTTTGTCTCGCCAACGAATCTCAGCGTTATGCTGAGCAATGGCCAGTGGCGTAACTATACCATCGGGGGCTCGTGGCAAATTCTTTTGATGGGTCCCTCCCAGTTTTATTTTCAAGGGCATTGGTTTATTTATACAAGTAAGGAGCTCGTGGCTAAAGAATAACAGCCGCACAGGTCGATCTTCAAGGTTAAGCAACGCTTGCCAAGGTTGGTCTGTGGATGGGTGACCATCTCAATATACCGAGTTTCCTCCGTGTCTCGGAAACCACGCTAAGCCGTTGGTCCCGGCTGTCTGCATTTGTAGATCTTTGGCAGTCGTTACGGATTGTCAGAAGCCAGAAAATTTGACACCAGTCTTGCCAAGAAGTACCGTGTTCCCCAGTTATTGGGTTGTGGAGGTCTGGTAGGCAGCCGCTCTACGTTAAAATACTGGTATTCAGCTGAATCCGGCTTGTCTGGGAGCCGACCCCAATATAGTTGGGAAAAGGCTAAGCAGATGATGATGAGGTTTATTTATACATGTCACCGGAAAATGGCAAACTCGGTAAGATTATAATATTGATTGTAAACTCTCGATAAATTGTCCGCTAGACATTTGGAACAACTTTAACTCATCAACATTTGAGAGTCTATAATCTCTCGAAGTCATTCCAAGAAACTCCGCCGGATCTTGAAGACGTTGTCTTTGCCCGGAGCCCTCTTGGGTCGGGGCATTTTGCCAGCCCCTTTTCTTCTGGATGGAAAATCATCAAATGACTTCTCCCGCTCTGGGCGGAGCGGAAAGGAGTGTCAGACTCTTACTGACTAAAACCCACCCGTGATCCTTCTTGTGCCCTTTGCATTCCAGGGCCGCGGTGACTCTTTCGAACAAATGCCGCAACCCTAGCAGGCACTGACCCTATGGGGCCCCGTCTTCGTTGCTGACGGCTCTTGGAACACGACGCGCCGTCGATTTTGCCAGCCCTGCCACCATATAGTTACGACACTGGCAATGGCCGTTTTGCGTGGATGTGACGTATACCTTCTTAACTTGCATACCCCCATCATTTTTGTTGATGGTATGCGTCATTGTCATCCTTTGCCTTTTCCCAACTATATTGGGGTCGGCTCCCAGTCAAACCGGATTCAGCTGAATACCAGTATTTTAGGTGGAACGGCTGCCTGCACCATCTGGTAGGTATGGTAGGCGTCATGCTTACCGCATATGAAGTCTTTTCTTTCTTTCCTCTTTCTTTTTGTGGATATGATATCATCAAAGTACTTCTCTCTGGGAGGAGCGGGAGAAGTAATTTCTGACAGTCCTGTGTCTTTTTACCGACTAAAACTCGTGTTCCTTCAAATGGCCTTTTGCGTTTAATAGGGATGTATCCTGAGTAAAAAAAAGATTCTATTTAGTCCGTCAGTTAGATTATCGAAAAATATTGGACAAATATTTTTTGCTTTTTCAAATCTATAAAAGTTGACGAAGATATAAAGCATCAAAGATTAGGAGTGGGGGCCTGTGACGTCACGACGTGCAACACAAGTTTTCAACGCACTGTATCGTCTTCGTTTTTTGTTTATGTAAAAAAAGAAAAAAATACGCGTCTAATATTTTTTTTGCCGCGTCTCGGCAAACGTAGTGTAGGACGTCCTCAGGCACGGTGGAGTGACGATTTGCGCAGGACGGCTGGCAGACACTGGATGCGAGAAGCCGAAAATAGACCTAAGTGGCGTGCAATTGGAGAAGCCTATGTCCAGCAGTGGACTGCAACAGGCTGTTGATGATGTTGATTTTTTGGGAATCTATCTGACAGACTAGTCAGATTTTGTTAGTCAATAACCCTATTTCGCAAGATTGTTATTAGCCTAGAAGTTCTATTCAAATAGCAGAAGGACTGGAGTTTCTTGTACGTTATTCTCCATAGAGATCTACGCTTTGGAACGAAGTATATAATATAAAATACTATACTACATTATTACGAGCAGTGGTGGCCAAGTGGTAACGGCCCCGACTTACGGGTTCAAACCCAGCCAGTCGCATTACTTTGTGTAATTAATTTCATCACCACTGCTCTCAAAACGGTGAAGGAAAACATCGTGAGGAAACCGGCATGTCCTAGAACCAAAAATTCGAAGACATGTGACATTCAGCAACCCGCACTGGGCCCGCGTGCTGGATTACGGCCCATTGTCTCTCCTAGAGAGGAGGCCTGTGTCCCAGCAGTGGGAACATTCAAAGGCTGATTATGCTTATTATGCTGTATTACTAAGATTGTAAGGCAGTGTTATTGGGAAATAAAATAAATTAGAATCTACTTATCTTTCAGGATCGATACCTGCATCGTTGGAGACGATTCCACTTGTGATCAAGCGCAGAACGAGAAGTGTAGGACAGAGGCTGGTGAGTTATTATAATAATTATGCCTTTTCTATTTGTGAGTCAAGAAATTCTTAGTCAATGTGAGAAAGTAGCCAATATACTGGAGCAACGTTTTCTAAAAGAAAACAAAAAAGCGAAGGAGAACAGAAACAAGAAAAAGAAAAGAAAATGAAAAAGAAAAGGAAAAGGAAAAAGAAAAAGAAAAAGAAAAAGGAAAAGGAAAAGAAAAAGAAAAAGAAAAATATTTTCATTTTCTTTAGCTTTTCTTTTCATTAGTTTTATAATATTAATCTAGATAAGCGGGAGCTAGTAAAGCCGGTTTATTTATTTAAACACAGGAGAAAGTAGTCAATAAAGTGGGGCAACGTTTTTTTTTTAATATAAAGGAAAGATAAAAAAGAAAAAGAAATAAAAAACGAAAAAGAAATCCGTGAGCTTCTTTTTTTTTCCTTTTTCTGTGACGTGACTATTTTTCATAAAAAGAATGGGTTACAATAATTGAATTTGAACTTTGTAACCTAAGACATGGAATTAGTTGTTCAACAGTTTTGTAATGTTGTATTCAAATCATATTATAAAGAGGAAAGATTTGTATTTTTGTAGGTAACGAATAAACTCAAAACCTGCTGTACCGATTTCAAAAATTCTTTCACCATTAGAAAGCCACATTCACACTGAGTAATATAAGCTATATTTTATCCCCGTATTCCCACGGGAACGGGAACTACGCGGCTGAAACCGCGGGGCACGGCTAGTATTTATGATGTTTGTGTAGGTATCTCCAAAAACTTATCTATACTAATATTATAAAGAGGAAAGATTTGTATTTTTGTATTTAACGAATAAACTCAAAAACTACTGGACCGTTTTCAAAAATTCTTTCACCATTAGAAAGCTACATTCACCTTGAGAAAGCTACATTCACCTTGAGTAACATAGGCTATATTTTATCCCCATATTCCCATGGGAACGGGAACTGTGAAACCGCAGGACACTGCTAGTATGTATGATGTTTGTGTAGGTATCTCCAGCTGTCAGTGCCGGCCCGGCTACGCTCGCCGCATCCACCGCGACCCCTGTCGACGCGTGGTCTCCCTGCTCCTCAACCTGAGGGTCGACAGGCTCTATGAAAGGAAGGTAGGTGTTGTGGTGATGAAGACAGGGGCACTGCCAGGGGTTTCTTCAATGATACTCTTAGAGCGTATACGCCAAATGGCATTTCATACAATTTTTCAAGTAGAGCATGGACTATCGGAACTATTTTCTAATACCGGTTCTGTTTCGATATTAAATTTTTTAATACCGTTATTCCGGTATTAAAATTTATTTATTTTTCCAAAACATTTATTTGTCCAAAACATGAGTATGCACACGCATTCAAGATGTTACTAAAATGTTTTATTACAGTCATGTTTTGCCTTAACGGCGTACAAATATACAAAATAGGTAGGTTATTGCATAAATATCCAATAATTATAAATTTACCCATTAGTCAAATTATTACAATCCAAAATAGAATTTAAAAATAACCCCATTATATATTACATTGTTTTTTATGTTACTAATGTTTTAAATCAATGATGTTTTCTCTTCAGGTGGCATGGGACGCTAAACTGGCTGATAAGGACTCAGATCCTTATCAACAACTGAGTTATGAAGCTGTGAGAGCTGTAAGTATAAAAAACATATTATTTTATGAACTGAAAATTTGCAATATCTCTACACTAATAATAAAGAGGAAAGATTTGTATTTTTTTGTGTGTGTGTGTGTGTGTGTATGTTTGTAATGAATAAACTCAAAAAAAACTGTGTCGATTTCAAAAAAATATTTGACCGTTAGAAACTTCGATCAATAAATTGATCGAAGGTTAGAAAGCTTCATTGACCTTGAGTAACATAGGCTATATTTTATCCTCGTATTCCTACGGGAACGGGTACTGCGCGGGTAAAACCGCGGGGCGCTGTTAGTAATATACATAATATATATTAGACTAGCTGACCCAGCAAACGTTGTTTTGCCATAGGTATCTATACTTATAATAAACCTGTAGAGAGGTCAATTCTGTACAAGGAATATATTTTCAAAATAACTATCAGGGGGTGATTAGTGATCGATACTGGTGCCAAAAATGCAATCAGTAAAATTTTTGTCTGTCTGTCTGTCTGTCTGTATGTTCTTTATAGAAACAAAAACTACTCGACCGATTTTAACGAAACTTGGTGCAATTATTCTTCATACTCCTGGGCAGGTTATAGTATACTTTTCATCACGCTACAATCAATAGGAGCAGAGCAGTGAAGGAAAATGTTGGGAAAACGGGAGAAGTTACTCCATTTTTTAAGCTTCCGTCGCGTGTGTAGCCTTAATGGTTAAAGTTACATAGAAATCATGTATCACGGAAATGTTCTACATAAAATTATCTAAAAAATATCCCGAAACAGCATATGTCTATCTTTTGTCAATTTTAAACCGATCGGGCTGAGAGTTTCAAAATCGGGGGTAAAGTAACTATTCCACGCGGACGAAGTCGCTGGCAGAAGCTAGTAAAAAATAAAATTAGGGTATGAAAATTAGATCGTTACCGATTCTCAGACCTACTGAATATACATATAAAATTTCATAAAAATTAGATCGTTACCGATTCTCAGACCTACTGAATATGCATATAAAATTTCATAAAAATTAGATCGTTACCGATTCTCAGACCTACTGAATATGCATATAAAATTTCATAAAACTTAGATCGTTACCGATTCTCAGACCTACTGAATATGCATATAAAATTTCATAAAAATTAGATCGTTACCGATTCTCAGACCTACTGAATATACATATAAAATTTCATAAAAATTAGATCGTTACCGATTCTCAGACCTACTGAATATGCATATAAAATTTCATAAAAATTAGATCGTTACCGATTCTCAGACCTACTGAATATGCATATAAAATTTCATAAAAATCGGTCAAGCCGTTTCGGAGGAGTATGGTAACTAACATTGTGACACGAGAATTATCTATACTATAATATTATAAAGCTGAAGAGTTTGTTTGTTTGTTTGTCTGTTTGTTTGAACGCGCTAATCTCAGGAACTACTGGTTCGAATTGAAAAATTCTTTTTGGGTTGAATAGACCATTTATCGAGGAAGGCTTTAGGCTATATATCAATACGCTTAAGCCAATAGGAGCGGAGCAGCGATAAAGAATGTTTTAAAATCGGGGATTCCACGGGGACGAAGTCGCGGGCATCAGCTAGTATTGTATATGTATAAGATATCGCAATTTTCAAGAAAATTAAAAAAAAATATTTTCATAATATGCATATACGATTACAAAATATCTCAAGAGATTGTAAACTCTCGATAAATTGTCAACTGAACATTTGGAACACTTATACGCATACACATTTGATAGTCTACACACACGTGTTTCGCCTCTCCACGCGGTATCCTCAGCGGACGTGTTGACTCGCTGACCGTTGAGCGACTCAACGGTCAGCGAGTCAACAGCAACACGTGTCGGTATTGGTGTTGGGGTTTTGCTTTGCCTTCCTGCATGTGCATAAAATCCTTGCATTTGCCTTGTAATCTTGCATGTGCATAATAAAGCGGGCGGGAGGGAGGTGCATACCTGCAACCCACTAATATTCGCGGAAATTAAAACTAGATATATTGTTTTAATTTTCAAATGTAACAGTTAACGTTTCGTGACTTCGACAAATTATAGACTATAGAATTATTCTGATGTGTAAAAAAAGTATTTCAAATGTTCAGTTCACAATTTATCGAGAGTTTACTATCTCTCAAGATATTTTATAATCTTACGAAGTTTGCCATTTTCGGTGGCATATACAGGGTGTTCCAGATGTGCGTGGTCATATTTAATGGTGACTTTGGGAATTAAGGAAACAATAGTAAAACAAAAAAAAAATGTCCATGTAGGACCATGAGGAACAAAATTCTTTTCTATACTAATATTATAAAGACGAAAGTTTGTTTGTACTGAATAAACTCGTCGACTCATTCTAACAATTTTTCACCAATGGAAGGCTATATTATTAATTTACTATACTAATTTATTATTAATTTATTCCCGTATTCCCACGGGAACGGGAAATACGCGAGTAACACCGCGAGGCTGTTTGGATTGATGGATGTGTACGGGGCGGACGTGATCGACTGGACTGTAGGGTGGCCAGGGTAGGTTATCCTATTCTTCGAAAGTGGACTGTATGGTGACAACCCACCTAGGTATAAATGATCCAGACGCGTTGACGCTCCGTCTATAAGCTACGGGCCATGAGGATGCAACCCTTAGCTGAATACTTGCTATACTTGCTGTTATTGACACAGTATATAGGGGTAGGTATAGAGGGCTTACCAATAAAGTCACAATAAAACACTATTTAACTTGTTCACTATTCACTTAGCGATTTGAAGGGTGAAATTCGCGACTATATGATTCTACATTTAGGTATAAATCCAAAATATCTTGACAATGACTACAAATTCTATAAATTTTCAATGTTACTATTGTACGGCGCAACTATACCGTATCGACACCCAAAAAATCACCGTGTGTGATGAAGTTTATTAACACTAATTTTCACTACGTCTATCCTAGAATTTAGGCTATATCTAGGCTTAGGTCTATGTGAGTAGGGGTTGTCGTACCTCTATGGATAGCCCTCGGTATGCTCCATTCAGAGGAGACGAATTCACCCCTTCATCCCCCTCCATGTAGGGGTGGGATGCCGAAAACTATACAAAACTATAGTAGGCGCGAAGCTATTACCTACTTGGGGTGAATTTACCGTAAAACTATGCTAGGAGGGCTATACAGCTATATGTATCTCTATAGATACGACAACCCTCTACAAAACTACATATGTTTCAACCCTGTCACTTAAGGGGTTGCAACTCTATAAGCGTATATGTTTCAGGGGGATAAAAATAAACAGTTTTATTTAAACCTAAATTACGGCTTTATGCCTGCATACACTATAGACATCTATATATCCCCTGAAAGGATTTTTCAAGGCGGTTCTATTTCAGACATTTAGAAGTCTAGAATCTAGACTTGTTTTTTCGGGAAAGGAAGAGGGTAGATGCAAAGTGTTTTTATTTTGTGCATACCTTCACCAGGGCTATTTATCAAAAACTGTTGACCAATCACGTACCAGCACCCTCCTGCTCTGTGATTGGTCAGTGTCGCTTTTAGCTATGCGACTACCTTTGACCTAATATTTCAAGTCTCAAATTACCAAGCCCTTTCTATTTACCTATGTATGTCTGTCTGTGTGTGTATATACCTCGATTACCTTATATACCACCGATATACCTTTATATACCTTTATATACCTTGGATTACCAGGGTTACCATGTGTTTACTGTTATGTGTAAGGGATAGGATACCCTACCTAACTATATTCTATTTACTTGGAAGAAATAAAGGCTCCAAGGGCTTATATACTGCCTCTTGAGAGCAAACAACTGTAACGAATGTGTTTTATTTCAATAACAAACTATGTATCAACTATAGCTACCTATAACTATCTATACTATGCAGCTTTATCTGTTACAGCATTCTATGTGCTAACTAACTACCTATAACTACCTATACTATGTAGTCGCGGTTTTATTTATTTGCAACATTCTATGTACTACTATAGCTACCTATAACTACCTATACTATGTAGCTAAGACGCATCGTCGCGAACATCTCTCCCGCCGTGCAGTGCAGCGATGACTCGGTGCGATGACGTCGCGGCGCTGCAGAAACCCGGTGAGCGACGCCTGTAGCCACGTCGCCCGCTGCGCGGCGCCGGTGCTCGATGCCGGTGCTCGACGCAGCTGTGCAGTCGCCGGTCTGCCGCTTCCCTGCTGTGGGTCGCCTGCAGTCGCAAGGCTGTTGCGTAGGCTCTCGCAAATGTGCGAGCTGTGGGCCTGATGGCCCGCTGTCTGTGCGAGCTGCGAGTGCGCGCAGCATCGCCTGCTGCGGTGGCAAGCTGTGTAGGCAGCATTGCCTGCTGTATCGCCTGCTCAAAGCAAGGCGGTGGCGGGCCGAATATGCCCGCAATGGGGGCTAGCTGCGCCCGTGGGCGGCATCGCCCGCTATGTTGGCGAGCTGCGTGAGCAGCATCGCCCGCTACTGCTCGCTTGATGCGAGCCGAATGCGGACCGAATATGTCCGCGGTGGTGAGCTGCGCCAGTGGGCAGCATCACTCGCTATGTTGGCGAGCTGTGGGAGCATCGCCGGCTACTGCTCGCTTGATGCGAGCCGAACGCGGACCGAATATGTCCGCGGTGAGGTGAGCTGCGCCTTGCGGGCAGCATCACTCGTCTATGGTTGGCGAGCTGTGTGAGCAGCATCGCCCGCTACTACTGCTCGCTTGATGCGAGCCGAATGCGGACCGAATATGTCCGCGGTGGGGTGAGCTGCGCCTTGCGGGCAGCGTCACCCATCTATCGGTTGGCGAGCTGTGAGAGCAGCATCGCCTGCTGTGTCGCCTGCACAAAGCAAGGCGGTGGCGGGCCGGATACGCCCGCAGTGGGGCGAGCTGCGCCTTGCGGGCAGCGTCGCCCATCTATCGGTTGGCGAGCTGTGTGAGCAGCATCGCCGGCTATTGCCCGCTGAATGCGAGCCGGTTGCGGACCGAATATGTCCGCAGTGGGGCGAGCTGCGCCTTGCGGGCAGCGTCACCCATCTATCGGTTGGCGTGCTGTGAGAGCAGCATCGCCTGCTGTGTCGCCTGCACAAAGCAAGGCGGTGGCGGGCCGGATACGCCCGCAGTGGGGCGAGCTGCGCCTTGCGGGCAGCGTCGCCCATCTATCGGTTGGCGAGCTGTGTGAGCAGCATCGCCGGCTATTGCCCGCTGAATGCGAGCCGGTTGCGGACCGAATATGTCCGCGGGGGGCGAGCTGTGAAGCGTCACCCATCTATTTGGCGAGCTGTGTGAGCAGCATCGCCGGCTATTGCCCGCTGAATGCGAGCCGGTTGCGGACCGAATATGTCCGCGGGGGGGGGGGGGGAAGCTGCGCGTGTAGGCAGCGCCACCCATCTATTAGTTGGCGAGCTGTGAAGCATTACCCATCTATCTGGTTGGCGAGCTGTGAGAGCAGCATCGCCGGCTATTGCTCGCTTGACGCGAGCCGAATGCGGACCGAACATGTCCGCAGGAGGTGAGCTGCGCCGGTGGGCAGCATCACACTCTCACTGTCCGCTGAAAGTAAGTTGGTAGCGGGCCGGATATGCCCGCACGGGGGGCGAGCTGCGCGTGTTGGCAGCGTCACCCATCTATCTGTTGGTTGGCGAGCTGTGGGAGCAGCATCGCCTGCTGTTGTCTTACTTTGGTAGTGGGACAAGTTTCTTCACTGGACGCTTTAAGGTGCCGCCGGATGTGCGCACCTCAGCTGTCCGGACCTCTCCATCAGCGCCCGGGAAAACTGCGATTATGCGGCCTCGCGGGCGTGTTGCGAGGCAGCTGGCCGTCTGCGATGAGTACGGGATCACCCACCTGCAGATTAGGGCCACGGCTATGAGGCTCCCGCCGGTGTTGGAGCTCGGGTAGGTACTCACGTACCCAGCGGCGCCAGAACTGGTCGGCGAGTGCTTGTGAGCGCCGCCAGTGGCGCTTGCTGTCGATGTCGTGCTCTGTGAACACGCCAGGCGTCGGCAGCCGGGCTGAACCACCCAGGAGGAAGTGGTTCGGCGTGATGGACTCGTCATCGTCACTGTGAACTGAAACATGGGTTAGTGGTCGACTGTTGACCGTATATTCGGCCTCACACAACAGTGTGTGTAACACCTCTTCATGTGGGTGTTTTTCGTGAAGTATAGTCTGTAATGCTGTCTTCACACATCGGACTAGGCGCTCCCACGCGCCACCCATAAAAGGCGCTGACGGAGTGATGAAGCGCCATACTATGCCTCGGCGACTTGCCTCTTCTTTGAAGGCGTCTCGGAGCTCTTTGTCGGCACCGTGCATGTTGGTGCCGTTGTCTGAATGTATTTCTGTTGGACATCCTCTGCGTGCAGCGAAGCGGCGCAGTGCTAGTATCGCGGAGTCTGCGCTGAGGCTTGCGGCGATTTCCAGGTGTACCGCTCTGGTGGTCAGGCACGTAAATAGAGCCACGTACCTCTTCTGATGCTGGCGACCGACTGTAACGGATAGCGGACCGAAATAGTCGAGTCCAGTGAATGTGAACGGCCTCTGATGATGAGCTAGACGCGTTCTGGGGTGGTCGCCTGTAGCTGGTACTGGTGCGCACGCCTTCCTAATGCGACACGGTAAACAACGTGTCACTACCATCTTCGTTGTGGGTCTCATTCTGACGACCCAGTAATGCTGTCGGACTTCATTGATGGTCATCTCGGTTCCACTGTGTTGTAAGCTGCGGTGTGTCCAGTCTATGTAGAGCTGAGTTATACGATGGTCGCCATGTAATATGGGTGGGCGCTTGACGTCTTCTGTTATTTTGTCGATTCTATCTATACGACTTCTGAGGCGTATGACGTCATCCTTCAATTCTATTTGCAACGGTCGTAGGGCGCTGTCCTTATCTATTTCTTCGTTTCCTCGCAAACTTGTCAACTCGCGGGAAAACATCTGTTGCTGTACAGCTTGCACGAGTAACCTCTCCGCTTGTTGGAGGTATTCGGCTTCTATTAAAAAACTATATTTTGACGTCACTGGGGACGTCACTGATGCTGTAGGAGGGGGCACTGCCGTCTTTGTACGTTTCCTCCAATCCGGATCCGCTTCTATATTTTTCCTCGTTCTTTTATAGAACGTATTTTCTTTGGGCGGCCGACATTTGGCGACGAAGCGTAGTACTGTCGCCGTCGCTCTTAACAGTCGTTCCCATTTTGAAAATCTTGCTGGATCGGGTATGACTTCTGTGAGTCTTCTATCTATATTTTCTATAGCGACTAAGGTTCGCTCCTCACCCGTCTGTTCCTCTAGTGGAGGCTTCTCTATTGGCCATGTTGTCGACTCTTCATACAGGAAGCTGGGGCCACAAAACCACTCGTGTCTCGAATCAAAGTTGTGTGGTACATCACGAGTGGCTGCGTCTGCTATATTTTTCTTAGTGGGCACCCATCGCCAGTCTTCGACTCTACTATGCTCTTCTATGGCAGCTATGCGGTGCGCGACGAACGGTTTGTAAACTCGAGCTCCTCTTCTGATCCAGGTCAGCACGGTTTTGCTGTCTGACCAGTACGTCACGGAGGCCGGCTTGACTCCGTGTTCTCGGATGACAGCTGCAGCGACGCGGGTCCCCATCACCGCGGCCTGCAGCTCGAGTCGGGGTATCGATTGGAGCTTGAGTGGCGCCACCTTTGCCTTGGCCATGACGAGGCTCACGTGAGTCTTGCCATCTTCTGTAGAGATACGCCAGTACACCGCTGCGGCGTACGAAGTTTCGCTCGCGTCCGTGAAAACGTGGACTTGCGTTTCTATGGCGTCGCTATATCCTGGGTAACATCTTGGTACTGTGACTTGTGCAAGGTTCTGTAGATGTTGAACCCAACTTCTCCATGCTGTGGCCAAGTCTGTGTCGAACGGCTGGTCCCAGTCGACTCCTCTTCTCCATGCTTCTTGGAGTATCTGTTTGGCGCGAATCGTTACGGGTGAGGCTAGGCCGAGTGGGTCGTATAGTGACATCACTATTTTCAGCGCCTCTCTCTTTGTGGGCACCTCCTTCTGTAATACGCCACTCGGTAATCGGGCTAGGCTCAGATTGAAACCCAGCGTATCTGCTCTTGGTCTCCATATTAGGCCAAGAATTTTTTCTGTATGGTCGCCGATGTCGACGACTTCTGTCTCTATAAGCGACGGTTCTATATTTTGTATGACGTCGATGTCATTCGATACCCATTTCTTAATTTCGAAACGAGCCTGTTGGTGTATCTTCTTCACCGCTGTTGCTATATGTGTCGCTTCTTCTACTGTTCTATAGCTATCCAGATAATCATCCATATAATGGTTCTTCACTATTGCTTCTACTGCTTCTGGATGCTGTTCTATGTGCCGGTTCGCGTTCCAATTCTTCGCGAATATGGCCGTGCACGGTGAGCTTGCCGCGCCGAATATAATTGACGTCATTCGATACTCGTCGGGGGCTCCTTCTCTTCTATTGCCTCTCCACAAATATCGGAGGGCGTCTCTATCTTCAGGTCGTACTTTGACCTGCATGAACATTTCGGTAATGTCACCTGAAATGGCTATCGGATATCTACGAAACCTCATCATGACGCCGGGCAGCGACTGTAACAGGTCCGGTCCTGTAAGTAGGAAGTCGTTCAGCGACATTCCATTCGATTTAGCTGCGGCGTCGTGTACTATTCGGAACTTCTCCGGCTTCATGGGATTGAAGACGTCGAAATGAGGCAGATACCAGGTTCTTCCTGGCGTGGTCTGTTTGGGCGCTTTTTCTGCGTACCCTTTTGAAAGGAGCGAGTCCATCTGTTCTATATATTTATTTCGAAGACTCGGATCTTTGTCGAGCTTCTTTTCTATAGAGATCAGCCGCTTGTGTGCTGTCCCATAACTATCGGGCATTTCAAAGTTGTTATTTTTCCATAACATAGCTGTTTCTATATGCCCATCTGTCAACTGTTTGGTATGTCTTTTCAAGATGTCTTCAGCCTGCTTCTCTGGATCAGAATCTGGACGCCGAGGATTAACTATTAGGGACTCGAGTGCGAAAAATTCACGAAGTTGCTCGTTCAGTCTATCGTCTCTATTTTCTCTATCTTCTCTGCATGCGCTGACGTAATGCACCTGCTGACCGAGTATTCTAGTGTGCGCGCCATGTAGCGTCCATCCAAGCGTTGTAAGTGACGCTATTGGCTGGTGCCTGGGGCCTCTTCTGACTTCACTGGCAAGGAGAAGGTGCCAGTTGTCTTGGCCAATCAAAATCTTGGGCGCGCCAACATCATAGACTAGCTGCTCTTTCAAGTCGATGAGATGTTTGCAATGTGTGACATCTTCTTCACGGACTGTCTGTGACGCGAGATTAAGCTTCGGTATGGTGCGCGCTCTGAACGGCACCCTATTTCTATGCTGACTCGCGAGTGTCACTGTGACTCTTTTCGAACAAGGAGTGTCGATCATGGTGTCACCGATCGCACCAATCTTCAGTGGGTCGATCTTGCCCTCGGCTCCGACTTGGTCGGCGATGTCTTCATCGATCAACGATACGGTCGATCCATCGTCGAGTAGGGCGAACGTAGATGCCTCTCCCGCCGGTCCAATGACCCGGACCGGGATGATTTTTAAATAGGCGTGATTCGACGATGATCTTGAGCTGGCGACTGTCTCCTTGGGCTCCTTTTTGACTTCGGTCTGTCTGGGCTTTTCGGCTGCCACCGCAGCAGGCTTCTTGTCGTAATGAAGTAGCCGACTGTGCGTGGCTGTACACCCCTTGACGTCACACTTCTTCGCGTTGCATTTATGCCGCTCTCTTCTTGGCTTCAGGCAACGGAAGCACAGGTTTAGATTCTTCGCAATTTCCCATCTCTTGTTACTATTACTATTCTTGAACTTCGAGCAGTCGCGTTCTATATGGCCATCCTTCTCACACAGTCGGCACTTGCTTGCTGACTTCTCTGTTGTTGTGTGAGTCCTCTGCTGCGGTGTGCGTCGGTTGGATGAGCCCTCTGTCTTGATGTTTTCAGCAGGAGCGAAAGCGCTGCAGTATCGAGCTTGTTCGGTAATGAATTCGCTAAACAGCGACAAGTCTGGCAAGGACTGGTACTTTTCTGTATATATACGGTACCACTGTACACGTATCGAGTTCGGTAGCTTCTCTGTCAAGGTTCGCATGAGCTCGGCGTTGATCAGGTAATGATCCTTCTTCAATGCTCGCAGCGTTACTATAGCGCACCTCACGTGGCTTGCGAATGAGCAAATATCCTTTGGATTTTCACTGCATCGTGTCAGTCCTCGCAATCTATCTGTTTCGGCCTGTGCTATCGAATCTGGTCGGCCGAATTGCAGCTCGAGTTCCCTCATGATGTCATCTGGTCTTGCATGGCCGATGAGTTCTGAACTGACTGTTTCTAAAGCGCGTCCATGCAGGCTTCTTCTAAGTCTTGCTGTATTCTCGACATCGTTGAAATATTTTCGAGTTGTTTCATAAATGGCTCGAAATGACAACCATTCTGTATGCGCACCACTGAAGTTCGGTAAGGTCATGATGACCTTCGACGCCGAGGAGGAATTCTGTGACTGCTGTTCTGTTTTCTTGTCAACTAAAGATGCTATAGCAGCCGTAAGGTCCGTAACGAATGGACGTAAATTATCCTCGCTCCTATCGTCTTCTATTTTCTTCATAGGTGGTGGCTCTATCTGTTTAGCACTATCTGGATCTATGTGCGTTCGACGAGAGTCCACTATTGGTTCGAAGTCCACAGGGGGGGGCGGTTGCTGTCGACTATCACGGATGTCCCCCTCGGCGGCGTTGGTCTCTCTCTGATCAGGAACAGGTTCAGGCGCCTCTTCCAGCCAGGAACGCACGTACTCTTCATTTGAGTTTCTATCGTCCAAATATTCTTCGTCCGACTCTTGTTCGGCTCTCTGAAGTGCTAACTGGGCAAGCTCCAACTTAATCTTCAATAAGTCTTCGCGAGCCTTCTGTAGTTTTCTATATGACCGCGGTGACCTGTCAATGGTCGACGGCGGACGTCTATGTTCTATACGGGCGTCACCCCGGGTAGTCATTGGCAAGACTCGGCTATCTCTTCTATTTGACGGCTTCATTGTACTATCTGAAGTCGTCTCAAAGCGGGTTCCCTTCCTTGAGGTCGATGGCATCTGTTTCTGTACTGTTGTCGGCAATGGTGCAGGTACTCGTTCTATTGCTGAAGCTTCTATCTGTTCTATTCGTTCAGCGGCAGCAGGCGGAGACACGTCTTCACTGCGCTGCTGCATCGATCGCGCCGTCCCAGACGATGAAGGCGAACGCGGCGGCACCTGATGATGGATAGCAGGAACCCTCTCGGCTGGTTCCTGTATCGGAACTGTCCACGCCTCGGATGATTTGCCATGCGACCTCGTGATCGGCATTGTTGAAGTCTTCAATGAATCTTCAAAACTATTCGGTAGTCCACTGGTAAGCCTCAGGTGAAACTTCAATCCAAGTTTCCAAAAAAAAAATTTTTTCAAAAAATTTTCAAAATTCTTCAAAGTCCCCAATCTTCAAAAAATATTCTAAGTTCGGATTGACTGAAACTTTTCTAAGTCCCAGACTGTTCAAAATCTTCTATGTGTGAAGTCGATCGAAATTCTCTAAGTCCAAAATTCTTCAAAAATATTCTATGTCCCGCTTGATCAAAACTTTTCTAAGTGTCAGGTTGTTGAAAATTTTCCAAGTTCAAAAATCTTCAAAAAATTTTCCAAGTCCCGGATTGTTGAAAATTTTCTAAGTTCAAAATTCTTCAAAAAATTTTCCAAGTTCAAAATCTTCAAAAATATTCTAAGTGTCGGAACCCCTCAAAATTTTCAAAGTGTGAAGTCGTTCGAAATTTTCTAAGTTCAGCTTGATTAAATTTCTTCTATGTTGTTGCTTCACTATCAATCTGCCTAGGGGTAGTTTTCTTGAAGGGATGATTTCTTCAAGGTCCGACTTCTATTTAGCTTCTAGGGACACCCTTCGTGTCTTGAAATGTTGAAGGGTAGTTTTTTCTTCAAGGGGGTGCGACTTCACAATAGGGGTTGCGCCTTCAGGGTAGCTGCGTGGTTCTATAAATCCAACTTCCAAATAGCTGGATCAGGCTATCTTCAAAATATCCGGCTCCGATGGACCAGAAAATGTACGGGGCGGACGTGATCGACTGGACTGTAGGGTGGCCAGGGTAGGTTATCCTATTCTTCGAAAGTGGACTGTATGGTGACAACCCACCTAGGTATAAATGATCCAGACGCGTTGACGCTCCGTCTATAAGCTACGGGCCATGAGGATGCAACCCTTAGCTGAATACTTGCTATACTTGCTGTTATTGACACAGTATATAGGGGTAGGTATAGAGGGCTTACCAATAAAGTCACAATAAAACACTATTTAACTTGTTCACTATTCACTTAGCGATTTGAAGGGTGAAATTCGCGACTATATGATTCTACATTTAGGTATAAATCCAAAATATCTTGACAATGACTACAAATTCTATAAATTTTCAATGTTACTATTGTACGGCGCAACTATACCGTATCGACACCCAAAAAATCACCGTGTGTGATGAAGTTTATTAACACTAATTTTCACTACGTCTATCCTAGAATTTAGGCTATATCTAGGCTTAGGTCTATGTGAGTAGGGGTTGTCGTACCTCTATGGATAGCCCTCGGTATGCTCCATTCAGAGGAGACGAATTCACCCCTTCATCCCCCTCCATGTAGGGGTGGGATGCCGAAAACTATACAAAACTATAGTAGGCGCGAAGCTATTACCTACTTGGGGTGAATTTACCGTAAAACTATGCTAGGAGGGCTATACAGCTATATGTATCTCTATAGATACGACAACCCTCTACAAAACTACATATGTTTCAACCCTGTCACTTAAGGGGTTGCAACTCTATAAGCGTATATGTTTCAGGGGGATAAAAATAAACAGTTTTATTTAAACCTAAATTACGGCTTTATGCCTGCATACACTATAGACATCTATATATCCCCTGAAAGGATTTTTCAAGGCGGTTCTATTTCAGACATTTAGAAGTCTAGAATCTAGACTTGTTTTTTCGGGAAAGGAAGAGGGTAGATGCAAAGTGTTTTTATTTTGTGCATACCTTCACCAGGGCTATTTATCAAAAACTGTTGACCAATCACGTACCAGCACCCTCCTGCTCTGTGATTGGTCAGTGTCGCTTTTAGCTATGCGACTACCTTTGACCTAATATTTCAAGTCTCAAATTACCAAGCCCTTTCTATTTACCTATGTATGTCTGTCTGTGTGTGTATATACCTCGATTACCTTATATACCACCGATATACCTTTATATACCTTTATATACCTTGGATTACCAGGGTTACCATGTGTTTACTGTTATGTGTAAGGGATAGGATACCCTACCTAACTATATTCTATTTACTTGGAAGAAATAAAGGCTCCAAGGGCTTATATACTGCCTCTTGAGAGCAAACAACTGTAACGAATGTGTTTTATTTCAATAACAAACTATGTATCAACTATAGCTACCTATAACTATCTATACTATGCAGCTTTATCTGTTACAGCATTCTATGTGCTAACTAACTACCTATAACTACCTATACTATGTAGTCGCGGTTTTATTTATTTGCAACATTCTATGTACTACTATAGCTACCTATAACTACCTATACTATGTAGCTAAGACGCATCGTCGCGAACAGGATGGATGTTTGTACCTCAACCACGTGAGAACGGCTGAACGGATCTTGTTGAAATTTGGCACAGAGGCAGATCATAGTCTGGAATAACACATAGGACAATTTTTTTATCCTCCTTTAGGATACTTTTTATCATTCGTAAAATTACTAAACTAAACCCTACGAAGATAATAGGGATGTTTCCTGAGTAAAAAATATATGATTATGTTTAGTCCGTCAGTTAGATTATAGAAAAATATTGGACACGTATTTTTTCCTTTATCAAATCTATAAAAACTGACGAAGATACAAAGCATCAAAGATCAGGAGTGGGGGCTTGTGACGTTACGGCTCGCTAAAAATTGTAGCGAGTAGTGACGTCACACGAGTTTTCAACGCTCTGTATCAGCTTCATTTTTTGTTTACGTGAAAAAAGAAAACATACGTGTCCAATATTTTTTGGAAATCTATCTGACGGACTAATTAGATTTTTTTAGTCAACTACCCTATTACAAACGCGAGGTTCTAATTTACAAATATTAATATTATAAAGCTGAAGAGTTTGTTTGTTTGTTTGGTTGTTTGTTTGTTTGTTTGTTTGTTTGTTTGAACGCGCTAATCTCAGGAATTACTGGTCCGATTTGAAAAAATCTTTCAGTGTTAGATAGCCCATTTATCGAGAAAGGCTATAGGCTATATTTTATCCCCATATTCCCACGGGAACGGGAACTACGCGGGTGAAACCGCGAGGCGCTGCTAGTTTACAAATATACCTCAAAACACCTTGTTTACCATTTCAGATCGACTCAGCGTTCTCTATGACGCCGTTCTCTGACGATTTCGTGAGCGGCTCCGTGAACTCCGTACACAAGGGAGACGAGAACAACCAAGGAGTCTTTGTTAACCTCACTATATTGGTGAGTTTACTTTTAAATTTGAAAATGAAAACAATATATCTAGTTTTAATTTCCGCGAATATGTGTGGGTTGCAGCTCCAGCAGTTAGCACCTCCCTCCCGCCCGCTATATTATGCACATGCAAGATTACAAGGCAAATGCAAGGATTTGAAGGCAAACACGTGTCGGTAATGGAGTTGGGTTTTGCTTTGCCTTCCTGCATGTGCATAAATGCCTTGTAATCTTGCCTGCAACCCACTAATATTCGCGGAAATTAAAACTAGATATATTGTTTTCATTTCCAAATTTAAAATGGATTTCCGCAAAGTAACGCCTGACTCAATTATTTTTATCGAGTTTACTTTTTTTGTAAGCTGTCGTTTGGAGATCTTTGGTAGTCGTTAGTCGGTTCGTCAGAAGCCAGATAATCTGTCACCAGTCTTGCCAAGAAGTACCGTGTTCCCCAGTTAATGGGTTGTGGAGGTCTGGTAGGCAGCCGCTCCACGTAAAATATTGGTATTCAGCTGAATCTGGCTTGACTGGGAGCCGACCCCAATATACCTAGTTGGGAAATGGCTAGGCAGATGATGATGATGACTTTTTTTTTGTAATTTAATTTTTATTTAGTACTGTTAGATTAGTAGGTAATTGTTAAGATGTGTGCACATGTGTCTTTAAAATGGATTTTCTGCGAGAAACTTGTTCCTTCTCCAGATGCAAGAGACAGCCGAGACCCTCCGGCCGCAAGTGGGCACGGACATACAGAAGCACCTCCTGGGGGTCATCCGGAGACGCTCCAACAACGTGGGGGCTTCGGCGCTCTACGTGGACACGCCCGCCGGCAGCGTGCTGCCTTTACATGGTCAGTTTGAAGGATAGTAGCGCAGCTGTGGTGGCCGAGTGGTACCGGCCTTGACTTACGAATCGTATGTCGCGGGTTCAAACCCAGCCAGGCGCATTACTTTGTGTAATTAATTTCATCACCACTGCTCTCAAAACGGTGAAGGAAAACATCGTGAGGAAACCGGCATGTCCTAGAAGCAAAAATTCGAAGACATGTGACATTCACCAACCCGCACTGGGCCCGCGTGCTGGATTACGGCCCATTCCCTCTCCTAGAGAGGAAGCCTGTGTCCCAGCAGTGGGAACGTCAAAAGGCTGATTATACTATGCAAGAAATAGGGTTTGCTAGGGTCGGGTGTAACTGTAAAGTGAATTGGGGTTGAAGAATTAAGTAGGGTCAGGTTGATGGTCCCAAACCCATGACACAGGTAAACGAAATGAGGACATAATTATGTAAAATAAATAAGATTAAAATTACATAATGACAGATACAAATGGAATTAGTGGTAAAAATTATGATTAGATTTTTTTTTAAATTTCATTTTCGTATTTGAAAAAGAAAATAATTGAATAAATATGGAATAATAATAATATAAATATGGTCC
Source organism: Hecatera dysodea (assembly GCA_905332915.2). NCBI lineage: Eukaryota > Metazoa > Arthropoda > Insecta > Lepidoptera > Noctuidae > Hecatera > Hecatera dysodea. Next base: position 10,750,175 of record HG995314.1, on the reverse strand, counting down.
ACGACGATTAACCCTAATCATTTTGGACCCTATTCCATTATACATGGTTAAAGTAACCAAGAAACTTGCCTACCTTTAAATCTTTTCAGTATTTTTTCAGGACTAAATATTTTAACTTGTTCTCCCACAGACGTGGACGAGTGTTCGTCACCAGATCTGAACGACTGTCACCAGCTGGCAGCCTGCACTAATACTTGGGGAGGATTCAGGTTGGTGAGATTTTAGTAACTGTGTGTAACTGGCTCGGACTGTGAGGAGACTTTAATTGTATGGACTTCTTATCACCGGTAGTTTGGTAAGATCCAGGGCCCCAAGTCTGCTATTTTTATAAATGTGTCATTCCAACACGATCCCATTGTCATTTTGCTAAAAGTTCGTAATCTGCTAAATTCATAATGGTCGATCTTTGGTCTGTCAATGATCTCGTAATACTTTTTGATAACCGAGCTATTAAAAGCAATGACTGCACAATGACGTTCTAATGGTAGGTCACTGATCATAGGATCTGTCAAAATTTTAGCAGATTACTGTATACGTCTGTCATTCATTTGTCATTATGTACGAGATTACCATTCTATGCCATTTCTTTCAATGGAGTGTCAGTGGTTGACCATTGGAAAGTCATAGTGACGCTATTATATTTTTACCAAACTTGTAAAAATCAACCATTATGAGATCAATGATAGACCATTCTGACACTATTGTAATAGCAGACTTGAGGCCCTGGTCTATAACACGACGCCTTACGCGATCTACCGGATTGTGTGCACAACACTACGCTGCCCGAGCAAATCACAAGAATTACGTAACGCTATTTTGGGAGAAGAAGGTCTTGTAAAATGTTACCATGCAATGTTTTTTTTTTGAAGTAGGGAAATGGATTCCTCCTTTTTGTTCGCTACGAGTCCCTCGACTGCTTTGTACAAAAAAAAATACAACCGACTTTTACACAAAAAGTCAAAAAAGTGCAAAATAATTTTTTGTGTAAAAGTCGGTTATATTTTTTTGTTAAAAAGTTTTTTATTTTTCACTTTTTAGTGGTACCTACACCCCCTCCCCTCCCCCACCTGAACGAACCAATCACATTGGTGTAAAAAAAAGTACTGCTCCTTTGCAGAGTACACTAAGACGTCGTCAATGTAGACAATGTAGATATTTTTTTTTAGATTTTTCGAAAACCGCTTGGTCGATTTCGTTAAAATTTTCATGGGACCATTTGGGAAGTATACCCTTTCCAACAAAAAAAAAGAATTTTTCGAATCGGTTCACAAGCGACGGAGTTATGCGCGAACAAACATAAAAAAAAACATACAAACATCCGAATTGAGAACCTCCTCCTTTTTTAGAAGTCAGTTAATAATTCTAATTTTGTTTTCCTTGTCATTTGGATGTTACGTAACGGTTAGGGAGGGGGAGAGAGGTTCAGAAATACGTTACGGCGTGTTACACGGGAGGAGGGATGGTAAAAAATCTTCTACGTAATAATCGAACGCCCACAAACGAAATCGTTCATCGATAAGACGATAACATAGAAAATGGTACCTGCTGATGCCTGATCTTACATACCTACGAGTGGAGTGTCTGGGACGTAACGAAGGTTACAACAGTTGGAGCTCATGGCTAAATAATAACAGCCGAACAGGCCGTTATCTAAGGTTAAGCAACGCTGACCGAGGTCAGTCTGTGGATGGATGCCCATCTTAAAATATTCGGAAAGTTCGTGCAGCCGTTCTGGCTGTCATTTGTAGATCTTTGACAGTCGTTATGGATTGTTAGAAATAAGTAAATCTGACTCCAGTCTTGCCAAGATGTATCACGTTATCCAGTTAATGGGTTGTAGAGGTCTGGTGGAGCCGCTCCACGTAAAATACTGGTATTTAACTGAATCCGATTTGACTGGAAGCCGACCTCTATATAGTTGGGAAAAGGCAGGCTAATGATGTTAATCACTGAGTTCTTTTCCTTTGAACGTTAAAAGGATGATCAATTGATCATCCTTTTAATGTTCCCACTGCTGGGACACAGGCCTCCTCTCTAGGAGAGGGAATGGGCCGTAATCCAGCACGCGGGCCCAGTGCGGGTTTCCACAGAGCGGGTTCACATTAGGTCGGACCGACAGTTTTATCGGGCCGACAAACGTGTCGGATCCATATTGGCATATATATTTCAATAGCGCCGTTCACATATGGGCGACCCGACAAAACTAACGGAGCCGCCACTTTTACCGGACGTTCAGCCACGATTTCTGTCGGGTCGGCGTAATATTGGTGTACTGGCAGGCCTCCGTCACTCCATGTACTTGCGCGCTATAATTACCTACCACCCGGCCGAGCGGTCTCGGGCCGTTTGCGGACCAAACTCAGTGCGGTTTTCGCAAGCGAAGCGCACGCTAGTTTTCAATTTTAACTGTTCCATTCGTTTGTACGGGTACCTACGATGCCGTCTAGTGCCTCAATGTGCAGTAGGTGGGTGCAAATCAAGTAAAAGAAGATATAAACACCTAACATTTTTCCATTTACCTGTCAATAAAGACAGGCACCTAAGTGATAAAATATTACTAATTTTGTCGTTTCAAATATATTTTTAATAGATATACTAAGCATTAGGTTGCCTTTCAGACACAGATTTACACATTTTTGTTACATAGAAACGTCATACTTACTTTAAACACTATTTTAACAACGTTTAAAAAGTTATTTTTATTAGAATAAAAGGGTAGTTTCCCATGATATTGTCAAAGAATTATTTAGCTTTCCCCATGTTATAGTTAATAATAAATTGATAAATAGTAATAATCATTCAATGTATTTATAAGTAGGTGTTTTTTATTCATAATTATACATTTTTGAGGACTATTATAAATTCTTCATATCTGTGTCTGTCCGTCTGTCTTATTTAGGTACCGATCTCCTTCCCTAGACCTGTCCTATTTTATTATTTTTCAGGCGTAAAACATGGGTTGAATTGATTGTCAGGCCTGATTTAGCAAGGCCAGACACCAAGTCAAGAAGTCATTATGTGTGTTGTCTTCATTTTGATAAGTCGTTGATTATTCATAAACCACAATTACGACCTGACGCTTTGATTACAAAACTGCTGCCATCTCCACCAACTACTTCAAGTGCCAGTACTGAATCAGAATCTAAGGAAATATCGACACCTCTATAATTATGTTTTAGATGTATTGCACAGTTAGCATCAATTTATTATAAAAAAATATTTTATAGACGATACAATTTTAAACTACTAGTCAGAATATATTCACAGTTCTCACTTAAATAGACACAAATAGTCATGTTAATTTAATTTCATCGAAGAGGCAGCCCTGCGATTTTTGTGGGATTGCGCGGCGCGAACCAATCACAACTGTACGCTTGAGTATTTAGGCACATTTTAGCATGCAGCGGTTGCCGACGCGACGGAGTAGGCTATTATAGCAGTAGGTATTGGAAATTTTCTACTGAGTGAAGTATCTGTTACGTAGTAACTATTTAGTAATCTGTGGTACTGGCAAGTACAGCACCGTTCACATTTGTCGGTGAGAAGCGGCGGAGCCACCCGCCTGCCACCCTTTCACCCGCACATTCCCCGCTCTCGGCACTCGCGCGAGCAGTTTTGTCGACGTGTATGCAGAGATAACACGTTTAAATATGGATGGCGAAATAAATACAGAACTTTTCGTCGTCCATCGTATACAAAAGTCAACTACGACTAGGGTTACCAGATGGTAAAATCAAAAGTCCGGAGAAAAGGCATGATTTCCATTGAAAAATCCTGAGATTTGTTACGGTTTGAGAATTTTGTCTCAAACGTAGTTAACAATTTAAAAATGTCGTAATATTGTCGTTTTTATACACTGTGGATCTCGCTTACGCGTTGCACATAGCTCTACTCAAAGCGCGGGGGGGGGGGGTAGGGCATCGTTGCCCGCTATATACATATTTTACGATTACAGCCCAGAATACAATAATGTAGAAAGAGTTTTTTCTCTCATGGGAGCCGTCGAATGAAAGAAACCGACTAACGTTGTCTTCAGTTCGACTTTTACTCTTGATTAAATTTAATTTGAAGAATTTAACATAAGTATTGATTACATTTTATTGTGTAAAATTATATATTACCAAAGGAAAGTTGTTTTTAGTTTGTTTATCTTTTTATTAAAGAGATTTTTTAAATGTAAGCTATTAGCGTATTTAATTGAAAATTCAAAAAATCCTGAGATTTGCAAAATCCGGCCGCAATCCTGAGATCAGTCCAAAAATCCTGAAATCTCAGGACAAATCCTGAGATATGGTAACCCTAACTACGACTGACTGCTTTGTGACGATCCGGGCAGTAAAACGACCGTACCGTCAGTAGTGTACACATTAGGTCGGGTCGGCAGCGTCTAGTGTGAACAGCAACAACCGACAGTCGGTCAGCGGTAAACTGTCGTTTCGACCTAATGTGAACCATTTACCGTTTCGAGAGCAGTGGTGATGAAATTAATGACCTAAAGTAATGCGCCTGGCTGGGTTTGACCCCACGACTTACAGTTCGTAAGTCGAGGCCGGTACCACTCGGCCACCACAGCTCCACATCAAGGACGCTAATTTATGTTCCCCCCCAGATGTGCGTGCCCCGAGTGGACGCTGGACGCCGGCACGTCGCTGCGGGCTGGCCGCGAGTGCAAGTCGTGCGCGTCCTCCCACTGTAACGACAGAGGGGCTTGCAAGTACGCGGGGGGGCAGCCGTACTGCAGGTATGTGTGGCATTTATTATCTGTTTCTTTTTTTTTCTAGATGTCAGTGTCAACTAGACTTTCCTACATAAAAAAAGAACATTTTATCTATACTTCTATTATAAAGAGGAAAGATTTTTATTTTTATAATTTTGTATATGGGTAAATTTCAACAATAGATTTTTATGTGTCATTTCGGTGGGATTTTTTTATTTCAATGCTATCTACATATTTTTAGTGACAAATAAAACTTTAGCCTATTTTATAACATTGTGCGTGAGTGGACATCAAATTTCATCAAAACTTACATAAATATTTAAGGATGAATTTTTAAGAGTCCACTGAAATGAAAAGTGTCTACCGAAATGATAAAAATGACCACCGAAATGATAAACTGTGCACCGGAATGCAATAAATCCACCGAAATGATACAGCTAAGAACAACCGTGCCGGACAGCCAGGGTTCCGTACTTTGTTAGGTTTGATTTCCACAAATCTATACTAATATTATAAAGCTGAAGAGTTTGTTTGTTTGAACGCGCTAATCTCAGGAACTACTGGTTAAAAAATAAAAAATCTTTTTCGGTTGAATAGACCATTTTTATCGAGGAAGGCTTTAGGCTATATATCATCACACTTAAGCTAATAGGAGCGGAGCAGCGATAAAGAATGTTTTAAAATCGGGGATTCCACGGGGACGAAGTCGCGGACAGAAGCTAGTCTATACTAATATTATAAAGCTGAAGAGTTTGTTTGTTTGTTTGAACGCGCTAATCTCAGGAACTACTGGTTCGAATTGAAAAATTATTTTTCGGTTGAATAGACCATTTATCGAGGAAGGCTTTAGGCTATATAACATCTGCAGCGCTGCGAGTAATAGGAGCGAAGAAAAAATGGAAAATGTGGAAAAAACGGGGAAAATTATTCATTTTTGAAGCCCTCCATTGCGTGCGCTGCGAAAACTGTTCGAGATACCAAAAAAATATGTAGGAAAGAATTATTCCTCTTAAAATGATCTAAAAAAATGTCCACGACAGTATATGTCTATCTTTTAAGATTAACTCACTAGAACCGTTTTTATGGTAATCAAATTTGGTCGAAAGCGATGAAAGTTTGTATTAAACTTTGTCAATTTTAAACCGATCGGGTTGAGAGTTTCAAAATCGGGGTTAAAGTAACTATTCCATGCGGACGAAGTCGCGGACAGAAGCTAGTTTTGTATATAACGAAAAAAAACTCAAAAACTACTGGACCGATTTCAAAAATTCTTTCACCATTAGAAAGCTACATTCACCCTGAGTAACATGGGTTATATTTTATCCCCGTATTCCCACGGGAACGAGAACTACGCGGGTGAAACCGCGGGGCGCTGCTAGTCATTTATAAAGACTATTTGGATGCCGGTTGTATTTTTTTTGTAGTAATGTTTTTTCTAAGGATGTTAAATCATCAAATGCCTGCTCCTGCTGTGGATGGCAGGCGATAGCGGGAGGGAGTGTCAGACTCTTGCGGACTAAAACCTGTGTTCCTCCAAAGGGGTTTTGCGTTACAAAGTCACGGTGACTTTTTAGAATAATTCCACAACCTCTTTTTTATTTTTCACTAAATGGGGAATAATCAAATACCTCCTCCCGCTGTGGGCATATACGAAGGCAGTGTCAGACTCTTACTGACTGAAACCCACCCGTGTTCCTCCTAGTGACCGCCGCGTTACAGCGCCGCGGTCACTCTGTCGAACGAATAGGGAAGCTTCCTTAAATAAAAAATACGATTCTATTTAGTCCGTCAGTTAGATCATCGAAAAATATTGGACACGTGTTTTTTGCTTTATGAAATCTCTAAAAATTGACGAAGATAAGAAGCTTCAAAGATCATAAGTGGGGGCGTGCGACATCACGACGACGTGGTAAAAATCGTCGCACGAAGTGACGTCACACGAGTTTTCAACGCACTATATCGTCTTCGTTTTTTGTTTACGTGAAAAAATCTATACTATATATTAATATTATAAAGCTGAAAAGTTTGTTTGTTTGTTTGTTTGAACGCGCTAATCTCAGGAACTACTGGTCCGATTTGAAAAAATCTTTCATTGTTAGATAGCCCATTTATCGAGAAAGGCTATAGGCTATATATCATCACGCTAAGACCAATAGGAGCGGAGCAGTCATGAAAAATGTGACACAAACGAAGTTGTGCGGACAGCTAGTAAAAAATACGTGTCCAGTATTTTTGGAAAGACTATCTTATGGACTAACTAGCTGCTGCCCGCGACTTCGTCCCGGTGGAATCCCCGATTTTAAAACATTCTTTATCGCTGCTCCGCTTCTATTGGCTTAAGCGTGATGATATATATCCTAAAGCCTTCCTCGATAAATGGTCTATTCAACCCAAAAAGAATTTTTCAATTCGAACCAGTAGTTCCTGAGATTAGCGCGTACAAACAAACAAACAAACTCTTCAGCTTTATAATATTAGTATAGATTAGATTGTTTTAGGCAAGTACCTTATTGTGATAGTGTTCTTGGCCCACAGCTGCTCGTCAGGCTACTACGGGTCCACGTGCGAGGTGGACGGCGAGGTGGTGGGCGTGGCGGTGGGCGCCTCGCTGCTGGCCGCGCTCGTCATCGCCGGCACGCTGGCCGCTCTCATGTCCTGGAGGTAAGGGCCACATTAGCTCAGCAGTGGTGGGCGTGGCGGTGGGCGCCTCGCTGCTGGCCGCGCTCGTCATCGCCGCCACGCTGGCCGCTCTCATGTCCTGGAGGTAAGGGCCACATTAGCTCAGCAGTGGTGGGCGTGGCGGTGGGCGCCTCGCTGCTGGCCGCGCTCGTCATCGCCGCCACGCTGGCCGCTCTCATGTCCTGGAGGTAAGGGCCACATTAGCTCAGCAGTCACTGACCTTCCACCTGGGTCGGCCATCCAATTCAGTGAGAGGGAACCAGTGGTATTTTCCGCAGACACGATATATTGGCACTCTGCCTATCAATTTCATACTGGTCCTATCATCTAGCCAAGAATACGCGTTTCACTTAAGCCACAAGTCCTTCAATTCTATGGTTGATTTCATCTGGCGGTACCACATGAAATTTGCGCGAAATATATTTATATATTTGCACGAATCTAGAACACGAAACCAAATATATTGTAAAAAGAAAATATCGTCATGAGCATCCTATTATGCCTCCTATCCTATCGTTCTCACACATACATATGTTTCTATAGTTTCACACGAATAATTAAATTATATCATTGTAACAATTTATTGATTTAAAAGAGTGTCCGTGGAGCGTTCACGTTCTTCTCCATAGAGATCTACGCTTTGGAACGTGCAGATAGCTTCACCTCTTTCGACCTCGACAATCGAAAAGTACCTGTAAAGGGTATTAATTGAAATAAATGCTGTTATTTTCAAAAATATTAATATTTTATAAATTAGAATTAGAATAAAATTAGAATACTTTTTTACAAATTAGCATTGCCATTCAACGTGGCAACGCGGCCAGTGTTCTGGGCACTTTTCCCGTTGACAGCGATGTGGACGAATTTTTCGATGCCCTATGAGTTTCTCTCGCCTTTTAACTCCGCTTGTTTTAATGAAATTTATTTTTACTAATAAAATAAAAAATGCTTTGATTTTTAGTTGGTTATCAATAAAATATGCTTGTGTAGTTATTATAATGTTCATTTCCTCTCTGCAGTCGCAAATGGTCTCGCGAGCAGAAGGCGGCGGGCATGGGATCGCCGATATTCAACTATATGGCAGCGAACACCATCAAAACACCACCAGTTGGACAGCCGCCTTATCAGGTAATAGCCCTTCTTACTAATCCAATGATAATCATTTTTAATCATTTAAATACACTTATAAATTATATTGTAATACAAAAAAGTGTATTACACTTATTGTATCAGGTAATATCCTTTCTTACTAATCCTATGATAATCCCTTTTATTCAATTAAATAGGTACACTTATAAATTATATTGTAATACAAAAAAGTGTATTACACTTATTGTGTGTGTGTATTTACACTTTTTTGTATTATCGGTATCGAATAAGAAAGAAAGAAAGAAAAATGTTAATTCCACAACGAGACGTATTTTTTTAGAATGATTAAACATACTTAGGTGCTTTAAGAATTAATTTTTTTTAAATATTTTTTTACTTTTTAAAGGGAACTTAGGTTTTTGTGTCTGGTGTTTTTTAAAATTTAATTTTTTATTTTATACTTTTTATAGGTGCATACTTATAAGAAAACTCTCGATTAAGTCATCATCAATATTCCCTTTCAGTGCGCTTTCATTTGAGACCCCACTCGAGTATATTTGCAGACATTCAATTATTCTTCCCCGCTTTCACGCCCCACAACTTTTAAATCGCTTCATCCGTTCGCGAGCTACAGAGCCACAGACAGACAGACACGTCAAACTTGTATCACCCCATTTTTTAAGTCGGGGGTAAAAAAACAGCTTAGTTAATTCCCACTATCTTTTTAAATTAAATAAGTTGTTATATGTATTCATATATTTTGTTATATTTCTCATTGTTTGTATTTATGTTTATAAAATTGTAAGCTATGGACTCTGGTCTGAAAATAAATTATTATTATTATTTCCTTTATTCATTATACTTATTATTATTATTTTTTAAAGATGGGAAATCATCAAATAGCGTTGCACTTTGACAAATTAGTTTTTTATTGTAGCGGCATCTATATCGCTTTTTTCAAGGATGGGAAATTATCAAATGTCTCCCCCCGCTGTGGGCACATAACAAGACAGTATCAGACTCTTATTGACTAAAACCCATCCGTGTTCCTCCTAATGCCCGCCGCGTTCCAGGGCCGCGGTCACTCTGTCGAACTAATTCCGCAATCCTTGCAGGAAAATCCACTACCTACCGACCGTGTTAAAGTATATTAGTAGAAATTTCATCAGAGTTTCGTGATATTATAATCTGTTGCTATTACTTTTAAAATCCCTATAAATTTGAACGTTTTATTTCTAGGTGACTCTAGAAGAGAGGATGCGCTGGGCCCAAATAGCTGAGGCAATGGCACAAGCAAGTCACTATGCGGTAAGTTTACAGTTTGTTCCCTGAATGCCGTTTTTAGTAGTCTTTTTATTATTTATTTATTGAGCAGTGGTGGCCGAGTGATAACGACCCCCACTTACAAATTGTAGCCAGGCGCATTACTTTGTGTAATTAATTTCATCACCACTGCTCTCAAAACGGTGAAGGAAAACATCGTGAGGAAACCGGCATGTCCTAGAACCAAAAACTCGAAGACATGTGACATTCAGCAACCCGCACTGGGCCCAAGTGCTGGATTACGGCCCATTCCCTTTCCTGGAGAGGAGACTGTCCCAGCAGTGGGAACGTTAAAAGGCTGATTATGCTATTTATTTATTTAAACTTTATGTACAATAGTGGTACATGGGCGGACTTAATACAACAAGGCAAAACTAAACATAAAAAACAAAACTAAAACTATTGTGTCAAATGACCAATCAAGGAAAAATTTGGAAAAACTATGGCATCCGCAGTAACACCAAAATTGGGTATTTAACTACAATATATAAAAAGCATAATTCTATTTAGTGCGTCAGTTAGATTTTCAAAAAATATTTCTTTTTAAAAACGAATTATAAAGTGCATCAAAGTTCAAGAGTGGGGGCTGGTGACGTCACGTCGCTGGTAATTTTTTTATTGTAGCACGTAGTGACGTCACGCGTGTTTTCAACGCGCTGTATCGTCTTCGTATTTTGTTTACGTGAAAAAAGAAAAAAATAATAAATATTGTTAAACAATAAATTTTGGAAATCTATCTGACGGATTTTAAATTATAATCAATTTGGAAACCCGTCGTTTGCACTAAGAGAGTCATACTTACATTACCTCAGCATGGACGGAAATAATCAAGGCCCCCTATTGTACAAGCCTAAGTTACTTTTTAATCCAGCGTATGAAATACTAGCGGCCCGTCTTGGCTTCGAACGGGTGGAGAATAGTGTAGTTAACTAAAAAAATGTGATTAGTCCGTCCGATAGATTTCCAAAAAATATTGGACACGTATTTTTTCTTTTTTAACCGACTTCTAATAAAGGAGGAGGTTCTCAATTCGGATGTTTGTATTTTTTTTTTTATGTTTGTTCGCGCATAACTCCGTCGCTTGCCAACCGATTTGAAAAATTCTTTTTTTGTTGGAAAGGGTATACTTCCCAAATGGTCCCATGAAAATTTTATCGAAATCGAACAAGCGGTTTTTGAAAAATCAACAAAAATCTAAAAAAAATATCTACATTCTCTACATTGACGACCTTTTAGTTTACTCTGCATTGGAGCAGTGCATTTTTTTACACCAATGTAATTGGTTCGTTTAGGTGGGGGAGGGGAGGGGCTGTAGGTACCACTAAAAAGTGAAAAATAAAAAAACTTTTTACAAAAAAATACAACCGACTTCCACAAAAAATCAAAAAAGTACAAAATAACTTTAATTCGGAAGTCGGTGTTCAAAAAACGAAAAAGGAACCACAAACACTGAGTTCCGAATTAAAGTTATTTTGTACTTTTTTGATTTTTTGTGGAAGTCGGTTGTATTTTTTGTAAAAAGTTTTTTTTTCACATAAATAAAAAATGAAGACGATACAGTGCGTTGAAAACTCGTGTGACGTCACTACTCGCTACATTTTTTATCGGACCGTGACGTCACACGCTCCCACCTCTGATCTTTGATGTTTTTTATCTTCGTCAGTTTTTATAGATTTGATAAAGGAAAAAATACGTGTCCAATATTTTTCTATAATCTAACTGCCGGACTAAACATAATCACATATTTTTTACTCAGGCATTCCTATTATTTACCTTTGTTACTCCAGGATAATGTAGCATTCTAATGGTGAAAGATTTTTTAAAATCGGTTCTGCAGTTTTTGAGTTTATTCATCAAGATACAAATCTTTCCTCATAATAATATTGATGTAGGTTATGAGTAACTAATGAGGGTTAAAAGGTAATTTTTTGTCATTTATTGTTGCTAATAATATTTTAAATCCTGTGTAGCCGGATGCAGCACAGATGGCGACGCGTCCATCGTCAGCCATGTTCGGAGGGTACCCCACACTGCCGCCTGTGCCGTTACCCAGGTAACCATCATTTAATTATTCGTTGGTCCAGATGAACAGGATATTAACTCAAAAAAAACCTATTTTTCAGGAGAGTGATTTGAAGTTTTTAAACGTTTTTTACGGAAAAGTTGATAGGGAACCGCTTGGTCATGTGAAAAGGAGGGATGAAACACATGTAACTAAAAGGGTTATGAATATAAATGTGGATGGATGGAAAGGGAGAGGTAGGCCAAAGAAACGATGGATGGATTGTGTGAGGAGTAATATGAAAGAAAAGGGAGTTAGTGATAGCGTGACGGCTGACAGGACAGAGTGGAAGAAAACGTGTTGCGCCGACTGCAAGTAACATGGGATAAGGGCAGGAAGGTGATGATTACCTTAGGGAAAAGCTCAAAGTCGCTCAGCGGGCTATGGAAAGGACTATGCTCGGTGTGTCTCTGAGGGATCGCATCAGAAATGAGGTGATCCGTCAGAGAAGCAAGGTCATCGATATAGCTCACCGGATTAGTAAGCTGAAGTGGCAGTGGGCTGGCCATATTAGTCGTAGAACCGACAACCGTTGGGGTAAACGAGTTCTAGAGTGGAGACCGCGTCTCGGCAAACGTAGTGTAGGACGTCCTCAGGCACGGTGGAGTGACGATTTGCGCAGGACGGCTGGCAGACACTGGATGCGAGAAGCCGAACATAGATCTAAGTGGCGTGCAATTGGAGAGGCCTATGTCCAGTAGTGGACTGCAACAGGCTGTTGATGATGATTGATAAAAACTTTCATGAAGCAAGTAAAGATGTTTTTCTCCATCAGGATGGGCATGCACGGTGGCCATCACAACGGCACCTTGAACACTGTAGCTTCGAGGGCAAACACTGCAGCGTCCCACCACAATTTATATGGTAAGTTTGAGAAAAAAAACATAGGTAAAAGCAGGAAGGAGGATATTTTGCTATTCAGTGCACAAACTTTGACAAATTAAACTTAAACGAGTTTTATTAAACACGCACTTTTCATTTTGATACGTCTTAGTACAAAAAATAAAGATATTGTTAATGAAAGATGTTTACTTAGAAACTGACTTTATGGTTACACTCTGCGCACCTGTGCGCGGTGAAAGTACCCTCCTACTGATTTTGTAAAGGAAGAGCCATGATTCATCAATAAAAAACCAAAATATTTGGTTTCTATGAAATTAGACTACATAATATGGTATCTTTAAAGCTTGCAAAAAAGTATGAAATAGAAGACCTGTAAATAACTATTCAAAGGAACCGTCTCTCGACTGCAATGTTAAGATTATTATCTATCTCGTTTTTAATTTTTTAGTTCAGTTTTTGACATGGCAGGCGTGTTTTTAGCTTTTTTAATTACTTGTTTGTTCACTTATTGCGTTGATTCTTTTACACGTTCTGTGTTGTTATTAATTTTAGCTGAATAATATTTGGAGGACACACATATGTGGAGCAGTGGCGGCCGAGTGGCATCGGCCCCGATTTACGAATTGTAGGTCGCGGGTTCAAACCCAGCCAGGCGCATTACCATGTGTAATTTATTTCGTCACCACTGCTCTCAAAACGGTGAAGGAAAACATCGTGAGGAAACCGGCATGTCTTAGAACCAAAAATTCGAAGACATGTGACATTCAGCAACCATAAAGCAAGTGGATTACGGTTACGGCCCATTCCCTCTCCTAGAGAGGAGGCCTGTGTCCCAGCAGTGGGAACATTAAAAGGCTGATTATGAATAACATTTTTCATGTGGTTTCCTCGCTATAATATATATTACTTGTGTAGGCTACACCAACCACATGGCGACAGAATCCACCAGCTCTGAAGCGTCATCCCACGTCCAAGAAAGAGCTGATCTGTTAGTGCCACGACCCAAGTCGAGGGCAAGGAGTATGCATGTAAGTACTTCAAAGACATCTATCAATACCGCTTTAAAACATCAAATTTCTCCTTCCTTGTGGCGTGCAGTGGTTCGAGTTGGGTAGGCCAGAAAATGATGTCCAAAAAAAACACAATAATTTTTAAAAAATAACCTTGAAATATAGAAAGAAAAGAAAGAAAGAAAAACTGTTTATTTGCGCCAAGCATGACGCACATCAAAGAATTTTAGTTTTTTTTTTAATAGGCTATTTAAAAAAAAACTCATTTCATTAAAAATCAACTCTGAATAATGTGGTTATTTTTTCAAATTTATTTGGACATTTTCTCTGGCCTTCCCTAACTCGAACCACTGCACGCGCCTGCTCCTTCCGCTGTGGGCACATCGAAAGGCAGTGTCAGACTCTTACTGACTAAAACCACAACTCCTCATTCACCACACTGACACAAATAAACGCCTGTAGTTCAAACTATCACTTGTCAAAACAAGCCTGCTAAAAAAAAGATAACAAATAATAAATATTGTCCTCACATATAGAAGCACCAAGGATGTAACCAAAGTTATGTAATACAGAACATGATTTAAAAGAGTGTCCGTGGAGTTTCTTGCACGTTCTTCTCCATAGAGATCTACGCTTTGGAACGTGCAGACAGCTTCACCTCTTTCGACTTGACAATTCAAAAGTGCCTGGAAGGCAAGGGTTTATTTGTGTATTTTATTTTGACAACCGGCCATAATACTCCCACTGCGCCCGCGCATTCCATCATTTGTCTATGATATCGACAAATGGTACTGGAGCACTGGGCCATTGAGTTAGTCGATATTATTCATTATTTTGTTGTATGTGTGTATTTTTACTTTTAATTTGTTTCATTATGTTGTTATGAACATTAGTTGATATTTATTATTTTATTGGTATTTGTTTCTTTTAATAAGTATATATCCCGTGAGTGTATCCGTGGCATCACAGGCCCTATCAGAACACCAGCGCTGTGGTATTTATCAATTGATTAAATATCGCGGCATATGCTGAGATAGGGACCATTTTTGGCCTCGCACAGTTTAAATCTAATATTAAGCTTTTAATTATGTCTTTTTTATCTGTTTTGTGCGAGTCCTAAATAAACATTTTTCTTTCTTTCTTTTATTTGAAATAAATGCTTTGACTATTTAATATAACCCCAATATTTTTAATACAGAACCAAAACGGGATATACTACGACGTTGAGTACGAAAACGCGCCGGAAGCGATCTACGGCACCAAGGGGATCCCCCTGTCGACGTACACAGTGAGCCGGGGACCCCCCTTCTACCGCACATAGTATTTGTAAGTATCGTTGGCCTCGCTTCGGAACTACTGTGAAAAATGGTGCTTGAACTGAAAATGTCGCTTCAAAAGTTAAGTGCTTGAAACTTTATAAGAATTGTGTATTTGGAAAAAGTGTAAACTGTTAGGAAATTGGAACAGACACTCATAAAGTAAATCACTTATATGATTTATGGACACATAAATGTGGCATCACTCTAAGATGATTTATAAATTTAAATATTTTTTACAATTTTGGTGAAATTTAATCGGTAAATTAGGTTGTATAACCATAAAAGATTTAAAAATGTGGCTTATTTATTTCTAAGCCACATTATTTTTCTTAAAGCTTATATTATGAATTTTGAAAAAATAATGTGGCTTGAAATATATAGGTCGACTAAATAAAGTAAAATGTTGCTATAATAAGTGGCTTTAAACACTTCAACGCAAGATTTAATTATTAGGAGAATTAAAAATTATGTAACTTTCAAAAATGTGTATTTTTTTAAATATTGAATTTGGAAAATTATAGTTACACTTAATTATTTTGATATTAAATGACTGAGACTCAAAATATTAATCGGTCCTTATTAAAATCATTATGTACCATCGCATAAAGCAAGAAAAAACAACAAATTATTGCATTTATAAAGTTGTATCAATGATAATGATAAGTAATGTTTATTTTTTTAAGAATAAAAGCGACAGTGTTCATTTTTGCATAAAGTTTTTTTTTTATAATTGTAGAAGAAAAATACTTAAAATAAACTTTGATATGTACATAAGACTGCTTTCAACGAAAATTTTATTGCATAATAATTTTCTCAATTAATTATTGTGATTTTTAATACATTTATTTTTAAATATACAAATGTATTGGATTATCTCCATTTTTAACGACATTTATAGAAAGTTTAATAAGCAGAGACAAAAATATTGTTTAAAAAACTAATTATTCTCCCTACTAGTACAATTTTTAACTAAATTGTAGTTTCAGTACGACTTCCAAACGAAAATGCACGAAATTACAACCAATTTTAAAACCACTAATCACACGTAACCACAGCGTATTTTGTCCAGCAATTCTCTAGAACTGCAGCCCTACTATGACGTCTTAAATCCATCATGATTCAGTGTGAGGGAAAGGGATAGTGCTATTCGTCTTGTGTAACTCCGTCTCTCTCTGACACAGGAATCATGATGGATTTAAGACGTCATGGTAGGGCTGCTGAACATGTTATTTTACTAAAGATTATAAACATAATCGAAATGCGTTCAGTAATTTTCGAGATTTAACTGACAATACGTACACACAAATCCTAATTTAGATTTCTGCTTAAGAAAAACACTGAACTATGTATTTTAACAGTGGAGATAGTACTTGACCCAATCTAGCTATATATTTTTTAAAATATAAATAGAAAATCTATCGAGGAAAAACATTATAGCCAAATTGGGTCAAGTATTCAGGTGTATTTTTTATTTGTAAATAGGTAATGTTAGGTAGTTTAAAAGTAACGAAAGTTATCTTTTTGTAAGAACATTTAAATACATTAGTCGTTAATTAAAATAGTTTCAATATAAAGGAATATCGAATCTGTTTGTTCTTTTTTTCATTTTTTACAGGCCATCGATACAATTTTTGTAAATATTTTTAAAACTGTTATAATCATGTCATTAAAATAAATCCGCCAAATATAATTGTTTTTTGTATACCTAAATTATCATACGTAATAGTATTTCAAAAGATACAACGATATTTAGAAAAACCACAACTATAATAACATTTAAGTTGTTTATAAGTAATAAATGTTAGATCTGAAATATATCATTGAGAATATATCATTGATCTACAATAAAATGACAATTTAGAAAATATAATAAAATGCTAAGTTTAAAAAAGCCGCGATTTACTGAAAAAATATTGTTTTATTGTATTTAAAATATAATGTTAATTAAATGATAGTCATATTTTTAGTATATTTAATAAATTATAAGTCTACCTATGTGTTTTTGATGTAACATTTTACGGGCAAAGTCGGATAAATAGCCGGGCAAAATAAGCTGGGCAAAGCTGATGCTGATTTGTCCAAATATTTTTTAAAGTAATCTTTTGAAGAAAAACCTGTTATATTTTTGTACTGAACATTTTATGTATTATTATGTAAATTATATAATAACTTAAACCACGATTATTTTTTGTTTCTTTTTCATCCTACCTTTTTCCTATCCCAGTTTCTTAGAACACTCGTAAATTCTACGATTATTATTATACATATTATGTAGGTTTTGAACTTTGTGTGTTTGGATGTTTGCTAAGCAATCACGACTTAAAGGCTTAACGGATTAGGATGAAAATTGGCAACGCGGGTAGATCTTGATCGAATTCCAATCATAATGACACACAGAGGGAATTATGTTATATACCTTATCTCGATTTCTTACAATATAAAACCAACAGGATTGATAACTTAATTAAATTATCACACTCTTGTGATCCGAAATCAACGTAACATATAACAAGTTTCCCGACCTAAAAACAAATAATTTTTATATAAATTAGTGCATTCAAACGAACAAGCAAACAAACTTCAGCTTTATATTATACTAGCTGCTGCCCGCGACTTCGTCCCCGTGGAATCCCCGATTTTATAACATTCTTTATCGCTGCTCCGCTCCTATTGGCTTAAGCGTAATGATATATAGCCTAAAGCCTTCCTCGATAAATGGTCTATTCAACCCAAAAATAATTTTTCAATTCGAACCAGTAGTTCCTGAGATTAGCGCGTTCAAACAAACAAACAAACTCTTCAGCTTTATAATATTAGTATAGATAAGTATAGATTTTTAGTTGCTGAGAAATAAGAGTTACTTTTGGTCACTGATGTCGTTTGAGATAGAGCTGTTTTTTTTTTGTATTCCATGTTCAAGAAAGCTGTATTAGGTACCTAGTTAACTATGACGTAAACTGCCGCTCTCAAAAATATCCGCTCAAGCCATACTTAATATTATACATAAATACAGCATAATAAGCCTTTTAACGTCCCCACTGCTGGGACACAGGCCTCCTCTCTAGGAGAGGGAATGGGCCGTAATCCAGCACGCGGGCCCAGTGCGGGTTGCTGAATGTCACATGTCTTCGAATTTTTGGTCCACAGCTGGACATAGGCCAATCCAAGTGTCATCGACCGGTCCTGTGCATAATCAGCCTTTTACCTTTCTTACTGCTGGAACACAGGCCTCCTCTCTAGCCCAGTCCTCTGGGTCCTCTCGGGCCCAGTACGGTTTGGTGAATGTAACATGTCTTTGAATTTTTGATTCTAGGACGTGCCGGTTTCCCACGATGTTTTCCTTCACCGTTTTTGAGAGCAGTGGTGATGAAGTTAATTACACAAAGTAATGCGCCTCGCAGGGTTTGAACCCGCGACCTACAATTCGTAAGTCGGGGCCGTTACCACTCGGCCACCACTGCTCTCCTATACATACGACACCAGAAACTAACAGACTCTGTAAGATTTGAATAAATCTTTATTTAAATTATAGTTTCTCGATATATTGTGAAAAAAAAAATCATTTGTAAGTATACAATAAATTCCATCGAAATTCAACAGTTCCCAAGATATCTATGCATAATTAAGAGAAAATAGTTTATAATACGTGTGTTTGCAATTTTTCTAGTGACATGTGCGTTGTCGCCACTACGCCTGATATAGTGGTGATAGATCGATTAGCGCGCCGCACAATGATAATCGATGTTACCATCCCACATGACGAGAACCTCGTGAAAGCTGAGAAAGAGAAACAAATAAAGTATCTCGACTTAACACACGAGGTTGTCGACATGTGGAATGTGGACTCGGCTGTCATTGTGCCGATTGTCGTTACGGCCAATGGCCTGATGGCCAAAAGCTTTGACGACCATTTGTCGAAGCTGGCGTTACACGGTTGGTTAAAGGGCCTGATACAGAAGGCAGTGTACTCCTCGATACGGCTCGTATTGTGAGGAGGTTCCTTTCTCTGGAGCCCTAACCAGCAACATCGTACCTACTCATATTGGTGAATTAAAAATATTGCCCTGAATCTCGAAGAAAAAGTAGGTAAATAGATAAGCAATAGGGTAGTTGACTAAAAATATTTATTTAGTCCGTCAGATAGTTTTCCAAATAACATTGGACACGTATTTTTTCTTTTTTCACGTAAACAAAAAGTGAAGACACAGTTCGTTGAAGACTCGTGTGACGTCACTTCGTGTTACAATTTTTACCGCGACGTGACGTCACAAACCCTACTCCTAATATTTGATGCTTTTGCCTTCGTTTGATAAAGTAAAAAAATTCTTTTTACTTAAGAAACATACGGCACTTTGACGGAACGATAGGCGCAGTGGTTGAGCGTTCGGCTGCTGCACTGCGTGTCGCGGATTCGATCCCCGATCGGAAAAAATGATTGTATGGCCTACAGATAATTGTTCCGGGTCTGGGTGTCTTGTGTATGTGAATTTACATGTTTGTGAACGCACCCACGATACTTACAGGAGTAAATCCTAGTGTGGGGCAACGTTTTTGAAAAAAAAAACCTATTTTTAAATAAACATGTTTACAAACTAAAGATTTACAGAAAAGTGTAAAAACGTGCTATTAAAGAATGTTTTTAATCCTAATTAACACTTCTTATGGTAGATATATATGGTAGATACATACACTAATTTACGCTTTTTATGCTTCACTGTGACATGTGTTTTTCCACCGTTATGGTAGTGGTGCAATCGTAGAAACACCAACCGGTTCCTTCGGCGACGCGTACTTTTTTGAGTTGGTTGGTAATATAAATATAACTAGTTGACGAGCGCAACTTCGTTTGTATCATATTTTTCAGTTTGGTAATTTAAATATAACTAGTTGGCCCGCGCATATTCGTTTGTATTTTTCATGACTGCTCCGCTCCTGTTGGTCTTAGCGTGATGACATATAGCCTTAGCCTTCCTCGATAAATGGGCTGTCTAACACTGAAATGTTTTTTTAAATCGGATCTGAAGTTCCTGTGTGAGCTCGTGGCTAAAGAATATCAGCCGCACAGATCGATCTTCAAGGTTAAGCAACACTTGCCAAGGTTGGACTGTAGATGGGTGACCATCTTAACATACCGAGGTTCCTCCGTGCTTCGGAAAGCACGCTAAGCCGTTGGTCCCGGTTGTCATTTGTAGATCTTCGGCAGATCGTTACGGATTTTCACAAGCCAGAAAATCTGACACCAGTCTTGCCAAGAAGTACCGTGTTTCCCAGTTATTGGGTTGTGGAGGTCTGGTAGGCAGCCGCTCCACGTTAAATACTGGGTATTTAGCTGAATCTGGTATGACTGGAAGCCGACCCCAATATGGTATGGTATGTAAGTTGTAATTATGGTAAGTTGGGAAAAGGCCGAGCCGATGATGATGTGTTCCTAACTCTTCAGCTTATATACAATTAGTATAGATTTTAAAATTAGTATAGAACTAGCAGCGCCCCGCGGTTTTACCCGCGTAGTTCCCGTTCCCGTGGGAATATGGGGATAAAATATAGCTTATGTCACCCGGGGTCCCAAATCGGTCCAGTAGTTTCGGAGCCTATTCAATGCAAACAAACAAACAAATCTTTCCTCCTTAAAATAGTAGTATCCGTTACACAAAATTTTACTGATTGCATTTTTGGCACCACAGTATCGATCATTAATCGCCCCCTGATAGTTATTTTGAAAATATGTTCCCTGTACAGAATTGACCTCTCTACAGATTTATTATAAGTATAGATAACGTAAACCTTTGTTATTTCTGTCTTTTGTCTGGCCTTAAGTAGACTAGACAAGATTTTTATTTGTGAAACAAAAGTTAAACTGTGTTCTGTTTTGTCTCTGGTGTGCCAGAGACTCTTTGTAGTTGATGTCCGGTCTTTTTTTTCTGGATAGAAATAATTAAATGACTACTCCCGCTCTGGGCGGAGCGGAAGGGAGTGTCAGACTCTTACTGACTAAATCCCACCCGTGATCATCCTAGTGCCCTTTGCGTTCCAGGGCCGCGGTGACTCTTTCGAACAGATTCCGCAACCTGATGTCGGGTCCCGAGTCCTGAGTTCCTGACACAATTTTTAGTTAATAAGTTATTTTCTTTTATGTGTTTGTTGTGCTTCATTTCTGGCGGAATTAACGTGTTTTCTTTCTTTGTTTTCTGTATGAGGATTTTCAAACGACATAAACAGTGTACCTACTGTTATTAAATCTTTGTATTGAAGAGCCACGATCCCACATACTACATACAAAGGTTTTAGCTATTAAAAATCATACATTTTCGTGAATAAAGAAATTAACAAACATAAACACATGAATCCTGTCAGAAAACAATCCTCGTTTTTTCTCAATCACGTAAAAATATTCGTTTCTTCAGTCAGTCATCACTTTATTAACGTGAAATTTGTGTGACGGGTTGGCGTTTACTGTCTTTATGTAAAAGACAGTAAACGCCAACCCGTCACCACTTCCTAGTGTTTTAGCTGGGAAGAAGAAGTGGCGCAACAAACTGCCCAGCAACACATCTAAGCTGTCTATTGTGTATTGAGAACATGAATGTATACAATAGTATGCAAAGTAGGTAATAAAAAATGCATGCTACATGTTTCTCATATGATTTGACCAGTATGGATTGTATGGATTTTAAAAGAGACTTTGACCTCTGAGTTTGTTTCGGTGTTTCTTCTCAGGGTAGTCGGCAAGGAAACACCGGCCTCATCTAGTTTACAACGACCAAAATTATTGGATACTAGCTGCTGCCCGCGACTTCGTCCCCGTGGAATCCCTCCTATTGGCTTAAGCGTAATGATATATAGCCTAAAGCCTTCCTCGATAAATGGTCTATTCAACCCAAAAAGATTTTTTCAATTCGAACCAGCAGTTCCTGAGATTAGCGCGTTCAAACAA
Organism: Hecatera dysodea; assembly: GCA_905332915.2. Lineage (NCBI taxonomy): Eukaryota > Metazoa > Arthropoda > Insecta > Lepidoptera > Noctuidae > Hecatera > Hecatera dysodea. The sequence goes on along the minus strand of HG995314.1, from coordinate 10,728,199 downwards.
ACAAACAAACAAACTCTTCAGCTTTATAATATTAGTATAGATTTAAAACGTCACAAGATATAGCCTAACCATGGTGAGTGTAGACAAGCCAAAGAGGCACTTCCCTCTATTGATGGCCGTTTCACAAAACAAGCCCTTGGACTGTCCAAACAGCAGTTACGGACAGTGACAGCTGTCACAACTGGATACGGGTCTATTAATAAACACCTCTATGTATAGGAGTCACAGACAGCCCGCTCTGCAGAGCCTGCATGGAGGAGGATGAGACAGCAGCACATCTGCTTCTAAGCTGCCCCGTAGTCGCAGATTACAGGGCTAAGTACTTCGGAAACCCAGGTACCCTCTGTGAGATCATTAGTAACACGAAGGCGTTGCTGGCCTTCCTTGGGGAGCTGGGGTGGATCGAATGACACATTTGTCCCACCTGCACGCTAAATAGGCGCTTAGCCGTGGAGTTGTTTAATTATTTGTACCTACTTTAAATTGTTCCTTTCACTCTGAATACCTGTATCATACACATCTTTCTACATCGTTCTCACATATAGGAATAAAATCAAGAAGAACAATGTATCCACAACTTTGTGACAATTTATTGATTTAAAAGAGTGTCCGTGGAGTTTCTTGTACGTTCTTCTCCATAGATATCTACTTCTTCACGAATTCAACACCTACCCCTTACGTCAGTGTCTGTACCAAGACATCAGCAACAACTCTCCAAAAACCCATCACTATATTTGCCAAGCTATTACTCGAGAAAAAAGCCTACATATCCATTAATTATAATGTACAAACAAATTCTATTCGTTCAGTGTTCGACAGCGCGGTGCAATGCCCTTTGCGTAATATTTGTGTTTGAGTTTGATCAACATTTAGAATACTTGAGAATTCGTTGACTTCTATGTATGTTTATGTTGAAGTCGTGATGTGTGGGACACATAGATATCATACTTATAATAAATCTGTAGAGAGGTCAATTCTGTACAAGGAATATATTTTCAAAATAACTATCAGGGGGTGATTAGTGATCGATACTGGTGCCAAAAATGCAATCAGTAAAATTTTTGTCTGTCTGTCTGTCTTTCTGTCTGTCTGTCTGTCTGTCTGTCTGTCTGTCTGTCTGTCTGTCTGTATGTTCTTTATAGAAACAAAAACTACTCGACCGATTTTAACGAAACTTGGTGCAATTATTCATACTCCTGGGCAGGTTATAGTATACTTTTCATCACGCTACAATCAATAGGAGCAGAGCAGTGAAGGAAAATGTTGGGAAAACGGGAGATGTTACTCCATTTTTTAAGCTTCCGTCGCGTGTGTAGCCTTAATGATTAAAGTTACATAGAAATCATGTATTACGGAAATGTTCTACATAAAATTATCTAAAAAATATCCCGAAACAGCATATGTCTATCTTTTGTCAATTTTAAACCGATCGAGCTGAGAGTTTCAAAATCGGGGGTAAAGTAACTATTCTACGCGGACGAAGTCGCTGGCAGAAGCTAGTAATTTTATATTTCTATGGTGGGACAGCAAAGGTGTAGGCAGAGTAAAAGTGTTAATACAGGGTGAAATTGAATAGATGCGACATATTTAAATATACAATAATACGTGTTGTCAAGAAAATTTAGAACATACCAAATGTAAAATTAATGAACTTTTATCACCGCTATGAATGGCAACGTTTAATAACGCGAGTACTCCACAACGATCATTGAGCACTGCGATTAGTTGGACGAGATTTTTTGATACTTTAATTTTTCTTATTTATTTTGCATATTAATTATTTTTCTGGAATACCGATAATTCGTACTTAAATAAAGATATTAACATCGATGGATCATTTTAAAACGCCAACCACGTAACTTTTTTGTAACGATTTAGATTGTAGAAAAAACAGTTTATAATTACTATGTTACTGTAACTGAAGCTCCCATTTCATTTTGTCGCATCTATTCAAAGTCATCCTGTATAATTCAACATTCTTACTTAAAAGCTCGCTTCTTTTGCTCTTTCTTGGATAATTTTGGCAAAGATGCAATTTGATTTTGTACCTAGTAGATATTTATATAAATATATAGATGACTAGCAGTGCCTGCCGACTTCGTTCCGCGTTAGAAATATTTTTGTCCCGGCTCGTTTGTCCCGCATAATACTTCAGGTCAAAAGCAGTTATTGTGAGTTATCCGTAGGAGATAGGCATATGCTATCCAGGACTTGTTTACAGATTTTGATACGTTCTTTAATATTGTAATATTGTAGTACATTGTTTTGTTCTATCCTCAATAGTTTCCGCAGCGCACGCGTTGAAAGCATTTTTTTTACAACTTGGATTACATTATTCAAGTTTAAGTAAAGATGCGTGATAGTTTTGGATATTGACACTCCACAATAACGTAGCTTTCTATTGGTGAAATAATTTTGAAAATCGGTTCAGTAGATCCAGACATTACCCCTTACAACGTCACACGTGTCGTTTGGTAGTACACTTGGGCGTTTGTAATTACAGCTTCTCAACTCTATAATGAACGCACTGGGCCCCAAGTCTGCTATTACAATAGTGTCAGAATGGTCTATCATTGATTTCATAATGGTTGATTTTTTAAAGTTTGGTAACTTAAGTGAAAGAAATGGCATAGAATGGATCTCGTACATAATGACAAATGAATGACAGACGTACGAGTATGCATTTATCTGCTAAAATTTTGTCAGTTCCGTTGATCAGTGACCTACCATTAGAACGTCATTGTGCAGTTATTGCTTTTAATAGCTCGGTTATCAAAAAGTATTACGAGACCATTGACCGACCAATGATCAACCATTATGAATTTAGCAGATTACGAACTTTAAGCAAAATTACAATGGGATCGTGTAAGAATGAAAAAAAAAATTAAAATAGCAGACTTGGGGCCCTGGCCTCTGGGCAGCGTCCCAGCTATAAGCAGAAATTCAAGGAAAACCACAGTAACAATCACAGAAATCTTAATATTATTATTAAGATTTCTGTGGTAACAATTTACAAATAATAAATAATAAAACATTTATGTATCCAGATCCATACAATCCAATTTGTTAGTAATTACATACACAACTTAAAACACTAATGTTAGTACCATACATTTATTTTTCATACATCATACGGCCCATTCCCTCTCCTAGAGAGGAGGCCTGTGTCTCAGCAGTGGGAACATTAAAAGGCTGATTATGCATGTCTGTTCTGAATGGCTCTGATATAAAATTTGAAGTCTTATTTGCTTCCAATTGTACAGTTAAGTTATACATACACTAAAACAAGACTTTTACTATACCTAACGCCTCATTAAACCAGTAACCAAACACATAACTCTTCTATTACGTGAGTGGTCGGTGAAACATGTGAGCTTTTTATATACTCCTTGTGAATAACGATTTTAGAATATTCAAATTAATAGCGTCTTTTATACGTACAGAATGTTGTTTGTATGACTCGGGTATTGAACCCGTTTACTGTAGTCGAAGTCCGAACCAGCGTTGTGTGTGCTAAGAGGTTTTTGGTAGGCATCAGTGGCGTAGCTTGCCTTAGACGGGCCCTGTATCAAAATGTGTTGAGGGGCCCCCAACAGTATAAAGTTTTTTATAAAAGAAACGAAAAATGCACTAATTGATTTAAAAAATATCAATATGGATTTGAAAACAAATAACTTTAGTAATTTTTTTTAACTTATCTGAATTATATTTTATTAATTCGGTGTAATTGTTTATTTTTAAACTAAATTTTTACTCAGCACACAGCAGTTATATTAAAAAATGTTAATAACCTATAAAATATTATGGATAATGTTTAAGGATTTTTTGCATACATACATTCGGGGCCCCTGTAGCCTGGGGGCCCCATATAATTGATACGGCTGATACGGCGGTAGCTACGCCCCTGGTAGGCATTTACATTGAGCCTTTTTCTAATGAAAGTGTAATATTTCGTCGTTATAAATAGTTGCTTTTATTGTCCTAGAACCGAATGTTGGATGCGGAATTTGTTCGAAAGAGTCACTTTGGTCCTGGAATGCAATGAACATTAGGAGGAACACAGATGGGTTTTAGTCAGTAAGAGTCTGACACTACCATCCGCTCCGCCAAGAGTCATTAATTTGATGATTTCCCATCCGCAAAAAAGGTCCGCATTTTAGCGATCATCAAAAAGGACCTGCTCTTAAAACGGTGTAGGAAAACATCGTGAGGAAACCGGCATGTCCTAGAACCAAAAATTCGAAGACATGTGACATTCAACAACCCGCACTGGGCCCGCGTGCTGGATTACGGCCCATTCCCTCTCCTAGAGAGGAGGCCTGTGTCCCAGCAGTGGGAACGTTAAAGAGGCCGATTATGCTTATGCTATGCAAAAAGGAATTCCTGTCAGAAACGGACCGGAGTTAGGAAGTTTGTAGGGTGGAACCTCCGCGCCTCCATGTAAGGGAAGGTTCATATCTGACGGAACATGCGTCGCGTATTATCAGTCGCGTAACGCCAGAACAGACAAATGTATAGAAAAACACTTGACCGTTCACACTCAACCGATGATACGTTAGTACGTCAAGTGTGAACGACCGATAATACGCGACGTATGTTCCGTCAGATATGAACCTTCCCTAAATGTGTTAATCTAGTGTTCGCAAACCGCGTCTGCTGAGTGTGAGATCCTGAAAGACGTGTTAGGTAATTGACAGTGGGGTCTGCGGATGGCGAGCTAAGAGTGGCTCGCCGTGCGGTAACAACCAGGGCCCCAAGTCTGCTATTTTTATAAATTTGTCATTCCAACACGATCCCATTGTCATTTTGCTAAAAGTTCGTAATCTGCTAAATTCATAATGGTCGATCATTGGTCGGTCAATGGTCTCGTAATATATTTTGATAGCAGAGCTATTAAAAGCAATGACTGCACAATGATGCTCTAATGGTAGGTAAAGGAACTGTCAAAATTTTAGCAGATTACTGCATATTTCTGTCATTCATTTGTCAGTATGTACAGAATTACCATTCTATGCCATTTCTTTCAATGGAATATCAGTGGTCGACCATTGGAAAGTCATAGTGACGCTTTTATATTAGTAGATTACCAAAATTGTAAAAATCACCCATTATGAAATCAATGATAGACCATTCTGACACTATTTTAATAGCAGACTTGAGGCCAAGGCTCGGGTCGACGGCGCGTCGTGTTCAACGCGCACCTCAAAGAGATATCAGCAAAGAAGACGGAGCCCCATAAGGTCAGTTCTGTTCCTGGGGGTTGCGGAATTTGTTCGAAAGAGTCACCGCGGCGCTGGAACGCAAAGAGCACAAGAAGGAACACGGGTGGGTTTTAGTCAGTAAGAGTCTGACACTCTCTTCCGCTCCGCCCAGAGCGGGGGAATTCATTTGATGATTTCCCATCCAGAATAAAAGCGGATAGTTTTGCGACTGTGATTAATGTGATGTGTGTACATAACATAACATAAAATAATCAGCCTATTAACGTTCCCACTGCTGGGACACAGACCTCCTCTCTAGGAGAGGGAATGGGCCATAATCCACCACGCGGGCCCAGTGCGGGTTGCTGAATGTCACAATGTCTTCGAATTTTTGATTCTAGGACATGCCGATTTCCTCAAGATGTTTTCCTTCACCGTTTTGAGAGCAGTGGTGAAGAAATAAATTACACAAAGTAATGCGCCTGGCTGGGTTTGAACCCGCGACCTACAATTTGTAAGTCGGAGCCGTTACCACTCGGCCACCACTGCTCCTCTGTGATGTGTGTGTGAACGAAATAAAAATCACCCAAAGAGAGCGAGTAATAATATACTCATAAGCTTTCAAGTTTCAATACTTTTAATATTATTCGTAACAAACAAGTTTGTGTGAATTTATGACGAATTACACCTCTCTGGTATTTTTTCTATGTCCGTCTGTTATAACTTGTAATCCTCGAACTAATGACTGTTTTTCTATATAACAGTAAATAAATATGCGAGGTCAGAGCCCTGATATTATTTAAGTACCGTCATTTTAAATGGTTTTAAAACGCTTGAACATAAAATTTATGAGAGTTCAGTGCAATGATCACACAGACATTCTGCCTAGTCTATTGCCAACAAAGCCAAAGTCAAAGTCAAAACTGTTAAATATTTATTTTGTGAACGCAACCTATATTGGTACGCATTTTTACCTTTTCGCGCCCATTTGTAACAACTAAAACTGTAATTCTATTGCAATATACTTTTTATTCATTTAGTCTTCTCTTTAATTATAAATTGGCACCACAAATAATTGATTGATTGAACTTCATCATGTATATAATAGTTAAAATAATAAAGAAATTCTAGGTGATTCAACCATGTTGGGGCTTTCAGTCTAATTTTATGCGGCTTAATACCAGTATTTTACAACCTCTGTATCTGACGTCCAAAACCCAGTAACTGGGTAAATGCGATACCTCTTGGCGATGACCGGTTTTCTTCAAGCTGCAAACTACTCGTAACAGCGATCTATTTAAGGCATTATTTTTTATTATTTCTTTAATTCGAACACAAATGATTCATATTGTGGTTAGTAACATTTCTAAAACTATGTTAGTAACATTTTTTGGTAATCTATCTATATACTTTACTAGCTGCTGCCCGCGACTTCGTCCCCGTGGAATCCCCGATTTTAAAACATTATTTATCGCTGCTCCGCTCCTATTGGCTTAAGCGTGATGAAATATAGCCTAAAGCCTTCCTCGATAAATGGTCTATTCAACCCAAAAAGAATTTTTCAATTCGAACCAGTAGTTCCTGAGATTAGCGCGTTCAAACAAACAAACTCTTCAGCTTTATAATATTAGTATAGATTTATAATAAAACTGTAGAGAGTCGAGTCAATTCTGTACATTGAATATACATTCAAAATTAATATTGGAGGATGAATGGTGATCGATACTGATGCCAAAAATGCAATCAGTAATTTTTTTGTCTGTCTGTCTGTATGTGCACGCATGGTTCAAAAACTACTGAACGGATTTTAACCAAACTTGGTACGATTGTAGTCCATACTCCTGGGCAGGTTATAGACTATATAACATAACGCTAAGACACATAGGAGCTGAGCAGTAACGATAAATTTGAAGCAATGGCAGTTGAGAGCATGTCATGTTGCTGATGGTGGCGTATTGCTAATTTCTGCGATGGGTAATTACTACAAAGACGTTTTCAAACAAAAAAGCAGGAACGTTATTATAACTACTATCTATGCAAACTCCACTCTTATGACGTAAAATCCATGTTTACGTTATTAGAAAACCGTTAACCGAAACCGGTGTGATCAATATAAACCAGTCTTATTGACTGGTTTTATTCTTCAATTAGCTCGAAAAGAAATGTTTGGTAATCGTGACTTGACGTTGTAACTTAAGTAGTTACATTCAAGTTCAATGTCGATACTCGAAAACTGTTTGCTGATGTAACTTTCGTGAAAATGCGAGATCTTAGCAGTGTCTGGTCTAGCTTTCTCCCAATTATAATCATGGGGATGGAGTGATCCGGGATGTGATTACGTCAGCAATACACAGCAATGCAATGAACAGCTTTCGTTAATTTTTTTTTGTAGTTTTATTTTATGTTCACTATTTTTTTTTTGTTTTGTGCTAGTCCCAAATAAACATTTTTTGTTTGTTTCTTTCAATATTGATTTATTTAACTTTTCAGATTATAGTAGATTTAGTCGATTATGGTTTGAACACATGGCGATCCGGCGAGGTCTTACCCACTGGGCTATCAACGCTAATAGCGAACTTAATTTCAGACTGTAAATTCCTTATTTCTACACTTATTAACTGCTGCTTCATGTTAGTTCATGAAGCAGCAGTTAATAAGCCTACCATAAGGAAACCGTCTTCGGGATTACATAGAGGATGTATGGATGGGTATATGAAGAATCAAAAATTCAACCCTTTTCAACCCCCTTCTTTCAAACCCGTTGCGTATCTCAGAAACCTGACATAGTAGAGCAAAACGGTTTTCAGGTTTGTACAGAACAGATTTAATCAGCGCGCCGTTCGACTCGAGTAATTCCCGTTCCTGTGGGAATACGGGGATAAAGACGTATAGCCTATGTTACTCGGTGATAATGTAGGTTTCCATTGGTGAATAGCATAGAGCGATACGTTGTAACTCCGTCTCTTTTCCACACCAGAATAAATTGGATCTCAGATCACAGGCAGTTACTCTGAGTAAACAAACTAGCAGCGCCCCGCAGTTATACACGAGTAGTTCCCATTCCCGTGGGAATACGGGTATAAATGTAGCCGATATAACTTGCTGAATGATTAAAATCCGTCCTGTAGTTTCGGAGCTTATTCTGTAAACAAACAAACAATTCTTTCGACTATATAATATTACTGAGCTAACCCGTGCAGCTTCGTTTGTGTCACATTTTTCATGACTGCTCCGCTGCTATTGGTCCTAGCGTGATGATATATAGCCTTAGCCTTCCTTGATAAATGGGCTATCTAACACTGAAATATTTTTTCAAATCGGACCAGTAGTTCCTAAGAATAGCGCGTTTAAGCATATCATCACGCTAAGACCAATAGGAGCGGAGCAGTCATGAAAAATGTGACACAAGCGAAGTTGTGCGGACAGCTAGTATGAGTATATAGAGTATAGATAAGTATAGACGGAATAAATGAGTAGTATATGTTACTCAAAAGCACTTGATAAGTAAATATATAGAAACCGGCGCTAAAAGTTCCTTGATCTCTAGTTGTGTTAATAACGGGCACCCATCCGAATGTTGACCGCGGTAATGTATGTAAGGTTGTCAGTCCGGTAAGATAAGTGCCTCCATTGGTATCTCGTATATTACTGATCATAAGTGCGAACAATCGTTAGTATAAATTGATCCTTAATATAAGAATACATAAGTCATACTTACACACTACATGTATGTATTTATGTATGTATGTATGTATATGCAAAATCTTGTGATACTTAGATGATTTTTTGAGTTAAAATGTAATTAGTCAAGTAATCTTTTAGATAAGAATATGGTAATATTGATTTTAATTTTTGAAATCGGCCGTTTCGGAGGAGTTCAACCACAAACACCGTGACACGAGAATTTTATATCTTCTATGTATACTAATATTATAAAGAGGAAAGATTTGTATTTTTGTATGTAACGAATAAACTCAATAACTACAGGACCGATTTCAAAAATTCTCTCACCATTAGAAAGCTACATTCACCATAAGTAACATAGGCTATATTTTATTCCGACGTTTGGCCCGCAAACTGGGGCGGGCCGGGGCTGCCTTCAAGCAGCTCTTGCCCAATCTAGGGGGTCCAAACGCCTCCTGCCGGAGGCTGTACGCGGGGATCGTGCGGTACATGGCCCTTCATGGAGCCCCAGTGTGGGCGCTGTCGCTAAGGCGAGTGCCAGCGCGCCACCTGGTCTCGGCCCAGAGGGTCATGGCCATTCGGCTAGTCCGGGGATACCGCACGTTCTCTGGCGAGGCGGCGAATCTCCTTGCCGGATTGCTGCCGTGGGATCTAGAGGCGAGAGCCCTCGCGCACGTTTACGCGTTGCGTGTGGAGGCGCTAAGCCGGGGTGAAACTCTGCTGCCGTGGCATATTGCTGCGCAGCGGACGGAGCTCCGGCGGGATCTCGCGGAGGTATGGAGACAGCGACTATCGCAACCCAGTGCTGGGCACGCCACTATTGTGGCGATAAGTCCCCTCTTTGAGGAGTGGCTGGAGAGACGTCACGGCGTCCTCACCTTCCGCCTGACGCAGGTGCTCACCGGACACGGCTGTTTCGGGAGGTACCTGTGTCGGATCCAGCGGGAGGACACGTCCGGATGTCATCACTGTGTGGATCGCCCGGAGGACACGGTGGAGTATACGGTGGAGGTCTGCCCTGCTTGGGCGGAGCACCGCCGTGTCCTCGTCGAGGCGATCGGTGGCGGCGACCCCTCGCGTCCGGCCCTGGTTCAAGCCATGGTCCGAAGCGAGGAGGCATGGGAAGCGGTCGCCTCCTTCTGCGAAGCAGTAATGCTAGCGAAGGAGGAGGCGGAACGCGTGCGTGAGAGGGAAACCTCACGCCCCAGCCGCCGCAACAGAAGAAGACACCCCGGGCGTCGGGAAACGCAGGGCGATTCCCGGCCACGGTAAGCGCGGGCCTGCGGATGGCGAGCTATGGGTGGCTCGCCGTCCGATAGCAACCAGGCCCGAGTCGACGGCGCGTCGTGTTCCACGCGCGCCTCAAAGAGCCGTCAGCAACGTAGACGGGGCCCCATAGGGTCAGTGCCTGCTAGGGTTGCGGAATTTGTTCGAAAGGGTCACCGCGGCCCTGGAACGCAAAGGGCACAAGAAGGATCACGGGTGGGTTTTACTCAGTAAGAGTCTGACACTCCCTTCCGCTCCGCCCAGAGCGGGAGAAGTCATTTGATGATTTCCCATCCAGAAAAAAAAAAGAAAAAATAAGGCTATATTTTATCCCCATATTCCCACGGGAACGGGAACTACGCGGGTAAAACCGCGGGGCGCTGCTAGTTATTAATGTCATAGGTTAGCTGACCAGCGCAACTTTGTCTGCGCCACGTAAGAGAGAGAAAAAAACCCTATTTTTGCAACATTTTTCATTGATGCTCATTTATTATTTATTTATTCAACTAAACACATAAACAAACTCTTCAGCTTTATAATATTATCAAGTATTTATGCTTAATATTGTAAAGCTAAAGAGTTTGTTTCTTTGAATGGGCTAATTTCAGGAAGTACTGGTTCGAAAAAAATAATATATATATGTTTTTATTTATATATTTTTTTCAATAGGAGCATCAATTAAAAATATATATATTTTCTATCTTATGTGACACAGAAGAAGTTGTGCGAGTCAGCTATTAAATATATATGTATATGTATTATTTTTTATCATTCATAGACCAGTGTTGATAAATATCAATGAACCACTGATGGCAATATCCCTCAATGTTATTACTCAACTATGTCACTCAACTTTATCCTACAAAGTTATCCCTCAACTTTATCCCAGAACTTTATCCCTCAAGTTCATCCTACTAATCTTATCTATAAATAATAGTGGCCCCCTATTAAATTGGGATAAGATGGCCCCCAATTAAATTGGGAGAGAGAGGAGAAGCCAATTTTCTTGAACCAGCCTCACAAGAATCAAAACAGAACACCATCAACCCTTCAAAGATGAGAGAAAACACTGTAATCTCGTGTGAGATGAGCGACGGTCATTTTGTTTTTCTTTCCAAGTTAGATTATGCACTTGTGTATAAAGTCAAATGCATACGCACGGCTATGTATAGGAGATAGTTTAGAGTGAGCGTCCAGTGCTAGCGAGGCGGCAAAAGCTTGGCTCGGCTATATTTTCCGACTCATCGAATAACTCGTATGTGTAGATAAAATTAGCTACTTTCACCAGGGCCTCAAGTCTGCTATTTTTATAAATTTGTCATTCCAACACGATCCCATTGTCATTTTGCTAAAAGTTTGTCTGATATCTGCCAAATTCATAATGGTCGATCATTGGTCGGTCTAATGGTCTCGTAATACTTTTTGATAACCGAGCTATTAAAAGAAATGACTGCACAATGGCGTTCTAATGGTAGGTCACTGATCGAAGGAACTGTCAAAATGTTAGCAGATTACTATATACGTATGTCATTCATGTCTCATTATGTACGAGATTACCATTCTATGCCATTTCTTTCAATGGAGTTTCAGTGGTTGACCATTGGAAAGTCATAGTGACGCTTTTATATTAGTAGATTACCAAACTTGTAAAAATCAACCATTATGAGATCAATGATAGACCATTCTGACACTATTGTAATAGCAGACTTGAGGCCCAGCTCATCGGTCCACCTTGTGGGTCCAGAACTTCAGAACAGTCCCATCGACCAGCAGCTGTTTTGCGAGTAATATGCCCTGCCCACTGCGACTTCAGTTTGACGATCCTTCTGGCTATGCCAGTTCCTTTTTTCTCTTACGGATATCATCATTCCTGATTCGATCACGCAAAGAATTTCGAGCAGTGCCCTCTCCATTGCCTTTTGGCTGACTGGAGTAGCAGATGGATTCGAGACGCACAGGACCGGTTGTTGTGACGAGACTTGGGGTAAGCTTATGTCGAGCTGTGGACGTCTTTCTGCTGATATGATGATGATGACTACTAGTTAATTCTGGGTGGAATATTGAAAACTGTTAGGAATATGCCGAAAATATTGACGTCATCATGTTTTGCGCAAAGGAAACTTCGATTGTTTTCGAAAATAAGAAACAATTCGGTTTCATGACCTGTACATGTGTGTGTAGTTAATTTCATCACCACTGCTCTCAAAACGGTGAAGGAAAACATCGTGAGGAAACCGGCATGTCCTAGAACCAAAAATTCGAAGACATGTGACATTCACCAACTCGCACTGGGCCCGCGTGGTGGATTACGGCCCATTCCCTCTCCTAGAGAGGAGGCCTGTGTTCCAGCAGCGGGAACGTTAAAAAGGCTCATCATCCTATGCCCTTATCCCATGTTACTTGGGGTCGTTTTTTTCCTCCACTCTGTCCTGTCAGCTGTCACGCTATCACTAACTCCCTTTTTCTTTCATATCACTCCTCACACAATCAATCCATCGTTTCTTTGGCCTACCTCTCCCTTTCCAGCCATCCACATTTATATTCATAACCCTTTTAGTTACATGTGTTTCATCCCTCCTTTTCACAAGACCAAGACAAGCGGTTTCCTTTCAACTTTTCCGTCACTGGCGCCACTTTTAAACTGCCTCTAATGTACTCATTTCTCACTTTAACGGGAACGTTAAAAGGCTGATTATCATCATCTGCCTAGCCTTTTCCCAACTACATTGGGGTCGGCTCCCAGTCAAGCCGGATTCAGCTGAATACCAGTATTTTACGTGAAGCGGGTGCCTACCAGACCTACACAACCCGTTAACTGGGGAGCACGGTACTTCTTGGCAAGACTGGTGTCAGATTTTCTGGCTTCTGACAATCCGTAACGACTGCCAAAGATCTCCAAATGACAGCCGGGACCAACGGCTTAACGTGCTTTCCGAGGCACGGAGAAGTCTCGTCAAAAGGCTGATTATACTAATTTTAAAGCTATAGCATTGAATATCTTCACTCTATCTGTGCTACAAGCCTTCGTGTCGCAACTCTCCGTGTAGCGGTCATCACGGTTTGTATATAAGCTGGCGCGTTGCATAACCCACGCACTTCCGCAAATACGAAGCTGGACCCCACACGTACGTACTGACTTTGAATTTCATACATCTATGTTAACTATGTGTGTGTAATTTTGGGGACAAAATTAGGAAAATTGTGTGTATTTTCGTTTTTATTATTGGTGCTTAGCGCATTGCTTTCTCTGGTTTGATTGTTTTATTGTAATAGGAATATTTAAAATTATTACTAGGCAGGTGTCTGACTGCATTTTAAAATATTGTTTTCTTTTTTTTTAATTATCATTTTGGATAAGGTTTCTCGAATGCCATTTTGAAAGGAAAAGTAACAAATACAATTTTGCGGTCCAATCCCGAACAGTTACATATTATTTTTGGTAATTTAAAAAAGAATATATAAAATCATCGGTACTTACTTCATTTCTTTTCATAAGAAGTAGACTATATTTTATATAAAACTAAAAATCATTTTTTAACTCAAATGATTAAGTTTTCATTCCAGTAAAAAAAAAAAAGAATTTACTTCCAATTTGCCATAAACAGATTTATGTCTGGAATTTGAAAAAAAAAAACATAATCTTTACGAATCAAACGGCTGAAGATCACGTATTTATTTTTTAATTTATATTTGTAAGTTTCCCATTTAAAAAAAAAACTGTCGAATAAAAATATTACGTAGAGATTAAGTACACTTTGAATCTTTTCATAATATTCTGAACACTATCGTAAAGTATTTGAAAATCAAATAAGCTATATTGGTAAGATGCTGCTGGGGAGTTTGTTTTGCTGGGGAGTTTGTTGCGCCACTTCTTCCCAGCTAAAACACTAGGAAGTGGTGACGGGTGGGCGTTTTGGGGGACTGTGAAATTTGACGTTCAAAAAGTGCTGTCTCTCAGTCTAGTTTGAATAAATGACTTTTGATTTTGCTATAGAGGCAAAAACAAATTGGAAAACTGACTCCCTTTTCAAAGATAAAGCATTTATTTGTTAAAAGAATCGAAAAGGCAAAACCATCACATTTTACAGATAAAAATAAAAAAATGATCCTTTTAGGAATTCCATTGTTTAATTAACAACTGCTTTTTGAACAATTTATCAATCACTCATCAAACTATCATAGAAGTTAAAATAAATCGTTTTTACCCCAGAACGCCTTTACCTGTGAAAATCAATTCTGGCATTTAGATTTTCAAATTGTAGCGCCTGTTTTAGGATTTAAACCAAAAACTTAAATAATAAGTCACATCAGAAACCGAACATATAAAGTTTTACAAGTGTTTCAAAACTTATACAAAACTTAACGAGAGCTGAAACTGTGTTTAAATGTTACCTGCACCTTTTATTACATGTCCCGATATATGTATTTTACATACATATAAGTAACGGTTTATTTTAATTACTTATTAATTTGAGTTGTTACTTTATTACTACGGACGCTTTTATGGCACGTCTCGTTATCGTTCTCACATAATTTGTATAATTTCAACTTTAATTTATGTTACCATAACTTTGTATCAGTATGTTATTTTTAAAAGAGTATCCGTGGAGTTTCTTGCACGTTCTTCTCCATTGAGACCTACGCTTTGGAACGTGCAAATAGCTTCATGTCTTTGACTGACCGACAATGACAATTCAAAAGTACCAACTTTAAAATACACAATACAATTCTGTATGCTTTCAATTCCACTCAATAATAACAATACTTAATTCAAAATTTTATTGCAATGTCATATGTGCCACTTGAATTTTGTAATGATAAATACAATCGATTGATTTTGTGTGTGTAATTTTTTTCTACCGTAAAAGATATATTTCAATATACTATTATAGTAAGCTAATAGTGAAGCCCCGGCTTCTCCTGTTCATAAGTCGTTTACTATTTTCCTTATTACTGAAAACCATAATCCAAATACATCGCGTGGTTTAAAAGAATTAAAAGGATAAATAAACACATACTATTTAGAAAGTTGCCGGTTCATAAGTTCTACATCGAACAGTTTTGAAGTAGGTAGGTACTAAACTAAAACGACATTTTTAAGCAATGTAATTAACTATGAATGCTGAAAAAATATGGTTCTCATATAACATACTGTGAATGTGAGGACTATGTAGATCGCCATATTAGGGTCTCGTTTCAGTTATTCTGACAGTTTGAGTTATTTATGCGGCCTACCAAAATGTCCTTAATTTGGGTATTGTTCGTCAAATCGTAGAGCTCCTTAGAGTTCTAAGTTTGAGCTACACGGTATCTGACAAATGCTTGCACTGTCTGGACAGGTCCACTCAAATCTGTGTGGCACTTTCCTCAAAAGGCCACCTTTTTTTTTCTTGATGGGAAATCATCAAATGACTTCTCCCGCTCTGGACGTAGCGGAAGGGAGTGTCGACTCTTACTCTTACTATGACATCAAGGTTAAGCATCGCTTGCCAAGGTTGGTCTGTGGATGGGTGACCATCTTAAAATACCAAGTTTCCTCCGTGCCTCGGAAAGCACGTTCAGCCAAGCGCGCGCGCAGTGCGTCCCAGCTGTCATTTGTAGATCTTTGGCAGTGGTTACGAATTGTCAGAAGCCAGTAAATCTGACTGTAGTCTTGCCAAGAAGTACCATGTTTCCCAGTTAATGGGTTGTGGAGGTCTAGTGGGCAGCCGCTTCACGTAAAGTACTGGTATTTAGCTAAATCCGGTTTGACTGGGAGCCGACCCCAATATAGTTGGTAAAAGGCTAGGCAGATGATGATTGTAGTAACCATAGAAATATAAAAGTAACATTTGCTTATTAATAACTTTTATAATTTGTTCTTGAATAGTCGGAGTTTTTTTTCCTATCTTATTGATTCGGGTAACTTATTCTTGTACGTTTTTATTGACATAACCAGGGCTTCAAGTCTACTATTACAACAGTCTCAGAATTGTCTATCATTGATTTCGTAATGGTTGAGTTTTTAACCGACTTCTAAAAAAGGAGGAGGTTCTCAATTCGGATGTTTGTATGTTTTTTTTTTTTTTTTTTTTTTTTGTTTGTTCGGGCATTACTCCGTTGCTTGCCAACCGATTTGAAAAATTCTTTTTTTGTTGGAAAGGGTATACTTTCCAAATGGTCCCATGAAAATTTTATCGAAATCGAACATGCGGTTTTTGAAAAATCAACAAAAATCTAAAAAAAATATCTACATTGTCTACATTGACGACCTTTTAGTTTACTCTGCATTGGAGCAGTGCGTTTTTTTACACCAATGTAATTCGTTCGTTTAGGTGGGGGGAGGGGAGGGGGTGTAGGTACCACTAAAAAGTGAAAAATAAAAAAAAACTTTTTACAAAAAAATACAACCGACTTTTCCACAAAAAATCAAAAAAGTACAAAATAACTTTAATTTCGGAAGTCGGTGTTCAAAAAATGAAAAAGGAACCACAAACACCGAGTTCCGAGTGTTTCATATCGGAGTGTGTATTTCGTTTGAACGTCTTCTCGTTTAGTGTAAAAGTTACCTCTAACCTAACTGTCATCTTCTATTACAAGTCCCGCTCACTTTTAGTTCTAAAGATATAAAACTTGATAGATTTCTAAATTGTATGAACTATTGTCTGGAAACGTGTCTAAATGTGGGTCTCGAGAACTGTTAGATGACATATTATGTTATGTTGTCTATGGTGGAACTTGTTTTTAGTGTAGGTCGTATTTCTAAAGTTGAACTTTAAGAATTGAGCTGTACATTTTGTTGCGGAATTTGTTCGAAAGAGTCACCGCGGCCCTGAAACGCAAAGGGCACTAGCAGGATCACGGGAGGGCTTTAGTCAGTAAGAGTCTGACACTCCCTTCCGCTCCGCCCAGAGCGGGAGGAGTCATCTCATACAGAAAAAAAAAACTGTCACATTTTCCTTTGACGGATGACAGACATTCTTCCTGTTTTTTCCAGTGTTCTAACTGTTTCGGAATCTGAGGTGTTTCAAGGTTAAAAATCGCCGGCAAGTCGAGTAACTAGTTGAGGACATTCAAATTCATTTCTTTTTAAACCGGTTACGAATAAAAAAGAAATGTTTTCGGTTGAATAATTTTGTAGCTATAATAAATAAAAAAACTAATTTAAATTCAATAAAATCAGATTGTTTATGTCTTCAGATGCCTGTTTTCCCGTAGTAAAGATTTATAATACGTACACCCCGCGCCAGTTGTGTTAAAAACCCATTTTATAAGGGTCGAATCTATGAGTATTGAACTAATTTAGAAAAACTTATTTAGATGTTTGATACTTTGTTCTATAACTAGTATACTTGGTGCAACGTTCTCACATATATGAAGTATTTTTTATACCAAATATTGTAAAACATTGATTTGAAAAGAGTAACTATGGAGTTTCTTGTCCGTTCTTCTCCATAAGAATCTACCTTTGCGAATGGACGCTAGAGTCACTTAATTATGATAAATTTTAATGATGACGTTCAAAAGTGCCGTTTAATTGAAATAAACGTTTTGATTTTGACTTTGATTTGGACTGTTATATAAATCTTAATTTCCACTTTGTTTTACCTGGAAATCGAACCCACAATATCACCTAGCTGACAAGACATACGATTAAAAAATATCTACATCTTTTTATATAAACGTAGACTGATTAATGGTAGTTTCACTCAGCGATAAATTTTAAGTAGATTACTAATTTAAAAATCCTGTTCAATATGACATAGATATTATTTATTTATTTGGTCAATTTATTTATAGATGAGTAGGTAAATATATATTTAAATTAGAAACTAGTGTTTCTATTATGTTGTAAAACTTGTTAGAAATTGGGAGTTTCCTCAAGGCATTAATAAAGTGACTAATACGAATATGAGAGTGGCCTTAATGCGGGTTTGTTAATATTCTCAATCGCGTTAGCGTAAACAGCAATTTGTATTGAAATTGAATAAGCGCCCTCTGGTGACAGTAAAGGAAACCTATTTTTTGTTCGATACACTTTGACTTATGCGAACGTTTACGTTAACGTGATCGAATGCGTTATAAAACTCACACTAAGCCCTCTGTTCCTAGCTGCTTGACATTTAGTTTGGGTTATTTCTGAATGAAAAATGAAGGATTTTCTCCTACAATAAATATACTTTAGCAATGTTGTTGCAAATTCTTTATTTTAATAACTAGGGAAATAGACGATATTTTTGAGCAATTGTTTATGCTAAAAACTGCATCTATGGTAAAACTAGGACTAACAAGGGATTTTTAAAAGCCTAATACCCATGACTTTTTCAAGTAATCCATGCCACGTTTAAAGTATATTTAACGAAGTCTGGCAGTTTGAGTACTTTTGCGGCCTACCCAAATGTCCTTTCTTTGGCATTGTTCGTCGGATCGTTGAGCTCCTTATTATTTAAGTTGAGCTACTCGACTACTGACAAAAGCTTGCACTGTCTGGACAGGCCCACTCAAATCTGTGTGGCACTTTTTTCAAAAGACCACCTTAGACATTAACCTAAATGGTTCTCATATGATTTAGCCATTTTAAAGGAGACTGACCTCTGAGTTTGTTTCGGTGTTTCTTCTTAGGGTAGTCAGCTAGGAAATACCGGCTTCATCTAGCTTATCATAACCAAAAAATATTGGACGTGTAAAAGTGTTATGTTTAAACTATTTACAAAATAAATATCACTTATCATTAATAATTTAACGAGATAATTTAATTTAATCTAAAAAAAGGGAAAAATCTACAAGTCCGTGATAAGACCTGTCGTACTGTATGGATCAGAATGTTGGACTGTGAAAAAGATTGATGAAAATAGATTACATGTAGCGGAGATGAGAATGTTGAGATAGATGTGTGGAGTAACGAGGATGGATAAAGTGAGAAATGAGTACATTAGAGGCAGTTTAAATGTTGCACCAGTGACGGAAAAGTTGAAAGGGAACCGCTTGTCTTGGTATGGTCGTGTGAAAAGGAGGGATGGAACACATGTAACTAAAAGGGTTATGAATATAAATGTGGATGGATGGAAAGGGAGAGGTAGGCCAAAGAAACGATGGATGGATTGTGTGAGGAGTGATATGAAAGAAAAGAGAGTTAATGATAGCGTGACGGCTGACAGGACAGAGTGGAAGAAACAAACGTGTTGCGCCGACCACAAGTAACATGGGATAAGTGCAGGAAGATGATGATGATGAATGATTACAATCCCGTCGTGGGTTCGTGGCTCGACTAACTCAGTAGATTGGCTACAAAAGTAGTTGTGATGATAATGACGTATGGTGAACAGATTCTGTTGATTGACATATTTCGCACCCCGACACAGTAGATAATGCGTGAAAAAAGCTTTCAGTTAGAAAAAACTAAAATTAGCAATACAAAAACGAAAAACTATGATTACCTATCACTGCTCGTTATTTATCTATGGACAAGAAAACGCCTCTAACGGCCGAACCCAATAACCGATCTATCACATACTGGAGATAGAAAAACAAATGAAACAACAGAAAACCTATACAATTTTTCTTGATTTTTCTGTTGTTTCATTTGTTTTTCTATCTCCAGTATGTGATAGATCGGTTATTGGGTTTGGCCGTAAACTGAAGTGGAACTTTACCAAACCGACAATATTCAAATTTATTTCCTCAATTTCGTAGAACAAATTAAAAATACAATTTAAAAATAACGGTCGTTCGTTAAGCGTTACGTCAGATTAACAGCATTGATTATAGTGCGTCAGATACCTCTACACTTCTAATTTTACCGTTTCGAGAACCAGTTTAGTAATAGTTTGTATGGAAGCAAAAAATAGGGACATGGATTAGATTGGACGTCACATAAATCTTATGAGATAAAATATAGCCTATGTTACTCAGGGTGAATGTAGCTTTTCAATGGTGAAAAAATTTTGAAATCGGTCCAGTAGTTTTTAAGTTTATTCGTTACTAGCTTCTGCCCGCGACTTCGTCCGCGTGGAATAGTTACTTTACCCCCGATTTTGAAACCCTCAGCCCGATCGGTTTAAAACTGACAAAGTTTTATATAAACTTTCATCCCCTATTTTATCCCTTTGGGGGTAGAATTAAAAATCCTTTCTTAGCGGATGCCTACGTCATAACATCTACCTGCATGCCAAATTTCAGCCCGATCTGTTCAGTGGTTTGGGCTGTGCGTTGATAGATCACTATGTCAGTCAGTCAGTCACTTTTCAGTTATATATATTTAGACATACAAAAATATAAAAATAAAAATCTTTCCTCTTTATAATATTAGTATAGATATAGATGTTAGGACGTATGTCTTAGTAGCGGGTAGAAGCTTTTAATTTTATTATTTTTGAAAATCTTCTAGCTCTTACTTATTCTAAGAAAATGAAGATCAATTACAAGTTGTCATTTATAGTACAAATGAGCACTTAGGATCTACTTCCTACTAATATTATAAACGCGAAAGTTTGTAAGTATGGATGGATGGATGGATGTTTGTTACTCTTCCATGCAAAATCTACTGAATGGATCTTTATGAAATTTGACACAGAGGTAGATTATAGTCTGGAATAACACATAGGATACTTTTTATCATGGGAGTACGTTCCCTTGGGATATTATTCGACATTTGCGCGGGTGGATCCGCGGGTGGCAACTAGTACACTTTAAAAATGCACATCCAAAAATGAATTTAGTGATTTTTAGAAATTGGCACAAGGTCGACTGGTAGAAAATGCTCATGGCATTACCTAAGTCCGCCTTTGTACGATTTTTTTACTAGTGCATAAAGTTTTAATAAATAAACATTAAATTGTCTTTTTTAAGTATCACGTGTGTACATAAATAAATAAATAAATTAAATTAATAATTAGTGTACCAATTTCTAAATAAATACTTCATATAAACAACACTTAAAAATGAAATAAAAATAACACGAAATAATATATTTCTAAGTTAGTATTTAACACTAAGAAATGCTCGTGAAAAAATTATTACGAAGAGATTTTGTTTTTTTTAATTTACAAAACCAGTGCTATAATTATAAATATCGATGTTAACTTCCCAGCACTCCGTATTAATAGTGCGACTTGAGAGTAAATAACGGCTAAGGATAACAGTTTGAGATAACAGAAACTCTTCAAAACTGTTCCAGGAAATGTTCCTATGGGCTTAATAACTATCCTACGTACTTGTCTATGTAATTAAAGTGTGAGTCGATGCTATTACCCGGTTGACATCGATTTTCTACAACGAAGTGTATGATTAAAATCTCTTACAGAACCGGTTGATAGGTTAGTGAACTTATTGGTTATTAGCTTCTGCCAGCGACTTCGTCCGCGTGGAATAGTTAGTTTACCAAAAAAAAAAAAAAAAAAAAAAAAAAAAAAAAAAAAAAAAAATTGATTGAGTCAGGCGTTACTTTGCGGAAATCCATTTTAACTTTGAAAATGAAAACAAAATATCTAGTTTTAATTTCCGCGAATATTAGTGGGTTGCAGGTATGCACCTCCCTCCCGCCCGCTATATTATGCACATGCAAGATTACTAGGCAAATGCAAGGATATTAAGCACATGCAGGAAGGCAATGCAAAACCCAACACCATTACCGACACGTGTTTCGCCTCTCCACGAGGCATCCTCAGGGGACGTGTTGACTCGCTGACCGTTGAGTTGGGTCGCAACTCAACGGTCAGCGAGTCAACACGTCCCCTGAGGATGCCTCGTGGAGAGGCGAAACACGTGTCGGTAATGGTGTTGGGTTTTGCATTGCCTTCCTGCATGTGCTTAATATCCTTGCATTTGCCTAGTAATCTTGCATGTGCATAATATAGCGGGCGGGAGGGAGGTGCATACCTGCAACCCACTAATATTCGCGGAAATTAAAACTAGATATTTTGTTTTCATTTTCAAAGTTACTTTACCCCCAATTTTGAAACTCTCAGCCCGATCGGTTTAAAATTGACAAAAGATAGACATGCTGTTTCGGGATATTTTTTAGATAATTTTATGTAGAATATTTCCGTAATACATGATTTCTATGTAACTTTAACCATTAAGGCTACACACGCGACGGAAGCTTAAAAAATGGAGTAACTTCTTCCGTTTTCCCAACATTTTCCTTCACTGCTCTGCTCCTATTGATTGTAGCGTGATGAAAAGTATACTATAACCTGCCCAGGAGTATGAAGAATAATTGCACCAAGTTTCGTTAAAATCGGTCGAGTAGTTTTTGTTTCTATAAAGAACATACAGACAGACAGACAGACAGACAGAAAGACAGACAGACAGACAAAAATTTTACTGATTGCATTTTTGGCACCAGTATCGATCACTAATCACCCCCTGATAGTTATTTTGAAAATATATTCCTTGTACAGAATTGACCTCTCTACAGATTTATTATAATTGGTTATTAG
Organism: Hecatera dysodea; assembly: GCA_905332915.2. Classification (NCBI taxonomy): domain Eukaryota; kingdom Metazoa; phylum Arthropoda; class Insecta; order Lepidoptera; family Noctuidae; genus Hecatera; species Hecatera dysodea. The sequence continues at coordinate 10,705,629 of HG995314.1, read as the reverse complement.
CTCAGTAACTGTTCATAATAAATTTGTTTTTAAATGCCCTTTGGCATTCGTGCGTGGGACATTAGAATGAGGTGGGTTCGTGTTTTAATTTTGGTGGTTCCGTATTTAGGTAATTAATTTTTGTGAAGTAAGTTTCTGTGTGCATTATTTGGTATGTTAATGTGCGTTGTTATGTATAAATGTTTCGCTGAAAATGTATTTTTTATGGGGTTCAATTGATGTATAGTTTTATTACTATTGATAGGTACGCGTTTGACCACTATCTCACCTGATGGTAAGCGATGACGTGGTCGACGATGGAGCACGCTTGTCTAGAAGTAACCTATTCACTGTTGACTTAAAGACTCGCAGATTGTAGCTATCAGGAAACACAGACTCTGGCAGGAAATTCCACTCCTTAGCTGTACGCACAATTAATGTGATCCAAACTATACCTATGTGTTTGACAGTGATAACGAAATGTTAGAAAACATGACACCGGGCCCTAGTTTGCTATTCTTATAAATTTGTCATTCCAACACGATCCCACTGTCATTTTGCTGAAAGTTCGTAATCTGCTAAAGTCATAATGGTCGATCATTGGTCTGTCAATGGTCTCGTAATACTTTTTGATATCGGACCTATTAAAAGCAATTAATGCACAATAACGTTCTAATGGTAGGTCACTGATCAAAGGAACTGTCAAAATCTTAGCAGATTACCGCATACGTCTGTCATTCATTTGTCATTATGTACGAGATTACCATTCTATGCCATTTCTTTCAATGGAGTGTCAGTGGTTGACCACTGGAAAGTTATAGTGACGCTTTTATATTAGTAGATTACCAAACTTGTAAAAATCAACCATTATGAAATTAATTATAGACCATTCCGACACTATTGTAATAGCAGACTTGAGGCCCTGTCCTACCAGGGAGGTAGTTTCGGGTTATCCAGCAGCTGGGTCGTGGAGGTATCTGCCACACTAAAAACGTAATAACGCAACAAGTCGTAACGCAATAAGTGTTTCTTTCCTTATTCATTCTTTATATAAGCTTGTCTGCCAGTGACCTGCAGACAAGTAGGCTACCATCCTCTCAATAGGTATATTAAATTCTCAGTTCACCTAATTGTTTTTTTTTTATAATACTAAAGAAATGAAGTTTGCTTGCCCCAGTATTGTTGATATAAAAGCTAAAACAGCTTTCATTACGGAACCCAAATAGAGGTTGACAATATATTTAATCACTACATAGTATATCCCGCTGTCTGTCCCTATGTATGCTTAGATCTTTAAAACTACGCAACGGATTTTGATGCGTTTTTTTTTAATACATTGAGTGATTCAAGAAGAAGGTTTATATGATTGTATACTACATGCATAATATAGCAGAGATTTAATATCAACATTGCACCCGTGCGAAGCCGGGGCGGACCGCTACGGAGACTCTAAAAATAAATTATTTACAACTATGTAAATAATTTATTTTTAGAGTCTCCCCAATTATCATTCGAAATGCCCGCAATGCACCTTCTTGCGGTACTTTTAAATGATGTTGCTTTTTATGTATTTTAGCGCGATTCGATGAAATTGAGATCATGTTTGTTTCTTTGGGTAAAGAATGTGTTACAGTTATTTTTGGAATTACGGATTGAATATCTTATAAGTAATTTAAATACACGCAAAACAACAGTATGTTCGCAATATTTGAAAAGGGGTCATTGTACTCATCATTATGAACAACTTTTACTACCCTCGAAATAGCGGGAAAAAATCAGCCGTATATTTTGTCAAGTTACATACAAATACATACTTACATAATTATTTGTTTTCGCTATCTCTTGGTTAAATACTCCTCCACATTGCTCTCCATTGGTGGCCGAGTGGTAACGGCCCCGACTTACGAATTGTAAGTCGCGGGGTCAAACCCAGCCAGGCGCATTACTTTGTGTAATTAATTTCATCACTACTGCTTTCAAAACGGTGAAGGAAAACATCGTGAGGAAACCGGCATGTTCTAGAACCAAAAAATCAAAGACATGTGACATTTACCAACACGCACTGGGCCCGCGTGCTGGATTACGGCCCATTCCGTCTCCTAGAGATGAGGCCTGTGTCCCAGCAGTGGGAACGTTAAAAGGCTGATTATGCTAAACCATTCACGTAAGTCAAGGTCAGTCAAAGAGATGAAGCTATCTGCACGTTCCAAAGCGTAGATCTCTATGGAGAAGAACGTACAAGAATACTGGGATAATTTATAGCATATGTTACTCGCTGATAATGGAGCTTCTGTTCCGGTACTATACTGGGGATAAAACATAGACTACGGTACTCACCAGTTTTAGTCAGTAAGAGTCTGACACTCCCTTCCGCTCCGCCCAGAGCGGGAGAGTCATTTGATGATTTACTATCCAAAAAAAAAGGGTCCCGTTTTACCCTTTGGGTACGGAAACCTAAAAACTACAAGCCACACTACAAAACACGAAAAAAAAAATGTTTTTGTTTGATCTGTTCATGATTTTTTATAGATATGGTCGCAAAAAAGGAAAGGGAGTGTTCCCGCTACCAGCTCCGCTTATCACCAAAATTAAAAATGGCTTTCAAATGAAAAAAAAATCGCCTCGAAATCGGTTCATACGTTTGAGAGCTACGATGTCACAGACAGGCACACACAGACAGACACCGACGTCAAAATTACAACACCCCTCTTTTTGCGTCGGGAGTGTAAAATTCTATTCTAGCACCGTCCCACAGTTGCACTCGCGTAGTTCCCGTTCCCGTGGGAATACGGGGATGAAATAAAGCCTATGTTGCTCGCTGAATTATCCATTATCTATAAAATTATTTTCTTGTGTTTCAGTAAATCCAAGATGGCGTTACACAGGCTACTCAGGGTGCTACTGATATGTGCTGTCAGTTACTGCAGCGCTTCAGTTGTGGATGACGGGCTTGTTAATTATAGAAGTAAGTTACTTTTACATTAATTTAGATTTGAAAATGAAAATAATATATCTACTTAGTTTTAATTTCCGCGAATATTAGTGGGTTGCAGGTATGCACCTCCCTCCCGCCCGCTATATTATGCACATGCAAGATTACAAGGCAAATGCAAGGATTTTATGCACATGCAGGAAGGCAAAGCAAAACCCAACACCATTACCGACACGTGTTTCGCCTCTCCACGAGGCATCCTCAGGGGACGTGTTGGCTCGCTGACCGTTGAGTTGGTCGCAACTCAACGGTCAGCGAGTATTATTTTCGCGATATTATTTTCAAATTTAAAATGGATTTCCGCAAAGTAACGCCTGACTCAATCAATTTTATTGATTTAGATGACTTTTAAAGTGTTTCTTTTGTTTATTGTTGTATTTTTGGTCTTTAGAGATTGACTGATAAATAGTTTTTTAACGCTCAGTACACGAGTTTAACAACAAAAATCAACGATAACTCAACAACAAACAACAACCTTAAGCAATCAAACACAACAACGACCATCAACAAACAAACATAACCACAACCATAAACAAACAAACACAATAACACCAATAATTTAACTAGCTTTTGCCCGCGAATTCCTGTTTTTTCTCGTTCCCATATAGAAAACATGTTTGTTTATGATAGCCAAATTCATGTTCAATTCACGTTCAACCGATTTTGATTTCTATTGCGTTGGTGGCATGACACATGGCAGCTGGAGTAAGCAGTTGGTATTATAATCAGGTTTTTGCTTTTAATCCTTATGCCTACGGAATAGAGGTAAAAATCGGTTGAACGGACTGTAAACAATTTTTTTCCAATGTCTAATCTTATTGTGAATAGAGTATACAAAGATAGAGAGGTTAATGATTGTTTTGTTTCTTGTAGCTGGCCGTCAGAGTCAAGTAGGAGGCATCTTCACAATGAGCAATGGTGAGCAGTGTCTGGGCAACGACAGAGCTACCGGCGGTGTGTGCCTGACCAGGAACCAGTGCAACACTCAGGGAGGCAAGGCTATCGGCTTCTGTGGGGTATTCGGGACTTGCTGTTCTTGTGAGTATCCAACTTGATGAAATGCTCAATGAGCGTGGTGGCGGATGTATTTTGATTGTTACAGAGATAACGCTTTATTATTTTTTTACTATTGATTGGCACGCACTTGACCACAATCTCACCTGATGGTAAGCGATGATGTGGTCGAAGATGCAGCACGCTTGTCTAGAAGTAACCTGTTCACTGTTGACTTAAAGACTCGCAGGTTGTAGTTATCAGGAAACACATACTCTGGCAAAGAATTCCACTCCTTAGCTGTACCCACAATGAATGTGTTCCCAAAACGTTTTGTGCGTGTGGGTGGGATGTCCACCATGTAACGGTGGCGCATTGCAATACGTCTTGTGGTCCGATGGTGGAACAGGCTTGGCGGAATTAAACTATGCAATTCCGTTGCACTCCACAAAATGTTAAAACATTTGTATATATAGTTTTTTTTTCCATGATGTTTCGATTATTATCAAATTAATTTTGACGACTATAATATTGCTGACATTAGATTTCTGTACTATTTTATATAAGTTTTGACAATTTTTATATGCTGACATTGTTTTTTTTATATGAAATTTTTTACAAATAACATAATTTTGATCATAGAGTCACTATTTTGTATGCCTTTCTGCGGAACATAGGTTGGACCAAACATTATCTATAATATCATTTTACCCTGTGTTCACAAAATTAATAAATGAATTTGAATTTGAAAATGCATATCTGTTAAAAAATCTAACTGATAGACTATACCCTATTTTATTGATAAACCACACTACAACTATGATCAGAGCTGCTACTCTGTACTACACATCATCTAACGTCCTCTTCTTTTCAGTAAACGCATGTGACGTCCGCACCAACACAAAGGTGGCAGTCTTCATCAACCCTCCTCTGAACAGAGAGTCCTCCGGCTTGGAGTGTTCGTACAACGTTGAGATCAACAACAACAATGTCTGCCAAATGAGGATCGACTTCGAGACCTTCAACCTGGCTCCTCCGACCACTGTGAGCATGTTCAGCCTTTATCATGTACTCAGGGCCCCAAGTCTGCTATTTTTATAATTTTTTTCATTCCAGCACGATACCATTGTCATTTTGCTAAAAGTCCGTAATCTGCTAAATTCATAATGGTCGATCATTGGTCGGTCAATGTTCTCGTAAAACTATTTGATAACCGAGCTATTCAAAGAAATTACTGCACAACAACGATCAAGGAAGGTCACTGATCAAAGGAACTGTCAAAATTTTAGCAGATTACCACATACGTTTGTCATTCATTTTTCATTATGTACGAGATTACCATTCTATGCCATTTCTTGCAATGGAGTGTCAGTGGTTGGCCATTGGAAAGTCATAATGACGCTTTTATATTAGCAGATTACCAAACTTGTCAAAATCAGCCATTATGAAATCAATGATAGACCATTCTGACACTATTGTAATAGCAGACTTGAGGCCTGGACTCATGACATTAGTCCGAGCCCCATTTTTGCCTGGTCTCTCACCGTGTCGTTTTTTTTTACTGACTTCCGACTAACAAAGTATCGTTTCCAGGTGGATCCTGTAGAGAACGTGACCCAGCGCCCAGGATACACCTGCAGGAATGACATCTTCCAAGTCACCAACCTTCAGGCTAATTCCGACTTCCTGCCGCCCCTTTGTGGAGACAACAATGGACAACATTGTGAGTATCCTGACCTTAGTACTACAGTACAGTTGAATCCGCTTATAATGACATCGAAGGGAAGTGAAAAATACGTCATACTAAGCGGACGTCATAAAAAGCGTCATCTTAGGAATTAAACAAAATCCCATCTTTGTTTTATATCGTGTAATAATGAGAAACATAAAAAGATAATGTTCATAGGTCAATCAAAACAAAATGAGTCAGAAACAAATTAGAAGTCATGTCCCTCACTATAACCAAACATAATTTCTGAAAAATAGGTCATAATAAGCGACATGTCAATAAACGAAATCATTATATCCGTACTTTTTAATAAGAATTTAATATGAAAACCAAAATCAGCTCCGTATTACTTCATACTAAGCGATTGGTCAATATAAGCGGCGTCATAATAAACGAATTTCGCTGTACTTTAGAAAAATACTTTATGTTATATTAGACTGGTATAAACTATAAACTAAAAAACGAACTGTATTGTAGAATCTGAAAACCTTTCTACGATATGTCAGTCACAATATACACAAAGAGCTTGAACAATAAAGAAAGTATTTCAATGATTTTTAAATTAAAAAGTTTAGACAAGCTAATGAAAGTGATAAATACATAATGTGCATATATTTAAATGCGTGATAAAGAGGGGAACAATTCATTGGGCGAAATGTTCATCGACATTGCTGTTCTGGGAAATTTGCCCAAAACAGAGGCAGTATTGAGACGTTGAATGGCTGTGCTGATTTAATAGCCGAAAAAAACTTCTTGCTAGTGTGAACTAACTGTCAAGCTGTAGCGGCATCTGGCATTGATTCCGATTTCCACAAAAAAAAAACAACGGAGAAATGTTTGTGCGGCCAAAAAAATACTTTAACGCCATCTATCCTGAGAGCGGCGAACCAAAATCCTGCATCGCGCTATCAGAGTTTTTCGTGCCATTAGAACATGTACAACAGCCCGAATATTAACTATTGGGCAGTTGACCACCAGATATAACAACCATCCCGTTGGAGGAACCTTCCTTTTTAATGGAAGCTTGCAGGACTTTACACTCTATGCTACGCAGAGCTCTTGAGGAGCTCGTGGCTAAAAGAATAACAGCCGCGCAGATCGATCTTCAAGGTTAAGCAACGCTTGGCAAGGTTGGTCTTTGGATAGCTGACCATCTTAACATATCGAGTTTCCTCCGTGCCTCGGAAAGCACGTTAAGCCGTTGGTCCCGGCTGTCATTTGTAGATCTTTGGCAGTCGTTACGGATTGTCAGAAGCCAGAAAATGTGACATCAGTCTTGCCAGGAAGTACCGTGTTCTCCAGTTAATGGGTTGTGGAGGTCTGGTAGGCAGCCGCTTCACGTAAAATACGGGTATTCAGCTGAATCCGGCTTGACTGGGAGCCGACCTCAATGTAGTTGGGAAAAGGCTAGGCAGATGCTACGCAGAGCTCTATAAAACTACATTAAAATTAATACTAAGAACCGAGTGCAAACATACATAATCAGCCTTTTAACGTTTCCACTGCTGGGACACAGGCCTCCTCTCTCTAGGAGAAGGAATGGGCCGTAATCCACCACGCGGGCCCAGTGCGGGTGGGTGAATGTCACATGTCTTCGAACTTTTGGTCCTAGGACATGTCGGTTTCCTCACGATGTTTTCCTTCACCGTTTTGAGAGCAGTGATGATGATGGGTTGGAACCCGCGACCTACAATTCGTAAGTCAAGGCCGTTACCTGCACTCTCCCGCTAAGTGCAAACGACCTCAATTTTTCCCTAACGTCTCCATATCCGCCATTTTAATTTCAACCTATCAGAAATTCTAAATCATTTCTCCTCCACAGTGTACGTCCGAGTAAACGCCTCCACTAACAGCCGTGCCATCCGCATCAACTTCAAGATTGCCGACCGCAACTCGCAGCCCAACCTGCCCCAAGCCACTTGGAAGATTAAGGTCACCCAGCTCGAGTGCTTCAATACTCTTGGGTAAGTTGACAAAAGTGTGGTTGTTGAATGGTTGATGAGCCAACGTTAAAGAAGAATGGTGGACAAAAATTGAGAAAGGCATTCTCGACGAATCTATTTAAAGTTGTGAAAAACTGCACAATTGCACGTAGATGTTATGACGTAGGTATCCTAAGAAAGGAATTTGATTAATTCTACCCCCAAGGGGATAAAATTGGGGATGAAAGTTTGTATGAAACTTTGTCAATTTTAAACCGATCGGGCTGAGAGTTTCAAAATCGGGGGTAAAGTAACTATTCCACGCGGATGAAGTCGCGGGCAGAAGCTAGTAATCTATAGGAATTGAAGTAAAAGTGATTGAAAACGCCGGAACCGGTCACTGTAGAAGGTCATACATAAAATAGCAATAATGTTTTAAAAAAGTTTACGTAGATATCTTGGCATTTCCGGGACTGAATTAAATTTAAATTGGCACAAGGAGAAAGAAAATTGTACCTAGCGCCGATGCCGCGACAAGAAAACTAACGAACCAAATTTGTGCGATAGCAAAAATAAACACAACGCCATCTATCCGGCTTACAGCGAGCTACCAACGGAATCCTGCATCGCGGTATCAGAGTTTTCCGTAAGATTTAAACAAATACAACAGTGTGAATATCAACTATCGGGCAGTTTCCCACCGGACACAATAACTATTCGGTCGAAGGATCCTCCGTTTTCTATTGTTTGTGGTTTGCAGGAATTTACTCTCTGAATAGCATAACCTCTAAGATGATTATCAGAGTGGGGTAGCTACTGGTAATGCCAAACTTGGGTATTTGCACTCACTAATTAATGTTTTGTCCTCAGTAAATACCGTGACGGTATCTTCGAAGCCATCACCTCGGCTCTGCCATCGACGCCATTCGTTTCTTCAGCTGATAGGGACGAGTACCTCATTGGTAAGTTATCTTTCTTCCAAGTTTAACAGGTTCCTGGTGGTTAGGTGGATAGGCTCCATAAGGTGGGATGGTGAGCTGGTGAAGGCCTCAAGAATCAACTGATCGTTGAAGCTTGGGACTGGCTGATGTAGCAAAGGATGGGGAAAGCTTATGCAAACTACCAAGTTTTTTAATCTATGAACCACTTTATAAATCTATGAATTCATCAAATGGCAGACTTTCACAGACTTTTACAGACTTAAACATTCTCCTCCAAAAGCCCGCCGCGTTCTAGAGTAGCATTCCCACAAGGTCGACTTATGACCTGCTAAAGGTCTACTGATCCGACCGAAGTCAGAAACACAAGACCTGGAACCAACGTGTGATCAAACCAAAAATAATCACAACATCAGTTAAAAAAAATCTGCGAACTGGTATTGCTAGAGAAGGTAGGTAGGAATTTGTTCGAAAGTCACCGCGGCCCTGGAACGCAAAGGGCACAAGAAGGATTACGGATGGGTTTTAGTCAGTAAGAGTCTGACACTCCCTTCCGCTCCGCCCAGAGCGGGAGAAGTCATTTGATGATTTCCCATCCAGAAAAAAAAAAGCATTGCTAGAGAAGAGAAGACTGCATACGAGTTTAGGAACTCTGAAACAAGTCTAAGAAGTTACCTTCCAAAGAGTTTTTAATCTTTCATATAGAAACTTTAAACAAGCGTGGATAGTTAGACTATTTCCTTCCTCTCCTTGTTGATCATCGAAATCCCGTCATCCTCTAAATTCTAAACGATTTGTCTCTATTATCCAGCTCCCCCCGGTTGTCTCCAATACTACCCGGATCGATCTGGAGCCTTTGAGTCGTTCAACTACAACCGCGGCGCTGGGCCGTACATCGCCAACCTTGTTTACGCCACCTGCTTCAAGAAAACTTCAGATGTCTGCGGTATCAAGTAAGTCTTTTTTGCTAGCTTAAACTTGGGTCCTACTTCTGGGCAAAACGAATTCCCTTTCTCCTTCGATGGGTTCTCTTGGGCGATGTCTGGCCAAAGTTGCCCTTTGAATATTGCGTGTGCTGTGATGAGACCGTCACATCAACGTCGCAGTGGTCGACCTCGACAGAGACGTCCTTCCCCTGGCGTCGAAGCGAGTGACGATTTTCACCCATCTCTCCAGGCAAATGTCTGTGACGTCACCAGCCCACTACTACTGTGGCCTGCTTGACTAGTTTTGTATTGCTGTTTACAAATACAGACTGAATAGATAAAGATTCTGTTAAATAAGTCAGTTTAATAACCACAACAATCTGGGAGTCTTTAAGTCAAGATTGAACAGGTTACTTCTAGACAAGCGTGCTTCATCTTCGACCACATCATCGCTTACGATCCAGTGAGGGTCAAATGCGTGCCTAAAAAAAGTATAAGACACGTTATTTTTGATTTATCAATTCAATAAGAAACTTTATCACACATACGAAAAACTTTTTCGAGTTTATAGTTTTAAGCGCGTGGGTTCGTTTGAAGTAGAACAGTTCACTATAACAATACTATAACCTTTACTTTAGGGTTATAGTGTTCAACTAAAAGATTTGAGAATAGTTAGGTATCGCGAATCGTTAGTGGAAGCGCGGTAGGCTGCGCTTGAGCACGTGTATAGTCATTGGCAGTAGCGGAGTAAGAAATAGAGCGCCGCGCTCGACGCAGACGCGCTGCGGGGCGCGGGGTGCGCTCTAGTGATGGGAAGCGCGACGCAGCCGACATTTTGGTTGCGTAGTGTTGGCGCCAACAATAGTGATTTTAGCCTTTTACACTTCCTATAGGAAACGTGCACGGCGAACACTATGCCATCTAGTGTTGCAAATCTGAAACTATTACGTTGTAAATATTTGACCTGTGCTGCCACCTATACTTCCTACACCCTCCGTTTAGGGGAACGTGCACGAAGTAGACTGTGCCATCTAGCGTTGCGAATTTGAAACTTATAAGTAAAATATACTTGACATTGACGCGTCTGTCCTGCACCTATAGTTGCTGCACGTTTCCTATGGAAAACCTAACATTTTATAGCCAACGCTTAAAATAATTATTGCTAATCTGTATCCTTATCTCCCCTAGGTTCACAGCTGCGAGTTTCGATATGGCCTACCGTGATGCGAACAACTTATTCGTTGATACTGACTGTCAAGTAAACCCAGTAACCCAAGGGATTGCTCAGTCTGAAGATTACTTCTTCATCCCTGAAGCGGAGACCGTTGATGGTTTGAGAGGAGCCAAGTTTTGTGGACCCAGTGCTTCGGGGCAGATTATAGCCTGTGAGTATTAGAGAAACTGTTAGACGAACTTGTACCTAGATTAATGGTCTTAAAGATCAAGTTTGTTGATTGTCGACCGTCTTAAGATGCTGAGAATGTTATGTGCCTGGGAAAGTACGGTAAGCCGTTGGTCCCAGCTGATATTTAAACATCTTTACACAGCTGTTGCTTTGCGGGTAGTTACGTTTTTGTGTTGTCTCTGCAAGTAACCTAAGGTCGTCTGGTAAAAAATGCCTATGGCATTAAGTCCGCCTTTGTACCTACAGTTTTTTTTACTAGTGCATACATTTATAGTACCTATACAGTATGTTCAATAACAGAGGGCGTTTCCTTAAATTTGTTAATCTATACTGGTAAAAAATGCTTATGGCATTAAGTCCGCCTTTGTACAGTTTTTTTTTTACTAGTACATACATTTATAGTACCTATACAGTATGTTAAATAACAGAGGGAGTTTCCTTAAAGTTAATCTATATCATTAATAGATCAAAATAAAAATATCAGAATAGAAAAATAAGCATAAAATAATCCGAATAAAAAAAAAAATAGTAGCGCGGAATAGTACCTACTCGTAGTAGCAATGCCCAAACTAGCAAGCACGCGTGTACAGAGTGTTTCTTTAACGTATCAATTTAACATTTTTAGTCAATATTTTAATATTTAAAAAGAAAAAAAAAAATTGTTTTTCAATGGTAATTTTTTTATCATAATATATGGATGCTATACTATTGCTGGTTAACGGGCACGCCCTCTGTTAGTCAACACACTGTATAAATAAAATAAAAATTAATAACTTATACATAAAAGTTGGGAAAACTTGCGTCACATCTGAGTAAAACGGCCATAGCTCAGCATAGTGCATAGAACATTTTGTTAAGCGGATGTTTTTGGTTAGTTTATCTCAGTTTTCATGTGTCATGTTTTTTAACAGTTTATTTTCTTTTCAGCAACACCACCGGGACCACCCTACGTATACTTCCATAGTGACAATTTAGTGACCGATGAGATTCCCGAAAACGGCTACAGATTTAGCTATAACGTGCTGAATAACTGTTACAATAGGAAATAGGTTATAACGTTAATTTTATAAAAGTAGCAGTTACTGAGAAAAACGAATGATGTTATTTTTTTTTTTTTTTTGCTGTTTCAAGATCGTCAGTAGGTAACATTTACTTTTAATCGAAGAAGGTATCAGTAGTGTTTATTTCAGATTATTAAGTTGTAATTTCGATTTTTAGAAGAAAATGCTCAAAGTCTGACTTTAAAAATACTCGTTTGTAAGAAAATCGTGTTTGCAAACACCTCCTCGTTGTTTTAAAACAACTTGAGTGGTCTTTGTTTTAACAAATTCACTGCTTTAGTAACAATTTTGACAACTGTCAAAATAATTCAATATGGCCGAAATGCAAGTTCGGAAATTACTCGGTAAGACGCTAGTGTTCGTCTAAAGCAGCAGTGAAATTGTTAACTATTTATACGAAAATGCTTTTTATTTATTAGGTACATTTATGTAATTTTAAACGAGAAAACGCATTTATTAATTTATTGATAATGAGGGCATTTAATTTGCATTTATAGATTAAATAAATGTTTATACATAAAATGTCTTTATCATTTCATTACCTACGCCGAAGACTTCTCCGTGCCTCGGAAAGCACGTTAAGCCGTTGGTCCCGGCTGTCATTTGGAGATCTTTGGCAGTCGTTACGGATTGTCAGAAGCCAGAAAATCTGACACCAGTCTTGCCAAGATGTACCGTGTTCCCCAGTTAATGGGTTGTGGAGGTCTGGTAGGCAGCCGCTTCACGTAAAATACTGGTATTCAGCTGAATCCGGCTTGACTGGGAGCCGACCCCAATATAGTTGGGAAAAGGCTAGGCAGATGATGACCTACGCCGAAGCACAAAGGAGGGATTTTCGACTAGTAAGTATGTATATGTTCTTCTAGAACTCCTAAACTACTTATCATATTTTGACAAATCAGGTACCTAGCGTTTTGATCGTTAACTAGTTATATATAGGCTATGTGGCATCACATTCAATTGAATGCAGCGCCTCCTAGAAGACATAAAGCTTAAAAAAATGCGACCCTATTTGATTTTCAACCGACTTCCAAAAAGGAGGAGGTTCTCAATTCGACTGTATTTTTCTTTTTTTTATGGTAGTTACCTCATAACTTTGTATTGGGTGTAGGTACCGATTTTGATGATTCGAAAGCTAGTGCTTGTCGTGTGGTACCATTTAAATTTGATTGAGATCTGATCTGACTTCTCATTCCCTCTTGTCGATGTAAAATGAAAAAATAAAATTGTGTACGATAGTTTGGAAAAGCATCTTATTATTTCAACGTGGTAGGGACCACGTTCTAGTTTGGTGAAGATCTTATGAAGAACAGAGATGATAAGAAAAGGAACTCTTCAATAAATGATAGCAAATCGTTCGGGAATGCTGAAATCGCATGTTAGCTGCTGAGACAGTCTGCGACGAATCGTTACACACACGTCACTAGAGGGCTTAGTGTGTGTTCATGTATACACCCCTAATAGTTTTTAATTAGTACAAATACTTTAAGGGCTTATTAGAAAAGGTCTCGTTATTATTTAAGAAAAGTCTCAAAAAAATATGTTCATAAACAGCAAAGTTATTAGCGTTTTTTATATCCTAAAATGCCACTCAACTTATAAAAATATTGTACAGGCTATTGATTTATGAATGAATAAATGACGATTAAAATGGAAAAACACTGTGCGTAGTATTTTCTAGTAGCAATTGTTATGAATGTTGATTCTATGAACTTACCAATTATTTAAAAAATCCGTGGACAATTTTAGGTTTTTATTTTTTTACTTTTGACTACACAAATATGATCAGTAACGAGTACGGACAGAGCCCTGTTATTTTTTGTACTAATTAAAAAATAGGGTTGTATAAATGTATAATAATATGTAAATCGGGATGGTTTCGACAACTCCACGGCTAAGCTCGTATTTTGCGTGCAGGTGGGACAAATGTGTCATTCGATCCACCCCAGCTCCCCAAGGAAGGCTTCTCGTCTTACTAACTATCTCACAGAGGGTACTTGGGTTTCCGAAGTAGGGACTTTCTATCTAGGGTATTCGGCGACTACCGGGCAGCTTAGAAGCAGATGTGCTGCTGTCTCATCCTCCTCCATGCAGGCTCTGCAGAGCGGGCTGTCAGTGACTCCTATGACATAGAGGTGTTTGTTAAAAGACCCGTGGCCAGTTGTGATGGCTGTGACTTTACGTAACTGTTGTTTAGTCAGTCTTGGGTGTTGTTTCGTGAAACGGCTATTAAGGGGAAGTGCCTCTTTGAACTTTTCTTCAATGGAAAACAAATAAAAACGCGTCGTCATTTTCGGTGCAAGTATTTTCCGTTCCATTATTTTATTTCTTCAAAAGTGTATTGAAAAACGTGTCGTTTGATACGTTCAGTCCGATATAGTTTTGAACCTAATTTCTATTTTTCAAACCTGTAGAAACCTGTTCTGCTATTAGGAGTTTTCCTCACCCAACATAACTGATCAACTCGATATAATTAGATATTTCATAAGATGAAACATGTTACTGCTGCCATCTATGGGGTAATAGTAAAATTATACACCAAACGCCATCTACGGGGCGGTTGCAAAATAATGAACGTACGTTATCTAATGTACAAGTAATTGTCATCAGTTCGCAAGCTTTGAAAGAAGTTTGATAAAACAGACATAGATGGCGCTGTTTTAAAGTTTGACATGTTCAAGTTCCATTTTACTGACTCGAGGCTAGGCAGACTTTAAGCATTTGAATATAATAAACTTCTTGTATTAGCTTACATCGCAGTAAGCAAATTTAGTCCTTATAACTACAGTTTAAGAATCGTGTTTTGTTTTACTAAATTGATGAATATCTTCCATGTCATTTCTGATAATCCGAGTCTTCTTTGAACTTTGTCTACCTCTCAATTAACATACATAGGAAAATTTGCTAAAACAATAATTATTCAGGGTTATTTGCAAAACACCAACAACCTCTTAAGAGGTCATTGTACTCATCATTATGAACAAATTTTACTATGGGAACAAACCTGAATTCGCGAAATCAAAATCAGCTGTTTTGATGAGTTATACGAACATAAATGTAGGTATGGAACAGCTGATTTTTTTTCGCCATTTTAGGTTTGGTGTTCTAGCAGATACATTGTATACGTGACATTGAGATTTTTTTTTTGTTTTGACGTACAAAAAAAAATATCTGAATAACATTTCGATGTTGCTAATCATGTGTAGTTTTAAATCCAATTTAATCTGACCAATCTCTCTTTTTCTTCAAATTCAATCTAAATCTTTTTTTGTTTACTGTGAGGTATCACGATAAGCAAAAAGTGTATCACGATAAGCTAAAAGTCACCATCCTCCATGTCATCACCATACGTCTTAGCAGAAAACCTACCTATCTGCCGACCCCCAATACTCGAGCAAGCGTGAAGAACCGCCCTAGTACTAATACAAGTCTGAGGCCACTCTTAAGCACTAGGATTGAAAAGAAACATAATATCTAGAAATGCATATTTTAATCCCAAATTATTACTGCTTGTAGTATCTTTATAGAGGAGATATTACCAATGTTTTAACTGGATAGGGATGTTGCCTGAATCTATACTAATATTATAAAGCTGAAGAGTTTGTTTGTTTGTTTGGACGCGCTAATCTCAGGAACTACTGGTTCGAATTGAAAAATTCTTTTTGGGTTGAATAGACCATTTATCGAGGAAGGCTTTAGGCTATATATCATCACGCTTAAGCCAATAGGAGCGGAGCAGCGATAAAGAATGTTTTAAAATCGGGGATTCCACGGGGACGAAGTCGCGGGCAGCAGCTAGTAACAAAATATGATTCTATTTAGTCCGTCAGTTGGATTATCGAAACATATTGGACACGTATTTTTTGCTTTATCAAATCTATAAAAATTGACGAAGATCGTGGTAAAAATTGTAGCGAGTAATGTTGTCACACGTATTCAACGCACTGTATCGTCGTCGTTTTTTATGAACTTCTTTTTCTAATTGTCAACTTTGAAGCTTTATAAACATCGCCGATGAAGTTATTTTAAAAGTTATTTCATATTTTTTTACTAGAGCCAGTAAATATTTCATTTTGAAAATAAAAAGTACGCATACTCCCTATTGCGTAAGAACGTCAACGTCTATGCACTTACCTACTCGTATATATTATAGAAAACATTGCGGTTTGGATTCGAATTTATGGTTATACGGTTGACCACAATCCGAAACAGAATTTTATTTGCTCTAAATGTAAGTACATAACATAAATAAATGAGATAAGTTACATATTAACTTACGGCGCGAAAATCAATACATTTATTAAACAGATAAAAACAAAACACAGCTAGAATGAATAACGATAGGAAATCCAACATTTAAATTCTAACAATCAATGGCAATACATTAATTTTGCCAATACAATACTGGTCAGTAGTAATTGCGTGATTTACTCTGTCGCACTATCGATTTTTTTAACTTTGTTGTTATATGCAGAAAAGTTTTAAGATGATTCATGAAGGAAAAATAATCATTTTGTCCCTTAATTTTATATAAAACGTGTATCAGAAAAAACGCACGGTCATTGTACTCATCCTTACGAAAACCTTTTACTATGTGACCAAACCACAAACCCAAAAATAACAGCTGTTCAGTACATTTTGTCGAGTTAAAAAAAACCTGCATAATGATGAGTACAAACTTTTTAGGTATTGCGTTTATTGTGTTACACGTTGTATTATAAAAATAGTAGTATTATTATAAAGAAAAAAGCCCGCGTGCACAACAGTTCGTTAGGGATGTTGGTAGACAGAAAGAAAGAAAATAAAAAAATAGTTAAAAATAATAATTAATACAAATATGTGGGTCCAGTTCAGCAAAATGTCAGACAATTTGGAGCTGCCTGTCGCTGGTTTTCAACTGAACCTACCGTGCGGATGTAAATCAGGTAGAACCCTGTAATACTATTTCTTATCTGAATCTTATATGAATGACACTGCTGAAAGGATCGATATATTTACCTGCTCTCTGAATGAATTCACAAAAACAATATTGTATGTGTTATGTTATTTAATTAAAATAGTTATAAATAGGATAGTTCAAATTAAGGACCACACTAACGAATTAGGAATTTTCCCTGTAATGTTAGTAGTGTTTGTGATAAATAAATAAATAAATATTTGCACCCCTTGTAATGTCAATAACCTGGAGGTAAAGACGGCCCAGTTGGAAGTTGTTTAGTCTCAAGTGAATAGGTTACTTCTAGGTAAGCGTGATCCATTGTCGACCACATCGTAGCTAACCAACGTAGTAACAAATCAGGTGAAATCGAAATCAAACGCAATTTTTTCAAACTAAATAAAACAGCTGAATATCATTATGTTCAGCCGGTATCATCCCCTCTATGTAGATCCCACGTCGGTACTCAGTGATACTGCTACTTGCCACTCAGTGCGCAATAACACTGGATTTGTATGTACCTGTTGCAGGCAAACCTGGGACATCGGGAGATTTTTGAAAAGTCTGGGATTAGGTAGAATTTGTATGGAAGTACTTATTTGGTTTTGAGTGACGTTAGCGCAAATGTGGCGATAATAAGTGACGTTAGCGCAAATGTGGCGATAATAAGTAAAAAAGGATGATATATTGCTTTAGTTTATAAAATAGAATAGAAAACAAAATAAATATAAAAATCCTTTTTTTTTAATAAATTTGCCCCATTTTATGAATTTCTCCTGTATCGTCGGCGCGTTTTCAAATGTAAACACTCACATACACAAACAGCCAGACCTGGAACAACTATTTGTAGGCCATACAAATATGTTCCGTGTGGAAATCGAACCCGCGACACCCAGCGCAGCGGCTAATCGCTCAACCATGTCGTCACACGCAGGATTAAGTATTTTATTTTTAAAGGTATGTTAGGTATTTGGTTGGTTTTCTTTTTCATTTAATAGCTAGTTTTCGTTAATTATAAATGATATTTATTTTGTAAGTAGGTGAAACATAACAAGTCGGTGTTCAAAAAACGAAAAAGCAACCACAAACACAGAGTTCCGAAATTAAAGTAATTTTGATTTTTTGTGTAGAAGTCGGTTGTATTTTTTTGTAAAAAGTTTTTGTTTATGAACCGAGAATTTGGTGGAAGAGACCTTCAAAGATGTCTATTGGTTGGGGCATTTGTTCGAAAGAGTCACGGCGGCCCTGGAATGCAAAAGGCACTAGGAGGAATACGGATGGTTTTTAGTCAGTGAGAGTCTGACACTCCGTCCCGTAGAGCCTAGAGCAGACGGAGGGATTTCATGATTACCTATCCAAAAAAAGACGTACCTACGGCGATGCGCCACCAGTACTTATTCACATTAAGGTCGGACCGACAGTTTTACCGGGTCGACACACGTGTCGGATCCATATTGGCGTATGTATTTAAATAAAGCCCTTCACATATGGGCAACCCGACCAAATTATCGGAGCCGACACTTTTACCGGACGTTCAGCCACGATTTCTGTCTGGTCGGAGTAATATTGACGTACTGGCAAGTATAGCGCCGTTCACATTTGTCGGTGCGAAGCGGCGGAGCCAGCCGCCCGCCACCCTTCCACCCGCTCATACCCCGCTTTCGGCAATCGCGCGAGCAGTTTTGTCATAGTATAAACAGGGGAAGTAGGTTATCTCCGGCCTAATTCGCGATATAATTGCCTACTGTCTTAGGGTTGTCACTTTAACACATCTCTGTACAACTAATTCAGTGATCATTAGTCAATAAAGTTCAACAATGGTTTGATTTTACAACTGCAAGTACTTACCTACTTACATAGTTACTATACCTACAATACTGAGAAATCGGCATAACTAAACGTAAACAAAGCAATAGCGGCAAATCAATAGGGTATTTTACTGTAAAAATCTAATTAGTCCGTCTGATAGATTTACAAAAAATATTGGACACGTATTTTTTCTTTTTTCACGTAAACTAAAAATGAAGACGATACAGTGCGTTGAAAACTCACGTGACGTCACGTCGCTGGTAGAATTTGTAGCAACGTAGTGACGTCACGTGAGTTTTCATCGCACTGTATCGTCTTCATTTTTTGTTTACGTGAAAAAAGAAAAAATACGTGTCCAATATTTTTTGTAAATCTATCAAAAGGACTAATTAGATTTTTACAGTAAAATACCCTATTGATAGATCAAAAGTACCTACCTAATATATTCTAGTAGGAAATTAGGCCTACCTACCTACTTTCTCTGTGTGATAGAAAACTAATAAAAATAAGTAAGTAGGTATCTCATCATCAAGTAAAAATTATATGCTAGAATGAGTTTTCCTGTTCATTAGGTAATCTGAACAGAGATAATTTTGGAATCGATGAATTATTGAGACACCCAAATACACAGCAATACGTTCTCCTGCGACTGTCAGACATTTTTTATTTATTTAACGGTGACGCGCGAACCTCGTGCAGTGTTAGCCCCGACTGGCGCACTGAGAAACGGGTCGAGACTTGTTAAAGTGTGCGTGCGTCGACGCATAGATACTATGGCGCACACATACAAGCCGCGCGCGGTGCGTTTGTATGAAGATAAACTACTACCCCTGTTTATACTATGGTTTTGTCGACGTGTATGCAGAGAAAACACGTTTAAATATGGATGGCGAAATAAATACTAAACTTTTCGTCGTCCATCGTATTAAGTCAGCTTATGTGACGATCTGGGCAGTAAAACGAACGTACCGTCAGAGTTGTTCACATTAGGTCGGGTCGGCAGCGTCTAGTGTGAACAGCAGCAACCGACAGTCGGTCACCGGTAAACTGTCGGTCCGACCTAATGTGAACTAGCTCGGGGACCAAGACGCACAAGTTTTGGTAATACTTTCATTGTGCGTCATTTGATTTCTCATCCATAAAAAAGAATTGCAGCGTGGTACCCCAACGCGACGTATTTTGTTTATACCACTGCCACCGCTTTGTTTTATACCTACTATGTAGTGATATGCAGTTACATAGCTGCCTTATTCACCAATCAAAATTAGCAAAGGAAATCGTGACCTTACCAATCAAAAATCAATCCAAAACAAAACACACACTCGGTACTTTAAACCAGCAATAACCCCACTTTTCTAATTTCAATTTTGACCGCAACATATCCGTATTACAGCTCATGATCCGGTCATTATTGAGAATGCACGACGTTGGGGCACAATTTGATAGGTTGCTCTCATTCAATACTACAATGCTCTGATATGAATGAATGAATGAATGGAAATGAATGAAAACGAAACGCATCGTTCACTGAAGTTATTTACCTAATGTTCGAATGAGACTTAGGTTTTGTTGTTATGGTCTGTGTAAATGGGAATATTAATACCAAAATGAGTAGGTACTTATTTAAGGATAGCAGTATGTTGAGGAATTTATTCGAAAGATTCTTTGGCCCTGGATTGCAAAGGGTATTAGGAGGAACACGGGTGGGTTTTCGTCAGTAAGAGTCTGACACCACAAATTACATTGGTCAACAAAAAAACACGTTTTGTGTGTGTAACAAGAAAACTTTTTACAAATCATGTTTAGAACATGTTTAAGAATCATAGAACTGAAGTTAGAATGATTCAGATACGCATTGCTTTCCTGTTATGTGATTTTTTTTATTTTAAAATTCGAGCTTTGAGGCTAAAACTGAAGTTTTCAATTACTTTCAGTACGGGTTAATCATCTATTTAAAGGGTTGGTTATGTCAATAATGGCACAGGACTCAACTATCTTTTTCTATTAAGAAATATTAAAAAAAGAGCACATTTTTTTTAAACTGACGATGCAGATTTTCTTTTTGTGCTTTATAGTTTTATTCACCATAGATATAGTTAGTTATGTTAGAATCATAAAATCTTGTTGACCAGTGTAATTTTATAGTTTGTAGAGGTTTTTATTTGGAAGTCGGTTGTGTTTTTTGCTTTTGGAATTTAAACATACCTAACGGACGAAATAATGTTGGTTTATAAGCAGTAAAAACTGTACAGAGGCGAACTTAATGCTACAGGCATTTTCTACCAGTCGACCTTAGGGTAGTGCAGAGCAGTGCCGGATTTATATTTTTTATGAGTGTAGGCCACTTTTTCCCGCCGCCCCATGTTCACCTTTCTAAAATAATATTTTTCCATTTGTAGTTTACTACATTTAGAATGCCTTATAGATACTTAAAGTTAAATAAACGAATGAATCAGTCATTAAGAAAGAGTGTCAAAAAGAAACAAGAATACAATTTTTTACGGGACTTTTTAATAGCAAAATCATCTACTATAATATCATCATAGTTTATGGTATTCATTATCTCTGCTTCTATGTAGAGAAGAGCTAGATGGTTTTTCCGGTGTAAATATACACATAGATGAATATACTGTATATACACTGTATATACTGTATATACTGTATATATACTGAATATACACCTATAAAAACGGAAATGGATTTAGTAAACGATTCCGAGTACCTAAACTAGTTTCAGGTCTTACGTTTGTTACACGTTGTACATTTCTTTAGCTTGGCTGGCCAAACATTGCGGTTTACATAAAGTGTAAACGGAACTAAATAATAAGTATTTCTACATTTTTTTATTAATTTTTTTCGCAGAGTCAACCGCGACAACGGCAATTGTAAATCATAAAAAAAAAACTTTTTATAAAAATGTTCAACCGACTTCTACACAAAAAAAAAATCCAAAATGTACCTACAAAATAACTTTAATTTCGGAACTCGGTGTTTTTGGTTGCTTTTTCGTTTTTGAACACCGACTTCCTAATCTTTTGTAATTTTTTTTTTGTTTTTCACTTTTTAGTGGTAACACACCTAAACGTACTAATAACATTGATGTAAACAATAAACAAACATGCGATTTCAGCAATCCCAAAACATTTGCTATCATTTATTGAAGAGTTCCTTTTCCTATCATCTCTGTTTTTCATCAGATCTTCACCAAACTAGAAAGGTACCACACTGAAATACTAAGATGCTCTTCCAAACCATCGTACACAATTTTATTTTTTCATTTTACATCGACAAGAGGGAATGAGAACGTCGTCAATGTAATAAGCCACGCATTATTAGGGATTACTCAAATACTAGTCGTCAGATCTCAATCAAATTTAAATGGGTCCACACAACAAGCATCAGCTTTTGAATATAAAAAGAATCATCAAAATCGGTACACCCGGTACAAAGATGTAACACACAAAAAAAAAAATATTCGAATTGAGAAACTCCTCATTTTTTGAAAGTCGGTTGAAAGGCAACCGAAATTTCGGACCTTCCGTCGGACTCAAAATAATATTAAAATGTAGAAACACATCAATAAACCACCAATGTAAAAGTATCGTGTTAAAGAAGGACAATTTTCATTTTCATATAATGAGTGTTAATGATTAAATAAGTATATTAGAGTATTGCACACTATTGTGTACCTACCACTTACCTATGTCAATAAAAACTGAAGCTTAACAACAAAGAATATTGAGTAGATATCACTGTGATTTTTTATTCAGTACCTAGTCGTTACGTATTTTGTTTTGGTAAGTAAAGTAGGTTTTTAAAGACAAGACGACGAGAGTGTAGCGTGCGTAATGTGCGTATGCGATCGGTGCGTGCTTGCATCAAAACACTGGTGCGGGCGCGGGCATTGGTTGACGGTTCGGAGTGCGGGCGGGAAGCGGGGTTTGTTACGTTCGCGTTGAGCCACTGCTGTCCGCTCGCCGCCCGCCGCACTGCTCTCATCTATCACTCACTAGGAATGAGTTTCGATAGGAATGTTTCTTCTATAGGTATTTATTTAAAGTATAAAAAACCATGATAAAACCAGTGTTTGACTTTTATCGTCTGAAATCGAGTGACCGTCCTCTGAAACTTGCCGCCCCTAGGACGCTGCCGCCCCTAGGCCGCGGCCTATACGGCCTATTTATAAATCCAGGACTGGTGCAGAGACAACATGGCAAGTGCAACATAAAAGAACGACTAACAGAGAGGGAAAAATACAATCATAAATACATATGTATGTGGATACATAGGTATCTACATACATAAATGTATTTATATTTGTACATACCTACTAATAAAATGCCATGTCCACTTCTGTGGAACTATTCATGGAACCAATCCGTGATAAATGATATTTATTTTGTAATTAGGTTATACGTCCAATATTTTTTGGTCATTTTAAGCTAGATGAAGCCGGTGTTTCCCAGCCGACTACCCTGAAAAGAAATACTGAAACAAACTCAGAGGTCAAAGTCTCTTTTGAAGTCCATACAATCGTGATCTTATGTAACCTTAGAGGTTTGGCTATAGATTGGCTTGCAGATGGCGAGCTATGGGTGGCTTATCGTCCGATAACAACCAGGCCCGAGTCGACGGCGCATCGTGTTCCACGCGTGCCTCAAAGAGCTGTCAGCAAAGAAGACGGGGCCTCATAGATTCCTCTTTGCTTGCTAGGGTTGCGGAATTTGTTCAAAAGAGTCACCGCAGCCCTGTAACGCAAAAGGCACAGGAAGGAATACGGGTGGGTTTTAGTCAGTAAGAGTCTGACACTCCCGTCCGCTCCGCCCAGAGCGGGAGAAGTCATTTGATGATTTCCCATCCAAAAAAAAGGTTTGGCTACAGATTTAACTAAACAACATAGCAGACATGTTATCTGTATCATTATAATGCGATATGTTATAGTTTAACCACATCTGTATTTACGTATTGACAGCAAAGGTTGCTCACACAGTGCCAGTATATACTGGTTAAAAAAAATGCCAGCATAAAATTTTACTGCAAAGGTTCTAAACGCGTACAGATCAAACAAAAAAACATTTTTTTCGTGTTTTGTAGTGTGGCTTGTACTTTTTAGGTTTCCGTACCCAAAGGGTAAAACGGAACCCTATTACAAAGGCTCCGCTGTCTGTCCGTCTGTCACCAGGCTGTAACTCATGAAACGTGATAGTTAGACAGTTGGCATTTTTACAGGTGATGTATGTATTTCTGTTGCCGCTATAACAACAAATATTAAAAAACTGAGTAAAATATGTATTTACTTATACTCTTACTTATACTCACTGAGAAAACTCAGGTGGAGTAAAGATGAAGTAAACTGTCATTCAATGTTGATGGATTTACTCATTCAAAATTAACTCACTCACTCACATTGAGTGAGACTTTTTTTCTGGATGTCAAATGATCTCCCGCTCTGGGCCGAGCGGAAGGGTGTATTAGACTCTTACTGACTAAAACCCATCCGTGTTTCTCCTAATGCCAGCCGCGTTCAGAGCCGCGGTGACTCATTCAAACAAATTCCGCAACCAGCTCCACCTTTGTTATGGATGGGAAATCATCAAATGACTTCTCCCGCTCTGGGCGGAGCGGAAGGAAGTGTCAGACTCTTACTGACTAAAACCCATCCGTGTTCCTCCAAATGCCCTTTGCATTCCAGGGCCGCGGTGACTCTTCCGAACAAAATCCGCTACCAGCTTCTCCTACCACTAACATACCGCCCTAACATCGTGCCCACGCATACAAACGTGCCAAATTAGGCAATACACACACAGGTAACAAAAAAAATCTCTTTCGACTTTCAGTTCGTGTAGCCACGCTTTAAAATAGTTATTAGAATTTAAACATGACATGTTCTGAGGGGCTAAATAATAACAGCTGTAAGAGTCCATCTTTAAGGTTAAGCAACACTTACTGAGGTTGGTTCGTGGATGGGTGACTTGACTCATTGCTAATCTATACTTCACTAAATGGTATAAAACAAAGTCGCTTCCCGCTGTTTGTCTGTATGTAAGAACTTTAATACTACGCAACGGATTTTGATGCCGATTTTTATGGATAGAGTGATTCAAGAGGAAGGTTTATATAGTACTAGCTTCTGCCAGCGACTTCGTCCGCGTGGAATAGTTACTTTACCCCCGATTTTGAAACTCTCAGCTCGGTTTAAAAAAGTTTGGTGTTTCTATACCGATTTCTATGATTTTTTTTTATTGAATTGGTGATAATGTTAACTTTTTTTAATTAGGGATGAGTGAGAGTATAATAAACGTAAGAGTAAACAAATATAATCAGAAAGCTCCGAACTGCTAAGCTATCGGGAGTTACACGTGTTATTGTGAGTCAACCATAAAAGATAGACATATGCTGTTGTGGGATATTTTTTAGATAATTTTATGTAGAACATTTCCGTCATACATTATTTCCATGTAACTTTAACCATTAAGGCTACACACGCGACGGAAGCTTAAAAAATGGAGTAACTTCTCCCGTTTTCCCAACATTTCCCTTCACTGCTCTGCTCCTATTGATTGTAGCGTGATGAAAAGTATACTATAACCTGCCCAGGAGTATGAAGAATAATTGCACCAAGTTTCGTAAAAATCGGTCGAGTAGTTTTTGTTTCTATAAAGAACATACAGACAGACAGACAGACAGACAGACAAAAATTTTACTGATTGCATTTTTGGCACCAGTATCGATCACTAATCACTCCCTGATAGTTATTTTGAAAATATATTCCCTGTACAGAATTGACCTCTCTACAGATTTATTATAAGTATAGATAATACATGCGTAATATAGTAGAGAAACACTGATAATTTTAGAAGTTTCTAATGTGATTTCGTAAATATTTTTTTTGCGCTTACATTGCAAACGCTGGCTAAACCCTACGATATAAACCAAAATAATGTCCTACAGTATCTTCAATAAATAGAGGGATTCAAGTGGAAGGTTTATATGTATGTATAATATATAATGTGATATAAAGTTGTATATAAAGAGATTATACAATGTAGTATATTTAGCATCAGCATTGCACGCGTGCGAAGCCGGGGCGGGTCGCTAGTCTACACTTCTACACTAATATTATTGTACTAGCTGTGCCCGCGACTTCGTTCGCGTGGATGTCGGAAAAAAATAAGTCACACAGATAATATTATGTACCTATATACTCGTACATACAGTCAATACCCTGCATTATGTGACCCCTCTTAGAAATAAGCAAAAGATGGTAACACTGGGCATCTCTTCCGTTTAAAATGCGACCAGCCCTAATATCTCCTGGTATCTCGAACCCAGTTGATTCTTCATTTCGCATTACTTGAAATGAATTAATACTTAATACTAGTTTTAGTTTTTTTTTTGTAAAACTATTTATTTACGTTTCTTGCACGTTCTTTTCCATAGAGATCTACGCTTTGGAACGTGCAGCTAGCTTCACCTCTTTCGACTTGACAATTCAAAAGTGCCTGTAAAGGGTTTAATTCAAATAAATGATTTGAATTTTTGAGTGTTGCTTAACCTCGTAGATCGAACCATGCAGCTCATTACTTAGCCAAGACCTTTGTCTTGAAGGCAGTGTGTAAGATTTACTTAGGTAGTACTTAATATAACATTAGCTTTACATTAAGTTACATTGGCAATTTGCCAGGTCTTAAAGCAGTTTCCAGCAGTGCAGGCTTATCTGGCCTGGTGGCTTAAATTGGAACTAACAAAAAGACAATGAGCAGTGTGGGCCTGCACAAACTGAACCAGAAATATATGTCATGTCTATACTAATATTATAAAGAGGAACGATTTGTATTTTTGTATGTAACGAATAAACTCAAAAACTACTAGACCGATTTCAACAACTCTTTCACTATTAGAAAGCTACATTCACCTTGAGTAACATAGGCTATATTTTATCCCCGTATTCCCACGGGAACGGGAACTACGCGGGTAAAACCTAGGGGCGCTGCTAGTCTATACTAATGTTATAAATCTATACTATCTATACCTATACTAATATTATAAAGAGGAAAGATTTGTATTTTTATATTTTTGTATTAACGAATAAACTCTAAAACTACTGGACCGATTTCAATAATTCTTTCACCATTAGAAAGCTACATTCACACTGAGTAACATAGGCTATATTTTATCCCCTTATTCCCATGGTAACGGGAACTACGCGGATAAAACCGCGGGGCGCTGCTAGTTGTTAATATAGTTGGTGGAAAATACTTAAGGCATTAAGTTCGCGTCTATACATCTGTATGCCTTAAGTATAAAATCTACACATATAAGAAAATCATAGACTCACTGTGTCTGTACATTGAATATTTTTCCATCAAAATAAAAAAAGAAACCTTAGGAAATAAACAGATTACAAAAATGCAATTTTTGAATTTCTTGTCTGTTTGGCTGTATGTTTGTGGAATCATCACTACATCTACATCACAAAAAAACTTGCTGCTTTTCTAATAATAAGCTTTTATTTTTCTTTTTCTTTGTTTTGTGCAAGTCCCAAATAAACATTTTTCTTTCTGTAGTTTTTGCCTACCTATTTAGGAGTATTGGAATGCGATACTGAAATCAAACGTCGTTGAATCCTATTTTATTCTTATTTTTATTGTACACAAAACACAGACACAAATATAATTGGATAGTTTATGTGCTGACGACCTGAAAACGCTCTAGTTAGCTCGCCCGCGCCGAGACGCGTCTCCTAACACCTCGAACGTGCGGCTGGCTCGCATAAAACATCAAAAAATTACATTACATCTGTGTCACAATCTGTGTGGTACTTTCCTCAAAAGACCACTTCAGACACCAACCTACATGGTTCTCATATGATTTGACCAGTACAATTGTATGGACTTCAAAAGAGACCTTGACCTCTGAGTTTGTTTCGGTGTTTCTTCTCAGGGAAGTCAGCTAGGAAACACCGGCCTCATATAGTTTTTATAACGGCCAAAAAAGATTGTCGTGTAAAAGTGATTTTTACAATCTACGTACATAACAAAAAAAATAAAAAGTCATTTATCATTTCAAAATGGGTGTTCTATTGAATGATAAACCAGTGAACGTCAATTTACCTTGGCCTAACCTATTAACACAGCCACAACTAGTCTAGTCCTTTTTTTCTGGATGGGAAATCATCAGATGACTTCTCCCGCTCTGGGCGGAGCGGAAGGGAGTGTCAGACTCTTACTGACTAAAACCCACCCGTGATCCTTCTTGTGCCCTTTGCGTTCGAGGGCCGCGGTGACTCTTTCGAACAAATTCCGCAACCAGACTCTGCTACCCCTAACCTTGTTATTATTGACGACTATCAAAGGTTTTTCCACTGTCATTGCGTCGAGTGGAGAAGCCGAAGCTTCCTCAAAATATACTTAGAATACCTATAGACGTGAAGGCGTTTTTTTTTTCTTAAGGGAATCTGCAACTGACTTTTGCTTTTACAACAACAGATACCCATTCAATACCAAGTTAACGGCTATCAATGCAGTTAAGCATCGCTTCAGTGAACCAGGCGGTCAGTGACGGTGCGGAGGTGGATCAAATTGTTTTCCGAGTCTTCCGAATGAATTACTGCTGTACTAAATATAATGTATCAGTCTAAGACTAAGAATAACCCTGTACTATTGATAGAACAAGGTAAAGTCTAATCGGTGGTAATGCTTGCAAAGGTCCAAGCGTTTCCACCGATCAAAATCAAGAACGAGCATGTCCAAGCATTTCCAGCAGTAAGACTACAACACCGCTTGAGAGTTAACTCGACCACAGGGTTCTTTTTTAGGGGACTTATTTGGTTTTCCAAACCATGAAATATTTTCTTCCACTCTAGGCGGGGCGGAAGGGAGTGTCAGACTCTTACTGACTAAAACCCACCCATATGAATTCCTCCTGGCCCTTTGTGTTTCAGGGCTGAACGATGACTCTTTCGTACTAATTCCGCAACAGACGGAAGGACTAGAACTGATTATTTATACCAGAACAGCGACACAACATCGGGAGTCTGTTTATGTTTAATTAATGGTCAAAATAAATATCGTTACAAAAACTTATCCACAACTTTTTCCATCTTACCCACGTAGCGACATTTCGGGGGGTCGGTGCCACAAAAGTTTGGTGACAACAATTTAATCAGCGGTTAAAAGAATTTCTGAATCTAGAAAGATTTCGAATTTTTTCTTCACCTATTGTCACTTCATAGTATAAAATAAAGTCGCTTTCTCTGTCCCTATACCCCTATGTATGCTTAAATCTTTAAAACTACGCAACGGATTTTGATGCGGTTTTTTAATAGATAGAGTGATTGAAGAGGAAGGTTTATATGTATAATACATGCATATTATAATAGAGGAAATATTACTATCTACATTGCACCCGTATGAAGCCGGGGCGGATCGCTAGTTTAGTAGTAGTCAAATCGATCACGTAATGGAATTAGTTTTAGGCGTCGACTTACAGAGCATACGACTTCGAATTATTAGTGGTTACGTATGTATTTGGAGGTTTATTCAAGCAAATCAAAATATTTTATTGACTTGATATATAATATGTATATTTTATCAAAAAGAGCTGTACAATTGACCGTCTGAATCAGTGAATACAAAATCAATTCTCGTTCTAAAAACCGTTTATAACGTCGCAATATCATCACAGATCTCGGTGATAATCTATTTAATAAACTTATCAAAATGAAGAGAAATGAGACGTGTTTTTGACAAACTGCGCCTAAGAAAATTACGGAGACAATCCCTTAAATAAAAAAGAACTGAAAATACTTACTCTTTCTATTTCAAACATTGGTGGAATGCAGAGCTAAGAGGCTCATTGGCCTCAAAACTGGTGAGTGCCAAGCTTCACAGCCTGGGTCATCGACGCAAGGTCGCCTGCTTGTCAGTCTTCTACAGATTGTACTTCGGTGAGCGTGCCCATGAACTCCACGACCTCATCCCACCAGCCCCCTTCTATCATAGGACATCTAGACGCACTGTAAGTTACAATCCCTACCTTGTTGTTATTCCATCAATTTGCACCAAGCATTTCCAATCGTCTTTTATAATGCACACAGCAAATGAGTGGAACTCTCTGCCTGTGACTGTGTTTCCGAACGCATTCAACCCAGATCTCTTCAAAGTTAGAGTGAACAGGCTTCTTCTGGGTAAGCTCAATCCATCGTCGACTTTGTCTCTGTCACCTGCGACCTAGACTAGAGTCAAGAGCATATCCATCTGACAATAAAAAAAGATTGAAACTATAATCAAACACAGTGAAATCTCATCTCACCAAACGCCTCGTTAACGACAGTTAATCACAAACTGACAGCAGTAACTAACTCTCGGTTAACTACCGGTTAACGCAGTGCCACCGTCCCGGCTCAGGTGTCCCTTAATACACTTTGAGTGACTCGTCCTTTCTCTTCTAAACGTCGCTTTTACGGTTATACATATTTATACACTTTCCTTATAATTATACAGCTTCATGTTTGTAGAGTAAAGGCGTAATTAGTTGTATAATATTGGCCTTTAACTGGAACGTTAAAGGGGCGTCGTGGTGTCTAGTTACTGGGTTGTGGAAGCCAGGAAACTCTGCCAACCTGATTCCGTTGTGAAAAAAGGATAGAGCGATACGTAGTGTGTAGTTCCGTCTCTCTTCCACACCGGAATTATGATAGTTTTAAGACTTTAAAATTGGGCACCAGTGGCCGTATTACGAAGTGCCAATGCTATCATGATTCGTGTGAGGGAAAGAGATAGTGCTATACGTCTTGTGTAACTCCGTCTCTCTCTGACACAGAAATCATGATGGATTTAAGACGTCATAATAGGTCGCCAGATAGGTGGTTGCTTCATGTATATACTGACTAGCAGCGCCCCGCGGTTTCCCCCGCGTAGTTCCCGTTCCGTTAATTGGTTGGAATAAGGGGATAATATATCTTAGGTTACTTGCTGATTATGTAGCTTTCCATTGGTGAAAAAATGGTTAAAACCGGCTCAGTAGTTTCGGAACATTTTCATTACAAACAAATAAAAAAAAATCTTTCGTCTGTATAAATATTACTATGGATATTGAGTTGCATTTGGTAAGAATTGAAGACGACCCAACATTGAACATTAGGAATTGTGTTTTGTGTAAACAGTAGCTGGAATGCTGGAAATTCATCACAAAAGACCAATGGAGAAAAGGAAGATCATACTTCCCGTTTTTCTACATAATTATCATGTAAGAGATGGAACAGAGCTAGGCGAAAAGGCACGGTGGGATTTACAAAACCGCCTTATTTTGTCCCAGTCTGAAAAAAAGTAAACCCTTCAAATCAGAACTGTGTCGCAAAGGCAGCAGAAATAAGTCTGGGGTCTTAACCTCTGATACAACTATCATGCATAAGCATAATCAGCCTTTTAATGTTCCCACTGCTGGGACACAGGCCTCCTCTCTAGGAAAGCGAATGGACCGTAATCCACCACGCGGGCCCAGTGCGGGTTGGTGAATGTCACATGTCTTCGAGTTTTTGGTTCTAGGACATGCCGGTTTCCTCACCAACAACAATCAACTATCATGATTCTGGATGTAATCCAAGTACATACCTTTTTTTTCTATGCGTGGGAAATCATCAAATGACTTCCCCCGCTCTGGGCGGAGCGGAAGGGAGTGTCAGATTCTTACTGACTAAAACTCACCCGTGTTCCTCTTAATGCCCTTTGCGTTCCAGGGCCGCGAGGTCTCTTTCGAACAAATTCCGCAACAATTCAAAACTCATATCTATAACCTTAAATTGCAACTGAACTCTTTCATCCATTGATGTTTTTTTTAAAATTAAACTCACTCAAACTCACTCATTAATATGTATAAATAGGCCATCTTTTATGCGTCCTGTATTCTAGACTTTTTACCCGGAAAACTGGGAAAATTCTTTACAGTTTTCCGGGCAAAAAGTCTAGATTGAATAGTTTTTTAGTATCAACAGGCTAAAAGTACTAGGTCCGCATAAATCGAAGGCCCAATTCGAATGTTTGAACTAAAAAATAGCAAGAACAAATATTTATATAAATACGAACTCTTTGATAAAAAATATATTTTTTACTTTTAATTTTAGCTCCAGAACAAGTGTTTGCAGACAGGCTAAAGTGTAAAAATATGGAAAAAATATTACTTTTTTATTTTGAAATAGTGAATGAAAATATTTCGCGAACGCGCCCCGTCGTTGTGAGGTCGAGGGGTAGGGGTGGGACTGTTTCATTATCGATAGTATTTTTTTTTTCAAAGGACCACTCGCAGTTTAGCACACTAAGGCTGGTTATACTGCTTAACCGATGAATCCTATGGTGGCCTCAAATTAATTTAAGGCCCCCAGCCAGGGCTTTTTAGCAGGGCAGATTTACTAGCTTCTGACAATCTGTAACGACTGCCATAGATCTACAAATGACAGCCGGGATCAACATCTTAACGTGCTTTTCGAGGCACAGAGGAACCTCGATATGTTAAGATGGTCACCCATCCACAGACCAACCTCGGCTAGCGTTGCTTAACCTTGAAGATCGATCCGTGTGGCTGTTATTACTTAGGCCACACTACTAGTTAATATTATCGTGGAACAGTTGTGGCCGAGTGGTAACGGCTCCGACTTACGAATCGATTGAGTCGCGGGTTCAAACCCAGACAGGCGCATTAATTTGTGTGATTAATTTCATTACCATTACTCTCATAACGGCGAAGAAAAACATCGTGAGGAAACCGGCATGTCCTAGAACGAAAAATTCGAAGACATGTGACATTCACCAACCCGCACTGGGCCCGCGCATTCCCTCTCCTAGAGAGGAGGCCTGTGTCCCAGCAGTGGGAACGTTAAAAGGAACTAACAGCTTAAAAAGCAATCTATCGATGTGATTTATTCTTATTAAACATCGATACTATCTCGCCCCTACTCTCTAATATGGAGTGAATGCCGAAAGTTTGCATATTTGTATATTTTCCGGCGGAAAACCTTTTATACTATTACTGTAACTGTGAAATACTTCATCTTCATCGTACACGAATAGCCACACGGTTGCATATACAGGGTAAGTAGTACTCCAGGGTTTAATTTACATTTTGTGCAGTAAGGAAGAGCCGTCAGCAAACAAGACGGGGCCCCATAGGGTCAGTGCCTGCTAGGGTTGCGGAATTTGTTCGAAAGAGTCACCGCGGCCCTGGAACGCAAAGGGCACAAGCAGGAACACGGGTGGGTTTTAGTCAGTAAGAGTCTGACACTCCCTTCCGCTCCGCCCAGAGCGGGAGAAGTCATTTGATGATTTCCCATCAAAAAAAAAAGGCATATAGATACCGAACATTTTTTCTCTGAATCATCAAATGACTTCTCCCGCTCTGGGCGGAGCGGAAGGGAGTGTCAGACTCTTACTGACTAAAACCCACACGTGATCCTTCTAGTGCCGTTTACGTTCTTGGACCACGGTGACTCTTTCGAACAAATTCCGCAGCCCCCAGAAAATGGTAAACTTCGTAAGTAACATTATTAAATACTAGCAGCGCTCCGCGGTTTCACCCGCATAAGATTGGATGCCGTGGGAATATCGGGGTAAATATCCTATATGTTAATCCTGGTTATAAATCATTTGTGTGCCAAATTTTATCCAAATCCGTTCAGAAGCTTTTGCGTGAAAGAGTAAAAAACATCCATCCGTACTTAAAAGCTTTCGCGTTTATAATATTAGTAGGAAGTAGGATCCTAAGAGATTGGCCTAATTGAAATAAACGTTTTGACTTTGACTTTGATTGTAAACTTTCGATAAATTGCCATCTGAACATTTGCAACAACTATTTACACAACGAGAGCAGTGGTGGCCGAGTGGTAATTGCCCCGACTTACGAATCGTATGTCGCGGGTTCAAACCCAGCCAGGCGCATTACTTTGTATAATTCATTTCTTCACCACTGCTCTCAAAAACGGTGAAGGAAAACATCGTGAGGAAACCGGCATGTCCTAGAACCAAAAATTCGAAGACATGTGACATTCACCAACCCGCACTGGGCCCGCGTGGTGGATTACGGCCCATTCCCTCTCCTAGAGAGGAGGCCTGTGTCCCAGCAGTGGGAACGTTAAAAAGCTGATTATGATTATGATATATTACACAGCAAAATTTGATAGTCTATAATCTCTCGAAGTCATTCTGAGAAATTTTAAAATAGCAAGTAACGAGACATTGAGTAGGTAAAAAATCAGACATTCCCTTCAAAAACGTAAGTCTAAAAAATTTTATACTTAACAGATTTTTTTTAACATTTTCATCCAAGTATATACAGAAACTCCGCGCATATCAATAGTTATGTCAGTACACAATATCGTGGCAGGGTTGCCTCTTGCTCAACAACAATGCTCCGTTAAACGGAACTCTCTAATTGGTCACCCCTAGGCGTTTGGCGTCGGATGAAGATTTTTCCGAATAACGAATACGTTGCGTTGTATTCTTAATATATATTTTTTAAAACTTAATAAAACTTATAATGATTTTAGTTTTGTACGGAGAAGATATTTTTTTTTTAAGTTTTTTTTTGTGTTGTGTTGTGGATTATAATAAGGCCTATGTTTTGACGACAAGTTTTTAAGTTGCGTTTTGGTGTTGGTGAGTCTTTAATATTTTGGGTCCTTAAAATAAGTTTTGGTGTAGAGTTTTGGTGCCTAGGGTCTAGTATGATTTTATTTATTGTCATAATGTATGTACTTTCAAAGTTTTTTACTCGTATTCGTTCGGTTTGACGGGAAACCGACCCTAATGGTATTGGGTAAATGCTCAAATTGCCAAATTACTGTGAGAATGTATGGTAATAAACAAACTACAAAACTTTTTTTTTAAATTGTCTATCCAGAATAATCAATAGATAAACAATTTCAATTTAGTTCGTTAATTATATTATCCAAAAATATTGACCACGTATTTAATGCTCTATCAAATAATTCATAATCTGCACTAATATTATAAAGAGGAAAGATTTGATTGTTTTTTTGTTTGCATTGAATAGGCTCCGAAACTACTTGACCGATTTGAAAAATTCTTTCACTGTTGGGAAGCTACACTATCTCCGGTGAACATAGGGTATATTATATCCCCGTATTCCCACGGGAACGGGAACTACGCGGGGCGATGCTAGTAATTGATAAAGATAAAACGCATCAAAGTTAAGGAGTTATGTCATTCCTAGGTATAATACGACGTGACGTCACACCAGCGGGTCCCTAGCTGGTCCCCCTACAGCGACGCCCTAAGCCGAGATCCGTACCCTACAGCGTCTAGTCGCTTAGTTTGTAAGTTTTTACAGCATGGTTAAGTAGGTGAGCATTGGTGGCCGAGTGGTAACGGCCTCGAATTACGAATTGTAAGTCGCGGGTTCAAACCCAGACAGGCCCATTACTTTGTGTAATTAATTTCATCACCACTGCTCTAAAAACGGTGAAGGAAAACATCGTGAGAAAACCGGCATGTCCTAGAACTAAAAATTCGACGACATGTGACATTCAGCAACCCGCACTGGGCCCGCGTGCTGGATTACGGCCCATTCCCTCTTCTAGAGAGGAGGCCTGTGTCCCAGCAGTGGGAACGTTAAAAGGCTGATTATGCTATGCTTATGCTAAGTAGTTCACAACCTCCTAGACCGAACTGCTAGAGATCACTCTTAAAAAACACACACTAACACATTACAAACCCTTTTATCGTCTTCCTTTTTAACCGACTTCTAAAAAACGAAGAGGTTCTCAAGTCGACTGTATTTTTAACCGACCTTCAAAAAAGGAGGAGGTTTTGAAGTCAACTATATATTTTTTAGTTTTTGTTTGTTACCTCATAACTTTTTAATGGGTGTACAGATTTTGATGATTCTTTTTATATTCGAAAGCTGGTGCTTGTCATGGTGTCTCATTTTAGTGAGATCTGACGACTAGTATTTGAGTAATTCCTAATAATGCGTGGCTTCGACTACATTGATGATGTTCGCATTCTCACTTGTCGAAATAAAATGAAAAAAAAATTAAAACTATACAATACGATGGTTTGAAAGAGCCTGTTAGTATTTCGAGGTGGTACCCTTCCAGTTAGGTAAAGATCTGATGAAGAACGGTGATAGGAAACGGAACTCTTTAATAAATGATAGCAAATCTTCCGGGATTGCTAAAATCGCATGTCTGTTTATTGTTTACACCATTTCATAACACGCACGCTGTGATGAGTACGTTTAGTGGGGTGTCACCACTAAGAATTGAAGTAGAAGTAGGTTGGTTTTTTTTTGTATTATTCATTTATTTTATGTAATTATAATCACGTCGGGGTCACCACTTGTTGTGCGTGTTATTGATAGGGGTCCAGGTAAATGATACGCGAGTTTTTTTTACTGAAATTAGTAAAATATTTTATAAAGGTTCACAATGCTCGGCTATAGTTACACGGTAAATTAGGACGCGGCAAGGCGGTGGTATGTAAGCGACTGGCGAGCCCGGCGCGGGCGCTCCCGTACAATATCAAAAATGCAATTCAGTAATCGCATCGCCACGGTCGCTATAAAATTATAATCTAAACAATTAAATCTATTTTTTTTTAGCAAACCAAAAACATTATATTTGGACAGCTGCTCTGTGCCATTTTGTATTCTGTCTATCATTTTGTATGTTGCGTGTGTTGCGTCGTCTCAAAAATATTATTTATATACTTTTTATACATTTAGATATACAGGAAATATCACGTGTTTTGTTTGTAAGTAAATATCATTTTTTAGAAAGAAAAAAAAAAAAAACTCAAAACTCTTAACACTGAAGAAAATGTTGTAAGCTGCCAGTGATGCAGACTTGTTTGAAAGAATTAGAGCGGTCTGGAATGCAAAGGGCTTAAGGAACACTGATGGGTTTTCTTCAATCTCTAAGGATATTTTATAATCTTACGCATTTTACATTTATCATTATACTAACACGGGCGCCGTCGGTTGAGACTGGTCACCTCTTAACTGCCACTGACTTGTTTTAATCTTTATACTCTGAATTGTTTTATAGTTTCCTTTTTTTTCTTTGCATTGTCCTCACATATATAGAAGCTACCAAGGATGTAACCAAGGTTATGTAATACAGAACATGATTTAAAAGAGTGTCCGTGGAGTTTCTTGCACGTTCTTCTCCATAGAGATCTACGCTTTGGAACGTGCAGATAGCTTCACCTCTTTCGACCTTGACAATTCAAAAGTGCCTGTAAAGGGTTTCATTGAAATAAATGCTATGAGTTTGAGCTCTAATTTGGCGAATTTTGGAAGAGGCCTGTCTAGTGGTGGACATCTTTTATTAAACATTAGGATCTTTTATTAAATCAGCAAGCTGTTAGTCGACTCTTCATATGACCAGAGAGCTGGCCTATCTTTGGTTATCGAATCAGCATTGCCAATCGTCGTTGCAATGCGGCCAGTGTTCTTAGTGACTATAAGTTCTTCTCCCTTCCCCCCTTTTTACTCCGCTTGTATACAACCCTAGTTTTTAATTAGTACAAAAAAACATAGGGCTCTATCCATACCCGTTACTGATCATATTTATGTAGACAAAAGTAAAAATTAAATCTTAAAATTGTCAACGGAGTTTTTTTCAGAACTGGTAAATTCATAATAGAATCAACATTCATAACAATTGCTACTAGAAAATACTACGCGCAGTGTTTTTCCATTTTAATCGTCATTTATTCATTCATAAATCAATAGCCTGTACAATATTTTCATAAGTTAAGTGACATTTTGGGATATAAAAAAACGCTATTAACTTTGCTGTTTATGAACATGATTTTTTGAGACTTTTCTTAAATAATAACAAGACCTTTTTTAATAAGCCCTTAAAGTTTTTGTACTAATTAATTAAAAACTAGGGGTGTACTACCAGCTTACTATCTAATAAAATTTTATGTATGCTTATCGCCAAACATCTCAGTTGTAAATAAATGTAAACTTAATATTTAAATGAAAGTATATTCTTATTTCTCAAAAACTAAACCACTGTCGTTCTGAACCAGCCGAAGTCGCGTGTAAACGTTAGTTCGCAAGAAAACACACGCTTGACCAATAAACAGGACTGCAATAACTCGTCCCCTACGGCCGAAACCCATTAAATTGACAACCAATTAAAGTGTGAATCGCTGTAATTGAATTAAATTGATATTATCATTGGTTTGCCCTGAGGCTTAACACTTAATGAATGTGTCGCCGTAATTAATTTCATAGTATTTGGAGGCTGTAATTTGTGATTATTGACCGTCGGTCTTGTTGCAAACGCGTTGGAACCTAACTATTTAACTTCTGTTTTTGACTGATCGACTTTCAAAATTTGTGCATCATTTGAAACTAGTTATTGCTCGCGATTTTGCTATCTAGATTTTTCCAAAAGTAGCCTATAAATATCTCCGTGTTCTAATCTATTTCTGTCCCAAAAGGACAACGGCCGGCTTGTATGACAATTTCGTACCGCTAATAATATTTCGTGCTTTGGGATGTTTTTTGTTTTAATTGGAAGTTAATGTGATATGCAAGCCCTTTTTAAATTCCTAGATTTTTAGAACTTGCGGCGTAGAAGTTATATAAGCATAATCAGCCTTTCAATGTTCCCACTGCTGGGACACAGGCCTTCTCTCTAGGAGAGGGAATGGGCCGTAATCCAGCACGCGGGCCCAGTGCGGGTTGCTGAATGTCACATGTCTTCGAATTTTTGGTTCTAGGACATGCTGGTTTCCTCAGGATGTTTTCTTTCACCGTTTTGAGAGCAGTGGTGATGAAATGAATTACACAAAGTGATACGCCTGGCTGGGTTTGAACCCGCGACCTACAATTCGTAAGTCAGGACCGTTACCACTTGGCCACCACTGCGCTCATTATTTTTAAGGTTATATTAGTGTCACAGAAATCTTAATATTAAGATTTCTGTGATATGGGATAATCGGACAAATTTCCTAAAATTTGCTTATACTGACTATTTTAAAGTACAAGTGTGTAATTTGGACAAGCCGTGGGTGCCTAAAACTGTTTTCCAAAATTGTGTTGTTAGTTTGCAACAGTGGTCAAGTGGAAAAAGAAGTTCCCTGAAGTTCAAAACCCCCATGATCTGCTGAAAACCGAAAAACCACCGTGATGATTGTTATTTTTGCGTCATTTAATGTAAACGGGATTAAATAAAAAACCGCAGTAAATGAATTTATCTTGATTTACCATCTGCTAAACGATCATCTTTGCTACCTATTCTATCTCAAGATACTATACCTACCACCAGTTTTACCTTTGAATTGAAACAGGCGACAGACGATATAACGATGATAACATAATCAAATGATCCTGATTTTATCCCCAATGTCCCGAAGAACTTTTTAACTAGAACGAGTTCAAAGACCTTATAAGAGATCTGCTAGTAATTTTGAAAAAAAAGAATAATGAAAAAAAAAAATTGTCAAAAGCAGGGAAATCATCCTTTGTGTCAGTAATGAAAAACTTGTTTGGTAATAGAGAAACACCAAATTACCAAAACTTGTTCCAACATATTTTATGCCTGAAAGATCTTGGTAGTAAACTAGTAACATGTGAGCGTAAAACTTCATTATTTTCCACTTTCCTGAAAATCTTGGCCACTTTTGTGATAAACAATTTTCCACCAAGACATTTGCACCATGGAGGAACTATATAATGGTAGATGGCATGTGCATATGATGGCAGATTATTGCTGGAGTTTGAAACGAGACCTACCACAACCATTTCGTGCAAGAAAATCATTACAAAGATAATTTTTCGCTGCTTCCGAATATTAAATATTTTGTGAAGTATTCATTTTTTGTGTTTTTCTACAAAAATAGACATACGCCGTATCTCTAAATGTAAAGCTGATAGATGAAAACGATTTTTATTTTCAGATTCAGGATGCCATGTGTTTTCATGAAAGCTAATTATCCGTCTGGAAAAAAATCTTTGTAACTATGTGTTATCATTTCATTGCAGTCGGGGGGCGGTTTCTTTGAATAATTATTTACTCCTTCCTTACTTATTTTGTTTTTTAGTTCACTTTTTGTCTTGGCAGCCGTGTTTTTAGTTTTTTTAATTAGGTATTTGTTTGTTTTATTTTTTTTTAGTTACAGGATTGTGGGGGTCAGGTAGTCATTTGCGGAATTTGTTCGAAAGAGTCACCGCGGCCCTGGAACGCAAAGGGCACAAGAAGGATCACGGGTGGGTTTTAGTCAGTAAGAGTCTGACACTCCCTTCCGCTCCGCCCAGAGCGGGAGAAGTCATTTGATGATTTACCATCCAGAAAAAAAAATGGGGTCAGGTAGGCTGGCGTTCAATGCAAAATGGTGTTGTTCACCTGCATGCGGTTGGTCTGGAAGTCGAACCTGACATAGCAGGCAGATTGAAGTCGGTATCAGGTCTGCTAACGGCTTCTATATAGGGTACTTTTGCTACGAGAATACATATATATGTATTCTCGTAGCAAAAGTAGGTACCCTATCACTTTCTCCAACGTCCCATTTATCTCTAAACTATAGGTACCAAAATCATCATCAAAACTGGTTCTGCTTACTGGTTACTGCTTACTGGTTTAGGCATGAAACCGAAACAAATAGACTGACAGGCTATCTTATTTATTAGAACTAGCCTAACTAACTGAGCCGCGCAACTTCGTCTGAATCACATAAGAGAGAAAAAGGATAACCCCTTTTCTGCAACATTTTTCATTGATGCTCAGCTCTTGTTGATCATAGCGTGGTGTTATACAGCCTATGATAGCCTGCAACTGTCTCTATGAGTATACATATGTATAAACAGCCTTATGTTTATCAACCAATTCAGTCCCATTGCTGGTTTCCTTCAAAGACTCCTCAGCATTGCACTCTTCCCGATGTATCGCCTTTTCAGCGTTTCCTAGGCTTTCCTCGGGGTCAGTTCTCTGGCTCCTACTGCGTAACGACTCTGATATATCTGTCCTAATTTATATATGAATCATCATTTGCCTAGC
This sequence comes from Hecatera dysodea, assembly GCA_905332915.2. Taxonomy (NCBI): domain Eukaryota; kingdom Metazoa; phylum Arthropoda; class Insecta; order Lepidoptera; family Noctuidae; genus Hecatera; species Hecatera dysodea. Next base: position 10,664,912 of record HG995314.1, on the reverse strand, counting down.
CTTTTTCGCAACTGTATTGGGGTCGGTTCCCAGTCCTTTTTCACAACTGTTTTGGGGTCGGCTCTCAGGCAAACTGATGACACGGTTGGCGCAGTGGTACGTGTCGTGGGTTTGATTCCCGCACGGAACAAATATTTGTATGGCCTACAGATTGTTGTTCCGGGTCTGGCTGTTTGTCTATGTGAGTTTGTAAACGCACCCACGATACAGGAGTATTCCCTAGTGTGGGGCAACGTTTTTTCTTTAAAAAACTTTTTACAAAAAAATACAACCGACTTTTCCACAAAAAATCAAAAAAGTACAAAATAACTTTAATTTCGGAACTCGGTGTTTGTGGTTCCTTTTTCATTTTTTGAACGACGAAAATGACGTCATTGTGCAGTCATTGCTTTTAATAGTTCGGTTATCAAAAACCATTACGAGACCATTGACCGACCACTGATCGACCATTATGAATTTAGCAGATTACGAACTTTTAGCGAAATTACCATGGGAACGTGTTGGGATGACAAATTTATAAAAATAGCAGACTTGGGGCCCTGTTGGATAGTGGTTAGTGGATATCCCGCGAACCAATCGCAACAGCTAAATTTAATTTTGATAAGAGATTCACTGATCGATGATTTGATAAGGTTTCCAAAAAACACGTTAAATAAGAATTGATTTGTCGATTTCTTTCAATCCCCATGGGATAAAACCATTAATTTACTAAATAACCACACCCACTTAACAGTAATTGGATTAAATCATGGCGCAGGGGAGTTGTTTTCTGGTTGCCATGGTAACGAAAACCATAACAGAATTTGGGGTTTTCCATTGGTTCCTTGCTGTGGAGCCTTCCTACAATTTTCTTTAGGTTAGTTCCAATCTAACCGAATCGAGTTGATTACCAGTATTTTACATGGAGCGTCTGCCAATCTGACCTATTATCATCATCATCATCGTCAGCAGCCTGTTGCAGTCCACTGCTGGACATAGGCCTCTCCAATTGCACGCCACTTAGATCTATTTTCGGCTTCTCGCATCCAGTTTCTGCCAGCCGTCCTGCGCAAATCGTCACTTCACCGTGCCTGAAGATATTATCTGACCTATAGAATTCATTAATACGGTAGTTGACTAAAAAATCTAATTAGTCCGTCAGATAGATTTCCAAAAATATTGGACACGTATTTTTTGGAAATTCTCTTCTTTTTTCACGTAAACAAAAAACAAAGACGATACAGTGCGTTGAATACTCGTGTGACGTTACTACGTGCTACAGTTTTAACCACGGCGCGTGACGTTACAAGCCCCCACTCCTGATCTTTGATGCTTTTTATCTTCGTCTATTTTTATATATTTGCTAAAGCATAAAATACGTGTCCAATATTTTGCGATAATCCAACTGACGGACTAATTATAATCATATTTTTTATTTACTCAGGAAACATCCCTATTGTAAATTTAATAGTAGACAGACTTTCATTTTGTATCATTTTATGTACTAGTCTTTATTTAGGTATTAATTAACTAGTTGTTGACCTCTGAGTTTGTTTCGGTGTTTCTTCTCAGGGCAGTCAGCTAGGAAACACCGGCCTGACCTAGTTTAAAATGATCCAAATATTGGACGTGTTGAATAGAAAAAGTGTTGTTTAACTTACTTGCAAAATTAATATCATTTATCTTTTAACTAGCGCCCGCGCCGGTTCACCCGCATAGTTCCCGTTCCCGTGAGTGATACGCGGATAAATCTAACCTAACCTAACCAGTGGCCTTATTACGAAGTGCCAATGCTATCATGATTCGTGTTAGGGAAAGAGATAGTGCTATTCGTCTTGTGTAACTCCGTCTCTCTCTGACACAGACATCATGATGGATTTAAGACGTCATAATAGGTCGCCTGAACCCTGTCAGTGGAGGAGGCTTAAATCCTGCAGTAGACGTCGTTCTTCTGGAATGGTGATGCTGAACAGCGCTCTGGTCCCTGTGGCTTCACGCAAAGTTGATTCATCTTCTGCTTTTGATAGCTTGGTTTGTTGCCTTCTTGTGGAGCAGTGGTGGCCGAGCGGTAATGGCTTCGACTTACGAATTGTAAGTCGCGGGTTCAAACCCAGCCAGGCGCATTACTTTGTGTAATTAATTTATCACCACTGCTCTCAAAACGATGAAGGAAAACATCGTGAGGAAACCGGCATGTCCTAGAAGCAAAAATTCGAAGACATGTGGCGTCCACCAATCTGCACTGGGCCCGCGTGCTGGATTGCGGCCTATACCCTCTCCTAGAGAGGAGGCCTGTGTCCCAGCTGTGGGAACGTTAAAAGGCTGACTATGTTACCTTCATGTCGTTTTGGCTTAAAATGATTCAGATTTGCAGATTTGAAGTTTTCTAACTGTCGTACTTGATTTCTGCCGCACAGGTCGATCTTCAAGGTTAAGCAAAGCTAGCCAAGGTTGGTCTGTGGATGGGTGACCATCTTAACATACCGAGTTTCCTCCGTGCCTCGGAAAGCACGTTAAGCAGTTGGTCCCGGCTGTCATTTGTAGATATTTGGCAGTCGTTACGGATTGTCAGAAGCCAGTAAATCTGACTCCAGTCTTGCCAAAAAGTACCGTGTTACCCAGTTAATGGGTTGTGGAGGTCTGGTAGGCAGCCGCTCCACGTTAAATACTGGTATTAAGCTGAGTCCGGTATGCCTAAAAGCTGACCCCAAAATAGTTGGGAAAAGGCTAGGCAGATGATGTCTATAACCCACATACCAGCACCCTAGTTGCTCTCAACCAGGGTTGCCATCATCGAAATTGCCGACGCCGGACAAAATCTTTAAAACCCCGGACATTTGACTGAAATTGATTTTTTCCCAATGGAGGATTCGTAAACAGAAAAAATGTCCAGGTAATACCAGGACACCTTTGAAAACCCCGCCCGGACGCTCCCCGGACGCCCTCAAAACAGGACAAATCCAGGGAAATCCGGACGGATGGCAACCCTACTCTCAACTAATAACATCGTATATCAAAAGGAGCTCCAGATACATTGCTTCTGCTTCCAGAGTTGCGAACTATTTTCGTGATAGTTCTCAAGTCGAGTGTATTTTTTTGTGTATTATCCAGTGAACGCAAATAAAACATGAAAGCATTCCTAACACAAAAAAATGACCCAAAGCACATTGCGCCGCGGTAGGCGGGGCTTACCGATTGCGCCGCTCACGTGTTTAGTTACACGACCTATTCGTTACATGGTAATTTAAACCCAAATACTTGGGAAATAAGGTCAATTTTTAACTGTGCATCGTATTAGCAATAATGTTGTTCGTGTGGTTCGGCGAATCAGCGACGAGGTTTCGATGTGTGAGTTTGTTTGGATTTTTGGGTCACGATTCGCGCTTGGATCCCTTGAAGTAATGCTTCGATGTTTTATTTGCGTTCACTGGTATTACCTCATAACTTTTTACTGGGTGTACCGATTTTGATGTTTCTTTTTGTATTCGAAAGCTGGCGCTTGTCGTATGGTCCTATTTAAATTATACTGTTTTAGATTTATCCCTAGTAATGGTGGCTTCGACTGGCGTGACCTTTCGAACGCCTTGGCGTAAACGTCTATTTTAATTGAAACGGAATAAGCGTCATCTGGTGACAATAGCGGCAAACTTCTTCATTTTTCTACAAAATTTGACATAAGCGAACGTTTACGTTGACGCGATCGACTATGTTAAAAACTCGCGTTTAGCTCTCTGTTCACTTTTGACGTAGACTCCCAGGTTGTACCTATCAGGAAACAGTGAGTCAGGCAGAGAATTCTGCTCCAAATGTACATAATTATACATTAGTATTTCGTTGCTGTATAGTATATAGCAGCGCCCCGCGGTTTTACCCGCGTAGTTCCCGTTTCCGTGGGAATATGGGGATAAAATATAGCCTATGATACTCAGGGTGAATGTAGCTTTCTAATGATGAAAGCATTTTTGAAATCGGTCCAGTAGTTTTTGAGTTTATTCGTTACATACAAAAATATAAAAATACAAATCTTTCCTCTTTATAATATTAGTATAGATTTGTAAACTCTCAAGTGAAGAGAAAGTTTAAGTATTAATATTTGAGCTAGCATTGTGTTGAATAGAAGTCTACCTTTTGGCTGAGATTCGAACTCTGCCCTACAATAAAACTAATAGACCAAATACCAAGTCTATTTAAATGATGTTTAACTATCTTGCAAAAAGGTTATGAATACATAACGCTTTTACACGGCAATTTTCGTTGTTCAAACTAGATGACGCCGGTGTTTTCTAGCTGACTAAAGTAGTTGAGCGTATTCTATTGCTTTTTGGGTACCTATACTCCATTCACAATAAGATTAGACATTGAAATACATCTTTTTTTACAGTCCGTTCAACCGATTTTGACTTCTATTGCGTTGGTGGCATGACACATGGTAGCTGCAGTAAACAGTTGGTATAATAATCACGTTTTTGCTTGTAATGCCATCCTTATGCCTACGGAATAGAAGTAGAAATCGGTTGAACGGACTGTAAACAATTTTGTTCCAATGTCTAATCTTATTGTGGATGGAATATAGGTGAGTGAGAAATAAAAAACAATATTTTGATGATAGTTAAAACTTTATTTATTTTTTAAACGCAGTAGGTAAGTAGGTACAGTTTGAAAATGGGCACAAGTCATACAATTTCTTACAAACTAATACAGTACTTAAATAAAGACAGTTGGGAAAAATACTGGTATTTATTTCGGAATTAGACCTTCAAACTATATTATCATCATAACCTACCAGATTGAAAAAAAATGTATTCTATCAATGAAACATAACAATATAGACATGGTAAAATGTGACAAAACAACTTTAAAACAGACATATAAAGAACTAGCAGCGCCCCGTCGTTTCACCCGCGTTGTTCCCGTTCCCGTGGCAATACGGGGATAAAATATAGACATAAGACACTCCACAATAACGTAGCTTTCTATTGGTGAAATAATTTTGAAAATCGGTTCAGTAGATCCAGAGATTACCCCTTACAACGTCACAAACTCATAAACGTTACCTCTTTATAATATTAGTATAGATGAATTTAAAAATACACAGATAATATACACATAATGACACGCAAAAATTCAGTATAAAAATAAATCCTCTTCTTCTTTTTATGATGAATTTGTAAAGGTCATGCCCTTATCAGTTCTCCGTCCAGTAGTATCACGCACACGGGCAAGAAGAATGACAAGGGCACGTCACAATACACTCTTCTTACTCTTCTGTATTCTTCTTTCTTCATAGTCAAAATCGTGAAAAAAAACAAATTGTAAAACAATGGTAAAAGTAACGCCATCTTGCGGTGAGTAGCTAACAACATTTACTTCTGTTATTTACCGCAAGATGGCGCGCTTATCAATTTTAACATGTTCAATATGAATTAAATATAAAATGCCATCAAATAAAATTTAGGTTTCCTAAGGAATCCTCTTCTTTGAAAGTTCTTCATTCGTCTGGACTGATGATGCACCTAGGAAAATACTTGAAGATGAAATGTATTTACAAAATACACATCTTTAAATATTGCCCTAAGTATATGCTCAGGTTAAGTCAGCTCCTCAAAGATGGAAGGTACCTGTAAAATGTTGTATTATTTTACGAACAAACATTATGAGTGATTGACACGAATAAAAGTGATTAGACTAAACAAAGTTATACAATATTAGGATGCTGCTTTTAACATGTATTTTTATACAAGCACAAAAACTTTTACAAACCAAATGGTTGACAGAATACAATTTTTTTTTATAATTCAATACGTAGGTACTAATTATTCTAAACAAAAAGACATTCACTTCCAACTAAACAATATTCTATTTATCACTAAACAGCGGAGTACCTGCAACAAAAGAACAAACGATTAATTATAATAAAAAGAAAATGGCCGCCATCTAATATGGCGCCAAAACGTTGGACCTATTGTACTAACAGTCATCTTTTAATTAAATTTGTCAAAAAAAGCTGTTTTTTTTTTCTCGCTTTTCTTTATTATTTTAATAGGCATCATTATGCGTATTATAAAGGTATTGTACGCTTTCCTTTAAGATATCTCGCTGGGTCAATTGTGTGTTTACTCAGAACTAAGGACCTTGTACATTGTTCTATGCGTTGTTCTAAATTTTTGTGCAAGAATTTAATTGCGAATAGTTCTTAAGGAACCGTTTGTGAAATCAGTGTTGTTATATTCACTTCCAAGCTTTTGTGATGGTTAGGTTGGTAGTCGCTCTATGTAGAATACTGGTATTCAATTTAACTGAAGCCAAACCCAACATAGTTGGGAAAAGGCTAGGCATATTGATTCAATCAATAGCTCTTAATTCATTGTGATTATCATCGAGCACTTACACAAAATTGTAGGCCATAAACAAGTACTAGACAAAAATTTATTCGAAGATTGCAATTCAATACCAATCTTTGTAATGACAGACAATCAAAACCAAACATAGTCACTATCAAAACACCATAACGAAAAAACCTCGATCTTAATGAACTCCAAACCAGAGCTCCAAAACTTAAACCAACAAATAACATTTTTATTACATTCCAATTTAGAACAGAATCGTTTAGACGTTACGTCAGCGACTCAGCCGGCACAATTTATAAAAATAAATTCACTGGACTATGTTTAGCTCAGGGGGGGTGGGGGTGAAATTTTTCATGTTCCGTGTCATTGGAGACCCCTTGGGGTCTGTTCCTGGCATGTTGCAGACGATGGGAATCAAGATTACGACGACGATTCTTGGGTATCTTATTAATTGATAGAAATGGATGTTTGGGGTTTTTATTGAGGACAGAATTGGCTACATTTTTTGGAGATAGATATTAGTTGTGACTGTAGTTGATATCATCAATAAGATAAGAGATTACTATCCGTCTTATGCTGTGCTTTTGAGCATGCAGCTTTAAAAAGTCGTTATATGTCAAAACTATTGGATGTAGGATAATTATAGAAAGGATTATTTGATTATACTATAAATCATGTTTGGCTATCATTTGGATCTGTTCCCGTGGACACATTCTGGTCGAGTTGAGCTACATGATTATTGCAGCATTTCAAAGTTTATCATCAGATTATACAATTTCTTATTCCAAGACTTTTTTATCAACCCTCGGCAAATAAGAAAAAAATCAATCGGTACATTCGCGGAACATGCCGCGACCGGTCGATTAGACCCCAGATTAACGCTTGACTGGAGTGGTCGCCGACCACTGCTCGTAAATCTAAACGTGGTCCATTTGACCAGCCGTCCGGACCTCACGCCAATTTTAACTCGGTTTTTGAGGGCTAAAGCATTTGTGGACGTTTGTAGACTTCTTTTTGGTTGTAATTTGTTATGATTTGTTTCAGATGTTTTGGGGTGATACTATTTTTTTTATTTTTAAGTTGCAACAACTACTGGTCTTGTTTTTTGTATGTAAATGATACCACGACAAACAAGAAAAAAAAAGCACCAGTATCGGTCGAGCCATTCACAAGTTTTTGCTTGCGACTTCGTACGCGTATATCCAGATTTTTCTGCTCCCGTAAGAATTTCGGGAAATCTTAGTGCTCTGTTAACCATTCTACAATAACCAAGGAACGTATACGCAAATTTTCAGTTTCCTACAACCAGTAGTTTCTGCTGTGCGTTGTCTATCACTCTATAACGCTATAGTTTATATATACATATAATTATTAATAATTCTCGCGTCCACATCACACTTACTGGTAAGCGACAATGTGTTTGACAATGGACAGCTTATTAGAAGTAATCTGTCTTTCATTCTTTATTGTGCACCAAAACAACTTATGTTATACATAATAGATTGCATGTACAAAGGCGAGCTAAACTCAAAGTTGAGTTTTCCAGCAAACCTTTGAGTGATAGAGAGAGATCTGTTCACTCTTAACTTAAAAACCCGATTGTGGCTACCAGGAAACACTGTGTCGACAGAGAATTCCATTTCTAAAACCAAAGAACCAATAAATTAAAACACACTGGGTGGTACAGTTTAAGCAGAAATTACTAGATGAGTAGTAATCTCTTGGAAGTTGGCTATAAGATTACTTTACGAGTTAAGGATAAATGTCTACCTCTGAGTTGGTAGTTAAGATTCAAGAAGTAAAGTTAATATTTTGTGACTTAACTTTCTTAGCTTAGATATTAATAAGAACACATCATAATGCCATAGCTGAATATTTTAAGAACAAAATACCTAATATTATAAATGTGAGAATCTGTATCTTTGTTCAACAGTTACGTGTTTATTTTTTTCTGGGTTGTAAGACAAAATGCTGATACCAGTCTTGTCAAAGGATGGTAGCGGAATTTTTTCGAAAGAGTCACCGTGGCCCTGGAACGCAAAGGGCACTAGGAGGAACACGGGTGGGTTTTAGTCAGTAAGAGTCTGACACTCCCTTCCGCTCCGTCCAGAGCGGGAGAAGACATTTGATGATTTCCCATCTAGAAAAAAGTTTTGTGAAGGGATAATAATCATATCCTGTGACCCAGTAGGTTGTGGAAGTTAGATAGGTAGGTACTCCATGTGAGGTACTGGTTCCCAGCTGCATCCAGTTTGACTGGAGGCCGACCCCAACATAGTTGATAACAGAATAGGCAGATCAAAATCAAAAGTCATTTATTCAAACTAGGCTTAGAGACAGCACTTTTTGAACGTCATAAAGACAGTCCCCCAAAACGCCCACCCGTCACCACTTCCTAGTGTTTTAGCTGGGAAGAAGAACTGGCGCAACAAACTCCCCAGCAACACAACTGTCTGTTGCGTTTCAGTTCTGATCCATTTACTTACCAATGGATCTCAAACTTGTGGAATAAATTTCGACACAGGCAACGCTGCTAACAAAAGCTTGGTAGTTATCAATCAAATTCATTCCAAAATCGTTCCAAAAGAACACTTAAACTAAACACAAAACACCCAAAGACACTTCTACCTCGCTAACTCCAAAATATTTAACGGTCCCAATTGGGCGCCATTAACAAAAGTTGATAGATAACTGTACCCTGTCAGTTACTGACTGGGAATTGAATTCTGAACGTCACTCGCCCCTTCCCATCACTCACGGTGCCGTTCGAAATTACTATAGTTCGGTTATGAACGCTCGGAACGATTAATGAATTCAGGCAACGTTTACAAGCTAAATTGAAAGGCGAAAATTAGCGGTAGACCTCGTCTGTGAACTATGATTTGGGGAAATTTGGATTTTGGCAAGTTAGTCTAAAATATGAGGCTGGTATGTTGAGAATGGAAGGTTAGTGATCCCGACTAAATCATTGGAAGTAAAACGTTTGCTTGAGCCCCTAAAATTAACATCAGATTTCTGTATGTTTATACGGGCCACATAGGGTCAGTGCCTGCTAGGGTTACGGAATTTGTTTGAAAGATTCACCACGGCCCTGGCACTATTAAGATCACGGGTGGGTTTTAGTCAGTAAGAGAGACACACCCCCTCCACACACACTTCCTTCCGCTCCGCCCAGAGTGGGAGAAATCATTTGATGATTCTCCGTCAAGGAAAAAAAAGGTTTCTATAATTATGTTTAGTCAATTTAATCCTGTAATATAATAATAATTAAAACAGTTATATATTTCAGTCGATTTTTGTTGCTAAATGCTCTTAGTTACGATTATTGAAAGCACTATCAAAATCACAGCACCAATTTTTCATTTAACACCGAAATCATTTAAAAAAACCTCTACCATACTTTTAGTCTAAAAAAAATATAATATTATCACGCTAATTAATAACATGAGGTAGTTAGCAGTGACAGAAAACTCATAAGAGGCCGTTATTAAGCCCCAGAATGACCCAAACGGGGGTCGTTAGAAACATTATTGGGGCGAAACAGCACTAAATCAATTTTTAATTCGCCCCGCAGTTTGTGCACTTATTATTAATTTAGTAACTCTTTTAAACTAAATGGGGGTGCTCTAAAATGGTGAGAGTTAATTGTTATACGGAGTTTTCGTGTTAGTAAGCCTGAATAAGGAAATATTATGTAGCGTTGTAAAAACGTTTTTGCCGATAGAAATTCATTGTCGGATATTTTTTTTAAACTAACTAGTTTAAAAAAAAAATCTGATGATTGTATCCATATCTGCTCTGTGCTAATGAAATATAATTATTTTCATTCATTATTTATTTTATTTTATGTTATAAATGACTCTGTCAAGTATGTAGTGCAACTGCATTTCTTTGTTTAATGGCAAAAATTCACTTGTATTTCTTTTTATTTCGCCGTTGAAATTTGCTGCCTGTATTGTATTGTTTTGTTAGTGTTGTGTTTGTGTTTGCTATGTAATACATTGTTCAATGCAATTTTTTTTTCGTAAATATTTCATTTTTTTGGAGATATATTTTAACATTAGTAAATTAATTTGTGCGTGAGCTTTGTAATAGAGTTTATACTTCAATATTGAAATTGATGAAGTGGCCATTTGGATAACGTTCTGTTATCTCTAAATACTATGAAACATCGCTTCGTCTGCTTTTACCTGATTATCCTAAACTGCGTTTCGGATTTTGACACGGTTATTATTAGTTAAAAAAAAAATGAAATAATAGAGGAAGGTTTGTATAATTTGTATAGTGTACGGACACTATATAAATTATACAAACCTTCCTCTATTATTTCATTTTTAACACTAGCGACATTCTGGGACTTTCCACGGGGAAAGTCTGAGAATGTCGCTAGAGTTTCCTAAAAACGAAATTCGTCTTTTATGAAAAATATACCATATTATTAATGACATGAAATTTGTAGCTCGATATATATTAATAAATTTCGCTACGGTAAGTGAAAAGGCAGAAAAGATAATAAACATACTAAATAATCCTCGCAAAACATCGTAAATATAACCTCTCATAATTATGCAACTGAGTGTCTGAAGTAAACGTCATAATCGTATAAAACATTAAATGGTAATATAAACTAGAGCCATCTATTGTCGGGTAGCATACAACATTAGCTATTCCACTCACCGACAGATGGTGCTGCACTCAATAAACCCCCATTACGCACTGTCCACAACGTCTGGTATGGACAACAAAATATTGTTAACAATGTACGTAAAACTGTTTGCTTATTCGCTAAGTTAGTTTATTTATTTTTTGAAAAAGTAACAACAAACAGCCCCATAAAATATATAGTATTACAAACAAAAATAACAATAACTTCATTAATAATGTAGCCTATAGCGCTGTTCACAGCCGTACCATTAATATTAGTTAGTCAGGTTTCATTAGTTATCTTTGGAAGTACATAATCGATTATCAAATTTGTTTCAGTGACAGAAAACAACAATACTATGTAATTTATTGAGAGGTCTTTCGTTCCACAAATTCAGGTGGTTTGGCTACGGAAATCAAGTCACAAAAAAGCTAATTTTACATAATCGAGCTTTCTTCTATTCAAAACAGTTGTTATGCAGTTAAATGGAGTATGGACACATTCTACACTGAAAATTTTAAACTTAAAGGCTATCAAATTCTTGTGCCTTAAATGCGTACTTACTACGAGAGTCTAAGTCACAATAAAATTGACAAAATGTTAGAGGTTCGACCACATCATCGCTTACCATCAGGTGAGATAGTGGTCAAACGCTTGCCCATCAAATATATTAAGAAAAAAAGTATTTTCGTCAGTGATCCTCAAAAATTCGTGAATTGCCTCTGCCCTGTCTTCATCAATTTCCAGTCTTGCTTTAGGACTCACTTCTATAATTAACAGCTGAACTAAGTAAGTCCCTTACAAAATATATTATTAGAACCACAAACAACGGCAACCACTTACAATTCTAATTGCAACTCTACATTCAAAATCAAACAACACTACCGAACTAGACCTCACACTCTGGTTACCCCCTTATCCCACTATAACGACGTCCAGCTTGTTCTGCTGGCCCTACATAGTCATAAACAAACATGTCTGGACCACTCTGTATTGCACTGGGCAGATACCAATTGATGTGTCCCAACCCTTTTGTGACGAGACCCGAATGAATTGAAACCTTATAGATATAAAGATACGGTTTAGTTTCTCGTAAGAGCTTAGGCTGTATATAGGTATGCGAAAATACATCTCTAGAACTGCTGGCACAATTGTTATGAGGTCGTCTGTATTGTGTAGATATGATGCGGTTGTAATTTTGAAGGTGATTGCATAGTTTGTCATTGGTTATGGGGTGGTAGTTATTATTACTGAGGGGTGTTTGATCTAGTATCTACAAATATGGCAATCTAAGGTATAGTTCTGATTAATAAAAGTTAAGTGAAATAGGATATTTTGTACAAGAAACGAGCTACAATAACTTTAAAAGAAAAGTTATTTGTAGAAAATGGTTTGGGTGCTGACGAAATTCGAAACTATAATAAAGTTACATTATCAGTCACTGTATAGTTGTTTTAAAAATAGCAGCAAAGTGTAGTATTAAAAAAGACTCGCTTAAAAAGGTGAAAATGTCAGCCCATCACAACTCTTCTAGATTATGTGATCAAAAAGTAATCAAAGTTATTATCATTATCACATTAAAATACTGTTCCTTTAATCGGTGCGATCTCAAATATCTAGAAATATCACCATTCAATGATTGCTGATTCCTACCATTAATGATGTCATAAAATCTTCAAATGATTACACGAAGAGCAATAAAATTTACTCGTAAGTGTCATAAAGATCTCCTAATGATCAAATGTTTTGGATAAACAGCAAAATAAATATTATTTACGAAATAAAAATTTGATTTATGTTTTTACGATAATTATTATAACATTTTCTTTAAATTGAAGTGTCATTTAAGAGTGCTATTAGAAGTAATTTCTGCAAAGGCAATGATGACATGTTTTCTTTTTGTAAATAGATCATTTGAAATACAAATGAATTAGGCTGATTTCGACAACTTTCATTTAAGAAACTAAACATACAAACTACATAAGTAGGTAATTCAATAATATTTTTACAGTATTAGAATTACGTCTGCAGTATTATACCCGAAGTCCATCACTAACCTTCCATCTGGCAACCACTAAAACATTCATACACACTCAATTCTAAAAACAAAAATAATATTCCCGCCAAACTACCAACCTGCACTAGCACAGATAAAATAAATAAAAGCCCGCGAGAAAAAGTTAACCAAACTCTGTCTATACTTCATTAAGGTGCGCACAAAAGCCGTTACCTTGTTGCTGAATATTTTACCAGTCATTCCGGACGAAACGTTAGTAATTTTGATGATATATCCCGCTAAGGGAACATGATATGATGCGTTCTATGTACTAAAATATGCATGGGGTTAGTATTGACGTCTTGTCGATTGTGTACAGCGGCATCTGTTGGAGAGATGGGCAAACTGCTGTTTCGCTACTCGACGGTAGATGGTGTTAGTGTTAATGTTTTAGTGGCAGCGAAATGGAGCTTTTGATTTGATTTGTTATGCTGTTGATACATTAGGCGGTTAGGTGTGATGGACATTGTTGCAATATTAGTATTGTTGCTATATAGAGAAGAACTTTTAGATGACTGGGTACAACATCCATTTTATGTATTACATAATTATCATGTAAAAAATATAGGCACAAAATAAAAATATTTTGCAGAATTTTATATCCCGAGGCTGAACGAAAATTAATAAGAGAGAAGCGCACACACGCACCGACTATCAATCACGTCCCCATTGTATAACATTGCGCTCAGCCAACCTCATTAACGCGTAAACACACAATTCCATCCAATTACATCATCGCGTCATCAATAATAAAATTTTAGTTCCGCTACTCCCCGCTGCGAGCGCCGCTGTAATCTCATTACGGCCGAGACAGACATTATACAACCGATGCAGAGGAATGAAAGAACTAAAACGGATGGAGGGTCGCTGAAAAAGCATTTTCATTCGCTAAAAATCAGTGCCGTGATAAAAAAAAACTGATACTGAAACATGAAAGGTATCTCTGCTTCCATCGTCGATTGTGAGAAGAAGAATTTTACGATTTTTTTTAAAACGTTGGTATGGTTTTTGAAACAAAAGATTCCCCCTTGTTATCTGTTTCTTTATTGTTTTTTTGAGTTCACTCGCTCGTTGATATTTCAGAGCGTGCTCCACGGATTTTTAGACTATAGTGAGAATTTTTTGATTACATTTGGACGCGAGAATGCTACCTGCATGTTTGTGTTAACCATGTTAAGCTCAAACGCGTGAATTTTAATTTAACTGGCAATAAATAGTGAAAAAAAAAGCATATCTCGATACTGCTTTTACATTATATGCTGATAAATGGCTATTGTCGTTGCTCTGTTCAGTAAAATCATTTTTGATCTGCTTGGTTTCTATACTGACTCTTATTATGAACTACTACTGGACTTACCTATTGCAAATAGGGTAGTTGACTAAAAAAATCTAATTAGTCCGTCTGATAGATTTCCAAAAAATATTGGACACGTATTTTTTCTTTTTTCACATAAACAAAAAATGAAGACGATACAGGGCGTTGAAAACTCGTGTGACGTCACTACTCGCTACAATTTTTAGCGAGCCGTGACGTCACACGATCCCACTCCTGATCTTTGATGCTTTTTATCTTCGTCAGTTTTTATAGATTTGATAAAGGAAAAAATACGTGTCCAATATTTTTCTATAATCTAACTGACGGACTAAACATAATCATATAATTTTTACTCAGGAAACATCCCTATTATGATGAAAATGTGAACGCCTATGAATAGACTCAAAGCAAACATTTGTACATCTGTAAGTTCCACGTACGTATGTCCAACCATTTGTTATAATTTATATCAAGTATATTTTACTAAAATAGTCAATTCCTAGACTATGGTCTAGGAATTGACTATTTTAGCCTCTACCACACAACTTGAAAACGAGTCCACAATCACAGCACAAGGAATTCAAAACTGAACAAAATAAATTAAACACAAATAAGGCCCCAACACAAGGGTCTTGTGTACAGCTTTGTGTTTCTAGTAATTAGCAGAGGCGCATCGTAACCACAATAATATGTTACCACCTGAGCCCAACTGATTAAGCCGACCACCAGAATTACGGCGGGATTATACTATGTGTTTTAAAGCTTAAGTGTTTAGTAAGTGATTTAAATAGGTACTATGGAGTTTAGGCGACATGTACAACCTTTTTTGTATGTTTTGGAGTGTGAGATGCGCGGAAATGCGTAAAATGATTTTTTAAAGCAATGAATTGTAAAATAGACGGTATTTTGCGTATAATCGTGAGTCCTATTGAGAGAAAGACACATAAGGGGCTAAGGGCTATCGAAAGTGTTAAAACGCTGTATTTATTTGAATTTTATGTACAGAATTGGTGACATAAGTGGACATTTGGAGTAAAAAGACTACATATTGGTATGTGTAGGTGAGATTGGTGGCATAGATGGGTAGAATGAAATGATTTGGCAGGAAGATAAGGAGCTGTGACAAGCAGTAAAGACAAGAACAGAAGTGACTGAAGTTTCAGCTATAGATAAAATTAAAGTTACGATAAGAATGTTCAAGGAAAGGTTCCACAAAATATCTATCCCAAAAATAGCTCCGCCAATTATCTGTAACCAGAAAAAAAAAGCTCAAATTCAAACACAACTAACCTACTTCCTCCGGCTCGGATGATAACGACTCGACACCCAGCGAGTGTATTAAATTTTATGTTATTTACACAGGACGATATGATTACGGTCGAAAGCGTGGACAAACAAAACTTGGGATAGCAGGGGATGAACGGGGGACAGAGCACAATAGGGGGACAGGTAACCGTGTCGTTTACAATGTAAGCTTAAGCTCTGGTTACTTGGCAATGCTGGAATTTGTTGGTCATTTTGAGCTTGTGAGAAAACAGATGGAGGAAAATTAGGTGGAAAATGTTTAAATGCAAGGCGGGTGACGCTGTCTGTTGAAATGTTAACGGCTTGTAATTCTTTATTCGTGGACGATTTGCTTGAAATATTATGCTAGTAAGCTTGAGGGAATCAATGTAAAAAATGTCCGTGGAGTTTCTTGCACGTTCTTCTCCATAGAGGTCTACGCTTTGGAACGTGCAGATAGCTTCACCTCTTTCGACTTGACAATTCAAAAGTGCCTGTAAAGGTATTATTTGAAATAAATGCTTTCAGTATTGAGTATTGTAAATGCGTCATCGAGCAGACAATTTTTATACAGGTTATGAGGATTTGAATATGCTCTAATCTTCCACATTTTTTTCTATATCAAATCATTAAAAATTCACTCGGCTTCACTCCCGTGACTTTTACCACAGTATCTGTGGATGTTTGCAGAATAAAGACTAGCCTATGCCACTCAAAAATAGTGTCGTTTTCTATGAGTTTTCATTTTCGTAAATGGATCGATATTTTCCAATACACAATTGGGCAAAAATCAAGAGCGCTCTTATTTGCTTGACTAGCTTCTTCCTGGGTATATTGAGGTCAGTTTTTTATCTAACTGGATTCAGCTGAGTACCAGTATTTTACATGGAATAGCTTTCTTACTGATGTCCACAACCCAGTACCGAGGATACAAATTCAAAACGACTCTCCTGTTGATAGTTACAAAAAATTATATCACCCTCAAAATATTTCTCGACTTCACAATTTTTATTGTGAGAATCCCCCATTAAAGCCCTTATTCCGTGTTGATTTCAAAATGCCTGAAGGTTAAATAGGGGTTAGCAAAGAATAATTGATTGTCATCTTAGCTGATATTGTGTGATTGAGAACTTGTGTGTTAAAGTATCTTGTTAGGAAGGCTCCCTAGCTGTGCGACTATCCTTATGCTCGTAGTTACAAGATCGAAAAGTGTTTGCCTACGTGCGTTCATCACATAAATAAACTGACAATAAATCTTATGTGCATTTCTAATTAAAAGCCTCTTGACAGGTTATCCATATTTTTGTATGGTGCATAATTAAAGTATTTCTATTATTTTCTATTAACTGGGAAACGTCCGTCACACCATTATTATTATAGCGAGTTCATTTCGTCAGAAGAATACAGATCCAGCAAGAGACTATTTGTATTCCCACCAACAAACACAAAATCGATAGGAAAAGGTAGAAAACGTGTGAAAAATAATTTAAAATTAATATTAAAATTAACACAGTTTCTCGACTTTTCTAAACGATTATAATCATCCCACTTCTGTCCACATCAAAATTTATTTACACCATCATTACTTCGTCTAGTTTCGCTCTAAGTATGAACCACAGCGAGTTACCGGCTATCCCAAGAGTATCGTTACAAACGAGCTAGGGAATACACCGAGTGGATAGACAGCAGAATAATAAATGAACAACATCAAACTACGTAAACCTGGCTTAGATTGTTGAAGCTTGGTGTGAATTTTGATTATATATAACCGAAATATAACCAAACGTTATTGTTGCGAAATGCATAAGAAGCAACAGCTAACGCCATCTAGTGAAATAAAGTGTAACTACATGTAGTACTACGCTAAACATTATCAATCAGAACATTTTCGTTACTATCAAAATCAAAGATCATTAATAAATCTAAAAGATGACCCTGATCTCTTACATATTGCAACCCTCTCGTTTTAATTACTCGGATACAAGCGAGGGTCGAAAAAATTAAGTAATCGCTTCAAATAGGGGTCTGGCCCGCATTTTAAAGGGCATGGGGTGTTTGATGGTATTAGTGGCGTTAAGCTCATGATGAGCCATAGGGGCAGTTTTGATGAGTAAACTACTAAATTGTTTTCAATTAGGGCTAATGTTGTAGCTACTCGACGGTAGATGGCGCTATCTGTTTCATAACAAAAAAAGAATCCAAATCATTTACATTCGATGAATCAAGCTCCAATGGGAATTAAATTATAGAAAACCAATGATGCAACATTTAAAACAGTTTTCTATAGCAAGGCAATCAGTAGTTTCATTAAAAAATTATAAAACTCCAAATAAAAAAGTTGTCGCTACTCTCCGCTAGATGGCGTTAGCGACGCGCTAATTTCCCATCAGAGTTCTCAGTCGAGTGGAAGTGTTTAATTAATTCATTAGGCTGCGTCTCGGCCCGAGGGGGTAGGCAGGGGGTTATCTCGCAGTATTTATGTGAATAATGTATAAAGATGTTTTTGATAAAGCAGACAACATCGTTGTTGAGCGATCTGACGTGAATTTTATGTTTCAAAATACGTATGACGTGAGCCATTATGAAATATTAATGCCCGTTTAAATATTTAAATATCAAAATATACATTTCAAGTGTTGAAATGCTTTTGAATATTAAATATCCTGTCATTTTGAAGTATTTTTATAACACCGACTCATAATAGTGTGCTTTTTCAGAATACTTTACCCAGTAATGAAACTTGGCAATACAGAAATATTTATTAGTGCAAAACCAATACAGACCCCAATTTTCGTCAAACAATTACTCCGTTATTTACTCTAGAACCACCAATATTTGTGAAAACATACCAAACATCAGGGGAATGCCGAATGACGAACGAAATAGAACGCTGAACAGTATTTGTGATATAACGTTAGAACAGTTGTTTAAAAGTTAAGATTACAAGCACTTTTGTAGCTATTATTTCTTTCGAGTTGAATTCACATATTTAAATTATGTAACAGTTTAGATAATTTAGGGCTGGCTTTTACCGCCCAGAGCGAGAGAAGTCATTTGATGATTTCCCATCCAGAAGAAAAGGGTTAATACGAAGTAACAATACCAAATTATTGAAAGCGATCCAAGCGGCTACATATTAATTAGTCAACCACACACATTTAAAAAGTTGAGTCAATCGACACGAAAACAAAAAGAAAAAATCAATTATATGTTTTGATCATCATCTGCCTAGCAACTTTATTGGGGTCGGCTTCCAGTCATACCGGATTCAGCTGAATACCAGTATTTTACGTAGAGCGGCTGCCTACCAGACCTCCACAACCCAATAACTGGGGAACACGGTACTTCCTGGCAAGACTGGTGTCAGATTTTCTGGCTTCTGACAATCCGTAACGACTGCCAAAGATCTACAAATGGCAGCCGGGACCAACGGCATAACGTGCTTTCCGAGGCACGGAAGAAACTCGGTATTTTAAGATGGTCACCCATCCACAGACCAACCTTGGCAGACAGTAAAACGTATCTGATCAAACCTATGTCATTTCACAACGAGTTTTGTAGCCAACCAACTGCTTCAACTCAGTGCTGTAAACCCGGAAAACACCTGAGCGTACCCCCGTTTTTTTTTTTTGGCTCGGAAATCATCAAATGACTTCTCCCACTCTGGGCGGAGCGGAAGGGAGTGTCAGACTCTTACTGACTAAAACCTACCCGTGTTCCTTCTTGTGCCCTTTGCGTTCCAGGGCCGCGGTGACTCTTTCGAACAAATTCCGCAACCCTAGCAGGCACTGACCCTATGGGGCCCCGTCTTCATTCCCTAGGAAACACAAGCGTAATATTGTCGTTATGTTGAAGTATGAAATTGAACGTTGACCTAAAATTGACACAGCGGTAAGGGCACCCCCCGACAGGCGTGGCGATTGTAGATGTAGAAATAATGGAAGGTGCATAAGTAAAATACACGGATTAGTTTAAGGAAAAGACTAACGCAAGCATTTGTCAGTTACCGTGTAGCTCAAACTTAAAACTTTAAGGAGCTCAACGATTTGTTGAACAATTCCAAAGTAAGGATATTTAGTTAGGACATTGAAGGAGGTACCGAACTCTTCAGGGCTGGCTTTTTCAATACAGGTTTTATACGTCACTTTCGATCAGTGATTGAGGTCAAGAGTTGGCTCATGGCATTCGTCCATATTTTTTTTTCATCTGTGCTTTTACAGTTAAAATATGTAAAATCCTTTCCAACTGCATGAACGTTCCGGATTTTAAAGGCACGTTCTCTCTAACTTTAATGGTACATAATTTGGAGTAGTGCCATTTCTAGTATTCGCTATTTATCTTTCACAAATGGGGTGGTACCAACAAACGGTAAAAGCAAGGAAATATCATTTTTGCTAGCCGATAGAGTACCTACATAGCTTTGTATTATTGTTAGAGTGTACATAATGACATCCGTCATTAATGTCAGAATGACATTTCAGAAATGTTATTATTGTCACTTTTTGGGTTCCGTACCCGGAGTATGAAAAACTGAACTCTATTACTAATCTTTCGCTGTACGTACGTCCGTCTGTCTGTCAGCGGCCTGTATCTGAAGAACTGTGGCGTTGTGTGTTGTTGTGTATGTATTTCTATAGCACACACACTCACTCACTCACTCACTTTGTTGCTAGCGACCGTATTATTGTCAGTGAACAGGAAGGGACCAAATAGTTCTTCTAAAGTATACTATAATCAGTACATATACATATTTCGCAATAGTTCTGCAGCATCCGGGATTGTTCGGGCATAATCAGCCTTTTAACGTTCCCACTGCTGGGATACAGGCCTCCTCTCTAGGAGAGGGAATGGGCCGTAATCCACCACGCGGGCCCAGTGCGGGTTGCTGAATGTCACTGGCTTCGATTTTTTGGTTCTAGGACATGCCGGTTTCCTCACAATGTTTTCCTTCACCGTTTTGAGAGCAGTGGTGATGGAATTAAATACACGAAGTAATGCGCCTGGCTGGGTTTGAACCCGCGACCGTACAACTAGTAAGTCAAGGCCGTTACCACTCGGCCACCACTGCTCCAATTAATAAAAATTAAGGGGCTGCCATACAAGTAAATTGATTTTTCGGGTACAGAACCCTTCGTGTGAGAGTGTGACTTACACTTGCTCGTTTTTTTAAAATGTCTTGTGGCCTTTTACGATTGCCAAGAACGGTGGCAGTTTTTAATGGGAATAAGATATTTATTGTTTCACTACTTACAGAGAGACGTGGACCATTTCTGAAACTGGATATCTTGTATATCTTGAAAATGTCGAAGCTCGAACACATCTGTAAAGAAAGAGATGCTTTCATAAATATACAATAATCTATTGTTAGGAGTTTTTTGTAAACGAAATTCACCTTTGGAATATCTTTTGAGATGGAAATTATGAACTAGATTTTGAAACTACAAAATTGCCGGCGAAAGTTAAAAATTATTTGTAATAAGTAGGTACCAAATTATATAGGCAAATTCACAAATCATGTTAATTTGCCTCTTTCTATTTCTCAGAACAGAAAATGCTATACAAAGTTATTTGAACTTTGTATAGCATTTTCTGTGTGTGCGTTCATGTTTTATTAATTTAAAAGGAACTGTAAGAAAAAAGGCATTGAATTACCATCAAAATTCGACGCCTTTTTTTCTAATCCCAATTTATTTAAGTAAGGGTTCCATAATATGTGCGCTTCATAGAGATGTCAGCAAAGAAGACGGGGCCCCATAGGGTCAGTGCGGAATTTGTTCGAAAGAGTCACCGCGGCCCTAGCACGTAAAGGGCATTAGGAAGAATTACGAGTGAGTTTTGGTCAGTAAGAGTCTGACACTCCCTTCCGCTCCGCCCAGAGCGGGAGAAATCGCCTTAATACCTATATATTCTCATAAAGAAAAAAAGGATCCTGAATAAAGATCAGTCAACCGTTGTTTTTGGAGACTAACCCATTCTAAACATATAGGTACTTAGTGCCCATCACATCTTCTTACTCATATTTTACCTATAGCCTTCCTCGATAAATGGGCTATCTAACACTGAAAGATTTTTCAAATCGGAACAGTAGTTCATGAGATTAGCGCGTTCAAGCAAATAAACAAATTCTTCAGCTTTATATGTTAACTAGCTTCTGTCCGCGACTTCGTCCCCGTGGAATCCCCGATTTTTAAATCATTCTTTATCGCTGCTCCGCTCCTATTGGCTTAAGCGTGATGATATATAGCCTAAAGCCTTCCTCGATAAATGGTCTATTCAACCCAAAAAGAATTTTTCAATTCGAACCAGTAGTTCCTGAGATTAGCGCGTTCAAACAAACAAACAAACTCTTCAGCTTTATAATATTAGTATAGATATAGATTTACGGGTTCTCAAACCCATGCAGTCTACAATATATTGGGAAAATGCTAGGCAGATTTAAGTAGGTACCCTATTGGCGATAATTCGTTAGATAATACTTAGAGAGAACACTTTAATTTTTGTAGTAAATAAAGGAACATTATGTAGGCGATGACGTAAAATCGTTTGACATTTTGACATTACATGAATTTAAATTTAAATACGTTCTACATACTTATTTCAAATGCTCCGAACTAAATTCTATAGTTTTGTTAAGTCTGTATAGGAAACGTGCACGGCGTAGACTATGCCATCTAGTGTTGCAAATCTGAAACTTTTACGTTGTAAATATTTAACCTGTGCTGCCACCTATACTTCCTGCATCCTCCGTTTAGGGAAACGTGCACGAAATAAACTGTGCCATTTAGCGTTGCAAATTTGAAACTTATACGTAAAATATACTTGACATTGACGCGTCTGTACTACCACCTACAGTTTCTGCACGTTCCCGGTAGGACGTTTATCAAGAATTTTTGCTCTTATAACAAACTTGATAACTGGATTAATTGGTGAAGTTATAAAATTGCCTTTTTTAAATATACTAAGAGCAATTTCAGTATGCGCAGGAGTGTGAATAGGTCCCTTCTAGACAAGCGTGCTTCATCTTCGACCAAATCATCGCTTACCATCTGGTGAGATATGTAAAAAATAAAAATGGAAGAAAAAGACGTTTTGCTGCAACAGAATAATGACTATAGATAATAATGATGTCCTTTCAATGATTCCGAAATACAACTTATCTATTCAAATCATTTTGTAATACCAAAATGGCGTCGACAAAATCCTACTGTATACAAATAAGGGTCCATGTCAGCCTTTCAAATGATTCGATAAGAATCTTCTACAAATAAACGGAAATCTTTTTTACACGTTTTCCTGAATATAGGACGATATTAATATTAGGGTGACAATGTTTGGAGGTTGCATATTTGTGTCAAATATGTTATCAACATTGTACATTATCAATTTACCATAGATAATATCCGGCCATAGCTGGATCTAGCTTATAAAAATGTATTATGGACTGGTATTAAGTATTTAAGGTTTGTAAATTTGAGGTTGTTATACAGAAAATTATGATTATGTAAGGTTGTCGCTTTAAATCAACGTAAGCAAGTGCCTAGTCAAGATTCTAGAGTTTTTATTCCATTGTCAGACAGGGGAAATAAATATTTAACTTAAAATGTTACAAAGTTGAAGTCAAACGTTCTAGAGTTTTAAACGGAAACTGCTCTCAATTTGCTTAGCCATTTCTCAAGTAATTTGGGGCCGGCTTCCAGCGCAACTGGACTTACCCGAGTACCAGTATTTTATATGGAGCGATTGCTTATCTAAACTTCACAATCCAGAAACTGGGTTTAATGATAGGTACCTTTTGGCAAGACTGGACTATCCGTAACGACTATCAAATATCTTCAAACGATGTTTGGGAATATCGGCTTTAGGTACCTACTTAGCAGTTCACGAAATGAGTACAAAGTCGTAAAGAAACATAATTCTTACACATGGTAACATCACTTATTAACAAATCAGGACAACACATCACTAGCGTTGAACCGAACGACCGTCTCTTTATCAACGTTCCATATTCGAATTTAAATTTCAAATCTCGAACGCGACCGTTACGATTCCGATCTTATTTTGTCAAAAGTAAGTTTCGATTTTTGAATTTGAAATTTGAAACTGCTGTATGTGTCCCAGTTTTTGTTGTTTTTTTTTAATTTGCATATGTTTGGGTATTAGGCTTTCATGTATTCTTTCTATTGAGGGCCAGATGGAAAGATTATGTTCTTTAGAAGGCGTTTCATTGATCATTTTGTAAAATATTCGGTGACTACAATGACGTATATTGTATATTATGTTCGTTAGTAGTTATGTTGAATATATTTTCCTAGTGAACGGTCTTCAAATAGGATGTGAGGTAGGAAATAGGGAATTAGTTAGGAAATAACACGTTGATTATTTCCCTTTACTGTCGTAGTTCCTATTGCTTTATATTTCCGTTGTTTCGTAGTGTTTACTAGTAAATACTTCTTCTTTATTTCAATGAAATTTGTTTGTCGAATGAAAATAGCGATGCTTTTCTAGACACTTATATTATTTTATAGTTTGCTACTAAAATGTCTTTAGTTCAAGATGGGCTCAACATTTCCTTTTTTTTTTTTTAGAAATAGTAAAGCAAGTTAATGGTTTTCAGTCCTGATACTGAAATCCTGGTAAGCGTAAGTCCTGATCAAGGCGAATGGAAGAGCTGTAAAATACCTGGTTAGTAATAAATAACTGGTAAGAAAATGTGCCTAATCACTACATAGTATAAAACAAAGTCGCTTCCCGCTGTCTGTCCCTATGTATGCTTAAATCTTTAAAACTACACAACGGATTTCGATGCGGTTTGTTTTAATAGATAGAGTGATTAAAGAGGAAGGTTTATATGTGTAATACATGCATATTGTAGTAGAAGAAACATTAGTATCTACATTGCACCCGTGCGAAGCCGGGGCGGGTCGCTAGTAGTTTAATAAGAAGATTTCAAGACTATTACTTACAACACGACGTATACACCACAATTTAAATAAAATAACAGTTAGGCTTGTACAGTTTACGCATCTTCTTCTTCTAAATATATATAACTCAAAAGTGACTGACTGACTGACATAGTGATCTATCAACGCACAGCCCAAACCACTGAACGGATCGGGCTGAAATTTGGCATGCAGGTAGATGCTATGACGTAGGCATCCGCTAAGAAAGGATTTTGATTAATTCTACCCCCAAGGGTATAAAATAGGGGATGAAAGTTTGTATGAAACTTTGTCAATTTTAAACCGATCGGGCTGAGAGTTTCAAAATCGGGGGTAAAGTACCTATTCCACGCGGACGAAGTCGCGGGCAGAAGCTAGTTAGTTTATAGCACTGTAGTTAGGTACATTTTTATCACACCTCACCTAAGTCTGTCCCCCGGCTCTGTGCGTCAGCCACGGGAACAAGCGCGATTGGCCTCATCCGCCGACAAATTGAACTTCCACGGATGTCCGCCATTGCGCTCTGTATTTAAAACATAACAATTCGATTGTCTATGGTACTTGACGTTCGTTTTTTTTTTGTTTCTGAAGATTATCGTTCGAATTTCGAGTTCGGTATTCGATTTTTTTTTTAATTTTATGTCAATTTTGACGGGCTGCAACGTTCGATTTTTGATTTAAATGTTAATATTATGTACCTACTAGCTTTCGTCCGTGACTTCGTATGCGCACTTCCTGTTTTTTCCCGTTCCTGTAGGAATTTTGGGAAATCTTATCTGAGTGTTCCCCTGCGGATTGCTAAATTTCAATTTTCTACGAATAGTAGTTTCGGCTGTCCGTTGTCTCTCAGCCACTCAGTAAAGTAAGAGTTTTACCGACTGATTGATTGATGATTTTTACGATCGTGAGTTAAATCACTCATCATTATTATTTTGTTGAATTTTGTTACAAAAACACCTATATGATGGGACTCTAGAAACGGATAGGCTATTATATTTCCGCAAGCAAATATGCGGGCGCTAAATGTTGATTTAAGAAAGTGTTTATTTAAAAGCAATGTCAATTGCAAAAAAAAAATCTTTGAAAAATGACTAATAACAGTTTACACTTACCCCAAAACATTTGGGGTACTTAATTAAAAACCGAAAACAATAATTAAAGTAACATCTGTACTTAAGCATTGAACTTAATGAATGAAGGAATATAGCTAATAATCTCATAGAAAGTTACAAATAGCTATTATTAGTCAGTGGAACAGCCGCCATATTTCATTATGCTTTTAAAATAAACAGTCCGGTGTGAGTTATTTTACTTATTAATCTTACATTGGGTATTTTACTACAGATAAAAACCATAATTCAATTAAGTCGACTCAATCGTCAGCTCGTCCCAAAACAAACTCGGACCATTGGGCCGAGTTGACGAATTTCAAAATTAATATTTTTTTCGTTCGTTATCTCGTCCCATTCTAAATTCTGTTAAATATTAACAATAGCTAAACGTCAAAAACAGTCAGGAAGAAAAGTGTCTGTGATTTATTTTACACTTTTTAATAAGACAAAAAAATTTGAAAATGACGTTTGTTAGCGCTAGTGTGTTACACTGCACTGATGTCATACTATTGGTCAAAGTCAACCATGCAAAATGACAGTGAAGCGTCGTTATTGGACAAAGGGTTATCGGGAATCCAATCAGAGGACGTCAATCTAAGGAGATTTACTCGTATATAGTGAAAAGTTTTGGTTTGGACTGTACCGAAACAACTTAAAATATTGAAGAAAAATAAAGTGGGACGAGATGATGAACGAAATAAATATTAATTTTGAAATTCGTCAACTCGGCCCAATAGTCCGAGTTTGTTTTGGGACGAGCTGACGCACGAGCCATTAAGTCCGTCCGTTGGATTTGCACAAAATATTTTTTGTCATTTCAAATCGTAAAAATTATAACGATAAAGCGCATCAAAGTTCAAGAGTGGGTAGTGATGTCACGTCGCTGGTAAAAAATGTAGCAATTTGTGACGTCACGCGAGATTTCAACGCACTGTATCGTTTTCATTTTTTCTTTTAAGCCGTACTAATTAAATTTGCTCAGTAAAATAACCTATTGGAAAGTAATTTTGGACTAAGCTGAGTTTAGAAATTGTTGTGGGTTGTCTAAAGGCACGTTAAGACCAAAAATGGTAGATAATTACAACAAGGAAAGACGATAATATCTGTTTGCTGAATTGAATGCAGCGACAGTGCAGTCTCTGAAGTTCAATCCTCGAGACTCAAGTCACAGTATCATTACAGCGACAGTCAATGACAAGCTTCTGTCAAAATTAAGACAAAATGGAGGTTTTTGAGTTTGCCGATGCTATGGCCAATGTGATCCACAACTAAAAAAAAATAAACATTTCTCAATAATTGAAAAAGTTCTTCTTGCTGCTATTACGAAGCAATGAAGTACTTACTCTTATAATTTCGCGAATATAGGTAGGTACTTAGATACTGTATAAAAAAAATAACCAACGTCGTTTTGTAACAAACGGTTGGGGATTTATGGAATCGCGGAATAACCCTTCAAACAATCACAGGTAAGAAGGTAAGTACAACATTATACCAACATTAGGTACAATCTAAAAAAAGCGAATCAAACAAAAGCAATTACTTACCCGCAAACCGTTGACAATAGACATCTTGAAAAAAAAGAACACATTTGAAATTTGAATCTCGAATGCGGCCGCCATTTTGAAAATTAGACTTCTTTTTTAATTAAAAAGGTCGTTTCGCGATATGATCCAGCGTTGTCATTGGTTTTTATTTACTCTTTTTTTCCCGTTTTTTACCGGTTTTTGGCGTATATTTTAAGACGCAGTAATTATAAGAGTTTTTTCAGATTATGTTTGAAGAGGCCTGCTTTGACAGAGGTCGGGGCTCGAGTAGCAAGCGAAAATAGTTATGTAGGCTATTGTTGGCTCGTTTTAATTTAAAACTCTCTGCTTATTTTGTTGTATTTCCAGGTCTTTCTGTAAAGGGTAGTAACCTTGGTTAGGGCGAAATATTTTACTGCGTTAGTCTCGAACCGAGGGTTTTAAAGCATTTTGTTTTGTATTTTTGCAGTAGCTGCTCTACTGTAGCTAGGTTGATAAATTATAAATAATATTTATTTTGTAAGTAGGTTTGTAAATAACACTTTTACACGTAAATCTTTTTGGCCATTATAAACAAGATGAGGCCGGTGTTTCCTAGCTGACTACCCGGAGAAGAAACACCGAAACAAACTCAGACGTCAAAGTCTATTCTGAAGTCCATACAATTGTGTTGGTCAAATCATATTTGTAAAGTTGATTGTAGAAATAAATACACCGGGAAAAGTGGAAGGCTATGGGGTCATCTTTGCCCAGCAGTGGGACTATAAAACTAGATCAAAAGCAAGGTTGGTCATCATGATCATGTCAAATTTAAACTTGTCATATTAGATAATATGACAAGTTTAAATTTGACATGGAATTGAAAAAAAAAAAACGAACGCAAACTTTTATCCGAATGAATTCAAAAGTTAGTTTGTGTTCACGTCTAAATTTCCAAACCGATTTTGATGAAATTAGTAGGTACAGAGGTGGGATTCTGGAGTTTTGTATAGCATGGTTAAAGGATACTTTAATTCGAGCGAGGCCGCGTGCAAAAACTATTACATGAATTGAAACACATCTTTTATTGTGTCATTTACCTACCTCAATTACCGGAACCAAGTTTTTATTTTCACGGTTGTTTGATTTTCTTTTTTTGAGGAGCTCTTGTCTAATAATAACAGCCGCACGGGTCGACCTCCGAGGTTAAGCAACTCTTGCCAAGGTCGGTCTGTGGATGGGTGAGCATCTTAACTAACCGAGACTTCTCCGTGCCTAGGGAAACACGTTGAGTCGTTGGTCTCGGTTGTCATTTGTAGATTTTTGGCAGTCGTTAAGGAGCCAGAAAATCTGACACCAGTCTTGCCAAGAAGTACCGTGTTACCCAGTTAATGCGTTGTGGAGGTCTGGTAGGCAGCCGCTCCACGTAAAATACTGGTATTCAGATGAATCCGGTTTGACTGGAAGCAGACCCCAATATAGTTGGGAAAAGGCTAGGCAGATGATGCTACTTAGTTCGTTTTATTTAGATTTGTTAAGAATCTTAATTAAAAGTTTCCTTTGTCAAACATTTGAATTACCTAATTCAGATTTCTAATTATTCAAAGCGGCCATATTACTTTGCATGGGTCGGAATCGAAGCCGCTATCGGGTCGAGGTCAGCCCGTGCTATCTTGTACCGACTTCCGTTCAACATATTTTGTAATATTGAAACATTTTGTGGCCACCGGATGTAAGCTTTTTTGTGGTTACATTTTTTTTTAATTCGTGGAATTTTTCGGTTTAGTAGAATTTGGAGATTAAAAATGTATTATTTGGTTCGTTTTAGCGATGCACGTTGTTGCTTATAAATGTACCTATTTAGGTGTTTTTTTTTTTAATTTTCGACTTTATGCTCAACTAGCGACCCGCCCCGGCTTCGCACGGGTGCAATGTAGATACTAATGTTTTCTCTACTATATTATGCATGTATTATACATATAAACCTTCATCTTCAATCACTCTATCTATTAAAAAAAACCGCATCAAAATCCGTAGCGTAGTTTAAAAGATTTAAATAGGGATATAGGGACAGAGAAAGCGACTTTGTTTTCTATACTTATATTATAAGAGGAAAGATTTGTATTTTAATATTTTAGTATGTAACGAATAAACTCAAAAACTACTGAACCGATTTCAAAAATTCTTTCACCATTATAAAGCTACATTCACCCTGAGTAACATAGGCCCCATTTTCTCACCCATATTCCCACGGGAACGGGAACTACGCGGGTGAAATCGCGAGCCGCTGCTAGTATACTATGTAGTGAACTTGCATGATAGAAAAATAAAAATGACAGTAAAGGCTCAAGAGAGAGGGCCTAGGAAAATGATGATTAAGGTTTGTTACGTAGCGTAGGTATTTATTTTGAGACTAGCTGACCCCCGCAAATTCGTTTGCGTTAAAAGAAACCCATTTATTGCGACATGTCTCACTGATGCTCCGTTTCTAATGTTCGAATCGAAGTACCACCCACAACCACCATATCTAGTTAAAATATAGCTAAAGCCTTTCTCGATATATTGACTATCCAACACTAAAATAATTTTTCAATTCGAACCAGTGCTTCCTGAGATAATAAGCGCGTTCAACTAAACAAACTTATTGTAGATACTATTCAGCTTAAAAAAAATAAACAAAAAAAAAAAAAAATTGATTGAGTCAGGCGTTCGAGCTTTATAATTTAGGTAAGTAAGTAGGTCTAGAACCTACAGAAAATAATCAGTTTTAGAGAAAGAACCAGCCAGTCTCTTTTAAACACTCTTTCATAGGTATCTCTTAAAATCTTTCTTCTTAAAATTACTCAATAATTCTGTAGTATTATTTTGATTCTTTTTGAAAAGTAACATCTTTACAAAAGTAGCTAATCTCGATCGAAAAACTTCTTAAAATAAATGTTGAAACAAATAATACCTACAATTATAATAACTTACAAAACTATGAAATAATAAAATAGAAAATAAAAACTTTAAAATAATAAAAAAATCAAAATGGCGGTTAGATTCGGTTGGATTCCCGCCATATTTGTTCGAACGTCGGCAACAGAATCAAGATTTGAAATTGGAATCAATGGCGGCTCAGATAAATTGTGCGGGAATGTTAGTGGCAGCTTGTAGACTGATATTTTATTGATTTTCAACGGTTTTTAGTTTCTATATTTAATGTTATTTTATTTGCTGGGTACGCTCACCCTCTATTGCCAACTAGATTTATACATAACTCACAAATTAATGACTGTAAGTACCTATATAGATAATTAGGTTTACATGCGTGATGTTTTATTTGTATAAAACAACCCAGTATTAGTATGGAATATCGTACATACCCATCAATTCCCAGCAACTGGGTTGTGGAAGTCTTATTAAATAAAGATCTTATTATACTTATAAAAAAGTAGAATTCATTAATTTATCTACCAACTTTACCATATGGACGACGTACAAAAGAATATAACAACTTAATGCGGGCAGATTTACGTAGAAATTTAATTTATCAAAAATATAACGTAGTAGGTAATGATAAAGTTTCTTCAGTTCTGAGATGTTTGAAGTTATTATTTTCATTAATTTTTTACATGGATTCCTAGATTGAATTCTAGACTCGGTATCATTTCATTCAATTTAAAATAATATTGGTAGCATACTCAAATTGTACCTACCTATGTTTCGGAAGAGCGAATTCTAATTAAGGCATTTTTTGCCTAAAAAGGCACTTCAAACTCTAGATGTACTAGGTACGCACTTGTTCAAGAATATTAGTACCTAATTATTAGGTACCTATTTTTAGTATGAAAAGCATTACTTAATTATTTAATATTCTTTTCCCTACCAAGTTCGAGTCAGCTTCCTTCAAACCACATCTGAATACCAGTAGGTACATTACATGAATCAACCGCCAATAAAAACAGTATCATCTGCAAAAACAAAAAGAAATACAATCTGGTGACGAATACTCCAACAATTGGCACAACAGACACTTCATTCCCTGTCCACTTAAAAAAAAAAAACACAAAGCCCAAACAGCCAATGGAGGACGTTCCCGCCGAAACGCGTTCCATTTCCAAATTATTTCAAACATGGCCGCCATAACGAGGCAAATGGGCAAACAACAAATTGACCCCAATTTTCTGGTTAATGGCGGTTCTAACGCGAGGATGGTCGTATGACATTGATATTTGCCACGTTGACTTTATTTAGATAAGTTTTAGTTTCTTTTGTTAGCCTTTATGAATATTTTTCTTAATGTCTGACTGTTATGTATCGGTAAGTACCTACATGTAAATGGCAAACTACTGACTACATCTGTATGCATATAGGATTCTTTTTTTTTATAGTATAGTAGGTACAGTAATGTGTAACTTGCCATTTTTATGATCAACTTGAGATTTTGGCACAATATGTATTGAACATTCCTGACGTTAATTTTCCTATACAACAACAAAACAAAAGTAAAATGTGGATTAATTCTATACATTCGTATAAAAATATTATTGGTACCAAAACATCTAATAATATAAATTGTTGCGAAATAGCTATGTAATGTAAAAATTAATAATAAACTCATATTTTCCCATGTATTCCTATATCCTTATTGTTGCTAAATGCAGGACAAAACTAACTGGTATATACTAATAATATTCCTTATCAAAAAAGGCAAAAGTACCGATGAAACACGGAACTTGTTAGATTCATTTCTGAACGAACATAGCCTGTTTGGAAGGGAATGTCAGACTCTTACTGACTAAAACCCATCCGTGTTCCTCCTAGTGCCCTTTGCGTTCAGAGCTTCGGTGACTCTTTCGAACAAATTCCGCAATTCTAGCAGATCAAACAGAGCCCAGCTAGCAAAATAAAAAACGGATTTTGGAATACTTTCTGTGTCCAACTAAGGAGTATATTTCATCGCCAGTTTGTGTTTCCTGATAAACAGGACCCCACGTCTGCTATTTTTATAAATTTGTCATTCCAACACGATCCCATCGTCATTTTGCTAACAATTCGTAATCTAATCGTAAAGAATTGGATAGGAACTATTTTAATAACCAGCTGACCTTATTCTAAGAAAACATTAAGTACTTAAAAAAAAAACTTACAATACACACCAAAATCGAGTTTGACGCAACGACATTATTGCCAGACAAAAAAAAATCTTAATAATAATTTTGCACATGGCAACCCCCGAAATGCCGTTACCAAAGAGGTTGAGACTATTGTTGGTTTTAACAATGAAACCCTAACTATTGTGATGACTGCAGCTGTAGTAGGCATATTGTATTTCGCAAAAACGATCTTTTATCGTATTTCAATCCGGACTTAGTAAGAGAAAGTCCCAGCGAAAACGGTTTTTTTTTCGAATTAAAAATAAATCTTTTTTAATGTAATTTTGATGTGTTAAAACAGCACTCGTATATGTCGTATTCATATTCATATACATATATCTACACTAAATATTATAAAGAGGAAAGATTTGTATCTTTTGTATGTTTGTAACGAATTAACCTAAAAACTACAGGGCCGATTTTAAAAGTTCTTCAATCATTAGAATGCTACATTATTGAATTGAGTACCACAAGAGTAACATAGGCTATATTAAAATTTAAAATAAGTAAATGTCTACACGTACGAAACCGGGATGGGCCGCTAGTCTGTAATATAAAATTGGAGCTTTAATTATTTTACTAGCTGTGCACGAAGAATCCCTTTTATTTTAAGTTCTTTTAGGCTATCCAAAGGTTGTCAGAAAGATATCGCTAAAAGCGATAAAACCGCCATTGTTCCCATACAATAAAGTTTATGTAAAACAGAGGTATAACAAGATTTTGGTATAAAATATAGCTACTACAATTAATTTATGGGTACCTATTTGATGACCAATGAATTAACGTTTCATTGTATGCAACAAAATCTTAACAAGCAAATTCTCCAGTCAAAACTACAAGATAAGAAATGTTTTAATAGGTGTCAAATCTCAGTCAGTCAGCTTTGTTTCTGCATTGTGTATTTATAAAGTTAACTTCATAAACTAAAAGTTAATACCTCCTTACTGATTTAAAATAACGGTTAAATGCAAGAACATTGCTGAATGTCAAATTAGTTTCTCCCGCCAATTGTATGTGTCAAAATCAAAATGACAGCTGTCAAGAATGAAGTTGCTTCTTTCAGTTGAATAAAAAGTACTTTTTAGTTTTAAATAATACTAAAAAAAACTGCGATAGTTACTTTAATTAAAACCACCTTGAAAGTTTTTCAAGAAGCCAATGTCTAGGTTTGAGAATATTTCGTTATTAATTTACTTTCATTGTTTGATAGGTTTCCCATATAGTCATCTATACAGCTATACTACTATTATAAAGAGGAAAGATTTGTTTGTACTGAATAGGCTCCAAAACTACTGAAACGATTTGAAAAATTCTTTTTCACTGTTTGGAAACTACACTAATAGGCTATATTTTATCCCCATATTCCCACGGGAACGAGAACTACGCGGGTAAAACCGCGGCGCGCTGCTAGTGTATTAATAAAGGTATCTTGTTAGGTACTTTGTTAGTAATAACAGCATATTGTCACATTTCCTCCTTAATAAAATTCTTTAAATCGGATAGCTTTGTATCGAAGAAGTCTATAAAAGACCACAAAAGGAAAAGCCACAAAGGGTAGATTCCCTCTTGCACCCCAAAAATACATTCAAGAACTCTTATTTGGGTTTAGCCTCCAAAAAACGAACAACGAATCTATCAAAGGAGGTTCAAGTGGGGAGTTTAAAATTTTCTGAATGGCACCGACCCAATTTTCGCGTTATCTCCTTTAGATAGGTATATTTTTATCGTATGGCATTAGTAGTTACTTACCTACTTATTGGCCAAAGCTCTGACATAAATCGTACCTCCAATGCAACGATGCAACACTGTCACTTTTGCAGAGAAGCATTTTTTATTTTATTTGCCTTTTACACTCTGCAAACCGTAACGAGACTTACTTACTACTTTTTTTTTCTGGATGGGAAATCATCAAATGACTTCTCCCGCTCTGGGCGGAGCGGAAGGGAGTGTCAGACTCTTGCTGACTAATACCCACTTAGTGATCCTTCTAGTGCCCTTTGCGTTCCAAGGCCGCGGTAACTCTATCGAACAAATTCCGTAACAGACTTACCTACCCCCTCACGTTGTCAATTTCAGTATTACAAGTTCATTCATTTTGGAATGTTTTAAGTACCTACAAAATATATATTAATTCACTTTATCAGAATAAGTATTTATCAAAATAATTGTTGAATATAGATAAATACTGGTTAGTAAGACATAATAACGATAGCTTCTGTTTGACCGTAGTTAAGTAATAACCAAATATAGTGTAAAATCTGACTTCTTTATTTCATCTTTGTTATGGTTGACTTCAGATGCAGTTGGCTAACCTTGAAGATCTACTCCGGCTTTTTTTTTCTTGATGGGAAATCATCAAATGGCTCTGGCTGGAGTGGACGGGAGTGTCAGACTCTTACTGACTAAAACCCACCCGTGTTCCTCCTAACGCCTTTTTGCCGTTCCAAGGCCGCGGTTACTCTTTCGAACAAATTCCACAACCATCTATCAACATTGAGCAAAGTTCTAAATTCATTTAAGTTTTGTTAAAAAATAATTTTAAGTTTGTTCATTATTTTAAACCATGTATCGTACAAAATCCTACTAAAATACCATGAAAAATATTTTGTTTCAACAGTCAACTCATATAATATGGATGAAACTAGTCCACTATTGAATTGCAATGTAGATCTATTCTTGGACCAGAGTATTGATTTTAATAGCGTACCTTTTATTTGTACAACGCAATATCTTTTAAAGATACTTAGTAACATATCTTCGTAAAATAACACTAATTTTTAGTTTGAAAACCAAAACGACAGCAGCGTTCTTTTTTTCAAAAGTTTGACATTTGAATGACAGATGAAAATTGAAATTGACAGCTCGCATTTTTATTTTCGAGTAACATTCAAAAACGTTACAACCTCTTTTTATTATTTTATACGTTATTTTAGATCGAGATGGCCATAGTACGGTTTGATCTAACATTGGCTAATACATAATACCCAGTATCAGTCAGCTATCGGTACCTAGCTTATCATTGGGCGAAGGCCACCTCTTATCTGTCAAACGTAGCTGTTGTATAATTTTATCTTGTATTTGATATTATATTACTTATATTCAATTTTAGGTCGAAATTTTGTAATCATTTGAGTTTTCATTAATATAACTACATTTTTTTAACGCGTTTGTTAGTCACTTAGTTATGTAGGGCAGATAGGCAGTTATTACATGTGAATACTGGTATTCACCGGCATCAGGGTATACTGGAAGTCGACCACAATATATTTGGGCAAACTTAAGCCAAAATCTCTACGGGTCTCGTCTCTTCTGCGGATGGCGAGCAATGGGTGGCTTTCCGTCCGGTAGCAACCAGGCCCGGGTCGACGGCGCGTCGTGTTCCACGCGCCTCTAAGAGATGTCAGCAACGAAGACGGGGCCCCATAGGGTCAGTGCCTGCTAGGGATGCGGAATTTGTTCGAAAGGGTAACCGCGGCACTGGAACGCAAAGGGCATCTTCAGTAGGAACACAAGTGGATTTTAGTCAGTAAGAGTCTTACACTCTTTTCCGCTTCCAGAGCGGAAGAAGTCATTTGATGATTTCCCATCCAGAAAAAGGCCAAAATTTCTAGGAAGGTAATGTACCTTCGTAAAATTTGATCGATACGTCCAAAACTAAAAAACTCAAATACATAAATAGCCAAACCCGGAACATCTATCTATAATGTAACCTAACCAAGTAACCATTGTATCAGCTAAACCTACTTAAAAAAAAACATCCATACAGAGAAACCCATTGAAACGTGTTCAGCAGTTTCAGAGATTAGCACCCACAAACAAGCACATGGTATCGTGACTTCATTGTTTTTAAAACACGGAATGTGGAATAGTTATAAAAATCATTAGGTAAATTGTAATGGCAGCTGTGTGTGACGTCATGCGCCGCCATATTGTTCTAGCATTCATTCAGTCATTATAGTTAACATATTTTCCCAAGATCGAGTTCCTAATCTAAACAGATGGTTTACTGAATATTAAAATGATTCAAGCAACGACTGGAATATGTACAGTTTTTGAATAATTTAAGGGCAATTCTTGTAATCTAAAGGGATTCAAATTCTCTCTACATCTCAGGGACGATAATATCCGCGACTTATCAAAATGGAGGGAATTGATTAAAAATTTACATCGTCGCGCCGTTTTTAACTATCAACATTTTGACACTTAAATTTGGACATTTTTACATGACCCAAATGTTTTCATGCATGCGGCCCATATTTCAAAACATAAGCTTCAACACAAATCGAACTTCGGAGCGTCAAACTGTCAAAAAGGTTTGTCAGAAAGTGTTCGTACTTGACAGATGAGTAAGCAAATGCGTAAACGCGCTTGCTCAGCTAAAAGTCATCTTTAAAGCACGAAAAATTACGTTTATAACGTCAATTAGACAAGCTCTCATTGACGTTTTCGTGCTCATGTTGATGAATTAGGAGATAGTTTTGTTTTGGGATAACTGATAAGAGCCCTAGTTTCTAATCCTTCTATAAATCTATACATCCTTCTAACAGTAATAGATAAGAAAAATATATTAGATGTTAATTGTAAATTAGCAACGACCCGTAGTTCCCATTCCCGTGAGAATACGAGGATAAAATAATTATAGCCTATGTTACTCGCTGATAATATAACTTTCCATTGGTGAAAAAATGGTTAAAATCGGTCTAGTAATTTCGGAGCTTCTTCGGTACAAACAAAAAAATCTTTCCACTTTATAAAGTTACTAGCAGCAACCTGCGGTTTCACCCGCGTAGTTCCCGTTCCCGTTGGACCACAGGAATAAAATATAGCCTATGTCACCCGGGGATAAAGTAGCTTCCCAACAGTGAAAGAATTTTTCAAATCGGTTCAGTAGTTTCCGAGTCTATTCAATACAAACAAACAATCAAATCTTTCCTCTTTATAATATTAGTATAGAAGTATGTGTATAGATTGTTAAAAAAGGAATAGCACACTGTCTATCTTGATACACTAAATAGCGTTATATTTCTGTCGATAAGTATTTCTTCCCCTAGTACGCAGTTATTGATCCTAGCATACACACTGTGGTTCATGTCATAAGATGTAGCGATTTAGACAGTTTTAATAATCGCTTTTATGACAACACAACAAGAGTTGCCAATTTAGAGTTCCGTATCTCTGAAAACATGGAACACTTATAGGACCTCTTTGTTGTCTATTAAACCATTTACTCTGGTCTACAGTCCTTTGAAGCTGTCAAAATTTCAAACTTCTAAGTTAACGCAAAAAAAAGATGCGGTCGAAAAAAACATATATTTCGACACTCGCAAGGAAATCTAAATTTATAAGGTACTTTCCGTTGACCTACAACTATGAAAGGCAAGTAATATCTTCTGATACTATATTCAGGAAAAAAAATTGAAAACTGTACATTTGTAATTATTTAAATCATAAAATAATATAGGTATTGGAAACTGATGTCGGGAAACGCTCTAAAAAAACTGTGAGACTCGCTTCCTGAACTATTTATAATATATACGGAACCCTCGGTGCGCAAGTTTGTCTCGCACTTGCCTGTTCTTTTTATTATTTTTCAATCCTAAACTTGAAACTAAATAGCCTAGATGAATTCTTGTAAATCTCTGGAAATTAACAATGCATTGAGAGACAAAGTTGCAATGTGTCACATGAATAATGCCAATGGCTTTTTCCCTACAGATTGAAAGACTGCCAACTATTCCGAACCATTTTTCAGCATGCAGTAAAAAATTACACTAGCCTTGACAAGATATTTGTGTTATCCAGTTATCAGGTCGTCAAGTCCATGTAAAATACTGCCTATTGAGTACTGGGGTTTTCTTATTTATGTATGAGAAATCATCTAATGACTTCTACCGCTCTGGGCGGAGCGGAAGAGAGTGTCAGACTCTTACTGACTAAAACCTATCCGTGTTCCTCCTAATGCCCGCCGCGTTCCGGCACCGCAGTCACTCTTTCGAACAAATTTCGTAGACTGGATGAGCAATAGGCTGGGCAGAACGGACTGAGATATAAGGGGCAACGGTCCCGTCCGTCTATCTTTTCTGTAACTTATATAGAGAACGTGCAGAAACTATAGGTGGCAGCACAGACGCGTCAATGTCAAGTATATTTTTCTTATGAGTTTCAAATTTGCAACGCTAGATGGCACAGTCTACTTCGTGCACGTTCCACTAAACGGAGCGTAAATATTTACAGCGTAACTGTTTCAGATCTGCAACACTAGATGGCATAGTCTACTCCGTGCACGTTCCCTATAGTTTTAACGGTAATAAAAATTGACGGTTGAAAAAAAAAAACAGGTTATAGGAACTTTGTGTTTGATAAAACCTGCATTAATATAATAAGTACTGCGTCGCACTCATTAATCTTCAAAAAGTCGAGACAAAGGCCAAACTAAAAGACTAAAAAAAAAAACTGAAAATAAAATTGAAATTAGAATTAAAAATTAGAACTGAACAATATTTTCACAGGATGTGTAGTGTACATAATAAAGAGCATTCTATTACATTCAAACAGTTCTTAACTTAGACCATACTGGGGTGTGGTCATTCAAAAATCCATGGGCCGGACCACTTACGACAAATTGGAGTTATATTAAGTTCATTTAGACAATGATTTTGCTAAAAATATTCGTTGTAAGCACTCAAAATATTGTCTATTATGATTGATTGTATATATCGATATGGCTACTTTAGTGGTTGAGGTCATTGGACCTTAATTACGAAGTGTTCCATTGCGAAAATGAGATGGTGCTATTCATCTTATAGCTTCATCTCTGTCTTACTTAGTACCGATTTCATTGACAAACATCAGGTGAAATAATGAACAAACTGGACCATATTAATTAATCTATACTAATATAATAAAGCTGAAGAGTTTGTTTGTTTCAAAGCGCTAATCTCTGGAACTACCAGTCGAATTTGGAGTTTTTTTTTTGTATAATTATGCCACATTCATGAGAAAGCGTGCGTGCGCGAGGAAGTCGCGGCAAAAGTTAGTTCAATATAAAAAAAATATGTGCAAATCACATATACTTAAAAAAAAAAGAAAAAAACATTTAAATTCAGATCGCAATGTCATATCAGCGACAGTCAATCTCAAAACCATAAAGAATTTTTGAAAATTTGCGACTGCTTTACGAATGTAGCTTAAAATTGCTCAGTCAAATTGTTAAGAATTGTCAAATCAAATATTGAGTCTAAATGTTAAAATTTTTACTGTAAGTATTTTAACCATCTAGTTTTTTTTTTTTAAATTTCTAGAGTATTGTTTAAATTTTTGATGATAGTGTTGTAAACAAACAACCAAACATTGCTTTTGCTAGTGATCTTTTTAAAAAAAATATTCTCTAAACAGAATAGGCTGAGCATGATTTTGAATAAAAGAAGGATATGGTCCTTTTGTGGGGCCCACAATAGACCCGGATGTTGAATGGTACAGCTGCTGGTCGGATGGTGACAAGATGTGTAGTGACCACGCATTGGGTCGGCCGCAGGACAATTTTTTTTTGTTTTTTTTTTTTTTTGGTGCGCTATCTGTTTTCGCACTTTTAGATTGGGGAGTAACGTACTTGAATTTGCTTATTGATAATAATTTATTGTGTTTGATATTTTATGAAGTTATAGTTTGATAAATATATACTAATATGAATATAAAGCTGAAGAGTTTCTTTGTTTGCTTGCACGTGCTAATCTCAGGAACTACTTGACCGATTTGAAATTCTTGCAATGTTAGATAGCCTATATATCATCACGCTATGACAAAAAGGAGCGGAGCATTCATGAAAAATGTGACGCAGACGAAGTAGCGAATCAGCTAGTAAAATATAATTTTGATTAAATGACTTTTTCTACGGTAGTTGATGCGTTGTTGCCGTTCTAGATATAAAAACAAATAATATACTATACTAGAGAAACTACGAGAGATAACAAAAAATATTCAGTTCATAGTTTGTAAACTTCGATATAGTACAGTTTACTGTGAAGATGCGAACGAGGCATTAATTAATCAATTACGTTTAAAATGTCACAAATGTCTATCTAATCTATGCAAATGACAAATACAAGACTGTATTTGACAAATACAAGTATTATAAGCAATAGTTCTGACACCAGTCTTGATAGGTGATGTTACCCAGTTACTGGGTTATGGAGTTCAGATAGGCAGTAACTACTGGCACTACATAGACTGGAAGGAGACACAATTTTGAGTTATGGCCTCCTTTAAAAGGAACTAAGAAATCTATATCTATGCTAATATTATAAAGAGGAAAGATTTCTAATTTTGTATGTAACGAATAAACTAAAAAACTACTGGACCGATTTCAAAAATTCTTTCACCATTAGAAAGCTTCATTCACCCTGAGTAACATAAGCTATATTTTATCCCCGTATTCTTACAGGAACGGGAACTACACGGGTGAAACCGCGGGGCGCTGTTAAGAATAAAATCATTCGTCGTCTTTCCCTGCGAAACAAAAGTGTAAAATCGAAAGAAAGGTATAACAAACGGTTCTAATACATATTTTTAATGAAGAGATAGACTCGGCAATGAACACAATACCTTAAATGTAGCCAGACGACAAAAATGGCGGCGTTGAATCACACATTGATAGAACCACAGCTGTCCCTTATCTTGTTATAATACTGTGAATCAACTATCTAATATAATATCTAACTTTACAAACAATTTGTACAGATACTTTATCTAGAGTTATATTATAGA
The DNA here is from genome assembly GCA_905332915.2 of Hecatera dysodea. Taxonomy (NCBI): domain Eukaryota; kingdom Metazoa; phylum Arthropoda; class Insecta; order Lepidoptera; family Noctuidae; genus Hecatera; species Hecatera dysodea. The sequence goes on along the minus strand of HG995314.1, from coordinate 10,623,832 downwards.
ACTAGCAGCGGCCCGCGTTTTCACCCGTATAGTTCAAGTTCTCGTGGGAATACTGGGATAAAATATAGCCTATGTTACTCAGGGTGAATGAAGCTTTCTAATGGTAAAAGAATTTTTGAAATCGGTTATGCAGTTTTTGAGTTTATTCGTTACATACAAAAATACAAAAATCTTTCCTCTTTATAATATTAGTATAGATATAATAGATTGTGGTATAATTTGCATGTAAGATGTAAGAGAAGCCAGCCTACTCATTACTGCCTAATACTTTTTAACAGTCTTGTCTGTTTAAATAATTTTAAATAAATGATTCATAAAAACCGTTGCAAAAGGAGTGTGATTTTTTTTCTGGGCCATACTACGAAGCAAAATACGATAAGGCCGCCAGTTGTATGTTTTTTTTGTTTAACATTTCCTGTATGTTATTATTAATCTAGGTTTACAATAAAATAAATAAAACACACTTATCTTGTTTTCTGTTAAATACGATAATACGAAATTAATTTTCAATAAACAATAAAATATACCTAAACTAAACCACAAAAAAGAAACTGCGACATTTTTGAAAAACTGACCACGTTTCACGAAATCGACCACCACGTCTTCGAAACTCAAATCTCATGGCCACCTCAGTAACTAAAATAAACTCCGGCACACACATCTGCTGTGCACGTGGTCATACAAAGGCATGGGGGCTTTACTCCATGGCAGCATGGGAAACGAGCTTAATTGCCTATGCGCAGAATCCATAGGGAGCGAGTGGATGAAACTACAAATTGATTTTGTACAGGATTCGTCGATTGAAATGTCATGTTGACCGGTATTGTTAAATTGGATGAGTGGCATTCATGATTTAGGTACTCGCGATCTACCCGGGCCTCGCATGGGAGCAAATTTATACAAAGTGTTCGTTTTGATATGCCAAAACTTTAGGATATTAGTCAGACCACCAAAAGTACAAATAAAACCTTAAATCTTTGTTTTTTTTAACCTTCTCTTCATTTATCGCTCTTACTATGAATGAAAACTGTACTAAAAACTGTTGCGTTATTTAGAAGAAGTATATGGAGAAAGAGATAGAAGCAGTCAGCGACTTTGTTTTACATTATTTAGAGATTTTGAAGAAGCCTTTGCTGTTTGATAGCAACAAGTCTATAGCTATTGTATTATTTAACTGTTGTAATTTATGTACTTCATACTTTTAAATATATGACTAGATGGTAGAATGCTTTTTAAAAAACGCTGTTTATATAGAAAGAAGTATGACCATTGGTTGCTCATTATGATTTCTTTTTTATAGTAGTCATCATATATAAAATATGAAATAGGGATTTTAAAGGTTTATTTGTTTAAAACACCACCATTCCCATCCTAAATCCACTACGAAAGTATTCATAAGAATTTGCAACAAAAAAAAACCCACCGCCATTCAACTTACCACCACGTGTTCAAAATGGCGGACGAAAACACGTGTAACGGCTAAATACAATTCAAACTTTAAAATTAAGGAACACAAAGTTTTTAGTTCAATGAAACGTCAACCAGTGATAAAAATACGGGCGTACGGCTGCTTATCAGTGGGGTCATAGGCCATGGAATAAATAATAAGCATTGTACTATATTGAGTACAAACTCTGTGAGTCGACTAATTATATTTTTAATTTAATTATTTACTTGACAGAACTCTGGGAAGGAATGTATAGATGTAGAGTTAGGAATATGTTATTAATTGGATGTGAGGTCATTTAATCTACACTAATATTATAAAGAGGAAATATTTTATTGTTTTTTTGTTTGTTTGTTTGTTTGCATTGAATAGGCTCCGAAACTACTTGACCGATTTGAAAAATTATTTCACTGTTGGGAAGCTATATGATCCCTGGGTGACATAGGCTATATTTTATCCCCACATTCCCACGGGAACTACGTGGGTGATACCGCGAGGCACTATTAGTATTCAATATGATTATTTTGAAGTATTTGAATTGGGTCCCGAAATGAGCTTATTAGGCTTCAGATATTGAATAACCGACTTTTTATTTTTTTGAAAATTGTTGACATTGATATTCAATTTAGGATCATGCCTATTAGTCTCTCTGTATCATAAGTATTATTAGGTACAACTCTCGTTTCTTCTTCAAAAGGAACGACGAATTAAAACCGCGCATTAGCTTCTAACGTTTTATATTTTTAATTTGCTTGGCATTCCTTTATAGATATGTCAAATTCAAATGGTTTATTCGTAACCAATCTCTACGAAATTTTAACAAGCTTAAAATCATCACCAATCAACAATATCCTTTGCCCAAAGAGCCATAGACATTTCATTCTCTGCACCACAAATTCGCTCGTCTACAATTTTCGCTTGCCTCTCCACATTGTCGGCACACACACTACCATCACGTTCCCGTCACGTGCCTACATCGTCCTCGTGCCGTCCACATACCCCACATGCCTCCTTTGAAATTAAACATTCAACTATTCGTTATAAAACTGGGGTGAGAGTTTAAATTAAAAAAGTACACGTTGGGGTCGCAGCCATAGATTCAGAAACAACTAGAGGCCGCTGTCAGAGACATATTTTTATGACCGGTCTCTCGCAGGTTTACCTATGAGGTTACCGACTGCATACAGCACTTAACTGTGACAGCTTAAATTAAAATTAAAGCCTCAATCCAGAAGTACATTCCATCAAAGTCGGTAGTTTCAAAACTTCCATAAATAACCAAGAGTGCCAATGTGTGCCACAGTGTCTTCATAGAATTTGACGGTGACAATACCGACTAAATCTGCCAATACCTTTCCCATTTATGTTAGGGTTGGGTTTCGAAGTACATGTGACATTCAGCAACCCGCACTGGGCCCGCGTGCTGGATTACGGCCCATTCCTTCTCCTAGAGAGGAGGCCTGTGTCCCAGCAGTGGGAACATTAAAAGGCTGATTATGATTATGATTATGATGGGTTCCAGTTAAACCGGATACAGCTGAGTACCAGTATTTTAGATAGGGCGACTGCCTGTCTGCCTTGGAATTCCGAAAATACTTTTGACAATCTGTAACCTTTGTCAAAGATCTACAAATGACAGCCGGGAAAGACTTAACGTGCTTTCCGAGGCTCTGAGAAGTCTCGGTGTGTAGGGGTTTAATAGACCCGCTGGATGCCCGATGTGAATGCTGTGCTCCTGGTCAGCCTGGTGAGCCATACGTTGGTAAACCTGTACTTTGGGGCTACGTAGCCAACTACTAGTCCCAAATAATATACTACTAGCAGCACCCCGCGGTTTCCCCCGCATAGATCCCGTTCCCGTGGGAACATAGGGATAAAATATAGCCCATGTTCACCGGAGATAGTATAGCTTCCTAACAGTGAAAGATTTTTTCAAATCGGCCAAATAGTTTCGGAGCTTATTTAATGCAAATAAACCAAAAAAACAATCAAATCTTTCCTCTTTGTAATATTAGTGTAGATAAAGAGTTAGCCATCGACCCGAATAAAGAAGATGGTCACCCATAAGAAAGGAATACTTAAGCTTTGAAGATCGAACCAAGCGACTTAGTTTTTCAGCCACGAGCTCCTCGAGTTTTGTCAATTCTGACATTAGTCAGTGTCAGTATTTGCAATGGAGGGATCTAAGCCCGCCGTAGTCTGTGGTCACAACGCTCTCATATTTTGGAATCTCTCGAAATTAGGAATAATAATGTATGAGGGTACATTGATAGGTGGTGTGTTTAATTTTATTAATGTGATGTGTTCGTTGTTAGTTAATTAAGTAGTACGGTCGAATTGGATAGAGGTGGTTGAACTAGTTGACAACATTAGTGATGGGAGAGTCGAACTTGAGTTATATTAGAACAATAGTATAGGTACAAGCAAATAGGGTAATTAACTAAAAAAATCTGATTAGTCCATCAGATAGATTTCCAAAAAATATTGGAGACGTATTTTTTCTTTTTCACATAAACAAAAAAGAAGACGATACAGTGCGTTGAAAACTCGTGTGACGTCACTAATCGTTACAATTTTTACCGGGCCCTGACGTCACACGCTCCCACTCTTGATCTTTGATGCTTTGTATCTTCGTCAGTTTTTATAGATTTGATAAAGGAAAAAAATACTTGTCAAATATTTTTCTATAATCTAACTGACGGACTAAACATAATCATATATTTTTTACTCAGGCAATATCTCTATTGATTATAGAATCAGCCTTCATGATTAACAATGTTCAACACGTATGATATAAAAGAAATAGATTATGATCTAATAAAATACTCTTTTATAGAAAAGATAGAGGGCGACACAATTGGCAGCCTTATCTCTAATATCAACAGAGGCGACCACCAAAAAAATACCAAATCAATGAAGTGAAGAACGAGTCCTAGAGAAGATCAATTGTCTCTGATTCTTCAATGAAATTAATCAGAAAATAATATTGAAGAAATAAGAAAATCATAATTCAATCTTCTAACATAATATATAACATAGTTAGCGAGAATAATGATAATGATACTGCAACCATCAATTTTATTAATATTCAAACGAATACTATCCCTCGTAAGCAAAGACATTCCAGACAAGAAGACAAATTAACACAAGCCCACTCTAATTCAAAGGAATGTGCCCCTTAAACAGTTGATACAGATTGCATTACTATAGACACAATATCATATATCACATAGAGTATAATATCGAATGACGAGGAAGGACAGGCGGCGACTAGAAGGCGCCATTCTCAGAAATTAGACGGCGAATCAGCGATATTGAGCTTTAAGATACTTATTTATTTTGTACTTGAAGAATTTGCGAGGGAGTGGGAATAAAAATGTGTGATTAGAGACTTGAAAAGGTAAAGACGAAGCCTCTAAGATATTTCGAAAGAAATCGAGAATAAAATCCATCTTATCCAAATGAAATATGGAGAAAAAATAGCCATGGATGGCACAAGGACTGAAGTGAGCTACAATACTTCATGTGAGCAAGATTTAAGCCAATCCTTGTTTGAATTGGAAATTTAGAAAGTCAGTATTGAAAATTACGTATTTTAGTTCAAATGAAACATCCATTGAATACTCGTAGGTGTATTATTAAATTTATTAGTCAGCAGCTCTTGATCAATCAAGACAAGAGACTGAATAAGTAAAACAGTATGAATCTCTTCTAGTGTGAAAAAATTAAACTTATTTTAGAAGGAAACAGTGGACTGAAATAATCCCAGAAAAAATTTGTTTCATTCAATGAAAATCTAAAACTTATTTCTTATTGACATGATACCTAATGTTATCTACACCATTGACATAAATACCATCAACTAACTCTTTATAAATATTTAGAATACAACTATTAATGGCGAATGAACCAACTTTCAGTTCCTTGCTTAGCCTATTCCTCTAATGCCTCACGGAAAATGAAACAAAAGACGCACTAGATTTGAGTAATCCGTACAAGTCACAAGTGACTGTACCAAAATGCGACAGAACACCAATAAATGTCCAATCGAATGAATTCTGGTACTAAAAGTATACTTTCTTTTTGGATGAGAAAACATCAATGAAAAGGAGTGTCAGACTCTTACTGACTTAAACCTACCCGTGGTCCTCTAGATACCCTTTGCGTTCGGGCCTCGGTGACCCTTCCAAGTAAATTAGGATGCAAAGAGAAAATTTAAACGTATTGCTAGCTCATGTTTTAGTGTGTAATGACAATGACTCAATGACTTTTTAGAATTAACTCCCTACACCATTCAGCAACTACAACCCTTGAAGAACACCAAGGCTATACAGCACGAGTCCAGGAAAAACGATTCAAGAGGCTTGGATCACGCAACGAAATGAATCAGAAAAACAAACGAAATAAATCTTCCTGTGTAGCATAAGCATAATTAGCCTTTTAATGTTCCCACTGCTGGGACAAAGGTCTCCTCTCTAGAAGAGGGAATGGGCCGTAATCCAGCACGCGGACCCAGTGCGGGTTGGTGAATATCACATGTCTTCGAATTTTTGGTTCTAGGACATGCCGGTTTCCTCACGATGTTTTCCTTCACCGTTTTGAGAGCAGTGGTGATGCAATTAATTACACAAAGTAATGCGCCTGGCTGGGTATGAACCCGCGACCTACAATTCGTAAGTCGGGGCCGTTACCACTCGGCCACCACTGCTCTTTCTATGTAGAACATTACTAAGCTCATCCTGCTGTGTACAGTACTGGATACGCTTGCTGGTTTTGTAAATCAACTTTACGCAAATGAATTTCCTCTGGAACAAGTCTCTATTAAAACTGAAAATAAATTGGAATCAGGGCAAAATAATGACGGTGAGCAAGATTGAACTTTACAATCTCTATCATCCTTTGAAGTGACAAGGTCTAGCAAAAAGATATAGCTGATTCTGCCGCAGTAGCGAAGCTTGACGCTACTGTGGCAGAATCAGCTAAATCTTCAGCCAGAACATTCTTCAGCAAAAGACACTCACCCCTCCAATATCCAGCGCGTCAGGTGCACTTTTCAAGAATAAGATCCTGTCGAGAAGAACGAGCAAGGAACTCGATGGTCACTGTTACAAATTAGTGTAGAATTACAAAATCGTGGGCCTCCGACTTTTACCTAACGAGCCAGCCCGCGCTGCTGAGCCTTTAGCGTTAAATAAATCCCCTAAATAATATCAATCTGACCCAGCCTGTCCCTTGCTGCCCTCCCTCAATGACCCCGCTAAGCCGAGGCCCGTGTCCCACAGGGGATGCCCTTAGCGAGCGGTCATTTATTGTTAGTTTTTAAGTAGTTTTAAGCCCTGGCTGGGTGCCTTAAATTTCTTAATGCCACCACAAGATTGTCCGGTTGAGCAGTAACCAGTCTTACGGCCGAACCCAATAACCGATCTATCACATACTGGAGATAGAACAACAAATGAAACAACAGAAAACCTATATAATTTTTCTGTTGTTTCATTTGTTTTTCTATCTACAGTATGTGATAGATCGGTTATTGGTTTCGGCCGCTAGTGTGCTGAAATGCGAGTGGTCCTTTCAAAAAAAAAAAACAAAATCGTAGTTACATTGACAATCTTCCCTTACATGAAAGATACCGATTTCTGCCGACACCCTTGCGCTCTATAAGCGCGATGATGATAGGACTGGTACTATATTAAATTGTGCTCTTTTACGTCCAATTTACAGCGATGTATCAAACAGTAGTAGTAAGGCGTGGAAGCTATTACTTCAACTATATAGTGAAAACGTGGTCTTGATATTCTTAGCCAGAGTTTTAGTAAATATGTCGATGAAATTGCTAACAGAATTTTGATGGCTATTTTACTGTAACTTTGAATGTTTCAACTGACTGAGTTTATGTTTATTTTCTTTGTAACTGGATAGAAAAAATAGTTTTAAGAAATATGCGAAACTTTTTTTTTGCGTTATATTGATAGAATACTAGCAACACCCTGCGGTTTCACCCGCGTAGTTCCCGTTCCCGTGGGAACACGGAGATAAAATATAGTCTATGTCATCCGGGGATACATTAGCTTCCCAACAGTGAAAGAATTTTTCAAATCGGTTCAGTAGTTTCGGAGCCTATTCAATGCAAACAACCAAAAAACAATCAAATCTTTCCCCTTTATAATATTAGTATAAATAAAAAATAATTGCATATTTGTTCTACTCTATTTGAAACTAACGATAAATAATGTTAGAACAACGAACGAAAAGAAACAGGAAAACTATTAAAATGACTAACCAGTCAATTACTATAATTAGGAACTGTCCCAAATACGTCGAACGCGCGGTCATACTACACAAAAATCTGAAACAACCCAGCAACAGCGAGTAAACGTTCTAAAAAAATTACAAACAAAATATAAACTATTTTCGAAACATTACTCACCGTTTTCCTACTATTATTACAGGCACAAATGATAAACACTCGCGTCTGAATAAGTAAAACAAAAAAACACTATTCGCCCGCCATTTTGAAAAGAATACGTCAAAAACTGACACACGCGCGCGAAATGGGCTCAAACGTTCTAATTTTCAAAAAAAAAGTGTCATTTGGAATGTTTGGGAGGAACGAACGTCCATCGCCCGCGGGGAGCAAAATCGCACTGAAATGTAATTTGAATGGAGCTCTGAATGACTATCAGAAATAGTCGAAGGGAGGAATTGGGTGACACATGTGCTTGCAGCGCTTTTATCGCTTGTGACAGCAGCGCGCTTCAATTTAATTTTTACTTTGAGTTTTAAATTTCGTGGCTGAATTTTAAACGTACGTTTTGTAGGTTTAAATTGAATATGTTCATTGGTTAGCTGTGTTCTAAATATGTTGGAATTTCTGTAGCAGTAACGGACGTGTTTTAAGTCAGTTTTAGTTCGGAATTTCAATGAATTACTCAAAATTTTCTTAATCTTCTTATTTTGAATGATAAAAATCTCACTCTGTATCTACATAGATATTCATAGTCCGTTTATGAATCCTTAGTGCCTTTCCTCTATTCTTTAGTTTTGATAAAGGTTTACACAAAAAGGGAGCAAAATCAATCACAGTTATTTTTATAACAATTTTACTCAAACTTTAAAGATCTTAGATATCGTACTTGAGAAATAATATGTAAAACTTTACCACAAAAAATAAAAAAAATCTGTAAAAATAAATGACGGTCGTAAAGCGCTATTTATAGTAAAGCGCTGCAAGTATTGTAGTGTGTCGTCTGTATGAACGACCAATCACGTAACGTTGTGCGAGCAACAGTGATTCTTAAAGTTTTGCGTCGCAATTTATATTGAAGTACAAAGCATTAGTATTAAAACGTATTCAGTCTTTAATTTTTTTATTTAAAAGTATTGGTTTGAGATGAATTTGGTTCTTCACTATATAGTATAAAACAAAGTCGCTTCCCGCTGTCTGTCCCTATTTATGCTTAGATTTTTAAAACTACACAACGGATTTTGATGCGGTTTTTTTAATAGATAGAGTGATTCAAGATGAAGGTTTATATGTATAATACATGCATAAAACTGTAAAGAATTAGTATCAGCATTGCACCCGTGCGAAGCCGGGGCGGGTCACTAGTAAAATAATAAATTATTTGTATGTATTTTTTTATGACGGAAGAGACTGAGAGATTTTTTTATTCTTGATTATGTCAGATTTGATGGGCAATATTTTTATTCTCTGTCATATTCCTTTGTTTTTGTTTTTTATACGTTGAAGCATTTATTTCTTTCTAAAACGGATTGACATACGCTATCACATCACTATCAATGAGAAAATATCATTCTGCTTTATTAAAGAAAAAAATAAAACTATATAGACCAATTATTAGTTTATATAGGTACTGATTAAGTAGCTAGTAGTATTCTTTTAGTACTTACTTAAAATTCAGGTTTCTTTTTTGTCTGATTATGTCCAGAAATTGAATCTGTTATAAAAACACATCTATACGGCTAATATAAAAACTTAGCATCTAATATCCTATTTAACTAAAAAAAATATTGAGAGATTTAGGAAACCAATTAGTATCTAGACGTTAGTATTTACTAAAACTCATGGTGCTTGCTGACGTCAGATCATAAGTACCCCTCTCAAGTACCCTTTCAAAGCGCGGGGATTATTGCATCATCCCTTTTTATAGCGTTGTTCCTACTGTGGTGTGTTTTTTCATAAATTTACAGTAGGTATATATAACATTTATTATATACTAAAAAGCAGGATATATTTTGTCGTGTACTCACGGACAGAATCGTATTTGATATTATTTGTAAAGCCGTTAATGGGAAAAGAATGCAATATCACTACCTTTTTTTGTTGCAACATCCTTGTAATACTTTTTTTTGGGAAATTATCAAATGACTTCTCCCGCTCTGGGCGGAGCGGAAGGGAGTGTCAGACTCTTGCTGACTAAAACCCACCCGTGATCCTTCTTGTCCCCTTTGGGTTCCAGGGCCGCGGTGATTCTTTCGAACAAATTCCGCAACCATCCCTTGACTGGTATCAACATTTTGTCTTACCACCCAGAAAAAACTAAACACGTAACTGATGAACAAAGATACAGATTCCCACATTTATAATATTAGGTATTTGGTTCTTAAAATATTCAGCTATGGCTTTATGAACTTTTATAAAAAGTATTATGTAGCCTAAAGTAACTAATAAATAAATAGTATTATAAATTCTCGAAATTGTTAAGGTAGGTACAAACTAGAATAAAATCAAAGTAGACAGTGTCAAATAATCTTTCACCCCATTTCATTAAAAGCAAAACAAACCCAACGAACAACCCCCAAAAATTCTTAAGCATCCATCCTTTATGACAACGTTTACTAAAACAGCGGAATTTTTTTGACATAACCTAAAAAATGCTTAAGTCAGAACATCAAAGTGAGTATTTTAATAAAAAATTAACTTCTCAATGTATGCTGAGAGAACAATTTCAACGTTGCGCGGTATTTGTCATACAATTTTGTACCTTTGTATGGTCGTGAAGGGGGCTAGGGGGTTGAAATTTGCAGCTGCTCTGTGTACCGGACAGTGGGGGTATTATTAATTGGTGAAGTGTTTGTTACTAAGCAAGATTTCAATGGGTAGTAGATTCTGTATGCCAATTCTGATTTATTGCTACTATATGTATATTGGGCTACTGGGCTATTTTAAATTATCTATTGTATGTATCATTTTTTCCTTTATGCACTATGTTTAACTATTATTTTCTTTACTTATGTATTTTTATATATATATTTCACTTTAGTATATGTTCCGTTAGTGTATCCGTGGCATAATTTGTATAAAAGTAATCTGTACAGGACCTATCAGAATACCAGCGCTGTGTTATTTTTTTTTTTAAATATCGCAGCGTATGCTGAGATAGGAACCTTTTTGGCCTCGCACACTTACATTTAATTACAAATTGATAGAAAATTCTATTCTATCTACAGCGTTTGTCAATTTATTTTTCTAGTAGTTTTGTATTTTTTTTTTATTTGTTTTGTGCGAGACCCAAATAAACATTGTTCTTTCTTTCTTTCTTTCATATCTTTCTCTTTTCATGTTTGCTTGCATTGTTGATCTCGCTGTGATGAACGCTATAATAAAAAGATCATTACTCTTGAACAATTTTGTAATAAAAGTCTTACTAACTTTGTTTATCAGAAAAGAAGGTTTTAATCTGCTGCTGCAGTAAACAAAGAATAAGAAGCTTACGCAGACGTTATACAAGAGATTAAAAAAAAATCTCCATAAAAACTTTTAAAGAAAAAAAAAACGCGATAGCCAATAGACGGCCGAGAAAAAAGTCCTTTTCCATGTTCTTATATAAAGTTGAGTGTCTTCCTATGTTAGCAACTTTAAGAACGGTTAGACTTGACGTACTTTTTGCGGGTTGAAAGAAACTCGCTAATAATGGGTTGAACCAATTGGGGGTGAAACTTTCTTAAGGGGTTGAAATTTTGAAACACAAAAAATAAATAAAGTTTCGTTTTTGTGTCGTGTTTTTTTGGTTCTCAAAGATTTTTTGAGGTTTCTTTTTGTGCGTGAACACGAGAAGTCAATGCTCTTTGTTAATGTTTCGTAAACTGAAGAAAATATGAAAAAACCCTTTAAAATAAAAGAACCCTATTCTACTGTAACAAATGCGGGCTTTGTATTCAAAATTATTACGCAAGTATTTGACATTTTATACTGTGTTTTGAGTAGATATTTACAAAACGTGACCTACGAATTTTGGCTCTCTATTTTGCTAGTTCAGGCGACCTATTATGACGTCTTAAATCCATCATGATTTCTGTGTCAGAGAGAGACGGAGTTACACAAGACGAATAGCACTATCTCTTTCCCTCACACGAATCATGATAGCATTGGCACTTCGTAATAAGGCCACAGGTCAGTCCTTTCAGTTCCAGGCAGGAAGCCAGATCTTCATACCTACCTATCATCTGCCTAGTCTTTTCCCAACAAGATTGGGTCGGCTTCCAGTCAAACCGGATTCAGCTGAATACCAGTATTTTACGTGGAGCGATAGCCTATCTGATCTCCACAACCCAGTAACTGGGTAACACGGTATTTATTGGCAAGACTGGTGTGTTCTGGCTTCTGATAAATCCGTAACGGCTGCCAAAGATCTACAAATGACAGCCGGGACCAACGGCTTAACCTCTCACCTATGTGTGAGACAAAATCAATCATAGTGGAAAACTGCTTTAATATTGACAAAAATCTTTGTTTTCTATAGATTTAACTCTAGCATCTCGCTCCTTCGCACGGTGCAAATTATATAACTTTCTTTTAGCATAATAGCAGCTAGGACACAGGCCTCCTCTCTAGGAGAGGGAATGGGCCGTAATCCAGCACGCGGGCCCAGTGCGGGTTGTTGAATGTCACATGTCTTCGATTTTGTGGTTCTAGGACATGCCGGTTTCCTCACGATGTTTTCTTTCACCGTTTTGAGAGCAGTGGTGATGAAATTAATTACACAAAGTAATGCGCCTGGCTGGGTTTGAAACTGCAACCTACAATTCGTAAGTCGGGGCCACCACTGCTCAACTTTCTTTTATAAGATCGTATCAAAAATGAATCAAACCCGGTGCTCTAGTTTTTGCACTATATTTTCTACTATTTAGATGTACAAAAACATACAATCTACCTATCTCAGTATAGCCATATACGTGTATCTCAGGGTCGAAGGCGCGTTGTGTTCCACGCTCACCTCAAATAGAAGTCAGCATAGCAGACGGGGTCTGGCAACCCGGCCACGGTTGTGGAATTTGTCTGAAGTTATCCCGAGAGTATATTTCCTTGGAATGATTTCCAACATTCATGCAGACAAAATCACTGGCAGAAACTAGTAGGTACTAAATATCACTGTACAGTACTACAAATTCCCATTTCTAAGCCATTAAATTACATTAAAAAAGCAATATTTCCGTCTGGCAACACACCTAGGACACGGTAAAGCAAATACGATGTTTGCTGGAAAGCAGACTCGTAATTATACTCTTGGGCTGGAAAGTGGGGCGAGGGCTTGTTGATAAGCGGAGCAGGTAGCGGGTAATACTCGCACTTTAATCCACAAAATAATTGGTAGGTACTTTGTCGAAGCAGTAATGCTAGCGAAGGAGGAGGCGGACGCGTGCGAGAGAGGGAAACCTCACGCTCCAGCTGCCGCAATAGAAGAAAACGCCCCGGGCGTCGGGAAACGCAGGGCGATTCCGAACCAACGTAGGCGCGGGCCTGCGGAAGGCGAGCTATGGGTGGCTCTCCGTTCGATAGCAACCAGGCCCGGGTCGACGGCGCGTCGTGTTCCACGCGCGCCTCAAAGAGCTGTCAGTACGGGGCCTCATAGGGTCAGTGCCTACTAGGGTTGCGGAATTTGTTCGAAAAAGTCACCGCGGCCCTTGAATGCAAAGGGCACTAGAAGGATCACGGATGGGATTTAGTCAGTAAGAGTCTGACTCCCCCTTCCGCTCCGCTCAGAGCGGAAGAAGACATTTGATAATTTTCCATTCCAAAAAAAAAAAAAATTAGGGATTAGTATAATATATATTATGTTATTTGTAATTTATTTCCCAAAAAAAATAATATTTTGTATTTTATTTATTTGTTGTACATCTACCACAGTGTTGTCCTTTTAATCCAAAGGTTGGTAGCGAATGCCTTGTTACATTAAGTCCGCCCATTTAGCACCATTGTAAAAAAAAGCTTACATAAATAAATAAATACACTCTGACCTATAGAAAAACCGCAATTGTTCTACCCGCTACCCGCTTCGCCTGTCACTCAGGTCGCTACCCGCGACCTACATACCATGGTATGATCTTTTAACGCAGCGCTTTGTCTTTCTGCAAATGTGTTCAGCGGCTTTAATAAGGCATAATGTACGCTTGTGACGACATAACGGTGACGTCACGACTGTTACTTGAGTAGAAAAGGTAGTCCTTGTTTGACAGCATTAAATAATCGGACTGTTTTCTTTTTCTTATTTGAAATATTTAGCTGCTCTGGTTAGACTGAAATAAGATTCCTACTTAGTTGGGAAATAGTAGATATATTTACAGAGTTCCGTTTGTAGAAATTTGATAGACGTCATTGATACAGGATAATGTAACCAAGGTTATGTAATACAGAACATGATTTATAAGAGTGTCCGTGGAGTTTCTTGCACGTTCTTCTCGATAGAGATCTACGCTTTGGAACGTGCAGATAGCTTCATGTTTTTGACTGACCGGCATTGGCAATTCAAAAGTGTCTGTAAATGGTTTATTTGATATAATGCTATAAATCTTGAATCTCAGAAGCGAAAGAAAAGAAAGAAAGAAGAAAGAAAACTCGTTTATTCCGCCAGAAAAGACGCACAAAATAAAAATGAATATAGACAAACTTAAAAGAAAACAACTTATCGACTAAAACTAAAAAAAAACTGTGTCAGAACCGGACACCAACGACCACGAGTCTCTGATCGCACCACAGACAAAAAAGCACAGTCAATTTTTAGTCTATGACAGACATTGAAAACATAATAACATAACAAAATAAACTGCAACATAAATAATGCAATTGAGAGCAGACTGCTAACTTACTAGTACTGTCTACTTGAAAATATGTGTAAATCTAGTTTGTGCGTCGCATGTTGCTAAGTAGTATATCTGTTACTCAGTTACTGGGTGGTGAAAGCCAGAAAGGCAGTCGCTACATGTATAAAAAACTGCTGTTCAGCTGTTTCCAATAAGACTGGAAGTCGATTCTAACTCTGTTGGAAAAGACTAGGCAGTTAATAAAGATTAAGTAAAAGGCTTTATAGGGATGGGTAATAATCAAGTGACTTCTCCCGCTTTGGTCGGAGCGGAAGGGAGTGTCAGACTTTTACTGACTAAAACGCACCCGTGATCCTCCTAATGCCCTTTGCGTTCTAAGGCGCGGTGACTCTTCAGAAAAAAATCCGCAAGCAAGCAAAAGGCTGAGGTTACAAAAACATCTATTAAAAAAAAACAAACTTGGTTATGAATATAACAACTGTTTTAATAGCAAATTATTTAAAAAGATCCAGAACATTACCTAGTTTTAATATAACAGCCAACTCAGTAGGTGTTTTCATTAAAAACGAAGGTAAAAATATATTTTTTTTACCGTGTTTTAAGTCAAGGATATTATGGTTATAAAAATGTGTGATATTAAGGAAAAACTGTTGTATTCTTCTTTCTTATTTTTCGTGTTTTTTATTAATTTATTTTAGGTGAATATTAGATTTTAAGCTAACATCCGTTTTTTGGGCCCGTTTTTAATTATACAGGGTGTTTTGGCAATATTTCGGGGGGTGAAAAATCCGAACCAACTTTTATTATGGAATAAATTTAATATGAAAAAAAAAAACAGCTGCTTGTTGCATTTTGTGGCTACCATTGAACAGATAATTTTTCGCTTATTAGGCGTGAATTTACAGAAACCTTTCTTTGGAATCCTCGTGATTATTTTTTGCGACAAGATCATGCGATATCTGCCCTAATATTTATAAACCAGAAAGAACAAGTTTGTAACAAATTAACTCAAGAACTACTGGACCGATTTCAAAGAATCTTGCATCATAAGAATGCTATATTGTCCCTGAGTAACATAGGCTATATTAAAAAAAAATGTCCACCTGTACGAAGCCAGGGCGGGCCGCTAGTAAGCAATATGTGGTGTATGCCCAGAAATGCGGCTGGCACTAGGGTGAACACGGATGGGTTTTAGTCAGTAAGAGTCTGACACTCGTTTCCACTCCGCCCAGAGCGGGAGAAGTCATTTGATGATTTCCTATACATAAAGAAGAGAATAGACTACATTATAGTGTGTGTCTATAACTTATGTGAGCTCCTTACACGGCACGAAACAAACAATCTATCCATACTTATGCTGCCCCCTTTCAAATCCTTATGGAAAACAATATCGATAAAACCGGATCTAATTTGAAAGCTCTTTACGATAATTATTATAAGGGCTATGTGGGGCAACAAAATTGTATGTATGTGTAAGTAAATAGTAGTAAAATTTGAGTACATAATGCTTGGTATATTTCTTCCCTTTTATGGTAAGTATTGCGTTTGTTTATGAGATATGTATGTGATGAGGAAATTTGGTGGTCAAACAATGAGCTACTAGGAATTATTAAGTTAACAAAAAACTCTCTGCCTGCGTCTGTATTTCCGAACTCATTTATCCCTGATCTCTTCAAAGTTAGAGTGAACAGGCTTCTTCTGGGTAAGCTCATTCCATCGTCGACTTTGTCTCTGTCACCTGTGACCTAGACTAGATTTAATGGATGACAATAAAAAAAAAGTGATAATTCTATTTAGTCCGTCCGTTGGATTTTCAAAAAAATATTGGTCCCGTCAATCTCAATTCATTGAAAAATTGAAAGATTAGCAACAAATTAAATCTTAACTTAGTTAAAAATTCATTCAATTTTATTTTATTTTACTAGTAAATCCGGTACTGCAAAAAAGCTGACGCGGTTTATATTGCAAACAAGAATGTGTGTTCTGTTATTAAAAAAAAATGTAAACCCTTTTTTATTGTTTAAAAGGCCTTTATTTCGGGTCTGTCTGGGGAAAATATTTTTTTCCCAAATGTTTTTAAGATTCCGTCTGGCGTCAGTAATTTCGATGATGGCAGCCCTATTTCTGTGGGATAACCCACGAAAACAAAGATAAGAGCGATACGCTAGTTTAAAAAAAAAACAAGTTTGAGAACCGCAGTATCTCTGTTATCGCACACTGACATATTATGATGAGACATGGCAGACATCTGTGTGCGTCTGATAGTACAACTAATAATGATAAGTCACGATAATAATTAATAACAATTCCAGCCTGTTAATTGTCCCACAACTGGGCAAAGATCACCTCTCATACTGGGTAGGTATGAGCATTGGTTAGCATGGTTTTTGCTTTGCTTTTGCTCGGTATTCTAATTCATTTCAATTTCAAATGTACAATTGGTATTTTACTACTTATAACAATTATAATTC
Organism: Hecatera dysodea; assembly: GCA_905332915.2. NCBI lineage: Eukaryota > Metazoa > Arthropoda > Insecta > Lepidoptera > Noctuidae > Hecatera > Hecatera dysodea. Next base: position 10,606,852 of record HG995314.1, on the reverse strand, counting down.
TATTTATTCCGTCTGTTGGATTTTCATAGAAAATTGTACACGTATTATTGTCGTTTCAAATCGCTAAAAAAAGATAAAGTGCAAATCAAATAAAAAGTCATTTATTCAAACTAGGCTGAGAGACAACCCTTTTTGAACGTCAAATCTATACTAATATTATAAAGCTGAAGAGTTTGTTTGTTTGAACGCGCTAATCTCAGGAAGTTCTGGTCACTTCTGGTTCGAATTGAAAAATTATTTTTGGGTTGAATAGACCATTTATCGAGGAAGGCTTTAGGCTATATATCATCACGCTTAAGCCAATAGGAGCGGAGCATCGATAAAGAATGTTTTAAAATCGGGGATTCCACGGGGACGAAGTCGCGGGCAGCAGCTAGTTTTACATAAAGACAGTCCCCCAAAACGCCCACCCGTCACCACTTCCTAGTGTTTTAGCTGGGAAGAAGAAGTGGCGCAACCAACTCCCCAGCAACAATGCATCAATGTTCTAGAGTGGGGGCTAGTGACGTCACGGGTCTTGTAAAAATTGTTGCACGTAGTGACGTAGCGCTAGTTTTCAACGCACTGTATCGTCTTTATTTTTTGTTTACGTGAAAAATAATAAATACGTGTACAACATTTTTTGGAAAACTATCTATCAGATGGACTAACTTGTTTTTTTTTTACAGATAAATACCTTGTTATTGCTTGTTATTTTTGGTTGTTGTGGTATTTTCCCCAGTTTTTTGTTAAACAGAGTCAAGTGGGATGGAGGAAGAGTAGCATATTTAGAATTACTATGGTAGTCTACGATTTCATCGTAAGTCCCTTTTTTTCTGGATGGGAAATCATCAAATGACTTCTCCCGCTCTGGGCGGAGCGGAAGGGAGTGTCAGACTCTTACTGACTAAAACCCTCACGTGTTCCTCCTAATGCCTTTTGCGTTCCAGGGCCGCGGTGACTCTTTCGAACAAATTCCACAACCCTGATAGATTATCCCTTGAATATTATTGTACGTAAGGCTAAGGATTGGAATTGCCAGCCAGAGTCTTTGTTTTCTGACAGTTGTAAAATGGGGTCTTTACGTCAATAGTAAACAGTTTACTTTTATGTAAACGTTGTCTATCCTCGACCACAATACGGTAACCTTAAAGTCAGATAGTGGTCAAGTGCGAACCTACCAAACATTTATAAATACGTGAAGCGAGTGGAAATCATATTTTAGGGGGTGAAACAGAAAATATAAAGGCGGTTTGAATTGAAAATATTCCAGCAGCTTAATCTTAAATGTAAATGATAAATTCTTTTAGTGTAGGTTCATAGTAATACAAAGAAAACGTGTTTCATTTAAACATGAATTCTGTTAGAACTTATCTAAATTAAAGATGGCGCTTGCTTCAATAAAATATACCTCAAACATTGTTTAGAGGGTACGGAAGCGACACGATAACGTAACGACTACTACAAGAGTCCGGTACGAACAGGATGTGACGTAATACCCAGGTAAATGTTGCCAGATTATAAAATGTTTGTACAGATGATGTTTGGCTATAATGTTGGGGGTGGAACTTGTACCCCTTTGAAAAGGTTTGCGTTGGGTGCTACAATAAAATGACAATTCTTTTTGTTTTATTTCTGTACTATTAAACAATTTTTCTTTTTCCAAAAATGATTTCACGGAATGTTCTAGTTGTGGTCAATTTTTCCCGGAACAATTGGATAATAATCATAATAAACTCTCCCTCTCTTTCTCTATTAATATATTTAGCATTATAACATAATCAGCCTTTTAACGTTCCCACTGCTGGAACACAGGCCTCCTCTCTAGAAGAGGGAATGGGCCGTAATCCACCGCGCGGGCCCAGTGCGGGTTGGTGAATGTCACATGTCTTCGAATTTTTGGTTCTAGGACATGCCGGTTTCCTCACGATGTTTTCCTTCACCGTTTTGAGAACAGTGATGATTAAATTAATTACCCAAAGTAACGCGCCTGGCTGGGTTTAAACACGCGACCTACATGTTTTTAATCAATCACACAGCACATTGAAACTTTCCATCAACTTTTAAACTGTATATTTTCTATGGACAGATTCGCTTTTGACTACAAATCTAACCAGAGGGAGAGCGATGATGTGATCGACGATGGTGTATGCTTACCAAAAAGACCCCCGTTACAGCTATTAGGAAACACAGACTGGGTTATGGAATTCCATTTCTTAGCTGTACGCAAAATGGTATCTAAATCTATACTAATATTATAAAGCTGAAGAGTTTGTTTGTTTGTTTGTTTGAACGCGCTAATCTCAGGAACTACTGGTTCGAATTGAAAAATTCTTTTTGGGTTGAATAGACCATTTATCGAGGAAGGCTTTAGGCTATATATCATCACGCTTAAGCCAATAGGAGCGGAGCAGCGATAAAGAATGTTTTAAAATCGGGGATTCCACGGGGACGAAGTCGCGGGCAGCAGCTAGTATATATATATATATAACTAAAAAGTGACTGACTGACTGACATAGTGATCTATCAACGCACAGCCCAAAACACTGAACGGATCGGGCTGAAATTTGGCATGCAGGTAGATGTTATGACCTAGCCATCCGCTAAGAAAGGATTTTGATTAAGTAATACTACCCCCAAGGAGATAAAATAGGGGATGAAAGTTTCTATGAAACTTTGTCAATTTTAAACCATTCGGGCTGAGAGATTCAAAATCGGGGGTAAAGTAACTAATCCACGCGGCCGAAGTCGCGGGCAGAAGCTAGTAATTTTATATGCGCAAATAACGATTCCCATGCCTATCTCTTTTCCAACCGTCCAAAAAGTTTTACAACCTATATTGCTCGAAAAAAAAAAACACTGAAAGAATCAGCCATTCGTCCGCAATAAAAAAAAAAACCGGTGCAAAATAAATAATAAATTGGACTCACCTAGCCGCATGATCTCGTGTGGCCAGCCTCTGTAAATAAGTAGGGGAGTATGAGTAACCCTTATGAGTGGGGGTGCATGTTGCTGGGGGTATTTCCTGACTGAGATAAAAATGTGTGGGGCATTGTTGAGCTTTTGAGCTCGTTTCCTGGGTTTTAAATATTGATGGGGTTGGAGTTTTGATGATTAAATACTTTGAATAAAAAATGTAATGTAGATTACACACTGTCACAAATTAGAATCAGCAATTTTATTTGTAAATATAAGTGTGCTGTGTTTTTTTTTAATTTATGTTTGATAACTTGTGACCGCAGTTTGGCTTTGGGACAAGATAAGTAACAAAAGTTGAAAAAGAGAGAGCTAAATTAAGTTTAATACATCAGCGTTTATGAGGATTGTTACTCGTATTTAATACTACTAATTTGTATTAAATGTTTTGAATCTTGAATCTTTGACTAAGAACATAAAGCGCTTATATTTCAGCTGATTTCGGTGTTAATTCTTTATCAACCATCTGAGAGATACAATTTCTGAAAGCGCAAATTAAATTAAATCGTGCAATGATTATCCGTCATAGAACGCAAACTTCTCAATTAAAAAAAACGCCACATCCTTGAAAACCATAACATGCTATTTTGAAAACTGTAACACATAATTAGTAGCACAATCATGTGAAAAACCTCATCCCATTGTCCGCAACAATCCCCAACATCCCCCACATCCGCTTTCACCCCTATATTTACCCAATTTCACCCCCTTAACCCGAAAACCTCATTATCTTTATACCTCAAACATTTAAAACGACCGCATTAAAACGTCCTGGCCTCATAAAAACGCATGGTTGCCCTATATCCCGTTGTGGTCAGTGGAAAACTGGTAATAACCGATTTTTACCGCTTCAGACTGGTCCAAACCGGACTTCAATGGTACTTTGATGTTGGTTCGCTGCTAATTTGTAATTTTGTTAAGTTTAAAGTATCAAACGTCAGAGATTAGTGTTGTGGTCGGTTGTAGTGCTTTTTTACCCAGCTGCGTAACTCCAAAAGGATGATTGTGTGTTTTTTTTTTATAACAAGAGTTGTGGTGTTAATGCGGCTAGCCAAATATCCTGAGGAATAAAAATATGATTCTATTTAGTCCGTCAGTTAGATTATCGAAAAATATTGGAGCCGTATTTTTTGCTTTATGAATTCTCTAAAAATTGACGAAGATAAAAAGCTCATAAGTGGGGGCTTGTGACATCAGGGCGTGGTAAAAATCGTCGCACGGAGTGACGTCACACGAGTTTTCAACACACTATATCGTCTTCGTTTTTTGTTTACGTGAAAAAATATAAAAAATACGTGTCCAATATTTTTGGGAAGTCTATCTTACGGACTAATTAGATTTTTTTAGGCAACTACCCTATTATAGTAGGTATGTAAACATCATTGTTAGCAATTAATTCAGATTTTATCAGAGATTCCAGGAGTACTTTTTGGAGGAAAAAGTAGGATATTTAGATAGGAACCTACCGAAGTGTGCATCAAGATTCGTAGGTAGAAAACCCGGAAAGTTACTGAGTACCAAATTTATGATTGGCTGGTTTTGAAGTTCAATAAATAAATTGATTGCTCTGTTTTTACTTCCTCATTTATTTATTAAACTTTATACCTACAACATGAGAAGACCTCGCTACCTTTATCTACTCACCCTTCATTATAACCTGTCTAGCCTTTATCCAATAGGGATGTTGCTTGAGTAAAAATATATGATTATGTTTAGTCCGTCAGTTAGATTATAGAAAAATATTGGACACGTATTTTTTCCTTTATCAAATCTATAAAAACTGACGAAGATAAAAAGCATCAAAGATTAGGAGTGGGAGCGTGTGACGTCACGGCCCGGTAAAAATTGTAGCGAGTAGTGACGTCACACGAGTTTTCAACGCACTGTATCTTCTTCATATTTTGGTTAAGTATGTGAAAAAAGAAAAAAAACGTCTCCAATATTTTTTGGAAATCTGTCTGACGGACTAATCAGATTTTTTTAGTTAACTGTATGGTAAATTCTACTTACAATTCTAACTGCATGCCGTTGAATACTAGTATTTTACATAACTGGCTTTCTGACCTCTATGACACAGTAATTGAGGGACCATAATCACGATAACCTCCCGATCTACTAGATTCATAATCCCACTATTATCCGAATATAGCCAGGACTTAATGTATTACCGCTAAATCCTTAAAACCAACTTAACTTCCTACAGCAAAATGACAAATAAATTTATTAAAAAAAAGCCGCCAGCCCTAGCTCAGGTAACAACAAAAGCGTCTAATCAACTTTAATTCAAACTCAAACTTGCAAGCCCTAACGACCAGCGAACAAACTGGACATTTTTTTCGAAATCGGTCGCCAATTAAGCGACGTTTTCGCGAACTTTAATTAATAACTACGAATTTTCAAGGAGTTTCGTGTTCCCGAATGGACTGGGTACCTGTAATTGGTAGTTTTGTGTTACTTTAGAAAATATTGGCGATTGAAATTTTAGTATTGTGAAGAACTTTAAGGGGCGGGCAGTGGAGTTTGACGACTCAACTTTGAAGAGTTTTATTTGTATTTATTTTTGCGACTGACATATTTTTTATTCGAGTTAATTGGGGAATAGCTATACTTAAATTTGTGTAGGTTGAAAATTTAATCAGTGGTTATTCGGATTTCAATTTTATTGTACATAATAAAACCCAGGTACCTATTGTAAAGTTCATAAAATGAGGTGTGACCGCATTGTTATATATATACATAGATTGAAATTATTTTGTGAACTTTATCTAACTATTATTATATAAATTATTATATTTTTTTTTTTTATTTATTTATTTATTTATTTTATATTTATTTAACTTTATCCGTTCTAAATAATAAACCAATAGCAATCAAGAACATAGAAACGATGTGATATCAGTAGTAATGTTTGTATTTCAACTTGTCTTTCATCGGGGGCGTAGCTCAGATGGTAGAGCGCTCGCTTAGCATGCGAGAGGTACCGGGATCGATACCCGGCGCCTCCAAGATACCTTTTTCCATTTTGTTTGCAAGCATAGTTTTTATTTTCTAGATTTTAAAGTAGGCAAGCGTATTCACTGGGTTGGAAATAACATCTAAACGCGTATTCTTGTAATCTTTCGCGGTATGCATTTGCAAGCGGAGTTATTCGCGTGGAAGTCGATAATGCATTCAAGAGAATGTATGAAAAGTTTATGCTATTCGATAATAGATGGCGGTATATTAAATTTAAGTTTGTGTTGGTAGTATTCTTCTTTATTAGATCTTGCATCCTGTTTATTTTTAATATTGTAAAACAAGATTTATGAATAGCTTAGAAAATGTTTTTATTTTTTAATCGTGTGTAGGTTTTATAGTTTAATACTTAACTAATTTTATATCGATATGAAAAAAAAACAGGCTTTTATATTTCATGCAGTTTTCAGTATTACCAGTATGGCTTCTCTTGTATTTTATAGTATAGATTAAAAATTAAAACCTAAATAACTTAGTACTTACCTTTCCATCTAAAACAATGTCATTGAACTTATTAAAAACGTTTATTCGGTCGTTCCATCGAAAATATGTTATACTGACGTTATTCCTTCCTAAAAAAGTGGCATTTCAAAATAGCTTCGCTATTTTTTTTTTATTAACTGCCATAGGGCGCGATTGACAGTTCATAGGTATCGGTTTTGGCGGGTAATCTGACATTTGACGCACAAATGTCATTAGTAAACATTGTGTATGGCGTTCACTTTGGTCGATTTATATTTTTTTTTATAATTTATCCGTAGGTATCTATTTCAGTTTTTAGTAGAAAAATGCATAAATTCAATTGTAGGTGTTACAAAGTTTTCCTAATGCTGTTGGTCATTGCTGTAAAAGAAAATCTATTTGCAAAGAACATTATTACATAGATATGACAAATGAATATTTGTCATGTAAGTGTTTATTATTGTGCCCATAGAGTTAAGCTTATATTATTATATATATATAAAAGATAGATATTATATATATATATATATATATATATATATATATATATATATATATATATATAAATGTATTACATTATAAAAGAGATGGATTTCCAACTATTGTTGAGGTGCAGTAAGGTATAAAGTATTCTATCTAGTATTTCTAGTTTTTTATTCTATTCGTTTCGATTAAAACATGAAAACCATGAAATTGGGAAAATCAAAGTCAACCTTCATTAGAACTGATTTTCAGTTTCATCCTCATATTGTTTCATAAGCTTCCAAAAAACATTCCAGTAGGTACTTAAGTTCTGCGAAACACAAACTAACTGAAATAATCTGTAACCACACATCACGACAAACAGAATCAGAAACCACAACAGAATCCTTAAACAGACCACAAATCCGATTTTTGTTATCTCAACACAACCACAATGTTCCAGCCAATGCTGCCAACATAACAACGTAAGTATTAAAGGAAAACTTTAATCAACTGTTGCCAAACTTACAAACTTAGACGTCTAAAGCATCTATAGACATTATTATAGCATAATTTCAAAGTTTTGGCCTAAACGGGCACGCGAAATATGCCATTCAGAATAGTTGGCAGCAGAATTTGTGTACAACGCCATCTAGCGGCGGATAGCGCGAATAGCTTTGTTCGAAGAATGTACGTTGATTTATTGTAGGTAAAAATGTTTGGCGGGCAATTTGGCGAATAATTTGGGGTCGGAATGGCCGCATTGATTGTTTGGGGTATTTAGTTGATATTTCTGTCAGTTAGGAGGCGGGAAATGTCACAAGACTTAAGTTGAAATATTAATTTTACTGAGAATTTGATTTGTATCGTGGTATATGTGTCGTGTTGTATCGTGGAATAATTAAAGTAATAAGACATCATTTCTAGTTTCTAGAAGATTTTTGTCATTTTCACGATATCTTTGCTAAAGAAACTAAGCGAAATACCTAAGTAGGTTGCTTTTGTAATTGACATTTCAATAAGCAATGCCTACGGCTTTGCAATCCTGTCATAGATATCTTTTTTACTTATTGTAACATTGAAATACAATGACATACTTGTTATACAACAATCTCTGGCCCTGGATATGTTTTATTTTGAACCTGGAACTTACTGATTTCTTATGGGAATATTTGACATTACTTGACATTCAAATGTCATAGTTTTAACAATGGCAAATCCGGTAATAAGGTTGACGCCATTTTGAAAATGCCATGTTGGCCTTTATTCGGCTTTATGGGAATTTTATGGGGTGTTTATCTATCAACACAGTGAAAGTTGAATTCATTTTCACATTGAACAAAAGATGGTGATTTAATAATAGCTGGATGAATTAATCATAAAAATAGCTGAGGACAAAGAGTATGAAGCTAAATATCGTAGAAATAGACGTGCCACTGCGTTTCGAAATAGGAAATATTCACTACGATTACAGAAAGTAAGTATTTAACTCTCGAGTTTCCTACTTCAAAGGTTTTAATTTCAAAAATTTGCCTAAAAAGGATATTAACTGACAGTTTGAAACTACGGCGTGAATGTCTCTTCATCATCTGCCTAGTCTTTTCCCAACTATATTGGGGTCGGCTTCCAATCAAACCCGATTCAGCTGAATACCAGTATTCTAAGTGGAGAGACTTTCTTGACGGAAAATACCAGAATTGCCTCTCTGAACTGTATTTGTAAGAATAAGAAGGGAATAAATATAGTAGTGTAATGTAAAAAAAACGTACTTAAATGAAGTGTGATAATTTGATGACGTCATAAGCAAGTGTAGATATCTAATGACACATGTTTGTATGGCCTACAGATATTTGTTCCGGGTCTGGGTGTCTTGTGTATGTGAGTATTCATGTTTGTGAACGCACCCACGATACAGGAGTAAATCCTAGTGTGGGGCACGTTTTTCTTAAAAAAAAAAAAAAAAGACAGAGAAAATAGGTACGGTTTTTTTGGTCCTTTGAAGAACGATTTTCTTGGTGGTTCTATCTGGATTTGGTTTTCTTATAAAACCCGTCCGATATCAACTAATAAGACCAGATAAACGCCAGTAGGTAACTTGTTTTGTTGCCACGTGTAAGTAACATGATTTCAGTGTTTCCCTTCAGAATTAACCAACCCGCACTGGGCCGCCTTGGTGGATTAGGTACGGCCCATTCCCTCTCCTAGAGAGGAGGCCTGTGTCCCAGCAGTGGGAACGTTAAAAAGCTGATTATGCTTTACGCTTATGCTTCAGAATTTACTAATAACATTCGGGAGGAGTTGTGCCTTTTTATGGATGTGAAATCATCAAATGACTTCTCCCGCTCTGGGCGGAACGGAAGGAGTGTCAGACTCTTACTGACTAAAACCCACCCGTGTTCCTCCTAATGTCCGCCACGTTCCAGGGCTGCGGTGACCCTTTCGAACAAATTTCGCAAATTGAGTCCAGCTGCCTAAAAGTATGGTAATTGTGATATTGCAACCATATTTATTACGTATTGTAAATATGTTATCATTTGATGCAATAGATTTGAGGTTATTTTTTATTGTAAAAGAAAATGTGATTTTATGAGTAACGCAACTGGTTTCTGGATTTGGGCTTTGTTTGTAGGTCTGTACTAAAGCTTCCAAAGTGGCAAAATGTTCTTAGGTGTAGATAACCAACTACATAAAGCTCTGTTTGTCCCTTCTGCGAAAACAGGCGTAACGTTACGTATGTACTCTTTATGATTGAGTACTTATACTGCTATATCAGTCCATATTCTGGACACAGCCCAACCAATCGCAAACTCGACAAACATCATTAAATTCACATCAACTGACATATCAATCATGACCACAGATTAAAAAAAATATCAACACAAAAAACAGGCAACACACAATCATGACACCTTCTTTGCGAAAATTTTACAAAGACATTTTCTGTGTTGCTATATTTTTTTTAATACTTTTTTTTTATACAATACGGTTATCTGTTAATCGGTTGGTACCTTTTCATTTACCTGTCTGGGGTTCAAAAGGGGCCATCCCATTGTGTTTGGACTGTAATTTGCAGAGGGAGAGTGTCGTGTCTTTTATTCTGTCTAAGAATCTTTGCAAGAACTGTGCGAAGGACTGTAAAAATGTTTATTTTTAAGTTTTTTATAGGGCTGTTTTGCTAATGGTTTACATTTAGGGGTTTTAAGTTGTAGTTGTTGTTGGATTTTGGTGTGGGAAAACATGACATTATGCAGACCCATTCAATTTTACGTTCATAGTTTAGATCACTGTTATTTAGACAGCTGTCATTTTGACGCGTGAATGATACGCGTTAGTCTAATCTTTCCTCTTTATAATAATAGTGAATATTATAAAGAGGAAAGATTTGATTGTTTTTTTTTGTTTGTTTGCATTGAATAGGCTCCGAAACTACTTGACCGATTTGAAAAATTCTTTCACCGTTGGGAAGCTATACTATCCCCGGGTGACATAGGCAATATTTTATCCCTATATTCCCACGGGAACGGGAACTACGCGGTTGAAACAGCGAGGCGCTGCTAGTTTGAAATAATTATGAAAATGTTATACATTGCTTAATCCTTTGACTACCGCTCCAAACGCTAAAATTGTTCATTTGTTTCTCGTGAACTACGACGGAATGGATTTTTTGGGGTACCTATACTCCATTCACAATAAGATTAGACATTTAAACAAAACTGCTTACAGTCCGGACGGATGAACGGACTGTTAAAAAGATTTACTTCAATCTCTAATCTTATTATGAATGGGGTATAGGTACCTGAAAAAATCCATACCTTCGCAGTTCTTTTGATTTGATTTTGTATTCATGTTTTTCACTTTTTTACTACTATCGTTAAAACTCCTAAATAATTGATACTAGCTGCCGCTCGCGTGAATGTCGAAAATGATCCCAATGCAAGATAATCCCGGGATAAAAAGTATCCTATGTGTTATTCAAGACTATAATCTACCTCTGTGCCAAATGCCATCAAGATCCATTCAGTAGTTTTTGCGTGAAGCAAGTAACAAACATCCATACATACAAACCTTCGTTTATCATATTAGTAACGATTTAATTAAATAGAAATCTAATCTAAGAATCACTACTATGTAATTATAAATTTAAATTAAAAAAAAAAACACTTAAAAATCTAAAAAAAAGATGGCGTCGAAAAATTCCTCCGCATCGCTGGCCACTGGTAATGTACCCAAAAGGCTGGCAGCATTACCACGCTGTATGGCAATGCTTATCCTTTGTCCAAGGTAAAAGCCAGCCCTTGGGTCACGCGAAGTGTCAACTAAACGCCTTGACAAATCTTTATATAAGTTATGAGCACTTGGACCCCATGACGATCTGAATATTTAAAAAATGTAAACATCTGTCTACATTCTTGTCAGTGATGTCAAGTCAGCTTCCAATCTGACTAAACACAGTGATGTGTTTTAATTTTAATTACCTATTATGTTATAGTTTATGGTGAACAGTTGTGTTGTTGTTTGTCATGCTCACTCAAATGTCTCGCTGATGGTGGCGCGTGTGTTGGATCATTTGGTTCCCTTCAAAATGGTTGAGCTGTATGGTGCCGATACACGCGTCATGTTCGTGAACGGGCACCAGTTGAGATTGGTCACCTTTTAACTGCCACTGACTTGTTTTAGTCTTTATAGTTTGAATTGTTTTAGTTTCTTCTTTGTTTTTCTTTGCATTGTCCTCAACGAGGATAATGTAACCAAGGTAATGTAATACCTACAGAACATGAATTAGAAGAGTGTCCGTGGAGTTTCTTGCACGTTCTTCTCTAGAGAGATCTACGCTTTTGAACGTGCAAATAGCTTCATGTTTTTGACTGGTCAGTCAAAAACATTTCGGTCGAACATGACAATAGGGTAGTTAACTAAAAAAATCTAATTAGTCCGTCGGATAGATTTCCAAAAAATATTGGACACGTATTTTTTCCTTTTTCACGTAAACAAAAAATGAAGACGATGCGTGCGACGAACAGTGCGTTGAAAACTCGTGTGACGTCACTACTCGCTACAATTTTTACCGAGCCGTGACGTCACAAGCCCCCACTCCTGATATTTGATGCTTTGTATCTTCGTCAGTTTTTATAGATTTGATAAAGGAAAAAATACGTGTCCAATATTTTTCTATAATCTAACTGACGGACTAAACATATTTAAACATAATCATATATTTTTTACTCAGGAAACATCCCTATTCACAATAAATGCTTTGAATCTTGAATCTTGATAATAAATAAACAAGTAAACCATCATAACTCCGCCGTATTCTCCGCTAATTCAGACGGATCAGGATGGGAACACAACACAAATAATATGGTAACGCCCTCCTTTAAAGAGACGCACACGGGCTCATCTTGTGGATGTGTGCGTGCTGGAATGTGTTTGGAGTATGAGGGGGTCTGAGAATAGAGGTGGGATAACTTAAGTCTTGTCGATGGTTTTGGGTGGGGATTATTTTTTTTTTAAGGTGTTTGTGTATGGGCAAGAAAATTTGTGGTGAGTTGGGGAGAAAATTTGGGAAATGTTTGAGAAAATTTGGGAATTTACTTAGTTTCAAATTACGCCAGGTCTTTTGTTTGGCCAATGAATTAGCATTATTGCTGCTCAACGCGATATTGCTGTCGTGCAGTGTTTTTGGCACTTTGACCATTAAAACAGCAATGTGAATGATTTTTTTACGTATTTGAACATAATTTTGTGCATTTATTAGTTAAGTACATTTACTAGTATTAAGTAGTTACCAAATAATAGGCCCAAATCACTTAAACATTGCACAAATGAATCCAATTAAGTAAACACAATTCGCATCAATGGTATCGAACAAATCAATGATTGAATAACTACAAAAGTAATTAATAATGACAACAATAAAAATAACGAACAATACGCGAGCAAAGCCGAACACAAAGTACTAGCTAGGCGTGAAAAATCAATTGTCACAGCCTTAATTGACAACGAGAAGAGAAGAGAAGGTCTATAAAATGAACGAATTGAATTAAATATACCCCTTTTCAACCGTCGGATATTATTTACTGGTACTGTACAAGGTATTCAGTTTGATTGAATATGAAATCTAGATGGTTTTTAAGCGTTCTTGGAGAAAATTTTGTTTGGTAGGTCGGTGATAAGTGATAAATTATATTTATGTAAATAACACTTTAACACGTCAATCTTTTTTGGCCTTTATAAACTTGATGAGGCTGGTGTTTCCTAGCTGAGAAGAAACACCGAAACAAACTCAGAGGTCAAGGTTTCTTTTGAAGTCCATACAATTGTACCGTTCAAATCATATGAGACCTATGTAGGTTGATGTCTGAAGTGTCTTTTAAAGTACCACACAGATTTGAGTGGACCTGTCCAAACAGTACAAGCATTTGTCAGTTATCGAGTAGCTCAAACTTAGAACTTTAAGGAGCTCAATGATTTGACGAACAATACTAAAGTAAGGACATTTGGGTAGGCCATATAAAGAACTCAAACCGCCAGACTAACATGAAGTAAAGCCCTGACATAGCGGTCTACATGGTCCTCACATTCATAATACGTTATATGAGGACCATGCAGATCTGTGTCTGAATCACACAGATTTGAGTGGTGTTTCCTTTTGGGTTTTTGTTTTCTAGATTTCCAATCTACTAGATTAAAATGGGGCTGGCTTTTACCTTGGAAAAAGAATAAAGACTTGACATACAGCGTGGTAATGCTACCAGCCTTTTGGGTACATTACCAGTGGCCTGCAATGCGGAGGAATTTTTCGACGCCATCTTTTGACTATTTTTATTTATAAGTGTATATATAGTACCTAATACCTAGGCTAGTAATATGTTGTTATTTTTTAATGAAAGTATCAATTTACAGTGTCCTTTTTTACCAGCCTCCTTTTCCGGGCGAAAATCTCAGTAGTGGGCGGTATTTAAAAAGGTAAAAGCTTTTCTGTTTTTTCAGGACTTATTAAAAAAATATCTCAAATCATAAATATTTATTTTAGTTTTAATTATGTCTCCAAATTATAGATAGCAACCCATGGGGCGATGCGAGGTTACCCCATCACAAGTATCCTCATTTAAGTTTACCGGTACTGCCTTAATTTTAGTGCTGTTAGAACAATTGTATGAGAACAATAAAAACTTTTATTATTTACTAGCTGCTGCCCGCGACTTCGTCCCCGTGGAATCCCCGATTTTAAAACATTCTTTATCGCTGCTTCGCTCCTATTGGCTTAAGCGTGATGATATATAGCCTAAAGCCTTCCTCGATAAATGGTCTATTCAACCCAAAAAGAATTTTTCAATTCGAACCAGTAGTTCCTGAGATTAGCGCGTTCAAACAAACAAACAAACAAACAAACAAACTCTTCAGCTTTATAATATTAGTATAGATTATTATAATATAAGCCACCACACAAATTCACACCAGTCCCATAAATGAAAGAAGTCTGTGTTTCCTGATAGCTACAACCTGTGAGTCTTTAAGTCAACAGTGAACAGGTTACTTCTAGACAAGCGTGTTCCATCGTCGACCACATCATCGCTTACCATCAGGGCCCCAAGTTTGCTATTTTTATAAATTTGTCATTCCAACACGATTCCATTGTCATTTTGCTAAAAGTTCGTAATCTACTAAATCCATACTGGTCGACCATTGGTCGGTAATACTTACAATGGTCTCGTAATACTTTTTGATAACCGAGCTATTACAATAAATGACTGCACAACGACGTTCTAATGATAGGTCACTGATTAAAGCTACTGACAAAATTTTAGGAGATTACCGCATACGTCTGTCATTCATTTGTCATTATATACGAGATTATCATTCTATGCCATTTCATTGAATGGAGTGTCAGCGGTTGACCATTGGAAAGTCATAATGACGCTTTTGTATTAGTAAATTACCAAACTTGTCAAAATCAACCATTATGAAATCAATGATAGACCATTCTGACACTATTGTAATAGCAGACTTGGGGCCCTGGTGAGATAGTGGTCAAACAACCATAAAGCCTATCAATAATAAAAAAGAAGATTGTTGGTACGTTGCGTTGGTATCAAGGTTTTTTAAGAGTAGTTCTTGATTTCATACGCATAATTGTCTCTCAGTGCTCCGTTACCTCACTCAGGAAGCTTACATACCAAGTTTCAGCTTTCTACGATCAGAATTTCGGCTATGCGTAGTCTGTCAATTTGACTCAGTAGCTGAAGGGTGTTATTGATATGCATGCAATATTGCAGTTTGATTTGCTTTCTCATACCCATAAATTAATTCAGTCAATTGAATTAGAAGCCTCTGTTCCTTGATTTGGGTTTCGTTAAATCCATCTGCAGCAGTGGTGGCCGAGAAGTAACGGCCCCGATTTACGAATTGTTCAAGCTGCTCTCAAAACGGTGAAGGAAAATATAGTGAGCAGAACGAAGCTGCTCTCAAAATGGTGAAGGAAAATATCGTGAGGAAACCGGCATGTCCTAGACCAAAAATTCGAAGACGTGTGACATTCAGCAACCCGCACTGGGCCCGCGTGCTGGATTACGGCCCATTCCCTCTTCTAGAGGGGAGGCCTGAGTTCCAGCAGTTGGAAAATTAAAAGGCTGATTATGCTTATGCTAAATCGATCTACTAAGCTAACTTTTGATTATCACCCCTTCATAATTAATTTACTTCCTCACCACTCAAAATTTCATCACTTGAAATACTTATAAGTAGATGCGATGGTCTGCTACCTCCATCAACCTTAAGAAAATTGAATTTGATTGCGCTAGCCGGAGCTTTCCCGCCATACTTTTCAATTAAATTATATTTAGTAGGCGAAAGTCCATCAGGTGAGGTAATAACTTGAAAATGACTAGTTGGTATAAACTGGCGGATGTGATTGGGAGATGGTTCGTCTATGAGGGTGTTAGTTTTATTTGTGAGGCCAGCGAGATGATTTGACTGATCTGAAATGAAACTTTTGATTGTTATTAAAAAAAAAAATGTTCTGTTTTTGAAAACTGAACTGACTCTGCTCACATAAGCTAATAGAATATAATATTATGGTTCATATTGCTTCAAATAAACTAAAATCCTCCTGACTAGAACATGGCATCAAAAAATTCGTATTCCCGCGTGAATGTCGGAAATTATCCCAAGGGAACATAATCCCGGGATAAAAAGTATCCTATGTTACTTCTAATACCTCCAAGAATATGTGTACAAAGTTTCATGATGATCAGTTGAGTAGTTTTTGCGTGAAAACGTAACAAACAAATTTACATTCATATTTATATATTAGTAGGGATTGAAATAAGTATTTACGAAATTGTAAAAGGTCAGTAACTGGCCATAAATAAAAAAAAAGACATATTAAAAAGAATTTTGTAAGCCTTTAAAAAAAAATCTTAGGACGCTCTGAATTCGAATTTGAAGGTACAGTGTTATCAGTTACAATAAGATGTATATATTTTATTATCCTAAGAGCTTTTGGGATTAGGCGGGTCACATATGTGGGATGCATCAAGATAGATGGGCCAGAGTCGTCATGCAGTGGGAGTCAGGACGGGCGTCGCCGAGGAATGCCTAAGAAACGCTGGCGTGATGACTTGGAGGCGTTCATGGCAGATTGGCTGGAGAGGACAAAACACCGGGAACAGTGGAAGGCTATGGGGGAGATCTTTGCCCAGCAGTGGGACAATACAAGATGTTATTTAAAAAAAGGATTTGATCAAATAGATCACAGTGTCATTAATGTACAATATTTTTAGTTCGGATTCGCTTTTTTTAGTTCGCCGACAAAAATCTATAAAGACTTTTGTTGACAGACTGCGACAGAAATGCGTATGCTAGCTGACGTTGCTTAAAACATACTAGCTGCAGCCCGCAGCTTCACCCGCGTGAATGTCGGAAATTATCCCAAGGGAACATAATCCCGGGATAAAAAGTATCCTATGTTACTTCTAATACCTCCAAGAATGTGTGTACAAAGTTTCATGATGATCGGTTGAGTAGTTTTCGCGTGAAAGCGTAACAAACAAACTTACATTCACATTTATATATTACTATGTTACTTCTAGTGCATCCCAGAATATGTGTACAAAGTTTCATGATGATTCGTCAAGTAGTTTTTGCGTGAAAGTGTAACAAACATCCACGCTTTCACATTTATAATATTACTAGCTACTGCCCGCGACTTCATCCGCGTGGTATCCGCGTGGTGGTGGCCCCCGATTTTGAAACTCTCAGCCCGATCGGTTTAAAATTGACAAAGTTTCATACAAACTTTCATCCCCTATTTTATCCCCTTGGGGACAGAATTAATCAAAATCCTTTCTTAGCGGATGCTTACGTCATAACATCTACCTGCATGCCAAATTTCAGCCCGATCCGTTCAGGGGTTTGGGCTGTGCGTTGATAGATCACTATGTCAGTCAGTCAGTCACTTTTGAGTTATATAATTTTATATATTTAGATTAGTAAGGAAGTATAGATTAGTATTGGCCCTCTTATATGCCTAAAACTAGTCATAAAAGTAGTCCAGAAGCACTCAATAGGTCTTTATTTAGTTAGTACTAAAGTCTAAGTTATTTGACGAATAAATCATAGAGGCAGACAAGACCAAGCGGTGAAGTTCCTCCTAACAATTATTAAGATAATTAATTTCATAGTTAAGCTCAATTTATAGTTAATGACTGGCACTTTATACTGATTTAGTAGTTGGTAATGTTTTGTTGAAGAAGATAGCAGAGATTTTTCGTTATCTTAGTCATTTTATGAGATTTTGGTAGTGACGAAAATCATCTGCCTAGCCTTTTCCCAACTATATTGGGGTCGGCTTCCAGTCAAATCGGATTCAGCTATTCAGCTCACTCACACTCACTCACTCGCTCACTCTCCACTTGACTGTAAGACCTCCAGGTTTTTGCCACCAGGAAACACAGAAGCCGGAAGGGAAATTCTACTTCTTAGATCCTTAAATCTTAAATGTACGCGTAATTGATTGAATTGATTTATGATTTCCTTGTTGTATACATTTTTTTTCGTCTATGTGTACTTTGCATACTATTACATAAATTCAAGTTCTTAAAACGTTAGCAGACGCAGTAACTAGGGGGCTTGTTGCGCCACTTCTTCTTCCCAGCTAAAACGCTAGGAAGTGGTGACGGGCGGGCGTTTTGGGGGATTGTCTTTATGTAAAATTTGTCGTACAAAAAGTGCTGTCTCTCAGCCTAGTTTGAATAAATGACTTTTGATTTTGAATAAAATATTCCCGGAACGTTTATTGCTTATGGGTGGATGAATGTCCACCATGTGCCTATCATTGCCGCATTGCCATGAGTCTTGAAGTTCTCGAAGAACGAATGCTGCAATGGATGCAACACAATAGGGATGTTTCCTGAGTAAAAAATATACGATTATGTTTAGTCCGTCAGTTAGATTATAGAAAAATATTGGACACGTATTTTTTCCTTTATCAAATCTACAAAAACTGACGAAGATACAAAGCATCAAAGATCAGGAGTGGGAGCGTGTGACGTCACGGCTCGGTAAAAATTGTAGCGGGTAGTGACGTCACACGAGTTTTCAACGCACTGTATCGTCTTCATTTTTTGTTTACGTGAAAAAAGAAAAAATACGTGTCCAATAAATATTTTTTGGAAATCTATCCGACGGACTAATTAGATTTTTTTAGTTAACTACACTATTGCTGATTTACAAAAAAAAAACTGTCAACATTTCTACTCTGAAACCATTTCGAGGGTACATCCAAGTTACCTTACGCATCGAGTGTTATATAATAATATATTACTGGCTCAAATCCAGTTGGTTTGATCAAATTCTAATCAAATATCTTCGGGTCTACAAATATTTGTGTCGAACCAGAAAATCAATCTACCGCTGGAGGTAGATATTATTTGAATCAAATGGTTTTCCTTTGGCAAAAATAGTTTATGTATCTACAATCATATCTATCTGTTTTTTGAAGGATTGGAAATCATCAAACGACTTCTTCCGCTCCGGGCGAAGGGGTTTTAGTTAGTCAGTAAAGTCTGACACTCCCTTCGAGTGTCAGACTTTACTGACTAACTAAAACCCCTCCCTGCGGGCGTACCATGAGGCGTTAAAACGTGAGTCTTGTGAGCTAGATAGAGGGTTAGAGTTATACACCCTATATAGCTCCATCCCTTTTTCTCGCTCGGAAGACTCACGTTTTAAGACGTCATGGTACGCCCGCTGTTCCCCGTAATGCCCTTTGCGTTCCAGGGCCGCGGTGACTTCCAAAAACGTCCACAACCTTGCCAGTATTTCAAAGTCATTGGTCATGTAAATGTCAGAAATGATGCCACAAGTATGTATCTTTAAAATTACACTGGTCAGCAGGATTTTGTCACTAGGAATGTGCTTACTAATTTTGAATTACCTAAATATGATTTTGCAAGAAGTTTAGGTCTTATTGTAAAATCATATTTATTTGCTTTTGATCACGCCTAGGTTTTGTGTTACAACTACTACCAGAAACATCATTTTCTCTTTACCTTGTTAGTTCAAACTTTATTATATTAAAATAAACTAGTTGTTCCAGTTCAATAAGTGTTTTCTTCTTATATAATGTGGAAAAACTGTTCAAGGGATTCTGAAAAGTTTCTTTACATTTACAGTGATCTTTTTAAAGCACAAAAAAGAATTTCTGCTTCATCATCATCATCTGCCTAGCCTTTTCCCAACTATATTGGGGTCGGTTTCCAGTCATACCGGATTCAGCTGAATACCAGTATTTAACGTGGAGCGGCTGCCTACCAGACCTCCACAACCTATTAACTGGGGAACACGGTAATTCTTGGCAAGACTGGTGTCCGATTTTCTGGCTTCTGACAATCCGTAACGACTGCCAAAGATCTACAAATGACAGCCGGGACCAACGGCTTAAACACGTGCTTTCCGAGACACGGAGGAAACTCGGTATGTTAAGATGGTCACCCATCCACAGCCCAACATTGGCAAGCGTTGCTTAAAAAGAATTACTGCATCATCAGTTTAAAAAAAATGTGAGTTTTTTTTAGTATTACTTAATATAAAAGGATAGTTAAGTATCTTGCCGTGCCAATTGCTATATAACCAATCCTTTAAATTGATAATGAAGCTGTACTGAAACCACTTGAAAACTTCAGTTTTCGCCTCAAAGCTCCACTTCATAATCATATTACAGGAAAGCAGTGCGTATTTGAACCATTCTAATTTCAGTTCTATGATACTTAAATATGTTCTAAGCATAATTTGTAAAAAGTTTTCTTGTGAGTGTGACACATAAAACGTGTTTTTTTAAAATTGATTGAGTCAGGCGTTACTTTGCGGAAATCCATTTTAACTTTGAAAATGAAAACAAAATATCTAGTTTTAATTTCCGCGAATATTAGTGGGTTGCAGGTATGCACCTCCCTCCCGCCCGCTAAATTATGCACATGCAAGATTACTAGGCAAATGCAAGGATATTAAGCACATGCAGGAAGGCAATGCAAAACCCAACACCACTACCGACACGTGTTTCGCCTCTCCACGAGGCATCCTCAGGGGACGTGTTGACTGTCGCGCAAAGAATGGCCGGCCATGGCCATGGTGGCCATTCTTTGCGCGACAACAATAGTTTTAATATACTACATATTTGTGATAAGGGTTTCCGGCTGTGTGTTTTGGAACAATTAGAGATTTTTAAACATAGTAATAATAATAATTTTGCACTGTTGAATGACCAGACGAATTTGGTTTCTTCCCCTTTACTGCGAATGTTTGTGGGTAGTTGTACACAAATAACCAACGGTGGCAGTGTATAAAAGGGGGGTGCCTTGTACTAAATGCTCAGTCGCAACTCAACGGTCAGCGAGTCAACACGTCCCCTGAGGATGCCTCGTGGAGAGGCGAAACACGTGTCGGTAATGGTGTTGGGTTTTGCATTGCCTTCCTGCATGTGCTTAATATCCTTGCATTTGCCTAGTAATCTTGCATGTGCATAATATAGCGGGCGGGAGGGAGGTGCATACCTGCAACCCACTAATATTCGCGGAAATTAAAACTAGATATTTTGTTTTCATTTTCAACGTGTTTTTTTGTTGACCAGTATTATCCTTTTCTCCTCTCATAGTGCAAATTTAATTTTTATCCATTAACTCGTTAACTACTACTTAATAAAATTGATTGAGTTAGGCGTTATGCCTCGTGGAGAGGCGAAACACGTGTCGATATTGGTGTTGGGTTTTGCTTTGCCTTCCTGCATGTGCATAAAATCCTTGCATTTGCCTTGTAATCTTGCATGTGCATAATATAGCGGGCGGGAGGGAGGTGCATACCTGCAATCCACTAATTTTCGCGGAAATTAAAACTAGATATATTATTTTCATTTTCAAATTTACTAATTAATACTTTTCAAGCTGACTGCTAGTGCTATTGAGAGCAGTGGTGGCCGAGTGGTAACGACCCCGACTTACAAATTGTTAATTTCATCACCACTACTTTCAAAACGGTGAAGGAAAACATCATGAGGAAACCGGCATGTCCTAGAACCAAAAATTCGAAGACATGTGACATTCACCAACCCGCACTGGGTCCGCGTGGTGGTATACGGCCCATTCCCTCTCCTAGAGAGGAGGCCTGTGTCCCAGACTCCCAGCAGTGGGAACATTAAAAGGCTGATTATGCTTATGCCATGCTATGCTTATGCTAGCGCTATTATTAGTTCAAAACCAACAGTTCAGTTTCAATTTTTATATTTTAATAAATTGAAGTATATAAGTAGGTGAAGAAGAAGAAGTTTCATTGAACACACACACACACACACTTTTGATTTCAAGACTCTCAGGTAGCAGGCTATGAGGAAACACAGACTCCGGCAGGCAATTCTAATCTCTGCTTTGGTTGAAATGTGGGTCAGTTGAAGGTATATGCCTGCTTAGCTCTTTGGGATTTACAGACTTGAAAAATATAGCGAAAATATTGGTGGTCATATTCAATTGTGTACTAAAAATTTTACTCCAAAAATATTTGTTTTTCATTTCATTCATTTGCAGTTTTTTCCCACTTCAAATTCTGTGAAATTAGTCCTACCTTCAATTTACTTACATAATTTACTAGAAACATCATCGATAAAGAATCTTCAGTAAAAAGATATTCAAAACTATAATAAATATTATTTCATCGATATCGCCTCTGTCTCTGCACTAGTCGGGCACAGACGTTCCTATCGATCCAGCATCCGTGAGGTGCCTCTACACTATCGGTCGATGACCCCGTGACCCATTGTGGGTAACATAACGCCTCTGAAATTGTAGGTAAATATAAACGGTAAATACCGTGTTAATTCTAAAAAGGATACCAGGAAAATAAGTGATGTTTCTTTTTTGTTTTGTTAAAAGGATTTTCAAAAAAGAATACTAACTTTTTTTTACTATTTACTACAGCTAAAATGTGATTTTTTATTCAACTAAGTTATGGAACTTTTAAAAACATAATCTTAATATTTACAAAATACAACTAATTTGAAATTGATAACAATATATCTAGTTTTTTTTTTTTTTTTTTAAATACAACTAAACAAGATATAATATAAAAATTATATAAACATGTACAAGCGGAGTAAAAATACTCATAGGGCATCGAAAAATTCGTCCACATCGCTGTCAACGGGAAAAGTTCCCAGAACACTGGCCGCATTGCCACGTTGAATGGCAATGCTGATTCGTTGACCAAAGAAAAGGCCAGCCCTCTGGTCACGTGAAAGGTCGAATAACTGCTTACTGATTTCAGATGGCCCTAGTGCTTCAAACCCAAACGGCTCAAATACATTTTCGACAATTGAATCGGTTAAAGAACACGCTGTTTGATATTTATGTAAACAAATGACACGCTGTCAACGACATTTGAATACATTGTCTTTTCAACCAGCAAAGTCTAATTTTGTGCCAGTTACTGCGAAAAGGCGCGCCCACTATTCTCGTTAAACTTATAACCATATTTAAATGGGTGGGTCTTCATATACTAAGCATTGCTACCAGCAATTAATTTGCCTGGGCTTTTAACAACTACGTAAGTTGGAATCGGCTTCCAGTCTACCAGAACCATGTATCTTCCCAGCTAAAACACTAGGAAGTGGTGACGGGTGGGCGTTTTGGGGGACTGTCTTTATGTAAAATTTAACGTTAAAAAAATGCTGGCTCTCAGCCTAGTTTGAATAAATGACTTTTGATTTTGATTTATTTTGATTATGACCAGATTATGACCAGTAAATCTGGCACTAGAACCCTACTATATTTGGGTCGGCTCCCAGTCAAACCGGATTCAGCTATATACCAGTATTTTACGTGGAGCGGCTGCCTACCTGACCTCCACAACCCATAAACTGGGTAACACAGTACTTCTTGGCAAGACTGGTGTCAGATTTTCTGTCTTCTGACAATCCGTAACGACTGCCAATGATCTACAAATGACTGACGGGATCAACGGCTTAACGTGCTTTCCGTGGCACGGAGGAAACTCGGTATGTTAAGATGGTCACCCATCCACAGACCAACATTGGCAAGCGTTACTTAAAAAGAATTTCTGCATCATCAGTTTAAAAAAATGTGAGATTTTTTTGGCATGACTTAATATAAAAGGATAATTGAGTATCCTGCCGTGCCATTTGCTACATAACCAATCCTTTAAATTGATAATGAACTTGTACTGAAACCACCACAGGTCCACAGGCCGACCTTGGCAGGCGTTGCTTAACCTTGGAGACCGACCCGTGCCGTTGTTATAATTTAGCCACGAGCTCCTCATTCGATTAAAATAAGAATAGGTACTGTGAGCAATTTTGGTACAAATATAGATGGGACCCACACGCGAGTGGAGCCAACGGAAAAAGCGATTTTACATTACAAAACTGACCTACGACAATATCTCCTTTACAACAAAAAAAGAATCATCAAAATCGGTTCATAAACGACGAAGTTATTAAACGAGTCGATATTAAAAAATATGTTTACTGACAAGTTTGGTAATCTACTAATATAAAAGCGTCATTATGACTTACCAATTGTCAACCGCTGACACTCCATTAAAAGAAATGGCATAAAATATATGCATATACTAGCTTCTGCCCGCGACTTCGTCCGCGTGGAATGGTTACTTTACCCCCGATTTTGAAACTCTCAGCCCGATCGGTTTAAAATTGACAAAGTTTCATACAAACTTTCATCCCCTATTTTATCCCCTTGGGGGTAGAATTAATCAAAATTCTTTCTTAGCGGATGCCTACGTCATAACATCTACCTGCATGCCAAATTTCAGCCCGATCCGTTCAGTGGTTTGGGCTGTGCGTTGATAGATCACTAACTATGTCAGTCAGTCAGTCCCTTTTGAGTTATATATATTTAGATTTAGATAGATACGATCGAATGGAGAAACCAGCTCCCTTTTTTGAAGTCGGTTAAAAAGATCTAATAAAACCTGTATCTTGACTTACTTTTCTGCTTACCTTACCTACTCAAAACAAAAGCGTAACATAGGAAGGGGGACGCGAGAGTTAGTTATTCAATTTCCATCAATCTATTGGAGTTTTACATAAAATATTCCATAAGAATCTATTGGTATTACCATATAAAATAATCTTACTTTCTTTCCTGTTTATTTTCTGGCGCAGATTGGTTGTTTTTTTACCATGGATTTCCCCTATTATAAATACATACAGTACTCCGGGGCCCCAAGTCTGGGCCCCAAGTCTGCTATTACAATAGTGTCAGAATGGTCTATCATTAAATTTGAAAATGAAAACAATATATCTAGTTTTAATTTCCGCGAATATTAGTGGGTTGCAGGTATTCACCTCCCTCCCGCCCGCTATATTATGCACATGCAAGATTACTAGGCAAATGCAAGGATTTTATGCACATGCAGGAAGGCAATGCAAAACCCAACACCATTACCGACACGTGTTTCGCCTCTCCACGAGGCATACCTGCAACCCACTAATATTCGCGGAAATTAAAACTAGATATATTGTTTTCATTTTCAAATTTAAAATGGATTTCCGCAAAGTAACGCCTGACTCAATCAATTTTATGGTCTATCATTGATTTCATAATGGTTGATTTTGACAAGTTTGGTAATCTACTAATATAAAAGCGTCACTATGAAGTCATAGTGACGCTATTGGAAAGTTCCAATGGTCAACCACTGACACTCCATTGAAAGAAATGGCATAGAATGGTAATCTCGTACATAATGACAAATGAATGACAGAAGTATGCGGTAATCTGCTAAAATTTTGACAGTTCCTTTGATCAGTGTGGATCAGTGACCTACCATTAGAACGTTTTTGTGCACTCATTGCTTTTAATAGCTCGGTTATCAAAAAGTATTACGGGACCATTAACCGACCAATGATCGACCATTATGAATTTAGCAGATTACGAACTTTTAGCAAAATGACAATGGGATCGTGTTGGAATGAAAAATTTATAAAAATAGCAGACTTGGGGCTCTGTACTTATTTCGGCCGTGGCAGCCATCTTGACTGAAACTAGCCATTGGCGTGGGACGTATTATTAAATTCCCTTCTTAGTTTTCATTTACATCATAAATGGACACTTAGTGCATGATGTCATGTTTCTAGTTCTTTTTCTTTCTGGATGAAAATCATCAAATGCCTCCTCCCGCTGTGGGCACATAGGAAGACAGTGTCAGATTCTTACTGACTGAAACCCATCCGTGTTCCTCCTAGTGTCCTTTGCGTTCTAGGGCCGGGGTGACTGTTTCGAAGAAATTCCGCTAAATGTTTCTAGTCCTGGTAGTTCAGGCTGTATAGGGCAATCAGTTTCTCTTTATGAACAGAATATATTAGAACTAGCTGCTGCCCGCGACTTCTCCCGCGTGAATGTCGGAAATCATCCCAAGGGAACATAATCTCGGAATAAAAATTATCCTATGTGTTATTCCAGACTATGATCTATATCTGCGCTAAATTTTATTAAGATCCATTCAGTAGTTTTTGCGTGAAAGAGTAACAAACATCCATCCATACTTAAAAACTTTCGCCTTAATGTTAGTAAGATTTATCTTTTTTCTTGTAGATAGATTATCTTTTTTACTGATTTCAAACTACTACAAATAACTTAGGTAATTACAAGAATCCTTTTTATAGATGGAAAATCATCACATGACTTCTCCCGCTCTGAGCGGAGCGGAAGGGAGTGTCAGACTCTTTCTGACTAAAACCCACCCGTGATCCTCCTAATGCCCTTTGTGTTCCAGGGCCGCGGTGATTCTTTCAAACAAATTCCACAACAATTACAAGAATCCTAACTAATTTGCCTTCAAACTCTAGACCTCTTGAAATAGTTCCTAAACTTAGTATGTTCTACTAATTAATACTCAAGTTAGGTACCTCCTACATTAGGTTTTATTATTAATGTGTTGTATTCATAGCCCAGAACTCTGCAGAATGTGGCAAGTACAAATTGTACTGAATATTTTAGTGTTGCCACTCAATTCGACGTGAATGGCAGTGCAAATTATTGTTTTTGTTTTATTCTGGGTACTTATGTCATTGACAGCGATGACCAATGATTTTTTTTTGAGCGTTACACGTAATTTCGTGTATGAAATGATTAAATACTGAACTTTAGTGTATTTTATTTATAATACTTTTGTTCTTGTTTTCTATTTATAAGAAAGCTGTGTGACTTATATTTCTGCCTCCTTTATATATTAGTATCTCGTACAGTGTTCGGGAAATCTTTGACTCTATACATACATTTTGACTAAATGCATATTGGATAAAAGATAAATTACATTTATTTTGTAAGTAGGTTAAATATAACACTTTTACACGTCAAATATTTCTGGTCATTGTAAGCTAGATGAAGCTAGTGTTTCCTAGCCGACTACCCTGAGAAGAAACACTGATCTGAATACCAGTAGCTTTATTCAGCTTAGATAGAATTTTACTTAAATAGTAGGCTATGTAGCTGAATTTCTAGCCTAGAACGAAGCTTAACGTTCTATTCACTACCCAGACTTTATAGAACCTAGCTGAAATATAAATATGGCTTATGCAAAACTTATCCCTTTGAAATATCATCTAAGTTGCTACTAACGGCAACTGCCATTTTGATAGAGATGTCTTCTATTCATAGTCTGGAACTCGGCAGAATGTAGGACAAAATGTTTATCTTATATACTTTATTTTATGATTAAAACATATACTTGTAGGCATAGTTAAAAAAGATGCTGCTCCATATTATATTATTACCTGAAGAGAAACTTGTAATCTATAGTATCTATATTATATTCTTCAGTGCTATAAATTAAGAAGTAGAAACTATATTATCATGGTTTTGTATTGAAGTTGGTACGAACTCTTTCTTCGTCTTGTCAAGTCAAGTATACTTGAATATAGGTACATACAATGTAGGAGTCAAATTAAAAATTATTAGTGTCATTTGCTCAGAACATTATACTGCTCTTTATGTAAATTTTTGTAAGTTAACTACCTACATATATAAGTGTTCCGGTAACTTTTCTCATTGCGTTTTCGAAGAAGTTTTGACTACAATGTTGCCTGTCTCCTTTTTATGTTTTTTTTTTATTACTATCTCCCTGAAAGAGAGACTGAAAACCTACTGAAATTGGGCCTAGATGTTCTATTAATATACCAGATAGCCCCTTTATAGTAGGAAGTGCTTTGGTCGATATTTCATTCTAATTTAAGAACAGACTGACCGCTTGAACTGGCAAATTTATTTAAATCAATATTATACCTGAGGTTTCAATGTGATTTAAATCAAAATTACAACCTGAACTTTTGAAAAAGCAACGTTTTGTCAGCAATATCGACAGTCAAAAAGCTTTGATTGTCGTTACTGGCAAGCTCATTCAAACTATCATATCAATTCTTAACATTTAATAATTTATTTTGTCATAGAATTTCAATTATCTCTATCGCTCATAGTATTTCCATAGTGAAATACTAGTCTAGAGCAAAAGGGGCTTTACCTCTAGGTAACTACTTAAGTATTTTATTGAAAAAGTCAAATCTGGTATTGATTATGATTTGTTATTTTTAGCTCTGAGTCGAAAAGTAGGTAAATTGATATTCCGTTGGAGCCTCTTAAGAAACTGAAGTAAATAATATATCAATTTTGAGTCATAGAACATTGTTTAACACCCAATCTTACTCATTTTTTTTTGGATTATTTCTAAATTGTGAGAGTTTGCCTTTTAGTGATGTTTTTGTTTTAACGCATTTACTCAATTTCGAATATGAGTAAATAATTTAGTTAAGGAGATTACTAAATCTCCTTAACTAAATTACCTACTTACTATTTTGTTTTGAATGTAATTCAAGTTCTAGTTCAGTAAATAATCTTTTGCAAGTAAATTTACTCTTGATATGGAAAATGTGAATATAACCACGTGGATTTAAGTTATTTCAGGCTTTACTGTCCCAAAGTTGGATAACGCTTGTAATTGAATTGGACTTCAATTGCAAGTTCGACTTCAACCAGATCATAAAACGGAATCCGCTGTTTAATATTTCAGGCACAGGAAATTAAGATTTCCATATTACCAAAAGCCCATTTAGATACTGCTTGTTATAAGTTTCAGATATCGTACGAATATAATTGATCATGCCTAGGCATGAACGAGAAACTTGGAAAATTATGAGTTCCCGCGCTAGGCTTGAATTATTGGTTTCATTAAGTCTATAAGGAAACTTATTGCTTCTTCCAATATCGAGTACCTCTTCCTAATATTAGAGAAACGTTTGAGGAAAAAATCTTATGGCGCACGTTTTTTTTTTTCGGTATGAAGTTGAATTTGTACACCTGTTCAGTAGACGTAGACGTAATTGTGAAGTAACATCGCGGTGGTCATCTAAAACGCTTTTTCTCGGTAATGCCGAATCATATCTTCCATTAATCTTGACACCGATAACAGTAAGTCATGGAAACTAATATCACGCTTATACTTAATTTCCTGTTACCTAAACGTTAATAGACTGACAATCCGCGAAGTAATGGCTGCCACAGCGCGAGCAATCTACCAAGTTAACGTTGGCGCGCGAATACAGACTCCATTGTATCCCCTCCATTTAGCAAAATATGGACGCCGTCTCCGTTGCCTGTGCTCGTTAGAGTTACCAGCCTATTTCCACCTGACAATTTTCAGAAATATCCTTAAAACGGAAAGACACGCGGCCTATTTATGGTCAAGCTCAGTGAAAAATCGTAACAGGATTTAATATTAATTCTCCAACCCACAAGTTTCATAAAAGCGGTAAGTAACAGAACCTTTCCAAGTATAATAAACCTTACGTTCTTCAGAATAAAGTCGGGTTTCGTACGCGTATTCGGAGAGGTGTAGATGCTATTTTTACTCCCCTTCGTATCTGCACCGAAATCGATAATCATTGCACGTGTTTTAAAATAATGTGGCCTTTACTGTCAGAATCGCGGATTTAAGACAAACACCAAAATCTCTGAAACAAACATTGAGGTTATAGCACTTACCTTTGATGAGCAGCTTCGCACCGACCACAGGATAAAAAGAAGTAAAAAATAAAACAAATAAAAATAGAGAAATAAAAACAGAATTTAATGTTGCGGAATGTAACAAACAAAACGTAGGTTTAGGTAGACAGAAGAAGGAGATATAGGAAATTAAAATTTGCGAAATATCGAGGAAATTAAAAGAAAAACGCGACACACACGCCTTTGACGAAGGTAGTGGCGCTCTGGACCAAAGCCTTCGGGGGCACGTTTATATATCCGCGTGCGGGTGGAAGAGGTAAGGGGGCGGCGGCCATCTTTGCCGTTGCCATGGCAACGAGGAGATGGCCTATTACGGGAGGGTGGCGCAGATTAGGCGTACGATCAGCACCCAAAGCTTATGAGATAATATTAAAAAAAAAATTAATTCCTGTTTGACAATAAATTAATTAGTATTAATCCTTGTGATTTAATTAGTGAGGTTTTTTGGGTATTTTTTCCATTTTTTCTCGGGTTTTGTTAATTATTTTGCCCTGATTGCGTTTTAAATAATATCCTTATTTCGGTGAAAGTTTGATTAAATTAGGTTAAGCAGTTCCTGAGATTAGTTTTTAAAACGGGGTAATCTAGGGGTAAATGAGGAAGTTATGTTATTATTTAAATTAAAAACATTATTTACCCTGCGTTTCTTTTAATTTCGTGAAAAAATATATTAAATATTTTTGGACCACGTTGGGCGCCAAGCTATTTTTCTTGCTTCTGACTTATTAATTCAATGTTTTTCTTAAATTAAAGGAAAGTGATTTGTAAAAAAAAACACAAGAAAAAATACGTTTTCTTTATTAAACAGTTTTTTAGAACAAAAACTGTTATTACCTATTCGCAATGGTTATTTTCCTGTTTACTGTTAAAATTTAGTCATGTAAACGCTTTTACAATTATAACTACAACAATGATCCTGTGTGGTTTTGGCTTATTGTGCTAGAATACTCAAAAGGCTGTGTACCATGTTGGGCGCCAATACGATAAAAACCACCAATCAATTTATCTTGAGTAAGTAACTTAATGTTGTGTTTTACTAACTTTATTTTAACTACATTGAGAGAACTATATCTTTGCCCAACTAGAGTGGGTCTATCATATTTTTTATAAATAAAGCAACAATGCAGGAAAACGGGTTTATCTTTAAAATGATGCTGTGACAATAAACAAAAAATAAATTAATTAAAATCAAAACTACAAAATGATCTTAACCACTCTTTAAAAATTAATTAAATTATAATACATGTTTTTTTTTGCTACTACTACCCCTCGCTGCGTCCGTTTCAACCCTCCGTTCACTCACACTAACAAAAATTTGCACACAACCCTAACAACCAGCCTATGAATACGGCACACTAACTCGGAACATCGAGCTTTCCAACTAGAAACACAGATGGCGTTGTTCTCAAGAATTGCAAAGAAACGCCCGACGCTGTGTTCCACAGTGTAACTCCGTGTTTCAATCGAAAAGTGCCATTGTTTCACACACAGGATGCCATATCGACGAATATTGCAGTCCTTTTCACTCACTATAGAGTTACATTCGCCATCTCTGTCGGTTGCACAGCGGTTGACAGATGTAAATTCGCAGGAAAAAAATTGATTTTCATCTCGTCATTGCAATTTCATTTTTGAGAAAAATCATTTTGATGATGTTATTTAGATTTTAGTTATTTTGTTTGTGTGGATTTATAGGTTTAAGAGAGCATAGTTCACGTGTGTTGGCTATCTTACACGCTTTCTTAAATTAATTACGCTTTCTGAGTATTTTCTTTTCCAATAGCGAAGCGAAGCGATACACCTACTTGAGTCGTCTACAGGCTTAAATATTTTAGCTATGATATTCCTTGATGTCTTTGCCAAATTAACAAATAACCCTACCACTTTAAATATAAAGTCGAATTTGAATTGTACGTGCCATTTTTGTAACATAGTAACTTTCTGCCCGCGCTGAATATTTTATCACTGTTTAGTTTTTGCTAGTCGATTGTAGATGGCGCTAGTGTGTAGTTCAATATAATAATTTGATGTTTTCGATATAAAATATATGTAAAAGTATCTCATCTATTCTAAATCCTGTACAAACGTGTAAGACAACAAACGTATCTACACCAATATTAATTTTAGTTTTGCTACTCGATACTAGATGTCGCTAGTGTGACGATTACATTTCTGTATAGAAATGTTTGCTATATAAAAGAATAATAGAATTATTCTTATTATGCTAGTACTAAGTCGCTTCATATTCTATTCTTTGATTTTTGTTTATTTTTTCTCTGTTTTATTAATTTCCCTAAATTACATTCCATCTTTTTCCATGTAATTTTTAATCATGTAATGTTTAATCTTAAAAAAAAAAACTAAGTATATGATTATTTTAAATATTGATTAGTTAAGATTATTACATTCTTAGGCTTCGTATATTCACATTCAGTTTTACATTGAATTTCGCTGAGATTCAATTGTGACTTGAATTAAAACATTTTAAGTAGGTAGCTATAAAGTGGGCCTGGTCGTTTGGAGGCCAAAACATATTCACCATATTTTCTTCTATAGGAAAATCATGGTTTTTAACCGACTTCTAAAAAAGGAGGAGGTTGTCAATTCGGATGTTTGTATGTTTTTTTTTTTTTTTTATTGTTGGTTCGCGCATAACTCCGTCGCTTGCCAACCGATTTGAAAAATCAACAAAAATCAAACAAAATATCTACACTGTCTACATTGACGACCTTTTAGTGTACTCTGCATTGGAGCAGTGCGTTTTTTTACACTAATGTAATTGGTTCGTTTAGGTGGGGGGAGGGGCGGGGGTTTAGGTACCACTAAAAAGTGAAAAATAAAAAACTTTTTACAAAAAAATACAACCGACTTCCACAAAAAATCAAAAAAGAACAAAATAACTTTAATTTTGGAAGTCGGTGTTCAAAAAATGTAAAAGGAACCACAAACACCGAGTTCTGAAATTAAAGTTATTTTGTTCTTTTTTGATTTTTTGTGGAAAAGTCGGTTGTTTTTTTTTGTAAAAAGTTTTTTTACGAGAACATTATGAAGGGACTTCAGTGTTTTACCTCTAAGGTTGACAAAGTTTTTTATTTTTTTTGTATCTTGTACTTTTTTTCTTTTTATTATTTCAATATTTGTAAATATGTGAGTACCATGAGCATGAGATATTTAGAAGTTTACCTCTGCTGGTAATACTTTGTTCTGTAACTAGTATACTTGGTGCATCGTCCTCACATATAATTATGAAGAATTTTTTGTATACCAAATATTGTAAAACTTTTATTTGAAAAGAGTTACTATGGAGTTTCTTGTCCGTTCTTCTCCATAAGAATCTACCTTTGCGAATGGACGCTACAGTCACTTAATTAATATAAATTTTATTGATGACGTTCAAAAGTGCCGTTAATGGCCTAATTGAAATAAACGTTTTGACTTTGACTTTGAAAATAATGATTATTTTTATCTCAGTCGAAAAATGTCTACTACTTGAAATAGACCTCTCTAAACCCAGGGTTGCCAAATCGGTGGTGTGATTCTTGTATCCAGTGGAAGTCCACAAACCTTAAAATATGTACTAGGTACACCTTAGGCTCTGGAACGCAAATGGCAGTAGGAGGAACACGGATGGGTTTTGGTCAGTAAGAGTCTGACACTCCTTTCGCTCCGGCCAGAGCGGGAGAAGTCATTTGATAATTTCCCATCCATAAAAAAGGTATACCAAACCAGACAGATGTGTTGCTGGAGAGTTTAGTGCACAAAATCTTCTTCCCAGTTAAGTCGCTAAAAATATGGTGATGGGCAGCTGTTCCGAGGGTCTGTCTTTACGTAAATACTTTGATTTCCAAAAATACTCTCGGCCTATTTTGAATAAATGAGTTTTCGTTTGGAACTAAAACAACAGAAAAATACTTTAACACAGTCAATCTTTCTTGTCGAATTTAGCAAAACCGACGGTGGCGGTGTTTCCTATGTATGTGACTACTCTGAGAAGAAACACCTAAATAACACAGAAGTCAAAGTCTCTTTTAATGTAGGTTAAAAAATGAAGAGGATGCAGTAGATATAAATAAAGTAAAAAAGTGAATTATTAAAATTTAACTTTTTTGGATAAAAGTTCAGAGGTTTGTCTTACGCAAATACTACTGACTGGGTGTAGATTAGGTACTCATTTTTATGTATTTATTATTATATGTATGTAATACAGCAAATTAGCCAATCATACCAAATTTATTCATGCTTCTCCTCTGTCTACTCCCAGAATCGCAAACATTCTAATAAAATCGTACATCGTAATCGTAGTATTGATTAAATATAACCTAAATTAGGTAATCTTTATAAACAAAAAATATACTTTTTATCTCTCTGAAGCCCCCGCAGACCAATTCGCAGACAGAAGTTAGTTTTATTGAATGCATCTCGCTAAGTTGTAGAGTCTTATTCTTATTTTCCGCACTTCATCGCAGCATTGAGAA
Organism: Hecatera dysodea; assembly: GCA_905332915.2. NCBI lineage: Eukaryota > Metazoa > Arthropoda > Insecta > Lepidoptera > Noctuidae > Hecatera > Hecatera dysodea. The sequence goes on along the minus strand of HG995314.1, from coordinate 10,572,906 downwards.
ATGTAATTAATCGTAACAAGAACGAATCAATTTGAGCAAAAATCTATGAAAAAAAAAAGACAGAAAAAGCAATACTTTAAAACAATCCAGATCTCATTTTCACAACAGTTTTTTTCAACTATGTTTTCATTACAATGCTAGCATGCGTTCTGCAGGCTCCACAGAGCACTGAAATGACCGTCGGCCATTGTTTGAGACGGCATTGTCAAAGCTTTTTATACGAACCAAGTGTGTGTCACGTTAAACTCATTGAAATTAACTATCGTTGACAACTCAAGTTGGCTATGACTATAGGGAACGTGTAGAAACTATAGGTGGCAGCACAGACACGTCAATGTCAAGTATATGTATTTTACTTATAAGTTTCAAATTTGCAACGCTAGATGGCACAGTCTACTTCGTGCAGATTCCACTAAACGGAGGGTGCAGGAAGTATAGGGGGCAGCACAGGTCAAATATTTACAACGTAAAAGTTTCAGATTTGTGCAGCAGCGTGGAGCAGCTGCCTACCAGACCTTCACAACCCTGTGAAGGTCTGGTAGGCAGCTGCTCCACGTAAAATACTGGTATTCAGCTGAATCTGGCTTGACTGGGAGCCGACGCCAATATAGTTGGGAAAAGGCTAGGCAGATGATGATGACTGCGTGCGTGGACAGCGTAGGATACAAGATGGTGTCTCGAGCCGATTTGCTGTGATTCCGTGTCCTATGGTAGACTCATAAACACTTGATGCACATACTTTCAGGATGGCGGCCATTTTGCATTTTTCCTGCATACCGACATACAGGTGGATATTAAAAAACTTAAGCGTGCGTTGTTACAATTGGGGTTCCGTTGTGAAAACGGACAAAACCATAGACGATCCCCGAATATTTTTTTTCATGAAAACATTCAAAGCTTGTCTGTAAATGATCGCTTTGAGCGATAAAACCACCCATGTATCGTCCTTTTTACTCTTAATCAGTTCTAAATTGAGTTATTTTAACTAATTACATTCAAACATCTGTCTGGAATTAGGCTTTTTCTTTTCTTACTAATATTATAAACGCGAAAGTTTGTAAGTATGGATGTTTGTTACTCCTTCACGCAAAAACTACTTAATGGATCTTGATGAAATTTGGCACAGATATAGATCATAGTCTGGAATAACACATAGGATACTTTTTATCCCGGAATTATGTTCCCTTGGGATGATTTCCCGTGGGCGAAGCCGCAGGCAGCAGCTAGTTCAAATAAATTTACTTGTTTTTAAAATCGAAAATAAAATTTTAATTCACTTTGCTCAAGTGTAGTATTAATGGTGTTTACTTTTTCGTAGAAGCAAGATGTTATCAGTGAGTACATAATATCTAGCTTTAAGAATTAGAAGGCAGTATTGCAGATAAGTTTAAAGTCAGTGCTACGAGAGAGTGCTATGAAACAGCGCTACGAGACGACACAACGAGATAGCGCTACGAGACAGTGCTACGAGACAGTGCTACGAACGACTGCTACGAAAAAGTAAAAGATTTGATTTTAGGAAACAAAATAAGCGCCTATTAAAAATTCATTTACTTATATATTATTTTTATGACTGATATTTTTAAATTTGAATTTATTGTAACTTTGCATGATGTGGTCTCCTATAATTGAGGGAGCACATGGAATGTTGTTATTGTCCTTTATAAAATAGCATGTAAGGTGTATTCTTTGTTGGAGATCCTAATAAAACAAAAATAAAAAAAATAATATCATTATTCATAATCATAATCAGCCTTTTAATGTTCCCACTGCTGGGACACTGGCCTCCTCTCTAGGAGAGGGAATGGGCCGTAATCCACCCGCGGGCCCAGTGCGGGTTGCTGAATGTCACATGTCTTCGAATTTTTGGTTCTAGGAAATGCCGGTTTCCTCACGATGTTTTCCTTCACCGTTTTGAGAGCAGTCGTGATGAAATTAATTACACAAAGTAATGCGCCTGGCTGGGTTTGAAACCGCGACCTACAATTTGTAAGTCGGGGCCGTTGCCACTTGGCCACCACTGCTCATTATTAATACTTCTTTAATTATAAATTGTGTGACCCACTGCATCAAAGTGCGACTCACGCTTAACCACACATTAAATGAAGTCCAGAACTCATAACAGAGATGACTAAAAACATGCAGAATAAAAATCCGGATAGGCTTAATATACCATTGTGAAAAACTCAAATGAAAACAGCGTCGGAATAGTTTTAAAAACAGGTTTTTTTTTACCTAAGTTTGAAACGAGAGAGGTATTCAACGCGATCGTATTTTATTTTTTTCTGTTGGTGATTTAACTCCCGCATGTCTGTGACTGTTTGAAAAAAATTACATCGCCTCTGTAGACATATAAAAAGTATATAGGAATTCTTGTTGTAAATAATTACACACACACACACACACAAACACATAGTCAACTACAATTGATAGTGTTTATTTTTTATGATCGATTCTTTTTCTTTTTTTTTTGTTTCCTTGCTTTTTCTCTAGTTATTTACGTATTTTAATTATTTTATTATAAAACTATAAGTTCATAATGTAAGGGAAGAGCGGAGCCTTCAACTACAGGCATCTTCCATGCCTAAATGGAGACTCCTTAATATGCAATGTAAGCTTAAATGATTTGAAATAAACTTATTATTATATTATATTATAATTGCATGTTGTTAATTTTTGTAAGGTAATCTACCTGGATGATGAACGGGAACTCAGAGCGATGGCTATCCGAGGTAATGTGCTGATCGGCGGCGGTGACTTCTTGCGTCCGGCCCAATATTTTACCAATATAAAGCCACTTAATGTGTGAGTGCCAAAAGCTATATTTTAATCACGTATTCCTACGGGAACGTGAATCTCACGCGCGAAACCGCGGCACGCTGCTTTATAGTAAAGATACAAATTTCAAATAAAAAATATCGAATAAAAACGTTTATAAAATGACTTTTCAAGCAGTTGGATGCTATTGGTGGAATCAAATTTAGTATTATTTTAGAAGTCGACTCTGTCTGTTTTTTTTTTGTTTTGATCATTTTTCTTTACTGTATAGTACATAAAGAAAAACACCCTTAAATATGACGCCACACTTCTTCAACACCATGTAGAGCAATTCTTTGTAAAATATTTGGTTGACATGACTATCGAGAATGGGTTCCCAAAGTCAAAGTCAAAACGTTTATTTCAATCAGAAAATTAAACGACACTTTTGAACGTCATCATTTACAGTTAAACTAATAAGGTGACTCTAGTGTCCATTCGCAAAGATAAATTCTTATGGAGAAGAACGAACAAGAAATTCCTTAGTTAATAATTTTTCCTGAATTAGATACCCATATTGGGACATATGTTTTTCCAGTACCTAACAACTTAACAGAAGCAGCTTGGAGTCTGAATTTGGGACAAGTAATTTGCCCTCTTATATAGAACTTCAATAAGCCCGTGAAATGATGGCTACCGTAGGTACAGTTAGGCATAACTAATGGGTTCCCAATGTCAAGGTCAAAACGTTTATTTCAATTAGACCATTAAACGGCACTTTTGAACGTCATCGTGTATCGTTAAAATAATAAGGTGACTCTAGTGTCCATTCGCAAAATCAGATTCTTGTGGAGATGAACGGACAAGAAACTCCATAGTTACTAATTATCAAGATGACTTATTTAATTGTACAAAACCCAGTTTTAAAACTGAGGTTAAAAATATCATTCTGAAAGAGGAATAGCAAGCTGCACAAACTACGACTACGCTCTGTTCATCATCATCTTTAAGAATTCAATATGATGAATTGTTAATTAGCAGATTTTGATATGTCTTTAAAATTACTAACCACATATTGTATGAAGTCCGTTCGCATAGTTTATACACATTATGTTAAACAGCATAATACAACAAACATACAAAATTGATTTATATTTTCTGTAATATTTTATAAGTATCGCTGTTGGTTTTCTGAATAAAGTAAAATAAAAATAAAATAAATATTATTTTCCCGAATTTGATACCCATATCGGGACTAGTATGTTTGCGTTTTTTCAGTACCTAGCAACTTAACAGAAGCAGCCTGGACTTGCGAGGATATTTTTGTAAATTTGTCATTCCAACACGATCCCATTGTCATTTTACTAAAAGTTCGTAATCTACTAAATTCATAATGGTCGATCAGTGGTCGGTCAATGGTCTCGTAATACTTTTTGATAACCGAGCTATTAAAAGCAATGACTGCACAATAACGTTCTAATGGTAGGTCACTGATCAAAGGAACTGTCAATTTTTTTGCAGATTACTGCATACGTCTGTCATTCATTTGTCATTATGCACGAGATTACCATTCTATGGCATTTCTTTCAACGGAGTGTCAGTAGTTGACCATTGGAAAGTCATAGTGACGCTTTTAGATTAATAGATTACCAAACTTCTAAAATTCAACAATTATGAAATCAATGATAGACCATTCTGACACTATTGTAATAGCAGACTTGAGGCTCTTGACCTCTTACATAAGACTTAAACCCATGAAATGAAGGATAAGGTTACGGTTTAAGTTTTTGACCTTGTTCTATTTTTTATTTTCTTTATTTTGGTGTGGCCTGTACTGTGTTGATCACACCATATTTGTCAAACTTTTTTCTTTATGTGAAGACTTGTAATTGACTGTCAGTCTTACACGCTATTTTTACTCTGTTTTGTTTAGCTTTAGTCTTCAATATTTCTAATTATTATCCCGGTGAACTCTTTGTATTTTGTTAATAAACTAGCTTCTATCTGCGACTTCGTCTGCGTGAACTTTAGAACTGGCCTCAGGAAGGTATAACTTTATGAAAGTTAATCCCGTTGTTTCGCAATTCAGTAATTTCGGGTATTTCAGGCTGGAGCATCATTTCTTCTTTTTGGCTTATTCTTCCTGGCTATTTTGCTTATTCCTCGAATCCTACGAGTCATAGATTGATATTAAAAATGTATTCCAGCCCCAAGTAAAAAACAAGTAAAGTATCCTGGTAGTTTTTGAGTTTTTAACATTCGTACTTCTAGCCCCGGAAATATATCTTCATGATTCTGGTATCCTGGTAGTTTGTGAGTCTTTGCCGCTTACAATTCCAGCCCCGAAAATACTTCGACATTTTTCTAGTCTCCTGGTAGTTGTATTGTAAATCTTGACCCCATGGATTTTTTGCACTTCCAGTCTGATTCAATTTCAGTAAGGTTAAGACTATCGGTTTTCAAAGTTAAATAGATGAAAGCTATTGCCATGGTACATACCTATACATGTAACGTATATAATTTAGGATTTTACATATGCTAAGAAATCAATATACCCACCTCTGGGAAAGTCGGGTGGTGATAAAAAGAGCGTCAAAAAGGACTTGGTAACTTTTGTAGTTGACTGTACCGTACAAAGAACTAGTTTAAAAAAAGGGTGACAAAACGAGAATGGATGTATGAAAATCAAAATCTTGACCAAACGCCACTAGCGTTCAGTTGTTTTTAAAACTTTTGACATGTTGTCCGATCGGGAATGTGACATAACGGGAAGTAGCCTAAATAATGTAGGTACAGTTCTGTATAACTCTTCAGAAAAAAACAAGCTTGATTTTACGTTCGTATTTTAATATTTTCTTCAATAATATTAACTGCCCATACAAAACGCGCCCTAACACAGCAGCCAGTTATTTTCAATTTTCTAACTTAAGAACAACAATGCACTAAACTGCTGCTGACCGTACACGCTACAGTTATCGTTTTGTGTCTAACCGTACCGTCGGCGTAATGAACATTTTTGTGCATACTTTTGTGTACAGGGGGACGTGGGACTGGATTCAGTTGTGAAATAAAAATATTGTTTTGTGTTTTTTCGAATCTTCTTTTCCTGTTACAAGTCGAACAAAACATAAGTAATTGGTAAAGACAAATTGCTTTCAACTCTTTTGCTTCATCACTAATTTGCCGACTTTCCAGGTTAGATATATCTGAATGGAATGATCTTGTCTCTTATCTCTCTCATACAAGCGCGAACAGTGTAGGCATAACCATGCCTACACTGTTCGCGCCAGTATAAGAACATTACAAGCAGGTTTGCTTGAAGCAGGTTTGCTTGTAATGTTCCCACAGCTGAGATACAGGCCTCCTCTCTTTGAAAGGGATTGGGTTGTAATCCATCACGGGGTCATCCACCCAGTGTGAACTAGTAGATGACATACGTCTTCGATATTTTGGTTCGTGGACATGTCGGTTTCTTCCCTGTTTTAGAGAAGTAATAATAATAATATAATATCTTGGGACAACTCACACACGGCTATCTGATCCCAAGCTAAGCAAAGCTTGTGTTATGGTAACCAGACAACTGATATACATACTTATATAATTTATAAATACATACATATTATAGATAAATCACACCCAGACACAAAACAAACAATCATTCTCATCACACAAAGTTTGTCCTGGATGGGAATCGAACCCACGACCTCCGGCTTAGCAGTCAGGGCCGCTAACCACTAGACCAACAGGCCCGTCAGTAAGTATAGTCATTAAATAAATTTGAAAAAGGGATGTGCTTGACTGGATTATAGTCCGTAAACTACTATACTTAACACTTCATATTAATCAGGACACTGAAAAATATTGCTGAATAAAAAGAATTAAAAACTTTTAGATACCTACAAATTTTTATATAAATTTTATTTTTCCACACAAAGAAAAAAATCAGAGCAAACTTGTTCAGATTTTTTAGGTATCTACTAACATGATTTACATACATATAACGCGATATATACCTAACAGAAAAATACTCAACATTCTTGTTCATTAGCAAAAACTAATAAAAACTGAAAAAAGAAAGCCATTTTCATTAAAAATTAAAAATCATGTAGGAACCTAGTTAAAAATTTACCGAAATACACTTTACCCTGCGCCTGTACCTCATAATGAAGTACTCAACTCATTTGTCTGTTCGTCTGTCTGCAGCTAAATCAGTTGTTCAGACCATTTAACTAAATGACTCGGAAATATTCCCTCTGCCGTCTAATACCACCTTTACAGGCAAAACAATATTATTCACGTTTTGTTTTTTAGTCTTGTTTTGTTTTAAAGTCTGCGTGTTACAGAATAGAATACTCTTTATTATGTACACCATACAAGTTACAGAAAATATAGACAAAGAAAACATTACATAGGGTGACACAATGGGCAGCCTTATCGCTAAAAGCGATCTTTTCAAGACAACCTTTGGATGGATTTGAAAGAGAAAAAGGAAATACAGTACTGTAGGTAGTCTTAGGCGTACACATTATATATACAATAAATACATGATAGATAAATATACACAATAATTTATAAAACAAAAAGCATAGAACGCAACTAATAACGATTAAAGAGAGAGGTAGCGATTTTTGACCATACAGCTTAACTGTCCCATCACACATTACGAAAACTTACAAATGTCTAAACTATTGTTTAAAGTGATGACCTGAACAGTTATATACAGTCACAGCTGTCACGACTGGTCACGGGTCTTTTAATAAACACCTCTATGTCATAGGAGTCACTGACAGCCCGCTCTGCAGAGCCTGCATGGAGGAGGATGAGACAGCCAGTTCTAAATTTTACCCAGATGAAAATATGAGCAAAAACTAGTGAAATAATACAATTTCAATTAGGAAGGGTTATCTGATATTTGTGAATTTTTCCTTCTCTTATTTCCAGCTTCAGATTCAGCCAGCCGTAGCTTTAAATTTCCACTTGCGCCTCAGCTTCCTCTAAGTAGCCTATGTGTTAACTCAGGTTACGAATTATCTGCCTGCCAAATTTCATCCAGACCCGTTCAGCCGTTTTTTAGATTAGCATGCACAAACGTGACCGTCAAGATGAAGGGACCAAGTCTCCAATGTTTGCGAAACATATATAAAAAATTAATACCATTAATCTACTATTTGCTACCTTTGCTATAATTTTAGCTACCTCATCATATACATAGTAATTTAACAAAATGCTTGGTCCCTCCATCTTGATATCAAGATGGAGGGACCAAACTGTTTGACTACTCCCTGGAATTTACTACCCACTTAGTGTTATAATACCTTAATTCTACCTTAATATTATTGATTTGGGCTGCCCGAAACACATATCGTTTAAAAGATATCGATTATATAATTTGGTCCCTCCAAATTGACGTTTCTAGTGTTGAGTGCAACAGGCAAACGGGCGGTTTATTTTCGATCTTCGAAGGATAAATATTTAATACCTATTTACTAACTTCCAATTATGCAAAATTTCTTACGTTTAAGTTTATTTATATGAGCCAAAAACCTACTTTAGTTTTGTACACAGTGCATTTACAGTGATTCAACTCTGCTCAACAAGATTTTGACATTTGACACACTAGCTGAGTCGACAGGGTGTTGCTTTTTACGTTATGAAAATGAGAAATTATCTTAACTTCCGGCATTTGAATTAATTATGATAATTTTGCTTCTATTATCGCCGATACATTTGTGAGAAATATCTTAAATTAAAAATGCGTCTTAAATACGCATTAGTACACCGTTAGTAGTCAACTTAGATTTGCCATAAATCTAAATGTTAATAACCTTTTCGCTTGCTGAGAAGATTCAAAGCCGGAAGTCAAGGCATGATCATTCTAAATAGAAAAATGACAAAAAGAAGACCGCAAATGCGGTCCAAGTTAATTTAAAGTTCGATCGTGACAAAAAAATATGAATAAATGTTGCAATCAAACAGTGGTGTTCGAGGCTAAAAAACATGATAATTATTTTTTACGGAAACCCAAACTCTACTAGATGGGTAGTGGTTTACCGCGTGCGGGAGAGGGAACCTCACACCTCAGCCGCCGCAACAGACGAAGACGCACAAGGCGACGGGAAACGCAGGGTGATTCCTGGTTACCGCAGGCGCGGGCCTGCGGATGGCGAGCTGTGGGTGGCTTGCCGTCCGATAGTAACCCGGCCCGGGTCGACGGCGTGTTGTGTTCCACGCGCGCCTCAAAGAGCAAGCAGTCATCAAAGAAGACGGGGTCCTATGGGGTCAGTGCTTGCTAAGGTTGCGGATTTTTTTCGAAAGTGCCACCGCGGGGCCTGGAACTCGACGGCATGTTTTAATTTTCGTTTAGTATACTTTTGACATTAATGTTTACTTTTTAAAGTATTCTTTTTATTTTATTACAATTTCTTATTTTGACATGAATACTTTCTTTATAAAGTATTATATTTTTTATTTTATTTACTATTGTGAAAATGAGGACTGTATGGGTTATTATTTGCTAATTTGTTAAATTTGTCATTCCTAAAACTAGGCTCAAGAAAATAGGTGGTTCATTTAGATGTCAATGTATACGTTTTTATAATAAACTCCCTTCATATATCCAAGACCTTAGTATTAATAAATTCAAATTGATGGTAAAACGTAAGCTATGCCAGAAAGCTTTTTACACAGTTAAAGACTATATTGAAGACCAAAAGGCTTGGGATTGAGCTGCTTCAACGATGTACATGGCCTAATATTACTTTTATCTATTGATACTTTTCTCAATTTTAGATTTGACATTTTATATTCTCCTGTTTGTGCAATTTTGACATGAATGTTTACTTTATGAAGTATTATTTTATTATTGTGACATGAATATTTACTTGTTAAAGTAATATTTTTTATTTTTTTTTTATTTATTATGTTTGACATGTATACTTACTTTGTAAAGTATTATATTTTTACTTAATTTATTTTTGTGAATATGAGGACTATATGGGTATTATTTTCTATTTCTTTCCTTTTTTAAAGTATATATAACGACGACGTCTGGCAGTTTAAGTACTTTTGTGGCCTACCCAAATGTCCCTTCTTTGGTATTGTTCGTCGGGTCGTTGAGCTCCTTATTGTTTCCTAAGTTGAGCTACTCGACTACTGACAAAAGCTTGCACTGAATGGACAGGCCCACTTAAATCTGTGTGGTTCTTTCTTCAAAAGACCATTTCAGACACTGATCTGCATGGTTCTCATATAACATATTGTGAATGTGAGGACTATGTAGATCGCCATATTAGGGTTTTATTTCAGTTTGTCTGGCAGTTTGAGTAATTATTGCGGCCTACCCAAATGTCCTTACTTTGGTATTGTTCGTCAAATCGTTGAGCTCCTTGAAGTTCTAAGTTTGAGCTACACGGTATCTGACAAATGCTTGCACTGTCTGGACAGGTCCACTCAAATCTGTGTGGCACTTTCCTCAAAAGGCTACCTCAGACATTAACCTACATGGTTCTCATATGACTTGACCAGTACGGATTGTATGGACTTTAAAAGAGACTTTGACCTCTGAGTTTGTTTCGGTGTTTCTTCTCAGGGTAGTCGGCTAGGAAACACCGGCTTCATCTAGCTTAAAATGACCAGAAATATTTGACGTGTAAAAGTGTTATGTTTAACCTACTTACAAAATAAATATCATTTATCATTTATCATTTATCATAAATTAACTTGGACCGCATTTGCGGTCTTCTTTTTGTCATTTTTCTATTTAGAATGATCATGCCTTGACTTCCGGCTTTGAATCTTCTCAGCAAGCGAAAAGGTTATTAACATTTAGATTTATGGCAAATCTAAGTTGACTACTAACGGTGTACTAATGCGTATTTAAGACGCATTTTTAATTTAAGATATTTCTCACAAATGTATCGGCGATAATAGAAGCAAAATTATCATAATTAATTCAAATGCCGGAAGTTAAGATAATTTCTCATTTTCATAACGTAAAAAGCAACACCCTGTCGACTCAGCTAGTGTGTCAAATGTCAAAATCTTGTTGAGCAGAGTTGAATCACTGTAAATGCACTGTGTACAAAACTAAAGTAGGTTTTTGGCTCATATAAATAAACTTAAACGTAAGAAATTTTGCATAATTGGAAGGTAGTAAATAGGTATTAAATATTTATCCTTCGAAGATCGAAAATAAACCGCCCGTTTGCCTGTTGCACTCAACACTAGAAACGTCAATTTGGAGGGACCAAATTATATAATCGATATCTTTTAAACGATATGTGTTTCGGGCAGCCCAAATCAATAATATTAAGGTAGAATTAAGGTATTATAACACTAAGTGGGTAGTAAATTCCAGGGAGTAGTCAAACAGTTTGGTCCCTCCATCTTGATATCAAGATGGAGGGACCAAGCATTTTGTTAAATTACTATGTATATGATGAGGTAGCTAAAATTATAGCAAAGGTAGCAAATAGTAGATTAATGGTATTAATTTTTTATATATGTTTCGCAAACATTGGAGACTTGGTCCCTTCATCTTGACGGTCACGCACAAACGCATAGAAAGTTACAGATTTTATATGTATAATATGTGAAAGCTGAAACCATGTTTATGGTTCGTATCAGTGATTGTTTACTGCTCATGTCTCCAGCTCCGGAAATACTTTGGTATGTTTCTGGTCTCTTGGTACTACTGATTCTTTAGTACCTACTCAGCCAGCTGTAGCTCTGAATTTCCACGTGCTCCTCAGCTTCCTTTATGTAGCCTATATATTAACCCAGCTTATGAATTATCTGCCTACATCATTTCATCCAAATAAGTTGTTTTTAAGATTAGCGCGGACCAATCCACAGAACGTTTCAGATTTGTAATATGTAATAATATATGTGTATAATATGTATACATAACATCGCATCTCAAGGAAACGAAAAATAGGCTAGCTGTAGCAGTGGAAGAAGAAGGCCCAGGAGGAATTCAAGATTCAAAGCATTTATTTCAATTAAACCCTTTACAGGCACTTTTGAATTGTCAAGTCGAAAGAGGTGAAGCTATCTGCACGTTCCAAAGCGTAGATCTCTATGGAGAAGAACGTGCAAGAAACTCCACGGACACCCTTTTAAATCATGTTCTGTATTACATAACCTTGGTTACATCCTTAGTCGCTTCTATACAATGCAAAGAAAAAAAAGGAAAAAATTAAAGGTTGGGCCAGCTTTACAGGACATTCCAGAACCAATACCAGTCTTGGGATACAGCAAAACTTCATGAAAGTACATAGATCTATATACGGTTTTCTCAGTGCCTCGACAGAGATAATCTAGAATTAGCAGCCCGTCCTGGCTTTGCACAGTTGAACATTTATTTATTTTTTATAGCCTATGTTACTCATCGAACACACAGCATTCTAATGTTGAGAGAATTTTCGAAATCGGTGTTGTAGTTTTTGAGTTCATTCGTTACAAACATACAAATTTTTCCTTTTTGTAATATTACCAGCAGTGCCCCACTGTTTCCACTCTGTAGTTCCCGTTTCCGTACGAGGATATAATATATCCTATGTTACTCGTTGATAATGTAGCTTTCTATTGGTCAAAAATTGGCTAAAATTGGTCAAGCAGTTTCGGAGCTTATTCGTTACAAAACAAACAAACAAAATAGTTTCCTCTTTATTCAATACTGGCAGTGCCCCGCGGTTTCACCCGCATAGTTCCCGTTCCCATGGGAATACGGGGATAAAATATAGCCTATGTTACTCAGGGTGAATGTAGCTTTCTAATGGTGAAACAATTTTTGAAAACGGTCCAGCTAGCTAGCTTCTAGCAGTCTAGTTAGCTTTTGAGTTTATTCGTTAAATACAAAAATACAAATCTTTCCTCTTTACAATATTAGTATTAGCATAGATATAGTGTAGAAGTGTAGATGTAGACATATGTATACATAGAAGGGAAAGTGACTGACCGACATTAAGTGTAATACTTAACCAAAACTGCTATGATTATGAACATAATACACAAGTCTACTCTACGGCAACTAATTTACGGAATCGTTTGAAAGAGTCACCGCGGCCCTGGAACGCGGCGGGCACTAGGAGGAACACGGATGGGTTTTAGTCAGTAAGAGTCTGACACTCCCTTCCGCTCCGTCCAGAGCGGGAGAAGCAATTTGAAGATGTCATATTAAAAAAAAGAAGCAAACTGTTACATTATCACGTTATAATACTTAAGCGATACCACCAAGTCGGTGATAATAAGTCCGATACAGCAGTGTATGAGAGAGGTACTGTTGTACCAGCACGCTAAGAACAGAAGAAGACTGGCAAAGAAGGGGATCCACGTCAAATAATGGACGTAGGTCTGTAAGCTGCAGTAGTTGACTTCGCTTCTGCATAGTTTTGCCAGGTCTCTGTGAGGATCTGTAAGGAAAGAAGATTTATTTGTGGAAAATAATCGTGATCGTAAAACCATCATCTGCATCATCATCATAATCAACAGCCTGTTGCAGCCCACTGCTGGACATAGGCCTCTCCAACCGCACGCCACTTAGATCTATTTTCGGCTTCTCGCATCCAGTTTCTGCCAGCCGTCCTGCGCAAATCGTCACTCCACCGTGCCTGAGGACGTCCTACACTACGTTTGCCGAGACGCGGTCTCCACTGTAAAACTCGTTTACCCCAACGGTTGTCGGTTCTACGACTAACATGGCCTATCATCTGCATAACCTTTCCCAACTATTTTGGGCTCGTAGTCCAATCTTACCATATATTATTGAAACCAGAATTTAACATTTAAAGACTGCTTTTCCGACCTCCGAGATTCGAAGTCAATTCATTTATTTCAACTAGACTTATTTAGAAAATAAAAATATATAGTGATTCTATTTGTCCATTCGCAAGAAGTAGATTCTTAAGGAGAAGAACGGACAAGAAACTCCATAGAGATACACTTTTCAAATATTAGTTTTACAATATTTTGTATACATTAATCAATTGGAGGATGAAGCACTCAAACAACACTAAGGACTAAACTACTAATAGGTACAAAAAGTAATATTCAGCAACTAGGCAAGTCAAAAACACTTGTTAAGGCTTCTCAACGCCGTTGATCAGCGAGAAACTAGATACGAGTTGGCGAGTGACGAGAAGCGAATGTGTAGTTCCGATAGTTTTGTCGCTCGGCTATAAGCTAGTGCTCTTGCGCGACGAGCGATTAAATTTTTTTTTTTTAATACGTTGCCCCACACTAGGAATTTCTCCTGTATCGTGGGTGCGTTTACAAACATACAAACTCACATACACATTCAGCCAGACCCGGAACAACTATCTTTAGGCCATAAAAATATTTGTTCAGTGCGGGAATCAGTAGGTTCAAGACCACTGGCGGGAATCGAAGCCGTGATACGCAACGCAGCAGTCAATAACTTAACCACTGAGCCAACCGTGCGTAAGATTACTCGCACAACTCACTCCGGCCCGCACTATACGTAGACATGACTGCTGGTTGGTCTCTGGACGTGAGTTCAGACTTCTAACCGCCCAGCGAGCTCCACTGAGCGAGTACCGCTGAGCAAGTATTATCCTTGATAGCTCTTGTCGACAAACTAGTAGGAAGAGAGATCTCGCCGGCAGTCTGAACAGCCAGCTCTTGACTATAAAAGTATGTGTCTCTTTCACTCATACGGGATCTATATCTTTTGTCCGTTGCCTCAGCGAGAAAATAATCAATAGCTAATCACTTCCTCGTCTGCGGTGAGACATGACTGTGAGTAAGACTAATGTGGCTACTAAAAGAATTGTAATGGAAAATCCCAATAACACTTTATGCCAACCTTTTTTTTCCTAGATGGGAAATCTTCAAATGACTTCTCCCGCTCTGGGCTGAGCGGAAGGGAGTGTCAGACTCTTACTGACTAAAACCCACCCGTGATCCTTCTTGTGCCCTTTGCGTTCCAGGGCCACGGTGACTCTTTCGAACAAATTCCGTAACCCTAGCAGGCACTGACCCTATGGGGCTCCGTCTTCGTTGCTGACAGCTCTTTGAGGCACGCGTGGAACACTACGCGCCGTCGACCCGGGCCTGGTTGCTATCGGACGACAAGCCACCCATAGCTCGCCGTCCGCAGGCCCGCGCCTACGGTGGCCGGGAATCGCCCTGCGTTTCCCGACGCCTGGAATGTCTCCTTCTGTTGCGGCGGCTGGGGTTTGAGGTTTCTCTCTCTCGCACGCGTTCTGCCTCCTCCTTCGCTAGCATTACTGCTTCGCAAAAGGAGGTGACTGCTTCCCATGCCTCCTCGCTCCGGACCATGGTTTGAACCAGGGCCGGACGCGAGAGGTCATCGCCACCGATCGCTTTGACGAACGCTTTTGTATTTCTTAGACCTGATCCCAGGGTTTCACGGCCAGTAATAGCAATTCCGACCAAAACCATCCGTGGTAAGAGAAAACGAGAAAATCTCACCTGGTGTAAAATATTTTACATTTCCAATGCCAAACAGGAACGAAATAACAATGCAACAGATAGACAAAATGATGTTGTAAGTTCTCCAAGGATTGCAAGGTAGATGGTGGATTGATTGGCTGGTTTCTACCATTTTTGCTTATTCCCAAAAGTGGTAAATTATGTTATTGGCCAGACTAAAGTCCGGGGATAATGGCCCTAAAGAACAATGATAGAGTATATTACTGGTTTTATTTAAACTTGTGCGATGTTTACTAGAGATTTTGACAAAATGTTGACTGTTTCTTTTTTTTTAAATTTGACTTGAGTCTAAGGGCTGTATGTGTAGTTTTTTTAAGCAACTGTGAATTGATCTCGTTTCGTTAGTGGGGTTGTTTTTGTAGTTTCGTACCCGAATAGTAACCAACGGAATCCTACTTCTAAACTTTGCTTTCGGTTCGTCCGCCTGTTTGTCAGCGGACTACATCTCAAGAACGGTAACAGGTAGAAAGTTGAAATTTTCACAGCGTGTGTTCTTGTCGCGTGATAACCCGACTCGCACTTGACCGGTTATATCCAAACCCTGTATTATTTTTGGTACGAAACTTTATTGATATTCACCTAAAACACAGCTATCCAAAGACTAAACCCATTAAAAAAAGACAAGCACTGTCAAAAAAATCATGCGTCGAAGTGTTGTCAAAATGTCGTCTAAATCATTGGTGATCGACACTAGAAGTAACAATGATAAAAATGTAGAAAAACATCACAAATATTGCATGGAGAGGTTCTTTGATACCTCTAAAGATTTCCCCGAATATTTTATCTCAGTTCTCTGTTGAAAAAGGTGTTAGAATGTGGAAGAGGCTAACAGATACAGTTTCAAAGCTACCACCTTTTAATGGCCTCTGGAGGAGCTGCAATGTTATTTTATCATCTTTCTGTCTGCTGGTTTCATTTTCTTTTGGTCCTGTGCTAAGCCTGTCATATTATCTTTCTGGTAAGTTTACAATATTGTTTACATTTTTGAATGGGCAACTCAAATGGAGCTGGGCAGGACACCTCGCAAGGTGTGGTGATGATAAGGTGGTCACCGAGTGTCGTTCGCAGACAAGAAGTGTCGGTCGTTCGACAGTGAGGTAGACGAAATTGTTGCAGCCACAGCTGGCAACAAACAGCAGTGGTGGCCGAGTGGTAACGGCCCCGACTTACGAATTGTAGGTCAGGGGTTCAAACCCAGCCAGGCGCATAACTTTGTGTAATTGAATTCATCACCACTGCTCTTAAAACGGTGATAGAAAACATCGTGAAGAAACCAGCATGTCCCAGAACTAAAAATTCGAAGACATGTGACATTCACCAACCCGCACTGGCCCCGCGTGCTGGATTACAGCCCATTCCCTTACCTAGAGAGGAGGCCTGTGTCCAGCAGTGGGAACATTAAAAAGGCTGATTATGTTTATGTTATGTACAGCTGGCAACAAAAAGTGGCGTAACAAACTCGCCGTCAAATAGGGTAGTTAACTAAAAAAATCTAATTAGTCCGTCAGATAGATTTCCAAAAAATATTGGACACGTATTTTTTCTTTTATTTATTTATTTATTTATTAAAACTTTATGCACTAGTAAAAAAAACTGTACAAAGGCGGACTTAATGCCATAGGCATTTTCTACCAGTCGACCTTAGGGTAGTGCAGAGACAACATGGCAGGTGCAACATAAAATAAAGACAAACAGAGAGGGAAAAATACAATCATATATACATATATACATACATACAAATAAAATTAACAACGGCATTGAGAAAAACGCTACGAATTAACGCTGTGATGATTCTACCAACTTCTTGCGAATGTGCTCACGTGCCTTCACCTTAAAGGACCACCGACTAGTTGCCGTCCTGATGTTCAGAGGGAGCGCATTCCAAAGGAAGATTGCTTGGACAAAGAAAGAGGAGTGAATAAACCCAGAACGGTGTGAGGGACATCGTAAAAGACGGTTATTGGTAGAACGAAGAGTTTTACTATGGGCAGCGCAAAGAAATTGAATTTGTGAAGTTATATAAGAAGGAGAAGAAGGATTATTAAGAAAAGGAAACAGACTAGTCAAGGCTCTCAGCGCTCTGCGTTGACGAATGGGTAACCATTTTAATAGAGATCGATGCGCGGATACATGATCATACTTGCGGAGGTTGAAGACAAATCGGATGCAGTTATTTAGAAGGCGGTCAAGTTTATTGAGGAGATCTGCATTCAGGTCGTAATAGCACACATCACTATAGTCAATTATGGGGAAAATGAGGGACTGTACAAGCATTGCCTTTATGTGAGCTGGGAGAAGATTTTTCAGTCGATACAGGGACCGCAACGTTCCGGTAACTTTTCGACTGACACTCGTGACTTGCTTTTGCCAGTCAAGACAGGTGTCGACATGCAGACCAAGATCCTTAACCTCGGAGCCAAACGGAATGATGGTGTTGTCAAAGACTAAGGGTGGTACAGTCAAGCCATTAAGCTTTCTCAGGCTATGGGGACTCCCAACTATGATAGCCTGACACTTTAAAGGGTTGACTGCCACCCCGAATCGGTCCGACCAGTTCTTAATAGCTCTCAAATTCCGGTTGAGCTCCTCGATTGCATATGATACATTGTCAACACCTGTCTGACAATAAAGCTGTAGATCGTCGGCCTTTTATCACGTAAACAAAAAATGAAGACGATACAGTGCATTGAAAACTCATGTGACGTCACTACTCGCTACAATTTTTACCGAGCCGTGACGTCAGAAGCCCTTTTTTTTTAATCTTTGATGCTTTGTATTTTCGTCAGTTTTTATAGATTTGATAAAGCAAAAAATACTTGTCCAATATTTTTCTATAATCTAACTGACGGACTAAACATAATCATATATTTTTTACTCAGGAAACATCCACATTGTATCCCTAGCAATTGGATTGATTCCGTACGTAGGGTTTCTGTTCTGCATTTTAACTTGATTATCTTTTGTTACTTTCAGGTCGTGATGGGGAGATAGTCTTACTGTGCAGGAGAGCTCCCAACTACTGCACCTTCCTTACCTACATTCACCTCTTAATATGGTTGATGTTCTTCGCCAGCCTGCTCTGGCTCTCTGCCTGTCTCTTCAAGAGCATCCGTCTCCTCAACTACGCTGAAGTCCTGATAATCCTTGAAATTATGCTGTCTGTCTTACTGTTCTCATTATACTTGTTCCATTGTGCCTTCTATGACCGAATGTGTCTGAGTAGCAAACGCGATGATGTTGACATTTTAACTTATTTTTTCATGGCGAATATTTTATATGTATTGTTCCTATTGACGACTGTGTATCTTATGCGTGAATATAAGATGAAATTAATACAAGAATATTTTGGTTTTGTTTTATTTTGGAGTTTGGGTGGACTCGTGGTTAAATATTTGTCGGAAAGCGATGATGTGGTCGACGATGGTACACATAAGTCGGGCAAGGTTACCACTCGGCGGGCGGCGGACTTGGGGACGTCTGTCGCCCCCCATTCATCCGGACCCGAGGTGGCGGCGTGTGGTGTTCCCGTGCGCCCCTCTTTGACGTCGCGGAGGGAGTCAAACACCTTACTCCCTCCGCAGACACGAGGTGGCCCGCAGTGGCGGGCTGGCACCAGCCGGGGATTACGGATGTCGTATATGTTCCCGCCATCCCCGGCGTAGGTGAGAGATGGAACACCGGGGTGGTTTTAATCAGTAAGAGTCTGACAGACCCCTCCGCCCGCCCCAGGGTGGAAGACATCCATGAGGATTTCCCCCCGTAAAAAAAGGTTACCACTCGGCCACCACTGCTCTACTGCTGCTACTGCTACTGCACTAACAGTTCTTACTAAAACTTATAAGCCAGAACTCGGACACCAGTCTTGCCCAGGTATATAGTGTTAACCAGTCACTGTATATAGAGGTCAGATCGAGAGTCGCTCCATACAAAAATCCTGGTACTTAGATGCATCCTGTTAAAATCATCATCTGCCTAGCCTTTTCCCAACTATATTGGAGTCGGCTCCCAGTCAAGCCGGATTCAGCTGAATACCAGTATTTTACGTGAAGCGGCTGCCTACCAGACCTCCACAACCCATTAACTGGGGAACACGGTACTTTTTGGCCAAACTGGTGTCAGATTTTCTGGCTTCAGACCATCCATAACGACTGCCAAAGATCTTCAAATGACAGCCGGGACCAACGGCTCAGCGTGCTTTCCGAGGCACGGAGAGTCTCGTTATGTTAAGATGGTCACCCATCCACATACCAACCTCGGCAAGCGTTGCTTAAAATAGAAGATCGACCCGTGCGGCTGTTACAATTTAGCCACGAGCTCCTCTGCATCCAGTTGGTGTTGTGTTGGTGTTGGTGTTGTGTGTTGTTGGTGTGTTGGTGGTTGGTTGGTGTGTTGGTGTGTTGGTTGGTGTATAGGGGGGTATAAAAAATTTTTCTTTCTTTCTTTCAGTTAAAATATAAACTTAAATAAGGCTTGGCAGTTGGCTGTACCTCGTGTTGTCCATTTTAATGCTCATGTAGGTAAGTAACAAATTCTTTGTGCGGCAGGGGAGCGGTGTATCAAAACTATTGGCATGCAGCCAATTTCTGTATGCCTCTGCGAACGACATTCAATTTTCTGGAGTTAACGGTTTGATGAATATCATTTAGTGATCGTAATTTGGTAATGGTAGGACAAATAGGGGTGTACTATGACAAATAATCGAATATCAATTGATCGACCACTATAAATCCAACGTCTAAATACTCGAACGATTAAATCGAGAATTCAATCTAATCGAATACTCAACACATTGAGTGTTCAAAATATCGAATGTTTGTTTGATCGAGCGTTCAACGCATCGTATATTCATTCTATCGAAATATCAATATACTGAATACTTTTTAAGAATTTAAGAAAAACACAAAATTTACTAATAAATCACTTTATAATCTTTAATCGAATTGTAACTGTACGGAGAAACTCTAATAGGTAGAGACATGTTTAGACTTTTAATGTTCCCACTGCTGGGACACAGGCCTCCTCTCTAGGAGAGGGAATGGGCCGTAATCCACCACGCGGGCCCAGTACGGGTTGGTGAATGTCACATGTCTTCGAAGTTTTGGTTCTAGGATATGCCGGTTTCCTCACGATGTTTTCCTTCACCGTTTTGAGAGCAGCGGTGATGATTTTAATTACACAAAGTAATGCGCTTGGCTGGGTTTAAAAACCCGCGACCTATAATTCGTAAGTCGGGGCCGTTACCACACGGCCACCACTGCTCAGGACATGTTTATTGCGACAAAATTTCGATTCTTTATTTCTAGAACGTCTGTCTTATGCACGGTTTCTGAGTTAGTTTATCGGTCGTTTATCTGTCCGTTGACCACTAAACAATATGTTATCAGAAATAGGGTTATCGGACATATGAACAAAGGATGAATTACTTCAGAAACCGGGCATTACTTAGTGTTTTTTTTTCTGTCTATGTGAATTCATCGTATGACTTGTCCCGCTCTGGGCGGAGCGGAAGAGAGTGTCAGACTCTTACTGACTAAAACCCACCCGTGTTGCTTCTAGTACCCTTTGCGTTCCAGGGCCGCGGTGACTCTTTCGAACAAATTCCGCAACCCTAGCAGACCCTATGGGGCCCCGTCTTCATTGCTGACAGCTCTTTGAGGCGTATCTGTAGAAGTTTTGGGTACACAGGTAGTTTTATAACCTAAATAAACACATGAATGGGTACTTTAAATCTCGTTCTGAAGTCCACGAAGACAAAGTCGCGGGCAAATGTCTAGTTTTTCATAAAAAAAACAGGCCAAGTGCGGACGGACTCGTGCACGAAAGGGTTCTGTAACATTATCTATACAAACATACACAGCAAAAAAATAAATCAAGTATGTTGCATGAGAGTCCCTTAAATATTTGTTTTATTTGTTGTTATAGCGATAATAGTCGAAATATCGTAGCATAAAAAAAAATATCGCAGCATATGCTGAGATAGGAACCTTTTTGGCCTCGCACATTTACTTTTAGTTACAACTGATATCTTCTACAGCTTTTGTTAATTTATTTTTTTGTTTGCTATTTGGTTTGTTTTGTGCGAATCCCCAATAAACATTTTTTCTTTCTTTCTTACAAATACTACATATGTGTAAATTTCAACTGTTTTACTATCACGGTTCGTGAAATACAGCCTGGTGACAGACAGACGGACAGCGGAGTCTTACTAATAGGGTCCTGTTTTACCGTTTGGCTACGGAACCCTAAAAAGAGCAAGACCCTTTTTTATTAAAAGTCGGTATAGAAAAGCGATTCGTTATTTAAATAGGAGCTTGAAAAACACAATTTCAGAGGTTTCGTTTCTAAATAAAATCTCAGGCGAAAAAGTAATAAAAACCGTTGAACACACGTATCCGATACGGTCAGGTGACGTCACACAATAGTGTGGACCACAAACAGTGCAGACAAACTAATAAAAATGTTTATTGTGACCACCTGTGTGCTTAGGGATAGGTGGGGTAACTCTATGTGTTGTACAACTGCGCAAGACTTTAAATAAAAAATCTGTTTTACACGTCTACCCAAAAAGGTTTGTTATGTTTTCAGAATGCATATTGTGTTGAAGTATCGGAGATCTGTAAAGAAATGTTGTACAGAACTTGTACCTGTCTGCAATGAAAATATATTGGTTTTCGGTTTTCTACTATCGCGCACATTCATGGTTTCATTGGACGGTAGCGGTCGCACGGGTGCAACCATAAGCATAATCAGCCTTTTAATGTTCCCACTGCTGGGACACAGGCCTCCTCTCTAGGAGAGGGAATGCGCCGTAACCCAGCACGCGGGCCCAGTGCGGGTTGGTGAATGTCACATGTCTTCGAATTTTGCTTCTAGATGTTTGATGTTTTCCTTCACCGTTTTGAGAGCATTGGTGATGAAATCAATTACACAAAGTAATGCGCCTGGCTGGGTTTGAACCCGCGACTTACAATTCGTAAGCCCCGACTTACGAATTGTAAGTCGCGTTACCAATCGGCCACCACTGCTCCCAAGTTATATTATACTTTTTGTATTTTTTTTTTGTTTAGAAGTCGGTTGTATTTTTTTGAAGTCATAAATATAAAGAAGACTAGTCTCTTTCTTATGTAAAGAAAGCGGAAATAAGTGTCAGACTCTTACCGACTAAAACCCATCCGTGTTCCTTCTAGTGCCCGCCGCGTTCCAGCGTCGCGGTGACTCATTCGAAAAAAATCTGCAACCAAGATCAATGCGTACAAATGTACACGTGTCTGAAACTAATTCATAACAAACTATGAACTCAAGGTTCGTCGTTTTATGCTAGCGAAGGAGGAGGCAGAACGCGTGCGCGAGAGGGAACCCTCAAGCTCCAGCCGCCGCAACAGAAGAAGACGCCCAAGGCGTCGGGAAACGCAGGGCGATTTCCGGCCACTGTAGGTCTGCGGACGGCAAGCTATGGGTGGCTTGTCGTCCGATAGCAACCAGACCCGAGTCGACGGCGCGTCGTGTTCCACGCGCGCCTCAAAGAGCCGTCAGCAAAGAAGACGGGGCCCCATAAGGTCAGTGCCTGCTAGGGTTGCGGAATTTATTCGAAAGAGTCACCGCGGCCCTGGAACGCAAAGGGCACAAGAAGCATCACGGGTGGGTTTTAGTCAGTAAGAGTCTGACACTCTCTTCCGCTCCGCCCAGAGCGGGAGAAGTCATTCGATGAATTCACATAGACAGAAAAAAAAAGGTTCGCCGTTCAGTTTTGTAACACGTTGTACAGTTTGTACAGTCAACATTGTGTATAGGTACAGTCAACAGAACAGTTATGGACAAAACAATGGCGTCTGAGAACAATAGACAGGTGGAAATTGAATCCACAATGTTTCGCTTCGCGGTTGAGTGTGTAAGCTTTGGAAATGAGATATTTTACGTTTATTTTTAGTAAGGCTCAAAAGACGTATCCACCAAAACATGAGTTTTCAGGAGAGCCAAAAACAAAACAGTTTTTCGACAAAACTTTTTTGTGCGTATAGCTATAGACAAAATGCAAAAGACAAAGTTTTTAATTAAGTTTCCCTGTTCCGACGTTTGCGATGATGAGAAATGAAATATTTTTCATAGGTACCAATGTTTCATGATCCAAAAATTATAGCTGTCATCACCATTTTTTTGCGAATACCGAAATTTTAAATACATATACGAATCGAAAAAGGACAAAAAAGCCAAATATGACTACATTAAAATCTCATTTTGGTCAAAATGGCATTTACCTACGCCCTTAAGCCTAGACGTGTTCATATTATATACTTTACAGGTGCGTATACGCTATAGTTAGAAATCGGCCAAGTGCGTGTAAGGCCACGCGCAGTGTAGGGTTCCGTAGTTGCACGTCACAATTACCGGGCCAAGCCCGCCGGTGGCGTGCAGCGCTCCAGAGAAAGGAACCTCCTAACTATGCGAGCCGTGTCCAGAAGTACGGCTTGCTGAATCAAGCCCTTAATCCAGCTGCCTAACGAGAGCCTCTTAAGATGTTGGTCGAGGCTCTTGGCAATTATGCCATTGGCCGTCACGACTATCGGCACAATGACTGCTGTGTTCACATCCCACATGTCAACAACCTCGCGAGCCAAGTCAAGATAATATCTGTTATTATTATGAATGTGAAAGTTTGGTTGGACGAATGTTTCATGCTAGAACAGCTGAACGGATGTGGGAGAAATTTGGCAAGGATATAGAAAGAAAGGGAAAGTAAAAGAGAAAGAGAAAGCGAAATGTTTATTTAGGACTCGC
Source organism: Hecatera dysodea (assembly GCA_905332915.2). Lineage (NCBI taxonomy): Eukaryota > Metazoa > Arthropoda > Insecta > Lepidoptera > Noctuidae > Hecatera > Hecatera dysodea. The sequence continues at coordinate 10,548,900 of HG995314.1, read as the reverse complement.
CATATACCAATAGTAAACGCCACAGCGCTGGTGTTCTGATAGGGCCTGTGATGCCACGGAACACATAACTACTAAAAAAAAACATACAAATACAAATAAAATAATGGATATGACAAATTTATAATAAGAAACAAATAAAAAGTAAAATACACACATACAACAAAATAATAAATTAATAGAAAAAATAGACTTTCATCATTATTGTAGATGACCCTTCAGATAGATTCATTAGATGGAATAGCACTTCGGCTACTTACCCTTAATTAAATAATAATCCCTTGGGATAATCTCTGACATTCACGCGAGGGAAGCTGCTAGCATAAACTTGTGAAGATAATAGGGTATTTTACTGTAAAAAATAAATAAACGTAAACAAAAAAAGAAGACGATAAAGTGCGTTGAAAACTCACGTGACGTCACGTCGCTGGTTAAAATTATAGTAACGTAGTGACGTCACGTGAGTTTTCAACGCACTGTATCGTCTTCATTTTTAATTTACGTGAAAAAAGAAAAAATACTTGTCCAATATTTTTTGTAAATCTATCAGACGGATTTTTTTTTTTTGTTTAAAAAAACATTGCTCCACACTAGGATTTACTCCTGTATCGTGGGTGCGTTCACAAACATGTAAACTCACATTCACAAGACAACCAGACCCGGAACAATTATCTGTAGGCCATACAAACATTTGTTCCGTGCGGGGATCGAACCCGCGACACGCAGCGCAGCAGCCGAACGCTCAACCACTGCGCCAACCGTGTCGACACTAATTAGATTTTTACAGTAAAATACCCTATTATATTCCGCCTAACTCCACAGTTTAACCAGCCATCCCAACTCTTCGTAACTTTAAAACAATAAGTTAAAATAATTGATTCACTTGGCGGAAAGCGTCAGAACTATTACCTAAGAGTATTATCACGGTTTTGTTACAAGTAGGATGGCAGAATAAGAGCTGTTGGTGTATCGCATGTGGTTTGGAATTGAGTTTCAAAGTTTAAAATTGTGTTAAATGTTTGGCTTGGATTTGTCTGCTGTTGATAAAATTATGAGTTGATTAAATTGGGAGGAGCTCGTGGCTAAAGAATAACAGCCGCATAGATCGATCTTCAAGGTTAAGCAACGCTTACCAAGGTTAGTCTATGGATGGGTGACCATCTTACCATACCGAGGTTCCTCCTTGCCTCGGAAAGCACGTTAAGCCGTTGGTCCCGGCTGTCATTTGGAGATCTTTGGCAGTCGTTACGGATTGTCAGAAGCCAGAAAATCTGACACCAGTCTTGCCAAGAAGTACCGTGTTCCCCAGTTATTGGGTTGTGGGGGTCTGGTAGGCAGGCGCTCCACGTTAAATACTTTTCTCTCAGAATCAGCTGAATCCGGTGTGACTGGAAGCCGACCCCAATATAGTTGGGAAAAGGCTAGACAGATGATCATTTGATTGAAGTCAGGATTTGGCATGTGATTACATGAGAAATTATTTTCTCAATACACTTTGCTGTTAACTGTTTTTCGTCCTGCCATTTTATCAGACGTGAAAAATTAATCATTATTATAACTAACTATTACCATATACACAGATAAATAAAAAACTACATAAAACTAACAATAGTCAAAAAATGGCGTCGAATAATTCCTCCGCATCGCTGGCCACTGGTAATGTACCCAAAAAGATGGCAGCATTACCACGCTGTATGGCAATGCTTATCATTTATCCAAGGTAAAAACTGGCCCTTGGATCACGCGAATTTTCAACAAAACGTCTTGACAATCTTCAAACAAGTTATGAGTACTCGGACCCCATGACCCGAGTGTTTCAACCCCAAACGTCTCGAAAATATAACTCAATATACTTTATTTCAATTAAACCCTTTACAGGCACTTTAGAATTGTCAAGTCGAAAGAGGTGAAGCTATCTGCACGTTTCAAAGCGTAGATCTCTATGGAGAAGAACGTGCAAGAAACTCCACGGATACTCTTTTATATCATGTTCTGTATTACATAACTTTGGTTTGGAACTACCAACAAGGTCATTATATTTCCGCCGCTTGAGGTTCTCCGCAGCCGCAGCGGCAGCGCCAGCACAGCACGATGAGTTAGGAAGATGAGATGGATGAATGACCTTTTTTTTTTTATTTTTTTATGATCTTTTTATGTTATTTAATAAAATAGAAACTAAGATGACACAGAAATACCGCAAGACGTATGTATACATCTACAGCGTTTTCCAGAAGTACGTGAACATATTTATGTGATGTTGGGTAATTGGGAAACAATTGCAATAATAATAGAAAAAGGGGCACAAATTAACGAAAAATATCGGACGTGTAAAAGTGTTATTTACAACCTACTTACAAAATAATTATCATTTAAGTACACATAATTCTGTCATACCATACTTGATTGTAACACAAATTTGTACAATAAATTATTGTTTTCCCAAATCCTTACTAATATTATAAACGTGAAAGTTTGTAAGTATGGATGTTGGTTACGTTTTCACGCAAAAACTACTAAACGGATCTTGATGAAATTTGGCACAGAGGTACCTAGAGTACAGTCTGGAATGGCACGTAGAATACTTTTTATCCCGGGAATATGTTCCCTTGGGATAATTTTCAACATTCACGCGGGTAGAGACGCGGGTGGCAGCTAGTAAATAAATAATATCAAAAAATAAAAGCGGATTCAGCCGAGTACAACTTTAGCTGTCAACATTCAGAAAAAAATGCGAATACTCCTGCAAAGGCAGATTTCACGCATATCCATCCGCATAGAGTAGATTCTTATGGAGAAGAACGTATAAAAACTTTGACGTTCAAATGAACGCAAACGACTTTTGATTATGATCTGTGCAACACCAATTTCGCGCCAAATCAAACTTTACCACAGACAACATCTATTATGACGCATGACCTACATACGTACCCTTACTTACCGAGCGTTAATTTAAAACATGTCATCTATCTGAACAAGACATGATATCTTGTGAACAATACGAGTCTGTAGTTCCGGCGTTTGGTCGTAGCGTAGCGTTTTGATAGGCGCTACTACGGGTCCAAGTAAACAGCGAGAAATAAGTGAGAATTCTCGACAGTTTAAGTTATTGAATTTCATTAACAGCCTGTTGCAGTCCACTGCTGGACATAGGCCTCTAAAATTGCAGGCCACTTAGATCTATTTTCGGCTTCTCGCATCCAGTTTCTGCCAGCCGTCCTGCGCAAATCTTCACTCCACCGTGCCTGAGGACGTCCTACACAACGTTTGCCGAGACGCGGTCTCCACTCTAGAACTCGTTTACCCCAACGGTTGTCGGTTCTACGACAACCGTTAAGGTACGGTTATTTATTTAAAAAAATTGTGTTTGTTGTTATAGCGGCAACAGAAAACTTCAACTGTCTTACTATCACGGTTCATGAGATATAGCCTAGTGACAGACGGACAGACTGACCGACGAACAGACAACGGAGTCTTTCTAATAGGGTCCCGTTTTAAAACAAGAATTCGATGAAATTATTGATATTCAGTTTTCCAAATGACTATCTTGCTTTCACTTTTTGACCTGGCAGGCGTGTTTTTTTTTATTTATTTGTTTTTTATTTTATACCTTTATCGCTATGTACTAAGCAAGCTTTAGATTATGACAGTATACGTAGTCTAATTTTCATGAAAACAAAATAATTTAGTTTTTATTTATGAACCATGGCTTCTTTTTTATGTTTTAAATGTTCACTAGCCTATGTTACCCAGGATAACTCATACATTGATATCGGTTAAGCCATTTAGAAGTTATGGTGGACTAAAGAAACTCACAAACCTAAAAACATAACACTCCTTTTTTGGACAGTCGTGTATCACCTTAGTCGCTCAATATCGTAAAAGTTATAAGGCAAAAATTGAAAATTTTGCGTTTTATTTCAGACTATTTAGAGAGAACTTTATTATGAACATTATACTACATATATAGATACAACTACAAACCTTTTACTGAAAACCGCATCAATATCGGAGTCGTTTTTTTTTTTTTTGCAAAAACATATGTTTACTGCAGCGCCCCCTCGTGAGTTGTCACCGTACACACACATCTAAGAACATGCACCAATCAAACCTTAACCCATCACTGAAAACTACATCAAAATTGGAATAGTAGTTTCGAAGATAAATGGCAACATTGGTTTGCCCAAATATCCTTGACTGCAGCGCCCCCTGTTCAGTTGTCACCGTAACACCTATCTAAAAACATGCACCAATCAAATCCAAACCCATCTCTGAAAACCGTATGAAATCGGACTAGTAGTACTGGAGATAAATGGGAACATTGGTTTGCATAAACAAACAAACATCCTCTCACCCCAAACGCATACACTGTCTCCGTTCCGTCGTGGGTAAAAATAGGAATCATCCAGAGTTGCAACTTGAATTTTTGTTAAAATATTTCATATATTATTCAGCCTAGCCGCTCGAATATTGAAAACTTAAACCATTGGTCCTAGAGCCACACTTCAAAGTTCATTTGGTAACGAAAATGTATTCAAAACAAAACAAAAAAACCCACCATCGAATTCCACTAGTACCCACCCCCTACTGACGATATCACAACGTTTCCTGTGCTCCACGTTTTGTTTCATCCCTTACCTACACCCCATACGTTCGAATGTGACCAAGTATTGTTAATACACCCCCTAAGATCGGGGAATATGGGAAGACTTGTCAAGATGTCTTAGGAAATTATTGTTAACATGTTGTGTGTTTGTTAAATTGTTTGATGAGAAAAGTTTTCAGTGATAAATGTCCAAGTTTGGATGTGTTAAACACATCTTGTTTGAAGACAAAATTGATGAAACGATCATCATTGTTTGACAACTAGTTTTTCCTCTGTGGTCCTTACCTACCATAGTTCTGTGCAAGTGTGCATATTTTTCGGCAGCTATCTATTGGAGATTTTTGAAATCGTTAATTCGATACTTCTACAAAATTACATAATTCAAAGAACTTACAAATTAATTAACCTCCTATAAAATATTTATTTATTTAATACTTTACGCACACAAATGTACAGAGGCAGGCTTAATGCCTTAGGCATTTTCTACCAGTCAACCTTTGGGTGATGCAGAGAATAATTGTAAGTGTAATTGTAAATATGTATATATATTAATGAATCAGTCCAAGTTTCATTCTTGAAAGTTTGATGTCAGAAATAGTATGTTTACTGAATAAGAAATTGTAAAACAAGGCATAAAGTTTCAATAAAATTGACACCGTGAAAGTATAAAATATCCAGCATAAATGGTTCCCCAATTGAAATAAAACCATATTTAATTTACGTTCCATCCATAATTCCATATCCAGAGGTTATTTTCAAACAAACAAAAACACGTGATAATTTCCGTAGCTCGCGCGGCGGGCGACACGTCCGCTCTCAACAAAAGTCTACAGCGGAATCCCGCTATCAGTTCGAAATTCAAATTTAACGCTTGACCGGAAATGCGGTGTCGGACGCTTCCGGCGGCCACGTTCCGTTGTCGAGTTTAGATTTCGAATTTGTGTGATGTGGGGGTAGTTTTGTGTTATTTAGATGAATGGAGCTGTTTATGTTTAGATTGTATAAACACTTATATAAATGGATACATAGGTAACATTTTAATGAATAGTAATAGTTTAAGGGAACTCGATAAAGGTTAGGATTTCCATATTGAAATTAAAGAAACGAGACGTAACATAGCATTACATAAAATTAAAGATATAGATTTTTAAATCGTAATTATGTAAATAATTACTATAATATAACGTGGCAATATCGACATTTTTTAGCACACTTCCAGTCCACAGCGATGCAGTATATTTGAATGTTGAATTAATTGGTTTTTATTTTCAGTCTATAAAGTTAACTAAATACTTATAAATAAAATAAATAATGTACCTGGTCTACTTTAAACATTTAAAAATATTACTGTTAATAAATTGTTAGACTCTGGAAACAATTTCCGTTTCCTTTTGTCATTGAAAGACCGCTTCAACAATTTTACCATCCATGGTAAAAGTTTACGGAAATTTGCATTAAAACAATACAAATAATCTTGTTAAAGAATCTCGTAATGATACCCAATAAAAACTGATTTCTCCAACATTATAGCCTCTTTTTTACAACAGTCTATGATAGGGTTATGCGTTCCCGCCAAATCGACCTGTCACCGTTGACAGATGACAGCAGTTTTCGCGCCAAACGGTGTTAGACGATGCGAGTGCGTGCTTTATCGTTGAATCAGGATTTGTTTTCATTGCGACACGCTTTTTTTTAATAAATGGATAGAATATACTCATTAATTGTACACCATACAAAAAATAAAACAGGAGCTTTCATGTAGATGTGTGTATTAATCAAATGAGTGATCTTACAATTGTTTACTTTTTTCTAAAAATATAGATTTTCCTTTATTTGTTTTAAAGAAATAATTAGTATTCATAGCGGCCTATTCACCAGGGTTCTAAAACAAATTTCAGTTTTACAGATTTTTTTGGGTTACGCAACCGTAATTTTATTTGAAAAATAAAACTGGATAGTTTCGTGAAAAAAAAGAATAGCATCTTTTAACCTTAAAAGAACGACTATTTCCTATCTTGGGTGGTCATTCTCAATGATTGTAAATTCTAAGTTAGTTAAACTGGTAGCTTCAATAAATATTTTGTCCTACAATACATTGGGGGAAGCAACCAAGAACCTACTACAGGCGACCTATTATGACGTCTTAAATCCATCATGATTTCTGTGTCAGAGACAGACGGAGTTACACAAGACGAATAACACTATCTCTTTCCCTCACACGAATCATGATAGCATTGGCACTTCGTAATACGGCCACTGGTATGCTCAAAATTCAGAGGAGCTTGGTAAGCGCAAGAGAAAGCCAGTAGAAAGATGCAGCTATTCCAATCTTTGCATTGCAGATGAGCTAGAATCATGTGGTGAAAAACTGAGCTATGGAACAGCAATGAATGGACAGATAGCTTAAGTCCTGCCAGGGTTAGGCCCTGAAACGCGACAGGCATTAGGAGGAACACGGACGGGTTTTAGTCAGTAAGAATCTGACACTCCCTACCGCTCCGCCCAGAGCGGGAGAAGTCATTTGATGATTTTCCATCCAGAAAAAGAAGACACAGCATAAGTCAAAATCTTCGACATAATGGAAACAAACCCAATAATCCAGACAATACGTTAAGATTCAATTTTAAAATATAAAAGAAAATTGTTCTTCTACTAGTTCGTCGCCATAACGGCTAATGATATGTACCTCGATGCACAAGGTGGTTCTGACATGTTTTTAGATAGTATCTTTTTCAGACTTTCTTAAAATAACAAGTAGATATGGTTCCGTTCATTGTATGTAGTAGCCACATTAACTTATAGTCCAATCCATAGCATAAAAAACCGGCTAATTGCGTGTCGGACCACGCATAGCGAAGGGTTCCGTAGTTCGCTGTTTAAGTCTCATATCTCTAAAAGTGTATAAGCTGTCATATTCAAACCAATTTTCGTTGGTAGTTTCCGTGAAGTTCTATTTGCTCAATTTTTTTTTAGAATTTTCTACTTCATAGTTTAAAAGTTAGAGGGGGGGAGGGGACATTTTTTACGAATTCGGAAGTACATTTCTCAAAAAGTATTGCCTTAAACAAAAAACTATTTTAGAAACATCTATTTCATTTTGAAAGAGCTATCCAATGATGCCCACATGATTATGTTTGTTGGAAGTTATTTTTTCATCCCTCAGTTACATGTCCGTGGAGTCCCATCCCTAATTTTTTTTTCCATAACATTACAGCATCATTGAATAGTGGGTAACAGGTTGCACCTGCCTACTAATTTTCATTTAAGTGGCTTTAATAGTCTCCAAAAAAACGGCTGTGACATACAGACAGACACATGCCGGATCCATAAGATTTCCGTTTTTTTGCCATTTAGCTACGGAACCCTAAAAAGGTATGTATTCTGGTTTATTTCGAAGACCTAGGAAGGCCTGATAGGGTTACGAAATTTGTTCAGAAGAGTTACCGCGGCCCTGGAACGCAAAGAGTGTTAGTTGGAACACAAATACAATACTTACATTGGAGGAAGCTACTAAATAAGACCTACTCAGATAGGTACAGTTTAAGTCCTGCCAGGCCCTGAAACGCAAAGGGCATTAGGAGGAACACGGATGGGTTTTAGTCAGTAAGAGTCTGACACTCCCTTCCGCTCCGCCCAGAGTGGAAGATATCATCAGTTATCATTCTTTAGTTTAATATTATAGGTACTTCAAAAGTCTCACAAAATATCGTATCAGCGTCATAAATAATCAAGGTCAAACGTTGCACGCTACCTTAAAAAAATATTACAACTTTATAGGCATATTTACATACTAGCATCGCCCCGCGGTTTCACCCGCTTAATTCCCGTTCCCGTGGGAATATGGGGATATAATATAGCCTATGTTCACCGGAGATAGAGTAGCTTCCCAACAGTGAAAGAATTTTTCAAATCGGTCAAGTAGTTTCGGAGCCTATTTATTGAAAAAAACAAACAAAAGACAATAAAATCTTTCCTCTTTATAATATTAGTGTAGATATCTATGCCAAATTGAAGCACTCGTGCACCATATGCTCGGAGATAACAGCGATCGGACAGACAGACGTTGTCAAACTCTAAGGGTTCCTTATTGTTTGACTACGGAATCTTAAATGGCATTATATTTATTTATTCCACTAACACACACTGTCTCTACAGGTTGACCCCAATGCAATAGTGGTTTCAAAAAACAACAACAAACAATAATAATAATGGAAAATCAAATTATGTACTTAATGCTAATACTTAATAATAATCTTAACTTTAAAAATAGGAAACAACATTAAAATCCTTTAAAAACTTAATCTAAAGACGAACTAATAAATCTAATGTAAAAATTATAAAAAGGAACTTTTTTTTAATTTAAAATAGGACAACACTATAATATATAGCTATATAATATTCTTCCAAATCAGTCTATTTTGCAACATGTAGATAGAAGTTTTTAAACAAAACGCCTGAAAAACAAACTCAATCAAAATTCAACATAAACTCCGTGGAAATAATAAAATAAAAAAACTTCTAAAACACAAATAAAAGAAAGAGGCACATTACAAAACAAGTGCACATCTAATATTTCTAAATGAGTAACTCAGAAACAAAACACTGCTCAGAAGTGTATAATGTAAGTATAAAAATTAATATAAAAGTGTAGTATAAGAGAGTTGTTTAATATTCCGGCAGCGACAAATAATTGGTATTTTATACAGATCTCCGAGGAACGCCGGGACTAGTTGAGGTTAGTGTGGATACGACAGGCATGTTATATTTTGTAACGTTTTAATTAGTTTGTTGAAAGGGATTTATTTTTGCAAGCTTTTTTGGGTTCTGAAACTCTGTATGGAAAACGGAACCTTTGAACGATCACGCCGGTCTGTTTGTCACAGCCGATTTTCTCCAAATCTACTTGACCACCTCTGTTGTTTGGTAGACATATAAATGTTTGTAACCCAAACACAAAAGCGTAACGAAAATAAATAAATGATGAAAATATTACTTTTTGCGTCTCTGTAGTGGCTTATAAGAACTGGTGGTGGTGGGACTCAGGCTTCCTCTCTAGGAAAGGGAATGGGTCGTAATCCAGCACGCGGGCCCAGTGCGGGTTGGTGAATGTCACATGTCTTCGATTTTTTGGTTCTAGGACATGCCGGTTTCCTCACGATGTTTTCCTTCATCTCACGACGTAGTGGCTTATGTGCGTCATTTCAAAACAGAATTAGCGAAATCGGCTCATTGTTCTCAAGATTTGCGCTTAGCAACACATTCAGCGATTCATTTTTATATTATTAAGTAACAATTAATAGATTTGACGTTCAAAAAGTACTGGCTCTCAGCCTAGTTTGAATAAATGACTTGTGATTTTGATTTGTCACCGAATAATTGCAAAATCCATAACATTATAAAATATCTTGAGAGATTGTAAACTTTCGATTAATTATCAACTGAACATTTGGAATACTTTTTACGAGACTCTTACTGACTGAAACTCATCCGCGTTATTCCTGCCGGTGACTCTTTAGAAAAAAATCCGTAATGTCTTATCCACCCTACCTCTAACGTCGTCATATTGTAACCCCCGCTTACTCGAGCTCACAAGCGACTCTGACAAACAGACACAAATACAACCGTTTTTCTTATTAGTTTAACGTTACTTGTTGCTTTATACTTGTTTTTGAAGACTGGAGATGTTTGTCTGAGAGTTTATCAGGGTTTTATCTGACTGCAGAGGTGAGGAAGGTTGGTTGTGCAATACTAGGCTGATATCATGAGTTTGTGAGATAGTTTCTTTTTTATTATTATTGACTAGCAGCACCCCGCAGTTTTACCCGCGCAGTTCCCGTTACCGTGGGAATATGGGGATAAAATAAAGCCTATGTTACTCAGGGTGAATGTAGCTTTCTAATGGTGAAAGAATTTTTGTAATCGGTCCAGTAGTTTTTGAGTTTATTCGCTACATACAAAAATACAAATCTTTCCTCTTTATAATATTAGTATAGATTGTTGAAGTTAATTTTTTAAAAGTAGCCGTTGAATATTTCTTGAATGTACCTATACTAGTAAAACTGTTATCCCCAAAGAGAATATGGGGATAAAGTATTATCCCCATATTCCCACGGAAACGGGAACTATGCGGGTAAAACCGTGGGCGCTGCTAGTGAGAGATAAAACAAAGTTACTCAGGCCAAACCGTCGTCCACGCCTAGTGTTAACCCATAACTATTTGATATTAAACGTATAAAAATGTAATCACTATTAACAAAACGATAATTTTCTCGAAAGACGCCGAGAATACTAATTGTCTGAAACTTTTATCGGTAGTTAAAAGAAATTTAAATTTTAAATTTAGTTCGAATAGTCCTGTGTTTTGTATAGTTTATTGTAATGGAATGGTAGTTGAATTTTAATAGTTTGATATTGTAGGAAAATTCAAAATTAAGTGTTGTTTTTTTTTCGATATTTTTTGTTATTTTAAACTATTAATTGAAGTTTTGAAGTGGTGCAAGTAACAGGAACCGTTGAAAAGTATTTGTTTATTTATGTCTTGGTATCTTCAAACGCCGCGACTCGAGTCGGCAGTCACTTTTATCGATTGATTATAAACATAGATATAATAAACAAGGAGATATGCCCTGTAGCCGAAAATGTATCGGAACCTGTGTCTCCTGTTTTGCCCTACCACCCGGCAACTACTACGCATGCAGTTCAGTAAAAGCAATAGATACGCAGTCGCGCACACACCCGCATTTCTAAAATCGGACTGTACTACACAATCAATTATAAACCTTATCCTAATAAACACAGCGTATATTTACAGTACACCGTGCAACTTACTCACACAAAAACAACGGTGGGTATCGTTGTGCTGTGCAAAAGCAATTTATTTTACATATACGCTAGTGATTGACTAATCGGAAAGTTATCGATTCTGGCATTTATTACACACACTATGCTGCCCATGTATAACAAATAATTTTAAGCAAAGGTCACTAATATATTATCTTAAACATGCCGATTACTATAATGCATTCGAAACTTTATCGAAAGTAAAATACAATTACCATAAAAAGTAAGGAAGTAGCACGAGGATAAGGCATAAATACGATAATTCAAAGCCAAAAACACTTGAACGATTATTTACCAAAAATTTAATGAAATCTAAGAAAGTTTGGTACACTTTTGTAATATTTCATTCAACAATCGACATTGTTGTCGACAGTGTATCTGCACAATTACATCACTAACTCGCGGCAAGAAGCAGCGGCCGTACTATGCGATACATCGGCTTGCTAAAGTATCGTTTTGTGATTTTTACATTGCTCATCCAGTCACTTAGCGACAAACTTAGGTAGTGGTTAAGGAGCAGTGTATTCATAGTAATATGTTATTGTCGCTTTGACATTTAAAAACAAAAATAACATAGTATAAGCAAGAAATATTTTAAGATTTGTTGTTTTTCATGATTTTAAAGACAAATATAGTAAAATACTTTTATTTTGATATGGTAAGTGATTCCATAATTAACAAAGTTTTGGTTTAGGCTTCGGTTTTTACAAGAAAACACTGAACAACACGGAATTCTTATATCTTATCACGCTCACGGTCGGAAGCACACTAGTTCGCGGATTCGACCATTGCGTAAGACATGCTCGCCCAGACCATGTCGCGTGGACACCGACACGCCCCCTTGCCACTTCTCCTGTATTTTATATTTCTATGATTATAAATGTTATTCATTTAAGTTTATTATAAGAGAATGGAATGTTATTTAAATTTAATAGTTTGATATTAAAAGGAAAATTCAAAATTAATGCTGTTTTTTCGATTTTTTAATTTTAAAACATTTTTTTTGTTTACATTTACACATTAACAGGAATTTCCAATAATTTAAATTTTCAATTTATTTCATTTGGTTACTATTATAATAATGATGTATATAGTAGAACTGTTACTTTTTATAATTTAGTGTAAAAACTGTTACTGAAATATGAAATGAATCATACGAGAATCATGTAGGTTGTTATTGAAGAATTTCACTGGTTAATAAAAAAAAAACACGTTTTGAGTGCAACAAGAATACTTTGAACGAATTATGGTAAGAACATATAAGTATCATTAATTTAACTGAAATTAGAATTATTTAAACACGCACATTTCATTGTAATAAGTATGATTTTGAAGTGGAGCTTTGAGGAGAAAACTGAAGTTTTCATGTGGTTTTAGTATAGATATAATTATTATCATTTTGAAGGATTAGTTGTATAGCAGATGGCACCAGTGGTCTCAAACCTACCGAATTTTCGGTAGAACAGAGCCTATATTGGTAGAAATACTTAAAAATCGGTAGGTCCGAGACCATTTTTCTTTTTTTTTTCTGGATGGGAAATCATCAAATGACTTCTCCCGCTCTGGGCGGAGCAGAAGGGAGTGTCAGACTCTTACTGACTAAAACCCACCCGTGTTCCTTCTAGTGCCCTTTGCGTTCCAGGGCCGCCTGGAATAACGGCAAGACTGGAGTCAGATTTTCTGGCTTCTTGTCAGAAGCCAAGAACTACCGTGTTACGCAGTTATAATTTAGATACCGTGTTACCCAGTTATAAGATATTAGGGTTGTGGAGGTCTGGTAGGCAGCCGCTCTACGTGAAATACTGGTATTCAGCTGAATCCGGTTTGACTGGAAGCTGACCCTAATGTACATAGCTGGGAAAAGGCTAGGCAGAAGAAGAAGGGGCTCCAGAGTCATGTGCCGTATCCAAGGTATCCGTTTGTGTGCCTTATATAGGCGGACTTAAGGCACAAAGTCCTTAACACGTTAAGCTCTAGAAAAAATGGCATTCTATTTTCAAATATAACGGATTGATGACGTGAAATTAAGCGGCCTTTGCCCTCTGAGTTTGTTTCTGTGTTTCTTCTCAGGGTAGTCAGCTAGGAACTTCCGGCATCCACATAGTTTAACAGTTCTATTCACAAATTAGTCTCAAAATAAATATCTTTTATCGATCAAATCATGCTGTACAAACAGTTTTCTACGTACATATTATTATTTTGTTTTTTATTAACATACATACATAAGTATGTCTGGTTCGCCGTAGAATGACCGAAGTATTTCGTAAATGTCCCCCCTCATCGATACTTTTAACGATCTCACATGCATTTTATTGCACCGGAGACCGTGTCGTAAAACAAGGTCTATTTCGTGCATTTTTTATTTATTTAGCTTTAGGCTATTTTATACTTAATTTGTACCCGGGGGGAAGGGGGGGCAGTAAGGGCAGCTGACTCCCCCCCTGGAAATCTTGTAGAAAATCTACAAACTCGCCTACTTAATCACTAATCTAAGTGTAAATGGGGCCATAATGTGTGTTAACTTTTGAATAGACCGCGCAGTAAACATTGACAATATGCACGGTGCAATTGTCATAAAAAAACACATATATTAAAATGCATATTCAAATTTACTTTTATGTATTTAACAACCTATAAAGCAGGATCATTTGTGGCTGTTTGTACTACACACAACATATAGCTACCTAATGTTTCATGTAGGTGTCTTTGTGTGGTGTGGACGAAACAGTCGCGGAAGATCTAACTTAAAAAGTCTGACTTGCCTCCCCCTATGCCAGGAGCTGGGTGCGCCCATGTTCAAAGCATTTATTTAAAACTAGCTTCTGCCCGCGACTTCGTCCGCTTGGAATAGTTACTTTACCCCCGATTTTGAAAATCTCAGCCCGATCGGTTTAAAATTGACAAAGTTTCATACAAACTTTCATCCCCTATTTTACCCCCTTGGGGGTAGAATTAATCAAAATCCTTTCTTAGCGGATGCTTACGTCATAACATCTACCTGCATGCCAAATTTCAGCCCGATACGTTCAATGGTTTGGGCTGTGCATTGATAGATCACTATGTCAGTCAGTCAATCAGTTTTGAGTTATATATATTTAGACTAGCGACCTGCCCCGGCTTCGCACCGAAGCAATGCTGATACTAAATCTCTACTATATAATGCATGTATTATACAAATAAACCTTCCCCTTGGATCACTCTATCTATTTAAAAAAAAACCGTATAAAAATCCGTTGCGTAGATTTACAGACAGACAACTGGAAGCGACTTGTGTTTTATACTATGTAGTGATAAAACATTTATAGGCACTTTTGAATTGTCAAGTGCGGTCAGTCTAAAAGATAAAGCTATTTGCACGTTCCAAAGCGTAGATCTCTATGGAGAAGAACGTGCAAGAAACTCCACGGACACTCTTTTAAATCATGTTCTGTATTACAAAAATCTTAGTTATATTATCCTTGTCGCTTCTATATGTGAGGACAATGCAAAAAAAGAAAACTATAAAACAATTCAAACTATAAAGAATAAAACAAGTCAGTGGCAGTTAAGAGGTGACCAGTCTCAACCGACGGCGCCCGTTCACGAACATGACGCGTGTATCGGCACCATTTAGCTCAACCATTTTGAAGGGAACCGAATGATCCGACACACGCGC
The DNA here is from genome assembly GCA_905332915.2 of Hecatera dysodea. NCBI lineage: Eukaryota > Metazoa > Arthropoda > Insecta > Lepidoptera > Noctuidae > Hecatera > Hecatera dysodea. The sequence continues at coordinate 10,533,805 of HG995314.1, read as the reverse complement.
CACCATCAGCGAGACATTTGAGCGAGCTTAAGACAAAGTAAGAATGAATTAATTAAATGTCATGCTGAAATTACCGCTGTGATTCGAAGTGTTCTTCACAATAAAATAAACGTACACATGTTTCATCTTAAAAATAATAGAAAGAGAACAGAGGTCATAGTGACCTGTATTCTTTTTTTGAATTAATTTTTTGTTGCATTGATTTTAAGACCCAAAAGCTTAAAGCTCAGAGAACACACAGAATATGTTCTGAATTAATATTTCTAGAATTTTAATTTGATTGAAACTGATTAGCGATGACGCTTATTTAGTTTCAATTAAATAGCGGTCACACTAACGCGTTGACACTCAAGGAAATCATTATTGGTTTTCTTCAAAAAAATGTCATACGCGATTTTCGAAATTCGCAGTAAGACTTCGGTACTTCTCAAAAAAAAAAAACAAGTGCTAGTTAAATTTACTATACAAAGATCGTTTTTCAAAAAATTGTACATATATTACTAAATTAGATCAAGAGACAGGAAAATAAACCATTTTTAATCAAGACATAACAAGCCACAAAAAATTGCTAGAAAAATATCAAAACCAATTTTTCCCTTCTTCGATTTTCCGAACCCTATAAGTATACCAATCCACTTCCTCTTTTGCCAATACCAGAAAAAATATGACACAGCCGTACCCCCTGAGGCAAAGTCGTAATGATAAATCCAGGAACCCGGGGCTATAAAATGTACTACTTGGTGGAATCAAACATTCATGGTAGCGGCCAGAAATATTGATTTTCGTGTTACATTTTAGTGGCCAATGAGATGGCTTCGGGACGCCTACTTTAACTTGTTTAGGAGGTATAAAGGGAGTGAGCAGAGTTGGGTAAGAGTTTGATGAAAATGTGGTATAGATAGTAGTACCTTTGTGGAGTATATTTTTGTCAAGTAAAATGTTCCTAGTTGTAAAAGGTGGGGAGATTTCGGTACCTATGTATCTTTAAAGACATTTCTTCAAAAAAGTCTGCTCCATTGCCATGCTCATGTGCTTCTTGAAGGCCTGTAAAAGTTTCTAAACTACACTTGAGAGCAATAAAGTGGCATACCAATTTGAATTAGGTTTATTACTGATTTTTTTTTTCTTGAATTTCAAGATAGGCAAATTTATAGCATAGGTGAGTAGTGGTTGCCCAGTGGTAACGGCCTCGACTTCCGATTTGTTAGTCGCAGGTTCAAACCTAGCCAGGCGCATTACTTTGTGTAATTAATTTCATCACCACTGCTCTCAAAATGGTGAAGGAAAACATCGTGAGGAAATCGGCATGTCCTAGAACCAAAAATTCGAAGATATGTGACATTCACCAACCCGCACTGGGCCCGCTAGATGGATTACGGCCCAAACCCCTCTCTTAGAGAGGACGCCTGAGTCCGAGCAGTGGGAACATAAAAGGCTGATTATGCTATAGCATAGGTACAAGCTTAGCTTTAGGAAGACACAAAATAAAATACTCTCACTTGACTTACAAAAACCGTGCTAATTCACCGTTTTCTGATTACGCAAACGGGTGAATTTGTACAGTTCGTTTTTAACCCCGCAAGTATGAACGTCGCTGCTAGTGCGGAATATGTTGTTCGAAAGAGTAACCACAGCTCTGGAACACAAAGGGCATTAGGAGGATCACGGGTGGGTTTTAGTCAGTAAGAGTCTGACACTCCCTTCCGCACCGCCCAGAGCGGAAGAAGTTATCCGATGATGTAAATAAAAAAAAAAAATAAAAAAAAATTAACCAGTCGCAAAAAATTGTCCATTTGAAAACATCTCTACTGAAAGCGTACAGGTTAACAAGAAAAATATAGCAAATCCCACAGAAGCCGCTCAAGTTATTTACTGCCTTGCTCAAAGCGGGTCATAATCAAAGTGAATTTGCCCGACAACTAAATTTTAACTGCTACTCTGTTTGTAATGTACACTAGAAGTTCCAAGAGACCAGTGACTACATTTGGCGACCAGGATCTGGCCGGCGACAAGGAGCATCAGACCGTGATGACCGTTTTTGTGTGACAAAGTATTTGAGAAATATTCAACTGAAAGCGATAGAACTGGGGTAACAGCTTCGAGAAGTTCGTAATCTATACTAATATTATAATGAGGAAAGATTTGTATTTTTGTATGTTACGAATAAACGCAAAAGCTACTGGACCGATTTCAAAAAATCTTTCACCATTAGAAAGCTACATTCACCCTGAGTAACATAGGCTTTATTTCATCCCCATATTCTCACGGGAACGTGAAGTACGCGGGTAAAACCGCGGCGCACTGCTAGTGTCAGTATAAGTTGGTAGGCAGTTAGAAGAAGATTAGATGAAGCAGGACTGACTGCACATTGCTCAGCAAATGGTTCCAAATTGACCAAAACTTACCGACAAGCTCGGCTAACATTTTCCAGGGAACACTTAAATGGGACGCGTGACTAATGGCGGACTGTTATCTTCTTGATGAGTGCAGAATTGCTTTACACAGTCATGATGCACGCTCTAGGGTTTACACAAAGTTATTGTGGAATTGGTTCGAAAGCGTCACTGTGGCCCTGGAACGCAAAGGGCAATTTTTAGTCAGTAAGAGTCTAACGTTCTCTTCCGCTCAGCCCAGAGCGAAAGAAGTCATTTGATAATTTCCCGCCCATAAAGAAAAGTGACAACTTGGAGATGTTCATGACGGATTGGTCAGAGAGGACATCATACTGGGAAGACTGGAAGGCTATGAGGGAGACCTTTGCCCAAAAACGCTAAAAATCTATCTACATACATTTATGTACCTACATATGTAGATATGTATGTACATTTTTTGGACCTGAAATCGCGTAAAAATAATCAGCTGTTCCCTACATTTTGATTAGTTGCTGCTGATTTTTTTTATCAGGTTTCAAGATTCAAAGCATTTATTTCAATTAAACCCTTTACAGGCACTTTTGAATTGCCAAGTCGAAAGAGGTGAAGCTGTCTTGGAAGCTAGTTTGGTCCCATAGCAAAAGTTGTTCATAATGATGAGTACAATGACCTCTTAAGAGGCTGCTGGTGTTTTTCAAATAATTTATACTAATATTATAAAGCTGAAGTGTCTGTTTGTTTGTTTATTTGTTTGTTTGTTTGTTTGTTTGTTTGTTTGTTTGAACGCGCTAATCTCAGGAACTGCTGGTCCGAATTGAAAAATTCTTTTTGGGTTGAATAGACCATTTATCGAGGAAGGCTTTAGGCTATATATCATCACGCTTAAGCCAATAGGAGCGGAGCAGCGATAAAGAATGTTTTAAAAACGGGGATTCCACGGGGACGAAGTCGCGGGCAGCAACTAGTTATAGATATGTATGTACATTTTTTGACCTGAAATCGCGAAAAAGTATCAGCTGTTCCCTACATATTGATTAGTTATACGAACATATGTAAATGTAAGGAACAGCAGATTTTTTTTTTTTAGCGATTTCAGGTTTGGTCCAAAAGCTGTTCTTAATATGAGTACAATGACCTCTTAAGAGGTTGTTGGTGTTTTACAAATAACCCTATAATATAACAGTACCAAGCAGCTTGCAGTTCTTTCCTCAGAGTTACTGGTGTTTGGCTCGCCGTCCGATAGCAACCAGGCCCGGGTCGTCGGCGCATCGTATTCCACGCGCACCTCAAAGAGATGTCAGCAAAGAAAATCGGGCTTGCTTGGGTCAGTACCTGCTAGGGTTGTGAAATTTGCTCGAAAGAGTCACCGCAGCGCAGCCCAGGAACAGCAAGGGCATTAGGAGGAACACGAAGAGTCTGACATTCCCTTCAGCTAGAGAGAAAAAGAGAGAGCGGAAAAAGGCTTCATTTGATGATTTCCCATCCAGAAAAAAAACTTAAGAGAGCTGTCTTTCAACAATATGCTAGAAAATTACTGCTCAACTTACTAGAGGTTTTACGGTGAAATCTTTAATGACTTGGAACTGACAGCACGGCGACACACATCGTCGAATACTTTGCCATAACTACGAGTAACATCCAAATAATACCGCATCAACTTGTACCAGCATCGCGGACACTTCCCACCACGCCCATTCCCCACCCCGCCCACTCTAGGCGTGGTCTAAACACGGAAAAGATAAACTATACATAGGATGAGTACATAGACTGTCAGGCCGGTTCCCTTTGTCTATAAAACAGTCAGTTTTAAAAAGTTTCTCCGTCAGCCATTTTAGTTCCGCGGTACAGTTGGAAGCGGCTCTTTTATTGATTTTGTGTTACAGGGGGGTACCTGTGTTATCTCGTGGCAGTAAAATAACAGCACTGGTTGATCTTGAAGGTTAAGCAACGCTTGTTGATGCTAGCCCGTTTTGGTTGACCATATTAACGTACCGTTTCCTCCGTGCCTCGAAGAACACGTGGCTGTTGCTCCCACATATTTAACAGTCGTAACGGCTATGCAGAAATCAGTCATTCTGATATCAGTATTACCAAAAGGGTAACAATTGTCTTGCCAAGTTATTGGGTTGTATAGAGCAGTTGCTCCCTTTCAAAAACTCCTAGCAATCGGTGGTTACAGGCTGGTCATGATATAACTGTGCAAAATGTTGCCAAGGTTGGTCTGTGGATGGGTGACCATCTTAGCATACTGAGTTTCCTCCGTGCCTCGGAAAGCACGCTAAGCCATTGGTCCAGGCTGTCATTTGTATATCTTAATCATAATGAGTTATTTAGGAAGGCCAAAAAACAAAAGTGTTGATTACGCCATAATTTACTAACTCGTATTATGATTATACATTCATATCTTTTATACCCGAAAATATTTTCACCATTCATTTTCCACCATCGGATTTTTTCATAACCAACCAAATTAGACATTTAATTTTATACCTGCCCTGACATTGGATCAGTTGGAAGCCTGGCTAAATTGTTACTTTTACCGTAGCATAATCAGCCTTTTAACGTCCCACTGCTGGGACACAGGCCTCCTCTCTAGGAGAGGGAATGGGCCGTAATCCACCACGCGGGCCCAGTGCGGGTTGGTGAATGTCACATGTCTTCGAATTTTTGGTTCTAGGACATGCCGGTTTCCTCACGATGTTTTCTTTCACCGTTCTGAGAACAGTGGTGATGAAATTAATTACTTTTATCATAATAATAATGTATTTCATAAAAAGTGGTACAGTCTGTTACAAAGTAAAATGACAACTTAGGGATAGATACATCTAAGGTTGCGGAATTTGTTCGAAAGAGTCACCGCGGCCTTGGAACGCGGCGGGCACAAGAAGGATCACGGATGGGTTTTAGTCAGTAAGAGTCTGACACTCCCTTCCGCTCCGCCCAGAGCGGAAGAAGTCATTTGATGATGTCCCATCTAAAAAAAAGGGATATTATACATCTGTGATAAGTAGGTAACAATACAATTTTACAATCCTAGCTAGATTACTCAGTAGCTTGTATTAAGGACAATCAGCTCTCATTTCTCGAAAATAAAAATAGGACAAACGCATTGTTTAGGCTGTTCACAAGTTAATAAAAGTCCAATACAAGAATGTGTGTTTGTGTGATGGTGTGTCTGTGTGTGTTTTATGAGTTACTTTAAAGTTATAATAAGGGGAAAATTATCATAACTTTGTATTTTTTTTTATGTCATTCAAATGATAAGTTTACTAGTAACTTGTCATTGCGTTTTGTTGTTCTGGATTAAATTATTTTCTTTCTTTCAAAAACATCCACACATCCCTCTTGCAGGTCCACCCTGAACATTACTGCACTATGTTTACGACTTCAAACACAGGGGGGTGAGCAGACCAGGCAGTCAACATTAATATTTTATCCGTCTGCCAACGACTTTTATTGTCCAAGATCTGAGGTGAGACAATTGGTGTGGCCACCCTTGTTCGGTTTGCGTAGGTCGGCTTTTAGTGGTTTGACCCCTGTTTTTGTTAGGAGAAGCTGAGAAAGATTCTAATTGGGTGATTTTGGGTCTTTGGAGGTCGGTGGGCCTTTCGAATTGTGGACAGCAACGTTTAGAGATTATGAAATTAGCGATAATATTTGGCCCCAGCAAAAATATTAGAAGTCGGTTGTATTTTTTTGTAAAATGTTTTTTTTTTCAATTTTTTTGTGGTTCACTCCCAGCTAAACGTACCCATCACAGCGTACGTGTTATAACTGGTGTAAACAATAAACAGACATGCGATTTCAGCAATCCCGGAAGATTTGCTATCTTTTATTAAAGAGTTCCGTTTCCTATCGCCGTTCTTCATCAGATCTTCACCAAACTAGGCAGGGACCACTAAATTTTCAAACGTTCAAAATACTACGATGCTCTTCCAACCCATCATGTACAGCATTTTTTTTTCATTTAACATCGATAAGTGATAAAGAGAACATCACCAACGTAGTCGAAGCCAATTAAATACGCAATGTTAGAGATAACTCATATAATAATCGCCAGATCTCACTCAATTTAAATAAGACCACAGAAAAGCAACAGCTTTCGAATATAATAAGAATCATCAAATGGGTACATCCAGTAAAAAGTTACGAGGTAAATACAAAAAAAGAACAGTCGACTTGAGAACCTCCTTCTTTTTTGAAGTCGGTTAAAAACAAAACAATTTATTTTACAGGTACCTATAATTAAATTTTAAGTACAAATCGCAAACTTAACTAAAACTTGAATTTTCTCCAAGCAAACCTTTCATTGGTACACATATATATTATAGTTCCAGGTTCCTCTTTGTACAAAACTTATAAAAAACACCACAAAACAAGTAGGATTACAGTGTCCGACCCTCAATTGTTTTACAGTAAAAGTTTTCAGGCCCCATGTGTTTTCAGGATCGAGTTATGAAAACATAATATAAATTGAACAACTTTTGTGTTGTACAAGTGTTTTAAGATTATGTGGGTTCCGTCTGGACGGGAAGTTTGTCCTATTTGAATTATTTTAATAAGCTGGTCTGATTGGTTGGAGTTTTATGTTAATTAAATATTATTTTGGTTTGTTTTTGGGAATAAGATGCACTCTAAGTGTTTTCAATCATCTTTTATAATGCGCACAGCATAGGAATGGAACTCTCTGTCTGTGTCAGTGTTTCCGAACGCATTCAACCCTAGTCCCTTCAAAACTGACACTTACTTTTTTTCTGGATGGGAAATTATCAAATGACTTCTCCCGCTCTGGGCGGAGCGGAAGGGAGTGTCAGACTCTTACTGACTAAAACCCACCCGTGATCCTTCTTGCGTTCCAGGGCCGCAGTGACTCTTTCGAACAATCCTTCTTGTGCCCGCCGCGTTCCAGGGCCGCAGTGACTCTTTCGAACAATCCTTCTTGTGCCCTTTGCGTTCCAGGGCCGCGGTGACTCTTTTGAACAAATTCCGCAACCAAGGAAAATACCCTATGAATGATGATTCCTTTGACAGTGTCGACATATACATTTTTGCGGCATAAACCGCCGTTTCTTTTTTGTGTTAACTTAGCAGTTTGATTTTTCATAGCTACAAGGGACTGTAGACCTGAGTAAATGGTTTAAATTTCAACTGTTTACCTCCCCTCCGCGTTCCCGAGATAAACGGTCTTTACAGACAGACAGACGGACTGATGGACAACAAAGTGACCTCATAACGGTTTCGGTTTCTTTCATTTTCAGATACGGAACCCTAAGTAAATTGAGATTGGTACTTACTGTTATTATTATTATTTATATAATAAGAGAGTTGAGGAGCTCGTGGCTAAATTATAACAGCCGCACGGGTCGATCGTCTAGGTTAAGCAACGCTTGCCGAGGTTGGTCTGTGGATGGGTGACCATCTTAACATAACGAGACTTCTCCGTGCCTCGGGAAGCACGTTAAGTCGTTGGTCCCGGCTGTCATTTGGAGATCTTTGGCAGACGTTACGGATTGTCAGAAGCCAGAAAATCTGACACCAGTTTTGCCAAGAAGTACCGTGTTCCCCAGTTAATGGGTTGTGGAGGTCTGGTAGGCAGCCGCTTCACGTAAAATACTGGTATTCAGCTGAATCATGAATCAGGGCATGACTGGGAGCCGACCCCAATATAGTTGGGAAAAGGCTAGGCAGATGATGACTGTTATTATTATTATTTACAGTTATCTTTTTTTTTCTCAGCTCTTTTGGCTGGTTTTGACCACGTTTACGGGCCATGCCAAGTAAATGTAGCGTGTGGTGTGTTTAATGGGTTATGTGATGAGGTCCTACTTCGTTGTCTTCTATCTGCATGAATTTCCTGACAATCCTACATGTATTTAGAATCGCAGCCTTTTGCAGTGTCATGTGAGGGTTTCTTTAAGGCCTAATAATTTTAAACTATGGAGGAGATAATTTGGAATAACGCCTGTGGCGGAAAGAACTATTGGTTTAATGTAGACTTTTTCTTGTCTCCATATTCTTTTGACTTCGTTTTTTATTATTATTATCTCTTTATTTATTTAACTTACATACTAATTTATATTTTTAAATATTTCTTAAAAACAAACACATAAAACAAAAACATTTAAAAATATAAAGTAGTGATGCGCCGGTATCGGGAGCAGGGTCCAAGGTACCGGTGGTTAGGGCTCCAGAGAAAGGAACCTCCTCACAATACGAGCCGTATCGAGGAGTACTGCCTTCTGTATCAGGCCCTTTAACCAACCGTGTAACGCCAGCTTCGACAGATGGTCGTCGAAGCTTTTGGCCATTAGGCCATTGGCCGTAATGACAATCGGCACAATGACAGCCGAGCCCACATTCCACATATCGACAACCTCGTGTGCTAAGTCGATTATTTATTATTATTATTACTGATATGTTTGTAGGTTTTTCTGTAAGTCATGCTTACCGCGTATATTATTGAAGAAAATCTATCCGTTTCAGAGTGACGTATTGGCTTCAGATCAGTATAAACGATTGGGAACAGCGTCGGTTTACATACATACATTTTGAAGTGAAAACTTCTTTAGCATCGTTGTGATTTGAGAGTTTATGAAACGAAAAAGCGACAGTAAAAAGAGACAGATACATAAATTCATATGTCTGTCTCTTTTTACTGTCGCTTCGTTTCATTATCTTGAAGCGAAAATTATTGAAAGTTTCACTTCTACCACGTGTGAATTGCACACGTGTATCTTTTTTTCATATTTTGTAATTATAATACATTTTTTTTTTCATGATAAGCTTATCCTTTAAGATGTTAATTCATGTAGTTAAGTTATTGTAGAAGTTCCCAGATATGATTTTCTCATTTGCTGTGTCTTTATTTAACCGACTTCCAGAAAAGGAGGAGGTTCTCAATTAGACATTTTTTTTTTTTGTGTGTCACCCAGTAGAAATTTATGTTTCTCATACCCCAATTTTGATGAGTCTTTTTGTATTTGAAAGCTGGTGCTTGATTGAGATCTGACGACTGTAGGTATTTGTTTGTTTTTAGGTATTTGAGTTATTCCTTATAATGCGTGGCTTCGTGATGACATTGTTGATGTTTTCATTCACTGCAACAAAAAGTGAAAAAAACTACTTTTTACAAATAAAAATAAATAATTACAAGCAGCCAGTGACAGGTATCCTCCAAAAGGCAGTTAGCAAGTCTCTAAAAACAAATTTTATAACATTTTTTGCCCTATCAATTAATAAAAAAAAAACTTTTTACAAAAAAGGAAATAAATAACCGACTTCTAAAAAAAAAGTATAAAATAACTTTAATTTCGGAAGTCTGTGTTCAAAAAATGAAAAAACAACCAAAAACACTGAGTTCCGAAATTAAAGTTATTTTACAACAACCTCTACTATCCAACTAATATTAAAAACGCGAAAGTTTGTAACTATGGATGGATGGATGGATGGATGGATGTTTGTTACTCTTTCACGTAAAATCTACTGAATCGATCTTGATGAAATTTGACACAGACGTAGATTATAGTCTGGAATAAAAAATAGGATACTTTTTCTCCCAGGAGTACGTTCCCTTGGGATATTTTTAGACAGTCGCGCGGGCGGAGCCGCGGGCGGCAACTAGTTACTAGTAAACACAGGAACCTCCGCGGTTCCAGCTAGAAAAATAAACAAAAAATAATCTTAAAAACTCATGTAAGCTGTGCCTTACCCTCCTTAGATTCTTGTCACGTTCACCTACCGTTTCCGACCAGACATACCGGTGTATATACATATACATGTTGTGTATAGGCCTGTATATGTATCTACACTTAGCAGTGGAGCCGAATGTACGGATCGCATCAAATTTAAATATACATGCTGGATATACGTGCTTGCTCATTATTTGGATACGGGGTGTTGTCGGTTTAAATTTACTGGTTATAAATATTTTGGTTTTTTTAATAAGAAGATCTGTATAGCATAAGCATAGCATTTTAATGTTCCCACTGCTGGGACACAGGCTTCCTCTCTAGGAGAGGGAATGGGCCGTAATCCAGCACGCGGGCCCAGTGCGGGTTGGTGAATGTCACATACCTATCTTCCAATTTTTGGTTCTAGGACATGCCGGTTTCCTCACGATGTTTTTCTGTATTTAGAAGACCTGCTATTGTACAAAAAAAAACCTGTTTTTTTTTCAAGTTTTTTGCAATTTCTTGTCGACGATTACTGAAGTGAATAGCTTGTCCAAATGTTGGAAAAACATAGTGTTTATGTTTTTAACGGAATTCCGTCTCTGACTTGTAAAAATTAAACTATTAGTTGGAAATTGAAAATAGGTACAAATAATAAACATAAGTATATTTTATACTTCAGAAACTACATCCACACTTGCAGTCCGCGGCGCTTTGCACATGCTAATGAAAAAAGTGGGAGCACCAGATTGCACACATATCCTATTCCAGACAAACCCGTATTCAAAATTTTATCCAAATATGTGCAGCTGTTGTGAGAGATGTCATTGATTAATAAATAAACATAATCTAAACAAATATATTTTCACACCTATTAACTTAATAGGCTCTTAGTTTGGGTCTTTAGGTAAATGACAGACACTTAATTCAGCCCAAACACAAAGGATCGAGAAAAAAAATCCTCCAAATCAGTTGACAATTGGCAAATATAACGCCGAACAAATATACAAAAAAAACCATATAATTACGTATATACTTAAATAAAAACAAAAAAAAAACAGTCGAATCGAGAAACTCCTCGTCGTTTTGAAGTCATTTAAAAAACAAGAAAATGAAGGCAAAATAAATGTTAATTTACTATGAACAAGTTCACAGTTTTAAACTCATTATCATTAGTAAGCTATAACTTATTCAGTCTAATGCTAGCTAAAAAGTGATCTCCATTTTAAAATGTTTAAAGAAACACCACCCTGTAGCTGCTAGGGTTGTGAGTTTGTATCGAAAGTAACCAACGCGGTAAGTGCTGTATTTTGTACGAAAATTATAGCATTGGAACTGTATAGTGATGGGGGAAGTCGGTGGATATCGATATCGATGATTTTATTTGGAAGTAAGGTATTTTTCATGCCGTAAGGTAAAATGTGATGATAGTCAGATTGTAATATACTATTTCAATATAATAATAATAATAATAATAAGTTTATTTCAAATAATTTTAGCTTACATTGCATATTGAGGAGTCTCCATTTAGGCATGGAAGATGCCTGTAGTTGAAGGCTCCGCTCCTCCCTTACATTATGAAACTTATAGTTTTATAACAAAATAATTAAAATAAATAAATAGAGAAAAAACAAAAAAAGAAAAAGAATCGATCATAAAAAATAAACACGATCAATTGCAGTTGAGTATGTGTTTGAGTGTGGTGTCTGTGCGTGTGTGAGAGGGTGTGTGTGTGTATGTATGGTTGTATGAGAGAAAGAGACTGATGCTGAGTATAAAAATTTTGACATGTATGTCTAAAATAAGCAAAAAACATCACTCTGAATTTTTATTAAGTCATTCGTTGCAAAAGCAATTCTGTATCCTCATAATTTAAATTGTATAACCATGTTTTTAATTTTATTTTGCATTCATTTTGTTTTATATCGTAAATATATATTAGTTTATTGATTTTGTTGTATAAAAAGGCTGAGCGTTTTTTATATTGTCTGCTGGCAAAAACTGTTCTTGTGGTGGGAACGTTTACTATGTGGTGTTTATTTCTTTTTACTAGTATTTTAGGATCATATGGTACCTCTTTGTGCTTTTTGAGAATGATATGAAGGATGTACAATTTTCTCACTGACAGCAGATTACATAATTTATAAAGCTTCTCAGTGGAGAATATCCTTTTTTTGAAGTACATCACTTTAAGTATTGCTCTTTGAGCCCGTTCTAGCTCAAGAAAACTAGATTTCGTTGCTCCACCCCATGCAGTTATACAATAGACTAAAACAGACTGAGCCAAAGCTACATAAATTTCATTTAACAAATTTCGTTCCTTGTCATTATTATTTTTATTTATAATTATTTTCCCTGGTACAATATATCTGAGCTCTTTAAAAATCCATATAAGTTTACGAACTCTACTCATGACTTGTTCCAGCTGAGGATGCCATGAAAGGCGCTGGTCAATAATCACTCCCAGATATTTTGTTTGGGTAACCTGCTGGATAGTAGGGCAATTGCAGCAAGTTACGTCTTTAGTTAAGTCGCACGTGTGGATTCTTAAATGAAATTCTTTTTCTGATTGAACCTGATTATAAATATTAAAACAAATGAAGTTGGTTTTGCTAGTGTTCAAGGAGAGCAGATTATATTTTAACCAAGTGTTTACAAGAGCAAGCCCTACTTCTGCACTATTTTTAACATCATCCCATGTTTTTCCTGAGAAGACAACAGCTGTATCATCGGCGTATGAGATTACTTTGGCATTATTAATTCTCATGTTGCAGAGGTCATTAATATAAATCAAAAAAAGTGTAGGTCCAAGTACACTACCTTGAGGTACGCCGTATGATACATCTGCGTCCTCACCAACAATTTGCGTAAGTTTCACTTTTTGTGTTCTACCAGAAAGATAATCCTTGAACAGTGCCAGCGGTATTCCACGAACTCCAATAGCTTCTAGCTTATGTAAAAGAATGGGGGTAGAGACGGTGTCAAAGGCTTTTCTTAGATCAAGAAAAGCTGCCATACATTTGTTTCCTTTATCAAGTTGTTCGGTTACAAGAGAACTTAGAGCTATAACAGCGTCTTCAGTTGACTTTTTTTGCCTAAATCCAAATTGAGAAGGTGACAGAATATTAAATCTATTAAGATACTGCAAGAGGCGAGTATTTATCAATTTTTCTATGATTTTTGATATTGCAGTTAAAACGGAAATAGGTCGATAATTGTTAACATCGTCTTTATCACCACCCTTATACACAGGTGTAATAATAGATTTTTTTAATGGAGCTGGAAAAACACCTTTCTGAAAACATAGATTGGCAAGGTGCGTGATTACTGGTACAATTTCCCTTTTAGCGAGTTTCAAGAAGCAAGTGGGTATATTGTCCCACCCGGGAGCACTGCGAGATCGTAGATTCATAAGCGTAGTGCAAACTTCCTGTTGATCAGTTTCCAGAAGTACCATTGAGCTAATGTGTGATGGCGATTTATTTATGAGTTCACTAAGTATGTTAGTTCCAGATGCTATGTTTTGGGCTAGATCTCTGCCTATACTTGCAAAATATTTGTTTATAAAGTTAGCGGATTCTGTGGGAGATGATTTAACGTGCAACAGTTCCAAGTTCTCTGTACGTGAGTTATTAGTGTAAGTGATATTTTTTATATTTTTCCAAAGAAGTTTATTGTCTTTGATGGCGTTAGTAATTTGTTCCCTATTATGTTTTCTTTTTAACTTTTTAATCAGCTTATTACAATAGTTTCTGTACCGCGTATATGTCATTTTGGCAATTTCATTGTGAGGATCATTCCCTGACATTTTCTGTAACGTATTTCGGTTCCGAATGCATCTCAGAATACCCTGAGTAATCCAGGGTTTTAGTAAACGTTTACTACTTGGTATGGTAATAGTGCGTGTATTTGCTGTCAAAGATTCAGTTATTTTTTCTATTAAAGAGATTATAACTACACTTGGGTCATCAATAAATAGAAGTTCAGCTAAATTTTTATTCTGCAAATATAGGAGAGCACTGTTAAAGTCTATAGTTGTTTTAATTTTATCTGGAGTGATTTTGTCTTTTGTTTTAGCTAAGGACAGAAAAGTGGTATAGTGGTCTGTGGTGGTAGTGCGTAAGATAGCTATAAATGCAGATATTTTTTTCGGATTAATTTTTAGCATAAAATGATCAAGACAATTCATCTCTCTAGTGGGTAATGTATGCCCGGCCAGAATTCCGTATGACGATAACATAGTAAGATAATTTACTCTATTTTTATGTTCGTAGTATTGTTCAGTTTCCCTGAGTCTTAAATTTATATTTATATCCCCTGTGATCACAATGTTTCTTTTTTGTACGTTTAGTGATTCCAAATGTAAACTCAAAGAGTCAATAAAATTCTCTGCATTTAAATTTGCAGGGGACCTATATATACCAAAGATAATATTATTTAGTACCTCAATTTGAAGACAAGATGCGTGTAAGAGCTTAACTTCCGTAACTTTATGTTTTAAAGATTTTTTCACATACGCGACCACACCGTCATGTTTATTTGAGAGATTTGTGGTATAGTAGCAATTGTAATTATTCAATTGTGGTACAGGTTTATTTAAGTTAAGTTGGCATTCCGTTAATATAATAGTGTCAATTTCTAATTTAAGGCTAGACAATGTGAGTAAAAAGTCGTCGAAATTACAACAAATGCCTCTAATGTTCTGGGCAATGATAGTAAAATCATTTTTGTGAATGATTATATGTTTCTCAAGATCCGTACAGTCGCATGTGACAGATTTAGCAAGCTGTATGCTGTCTATTTCTTGTAGTGTTTTTAATGATTCACACGCGGTAGCCATTTTTTAAATCATAAGTAATACTTGTCTTTGATGGACATTGCCTAAAATGTGTGTTATGTGTGGGTATGATGTTTGTGTTTGTCTTGAGAGTGTTTATGTTTGTTTGGGTATTTATTTTAAAAGTAAAATTATTGTAGAAGTGTCGCTTAAAGTGATTGATGGAATTATATGTATTTTTTTGTTTTCTGAAGGCGAGTGGACATTCAAATGCGGTACAATTACCATTAAAAGCTAATAACTTAACTAACATTATATAAATCAAAATTTTTAAAAAGTAAAAATACTGAGAGTCATTCCTTCTTCTTAATGCGGGCGAGATCGTGCTCTGATTTGATCTGCACGCGTATGTTATCATTGAGACGTAGAAAAACTGCTCCTCGAAAAATCCAGCATGTGTAGCCATTTGTTTTGGCAAATTCACGGGCTTGAGAGAATAATTTAGCAGTCTTTTTAGTGACACTCTCAGACACATAGATGGGCTTCCTTTCTCCTTTCAAACTAAAATGTCCAGTATGTAGCTTATCACTTAATTCTTTACTTTTGTTGAATTTTTTTGTACCTGTTAGTATTTTTTCTTTCCTGAGTACTGTAGAAAACTCGGCAATTATAGTACCTGAGCCAGATTTTTCATATGGTTTTATTCTGTAGATGTCTTTGATGTCAGTATCACTGATCTCAGCATCAACTATCTTGCCCAGCTCTGACATAAAATTGCTTAGTTCCTCTTTTCCTTCAAATTTATTTTGGCCGGAGGTCAGTATAGGTACATTTCGTATTTCAATTGTTGTTGAACAGGTTTTCCTTTCCAAATAATCAACTCTTTCCTCCAGCGCAATAATCCGTTTCCTGTCCTCTTTCTTCTCACTTTGTAGCAATTCAATCAATTTCAGAGCCGCGTCGTACTTCTCTGATAAGAAACTGATACTTTCCTTAATCTCATCGCTCTGTTTCTGTAAGGACGCTTGCAACTCCCGGAAGCGCAATTCTTGTTCAGCTGCCTGAGAACTGAAAAGTGTACGCATTTCCTGCATGACATCACCCGTGTCTGCAGGATTTGCAATTTTAATTTGCGGAGGCGTTCTCAAAGCTCGTCTTTTATACGTCCTATGGGAGACGTTTTCATATTCATCTGTATGTCCCTCCAGATCCGGTTCAGACTCATACTGCAATACAGTAACTCTCTCCTTTAAATTTCCTTTAACTTTTTGTGCTGCTGCTGGTGGGCTACGCTGAACTGACATGGCTGCCTCAGTTTATAAAAAACCAGGGAGTTATTAACTAGAAGCTCTAGAATGTAAAGTCAACTGGGTGAAACAGAGTTTGATGATGCTCAAGTTCCTTATATAGCAGGTTACTGGAACGCCACCGACAGATGACAAATGATGTTTGACAATGACAGATGACTTTGACGTGTGACACTGACGGAATGCAAAGGCGATGACAATGACAGGTGACAAGGACAGAGAAAAACTCACACTTTGCTGTCTCCAATACACGCTCGCGTCACACGTTCACCGCCGCTTGTTTCTGCGCTCCTGGTACTTGCACTGAGTTGTTTATATTTTATTTTTGATTTAAAATATCTTTATTTAAATATTTTTGCGCTAATTACACGTCCGCACTGTTTAGAACCCAAGAGGGGAGTGAGTGAATATGATATGCAAAATCTAATTATTGTTAACAAATATTTGTAAATATACGATTTATATGTATTTTACTGTAATTTTTAAGCGAATCAATTATTGTTTGAGAACTTAGTTACCTATCACTTAAAAACGAAACAAGACAAGAGTTATAAACAGTATTTTCATTATCATTAATTTATTCAACAATAGTGTTACCTATTTCGGTAAATCATAACAAACTTTGGAAAATGTCTCACAATAAGACTACAAAATAATCTTAAATTTTAATTAGAACAGCATCAAAAACGTAGATAAAAGCACCAAATAAAAATCGCAGTGAGTTAGGTTGTGGGCGGAGCCAAAAGGCTTTTTAAAAAGACATGTGTTCAGCTTGAAGAGCAGGTTAAGACTAACTTTATTTTCAGATTAAATGCTTATATCTAGTGTACAGATAACAAAGAGACAAAGAGACAATAAAATCTTAATGCTTCCTGTTATCGCAAGATACCAGGAAGTTACATGTGATAGCATGGTTATTGCCTAATTACAATGAAGGCTATTGTGTATTAGCCTTGTATGGTTATATAACTCCTCCCCCCTTAAGATGGAGGCGTGCTGAAGGCTGCGACTGAAGCTGGAGTGCATCAGGTTCAGGTTCTTGCAGGACTGAAGTATGCGCCGACTTGGGTATCCACCAGAGTTTGTAGACTGCTACTCCTATTCCTGTGGCTAGTACTATTATATATAGGGATACTGAAGGCCAACTAGGTGTGCTTGAGATGATGACTGGATCTGTGACTGAAGACTCTACTTCTTCCGATTGTCGTATAGTTTTCTTCAAGTTGTCTAGTTCGATGTTTTCTAGATTTATCTTGATCGGTAATACTTTTGGTGTTTGGTGTGCACGTGGTAGTGGTACAGTTTCCTTGATGTTGATGTATCTTTGGTGTGTAGTTAGCGTTCTATCCATAACTTGGACCTTGCAGTTATTGTCTGTTGTTATTAGGAAGACTCCTTTGTTGCGTTGGTATTGCACGTCGTTACCGCAGATTGTTTTGATGACTTCTTCTTGCTTCATGATGACTATCCAGCTGTTATCCTTGATTTGCTGGATGATGTTGTTATTAAACGTTGCAGTTGCGTAAGTGCAGTTGTGTGGTTCTTGATGCTGGATGAGCTGGGCTATGCAGTCTTCTGAGTGTAATAGTGTGTTCCATTCTAAGTGTTTGCAGATGACTTCATCTTCTGCTATCCTGGTGCATGGCTCGTGGGGATAGGCAAACTCATTATTTCCCAAGATGAGGAGGGGATTATAAGGGATAAGGATTGTGTTGTTGTCATTAGGAATGGAATACAGGTGTAGGAGATTATAAGGTTTTTCTGCAACTATTGGTATGTCTAGTATGAAGTTAATTGTTTCATTAGTGCTGTATGCTTTTACTGTTATAGCTTTTTCCCATAGTTGAATGTTATTTATGTTTGGGGGAAAAGCTAAGTTTCCACTGATTTCGTTTTGGATGATATTGAGTTCTTCGATTAAATATGAAGGGTCGATTATGCTAGGATGCATTTTCTCCAAGTGTGAAAATGTTAGTGCGTTTTCTAGTGTATTTAGTCTATCGTAAAGTTGTTGGAGCGCATTCTCAATGCTATTAAAGATGCTAGTGGTTAGGTAGTTGGTTTCGAACTCAGTTTCTTGAGTTGAGTATCTATCTATGGCTTTATATAGTTCTATTTGATTATTTTTAATGTTCTTCAAGTTATTTTCGTATTCCTTCATAAAATCTTGCATTATACTAATCGTTTTCTTTTGATTGGCTCTATTGTTATTGAGTGATGATTGTATTGATTTTATCTCATTTTCAAATCTTGTAGCGTCGTTTTGGTCTAAGTTACCTGTAATGGCTTTTACTACCGTGCCTAAGCCATCTATAAGGCCACGTCTATATCTATAACTTGATCTATATCCTATGGTTTCTAAACCTAAATAGCTTAATTTACTTTCTATCGTGTCTATACGGTAATCTATTTGTTTTGTTATAGTTGTCGTATCCATGGAACAATTTTGTTTTAATTTTATTGTATAGTAATTACTGCAGATTTCTAGGAAAATTTCTTTTAGTTTTGTGGTGTTGTAGATGACCGCTAGATGGTATGTATCTACTTGGTATTGGGCTTTAGCTTCTGTTAATACTAAGATTCCATTATGATTATCTATTGGCTGTATGACTGCTGTGGCAGCGGCGAGTTGGAGCACTGCGACGCAGGCGATGGCGTTCCTGAAACATTTTCAGGACGCCTTAGTAAGCGGAGGTGAACTCTAATTGTTTTTGCGTTCACGTGCTTTCCTACTATTTCAGCTATTTGTTCAGGGTGTAATCGAACTATAGTGTATGGACCTAGGTATTTTGGTTCGAGTTTGTTATTCCTTGCTGTTTTTGCTACCTGTTTGTATACAGTGTCACCTATTTTAAATTGTGCTGTTTCTTTATTTTTATTAAAGTTTTCTATTACCTGTTGTTTATCATTTGCTAGTTTATTGTTTATTAATTTTTGTGCACTTTCCATTATTTGTTTGTGTTTAGTTACGTATTCCTGATAAAATTCTTTGGGGCAGTGTAATTCTAAGGGATTTCTGCTATCGGTATGTCCATATAATAGTTCAAAGGGTGTGAAGCCCGTTGAAGAGTGTATCGTATTGTTGTAGGCTATTATGGCGTACTTCATGAGGTTTGTGGGATCATCCTTGTCTGTAATTCTTTGGATTCTAATGATTTCTGCTAAGGTGGAGTGTAATCTTTCTATTGGCGAATTCGAGTTAGGGTTATATGGTGTCGTGAAATGTATGTGTATGTTATGTAATGCACATATTTCTGTAATAACTTCGTTGTCAAATTTTGAGTCAGAGTCTGTTGTTAATTTCTTAGGTACTCCCATTATAGAAAATAAGCTAAGCAATGCTTCGGCAATGTGTATGCTTGTTGAGGCCGTGAGTGGTATTGCTTGTGCATATTTTGTGAAGTTATCTATTACTGTTAGAAAGGTTATGCCTCCACTACTATATAGGTCCATGAACATGTGTTCCATGGGCTTATGTGGTGTATCTGTTAGAGACAGTGGTAATTTTAGTGGATTTCGTTCGTATTTACTCTTTAGACAGTTGTCACATTTATTTATAAACTTTTGTATTGAGGCTAACATATTAGGCCAATGGTAATTTCTGTGTATGTGTTTATATGTTTCTTGTATGCCTCTATGTATGGTTTTTCCTTCGTGATATTTCCTTATTATGTCAGTTTGTTCAGAAATATTTTCTATTAATGTGACTCGATTCATGCATCGAATTAGTTTCGGTCCACGATTGCTAAATATTGTTTTATAAACTTCGCAGAATATTGGGTAATATTCCTCATGGTGGAAAAAGCAATGAAAAATTCTATCAGGGATTGTATGTTCTTTCAAGAATTGTATTATTTGATCTCTGGTATTATTGATTGGGATCCAAACGTCTTTTATTATTGTTTTGCCTTTGGATCTATCATCAATTCTGTAAGTGTCTCCGGGTGTTTTTCTGATATGAAATTGCTTTGCCTGTCTGTCGATTGCATCGTCTATTTGTGGTATTTTGTCTGTCCCTATTTTTGTTTCATTACTGTCTGCTACTGGGTTTGTCTCTGTTTCTTTTTTACTATTGTCTGTCATTTGTGGTGTTAATACTATTTGTTCCGGGTTATCTTGTGATTGATTTGTGATATCGGGTGTGATAGGCATGCCTAGTAGTGTTCGGATGTCTATGTCTGCCAGGTCTACATTATCGTTTGATGTGCTAGGTTGGGGATCTGTACTTACTTCGTTGTGGTGAATTATTTGGACTCTAGAAAGTGCGTCTGCATTTGTATTGGCTTTACCTTTTTTGTATTGTACATCGAAATTATATTCTGCTAGTCTTAGACGCCAACGTGTGAGTTTGGAATTTGGGTCTTTGATGGACATAATCCATGTGAGTGGACGATGGTCTGTATAAATGGTGAAGCGCTTGCCATATAGGTAGGGTCTAAAGTATTTGATTGCCCATACAATGCTTAATAATTCTTTTTCTATTGTTGAATATCTTTGTTCTGTCTCTGATAGTGTTCGTGAGGCGTACGCTACCGGTTTGTCTGAACCTATTTGTCCTTGGGATAATACTGCGCCTATTGCTACGTCTGATGCGTCTGTAGTGAGAATAAAAGGTTTTTCGAAGTCCGGGTATTGTAGTATTGGTGCATTGATGAGTACTTCTTTACATTTTTCAAAAGCTTGTGTGTATTCTTGTGACAGTGTTATTTTACTGCCTTTTTTTAAACATTTGGTTAACGGTTTTGTTAATTTTGCAAAATCTTGAATGAATTTTCTGTAATATCCTACTAATCCTAGAAAGGATTTGATTTCCTTTTGTGTTTTTGGTAAAGGGAACTTTTTCACAGCTGCAATTTTGTCTTCATTTGGCTGAAGGCCTTTGTCTGTCAAAGTATGTCCTAAGAATTTGACTTGTTTCTGAAGGAATTCTGATTTATTTAATTGTATTTTTAGGTTGTGCGTTCTGAATCTATCAAATACTTGTTTGCATTTATCCAAGTGTTCCTGTAGAGATGTGGAATATATAATCACATCGTCTAGATACGTGAGTACGTTATCCAAACCTCGTAATACTGAATCCATCAATCTCTGGAAGGTGCTTGGTGCGTTCTTTAGACCGAAGGGCATTCTGAGGAATTCATAATGTCCGCGATCTATAGAAAATGCTGTTTTTTCGATGTCATCTGGGTGCATCTCTACTTGATGATAACCTGAAGCTAAATCTAATGTAGTGAAATATTGGGCACGTCCTAGTTTATCTAAAGTATCATCTATGTTAGGTAGAGGGTATTTATCTTCTATGGTCTTATCATTTAATTTCCTATAATCTATAACTAACCTATATTTTTGTTCTCCTGAAGCATCTGTTTTTTTAGGTACTATGTGTACCGGGCACGACCAAGGGGAGTTACTTTCCTGTATAATATTATTTTTCAGAAGTTGATTGATTTGTTTTTTTATTTCTTCTTTTTGTTTTGGTGCCTGTCTATAGTTGCGTACAAAAATGGGTTTATTATCCGTTAATCTTAGTTGATGTTTAATTTCGTGTGTAAATGTTAAAGGTATTTCTTCGCAATGGAAAATGTCTCTATAGTTATAGCACAGTTTTTTAATTTCACGATTTTCCTCTGGATTCATATGACTGGTTCGAAGTCTGTCTAAGTTCTGTTTTTGTAGTTTGTCTATGTTTTTGTTTAATTCTGTGATATCTTTCTTTGATTTATGTTGTGACTTTTTATTTATTGTTTTTAGTCGTTGGAAGTTTAAGTGACAGCTATTTCTGAAATTTACTGTTTTATCTGATGAGTTTATTACTGTCATTAGTGCATTTCCATCTTTTACGGTTACTAATGCCGGTGGGAATATTAATCCGCTTTTTGTTGTTTTTCTTTCGGAAAAATATTCTCCTTCTTCATAATTGCACAATATGTTTATTACTTGTTCACATTTGGGTTCTATTTTACTATGCGATTTTATATCATCTCTGATTGCTATGCTGGCTTTATCTGTGCGAAGTAACATATTTTTCATATCTATTTTGCATTTTAGTGGAACTAATAGGTCTAGGCCTAGTAATCCTACAAAATCTGAGTCAAAATCGAATATTAAGAATTTATGTGTTATTTCTTCATTAAATAAATTTTTTGGAAGTTTTATGTATGCTACTTGTTTATGTTTGGAGGTCGCATGAGCTGTTTTTATGAAGTGTGTTTCGTTTTTTATTTTTATGTCAATATTTTTGGAGTTTTTTAAAATTTGTGGGTTTATTAAGGATTGTGAGGCACCTGTGTCTAATAAAAATCTACCACCTAATTCTGAAATGTAAATATACGGTAGTCGGCTATAATTTTGTAAATTATTCATGAAAACTATGTTGTTAGTTGATCCATTAGGTCTGTGAGAAAATTTTCATCTACTGCCTCCTCGGAAACTTCATTATTTTCATTTTCCGGGGTTGCATCGTTTTCCTCCTCTTCGTTTACCTCGTTCTGGAAATGAACTGGTTTTTTCTGTTGTTCCAGATTATTTTTGTTTTGGACTTTTTTCTGGAAAGGGTTTGGTTTATTGAATTTATTATTGGGGTTTGAATTTTTATAATTATTTGGCTTAGATTGTTCCGTGCGTTTTGCTCGTAATTTAACTTCCTCTTGTTTAGCTACTATGATAGCCTGATCTAGGTTTTGAACATATTTTAATTTAATTAATATTGCTGTTATTGGGTTTAAATTTTCAAGAAATGTTTCGAGAGCCATTTGCTCGTAGTAGACCCGTTTTTCAGGATTGGTTGAGATAAGTGTACACATTAGAAGTCTGATTTTATCACCGAACGTATCTATGCTACTGTTATCTCGTTTAGTTTTCATTAGTTCTTGGACAAGTTGAATTTCCGTCCTAAATTCTCCGAATTTTTTTTCTAGAACACCTTTAATGTCCTCCCAGGTTTTTGTGCCTGGGTGCTCTGAGAGCGCTTCGACAGCTTTACCTGTTAGTTTGTTTCTAATCAGGCATGCTATACATTCATCTTCTTTATTGGTTATTAACTGTAATGCATTCTCGACACCTTCGATATAGAATGCTAATGTTCTCCTGTTTCCATCATAA
Organism: Hecatera dysodea; assembly: GCA_905332915.2. Lineage (NCBI taxonomy): Eukaryota > Metazoa > Arthropoda > Insecta > Lepidoptera > Noctuidae > Hecatera > Hecatera dysodea. The sequence continues at coordinate 10,510,578 of HG995314.1, read as the reverse complement.
CTGGGCAACAGTTTTGAGAACGTAGAATAGTCAGTGGGAATTGACCTTTCTTCTAAGATAGGTTTCTCCTCTGTCGCTTTCTTGTCACAAGCCATGTTTATCTTGATGATTCGAAAGTGATCAGGTTGAAGAACCAAGCAAAAAGTTTGTATTACTAGGAATACAAATATGTGTATTATTAAAAATACGAATTATCTTGATTCTAAGACACCACACAAAAAGTTGCTTAAAGGGTCAGTATCAGGATGGGAAAAGAAATCTCGGGAATAATCAGATTTTATGCTTACCCCACGAGCATTGCCGATGAGAGGCTGGTGAGTCTTCTGTCTTCAGCTGGTTTACTGCTGGTTGCTGTTGCCTGTTGCTCTGCTGGCTGCCCACGGTAGGTTCTTTCTTCGCGCCACGGATTCTAGGTTTACGGAGTTATCCACTGGAACCGATAGAACGCGACGTACCGACTGCGCCAGTTAGGTTGTGGGCGGAGCCAAAAGGCTTTTTAAAAAGACATGTGTTCAGCTTGAAGAGCAGGTTAAGACTAACTTTATTTTCAGATTAAATGCTTATATCTAGTGTACAGATAACAAAGAGACAAAGAGACAATAAAATCTTAATGCTTCCTGTTATCGCAAGATACCAGGAAGTTACATGTGATAGCATGGTTATTGCCTAATTACAATGAAGGCTATTGTGTATTAGCCTTGTATGGTTATATAACTAGTGCTAAACTTTTTTTTTCAATCGATAAACCTCACAAACTCAGCCCACCACTAGCCTAATAGTCACACCAAAGTGCAGTCTCGACGTCATAATGTCGATAATGTACAGCACTAATTACCGTATACAAGTCGTCGCATATCGATAATGTATTTAAGTTGCATCACTATTTCGTCTGGCTACCTTTCGCTGCATTTTCGCACTAATGAATAAATAAATGTTGTTCTATGTTTATTGAAATAACATCGCACCATGTACTCTCTGAGGGGTAAGGCAGATGTATAGTGCAATGGAATTTCGCTTGTTATTTAATGTGATAAGTATGGGAAAAAGCGATTGAGGGGCTAGTTTTAATAAATAAAGAATTAAAAAAAAATGAATAAAAACTTAAACAAATCATTTTATCATTTCAAGGCTGCGGATTTAGTTCTAAAGAGTCACCGCGTCCCTGGAACGTAAAGGGCACTAGGAGGAACAAGGATGAGTTTTAGTCAGTAAGAGTCTGAAACTCCCTTCCGCTCCGTCCAGAGCGGGAGAAGTCATTTAATTATTTCCAATACATCAAAAAATGTACAGTCGTTGTCAGCATGTCTAAGTTTTTCACTTACCTATAGAAAAAGTGATAAACGAGAAAGGTTTGTGTAGCTGTTTTTTACACGAGTGCCCAAAAAAAGGAGTGTTATGTTTTTAGGGTTCATGTATGTATGTATATTTGTAAGTTTCGTGTGCTGTAACCAATAATGTATTATATCCATACCAATGAACACGACTTGTGCACGACGCCCTGACATCACTTCGCTCATGGGCGCAAGTAGTGATGCGGGCGATTTATCAAGAAACTCTTGCGAACGAATACAACATAAGATTCGTAGATCAAACATAGGATTAGTATTGCGTATGTACATGTTTTACACTCTATTACTGTTTTCTATTTTTTATTTATGTTTATAGCTGTAAAATTATTATCATATGATTCATAAAGTAGGGAATAAGAATGTTTTAATATAAGTTAGCTATGATTTGTAAATTGATATGTAATAACTAGCAGAAATCGTATAGTTAAAACGATATATCTTCATTATTTATGTTATTATAGTAATTAGGTGTTTAGATATTAGTGCATTTACCTTGTTAGAATAATATATCATAGTGTTTTTCCTCATATTACCTCTGCGACGTCCGTAAAACGAATGAACAAGTTTGCGGCCCAACCGCAGATATTTATAGTACTGAGGCGGGGGACGGGGCCATATAAATATGGCGCGAACTTGTTTTTCACGTCATAACGAAATAGAACGTCTCGGAGGTAAGATCTATATGTTATTAAGTAGGTTTAAGATGTTACTTTAAGAAAATAAAAGACTCGCCAGCTCAAGGCTTATGTATTAAGAAATATAATAAATGAATGGTATCGGGGGTGAGGAAATGGATCGCGGGCCAGCAAAAAAGGATCGCTGGCCAGCAAAGTGGCACGAGTATAAATATAGGGCAACTATCCCTTGCGTTCAGTTCAGTTCCAGTCGTCATACAGTAAACAAGTGAATAAGTAGTGCCAAGTTCCCCATTAGTCCTCGCCACCGTTTGCCTCCAAAATAAGTACATACTGCGCGTTTTATTTACGGCGTTCAGGCGATCCTGAATACGACTTTTCTTTTCCCATTAATACAATTGAAACGCAATTATCTCAAAACGAGGTAACAAGGACATTTATTATTATTGCAGTGAACTTTTCATATGATAAATTAAAAAGACAATAAACCATGCCTGTTTATAATACAGTCCACTTTAATTTATTCCCAAAGAGCAAGTCGAACAGTACCCGACTTTTTCTTAACCCATAGAGAAAAATAGGGGTGATTTTACGATACTGACATCTGATTTTTTTAAAGCAGAATCCACTTATCTCTATTTACAATAGTTTCCATTTCTAAACCATAAAACAAAAATATTTTCAATTCAACCGAGAAACCACTTAAATTATTATCAAAAAGACGAAAGCTACAGTATCCACGCTGAGTGAATTCCCCGGGACACGGCGTAATGTTCCTTAGATCGCGTGGGAACGAACTATAAACATTTATCAAGTGCGCTTAGTGTGGGGTGACTGTCTTTTGGGGAGGGAGCGTCGGGAAAATCCTGTTATTATTTGTAAGAGATATTCGTGATTAGATATGACATAATCGGTGCATTGGCTTTCATTGGTTGGTCTTCTCTACCTTTTACTTTTATCTACACTGATATTATGTATAACGAGGAAAGATTTGTATTTCTGTGTGTGTATATGTTTGTAATTATTAAAATCAAAAACTGCTAAGCCGATTTAAAAAATTAATTCACCAATAGAAAGCAACATTTTTATTCCCACAGGAATGGGAACTATGCAGGTAAAACCGCGGGGCGCTGCTAGTATTTAATATATAAAATTATTTAGTTCTAGCGGCCCGTCCCTGCTTCGCACGGGTGAATATTTATGTATTTGAATATAGCCTATGTTACTCAGGGATACTGTAAAATTCTAATGGCGAAAGATTTTTTGGCATATTAGTCTAATAATTTTTGAGTTTATTTGTTACAAACATACAGAAATACTAATCTTTTCTCTTTATAGTAATGTGCGAAGCCGGTACGGGCCGCTAGTGTCATATAATAGAGATAACGAGTATAATAATAATAGATGTATTTTATAAGCAAACTAGCGACCCGCCCCGGCTTCGCACGGATGCAATGTAGATACTAATGTTTCCTCTACTATAATATGCATGTATTATACATATAAACCTTCCTCTTCAATCACACTATCTATTAAAAAAGACCGCATCAAAATCCGTTGCGTAGTTTAAAGATTCAAGCATACATAGGGATATAGGGACTAAAAAAAAAAAAGACTTTTATTTCATCCACTTATGTGTAACATAACAATTATTATATAGGAAGTACCTTTTAAGCAAATTTTTTTGCTTGTGTTAGGTACTTCCGCTCTTCTGATTTACAGTAACATGCATAAGTGACAGAAAAAACAGTAAAGTCCTATTACAGTAAATTTTAAATCAAATCGAAATAAGAATAAAAAATTATAATCAGTTCATAATTACAATCAAATTACATTCTAATTAATTTAAAATTAATCCAAGTTAAGTAACATCAGATAAATACAAAAAAAAATTAATAATAATACTAATATCCATAACAATAATAATAACTGAAATCAAACCAAAAGTATTAATACAATAAGAACAAATAATTATCTAAGGACAAAGAAAGCGACTTCGTTTTATACTATGTAGTGATTGTACTACGTAATAGTTGACACCAAGACAAACAAATTCTTTTCTGTTACTTGCACCACTTTCAAACTTCCTCATATATACTCATTTTTTAGTATATATTCTTGTCACTGCACAAATTCTTCTCAACATTCTCTCAAATATAACCAAGCCTTTAAAATTTGTACCCAGTATTAAGACGCAGATATTATTAGATTTTTTTTCACTTCATTTTATGATCTCCGAGATACATTTTAATAGCAAACCGAGTAATAATTTTAACTTTGTAATGAGTATAGTTTGCCCTCACTGTTATAATTAATAGTACCTATGCTAATTATTTTATATGGTAATCTGTGGATAACGTCGTGAGTAGTATATTTGTTAATTCTATTAGTTTAGTACTCCGATCATGTGTAATATTTAATATACTGTTTGTTGTCCCTAATACATAAAATAAAATAAAATAACATCTTAATATTTTAGAAAAGTCTCCGTTTTCCCCCAAAATAACGGCCACTCTATTTTATGTGCAATGAAACCGTTCAAGGGGTAGTTACGTACACAAAATGGCGAGTAACCGCTCGTCAACTGAATTACATCGACATTACTGCTTTAAAACACTTTTTATTTTATATTTTACAAGCTTTTTTTAGATGGGAAGTCATAAAATGACTTCTTCCGCTCTGGGCGGAGTGGAAGAGTGTCAGACTCTTACTGACTAAAACCCACCCGTGATCCTTCTTGTGCCCTTTGCGTTCCAAAGCCGCGGTGACTCTTTCGAACAAATTCCGCAACCCTAGCAGGCACTGACCCTATGGGGCCCGTCTTCTTTGCTGACTTGAGGCGCGTGTGGATCACGAAGAAGCGCCGTCGACCCGGGCCTGGTTGTTACCGGACGGCATCTCCCAATCCGCGCCTACGGTGGCCGGGAATCGCCCTGCATATTCTTTTTCATTTTAAAGTAAAATGAATTTGCAAGATCAAGGTGCCTTACATTAGAAATCAGCAGCCCTATTATGACGTCTTAAAACCATCAAGATTCCTGTGTCAGAGAGAGACGGAGTTACACAAGACGAATAGCACTATCCCTTTCCCTCACACGAATCATGATAGCATTGGCACTTCGTAGTACGGCCACAGGACGGGTTCCGAACATTATACAAGCAGACTATCATTATTGTACTTCATTCCACAAGGAACTGCCTCTAAAATGCACAACACGTACTTTACTATTTCCTATCTAAAAATTGCGCGCCGAACATATTTCGGAAGTACAACTTGAAATATTATATTTACCAAGTTTTCAACCGTTTTCAGTTTAGAAAAGATTCGATAACGTCAGTTGCCAATGTTGCCATAACAATAAAATAATCAAAGATAACCTCTACATAGTCTATTCATCACCTGCCTAGCTTTTTCCCAACAATATTGGGGTTGGCTCCCAGTCATACCGGATTCAGCTGAATACCAGTATTTTACGTGAACCAGCTGCATACCAGACCTCCACAACCCATTAACTGGGTTACACTGTACTTCTTGGCAAGACTGGTGTCAGATTTAGTGGGCTTCTGACAATCCGTAAAGATTGCCAAAGATCTACAAATGACAACCGGGATCAATGGCTTAACGTGCTTTTCGAGGCACGGAGGAAACTCGGTATGTTAAGATGGTCACCCATCCACAGACTAACCTTGGCAGGCGTTGCTTAACCTTGAAGATTGAACCATGCGACCGTTAGTCTTTAGCCACGAGTTCCTCTCTACAAAGTCTATTAATCAACAATATTTAGTTTCCTTTTTTATGTAGCTACTTGCTGTTCAACATTCTAAGGTTGATTACTGTTTAATTAGTGTTTAAGTTGTATATGTGATTACTAACAAATGGGAGTTTATAGATCTGGATAAATGAACGTTTATTATTATTAAAATATAAATCTAACATTTATAATCTTTTGGGGATTGAAAATAAATATTCATGATTATATAACAGCCAAGAAGCTCACTGGCAATGATGAACTGGTAATCCAGACTAAATTGCCTACACTTTCCCAACTTTGTTGGAATTGGCAGTCTATCCAGTTTTTACATCGAGGGACAGCTTAACTGACAGTCAAAACCCAGTAACTGGGTAGCACGGTACCTACCGCTTTGCGAGACTGCGGTCAGACTTTCGAACTTCAGATGCACAAATGAACAATGGCTTGGTGACGCACGGAGAAGTCTCAGTATGTATTGTATGGTCACCCATCCACAGACCGACCTCGTCGAGCGTTGCTTAACCTCGAAGATCGTCACATACGGCCGTTATTATTTAGCCACGAACTCCTCTACTTTTGCAAACCTATTGCTATTAAAAGGACACAAGTCCACACTGCTAATTCTACTTATTATTAAGCAACATTTGAAAATCTGACAAAAATAAGTAGGGATATTCAGGTGTTTTTGAGGAGCAGTGGTGGCCGAGTGGTAACGGCCCCGAATTACGAAGTGTAGATCGTGGGTTCAAACCCAGCCAGGCGCATTACTTTGTGTAATTAATTTCATCACCACTGCTCTCAAAACGGTGAAGGAAAAAACAACGTGAGAAAACCGGCATGTCCTAGAACCAAAAATTGGAAGACATGTGACATTCACCAACCCGCAATGGGCCCGCGTGGTAGATTACGGCCCATTCCCTCTCCTAGAGAGGAGGCCTGTGTCCCAGCAGTGGGAACATTAAAAGGCTGATTATGATTCAGGTGTTTTTGGACAGATTGTGACCGAGGGTAGAATTCGCTCTCAGACTGTCTACTAAAACTCAGTTTTTCCCAAAAACTACAAACCGTAAACTTTTTAATCTCACTACCAGACGATATTAGTTAATAATACAGGGTGTGCCTGCATTTTATCACCGAAACATACAGGGTGGTCCCTGAAATATAATATTTAGTTTGAGACGAATGCTTTTATGTTATTATAACTGCATTTTATTGCATGTTCTGTTGGAAATGTATTAGTTTGTTACTTGACGGTTAAATTGTTGCTTTCAGATGTCCCTAGGGCTGTTAAGGCTTTGATAGACTTGTACGGACTTAAGAACTGAAGAAAAATCTGATGCCTTTTATTATGCCCTGAAAAAGGATTATTTGTTTATTTATTTATTATATACTTTACAAGTAGCGTCCCGCGGTTTCACCCACGTAGTTCTCGTTCCCGTGGGAATACGGGGATAAAATATAGCCTATGTTATTCAGGGTTAATGTAGCTTTTTAGTGTTGAAAGAATTTTTGAAATCAGTCTAGTAGTTTTTGTGTTTATTCGTTACATACAAAAATATAAAAATACAAATCTTTCCTCTTTATAATATTAGTATAGATTATAGATAGTATACATAATTATAGATTGTACACCAAAAATAATACAAAAAGGACACATAAAACTAAACCACATACAATGGGCGGTCTTATCGCATTCCGCGATCTCTTTCAGACAGCCTGGCATGGACAGTATATGTCTGGACATGAAATGGGGCTAATAGGGAAATGATCATGGCTAACGGCCGAACCCAATAACCGATCTATCACATACTGGAGATAGCAAAGCAAATGAAGCAATATAAAAATTATATAGCTTTTCTGTTGTTTCATTTGTTTTTCTATTTCCAGTATGTGATAGATCGGTTATTGGGTTCGGCCGTAAAACATATCAGTGACCCGGGTCAAACTTAATCCAACATATGCCTTGCAGAATTCGTTAGAAAGAGTCACCGCGGCTCTGAAACGCCAGTCATTAGGAGGGACACAGATGGGTCTTAGTCAGTAAGAATATTGAAACTACAAGTTGCTCGCCACAGACTAAATTTATTTAATAGAACCAACATCTAAATAGATGTCGCTGATGCACCTTACCAATAAGGTGTTATATATTATTTTGATATATAAATAACACACTCCCTTATCAAAATAATTGACATACAGACAATATTAATTATTTTACGAAGCCTGGGCCCATAACCTATTGAAACTACAAGTTGCTCGCCACAGACTAAATTTATTTCATAGAACATCTAAATAGATGTCGCTGATGCACCTTACCAATAAGGTGTTATATATTATTTTGATATATAAATAACACACTCCCTTATCAAAATAATTGACATACAGACAATATTAATTATTTTACGAAGCCTGGGCCCATAATCTATTGAAACTACAAGTTGCTCGCCACAGACTAAATTTATTTCATAGAACATCTAAATAGATGTCGCTGATGCACCTTACCAATAAGGTATTATATATTATTTTGATATATAAATAACAGTCTGACACTCACTTCCATTCCGCTCAGAGCGGAGGAAGTAATTTGATAATTACCCATTGTTCAAAAAAAGCTAATACGTTCTGCCGAGTACCGTGGATATTCCGCCATGCCTCAAAAGCACAGTTTGCGTTTCATTTTTCGTCCCTGACCAGTGTGTATTGCCCCTAAAGTCCAAGCTATAAGTAATGGATACCATTTCTCAAGATTGGTTCTCCTGCGTTTATACTTGTCTAGCAAGAAAATTGATAGTTATGAAGTAGCAACGGACTAAGAGCTCGTGGCTAAATTATAACAGCCGCACGGGTCGATCTTCTAGGTTAAGCAACGCTTGCCGAGGTTGGTCTGTGGATGGGTGACCATCTTAACATAACGAGACTTCTCCGTGCCTCAGAGTGCAGAACAATAAAGTCTAAATCAAGCATTTTTGGTATGGGTGCTAAAATCTATACTAAATTACCAAACTCTATTAAAACTATTGAAACATTAACTACTTGCAAATACAAACTCAAACAAATACTGATACAGAAAGTTTATTACACAATCAATGAATTTTTAAATGACAAATGTTTTGACTAAAATGTATTTATATTATTACAATAAGAATGCTTAATTCATGACAAACAACAATTGCTATGTATAAGTCAATTCCTAGTGATAATTCATGTAATGTTGCCTCTGTTATTTTGTGTAGGTACTATAGCCAATTTTCTTTTTAAAAACTTTTATTTAACTTGCATGGTATTTGACATTTAAATTATTAAATTAAATATTGTACACCGTAAGGGTATGTAACAGCGACACTTATTAAAATTATAATTATAAGAACTGAAATACCTGTGACAAGCAATAAATTTATCTGAATCTGAATCGGAAAGCACGTTAAGTCGTTGGTTCCGGCTGTCATTTGGAGATCTTTGGCAGTCGTTACCTACGTATTGTCAGAAGCCAGAAAATCTGACACTAGTCTTGACAAGAAGTAACGTGTTCCCCAGTTAATGGGTTGTGGAGGTCTGGTAGGCAGCCGCTTCATGCAAAATACTGGTATTCAGCTGAAACTGGTTTGACTGGGAGCCGACCCTAATATAGTTGGGAAAAGGCTAGTCAGATGATGATGAAGTAGCAACGGACTCTGGGCTTTAAAAAGAAATTTAAATCTTTCAGGAAGGTTTTAAAAAACTTATAGATTATTTACTTAGCTCAGTTTGTTGTTTCCTTAAATGCACGATTCCAAACTAATCTGTGATAACACTATAAAGAGGAAATATTGTTTTGTTTGTTTGTATCGAATGAGCTCTGAAACTACTAGACCGATTTTAACCATTTTTTCACCTATGGAAAGCTACATTATCAGCAAGAAGCATAAGCTATATTTTATTCCTTTATTCCCATGGGAACGGTAACTAGGTGGGTAAAATCACGGCGCACTGCTATTATTGAATAAATACAACAAAAAATATATATACTCTATTTGTCTGTTAATCTTTTACGCCTTGATGTCTGAACGAATTTGAATGAAACCACACGGAAAATCATATTTTCCAGGTTGGTAGAGATGTTTGATAAAGTCACCGCAGCCTTGGAACGCAAAGGGCATTAGGAGGAACACGGGTAGGTTATAGTCAGTAAACTCCTGACACTACTGCCTGGTCCGTCCAGAGTAGCGGGCGTACCATGAGGTGTTAAAACGTGAGTCTTCCGAGCGAGAAAGAGGAATAGAGTTATACACCCTATATAGCTCCATCCTTTTTTCTCTCTCGGAAGACTCACGTTTTAAGATGTCATGGTACGCCCGCAGGGGAAGCAGATTGATGGTTTCCCATCCAAAAAACAAATTTCTTAAACAGGGTTATTTGTAAAACACCAAAAACCTCTTAAGGGGCATTGAACTCATCATTATGAACAACTTTTACTATGGGACCAAATCTGAAGTCAGCTGTTCCCTACATTTTGATGAGTTATACGAACATAAATGTAAGAAAAAGCTGATTTTATATAGGATAGGATAGGAATCATACTCTTAATATAAATAAAAATACCATAGAAAACTTATAATTCATAATTTATTTATATTTTCCACATTATTTTCATAAACCCTACAAATAAATTCTACTACAAATAATGTAACTAAAAATCGAATATTTGAAAACATATTTATACAAAGTCACAATTGTTATTTAATTTATGGGCATAAGAATCGAGATTGAGAAGAACCTCCCACTTTTTTAAAGTTGGTTAAAGATGCTGATCTGATTGGTCAAAACCAATTTTAGTAAATCTTAGCAGTTTTAAATAAAATCTTGAACTTTTTGCCAGTGTCTCTACAATTACCCGGTGATATATAAATACATTATATTTTATATATCACCAGATAATTGAAAAATACGTAACATTATAAAATACCTTGAGACATTGTAAACTCTCGATAAATTATCAACTGAACATTTCGAATACTTTTTTACGTATCAGAATTTGATAGTCTATAATCTGTCGAAGTCATTCTGAGAAATTTTGATGTTGGCAACATAGGGCACAGTGAATTTAAAAAGAAAGAAGAAAGTAAGAAAGAAACATTTATTGCGTTGGCAATAAATGTTTCTTTCTTTCTTTCTGAAGAAAAGCCACCTAGGCAATCATGCCTCACCGCGACCACATCATCGCTTACCATCAGGTGAGATAGTGGTCAAATGCGTGCCTATCAATAGATAAGCAATCGCCATGTAAAATACTGGTATTTAGCTGCATCTAGTAAATTAGAAACCCCCAAAATAGTTGGAACAAAGCAGACAACATGGCAAGGGTTTAGTATAGCGGTCATAAACGTTGACAAAAAGTGATTCATTTTTCGAATTCGAACAGCCTGCACCAAGATCGACTTCAACAAAACAGTCTTACATAAAACTACATCACGATTGATATTGATCGATCGATTTCGATCTAAGTTAACAATGTATTCACAAAGCCATCAAGTGAGTATGGCTGTACTAGTTTCAAAACGACTAACTTCATCTTTTTTTTGCAAAATTTTAGCTGTAGAATATTTCTTAGCCTCTGCGACCGCTTTATAATAGACATCTTTAAGATTCCTTTTCATAAGTTTGTGATGAAGGTTTTCGTCCGAGTGAATTATTTCTCCGTTTTCATTTCTTTTTCTGTTCATTATGATATCAGTGACCTGGTTGGACCCGTCATAACCCGCTGTGGTCCTGGTGTGCTTCTTGCCAAAGTTTTTCATGAATTTGTGTCTGTTTGAATTTCTTCGAGGCCTGTGTGTTGTTTTCAGCTGTTGCGTTATGATTATGTCTCTTTTCTTTCTGTCTTCGTGTTTTTCGAAGAACTGTAAAAGTTAAATAATAATTGTATTATAGTGCATAAGAAAAGGGAGTCTATAGATATGACAATATGGAGGAAGTAAACGTGTTACGGGTAACAGTATACGCGTAGGAAGATGATGATTATAGTTAACAAGTATGTGTAAAAATCACTGATTCTGTTTCTATTTTCTCATACTTTCATAACCCGACATAACATGATGAGGAAGAGTTCAGGCGACATTATTTTTAATGTGCGTTTAAGGCACTATGGACAGCAGTGATGGCCGAGTGGTAACGGCCCCGACTTACAAATAGGGATGTTTCCTGAGTAAAAAATATATGATTATGTTTAGTCCGTCAGTTAGATTATAGAAAAATATTGGACACGTATTTTTTCCTTTACCAAATCTATAAAAACTGACGAAGATACAAAGCATCAAAGATCAGGAGTGGGGGCTTGTGACGTCACGGCTCGGTAAAAATTGTAGCGAGTAGTAACGTCACACGAGTTTTCAACGCACTGTATGGTCTTCATTTTTTGTTTACGTGAAAAAAGAAAAAATACGTGTCCAATATTTTTTGGAAATCTATCCGACGGACTAATTAGATTTTTTTACGGCCGAACCCAATAACCGATCTATCACATACTGGAGATAGAAAAACAAATGAAACAACAGAAAACCTATATAATTTTTCTTGATTTTTCTGTTGTTTCATTTGTTTTTCTATCTCCAGTATGTGATAGATCGGTTATTGGGTTCGGCCGTTAGTTAACTACCCTATTGTAGGTCGCGGGTTCTAACCCAGTCAGACGCATTATTTTGTGTATTTAATTTCATTACCACTGCTCTCAAAACGGTGAAGGAAAACATCGTGAGGAAACCGGCATGTCCTAGAACCAAAAAATCGAAGACATGTGACATTCACTAACCCGTGCGTGCTAGATTAGGCCCATTCCCTCTCCTAGAGAGGAGGCCTGTGTTCTAGCAGTGGGAACATTCAAAGGCTGATTATTCGAAGTACTTACACTGTAAAGATCGTATGCAGAAAGCTGCCTATTTAGCATGTCCAGTTGCTTCTCCAAATAACCCTTCACGCCAGTCATCTTACTCTGAAACAAAATACTTACAAGTTAAAGTTGAACTTTTACTACATTGAGAGCATGTCATGCTCGCTCAAATGTCTCGCTGATGGTGGCGCGTGTGTTGGATCATTCGGTTCCCTTCAAAATGGTTGAGCTAAATGGTGCCGATACACGCGCCATGTTCGTGAATGGGCGCCGTCAGTTGAGACTGGTCACCTCTTAACTGCCATTGACTTGTTTTAAATATTTTGAATTGTTTTATAGTTTCCTCTTTTTTTTCTTTGCATTGTCCTCACATATAGAAGCAACAAGGATGTAACCAAGGTTATGTAATACAGAACATGATTTAAAAGAGTGTCCGTGGAGTTTCTTTCACGTTCTTCTCCATAGAGATCTACGCTTTGGAACGTTCAGATAGCTTCACCTCTTTTGACTGACCGACTTTGACAATTCAAAAGTACCTGTAAGGCCCGGCGTCCACTATCGGCATCGTTACGGCTGAGGATTTTAGGTGATAAAAAGTATTGTACTTTAACTTCATGGCAATAAAGTAGAAATTTCCATGATATATGATCGTAGTAACAAAAATACAACTTCGGTATGCTTGAGGCTACTTCTACTTTATTGCCATGAAGTTAAAGTACAATGCTTTTTATCACCTAAAATCCTCAGCCGTGCCGATGCCGATAGTGGGCGCCGGGCCTAAAGGGTTTAATTGAAATAAATGCTTTGAGTTTGGACTTTGACTTTGACTTTGGACTAAAAATTAATATCATCTGCTAATCTCTTCGCAAATCTATCGACTTGACTTCCAGTATAGTTCGTTGCAGCGGTATATCAATATATTCCATGGAGTAACACCCTATTTGACTGTTTCAACATAGTTCCTCTATTCCAGAATACAATAAATGATAAATGATAAATGATAAATGATAAATGATAAATGATTTATTTTTGTAAGTAGGTTGTAAAAACACTTTTACACGTCAATCTTTTTTTTTTTTTTGGCCGTTATAAAACTAGATGAGGCCGGTGTTTCCTAGCTGACTACCCTGAGAAGAAACACCGAAACAAACTCAGAGGTCAAGGTCTCTTTTGAAGTCCATACAATTGTACTGGTCAAATCATATGAGAACCATGTAGGTTGGTGTCTGAAGTGGTCTTTTGAGGAAAGTACCACACAGATTTGAGTGGACCTGTCCAAACAGTGCAAGCATTTGTCAGTTATCGTATAGCTCAAACTTAGAACTTTAAGGAGCTCAACGATTTGACGAACAATACCAAAGTAAGGACATTTGGGTAGGCCACCTAAAGAACTCAAACCGCCAGACTAACATGAATGAACCCCTGACGTAGCGATCTAAATGGTCCCCATATTCACAATACGTTATATGAGGACCATGCAGATCAGTGTCTGAAGTGGTCTTTTTAAGAAGGAACCACACCGTTTTGAGTGGACCTGTCCAGTCAGTGCAAGCCTTGGTCAGAGTCGATTAGCTCAACTTAGAATCAATAAGGAGCTCAACAACTCGACGAACAATGCCAATGAAAGGACATTTGGGTAGGCCACAAAAATACTCAAACAGCCAGACAACGTTAAAAAAAAAATACTTGAAGAGGAAAAAGCTAATAATAACCCATATAGTCCTCACATTCACAATAGGGAATAAAATTAAAATTTAAAATAAAAAATATGATACTTTACAAAGTAAGTATTCATGTCAAAATGAGATATTGATATAAAATAATAATAATAAAAAAAATATGATACTTTACAAAGTAAGTATTCATGTCAAAATAAAAAAAAAATTGTAATAAAATAAAATAAAATAAATATTGGTAAGACTTGAGAGTTTCTGGCTTCTGTCTACACGTATCGACTGTCAAGAAACAGGTCTTACATATGTTTCCGCTTGTACCTTTTTATGGTGGGAAATCACCAAAAGACTTCGTCTGCTCTGGCTGGAGCGGAGGAAGTGTCTGACTCGTACTGGCTAAAACTCATCCGTGTTCCTCCTAATGCCCGCTGCATTCCAGGGCTGTGGTTAATCGTTCGAACAAATTTCGCAGCCCTTGTAGGCATTGGCCCTAGTGGGCCCTATCGTCTACGCTGATATCTGTTTAAGTTGCGCGTGGAATACAACACATAATCAGCCTTTTAACCGTTCCCACTGCTGGGACGCAGGCCTCCTCTCTAGGAGATGGAATGGGCCGTAATCCAGCACGCGGGCCCAGTGCGGGTTGGTGAATGTCACATGTCTTCGAATTTTTGGTTCTAGGACATGCCAGTTCCCTCACGATGTCTTCCTTCACCGTTTTGAGAGCAATGGTGATGAAATTAATTACACAAAGTAATGCGCCTGGCTGGGTTTGAACCCGCGACCTACAATTCGTAAGTCGGAGCCATTGCCACTCGGCCACCACTGCTTTTTAAAAGGAACTTAGGTTTTTCTACCGGGGGTTTTTCAAATTTTTAATTTTTATTTTATACTTTTTATAGGTAAATCCTTATCAGAACACTCTCGATGAAGTCATCATCAATATTCTCTTTCAGAGCGCTTTCATTTGAGACCCCACTCGAGTATATTTGCAGACATTCAATTATTCTTCCCCGCTTTCACCCCTCACAACTTTTAAACGGCTCAACCGATTTTCATCAAACAACTCGTCCGTAACTCACATTTCATACAAAAAAAAACTAAATTGAAATCGCTTCATCCGTTCGCGAGCTACGGAGCCGACCGAACACAGTCATGCAGACACGTCAAACTTATAATACTCCTCTTTTTTCGTCAGGGTTTAAAAAAGGCATAATGTTTGTAGCACCTTATCATTATCCGACATTTCGTCATACTGCTGCAGCAGACTCTGGACGGAGTGGAGATTCTCGAGGTAGCGAGATCTTTGGTCCATCGATTCTTCTTTGTCTTCTAGCCTCATCTCATCTGGTAGTTCAGCTTTGTCTGCAAAACAATATTCATTATAAAAGGCGAAAGAAAGCGGCCTCACTGCTAAGCAGACTCCGTGGTAGCCCCAACAGCATTCTACGCGCTATAGCCGGGAGAAATGACAACCCGCTGGTGAGGTCACTTGTCACCTGTACATTGTCGATGTTTTTGGTTGAGTACTAACATAGGTTAAGACTATTGTTACTAACCCAATGGATCTTTGTTATCTGAAAAAAAAAAGATAAATAAATGATAACCATGTTATCAAGAAAGCCTATAAGCTTTCACGCCCCAGCCGCCGCAACAGAAGAAGACGTCCCGTCGGGAGTCGCAGGACGAAGTTTGGCACACGGTGAGACAATATCCTTGAATATGACATAGCATACTTTTCATCACGGGAATATGTTCCCTTGGGATAATATTCGACAATGTAAATTCCGCAGTCCTTGTAGGCCCTGTCTTCAATGCTGACATCTCATTGAGGCGCGCGTGAAACACGACGCACCGTCGACCCAGGCCTGGTTGTTATAGGACAGCGCCACCCATAGTGCGCCTACGGTGGCTTGGAGGAGCTGCCTTTTCGAGACACGATGCCTAAGACTGGAGTCAGATTTTCTGGCTTCTGAAAATCCGTAACGACTGCCAAAGATCTACAAATTACAGTCAAGACCAACAGTTTAACGTACTTTCTGAAGCACGGAGGAGTCTCGGTATGTTAAGATGGTCACCAATCCTTAGACCTTGGCAAGCGTTGCTTAACCTTGGAGATCGGTCCGTGCGGCTTTTATTATTTAGTCAAAAACTACCAAAAACCAAAATAACTGTAATATAACATAATAGATTATACAGATACATACTTATATATGCTATATAATTGACACATAAATACCAAGTATACAGGCAATAAGTATAAGTAGTACTATCGATAAAATCACAGCGACAGGTACCTAATGTTCCTTTACAAGTCTTTTCAACAACTGAGCTGGTCTTACTGGAACTGGCAATGCGTTCCACAAACGAGCCGCCTGTACAGTGAAGGATTTATCCAAGAAAATTGTGCAATGCATTGGCATTTTTAGTCGTAAATTATCTGGTGACCTCAGACCATTTATACACGAAGACATTAATAAATGTTTTGCTTACCCTCCATTTTTTTTTCTGGATGAGAAATCATCAAATGACATCTCCCGCTCTGGGCGGAGCGGAAGGGAGTGTCAGACTCTTACTGACTAAAACCCACCCGTGCTCCTTCTTGTGCCCTTTGCGTTCCGGGGCTGCGGTGACTCTTTCGAACAAATTCCGCATTTATGACAAAGTAAAAGTTTAATTTTTATTTTGACATTACTTGAGTTGTATTTAAATTTTGACATTATGATTTCTAATTAAACTTACATTTTGACATTGAGGTTTTTGAATTGGACTTGAATTTTTGACATTGTAATTTGAATTCGACTTAAACTTTGACATGGCAATTTTGAATGAAATTTTATTTTATATATTATAGTTTAAACGTACGTTAAATTTTGATATTATTAATTCCACTGATTTTGTACGCCATTAATGGCAAAACATGTAGCAACTTTATAATTAATATCACAAGACCTTTACTGTACTCATGTTTTACAAAATAAATATAATCTGAATCTGAATCTGAATCCGCAACCCTAGCAGGCACTGACCCTATGGGACCCCGTTTTCTTGCTTACCCTCCTGCGTGTCTCGTAACTGTTCTATCAGCTCCTCATCGTCTTGAACAGCTTGCTTGAACAGATGTTCCGATTGACTATCAGGTTCATCTGGCTCCTCTTTGGAGTAAGTCAGCCATTCCAGGAAAGATTTAAGGTCTTCTGGTAGTTCTGTGAAGTGAATGAGAAGTGACGATACAATTCTTCTAACCATGTTGGGTAATTTTACAGGGATGGGATATCATCAAATAACTCATTCCGCATTGGGCGGAGTGGGAGTGTCAGACTTATTGACTAAACCCGTGTTCCTCTACCCTTTTGCGTTTAATCATAGGCGCCGTAGCTTAGTTGGTTAAAGCGCCTGTCTTGTTAAAGCTGTGTTATCTAGTTCTGTGGGTCTGAAATAATATTCTGCGATTTCCAATAAACTTATATTTTTGTACAAAAATATCAAATTAATATGGCTGTGCTGTGAGACCGCTGCTAGCGCGTGCGACGTGCGTGGACCCGCTTCGCCGTACAGGCAAGCAACGCCGAACAGGAGATTGTGAGTTCGAATCTCGCCGGGGCCTTGGTGTGGAACTTTCTTATTACATTCTTACGCAACTGATGGTTCAGATACCGAAGCTTTTTTTATGGTAAAGAATCAAATGACTTCTCCTGCTCACACTTATTGACTAAAAACCACCAGTGTCCCTGAATTTTGCGTTCCAAGGCCGCGGTAATAGGGATGTTTCCTGAGTAGAAAAATATGATTCTAATTAGTCCGTTCATTAGTTAAAAAAAAAACCGGAAAAATATTGGACACGTATTTTTTGATTTAGCAAATATATCAAAAATCACGGAGATAAAAAGCATCAAAGATCTGGAGAGGGGGCTTGTGTCGTTACATCGTGGTTAAAATTGTAGCACGTAGTGACGTCACACGAGTGTTCAACGCACTGCATCGTCTTTGTTTTTTTTTTACGTGAAAAAAGAAAAAATACGTGTCAAATATTTTTTGGAAATCTATCTGACGGACTAATTGGATTTTTTTAGTCAACTACCCTATTATCTCGAGCAATAGGGATGTTGCCTGAGTAAAAAATATATGATTATGTTTAGTCCGTCAGTTAGATTATAGAAAAATATTGGACACGTATTTTTTCCTTTATCAAATCTATAAAAACTGACGAAGATACAAAGCATTAAAGATCAGGAGTGGGAGCGTTTGACGTCACGGCCCGGTAAAAATTGGACGTCACACGAGTGTTCAATGCACTGTATCGTCTTTGTTTTTTGTTTACGTGAAAAAAGAAAAAATACGTGTCAAATATTTTTTGGAAATCTATCAGACGGACTAATCAGATTTTTTTTTAGTCAACTACCCTATTATCTCGAGCTATTCCGCACATCCCCACTTGTAACGTCGTCTTTCCAAGCTTAGACTATAATAATATAATCTATACTAATATTATAAAGCTGAAGAGTTTGTTTGTTTGTTTGTTTGAACGCGCTAATCTCAGGAACTACTGGTTCGAATTGAAAAATTATTTTTGGGTTGAATAGACCATTTATCGATGAAGGCTTTAGGCTATATATCATCACGCTTAAGCCAATAGGAGCGGAGCAGCGATAAAGAATGTTTTAAAATCGGGGATTCCCCGGGGACGAAGTCGCGGGCAGCAGCTAGTGATACATATAAACTTACTTCTGCAAGTTTTCTGCTGAACCTGATAGTCCACCAGCTCGGTCAGGAGACGCACCAGCTGCTGCATCAGAGCGTTCGCTATGGAACCTTGTTTGGATTCGTCTTGCGCTCCTGTCAAATAAGAAGAATAGCTAACTAGTGTTAAGTTTAAGAGCGTATGCGCCAAACGGCATTTCATACAAATTTTCAAGTCGTTATTTTCCGAAATGACTGAACCGATTTTAATGAAACTTCAGACATATAAGCAGGATACATAGGTCTAAAAAGTTAGTTGAAAACATTTTCGAAATGTCTTATTTAACGTAAGCCAGTTGAATACCGGTGTTATTGTAAACTCGCCACAATGAAAATTTGCCACAAGTACCTAAAATTATAGTAAACTCGCCACAGTCTTATCTGTCTCAAAAAAACTAGCCACAGCTTTAAAAGTACCGATAGCAAACGAAGTAGCAGTGTTTAATAATTGTCGGTACATTCAAAACAAGTTTGACGTACCTGTGACGATTACTATAATACCTGTTGTGAATTATTTTGTCACTGTGGCAAGTTGACCAATATTTTTAAATGTGGCGAATTTTCGTTGTGGTGAGTTTACAATAACCCGAATAAAGTTGTTTTATCTAAATGTATATAACTCAAAAGTGACTGACTGACTGACATAGTGATCTATCAACGCACAGCCCAAACCACTGAACGGATCGGGCTGAAATTTGGCATGCAGGTAGATATTATGACGTAGGCATCCGCTAAGAAAGGGTTTTGATTAATTCTATCCCCAAGGGGATAAAATAGGGGATGAAAGTTTGTATGAAACTTTGTCAATTTTAAACCGATCGGGCTGAGAGTTTCAAAATCGGGGGTAAAGTAACTATTCCACGCGGACGAAGTCGCGGGCAGAAGCTAGTTTTTGTAAAAACGTGTATATTATAAAATACCGTCTCTCTTCAGGCTGTCAGGTAGGTGATCCATACTCCTCGTCTGCTGTACTGCCTTGGCTGCCTTCTTGCAGACCTCCCGCATGTTGGCTGATAGGGCTGCGAACAGTGACTTCTGATCTATGTCGGGATAATCTTCCTGCCGACATAATGGGATGTTTTAGAAGTACGTGGTCATATTAAGGGTTATGTTATGTATCTTTATATATAATTTGTACGGGGAACGTGCAGAAACTATAGGTGGCAGCACAGACGCGTCAATGTCAAATATATTTTGCTTATAAGTTTCAAATTCGCAACGCTAGATGGCACAGTCTACTTCGTGCACGTTCCCCTAAACGGAGGGTGCAGGAAGGTCAAATATTTACAACGTAAAAGTTTCAGATTTGCAACACTAGATGTCATAGTCTACGCCGTGCACGTTCCCTTTTATAAAGAGGAAAGATTTAATTGTTTGTTTGTATTAAATAGGCTCCGAAAACACTGAACCGATTTGAATAATTCTTTCACTGTTGGGAAGCTACACTATCCCCGGGTGATATAGGTTATATTTTGCCCTCATATACCCACGGGAACGAGAGCTATGCGGGTGGAACCGCGGGGCGGTTCTAGATTATAATATAAGTAAGACTTTCTTAATGTTACCTCTATTTCATCTCTGTCAGTCTCCCGTCGACTGGCGGCGCGGTCATTAATTCTATCATATATTCGGGGATCTGCCCAACTAGAAAAACACAAATATTACATACAAATTATTCCTTTTTTTAAATTGGCAATGTCATGAAGTAGTCAGCCATTTCACAAAATGATTTACTAACTTTGGTCACATCAACAACATCAACAGGTTAGACAATGAACGCTGTGTACAGTAATAATTGGACTTCAGATTTATGTACTGTATATTGTCATAGTTGTGCTTAAATTGTCTTAGCCTGTAGTCTTTCACTGTACTTATTAAAATAAAATAAAATCATGAAATGGCCAGATCTACGATATGGCTAAGATACGAACACTTTTTGTTCTTCAGTCTTTAATAATAAATAGCTTTTGATGACCAAAGACTTACCCCTGATTCTTATCATGTGACATAGATCTCAGAACGCGTTCCTTGACGTCCAAACTATCTGAGTGTCTCTGAACTCGCTGTTTGACCTCCAAACTATCTGATTGTCTCGGAACTCGCTCCTTGACCTCCAAACTATCTGAATTAACATTAGCAACGCCGTCCGGGTGTGGGTTGATCTTCAGATTCTTGGCAAGCTTCCTGAATTTGTTCTGCACCCATCGACCTGAAAGCGAGGAATAGGGTAGTTAACTAAAAAAATCTGATTAGTCCATCTGATAGATTTCCAAAAAATATTGGACACGTATTTTTTCTATTTTCACATAAACAAAAAATGAAGACGATACAGTGCGTTGAAAACTCGTGTGACGTCACTACTCACTACAATTTTTACCGGGCAGTGACGTCACACGCTGCCACTCCTAATCTTTGATGCTTTTTATCTTCGTCAGTTTTTATAGATTTGATAAAGGAAAAAATATGTGTCCAATATTTTTCTATAATCTAACTGACGGACTAATTAGAATCATATTTTTTTAATCAGCAAACATCGCTGTTTCAGGATGTACACAAGATAGGTATTACGGACAGTCCTCTATGCAGAGCATGCATGGAGGAGGAGGAAACGGTATCGCATGTGCTCCTTGAGTGCACAGGTGTGGCCGAGATACGGAGGCAAAAAATACGGACACCGAATTCACTTACAGAAATGCTGAATACACTGAGTGGACTGATCTGTTTCTGGAGGGAGGTTGGCTGTATGTATCGTTTCACATTGGTATATCTAACTTTTTAATATCGCTGGAAAGACCAGCTTTTTTAATCTTCTGGTGGCACTGGTAGTTGGCCCAAAGTATTCTTATCTAGAGGTAACGTTTCGCCTAATTACCTACTGGATTGTTGAGATCAAATAGGTGCTGTATGTACAACACCAGAATTCTTGTATCTAAATATATACAGATAACTCAAAAGGGACTGACTGACTGACATAGTGATCTATCAACGCACAGCCCAAACCACTGAACAGATCGGGCTGAAATTTGGCATGCAGGTAGATATTATGACGTAGGCATACGCTAAGAAAGGATTTTTGAAAATTCGTCCCCTATGGGGGTGAAAAAGGGGTTAACATTTTGTATGGAACTGCACGCGAACGAAGTCGCGGGCATAAGCTAGTTACCGTATAGAATTGAAGTCCTAGCAATCTGCATAGCCTTTATCCATGAAATTACTCCTTCCGTGTTGGGTGGAGCGGAAGAGAGTGTCAAACTCTTACTGACTAAAACCCATTGGTGTGTGTGTTGGTGACTCTTTCGAACAAATTCCGTAACCCTGACAGTTCTAAGCTATGTTGGGGTCGACTTCCATTCTAACCGGATCCAGCTGAGTGCTTACCAGTATTTTTAAACGGAAGGACTGCCTGTCTGGTCTCCTGAAGTAACAAGGTAACATTGTACTCCTAGACAAGAATCGTGTCCAATTTTCTGGCTTTGGAAGATTCATTACGACTGTCAAAAAGTGAACCCGGACCAACGGCTTAAACAATGATTCGAGCAAACGTTGCTTAAACTCAAAGATCGAAACATACTGTTGAACGCCACAATTAAGCAAGGAAGATTGGACCAGTAGCGCCATCTAGTCAAGTCAAGAACCTTCGAGAATTTTCTATGCTAGAATATTCTAGAGTTCTCGAACCCTAGTCAGTCGCAACCGATATGTACGCAAACTTTCTAGATCTTTCTACGATAGAAGGTTCTGGAATTATCTGGGGTCCTATACATATAAGGCCAGCCATATATACCGACCGAGCCAGTATTGGATTTGCGATACAAGCGATTACTTCGAGAGCGATCTTCGACTGCGAACTAAAGTGATTAGTAGTGCGATTTTGTTTTACAATTAGTGAGTTTATAGTGTTATTTGTGTTGAGTAATTAAAATGTCATTTTTGGTTATTTAATAGGCTGTTTTTATTGTCACGAACCCGAAGCTCTTAACAATAAGATAGTATCATTAGCAGATAATTTAATACTTTCTAACATACCTGATCTTTTCAAAAAATCTTTCTCCTTAACAGAATGCTTATCCCTGATAGCACTGTCCAATTTATCCATTTTATCCGTTTGTATTCCATATTCGTCATCATAGATATCATTCCAGAAGATTAAATTGCTATCGTCAGCATTTCTTTTGACAATTGCTTTAACATTCTGTTTAGTATCTTTTCTTGGTGTAGGGAAGGTATTCTTATCCTGGTTCTGTTTTGTAGTGGTTATGTTACGACTGAGAGCGGTAATTGTTGATTTTGATGTGGTTCTGTTAGAAACTGCAAATATTGAGTGGTTAGTATTATCTTGTCTATACGATGTTCTAGAAATGCGTTTTTATATTTAAGTGTGATTTTAGGCGACTGATACAAACTAAGGAAAAATGTAGCAAAATAAAATATCGAACAGTAAAAATGACTGAAAAGTTTCTAAGAAATGACTAACTTTCTAAGAATAATAAACGCTACCAGCGTTTAAAAAAATGGAGAAGGAGCATTACTTTTCTCTATAATTTTTCCACTCCTTTCTCATCTATATGTCTATTTGATATTTATTAGTATACTAGCTGCTGCCCGCGACTTCGTCCCCGTGGAATCCCCGATTTTAAAACATTCTTTATCGCTGCTCCGCTCCTATTGGCTTAAGCGTGATGTTATATAGCCTAAAGCCTTCCTCGATAAATGGTCTATTCAACCCAAAAAGAATTTTTCAATTCGAACCAGTAGTTCCTGAGATTAGCGCGTTCAAACAAACAAACAAACAAACTCTTCAGCTTTATAATATTAGTATAGATTATATTTTATTTATGTATTTTATATTATTATGTCTAATTAGTATTATTTATAACGATTGTACACTGACAGCCCTAAATCTATCTCCTTTCGTTCAGTCCATCTAAAGGTTGTCTGTAAGAGATTGCCTTGTGCGATAAGACCGCCCATTGTACACTTGTTTTTATAAATGTTTTCCTGTTATTATTACAAGGTGTACCTACAATAAAGTATATAATAATAATAACTTTCAAGCGGTTACTAAACGGGGTTTGAGCAGGAAAACGATACGACTCGACGTTACGCGACAGCGCGTGCGATGAACAAACTAGGTATCGGGCGCCACCTAACACCGCCGTGTGCGCCGGCCGGTCGTTTTTATTATGGCAAATAAATCTATACTTCTATACTAATATTATAAAGCTGAAGAGTTTGTTTGTTTGTTTGTTTGTTTGAACGCGCTAATCTCAGGAACTACTGGTTCGAATTGAAAAATTCTTTTTGGGTTGAATAGACCATTTATCGAGGAAGGCTTTAGGCTATATATCATCACGCTTAAGCCAATAGGAGCGGAGCAGCGATAAAGAATGTTTTAAAATCGGGGATTCCACGGGGACGAAGTCGCGGGCAGCAGCAGACGTCATTTTGTCGGTGCCGGCTGTCGCTGAAAATCAGCGCTTAGACTCAGTCTCGTACAAGAGTCTTAGCATTATGCTGAGCGACAGCCGTTTTGCGCAAATGTGACGCATACCTTCCCAACTTTTAACTATTTTTTTTTTAGTTTTAAGCTTTATTTTAAATTCTTTGGTGTGCGTCATGCTTGGCGCAAATAAACAGTTTTTCTTTCTTTCTTTCTTTCTTTCAGCTAGTTACTTATCAACGCGAAAGTTTATAAGTACGTATGGACGTTTGTTACTCTTTCACGCAAAAACGACTGAACGGATCTTGATGAAATTTGGCACTGATATAGATCATAGTCTGGAATAATACATAGGACTAGACTGGAATACTTTTTATCCCGGGATTATGTTCCCTTGGGATAATTTTCGATATTCACGCGGGCGAAACCGCGGGCAGCAGCTAGTAGTGTCCATATTTTGTTGATTTAATAATGCCGGATAAAAATAATAATAACAACGTTTCAACAAATAATGGATCTGTGTTCTTGATATGGCATCAAAAAATTTTCTTTGCACATTGCAAGAAAAAAATCCTGTATATATTTATTAACTATCTTCAATTATGGTTTAATTTTTTAACCTTAAATAGAATAGAAATTATTTATTCGGCACAGATACAAACGTACAGCAACAAAGTTACAGAAATAACAGTAGATACAGAAATGCGCTGAGCGTGCCCACACCGAAAACACCATCCCAACATTTGCTGGGCATCAGACACCCAGCGCTGTGGTCACGCTATGACCAATAGGAGCGTAGCATCAATGAAAAATGGGTTTTTGTTTTTCTATCCCTTATTTGACGCAGACAAAGCTGCCCTGTTCAGGTCAACAAATCACTATCACTACATAATTTTCTAGAAGGTCGACTTATCTCAAAATTGATGATTTTGTAGTTATTAATAAAGATATGTTGAAAAATTGCGATCCGTTCACTGTAAAAACATAATTTCTCGGAGAATATCTCCTTTCTCTCTCTCCGATACAATAGAGCTTAGAGAAGTTATGGTTTACAGTAAACGGAGCGATTTTTTCAACTCAACTATATTATCTGTATCTACACTAATATTATAAAGAGGAAAGATTTGTTTTTTGTGGGTGTATATTTGTAACGAATAAACTCACTCCTTTGCCGAATTTAAAATCTCTTTCACCATTAGGAAGCTACATTCATCCTGAGTAACACAGGCTATATTTTATCCCCGTATTTCCACAGGAAAGGGAACAACGCGGGTGAAACTACAGGGCGCTGCTGTACGTTTCCCGTTCCCGTAGGAATACGGGGATAAAATATAGCCTATGTTACTCAGGGCGAATGTAGCTTTCTAATGGTGAAAGAATTATTGAAATCGATCTAGTAATTTTTGAGTTAAATGATAAATGATAAATGATATTTATTTTGTAAGTAGGTTAAACATAACACTTTTACACGTCCAATATTTCTTGTCATTTTAAGCTAGATGAAGCCGGTGTTTCCTAGCTGACTACCCTGAGAAGAAACACCGAAACAAACTCAGAGGTCAAAGTCTCTTTTAAAGTCCATACAATCCGTACTGGTCAAATCATATGAGAACCATGTAGGTTAATGTCTGAGGTAGCCTTTTGAGGAAAGTGCCACACAGATTTGAGTGGACCTGTCCAGACAGTGCAAGCATTTGTCAGATACCGTGTAGCTCAAACTTAAAACTTTAAGGAGCTCAACGGCTTGACGAACAATACCAAAGTAAGGACATTTGGGTAGGCCGCAAGAATTACTCAAACTGCCAGACAAACTGAAACAAGACCCTAATATGGCGATCTACATAGTTCCCATTCATAATATGTTATATGAGAACTATGCAGATCTGTGTCTGAAATGGTCTTTTGAGGAAAGAACCATACAGATTTAAGTGGGCCTGTCCATTCAGTGCAAGCCTTTGTCAGTAGTCGAGTAGCTCAACTTAGAAACAATAAGGAGCTCAACGACCCGACGAACAATACCAAAGAAGGGACATTTGGGTAGGCCGTAAAAGTACTTAAACTGCCAGAAGTTCATTCGTTACATACAAAAATACAAATCTTTCCTCCTTATAATATTAGTATAGACATAACAAAAACTACCTATCACAATTCAAAAGGGAACATACCTACCATTACCTTCAACACTAGGCGCTGCAGTAACTTTAGTAACATTTATGTTGTGTACATCGCCGTTCCCTTCAGTAACGTTACTGACATGATCCTCAACGGAGAGAAGGACTCTGGATCGGTGGCCTATGTTCTCAATCATATCTGAATCGTACAAGGGGTATGCAGCATCTGTGCTGCTGATGTTAGCTGATCCACTGGTGATGTTGCTATTAAGTATTTGTAGCATGTCGGTAAGAACTGAGCTGAAAAGGTATTTTAATTTGTTTTGTTAATTCAATTGTTATTTTATTGATGTTATCATCATCAACATAGTTTGTTTCCGTTTTGTGTTTCTCACAAAATCAGTACTTATAAGGGTATATTCTTGAGGGTCTGTTGCAGCATGTAATTTTTAACTTTTTTTTAGCTAACCGTGTAGACGGTATAATTTACGTTTGCTTTTTGTGCGATTCTCACATTAAGTGGTTCTCTCTCCATGTTACCAGCATCCCAATTATTTACCACAGTTTTGCTACTAGGCGTTAAGACACTGCAATGCGATCTACGTGCCCATGCTATCAAAAAATGCTCATATTTTAAAATAATGCCAGTTATTTTTTAAACAACAAATACTATAATAATCAAAAACACTTACCCAGAACTGCTTCTTGGTTTAACATCTTTACCATATTCAAGGGCTGTAAACCAATTAGCAACAACAGAAAAGAAGTCACTGAGAGTCATATTATCAGCGACAGCTACACTCGCGTTCATAGAATGACCCATTTTTGAAGTCGTGTTCAAATCTGCAGAACTATTGCTTTGTGCTGCTAGAGTATCAATAGTAGGTTCAGATACAGAAGAGTTGCTACTAGAAATACCAGTAACCGTTTCTGTAATAGAATCAGGTATTTTATACATAGGTTTTTCAGTTATGTTGAAGAATCCTTCTGTGACTCCTGTGGCGTTATTATCAGACCATGATTCAGTTACATTAGCGTCTCTCTTAGACCTTTTAGAAGTAGTTTTATTTACAACCATGTCTGGATAAGATTCAATATCAGTGACAAGAGGATCGGATGTTGCATCAGTAAATACTTCCAACTGGTTATAAACACCCGGATAGTTCATGTTATCACTCATCATCATAAGTTCTTCTTTGAGATTCATTAATAAAGGAACATCGAAGATCAGATTGAAATTCTGCATTCCAAATTCTGGGTCTTCAACAGTCAACATTATTTTTCCGAAGAAATTGTCGCCGGAATCAAATTTAATAGAACTTTTATTGATTGTAACTAAAGCATCTGGAAATCCAGATTCCAATTTTGGTACATGTGAAGGGTCGAAGCTTTGAGAAACATCTTCAGTAAATGAATCATACATTTCACTTATAAGATCGCCCGAATCGAAAGGAGGAGGAGAACTAAAAATTTTAATATTCATCTTTGTGACTCCCTCTATGTAATTTTTAACAAGTTTATTATTTGTCATATTAATATTGTTCCTCAAGTGAAGTTTGTCAACAAATCTGTCAACACTGCTTCTGTTACGTTCTTGATTGCCTTTGCGATATCCAGAAGAATCCTTGTAATCACGAAAGTCATTGGAGCTTTCAAAGCCGGTTGACAACAATCGCCTGTTCCCTCTTGTCATAGCCAGAAGTAATTCTTTTTCGTCAAGGTCTTCTATATCATCCTTGAAAGTAGTTGTAGACTCTGTTACTACTTCAGCATTATTTGTGGTATATACACGACCCACATTAGGAACAGCAGAAACTAAAGCAGAATGAATGTAATGCGGAACCGATGAACTAAGATTTTCAGTTGGTTTTTTACTTTTTATTCCAGATTTTGATTTTGGTATGCACTTGACGTGTTTCGAAACGATTTTCATGATATCAATTTTCGTATCTTCTCTTACTTTACTGCCACTTGGGCAAATTTCGATTCTTATTCCTTCTGATAAGTGACTGACTGGGCGCAAATTTCTTTTATAGTTAGTGTTGATCCCGGTCTGTGCTGGGGAAATAACCATTGTGAACGTTATAAAACTAAACAGTTTAATTTTTAAAATATAAAGTATGTCTCTAGTTCCCATAATGCTAGAAAAACTATAAATTCGGCTTTCAATTCAGCGGCTGCCTACAAGACTTCCACAACCCATTAACGGGTTAACATGGTAGTTCTTGACAAGACTGGAGTCAGATTTACTGATGTATGAAAATTCGTAACGACTGCCAAAGATCTACAAATGACAACTGGAACCAATAGCTGGAACGTTCTTTCCGAGGCAAGAAGGAGAATGACTATGAAAAGGGCTAAAACACAGCCTATTAAAAAAAAAAGAAACAAACCAGCCGTGTTTCCTTCAGCTTCGATCTCGTTCGCATCTTTCTGTCTCCTGTTTTTGGCGGCTTCGGCAGTCACTACTCTTGGGACTCTACCTTTACCGATAAAAACATATTTTAATTCTGCATCTATACAAAGTGCAACAGAATGAACGCAATAAACAAGTGAAATGGGGTCTCGGAAACATCTCGTGCGCATACCTTGACATACGAAATCAACGGACACGCTTGTTTTCAAACGTTCTCAAAACAGAACTACAAGTCCATTCCAGCTGAAACGTCAGTAGCCGTCAACAAGAAGGTACTCAGGGTCTCAAGTCTGCTATTACAATAGTGTCAGAATGATCTATCATTGATTTCATAATGGTTGTAAAACCAACCATTATGAAATCAATGATAGACCATTCTGACAAGTTTGGTAATCTACTAATATAAAAACGTAACTATCACTTTCCAGTGGTCAACCACTGACACTCCATTGAAAGAAATGGCATAAAAATCATTACGTCATTGCACATAATGGCATCAAAAAGTATTACGAGACCATTGACCGACCAATGATCAACCATTATGAATTAAGCAGATTGCGAACTTTTAGCAAAATGTTATTGGGATCGTGTTGGAATGACAAATTTATAAAAATAGCAGACTTGGGGCCCTGGTCTCTTGCGATAGTGACATTATCGGGCAGTGAGGCCAAGTACTTATTGGGCCGACCTGATACTGTGCAGAACTGCTATGTTTTTCTCAATTACTGGGTTATTTACAGTATGATCATAATAAAAGTAGTTCATAATAACGAGAGCAAGAAACCCCTTTTCAAGTTTTAAATTATCTTTATCACAAGCTGTATGTAAACATGTTAATTTAACTAACTGACAAACATTACAAACGCCAAGTAATGGAGAGCCACTTATGAACACAAATTCAGACACCGGACTGATGGTTCTTCTACATAGATGCTTGTTTGTATGGAGTAAACCCTGGATTTGGGTAATTTAGTCAATAGTCAAATCATTTATTTCAAATAAACCCTTTACAGGCACTTTTGAATTGCCAAGTCGAAAGAGGTATCATCAGTATCGTCAGGCGATTGACAAAATCTATCTAAACTTTTCAATGATATGATGACTTCCACCACTTTTCAGCTTTTGTATTTGACTGTTACTCTCGATGTTGCTCAAATCGGAAAATTTCAAAGTCGTTAGATTGTAAAATATCGCGTCAAATTGTCAACTGTTGTTTCTTAATAAGGACACGGATATATTGGCAACTATTGAATTTGGATATTATTGATTCTATACAAAACAATACATACAATATTTATTTTTTCATTATATGTCGAGAAATTATAATCTAATAAAGATTTATCACAATATTACTGAGTTTGAAATTTTCCAGTGACATACTTTTCAGGTTACCAGACACAAGTGTTCTCAAAATTTTAGGTTCATATTATTTGATTCTAACTTAGAAAAGCAACGAAATTACCTCTCTTAAGCCTTGCAAACAGACCAGCCTTAAGAAAATTTTGATCTGCCGACAATTTGATCTTATGATTGGTAGAAGTATCTGCTGGAGAGTCTTTCTCATTCCTAGATTCTTTCTTTCCATCTAAGACCCCGTAGTCACTGTAAGCTTGGGCCTGTTGTACCAGTTTATCATATTTGTTATCTAAATAATCTTCTATGTATTCAATGTCAGATAGGTCTCTGCCTTTTCTTTGTTGTTCTGATAAGAGCTTTTGGATTTCGTCTGTAGGTTTTGCTGGTTGTTCTCCCTGTGTGGAAAAGAAAGATCGTTATCATCTGCCTAGCCATGTCTTAAGTCGCTTTTGGCTATCAGCGCACCGTTTGTAGCTGAAAAGGTCTATATTACATGAAGAGACTGCATATTATTTGAACTTCACAACCCTTTTTTTCTGGATGGGAAATTATCAAATGACCTCTTCCACTCTGGGCGGCGCGGAAGGGAGTGTTAAACTCTTACTGACTAAAACCCAACCGTGTTTCTCTGAATGTCATCTGCATTCCAGGGCCGTGGTGACACTTTCGAACGAATTCCACATCGCTAGCAGGCATTGACCCTATGGGGCTCCATCTTATTTATTACATCTACCGTGGCGTAGCGCCACCACGCGACACGCGTAAACGAGCGCGTGGGCTCTGGCCTCCAGATGCTGAAATTCTACTTTCGATGATATTGAAAATATCGAGGCTGGGGATGATGAAGTTAAATATAAATACCAGTATTCAGACCTTACTACTCATAACAGAGTTGATTTCGTCCTGATATAGAGGCATGGCCCCTTTCCAATTCGGATTGTGGACGCCCTGAGGCGGGTTGATCTTTTGATATTTCAGCGCATGTTGATCCTGTAAGGGCAAATGGGAACGATTAGAGATTTTTTTGTCAGGCAAATACGAGTGCTCAGGTTCGAAGGTACCGTTGAAATAATAAGAACAATTGGCTTGTTTAATATCCTTTTTTTCCTGGATTTGAAATCATTAAATGACTTCTCCCGCTCTGAGCAGAACGGAAGGGAGTGTCAGACTCACCACCCATGTTCTTCCTAGTGGATTTTGTGTTTCAGGGCCGCGGACTCTTTCGAAATCCGCAACCCTAGGCCCTTTGTTTAACATCCTTCATCTAGACATGTGTATCATGGAAAAACTGGCAACATTTTGTTTCGCATAAATACAGGAAATACACTATATAATCTATCTAATCACTATATAATAAGTGGCGTATTTACTGATTTGACGTTTAGTGTCATATAATTATACCGCCTCGTAATTAGCAAAACATGGACGAAAGAGTAAGCTCGAAATATTCAACTCTGTTTACACAGGCTAGATTTTCTTTTGTCATAAGTTGCCAGTGGCCATTATATGCTTGTCTCAAAAAAATACGTCCAGCTACAAGCCAGTCGTGTTTGAATGTCGACCAGCAGTCCTACCATGACGTCTTAAATCCATCATGATTCCTGTATCAGAGAGAGACGGAGTTACACAAGACGAATAGCACTATCTCTTTCCTTCACACTGAATCATGATAGCATTGGCACTTCGTAGAACGGCCACTGGTCTATGAGTTTCAGGATTCCAAAGGAAATATCAAGAATACATACATTTTCCCTTCTTTTCCGATCACCTGCTTTCTCCATCTCATCATGATTATCCATGTCATCCGTAAGTACTTCTTTAAAGTCTTCGTAACCGAGGTTATCTTCTTCTTCACCAGTTTCAAGCTGCATCAGCCTTCGTAGGTTAGGAACCTTTTCTAATAACCTTTTTGGTTTGTCAAGTTTGAAATTAAGTGACGGCGTTTTACCCAGCTTCTTTAATTCTGGATTCCTGTAAAGTTTTATGATTTTAGTTGTAAGCCTGCTTTAATCATTGGAAGCACAGATTAGCGGCTAGAAAAAAAAAAAAACAATTTGAGTTGCTAAGACAAAATTTTGTTCGAAATCTCTGCAAAATTCAATAATGAATTACGATATTTCTTTCACTATTGAATAGCTATATTATCGTTGGGTATAAGGTAAGATCACAACATTGCTAACAACAACAACATTGCCTTTTGACTGAAACCTCGACCTTTTAACCATAAAAAAGGTGCTGGGAATTGTACTTTGATGCTAAGCAGTGACGCTTGTGTTTGCTAGACCAACGACGCAATCATTCCTGATGGAATCAAAATTAACTTACATAATCGTAGAAACACTCAACAGAACTTCAAAATCACTGGGACTAGAAGTCACAATCTTCTTTTTCTCTTTCCCTATCATTTTGGCTTCGTGATTATAAAAATCTTTCATAAACTGTGTCGTTGATTCAGGCGTTAACATTTTGAAGAGATCAGTTTTACCGTGACTTACGATGCCCTCATCTAATTTTTCTTCTTTCATTTTCTTGAACTTATCAATTTTACTTTTGAACTTAAATTTTGGTTTGGGTATCTGATCTATTAGCTGGCCGTCGCCAATAATATTGACATTTTTATGTGGTTTCGGGTGCTTGCAAGGCTTACGAAGATTATCATGCTTAAAGAAATCATCAACTCCAAAAGGATCTGTGATGATTTCTGGTAAGTTCTTGTTTAAAAATTTGTCTAGTAATAAATCCAGTCTCTGTGTGTTCTTGTAAAAGGGATGCATCATTTGTTTTTCATGAGTATGTGTGCCCGCAGGGGCGTGTTGACATTTTTTAACAGGTTGTACTCTTTTTTTGCCAGCAGGCTTGTACTGAACTAACAATTTCTTTTTCTCGATTATAAAGCCAGTTGGTTCTTCAGATTCGCCAGCATACCTTTTCAATTTAGTCTTGTTACCAGCCCTTGTTTTAATTACATCGGTTTCATTGGCTTTCGGGTGCTTCCCGAAAAGAGATCTTCTGTGTCTTAGAACACGGTATCTTGTCGGATAGTGATAGAGTTTAAGTGATCTTCTAGATCGTTCTGGTGACATTTGGGTGTCCTCTTCTTCGTAAGGGACCTCAACATGTTTCTTTTTCAGTTGTTTTATTTTTGCATCTGTTTGTACTAGTTTTTTGTAGAAGTCTGGAAATAATCATTTTAAATGATAAGTACAGGTATATTTCATTTTGTTAATACTTTGTATTAAAATAACATTTTTTTACAACGATATTATTAGGTCAGCTTAAATTACATGAGGCCGGTGTTTATCAGTTGACTATCCAGAGAAGAAACACCGAGATAAACTCAGAGGTCAAGTCTATTAAAGAACTGAAAACTGACTTTCCTGACGCCTTCAACCCTAGTGAGTATAGTGGAAAGAACGTTCTACAATGGTCGTGACAAGACACTTCGTGTATTACTTCAACTAACTGCGACATTGGCCCATTCATGAAATAATTTGGTTAGTGCTTGGTTTGGATACTGATTAGCGAGTTCTTTTTTTTATGAGTGTGTGTGTGATGAGTGAATGAGTGTGTGTGTGTGTGTGTGTGTGATGTCTCGCAGTTCAAAATAGGAGGTTGTCGACGGCTTAACCGCACTTGCCTGTGGCGGCCAGGACTTATAAAAAACCTTGCAAACTAAGTGACTACGCGCTGAGGACACCCCCCGTGGGATACAGACCTCGGCTTAGGACGTTGCTGAAGGGGGGGGCGGCAGCTAGGGACGCGTTGGATCGAACAAGGATTACCAGGTTTTAATTTCAAGTTCTCTATAGGAAATTTGAGTTCAGGATCTGCTGGTTGATGAGTAGGCTGAGCATGGTTGGAGGCTTTTATGAATGGGTCTGTTTTGTTATTTTGTTTTTTGTTGGTATCTTTTTTAATAAAGTAATGTGCGTCTATTTGGAAGGAATAAACTATTTTCCGTTTCTTTCTTTCATTGAAGCACGTTAGGCGTTTCACGGCCACGCCAAACATGTACTTTTAGTATCTAGGGGCGAACTAAGCTTCCTTTATACTCCATAATTAAGGATTTCACTGTTTTTATGGTCATTTACAATTTTAAGAGTCGTATCTTTTGTTTTTTCGATTGTTTTTTCTTATAATTACTGTCTCAGGGAAGTCTTCGAGTACAATTCCGCTACTTACGGTCTTTAAAAAATATTAAATACCTTTTAATTTTTCACTACTCTGAGAATCCAGGACATTCTTGTCGGGATCTAGAACATTTGACAAATCGGCGAACTGTTGCTCCGATTCATCCACTGAATTCTGCAAAGAAAAATAATAAATGATATTTTCAAATCTTGGAAAGAAAGCCCATCTTTGTATAGGGAACGTGCAGAAACTATAGGTGGCAGCACAGACGCGTCAATGTCAAGTATATTTTACTTATGAGTTTCAAATTTGCAGCGCTAGATGGCACAGTCTACTTCGTGCACGTTCCCCTAAACGCAGAGTGCAGGAAGTATAGGTGGCAGCACAGGTCAAATATTTACAACGTAAAAGTTTCACATTTGCAACACTAGATAGCATAGTCTACGCCGTGCACGTTCCCTATAGCTGGGTCGTTCTTCTTTTTTATCGACAATGAATATTGGTGTTTCTCAGTTTTTCAAGTTTTTCAAGTGACAATATTTTGATTTCAGTGTTAGATTGTTTTTAACAGGTGCATTTAATTTTCATTTGGATTATTTTAATCTTTGTTTTCATGCCCATAATGTTGTTTATGTTATGGTGATTGTCAAGAAAACAAAGTGACAGAGTGGTCCTTTTTGAGTAGGACATCATTATGAATTACTACTCTGCCACGGTATTAAATGAAAAATTAACACACGCAAATAAAATATTGGCTAAAGAAAGGTAAAGATTACTTAGTATTAAAATGTATAAAGCGATGAGGATGTAAATTCAAACAATAAAAAATTTAAAAAAAAATACAACCGACTTTTCTACAAAAAATCAAAAAAGTACAAAATAACTTTAATTTCGGAACTCGGTGTTTGTGGTTCCTTATTCATTTTTTGAACACCGAATTCCGAAATTAATTAAAAAGTTTTTTATTTTTCACTTTTTAGTGGTACCTAAACCCCCTCCCCTCCCCCCACCTAAACGAACCAATTACATTGGTGTAAAAAAAACGCACTGCTCCAATGCAGAGTAAACTAAAAGTTCGTCAATGTAGACAATGTAGATATTTTTTTTAGATTTTTGTTGATTTTTCAAAAACCGCTTGTTCGATTTCGATAAAATTTTCATGGGACCATTTGGGAAGTATACCCTTTCCAACAAAAAAATAATTTTTCAAATCGGTTGGCAAGCGACGGAGTTATGTGCGAACAAACATTAAAAAAAAAAAATACAAACATCCGAATTGAGAACCTCCTCCTTTTTTAGAAGTCGGTTAAAAACATAATAATTCATACTCTAATACAACACAAAGTGAGATGAGAGACCGACCATTGTCGGTTAAAAAGAAGAACGACCCAGCTACGTTTGAGGCCTATCTCTTTTTGTCGTTTTGCTTATATTTGCAGAGCGATTGTGGTCAGGTCTAGGCGTCTATGTGGTGGAAGCAGATACTAGCTTTCCGGATGAAGACCTATAGTCTAACTCACTTTTAAGGAAGCTTCTTTCTCGACAATTGAATCTGATAGCCATAACAGCGAAGAAGTCTTCCATAAATCTCAATATATGACGGCAGTAATCGGCAACTTGATTGATTCGAATGGAGGAAATGATTTTGATAATGGGAGAAAGTTTTTCTAAAATATTTTTGTGGCAAAAACAGAATATTCCGATCGTTCTGTGTGCAGTACCAGTTTACTAAATTCATTTGTTTTTGTCTGTTGGATGGGCTTGCGTTCGACTATTACCTCAATTAATGGTAAACGATGATTTAGTTTTTAATGGAGCACGCTTGTCCAAAAGTACATCTGCCCTGGGCCCCAAGTCAATATAGACTATCAAATTCTGATGCGTAAAAAAGTATTCCAAATGTTCAGTTGACAAATTTTACCGATCCTTACAAATCTCTCAAGATATTTTATAATCTTACGCTTTTTACAATTATCCGGTGATACGGTATCCATTTTATGTATATCCACCACGAAACGATGGTCCACGATCGAAACGTACGTAATGGGTCGTCGTAATTTTAATTTAAAAAAAAAACTTTTCTACTAGTACCAAAACATCATAACAGTTAAAAACTTCGCCACAAATTCACTCCGACTAATTTATAAGTCGGTCAATTAACCCTTTATGGCGGGTCCGCCATTAGCACTCTGGTACTTTGCGATATTAACCCTTAACAATAAATATGTCAGGGTATATTTAAAAGTGCCCAGGTGGTACTCGGGACAGTTTGAGTTACGGTAGCGTTTGTAGGTGGTTGCTGGGTTAGCTAAGACAGTGGCATGGAGTATAAGGAAATGGAGGATCATAGGTAGCACCCATTTTTGTAGTTTTTTAGTTGATTTTTGTTAGTCCTGGGCGATCTCTCATCATCATCATCAACAGCCTGTTGCAGTCCACTGCTGGACATAGGCCTCTCCAATTGCACGCCACTTAGATCTATTTTCGGCTTCTCGCATCCAGTTTCTGCCAGCCGTCCTGCGCAAATCGTCACCCCACCGTGCCTGAGGACGTCCTACACTACGTTTGCCGAGACGTGGCGATCTCTGGCCAAGTTAAAAAGGAATTTCAGGATGTAAAGCCTAAAATTCCTTTCAGCATATTCAAGACTTTTTAAACATCAAATTAAACATATTTAACTAAGTTTCATAGACAATATATAAAAAAGACTTCTCCAACCAAACAACAATGTGTCCCCGTGGAATAAAGACTCACTCTGTTGCCTTTTTTTCTGCGTGGGAATCTATCAAATGACTCCTATCGATCTGGAAGAAGCGGAAGCGAGTGTCAGACTGACTAAAACCTTCTAGGGCTGCGTAGACTCTTTCGAACAAATTTCGCAACCCTAGCAGGCACTGACCCTATGGGACCCATCTTTTATGCTGACAGCTCTTTGAGGCACGCGTGGAACACGGCTCGCCGTCGTCCCGGGCCTGGTTGCTATCGGACGGCGAGCCACCCATAGCTCGCCATCTGCAGGCCCGCGCCTACGGTGGCCGGGAATGGCGCTGCTTTTGGATTATACGAAACAATAATGGCCTTATTTTACTATCTTTTATTGGCTTTATATAAGGCCCCAAAATAAAAATTATAATTTATTTAATAAAATTAGTTAAGTGACGCTTCATTTTTTATATACTCTGTGTCTTTTAGTGACTTACTTTTAAAAGGCAATTTGCGTTGCGACAGTTCTGAGTAAATTTAAAATAGGAAAGAATAGTATTTTTTATGCGGTTTTGCTTATACCCAACAGATGTAAATAGCACCTACCCAGTAGTATCTTATTTATGTATATGAAAAAATGCATTAGGACCTAGTGACTAAGAAATTTCAGCACCTAGGGGGCGGGAGTTTTATATATAATTATGTTTTTAGTGCTAAAATTAATAGTAAATTATAATATAGTTAATTGATTAATGATTTCCATGTTAGATAATTATTTGTCTCCCTATGACATAATATTATATTAATGACTTTGCATACTATTGTATAAATTCAAGTTCTTAAACATCAACAGACAGACGTGTTGCTGGGCAGTTTGTTGCGCCACTTCTTCTTCCCAGCTAAAACACTAGGAAGTGGTGACGGGTGGGCGTTTTGGGGGACTGTCTTTATGTAAAATTTGACGTTCAAAAAGTGCTGGCTCTCAGCCTAGTTTGAATAAATGACTTTTTCTGATATAAGTTTAAATAAAATTTAGTTTTAATTTCGGTGAAATAGGTTTTCTTTTTATTATGATTTGAGGAGATAGGCAAGAAGGGGGAGGTCTTTGTCTAGGTTTGGGACGGAATAGACAAGCAAAAAACGACAGCGGATATAAAGTAGAAAATCATTGCCACTATCGTTTTCAAAGTCGTATGACAGACAACAAAAAAAGGTGTGTCATCTCACCCTAACTTCATAACGCACCCACCAAAAACCCATAAACAAAATATTTCTCAATTAAAATAAACTTCCTAAACAGTACACAATATATTATTTACTACTGTTACACAGAATCCCGAAACTCAAAAAACTCAAAAGTTAGGTACATACAATACGTTCCAGAGAGACCCGGAAACACATACAAAACAAATAAATTCGAGTTACAGTTATAAACTCATAACAGTTATAATTATAATTTGTAATCAATAAAGTAATTGATGAACGTTATGCACGCTGACCCGAAACTTTGTTAACTTAAAACTTAAAACACACTTCAAATTAACTTGGGATATTAACTTGTGTGGATTTCGTTAAGGGGAGGATTGCCTTCAACTGGGTATTTAACTAGTTCTAAAAATCATAATTTTATTTAGTCCGCCTGTTCGATTTTCAAAAAATATCGGACACGTATTATTGTGAAAAAAACAATATATAGAGATAAATCGCACCAAAGTTCAAGAGTGGGGGCTAATGACGTCACGTCGCTGGTAAAAATTGTAGCACGTAGTGACGTCACTACGTGCATTTTTCGTTTAAGTGAAAAATAAAAAATACTTTTCCAAATCTATCAGACGGATTAACTATGTAGATTTTTTTCAGTAAAATACCCTATTTAGCTAGCAATTAAAAAGAAAATATAAGATGTATGTATGAATGAACTGAAAAACGGTATTTTCCCGACATTTCTTCATTCTCTTTACGTACTGAGTTTACTGGAAAAACAGAAACTTAAATAATCTGTCCACCTGTTCTCAATAACAATAGGTCTGTTTTCATTCTAATTGGATGCAACTGAATACTAGTATTTTAAATACTTGGATCGATGCTTCAAGGCACAAATATACGTGGATTAAATTCTACTGTTGTAGTAAAGTCGCTGCATAGCAGCTAGGCTACATTCTGGTTAGTCAAGAACTGTTTCTTTTTTGTTACTGTTACGAGCTTCGGGTTCGTTACAATAAAATCAGCCGATTAAATAAACAAAGATGACACTTTAATTTACACCACACTAATTACACTATAAACTCACTAATCACAAAACACAATCGCACTATTAATCACTTGAGTTCGCAGTCGAAGATCGCTCTCGAAGTTATCACTTGTATCGCAATTCCAATACTGACTCGGTCGGCACATGTGCCGGCCTTATATAGGGCACCGAGTAGCACTCCAGAAAGTTCGCGTACATATCGGTCGCGACCGACCAAGGTCCGAGAATTCTAGCATAGAAAAATCTCGAAGCTCCCCGACTTCAATAGTTCTGCTACTCGATACTAGATGGCGCTAGTAGTACCAAATGCAACTATCTTCGTTGTTTAATTCTGGCGCGCAACACTGCCCCCTCCTAAGACATGCTCGTCCCGAGCATTATCAGCGCCATAATAACGCGCCAGTCGATCAACATGAACAATCTTAGGAGCGCTTCTTGTAGTTTTCTGTATACGGTAGGTTACGTCATTGATCTTTGTCACAATCCGGTACGGTCCGTCCCATTTAGCTTGGAGCTTAGGAGATTTCCCTTTGCTGCGAACTGGATTGTGCAACCACACTAGTGAACCTTCCTCGAACCCTTTATTGTTCATTTTGCGGTCATAGCGGGTTTTCATCTTTTCAGAAATTTGCTGGCCCGATTGTCTAACGTGCTCATGAATGTCGTTCATTTTGTTCCGCAAGTCATTCGCATAATCGGTTATACTGCGTGGGGCATCAGGTGGTATTCCGGTGATCAGGTCTGCAGGTAGCCGCAATTCTCTTCCAAAGTTTGCGAAAGCTGGTGTCACTGACGTGCTTTCATGAACAGCACTTCGGTATGACAGCAAAAACGGTTGTATGTGCTTGTCCCAATCTCGTTGCCGGTTTTCCACAACTTTGGCCAGATATCTCTCCAATGTCTGATTAAATCGTTCCACCATTCCATCCGATTGTGGGTGGTAAGAAGTTGTCCTCGTTTTATGAGTACCCATAACTCGGCAAGTTTCCTGGAATATTTGGGACTCAAAATTCCTTCCTTGATCGCTGTGAATCTCCAAGGGTACTCCAAAACGACAGAAGACTTCATGAACTAGTTTATCCGCAACTGTTGAAGCTTCTTGGTTTGGAATGGCGAAGACTTCCGGCCACTTAGTGAAATAATCCATAACCACCATGAAATACTTGTTACCACTTTTACTTTCCGGAAACGGTCCCGCAACGTCTAGCGCTATCCTTTCCCATGGTGCACCAACATTGTACAATTTCAATGCACCTCTGCTACGAGTCTGAGGTCCTTTTACAGCCGCACAACTTGTACACTTGCGACACCAGTCCTCAACATCGTCACGACAGTGGACCCAGTAAAACCGTTCCCGTATCTTCAGTAGAGTTCGTTTAACTCCCATATGGCCTCCTGAACAACCATTATGGTACAGCTGTAGAACATCCGGTATTTTAGCCTTAGGGACAACCATTTGCAAATGAGAGTTGTCTCCCCGAGCATTTTCCCATTTACGGCACAGGACTCCATCCTGAATCACTAAGCTGTCCCATTGGGCCCAATAGCTTTTTGTGATTGAACTCATCGCTGAGACATCACTCCACGTAGGCTTCGGAGCACTGGCCTTCATCCACTCCAGAATCGGCTTAATGTCCAAATCATCCTGCTGTGCACGTTCTAAGTTTTCCTTCCACTCGTTACTAAGATCTGTCTTGATCATCCTCACAGGTACGACTTCTTTACCCTCTTGTCGAGTACAATGCTTGCAGTCTTCAGGGCAAGGTCTTCTTGATAATGCATCTGCGTTGCCATGAGATTTCCCGCTGCGATGTTCAATCACAAAGTCGTATTCCTGAAGTAGTTCAATCCATCTCGCAACTTGTCCTTCTGGATTTTTGAATTGCAATAGCCATTTCAGCGCAGCATGGTCAGTTCGTAAGTGGAATTTCCTTCCCAGCAGATATTTGCTAAAATGCTGCAATGACTTGACCACAGCAAGTAATTCCCGTCGCGTGACACAATAATTCCTTTCTGGCTTCGACAGAGATTTGCTGAAGTACGCTATCACAACCTCTTGATCGCCATTCCGTTGAGATAACACACCGCCAAGTCCTATGTCGCTTGCATCTGTGTCAACTATAAATTCCTTGCCGGTATCAGGATACCCCAAAATAGGTGTTTTGCACAGACGTTCCTTGAGCTCCTGGAATGCAATGTCGCAACTCTCATCCCAGCAGAAATGACGCTTCTCCTCGGTTAGCTTGTGCAGGGGTTTCGCTATGTCAGCAAAGTTCTTGACAAATCGCCGATAGTAGGAGCACAAACCCAAAAATGCTCTGACCTGCGTCTTATCTTTAGGAATTGGCCAATCCTTGACAGCGGCGATTTTCTCTGGATCAGTGCGGATACCTTCTTCCGACACTACGTATCCCAAAAAGCTAACTTGCCGTTTGAAAAATGAACACTTCTTTGGACTTAACTTGAGGTTTGCACTCTGGATCTTCATGAGCACGCGTTCCAGGTTTTGCAGATGTTCATCAAACGTACGGCCTACGATGATGATGTCATCTAAATAGACCAGACAAGCATCGCCAATTAACCCCGTTAGTACTAGTTCCATCAACCTTTCAAACGTTGCCGGAGCGTTGCACAGTCCAAATGGCATAACCTTAAATTGCCACAGACCCTTTCCTGTCGAGAATGCCGTTTTCTCCTTGTCCTTAGGATCAATTTGAACCTGCCAGTAGCCACTTTTTAGGTCCAGCGTGCTAAACCACTTTACTCCAGTAAGCATGTCCAGCGTGTCATCGATTCTTGGCAACGGATAGCTGTCCTTCTTCGTAACGTCATTCAGACGACGATAGTCAACACAAAACCGCATGGTGCCGTCCTTCTTTCTTACCAGCACTACAGGTGAACACCATGGACTTGATGAAGGTTCTATGACACCATCCTTAACCATTCCCTCAATCATGCTTTCCACTTCCTTTTCACGCGCTACCGGCAATCTCCTTGGTCGTTGACGGATAGGCAACTCATCTCCTGTGTTTATTTTGTGTTGAACTAAGCCAGTCTTCCCGATATCAGCATCATTTGAAGAGAAAACATTGGCATACTTCAGTAACATTCTCTTCGCCTTGACCATTTCATTTTGAGACAGAACGCTGCGACAGTCATCTAAAAGTGTGGTCACTTTCGTTTGGGCGTCCTTGCTGAAGTTCCCAGTCGATAGATTTTGGCACCGACGCAACCAATCCACTTCCTCGCAAGTACCAATCAGCGTGCCTTTTTCTATCATCTGTTCCTTATCACAAACGTTCAGCACACGTACCCCCGAAATGTCAGTGGCTCTAACCAAAGTTCGGGCCACTTTCCAAGGAAGGTCATTGTCTACCCTTTCCACAAGCACACAACGATGAGTCTGCCCAGAATTCCGAGGAAGACTAACCGGCACAATCGTTTCGGATCTCGGCGGAAGAACAATCTTCTTTAGGCTGTACACATTTCCTGGTAATGCCCCTTCCATGAAAAGTTCCTCTTGTCCACATTTCAAAACTCCTTGCTT
This sequence comes from Hecatera dysodea, assembly GCA_905332915.2. Taxonomy (NCBI): domain Eukaryota; kingdom Metazoa; phylum Arthropoda; class Insecta; order Lepidoptera; family Noctuidae; genus Hecatera; species Hecatera dysodea. The sequence goes on along the minus strand of HG995314.1, from coordinate 10,467,612 downwards.
AACGTCGATCTCACAACAATTCTTCCTCATAAAGTCTAGGCCCAGGATGCAATCGTCCATTATATCAGCCACGATAACATTGTGAAGATAGATCCTGTTTCCTAGCTTCAACTCCATCTCTTTCTCTCCGCGGACGGGTATGCGCTGACCGGTGGCCGTCACCAAATTTATGCGGTCTCGGTTGTATGCTGAGTCCCCAAGGAACCGACTTACTAGTTGGGAACTGACAACCGTGCGAGAGGCTCCAGTGTCTATTGTCAGCTTACATGGCGTTCCGTTTACCTCGCCCTTGATGATTAGGCTGTTCCCATCATGGGTTTGTGAGATCGAAATCCTTGGGGCTCTTTGAACATCAGCCAGCACCCGCCCCGCAGTCCTGGCTTTTACTCGTTTCCCTGCAGTTGCTGGGCGGTGCTGTTAACCGCCCTACCCTCTGGAGATCGACTATCTTCCCTGTCTGTAGTTCTCTTAGGGCAACTGGACCGTAGGTGGCCCCTTTCCCCACAGCCATAGCATCTAGGGCTGTATCCTTTAAGCCGATCGCGAACAGTAGCCGCTGCAACCTCCCTGACGCGATGGGAACGATGATCCTGCCGCACAGCTTCCACTTCCAGAGCATGAGCCAAGGCGTCCTTGAGCGTCCCGTGATGACCGAGCCTCACAGCAGCTCTGACCTCAAGGTCGCGGATGCCGTCAATGAATGCCTGCACCAGGTTCCCTTGAATGAGCGCAGGTACAGACTGGTATGCTTTTCGGACCAGCTTCTCCACCTCAAGGGCCCACTGCTGCAGGTTTTCACCGCTGCGTTGCACGCGATCCTTTAGCTGCGCACGAAACACGTGTTCCAGATGAGCGTCGCCATACCTAGATTCCAACGCCTCAAGGAGCTGCTCGTAAGTCACTTCCTTGCCGCGAGCTTCCAGAACAGTTAAGGCCTGGTCCCGCAGACCTAGTGTGAGGGCAGTCATAGCCTGATTTTTATTCCACCCGTTCGCCTGCATAACGGCCTCAAATTGTATTTTGTAGGCCGACCAGGAAGATGTTCCATCGAACGGCGGCACTTTGAATCCCCGTGGCGAAGGAGTAGTTGCTACGGAGGTTGCAATTCCATCTCCTACTTTAAGGTTGTCCAGCGTTTTCTTCATGTCAGCAATCACGTTGTCAACTCGATTATTCATTTGGTCGATTCGTGTTTCAGCTTCCGTCAGGCGGTTCTCGTGCTGAACCACCTTATCTTTAACAACCTTAATTTCTTTGCCGAAAGTGGCATGCAGATCCTTCATGAGGAACATCTGCTCTTCCTGGCGGCGCGCCTGCTCCTCCTTGTCACGTTGGAGCTGTTCTTCCAACCGACGGGCCTGTTCCTCCTGGCGGCGAGCCTGTTCTTCCTGGCGGCGAGCCTGTTCTTCCTGGCGGCGGGCCTGTTCTTCCTGGCGGCGGGCTTGTTCCTCCTTATCACGCTGCAGCTGCTCTTCTAAACGACGGGCCTGTTCCTCTTGTCGGCGGGCCTGTTCCTCCTGGCGGCGGGCCTGCTCCTGCAGCATCAGCATCAGAGCAGCAAAGTCTGGTGCTGATGATGATGCTGGAGCGGCGGTGGACGGGCCGGCCTCTAAGGTCGCCAGCTGTCTCTCCGTAGCCTGCGGCGTTGCACTTCCAAAACGCCTCTGGTCCGTCTCTTGCTGGCGTTGACTACGGGTACGGATACCCTCCGTGTCGTCCTTTGGTAGAATCGGCATCTTTTAAATCCACTCTTCTGACACCAATTGTTACGAGCTTCGGGTTCGTTACAATAAAATCAGCCGATTAAATAAACAAAGATGACACTTTAATTTACACCACACTAATTACACTATAAACTCACTAATCACAAAACACAATCGCACTATTAATCACTTGAGTTCGCAGTCGAAGATCGCTCTCGAAGTTATCACTTGTATCGCAATTCCAATACTGACTCGGTCGGCACATGTGCCGGCCTTATATAGGGCACCGAGTAGCACTCCAGAAAGTTCGCGTACATATCGGTCGCGACCGACCAAGGTCCGAGAATTCTAGCATAGAAAAATCTCGAAGCTCCCCGACTTCAATAGTTCTGCTACTCGATACTAGATGGCGCTAGTAGTACCAAATGCAACTATCTTCGTTGTTTAATTCTGGCGCGCAACATTACTATTTATTTTTTACCAATTGTTTTACATTTTTTATTTCTGTTTGTTTATTTGTACCTCTGTGTGTGTGTGTATGGGGGGAATAAACTATTTTTCTTTCTTTCTTTCTTTTTTCTTTCTTATCAATACGTTAACGATTTTCCTTTCGTCAGTGAGATTGATATATTTGTGGTAGCCATGTCGTAGAATCAGTTAGGTTTGATGGAACTCAGGGTGCCCCGTAGTACACAAATAGGTTAAATTCGAAAAGAACAACGGGAGCTAGAGTGAGCGAGCAAAGTGTGGAACTAAGCTCCCGTCATCCCATTCATGTTAGATTACTCTAAACTCTGTAGTTGGGCTTCGTCGTAGACATTAGTCCACTGCTTAGAGCAACCATTAGGTTAGGTTGCCATCAAAATCAATCAAAAGTCATTTATTCAAACTAGGCTGAGCGACAGCACATTTTGAACGTCAAATTTTACATAAAGACAGTCCCCCAAAACGCCCACCCGTCACCACTTCCTAGTGTTTTAGCTGGGAAGAAGAAGTGGCGCAACAAACTCCCCAGCAACACATCTGTCTGTTGCGTTTTAAGAACTTGAATTTATACAATAGTATGCAAAGTCATTACATGCCAATGGTAGGAAAAAAAATCAATTATCCAACATGGAAATATTAAATCAATTCACTATAAAAACATTGTAAAGATAAGATTGAGTCAATTAAATAAAAATAGATTGACCTACATAGTCATAAAAAATTACACAAAAACAAATATATATATATATATATATATATATATATATATATATATATATGAACTCATATAACCTGTCATAAGCTAACTTATAGAGAAAGAACATGATAAATATTACATTGTCTTGCGTTCAACACAGCGACCAACTATCTTTGTCGTCTAAATAGTCATTAATAGAATAGTATGCCTTCGAACAAAGGTTAGATTTAACTTTAGCTTTAAATGAGTTAAAAGGCAGGTCAAGAAAAGAAAGCGGAAGTTTATTGTAAAAACGGATACCGAGCCCCACAAATGACTCATGGACCTTACGAAGTCGGTGGGAAGGAGCATGTAGCTTGTGCTTGTTTCTGGTGTTAAAGTTGTGGATGTCGCTCATTTTACAGTATAGATGTATATTTTGCCTAATATATAGAATGTTTGCAAAAATGAATTGAGATGCTACTGTAAGAATTCCAATGTCTTTAAAAAGTTCTCTTAATGAAACTCTAGGCCCTAGCTGATATATTGCTCGCACAGCACGTTTTTGTAAGACAAATACATTTTGTATATCAGCAGCTTTTCCCCACAATAGAATACCGTAGGACATAACGCTATGGAAATAACTAAAATAGACTAACCGAGCTGTCTCAACGTCAGTATACTGTCTCACTTTCCTGACAGCGTATGCGGCAGAACTGAGCCTTCCCGATAAACTTGATATATGTGGGCCCCATTGTAGTTTGGAATCGACAGCAATTCCCAAAAAAACTGCCGAGTCCACAGTTTCAAGTACTTCGCCACTTAAGGTGATATTGGGTCCTAGATTTCTAACATTTGGTAAGTAGTCAACCATTATATAAAATAACCAATTACGATATTGCTACGACGTATTAATTGAAATAATATTTTTATTGCTTCATGTCTTTTAACGGAAAAAATAATCCCATACTGAATTTAAAATTCAACAGGCAGAAAGTGTTTTATAATAGATAAATAACAATGATTTTCAGCAGTTTTACTAACCAACTTTTCACCCGACCTCAAAAATGTCTAAATACAAACAATTTGTTTGAAGCACTCCCCCTTAACAAGTCTCCTATATTAACCGGTCATTACGAACATGTGACGGGTGTTCAACTAAATCATTCGTTCACTCGCTCAGTCACTAGAGAACAGAGGGAGAGAGGAGAGAACGAACGTAACATATTGAGTGAGTTAATGTTTTGTCGCTTTTCTTGCGACTGGGAAGGGTTAGGTGCGACTAACAGCGGGGAAATATAAATGCGAACAGATTAGTTGACTAAAAAAATCAAATTAGTACGTCAGATAAATATCCAAAAAATATTGGACGTGTTTATTATGGATGTATTTTTTCTTTTTTCACGTTAACAAAAAATGAAGAATATATAACACGGTTTTCGAGGCAACTGGGATGTTAAACCATCAAATACCAAACTCCGGGCTATCACAGAAAAAGTTCTAATGGAAAAACCCAAGTTCACCATTTCCTGCACCCGGAATTGAACCCAGAAAACCGTGGAAGGAGCTACGCTCAGCAGTTGCGTTTAAAGCCATAGAAGAAAAATATTCTTGTAATATCTATACTTATCTAACTAATATATAAAGCTGAAGAATTTGTTTGTTTGCTTACACGCGCTAATCTCAGGAACTAATGGCCCAATTTGAAAAATTATTTCAGTGTTAGATGGCTCATTTATCGAGGTAGGTTATAGACTATATATCATTACACTAAGACCAATAAGAGCGGAGCACCAATAAAGAATGTTGCAAAAACGTGGTTATTCTCTCTCTCCTCTGTCTCTCTCTCTCTCTACCTCTCTGTCTCTCTCTCTCCCTCTCTCTCCCACTCTCTCTCTATCTATCTCTCTCCCTCTCACTCTCTCTCTCTCTCTCTCTCTCTCTCTCTCTCTCTCTCTCTCTCTCTCTCTCTCTTATGTGACGCAGACGAAGTTGCGCGGGTCTGCTAGTTGTATTATAAAGCTGAAGAGTTTATTTGTTTGGTTGAACTCGCTAATCTCAGAAACTGCTGATTCGAATTGAAAAAAATCTTGTAGTGTTGGATAGCCAATTTATTGAAGAAGGCTATTAGTATAGCTGGCTACGACCAATAGGAACGGAGCAGCAATGAGAAATGTTACAAAAACTGGTTTTATAATATGCTGTAGACGAAAATACGCGGGTAATTTATTTAGGAATATAGTTATAGTATAATAGTACATAAAATCTACACTAATATTATAAAGAGGTAACGTTTGTGAGTTTGTGAGGTTGTGAGTTTGTAACTTTGTAAGGGGTAATCTCTGGATCTTCTGAACCGATGTTCAAAATTATTTCACCAATAGAAAGCTTCGTTATTGTGGAGTGTCATAGGCATATATTTTATCCCCGTATTGCCATGGGAACGGGAACAACGCGGGTGAAACCGCGGGGCGCTGCTAGTTAATACATACGGTATTCTGCTGTGGGGTCGGGCTGCTGATATGGAATCCATATTTATTTTGCAAAAGCGTGCTATCAGAGCCATTTATAAGCTTGGTCGCCGCGATTCTCTTAGGGAACTTTTTAAAAAGATTAATATTATGACAGTCCCTTGTCAATTCATATATGAAAATATTATGTATGTGAGGAAAAATCGACATCTGTTTAGCAAAATTAGTGATAGACATAATTTTAATACTAGAAATAGAAATAAATTAGATCAACCATTATATAGATTAGCTAAAGTACGTACATCTTTCATGGGGTACAGTGTTAAATGTTACAACAAAATACCTTGTGACATATTAGAATTAAATGAAAAGAAATTTAAAACCTATGTTAAAAGCACGCTTTGTAAACAAGCATACTACAAGCTAGATGATTATATTCAAGATAAGAATGCTTGGAAACATGCTGGTCCTGCTCCATAGGACAATATTGGGTGTAGTAGACAAAGCCAAATTTGTCAGCCTGTATGTGTGATCTATCTGCTATGTATACAGGTGTAGTTACTGATCTTTTATAGTTAACTAGCAGCGCCTCGCGGTTTCACCCGCGGAGTTCCCGTTCCCGTGGGAATATGGGGATAAAATATAGCCTATAGTCTTCCTCGATAAATGGGCTATCTAACACTGAAAGATTTTTTCAAATCGGACCAGTAGTTCCTGAGATTAGCGCGTTCAAACAAACAAACAAACAAACAAACTCTTCAGCTTTATAATATTAGTATAGATTTAACACACACTGATTCATTGTTGGTAATTGTATAAAACAAGGATTTAAAAAAATTGTAAATATGTGAGTACTATGTCCCTGATTAGCAAATTTATTAATTTTACCTCTGCTGTTGTTTCTTTGTTGTACCTGTTAATAGTATAGTACTTAGTTTTATTCGGGTGCATCGTCCTCACATATAACCAATTGGCTAATGTATACAAAATATTGTAAAACTTATACATATTTGAAAAGAGTAACTATGGAGTTTCTTGTCCGTTCTTCTCCATAAGAATCTACTTTTTGCGAATGGACAACTAGAGTCACTATATTTTTATTTTCAAATGTTTTGACGTTCAAAAGTGCCGTTAATGGTCTAGTTGAAATAAATGAATTGACTTTGACATAAATTGTTTTGAAAATGTCTTTTCAAAATAAACAGTGGCACCCCGCCCTCTAAATAACACTCTAATCCTTTCACACACGACTGTTCTTAACTTTATTTATTTAAACAAAACACAAACATTTACGAAAAACATAAACACATCATATTTATGTCAATCAATACTTGCCCCACAATTAATTAATTAATAAGTTCACAGACCTTTGTATTTGATTGATGATTATATATGAATTAATCTTATTTGAACAGATTTATTGTTTGTAATGAGAATGACTATTATGTAGGCCATGCGTCATCATAATCAGTTAATACGGGCGTGTTTTCTGATCCAAAATAAAATTGGACACGTTATCGTGTGCGGACGTTTCTCGATCAATTTCTAAGTATGAGATAAATACAGTTTTTTTTTTCAAGCTACATATTGATCGACAAACGCAACCGAACGAAATTTAGGTGACTATAATTTTTAACCAATTGGTGACTACAGATTAAGTTTCAAGAATCTTTATTCTCATAAGAACATGATACAGTTCACTTATATGAGATCTAAATTTTAACATTTATTTTCGTATAATAAAGCGTGCAGATGTGTAGTATAAATAGAATTGTATCTAACTAGCAGCGCCCCGCGGTTTCACGCGCGTTTTTCCGTTCTGTTTCCGTGGCAATACGGGGATAAAATATAGCCTTTGACACTCCACAATAACGTACCTAGCTTTCTATTGGTGAATTAATTTTGAAAATCGATTCAGTAGATCTAGAGATTAGCCCTTACAACGTCACGCACTCACAACCTCACAAACATACAAACGTTACCTCTTTACAATAAGTATAGATAACAAGAAAGTATTTTGTTTATTTGCAGGCTGCTGGCCATTTTGACACCAAGGAAAACTTTTTTTTTCTGTATGAGAAATCATCAAATGACTCGACTCGACATAAAACCTGTATTTACCGCAATCATTTTCACTCCTTCTTACAAAGCAATACACCTAAAAACCATAACTTAAAAAAAAAAAACTCCACCACTCCCAACTGCCTACCCCTCGAACATAATTAAACAAAATAAATTGATTCCCCCTTGTTTTAAGCTTCTATTTTATGGCCCTAACATAATTGCAAGAGCCTGATAGATATGCCATTCATAAGGCGACAGTGTAATTACACCTTTATAAGTGGCAGGTGGGACTGTGTGTTCGTAGCTTTAAGTATGTCTGTATTGTCTATGACTGCGCTTAGTAAGAGATCTCAATTAAATATAATGAAGTGTTACCTGTTTTAAAGGGTGGGAATTTTTTAACTGGAGTATAATAATTACTGTTTGACATTTAGATACTTTATAATATTCAATACAACCATTTTTATTTTTCAAGTAAATGTTATTTAGCTATTCTAAAAATCTGCCCTGAAATGGAAAATATCATGTAGGTTTTTTGTTATATGTAGACACTTTATTTACTATTTAAAGTCAATTTTAGCATTATGATGAAGAATCCGTTTAAAACTATATCCATTCATCTAATATTTTTGCCACGGCGTTTCCGAACTAAAAGAAAATATTTTTAAATAAAAAGCTGTGTCGAAAAATATAGTTATTGATCCATATTGAGAATTACGGATACATCAGAAAACTTGAGAAACCAAAGTTACGATAGTAAAAAAAAATAATATACTTTTCCGCCTATATAAAAATAATATTGCACATACTCGACCACTGTTTTTGTGCATACATAATAAAAAGAGAAAATACAGAAAACAGAGATTTCATTTACTTTAAAAACGAATATATTCTCATTGGATTTCCACGGACAGACAGACACGAATTAATATTGTGTAGCATTAATGTTTGTTATCATAGCAATTAATTTTGTATGACGAAAGGCAGAATGTACATGGGTCAATACTTATGCAACAACTCAATTGTAATATCAAGATTCGATACCAATAAAGTATTCTATTCTATTCTCTAAGGGCCCAGATTTTTCATACAGACATTCAGGGACAGAACTACTCTCACAGTTTCATAAAACGGAGTGAAAGTAATTCCAGAACTATCCCTATCTACCTCTTTATCTAGATATTCTTCATAATAATACCAACAAGAAAATTTTTAATCTACGATGTGCCTCAGGGATGCTATTGTCCAACAACAGACAGACGGACCGTAGTCCTTTGTTGCCTTTTATTTTATATTTATGTATGCGTCTAGGTAGGTTTGTGCTGTTTGTAATGGGTTGGTTTTTTTGGCTTGGAGTGTACATAGTGTGTGCGTGGTTATGTTTAAAGGTAACGTTCTGTATCTGATATATAGTAAAGAGATCATTGCAAAATAATAAAAAATATAGTCTTAAAAAAAACTCACTCATAATATACGACTATAACAATAAAACAAAACTCTTTTAAAGAAGTTTGATGCAGTTGGTGGAATTGAATTTGAGATATGACGTAAAATAAAACAATTGCATAGATTTTTTTTTTTTACTTTTTCTCGTTTAAAAAAAGAAAACTATATGACCACGCACTTCTGAATACGCTGTTTTTATACTGGGTCGAATTTTTGGTTCGTAGTGTAGTGTTCTGTTCCACTAGTGATAGAAATCAATATCACCAAACGACTTTCTTTCAATACGCCAGGGACGTGCCTTCAGCCTTTTTGGGCATATTATGCATTCATCCAAGCATAATCTGGAAAGACTCATGATATTAGGCAGGGTCGAAAGAAAGCGCGCTCTGGGTAGAACACCGGCAAGATGGTCCGATGCCATAAAGAGGGCAGTTGGTGGCAGCATGCACAGAGCGGTCCGCGCTTCAGAGGACCGCATGGCTTGGAAACGCGTCGTATGTGGTCGCGATCCTCAGCATTGAGGGAACGACGAAGAAGAGAAAGTAAGGGTTTTCTGTATGGTTCTGTGGATAAGTGAAAAATGTTGAGTGGTGGATGAAAAAATTCCAGTCGATCTTTTTTTCAAACCATCTCACCATGAAAACTTAATTGAAGTGACCTTGTGAACGGTCATTCCACGTTGATTAATGGAACGTGGAGAGCAGTGGTGGCCGAGTGGTGACAGCCCCGACTTACGAATTGTAGGTCGCGGGTTCAAATCCAGCCAGGCGTATTACTTTGTGTAATTAATTACATCACCACTGCTCTCAAAACGGTGAAGGAAAACATCGTGAGGAAACCGACATGTGCTAGAACCAAAAACTCGAAGACATGTGACATTCAGCAACCCGCACTGGGCCCGCGTGCTGGATTACGGCCCATTCCCTCTCCTAGAGAGGAGGCCTGTGTCCCAGCAGTGGGAACGTTAAAAGGCTGATTATGTAATGTAACGTCTAGCACGTAATGTTCACTACGCCTCAGCTTTCACTGTAGGAATTTTATAGAATCGCAACACGTCGGCTATAAGAAATAAAAACCTTAAGATTTTTCTCCTCATCAGAACTTGAAGAGTCAACATCTAGTACACTTAAGAGACAAGACTCAGGATACTAATGGCAAAACAGATTACAATTAAGAACCTCAATAAAAAAACATTTTACAAAAATAAAACCGACTTCTAAACAAAAAAAAAACCAAAAAGTACAAAATAACTTTAATTTCGGAACTCGGTGTTTTTGGTTGCTTCATGTTTTTGAACACACCGACTTCCGAAATTAAAGTTATTTTGTACTTTTTGGTTTTTTTTTGTTTAGAAGTCGGTTTTATTTTTTGTAAAAAGTTTTTTTAATTTTCCCTTTTTAGTGGTCCACTCCCAGCTAAACATACCCATCACAGCGTACGTGGTATAAATTGGTGTAAACGATAAACAAACATGCGATTTCAGCTATCTCGACAGATTTGCTATCATTTATTGAAATTAACAAAAAACCGCTTGTTCGATTTCGATAAAATTTTTATGGGACCATTTGGGAAGTATACCCTTTCCAACAAAAAAAGAATTTTTCAAATCGGTTGGCAAGCGACGGAGTTATGCGCGAATAAACATTAAAAAAAACATACAAACATCCGAATTGAGAACCTCCTCCTTTTTTAGAAGTCGGTTAAAAATGGACTGGCGAGGTTTTGTCGTTCGAACTGAAATCATCTGCCTAGCCTTTTCGTAACTATATTGGGGTCGGCTCCCATTCAAACCGGATGCTGCTGAGTACCAGTATTTTACATGGAGCGCCTGCCTTTCTGACCTCCAGAACCCAGTTACTCTGTTGGCACGAATGGTGTCAGATTTTCTGGCTCCAAACTATCCGTAACGACTGTCTAAAGATCTTTGAATTACGGCCGCGACTAAACACGTAACGTGCCATCTCACAGATGTCTTGGTGGATGGAATGGATAATCATGATCACCCATTTACATACCGACCTCAGCAAGCACCACTTAACCTCAAAGATCGACCCGTGCGTCTGTAAATACTAGGCATGCCCTTATAAGTTCTGTATATAACAAAAGTAATGTAACACAATAACAGAACATGATTTAAAAGAGTGTCCGTGGAGTTTCTTGCACGTTCTTCTCCATAGAGATCTACGCTTTGGAACGTGCAGATAGCTTCACCTCTTTTGACTTGACAATTCAAAAGTGCCTGTAAAGGGTTTAATTGAAATAAATGGTTTGAGTTTGATTTTTAAGTTCTGTCGTTTCCATATTTCCCGGCAATTTTGAATTTGGAACTGTTCTATATTCGAATGTGTTTAAATTTTGAAACTCAAAACAGTTGGAAGTATTAGGATTAATGCTACTGTTTAGTCACAGCGTCGATTGGAATCTGTCAGGTTACGTACGAAAATGAATCTTTCTAAGGAAAATAGGTTCTATACAGAACGCCAGATAAATGTGCAATAACGGTCATTGACCCACCTACATTTATTCTTAAAACAGAAATAATGATTTAATGCTATATTGAATCGACATCCATCGTGATCCTTTATATTTACTAGTAATGGAAAACGATTCATTTTTTTTTTGTTCATGTACCTACGAAGAAATATCAAGGAAAGGGCAATGACCTTTATTGCACATTTATCTGGCGTTCGGTATAGTTGTGTTTTTTTTTTTTTTTTCAAACGACAAAACTTAAAAGGCATGCCTCGTATTCAACCACGAGGTCCTCAGTAAAAACTGACAGTGTACTTCCGAAACAATTGCTAAACAATAAACTCAGTCAAAATAACAAGCACCAAAACAATATTTCTCCAGTTAACCACCTCATCAGAGCTTCAGGGCCCCAAGTCTGCTAATTTTATACAACACGATCCCATTGTCATTTTGTTAAAAGTTCGTAATCTGCTAAATTCATAATGGTTGATCATTGGTCTGTCAATAGTCTTGTAATACTTTTTGATAACCAAGCTACTAAAAGCAATGACGTTCTAATGGTATTCACTGATAAAAAAAACTGTCATAATTTTAGCAGATTACCGCATACGTCTGTCATTCATTTGTCATTATGTACGAGATTATCATTCTATGCCATTTCTTTCAATGGAGTGTCAGTGATTTACCATTGGAAAGTCAAAGTGACGCTTTTATATAAGTAGATTCACAAACTTGTAAAAATCAACCATTATGAAATCAGTGATAGACCATTCTGACACTATTGTAATAGCAGACGAAAGGACATAGTGGATGGTGTTACCTCCTTATTAAAATTAAACTTAGGAAAGCTTATGTTGTGTGCTTTTCCTTATTCTGATAGTCTATCAGTTGACCAAAACAATGATATTTCCAAGCTGAATAATACTATTCACTTGCTGACATGTTGTCATAGTGACAAATTATTGTATTTTGACACTAATAAGTTTGTTAGTGGTTTTAAGTTAACTCAGGGAGCTTTATCTCTGTCTAGAAAATGTAGACATATGATTGCTATGTTGATAGCATATAATATTAACGAGGTTATAGCTAATATAACAAATATTAGGTTAAGTGACGAGCCTGTGTTGTCTAGTTGCACTAACAACTTAGGGACTTATTATTTTGATTCCTTGTGTAGTACGAAGGAGGACCCATCAATGAAATCAACATTCTTGGAAGTCTCCAATCAGATTGAGTTTTCTCTTCCTGATAGATCCTGTACAGGTATTTTAGACTCCTCGAGTGTAGCTGTAGAGATCACTCCTGATAATTCTTTAAACTGAACTGCAAGACAACAGAAGTTACCCCTTCAAATAGCCAATTATTATTAGTGAATAATAACAAGGTATCTTCTGGCAATTTAGTTAATTGTAAGAATCCTAAAGGAGGGCAACATATTTTAAAGTTATTTAATCAGAATATTCAAGGTTGTTCTTCCAAATTACTTGAAATAGAATTGTTTTTAGAAAAAACCAAGTATGATGTAGTTTGCCTAACTGAACATTGGTTAAAAGATCACCAAATAGGATCCATTAATTTTGAAAATTATTGTGTAGTTAGCTATTACAGCCGACAATGTATGATACACGGAGGATCATTAATTTTAATTAAAAGTCATATCAAATCTAAAGAAAGAAAAGATATTGTGAAACTGTCAGTTGAACACACCATTGAATTGTCCTGTGTTGAGCTAGATAGGCATGTTGTAGTATGTGTTTACAGACCTCCAAGTTACCAGAATCTATCTGTGTTTGATTCGGTAATGGAAGATGTGTTAAAAAAAGTCAGTACTAGTAATAAATCAATAATTATATGTGGGGACTTTAATATTAACTTGTTAGAAACTAACTCGAATAGCATCAGATTATTGAGCCTATTTAAATCATTCAATTTGTCAAATGTTTTTATTGAACCTACCCGAGTAACAGATTCTTCTGCAACTTGCATAGACAACATATTTTGTAATTGTGATTACTTACATAAAGATATTATAAACAAGTTGCCATCTGATCACAGTGGTCAAACAATAACATTCTGCACCTATATACCATTACAAAAAAATCAAATTAATTTTAGACCAATAACAGATATAAAATTAGAGAAATATAATAATACTTTGGCCAGTCAATTATGCGTTCAAAGCTTTAATAACCTAAATGATGTAAATGAGTTTTACACCGAGTTTTTTTCTATAATTAACACTCAATTTGAAGAGACCTTTCCAATAAAGTCAAAAAGTATTTACACTAAGTTTATATTTAGTGATTGGGCGACACAAGGCATTCGTATAAGTAGAGAAAAGTTATACGAACTATATGGCCTAAAGCAACATGTGAATAATACAAGCTTTCATAATTACGTTGCGAAATATTCTAAAACATTTAAAAGTGTATGCAAAACTGCTAAAGCTTTATTTATTAGCAATAAAATAAAATCAGCGGATGACAAAATAAAAACTACCTGGAAAATAATAAATAATGAAACAGGTAGGAAGAAAAAGCGTGATATTGAATTTAATTTAAATACTGTACATGGCCCCATAAACTCAAATGCAGAGGTAGCTCAGGAATTTGAAAACTTCTTTGCTGATATTCCTCGTAAAACTACAGATGCTCTTAACTCGTCACCCGCACTCTCTGCTGCCTTACTCAGAAAGAATGTCAAGGTGTGCCCATCAGAATTCAAGTTTCGACATACAGACCCCCTGGCTATTATAAAAGCCTTTAAAGAACTTAAAATTAAATCAACAGAAGATCTTTGGGGAATGTCTGTAAAAGTCTGTAGATCTATTATTGAAACTATTGCCCCTTACTTAGCTGTCATATTTAACTCTAGTGTAGACCAGGGAGTGTTTCCTGATCTCATGAAACACAGTAAAGTCGTTCCACTTTTTAAATCGGGTGATAATCAAGAACCCAATAATTACAGGCCAGTGGCAATCCTGCCCGTTCTTAGTAAGGTATTTGAAAAATTAATGCTTAATCAGATGCTACAACATTTTAATAAAAATTCCATCTTCCATGAACAACAGTATGGTTTCACCAAAGGGCGCTGTACAACTGACGCCGGTGTCACCCTAATAAAGAACATCTTTAATGCCTGGGAAGATTCACAAGATGCTATTGGAATTTTTTGCGATCTCTCGAAGGCGTTCGATTGTGTCAACCATGAGACGCTTTTGTTGAAACTCGAGCATTATGGGATTAGGAATACTTCCCTTGATCTGCTTAGATCATACTTGAAAGACAGGCAGGTTAAAGTACAGGTAAACGGTGTAAACTCACTAGGGTCTAAAATGACAATGGGCGTTCCGCAAGGTTCAATATTGGGTCCATTCCTTTTCTTAGTCTACATAAACGATTTGCCCCAATTGCTTCAAAATCAACCAAAGATGGTGTTATTTGCTGATGACACATCATTAATATTTAAGATAGACCGACGATCACTAAATCTTGATGACGTGAATAACTCTATTCATCAGGTCCAACATTGGTTTACGGCAAACAATTTGGTACTAAATGAAAAAAAGACTAAATGTATTAAATTTACTTTACCTAATGTTAGAAGCAACGAATGTGACATTGTATTGAATGGACAAAAACTGGAATATATTGATCAGACGGTTTTCCTAGGAATCACTTTAGACGAGAAATTGCAATGGGGACCTCACATAATATCTCTTGCGGGGCGGCTTAGCTCAGCCGCTTATGCTATTAGAAAGATAAGAGAGTTAACAGATGTAGAAACCGCGCGTTTGGTCTATTTTAGTTATTTTCATAGCATAATGTCGTACGGTATTCTGCTGTGGGGTCGGGCTGCTGATATGGAATCCATATTTATTTTGCAAAGCGTGCTATCAGAGCCATTTATAATCTTTGTCGCCGCGATTCTCTTAGGGAACTTTTTAAAAAGATTAATATTATGACAGTCCCTTGTCAATTCATATATGAAAATATTATGTATGTGAGGAAAAATCGACATCTTTTTAGCAAAATTAGTGATAGACATAATTTTAATACTAGAAATAGAAATAAATTAGATCAGCCATTATATAGATTAGCTAAAGTACGTACATCTTTCATGGGGTACAGTGTTAAATGTTACAACAAAATACCTTGTGACATATTAGAATTAAATGAAAGGAAATTTAAAACCTATGTTAAAAGCACACTTTGTAAACAAGCATACTACAAGCTAGAAGATTATATTCAAGATAAGAATGCTTGGAAACATGCTGGTCCTGCTCCATAGGACAATATTGGGTGTAGTAGACAAAGACAGGTGTAGTTACTGATCTTTTATAGTTAATTTAACACACACTGATTCATTGTTGGTAATTATATAAAACAAGGATTAAAAAATTGTAAATATGTGAGTACTATATCCCTGATTAGCAAATTTATTAATTTTACCTCTGCTGTCGTTACTTTGTTGTACCTGTTAATAGTATAGTACTTAGTTTTATTCGGGTGCATCGTCCTCACATATAACCAATTGACTAATGTATACAAAATATTGTAAAACTTATACATATTTGAAAAGAGTAACTATGGAGTTTCTTGTCCGTTCTTCTCCATAAGAATCTACTTTTTGCGAATGGACAACTAGAGTCACTATAATATTTTTATTTTCAAATGTTTTGACGTTCAAAAGTGCCGTTAATGGTCTAGTTGAAATAAATGAATTGACTTTGAGACTTGAGGCCCAGTTAACCACCTCATCAGAGCTTCAAGAATCAACTGAAGGTCTATAACATCTAGTACATTCACAGACCACAGGACTCAGTATAACAATGGCAAAACATCAGACTATCATTACGAACTCACAAAGGAACTGGCGAGGTATAAAAAATGCCGTCCGAACTCAGTTCAACTTTCAGTGCGACAATATACTGTGTAGTACAAGAGTAAGGGAGGAGTTTTCTTTCAGTATCTGTTTAAGAATCATTAATGTTTAAGGTTTTGGCTGAGTTCTAGGGAGGCGGAAAAAAATAGTGTTAATTGGGAAAACTCCTTGTTTGATGATAGATGATATTGTAAAAGAAAAACCTCCTGTCATGTTTGTCTGTCTCACGGATATCTATTCTGTGGTCTGCCAGAGCACGCGAGAAACACAAGATTCAAATAAACCATCAACAAACACTTTTGAATTGTCAAGGCCGGTCAGTCAAAAACATGAAGCTATTTGAACATGTTCGAAATCGTAGATCATTATGGAAAAGATTGTGCAAGAAAAACTCAATTGTGAATAATAAATTAAGGTTTTCTGTAAATTAGCTGAAATTTACAAAGGTTGTTGAAGACGTCAAAAAAAAAAAATGTCAACTGCTACCCGTGAGAAGCCAGGGCGTGTTGCTAGTACTTTTAACAGATCCTATTCCTCCTGCTTACCAAAACTTACGTCGTACAATAAGTGTCATACAAGCTAGCTACTGACTGCGTATCAATAGCCACATTACAAACTTTAGATAAGTATTTTTCAGTAAACTAGTAAGTTTTGTTTTCCCAATATATTTAAATCTATACTAATATTATAAAGCTGAAGAGTTTGTTTGTTTGTTTGTTTGTTTGAACGCGCTAATCTCAGGAACTACTGGTCCGATTTGAAAAAATCTTTCAGTGTTAGATAGCCCATTTATCGATATATATCATCACGTTAAGACCAATAGGAGCGGAGCAGCGATAAAGAATGTTTTAAAATCGGGGATTCCACGGGGACGAAGTCGCGGGCAGCAGCTAGTAAACTAATAAAAACTAAAATATAGCATCAAAACATTTATCCTCAATGCTGGTAATGTGCCCAAGAGACAAGCAGCATTGTCACGTTGAATAGCAATGCTTATAGCTTCTGGCCAAAGTAAAAGCCAGTTCTTGGGTTACGAGAAGTATCAACCAGCCGTTTCAAAATTTATTTGAAAAAGCTGTGAGTACGAGCCCCACGGCCCGAGACTTCTACCCCAAACGACTCGAAAATATATTTACTAATAAGGTATATTTACGCCGCTAGAGGTTTTCTGCAGCCGCAGCGGCCGCGCCAGCACAACATGATGAACTAGGAAGATGGAATAGCGAAAAGTTATGACACAGGTTGTGTCCCACACTAAAGGCCTACCCATCTTCCATTAAAACAAAGAAATGACGTCCGGACTTTTGCCTGGAAGCTATTTATTATTTTATCTAGTGAACTAATTAAATTTACTTTAAAAAGTATGATCATTATTACTGGTGACATTACGCCTCAAGTTTTAGGTATGACTTTATCATGTAAAATACGATGAGCTTGCTGTCTCCACTTCGTCACATAAATCTTTAAAATTTTAGACAAGTGATATTTGTGTATAATTTAAAATAAACATAAAAAACCTCAAATATTAAATTAAAAAAAAATAAAATCGCATACGACATTAAAGTTGCACCCTAGCTCCCAAACTACAACATTACGACGAAATAAAAAAAAATAAACAGTCCCGAGTCGTTTCGGTTGCACTAGACGCTTTATATCTACCTCTGTGCACCTTAAAACGTTTGTATTACTACTAAATACTTGCTGAAAGGAGCGTAGTCGGAAATATTCGAAGTTTGATAAGGCAGTCAAAAACTAAAAAGTTTGAGAAGTGTTGTAATGGTGTGACGTTTTTCTTTTTTATGGGACTTTAGTGACGTACGCTGACTTTTTATGGCTGCAATATTGATAGTAGTGTGGTGTCAGTGGGGATTCATACATTATCTGTACTAATATTATAAAGCTGATGAAGAGTTTGTTTGTTTGTTTGTTTGTTTGAACGCGCTAATCTCAGGAACTACTGGTTCGAATTGAAAAATTCTTTTTGGGTTGAATAGACCATTTATCGAGGAAGGCTTTAGGCTATATATCATCACGCTTAAGCCAATAGGAGCGGAGCAGCGATAAAGAATGTTTTAAAATCTGGGATTCCACGGGGACGAAGTCGCGGGCAGCAGCTAGTTATTTTATATTACAAAAGAATCAGACAACGTTTTCGGCAAAATCGTCAATGTAGTCGAAGCCACGCATTATTAGGGATAACTCAAATACTAGTCGTCAGATTTCAATCAAATTTAAATGGGACCACACGACAAGCACCAGCTTTCGAACTTAAAAAGGATCATTATGAGGTAACACACAAAAAAAATAAACAGAGGGCTTGAAAACCTCCTCCTTTTTGGAAGTGGGTTATAAAAAATAACCCAAAACAATACTAAGCAATACTCATGACCTTTCCTCTTGAACTAGTCTATATGTATATATTGATGAATACCGCAATAAAATACGTAGCGTAGTTTAAAAGATTACAGCATACAGAGAGACAGGCTGCGAGGCTCTCGAGCATGAAAACTTCATGAAAATGCGAAATTCAACAAACTAAGATTAAATAAATGTATGATTTTAGATGTAGTGTATTCAGAAACCATCACTAACCAAATATCCCTAGCTCTCGGTATTTCCAATCAAAAACTAATAATAGGGTAGTTAACTAAAAAAAATTGATAAGTCCGTCACATATGTAGATTTCCAAAAAATATTGGACACGTATTTTTTCTTTTTTCACATAAACATAAAATGAAGACGATACAGTGTGTTGAAAACTCGTCTGACGTCACTACCCGCTACAATTTTTACCGGGCAATGACGTCACACGCTCCCACTCCTGATCTTTGTTGCTTTTTATCTTTGTCAGTTTTTATAGATTTGATAAAGGAAAAAATACATATCCAATATTTTTCTATAATCTAACTGACGGACTAATTAGAATCATATTTTTTTAATCAGGAAACATCCGTATTCCCACCAACTTAACTTCCCCATCTCTTAAACCCTCGTAGTAAAAGAAAAATAAATCTAAAGACAGAGAAAAAGAGTTAGTACCGTCTAGTGACTACAAATCATTTAAGGCCTCCTACACACGGGAGACACCGCGTCTTAAGGTGTCGCGGGCCACCATGATTTGTAGGCGCCCTTAGAGATACAGGGTGTTATAAGTTGAAAAAAAGTTTTCTTATTGAATTGCAGGACGTGATTTGATATTGTATTGTGGTGTTGCTTTTGTTAAATTGGGTGCAATCGATCGCTAGGAAGTTTTCACTTTGAGATGTCCCATAGATGACCCCTTGGGATGGATGGGCCCGTTTTGGTCAGTGTGTAGAGCCTTGGAACGCAAAGGTGGAATGAACAATGAGGGGTTTCGATGAAAAAGTTAAGTTTTTTTTTCTATTCTGGACGGGAAATGACCAAATGACTGACACTCTGGGTGGAGCGGAAGGGAGTGTCAGACTCTTACTGACTAAAACCCACCCGTGTTCCTCCTAATGCCCGCCGCGTTCCAGGGCTGCGGTGACTCTTTCGAATAAATTTCGCAACCCTAGCAGGCACTGACCGTATGGCTTCTTTGCTGACGGCTCTTTGTGGCGTGTGTGGAACACGACGTGCCGTCAATTCGAGGCTGGTTGTTATCAGACGGTAAGCCAACCATAACTCGCCATCCGTTAAAAATAGTAGGTTTTACTTGACGTACTAGTTAGTAGACCTGGTTGAATCGCTGTTTCTTATGTAGTGGAAAAACAAAAGAAGGAAAAGTCCTATTGACAGTTGAGTAGAACTCATAGTTAATTTAAGCTTGAAGATAAATAATTGCGCATACAAACATGACACCAATATCTCTTGCGATTCAAGAATATTTTCCAAGTTTTTTTTTTTTTGTTAAAAAAACGTTGCCCCACACTAGGATTTACTCCTGTATCGTGGGTGCGTTCACAAACATGTAAACTCACATACACAAGACACCCAGACCCGGAACAATTATCTGTAGGCCATACAAACATTTGTTCCGTGCGGGGATCGAACCCGCGACACGTAGCGCAGCAGCTGAACGCTCAACCACTGCGCCAACCGTGTCGTCGAGTTACTGTACGTACTAGAGATTTTTTTTTTAAACTAGATCCTTATTTATTTATTTAACTATTTACGTACCCACATTCAATAAAAAAACTCGGCAAGCGTTGCCTGAGGAATTAAAAATATCATTTCTATTTAGTCCGTCAGTTAGATTACCGAAAAATATTGGACACGTATTTTTTGCTTTTTCAAATCTATAAAAAAATACAAATTTAAAAAGCTTCAAAGATCATGAGTGAGAGCATGTGACGTCACGGCGTGGTAAACATCGTAGCACGAAGTGACGTCACACGAGTTTTCAACGCACTGTATCGTCTTCGTTTTTTTGTTTTACGTGAAAAAAGAACGAGAAATCCACTCAGAAAATTTATATTATGCAAATACAACACGCTGTATACACTTAAGACATCCACCAATTGACTCGCTCCTGCCTCGAAGCATAATGTACCAATATTTATCGCATATAAGAGGGTAGCTTTCAAATCTACCAACTTATTCAATACTACCCGCATTTTTTACACCAACCTTATTTCTCAAGCCTTAAGGTTCAAATTCGCATGACAACAGACTACAAAATCAACAGTATGATTTTGAATTTTGTTGTTTCGGAAATAAAGTTCGTATTTCAGTGGGATTTTTTCAGTGAACTGAAAATTCATGTTTGTAGTTTTCATCAATGGGATTGTAAAGTGAATTTTGCATAGATTCTTCTAAAGTCTGAAATGTGTTTCCCATGGTGTGTCTTGTTATGATATTTTATGGTTTTATAAGTGTTTTCAGAGGTACCAGTGAGTTATGGGTTTTTGGACTTGTTTTTTTTTCTTTGTACGGGGGTGAATCTGTGATTTTGTCTATGGAAAGGGATTATCTATATAGATTACTTAGCGAAGTCTCACGGGTGTTGTGAATTTGTTTTAGGAAATCTTTAAAAGGATATCTGTACAAATATAAATATAAAATATGAATACATCAATAAATAAATACACAACACAATTCATAAAAATTAAAATAATTGCAAAGATTTTCATAATAATTACTTACACTATTCTTAAGCAATACATTAAATAAAAATAACAAATATACCAACTATACCTACATACACGGACCTAATAATAAATATATTTATGTACATACATCATTAAAATTTCTAATAATTTTAAGTACGAAATATTGTATAGGCATAATCCGCCTTTTAATGTTCCCACTGCTGGGACACAGGCCTCCTCTCTAGGAGAGGGAATGGGCCGTAATCCAGCACGCGGGTCCAGTGCGGGTTAGTGAATGTCACATGTCTTCGAATTTTTGGTTCTAGGACATGCCGGTTTCCTCACGATGTTTTCCTTCACCGGTTTGAGAGCAGTGGTGATGAAATTAATTACACAAAGTTATGCGCCTGGCTGAGTTTAAACCCGCGACCTACAATTCCTAAGTCGGAGCCGTTACCACTCGGCCACCACTGCTCTCAAATTCAATAGTTTCCAATATATCCGTGTCATATTTACAATTTCACGCGTCATTTTACAATCTTACAACAAAGTTTAAACAAATAAAACAACCTTATAAGTATAAGATAAGGTTGTTTTAATAGCTACCTGTCAAAATCATAACCCTCGTTTCGCAATACCGTAGTCACTTTAAAAAAAAAAACAAGGTACGTTTAAAAGTGGAAATATCGTCACAACCATGAAAATATCGTAGTCCAGCGAAACAGCACAAAGACAGCTAGGTACTATTTTAAAAGGCTTCAAGTTAGTCTGGCGACTAATACATCACGCAGACAAAGGAAGGGGGGCCGGCAGATATAATACAGACTGCACTGATCTGTACTGAGAGGAAAAACAATGAGGCGGTGAGTGCAGTCTGGGAAGAGAGGATTGGCGTCGAGGGTTTTGTGTGACGCTATAAAAATGGACGCTAATTTTGCTGGTGTGCCATTTAAGGCATTCTCGGTTTAGATTTTTACAGGGAATTTTTTCATAAAAATTTGATAATTAATAATCTAACCAGTTTTTCAATCAACCAGTTCATCGGTTGGATTTGAAAAATTATATCAGTGTTAGATAGTCCATTTACCGAGGAAGGTTATAGGCTGCATAATATCATGTTACGACCAATAGGAACGGGGTATTCATGAAAAATGTGACGCAAACGAAGTTGCGACGGTCAGTTACTTTAGCAAATAATCTTGTTGGGATTGGGAGTTACATATATTTTCGAACCGTTTGGGGTTGAAACTCTCGGATCCGAGTGCTCATAACTTATTTAAAGATTTGTCAATAACTTTTTTATCTTGGACAAAGGATAAGCATGGGTACATTACTAGTGGATGCGGAGGAATTTTAACGTCATCTTTTGACTATTTTTATAAGTTAAGTAAGAGTTTTTTATTTAAGTGTGTATAGAGTAATCTTTAGTTATCAATAATAATCAAGTTTTGTATATTTACTAATATATACATGGATTTTCCCTATTTCATCCCCAGGTGACAAAAGCTATATTTTATCCCCGAGTTCCCACGGGAACGGGAATTACGCATGTAAAACCACGGAGTGCTGCTAGTCTGCTCATAAAAATTAATACTTTTCAAATAATACATTTTACCTCCCAAACTGCAATCACAAAACTACGACCAACACAAAACATACCGACTATACGTCAGTCTTGCTCGCCACCCTTAGTCAAGGGATGATATTACAACGACTGTTCAACGAAGGGAGATATACACAACCGATTTGTAGGTCACAATAATAATAATCATGTTAAAATAAATCAGGGGTAAAACCACCCTAAAGTGACCTATTTTTTAATTTTTAGCAATTCAATGTACCTAATCAGTTATCTATTCAATATTCTTAATTTATAGAAATAATTTCTATTTGGACTTCATGGTAACCCAGCATTTAGTTTTTTAGAAGTACATTTAATTTTAGAGAGCTATTTTATAATATATAAGCATGTTTCGTTGTTTTGGAAATATAAATTTTATTATTAACTATAGGATTAAAAAAAAACATAATTAGCCCGTCAGATAGATTTCCAAAAAATATTGGACACGTATTTTTTCTTTTTTCACGTAAACAAAAAACGGAGACGATACAGTGCGTTGAAAACTCGTGTGACGTCACTACCCGCTACAATTTTTACTACGGTGACGCGTCACAAGCCCCCACTTCTAATCTTTAATGCTTTATATCTTCGTCAACTTTTATAGATTTGAAAAAGCATAAAATACGTGTCCAATATTTTTCAATAATCTAACCGATGGACCAAATAGAATATTTTTTTTTTACTCAGGAAACATCCCTATTAAGACCGAAAAACAAAAATCACTCTCAGTGTCTCAAAACAATTGAAATTCATTCAATTACCTAAATTAAAATCAGAGTCAAAGAAAGAAGATGAAATAGAGTTTTATAGACTTATTTGTCAACTGGCGAGTGTGAAACGGAAACGGAGCGTGACAAAATATCTGTCCTACATATATATCCAATAAATATCGCCTGCTTGTCAGTCTTCTACAGATTGTACTTCGGCGAGTGTGCCCATGAACTCCACGTCCTCATCCCACCGACCCCCTTCTACCATAGGACATCTAGACGCACTGTAGGTTATTATCCCTACCTTGTAGCTATTCCACCAATTTGCACCAAGCGTATCCAAACGTATTTTATAATGCGCACAGTAAAAGAGTGGAACTCTCTGCTTGCGTCTGTGTTTCCGGTCGCATTCAACTCTAGTCGCTTCAAAGTTAGAGTGAATAGGCTTCTTTTGGGTAAGCTCATTCCATCGTAGACTTTGTTTATGTCACTAGACTATAGACAATAGCAAACCCAACTCAAAATAAAAAAAAACAGTATCATCATCGGATTCATAAGTCATCTAAGCAAAACAATAAACAAAAATTAATTTCAAAAAAAAAACAAAAACAAACTTTTCAGCGATATTTCACCGTCACCCAAAAAAAGATCCAACACTAAAAAACATACTGATTGAGAAAAATGCTTCCCTAAACTGCCATGAAATGCGTGTTATTTATAGGCTAGTAACACTGTGGGGAATTGTGAAGGTGTTGCTATTGAAAATAATGACTGGCTTCAAGGGTTTTAGACGGGACCGTTTGGTGACGAATTAGTATGGTACTTTTCTTGTGTGTTCGAGTAATTATTTGTTGTGTAGGTATAGAACTTTTATATTGTTTTTGCGACATTACTATCTCAGTGCTCATCGAGTTTTTCGTGAAGTCAGCAAGCAGTCAGTCGACTCTTCACGTGACCAGATAGCTGGCCTTTTCTTTGGTCAACGAGTCAGCATTGCCATTCAACGTGGCAATGCGGCCAGTGTTCTGGGCACTTTTCCCTTTGACAGCGATGTGGACGAATATTTCGATGCCCTATGAGTTCTTCCCCCTTCCCCCCTTTTTACTCCGCGTGTACATTTATATGTATATATATTCTATTAGCTTGTCTATACTATCTACTACGTTTTTATGTAAATAAATTGATTAAGCGCAAAAAAGAAATCAAAAAATTAAGAATAAAACTATTTTAATTTGTTATGAAAAAAGTGTTAATTTATAAGCTTTTATTTTCATTTCGTTTTATTATGTTTTCAATAGAAGTTTGGTTCATAGATATAAAAATGGTCCCTTGATGGAAAACCTTCCTACAAAAGAACTAAAAAATAAAATAAACACTTACCAGCTCACGAAAACTTGGACCAAAATCTGCAGACAAAAAAATATAAAATGATAAATGTAGAATGTAATTAAACACTTTTACACGTCAATCTTTTTTTTGGCCGTTATAAAACTAGATGAGGCCAGTGTTTCCTAGCTGACTACCCTGAGAAGAAACACCGAAACAAACTCAGAGGTCAAGGTCTCTTTTGAAGTCCATACAATTGTACTGGTCAAATCATATGAGAACCATGTAGGTTGGTGTCTGAAGTGGTCTTTTGAGGAAAGTACCACACAGAAATGAGTGGACCTGTCCAAACAGTGCAAGCATTTGTCATTTATCGTGTAGCTCAAACTTAGAACTTTAAGGAGCTCAACTATAAAATCTGACATTGAAAGTCCGGACAAACAAAATGTATAAATGTCTGAGAAAAGCTGTTTAAAATGTTTAGAAATATTTGACATAGAGCTTAATGCACTGATAGTATTAAGTTGGTAGAATAGGGATGTTTTTTTAGTATAAAATATAATATAATATGTATGATTATGTTTAGTCCGTCAGTTAGATTATAGAAAAATATTGGACACATGTTTCTTCCTTTATCAAATCTATAAAAACTGACAAAGATAAAAAGCATCAAAGATCAGGAGTCAAACATCAAAGAGTGGGGGGCTTGTGACGTCACGGCTAGATAAAAATTGTAGCCATATACTTTACATATTTTCTTTAATTGCACTGAGGACTGATGAGGTACAATAATAAAAATGAGCAAATACGCCCGAGCCTGTATTTCAGGACACACCTCACTTTCCAGAAAATAATAACAGTAGTTGGGTGTTACGTTAACATGATATAACAGTCTAGAAAAAAAAAAACAATGTATATTTACATATTGCATTTACATGATTCCTGTGTCAGAGAGAGACGGAGTTACACAAGACGAATAGCACTATCCCTTTCCCTCACACCGAATCATGATGGCATTGGCACTTCGTAGTACGGCTACAGTTAGCATATAATAGCATTTACTGTGAGTGTGTGAGTGTTGTGCGAGCGTTGTGTGAGTGATGTGTGAGTAATGTGTGAGTGATTTGTGGGTGATGTGTGAGTGTTGTGTGCAAGTGTTTAATGTGTTTGTGGAATAGATGACTTTGATTTGAGTTTATTTATTACAAACAAACAAACCTTTCCTCTTCATCATATTAGTGAAGATATATACATACCTATTCCTGCAATCCCGGCCACTGTCTGCCCCGAAAGCGCATCATCATATCCTTGCCTGCAAAGAAAAGACACTTAATAATACAACCGCCAAAAACGACTTAAACTTAAGTGTAAATGAAGAACATGAATGAATTTTAGAACAGGTCTTCCGTCATCCAATTATGCTGGCGCTGAAGCTGCGGTTGAGGAAAACATTAAGCGGCCAAAATAATTATGGAGTATACTCATAGGTAACTATATTTTCGTGCCATTTGAGGTTCAAACCCCTGGGCAGACACCACGGCGTCCTCACCTTCCGCCTGACGCAGGTGTTCACCGGACACGGCTCTTTTGGATTCAGCGGGAGGACACGTCCGGGGGTCAAAACTGTCTCGATCGCCCGGAGGATACGCTGGAGCATACGGTGGAACTCTATCCAGATTGGGCGTAGCAACGCCGTGCCCTCGTCGAGGCGATCGGCGGCGGCAACCTCTCGCATCTTACCCTCCTAGGTGAGGTTCTAGGTAGAACTGCTACTCACAAAAAATGCTGAGACAGTAATTACAGATCATGAGACTTACTTGTCATTCTTCCGAAACTCATCAACCCCGACGAATCCGTTCCTCAATCTTCTATTGCTCAGCATCTCAATTTTCCTTTTTAGTCTCTCACTATCGACGACTCCACACTCCTTACACTTAGGCGTCGAAGGACCAGC
Source organism: Hecatera dysodea (assembly GCA_905332915.2). Classification (NCBI taxonomy): domain Eukaryota; kingdom Metazoa; phylum Arthropoda; class Insecta; order Lepidoptera; family Noctuidae; genus Hecatera; species Hecatera dysodea. Next base: position 10,440,748 of record HG995314.1, on the reverse strand, counting down.
TCCTGGCGCGGGTTGTTTACACTGTTTGCACTCCAAGATTTTGCAGTCCCCACTTGGCACGCTCTTGAAGACCACCAGAAAGGCGACGATGATTGAGATGGTGAAGATGAGGAGTAGGCAGCCGATGCAGGCATATTCGGAACTGACGATCTTTTTCAAGCTGTGGATAAGGTTATTGGATAAGTAAGACACAAGTTAGTTGATGGCATACAAAAGCAATGGATCTGGAATTACAATCAATTATTGTGAATTCAAACTCAAACTCAAAACTCAAAGCATTTATTTCAATTAAACCCTTTACAGGCACTTTTGAATTGTCAAGTCGAAAGAGGTGAAGCTATCTGCACGTTCCAAAGCGTAGATCTCTATGGAGAAGAACGTGCAAGAAACTCCATGGACATGCTTTTAAATCATGTTGTTATTTATGACTAAAATTGTATGTTATTTACCTTGTTTCATTCATCATTTGGCTCTTTCAGCTTGGACTGGTTATCTCTTAACTACGACGGTTAATAAAATGTTTGTTTTGTGAATTTTTCCTTTTTAACCGGACACCTGTATCGTGCACGTTTTTCTACAGAGTTTTCACATGAACAATTTCAACAAGAACGATGTAACCAACAATGTATTAATTTAAAAGAGTGTTAGTGGAGTCGAACGTGCAAATAGCTTTAATTTTTTGACCGACCTTGACAATTTAAAAGTGCCGTTAAATGGTTGATTTGAAACAAATACTTTGAATCTTGAACACACACGCCACCTTTATTTTTTCCTTTTTTTCTGGATGGGAAAGCATCAAATAACTTCTCCCGCTCTGGGCGTAAGTGTCAGACTCTTACTGACTAAAACCCGCCCGTGATCCTTCTTGTACCCTTTACGTTCCAAGGCCGCGGTGACGCCACCATCAAAGAGACTTTACTGAGCATAGCACAGTCCCAAGCGCCAGGGCAAATCAGTAGCTTATCCAGTGACCACTGCTATAACACCGCTATTAAATTTCACTGGTAAATGACCTTGTTCCATAGACTGTACCACTACTGTACATAAGTGAAGTATATATATATAAAAACAACTCACGCGCAAGAGACACACGAACATGTGCTTTCCGGCTTCCTGGCCGGCGCAGTGTTTTGCTGGGAAACAAACGTCTTTTCATCTTTATTAATTGAAAGTTCTCAAATTATTACATTAACAAGTAAACTGATAAGATATTATCTGTTTTAATGAGGGTTCTTTAAAGGGTAACTCACGGCACTAGTTAACTCCACTTAGGCGACAGGTCCTCGACTTTGACCACGAAAGGTAAGCCGTAAATATGACTTCAATATTGAAGTAACGTCGGAAAATACTGGATTACTTCAGAGCGAGTGAAAAAATGGTTAAAATCGGTTAAGTAGTTTCAGAGGTTAATGACTTTCGAAACTACTGAACCGATTTTATATTTCAACGAGTAACATCAGACTATATTTGATCCCCGTATTCCCACGAGAACGGGAACTATATGGGTGAAACCACGGGGCGTTGCTATTAGAAAATATTTCACGAAAAAAAAAAATCACGAATTTTATATTTTTTGAAGAGCATGTTAGGGACTTTATTAAGGACTGAACTCAAAAGCAGTGGACTGTCATTTACATAAATGTATTCTCAAAAAGGTACAATATAGATGTCGATGTTTTATATTTTTAGCATCACTTATTTCATTGTTTAGTATCGAAACGAGCATATCGAGCGTGCATTTCAATACTTTATGATTTTTGATAATTTTCTGGTCGAAAAATGATGAAAAAAAAAATAATTTTAATGTTCTTGCAATACGAACAAAATTGTACACTGTCTCCGAAGTAATCCTGTATAAGCATTCTGACAAATGCCTGGACCTGACACCTTAGTACTGCCATCTGGGCCTCGAGTCTGCTATTACAATAGTGTCAGAATGATCTATCATTGATTTTTTAATGGTTAATTTTTACAAGTTTGGTAATCTACTAATACAAAAGCGTCACTATGACTTTCCAGTGGTCAACCACTGACACTCCATTGAAAGAAATGGCATAGAATGGTAATCTCGTACATAATGACAAATGAATGGCAGACGTACCTATGTGGTAATCTGCTCAAATTTTGACAGTTCCTTTGATCAGTGACCTACCATTAGAACGTCATTGTGCAGTCATTGCTTTTAATAGCTCGGTTATCAAAAAGTATTACAGGACCATTGACCGACCAATGATCGACCATTATGAATTTAGCAGATCACGAACTTTTAGCAAAATGATAATGGGATCGTGTTGGAATGGCAAATTTATAAAAATACCTGGGGCTCTGGTCCTGTGTTTTTCAGGAAACCTTCATTGCGGTGTAATAACAATCTGAAATAACACTTACCCAAAACCACCAGCTGTCTTTCTTTTCAGTCTGATAAGGCTGTAACAACGACGAAAACTGTATATTTAAAGAATAAAGAAAGAAAAGAAAGAATAATATTTATTCAGCACATACATGAAACACGCACGGTACATGGTAAAAAAAAAAGAAAAAAATAGGTATGACAAGAACTAAGTGTGTGTCCCACGGCTGCACTAAATAGGTCCATTTCAGCGATATGTCAGACAGGCTGATGCTGTCTGACGTATTTGACATAGGCATTGTGCTAAAAGCACGTTGGGGTACCGACCCCTGGGACAGCCAGATTCAAAAGAGGGGAGCACCAGAAAAACGCTGAGTCCATGAAGCTCTCTAAATGGCAGTCGGGACCAACGGCTTAACGTAAATAAATAATCTTCACCGACCATAATTATTATATTTTTGGGCTTTAAAACAATGACTCACCATGCTCTGACTCCTGGCTTTATTATGTAACTCAGCCCTCTGTTCGGTTGAAGATACTTTGTATGGATGCGCTGCTCTCTTGCGATGTTCTGAACTACTGGATTCAATTGACCTCTGTAAATTGTCAACCATAATAGAAATTAATGAAACATACATCCAAATGTTGTCTTTAAAGGATCGCTTTTAAGGATAAGACCGCGGGCCTGCGGGTGGCGAGCTATGGGTGACTTGCCTTCTGATAGCAAACAGGCCCGGGTCAACGGCACGTCGTGTTCCAAAATTCTGTTTTTCAATTTTCGATTGATGATCAAGGGCAACACGCCCTTGTGAAATATCCTTGGAACACTGGACTTGGCCCCCCGAAATATATATTTATTATATAATATTATTATAGCTAGCCTGAAATGTCCCACTGCTGGGCAAATACCTCTCACCACTCCTTCCCCTGTTCCCGAGCCTGTGCCACATCCTGCCAATTCCCAAGGAAGACATCCAAGTCGTCCCGCCATCTCCTTCGTGGTCTCGCGATGTCAGGGCACCAATTTTGAGTTTTATAAGCCCACCGCTCGACGGACATACGGCAGACATGTCCATCCCAGTCCCATTTAAGCTGGGCAGCCTTCTGAGTCACGTCAACGATCTGTGTTTTTGAATGGACTATCGTGAAGAAAGAGCGAAATTAAAAAAAAATATTCTCTGTGTAAAATATTTCTGTTCGAATATATCGACGAAAAATATATTCTTCATAACGCGTGCCTATCAAATTATCTGTAAGCCATAAAAACATTTGTTCCGTGCGGGGATCGAACCCGCGTCACGTGGCGCAGCAGCCTAACGCACAACCACTGCGCCAACCGTGTCGTCAAATATCTGATATCTATGACCTCCTTCTCCCTTTTCATTCATCATAAAATGTAAATTCATAGTAGGGAGCAAGAGCTAGTACAAAATTAAACAAAAAAAAACCATACGCACACGCTCAGATTTGTTCTTCGATACAGAATATTGTCGTCTCTTCTTATCTTCTTTCTGCTCATTTAAAAGATTTCTTTTCTCTGGATCACTGTAAAATACATCATCTAAATATATATAACTCACTAGCTTCTGTCCGCGACTTCGTCCCCGTGGAATCCCCGATTTTAAAACATTATTTATCGCTGCTCCGCTCCTATTGGCTTAAGCGTGATGATATATAGCCTAAAGCCTTCCTCGATAAATGGTCTATTCAACCCAAAAAGAATTTTTCAATTCGAACCAGTAGTTCCTGAGATAAGCGCGTTCAAACAAACAAACAAACTCTTCAGCTTTATAATATTAGTATAGATAAGGGACTGACTGACTGACATAGTGATCTATCAACGCGCAGCCCAAACCACTGAACGGATCGGGTTGAAATTTGGCATGCAGGTAGATGTTATGACGTAGGCATGCGCTAAGAAAGGATTTTTGAAAATTCGTCCCCTAAAGGGGTGAAAAAGGGGTTAACATTTTGTATGGAACTCCACGCGAACGAAGTCGCGGGCATAAGCTAGTCTCAAACTAAATCAATATTTAAAACTTTGAATTTGATTGACAGTGAAAAGTATTGATAAATTGCGTGCGTAATTTTACTTGAATCATCTAAAAATTTAAAATTGGTGCGTAATAGTGTTTGCATAATTTATTGTCACTGGACACACAGTTCTACTCACACAGTTGTGGAATGGTTGTAGAGTAAGTGAGTAAGTATTTTTTGTTAAGCGTAGTGTACATGATACATTACATGCATATCGTGGCGCACAAAATGGTAGGATGAGATGATACATAAACCGTGATAATATTCATCAAAATTACATTATTCATGACAAATTTGGTTCATTACATTTCAACATATTTATTAGATACAATTCAATGTCAAAATAGTCTATAAGTAAATAAAAATATGAAAAACGGGAATTTCATTAATATTTTTATTGACTTTTTTCAAAGTCAATAAAAATATTAATGAAATTCCCGTTACTGTGAGAATATGGGGAAAAAATATAAAACTACACTATCCCCGGGTGATTGGCTATATTTTATCCCCGTATTCCCACGGGAACGGGAGCTATGCGGGTGAAACCACGGGGCGCTGCTAGTAATATTATTAAGAGAACTTATTTGATTTTTTGTTTGTATTGAATAGGCTCCGAAACTGCTGAACCGATTTAAATTATTCTTTCACTGTTGGGAAGCTACACTATCCCCGGTTGACATAGGCTATATTTTATCCCCGTATTCCCACGGGAACGGGAATTACGCGGGTGAAACCGCGGAGCGCTGTTATAAGATTATAAAGAGGAAAGATTTGTTTGTTTGTATCAAGTAAACTCCGAAACTACTGAACCGTTTTTAACATTTTTTTTACCAATGGAAAGCTACATTATCAACGAGCAATATGGGCTATATTTTATCCTCGTATTCCCACGGGAACGGGAATCACGCGTGTGAAGTGAACTATATATAGTAAAAAACAATGCTATTGATACTTACTCTTTTTCTCTTGTCATGATTTCTTTAAATATATTCAACAATGGTGACTGTGTTTCTTTATCGATCTTTCCATGTCTGAAACAAAACTATATCTGTTGAATATTATCTGCTTTAAATGAAAACTTTATAACTGTACCTACCAAATTATTGGATTGAAAATAGGAAACGAAGGAAAAACTATAAATTTAATATCGCTTGCGTTTGCGTTTTTGCATTTGCGTTTGCGTTTTGCGTTGAGCAATATATGGAGTGAGATATTGCAATACATCTGCCTCTAGTATCTATTCTAGAATATTCTTTGTGTTCCGTACCTGGGTTGGCGAAAACGGAACCCTTATAGGATCAATTTGTCAATGCCCGTGATCAAGGCCCGTTTTCTCAGAAATGTGTGAAGGAATCAAGATGAAATTAATATCAAATACTTGGGACCTCTTGGAACAGTGAAAAATTCAAACTTGTATGTCAACGTCTAAAGATTAAGACCATTTATGCTCCGTTTATGGTGCCTGTTTTCGACGCTCGTTAGTGAATCAAAAGCTATAGGGTATGTATGTATATATTCCTCCTCCTATTTTATTTTATCATGTTCTTTCTCTATAAGTTAGCTTATGACGGGTTATATGAATTTATTCATAAGTATAATATTGTTTTTTTATTTTTGATGACTATGTAGGTCAATCTGTTTTTACTTTATTGACTCAATCTACTCTTTATAATGTTTTATAGTGAATTGATTTATGATTTCCATGTTGGATTATTATATATTTTTTCTATCTTTATCATGTATTAATGACTATGCATACTATTGTATAAATTCTTAAAACGCAATAGACAGATGTGTTGCTGGGGAGTTTGTTGCGCCACTTCTTCTTCCCAGCTAAAACACTAGGAAGTGGTGACGGGTGGGCGTTTTGGGGGACTGTCTTTATGTAAAATTTGACATTCAAAAAGTGCTGTCTATCAGCCTAGTTTGAATAAATGACTTCTGAATTTTGAATTTTATATTGAATTTTATAATATACCCTATATTTACTTCCCTTTGACCTAGAGTCGTGAAATGCAAGAAGATAGTTCTTACTTTGTTGTGTCGAACGTTGAAATAGCAACTGTCAAAATATTGTCTTGCCATTAATTCTCCAGTGATTATGTTTTTAATTTGCATATTGTTTTGAACTTATAGAATGGAGTTTTCTTTCTTCGGAACACATGAGGCAAGGTTTAGCAGATTATGGCATATAGGGCATATTATGCTGTCAAAATTCTCAGTCACACCATCATCAATAGTCTCTTTTACAAACTGTTTCATACACTTTCACAACTTCCAATTTAGACATACCACGGAATTCTGGGACTGTTTTAACCGGTAAAAATTCAACACCTACCTTTTTATCTTCAATTTAGATTGAAGAAAAAATTCTTACCTAGTATCGCATATTCCCATATTCGTTGTGACATTTGAACGTTACTTTTTTACGGTGCTAAATGGCGTTTTGATGGCAAAGAGGTGGCGTGAAAGAAGTTTGTAATCTTATTCTTCTGATATTATAAAGAGGTTTTATTGTTTGCCAAAATAAGGTGAATGAAATCGATAAAGTCATTCCCAAGTTATGGCATGACCAAGAGAAACATTTTTAGGTTTTTTTTTTTATATCAGATGGATGGGGAACTTTGAAGAGATCAGGGTTGAATGCGTTCGGAAACACAGACGCAGGCAGAGAGTTCCACTCCTTTGCTGTGCGCGTTATAAAAGACGATTGGAAACGCTTGGTGCGAATTGGTGGAATACTCGTAGCTACAAGGTAGGGATGGTAACTTACAGTGCAGGTTTCACCCCACAGCTAAACGTACTATCGCACCACTAGTGTTATAAACTGATGCAACCCCGGTAGATTTGCTATAATTCATTGAAGAATTTCGTTTCCTATCTCCGTTCTTCATCAGATCTTCAGCAAACTAGAAAGGGACCACCTCGAAATACTAAGATGCTCTTTCAAACCATCGTGTACCTACAGTCTTTTTTTTTCATTTAACATCGACAAGTCAGGATTTTTCATCCTGACTTGTCATCATCGATGTAGTCAAAGCCACGCATTATTAGGGATAACTGAAATATTTGCCGCTCACTCAATTGAAATGAGACCACATGAAAAACGCCAGCTTCCGAATATAAAAAGAATCATCAAAATCGGTACACCCAGTAGTAAAAAATTGAGAGGTCACACACACAAAAAAAAATTACAGTCGACTTGAGAACCTCCCCCTTTTTGGATGTCGGTTAAAAATAGAAAGCAGACAATCCAGTCAATTTGAAAATTTCTGATTAAATTTTTTAATAATTATGACTGTGTGAACCTACTAACATTATTTTGTTATAAGTTTCATGTTTTTACTAATAAACTGGACTGAAAATTCCTAAAGATTATTATTTCTAATTTTCTTAAAATTGCCACCCTACTGAAAAACGTTTCAGTGCATAAAAGTGGCTGTAAAGTCTTCAAGAATTGAAATAACTAAATTTTAAGAACGAAGTCTCACGTTATGTCTTGCTTTTTAGTATCTACAAATTCAGACCTGATAAAGCTGAGGCCTTGGATTGAGCGGAAGCGGAAAGAAATCGCTATTTATCGTCTGCCTTGCATTTTCCCAAAAAGTATGTTAGCTGATTGTCGTCTAGGTCAGCTACAGAGTCATTTAATTAGCTTCAAGTCCTTGATCCAGCTGCCTAACGAGAGCCTCCTTTTTTTCTGGATGGGAAATCATAAAATGACTTCTCCCGCTCTGAGCGGAGCGGGAGGGAGTGTCAGACTTTTATTGACTAAAACCCACCCGTGATCCTTCCTGTGCCCTTTGCGTTCCAGGGCCGCGGTGACTATTTCGAACAAATTCCGCAACCCTAGCAGGCACTGTTCCTATGGTGCCCCGTCTTCTTTGCTGACGGCTCTTTGAGCCGCGCCGTCGACTCGTGCCTGGTTGCTGTCGGACGGTTGCTAACGAGAGCCTCTTAAGGTGTTGGTCGAGGCCCTTGGCCATTAAGCCATTGGCTGACACGACTATCGGTACAATGATTACTGAATCCACATCCCACATATCGACAACCTCGCGAGCCAAGTCAAGATATTTAACTTACTTACCTTGCTTGGCTTTCACGAGGATCTCGTCATGTGGAAGGTAAAGACACTAATTTAGCTGCTCAAAAAACTGTGAACGAAAACGACGAGAGGCAACCGATAAGTAGATACTTTACACATAGTTCTCGTAAACCACATCATTTTGATTTTGTGTTTTACAAATTTTATGAGTTTCAACAATTTACGTGGAAGGTATTCAATGATGCCCTTGAACCAAAAAGTTTCTTTACGTGGCATCAATCCTCCTTTAAAGTTTTTTTTTTACGGTCTTCATCTTCTCGCAATGAGGCGCTAGGTATAGGGAAACGTGCAGAAACTATAGGTGGCAGCACAGAAGCGCTAATGTCAAGTATATTTTACTTAAACGTTTCAAATTTACAACGCTGGAGAGTACATTCTACTTCGTGCACGTTCCCCTAAATGGAGGGTACAGGAAGTATAGGTGGCAGCACAGGTCCAATATTTACAACGTAAAAATTTCAGATTTACAACACTAGATGGCATAGTCTACGCCGTGCATGTTCTTTATTCCAACACCCAAGACTTACTACGGTTACTACGCTACACACACACGTTACAGGTTACTACGCTATTTCCTTAACCCCGCTCTCGCCACGTCTGGGCCCATAACCTAAAAACAACATCCCCGCCAATTTGTACATGTTTACCGCCCATACATCAAAAACTAAGTACACAAGTTATAAAAACGTATTTTTTAAGATCACTCAAGAATATTGCTCGGTACCTACACTTTATGAGGGTAGACCTATAAAAGTATATTTGATATGTTACGTTTTCCGCCAAAATAATTGCTGCACGGATGTATTAGTGGACTCTGGGGGATTGTAATGTCAATTTGAAGTGTTTGAGAGGAATTTATTGGTAGAATTATCTTTAGTTTTTCTTTTAGTAGTGGGTAAGTACCTATGCTTTGGGATTTACAGTTCGGTAGGTAGTCGCTTTTCATGTAAAACTATACATATAATAAAAACGTTGACTCGCCGTGTCTGTACATTAAGTATTTTTGCATAAAAATAACTGAGAAACGTTACAAAAAAAAAACAAAGAAAAATAGAACAAACATGGAATTTTTGAATATTTTTGTGTGTTTATCTGCTTGTCTTTATGTTTGTGGAAGCATCACACAGGAACCACTAATTGGAGTCAAAATCTAGATACTTAAACTTATTGACTGTTATCTGGAGCTTTATCTAGCCTTTATTTCATAAAAATCGACTGATAAAATTAAAAGATATTTAGTTTCTAAGTTTAGTAAGCTGAAGGGAGGGTCAGACTCTTACTGACTAAAACACATACCCCGAATCGTGATCCTGCTGGTGGTCGCCGTGTTCCAGGGCCGCGGTGACTCTTTCGAACAAATTCCGCAACCAACACTATATACTTCTTATAGATTTTTGGTTTAAACCATAAGTAAAAAACTGTCATTAAAAAAAATAGGCTCAGTAGCTTCGAATATAAGGGGGTGAATGGTCATTTTGCATCTTATTTCTTGAATAACTTCAATTTTAATTTTAAGATTATGAAACAAAATTAAATTAACACCCTCAAAAATAAATTTTCCTTTTCATTTGATATGTCATACGGTACAGACAGAAAAACATCTTTTTTAAAGTTTTCTAATTTGCCTCTCAAGTTTAAAATTTATTTAACGCGTCCGTGTATGGGTCACAGAACCAAATCTAAATCTGTGCCAAATTTCAACAAAATTTGTCGTGTAGATTCGGAGAAAATTAGCAGTGATAGACGGACAACCGAGTGCATCTTTTTTTTTAAATAGTGATAATTGCATGTGCCCGACCTAGTTCTCCAAAATGACTATGTCAAGTTGTACTGGGATCGGTCTATCATCACTGATAGGACTATTGTTGCCAATAAGCCTGACATAGTGGTCCCGGCTGTCATTTGTAGATCTTTGGCAGTCTTTAACTTTTGGCAAACTTAGAACTTTAAGGAGCTCAACGATTTGACGAACAATACCAAAGTAAGGACATTGTCATAAGTTGGTCACCCATCAGTTCAATTCAGTTGATTTATTCATAAAAACAATTTATATTGTGTTGAGTATACACGTGCAATTCACATATAAATACGGAACTATGAATTATCAATTAACATTCCAAAAAATTCAGGCGAAAGAGACGAGAGAAACATAATAAAAAATCAAACCATTTTCAATATTATGTCAGTTTTAAATAATATAATGTCAAAGGTGTCTATTTTTTATTACATATATTGTCAATTTTTAATCATTTATATTAATAAATGTGACAATAATTCCGATATATTGTACAGACATTTTTCTAATAAAAAGGCTTTTCATCCACGGCAAGCTATGCCAAATCCTAAAGATCGTGCGTCTGATATTATTAAGCAAAGAACTCCTCACATAAATGCTAACAAAAAAAAAAAACAGGGTAACAACACCAATCCTCATCCCCTGAATCGTAATGTCTGTCTACTTCAATTTTTTTTTTCTCTACAATTTCGAAGATCCGCATCGCGAAGGGTGTGCGTCTAGGGGTGGCCCCCGCAGAATGTAAATGTGACCCGTTGATAAATAAAGAAAGAGGTTAAACTGTTAGAGGTGGGCTGCGTAAACATCGTCTTGCTAAGGGTTGCCAATTGGGAAAAATACAGATGTTTTTTTTCTGTGAGTACGTTAAGTATATTGATAACTCTTTTTGAATGACCATTACCACTAAATATCATATCTATTCTTATTTTTATTCTTTACCAGCTTCTGCCCGCGACTTCGTCCGCGTGGTATATTTACTAACCCCCCGATTCTTTGTGATATTAATTCGTTGGTGGGAGAAGTGGCGAGAGGCGCCCGACGTGACGGCACAGTGGTGGCATGCGCGTGAGCTGCGCGCGGTACTGGACAGTACTTGGACATTGCTATATTACTTTATTTTAGTTACTCCTTTAGTTACTCCTTTAGTTACTCCTTTAGTTACTCCTTATAACATTAGCTACCTGCCAATGAAAGTCCCGTCAAAATTGGTCCAGCCATTTCAGAGTTTAGCCGGAACAAACAGTCAGACAAAAAAAAATGTTATTTTGGTGTATGTATCGTATATTATATTCATATTATGTATGTAGTAAAAAACGGTTATTTCAATATTAGAAACAGATGCTCCAAATTTATTTATATGTATGTATGCATAGATTGTAAATACAAACGTAACTAGACAGCTTATGTGTTAAGACGAGCTAAACGAGCTTTATTTTTATCTATTTAATTGCGTAAAATCATCAAATGACTCCTTCCGCTCTCGGCGAAGAAGAAAAGAATTGCATACACTTACTGAATAAACCAATCCGTGTTCCTCCAAATGCCCGCCATGTTCCGGGGCCACGGTGACTCTTACGAACAAATTCGAGTTAATAGTTTTGTGCCAGTTCTTGTGATCTCATTTCAATTTGATTAAGACAAATCTAACAAAAAAGTACTTCAAAATCTTTTAGAAAAAGTCCCTAATAATATTCCGTGCATTTTCCACGCGGTGGTAACCCTGGCAGCTAATATGTGAGTGACAGATGGTCATAAATTACACACGTCACTAGATGTGTCCCGGGCGACGGGATCAAATGTTACAACCGTGGGGGGATGGTTCCGTATGTTTTTTTATATTTTTATTTTAGTTTTTATTTTGAGTAATATTGAGTAAGACACAGTTTAAGTCGTATATTTGAGAGTGCTGTTTGATTTGCTTAATTTTTTTCTAGATTCTCTAGATAATTTTACGATCGATCTTCATTTGAAATTGGCAAGCTCTCAAGTTAATTTATTGCTGCAGTACCAAGAGGTGCAAGTAAGCTAGTCTCCTGCCAGGGTTGCAAAATTTGTTTGAAGCAGACACTGCGGCCATAAAACGCAAAGGACATTATGAACCTTTCGGCTTTCGGCTTTGGAATGCAAAGGACAGTGGGAGGAACTCAGATGGATTTTAGTCAGCAAGAGTCTGACACTCCCTGGATTGGGACTGTGGAAGAAGTTGTTTCATGATTTCGCATATAAAAAAAAATCTAATCTATAATATCATTTATTCAATTAAACCTAGAGTCAGAACGTAATGTTATGTCAATAACAAATCAGTCGCTATCTTTATTCTTCTTTGAATATAAAAAAGAGAGAGTGAATTTGTTTATTTGTAACGCTTTCAAGCCTCAACCACTGTACCTACCGATTTTCAAACATTTTGGTACAAATATGGATACGGACCTTTTTTTGCGTAAATCTATATTAACGTAAGCAAAAGTGTTTTTGTATAAAAGTTAGTTATTATATTATAAATGCGAAAGTAGTTTGTTTGTTTGACTTTCACGTTTTAACCGCTAAACCGATTTCAATTAATTTTGTTACAGAGATTGAGTATTAGGCTTCTTTAACAAGCGATATTTTCGGAAAAAAAGCATGTTTGACTATAAATTCGTCTTCATATTTTTATTTATTTTACACTTAAAACTGAAAGGTTTTCTCATCCCATTTATCCCTACGGAACCCAGCATCTCATCGCGACACGAAGTAAGGTAAACAGGTTTATGAAGGTCTCGTCCCGCGGGCCACATTCGAGGGCGCCGTGCCGTGCCCATAACTGGTGCGCTCACCCTACGTTAATGATGGGCTATGTTCGATGTGCGAGTAATTTGTATTGCTGATTCTGCGGCTTTGGCGGGATGTTCCTGGCTAAATAATGGCAGATGCTCGGGTCAAGCTTCGAAGTTAAGGAAGACTTGGAGAGGTCATCCCGTGGATGGGTTTCCTCCTCATGCAAACTAAGCCGTTGGTCCCGCCTGTCATTTGAACGTCTTTGGCACGAGTATTGCCTATAGACTTCTTACTCAATTATTGGGTTGTGGAGCTGAGGTAGGCAGCCTTACGTACATCAGACGTATTCAGGTACATTCGGGTAGACTGAAGCTAGGGAAACTTATACCGTGTGTGCCCATATTAACTGGTTCACGTTTTTATATCAAACTAGCAGTGCCCCGCAGTTTCACCCGTGTATTTCCCGTTCCCGTGAGAATACAGGTTTGAAATATAGCCTATGTAACTCAGCGTGAATGTAGCTTTCTAATGGTGAAAGAATTTTTTAAATCGGTCCAGTAGTTTTTGAGTTTATTCGTTACATACAAAAATACAAATCTTTCCTCTTTATAATATTAGTATAGATAGTTTGGAAATATAGATAACTGGCGCTTTGGGCGGAGGGGAAGGGAGTGTCAGACTCTTACTGCTTAAATCCCATCCGTGTTCCTCCTAATGCCATTGACTCTTTCGAACAAATTCCACAAAAATCAGGTACCGGAGCAGTGGTGGCCGAGTGGTAACAGCTCCGACTTACGAATTGTAAGTTGCCGGTTCAAACCCAGCCAGAGCGCATTACTTTATGTATGTAATTAATTTCATCACCACTGCTCTCAAAACGGTGAAGAAAAACATCGTGAGGATACCGGCATGTCCTAGAACCAAAAATTCGAAGTTTTTGGTTCTAGGACATGCCTACATGCCTCGAAGAAATTTGAGTCGGCCGCTCGTTCTACAATGTCTTTAGAAAAACGACCTATTCTTTAGTCTCTGGCGATTGATCCTACAAACGTCAAACAAATTAAAATTTAAACTCTGTTTAAATGCTTTAAACATTAAGTTTAAACATTCTAACAAAGGATGTAGCGTTGAACATTGTAGAAACGATAACAATTCATTCTATCATTTTGAACGATATGAACTTGTCTACGAATTTTCTATTCGTTTGTTGTAACCACGTGACTTAATAACGTTGAGGTGATTTCATTCCCATACATTTGATTCGTTTTCGACTAGCGTTAACGATCGCAGATTATCAGCTTGGTTAGGGGGGTTGTTCTTCGTCAGAAGCAATAGCGATTATTGCTAATTCGCGCAATGTAAACCGAGACTTTACGAAGACATGACCTTCCTTCATGGTCACATAAACCTGATTCCCATAGCACCCACATAGGAGATAAGATCGCTTTTAGCGATAAGGCCACCCATTGTGTCACCCTATGTAATGTTTTCTTTGTCTATATTTTCTGTAACTTGTATGGTGTACATAGTAAAGAGTATTCTATTCTATATGAAATGGATAAACAAAAAAAAAACTGAATAAACAAATGCGTTCGTGTACCGAATCCATACCTACTTACCTATAAACAAAACAGTATGTACAAAACAAATCTTTACCGCCATTCAATTACCTACAAGACAAGATACCGCTAAGCTAGGGTATTCCAGAGTACTCCAGGATAGGCCAGGCTATACCAGGGAACAGCTCACCAATCCCACTCGTTACGGGCCACTCGTAAAGTCACCCAGGGCGGGGATACACGCTATTAGCTAATCTACGGTCTGAGGCATAAGCGGACGCGTGGAATATTTGAAGAGAGAGATGTGGGTAGACAAGAAAAACATAAAATACTAGCTGAACCGGCAAACGTCGTTTTGCCAAATAAAAAAAAAATAGGGGTGGACCACCCTTAACATTTAGGGGGATGAAAAATAGATGTTGTCCGATTCGCCACCCTAGCCGATATGCACGCTAAGATTCACGAAAATCGGTCGAGCCGTTTCGGAGGAGTTCAACCACAAACACCGTGATACGATAATTTTATATATAATAGATTTATCGGGTATTTGACTACTCTAGAAAATCTACATGTATGAATTTATTGAATACAGTGAAAAACTTACACGCTTTTGAATTTCTTCTTCTATCCCTGTCACGGCAAACGTTTGCACTGGATAGCGCACATTCACTATGGCATGATTTGCGGATGACGTCACACGCAATAAGCACTGTGTCTGTGAAGTTTCATCATGAAGACGACACGGTTGGCGGAGTGGTTGAGCGTTCAGCTGTTGCGCTACGTATCGCGGGTTCGATCCCCGCACGGAACAAACGTTTGTATGGCCTACAGATAATTATTCCGGGTCTGAGTGTTTTGTGAGTTTACATGTTTGTGAACGCACCCACGATACAGTAGTAAATCCTAGTGTGGGGCAACGTTTTTTTTTTTAAGAAAATAATCTGTGATTTTTAACAAATTTTTAACGGCGTCTTATGATGGTGATGGGACTTGTGAGGGAGATTGGGCACAATAACGTTGGCAATGGCGATGATCTCGTCCGGATCTGTTTAAGAAGTACTTAGGTACCTACCACATAAAAAAACTTTTTACAAAAAAAAAAACAACCGACTTCTACACAAAAAAACCAAAAACTCGGTGTTTTTGGTTGCTTTTTTCATTTTTTGAACACCGACTTCCGAAATCAAAGTTATTTTGTACTTTTTGTTTTTTTTTTGTGTGTAGTCGTTTGTATTTTTTTGTAGAAAGTTTTTTTATTTTTCACTTTTTAGCTGTACCACTTAAACGTACCAATTACATTGGTGTAAACAATAAACCCTACTTATTCGAAAAAAAAAGAATTTTGCAAAACCGTCTATATTTCACGGAGTTATGCCCGAAAATACAAAAAGAAAAATTACAAACATCCGAATTGAGAACCTCCTCCTTTTTTGGAAGTCGGTTAAAACAGATACGAATAATACAATATTTGCTACGTTAACAGCTCATGCTATAAATATCTTTTTTCAGAAGACTATCCAACTGGAAATTGAGGATGATACCAATACCGCTTCTGCTCGTGACCGATACCGCCGCACCCTATTGAAGTATCGATGGATACCGCGAGGCGTCGTGGTATTTTTACGGTTTTTAGGTTTTTACGGTATCATTCGTAGTCGCACTGCGGTGTAATGGCCACTGTGAGAAATAGAATAAACATTACTGGCCTTATGGCCTTCGCCAGTCAGGTAAAAAGAATTTACTTTAACATTGAAACTTTTTCGGTACAATATTTGTTTTAGTTACTTCTTAGTAACTAAAACAAATATTGTACCGAAAAAGTTGTGTTGTGTTGTGTGAAAAGGTGTGTTGTGGTCCTGGCTTCGATTCCCGTGTTCTCTTGAACACGGGAATCGAAGCCAGGACCACATATTTCATATTAGTAGGTATTAAAAAATAACCCAGACAATTGGGCATAACACAAATTCTGATAAATAGCTAAATGTTTTTTATAACTTTTAGTCACGGCTAAATATATTCCTGCAGTGCAATTCAGTAAACACCTCACCGTATAAACTCAATCAATTAGGCAATCTCAATCAATAATTGTTACAAATAAATATTCTGTATTCAGTATCGCGTTAAATTCCTTTGTCTGCCCACAGTAATAATCTTCGCTCTACCACTAATTGTCCCTCACACCGTTATGGGTTTATCCTCTCCACCTTCTTTGTCGATCATCCTTTGAAATGCACTCACTCTGAACATCAGAATAGCACCCCCCGTCCCACCTAAACGTACCCTATCACAGCGTATACGGTATAAAGTATGAAGAGTTCCGTTTCCTATCTTCACCAAACTAGAAGAGACCTTGAAATACACCACACGACAAGCACCAGCTTTCGAATACAAAAAGAATTATCAAAATCGGGACACCCTGTACAAAGTTATAAGGTAACACACACACCAAAAAAAAATATAGTCGACTGGAGAACTTCCGAAAAAAAAAACAATGGCCAATCCGCGCAGACCAAACAAAACCATCTACCGATACTATTTGACATGAAAACATGTAACTCAGTACTGTTTACAGCTCTGCTTACTCCCTTATTACATAGGATTTGTTATATCTTATGTTATTACTCAAAGCGAGAGATCGCGAGGTTATTTTACTGAAAGAAGTGTGTGTAGCCCTAATGTGTTGCCAGTATTATTATTCTGGTTGCGGAATTTGTTCGAAAGAGTCACCGCGGCCCTGGAACGCAAAGGGCACAAGAAGGATCACGGGTGGGTTTTAGTCAGTAAGAGTCTGACACTCCCTTCCGCTCCGCCCAGAGCAGAAGAAGCCATTTGATGATTTAGCATCCAAAAAAAAAGAGGGCTTAAGTGTTTAATACCTGCCAGAATAGGGATGTTTCCTGAGTAAAAAATATATGATTATGTTTAGTCCGTCAGTTAGATTATAGAAAAATATTGGACACGTATTTTTTCCTTTATCAAATCTATAAAAACTGACGAAGATACAAAGCATCAAAGATCAGGAGTGGGGGCTTGTGACGTTACGGCTCGGTAAAAATTGAAAAAATACGTGTCCAATATTTTTTGGAAATCTATCTGACGGACTAATTAGATTTTTTTAGTCAACTACCCTATTGCAGAATTTGTTCGAAAGAGTCACCGCGGCTCTGGAACGCAAACGGCATTAGTAGGAACACGGATGGGTTTTAGTCAGTAAAAGTCTGACACTCTCTTCCGCTCCAGCCATAGCGGAAGAAGACATTTGATGATTTATAAACGCAAAAAAGTGTTTTGTTTTTTTTTTGTTTTTTTTTGTGATGCATTGAAAATTCATTACTAATGTTATTTTAAACATTATCCCCGGGGGATAGCTCCTGGGCTCGTAGTTTGTGGCTCGTGTGGATATTATCGCTATTCTCCCCTCATCCCCGGCATGAGCAGTCACGCCCTGATTGTTTTGTGGAGGAGGGATGGTGGTATGGCAGAGTGAGGCAAGAAATTTTTAGGGATATATCCTTCAAAAAAGTCATAAGTAATTTCTGGAATTTAGAGTGCTCTTTATTATGTACACCTACATGGTGTACATAATAAAGAGCACTCTAAATTCCAGAAATTTAGAGTGCTCTTTATTATTTTTATTTTCTTTATATTATTTCTTTATTATTTATAGTTACAGAAAATATCGATAGCGAAAATTTTCCATAGGGTGGAACAGTTTTTTTGTATTTATATTATAAGCCCGTCTGTTGGCCTTATCGGTAAAAATATCATTGTATTAAGTTGTTTGTCACCCTGCAAAATGAGACAAAACAGTTATTGACCACTTCAAGCTATTTTGTTAGGTTTGTTTTAAGCCTCATATACAGGGTTATTTGAAAAACACCAAAAAAAAAACAGCTGTTTCTTACATTTATGTTCATATAACTCATAAAAATGTAGGGAACAGCTGACTTTTATTTCGCAATTTCAGGTTTGTAAAAGTAAAAGTTGTTAACAAAAATGAGTACAATGATCTCTTAAGAGGTTGTTGGTGTTATAAAATAGTAAATAGCTGCATCCTGTAATGTACATTTCAATATACTATCTTTACAAATATATATAGAAGTAGGTATGTTGGAAAGGGAGAGGTAGGCCAAAGAAACGATGGATGGATTGTGTGAGAAGTGATATGAAAGAAAAAGGAGTTAGTGATAGCGTGACGGCTGACAGGACAGAGTGGAAGAAAAAACGTGTTGCGGTAACCGCAAGTAACATGGGATAAGGGCAGGAAGATGATGATAGAAGTAATGTAACCAGAATGTAAATAATCGAAGTATTATCATTCTGTAAAATACTACCGAAATAAACATCTTTTATGTGTCAAAGTAGATGAAGCAGTTAATAAAAACAAAATTCAATTACCTTTAATACAGTCATAATTTTTAACCGTCTTTTAAAACAGGAGGTTTCTGACAAGTAGTTTTTGGGGTTCCGAAGCCAAATGGCAGAAAAGAACCCTTATAATTTCGTCAAGTCCGTCTGTCTGAATGTCAGAGCCCGTACTCGAAACCACCACCAACCAAAACCATCAAATCAACCAAATCACCAAACACATACACACAGCGGACCAAATCTGAAATCGCGAAAAAAAAAATCAGCTCGTCCCT
The DNA here is from genome assembly GCA_905332915.2 of Hecatera dysodea. Taxonomy (NCBI): domain Eukaryota; kingdom Metazoa; phylum Arthropoda; class Insecta; order Lepidoptera; family Noctuidae; genus Hecatera; species Hecatera dysodea. The sequence continues at coordinate 10,421,502 of HG995314.1, read as the reverse complement.
ACATTTATGTTCGTATAACTAATCAAAATGTAGGGAACAGCTGTTTTTTTTTTTCGCGATTTCAGGTTTACTCCCATAGTAAAAGTTGTTCATAATGATGAGTACAATGACCCCTTAAGGGGTTGTTGGTGTTTAACAAATAACACAGTATAAACTAATAGGTATTTTAAAGAGGTAGATGAAATTGATTAAATATGAAAGCAACTCCCAAAACATTTGGGGATAGGCTAGTTAGATAGCTGATTCATCCATACTTATACATAATGACAATTCGTGGTATGTCTGTCCATAGTCTTCGTTACGTTTTACGCCAAAACCGCTGCACCAATTTTGTTGAATCTTGGTAAAGAAGTAGATAAATGATAAATGATTTATTTTTTGTAAACTGTAGGTTGTAAAAAACACTTTTACACGTCAATCTTTTTTGGCCGTTATAAAAACTAGATGAGGCCGGTGTTTCCTAGCTGACTACCCTGAGAAGAAACACCGGAACAAACTCAGAGGTCAAGGTCTCTTTTGAAGTCCATACAATTGTACTGGTCAAATCATATGAGAACCATGTAGGTTGGTGTCTGAAGTGGTCTTTTGAGGAAAGTACCACACAGATAGACTTTTTGTTCGCTAGAGGGGGTACGTACCCCGAGATAATTTCCGTCTATCACGGCAAAACGTAGTGGTTTATATATTCGCAAAAGATAATCTTTGTAAGTACAGATCCTGACTGCAGAACCCATAGCGTACGAATGCGGCTTGCACTTGCCTAGTTTTTCGTCATAATCAAAGTTTTTAATGAGACTCTATTAAAACTGCAGTTTTTTTAATTAGCGACATAATGTTTGATGAACTAGTCAAACGTTTTGTTTTCTTTATATTCGCACTAGTGCTTCTATGTGTTTTCTACTTAAGTACGTGAATCTCATAAGATTATTGTAAAAACCTTAAGTTTATAATACAACGCGTGATATTATAAACTGTTTCTTCTCGATAGTATATTGTAAACTATAGAATTGAAATGGGACTTATTGTTTTAGAAATTATATTTTCAAATTATTCCACAATGTATTTCATCGTAACTTTGTTTGTAATAAGCCGGTATCCACGTTGAACGCCAATGCTGATTCGTTGACCAAAGAAAAGGCCAGCCCTCTGGTCACGTGAAGAGTCGACAAACTGCTTGCTGATTTCACGAAATATTCGATGAGCACACGGACCCCATAATCAAAAATGAGATGATTCGTCAGAGAAGCAAGGTCATCGATATAGCCCACTGGATTAGTAAGCTGAAGTGGCAGTGGGCTGGCCATATTAGTCGTAGAACCGACAACCGTTGGAGTAATCGAGTTCTAGAGTGGAAACCGCATCTCGGCAAACGTAGTGTAGGACGTCCTCAGGCACGCTGGAGTGACGATTTGCGCAGGACGGCTGGCAGAAACTGGATGCGAGAAGCTGAAAATAGATCTAAGTGGCGTGCAATTGGAGAGGCCTATGTCCAGCAGTGGACTGCAGCAGGCTGTTGATGATGATGACACGGACCCCACGGCCCTATTCTTTCAACCCCAAACGGCTTTCATACATAATTCCCAATAAGGTTGCTGTATTTGCGCCATTTGAATATTGAATCTATATGAAATTTCAGTTCTAGAAGTACTATCTTTTCTGAGGCTACTTGGTCGAGCAGTTAAGGATGAAGATGGAACTTTGTCCTGGTATCCCTGAGAAAGATCACTATGAAAAGTTTGCGTTTCCGACTAGATACAGCTTTAGGGTAGTCTGACTGTGGAAATAAATATATTTGTATTTCAAAGATTTTTTTTAGTCTTTGCCTTTGTTTTGCACATCATATTTTTAGGCGTGATATAACCGTGCCAAATATAGAAATAACAAAAATACCACATCATAAAAAGTAATAAAAATAAGTGTTTTATTAAATGAATATAAATTCATTTGCCTCTAGTATAAACGAGTCCTTAGATTTCAAACATGTCAAACGTGTTCAACACGTTACCGTCGCTCGGCGGTATACAATACAAAACTTTAAAAAATACATTACATTATTAATATGCTGTTAAAACCTTAAGCCATAGAGTAAAGTAATACCTTAAGGTCTTGCTAATCATGTTAGCATTTATTTACTTACCAGTGATCTTCACTACATAGTATAAAACAAAGCCACTTCCCGCTGTCTGTCCCTATGTATGCTTAGATCTTTAAAACTACGAAATGGATTTTGTTGCGGTTTTTTCATAGATAGAGTAATTCAAGAGGAAGGTTTATATGTATAATACATGCATAATATAGTAGAGATTTAGTATCAGCATTGCACCCGTGTGAAGCCAGGGCGGATCACTGATTAGAAATAAATGAATTCAAACCGCAAATATAGACTCCTGCGCAGCTTAAATATTTTTAGAATTAAACCGTGGATGGACGAACGGACATGGTGAAGGGTTACCTGTTGTTTAACTACGGAACTGTAAAAAAATAATGTATAAAGATAAAACAATCTATTCTTGGAATATTCAGACACTTCGAACCGCATACAAAGTAGCTGGAACAAGATCGCTATCTAAAAGATAAAATCTATATATGTATGTACATCGTTATTCAAAAGATAAAGTCCCGCCGTAATACGTGAGCAACAGGAAATAAGATATATAATCTCAGAACATATTATTTCCATTATAATAAATGATTTCCTATCATTTCTAAGTAACTCTCAGACTTTGGTTTTATAGAAACACATAGGTAATCTATTTGGATTTATGTCATTTTATCGATCTCGATATCAATCTGTAAGGTGACGTGACCATCATAACATATCGAGATTAAGTAGTCGGTCCCGGCTGTTATTTAAATTTGTATTCAAATTTCAACTGAATCCGTCCAGTCGACTCGGAGAAAATCGCCTGTGACAGACGGACACACAGACAGACAATCGAATTATCCTATAAAGGTTCGGTTTTTTAACCGACATTAAAAAAGGAGGTTTCTCAATTCGACCGTATATATATACATATATTTTTTTTATATGTGTGTGTGGATAACTTGGATAAGTTCTTCAAATAACGAAGAAACAACCAAAATTAAAGTTATTTCATACTTTTTGTTTCTAAGTCGGTTGTTAATTTATTGTAAAAAGTTTTCCATATAGAAGATTGGATACCTAAAAAAAAGTTCCTGCATCAAAATCACATACTGCATAAACCCATCCCAACAATAACTCCGAGAAATCCAAAGCTTTTAAATTCCATTTAGCGCATTACAAACGTGACGCTATATCACTGTAAATATTTGTAAACACCCCGTCATTGCACCTGGGTCTGTCTGCTATTGAAAACGTATAGAAATAACTGGAAAAATAACAACGGTATTATAGCAAGATTACTGTATTCTCTGAAGACTTCAGCTTGCAACAAAGGCGAATTTCCTTTGTAATTTTTGAGCTGATTCCTTTTATTTGGTCGAATATTTTGAGGAGTACGTGGCTTAATAAAAGCAATCGCTTGGGTCAATGAAAGAGTCATCGCGGCCCTGGAACGCAAAAAGCACAAGAAGGATCATGAGTGGGTTTTAGTCAGTAAGAGTCTGACACTCCCTTCCGCTCCGTCCAGAGCGGGAGAAGTCATTTGATGATTTCCTATCCTTAGAAAAAAAAATGCCAAGTTTCGCGTTCGCTGCTGTTGTAAATTATTTCACAACAATTATTCCGGATCCAGAAAATAAAAGCGCGGTTGCGTATATTACTAGTTATAAAAATCATAATTCTATTTTGTCCATCCGTTGAATTTTCAAAAAAATATTGGACACGTATTTTTTCTTTTTTCACATAAATAAAAATCGAAGACGATACAGTGCGTTGAATACTCGTGTTACGTCACTATTCGCTACTTTTTACCACGACGTGACGTCACAAGCCCCCACTCCTGACCTTTGATGCTTTTTGTCTTACCAGACTAATTAGATTTTTTTAGTCAACTACCCTATTCTTGACGATCTTATTCTGAGATCTGGCACAGGGGTATATTAGTCGGGGGGGGGGGGGGGGGGTTAGGGGTGGTTTTAGTCTTCCGGGGATACTACACGTTCTCCGGCAGAACAGTGAGCCTCCTTGCCAGATTGCTGCCGTGAGATCTGGAGGTGAGAGCCCTCGCGCACGTTTACAAGTTGCACGTGGAGGCGCTAAGCCGGGGTGAAACTCTGCAGCCGCGGAAAATTGCTGCGCAGCGGACGGAGCTCCGGCGGGATCTCATGGAGGTATGGAGACAGCGACTGTTCCAACCCGTTGCAACAGCGCTGGGCACGCCACAATAGGGATGTGTCCTAAGTTAAAAATATATGATTATGTTTAGTCCGTCAGTTAGATTATAGAAAAATATTGGACACGTATTTTTTTCTTTATCAAATCTATAAAAACTGAGGAAGATACAAAGCATCAAAGATCAGGACTTGGGAGTTTGTGACGTCATGGCTCGGTAAAAATTGTAGCGACGTCACTCGAGTTTTCAACGCACTGTATCGTCTTCATTTTTGTTTACGTGAAAAAATAAAAAATACGTGTCCAATATTTTTTGGAAATCTATCCGACGGACTAATTAGATTTTTTTAGTTAACTACCCCATTGCAGCGATAAGTCCCCTCTTTGAAGAGTGGTTGGAGAGACGCCACGGCGTCCTCACCTTCCGCCTGACGCAGGTGCTAGCCGGACACGGCTGTTTCGGGAGTTACCTGTTTCGAATCCAGCGGGAGGACACGTCCGGGTGTCAACACTGTATGGTTCGCCCGGAGGACACGGTGGAGCATACGGGCTCTGCCCTGCTTGGATGGTAGCAACGCCGTGTCCTCGTTGAGGCGATCGGCGGCGGCGACCTCTCTCGTCCGGCCCTGGTTCAAGCCATGACCGCCATGACCACCTCCTTCTGCGAAGCAGTTATGCTACCGAGGGAGGAGGCGGATATTAAAAAAAAATATGTTTCGAAATGTTTGCACATGGAATCGATTTTCACTTACCCGGTATTTTTTACTTCACTTAGCAAAAACACACCTTACTTCTGAAACCTAACTATCTCATTAAATTCCGTTCTATTTTCAGTTAGACCCACTAATTTTGTAATAAACCATCGTGTAAATTAGGTCAGATATTACTAAGTTATGCAGTGAGCGAACTATTTTGGAAGTCGCTCGATAACGTGATGTATGGGAACGATTTTTCTACATTGTGAAACCGTGTTAGAGTTGAGTTACTAATTTAAAATTACTAATTACTAAATAAAAAACTAAGCTAGTCTCCGTTCTTCATCAGATCTTTACAAAACTAGAAAGGGACCACCTCAAAATACTAAGATCATCGTATACATTTTTTTTTCATTTTACATCATCATCTAAGAATGAGAACATCATCAATGTAGTCGAAGCCACACATTATTAGAGATAACTCAAATACTAGTCGTCAGATCTCACTCAAATTTAAATGGGACCACACGACAAGCACCAGTTTTCGAATATAAAAGGAATCATCAAAATCGGTACGCCCAGTAAAGGTTTGAGAGCCTCCTCCTTTTTTAGAAGTCTGTTAAAAATACATATCGTTTATCACAACAGATAAAAAATGTACAAACGGAACTCGGTGTTTTTGCTAAACTTATTTTTGAATCTAAATGCCTACCTGAGAGCAGTGGTGGCCGAGTGGTAACTGCCCCGACTTACGAATTGTAGGTCGTGGGTTCAAACCCAGCCAGGCGCATTACTTTGTGTAATTAAGTTCATCACCACTGCTCTCAAAACGGTGAAGGAAAACATCGTGAGGAAACCGGCATGACCTAGAACCAAAAATTCGAAGACATGTGACATTCAGCAACCCGCACTGGGCCCGCGTGCTGGATTACGGCCCATTCCCTCTCCTAGAGAGGAGGCCTGTGTCCCAGCAGTGGGAACGTTAAAAGGCTGATTATGCCTACCCGAAAAAACATGATATTTCAAGTCGAGTGCCATCAGAATCAGCCTCTTATTAAGATTAGGTCAAGTTAGCCATAACGGGTTTATGTAATAACAAGATTAGGGAAGCAGCTTGACTGTGATTGAACATTTGACTGACTTCTGGAGTTAAACTACTTTTACTGAATAACTGGAATATCATGCCTTAGTGTTTTTTGTTTAAGGTATGAATTTATTTCAACAAAGACATTACAATATTTATTTTGTACATTTATGTGAGATTGTAAAAGAGGGATGTTTCTTGAGTAAAAAAATATGATTCTATTTCGTTCGTCAGTTAGATTATCGAAAAATATTGGACACGTAATTTTTGCTTTTTCAAATCTGTAAAAGTTGACGAAGATATAAAGCATCAAAGATCAGGAGTGGGGGTTTGTGACATCAAGCCGTGGTAAAAATTGTAGCACGTAGTGACGTCACACGAGTTTTCAACGCACTGTATCGTCTGGGTTTTTTGTTTATGTGAAAAAAGGAAAAAGACGTGTACAATATTTTTTGGAAACCTATCTGACGGAAAATTAGATTTTTTTAGTCAACTAACCTATTATATTATGTTAAATCACGATGAGGAGCTCGTTGCTAAATTACAACAGCCGCACAGGTCGATCTTCAAGGTTAAGCAATGCTTGCTGAGGTTGGTTTGTGGATGGGTGACCATCTTAACATAACGAGACTCCTCCGTGCCTCGGAAAGCACGTTAAATCGTTGATCCTGGCTGACGTTTGGTGATCTTTGGCAGTCGTTACGGATTGTCAGAAGCCAGTAAATCTGAAACCAGTCTTGCCAAGAAGTACCGTGTTACCTAGTTAGTGGGTTGTGGAGGTCTGGTAGACAGACGCTTCACGTAAAATACTGGTATTCAGCTGAATCCGGTTTGATTGGGAGCCGACCCCGATATAGTTGGGAAAAGGCTACGCAGATGAAGATATGTATGTGAGATTGTAAGTTTGTAAACGCAACCACGATACAGGGATTCAGCTGAATACCCGTATTTTACGTGAAGCGGCTGCCTAACAGACCTCCACAACCCATTAACTGGGTAACACGGTAGTTCTTGGCATGACTGGAGTCAGATTTACTGACTCCTGAAAATCCGTAACGATTGTCAAAGATCTACAAATGACAGTCGGGACCAACGGCTTAACGTGCTTTCCGAGGCACGGAGGAAACTCGGTATGTTAAGATGGTCACCCATCCACAGACCAACCTCGGCAAGCTTTGCTTAACCTTAAAGATCTACCCGTGCGGCTGTTATTGTTTAAGAAAATAAATCCCTTATAAATGAATCCTGGCTATTTTTACCCGGACACCATAAAAAGGAAAATAAAACCCAAAAATATAAATATTAATAATATTATGTTAAATCACGATGAGGGGTAAGTAGCGACGTTGTGACGCAAATCTTATTCTTATTGTATCGCGATTAGGGTGGAGCTGACTGTTGTTGTCTGTGGAGTTAATGAATTGTTTTTGTAATCATATTTTTTTTAGTCTTATTTCCCCTTTTGTCTATTAGACGGAATTATATATAACATAACATTATGAATATTTAAATTCAATTACTGCTTGTTTTTTTTTTCAACAAAATAGATATAAATTAAAATTTGTGACATAACTTAAATTAAAGATTGTGAGAAGCTAGTAAATCTGACTTCAGTCTTGCCAAGAAGTACCGTGTTGCCCAGGTAATGGGTTGTGGAGGTCTGGCAGGCAGTCGTCCCACGTTAAATAGTGGTATTCAACTGAATCTGGTACCTATGACTGGAAGCCGACCCCAATGTAGTTGGGAAAAGGCTAGGCAGATGATGATCGGTAGTAAGGTTCCAGAGAGAGCAATATCTTAACGTAAGTATAGTAATTCGCGACTTTCTGGCAAGTCCAGAAATTAGTGGTCCTGCCACTAATTTCTGGACTTGCCAGAAAGTAGTGATCCTGGACACTAACTAACTTGATCGAGTTGCCTACCGATAGCCTGCTAAGGTGTCGGTCGAGACATGTCGCTATTGAACCAGTGTCTGACATAACTATCAGCACAATGATTACTGAGTTCACATTTTTTTTATTGTTAGACTGGTCATTGCTTGCAGAATTTGTTCGAAAGCGTTACTGTGTCTCTGGAGAATTAGAGAAACACGAGTGGGTTTTAGTGAGTAAGAGTCCGACACTCCCTTCCACACCGCCTAGAGTGGAAAAAACATTAAGATGATTTGATATTGATCACTACCTCACCTGATGGTAAGCGATGACGTGGTCGACGATGGAGCACGCTTGTCTAGAAGTAACTTATTCACTGTTGACTTCAATTTACCTCAAGTTATAGCTATCAGGAAACACAGACTCCGGTAGACTACTTATGACTGTTTCATGCGCTAATCTTTCAGTTTAAATAACCGTAGTGGTTTTTAGTGAGCTCTGAATGAGTCTTTACTTGTCTGCAAAATAGGTGTCTGTAACGAAACAGGCCGTCGGCCGGTGACAGCAAAGAATAGAACAGACTAGAATCATCATCTTCCTGCCCTTATCCCATGTTACTTGTGGTCGGCGCAACACGTTGTTTTCTTCCATTCTGTCCTGTCAGCCGTCACGCTATCACTAACTCTGTTTTCTTTCATATCACTCCTCACACAATCCAATACAATAGATTAGAGTATTTTTTATAATGTAGATACACTGTATAAGTAACTAGAAAGATAAATGAAGAAAACATTACATAGGGTGACGCAATGGGCGGCTTTATCGCTGCAAACGATATTTTCAAGACAACCTTTTGATGTAGATTCGACGACGCAATCTAAAAGAAATGAAAGGCAGTTGGAAGCAAGAAGTTCTTTTTTCAAATCAGTCGTTTTTACAACAGTAAAATTACCATAAAATGACGCCAAAGAAAGCTTAATAAAGTGTTAACGTAATTGATATATGAAACGATCCAAATTGAAAGAATATTAAGAGCGTTAACACATACAAATTTTCAACTCTCTAATCTTAGAAATGAACTAACTGATTTGTCTTTAAAGACAGTTGAAAAGTTTTTGATGAGAAGTTAACTGAAATAGTGCGATCAATTATATAAATGAAAAATAAATTAAAATAATGAAAATCCGATGAGACCGTGACGAAGATGATATGACAATCTAGTCATGTTTACTGGAAAAACATGATCAGAGATCGCTCAAAACAGAGATATTTGGAAGGAGAAAGTGAAGGCCTTTTCAGCAGTATGACAAAAACGTAGACTAAAAAACAAAAAAAACTACGAAGCCACTTTTATCTTAATATTAATATCACACGGCCAACAACAGTTCCTTCCACCCTACAATAATGAGATTCGCTTGTAAACATCTGTTAGAGATAGGATTAAAATATTATTCCGCGTGGGCCGCCGCTGCTCTTGAGAATAGCTAATTTGTCTTTTGTTTGATTTCGAGTCTTTATAAACAGTTGTATAGGGGGTAAACATTAATGCAAGGCTTTAAGCATCTTTTAAAGTAGTCGAATTTCGATTCACAGTTGACAATCTCGAAAGAGATCAGCCATGTGCGTAGGAGATATTATTATAGTACACAAACACAGGTGCAATCTCTGTTCCCTTTTTTTCTCGTTGGAAAATTATCAAATGACTTCTCCCGCTCTGGGCGGAGCGGAAGGGAGTGTTAAACTCTTACTGACTAATACCCACCCGTGTTCCTTCTAGTGCCCGTTGCGTTCCAGGACCGCGGTGACTCTTTTGAACAAATTCCACAGCCCTAGCAGGCACTGACCCTATGGGATCCCGTCTTCTTTGCTGACATCTCTTTGAGGCATGCGTAAATCTCTATTCTCTGTTTGTTTCGGTACCCAACCACCACGATTCCTAAGAGCCAGAATAATTAAAACAACAAGTTCTGAAGAAACTATTCAATCATCATGGATCCCTCAACGAAAATAATTTAAAAAAAAAACAGCGACGGAATCAGAAACACAGAAACTTAACCAGCTCTCTTAGCAATAGACAAAACAGAGCTTGGCCAAAAGGCATCAAAGGTCGAGTTGCCAAGCAGAATTAAGTAGGGTAGTTGACTCAAAAAATCTAATGAGTCAGATAGATTTCCAAAAAATATTGGACACGTATTTTTTCTTTTTTCACATAAACAAAAACTGAAGACGATACAGTGCATTGAATACTCGTGTGACGTCACTACTTGCTACAATTTTCACTACGACTTGACGCCACAAGCCCCCACTCCTGATTGTTGATGCTTTTATCGTCGTAAATTATTATAGATTTGATAGAGCAAAAAATACATGTCCAATATTTTTCGATAATCTAACGGACGGACCAAGTAGAATCATGTACACATGACATGCATTTTTTGCTTTATAAATGTATAAAAATTAACGAAGAAATTAACGGGGACTTGTGACGTTACGGCGTGGTAAAAATCGTAGCACGAAGTGACGTCACACGAGTTTTCAACGCGTAGTATCGTCTTCGTTGTTTGCCTACGTGAAACTTTTATTGGAAATCTATCTGACGGACTTATTCGATTTTTAGTGTACTACCCTATTATGAACATCTACTATTATTTCTATTATTTTTTCTTTGTTATTTTACGTTTCTGTCTGTGCCGAGTAAAAGTTTTCTATTCAATCCTATTTTCATGGTTTTGGACACAAAACTTCCAGCCAAAAAAATCCAGATAGAATAAAATCAATACTTAACGCTTTGCCCAACCCAGGACTTAAATCCAGGAACGCATGTAAGCAGTAGGTAGCGCTTGCTACCAATGAGTTTGTTAATTTTGAATTATAATATCATAAAAATTTATTTAGTACCTAGGTTATTAAAAATGATATTACATATTTTGGACCCGAGCGAGACTTGCTTTTGAATTCGCAGTGGAATTTAGACAAAGTTATGTTTTTATAGCACATGATTATCATCAAACAACACTTGAAATTATGTTTCTATTCATGGATGGGTAACCGCCCTATATATTTCAAAGTTCCACAAGGCAGAACCACAGATTACTAAATAGTTACTACATGCAGAACCTCAGTGACCACGTGTAATTTTGACAGTTGGTACTCGTCAAAACCATGACGCTAGAATAGAATAGAATAGAATAGAATACCTACTCTTTATTATGTACACCATACAAGTTACAGAAAATATATACAAAGAAAGCTAGCTCCATCTAGTGGCGAATAGCAAAAGCATTTTTAAAACATACAATTTAATTTGAAAATCATATTTTAGGTTGTGTTCATACCATTCTATTTCTTCAATAAACGCTGGAAAAATAAATAACAGTGATATAAGAGTCAAATATTGACATAAACGTAGTATTACAGAAAGTGTCCTATCATATTACAGGTAGCTAGCGACATCTGGTGGCGTAATCTACATGAAAAACCGGAGTCCAGTTTCCATGAGGATATGAACTGTTTTTTTAAACTTAATATCCCTACAGAGACTACTCCGTACCTCGGAAAGCATGTTAAGCCGTTGGTCCCGGCTATCATTTGTAGATCTTTGGTAGTCGTTGCGGATTGTCAGAAGCCAGAAAATCTGACTCCAATCTTGCCAAGAAGTACCGTGTTCCCCAGTTAATGGGTTGTGGAGGTCTGGTAGGCAGCCGCTCCACATTGAAATACTGGCATTCAGCTGAATCCGGTATGACTTGGGAGCCGACCCCAATATAGTTGGGAAAACGCTAGGCAGATAAGATGGTTATAGGTTACTAGCTGTCCGCACAACTTCGTTTGTGTCACATTTTTCATGACTGCTCCGCTCCTATTGGTCTTAGCGTGATGATATATAGCCTATAGCCTTCCTCGATAAATGGGCTATCTAACACTGAAAGGTTTTTCAAATCGGACCAGTAGTTCCTGAGATTAGCGCGTTCAAACAAACAAACAACAAACAAACTTTTCAGCTTTATAATATTAGTATAGATTTCAACGTGAGCGAAGTCACGGACAAAGACTAGTATCACTTAATGTAATCAGCTGTAAAATCTGATATTAACGGTAATAGTTATTGAACTACTGAAAATCATAATGATTGATAACACAACCAATCAATGATTGTTCGATTGCCAGATATTGAAGCAGTATTTTTATATTACAACTAGCTTCTGCCCGCGACTTCGTCCGCGTGGAATAGTTACTAACCCCCCGATTTTGAAACATTCTATACCTATTGTTGCCCCGCTCCTATTGGCCTTAGCGTGATGATATATAGCCTTTATCGATATTAATTGGCTATCTGATACTGAAATAATTTTTCAAATCGAACCAGTACCTAGTTAGAGATTAGCGCGTTCAAGCAAACAAACAAACTCTTCAACTTTATATTTTAGTATAGACTTGCTTCTGCCCGCGACTTCGTCCGCGTGGATTGAAGAAGACTTTACCCCCGATTTTGAAACTCTCAGCCCGATCGGTTTAAAATTGACAAAGTTTCATACAAACTTACATCCCCTATTTTATCCCCTTGGGAGTAGAATTAATCAAAATCCTTTCTTAGCGGATGCCTACGTCATAACATCTACCTGCATGCCAAATTTCAGCCCGATCCGTTCAGTGGTTTGGGCTGTGCAGTGATAGATCACTATGTCAGTCAGTCACTTTTGAGTTATATATATTTAGAAGATTATTATAGAAACGTGAATAATGCAATTAAAGAAACGTGAGAATGAGATGTACTAGCTACAGCAGTCAGAAGAAGTCATTTGATGATTTCCTTACAAAAAAAAATGGTTTTGCGTGAAAGAGTGGTACAAATACATCATTCGATCTTCAAAGATAAGCAACGCTTTACAAGGTCGGTCCGTTGATGGGTGACTGCACACAAAGATTTCTACGTGCCTCGGAAAGCACGTGCTCCCGGTCGTCGTTTGAAATCTTCAGCTTTCTGGCCAGAAGCCCTAACGTCAGACAACGGATCTTACCATCGAGTATCAATTTAGCTTTTTTAAGTGAAAAATTCTTTAGCATCGTTGTGATTTGAAAGTTTATGAAACGAAAAAGCGACAGTAAAAAGAGACAGACACAAATTCTCTCATTTTACTGTCGTTTCGTCTCATTATTTTGAAGCCAACATTTTTGAAGGTTTCATTTCTACCACGTGTGAATTGCACACATGTATTTTTTTTTTCTGGATGGGAAATCATCAAATACTTCTCCCGCTCTGGGTGAGTGGAAGGGAGTGTCAGTCTCTTACTGACTACAGTCCCCCAAAACACCCACTCATCACCACTTCCCAGTGTTTTAGCTGGGAAGAAGAAGTAGCGCAACAAACTCCCCAGCAACGTTTTAATAAGAACTTGAATTTATACGATAGTATCCAAAGTAATTAATGCATGAAACAGTAGATTTTTTTATGCGTAATTTGATGTCTTGCCAGAATTTTTTTATATATAAATTTTATTTATTATTTATTAGTGTTCTATGCAATCTAAAGTTACCGCATAGGTACGTCTGTCATTCGTCTTGTCATTATGTACGAGATCACCATTCTATGCCATTTCTTTCAATGGAGTGTCAGTGGTTGATCATTGGAAAGTCATAATGACGCTTTTATATAATTACTAGTATTTCGCTTGGGGGCGCGAGTTGCGAGCAACTCGCGGTGTCTTTTTAGTATTTTTTGACTAACAACAAAGGGGTTCAAAGTAGGGGGTTGAAAAGGGTTGAATTTTTATTGGCCATATACTCATTTAAATACCCTTTATAAAACCTCGAAAACTATTTTTCTCTACTATGTCAGATTTCTGAGATACGCAAAGGGGTTGAAAGAAGGGGGCTGAAAAGGGTTGATTTTTATTGGCCATATACTCACCCAGATACCCTCTATACAACCCCGAAAACTATTTTTCTCTACAATGTCAGGTTTCTGAGATATGCCAAGGGGTTGAAAGTAGGGGGTTGAAAAGGGTTGAATTTTTTATTGGCGATATACTCATCCAGATACCCTCTATACAACCCCGAAAACCATTTTGCTCTAAAATGTCAGATTTCTGAGATACGCAAAGGGGTTGTAAAAAGGGGGTTGAAAAGGGGTATTTTTTTTTGTTTTATACTCATCCAAACACCCTCTATATAACCCCGAAAACCATTTTTCTCTTCGACGTCAGGTTTCTGAGATAAGCAATGGGGTTGATAAGGGGTAGTTTCAGATTTTTCCCATACTCACCCCGACACCTTCTATACAACCCCATTAAAAGTTTTCCCCTCCTAGCACGGGAAGTGGGAGAACAATTATGTCAATCAGTCAGTCAGTCAGTGAGTGGTTTTTTAATTAGTAGATTACTAAACTTGTCAAAATCAACCATTATGAAATCAATGATAGACGATTCTGACACTATTGTAATAGCAGACTTTAGGCCCAGTTTGCTCAGTTTTCTACAGCATTATACATAGGTCAAAAGTACGAAACATGCAATCATAGAGATAAATAAACTCACGCCTTATCTAAACTAATATTATAAAGAGGAAAACTTTGTTTGTTTGTTTTTTTTGGTTGTAATGAATAGGCTCAAAAACTACTAGGCCGATTTTAAAAATTCTTTCACCATTTGAAAGCTACATTATCCACGAGTAACACAGGCTATATTTTATTCCCGTATTCCCACGGGAACGGGAACTACGGGGGTGAAACTGCGAGGCGCTTCTAGTTTCCAATATAGTAAGCAGAGAAAACCATGTTCTTGATACTCTCCGTGTTTGCAAACACTACTGCCATCTATTAACAATAACAAAAGAGGACATAAAATCACAGGAAGCACTTTCCAACGAAAGTCTGCATGCCCAAAGTCTATGTCCCGATCTTCGCTACCCTATCTTCTCTGTAGTTCCTACACCTCTTTAAAGATGGCGCTGACTTAAACGTGCCCCGGAAAGCAGGTCAGCTTCGCCGGCAGTTTTTACGGATTTAAACTTTCATGGCAAATATTATTGTCTGACTTCATCTTAACAAGTATGTTTATCGAAGGTTTAATTATGTTGCGGCATTCACATTAAAATCATATTTACATTTTTATTTACATGTTTAGGAGAATTAAATTATACGAAGTAGGTACTCCGAAGTTTTCAAATTCGCGTAAACTTCGTAAGTATTGAGAAATATTCCCATTTATTCGGTCGGAATGAATCTTGCACTCATAAGTCCAACTTAAACAACTAGATGGCGTGGCTAGTTATTAGGTATTTACCATAGATATAATAAACAAGGAGATATGCCCTGTAGCCGAAAATGTATCGGAACCTGTGTCTCCTGTTTTGCCCTACCACCCGGCAACTACTACGAATGCAGTTCAGTAAAAGCAATAGATACGCAGTCGCGCACACACCCGCATTTTTGAAATCGGACTGTACTACACAATCAATTATAAACCTTATCCTAATAAACACAGCGTATATTTACAGTACACCGTGCAACTTACTCACACAAAAACAACGCTGGGTATCGTTGTGCTGTGCAAAAGCAATTTATTTTACATATAATATACGCTAGTGATTGACTTATCGATTCTGGCATTTATTACACACGCCATGCTGCCCATGTATAACAAATAAATAGCATGAATATGTTGACTATTTTAAGCAAAGGTCACTAATAAATTATCTTAAACATGCCGATTACTATAATGCATTCGAAACTTTATCGAAAGTAAAATACAATTACCATAAAAAGTAAGGAAGTAGCACGAGGATAAGGCATACATACGATAATTCAAAGCCAAAAACACTTGAACGATTATTTACCAAAAATTTATTGCAATCTAAGAAAGTTTGGTACACTTTTGTAATATTTCATTCAACAATCGACATTGTTGTCGACAGTGTATCTGCACAATTACATCACTAACTCGCGGCAAGAAGCAGCGGCCGTACTATGCGATACATCGGCTTGCTAAAGTATCGTTTTGTGATTTTTACATTGCTCATCCAGTTACTTAGCGACAAACTTAGGTAGTGGTTAAGGAGCAGTGTATTCATTGTAATATGTTATTGTCGCTGTGACATTTGAAAACAAAAATAACATAGTATAAGCAAGAAATATTTTACGATTTGTTGTTTTTCATGATTTTAAAGACAAATATAGTAAAATACTTGTATTTTGATATGGTAAGTGATTCCATAATTAACAAAGTTTTGGTTTATGCTTCGGTTTTTACAAGAAAACACTGAACAACACGGCATTCTTATATTTTATCACGCTCACGGTCGTAAGCGCACTAGTTCGCGGATTCGACCATTGCGTAAGACATGCTCGCCCAGAGCATGTCGCGAGGACACCGACACGCCCCCTTGCCACTTCTCCTGTATTTTATATTTCTATGGTATTTACTGATAAATACCTAATAATCTAATCTAAATAAAATCTCTTTGGCTATACTATTTGTATCTGGCTGGGTTTGGTATCATTGACAGTTTAAATTTTAAAGAACATCATTCCAAACTCAAATTAGGAAAATGTGTGATTTTCATTTTGTTTTTAGTGAAAGTAATGAAGAAATTCGATACATTTTAAAATTTTACTACAAAAAAGGTAAAAATACATGCTTGCAAATCGTGAAAAAATTGCGATGTTTATAGACTTAGTGCAGTGACTGTGAGAGTAGCACAAATAAAGATGCACGTCGCTCTGTTCGCCCTATTACGGATAAAACGGATGCTATTTTTTTTTAAAGTGGGGCAAGATCGTCATATCAGTAGTTACGACCTAGCTGAAGAACTGGGAATTGACCACAAAACACTTTGGCACATTTGAAGAAAAACTGGATACCTACACAAAATAGCTCGACATTTGGGTACATCACGAGCTCACTGAAAGAAACCTAATGAACCGTGTACTCATTTGTAATTCTTTATTACGACGTAATGAAGAAGTTAAGTATAAAATTGTTTAATTTCCAAGAATAAGGACCAGAACGTTTATATATGAACCAGTTCAAAATTACATGCTCTTAAAGTAAAATGTCCTTTAAATATAATTATTAAAACATCTTTAAACATGCTATTTCCGCACTGAACACGTTCAACAAATTGATAATCTAGTTACATTATCATACAACTACAAATTGCAAAATAAGAATCTAAATTGCATTTATCTGACGAACAATCTCTTGTTATTTTGTTTTCCTTGTCACGTGAAGTAGGCCGTCATCCCTCTCGGGCCCCAAGTCTGCTATTTTTATAAATTTGTCATTCCAACACGATCCCATTGTCATTTTGCTAAAAGTTAATAATCTGCTAAATTCATAATGGTCAATCATTGGTCGGTCAATGGTCTCGTAAGACTTTTTGATAACCGAGCTATTAAAAGCAATGACTGCACAAAGGCGTTCTAATGGTAGGTCACTGATCAAAGGAAGTATTAAAATGTTAGCAGATTACTACATACATATGTACGTCTGTCATTCATTTGTCATTGTGTACGAGATTACCATTCTATGCCATTTCTTTCAATGGAGTATTAGTGGTTGACCATTGGAAAGTCATAGTGACGCTTTTATATTAGTAGATTACCAAACTTGTAAAAAACAACCATTATGAAATCAATGATAGACCATTCTGACACTATTGTAATAGCAGACTTGGGGCCGTGGTAAGAGGGAGAGTCGAAAGTGATAACATTTATACAACACATAGGAAGAAAGATAATAAATTTTATTGAACAAAAAATAACGCACGCAACACGTTTACAGGACAAGCAAAAGAAAATAGCATTATGTTACCCATCATAAACAAAACTTGTAAATTTGAAAATGAAAACAATATATCTAGTTTTAATTTCCGCGAATTTAAAATGGATTTCCGCAAAGTAACGCCTGACTCAATCAATTTTAAAACTTGTAAAAAAAAAACAAGTCTTGCAACTCAGTTTTCCTACCGTAAAAAGTTGTGATATCCATCTATACCAATATTATAAAGAGGAAAGATTTGTATTTTTGTATGTAACGAATAAACCCAAAAACTACTGGACCGATTTCAAAAATTCTTTCATCATTAGAAAGCTATATTCACCCTGAGTAACATAGGTTATATTTTATCCCCGTATT
The DNA here is from genome assembly GCA_905332915.2 of Hecatera dysodea. Classification (NCBI taxonomy): domain Eukaryota; kingdom Metazoa; phylum Arthropoda; class Insecta; order Lepidoptera; family Noctuidae; genus Hecatera; species Hecatera dysodea. The sequence continues at coordinate 10,403,464 of HG995314.1, read as the reverse complement.
CACACGGGAACGGGAACTACGCGGGTGAAACCGCGTGGCGCTGCTAGTGTTATATATACAAAGTCGGTTAATTTATTCAGTCCCTACTTAAGGGACTTTTTGTCTAATTAGCTTACCTTACGTATTACAGTAATCAAATCAATATTAAACATCTTTTATGTTTTAAATGAATAGATTGACTAGGCCATCGTATGAAAACACAAAGTATCGCACAATTAATACATAAGTATTATATCAAATTAGATTGTTTAGTGCGATTGCCAAGTCAATCTATTTATGAATATATTCTGTTTCTAATTTTATTCACAACATGAGCTCCTTAATGTTCTAAGTTTGAGGTACACGGTATCTGACAAATGCTTGCACTGTCTGGACAGGTCCACTCAAATCTGTGTGGCACTTTCCTCAAAAGGCCACCTCAGACATTAACCTACATGGTTCTCATATTGACCAGTACGGATTGTATGGGCTTTAAAAGAGACTTTGACCTCTGAGTTTGTTTCGGTGTTTCTTCTCAGGGTAGTCGGCTAGGAAACACCGGCTTCATTTAGCTTAAAATGACCAGAAATATTTCTGTACCTTCAGTGAAAAGTGATATAAGTGAAAAATCATAGTTTTGAGTAATTTAAGGTTAAAGATTTAAAAAATTCTCGTTATTTTTCTAACGTTCTAAAATAAAAAACGATATGTGGTACGTGTAGATAATATTTTAAAGATAATAAAGAGCTCGGTTTGAATATATTATTTTGCACGGAATTTAAGTAATTAGTAAAAATAGCCAGTTATATCACCGTACACTATAGTTTTCTTTGCTTATTTTTGTGTATTTAAATCTATAATGAAATGAATTATTTTACACATTTAGTTACCGTTTTGTGTGAAATGTTATAAGGCTTGTGTTTTGGCATGTTTTGCCTGCAAATAGTTGCTGTGAGAAAAAGTCGTAAAACTAATATGATCATTTTGATTATCAGCAACCATTTTTCATTGTTTTATTTAAAATTCCTACGTAAATATTCAATTGTACCCCTAAACACGAATGTATTTTTCAAACTAGTAAGTGATTAATGCTACAAGCTAGAATTTATTGTGATACATTTTGTTTACATCGAAGTGTTTATTGATACAAGTAATAAGTATTTTTAAACGTTTTTGTCATAGAAAGGGTAAAACTATGTTAAAATCATAATAAAATAATAACTAAATTAAAAAAAGCGTTTCTTTAATAAATAATTCTTGAATATACACTTTTTTATGAATTAAAATTAGTAGCAAAACAATAAAATATTTTTTTTTAAATCAAACTTAAAACATAACTTTTAGACCTAAGTTATTTATCGTTAATCTGATCATTCGAGTAGGTATCGTTAGTCTTTAAACCGTGAAACACCGCGAGGACGCCGGCGTCCTCACACCTATTGTTCTTTAATTGTGTCTCTAATTACGATAGTCGAAAGGTTAAACATAGTAAAACAGGCTCAAAAAATCAAACAACAGATTTGTTGTAGCACTTCAACTATTCGCTATATAAAACAATATAATGAACATCCTTATAAAAAAACATAACTTTTAAACCTCTTTATTATTAATCTTGAACACGATTCACCTCATTAAAATAAACTATTTTATATGTATTGCTGTATTCTCGTTTTCCTTTGCCTCCGATTGTATGTGTTTTTTTATTATTAATTTTAATAAAGCGTTCAGTATATTTAACTCTCTCATCGTACGAACCCAAACCCCAGTACTCCTTAAAAATAAATTCTCTTATGTCATGGGATAATTATACGACTATTGCATTTCATGCGACAGTCCGTTAGTGGGCCCAAATTTCTTCCAGGTTTCATTTTACCCAGTTTAGTAACATAACTCTTGCCTGCATTGCGTAAAATTAATCTAGAAGCTCTATCAGCCCTTCTTTCCTTTAATCAATTCGTTGTTTTTTATTTGAATGCAAGCATCCAGGCTCTGGTCCTGTGGTCGTGCTATCTGAGTCATCAGAGCTTTCAGGAATTATCAGTTTCTTGGTATATGTTTTTTTGGTTTACCAGTCGACGTGCTTGTTTCAGTTGAGTCGGTTTCACTGTTTGGTATAAAATCATCACTGCTACCCGAGCTGAAATCTAAAATTCTAGGTGATAGTCCAGTTTCCATACCCTCTGATCCACTGCTAATATTTTCTCCATATTGATCGTCTTTTTCAAGTGTAGTTTCTTCTATCTCCTCTTCACATTGATCCACTTCTAAGGCCGTCTTTTTACAGGATTCTATTTCTATTGTCTCTCCCGGCTGATTAGATTTTTTTTATTTATTATTTCTTCATGTATCATATTTTCTTCATCCCTCTGTAGCTGAACGCCTTCCATAATCTTATCTATTCGTTTTTTCATTATAGACTGTAAAAATAACAGTTCAAATTAATATTGAAGCGTCACATTAAAGCCATTCAAGGTAGAATTTCTAGCAGAGCGTCAGCGTCAGTGTGACATGAAAATGTATGGACGGTGGCACTCAGCGGCTGACGTGGCGTCACGGCCCAGTGCCGCCATCCATACATTATCATTTCGCACTGACGCTGATGCTTGGCTCGATTTTCCACCTTAAAAGAAAGAAGAGCAGATAGAACCAGGGCTCGGAAACCGGTTACTTAACCGGTTTCCGGGCTTTATTTGATACGGTCCCCCACCACCCTTGCTCGCACAGTTTGAAGAACAAATTGATAAAATGTAGCCAGGAAAAAAGTTAGGCCCACTAGCTGATTTTTGTTTTTGAGATACACCGAGACTGCTATACGGATTTTTTATAAAACCTCGCAAATATAGTATACATGCAATAATAAATTAATGTAATTCATTACAAAATGTTTATAAGACGTACAAGCATACGTGCAATGAAACTACACCAGGAAAGAGCAAAGATACCTATGTTTTGATTAAAAGTATTGTTGACAATTGATTAACAACAACGTCTGCCTATCCCTATTATACCTACTGAATACTCAGTTAGCATTTAATAAATAAGAATTAAAATACATTGTTAGGCTACCTATATTATTATTATTAATTATCATAATAGTCTGTTTTACGATGAGTAAGTTCGAAAATTAGGTATTCTTTTTATACATTAATTAATGTTGTTTTAAAATAGGTATTTATAAAAAACTGTATAATATGACAATATTATTGAATTCTTAAATCAATATAAAATACATGTTTTTTGTAAACATTTAAATATCAAAATTGTTACATAATTCGTGTAAAATGATACAAGTCTTACCTTACGCATCGTAGTAGTGTGCTGTAACGCACGACGCATCTGTCCTGACGTACGCCCGAGACCACAGAGTACTTTTATATTTTTTTTTTTACTCTTGCGTCACCTGCGCTCTTTCCATGCGTCCCGCGGGGAAGTAGGGAGTGGGGTGCGTAAGAGCTGCGCGAACTTGTATCACTGTGTACTACGTATTTTTTTGCTAATTTAGTTCTAAAAAGCAATGCAGTTTTGATTCTACTATATTAGTATCATTATTCACGTAATCATCATGTCCTATTTCCCTTATGTTCTTACTAATAGAATTAATATTCAATTTGTAATCACATCAAAATTGGCTACATAAATTACGTGTAAATTGTTTGATTAGCAGTTGTATCATTAGTCACATATTTTTATGAAAATAAATTTGTGTTTGTATGGTTCATGTACAAATGTAACACTTTTCACTAGATTGTATTGTTTCAATTTTTTAATGTTTTGTGGTAGGATTTCATTTGTATCACTTTGCATTAATTGAAGTAAAAGCTTTCGGTTCGCGTAAGATGTGGTAACTCGAGTCGTATTAAAATACATTTTAGAAATATAAATATCGGTTCGGAGCACTTTGGTATGAATCAAAAAGTATTATTTTACACAATAATTTCAATAAAAAATAGCTTACTTATATCAATGTACACAAAAAAAACTCATTCATTTTTAATCTTATAACAACGGGGATAAGATAGAAATTAAGTTAATTTTTTTTTAATAAGTTTAATCAGAGAATATAAAAACCGATCTGGGTCGACATGTATCACTTTTCACTGAAGGTACAGATTTGACGTTGTTAAAGTGTTATGTTTAACCTACTTACAAAATAAATATCGTTTGTCATCCAATCCTTGTATTTGTCATTATTTTGCATCGATTTCCTTGTCCATTATGCGTGAATGTTAATTTCAGTCAAATTAATCATGATGATTAGTTTTCAAAATATTCCACTTCCGATATATCGGCGGTAGTACACAAATAGATTGTCCAGAGTGATAAAATTTAGATTTACATTAGCAACAATTTAGATTAGCAATCGTAGATCGCGAACGATTCGATATCTTAACCCTTAATTACATTAGTGGGATAATTTTTACCCAGACGACACTTTTCGCGCACCATAAACCATTGTAGGTATTCCTCCATTCAACGTGTGTGGACGCACGCCGCCATTAAATGAGCTAGTTTTGCAGCTAGTGATGGCAGCCCCCGACGGATATTCTTGGGTTACATTAATTCTGTACTTTAGGGGTTTTTGATTAATTATTTATTTATTTTTTTCAAAATTTTCAATTTTTCCTTTTATTTCAAACTTTTTAGAGAGAACTTTATAAATGAACATTGTACTACATATAGATACAACTACAAACCTATTACTGAAAACCGCATCAATATCGGAGTAGTTTTTTTTTGCATAAACATATGTTTACTGAAGCGCCCCCTCGTGAGTTGTCACCGTAACACATATTTAAGAACATGCACCAACCTGAAAACTGCATCAAAATTTGAATAGTAATTTTGAAGATAAATGGCAACATTGGTTTGCCCAAATATCCTTGACTGCAGCGTCCCCTGGTGAATTGTCACCGTAACACCTATCTAAGAACATGCACTAATCAAATCCGAACCCATCACTGAAAACCGCATGAAAATCGGACTAGTAGTACTGGAGATAAATTGGAACATTGGTTTGCACAAACAAACAAACATCCTCTCACCCCAAACGCATACACTGTCTCCGTTCCGTCGTGGGTAATAACAAAATGTTTAGTCATTTACTGATCCCTTTGTTTGTGAGACCAAATAAATGTTAATACTAAAAATATTAAAAACAGAGTCTTTTTTACATTTTTATTTTGGTGTCGGAAACTACACCACGACAGAATCAACTTAGTTTGCATAAAGAAAGCATTTAAGGGTTAAATTTCTTTATTTATTTAGCGGTTTTTGAAGTTAAAGGTTAATTAGATTTGACTACTTTAGTACTGCTACCCGTTTGACGGGGTGGAAGTATCAATTTTCGGTTAGGCCCACCTCGTGATTGAGTTTATCGTCTCGAGTTCGCCAAGCTATCGTCGATTGATCACCACATTTATATCTTTGCATCTCTCGCCTGCGCATACGTATCGCCACGTGACCATAACGACTGTTAATTAATTATTGATAGGCGTGTGTATGACCACAATCTTACCTAATGAAAAGCGACCTATGTATCCTGCTTATATTTGTGAATTTTCATTAAAATCGGTTCAGTCAGACTTGAAAATTGTAGGGAACAGCTGATTTTTTTTCGCGATTTCAGGTTTGATCCCATAGTAAAAGTTGTTCATAATGATGAGTACAATGAAAGAGCGCTTACGCCGAACGGCATTTCATACAAATTTTCAAGTCCTTATTTTCCGAAATGACTGAACCGATTTTAGTGAAACATTACACCCATATGCAGGATAAATACGTCTAAAAAGTTAGTTGAAAATATTTAGATTATATATTTAGAAAGTATTATTTTCAATAAATAGTGTTACAGTTAAAGTAAAAATTAGACCAATTTTAAATTTTCCATACAAACATAAATTTCCAGTTATCTTTTTCTAAATAAGATATTTCGAAAATGTTTTTAACTAACTTTTTAGACCTGTGTAAAAAAGTTTTGTGCATATGGATAGGAATGACCTGTCAGGATTGCGAATTTGTCCAAAAGAGTCACCGCGGCGGGCACTAGGAGGAACACGGGTGGGTTTTAGTCAGTAAGAGTTTGACACTCCCTTCCGCTCCGCCCAGAGCGGGAGAAGTCATTTGATGATTTCCCACCCAGAAAAAAAAGGCTGGTGCATCATTTCTAATTTTTGGCTTATTCTTTCTGACTATTTTGCCTTTTCATCGGCTCCTTAGGGTCATAGATTGATGTTAAATATTTATTCTAGACCCAAACATCATCATGAGTCGGGTATCCTAAGAGAAGTTATTTGATGATTTCCCATCCATACAAAAAAAAAAAAAATTATAAAAGAATCGAATCGATTCGTCACGATATTATGCTCGCTCAAATGTCTCGCTGATGGTGGCGCGTGTGTTGGATCATTCGGTTCCCTTCAAAATGGTTGAGCTAAATGGTGCTGATACACGCGTCATGTTCGTGAACGGGCGCCGTCGGTTGAGACTGGTCACCTCTTAACTGCCACTGATTTGTTTTAATCTTTATACTTTGAATTGTTTTATGGTTTCCTTTTTTTTTTCTTTGCATTGTCCTCACATATAGAAGCACCAAAGGATGTAACAAAAGTAATGTAATACAGAACATGATTTAAAAGAGTGTCCGTGGAGTTTCTTGCACGTTCTTCTCCATAGAGATCTACGCTTTGGAACGTGCAGATAGCTACACCTCTTTCGGCTTGACAATTCAAAAGTGCCTGTAAAGGGTTTAATTGAAAAAAATTTAGAGTTGAGTTGAGTTGAATTATCGCGTGTAAAGACATGTTCAAAAATATGTCAAAGGACCATAATATCGCCACGATATACTCGCTCGTAAAAGTAGTAATTTTACGATGTACAAGCTAACCTGACAGTCGTTTTCATCTTTGTTCTGAAGTCATGCAAAACGTGTGCCTACATTGCATGTGGCATGATTTTTATCAAAGTATAAAAGTAATCTGTACAGGACCTATCATAATACCGGCGCAGTGATATTTATTTTTTTAAGTGTTTTATGCTTATTTTTCTATTCTGATATTTTTATTTTAATCTATTAATGATATAGATTAACGAATTTAAGGGAACGCCCTCTGTTATTACCTTATTGCCTTCTGTTGTTTTGGTACACAATTGGTTCTAATCGGTGTTCCAGTCGTATTAGAACCGAATGGCCTGGCACGCGACGATGGCAAGCAACCGGACGGTATGTCTTTATTTCCATGGAAGATGGGTAGGCCTTTAGTGTGGGACGCTACTTGTGTCGATACTGTTGCGCCATCCCATCTTCCTAACTCGTCGTGTTATGCTGGTGCTACCGCTGCGGCTGCAGAGAACCTCAAACGGTGGAAATAAATAATAACCTAGTTAATTTGAAAATGAAAATTATATATCTAGTTTTAATTTCCGCGATTGTGTGGGTTGCAGTATGCACCTCCCTCCCGCCCGCTATATTATGCACATGCAAGATTACAAGGTAAAAGCACGGATAATATGCACATGCAGGAAGGCAAAGCAAAACCCAACACCAATACTGACACGTGTTTCGCCTCTCCACGAGGCATCCTCAGGGAACGTGTTGACTCGCCGACCGTTGAGTTGCTTTTACCTTGTAATCTTGCATGTGCATAATATAGCGGGCGGGAGGGAGGTGCATACCTGCAACCCACACATATTCGCGGAAATTAAAACTAGAAATATAATTTTCATTTTCAAATTAAAAATGGATTTCCGCAAAGTAACGCCTGACTCAAACATATATATATTTTTTTTTTAATAACCTAATTGTCAATTATATTATTATTTTCGAGCCGTTTGGAGTTGAAACTCTTGGACCGTGGGGTCCGAGTGCTCATGCGTTATTTAAATAACTTGCTAAACGTTTAGTTGACAGTTCGCGTGACCCAAGGGCTGGCTTTTAGGCAGTCTTTTCGGTTCATTTCCAGTCGATAGTACACGGACGAATTTTTTGATGCCATATTTTAGTTAGGAGGATTTTTTACGGGGTGTTCCGATTTTGATGGTTCTTTTTATATTCGAAAGCTGGTGCTTGTCGTGTGGACCCAATTATTATATATTTTTTTTAATTTATTTACTGATGATAATGATACAGAGGTGTTACTTAAACTAAACTCGCGAAACTTTTACGAATTTGAGTTTCAGAACCACACACACAATAACACCGATTTCCGATATTAAAGTTACTATATACTTTTGTGTATTTTTTTTTTGTTTAGAAGTCGGTTGTATTATTATTTTATTTATTTATTTTTTGTAATTACTCATAAAAAGATTTCTTTTTCATTTCAAGTGTTTACTGATAATAGTTAGATTTGTATTAATTTTAGCAAAAAAAATCATAATTGAACATAGACCACCCTTTGGCACACACAGACACACAATGTAAAAAAAAAAAAAACATCATCTGCCTAGCCTTTTCCCAACTATATTGAGATTGGCTTCTTGCCATTCGTCAAACCGGATTCAGTTGAATACCAGTACCTTTTTTTTTTACGGGGGGAAATCCTCATGTATGTCTTCCACCCTAGGGCGGGCGGAGGGGTCTGTCAGACTCTTACTGACTAAAACCACCCCGGTGTTCCATCTCTCACCTACGCCGGGGATCGCGGGAACGTATACCACAAAATTGATTGAGTCAGGCGTTACTTTGCGGAAATCCATTTTAATTTGAAATTGAAAACAATATATCTAGTTTTAATTTCCGCGAATATTAGTGGGTTGCAGGTATGCACCTCCCTCCCGCCCGCTATATTATGCACATGCAAGATTACAAGGCAAATGCAAGGATTTTATGCACATGCAGGAAGGCAAAGCAATACCCAACACCATTACCGGATTATTAATGGTGTTGGGTATTGCTTTGCCTTCTTTTGCTTTGCATTTTCATAATATAGCGGGCGGGAGGGAGGTGCATACCTGCAATCCACTAATATTCGCGGAAATTAAAACTAGATATATTGTTTTCAATTTCAAACGTATACCACATCCGTAATCCCCGGCTGGTGCCAGCCCGCCTCTGCGGGCCACCTCGCGTCTACAGAGGGAGTGAGGTGTGAGTACCTAGAGCGACTGCGAGAGTAACACGGTACTATGGTATGGCAAGACAGATTTCCTGACTTCGGACAATCCGACTGCCAAAGATCTAGATACATCAGCCGGGACCAACGGCACTACGTAGTTTTTCCTGGCTTCGGACAATCCGACTGCCAAAGATCTAGATACATCAGCCGGGACCAACGGCACTACGTAGTTTTTCCTGGCTTCGGACAATCCGACTGCCAAAGATCTAGATACATCAGCCGGGACCAACGGCACTACGTAGTTTTTCCTGGCTTCGGACAATCCGACTGCCAAAGATCTAGATACATCAGCCGGGACCAACGGCACTACGTAGTTTTTCCTGGCTTCGGACAATCCGACTGCCAAAGATCTAGATACATCAGCCGGGACCAACGGCACTACGTAGTTTTAAGGCTCGAAGGAGTCTCAGTATGTTAAGATGGACACCCATCCAAAGACCAACCTCGGCAATCATTGTTTAACCTTCAAGATCGATCCGTTTGACTATCATTATTTATCGACTAGCTAATGTAGGAACAAAAATAAGGGGCCAAATTTTAACACAATATCTAACATTGTGTGTATTATTTATTCATTTATTAAAACTTTATGCACTAGTAAAAAAAAACTGTACAAAGGTGGACTTAATGCCATAGGCATTTTCTACCAGTCGACCTTAGGGTAGTGCAGAGACAACATGGCAGGTGCAACTTAAAATAAAGACAAACAGAGAGGGAAAAATACAATCATATATAATTATGTATATATGATTGTATTTTTCCCTCTCTGTTTGTCTTTATTTTTTGTAATTAACAACGGCATTGAGAAAAACGAATCTACGAATTAACGCTGTGATGATTCTACTAACTTCTTGCGAATGTGCTCACGTGCCTTCACCTTAAAGGACCACCGACTAGTTGCACAGCGGTGCCTAAATCGGTGTATAGAACGAAAGAAAGAAAGAAAAATGTTTATTATTTAGGACTCACACAAAACAAACAACAATAAATAAAATATATAATTAAAAGCTTAATATTAATTTTAAACTGTGCGAGGCCAAAAAAGGTCCCTTTCTCAGCATATGCTGCGATATTTAATAAATAGATACTCGTAAATACCACAGCGCTGGTGTGCTGATAGGGCCTGTGATGCCACGGATAAACTCACGGAATAAATACCTACTAAAAAAAAATAGTGTGTAGTATAGTGTGTTAGTGCTGTACCGAAATGGTCGTCTATTGGCAACTTTAAGCAGCAATCGTTGAGCTCGTGCTGCCTTTGCCAATGAATTAGTATTGCGAGCTTTTCTCCATTCTACTATTCTGTAGTCAAAAACTGTTACGGCCCCGGCATTATCACCGGATGCCCGCGGGACTTTCTTCTGCCGTGGGATTCAAGCGTGCGGGATTTCACGGTGCCATGCAAGCCCGACTCTCTGCGCCGCCCCACCACATGAACCAGTCGTTGCCTGTGCGCCGCCGGAGCGATTTCACGCACGTCGCACGCGCCAGCAGCGATTTTATGGCGCATTCACACATACTGAACGGTCTGGCCGCCCCGGCACGCTCATCTTTTATATCAAGGCAGCCTGAAATCCGGCGGCATATCTGGATGCGCCATTACAGCCATTTTATACAACAATGTACACTCCGTATATTAAATCGAAGAGTATTATTTCCAACGTAAGAAATAAGAATAACGCAGCGCTAACAAAAAAAGAGTGACACATAGAGAAGTATATATACGTACTATCTTTAGAAATGATGCATCTAAAATCTTATCCAGTCGTTATTATATTCTTTATTTCACCCGCGTATTTCCTGTTCCCGTGAGAACAAGGGGATAAAATATAGCCTATGTCACCCGGGGATAGTGTAGCTTCCCAACAGTGAAAAAATTCAAATCGGTTCAGTAGTTTCGGAGCCTATTCAATGCAAACAAACAATCAAATCTTTCCTCTTTATAATATTAGTATGTACCTATAGATTGTACACAAAACATACAGAGACAAAACATAAAGTGAGTCATCTTATGAAGGCGTAGATACCCATAATTTAAAGACAATAATAAAAATACGCTGAATCTTTGCAACTGCTCTAAAAGGACTTGGAAGTGTGCAACATATCAATGCTCTAAGATTCCTAATCCATCGAATTTGTTGATTTAATGTAAGGGCAAATAAAATTATCTGGGCTAGAACTGACATTTTTTGAAACGATCAGATGACTTCTTCCGCTTTGGGCGGAGCGGAAGGGAGTGTCAGACTTACTGACTAAAACCCATCCGTGTTCCTCCTAATACCCTTTGCGTTCCGGGGCCGCGGTGACTCTTTCGAACAAATTCCGCAATCCAGACAGGCACTAGCCCTATGGAGCCCCGAGAACTGACATGCAACCATACGCAAGTCCTGCAATCACCTTTGGGGTCACTTAGAGCATTTTTTCGAGATATATTATGATCGGTCGCCTTACGAGTCTTTGATCCCCGTTTATGAAAGCAATTGAACGTCATTTAAGTTTCTCAGATAAAAAATCTAGTACCTACGTATGGTCCGAATACATAAAAAAAATTGCTTAAAGGATTTCATGGCGCATAATTTAATTACGTAAATTACAAAACAGGATAGGTCCCAGCATACTTCCCTGTAGCACACCAAAATGCATGGTTGTATAGCCTATCTGATCTGTAGCACTCAGTTACTAAGCAATTCCTTGTTAAGTATCGTTTGGCAAATAAGAAATCGCTTTCCTTAAAAAAAAAACCTGCTTCACGTTAATCCTATTTTAATCATTTCTAGGAATGTCTCTGGGTTTGCAAACATGACCGTTTTCAGTGATATGGGGAAATATATTGTCTTTTATTCGTATTGTATTTTTCTGTGTGTTGAAGATGAGGTTCCGTATACTTTTCTAATGCCCGGGTGGTTGCTGATGATTGATTGGAAATATGTAATGTCTTCCATAAAAAGGTAACGATAAGTTAGCTAGCTAGTTGGAATTTATTTATTTCATGCTTTACGCATACAGACGTATAGAAGCGGTCTTAATGCCTTAGGCATTTTCTACTAGTCAACCTTTTGGGTGATGCAGAAAATAAATAAGGTAGATGCAATAATATCAAATTAATACAAAGATAATACACAATATATCTATATTAAACATACTATACCATAAAGTATACTCAAATTAATAAAGTTTTACACGAAAACACTTAAACAGTTGATGCAAATAATGACTAAAAAATTCTTACGAATATGCTCTCAAAACCTTTACTTTAAAGGTTAATCGGTTGGTTGCCATCCTGATTTCCTAGGGTAGCATATTCCACAGAGAAATACATAGATTGTATGGAAAAAGAACAGTGAACAAAGTCAGTACAGTAAGACGGACAGTGACAGTGAAGAAGACGATTATGGGATGAGCGTAGTCTATTGTGGTTTGCGATTTGCGGCAACCACAATAGACTACGCTATTGAATATGATAACTAGGGGACTTGGGAGGGAGGAAGAAATGAGAACAACGTTTTGCTATCTGCGCTGGCGTATGGACAACCACTTGGGAATTATATTGTGCAATGCCGTCGCGTACGCCACGAAGTATCATCTTCATCTACTTACCCTTTTCCCAACTATATTGGGGTCGGCTTCCAGTCATACCGGATTCAGCTGAATACCAGTATTTAATATGGAGCGACTGCCTACCAGACTTCCAAAACCCAATAACTGGGGAACACGGTACTTCTTGGCAAGACTGGTGTCAGATTTTCTGGCTAGAAGCCACAATCCGTAACGACTGCCAAAGATCTACAAATGACAGCCGGGACAGTGTTTTTCCCAACTACAATTGGAACCCCAAAATGATAACATGTGTTTACATGTCCATCGATTGCTCAGTAATCGCCTTTTAATCATGGATTAATGAAAGATATATAGTATATAATATATTTCAATATCCAGAAACGTCGCATAACTAAAGAAGTCTAGTGACTCGTGTGTGCAAAAATATAGAACATATCATAAAGGAATAATGTACAGTAAGTGTTTTTTTAGTGTTTATACAGAACATGATTTAAAAGAGTGTCCGTGGAGTTTCTTGCACGTTCTTCTCCATAGAGATCTACGCTTTGGGACGTGCAGATAGCTTCACCTCTTTCGACTTGACAATTCAAAAGTGCCTGTAAAGGGGTTTAATTGAAATAAATGCTTTGAGTACTTTGAACACTACTAAAATTTGCTCGGTCTTAGAGTCTCATAATTCCCAGCCAATCCATAATCAGCCTTTTAACGTTCCCACTGCTGGGACACAGGCCTCCTCTCTAGGAAAGGGAATGGGCCGTAATCCACCACGCGGGCCCAGTACGGGTTGGTGCCAATGTAATTCTGTTAAAAATATTGCCGTTCAAACTTAGGTAAAGTGAATGTGAATTGAACTGCCATTTCACCAGAAGCAGTGGATTGTCAGCTCACTACTTATACCTTAACTAGCTGCTGCCCGCGACTTCGTCCCCGTGGAATCCCCGATTTTAAAATATTCTTTATCGCTGCTCCGCTCCTATTGGCTTAAGCGTGATGATATATAGCCTAAAGCCTTCCTCGATAAATGGTCTATTCAACCCAAAAAGAATTTTTCAATTCGAACCAGTAGTTCCTGAGATTAGCGCGTTCAAACAAACAAACAAACAAACAAACTCTTCAGCTTTATAATATTAAGTATAGATTATCACGGTGAGGTGTCCGCAGAATAATATTATGGTTGTTAGTTCGTTTTTTGAACACGATTTCCGAAATTAAAGTTATTTTATACTTTTTTTGTTTAGAAGTCGGTTATTCTTTTTTCTTGTATTTGTTATTTATTTTTCACTTTTTAGTGGAGAATAACATACTTAAACGTACCGTCAACGTAACGTCAGATCTCAAATTTACATAAATGAGACCACACGACCAGCTTTCGAATACAAAAAGAATCACCAAAATCGGAACACCCAGTACAAAGCTATGAGGTAACAAAAAAATATAGTCGACTTGAGAATCTCCTTCTTTTTTGGAGGTCGTTTAAAAATCTTAGGTATTTGCGTTCAAGTTTATGATACAAGACTTTTTAATGTAATTGTAGGTAGCTTTAAAGATAGATAAACATCATGCTTATTATTTTTTTTTTTTTAATAAAACATCGCCCCACACTAGGATTTACTCCTGTATCGTGGGTGCGTTCACAAACATGTAAACTCACATACAAAAGGCACCCAGACCCGGAACAACTATCTGTAGACCATACAAACATTGTTCCGTGCGGGGATCGAACCCGCGACACGTAGCGCAGCAGCTGAACGCTCAACCACTGCGCCAACCGTGTCGCCTAATACATATGTACGTACGTAAAATATGACCGTCTGAAACACTCTGCATGGTCATGTTCGCGTTTTCTTCGTCACAAGCTATGAATACTTTATCGTCTTGATCCAGCCATATCTTTTGACTACTAAGGGTTTACTTCCGTGGATTATCCAAGACTATAGTGGATACATAGGCGATAAAGACTCAGTCATAGCATAGCTTTCTATCAGTCCAAGAATTATTGTAATCGGATTAGTAATACCAAAGATTAAGCAAATTGAAATGGTGTGTAGACCGCTACAAGGAAACAAACAATTTTATTTCTTAACTAGCAGCGCCTCGCGGTTTCACCCGCATTGTTCCCGTTCCCGTGGCAATACGAGGATAAAATATAGCCTATGAAACTCCACAATAATGCAGCTTTCTAATTGGTGAAATAATTTTGAAAATCTGTTCAGTATATCCAGAGATTTCCCCTTACAACGTCACGAACTCACAAACGTTACCTCTTTATAATATTAGTATAGATAAATCTGCCAAGCCTTTTTCCCAACTATATTAGGGTCGGCTCCCAGATAAGCCAGATTCAGCTGAATACCAGTATTTGACGTGAAACAGCTGCCTACCAGATCTCCACAACACATTGACTGGGTTAGTTTATTATTTCTTAATCTTCTATACTTATAATAAATCTGTAGAGAGGTCAATTCTGTACAAGGAATATATTTTCAAAATAACTATCAGGGGGTGATTAGTGATCGATACTGGTGCCAAAAATGCAATCAGTAAAATTTTTGTCTGTCTGTCTGTCTGTCTGTCTGTCTGTCTGTCTGTATGTTCTTTATAGAAACAAAAACTACTCGACCGATTTTAACGAAACTTGGTGCAATTATTCTTCATACTCCTGGGCAGGTTATAGTATACTTTTCATCACGCTACAATCAATAGGAGCAGAGCAGTGAAGGAAAATTTTGGGAAAACGGAAGAAGTCATCTACATAAAATTATCTAAAAAACATCCCGAAACAGCATGTCTATCTTTTGTCAATTTTAAACCGATCGGGCTGAGAGTTTCAAAATCGGGGGTAAAGTAACTATTCCACGCGGACGAAGTCGCTGGCAGAAGCTAGTAAATAATAAACTAAAATCCCTCCCAATATGGCGTCGAAACTTTGTCCGCATAGCTGTCGACTGGCAGTGAGCCCAAAGTTGTATGACAAATCTTATCTTCTTCCCAAGATAAAAGCCAGCCCTTGGGTCACGCGAAGTGTCAACAAGTTCTTTAAATAACGCAAGAGCTCTCGGACCCCACGGTCCAAGACTTTCAATCCCAAACGGCTCGAACATATTATTGTCAACTAGGGTATTTTATTTCCGCCGTTTAAGAGGTTCTCAGCAGCCGTAGCAGCGTGTAGGAAATAATAATTGGATTCAAAATTGCTTCATTGGTCAAGTGGTTGTTACAAGCCGCTGCTAAACGTAAGCGTAGTAACTATTTAGTAATCTGTGACGTAAGGTAGTTGTTTCCTTTCCCATATCGAGTAAAGTATTATTGGGTTTTTCAGTTTATAATCAGCCTTTTAATGTTTCCACTGCTGGGACTCAGGCCTCTTCTCTATGAGAGGGAATGGGCCGTAATCCACCACGCGGGCCCAGTGCGGGTTGGTGAATGTCACTTGTCTTCGAATTTTTGGTTCTAGGACATGCCGGTTTCCTCACGATGTTTTCCGTTTTCCTTCACCGTTTTGAGAGCAGTGGTGATGAAATGAATTACACAAAGTAATGCGCCTGGCTGGGTTTGAACCCGCCACCTACAATTCGTAATTCGTGGCCGTTACCACTCGGCCACCACTACTCCCTTCAATTTTCAATTTATCTCATTAGAAATGAGTGGGGTGGTATCCCCTTGAAACTGTCTTCTGTCGGATTGCCATCCGATCACACTATGTCTATAAACTAAGTGTGTATCTGTGTTGTGCATTATAATCATCATCATCATCATATCAGCCTGCAGACGTCCACTGCTGGACACAGGCCTCCCAGCGCGTGTCGCCACAACAACCGGTCCTGTGCGTGTCGCATCCATCGGCTACCCACGACCCTCACCAGATCCTCGGTCCACCTTGTGGGATGTGGAAGGCATCCCACACTGCGTCTTCCGGTACGCGGTCGCCACTCCAGAACTCGGCCTCGGAGCAATGTGCCCTGATCACTTCCACTTCAGTTTGGCGATCCTCCGGGCTATGTCGGTAACCTTAGTTCACTTGCAGATATCATCATTTCTGATTCGATCACGCATTATAATAATTATCTCCAGCGTAATTGCTAATCTCCATTGAGGTAGACCACCGTGGACGATATTTGGTTAGGGCAACTATAAAATCATTACATTCAACAAATATGGTCAGCCTGTGACCATCAATACCCTACGCTCAAAGGCCTTGCAATGCGTAAGGTTTTCAATGGTGACTCTTAAACATTTTGTGGTGGTAATGTTTTTAGTGGAAACAATTCTGCCGGAATAAGTTACTGCGGCCCTGGAACACAAAGGCATTTTTTTATAATCTAATGTTGCCCCACTCTGGGAATTTCTCCTGTACCACAGATTACTAAATAGTTACTATGTACCTGTACTGTGTGTGCGTTTACAAACATACAAACTCAGATACACAAACAGCCAGACCCGAAACTACTATCTGCGGGCCATACAAGTAGCAGCCAATTGCTGAACCACTACGCGAATCATCATGTCGTCCAATATTTGGGAGAACACAGATGACAGAATCTGACACTCCCTGGTGCCAGCCTGGAGCAGTGGTGGCCGAGTGGTAATGGCCCCAACTTACGAGTTGTAGGTCGCGGGTTCAAACACAGCCAGGCGCATTACTTTGTGTAATTAATTTCATCACCACAGCTCTCAAAACGGTGAAGGAAAACATCGTGAGGAAATCGGCATGTCCTAGAACCAAAAATTCGAAGACATGTGACATTCACCAACCCGCACTGGGCTCGCGTGCTGGATTACGGCCCATTCCCTCTCCTAGAGAGGAGGCCTGTGTCCCAGCAGTAGGAACATTAAAAGACTGATTATGCTTAGGCTATGACACTCCCTTCCAACGTGACCAGAGCAGGAGGAGTAATTTTTGATGATAACCATCCAAAAAAAAAAAGTATGATTCGTTTATGGTGGCATCAGTGGCATTTATAAGGTTCTCAATGGTGTAGGTGTAAGAGTACTTGAGACACTTCAACTATAGTAGTTCATCAGGTCCATCCCTGACATAGTCAGGCCTATTCATGAAAGAATTCGGCTGATGCTCCATTTGTATGCTAGTTGGCGGGTTCAGACTTCGGAGTCTCAATAAGGAGTCTGAATTTTGCTGATTGGTTTCCGCGTTGAGCACGGTTGGGGCTTTCACGAATGGTGGTGGTGGTGTATCCATAGATGCAATTTTTCACTGTTTTTTTTTTGCAATTTGTTTTTGTTTGTTTGTTTGTTTGTTTGTATTCAATGAGTGGAATAAACTATTTTTCTTTCTTTCCTCCTTTTTACTTACAGTAATGTGTTAGACGGGAGTACCGCACTCCATTAAATGGATCGTATTTGACACCTTACGAAAGTAACATAAGTCAACCTACTAAAATTAATTTGAATACTTTATTCAGTGATTTGGATCTGTTCTGTCTGCCAGTAGCTTTGGAAGTTCTTTAATAAAATTAATTAATAGCTCCGGTAAATTAGCTTAGTATAATTACTCTTATTTTTTTCTCTCCTTTTGTCTTTCAAGTTTCACTCGCATATAAATAGTTCCTAAAAAAATGGTATTATCTAAGATGTGGATAACGTCGTGAGCTACACATATAATAGGGATGTTTCCTGAGTAAAAAATATATGATTCTATTTAGTCCGTCAGTTTATCGGAAAATATTGGACACGTATTTTTTGCTTTTTCAAAACTATAAAAGTTGACAAAGATATAAAGCATCAAAGATAAGGAGTGGGGGCTTGTGACATCACGCCGTGGCAAAAATTGTAGCACGTTGTGACGTCACACGAGTTTTCAACGCACTGTATCGTCTTCGTTTTTTGTCTATGTGGAAAAAGAAAAAATACGTGTCCAATATTTTTTGGAAATCTATCTGACGGACTAATTCGATTTTTTTAGTCAACTACCCTATTATTACACGTTTAAACTTTTATTATGCTTAGTTAAGAAAAGTGTGTTGTAGTGTTGGTTTTCCCAAATAAAATAAATACCTAATCTTCCCTCCTCTTCCAGAAACTCTTCTGGTCCTGACGGCCTTAGCTCTTGCGCAGGCTCTTCCCAATAAAGATGCTAATTTCATGTTAAATAATGGTAAGTGAAAAACACAATCTTATATCTATCTTATAATACTTTTGCGGCAGAAAATCACAAACGGCGCAGATATACCTAATATTGTTTTTTTTATTTTTGATGACTATGTAGGTCAACCTGTTTTTACTTTATTGACTCAATCTACTCTTTACAATGTTTTATAGTGAATTGATTTATGATTTCCATGTTGGTTTTTTTTTTCTATCTTTGTTATGTATTTAATGACTTTGCATACTATTGTATAAATTCAAGTTCGTAAAACGCAATACACAGATGTGTTGCTGGGCAGTTTGTTGCGCCACTTCTTCTTCCCAGCTAAAACACTAGGAAGTGGTGACGGGTGGGCGTTTTGGGGGACTGTTTTAATGTAAAATTTGACGTTCAAAAAATGCTGTCTCTCAGCCTAGTTTGAATAAATGACTTTTGATTTTGATTTGATTTGACAACAACCTTATGTCTTATGCCTTATGCTTACCTTATTATGTATGTGAGCTGCTCATCGAATTTTTCGTAAAATCAACAAGCAGTCAAAACTCTTCATCTGACCAGAGCGCTGGCCTTTTCTTTGGTCAAAGAATCAGTATTGCCATTCAACGTGGCAATGCGGCCAGTGTTCTGGGCCCCAAGTCTGCTATTTTTTATAACTTCGTCATTCCAACACGATCCCATTGTCATTTTGTTAAAAGTTCGTTATCTACTAAATGCTAAATTCATAATCGTCGATCATTGGTCTGTCAATGGTCTCGTAATACTTTTTGATAACCGAGCTATTATTAAAAGCAATGACTGCACAGTGACGTTCTAACGGTAGGTCACTGATCAAAGGAACTGTCAAAATGTTAGCAGATTGCCGCATACGTCTACATCCGTCATTTGTCATTATGTACGACATTACTATTTAAATTAGCTTCTACGGTTCGGTTTCCTCTCTCGGTTCTTCATCAGATCTTCACCAACTGAAAAGTGACCACCTTGAAATGAGATCCACCTTAAAACCATCGTATACAGTTTTAGTTTTCACAAGCAGCGCCTCACGGTCTCACTCGCATAGTTCCCGTTCCCGTGGGAGTATGAGGATAAAATATAGCCTATGTCACCCGGGAATAGTGTAGTTTCTCAATAGTGAAAGAATTTTTCAAATCTGTTCAGTAGTTAGGAGGCCTATTCAATAAAAAAAAAACAAAAAAGCACCAGCTTTCGAATATAAAAAGAATCATCAATATCCGTACACCAGTAAAAAGTTATGAGGCAACACAAATAAAAAAAAATACAATAGACTCGAAAACCTCCTCCTTTTTTGGAAGTCGTTTAAAATCCCCATTTCTTTTTTTACAGTCCCCGTACAGAGTGCCAACGCTGATGACGACTACGGCATACCAATAGTTTCTTTCTCACTATAGCCGTTATGCTCCTAGCCTTTGAGTTGGTGCAAAATATCTTCCTCAGCCGTTATCTGCCTCTTCCTGTGACTTTTTACTATCATTAGCAAACTCATTGTCTTTCCAACTAACCAACAGTGCTATTCTGTAAGAACTCACGTGCGAATTCGATTCATATCTCATTTTCGATTACACTTCGTAACTCACCTGAAGTGAAAAGTATTTGATATTCTGACTGTCAAGTTAAGTTCACTTCACCTATGTTCTCACTTAGTGGCGCTAGTGTAGTTTTCATCAAGTTACAGAATACCAAATACAGTTTTCACCGCAGAATCAGAAGTGAGAACTGGAGTGAGTTCTTACAGAATAGCATTGCTGGACAACATTTTGAAACTGATGTCCTAATAAAACCTTTGTTTCTTCCACAGACCCTGACGACTGCGAGATTCTAGACAATGGTTGCCCTGTCGACTTCACCATCCACAAGCTTATTCCTCATGAGGAGTACTGCCACCTGTTCTACTACTGTGACAAAGGTGAACTGGTTCTACGGTCCTGCCCAGAGCCTCTTTACTTTGATCCTAGCTCACAGGTTTGTAAAATCTTAATCAATGTTATAATTTGTTTGTTACCTTTCACGTAACGGCATTACAGATTTGGATGAAACTGATACACGGATAGACCATGTCCTAGAATAGATAATAGCCTTTTCATCTCAAAACTAGGTTCCCTTGTGAAAATTTTCAACGTTACTAATCTATATGTCGCGGGTTTTTCATAAAAATTGTCAGAAAAATGAACGCGGGTTGCCCGTCTGAGTTGTGTTTTGTGACTGAAGAAGCGGGGAACGGGTGGGTGTAGGCGAAACAAAAGCGGAGGAAGTCCCTAATTCCTTGTCAACGGAAATGTTTATCAGATTGATCATAAACCCAAACTAGTTCAGGTTTTTGATAAAAAAATCTGGATTGTTACAGATTTATGATGAAATTGAATTTAAAATGTGTCGTCTTCCGGTTTTTGACCAAAAACACTTCTTGACGTCAAGGAGTAGCATTGTCCAGAGTTAAATGGTGGACATAGCATAGGAATTAAACAAAAAAACGCAGTGCAGTGAGAAAGAATATGAAGAAGTAAGTTCTTGGATGTTTGAAGGTTTCAGAACTGGTAAACACTTAAAAATATTGTTTTAAATAATCCGGAGGAATCTAAATATATATAACTCAAAAGGGACTGACTGACTGACATAGTGATCTATCAACGCACAGCCCAAACCACTGAACGGATCGGGCTGAAATTTGGCATACAGGTAGATATTATGACGTAGGCATACGCTAAGAAAGGATTTTTGAAAATTCGTCCCCTAAGGGGGTGCAAAAGGGGTTAACATTTTGCAAGGAACTCCACGCGAACGAAGTCGCGGGCATAAGCTAGTCGTTCATAATAGTGAAGAGCATACAAATGGATCTGAGAGATCTCCTTTGACGGATAGGCAACCATTTAAGCTGAGAACGGAAGGAAATAATGTGATGATATTTACAAGGGCCAATAGAAATCAATACAGTTATTCTCATAATTATTATAACTTTGCGGAAGTTATCAGTGACTTCTACGAAATTACTGATAATAACAATGCAATACAACACAATATGTCCAACACTGCGCAATTAGCTTCATGAGACAAAAATTAAAATAATTCGCATGACCAATGAATCCAATCGTATTTTTTATGAATTTAGTACCTACTCGTAAAGTTTTATTAGTGGATTAGAAATGATAAAAATGTGTTTGTGTGTGTAATGTAAATGTACATACATATTATATGTATGGGTTAGATTAAGATGGGAAGGCACCGCAGATTATCTTGAACAACTTAATTTTGATAAAGATAATACATTTTTATATATAGAAAAATGACCTCACATCTAGTGAGGATTTAAAAACTATTTCTTTGATCATGGGCAATCAAAGAAGGTCGACTTGCAGTCGAACCGGATTCAGCTGAATACCAACACATTACGTGGAGAAAAATCAAAATCAAAAGCCATTTATTCAAACTAGACTGAGAGCCAGCACTTTTTGAACGCCAAATTTTACATAAAGACAGTCCCACAAAACGCCCACCCGTCATCACTTCGTAGTGTTTTAGCTGGGAAGAAGAGTGGCGCAACAAACCCAGCAACACATCTGTCTATTGCGTTTTAAGAACTTGAATTTACACAATAGTATGCCAAGTCATTATTACATAACAAAGTGAGTAAAAAAAATTATACTACATGCAAATCATAAATCAATTTGCGGTTTATATGAGTTCATATAATATTGTTTTTTATTTTGATGACTATGTCAATCTGTTTTTACTTTATTGACTCAATCTACTCTTTACAATGTTTTATAGTGAATTGATTTATGATTTCCATGTTGAATAATAATTATTTTTTTCTACCTTTGTCATATATTAATGACTTTGCATACTATTGTATAAATTCAAGCTCTTAAAACGCAATAGACAGATGTGTTGCTGGGGAGTTTTTTGCGCCACTTCTTCTTCCCAGCTAAAACACTAGGAAGTGGTGACGGGTGGGCGTTTTGGGGGACTGTCTTTATGTGTTTGTCGTTCAAAAAGTGCTGTCTCTCAGCCTAGTTTGAATAAATGACTTTTGATTTTTTTTCAATCCACAATAAAACATTGCAAAGAGCAGATTGAGTTAATAAAGTAAAAACGGATTGACATCAGATCAGATAAAGAGCGGCTGCCTACCAGACCTCCACAACCCATTATCTGGGTAACACGGTACTTCTTGGCAAGACTGAAGTCAGATTTCCTGGCTTCTGACAGATGGAACCAATGACTTAACGTGCTTGCTAAGGTACGGAAGAGTTTCAGTATGTTAAGATGGTCACCCATCCACAGACTGACCTCGGCAAGCGTTGCTTAACCTTGAGGATCGACCCGTCCAGCTGTTATATCCACGAGCTCTTGTTCTCTCTTTGATCATGGGTGCTATTAAACATGTTTGACTACTAACGGTGGGCACTATGGACAGATACCAAGTTCTTGCAGACCAATTAATTTCGAAATCGATAAAGAGCTAGATAAAATTACAAAGAGCAAGACTGCCATAAAATGTTTTGATGACTCATAAATAGTGGTTTGTTTTTGTTTACGTGACTATGCGTAAAAATTCATGACATCACACGTAGGTACACTTTATACCAACAATTGACGACACCTGCCAGTGCCCCAAGTCATCTATTTTTATAAATTCGTCATTCCAACACGATCCCATTGTCATTTTGCTAAAAGTTCGTAATCTGCTAAATTCATAATGGTGTATCATTGGTCGGTCAATGGTCTAGTGATACTTTTTGATAACCGAGCTATTAAAAGCAATGACTAAACATTGACGTTCTAATGGTAGGTCATTGATCAAAGGAAGTGTCAAAATTTTAGCAGATTACTGCATACGTCTGTCATTCATTTTGTATGTACGAGATTGCGATTCTATGCCATTTCTTTCAATGAAGTGTCAGTGGTTGACCATTGGAAAGTCATAGTGGCGCTTTTATATTAGTAGATTACCAAACTTGTAAAAAACAACCATTATGAAATCAATCATAGACCATTCTGACACTATTGTAATAGCAGACTTGAGGCCCTGGCCTGACCTTTGATGCGCCAATTTTTATTGTTTGACAAAGGCCAAAATACGTGTCGGAATATTTTATGAAAGTCGAACTGACGGACCAAATTGAAATTATAGTCTTTGTATCTTTTCAACTAGCAAGCCATAAATAAGTACACACAAAAAACATATCTCAAAATAAAAAAAAATAATACTATGAATCTATTTAGTCCGTCAATAAGATTATCGATAAATATTGGACACGTATTTTCTGCTTTATCAAACCGATAACAATTGACAAAGATAAAAAAGCATCAAAGATCAGGAGTGGGGGCTTGTGACGTCACGTCTTTGTAAAAACTGTAGCGAGCAGTAACGTCAGACGAGTATTATCCCTGTATCATCTTCGTTTTTTAATTTCGTGAAAAAATACGTGTCCAATCGTTTTTGGTAATCTATCTGACGGATTAATTAGATTTTTTAAGTTAACTATCCTACCACTACTAGAGCAGTGGTGGCCGAGTAGTAACGGCCCCGACTTACGAATCGTAGGTCGCGGATTCAAACCCAGACAGGCGCATTACTTTGAGTAATTAACTTCATCACCACTGCTCTCAAAACGGTGAAAGAAAACATCGTGAGGAAACCAGCATATCCTAGAACCAAAAATTCGAAGACATGTGACATTCACCAACCCGCACTGGGCCCGCGTGCTGGATTACGGCCCATTCCCTCTCCTAGAGAAGAGGCCTGTGTCCCAGCAGTGGGAACGTTAAAAGGCTGATTATGCTTATGCTAAGTCAACTATCCCATTAAGCAACCCTATCCTTTACAGGTCTGCGTTTGGTCTTGGCAATCAGACTGTGTGAACAACGGTCCCTACACATACCCAACTACTGGTGCTCCCGAGATTGAAACCACCACAGCTCCTAAAGGCATTGACATCGGAGAAGTTCTGGACAACGGCTGCCCCTCTAACATCCACATTCATCACCTTCTGCCCCACGAAGAGTGTGAAAAGTTTTATCAGTGCAATTTCGGTCAAAAGGTGGAACGGGACTGTGCTCCCGGAACAGTTTTCCACTTTGAAATTCAGGTCAGTTCACTTTTATTTTATTATCAATT
This sequence comes from Hecatera dysodea, assembly GCA_905332915.2. NCBI lineage: Eukaryota > Metazoa > Arthropoda > Insecta > Lepidoptera > Noctuidae > Hecatera > Hecatera dysodea. The sequence goes on along the minus strand of HG995314.1, from coordinate 10,378,575 downwards.
ACCTGTATTTTACGTGGAGCGGCTGCCTATCAGACCTCCACAACCCATTAACTGGGTAACACGGTACTTCTTGGCAAGATTGGAGTCAGATTTACTGGCTTCTGACAATTTGTAACGACGGCCAAAGATCTACAAATGACAGCCGAGACCAATGGCTTAACATGCTTTCCGCGACACGGAGGAAACTCGGTATGTTAAGGTGGTCACCCATCCACAGACCAACCTCGGCAAGCGTTGCTTAACCTGGAAGATCGTTCCATGCGGCTGTTATTCTTTAACCACGAGCTCCTCCGCGGTCTAATCCAAAACGATGGTAACATTTTGTTTTATTTCCAGGTTTGTGATTGGCCTCATAACGTGCCACGTTGTTCTGGAAGCGCTGGAGCTACAGCCCGACCTCCAACCACTCCTGGAGCCAGCAGCGAAGAAGTTCCATCACCAAATGACCCAGTAGATTGGGAGTCCCTCCCCAACGGCTGCCCAGTCAACTCCAGCATCCACCACCTGTTGCCTCATGAATTTGATTGCGACAAGTTCTATATATGCGATCACGGAAGATTAGTCGAGTTTGGATGTCCTCCTGGAACTCACTTCAGCCCTTCTCAGCAAGTAAATATGAAAATTCCAATCCTAACTAATATTGTAAACTAGCTTCTGCCCGCGACTTCGACCGCGTGGAATAGTTACTTTACCCCCGATTTTAAAACTCTCAGCCCGATTGGTTTAAAATTGACAAAGTTTCATACAAACTTTCATCCCCTATTTTATCCCCTTGGGGGTAGAATTAATCAAAATCCTTTCTTAGCGGATGCCTACGTCATAACATCTACCTGCATTCCAAATTTCAGCCCGATCCTTTTAGTGGTTTGGGCTGTGCGTTGATAGATCACTATGTCAGTCAGTCAGTCACTTTTGAGTTATATATAGTTAGATACGGAAGTGAGTTTGTGAGGTGAACCCTGGGAACTATTTTTTTTTTATTCCAGGTCTGCACATGGCCCCACGAAGCTGGTTGTGAACACTGGACTGGTGGTGGCGGATGCACCACCCCAGGAGGCAATGGTGGCAGCTGTGGAGGATCAACTGCTGACCCTACCAAACCAGCGACCCCTGTGCCCGAAATCTCAACAACCCCCGTTTCTGACAGCTCCACAACTTCTGGGCCCGAAAGCTCAACCACCCCTGTTTCCGACAACTCAATAACCACTGTATCAGACAGCTCAACAACTCCTGTTCTTGAGATCTCAACAACTCCTGAGTCCGACTCCTCAACAAACCCTGTGCCCGAAATCTCAACCACCCCTGTTTCCGACAGCCCAACAACTCCTGTTTCTGATATCTCAACAACCTCTGTGCCCGACATCGATACAACAACTACAACTGGAGCCCCTGAAGAACCAACAACAATAACTGAAGCTGCAGAGGTAGCAACAACAACCACATCAGCACCCGGCTACGATACTGAGGATACAGTAACTGAAGACCCAACTCCAGAACCTAACAGTAGTGAAGAGGGGCCAAGCCCAGCTGACCCAGAGGCTCCAGGTACCACACCCTCGCCAACCACCGCAGCTCCCAACTGCCCTCAATGCCCAACCGTCCCTCTTACTCCAGCAGAGAAATGCAGACAAGGTTGCAATGTCGAACCTTGGGCCCATCCTGAATGTGACAAATACTATTCTTGCATCGGAAACGAGTTCCGTCTTAACATCTGCTCTGAAGGCCTTCATTTCAACCCCACGACGCTTACTTGTGACTTCATTTGCAATGCTGGTTGCATCAGGAGCATCCCACAAGTAACCAGACATGAGGATGGTATATTAATTTTCGTACCTAACAGCTTTAACAACAAAGCTAATTTGATGGAATTGGTAGAACATGAACTGAATGGAGACCTGTAGATTAAAACGAATAATTTTTAGCTAACGAAAATGCTCTGTGAAAAACTGTGTTGATTAAATTATTTTATATTCAAAATTGTAATAAGATTGAGGCTTTTAAAAGTTCTGTATAAATATAGCTTGCCCTCTGTTCATATTTATTTTTTATTTATTTTGTAATAGTATTAAATTATCTATCTTTATAATCAGTATGGCAATAAGACAAAATGAGAATTAAACTGAATATAAGTGTTCAATCTGTATCCCGGATTTTTCTTAACTCTTTTTTTTTAAGTACGGTTCGTACGATTAAGAGGTTTAAACGTCAAACATCGTCAATATAATGTACGTATGACAATCTTATCATGAGACGTGCTCTTGTCACCGTCGGCGTTCCGGCTGTATTAGAACTAATTGGTTTCCTGCCAGTTGCCGACGGCATGTCGATATTTCCATGGAAGATGGATAGGCCATTACTGTGGGACGTTACTTGTGTCGATACTCTTGCGCTATCCCATTTTCCTAGCTCATCGTGCTGTGCTGCCGCTGCCGCTGCGGCTGCTGAGAACCTCAAGCGGCGGAAATATAATAACCTTGTTGGTAAGTTATATCTTCGAGCCGTTTAGGGGTGAAACTCCCAGGTCGTGGGGTCCGAGTGCTCATAACTTATTTAAAGATTTGTCAATATATTTAGTTGAAACTTCGCGAGGCCCAAGGGCTGGCTTTTATCTTGGATAAAGGAAAAGTTTTGCCATACAACGTGGTAATGCTGCCAGCCTTTTGGGTACATTACCAGTGGCCAGCGATGCGGAAGAATTTTTCGACGCCATGTTTTGAATATTTTTATTCATAGTTAAGATTTTTTATTTATGTGTATATATGGTAATAGTAACAACCTTATGAGCTATGTTTGAGCCATTTGGTGTTATAAATTATTAACTTATATAGTTAGTCGACCTTTGACGTAACAGGCTGGCTATTTCTTCGGTCAAAAAATCAGCATTGCCATTCAACGTGGCATGCTTTGCTGCCAGCATTCTGGCCACTTTTCCCATTGATGACGTAGTGGTTGAATTTATTGATGCCGAAAGAATTCTTCCTCTCTTTCTTACGCTTTTATACGCGCTTTTACATGACATATTTTTTATGTTTATCAATTTGTGTATTTATTAGTCTTTATTATTACTTACTCTATTACTGAGAATAAAATATTGTCATGAATGGTTTTTGTTTTATTGAGATTAAATATTGTTGGTCAACACATCAGCGGATTCAATAGCTGATAATAAAGTCGTTTTATTAGAAAACATCTTAGGAGCAAACCTTTTTTTTTTCTGGATGGGAATTCATCAAATGACTTCTCTCGCTCAGGGCCCCAAGTCTGCTATTACAATAGTGTCAGAATGGTCTATCAGTGATTTCATGATAGTTTTAGTAATCTACTAATACACAATACAGGCATTTCTTTTAATAGCTCGGTTATCAAAATGTATTAAGAGACCATTGACCGACCAATGATCGACCATTATGGATTTAGCAGATAATGAACTCTTAGCAAAATGACAATGGGATCGTGTTGGGATGACAAATTTATAAAAATAGCAGACTTTTCTGACTAAAACCCCCCAAGTTCCTATTCCGAACAAATTCCGCAACCTCTTAGGAGCAAATCTTATATTCGAATCAATGATGAAGTACGGATAAAACTAAAAAATGACATTTTAAAACAACCATCGAAGACTTCCGCCTGCGCATGGCTAACACTTCGGTACTTCATCCTGATCCTATTGACAACTTAGGACATTCAACCTTCACCACGAATATGGTTTTTGTTATGGTAAAATTATATGAGATGAACGTTATTCTAAATGTTATTAGAGCAAAAGAAGTTTTTATGAAATGTAATATTAGATCACATGAAATTAGGTTATTTGTTTTTATAGCATATGAAAATTATATCATGTGAACGTTATTTCAAGTGATAATATATTATCTGTTATTATGGCATATATTACACACCCAGAATATCATATGATTTTAAGCAGTACATTTGTTAGTTAAACTAAAATATAGCATAAAAAAATTCGTCCTCAACGCTGTCCGTTGGTAATGTGCCCAAGAGACTGGTGGCATTGCCCCGTTGAATGGCAACGCTTAGACTCTGGCCAAAGTAAAAGCCAGGTCACGGGAAGTGTCTATCAGCCGTTCAGTTATTTCTTTGATAAGGCTGTGAGCAAAAAGTCCTCAAATACACTGCCCTCCTCACCATCCATTACTGAACCTCACACCAAACTCGCCCTCGTACATTCTTTCACACATATTATTGTCTCACTTGTCATACTCGCTCTCGTACTATCTTTTTGTCTTTTTATATAATTATGTATGTCTGACTGGAACGAGCCCTGGCGGTTGGGAGTGTAATGCTCAATCAAAAGTCTCTCTGATGGTGGCGTATGTGTTTCATTCATCATTTGGCTCCGTCAGCTAGGACGGGTCATCTCTCAGCTGCCACGGTTTATTTTAATTATTTGTACTACTTAGCTAGGCCAGAAAATCCGATAAATTGTTGGATCGGTCGGTTCCCTTCAAAATGGTTGAGCTATATGGTGCCGATACACGCGTTATGTTCGTGAACGGGCGCCGTCGGTTGAGACTGGTCACCTCTTAACTGCCACTGACTTGTTTTAATCTTTATACTTTGAATTGTTTTATTGTTTCCTTCTTTTTTTTGCATTGTCCTCACATATAGAAGCACCAAAGGATGTAACAAAAGTTATGTAATACAGAACATGATTTCAAAGAGTGTCCGTGGAGTTTCTTGCACGTTCTTCTCCATAGAGATCTACGCTTTGGAACGTGCAGATAGCTTCACCTCTTTCGACTTGACAATTCAAAAGTGCCTGTAAAGGGTTTAATTGAAATAAATGCTTTGAGTATTGAGAACCGTACACTGATTGTTGCCATTGCCAATATCACTGTATGTCGGTTCATAATTGCTCGGAATATCTTCGAGAGACTATCAAATTCTGATGCGTAAAATTCCAAATGTTAAGTTGTCAATTTATCGAGAGCTTACAATAAAATTTATCAAGATATTTCATAATGGCTGGCAACTTGTTGTAGAAGTTTCATATCCATAACTTGACTGGGCCCATTGCTGAGCATAGACCTAAGAGAGGTCTATGCTCAGCAATGGGCCAAGTCAAGTTACCTTGAACCAGTACCACTGTTCCTGTAGCAGCCTCATCTATTTTCTACCAAATAAATTCGATACTTTGTGGTTTACAGCAGCAGAGAATACATGAAATAAACTAATAAAATAATTATCACAAAACACCATAATCACAATATGTCACCGCCACAATACGTTCTGAACAAATATTTTGCAAACTAAAATGTATATTTCATGATAGGAATATAATTCTGTGTGCAACGGTAAAGCTTGCAATCTCCCAATACACATCACTGGTATTATCAAAACTTAGCCTCAACAATAATTAAAGCAAAAATCAAATCAAGATTATCTTATCAATGAAAAATCACAATTTTTCCTCATTTCAAACGGAAACCCAATAACAATATCGCAAATGTTTACAAGTAAATCAATCGATTCATAATCAATAATTATCAGGGATTAACAAAAATTGTCGAGTATATAATATATTTCTGTATCCAAAAACAGCGCATAACCAAAGTGGTCTTTGTGACTGTGTGTGCAAAAATACGAACATCCAAAATAAAGGAATGATAAGTAAGTCGCATTTTAAAATACTTCTAAAATAAGTCAGTGTTTCATCTCAGTTTGCCATCATCTACAAGTCGTTACCAATAAGGCATTACCTTTACCTTATCGAGAACATCTCTGCCCCGGAGCGCACGACTAGCCGTTTCTCCTGGCTTTCTTAGTAGACCTTTGACAGAAGTTTATATAGTCAGACTCTCCGTCATACCAAAGGTTTTCCAGAAGCTGGGTTGTGATGTCAGATAAGCAGTCGTTCTATATACATGTGAGATTGAGCTGGTTAGCATAATCATAATCAGCCTTTAACGTTCCCACTGCTGGGACACAGGCCTCCTCTCTAGAAGAGGGAATGGGCCGTAATCCACCACGAGGGTCCAGTGCGGGTTGGTGAATGTCACATGTCTTCGAAGTTTTGGTTCTAGGACATGCCGGTTTCCTCGCGATGTTTTCTTCCACCGTTTTGAGAGTAGTGGTGGTGAAATAAATTACGCAAAGCATTGCGCCTGGCTGGGTTTGAACCCACGACGGCGGGGCCGTTACCACTCAGCCACCACTGCTCAGCTGGTTAGGCTGGAATCATATCTAGTAGACAAAATGGCTCGCTTATTGTAACTGCTTGTTGCGGATTTTATTCGAAAGAGAAACCGCGGCCTTGAAATGCAAAAGGCAATTGGAGGAACACAGATAGGTTTTAGTCAGTAAGCAAACTCAAACTCAAAACGTTTATTTCAATTAGGCCATTAACGGCACTTTTGAACGTCATCAATAAAAAATATCATAAATTAAGTGACTCTAGCGTCCATTCGCAAAGGTAGATTCTTATGGAGAAGAACGGACAAGAAACTCCATAGTTACTCTTTTGAAATCAATGTTTTACAATATTTGGTAATACAATAAATACTTCATATATGTGAGGACGATGCACCAAGTATACTAGTTATAGAACAAAGTATTACCAGCAGAGGTAAACTTCTAAATATCTCATGCCCATGGTACTCACATATTTACAAATATTGAAATAATAAAAAGAAAAAAAAAGTACAAGACACAAAAAAAAATGCATTCATAAATATAATTCACTCATAAATTATCAACCAGTTTGATTTTGTCTACACCCTTGATTGCCCTATGGAGCAAGACCAGCATGTTTCCAAGCATTCTTATCCTGAATGTAATCTTCTAATTTGTAATATGCTTGTTTACAAAGGGTGGTTTTAATAAAAGTTTTAAATTTTCTTTCATTTAATTCTAATATGTTACAAGGTATTTTGTTGTAACATTTAACACAGTACCCCATAAAAGATGTATGTACTTTAGCTAATCTATAAAATGGTTGGTCTAATTTGTCTTTATTTCTAGTATTAAAATTGTGTCTATCACTAATTTTACTAAAAAGATGTCGATTTTTCCGTACATCTATACTTATAATAAATCTGCAGAGAGGTCAATTCTGTACAAGGAATATATTTTCAAAATAACTATCAGGGGGTGATTAGTGATCGATACTGGTGCCAATAATGCAATCAGTAAAATTTTTGTCTGTCTGTCTGTCTGTCTGTCTGTCTGTCTGTCTGTCTGTCTGTATGTTCTTTATAGAAACAAAAACTACTCGACCGATTTTAACGAAACTTGGTGCAATTATTCTTCATACTCCTGGGCAGGTTATAGTATACTTTTCATCACGCTACAATCAATAGGAGCAGAGCAGTGAAGGAAAATGTTGGGAAAACGGAAGAAGTTACTCCATTTTTTAAGCTTCCGTCGCGTGTGTAGCTTTAATGGTTAAAGTTACATAGAAATCATGTATTACGGAAATGTTCTACATAAAATTAACTAAAAAATATCCCGAAACAGCATGTCTATCTTTTGTCAATTTTAAACCGATCGGGCTGAGAGTTTCAAAATCGGGGGTAAAGTAACTATTCCACGCGGACGAAGTCGCTGGCAGAAGCTAGTACATAATATTTTCATAGATGAATTGGCAAGGGACTGTCATAATATTTATCTTTTTAAAAATTTCTCTATGAGAATCGCGGGGACGCAAATTATAAAGGGCCCTGACAGCTCTCTTTTGTAAAATAAATATGGATTCAATGTCAGCAGCCCGACCCCACAACAAAATACCGTATGACATAATGCTGTGAAAGTAACTAAAGTAGACCAAACGTGCGGTTTTACGTCTGTTAACTGTCTTATCTTTCTAACAGCATAAGCGGCTGAGCTTAGACGACCAGCAAGAGATTTTATATGAGGTCCCCATTGTAATTTCTCATCTAAAGTAATTCCCAGGAAAACCGTCTCATTAATGATCTCCAGTTTTTCTCCATTCAATATAATGTCGCATTTGCTACTTTTAACATTTGGTAAAGTGAATTTAATACATTTGGTTTTCTTTTCATTTAGTACTAAGTTGTAAGAGTCTGACACTCCCTTCTTTTCGACCCAGAGCGACACTCATTTAATGATATACCATCCATACAAAAAAACCATGGCATCTTTCATTCATCAGGCATCAGTTTTAGCTATTAGATTATAACCTGTAAAAATAAGCGCAATTACTGCCAAGCACTATAAGCATGATTTTCTTATACCATCAATCTCATAAATACAGTATGTTAACTAACAGAGGGCGTTCCCGTTAATCCGCAATAGTATAGCATCCATATATTATGATAAAAAAAAATATAACCATTCGAAAACAAAATGTTTTTTTTTTAATATTAAATGTTCACTAAAAATGTTAAATTGATACGTTAAAGAAACACTCTGTAAACGCGTACTTGCCGGTTTGGGCATTGCTACTACGAGTACTATTCCGCGCTAATATTTTGTTTTTAAACAGGATGTTTCAAATTTATTGTAAAAAAAATTTATTGGGTTATTTTATGCTTATTTTTCTATTCTGATATTTTTATTTTAATCTGTTAATGATATAGATTCACGAGTTTAAGGGAACGCCCTCTGTTATTTAACATACTGTATATATTATCAAGTTCTTGATTCATTTCATATTGTGAGTCTCAGTTTTAGTTTATAAGTCTTATACTACAGCTTGATGCTCTTGAATCAATTGAGACACGAGTCAAGAAGATCATTAGCAATGATAGGCTCGTCTAATCGAAGCTCCAAAGTCTTGAACATCAACGCCGAGTTGCTATCCTGTCGGTTTTCTATCGGTTGCATTTTGGGGAGTGTGCGACGGAATTGCATAGTTTAATTCCGCCAAGCCCGTTCCATCATTGGACCACAAGATGTACGGCAATGCGCCACCGTTACATGGTGGACATCCCACCCATACGTACAAAACATTTTGGGAACATATTCATTGTGCGTACAGCTAGGGAGTGGAATTCCCTGCCAGAGTCTGTGTTTCCTGCAATGCTATTCTGTAAGAACTCACTCCAGTTCTCACTTCTGATTCTGCGGTGAAAACTGTATTTGGTATTCTGTAACTTGATGAAAACTACACTAGCGCCACTAAGTGAGAACATAGGTGAAGTGAACTTAACTTGACAGTCAGAATATCAAATACTTTTCACTTCAGGTGAGTTACGAAGTGTAATCGAAAATGAGATATGAATCGAATTCGCACGTGAGTTCTTAAAGAATAGCACTGCTGATAGCTAAAACCTGGGAGTCTTTAAGTCAACAGTGAACAGGTTACTTCTAGACAAGCGAGCTTCATCTTCGACCACATCATCGCTTACCATCAGGTGAGATAGTGGTCAAGCGCGTGCCTATCAACAGTAAACAATCACAGTATCAACAGTTGTTTCACGTGAAACAGCTTTATTATCGGCTCCTTGATGAAATATATCTTCTTCATCCATGCTTGCCTGTTAATAAGTCATATTTACCCCTTTTTCGTGTTATCATCTTTCACACAATTGGTATTAATAATTGTTCATCGCTTATTCGGTCTCCCTTTAGTTTCAATTTTATTCTGATTGTCAAAAATCACTACGTCATTCTTTAATCATTTTTATTTGGGTTCTATGAATTTTGTTTCATAATTATTATTGCATATATTTATCTATTTCGTATTTATTGTATATATAATAAGTACACCTAAGACTACCTACAGTATTTTCTCTTTAAAATCCATCCAAAGGTTGTCTTGAAAAGTTCGCTTTTAGCAATAAGGCCGCCCATTGTGTCACCCCATGGAATGTTTTTTTCCTCTATATATTCTGTAACTTATTTGGAGTACATAATAAAGAGTATTCTATTCTATTCTGGTCTGATTTTGAATAGTCAGATATCCTTAGTTTTTGTTGGCAGAGTGAATAACACAGATTGAAACACATACTTTCTAAACAAAATCTCTCAAACGACCATGTTACACTGACTCAGTTAAAATATATCTACCCTTTAAGTTTTATTCATGGGACAATACTTTTAAATTTGAAAATGAAAACAATATATCTAGTTTTAATTTCCGCGAATATTAGTGGTGGTGTAGTGGTGGTGTGTTCAGTCGCAACTGAACGGTCAGCGAGTCAACACGTCCCCTGAGGATGCCTCGTGGAGAGGCGAAACACGTGTCGGTAATGGTGTTGGGTTTTGCTTTGCCTTCCTGCATGTGCATAAAATCCTTGCATTTGCCCTATAATCTTGCATGTGCATAATATAGCGGGCGGGAGGGAGGTGCATACCTGCAACCCACTAATATTCGCGGAAATTAAAACTAGATATATTGTTTTCATTTTCAAATTTAAAATGGATTTCCGCAAAGTAACGCCTGACTCAATCAATTTTACAATACTTTTAACCGACCTCAAAACGGTGATGATTTCAGTAAGTACGGAAATCAAAATTTCTATTCCTGTTATATTCAAAATAACTTATTGCAACATAATTAAATGACATCAGTATTATTAAAATATCTCGGCGATATAACCAAGATAATAATTTGGATTCATGTAAATCATGATTCACTGAAACGCGAAATGTTATCTTATTAAGATCTTTAATAACGCTCTTTAATGCTTAGTAGTAAATATCGTAAAAATATTTAATTTGTTAACAATGATTATAATTCTTCTCCGTCGTCTTTCCTAACTGAGCTGAGGATTGCGACTTCATTTGACGACCAAGCCGCATGGTCCAGACCGCTAGCGGTCGCCTCCTTCTGCGAAGCAGTAATGCTAGCGAAGGAGGAGGCGGAGCGCGTGCGAGAGAGGGAAGCCCCTCGCTCCAGCCGCCGCAACAGAAGAAGACGCCCCGGGCGTCGGGAAACGCAGGGCGATTCCCGGCCGCCGTAGGCGCGGGCCTGCGGATGGCGAGCTATGGGTGGCTCGCCGTCCGATAGCAACCAGGCCCGAGTCGACGGCGGGTCGTGTTCCACGCGCGCCTCAAAGAGCCGTCAGCAAAGAAGACGGGGCCCCACAGGGTCAGTGCCTGCTAGGGTTGCGGAATTTGTTCGAAAGAGTCACCGCAGCCCTGTAACGCAAAGGGCACAAGAAGGATCACGGGTGGGTTTTAGTCAGTAAGAGTCTGACACTCCCTTCCGCTCCGCCCAGAGCGGGAGAAGTCATTTGATGATTTCCCATCCAGAAAAAAAAAAAAAGAAAAAAAAAATGGTCCAGACCGCTCTTTACATGCTGCCTCCACCAAACTTCTTTATGGCACCTTGAGCGTGATTGTCTTCGACCTGGCCCAGTATCATGAGCCTTTCCAGACTATGCTTGGATGAAGGCATAATATGGCTGAAGTAATGGCATATTACTTCGCCAAACCCACATTTCGAAGGCCTCGATCTAACTGCTTTCGTGAATTTGTATGCATCATGTTTCTCCTCCCTTTCAAAAAGATTGAGAATACCAGTGGATTCACCAATCATATTTTGATGTTCCTTCGGATGCCAGAGATTTTTCCCAGAGTGGTAATTGAACTTTTAGTCATTATCATCATCTGCCTAGCCTTTTCCCAACTATATTGGGGTCGGCTCCCAGTCAAGCTGGATTCAGCTGAATACCAGTATTTTACGTGAAGCGTCTGCCTACCAGACCTCCACAACCCATTAACTGGGGAACACGGTACTTCTTGGCAAGACTGGTGTCAGGTTTTCTGGCTTCTGACAATCCGTAACGACTGCCAAAGATCTCCAAATGACAGCTTGGACCAACGGCTTAACGTGCTTTCCGAGGCACGGAGAAGTCTTGTTATGTTAAGATAGTCACCCATCCACAGACCAACCTCGGCAAGCGTTGCTTAACCTAGAAGATCAACCCGTGCGGCTGTTATAATTTAGCCACGAGCTCCTCGTGTAATTGAACTTTTAGTAATTGACAACAATATCGCTCTTTTATGAATCTGGCTCTGGGCGGAGCGGAAGAAAGTGTCAGACTCTTACTGACTAAACCCACCCGTGTTCCTACTAATGCCCTTTGCGTTCCAGGGCCGCTGTGACTCTTTAGAACAAATTCCGCAACTGACAAAAATACCGATAGTCTAATACTAATTAACAAAACCAAATAGCGATCAATTAGATTATCATTTACACGTTTATTAATAATAATTATCACATGACACCGTCTGTGATTTGTAGATATGAAGTTTAATTAGTATCAGTCCATTAACGGTGTAATTTTTAAACAAGAGTCCATTATCACGCTGTTTTGCGTGTATTTTGCGTTTGTTCCGTGAATGCCTAGTTTTTTTTTTTAAAGGTACTTGATGTATGTATGTAGTTAACTATTTTTAACCGACCTATAAAAAAGAGGAGGTTCTCAAATCAACTTTTTTTGTTTGTGTTTCCTCATAACTTTGTATTGGGCCGACTTTGATGATTCTTTTTATATTCGAAATCTGGTGCTTGTTTCCGAAATTAAAGTTGTTTCATACTTTTTGCGTTATTTTGTTAAGAAATCGGTTGTATTTTTGTATAATTATATAAACCGCCCAAGTTTAGCCAGTGTCTTCACCTCTGTGGCTTATTCCAAATCAATTGCCATTGGCTTCACTCCCGTGGCTTATTCCAAATCTATTGTCAGTGACTTTACAGTTGTGGCTTATCCCAAATCAATTCTTCACTTCCGTGGCTTATTCCAAATCAATTGCTAGCGGCTTGACACTGGTGGCTTGTCCCAAATCAACAGTGCATTTATACTAAGACATAAACATCGCCCATAGTATTTATTGCTTTCCATGACTGAGACAATTTTCATAATCATATCAGTACTTTCAGAGATTCTTTAGCCCTTCTTTCTAAACATAAACAAATTTTATTTCTTAAGAACGCCGAACGGTACGGTGTTTCAATAATACGAGTAACTTCTTATAAAATACGATTAGTATATAGGATTCCATTGCTCCCAGTTAGGCTAGAAACCTACCCTACAGACCTCTCACAGTTGGGAAGAGGCTTGACAGATGATTCATAGTTTAGCACTAAATGCTCTGAGACCTTAGCAATTTTATTTATTCATAGTTGTCATTCCCGTAGGAATACGGGGACGAAATATAGCCTATGTTCTCAGGGATAGTGTAGCTTCCCAACAGTGATTTTTTTTTTCTAATTGGTTCAGTAGTTTGAGCCTATTCAATGCAAACAAACAATCAAATCTTTCCTCTTTATTATATTAGTATAGACTAGCAGCACCATGTGGTTTCACCCGCGTAGTTCCAGTTCCTGTGGGAATATGGGGATATTATAAAGCCGCAGATAGTGTAGCTTCCCAGAATTTTTCAAATTGGTCAAGTAGTTTTGGAGCCTATATAATGCAAACAAACAATCAAATCTTTCCTCTTTATAGTATTAGTATAGATTTTATGTACTTTAATTAAAGCCTCGTAATGATCACAGGGCATACATATAAAACAAGCCTCAATAAGCGATCTTATCGCACAGTACAGTACAGTGGTACAATCGACAACCTTTGGATGGATAGAACGAAAGAATGATTCTCTATTTAGGAAGGTCAAAGTACAAAAATTATAAATTAAATTAATTAAACTACAATGTATAAAATAAGAACATACACTAACAAATAGCATACTAATACATATCAAATCCATATAAGCAAAACCAAAAAATCATTTTTTTTTTGTGAAAATTAAATGAATATTTTTAAACGTTACTAGCTGACCCAGCAAATGTTGTTTTACCATATATAAAAAAATGAAAAAAGATTTTCCCGCTTTTCTGTTGAAATTTTTCCTAAATTTTCTTTGCTATAAACCTCACGGAGCCCGAGACCTTTCCAACAAATGCCAAACCGTGGAAATCGGTTTGTGCGTTCTGGAGTTATAGCGTCAGGAAGGAAAACCCGACTTATTTTTATATAGTAGATTTGGCAGCATTTGAGATCACCTCGCTGCTATTGGTAATGAATTCCATAAAATGTTTAATTTATTTAGTGACTGATTTTTCAAGGAAAGAAGTGGAATAAGTACATTCAGATACTTAGTCTTAGATTTTCCAATAATCTCAACGACCTATTGGAATGCAGAGGGAATGCAAGCGTCCTCTAACATAAAAAATAGTACTATTAAAGAGTAAACTAAAAAAGCTAATAGAATTTCATTTGAGCTTAGTAATTTTAACTAATCAACTTTCCATTTTCAGAAACCCTCATCCTCTTGACGGCCTTAGCCCTCGTGCAGGCTCGTCCCAACGATGATGCAGCAGTGGCCAACGATGGGTTATATGAAGTCCATGAAGACTGTCCACCTACCGAATACCACTTCTTGCTACCCCACGAATATGACTGCACAAAGTTCTACTACTGTGAATACGGCCTGAAGTATATCGAACCTAGGAACTGTGCCCCTGGTACTGAATTCAACGCTGAGATCCAGGTTAGTAGATGAAGAGTTATTTTAAACCTTCATGCAACACAAAAGCGTTAAACAAGCTCTATTAGTCAACCAAGAGTGGTGGAGAGTCCTTAATCTAATCTGTTCAGGATTGAACCGGACTAAATGTTATATCCTTGCTTGCTGAAAACACATTTCTTTAATTTGATTTAGATAATCTTGATTTCAAATGATATTCCTCCCACTCTACCTTCTCCACTACCTCTACGAATAAATCTCTGAGAAGCATTGGATGTCGACACAGTTTAACCAAATATTTTTTTTTATTTCAACAGGTTTGTGTTCATCCAAGCTCTTCAGGATGCACTTTACCAGGATTCTCTACATCAGCACCTGGACAAGAAACAACTGCAGCCCCGACTGCAGCTCCTACTGATGCACCGACTGCAGCCCCAACTGCAGCCCCAACTGCAGCCCCAACTGCAGCCCCAACTGCAGCCCCAACTGAAGCTCCAACTGAACCCCCAACTGAAGCTCCAACTGAGCCCCCAACTGAAGCTCCAACTGAACCCCCAACTGAAGCTCCAACTGAGCCCCCAACTGAAGCTCCAACTGAACCCCCAACTGAAGCTCCAACTGAACCCCCAACTGAAGCTCCAACTGAACCCCCAACTGAAGCTCCAACTGAACCCCCAACTGAAGCTCCAACTGAAGCCCCAACTGCAGCCCCGACTGGAGCGCCGACGGCAGCTCCTACTGCAGCCCCAACTGAACCTCCAACCGCAGCTCCTACTGCAGCCCCAACTTCAGGCCCAGTAACTTCTGGTAACTAAATTTTTAAATTTCCTTATTGTTAGAAACTATTTATACAATTTTCTGTCACTATGCGTATATTATATATAGTAGTCAGAAGTGTGAAAAGCCTATTGGAGTCTAACTAATTCATATAATAGTACATTACGATACAAATGACCTAAGTTGCTCATTATACACGAGGCTGTGGGTTGCCCGAGCCGTAGGTGAGGGTGTAAATCAGCCAAGTGTCTAGTGAGCAAGTTGCTCACCGAGTTTCATACGCACTTTTTCAACGCACTTGCGAGGAAAAACCATAAATTATTTACCACACACTAACAAATGCGATACAAACAAAATATGAAAATTATGGGAAATGGCGTGCAAGGATTTTCAGAGGCATAAAACTAATTTGTTGTTAAAGAAATGCAGTTAGCTACTAACTTAATTTTGTAGGGATAATTTTATTATGCACTAGTGTGGTATAGTTCGGTTTATTTCCCTAAGAACAAAGTAATAAGGCTCACGAGCAAGAGTTTAAAAAATAATATTTATTATAATGTGTATATAGCGAATACATAGCAGTTTATCTCGACAGTTCTAATATTTAAGTTAATAAGGACTCACAATTGTGTGTACCTTTTTGTAACATCTGATCAATTGTTTGATATTAGCCATGAGTTTTATTTTAGCATACAAATAGTTTCTTTCTCACTATAGCCGTTTTGCTCCTAGCCTTTGAGTTGGCGCAAAATATCTTCTTCAGACGTTATCTGGCTCTTCCTGTGACTTCTTTCCAAATAACCTGGCCAAAATTTTGAAATTAATGTCCTAATAAAACCTTTGTTTCTTCCACAGACCCTGACGACTGCGAGACTCTAGACAACGGTTGCCCTGTCGACTTCACCATCCACAAGCTTATTCCTCATGAGGAGTACTGCCACCTGTTCTACTTCTGTGACAAAGGTGAACTGGTTCTGAAGTCCTGCCCCGAGCCTCTATACTTTGACCCCGCTACAGAGGTTTGTAAAAATAACAACATTCAACATATATTTTTAAGGCTGAACTTTTTTAAAGTCATAAGCTAAAATCCACAAAACACCTATCAATAATTTATAAAATAATGGCGATTTTCTCTGCATTTCTTTTCCCTTGCAAAGCAACATACATAAGATACACGAAAATTTATGTACTTAATTAAGCTAATGAAATTTTCTTCATTTGTCAAGGCTTTCTAATAATATATAGAACAATCTGAGTATAAAAAATAATATTGTCATCAACTTTTTGACTTTGCGGAAGTTGCCATTCACTTCTAGTAAATCACTGATAAAAACAATACATGTACTATTCATATGACATTTTCACCACTGCGCAATTCTAAATATGAGACATGAATCAAAATATTATCATCAATTTACGGATTAAATACTCACAAAGGTTTATTAGGAGATTATAAAAGATAGCAAAGCATAAAAGCGGAAGGTTAGATTTGAAAAGGGAATCCCTGTCTTTTTCCTTGAACCAATTCATTTTGATAAAGACAATCAATTTTACATTGATATGCGGCTAGAAGATGGGCATGTGGCAGCTGCCGAGGACTATCATGCCATTTTTAGCCAACTATATTCTTGTCCATCAAATACATTATTCGAAATGATAGTTCAAATCAGATTATCTTAAAATATGCTGACATGGATACCAAGAACTTTTGATTAAATAAATAAATCATCAATTTCTCAAATCAAAACAAAAAAACTTAGAGTAACATTATCTTAGAACAGTTAATTAAAAACTAATTGTACATAGTTCCAAAGTTTTTAATCAACAATCTTAGGCTATATGGAACATGCAATATTTTCATCTTGCTTTCATTTAAAAGAATTCCGTGTAAAATAGACCATACAAAAATTA
Source organism: Hecatera dysodea (assembly GCA_905332915.2). NCBI lineage: Eukaryota > Metazoa > Arthropoda > Insecta > Lepidoptera > Noctuidae > Hecatera > Hecatera dysodea. The sequence continues at coordinate 10,361,487 of HG995314.1, read as the reverse complement.
AAAAGTAATACGCTTTAATGTATTGCCAAAGTTGCGATTATAAACTGACTGTTTTTCTTTTCCCGTGAAAACGAATGATGAAGTCACTCCTGTCTGCCAGAGATCATAAACTGTCATTTATTAAAATTTAAGTTCGTCTTTTCGTTGTCATAACACCAGGTGACGTCACTAGACGCTGATTGTTTACGTTTCATTTCACGTTATATTAATTCGTAATAGTTGTTAAAAATCAATATTAACTACAATAAAAACATGCAGTGGCTGTTCTTTTATGCTATTTTATCATTTCAATAACAAAATGTTCATAAATTCTTTAATTGCATCTTTCCTATTGTCACTACATTGTCATCTATCAATGCACAAACAAGAAACTCTAGACCATCATCTTATTTGCAGGTCTGCGTTTGGTCATGGCAAACAGATTGTGTGAACGATGGCCCCTACACTTACCCCACTACGGCTGCTCCCGAGATCGGAACCACCTCAGCCCCTGGAGACAATGACATTGGTGACGTCTTGGACAACGGCTGTCCCGTCGACTTCAGCATCAATCACTTCCTCCCCCACGAAGAATGCGAGAAGTATTACGAGTGTAATGCTGGTAAAAAAATTGAAAGGAATTGCGCACCTGGAACCGTTTTCAACTTTGCTGCACAGGTCAGTGTGTCGTTCAAGTATGTCGTAAATAAGAAACCTCCGAAGCGTATGTTAGCTCATTTATGTGTTCGCTGTTAAAACAATTACTTGTCTCTCTAAAGACTTTTCTGGCAGATCATTTTCATATAGACTTTCTGTTAGATGACATCCGTCGGGCGTTGGTGAATTAAATCTTTACATCATAACAGCTTTTTTTTATTTTGTTAGTTTTGTATCATTATCTAGTTCATCTACTGGGTCTGTTTTTTAATTATTTTCATAGTTTTTACTTCATTTGCATAATCGTAATTACCTGAATTTTAAATTAAAAGTTATGGTTTCATTTCGTGAATACTATCCCACAAAATTCTGGTGACTTAACTCATCAACTAGTATATCTAGTCGTTTGTTATTTATTTAGTTCTTTTGTTATGTACAAATCCTTGGAAAATTCATAGATTAATACAAGAATAGTTCAAATATGGCATTTTAATTTCCTATTTCGTATAAATCATGATGATCAAAGATGAGTTATTTTGAACCTTGTATAGCTGAATATTTTTTTTGCTAAAAACACGAATAAAGGCGTCGTACATATATTTCAATGTCTCGATAGTAACAGATATGATATCTTTTCGTATTGATTTCGATTTGCGCATTAACCAAATTATGAAGTTTTTAATGATTACTTGGCGTTATTTCTAAAGTTTACAAATAAATACCTGTTTTATTTATAATCTTTACTTTAGTAGTCTGCAGGGTGTTTTTAGAGTTAATGAAGTAATGTTTAAAAAACAATGGGCAAAATGTTCCTTGCAAAAACTTTTCCTGAGTGAATCGTATTATCGCACTGATTTAATATAGAGTTATATTATAGCAAATATTGAATAATAATATATAAATAATAAATAGTGAAACCAGTTAAACAATCAAATAGGCATAGATTCGCGGTAGATAACGAAATAGCAAAACAAAGAAAATGAATAGGTGACGTATTGATTAAGGGATTAAATCAAATATTTCATCATGACGTGGTGAAATATTTCAAGATTAATTTTGATAATTGTAGAAACAGTAAACAACTACTGGAAATTCACGTTTTCGAAGATAAAACGGAAACTAGAAAAGTACCTCGCACTTTAATGGACTTTGTAAAATATGCTGATAATTCTCGATATTCCTAATATTATCAAGATTCACCAAACAGTTTTTAATTACTTAAACAGTAGTTACTAAATACAGATTATGATATTGATAAGTGATACTAGAAAAGTACTTGATAATTTATAAACTGATGGTGAAGATATGATATTATCTACTCCCGGAAAATGTGTAGTAGGAGATTGCTTTGATGACTGTCTTGATAAAATAATCATTTGTAACTTGAAATATCAATACTATAATGAAATATCAATACTCATGCCTGGTTTCCAAATATCTATGAAATGTCACGACGACCTATTTAGAGCAAACGAGATTCAATCAAGACGAGGAGTAGTATAGTGACATGCACAAATACGGAAGATTTATAAAAGATAGATCTATTTATTATATACTTTATTGTACACCAGAAGTAACACAAAAAGTAGACTTAAAACTAAAACACATACAATGGGCAGTCTTATCGCATTCCACGATCTCTTCCAGACAACCTGGCATGGACATAAGAGTCTTTAATAAATATTTTTACAAAACATAATAATTAGACTTTCTCTATTAAAGTGTACATATGTGGTGGCCAAGATTCAAAGCATTTATTTCAAATGAACCATTTACAGGCACTTTTAAATTGTTAAGGTCGGTCAGTCAAAAACATGAAGCTATTAGCACGTTCAAAAGCATAGATCAGTATGAAAAAGAGCGTGCAAGAAACTCCACGGTGCATCTTGAGGTGAATGTAGCCCATAAGTAACGTTATATAAACCAAAGGTCATTTATTTAAATTAAGTTGAGTGCCAGCACACTGAGCGCCAAAGTCTGACAAACGGCCACTCGTCACCATTTTGTAGTGTTTCAGAGAGCAACACATATGTCTGTTAAGTTGGAAGAACTAGAATTGTATTCTATAGTAAGCAAAATAATTAATATTACATGGCGTGGAAAGATGTACCAATATATTAATTCTTCCATCTCTTTCTTACAAGCCATTACGTAATTTGTACTGACTGCAAATATCAGCTTGCATCAGATAATACAGATCGTGAGATACAATATCAATCGAAAGGAGTTTAGTCGCAGGCATGATTTTATCACATTGATTGATATTATTTTCAAGCGATTGTGTTTTGCCGTCTTCAATGATAAGTTAATGGAAAGTCACATTCAATAACTGGCATAAAACAGTTTATGTGGTTATAGCTTCTTTATTTCGATAACATTATGAATACATGTTTTCATGGGTTGAGACTATTATCATCATTATTATCCATAGCTCGACTTCGCGCACTGCTATGCATAGGCCTCTCTTTTCTTGGGGTGGACCCCGGGCGCGAGCCTGATCTAGGTTCTACCTCGAATTATAATATCTCAGTTATCACCTATATTAAAATATTAGAATCACAATTTACACAATCAATATTCTTTATCATAATAAAAAAATAAATAAGTGTTATCAAATTAGAACAACAATGCTAAAATAAAAAAAAAATCAAAAAGTGTCAAATAAATATAAAAACTTATAACAATAAGGATAACAAAAAGATATAAATAATATAACAAAAAGATTAGGGCAAATTTCGGACTAAATATGGTACAATAAATCAATAAAATGCAGCAAACATAAAATCGGTCATAATATGTAACTAAAGGCCTTCTGCAACACTTTCTAATAAAAGGCTATTCCAATTGAACAGCGATCATCGCCAAGACAATATTGGAGCACAAGAATTTTCTCTTAAGAACCTGATCAAATAGTTTTAGCGAAAACTTTCTTGAATCTCTTCATTGCTCATGCCAAAACTTAGTTTAACCCAAAGGCTGTTTTTGGCTTCTTAAGTTTAAATAGGACCCAATAGTTACATTTATTGACTTTTGCAGCTTCTTTATTAATCTGTCTAAGTCCTATCTATATCCATGTCATGTGGTTAAATACAGGAGAGGGAAAATGAATTGAGATCATTTTTGGATTGTCACCAATCACCAATCACCAATTGTTGTCATGACATTCTTACATTATTTTCTTTGTAACAAAATCTCGGCAACATAATCGAAAAATTGTATTTGTAATTTCTTTATTTTTTAGGTTTGTGATTGGCCCTTCAATGTGCCACACTGTGCTGGAAGCGCGGGCGCTACCGCAGCTCCTACTACCGAAGCAGACAGCGAAGAATTACCCCTCCCCAATGACCCTGAAAGTTGGGAGTCTCTTCCCAACGGTTGCCCAGTCAACTCTAGCATCCAACACATGTTGCCTCATGAATCTGACTGCGGAAAATTCTATATATGCGATAGTGGAAGATTAGTCGAGTTAGGATGTAGTCCTGGAACTCACTTCAGCCCGTCCCAACAGGTAAACCTTTTTTTAATATATTATAGCCTCCTCCAACTCCTTTCAGATCTTTGTTCCGATTCACCTTGAAGCAATTCTTGCAATATGCACCTAGGTTGTCTCGCCACCTCTTACTAAGTCGACATCCACGTCGTGATCCATCCAAGATACCCATTTTGAGGTGACAATTGCTGAGAGACTGCGACTTTTGTGATGTAAAGAAATCTGTAAAATAAATCTAAAAAGGAAGCTAGAAACAAAATCAGTGAGCGTTAAAATAAATTATTAATAAAAGACATGAATTGCTAGATGTTGTTAAAAACTTGCAATGCAATGTTGATGATGGAGTTAGTCACGGGGTTCCATCAAATGAAAGTTTATACTTTGTTTAGATCGACGACGTCAGTATTTGTAATAACAAAACATTATGACACTTAGCTAACACATTTCGAGTTGAATAAAATAGTTAGAATTGTAAATCAAAATTTGTTATTCATCTTTTAAATTGGATAATGTATCTCAGCTGTTTACAAAATACTTTAGTAAATCAATAGTACTGATACGATATTTGATATCAATACATAAATTAAAGTTAGACTAGATATACTGACCTTCTATGCAAATACACTATGTTTATTATTCTCTAGGTAAGAGGTATATTAGTGGATATTTTCAGCACTCTGAACACCTTAATGATATCACAAGCAAGTCATAAACCTGTACACTGTATCAAATTTAAATTAGAACTAAACTGTTGAAAATCTAGCACAACCTTTAAATATTTGGGTGAACGATTTATCATTCAATTAAGCATGTCTGATAAAAAATAACGCTTATTAAGAACAATGCCACTGTATTAGTCGAGATCTTTATCTATGATTTCTGATGTATATCTTCAATTTGGTTTTGGTTTCTTCCCTTATAGAAAAGCCGCCTGCAAAGTTAAAGAACAAAACTCAAATATACTTGTCTTTTGTATATATAGATGTCCTTTATTTCAAAACAACAACACTACAATAGCTTGTTGTATAATGCTCGTTCAATATTAATATACCGGCTGTCAGCTTAGATTTATCAACCCCAGAAACATCATCTTTTTTTTTCCTGCCCTTATTCCATATTGGTTTGGGTTGGCTCTTTCGTTTCCTCCAGTCTGTTTTGTCAGCCGTCACGCTAAAGCTTTCTTTTCATTCTTCCTCAAACTCCACAAACAATTCACCCCACCCAAAATCATACATTTCAAATAGTAACCATTTTTGTTTGTCTTAATTTCAGATCTGCACATGGCCCCATGAGGCGGGCTGTGAACACTGGACTGGTGGTGGATGCCCCACTCCAGGAAACAATGGTGGTGGCTGTGGAGGATCAACAGCAGCTCCCAACGACCCAACAACCCCAGTTGCCGTCGCCTCGACAACCACATCTGCCCCAGCTTCAGTCCCATCAAGTTTAGCTCCCAACGACCCAACAACCCCAGTTGCCGTCGCCCCGACTACCACATCTGCCCCAGCTTCAGTCCCATCAAGTTCAGCTCCCAACGACCCAACAACCCCAGCTGCCATCGCCTCGACAACCACATCTGCCCCAGCTTCAGTCCCATCAAGTTCAGCACCCAACGACCCAACAACCCCAGTTGCCGTCGCCCCGACTACCACATCTGCCCCAGCTTCAGTCCCATCAAGTTCAGCTCCCAACGACCCAACAACCCCAGTTGCCGTCGCCTCGACAACCACATCTGCCCCAGCTTCAGTCCCATCAAGTTCAGCACCCAACGACCCAACTACTCCTGTTGCCGTCCCCTCAACGTTAAGTCCCATCGGCTCCCCCACTCCTCCTGGAGACAGCAGTGAAGAAATTCCACTTCCAAGTGACCCAGAAGATTTGCTTCCCAACGGCTGCCCAGCTGACTTCGAGATAAACTTGCTCCTGCCTCATGAAACTGACTGTGACAAGTTCTACTACTGCGTTCATGGAAACAAATTGGAGTTCCCTTGCCCTGGTGGAACCCATTTCAGCCCAGCACTGCAGGTAAATATCCTACATATGTATATTATTAATTTGAAAATGAGTTTGTTACGCTTAGAAGCTTAAATCGCTGAACCGATTTTAATGAATTTTAGTGCAATCATAAATGGGACCTTTGAGGTGGTTATCAGTAAACGGAAGTCGCGTGCAAAAGCTGGCATAGTAAAAAGAGTAAAACCGCTGAATAACCACTGCATACCGAAACCCGTCTGTGACTCATAAAATCCTTAAAGCCAGAAGGCTTCAAGTGCTTTATGGTTTTAAGTGATTTTTGGCAGTCATCATATTGTAACCAATAACTGGTTGTGCAAATCATATAGGGACTCCATATAAATTACTAGAAGTCAGCTGCAACCGCATTAATTTAAATCGAAAATCGACCCCTAGATCAACTTATTTCTATGAAACTTACACTTGAAACAGGAACTAATATTTTATTTTATTTCCAGGAATGTACATGGCCCCAAGAAGCTGGCTGTGAGCACTGGACCGGTGGCTGCTCCAACCCTGGAGAAGATGGTGGATGCGGAGATCAATCAACAGCTGCACCCGAAACGTCAGTTCCTGATACAAACACTCCATCCGTTGCGCCCGAAACTACGGTTGCTGATGCAAACACTCCATCCGTTGCGCCCGAAACTACGGTCGCTGATACAAACACGCCATCCGTTGCACCCGAAACTACGGCCGCTGTTACAAACACGCCATCCGTTGCGCCCGAAACTACGGCCGCTGTTACAAACACGCCATCCGTTGCGCCCGAAACTACGGCCGCTGTTACAAACTCGCCCGACATTGCTCCTGAAACCACCACAGCCGATGTTACAAACTCACCGTCCGTTGCTCCTGACACAACAACAGTTGGTGATCTCGACCCCACCACCGCCGGAACATCCGCCAGTCCTACTTGCCCCCAATGCCCTCCTGCCCCAGTAAACCCAGCTGACAGGTGCAAGTTAGAATGCAACGTTCCCCCTTGGGCTCATGCCGAGTGCGACAAATACTACACTTGTAATGGAAACGAGGTCAGATTAAACATCTGCTCTGAAGGTCTTCACTTCAACCCCACCACACTGACTTGCGACTTCATCTGCAATGCTGGTTGTGTCAGGAACATCCCTCAGATCACCAGACATGTCGATGGTCTGTTGATGTTCATACCTAACGACTTCAACAACAATGCTGTTATAGAACTGATTGAACACGAACTAAATGATGAACTGTAAAACAAAACGAGAACTAAAAATTGTGATGTTAATATTATTTAAATTATTATATTATTATTGTTAAATAAATGAATTTTAGATAAATGAAATGTAAATGTTGTTTTTATAATTGTATTCAAGAAATCAGTTAGTAGTTTTATAAAGTTCAATATAGATAATTTGCTGCCAATATTTTATATCTTTGTTTTCTTTCTGCAATAATAGACTTGACTTCTTACTCATATTTTTTAGTTATTTACTTAAAATACCTCTCTTTGTTATTGAAAAATACCTACATATTTTTAATTAACTAGCAAACCCCATTGGTGTCACGTCTAAAAATTGTAACCTAGTTAGTAAGTTAAATAGTAAATTAGATTAAGAGTTTTATATTTACTTGTTTTTATATGGCTACATAAACATTATTTTTATTTTCTTTTATACCTCTGGAGTTTTGCTAGCGAATTTAATTTGAAACACAAGTTTTATGAACAATTTCTAAACCTGTTCTAATATTATAACGAGTAATTTTATTGTTTGTTTGTTCGCATTGAACAGGCTCCGAAACTACTGAATCGATTAGAAAGTTTCTTTCACTGTTGGGAAGCTACATTATCCCCGGGTGACATAGGCTATATTTTATCCCCATGTTCCCACGGTAATTGGAACTACGCGGGTGAAACCGCGGGCTGCTGCTAGTCTAAAATTAAATATTTATCATTGTACGACCATCTTCAACGAAATGACGAATAAAAAAATATTTTTTCAAAAAAGTTTATTTATTTGTAAAATTATTGTAAATAAATATACAATTTCAATCTTAGTATTATATTATCTATGTCTTATATTAAGTTTATTCTATATTAAAATTACATAAGGCACATTAAACATTGTTTTTGATCATAAAAACCATTTAAAAAAAAGAATCTCGTGTTAAAGTTCTCGGTTCGTATACAGTGTGTATTTGTAACCCGGGTAATTATTGTACAGGCACTTTAAAGGGCGTTTGAATAATTTTACGAGTAAAAATACTAATAAAATAATGTTTAAACTTTCAATTATTACAGAATTATTTCCTCGATCATACTTGCTTTCGAGCTTAGATAGGCTGAAACAATTTAAATAAATCCAGTACCTACTACTTACTCTCAGAGTATACAGGCAAAATGGCTGCCCGATTTGATTTACTTGAAACTGTTGATATTTAGGAATGCATAGAAAATGAAGTAGCTGTTTGTTCGATACGTTCATTGACTTCGCACTACTAGACTGCTATAGAATTACTTTTATTTATGATATATTTTTCAACATACGAAAAAAAAAATGTGGAATGTAAAATAAATCCTTTTGTATTTTTTTTTAAAGACACGAAATAGTGCCAGCTCAGACTTAAACAAAAATGATCCATAAAAATTTACTGAATACTCTATTTAAGGTAAAAAAAATAATTGTTTAACGAGTGCAACATACAATGAACTTTAATCTCATAGACCTAGACGGGCCAATTTGTGGCGTCAAAAACATTTGCGAATTCTATGCTATGCCTACAAACATACCATAAAACTGGGTTCAAAAACACCCTAAAATACTCAAAAATTGACAATTTATTTATACTTTGGACCGTTGCTCTTACTAATATTATGAATACAAAAGCCTTATAACATGATTTCTAACAAAATATTCAACAATTTTTATTTACTTAAAAATACTCGACTGGAACGTTTTTTTTTAATTTGCATTTTTCATAACTTTAGAGCTGTTACTGACTGTCGGCTGCATGATTTGCTTCCATCACCTGAAAAAAAAAAACGAAAAAAGTTTTAGTATAAAACGGGTCGATGTTTTTTGGCTTTGGGAAAATAAATAGGAATGATCTCAGGAACTACAAGGCATTTAGCAAAAAAAGACAGTAGTTGTGGGGCCAAAATAAGATCAACATTTTTTAACCTCTTTTTCGTATCTTTTTGTTTTAACATTTAATAACTTTCGACGAAGAGAGCGAACTTTAGATGATACAGAGACAAATTAGTAATAGGTGCAACTCTATGCAACGAGAAAAGAAGAATGGCGATTCCTTTTTCTTCTTTTAGTGTCTATGGTATATTTACATACAGTATGTTAAATAACAGAGGGCGTTCCCTTAAATTCGTTAATCTATATCATTAATAGATTAAAATAAAAATATCAGAATAGAAAAATAAGCATAAAAAATCCGAATAAAAAAAAATGACAATAAATTCGAAAATTTCTGTTTAAAATCAAAATAGTAGCGCGGAATGGTACCTACTCGTAGTAGCAATGCCCAAACCGGCAAGTACGCGTGTACAGAGTGTTTCTATTTAACATTTTTAGTAAATATTTTAATAATAAAAAAAATTAAAATATTTTGTTTTTGAATAGTAATATTTTTTTATCATATATGGATGCTATACTATTACGGGTTAACGGGTACGCCCTCTGTTAGTTAAAATACTGTATATTCACAGTAAAAGTTTATACAGAGAAGGAGTGCAGAAAGCTAACATTTTTATAAAAATGTTTGAAAAATACATTTAATGAATATAGAATTACGCTCCAATTTTGATCACTGGGCGGTCACTAGTAAAATTAAATACACACCCTCTTAATCTTCTTCCCATACATGGACCAGAAGGTGACCTTGACCTCTGTGGGTTTACCGGTCCTCGCGTCGAACACACGGCAGCTGTCGAAGGGGGGACAATATAGGTGCAAGGAAACTGCCCCGTCCACGTGAGATGGATTCTCCACGCGATGGAGGCCTAGGGCATCTGGAAGTTTAAAATAATGACATGAGAAGATAAGCGCGAGTGTTTTTTTTTATTATGAAATGGATTTGCTCTTGACTAAAGAATAGGAGCTCGTGGCTAAAGAATAATAGCCGCGCAGATCGATCTTCCAGGTTATGCAACGCTTGCCAAGGTTGGTCTGTGGATGGGTGACCATCTTAACATACCGAGTTTCCTCCGTGCCTCGGAAAGCACGTTAAGCCGTTGGCCCCGGCTGTCATTTGTAGATCTTTGGCAGTCGTTACGGATTGTCAGAAGCCAGAAAATCTGACGCCAGTCTTGCCAAGTAATACCGTGTTCCCCAGTTATTGGGTTGTGGAGGTCTGGTAGGCAGCCGCTCCACGTTAAATACTGGTATTCAGCTGAATCCGGTATGACTGGAAGCCGACCCCAATATAGTTGGGAAAAGGCTAGGCAGATGATGGATATGCTCTTAACTCTAGTCTAGGTCACAGGTGACAGAGACAAAGTCTACGATGGAATGAGCTTACCCAGAAGAAGCCTGTTCACTCTAACTTTGAAAAGATTAGGGTTGAATGCGTTTGGAAACACAGACGCAGGCAGAGAGTTCCACTTGTTTGCTGTGCGCATAAGTAGCGCTTTTAACGCAGTTAAAACAAAAATGAGCTATTGATATGGCAGCACTGATTTCTTTGAATACCTACTATACATTTTTACTTGGCATTATCCACGTATCTAAAACAAAGACGTGTTAAAGCTGCTTCTTTAAATTCAAAGATAGCATTAAAAGTAGCAATCTGCCATAATACTAAAATTTCAACATCTCAAATATCAGAATTAACCATTAAAAAAAATCTGTTGTAGACCTAGAGGTTTTATGAACTTTATGTATGAACTGTACTTTGATTTAATGAATAATATTTAAAAAAATAAAACACTCTCAAGGTATTTTTAGTTTTTTTGTTTTTTGAATTGGTTACATTAAAAAAAAACTGTTATAGACCTAGAGGTTTTATGAACTTCGTGTATGAACTATCCTGTAACCCTAATGAATAATATTTAAAAAATAAAACAATATAAAATCTTTTTTTCGTATTTCAACTCTTCTACACAATATCAGTGTTGTAGTATTTGATCTAATGAGTAGAAAGAATATTTCCTTTCAATACACTACAAGCAATACCACATATTACAAACTAAATAAAAAAAATTACTATGATCAAACCATCAGGCGTTTTTAACAAAAAGGAGCAAAATAGTCATTTTTTAGAATCATTATTTTACTGTTGATGTTGACTGTACCTATAACCTATTTAGCTACGAAAATCGAATAACGTAAGTTTATAATAAATATTATATATTTACTAGTATCAGTAAAAATGACTTAGATATTATGTTTAATATTTATAAATTCATCAGACAATAATAAAATACATTGATTCAATTTATTATTGTATTTGTGTATCATAAACTTACCGTTAATATAACAAACATCATTGATTTCCATTCTCGATCTCCCTCTCACTTTCATGTCCTGTACATTATAACCCTCTTCTTCACTCTCATCTTCATATTCAACCTCCCGCCTTTTCGGACAGCTGTCACTTTCCTGCTGACACCTGTCACTTTGCCTCTTCTTTTGACACCTTTCACTTTCGCAACTGTCACTCTGACAGCTGTCAGTTTCGATTTTCAGTTCGGATACGCTGTCGGTTAGGTCTTCACTTTCCGAGCAGCGTTTTCTTCTCGATTTGTTATTGTTTAAGACCTTCATAACCTCCGGTTGCACATTTTCAGGCCACTCGTATCTGGAAAACGTTAATTATATTTAATTAGTTGAGTAATTCAGGTTATTGGTTTGATTTGTGTGTTGTTGGAAGATTGAAGGAATGCGTTTGTATTTTACAATTCCGTTGTACAACAAAAGATAATTTTATTGGTCATATCGATTTAAAGTAACAATTAATTTGATGATTATATTGATACTAAAGATTTCATCTGGTTCAGACAAAGGATTGTATTGAAATCGACATTGCATAAGCATAATAAGCAGGTCTGAACGTTGCTAGGACACAGCTCTTTGCGAGAGAGTGGTCGTTAAAAAGTGAATAATTCTTGGATTTAAGACGTTTTCCTCACAATTTATTCCTTCATCGTTTCGATACTAGTTATTTATTCATTTATAAGTGCATGTAAAACTTAAACCAGACCCAATTACAAATTCTCACGTATAAACTTATAATAATTAACGATGCGAGAGCAAAAATAAAATAATTATTAACGGTATCATAATTATAAACAAAATTTATTTTATCTTGTTGCTTGGGTTTGAATTCAAACCTACGACCTCCACAACTCCACTTGGCAACAAGTTCACCTTCTGGCTAAACAGAAAGCCTCTGGCAAATATTCAATATCTATGTATCAATTATTTTATACAATTTATGCCGATACTATAGTCGACACCAAATAAATGTGCAATAACGGTCATTGACCCACCTACATTTATTGACAACCTTAATTCTTAAAACATAAATAATGAATTAATGCTATATTGAATCGACATCCATCGTGATCCTTGTAATGGAAAACGATTCATTTTTTTTTGTCCATGTACCTACGGAGAGATATCAAGGAAAGGGCAATGACCTTTATTGCACATTTATCTGGTGTCAACCATAGTAACAATCCGTCTTACATTCATCTTTCAAAAAGTACAACGAACTACACAACAAACCACAATACATATATTTACTACGTAAAACCAGTTAAAACTACTTCACGCCATTATCGCTATAAAGTTGAAAGCGTCCATTGTATAAACAATAAGGTTTGATAACACTGACCCGGGTCGGAACTGACCTTAAAGACAAACAGATATTTTGCTATTGCACGTTTGGAACTTCATAAGAAGTTGCTAGAAGTTTTGCTGTGACCTTCAAATTCTAGAAATATATATACACACATTGCAAATGTTGGAATTAAGTTCACAAAGCAAAAGGTGATACAGTCCGTGTATTGTATCATATTTTGTTTTCATGGATTGGAAATTGAAATTAAAAAGATAAAAAAGATAAAAATGATGAACGGGCTTTTGTTCAGTCAAAGAATCAGCATTGAAACAAACTCAGAGGTTAAAGTTTCTTTTCGCGTCCACACAATCTGTACTGGTCAAATCTTATGAGAATCAAATAGATTAAAGTCTAAGGCGTTCTTTTGTGGAAAGCGTACACAAACGCAAAATCAAAAGTCATTTATTCAAACTAGGCTGAGAGCCAGCACTTTATGAACGTCAAATTTTACAAAAAGACACTCCCCCAGAACGCCCACCCGTCACCACTTCCTAGTGTTTTAGCTGGGAAGAAGAAGTGGCGTAACAAACTCCCCAGCAACACATGTGTCTATTGCGTTTTAAAAGCTTGAATTTATACAATAGTATGCAAAGTCATTAATAAATGACAAAGATAGAAAAAAAAAATATCCAACATGGAAATCATAAATCAATTCACTATAAAACATTGTAAAGAGTAGATTGAGCCAATAAAGTAAAAACAGATTGACAGCAATCCCGGAAGATTTACATTCATTTATTGAAGAGTTTCTTTTCCTACTTCAAATGAGGCATACGACATAATACCAGCTTTCGAATATAACAAGAATCATCAAAATTGACATACCCAGTAAAAAAGTTATGAGATAATACACCATCATCTGCCATTCTGCCTAACCTTTTCAAAACTTTATTGGGGTCGGCTCCAAGTGAAACCGGATTCAGCTGAATACCGCATTTTACGTGGAGCGGCTGCAGACCTTCACAACCCATTAACTGGGAAACACGGTACTTCTTGGCAAGACTGGAGTCAGATTTACTTGCTTCTGACAATCCGTAACGACTGCCAAAGATCTACAAATGACAGCCGGGACCAACGGCTTAGCGTGCTTTCCGAGGCACGGAGGAAACTCGGTATGTTAAGATGGTCACCCATCCACAGACCAACCTTGACAAGCGTTACTTAACCTTGAAGATCGACCCGTGCGGCTGTTAGTCTTTAGCCACGAGCTCCCATGAGAGACATACACGAAAAAAAACAGCTAACTTAAGTACCTCCTCCTTTTTTTAAAAATCGGTTTAAAAGGCAAAATGGGTGTGACATTTCTAGAATTTCCAAGACAAAAGAAATCTATTTTCCACTCAAAATAAAAGCAGGATGTGGTGATGACCTCATCCAAGATATTTGGCATGAAACATTAAAAGATATCACATGAGCAGATAAAACTGTTGATAATACCGTTCGTAATAAAATCGATAAAGAAGAAGACGAAATTGAAAGGTCAGAGGACTGTCCCATTTAATACTTACGTAAAGAAATAACATAATGACGTAATGATTATGATAACAGAGAAACATAACAACAGATGATAATGTAAATAATAATATTATTAGGATTATAAATCAGGATGAAGTTGCGTCATCAGTTGACGGCTTTGCAGAAAAAGCACGAGAAAACAACTCACTCGGGGACTGCCGCGGTAAAGCTATTGCATAGCATTTTTTATCAACTTATGCAATTATATATTTAGTACTCTGCTTCATTGTGATATGGTCTCGATTCGTTCACCTGGGTTACTGTACTAATGTAAATCACATACGTTTCACTTAACTTTGTCCCACCGATTGTTTCCGAACGCAGACGTTCGGGTCGGCTCGGTGACGGCGACATAATAGCTCAGTAACGAAGCGACCATTTTAAAAAGGCGGGGCCTAATCGAATGACGTAGCGGTGTTAGGTTATTTTCGTTACGGAATTTCTGGATTCGGTTGCCACGCTCAAGGCCCGCGAAAGAAGCTATGCAATAGCTTGATAATACATTTTATTCATTAATTTAGGACTAGATTACATTGCATGGTTGAGTTACACAGGTATAATGATTCTAGATCTAGTTGGTGGGTGCAGTACTATTCTTCTACATAGATTACGCGATAACCTGTCTTTAGAAAGACTAAAATACTGAAGACATACCAATTTTTGGTGATAAGAAATGTTATGTTGCTGTTTGAAGAGTGAGATATATCCAACTGGGGATCTTCTAGCACTATGCCATTCACATCTGGAGTTAAGTCATCGCGAAACACGGGCAAACGTGCTTGTCGTAACCGTAGACCTATCAGAGGCTTTCAACAGCGTCGAGCAGGAGAGCTTTATCTGTAAGCTTACTTCCTTCGGTCTCATGCTCTGTGCTACCGGTAGGCATATGGTGGACATCCTATCTAAGAAGTGGAATTATTTGCCTGTGTTTCCTGATAGCAACAACCTGGGAGTCTTTAAGTCAAGAGCGAAAAGGTTACTTCTAAGCAAGTGTGCTCCATCGCTAACACTAGTCTATCAATAGTAAAAATAAAAATGAATTCAAGCACACCTCTGTAGGTGCGAAACAGGGCGGACAGTTGCGGGACTTTCCCTGAAAAGAGACCATCCTCCGCGAGAGGGGAGGTGTGTCCAATGGGCAACTGTGTGATGGTTATTGTTGGGTTGTACCTAGTCTACACTAATATTATAAACAGGAAACCCTTTTTGTTTGTTTGTACCGCACAAGATCTGCAATTACTGGACCGATTTTAATCATTTTTTCACCAATGCAAAGCTACATTATCTATTTGATATTTTATCTACGTATTCCCACGAGAACGTGAAATACGCAGGTGAAACCGTGGGGAGCTGCTTGTCTGACAAACTAGCCTTTTCCCAACTACATTGGGGTCGGCTCCCAGTCAAGCCAGATTCAGCTGAATACCAGTATTTTACGTGAAGCGGCTGCCTACCAGACCGCCACAACCCATTAACTGGGGAACACGGTACTTCTTGGCAAGACTGGTGTCAGATTTTCTGGCTTCTGACAATCCGTAACGACTGCCAAAGATCTCCAAATGACAGCCGGGTTCAACGGCTTAACGTGCTTTTCGAGGCACGGCCGTGGGGAACTACTTGTAAAGTATATTAAAGCTTAAGTTACAATTTAACTTATTCATATTGTTGTTCCTTATTAATTCGCATGGATTACATCAGGTCATTTTTTGTAGTTTGTATGGCGGTATAAACACAAACATAACTAGTGTTGTGATCTGAAATCCGCGCGTAGAGGACATGAAGCCCGAATGCCGCTATAATGTAGCAAAGGTCTTTGACCAGTCCACTGACTTTATCAAACAGTTGCTAACCCGCAAACTTATCTATTTTGCAAACTGTACCTACATACTTGCTCGTAAATATTATTTTGAACTTGTTTTAATAAACTAAAGTCTGATGATGTTGCATCAGTTGTTACATCGTTCTCTATTCTGCGATTAATTAATTAAATGCAATAAAACATGTAAAAAGGAGGGATGAAACACATGTAACTAAAAGGGTTTAAATGAATATGAATGTGGATAGATGGAAAGGGAGAGGTAGGCCAAAGAAACGATGGATGGATTGTGTGAGGAGTGATATGAATGAAAAGGGAGTTAGTGATAGCGTGACGGCTGACAGGACAGAATAGAAGAAAAAAACATGTTGCGCCGACCACAAGTAACATGGGATAAGGGCAGGAAGATGATGAGTCTTTACAAATGGCTCTCTATACTTATTTAAAACCACGAGGCTACGTGAACGATGTCACTTCCATACAGCGTTCATCCAAAAACCCTAAATATTATTGTATGGTGAGATTTCATTAAATGCTGCGCTTACCTATAATTTAGATGTTTGCAATGCTATTATATTCATTAATTAATGATATGTATATATTTGTATATTTAGTTGGTTTTGAGTAAATAAATAAAATTTACCTACGTTAAGAAAAAGTCCCCGTGATCTCAGAATGGGTCACAACTTAAATTTATTACATCTATACTAATATATAAAGCTGAAGAGTTTATTTGTTTCCTTGAACGCGCTAATCTCAGGAACTACTGATCCAATTTGAATAAATATCAATGTTAGATAACCCATTTATCAAGGAAGGCTAAAGGCTACATATCATCACGCTAATACCAATAGGAGCGGAGCACCAATGAAGAATGTTTCAAAATCGCGGGGTTAGTAACTATTCCACGCGGACGAAGTCGCGGGCAGAAGCTAGTCTGTAATTATTTTAAGGTACCCTTTTTCTCACATTTTTTCCCGCACAAACAATAACGATATTAGATCACCGTGAAGAAACAAACAAACATCGAATCACCAAAACAAAAAACGCTTACCTAACAATTTAATAACAATCACTTGTTTATTTTTGTTGTTACGTAAGTTTATTTTTTCTGGATGGGAAATCATCAAATGACTTCTCCCGCTCTGGGCGGAGCGGAAGGGAGTGTATCAATAAGATTAATCAGAGAGGTTTCCAGAATTACCAATTTTTAGGTTAGGTTAGGTCAGGCTAAGACTGTGACCGCTACTCGTATCAATTTTATCGTAGTAACTAAGCTAAGACTTTGTGGAATTTGCTCGAATGTGTCACCGCGGCCCTCGAACGCAAAGAGCATTAGGAGGAACACGGGTGGGTTTTAGTCAATAAGAGTCTGACACTCCCTTCCGCTCTGCCCAGAGCGGGAGAAGTCATAAAATTTGACGATATCTTATTCATATTTAAAAAAAAAATAGTAAAAATCTTTTTGAAAAAGATTGTCGAGAGGCAAAGAGAGCAATTTTAAGTTCTCTGTGTAAAACAAAAACATACTCTTTCTTTTTTTTTTCAAAAGAAAATCCGGGTTGAACAGTGAGCCTGGTCTGCTTTAAATGTGTTCCGCGTAACGTATTATTTCTTCAAACCCTATAAGCTATTAACATTACAATTTGAATAATATTTAACGGCGCCTAAAATTTACGAACTTCAACTTATAGTTTGATAGTAAATACACGCTCAAGCGTTTGAAACATTGCTTACAAATTTTGAATCGAAGTCCAATGCGGAGAAAGCAAGTGTATTAAATCTAGCAAGTAAAATTGTAGCTGTTCAAGCTGTAGAAGTGGCAATTTGAATCTTAACTTCTGTTCAAAATCTTCATAAACATAACCCCGTCTCCGCGATCGCGCTGTCTGCTAAAAATATTTGAAAATGTCTCAGTTCTTACCTGACTTCTTCAAGACTACCGCTCAGCAGTTTCATGAAGCAATGAGAATCAGCGTGGTCATGGATGGCAGAGGCGTGTCCAGGGCCCCAGCACAGGATCATGATGTTGAAGGCTCCGTTGCCAGCATCTACTAGGTTTCTGGTGTACCTGGGAGAGATTGCAGAAGTATATTTTAACTAGCTTCTGTCCGCGACTTCGTCCCCGTGGAATCCCCGATTTTAAAACATTCTTTATCGCTGCTCCGCTCCTATTGGCTTAAGCGTGATGATATATAGCCTAAAGCCTTCCTCGATAAATGATCTATTCAACCCAAAAAGATTTTTTTCAATTCGAACCAGTAGTTCCTGAGATTAGCGCGTTCAAACAAACAAACAAACTCTTCAGCTTTATAATATTAGTATAGATTTGCATAAAACGTGGTCAGAAAACTTCCACACTAAGGCTTGACAAAGGACATTGGAGGAATGGAAAGGTCTGCAGGACTGCACGTAAAGAACTGACAGATTAAGATGCTTAGAAAGATCATAGTCGTAGACTGTGTGGGTCGGACTAAGCTTGCCAATAGTCGCCACAATGTGGGTAGCTGAGGATGGATGGCACCGTCGAGGTCGGTCCAGGAAGGGATGGTGAAGAGAACTACACTGGTTCGAGGTGACTTTGGAAAATTGGAGGGATTAGAGGAAGCCTTTGCCCAGCAGTGAGATAGTGTCTATAGGTCATAATAATAAAAAATACATCATAAAGCTGTGGTTGAAGAAGACGTGTCATAATGGTCCTTTTGTTTTGCATGGGAAATCATCAAATGGCGTTTTCGCTCTGGGCGGAGCGGAAGGGAGTGTCAGACTCTTACTGAATAAAATCCACCCAAGTTCCTCTTAATGCCCTTTGCGTTCCAGGGCTGGAGCATGTAACGCAACTTGCAGATCACAATAAATCGATTAACCAGCTCAAATCCAACTCTTTGTCTTTACATGCAGACGAAATAACTAGAACGCAAAGGACTGACGACAGGCGTCATTCTATGTCGGTTCACATCTTCTCGGAATGACTTCAAGAGATTATTATAAATTTATAATTACATACATTACCTAATACTATAATAGACATTTTTAATAAACATACATACGAGTATATATCACCGGATAATTGAAATAAAATGCGTAAGATTATAAAATATCCTGAGAGTTTGTAAACTCTCGATAAATTGTCAACTGAACATTTGGAATACTTTTTTACGCTTCAGAATTTGATAGTCATTAACAATATTTTAATTAGGTTTATTTGATAATTTAGACTCTTCTCTTGTTCTAACATACTATTCTGTACATTTCTTTTTATTTTCTTCTTTCACAAGCTTGCTCGAGAAAAGTCTTTAAAAATAAATTTTGTACTAATAAATGTTCTATTTGCTTCTGTCTCTTTTTGTGTACCTACATTATTTTTCTAATAAAAAAAGGTTACCCATCAACCCAACGACCGCTACAAAACACCTTAACCTGAGCAATGATTTAATAAACAGTTTTATTTTAAAACAACCTCCACATAGGTTATAAAAGATAACATAACTCAATTGGTAACAACAACCGCGGTTGTTATGCTCCTTATCAACGCTAAGGTAATTTGCCTTAAATTTTCGAATGACGGAACAAACAATCTATATTAATAACTTGGTATATATTACGCAAAAGACAACTGATAGTGGAAGTTATGAGACACTAGCTTCTGCCCGCGACTCTATCCGCGTGGAATAGTTACTTTACCCCCGATTTTGAAACTCTCAGCCCGATCGGTTTAAAATTGACAAACTTTCATACAAACTTTCATCCCCTATTTTATCCCCTTGGGGGTTGAATTCAAAATCCATTCTTAGCGGATGCCTACGTCATAACATCTACCTGCATGCCAAATTTCAGCCCGATCCGTTCAGTGGTTTGGGCTGTGCGTTGATAGATCACTACGTCAGTCAGTCAGTCACTTTTGAGTTATATATATTTAGAAGATATGAGACATTTACCTATCTTTAAAAGTATTTAGAGTT
This sequence comes from Hecatera dysodea, assembly GCA_905332915.2. NCBI lineage: Eukaryota > Metazoa > Arthropoda > Insecta > Lepidoptera > Noctuidae > Hecatera > Hecatera dysodea. Next base: position 10,341,221 of record HG995314.1, on the reverse strand, counting down.
ATCTGCTGTCTCTCACTCGATTCCCAATAACTCCACTCTTGTGATATAGAATCCACATTGGTGACCACCATTTTTTTTTATGGGTGGCGTCTCGCAGTTCAACCTAAGGTCGACTGCTTACGTGGGTTGCGGAATTTGTTTGGAAGAATCACCGCGGCCCTGGAACGCAAACGGCACTAGAAGGATCACGTGTGGGTTTTAGTCAGTAAGAGTCTGATACTCCCTTCCACTCCGCACTGAGCGGGAGAAGTTCTTTGATGCATTCCAATCCGGACTTGCCTGTGGCGGCCTTAATATAAAGCCCACCCTTTTTCCTTCTAGTGCCCTTTGCGTTCCAGGGCCGCGGTGACTCTTTCGAACAAATTCCGCAACCCTAGCAGGTGAGGCAGCCCCGTTAAATATTTATTTTACACTATTTGTAATATTTGTTGTTATAGCGGCAACAGAGATTCATCATCTGTGAAAATTTCAACTGTCTAACTATCATGATTCATGAGACACAGCCTGGTGACAGACGGACGGACAGCGGAGTCTTAGTAATAGGGTCCCGTTTTACCCTTTGGGTACGGACCCCTAAAAAAGATGTACTTATCTACCAGTACCATAAATCTAACGTAGCATAATAGCATAATCAGCCTTTTAACGTTCCCACTGCTGGGACACAGGCCTCCTCTCTAGGAGAGGGCCGTAATCTACCACGCGGGCCCAGTGCGGGTTGGTGAATGTTACATGTCTTCGAATTTTTGGTTCTAGGACACGCCGGTTTCCTCATGATGTTTTCCTTCACCGTTTTGAGAGCAGTGGTGATGAAATAAATTACACAAAGTAATGCGCCTGGCTGGTTTTGAACCCGCGACCTACAAATCGTAAGTCGGGGCCGTTACCACTGCTCTATCTAACGTATGTAAGTAATTTTCACCCATGTTTCTTTAGAGCAAATATTAAATACGTAACGATAAAAAACGCACGCCCCCCGTGACCTGCTTTGATAAGACACACAGTGGAAAATTAGGTACCTGTCTAGATAAAGACTATCACAAAGGATTTTCAATAACATAACATTGTGTCACCTTATTTTTCACTCAGTCAGAACAGCCGTTTATCGAAAACTCTGTTCTAGGGTCTCGTATTAAAATACAGATGTCATCAAAAACACAACTGGTATAAAAACCTTTTACAAAAAAAAAATAAACAACCTGACACGATGCTATATTGAGTGAATTCTATGTTATGTAAAATTAAACTTACCTAAAACGATCAAACTTCGCGAACTTGCTCCAATCTTTGGGGTCAGATTTATATCCAGCCATCAGCTTCTGAACATCATGTACATTGACGTAGTCACGAGAGAACACCCTGTGTAGCTCTCCAATCATATTCTCTAGGCCGGTAATCTCACTGTGAACAAAGAAAAATAGATCAATGGTTGATACGCCTTGGTACATGATGGACATCCTACCCAGAATCACAAAACCTTCTAAGAGCTGGTTCATTTTAGGTCGGACCGACAATTTACCGTTGACCGACTGTCGGTTGTTGCTGTTCACACTAGACGCTGCCGACCCGACCTAATGTGAACACGACGGTACGGTCGTTTTACTGCCTGGATCGTCACTAAACATTCAGTCGTAGTTGACTTTTTTATACGATGGACGACGAAGATCGGACGGGAAGAGATGGGGAATGAGTGGGTGGAATTGGCTCCGCTGCCGCTTTACGCCGACAAACGTGAACGGCGCTATACTTGCCAATACGCCAATATTATGCCGACCCGATAGAAATCGTGGCTGAACGTCCGGTAAAAGTGTCGGCTCCGTTAGTTTTGTCGGCTCGCCCATATGTGAACGGCGCTATTGAAATACATATGCCAATATGGATCCGACACGTTTGTCGGCCCGGTAAAACTATCGGTCCGACGTAATGTGAACCCACTCTAAGAATAGTCTCATTGTGCGTGCAGCTAAGGAGTAAATTATTACCCTGTCGGAGTCTGTGTTTCCTGGTAACTACAACCTGGGGATCTTTAAGTCAAGAGTGAACAGGTTACTTCTAGACAAGCGTGCTCCATCGTCGACCACATCATCGCTTACCATCAGGTGAGATAGTGGTAGTAAAATTAAAGATCAGAAAATGATCAAAAGTATCACTAACGAAAGACACAAACTACCGATGAAAATCGTTAATAAATCAGGTGATGTATGTATTGATTGATTTAAAATTCAACATAGAAATACCTAAATGAAATTGATAATAACAATGTGACCTTGTGAGTTACCTTTTGAAAATAATCTTGGTTGGATATCACTGTTTGCAAAGACGAGAGGGGGTACTCCCTTTCTTCACATAAAATTGTTTGTCCGAAAATCATTATCCATAACACGTTTGCTATAAACTGCAGTAACCATAATGTTCAAAACCCCGAAATTTTGTTCAGCATAATTATCTTTAGTTCTAAAAGTATTCTGTCATAATATCGAGTACCATAATAATTGAATCTCCTAATTTTACATGCCCTAAAGTCATATGTCCTAAGTATTGTATTGAATAATGTGTATTATTTCGAATGTTCATTTATAGTAAATATTTTAGTCCTAAAACATTTGCTAAAAATAGGTTTTAGTGACAGAAACGAATCGCTGTAAATCCGACTCCACGCAGTCTTGTCTGCCCTACCCCTAGAGTGTAATTTAAAATCGCGTAGGCGCGGAGGGGCGAGGTGGCCCGCGAGTTGAGGAGCAGGTGGTTGTAACACTCGCCGCCGCGGCTGAGGCTGGCCGGCGTAGCCGGCCAGCAAGCCGAAGCTGCGGTGGAGAGCGTTAAATCCATCTGCGACGATAAACTCGCGTGGGACCGCCGGAGCCCCGCAGCGCCGGAGCAGTGACAGAAACCATGCCTGCTGCATGTTGCATGCTTGCTTGCATGCTGCGTGCTTGCTTGCATGCTGCATGCTTGCTTGCATGCTGCATGCTTGCTTGCATGCTGCGTGCTTGCTTGCATGCTGTATGCTTGCTTGCCTGCTGCATGCTTGCATGCTGCATGCCTGCTTGCATGCTGCATGCTTGCTTGCTTACAAAAACCACATGTTCACAATCATCTGCTTTATTGAGTACATGTATAATATATTTATTTACGTATAATAAAATATTATAGAATAGAGTAGAATACTCTTTATTATGTACACCATATAAGTTACAGAAAATATAGATGAAGATTATAATGCATGATCAGATATTTTTAATTATAACAAATGAGAGAAGCTTGCAAACAGTTGCTTTGTTATAAGATCTAAGAATATTATTATTTTAAATAAACATTAAGTAACTTGAATTTAGGACTTATAACTTTTATTGAAAACGATTTTATAAATTATGTATATTATTGATTGTAATATTTATGACTAACGGATTTAGGACATATTATATTTAGGGATTTCAATTTTATGGCATCAGATATTAGGTGATATTAAGTTCGGGTAAGTTATCATTCGGACAAATGATGATTAGGACAAAAAAAGTTATGGCTCTTTAAATTATGGATAAAAAAGTTAGGTGACACAATAGAGAAGCACGAGAGGGACCGGAGTAAGGGACATTCCAAGAGTAATAAAGAATGCCAAAAAGCTAAATAAGTATTTATCGCGACCATATAGAATTGACGATTTTATGATGTGGTCGGCGATCTCATGAAATTGTTGTCCATTTCATGAAACCAAACTCTAAACTCGACGACCGCTCCTATTTCTCTTTGCAGAGTTCAACGGAACCCAACACCATTAGAATGTCGGTAGCCCTTTCGAACATAGCATATCTGTTTCTCAAGTTCTCTAAAACCTAACCTAAATTTCTTAAAAGAAGAGTAGAAAAACTTTTATCCAGGACAGACACAGCACAACGGTTACAAATACACATTAAAGGAGAAGAAAAGTACAGAATGCGCCGAGCGTGTCCGAACCGAAAGGGTTACCACCTCAGCATTTGCTGGGCGTCAGACACCCAATACTGGTTTTCAGTTGGCACCCCGCAGTGGCGCACGGACGAGGGTAAATAAAATATATACTTGAACTAAATATTGATGTTTATGTACTGAATTTTATTAAAATACGTAAATAGAACATATTTATAAATATATAGGTACTATAAAACGCAACGAAACAGTTATACCTGAACAAGTTTTGGTTGCATCAGGAAATAACCAATACTACATGAATACATATGGCCACAACGTTATGGTTTGGCGTGATCTACCAAAATTTCACATGGTCAATCCCACCATTTTTCTTTAACGTAATTTTCTAAAATTTTATTAATATTAGACATTAATGATCAACGTAAATGAAAACATCTTGAGCAAACCTTGTGGGACTACTAACTGTTCAGCTAAGATTCCTCTCGTAGGAAATAAGGTTGGAGATAATCCACCACGCGGTATTTCGTTGAAGGAGACATGTTTCTCTCTTATGCTAATATTGATCATAATACAAGTTCAATTAAGGCCGCTACCCGCACTAGGCTGCAGTGCCGAATTCCTTCATGACACACATAATAGATAGCTTCCACTAGCATTTACGACAAATCTTTAACGGTTCAAGCGATGCAGTTATGGAATGCCTTGTCCGTGTTATTAAGGCTTGCTCAATCTTTGTCCATTTTTAATACAATGATCAAAAATCACTACCTTTCTCTTAGCTCCTTTTACTTGAGTTCTATGCTTTTTGTTTCATAATTATTATTTTATATATTTATCTATTATGTTTTTATTTTATACATAGATTAGTACAACCAAGACTACCTACAGTACTGTTATTTACTTGAAAACATCGCTTTTATCGCGATAAGGCCGCCCAATGTGTCATGTTTTTATATGTGACATTCTCTTCTATATATTATCTGTAACTTATGTATATGGTTTACATAATAAAGAGTATCCTATTTTATTATATAACTACCCTCCCTCACGGAAGCCAGTATTAAAGCAGTGTGAATATGAAAGGCTGATTATGTCATTACTATTCATTACGTACACGTCAATTTTCAGTGGTCTCTCGATGGGCAGAACTTCCATGTCAGCACATTGTGACACCCTGATCTTGCAGTTGGCGTTCTCGACGTCCATATTGGTTTCTGTAACAAAGATGAAATAAGTTTTCGATACCACTCAAGCAGCTTCCTGCCCGAATACCCCGGAGGGTTAGCGATGAGAGAGATGGAGCTATACGACACTCACTTTTGCCAGTTATCAAGCAACAGGTGTCCAATAATTGAGATCATAATAGGTTTAAAGAATTTTATTCTCATAAGAACAATATTACAGTTCACATAAAATGAGATACAAAGTGCTTATAAATATTGTAACATTCGCATCTGGTGTGTTGGTAGTGTCATACGTTATATACATGTTTCTTTAATTTTAATTTAAACATATTAATATTTTCACATTTCTTTATGTCTTCGGGTAAATCGTTAAACAGCCTTGCCCCTTCAAACAGTATTGTCTTTTATGATAAAATTCAAAATCAATTTTGTCATGTGCTACATTGAACAGAGTAACGCTTTTGATTGCGTCGATTGTCATTTGTGGTAGATATTATCTGAAATAGTAATATTGACGTACTTCACTACTCTTATAAATTCACTGTATCTAACTTAAACCATACCTTGGTTAGGTATGGTTTGTATTTACTATAAGCTTTCAAATCCGTTCATGTTCAAGCAAGGAATTCGACAAGGGTGCATACTATGTTACATACTCTTCAAAATGTTTGGAGTTTACGTTATGCGTTGCCATAGGATAACATGACGAAATATAGTGCACAAAAAAGCATTCTTGAAGATAAACAACGCATGGTGGTTTATAGGTGGCGAATTGATTGCCATCAGTGGATACAAATACAAGGTAGGTATGTACACTCTGCTACTGAGTCTATGCCTATACAAAAACCCTATAACACGTTGATATACCGTTTTTTATGGATGGGCAATCATCAAATGACTTCTTCCGCTCCGGGCAGAGCGGAAGACAGAGTCAGACAGCAGACTCTTACTGACTAAAACCCATCCGGGTTCACCCTAGCGCCCTTTGCGTTCCAGGGCCGTGGTGACTTTCTAACAAATTCCGAAACCCTAGCAGGTAACTAGGGTTGAGGAATTTGTTCGATAGATTGACCCTATGGAGCCCCGTCTTCTTTGCTGACATCGCTTTGAGGCGCGCGTGGAATACGACACGCCATGGACCCGAGCCTGGTTGTAATCGGACGGCGAGCCCGAAACCCGCGCAGACTTTGTTTTGCCTGTGAATCGAACTTCGAAACACATGCACAATAGTAGAACTTGCAACGACCAGATCATCCCGAGCTGACGGTTCTTGATGTTGCTATATAAATTGTTCGCTTCGTTCGCTAGTAGTAGCATTGATACCACTACAGATATGCGACAGATCATTATCCCCTTGACAACTACATTCGATAGGTATTCACATTAAATTTAGACACTCAACCGGACTGATAAAAAATATGTTTCTCGAATCTATAGTTTTTAATCTTAAAGATTAAAATTTACATTACTCAAATCTAGGTTTTAATTTATTTATTTGATTCTTTACGCAGACAGATGCACAAAAGCGGACTTAGTACCTTGGGCATTTTCTACCAGTCAACCTTTGGGTGATGCAGTGAATAATAGTGGTAGGTGCGTATATAAGCATAAGCATAATCAGCCTTTTAATGTTCCCACTGCTGGGACACAGGCCTCCTCAAGAGAGGGAATGGGCCGTAATCCAGCACGCGGGTCCAGTGCGGGTTGGTGAATGTCACATGTCTTCGAATTTTTGGTTCTAGGACATGCCGTTTTCCTCACGATGTTTTCCTTCACCGATTTGAGAGCAGTGGTAGGTGTATATATTATTCATCATAATTGTAATTGTTGGTATTGTTGTTGTGTGTTGTTATTTTGATATTGTAGATCTAGTAGTTGCACACGTACAAAACCTTTATCATAATAACTAGTTTTTATTTTTATAATCTACATTTCAATTATTATAACAGAAGACTTAAGCCACTTTTTGAAAACTTCATCGAGATTGTTTAGCTAGAATTTAAAGACATGCAAACATTAAAACAACATGAATAATGACATACTTTCTATACTAATATTATAAAGAGGAAAGATTTGTATTTTTGTATGTAACGAATAAACTCAAAAACTACTAGACCGATTTCAAAAATTCTTTCACCATTAGAAAGCTACATTCAACCTGAGTAACATCGGCTATATTTTATCCCCATATTCCCACGGAAACGGGAACTACGCGGGCGAAACCTCGGGGCGCTGCTAGTGTTTAATAATTTCGCTGTAAGTCACCGACACGTTTTCCTAGTCACTGATACACACTTGAATCTCTATCTCAAAAACTAGAAAACCGATTTTGATGAAACTTACATCGTTCCCTAAGTTGGACTACACCAAGTCTAACTTTAAAAAGTTATTTGCAATCCGACTTATAGTTTTTGAAATATGCGCGCACAAACATACACACATAAATACACTTCTAAAATTTGGCACACTTGTTTAAAAGCTGATATAGTCTAACATACCTATACAATAAGTGTCTAATTCTGACAATATAACAAACATACGAATCGAATTGATAACCTCCTTTTTTTTAAGCTGGTCAAAATGTGATTTTTCACTTTCTATACAATTCTTAACATTATTTTCTCTGTCTCTTCGCTTTCAGAAAAAAAGGGGTGTCGCATTGTCGTATCGCACCTATCTACACCGCTTTCAATCTACCTATTGCTAACTGCTCAAAGGTATTTTAAAAACTTTTTTTTAAATATTTTTTTAAAAAATCTTGCCCCACACTAGGATTTACTCCTGTATCGTGGGTACGTTCACAAACATGTAAACTCACATACACGAGACACCCAGACCCGGAACAATTATCTGTAGGCCATACTAACATTTGTTCCGTGCGGGGATCGAACCCGCGACACCTAGCGCAGCAGCTGAACGCTCAACCACTGCGCCAACCGTGTCGTCTATGCTAAACTATGTGCTATCTATAGGCATGTCGAAGTCTTGTCTCCGGTTTACGCAAACGCGTAAGGTCAGTATTGTAAGTATTGACTATGGCAAATGCTTCCTGAATAATTTAAATAAATAAAACGAGAAGACGGAAATCATAGTTTTACCTAAAGAGGGGTTGTTTTTCTTGATGAGAACGCGTGAATTAAATATTATATCTAACTAGCTTCTGCCCGCGACTTGGTCCGCGTGGAATAGTTACTTTACCCTCCATTTTGAAACTCTCAGCCCGATCGGTTTAAAATTGACAAAATTTCATACAATCTTTAATCCCCTATTTTATCCCCTTGGGGGTAGAATTAATCAAAATCCTTTCTTAGCGGATGCCTACGTCATAACATCTACCTGCATGCCAAATTTCAGCCCGATCCGTTCAGTGGTTTGGGCTGTGCGTTGATAGATCACTATGTCAGTCAGTCAGTCACTTTTGAGTTATATATATTTAGATTCAATTCGCGTTGCTGAATTTGTCCGGAAGATTCAGCGCGACCCAGGCATGAAAAGGGCACTATTAGGAACACAGATGGGTTTTAGTCAGTATGAGTCTGACGCTCGATTCCGCTCTGCCCAGAGCGGGAGAAGTCATTTGATGACTTCCCGTCCAGAAAAAAAGAAATGGGTTGAAGAATTCGTTCAAAAGAGTCACCGCGGCACTGGAACGCAAAGGGCATTACACGGATAGGTTTTAGTCGAGTCAAAGTCGGCCCGGAGCGGAAAGGAGAGTCAGACTCTTCGTCTGACTAAAACCCACCCGTGTTCCTCCTAATGCCCTTTGCGTTCAAGTGCCGCGGTGACTCTTTCGAACGAATTCCGCAACCCTAGCAGGCACATAACAAAGATACCGGACGTAATTCATAAAAACCATTCGTGATATAACACAGTTAGCTTGTTCCTCGATTTTATCTGTCGTTTCGCGAAAACAAAAGTGTGTTTGTTCGTCGATACATGTTGTTGGTATGTGAACGTCAACATACGATAAACTGAGGTAATCGATGCCTTCTTCAAGCGAGATTTTGGATCCGTAATTACCCATTGGCTAACAATTACGAGCATCTTTTTTTTTGGATGAGAAATCATCAAATGACTTCTCCCGCTCTGGGCGGAGCGGAAGGGAGTGTCAGACTCTTACTGACTAAAACCCATCCGTGATCCTCCGAATGCCCGACGCGTTCCAGGGCCGCGGTGACTCTTTGGAGCAAATTCCGCAAGAATCCTACCTATCTATTATTATATTATATTACTAGCTGCTGTCCGCGACTTCGTCCCCGTGGAATCCCCGATTTTAAAACATTATTTATCGCTGCTCCGCTCCTATTGGCTTAAGCGTGATGTTATATAGCCTATAGCCTTCCTCGATAAATGGTCTATTCAACCCAAAAAGAATTTTTCAATTCGAACCAGTAGTTCCTGAGATTAGCGCGTTCAAACAAACAAACAAACAAACCCTTTCAGCTTTATAATATTTATTATTATATTATTTGTATAAATAGATAGGTAGGATTTTTGCGAAATTTGGTATACCTATAATATATACCTATATAAACTCAGATTCTGTGCTATCTATACCCGTTCTAAATTTCATCCGTTTTGTCTTGCTTGAACAACAAACATCCAACCATCCAAATCTTATAATAAAATCACTTAGTAATATTTCGATAGTCGTATAATCGCATTTGCTAACTCTGTTAAACTTTATCTTGAACTCTCGAGTTAAAAATGACAAACTTGAAATTCCAACCAAGATTTTATAAGAGAAAATTCTCTTTACGTTTTTTGCGTTGATTGGGTATTGAACCCCGTTAATCCTGTTCTGCGGGCCTGTTTACAGGTAACAAGCCTAATGGGATAATTTTTGAACAAAGTTTCCAAGTTCGTGTTATTCATTGCATGTTATATTGACTGGGCAATTAAAGGTTATATATAAATCTTGGTGGTTTTAGTACATTTTTATTTGAGGATTTTGAAATTTTTTAAATCACTGTAGAATAGGGTAGTGGACTTTCTGATTCGTCCGTCTGATAGATTTACAAAAAATATCGGAGACGTTTTTTTTCTTTTTTCATGTAAACAAAAAAATAAGACGATACAGTGCGTTGAAAACTCGTGTGACGTCACTACTCGCTACAATTTTTACCTAGCCGTGACGTTACACGCCCCCAAACCTGATGTTTGATACTTTGTATCAGTTTTTATAGATTTGATAAAGGAAAAAATACGTGTCCAATATTTTTCTATAATCTAACTGACGAACTAAACATAATCATATATTTTTTACTTAGGCAACATCCCTACTTAAATCATTAAATAATTCTACAACTTTGTTCTGTGCTAACCTAATTCTTAGCGGAGTTTCACCAAAATCGATGCACGAGTTTTGCTGTGTTTTATTAACTATGATTGACCAAGGTATGGAGATTTATCATAAATCAAAATCTCCCATTTATTCGCCATAGCAGTCGGCTAAAAATATGAGAATAACATTCCCGTATGAGTTGTATAAATAAACCCTTGAACTAATATATTTAAATAAATAAAAACAAACCTTATATTGCGCAAATTTTCCAGAATAAAAATAAAATCCAAAAAAAAATCGCCACAATTTTTCTACAGCTTCCAAATTCAAACGACTACTGACAACAATTACACGGCACAGTAACGATTTATATTAAAACAACGAAACAAAACCGATCACTTTTCTCCAAGATATCTTATCTATTAATTACCGAAAACACTGTCCATTTATATAAAGATATTAACACAGCACTATATACTCACACGAATACTCGAAGTTTCTCAAAGAAAGTCAAGTTAAACTAAGAAAAGTAAACAGTTATCAAGTAATATATTAATTTTGTGCGAACGTCTGTTCGTTTGCGCGAGCTAACTTGCAATGTACCGTGTTTTTCTTGCACCTATGTTATAAGCGCGCGAAAGTGTTTTTTTAAGGCGTCCTCCCACGGTGCAGTAGCAAGAATGAGGGATATTTTGCAAGAAACGTTATATTTTAAGGTATTTAGGTTCTGATGAAAGTTTTTATAGAAATGTGATTGTACAATTTGTTAAAGGAATGGGTGGGCTAAGGAGTGGTAACGTGCACTAGATTTTTTATAATATAGATACTTTTTCGCATATAGCATTGTGAACGCAAGACACAGTTGCAGTTGCGGCATTTGTTCGAAAGAGTCACCGCGGCTCAAAAAGTATCACGGGTGGGTTTTAGTCAGTAAAAGCCTGACACTCCCTTCCGCTTCGCCCAGAGCGGGAGAAGTCATTTGAGAAATTCACATCCTTAAACCAAAATGGTATAAGCCCCTATCGTCAGCATACAATGCCTATCTATTGTCATCAACACATTCATACTCCAGGCTAGAACTGACAAATTGCAGATATAGCTGATACCTCCATGAAAATAAGGCGACCACTGTACTCATTGAATTAACTTTTTGTAAAAGTGTAACTATTTTTCAGAGTATCGAACCCAGAAGCTAGTGCACAATAACAGCGCTTATGACTACTATACCAAGAAGCCACTGTTTACCTCTAAACTAGGATTGTATGTACAGCATAATCAGCCTTTTAACGTTCCCACTGCTGGGACACAGGCCTCCTCTCTAGAAGAGGGAATGGGCCGTAATCCAGCACGCGATTTTATTTTTCGAGTTCTAGACATGCCGGTTTCCTCACGATGTTTTCCTTCACCGTTTTGAGAGCAGTGGTGATGAAATTAATTACACAAAGTAACGCGCCTGGCTGGGTTTGAACCTTTTTTTTTTGGATGGGAAATCATCTTCACTTCTCCCGCTCTGGGCGGAGCGGAAGGGAGTGTCAGACTCTTACTGACTAAAACCCACCCGTGTTCCTTCTTGTGCCCTTTGCGTTCCAGGGCCGCGGTTACTCTTTCGAACAAATTCCGCAACCCTAGCAGGCACTGACCCTATGGGGCCCCGTCTACGTTGCTGACGGCTCTTTGAGGCGCGCGTGGAACACGACGCGCCGTCGACTCGGGCCTGGTTGCTATCGGACAGCGAGCCACCCATAGCTCGCCATCCGCAGGCTCGAGCTGGGTTTGAACCTGCGACCTACAATTCGTAATTCGGGGCCCTTACCTCACTGCCACCACTGCTCCACCTCCGCCAAATATTTCCAGTATTTACCTACTTAGTAACAAAAACAACGTTATCCCCAAAAATATGGATCCGCGAAATGCTTATCAGCGCATCGGCCCCCAGCGAACGTATCATAAAGGTAGACTAATATCTAATCTTAGTAATTAAGACGCAATATATGTATAAGACGTATATCATGTGTTAGTGTATTTAATTCAATAATATCCAACCTGATTAAAAGGTATGTGAACTGATAAGATCTATGTGCCAAAATTATTTCTAATTGTAGTGTAAATAAAAAACGTCATATCAATTTCCTGGAATGCAAAGAGTCAGTAAGAGTCTGACACTCCCTTCTAATCCTCTCTGAGCGGGAGGGATCATACATTTCAAAGATGTGGCCACTGTAGTGACAGCCAGCCAGCCAACCACCGTTGGGTGATTGCATTTATTCCGCCTATACGCCTGCCTTTTCTTCTGGATGGCAAATCATTGAATGATTCTTCCGCTCCGGGTGGAGCAAAAGGAAGTATCAGATGAATAAAACCCACCCGTGCTCCTCCTAGTGCCCTTTGCGTTCCAGGACTGCGGGGACTCTTTAAAACAAATTCCGCAACCCTAGCAGGCACTGATCCTATTGGGGCCCCGTCTTCATTCCTGACATCTCTTTGAGGCGCGCGTGGAACTGGGCCTGGTTGTTATTGAACGGCCAGCCACCCATACGTTGACCCCCGCAGGCCTGCGCCTACGATGGGAATCGCCCTGCGACACCCGGCTTCCGGGGCATATTATTTCAACAAAAGGGAGAGTTATATTCTATATCTTATATATAAAATTCTCGTCTCACACTGTTAGTTACCATCATATAAATATATTATATCTATGGTTACCATACTCCTCCGAAACGGCTAGACTGATTTTATGAAATTTTATATGCATAATCAGTAGGTCTGAGAATCGGCCAACATCTTTTTTTCATCCCCCTAAATGTTAAGGGTGGTCCACCTTTGCCGGGTCAGCTAGTAGAGCTAGATATAAAATAAAGTCACTGTCTTCCTTTGTCTGTTTCTCCGCTCACTTCTTCTAAACCACGCAACGGATGTTGATACAGTTATCACGAATAAATAGAACAACAAACAAGGAAAGTTTGGTTTATTACAAGTACCCGTGGGAAAAAAGGAAATGGGAGAAATTACAATGAATAAAAATAAGCATTGTTATTTTTTTTAGTGAATGACTCTTTGGTACCTTTTTTTTTCAATAATCTTAGTTTTATAACCCCATTAATTCACCTCAAAAAATCCAATTTAACTGCTACGTCTCAGGTAAAGCCTAAAAATTTATTTATTGCTTCAGATTCTTGCAAGAAATATCTCTTGTTACCAAAGCCGTGAGAGACCATCTTATCTTGCAAGGAGAACACAACGCCTCTCGGCGATTATTGGCATACTTCAGTAGTGATGTGCATGCTGCAAGGCGACGATAATATTAGACGAAAATTTTAAATGTCTTTTGAATTTGCTCTATGTTATGTTTGCAGGCCAGATATAATTGAAAGTAGGTTTTCTGTGATCGCATATTTTCGCAGAATTTTGCGATGATTTTTTTTTAATCAATCAATCTCATCCTTTACCCAAATACATTAAGATTGGCTTCCAGCTTAACCGGATACAGCAACTGGGTAACACGATACCCCACTTCCTTACATACAAACGCGAAAGTTTGTATGTATAGATAGATAATGAATAACAGCTGTACGAACATAACATACTAGCAGCGCTCCACGGTTCTACCCTCATGATTCCCGTTCCCGTGGCAATACGGGGTTAAAATATAACCTATGTTACTCGCTATTTAGGTCCTTTGGTGATTGGTGAATAGAGAAAAATGTCTAAAATTGGTCCATTTGTTTGAGAGCTTATTCGGTACAAACAAACAAAAAAATCGTTCGTCTTTAATTAAAAAAAAAATATAGACAAAAGACAAAGGATTTTCTCGATAGCCGGTTCTTCACAGCGTCACAACACTATTACTTCGATTATTAACAATGTAATAGTGCTTTGCCCTTTCAACAACAATTAAATACACAAACTACCAATAATAATTTACAGACATATTTACATACATACATACGTTATTTCCAATTTATTTACTTTTCTTCAGTTAAGTTAATGGTCAATATGTTTTGCGTTTATCGTTAATTTTTTTAGGGCTCCGTGAACGGATCCTAAATAATTTTGCCCATAACATCTGTTTGTCTGGAAGTTTTACAACATTTTTTTTGAAACGTTGCCCCACACTAGGATGTACTTCCTGTATCGTGGGTGCGTTCACAAACATGAATACTCACATACACAAGACGCCCAGACCCGGAACAATTATCTGTAGGCCATACAAACATTTGTTCCGCGCGGGGATCGAACCCGCGACATATGGCGCAGCAGCCGAACGCTCAACCACTGCGCGTTCGGCTGCTGCGCCGCAACAAGTATTGAGTCAAAAATTAACTTATTGTGGATCGATATTAGGGCGTTGAAGGCCCATTGGGCAAGATCGTGCTGGGTTGCCTCAAAATCGATTAATTTTTGCAGAAAATCTGAAAGTAAATTCATAAATATTGCTGATGTAATCACCTCCCGGATCCTCCCATCACCCATATCATCGAAAATAAGCAAATCAAAGACCTTCCCACCCCCCTTTAGAGCTTACGAAATACTTGAACGGCCCCAATGGCAAATCATCAAAAGACTTTTCTGTCAGCAAAGAAGACGGGGCTCCATAGGGTGGTCCAGTGCCTGCTAGGGTTGCGGAATTTGTTCTAAAGAGTCACCGCAGCCCTGGAAAGCAAAAGGGCACTAGGAGGAACACGGGTGGGTTTTAGTCAGTAAGAGTCTGACACTCCCTTCCGAGCCTTTTAACGTTCGCACAGCTGGAACACAGGCCTCCTCTCTAGGAGAGGGAATGGGCCGTAATCCACCACGCGGTCCCAGTGCGGGTTGGTGAATGTCACATGTCTTCGAGTTTTTGGTTCCAGAACATGCCGGTTTCCTCACGATGTTTTCCTTCACCGTTTTGAGAGCAGTGGTGATGAAATAAATTACACAAAGTAATGCGCCTTGCTGGGTTTGAAACCGCGACCTACAATTCGTAAGTGGGTCCGTTACCACTCGGCCACCACTGCTCAGTGTGTGAGAAGTCATTTGATGTCTTCCTAACCAGAAAAAGAAAAAAGACTGTCTATATTTTTGCCCAACAACCAATATTAATCGTGCGTATATGCTGTTTTACCCAATAATTTTTTAGTTTGAACCCAATAACCGATCTATCACATACTGGAGATAGAAAAACAAATGAAACAACAGAAAACCTATATAATTTTTCTGTTGTTTCCTTTGTTTTTCTATCTTCAGTATGTGATAGATAGGTTATTGGTTTCGGCCGTTAAACTACGGAACCCTTCACTATTCGATAAGACAGTTTCTTAGTCGACTTTGAACTCATAAAGTATACAGGTTGTGAAAATATCGTGCGGGGAAATACCATACTGGTTGTGTAGTATTTATGGTATGGCCCATATATAATTCTGCAGCCAAGTGAAGTTGGTATGATCCGGTTTGATTTGTATCTATACTAATATTATAACGAGGTAACGTTTATGAGATGTGAGTTTGTGACGTTGTAAGGGATAATCTCTGGATCTACTGAACCGATTTTCAAAATTATTTCATCAATAGAAAGCTACGTTATTGTGGAGTGTCATAGGATAAATTTTATCCCCGTATTGCCACGGGAACGGGAACAACGCGGGTGAAAACGCGGAGCGAGTTGAGTTGAGGTCTGACGCGTAGTCGCGGAGGGAGTCAAACACCTCACTCCCTCCGCAGACACGAGGTGGCCTGCAGAGGCGGGCTGGCACCAGCCGGGGATTACGGATGTCGCATACGTTCCCGCGATCCCCGGCGTAGGTGAGAGATGGAACACCGGGGTGGTTTTAGTCAGTAAGAGTCTGACACTGCCTTCCGCTCTGCCCAGAGCGGAAAAAGCAATTTGAAGAGTTCCACAAGCTTTCAAAAAAAAACGTTAGAGATTCAGCTGAATACCAGTACCAGATTTTCGGGCTTCTGAAGACCTATCATCACGGTCGAAGAAAGACAGCTGAGACCAAAGACCTGACATTCTTTCCGAGGCACGGAAGGTTCTCGAAATTTCCAGAAGATCCATCCGCAAATTGAGCGCAAACAGAGTAGCATAACCTTGATTGGTCCACACAATCAGCTGTTAGGTACATCGCCTCAAGACCGAATGATACACAATTGCTCTGAGCAATTGAATGAACAATGTTTACAAAATATCTTATAGGTACGTTTGTTGCCTCACAATTGATTTTCAAGCGAATACCTACTCTTATTTATAAGCTGGAAAAATCCTATATTTAAATAACAAAGCATATACTTAATCTGTTTTATCATGGCTATCCAGATTTTTGTCTGGCATTAGATGAAACTGCAACATCAGCACGAAAACGTCAATGAAAGCTTGCCTAATTGACGACATAAATTAGCGTTTTCGTACTCGAGAGATGAGTGTTAGCGTGCGTTCACGCATTTTTCGAGCACGAAAATTTCAATTTATGTCAAACTTTATTGATAGTTTAGAGCAGTGGTGGCCAAGTGGTAACGGCTCCGACTTACGAATTGTAGGTCGCGAGTTCAAACCCAGCCAAGCGCATTACTTTGTGTAGTTAATTTCATCACCACTCTCAAAACGGTGAAGGAAAACATCGTGAGGAAACGGTCCTGGGACCAAAAACTCAAAGACATGTGACATTCACCAACCACCAACCCGCACTGGGCCCGCGTGCTGGATAACGGCCCATTCCCTCTCCTAGAGAGGAGGCCTGAGTCCCAGCAGTGGGAACGTTAAAAGGCTGATTATGCCTATTGAAAGTTTATATGCCCTGATGGAGTTAGAATTCACGTTTTGGAACCTGGGCTCTGGTAACCAACCAAGCATGGTGGAGGCTTCTCGCTAAATAGTACCAGCCGCACTAACCAATCTTCAAGGTTAAATAACGTTTGAAGGGTAAATCTTTGGATGATCGCCCATCCTTTACGTGCCGAGACTCTTCCTTGCCTCGGAAGCACTTTAAACCTTTGGTGAAGGCTGATATTTGTACATCTTTGACTGTCGTTACGGGAATCTGGGAGCAGTCCCCCTGGGCAAGACTGAAAGAAAGAAAGAAAGAAAGAAAGAAAAAGCGTTTATTCATGCTCGTTTTTGACGCGAGAGAAAATTAAAAATAAATTAAAACTTACAAATAACTAAACCAGTCCCACTGTCTGAACCAGCCATTACAAACAAAGCATCCTAAATATATTTGCCTATGGTGTGCATTGGTGTGCCACTCTGACAGCGCAGTAACAGCATCTGTTTGACACAGTCTGACAGCGAGACTGTATAATTACATAAAACAAAACAAAAAAAAATATCAACAGAAAATTGCGATACATAAATATCATAATGTCTGACTGCTGCCAGGGCCTCAAGTCCGCTATTACAATAGTGTCAGAATGGTCTCTCGTTGATTTCATATTGGTTGATTTTGACAAGTTTGGTAATCTAATAATATAAAAGCGTCACTATGACTTTCCAATGGTCAACCACTGACACTCTATTGAAAGAAATGGCATAAATTGGTAAGCTCTTACATAATGACAAATGAATGACAGACGTATGCGGTAATCTGATAAAATTTTGACAGTTCCTTTGATCAGCGACCTACCATTCGAATGTCATTGTGCACTCATTGATTTTAATAGCTCGGTTTTCAAAAAGTATTACGACACCATTGACCAACCAATGATCGACCATTATGAATTTAGCAGATTACGAACTTTTAGCAAAATGACAATGGGATCGTGTTGGAATGACAAATTTATAAAAATAGCAGACTTGGGGCCCAATCCCCTCTCGTGTTACCCAAGTTTTGGAAGTCAGATATGTAATCTCTTCATGTAAAATACTGGTATTTGGCTTCATCTGGTTATAAGGATGTTTCCTGAGTAAAAAAATATGATTATATTTGTTTAGTTGATACTTCGCGTGACTCAAGGGCTGGCTTTTGCCTTGGACAAAGAATAAGCATTGCCATACAGCGTGGTAATGCTGCCAGCCTTTTGGGTACATTACCAGTGACTAGCGATGTGGAGGAATTTCTCGATGCCATCTTTTAACTATTTTTATTTTTAGTTAGTGAAGATTTTGGCGCCACTTCTTCCCAGCTTAAACACTAGGAAGTGGTGACGGGTGGGCGTTTTGGGGGACTGTATGTAAAATTTGACGTTCAAAAAGTGCTGTCTCTCAGCCTAGTTTGAATAAATGACTTTTGATTTGATTGATTCATTTGATTAAAAAAAAAAACAATAAACTATTTTAATTATATCTTTATGACTGTTATCAGTCACTGAGTATTTTCTTCAGTTCGCGTCATATTAAATTATCTAAGTATTTGTTTTTATGTATAACGGCTTACCTAAAAAATATTTCTTGCTATCAAATCTTAGATTATTTTCTTACAAGATGCGTAAATTCGCAGTCTTACTGATAAAGGATGGGTACTTAGAAGTTTGCAAAAACATTGTATTATGTTCTTAGATATCTACTTATTTATAAACGTTGGTAGGTGCGTCATGAAAATATTTGCGTAAAATTGTGCGTACAGATAATAGATTATCATCTATAATATTATTAAAACATGGCTAGCTCAGCTCTGTAAAATTCCATGATAAAAATGATAGTTAAAGCGTAATATAGTGTGACGGAATTTTTAATGGAAAAAGTTTCTTATGTACTTTTAATGATGACTAGAAGTTAGAAGGATATGTCATTTAATTTTAATTTTTTGACCATCGAAAAAGTTTTTTTATTCAATAATAATTATGCAAAATTATAAACTATTACTATATAGAGTACTAAGAAAAAAAAGACATTTTTTATTTAAGTGTATAATTATACACTTAATTAAAAAACTCTTAGTTAAGACTTTTTTATTTAAGTGTGAGTGTGTAGTTAGTTAACTAAAAAATAAAAATAGTCAAAAGATGGTATCGACAAATTCCTCCGCACCACTGGCCACTGGTAATGTTTCCAAAAATGCTGGCAGGAGCATCAATGAAAAATGTTCCAAAAACCGTTTTTTTTTTTCACTCAAAGTTGCGCGAGTCAGCTTCACTACATAGTATAAAAGTCGCTTCCCGCTGTCTGTCCTATGTATGCTTAGATCTTTCAAACTACGCAACGGATTTTGATGCGGTTTTTTTTTAATAGATAGAGTGAGTTTTTTAATAGATCCAAGCGGGAGGTTTATATGTATAATACATGCATAATATAGTAGAGATTTAGTATCAGCATTGCCGTGCGAAGCCGGGGCGGGTCGCTAGTTTTATATAAATATCGGGCGGCCCAACGAAGCAGTGCAATAGGGTAGTTGACTAAAAAAATCTAATTAGTCCGTTAGATAGATTTCCAAAAAATATTGGACACGTATTTTTTCTTTTTTCACGTAGACAAAAAATGAAGACGATACAGAGCGTTGAAAACTCGTGTGACGTCACTACTCGCTACAATTTTTACCGAGCCGTAACGTCACAAGCTGATCTTTGATGCTTTGTATCTTCGTTAGTTTTTATAGATTTGACAAAGGAAAAAATACGTGTCCAATATTTTTCTATAATCTAACTGACGGACTAAACATAATCATATATTTTTTACTCAGGAAACATCCCTATTGGCAATAGCAGAATAATGTGGATCAATAGAGAGGGAAAACGTAAAAAGTTTGATCAATTGTGCGAGGAATGATCATATCACTCATTTATGTAACTGTAAGAATAACGTCGAAAAGATAACAAAAACGGTGTCTTTCTGAAAGTCAGAAAGAAAAAGAAAACGATACCACTCCGAGGCACTGAAAGCCTTCAATTAACGTAGATGCTAAAATAAAATAGATTCTTACACAACCAAAAATGTATTTATCTGTAAGTAAACTATAAATCTAACTGTATACACTTAACCTAAAAACAAAATACAATATGCATCAAAATCTCGTCCGCATCGCTATCGACTAGAAGTGAGCCCAAAAGACTGACGGCATTGCCACGTTGTATGGCAATGCTTATCCTCTCTCTGAAGTAGAAGCCAGCTTTTGGGTCACGCGTGTCAACTCAACGTTTAGCAAGTTCTTTAAATAGATAATAGATTATTAGAGTGTATAACACGAAATAAGTTTGAGAATGCACTAGCCTAATCTGGTATTAAAGATCGACGCTTAAGCGTGGATCATCATCATCAACAGCCTGTTGCAGTCCACTGCTGGACATAGGCCTCTCCAACTGCACGCCACTTAGATCTATTTCCGGCTTCTCGCATCCAGTTTCTGCCAGCCGTCCTGCGCAAATCGTCACTCCACAAAGTGGATGCGCGAGCGAAAATAATCTATCTACCGCGCGCGCCTTAACTTCGATTTAAGTCACTTATGACGAACATAGAGACGGATCAATCTAAGAATTTATTACAAGACACATCCCCTTTCATTTCAATTTATTATCTATCTAACGATATTGTTTTTCACATGTTCAGAAGCGTTTTTCAACACGTGATTTAAGTACAAACGATACAACTCTACGTGTTTTCAGGCTAGTTATGTTCACACGCAGATTCCAATCAATAAGTTACCGATTTGATGTTTCAAGTTGAAAGTAATGGAGGCTACTGCTTGACGGCATCATTTGCCTAAGTTTTCCCAACTATATTCTCCACCTACTATGTTCTCCACCTCCCACCAGTATATTCTCTACTCCACCGTATGCTCCACCGTGTCCTCCGGGCGATCCACACAGTGTTGACACCAGGACGTGTCCTCCCGCTGGATCCGAAACAGGTATCTCCTGAAACAGCCGTGTCCGGTCAGCACCTGCGTCAGGCGGACGGTGAGGACGCTGTGGCGTCTCCAACCATTCCTCAAACAGGGACTTATCGCCGCAATGGTGGCATGCCCAGCGCTGGGTTGCAGCAGTCGCTGTCTCCATACCTCTGTGAGATCCCGCCGGAGCTCCGTCCGCTGCGCAGCAATTTGCCGCGACGTAGCACCTCCACGCGCAACGCGTAAACGTGCGCAAGGGCTCTCGCCTCCAGATCCGACGGCGGCAATCCGGCAAGGAGGTTTACCGCCTCGCCGGAGACCGTGTGTTATCCCCGGACCAGCGAAAGGCCATGATCCTCTGGGCCGATACCAGGTGGCGCGCTGGCAGTCGCTTTAGCGACAGCGCCCACACTGGGGCCCCGTAAAGGGCCATGGACCGCACGATCCCCGCATGCAGCCTCCGACAGGAGGCGTGTGGACCTCCTATATTGGGCAAGAGCTGCTTGAAGGCAGCCCCGGCCCGCCCCAGTTTGGGAGCCAAGCGTCGGAAACATGATACCCCTTGGCTTACACTGGTGTCAGATTTTCTGGCTTTTTACTACCTGTAGCGACAGTCAAAGATACACAAATGTCAGCAGGGATCAACGGCTCAACGTACATTCCGAGGCACGGCACACTCTTGATATATTAAGATGGTCACCCAGCCACAGACTGATCTCGACAAGCGTTGCTTAACCTTGAAGATCAAGCCGTGTGGTTGTTATGATTTAGCCACGAGCTCCTGTACTGTTTAACGTCATCTGTGCACGCCATCATGTGCACCCTGCATTATAAACCGTACCGAGAAGATGCGCGCGGCACATCACTATCTGCGGGGAGCGGTGGGCGCGGGGACATCGGCGTTGGCGACTGAGGCCGGCCGGCCGGCCGCCGTTACAACATAATTTTCATAGACATAATTTCTACGCATGTCACTCAATAAAAACGTTGATTCAAGAGAAGAAGAATTTTATTACATCCTCTTCATCATCCATTGAAAAGATTCGACGAATGACGATATTTGTTACAAAATAGCAGTCAGACGTAACCAGTTATGAAAAATGACACTCAATCTTTCTGTTTAGGGGCCATCCATTAATCACGTCACACAAATTTCATCATTTTTACCCCCCACCCCGTCCTTGTCACAGCTGGTCACATTTGTGAGACCTTCCTCCTCCCTGCTGTGACGTCACATATTTATTTTATTATTTATGTTCACACAGAAAATAAGTAAGAGACAAAATTACAGTTTTAGTAGGAAGGAACTACTTATTTCAAAAGAAATTTCTTCCAGCACACCTGCGAAAGGAGAAACGAAAAATAAATGTAGACTATAGTGTAGTAAGAACTAAAGCAGAGAATGTGAAGCCTTAAACTAAAGTAACAAATCAAGATATGATAGTATACTTATAAAAAATCAATACCGAATACCTATAAAATATTATTTACAAATAATAAATACTAGCTGCTGCCCGCGACTTCGTCCCCGTGGAATCCCCGATTTTAAAACATTATTTATCGCTGCTCCGCTCCTATTGGTCTTAGCGTGATGATATATAGCCTATAGCCTTCCTCGATAAATGGGCTATCTAACACTGAAAGATTTTTTCAATTCGGACCAGTAGTTCCTGAGATTAGCGCGTTCAAACAAACAAACAAACTCTTCAGCTTTATAATATTAGTATAGATATAAAAAAATACAATTTCGTTCGTGTATTTGCTCATGTTTTACTTCAACACTTAGATTAAAATAGATTTCGAAATGTGACGTCACGAAATTTAGGACCCCTCCCACTCCCTTATCAAACAATGTTACACATTGTCGACCCCCTCCCTCCCACTTAACGTGTGATGTAATTTATGCATGGCCCCTTATTAGCCATGCGTTACCAAGCTGAAGTCTACATTTCCCACAATCCAGTCCAGTCATCCAACTTCTATTGGATTGAAAAGACCATGGTTTTAAAATCGACGATATTCAGGTACTATCGATATCCCAGTCCCAGGATGTCACTTTCCAACTGCAGCGGATCGGACGGCGAGCTATGAGTGGCGCCGTCCAATAACAACCAGGCCCGGGTCGTAAAAGTCGAAAGAGAAAAAATAACACCGTTTTTGAAACATTCTTCATTAGTGCTCCGCTCCAATTGATCTTAGCGTGATGATAATATAACCTATAGCCTTCCTCAGTAAATGGGCTATTTAAAACTCAAATTATTTTTCAAATATTTTTTGTTTTTTTTTTTTTATATAAGTATTTTTTATATATTTTATTAATCTCTGGAACTACTGGTTCGAATTGAAAAAAAATATATTTTTGGGTTGAATAGACCATTTATCGAGGAAGGCTTTAGGCTATAGCGGAGCAGCGATAAAGAATGTTTTAAAATCGGGAATTCCACGGGGACGAAGTCGCGGGCAGCAGCTAGTGTATAGATAAATATAATTTATTACAATCTTTCCAGTGACATATTCAACAGAACGGAGACCGCGTCTCGGCAAACGTAGTGTAGGACGTCCTCAGGCACGGTGGACGGGTGGAGTGACGATTTGCGCAGGACGGCTGGCAGACACTGGATGCGAGAAGCCGAAAATAGATCTAAGTGGCGTGCAATTGGAGAGGCCTATGTCCAGCAGTGGACTGCAACAGGCTGTTGATGATGATGATGATGATGATACGACAGAATTAACGTTATACCTGAAAGGGCTTGTGTGTTATGTTCTCATTATTAAGAACAAATTTTTCTACGGCACCAACTCCAAAATCGCGAAAAAATATCAGCTGCTCAGTGCATTTTGACGCGTTATGCTCATATTATTTTAATGTATGGGGCATTGAAATGGTTCGCCATATGACGATACTTCGGTATATCAGTAACAGTCAACGTAATCAGTGATGAAAAATGACACTAAATCATGTCATCATGAATCATCATGCTAACCGGTCATGATATACCAAGCTATCATCTTGACTTGGCTCGTCAGCAGGTCCAAACGGGTAAATTTCAACAAGTGATTTTTATATGTCATTTCGGTGGGATTTTTTAATTTCAATGCTATCTACATATTTTTAGTGACAAATAAAACTTTAGCCTATTTTATAACATTGTGCGTGAGTGGACATCAAATTTCATCAAAACTTACATAAATATTTAAGGATGAATTTTTAAGAGTCCACTGAAATGAAAAGTGTCTACCGAAATGATAAAAATGACCACCAAAATGATAAACTGTGCACCGGAATGAAATAAATCCACCGAAATGATACAGCTAAGAACAACCGTGCCGGGCAGCCAGGGTTCCGTACTTTGTTAGGTGTGATTTCCACAAATTTTAGATAAACACTGAGACAGGACAGTAGACAGTTATTTTAATATCATCATTAATATATATATATATATATTACAGTTAGTATTACATATATCATTCTTTGAGCTTACAATAACCTCAAAGAATGATAAATTATTGTAATATTTATTATGATATGAATGAATTGTTTCTTCACTTAAATAACCTTTGGTAATTTTTCTGGTTGTTGTTGTGTGAAAATGTTGGAGAACTTTATCGTAAATGCTGGTATATATATAATAAATAAATATTTTTGTTTGTTTATGAACTAATACTAATTTACTCTTCGATCAATTTATTGATCGAAGAATTTACTTGATATATTTTCAAAAGACTGAACGAAGCGCGATAAGAAAGCTTAAAGTTTCTGATTAATATGATGGCTGCATTTGTAAGTTATGCCATTAATAGTAATACATAATGTGTACCCGTTGCACTAAGAGAAAAATGCTAGGTATAATTTAGTTAAATTGGTAACGAAACGAGAATAGTGTTTCTACAGGTATATAAGTAAAACTTCTAAAATTAAATCAACTCTTATATTTTATACTGGGAGCTACTACTCGATAATATCACCGTGGACTCGACAATATACTGCCATCAGCTTGACCGACTCCGTACAGAAATCAACAAAAAGCGCCGTGAACACTCAAAGATATACTTCCTTCACGACAACGCTCGGCCGCACATAGCCAATATACAGGACAAAAAATTTGATGATAGAGCACAGTTAACAGATTTCCTCGAAAGCTTTTTTGCCTCACGGCTCCCAAGTTTTTACGCTGAGGGTATCCATGCTTTACCTAATCGCTGGAAATGGGTTGTAGATAACAACGGTGCCTACTATAAAGACAAGTAATTGTAAATTAAAAATATAATTTAAAATTGTTTTGTTTATTTGCAACGCTCATTACTTTCCTACCAACCCAATATATACATGTACTAGCTACATAGAAATATGTGTATATTATATATCTTAAACACAAATATTACACAACAAATACACCCGAATAATCTAATATACACTTACATTACAAAACTATGACTTTGTATTTGATACAAGGATCTCTAAAACTTTATGGTTTTAACATTTCGGAGATACATTTCATTCCGGTGGACTGTAATTGGTATAAAAGTCCACCGAATCCACTGAAATGATAACACTGAGATGATAAAATAGAGGTTATTTCTACATTTAACTCCGAAATAAAATTATAAAAAAAATATGAACACTACTCAAACAAAACAGTACTTACGGCGAATTTAATACACAATTTTGAAACAAATTAAACGAATCTAGCACGAGTTATTACAGTCACCGAAATGAAACTATTTTTCTCCCCATGTTACTGAAATGATAAACTTACTTTTTTGGCGGAAAAACCGCAAGCTTTGGGACCGCTGCGTTCGCGCCGAGAGCTTGAGCCGGACTGATCCGAAGTGAGGAAAGGTGAGAGGGGCGTAACAACGCAATGTTGACATGGATAATCTACTAAAACTTACTGTCCTCTGAAATGATAACTTTTTTCCAGACAAAAGTTGACTGCCTGTCAAATCCATGAGAAAGAAGATAAACAAACAAAAATAGTTTTATTTGATCGAATATATTATAATTTAATGATAAGAGAATCGATTTAAATCCATATTATGAATTTATTGGCAGGGGAAGGTATTTTATGAGCGGAATTGGGTTCAGGACAGGGCACCGTGATGATAAAATAACACTTTGTAATTATTTTTTTTGGTATATTAGAGGGTAGAAAACAATGACTTTTTTTGCCAAGGTAGAGAAGTACTTACGTTGTTGAGAAAAAATATATAAAATAAAAAACCAGCACATTGCACTACCGTTCTCAGGTTTGCCGTGTATTTTTTTTGCTTGTGCAATTCACCCAAACATTAAGGCCCATATTTCAAATGGTTAACTCCAATGCATCTCGAATTTAACTCGCAACTCCAACATGAGTACGAAAACGTTAAAGAAAGCTTCTCTAATGGACGTTATGAATTGAAGTTTTCGTGCTCGAGTGATGAGTTTTGACTGAGTATTGACTGAGAAGCTCCCTAGTGTGACGTCACATAAATTTCAATTTTATTCGTGTATTTTTTCGTGTTTTACTTAACATTTAGGTTATAATTGATTTTGAAATGTGACGTCACGAAATTTAGGACCTCTCCCACCCCCTTGTCACACAATGTCACACTTCGTCAACCCGCTCCCTCCCCCCGTCGACGTGTGATGTAATTTATGGATGCCTGGATGGCCCCTTTGCAACAGGTGTCCGGAATGTTTTTAGATTTGAAGCCACTGCCTATCTGTCCTCCACAACCCAGTAACTGAATAACACGGTACTAATCCGCAAAGACTACCTTAAATACCTCCCATGACCTGACCAAGATACGTTATATGGGCCGAATCTTGGGGCAACTGCGAACAAAGCAGCCTTTGTCAATCTGCAAGGACTGTCAAAAATCAACAAATAATATCCGGGACGGTCATCCAGTACGGAAGGTCATCCATCCACAGACCGATCTGGCAAGTTTGAAACTTGAACCTCGACCAGGGCCCCAAGTCTGCTATTTTTATAAATTTGTCATTCCAACACGATCCCACTGTCATTTTGCTACAAGTTCGTAATCTGCTAAATTCATAATGGTCGATCATTGGTTTGTCAAAAGTCTCGTAATACTTTTTGATAACCGAGCTATTAAAAGCAATGACTGCACAGTGACGTTCTAATGGTAGATCACTGATCAAAGAAAATGTCAAAATTTTAGCCGACTACTGCATACGTCTGTCATTTATTTGTTTCATCATCATTCTATGCCATTTCTTTCAATGGAGTGTCAGTGGTTGACCATTGAAAAGTCAAAGTGACGCGCCTTTTATATTAGTAGAATACCAAACTTGTAAAAATCAACCATTATGAAATCAATGATAGACCATTCTGACACTATTGTAATAGCAGACTTGAGGCCCTGTGCGGCTGTTAATTATTTAGCCATATTCTCCTCGATAGTTAACTACAAAAATTATTTATTTTCGACTGGTTACCTATCCCATTTGTCGACCGTACTTTTGTTCATAACAAAATATTATCATTTTCAGTGCGTACTTTTCCATGTTCATTAATAAATCCTTGTTTATTAATAAGCTTATTATTGCAATAAATTCACGTTATTATTGAGAGAGATGATATTATTATATTTAGTTGTAAATCTCTCGAAGATTCTATATGTCGTACTCTACAGATTGACAAGTTTAACATTATCATTTGTATGGTTTTACAAAACAAGTCCTATACTTCGATAGATAGATAACCTTCTTGTTACATCGTCCTTTATTTTAATAACTTGGCATTTTTAATGCTTTGATCCCTTTGTAAATACTTCACGGAACTTATCACCAAAGAGATTTCCATGTTGGTTTTTTTTTCTCCCTCTGTGTCATGTATAATGACTTTGCATACTTTGATATAAAACGCAACAGACAGATCTTTTGCTGGGGAGTTTGTTGCGCCACTTCTTCTTCCCAGCTAAAACACTAGGAAGTGGTGACGGGTGGGGCCCATTTTGGGGGACTGTCTTTATGTAAAATTTTACGTTCTTAAAGTACTGGCTTTCAGACTAGTATGAATAAATGACTTTTGATTTGATTTAATTTGAGACTGGACGACTCTGGGAGTTTAGGGTTATTAAATAAGTAATACAATCTCGCTGAACCCACAGTGCTGATCGCTACCAGAACATAGGAGTGCCGAATAGAAGGTCATAGAAGGGCGTTCCTTCTTAAGAATGCACTCTAGTACTCCCTCTGCGTAACGCAACAAACGGACGCACAATATATCCTTTAAAGGCTCTGGTATTTTCATATACGCCATCAACAGCCATATTAGTCGCAGAACCGACAACCGTTGAGGTAAACGAGTTCTAGAGTGGAGACCGCGTCTCGGCAAACGTAGTGTAGGACGTCCTCAGGCACGGTGGAGTGACGATTTGCGCAGGACGGCTGGCAGAAACTGGATGCGAGAAGCCGAAGATAGATCAAAGTGGCGTGCAATTGGAGAGGCCTATGTCCAGCAGTGGACTGCAACAGGTTGTTGACGATGATTCATATACATAGATGTTCGGAATCCCAAAAAACAATATTTCACCAATCGCTTACGATTATTGAAACACTTCGTTGACCTAATTCCATTTCTGTATCGTTTACAGAAGGAACAGAAAGCGGTCGACCCCACCACGACGTGCTCTTATTAAAACTTTATGCACTAGTAAAACTTTATGCACTAGTAAAAAACTGTACAAAGGACTGCCATACCTTAGGCATTTTCTACCAGTCGACCTTAGAGTAGGGTATTATAATATATTCTACTTCGTTTTTAGCATTTCTTATTATAAAAAAAATTGGAAAAAGGTTGAAAATACAACCGACTTCTACACAAAAAAAAACCAAAAAGTACAAAATAACTTTAATTTTTCGGAACTCGGTTTTTGTGGTTGCTTTTTCGTGTTTTGAACACCGACTTCCGAAATTAAAGTTATTTTATACTTTTTGCTTTTTTTGTGTAGAAGTCGGTTGTATTTTCAACCGACTTTTGTAAAAAGTTTTTTTACATCGACAAGAGGGAATGAGAACGTCGTCAATGTTATCTAAGCCACGCATTATTAGGGATAACTCAAATACTAGTAGTCAGATCCCAATCAAATTTAAATGGGACCACAAGACAAGCACCAGCTTTCGAATGTAAAAAGAATCATCAAAATCGGTACACCCAGCACAAAGTGATGAGGTGATACACACAAAAAATAATGCAATCGAATTGAGAACCACTTCCTTTTTTGGAAGTCGATTGAAAACTTCATTCAAACACATAATTTAAATTTTCTTATTCAACTTTAAAAATCCTTTATTTTGATACTACACTCAATGGTGTTTAAAGAGGTTATTTTTTACCACAAATAATTTGGCGCCAAAAATCCACTACTCTGATTTTTTTTATTGCCATAGACACTTAGGTTATTGAGACGAATCTAACGATACCTGAATTGTTGTAATCGGTTCCGCCATTTGGATGATACGAGGTAATATATAAATGTACATACAAA
Organism: Hecatera dysodea; assembly: GCA_905332915.2. NCBI lineage: Eukaryota > Metazoa > Arthropoda > Insecta > Lepidoptera > Noctuidae > Hecatera > Hecatera dysodea. The sequence goes on along the minus strand of HG995314.1, from coordinate 10,311,615 downwards.
ATACGCGCGAAAATCATAACCCTTCTTTGGCAGTTGAATAAAATAGAATAAACTAGCAGCGCCTCGCGGTTTCACCCGCGTAGTTCTTGTTCCCGTGGGAATATGGGGATAAAATATAGCCTATGTCACCCGGCTATAGCTTGCCAACAGTGAAAGAATTTTTCAAATCGATCAAGCAGTTTCGAAGCCTATTCATTGCTAAAAAAACAATCAATTCTTTCCTCTTTATAATATTAGTGTAGATTAGACAATGCATTTGCTAATAAATAGCATAGCAATTTATCTAGAGCCGACGACTAGCAAAATCATTCGTCAACACTTATCGATATCGCAAGGGCTTCATAAAACGCGTTGCGATAGGTCTGAACCGGTTGGTCATAATTACGTAAGCTCAGAACTGGTCAGGTGTACAACTATTCCTAAACAGGTAGGATAGCTGTGAAACGACTTCGTAGAACTAGCTAACTGTGCGTGGATATGAATGCTGGTCTGGCGGGTTGCGGAATTTGTTCGAAAGAGACACCGCGGCCCTGGAAAGCAAAGGGCACAAGAAGGATCACGGGTGGGTTTTAGTCAGTAAGAGTCTGACACTCCCTTCCGCTCCGCCTGGAGCGGGAGAAGTTATTTGATAAACGAAAAAAAATATGGAAATATACCAATTTTTCGCTCGAAATGTTCAGCGTGTTATTGCATGGCGGCTGTCTGGTTTTTAGCGGAACGAATTGCAAGGTTCAAATTGTTATCGGAACAAACTAGAATTTAGCAGTTTGATGTTATCAACATGTGATGTGCGTTAGCTGCTATCATAGGTATTATTAAGTTTTATATATTACTAGCTTCTGCCAGCGACTTCGTCCGCGTGGAATAGTTACTTTACCCCCGATTTTGAAACTCTCAGCCCGATCGGTTTAAAATTGACAAAGTTTAATACAAACTTTCATCCCTTTCGACCAAATTTGATTACCATAAAAACGGTTCTGGTGAGTTAATCTTAAAAGATAGACATATACTGTCGCGGACATTTTTTTAGATCATTATAAGAGGAATAATTCATTCCTACATATTTTTTTGGTAAGTATCTTGAACCGTTTTCGCAGCGCACGCAACGGAAGCCCTCAAAGATGAATAATTTTCCCCGTTTTTTCCACATTTTCCATTTTTTCTTCGCTCGTATTACTCGCAGCGTGATGTTATATAGCCTAAAGTCTTCCTCGATAAATGGTCTATTCAACCCAAAAAAGAATTTTTCAATTCGAACCAGTAGTTCCTGAGATTAGCGCGTTCAAACAAACTCTTCAGCTTTATAATATTAGTATAGATTATGCCACGTGGTGATTGGACTACTAGGTATGTACCTACTCACGCCACGCGTGCCAGTAGTGGCACGCCACAAAATAATTCGGGCATGTCAAATTAATGATTGATTCTCTCAGCTTTATTACGAAAGAAAAATGAGAGAAAAATGCTATTTCACATTTTTCTACATATCTCAATTTTTTCCACAAGTCTCAAGTTTTTCCACATTTTTTCTTTCTTCCCATATTATTATAAGTTTTTCCGTTTTATTATCTAAGGCCAGATGCGTTATTGGCACGCCATTGCCAAATCAATATAAGTACACATTAAAAAAAAAAAAAAATCATTGCTTAAAAGGTACTTCCTATATAAATAATGAATGAATGTTACCCTCGATCAATAATACATGATCGAAGAATGTTACACATAATTGGATGAAATAAAAGTCTCTTTCTTTTTTTCAAAAAATGGCACGTATGCCTATAGCCAGTAGATAGATTATACCAAGACGGATGGACAATGCAGAGTATTATATCACGAGCGCCATATTGAATCCCGGCCTTTACCGAGGAGTTTATTTTATTTTATTTGGCACTTCAACAAAATCAACAATACGCTATTCAAACTCAAACTCAAAGCATTTATTTCAATTAAACCCTGTACAGGCACTTTTGAATTGTCAAGTCGAAAGAGGTGAAGCTATCTGCACGTTCCAAAGCGTAGATCTCTATGGAATAGGTACATACAAGGAAGCATTCCAAATTTAAGTTTAAGTGCCTCTCATCACTTAAAGAAGAGCACTACATGCATTACGCTTTACGCATAAATCGCTATAGAAATAATGAAAAAATAATAATGAAAAATTATAGTGAATAATTCAAAAACTCGAAATAAGGACGATTTATAGTAACAGTGTTTACAACAATTATTTTGTGAAACACGATTTCCTGCAGCTACTGCATAATCAGCCTTTTAATGTTCCCACTGCTGGGACACAGGCCTCCTCTCTAGGAGAGGGAATGGGCCGTAATCCAGCACGCGGGCCCAGTGCGGGTTGGTGAATGTCACACGGCTTCGAATTTTTGGTTCTAGGACATGCCGGTTTCCTCACGATGTTTTCCTTCACCGTTTTGAGAGCAATGGTGATGAATTTAATTACACAAAGTAATGCGCCTGGCTGGGTTTGAACCCGCGACCTACAACTCGTAAGTCGGGGCCGTTGCCACTCGGCTGCCACTGCTCTGCAGTTGCTGAAAGTGCGGAAAGTTATTATGTTTAGGTTTGAAATAATAGAATCAGCAAACAGTCACACCTGGGGACTGACCGTTTCTTCTATCCACGATTCAGCATTGCCATTCAACGTGGCAATGTTGCCAGTGTTCGGGGCACTTCTCCCACTAACATTGATGTAGACGGTTTGTTTATGCCAAATGCATTTCATCCCAGTCTTCTTTTTATAGGCATTTGTACATATTTTGTATTACTTTTATCAGTTCGTAGGTACCTATATATTTACTTAATTAAGATCCCTGTTTAAATTGTTTATGAATTAAAATGATTGCCGATTTGGAAATATTTATTTTTACATTGTATTGTACAGTATGTTAACTAACAGAGGGCGTTCCCGCTAACCCGCTATAGCATCCATATATGATAAAAAAATATTACCATTCAAAAACAAAATGTTTTTTTTTTAATATTAAAATATTCACTAAAAATGTTAAATTGATACGTTAAAGAAACACTGTAAACGCGTACTTGGCGGTTTGGGCATTGCTACTACGAGTACCTACTTAGGTACCATTCCGCGCTACTATTTTGATTTTAAACAGGATTTTCGAATTTATTGCCATTGTTTTTTTATTTGGATTATTTTATGCTTATTTTTATATTCTGATATTTTTATTTTAATCTATTAATGATATAGATTAACGACTTTAAGGGAACGCCCTCTGTTATTTAACATACTGTATTTTCTTTTTTCGGGGACTTTAACTAAAAATTCTAATGGTGTAGAAATAAAGGATGCTTAAAAGTCATCACCCTTAGAGAAAGTCTACATACTTGGGCATACAAAGAATTAACTAATCCCGACAAACAGATTATAAATATTGTACACTCGTAAACGAAAGCATTTTTCTATCTGTTACGCTTTCAAAAACCCGCCAATTCTGCAGAAGAAAAACATCGTTTTTTGCACTATTCTCTATGGACATACGCCATTTTGTAACCAAAGACAATTCGCGCGCAAAAGTAGTATACCATTTCTTAAACCGGAATAAAACCTTTTTGAATCAAAAACGCCGTATCCTTTTGCTAAAACACTATGCACTTGTTACCTTTTGGCGTTTTAATAAAATCGCGCAAAAGTAGTATACTATATTTTACTTCGAGAGGGTGAAATGGCGTAAGTCTGCTCAAAATGGCGTCACATTCGTCATTTTGGAGTTGAAAATCAGTGCCGTGGTTTTAAAAATTCGTAAGCCGTAGTCCAAATATAGGTAGGTGAACAAGTGAGTTTGTACGTAGAATGAATTATTTATACTTCTAAGTTGTAGAACTAATGTGTTGTTTTTCTAGTAGCGTAAATCTAGTCACGTTTTCGGGATCATCGAGCAGAAGATTGATGCATAGAAATAGATATTCCATTAATGATAATTGTATTGATTGAGCACTTGTAAACAGATATTTTAACAACTTATGTTGAAAAACGTCGTTTGATAAACATGGGCATTTTCCAATTTGGCTCCGTAACGGAGCGAACGGTTCTCGTCTATTGTATTGTATGGAATATGGATGTCTATTTCGCTACGGCTAAAAAAACTAATTTTGCTCACAATCATTATAATTTACTAGCTGCTGCCCGCGACTTCGTCCCCGTGGAATTCCCGATTTTAAAACATTCTTTATCGCTGCTCCGCTCCTATTGGCTTAAGCGTGATGATATATAGCCTTTTTTTTTTTTTTTTTTTTTTTTTTGGATGGGAAATCATCAAATGACCCCTCCCGCCCTGGGTGGAGCGGTAGGGAGTGTCAGACTTTTACTGACTAAAACCCACCCGTGCTCCTCCATGTGCCCTTTGCGTTCTAGGGCCGCGGCAACTCTCTCGAACAAATTCCGCAACCCTAGCAGGCACCGACCCTATGGGGCCCCGTCTCTGGTGCTGACGGCTCCTTGAGGCGCGCGTGAAGCACAACGCGTCGTCGACTCAGCCTGGTATCGGACGGCGAGCCACCCACGCTCACCGTCCACAGGCATCAGCCACTGCGCAATAGCACAGCGGCCGACTTGTCTCTGGAGGAGGCCGAAATGGGACCACTACTGGCACTCCATTTCAGCCCCCTCCCGAGTACCGGGAGTCGCAGCACCCACAGCAGAAGCGGCAGAAGCGGCGACGGAAGCCGCGGCGGCGGCAGAGGCGGCGGCGGCGGCGGACCTCTTGCCCTTGGTCGGGGCGGATGGCGCGCAGGCCCTTCCCCCAGCCCAGTGCTCGGCCGGCTTGCCAACAGCCGCACATGCACTGCAGTGCGGCGTGGCCTCGCACGAGCCGGCCCGATGACCGGGCTGACCACAGCGGAAACAAAGTCCACTGCGGTCCACCTCCGAGGGGCACATAGCTCCCGTGTGGTTGCCCACATGGCAGCGGTAGCACCTCAGAGGTCTGGGTTCCAGCAGTTTTACCCGCGCAGAAACCCACCCCACCAAGAGCCTTCGACCCTCCGACACTGTTCTGGCCGCCGTCACGGGGCAGCTCACCACAAGGGTTTGCATGCCCGTGTTGTCAGGCCGGAGGGTGCCCGCCTTGACGAGCTCGGCAGAGCACCCCCCAGTCCTGGCGACGGCGGCCACAACCTCCTCCTCCGTCACGGAGTCGTCCAGGCCCACTATGCGCATGTCAATGCACTTAGTCGGCCTGGACACTCGAACCTCGTCCGCGGGGAGGACCTCCTTCAGCCTTTCGGCCAGGGCGTCCGCGAACGGGCCACTCTCCGCTCCGGCGAGCTCGAGCTTCCGGGCACCGGTCAGGGTTCTCCTGATCCCGAGGCCCCCAGTGATGCCCAGCTCCCGGAGGTTCACCGCCTCCTTCGCCCGCTTCATCAGGGCGAGGTACGTCACACCCCTCTGTTCCGCTTCCGGCTGCAGTGTTAAAACCACAGCCGCGGACTTCGGGGCGCGAAGCCTCGCCGCGATGGCGTTGGCCTTCCGCCGCTGCCTCTTGGCCTTGCTCCTGGCCGCCTTTTTGGCCTGCCGCTTTTCTCCAGCAACCTGCCACCCGGCCCCGGTCGCAGGAGGGTCCGAGGTTGGGGGTGGGGGCGGCTGCGGCGCCACTGACGCAGCAGCTTTAGCCGCTCCCCCTCCAGCCTTCCTCCTTCCCCTCTTCGCCGGGGCCGACTGGGTCGTCGCCGGCGTCGCAGGCGCTGGCGCCACAGGCGCTGGCGCGGCTCCTGCCTTGGCCTTCGCCTGGCCGGACGTTCCCGGGCCAGCAGCCACCGCGGCTGCGTACGAAGCCGCCTTCTGCTGTCCCGGGGGCCTCTGTGCCGCCGCTAACGGGGGACGCCGGACCATGTCCTCCAAAACGGAGAACTGCTTCCGGAAGGGAGCCAGCTCCTGCCGCACCAGGCTCCGCACCTGGCTCAGCACTTGGCTCCCCTCCAGCGCCGCCGGACTCAGCCCCCCCTGCGGCCCCTCAGAGGCCGCTCTGACCATGTCAGCCAGGTCCCTCCGGAGCGACTCATTCTCCGCTATGAGTCTCTCCGTTACGGCCGCGAGGCGGGCGACTTCCGCCCGCAGCTCTGTCGCCTCTCCGGACCCGCCGACGTTGGCCGCCGCCGCCGCCATAATGGAGGCCTTGGCCGCGCTAATGGCCTCCCGCTTAGAGGACTGCTTCCTCTTGAAGGCCACAGCGCGGATCGCGGCCTCCACGACCTCCTCCAGCTTGGCCCTCTTCTCCTCGACAGTGGGAGGTACCTCTCCCGGGGACACCGAGTCATCGGAGTCGAGAGCAGGCGGAAGAGTAGAGGGAGCCCTACGACCGCTCCCTCCAGGGCGACGCCCCTCCTCCACCAACTTCCCGGCCCGACTCTCCACCTCCCGGGTAGAGGGAGCCAGCCCCCTCCCCGCCTCACAGCCCCTGCCCCGCCTAGCGGTGGGGATCTTGCGGGCGGAGGCAAACTCGCCCTCGGAGGTCGACTCCCCGTCTTCCTCCCGTCGCGGTCGCTTGCGGAAGAACTTCACGTTCTCCGCAGCAGCCCCCCCTCCTTCCTCTCCAGAGCCCGCCGAGCTGACCGTTACTAGGTCTGGCGCGGAGCCGGAATCCGACTCCGCACCACCCCGGCGCTCAGGCGAACCCTCTTCTACACAACCGTACGCCATCAGCTCCTTAAAGGAAGCGGATTCGGATGACGACGATTGGGAGCCTCCTCGGCTCGTGTTGCCACTGGCAAGCGGAAGGCGTTTGGTGCCCACCCCAGAGTACGGAGGGCAGCCCGCCGAAGCGGGGTGGGATTCCCCGACCGCTGAGCAGTCGGGACCCACCTGGGGACTCATTTTACAAATGCCTTTTTTCATTTTGTGCCTTTTAAGGGTGCGGTCCCTGTTCGCTCCGCCCCTTCTCAGGGCCCTCTCCTCACCTCACCTCTCCACCTGCTCGCTGCTCCCACAGTCACGTCTGATGGTCAGACGCGTACCAGAGAGCAGCGAGCAAGCGTGTGTGTGTCTCTCTTGGTCTGATCCCTCACTTGCGACCTTCCGGCATGAGTGGCTCTACCGGGAAAGCTCGCAAGATCATTGGGACGCTCAAGCCCCACCACGACGACAACGTGAAGACACATTCGGTGGGGATGATATATAGCCTAAAGCCTTCCTCGATAAATGGTCTATTCAACCCAAAAAGAATTTTTCAATTCGAACCAGTAGTTCCTGAGATTAGCGCGTTCAAACAAGTAAACAAACAAACAAAGTCTTCAGCTTTATAATATTAGTATAGATTATTTTGTTTTTGGATTAATATACTTCCAGTGATGACCTACCTCCTGAAATCCGGAAAATTAAATAGGTACCTACCGCTTACTCTATTTAACACTGAGGTCACTTTGAAAATTATAAATCCGGCATCCCGCGGCCGGTACTCAATACTATAATCCCCGACTTATCTAACTGTGTACTTATAATAATATTCAATGTAAATTATTAGAAAAAAGTGAACTGAGATCTGTGTTGAAGAACAAAAAAAAATATAACTGGAAAATGTTTGTATGGAAAATTTAAAATGGGTCTTATTTAACACTGTACTTAACACTGTTTATCGAAAATATTTTCAACTAACTTTTTAGACCTATGTATCCTGCTTATCTGTGTATTTATTTTATTAAAATCGGTTAAACCATTTCGGAAAATAAGGACTTGAAATTTTGTATGAAATGCCATATATTTGAGTTTAAATAATAATAATCATTCCGCGCGAGCTATTGTTGTGAGCGGACGTTTACTAATTTTTGTCACACTTTATTGAGCGCATAATTCTTATCTTGATCGCTCGCTGGGCAACCGGTTTTGCCGGTCCGTCCCTGTGCAGCTATCGCTTTGCTAATATGTGTGAATCTAACCAAAGTAATGTTAACATCAATTCACTATTGAGCGCTGACGAGTTAGAAGATAATACAAATATGGAAGTTGAGGACAACACACACCAGAATTACACTGAGACGACACGAATGAAAAGGTTAAGAGATGAAAACTCTTCTGAAGAAGGATGGACTGAAGTGAGTAGAAGACGAAACAAATTAGTATGCAATAGAGGAGATCTAGGTGAGAGGGAGAAAGAAGACAAAATACAGGTATGCGTGACATGTAAAACACCTTTGCCTAAACAGTTCGCGTTGGCACGATTACTTAAGACGCACAATATTACAAGCAGTAACATTTACAGAGTTAAATACGTACACCAAAATAAAATGTTAATTACATTTGATAATAATACCGGCGCAGAGGAATTTTTGAGTTGCTCCGTGTTTACTGATATGGGTTGGTTTTGTCAGAAAACATCCGAAGTAGGTGTATCGTACGGCCTTATTAAATCTATGGAATTAGATATATCTGATGAGGATCTTAAAGCTAATTTAACAAGCACTGCTGAAATAGTATCAATTAAACGGTTAAATAAACGCTGCTCGGATAACCCTGATGGTAACGGCTGGACACCGAGTGAAACGATTAAACTAGGATTTAAAGGATCTTCACTTCCGTCGTATGTTTATATCTACAGTTTGAGGATTCCAGTGGAGCGGTTTATATTCCCAGTTACTCAATGTGCGAACTGCTGGAAATTCGGACATTTGAAGATAAGATGTCCATTAAGGAAACCAGTTTGCCCCAAATGCTCTCAAAACCATGAAAATTGTACAACTACATCATACACTTGTGTGAATTGTTCAGGTCGGCATATGGCATTTGACAAAATATGTCCATATTTTAAGAAAGAAAAAAGTCTAAGGAATTTAATGTCAGAATTTAATTGCACTTACAGGAAGGCACTAACTATATACGTTGCTCCCTCCCCTGATAACGTTCCTCAGCTGAATTTGTCTGATTTAATTCCTGAAGTCGACCTAACGCCTGCTGTGACTGCCGCAAATATCAGCTCGATACCAACGCAGCCTCCGATTGACGCAAATGACGGTACAAACTCACAAGTCCACTGTCCAGGCACGGTTACTACAAAAACCAATCCTAAACCTTTGTCTAAACGTTATGCGAAGAAGCAAAATCATCGACCAGCAACCCCATCACTAGTAGAAGACGTAGCATGGCATCAAGTTTCCGATTCTTCCGATTCTGCAGAATATATTATAGATACACCTAATTTCGTTAAAAACAATAATCAAAAACTTTTGGCATATTATAAGAAAAATTAAAAATATTATAAAAAGTAAAGAATCCTTACAGGTTAAAATCCAACAATCAGTTTCTATATTTTCCGAATGGCTGATAAATAAAATTGTATGTAGTTTATCTATTGATTCTTTGTTCGATTTATTTGTTGGAAATGGCTAATAACAATAATTATATGAACTTGAATATTATACAATGGAATTGCCAAAGTATTAGACCAAAATCTCGTTCACTTGAATTACACTTAAGCCAAGAAAAAATCCACATTGCCGTATTGAGCGAAACTTGGTTGGAACCCGACAGTTTTTTTAAAATTAGTGATTATCATACTCATCGACTAGACAGAGAAGATGGTTATGGTGGTGTCGCAATTATGACTCATCGTTCTGTAAAGTCTGTTGTCTGTACAACAAAAAGCCGCAACCCTGGCATTGAATTGTTACATATTAGAATTCTGAATTGTCAGCATATTGAGAATATTATTTCCGTATATTGCCCTTCGACTGTACATACCACTCAAAGTGATTGGGACGCGATCTTTTCTATAGGAAATAGTAAAACTGTTATCTTGGGAGATTTTAACGCGCATCATTCTAACTGGTCTTTGAGAACAGATCGACGTGGCTCTGAAATATTTGATTCCATGCTGGATTATAATTTTATACATTTGAATGATGGTAGCTTCACTAGGGTCAGATTAGTTGACGGAGTTCTCCAACAATCTAGTCCTGATATCTCATTTGTATCTTCTGATTTATCTTTATTATTTATTTGGAATCCAACTAACGAAACACTAGGTAGTGATCATTTAATTATTAAATTAAAATTAGTACTAACTGTTAATCGTGAATATCAAAGCAAAAGAAATTTTAAAAAATCAGACTGGACTTCATATGCTACATACATAGATGAGTATTTACAAAATTGCGTTACTCCCCAGGACCCTCAGGATTTGTATGACCTTCTGTACAATATTATGCAAAAAGCGGCGGATAAATATATTCCATACGTTAAAATCCCTCAAGGTATCAGCAATGCGTTTAAGCCAAAACCATACTGGTCTCCAGAGTTGTCCAGAGCTGTTTCGGAGCGACGTTTGGCCCTTGCAAATTTGAGATCTTGCCCCTCTCCTAGAAACTTAGATATTCTTAAAGAAAAAATTAGCACCGCACAGAGGCTTATTCGCCGAGCTAGATGTAAATCTTTCCAGCAGTTTTGTTCCTCCGTAGATGAAACCTCTTCAGCGTCCGAAATGTGGCGTAAGATGAGGTGGTTAAAGGGTCGGCAAATTCCTAACGCATGTGTGGATAAAGACAAAGCTGAGCGCCTGCTTAGCGATCTTACTCCAGATTTCGTTAGTCCCGCGAAGCCTACTTTTACTTCAAATAACGCAATTTTGGAGTCACTAATATCAATGTCAGAATTAAATAACTGTATTAAAAATTCCGACACAGCTCCTGGGTCAGATAAAATTTCCTTTTCCATGATTAAACACCTTCCAACTTCCGGTAAACTTATGTTGCTTTTAATATATAACCAATGTTTTTCTTTCGGCTTTGTTCCCTCACAATGGCGCCAAATCAAAATAGTTCCAATCCCTAAGTACAGTAGTAATTCATCATCATCTTTACGTCCAATCTCCCTAATATCTTGTGTTTGTAAAATTTTGCATGCCATTTTGGCCAAACGTATTGAATGGTTCTTTGAAAAACAATGTCTTTTTCCTGAGGACATGGTGGGTTTCCGTAAAGCACGATCTTGTCTCGATAACCTTACGCGGCTGGTTTCTGAAATTCAACTTGGATTCTCTAAAAACTGGGTCACGGCGGCGTGTTTTATAGACATCGAAAGTGCATATAACAATGTTGATATTCCTTGCCTGTTACATATTTTGGATCAATTTGGGGTTGGATCAAAAATCTGTGCGTATTTGTGGTCTTTTTTATCCAATAGACATCTTCAAGTGGCGACATATGATTGTGAGATGGTTAGATGTACTGGCCGTGGGCTAGCTCAAGGAGATCCACTGGCTCCACTTTTATTTAATGTTTTAACACTACATATATGTAAGAAAGTTGGCCAGGTAAATATATCTCAATATGCTGATGATTTTGTTTTGTACTCTTCACAAAGTAATTTAGATTTAGCATTTGAAGAACTACGGTCTGCATTACGATATACCAAAGTATTAATTGATAAGCTAGGTTTAACTATGTCTCCAAATAAAACTAAGATTTGTGTTTTCAAAAAGGGTAGTTTTAGGAGGAATATTAACTTTAATTTTGATGATGTCTCAATTGAAGTCGTCAATTGTGTTAAATATTTGGGTCTATGGCTGGATAGTTCGTTAAGATGGGGTAAACAAATCAATGAAATTTCACAGAAAGCAATGAAATTCATGAATTTACTTAAAGTCTTATCTGGTCCGGGATGGGGTCTCCATCAAAAACACCTAAGACGTTTGTATATATCTATTATTCGAAGTAGAATTGATTATGCCAGTTTCTTGTTTGACAATAGCTCTAAATCTAAACTAATAAAACTTGATAGGGCTCAAAACCAAGCACTACGTGTTGTTGGCGGATTTATAAGGAGTACCCCGATACATGTCATGGAAAGCGAGCTATGCCTCCCTCCACTTCATATTCGTAGGAGATATTTAGCTATTAAGTTTATACTTAGATCAAAGTCCTTTTATAATAGTAAAACTACGAAGTCACTCGAAAATCTCTCACTCGTTACCGGTTCCAACTATTGGCAGAACAAGAAACTGCCATTACTTACTGACATCCTCGCACAATATAATTCAGTTCCAATACATTCAAGACCTCAACTTGAAATGTTTTCTCTTGACACGTGGGTAAGTAGTATTAATATATCTCATATAGTATTTGATAAAATTCCTAGTATTTCTCAAGCTAAACGACGCTACAGTTCTGTACAATTAAAAAACCTATGTACGAAATACATCCGAGAACGATATCCAGGGTATCATACAATTTTCACTGATGGCTCCAAAGACAAACAACTCGGCGGCGCTGCCTTTTTAGACCCCATCCTTCTGAACCAAATGAAGATTAAGATTGATTCAAATATTTCTATTATGCACATTGAATTGATCGCTATAATGGAAGCTTTGTCCTATATTCGATCAATTAATGGCGACAAATTTGTGATTCTGACGGATTCCAAAAGTTCGCTGCAACATTTGGCTCGGCACACTTCTCATATGCGAGGTACTCCGACTGCCTACGTTATATATGAATTACTTTTAAAACTTCAATCCGATTCTAAAACTGTCTTTCTTCAATGGATTCCGTCGCATGTCGAATTAGAAGAAAATGATATGGTCGATTTGCTCGCCAAACAAGCGTGTGTTGATGGAGTATGCATGAATGTCACCCCACTGTATTCGGATTACTTCGGAGAGGCCAAAAGGCAATGCCTAGAACTTTGGCAGGAATATTTTAACGAAAGGTCAAAAGAAAAGGGGATATGGTACCGAACTATCCAGCCAGAGATCTCGCGGGTTCCATGGATTGATTGTAGTCTAAATAGAAATTTAATTGCTACAGCTTTAAGACTTCGCTCCGGACATACTCCATCAAATAAATTCTATTACTTAATGAAGAAAGTTTTGTCTCCAAATTGTGATGACTGTGGAGTAGTTGATGATGTGTTTCATATCCTGATGGAGTGTGTCCGGAATGAAGATAAGAGGACCAATTTTTTTGGGCGAAGTAAATCTTTTGATATTGGTATTTGTAACACAATACTCGCTTGTCCAATGTCCGATAATGCTAAACAGTTGTACGAGTTAGTCTTAAGGTAGATTGTAAAATTTTGTATTTTTCCTGAACTGGGCGATGTGGTCGCAAAGCGACAAAGCCCTTTAACTAAATAAAAAAAAAAAAAAAAAAAAAAAATAATAATGATCAAAATAAAATCATAAAAATCCGGGGCGAGGTGCACCAATTACCTATCTATTTATTTTTTTTGTAACTTAAAAAGAAATATTCCTGAAAAAACAAAACCTGAAGAACAAATGGAACAAACCGATCCCTTCCGAAAAATGGTCTACGACTGCCGTCACTAGAACAAAGGCGCAATTAATCCATCATTATTTGTAGGGCAACACTACCTTATCCGCCACGGGTGACAACCGAGCTAGCCACTGCCACTGCATACATTTTAAGATGAGCGAACATAGCTTGCAAAAAAAAAACATTAGAATTATCTCTCTGGTTAAAATTTTAATATCAAAACTCATTTGTACAACACGTGTCATCATCTGCCTGGCCTTTTCCCAACTATATTGGGGTCGGCTCCCAGTCAAACCAGATTCAGCTGTATACCAGTATTTTACGTGAAGCGGCTGCCTACCAGACCTCCACAACCCATTAACTGGGGAACACGGTACTTCTTGGCAAGACTGGTGTCAGATTTTCTGGCTTCTGATAATCCGTAACGACTGCAAAAGATCTCCAAATGACAGCCGGGACCAACGGCTTAACGTGCATTCCGAGGCACGGAGAAGTCTCGTTATGTTAAGATGGTCACCCATCCACTGACCAACCTCGGCAAGCGTTGCTTAACCTTGAAGATCGACCCGTGCGGCTGTTATAATTTAGCTACAAGTCCCCGATTTATAAGATGTTATCCCGTCAAAAAACATGAATATTAGAAGGTTGCACTTACTTGTTGTGTGGGACTGTATTCATAACCGTTCATACAAGCTACTATCATGATCTGTCCGCTATAACACATAATTATGGTACTTGTTACAGTCAGGAGGATAAGGTAGAGACCATTTATCGAAGATCGACTCGTGCGGCTGTTATAATTTAGGTAAGTTTTTTTTTTAAGTCTTTTTTTAAAATTTTATTAAAATTTAAATTTTATTAAGTTTTATTTCGTAAGTCACGTTTGTAGTTAACGGTAATTTACTGCTGCTCTCAGGTCATAGGGTCAGCCAGCCTAGATTTATAGGTCAACCTAGGACATTCCAAGAAACGTAATTAAATTATGAATAGTTTAGTTCATACTGGCAACTCTTATTACCTGACAAACTAGGTTTGCCCTTAGAGTATAGAAGGTCTTTGGGTTTGCCGGATGTCTAGCCATAGACAGAAGTTTAAATATGTTCTGTTTTGTCTGTGGTGTGACCAGAGACTCGTGGTGGTCGTGCCCGGTCCTGTTTCGGTTTGTTTTTAAGTTTTTTTTTTTTGTGCGTCATCTATGGCGGATTAAACGAGTTTTCTTTCTTTCTTTTCTTTTATAATTTGTATACTGTTGCATTTTGTAATAGGTTCTGTGATTTAGTGGAAAAAGTGCTTAAACCCAATTTTTTTAACCACTTTTTCAATAGAAAATGTACCTGCATTTCCGTTATTCAACATATTAGGTTTATAATTACGTATTTTTTGCGCTATACTATAGGTAGTATAGGTACTGAATGTATATAAATAACTACTCTGTTTTTTTTTGGATGGGGAATCCAATGGAGTGTCAGATTTTTACTGACTAAAACCCACCTTTATTTTTTTTATGGAAAATCATCCAATGACTTCTCCCACTCCGGGCGGAGCGGAAGGGAGTTTCAGACTCTTACTGACTAAAACCCACCCGTGATCCTTCTTGAGCCCTTTGCGTTCCAGGGCCGCGGTGACTCTTTCGAACAAATTCCGCAACCCTAGCTGACGCTGACTTTATAGGGCCCCGTCTGGGGCACCATCTTCTTTGCTGACAGCTCTTTGAGGCGCGCGTGGAACAGGACGCGCCGTCGACCCGGGCCTGGTTGCTATCGGACGGCGAGTCATAACAAAGAAACTAGGCATATACTCTTGAAATATTCCCAAAAAGAAAGATAAAATCGACTAATCAAATCAAAAATGAATCAAGATGTCTGAAGTCACCTTTTACAACACTCCTGATTACACCTCCATTTGTGAGACCGTCTTCCAAACAATCATAATCTGATCATTTGATACCGTTTCGATCACTTACGATTACGACGATTCAAATCAAATCAAATCATTTATTCGCATAGAATGTAGGTACAGTACCTACAATTAGGTTGTTATAAAATATAGTGAGCCGGGTACATTCTGTCTAAGTTTTGGCATGCAAAATTTAATAAATAGTGTCAGTTTCAATTAAAATTCGCTATTGAGCACAAAAATAGGTACTTATCAAATTATGTCAATAATATTAAATTGTTGGAATGTCACACACAGGATTAAAATATAAAAAAAAAAATAAAACAAATAAGATAATCAACTAATGAATAACAGAATTTCAGGATTGGTCTTATTATTTTCAAAAAGTTTATTTAAAATAATGTTGATGGTTATCATAGATCGTTATCTCACTGATAAGAGACAGTCGTGTGTTCTCAGGTTAAATAAGAAAGCTAAGTTTTTCATTGACGTGCTAATTATAGTAGGGTACGGTAGGTATATGTGGTATCTATATCCGGTCCGTCCAAAGGTTTTCGTTGACGAATAGAGATATAGGTACTTAGCACAATCTGTGATAAAACTGCCTATACCTATTTATAAGTATTAAGACCAGCACCCAGTTAAGAGTTGACCAGTCTCAACCGACGACGCCCGTTCACGAACATGACGCGTGTATCGGCACCATTTAGCTCAACCATTTTGAAGGGAACCGAATGATCCACCACACGCGTCACCATCAGCGAGACATTTGAGCGAGCATGACATGCTCTCAACTGCCATTTTAGTTCCAAGTCACAAAGTAAAAGCAAAGGCAGAACTCTCTGCCCACGTATTGTTTCCGAACGCATTCAACCCTAATCTCTTCACAGTTAGAGTGAACAGGCTTCTTCTGGGTAAGCTCATTCCATCGTCGACTTTGTCTCTGTCACCTGTGACCTAGACTAGAGTCAAGAGCAAACCCATCTCAGATAAAAAAACAAAAACCTGAGAACATCTTTTGGACTGAGACGATGTAAACTTAAAATATCACTACATTTTATAGCTATAGGTACCCCATTCACGATAACATTAGACATTGAAATACATCTTTTTTACAGTCCGTTCAACCGATTTTGACTTCTATTGCGTTGGTGTCATGACACATGGCAGCTACAGTAAACAGTTGGTATTGTAATCAGGTTTTTGCTTTTAATGCCATCCTTATGCCTACGGAATAGAAGTAAAAATCGGTTGAACGGACTGTAAATAATTTTGTTCCAATGTCTAATCTTATTTTGAATGGAGTATAGTCTATTATAAGTACTATACAGCTTAGTAGACTGATATAGAATTTTTAGCTGTTTAACGCATCATCAAAAAACGAAAATTCACCTGATGTCAAGCATTCAACTTTTCAACAGAATGTTTCAGAAGTGCGTGTTCATATTTCAGTGTTTTTTTTGTTTCTGCTATACAGTTATGAAAAAAAAATGACTTTTTTAAATCTGACCACAAAAGGCGTCTAAGGCACCTCTTGCACTAGACAGCCACGACCACGACCAGTGGCCGCAACGATCAGATTTACTAAAGAAACCATATAAACGTCGCGCACTTAGCCGCAACGGCTTCTATAGTAAATCTGATCGTTGCGGCCACTGGTTGTGGTCGTGGCCGTCTAGTGCGCGAGGTGCCTAAAAGTTCAACAAATTAAGAAGCAATCTGATGCAGTTTGTGGCGTTAGTTTCAAACTTCTTGTAAAGTGATTATTTTGGAACTTAACTATCGTTCTTTCAGATTGGGGTTTTCGAAGTCAAACGCTTTTTATTTTTATTTATTTCTTGGCTGTAATGCAGAGGGGAACATCCTTTATATCACCACACGCTTCTGGAACACCTGTAGAAATAGAAAATCATAATTAAATTGAAAACTTTGACCGATTGTGTACCTACTTAACTTCTTCAATAAAGTTTTTCACGTCGACTATCCATTATTATTATTTATCGTGTGTTTTCATTTGTTTTGATAATATTGGTTTGTTGTGATGGTTCGGATCTTGTTATAAATTACTAGCTGACCCGGCAAACATCGCGTCGTTTTGCCACATAAAATAAAATAAAAAATGTAGGGGTGGATCACCCTTAACATTTAGGGGGATGAAAAATAGATGGTGTCCGATTCACCACCCTAGCCGATATGCTAAGTTTAACGAAAATCGGTCGAGCCGTTTCGGAGGAGTTCAACCACAAACACCGTGACACGAGAATTTTATATACCTATTATAAGATTTTCTGCAAAATATATGCGATAATCTTGAGAGTTTGTAACCTGAGACACCTCCTTTTTTTTTCTGGATGGGAAATCATCAAATGACTTCTCCCGCTCTGGGCGGAGCGGAAGGGAGTGTCAGACTCTTACTGACTAAAACCCACCCGTGATCCTTCTTGTGCCCTTTGCGTTCCAGGGCTGCGGTGACTCTTTCGAACAAATTCCGCAACCCTAGCAGGCACTGACCCTATGGGGCCCCGTCTTCTTTGCTGACGGCTCTTTGAGGCGCGCGTGGAACACTCGGCGCCGTCGACTCGGGCCTGGTTGCTATCGGACGGCGAGCCACCCATAGCTCGCCATCCGCAGGCCCGCGCCTACGGTGGCCGGGAATCGCCCTGCGTTTCCCGACGCCCGGGGCGTCTTCTCCTGTTGCGGCGGCTGGAGCGAGGGGCTTCCCTCTCTCGCACGCGCTCCGCCTCCTCCTTCGCTAGCATTACTGCTTCGCAGAAGGAGGCGACCGCTTCCCATGCCTCTTCGTTCCGGACCATGGCCCGAACCAGGGCCGGACGCGAGAGGTCGCCTGAGACACCTCCTAAATTTTTAATTCACTTAGCTACCACGTAGTCATGGAGGATCATCGTAATGATTAAAAGCTTTCTATCAGACTCTTACTGACTAAAACCCACCCCGGTGTTGCCATCTCCCACCTGCGCCGGGGATCGCTGACGTATGCGATTTCCGTAATCCCCAGCTGATGTCACCTCAGGGCAGCGGAGAGAGTGAGGTGTTTGACTCCCCCCGCGTGGTCAAAGACGGGCGCACAGGAACACCACGCGCCACCACCTCGGGTCCGGATGAATGGGGAGCGACGGACGACCCCAAGTCCACCTAAACGAAACTGGGACGGGTCGCTAGTCAATAAAAAAGCAGGCTTTGTTTTATATAAATTTATTTATCAGTCATCATCATCATCATCATCGTCACTCTGTCTCCGTGCCAGCTTAGCCTCTAGCTCCTTAGCGGGGTTGAACATACCGTTGGTTTGAGTATTACAGATGAAGCAACGGGTGGATTTCTTGTAGTTCTCTAAGGCACATTTTTCGCAGAAGTAATGTTTGCATCTGGGGACAAAGTTATATTGGTTGTTAGATTTGTCCAATAAGCCAGTTCAGACTTATAGTTTACTAGCGACCCGCCCCGGCTTCGCACGGGTGCAATGCTGATACTAAATCTCTGCTATATTATGCATGTATTATACATATAAACCTTCCTCTTGAATTACTCTATCTATTAAAAAAACTGCATCAAAATCCGTTGCGAAGTTTAGAAGATCAAAGCATACATAGTGACAGACAGCAGGAAGCGACTTTGTTTTATACTAAGTAGTGAAGAAATAAGTTTTAAAGTTTTGGGAGTTTCAAATATATAATTATACTTACAGGGTTATTTGTAAAAAACCAACAACCTCTTAAGAGGTCATAGTACTCATCATTATGAACAACTTTTACTATGGGACCAAACCTGAAATCGCGAAAAAAAAATCAGCTGTTCCTTACATTTATGTTTGATAACTCATCAAAATGTAGGGAACAGCTGATTTTTTTTTTTCACGATTTTAGGTTTGGTCCCATAGTAAAAATTGTTCATAATGATGAGTACAATGACCTCTTAAGAGGTTGTTGGTGTTTTACAAATAACCCTGTATTATAACTCTAACACCATCGGTTCATCAAACTGAACGAGGAAAGAAGTTTTCGGACTTGTTTGTCCATCAGCAAACGCATGAACGGGCTTGCTCAGCTAAAACTTATCTGAACTCGTGACAATGTCCTCGTTTTGAGCTTCGCAGAAGACAGTACAAAAGTCTCCTCACAAATTCTATAATTTCTACAAAAGTTAGAACAAAAACGAAGACTGTATCCATAAAAAAAAAACTACTGCAATGGTAGTTTTTCGTGGTAGAAGTTACCACAAAAACTACCACTGCAGAAAAACTACCAAAATGGCGAACACGTTTTCGCAGATACAGATACAGAGAAAACGATTCGCAGGTACAGATACAGAGAAAACGAAACTTACGTAAAAAAAAACTACCATGCGTAAAAACGCACCAAGACAATAGGGATGTTTCCTGAGGAATAATAATATGATTCTATTTAGCCCGTCAGTTAGATTATCGAAAAATATTGGACTCGTATTTTTTGCTTTATCTAATCTATAAAAAAAATACGTAGATAAAAAGCTTCAAGGATCATGACTGGTCTAGTGAATCCGTCTGACAACTCGCGGCCCACTCGATACTCGGCGGTGAGCGGCGAGCAACAAGCTTCACAACCTGCGCGCGCAACCCGGTCGCGAACGAACTAAACAATGTCGGTCGGTTCATTCTATGTAAAACTATAGTCTCTATTCCATTCCTTTTCTTGACTGCTTGGAGTAAACGCCTTATGTTGAAATGTACAATAATTGATTTTTATTTCAATATCCAAGTAGACGCCCAAACAACTGGGGGCTTGTGACGTCACGGTGTTGTAAAAATCGTAGCACGAAGTGACGTCATACGAGTTTTCAACGCACTGTAACGTCTTCGTTTTTTGTTTACGTGAAAAAAAAAGGGTCCAATATTTTTTGGAAATCTATCTGACGGACTAATTAGGTTTTTTTAGACAACTACCCTACTAACCATTTCAGAAAACCTACCAAAATGGCAGCCATTCGCACAAAAAACTACCACACTTCACGTTCCGCAAAAATAACTACCATTTCTACCAATAAAAACTACCACATCTCAAAATGGCGCCCACGCACACTCACTTGGTAACCACGGGGCTGGTGAAGCTATTCCGGCAGATGAAGCAACGGAAAGGCAGTTCATCATCGCTGTTGACTTCGTAGTCGGAGTCCCCTCCCTCCCCTCCACCCCTGTTGGTCTCCGTCTCCTCTCGCTCCAGTTGCCAGCCATGCTTGTAGTCAGAACGGTCGTGAAGGAATTTACAGGAATCTGGAATGATGATCAGGTTTTTAAGTCAAGAGTCTACTTCAAGGCAAGCGTGTGCCCCGTCCGATAGCAACCAGGCCCGAGTCGACGGCGCGTCGTGTTCCACGCGCGCCTCAAAGAGCTGTCAGCAAAGAAGACGGGGCCCCATAGGGTCAGTGCCTGCTAGGGTTGCGGAATTTGTTCGAAAGAGTCACCGCGGCCCTGGAACGCAAAGGGCACAAGCAGGAACACGGGTGGGTTTTAGTCAGTAAGAGTCTGACACTCCCTTCCGCTCCGCCCAGAGCGGGAGAAGTCATTTGATGATTTCCCATCCAAAAAAAGAAAAAGAAAAAAAAAAAAAAAAAAAAAAGGCAAGCGTGTGCCCAGCCCAGCCAGAATATAAATAGAATTCTTAAGGACACTCTTCAAAAAATGTCCTATGATGATACAGAGAATTTACTGACTGTGCTAAGGTTTGATTTTGTTTTTATACAATTCTTGACCTAGTTTAAGAAGTACCTTATTATTTAAGAAACTGTACAATTTATACAATTTTTGATCTAGTTTAGTTAGAAATCTAGAAGTTAAGTTTTTAATTGTCTATAACACAGATTTTTACACATTTTTATTGTACTATAGAATCTTTTTGATTATTTGTTAATTTTAAATTATTTTAGTTCTTCTCGCCTGAAACCCAGGATTTCCTAGTTCAGGCTCGTAATACTTAGAATTAAGATATACTTATATTTAAGACTGTATGTAATTTGTCCTGTTAAATTTGTAATAATAAATAAATAAATAAAAATATCCGTTTAGCTGATGGTGACGCATGGCATTTTGCTCCCATAAAAACACAAGAAGTATAAAATAACTTTTATTTCGGAAATCGGTGTATTTAGTTTGTTGGTATTTGACACCGATTTCAGAAATAAAAGACTATAGAATCTTTTTGATTATTTGTTAATTTTAAATTATTTTAGTTCTTCTCGCCTGAAACCCAGGATTTCCTAGTTCAGGCTCGTAATACTTAGAATTAAGATATACTTATATTTAAGACTGTATGTAATTTGTCCTGTTAAATTTGTAATAATAAATAAATAAATAAAAATATCCGTTTAGCTGATGGTGACGCATGGCATTTTGCTCCCATAAAAACACAAGAAGTATAAAATAACTTTTATTTCGGAAATCGGTGTATTTAGTTTGTTGGTATTTGACACCGATTTCAGAAATAAAAGAAAAATATTTAAAAAAAAATCTTATAGGAAACGTGCACGGCGTAGACTATGCCATCTAGTGTTGCAAATCTGAAACTTTTACGTTGTAAATATTTGACCTGTGCTGCCACCTATACTTCCTGCACCCTCCGTTTAGAGGGACGTGCACGAAGTAGACTGTGCCATCTAGCGTTGCAAATTTGAAACTTATAAGTAAAATATACTTGACATTGACGCATCTGTGCTGCCACCTATAGTTGCCGTTCAAACTTGAAATCGCGAAAAAAAAACATTCATGTTCGGGGAACAGCTGTTTTTTGTTTGTGATTTCTTTTTTGGTCCCATAGTAAAAGTTGTTCATAATTATGAGTACAATGACCTCTTAAGAGGTTGTTGGTATTTTACAAATAACCCTGTATTTAATAAGTAATGATTGTGTTTATTATACTGACCTCCAAACCCACAGAAGCCGGTCTCCTTATAATCTTTACAGATGTCAGGTTGGTAGTCCCACCTGACGGTGGCTCTGAGGTTGGCTGGGGCTCTAATGGGGCCCTTCCTGACGAGACCGGAGCTGGCGTTACCAGCCGCTGTGTCGCGCTTCTTGTAGTATTGTGCGTAGTTGTTCATTCCGCGGTACACCTGGAACAATGTGTTCAAAATATGTTATTTATTTGTAAAGGTTTTAGGTAGGTATCTATATATCGGAACGGGAGGGAGGCCGATTGGAGGTGGAATCTTCACCGTTTTGCATTTTTACTGGGCGTAGATGTTGCGGGCGAGAAGACATAGTCTGATGTTGGTTTTAAACTGGTGTTTAAAATTTATTAAAATAGTCACAACGAAACGTTAGACAGTTTCTAGTCACTTTTTGTTCGCACGATGTCCGATGGTCAAGCAAGAGAGCAGGGCCTCAAGTCTGCTATTACAATAGTGTCAAAATGGCCTATCATTGATCTCATAATGGTCGATTTTGACAAGTTTGGTAATCTACTAACATAATAGCGTCACTATGACTTTCCAATGATCAACGACTGGCACTCCATTGAAAGAAATGGCATAGAATGGTAATCTCGTACATAATGACAAATGAATAACAGACGTATGCGGTAATCTGCTAAAATTTTGACAGTTCCTTTGATCAGTGACCTACCATTAGAATGTCATTGTGCAGTCATTTCTTTTAATAGCTCGGTTATTAGAAAGTATTACGAGACTATTGACCGACCAATGATCGACCATTATGAATTTAGCAGATTACGAACTTTTAGCAAAATGACAATGGGATCGTGTTGGAATGACAAATTTATAAAAAATAGCAGACTTGGGGCCCTGCTCTATGTCGCTGTAGCGCCCTCATCGGCTCGCAAGAACTTCAGGTTAGACTCTGTCGAAGCGCGCCAACTTCACACTTGCGTTTCGTTGTCAACAGATGGTCCGTACTATTGACCCTTCCGATATATACATATAAATAAAATTGGAGCTGTAGTAGTAGAATAGCTCATAAAAGTCCCTTCAAAATCGGTCCAGTCATTTCAGAGATTAGCCGGAACAAACAGATACTTAGATAAAAATTGTAAAAAATATATTTTGGCGTATGTACCGTATATATTCATATATGCATGTAGTAAAAAGCGGTTATATAGCGCTCCAATTTTATTTATATGTAAGTATAGATTAATTTCAACTAAGCAGACGTGTTCGTGGGTGCCTTTACACGCCATCATTAAAAAATCTTTACCTTCGAAGCTGAAGATATCATAAAAAGAAGTTCATACCTTCACGAGATCCTGACAAAATCTATTTTTGCTTTTGAGTTATGAACAGGCTACCTATTATGACGTCTTAAATCCATCCTGATTTCTGTGTCAGAGAGAGACGGAGTTACACAAGACGAATAGCACTATCTCTTTCCCTCACACGAATCATGATAGCATTGGCACTTCGTAATACGGCCACAGTGATCGGAATAGGGTTTTTTTTTTATCGTGTAAAGAAAAAAACCTATGGCAAGTACATAACTCTACCTATTCCGATCTCTGGTTCTGAAACACTAAGAAAAACACAATTTCAAAAATACCTTATCATCAGCCTGTCCAGACAGCTCCTCATTGATCTTCTGTGCCTTCTCGAAGATCGCCTGGGCATCCCTGTCTCGTTCTGTGTCCATTTCATAAGTAGCCGTAGCATTCTCCCTCTGTTGTTGTACTGATAGTGTTGTACGCTGTTTAGCCTAGAAAATAGTAAATGATACAATAAAATATTGTTAAACTTTTTGGTTACTTCAGACACCAACCTACATGGTTCTCATATGATTTGACAATAAGGATGTTGCCTGAGTAAAAAATATATGATTATGTTTAGTCCGTCAGTTAGATTATAGAAAAATATTGGACAATTATTTTTTCCTTTATCAAATCTATAAAAAGTGACGAAGAGAAAAAGCATCAAAGATCAGGAGTGGGAGCGTGTGACGTCACTGCCCGGTAAAAATTGTAGCGAGTAGTGACGTCACACGAGTTTTACGCACTCGTCTTCATTTTTTGTTTATGTGAAAAAAGAAAAAATACGTGTCCAATATTTTTTGGAAATCTATCAGACGGACTAATCAGATTTTTTTAGTTAACTACCCTATTGTATGGACTTCAAAAGAGACCTTTATCTCTGAGTTTGTTTCGGTGTTTCTTCTCAGGGTAGTCAGCTAGGAAACACCGGCCTCATCTAGTTTTTATAACGGCCAAAAAAGTTTGACGTGTAAAAGTGTTTTTTTCAAACCTACTTACAAAATAAAAATAATTTATCCTTTATCACTATTTAAAATTATTTCCTGCATTTTAGAACGTGCCTTTAATTACACGACTGCACAAAAAAAGGAGTGTTATGTTTTCAGGGTTCATGTTTGTATGTAGGCACGTTTGTGAGTTTCTTCAAACTCAAACTCAAACTCAAAGCATTTATTTCAATTAAACCCTTTACAGGCACTTTTGAATTGTCAAGTCGAAAGAGGTGAAGCTATCTGCACGTTCCAAAGCGTAGATCTCTATGGAGAAGAACGTGCAAGAAACTCCACGGACACTCTTTTAAATCATGTTCTGTATTACATTACGTTTAATACATCCTTTGGTGCTTCTATATGTGAGGACAATGCAAAGAAAAAAAAAAAGAAAGGAAACCACAAAACAATTCAAAGTATAAAGATTAAAACAAGTCAGTGGCAGTTAAGAGGTGACCAGTCTCAACCGACGGCGCCCGTTCACGAACATGACGCGTGTATCGGCACCGTTTAGCTCAACCATTTTGAAGGGAACCGAACGATCCAACACGCACGCCACCATCAGCGAGACATTTGAGCGAGCATGACATGATCTCAACTGCCATTTTAGTTCAAGTAAACTATAAGGTATCACATGTAAATGGCTCCATGGTACTCACATTTACAATATTTGAAAATAAAAAGCTTCTACAGTATACAAAACTATGATTTACATTAAGCAAGCAAATATAGTAAAAAAAAGATAAATTATTTATTCTCAAAATAATATAATAAAAAATGAATAAGTAAATAAATGAGACAAAAAAAAAAAAAAAAAAAAATCCACCATTACTTCTTAAAGGCTTAATAAATATCATTGGAAAAAATATCAATAAAAAAAAAATGGGACCCATTGGTACATTAATAAAAAAAAAACACAAAATATTTGGTTTTCATGAAAATTAGACTACATAATATACTGTCATCGTCTAAAGCTTGCAAAAAAGGCATGAAATAAAAAACAAATAATTTAAAAAAAGTAAAAAACACGCCTGCCATGTGGGATGGGTTCCTTTGAACAGTTCTTTACAAGTCCTCCAACAGCAAAGAATAGATTATCATCTATCTTGTTTTTAATTTTTTAGTTCACTGTTTGACATGACAGGTGTGTTTTTTTTTTATTTATTTGTTTTTTTTTTCTATACTCCAAATAAAATGCGACTGCTGTTAGGTTTATGTACTCGTACCTAGGATTATTCCAGTAGTAGAATTACCTGCCGGTCTGTGTTTCTTTATAGCTAAAGCCTGGAGGTCTTTAAGTAAAGAGTGAAAAAGTTACTTCTAGGTAAGCATGCTCCATTTTCGACTACGCGAGTTAGTCTTTACTAGGGTTCCGTACGCAAAGGGTAAAAACGGGACCATAGTGCTAAGACTTCGCTATCTGTCCGCCATCGCCAGTCTGTATGTCACCAGGCTGTCTCTAAAGAACCGCGATAGCTAGACAGTTGAAATGCCAATTATGTGGCACTGGATGACGACACACCATGCGTCATTCAGATACATTAAATAAATTGTTTACCTAAGTATTTATATATTTTGTTATATTTCTGATTGTCTGTATTTATGTGTGTGTTTAAAAAATTTTAAGCTATGAAGCAATTAAGCAATTAAATGGAAACATGTTTAAAAATAAATTGAAAAAAATGTTAATTGAAAATGTATATTATAATCTTTATGAGTTTTTTGATAAAAAATAATATGATCATTAATTAAAAAAAAATTAAAAAAAAAAAAAAAAAAAAATAATAAATAAAAAATAATTAATTGCTAAAAATACTATTGCATATCCGACTTGGGCAGAATGTTGAAACTAAAAATGTAATGTTTATTAATAAGACCCTAATGTACACAGTTAAGCAATAAAATCTTTATCTTATCTTTATCTCTGGTCTGAAATTATTTATATTATAAGAAATACAGTATGAGTGCAGTACTTACTTTCTCCTCATCGCTACTACTGCCACCGGCTTCTATGTCGGGTTTACTCTTCTTAGGGCCAGCGGTTCTCTGTATATTTGGGTTCTCCTTCTGCGGTCTCTTCGTAGGTTGTACCACTGTCTGCTCATCTGAATCTGAGCTGTTTTTCTCTGAAAATATTATTGCACTAGCTTATACCTGTGACTTTGTAGGGTCCATCGAATATCACATTTTTGGCCGTTCCCATATAGCTTTTCTCATAAATCTGGCTATCATTTATTCAAATTTTTTATTTTTTATTATTATAATAAATTTAGGAGCTTTTGGTCATAACATAAGCATACCAGCCCCATCATAACCTAATCCAATAAAAGCTTTACACTATTCAGATAATCCTTGTTCGATCCAGCCCATCCCTAGCTGCTCCCCCCCCCCAGCTATGCCCTAAGCCAATGTCCATACCCCACAGGGGGTGCCCTTAGCGTGCAGTCGCTTAGTTTGTAAGTTTTTCTCAGCCCTGGCTGGAGGCTTTAATATTCATATTGAAGCCACCACAGACAAGCCCCTCTAAGCAGTTGACAACCCTAGGCTGAACTGCAAGAAGCCACTCATAAAAAAAAAATACTATTCAGATTTCAGAACCTTATAATTATGTATACTATTTTATAAAATAAGATAGATGCATTCGAGACAGGCTTTGATAATATGCTTTGGACAAAACCAACATCTATCAAATTAATTTTGAAGGTATTCATCAGTGCCTCTCTAGCAGCTCGGGTTCTGACGCACTCCACCAACAAGTGATGGACGTCCTCCATCGTATGACATTGTGTAAAATGGGGCTGTCACTTTTCCCCATTAAGTGTTGAAACTTATTGAGTGGAATGTGTCCAGACCGTAGTCTATGTGCTATTATTATAAACTTTCTATTAAGCTTAGTATCTTAGTATCTCGGCAAACGTAGTGTAGGACATCCTCAGGCACGGTGGAGTGACGATTTGCGCAGGACGGCTGGCAGAAACTGGATGCGAGAAGCCGAAAATAGATCTAAGTGGCGTGCAATTGGAGAGGCATAGTCCACTGCTGGACCTATGTCCAGCAGTGGACTATGCCTCTCCTGCAACAGGCTGTTGATGAAGCTTAGT
The DNA here is from genome assembly GCA_905332915.2 of Hecatera dysodea. NCBI lineage: Eukaryota > Metazoa > Arthropoda > Insecta > Lepidoptera > Noctuidae > Hecatera > Hecatera dysodea. Next base: position 10,284,156 of record HG995314.1, on the reverse strand, counting down.
ATCGGCAAACCAACAAATACAAGGAGGTCTACATTGCAATGTCTTGTACCAAATTCCTTTTTCTAATTACATTAAAATAATTTTTCAAAACACAGTCAAAAAAACTCTACAGCTTTATGTTTTTAGTATAGATTGATTAGTTTTCTTAACTAACCTTCTAAGTGATACTGTTTTCGTTTGCAACAAGATCTTCAATGATTACTACAGATTGCTTAGTTAAGAAATGCATAAAAGAAAAATCAGATTAAACTAGAGCAAAACCAAACCAATACAAAAGTGACTGAAACCCAAAAATATAAAATTTAGTAAGAAATTGTATAAGTGTATTGAAACCTCCTATTAAACAAGGTTTGGCAGTAAAGATATAATATTTTACGATTGTTATTATTTTTTTTTTTTTTTTTTTTTTTTGGCAACTGAGCCGGTTCCGACTATTCTGCCAGTGTCATGTCGTGACGGCAGCAAAGGTAGGCAGGCCGTCGAACTTCTCACTTCACGGTAGTTGTTAGTCTAGCTGTAAGTACGAACACATGGGTTAGTAAACACAAAATTTTTAATTCTTATATACAGATATAATAAATATACTAAAATTAGATGGCTATTTACTAAACATAAACGACTATATACAAACTGACTACATCAATTACGCACCAATTAAAATTTCAAATCATTTTCTTTTAAAAAAGTGGCCAAAATGTGAATTAATTTAGGAGATAAGTGGGAAAGGAGGGATTGGAAGTTGCTTGGGAGAGGAATGTTACATTTACGGATTTTGTGGTAAAGGTCAAAAGATTTGTTGTTTAAGGTGCAGGAGAAGAAGATATGGTCCAAAGTGCCTTCCGCAAGACCACACTCGCACAGGGAAGTATCTCGAACATGGATCTTATGCAAGAACACTGGGCTGCAACAGTGTCCGAGTCTCAGTCTACAGAGTGACGAAACAGTTCTCTTCGACAGTTTAGGGCATTTAAAATACCAAGGCCTACGTTGGATTTCGGGCTGAATAGCGGCATAGTAACTACCCTTGGTTTTAGAGGTCGTCTTCCATATTTCAGTCCACGAGTTAAATAACTTGGATTTGGCACCATTTCGCAAATCGTAGTCATGAGCTACGTAATGCTTTCGATCAGCCGGATTCGATGTGGCATACTTTGCTAACGAATCAGCGCACTCATTGCCAACAATACCCGAGTGACCGGGGATCCAGACTATCTCGACGTCCAAGCCATTTTGGGAGCAATCAAATAACAAGGTCTTAATATCTGAAATGATTTGACTGTGAATTTTACTATAAAGTTGATTTTGTTTTAAGGCCTGAATACTACTGCGAGAATCTGAAAAAACTACTGATCTTGTTATTTGATGGGATTTAATGTAGTGTATGGCTTCCAAAATACCAATACACTCTCCTGTAAACACTGATGTTTCTGGTGGGCACTGGAAAAGTAAAGCAATTTTGGAATTTTGAAAGTAAACTGACACACCAGTACAATCTGTTTCATTTTGCTAATGATAGTGCTTGTCCAGAATTGGGCCGACAGCGGAGCATCAAAGCTCTGATGGCGGAGAAATCAGTCTCATATGCGGAGGCAAGTCGGATTTTCCCACCTGTTTCTAGATCTTACGCTGAAGTCTCCAAATCTTCTCCCCGGAGCACAATTCAAAAACCCCAATCCCAATCAACAAGTCCCATTCCTGTAACCCATAGTTCATACCGGAAAACGGTATTTTTAAAACCTAAACCCCGCCTCCCCCTTTCGCCTGGTTATAATATGCAGGCCCACCGTGAACTTACCCAAAACTACTCATTCTCCCCATCCAGAAACGGCTGTGCTCTTCCAACGGAAGCAGTGGAGCCAATGATTTATAGGAAGGATAACTCGAAAAATATCTTAGAATTAATTACAAATATGTTAATGTCTGTACTCTCCAGTCCGTCCCAATCAATACCTGACCACGTTGCATCAAAACTGACCTCAATATTAAATTATATAAACAATGTTCCCTCCCCTGACATTCCTACAGTGGAACGTGAGGAGTATTACTCCCAGAAAATCTGACCTTACTTTTTTAATTAACAAATTTAAACCATCAGTCTGCGGCATTGCTGAGACATGGCTTCTGCCTGGAAGTAATTTCAGGTTGCCGTTTCTTGGCAGTGTTCGTGATGATAGATCTGATGGATACGGAGGATGTGCCTTGCTCATCAATAGCAAGGTATCATTCTCCCAGATTCCTCTAACCTCTGTTAGTGACAACATAAATGTAGTTGCTGTTAAGGCTGAGGATATAAATATTTTTTCTTTTTATATTGCGCACCCACAATTGGAATACCTTGCAATGATTAGAAATTTATTATGTAGTGTTACCGGTCCAATAATTGTTATGGGCGATTTCAATTGTCACCATTATCGTTGGGGGTCGGATACTTGTGATAACTTTGGCATAGGCTTACTAGATATATTGGATGATCTCAACCTCTGCATCATCAATGATGGTAGTCCTACACGCAGACCTACACCTGGACAGAGCAATAGTTGCGTGGACTTAACATTCTGCTCATCCAATATAGCTAGTCTCCTCATTTGGCGTCGCTTGGATATGACCTATGGAAGTGATCACTATCCCATCATAATCGAATTTCCTTCCAAAAATATACCGACCAAAAACTCCCCCCCTCTGTTAAAATTCCAACTAAATTCAGCTGATTGGGACCTGTATTCTAAAATTCTGGACCTCCGAGTATCTGCCCTCCCAGAAGTTAGCAGGGAAAATGCCCAAGTCTGCTTTTCATCCTTTTCTTCCACCATTTCCTCAACAGCAGACGACTGCTTCCCCTCCAAAAAACCCCATTCCGGTAGACTCCCTTCCCCCCCATGGTGGGATAGGGAATGCACTAACATGGTCAGGGCCAGGAATGAGGCTGAAGTGGCATTCAACTGCAATATGAACCTGGATAATCTCATCGCCTTCAAGCGGATCCTAGCTGAGTCCAGGAAATTTTTAAAGAGAAAAAAACGCGAAGGTTGGTCAAAATACTGTAGTTCACTGAGTCCATCCACCCCGGTGTCGGTGGTGTGGCGAAAGTTGAAGCGTTTTAGGAGTAGTTTAGCACCTGCCTCCCCCTCTAACAGTCTTACTAAAGAATTGGGATATAAATTTTTCTCCAAAATCGCCCCAGCCTATGTTCCAAGTATTGAGGAAACCAGTGTTGACATCTATGATGCAGACAACACTGACGACCCCATGAACATGGCATTCAGTTTGGAAGAACTAAAAACTGTTCTATCCCAGGTTAAGGACTCCGCCCCGGGTGTGGATGGATTCCCGTATTCTTTTATTTGTAAAGCCGGACCAAAAACTCATAAATATTACCTGGATTTAGCTAATTTCTGTTTTACTTCTGGTTATATTCCCACAGAGTGGAAGGTTCAAGTTGTGATTCCCATTTTAAAACCAGGCAAAGATCCTAGTGATCATTGCTCATATAGACCTATTGCTTTATCATCCATACTCATTAAACTTTTGGAGCATTTAGTTAAAAATCGGTTAGTGTGGCTGGTTGAAAACAGGAAACTGCTTCCAACGACTCAATTCGGCTTTAGGAAAGGTCTGGGCACAGCTGATAGTGTGAGTATCCTCACTTCAGAGGTCCGGCTGGCCCTCAGCAGAAATGAGTCTGTGATTGTTATTATAATCCTACCTATTATTATAAATGTCAAACTGAGTTTGATTGCTGTGTGTAAGTTGTCACGACTAAATAGCCGAACTGATTACGATTTATTTTGGTACAGAGATAGATGGGAACCAGGAGATGTTTTTATGCTACTTAAATGAGCTTGAAACTGTGTCAAAAGCTTTGATTTTGTCATTGTAAACAGAAATGTATGAAATCCAGATGATTGTCTATGCTGAACAATCCTACCAGATTAACTTCCTGTTTTACTAATGTTGTGTTAATACAGCACCACTGAACAAATTATACATATACAGCGAAGAGACCGTGCTACTTATAAAGCATCATAAAAATTCGTTTCAAATTGTTTATGATTCACAAACATAACCTCAAAGACATAGTAGCGATTTTACAGCTAACTAATCAATAATCTTGACAATAACACACTGTAACTTTTAAATTACCTTCTGAACTTGATGTTTTTCGTTTCCTTCCGCCTCTGTTTTTGAGATTACGCTTTTTAAACGTAGTTGGAACTTCAACCTCTACGTCCGACATTTTAGATAAAGCTTACGTTACACTCTATTTAAAAACTATAAACTATGTTTTAGACTTATTTCGATACTTTTAATTGCTACTGTGTATTAACATCGTACTGGGGATTACTGTGAAATAAATAACAATTATCGGTTATCGCTCGTGTTTACAAATTGAATTGATTGACTTGACAGTATTGCAAGTTGATCTTAGTGACGTTCCAATAAAATTAAAAATCGATTTTTCAATTTAACACCGATAAGTCGATTATTTTTTATCTCGTGTATAAAATTGTTTGATTTTCAGGAAATAACTAACATTATCTCTTCTTGGTTTGTACAAAATAATGGACACGCTTACAACAAATCTTCTAAGCCCGATGAATAAACAATAGATTGGGAAACTTCCAAAAATAAATGATTTAGTTTTGGGAATACTTTTAAATTATTGTTCATTCGCCATTTTTACCCATTACTTCTATCTAAAAAATGATAATTTGTTATGAATGGATATTTTTCATTTGCCCATCACTAGTTTTGCATCACGCAGACGTCAATTTTAAAACTGTCAAGATTAATTTAGACAATTGACGTTTTTGCCGTTCGGATACACAAAAGTGAGTTCTGATAGCCAGCCTCGTCAAGTAAATTACTAGTATTCAACTAAATCTGATTTGACTGGAAGCCTACACCATTAATGCTGGAAAAAGGCTTGACAGATGATGAAAATTAACAAACGTTGTAGTTTAAGTAAACAGATAGCCTTAGCAACAGCAACACCATCCTGCGCTCCATAAGTGAATTTATAGATGTCGGGCAACAAACAGCCAAGCTAAAGTGTGGAAGTGGGCTGGCCATGTCGCACCAATGCACCCGGACGGAGGAAAGACATCGTCGTCGAGGTCGACCGATGAAGGTAATGTGACGATCCCATCAGGTTTACCAGGAGAAGAGGAACACGCTAAATTAAAAAAAAATGAGAGGATTTTTAGTAGTCTTAATCTTTAACGACGGCTACAAACGAATGCTTTATAATTTTGCAGCCTTGATGAAGATGAATGCCAGAGCAAGCCAAGTGAACACGAAAATCTAGTATTTTGACAACAAGACAAGCTGGAATCCACCGTTTTAAAATAAACTAGTAAGTAGTCTCCCGTGGTTTCACCCACGTACCTAATTTCCGTTCCTGTGGGAATACGGGGATAAAATATGACTATGTTACTCGCTGCTAATGTAATTTTCCATTAGTGAAAAAATTGTTAAAATCGGTCTATTAGTTTCGCTGCTTATTCGGTCAAACAAACAAATAAAAAATCTTACCTCTTTATAAAATTGGTATAGGCGAGGTAGGTCCACGCCTTAAAGTAGTGGTGGCCAAGTGGTAAACTGGTAACGGCCCCGACATTCATTACTTTGTGTAATTTATTTCATCACCACTGCTCTCAAAACGGTGAAGGAAAACATCGTGAGGAAACCGGCATGTCCTAGAACCAAAAATTCGAAGACATGTGACGATCAAAACCCTGGGTTGGGCCGGTGTGGTGGGTTACGGCTCATTTCCTCACCTAGAGAGGAGGCCTGTGTCCCAGCAGTGGGAACGTTAAAAGGCTGATTATGCTTATGCTTAAGCTAGACCCGTGTACTACGATTCATAATGCGCTTGTTTTTTTTTACATTTTTGACAATATTTAGGTGTTGAAGTTGAAGTTCGGTAATTTTGATTGACGAGCTTACAAATATACGTAAAAAGAATTCAAAAAGCAAAAAGCACAAAAAAGGTTTGCACGTAGCCCCGGATGAACTTTAGTCTGTCAGATAGATTTCCAAAAAATATTGGACACGACCGTATTTTTTCTTTTGTCACGTAAACAAAAACCGAAGACGGTACAGTGCGTTGAAAACTCGTGTGACGTCACTTCGTTCAACGATTTTTATCACGCCACCGCCGTGAGTCCACAAGTGGGGGCTTGAGTCATGATCTTTGAAGCTTCCTCGTCAATTTTTATAGATTTGATAAATATAAAAAATACGTGTCCAATATTTTTCGATAGTATTATCGAAAAATATTGGACACGTATCTCGTATCGTACTCTGACGGAGTAGGTACCTACATAGAATCATATATTCATTCCTCAGGAAAAATCCTTATTTTCCGTTTTGGGTAACTTGGAGAGTTTGCGGAATTTGTTCGAAAAATACGCCGCAGCCCTGGAACGCAAAGGGCATTAGGAGGAACACGGATGGGTTTTAGTCAGTAAAAGTCTGACACTCCCTTCCGCTCCGCCCAGAGCGGAACAAGTCATTTGATTATTTCCCATCCATAAAAATAGACCCCTGGGATTCAGTGTAACACTTTGGGAGTTACTGCTCTACACATTTACTTACCACTTCCATAGCAAAAGTCGTTAGGTGACGTATTGCTGAGGTATGCTGTATCACCAACCCGTGTTACATTCAATGGCGCGACCAATACGATATAGGTAGCATATCGATTTACTTTTTAGATACGCTGACGCATTTCTTCTTTTGTTAACTGGTTCTAGGTGAAATACTGGTATTCAACTTCATCCGGTTATACTGGAGCTCTGGCTGTCATTTGTATATCTGTAAAAATAAAAATTTTGCGTTTTATTTCAAACTTTTTAGAGAGAACATTAGTATGAACATTGTACTACAAATAGATACAACTACAAAACTACTGAAAACCGCATCAATATCGGAGTAGTTTTGTTTTTTTACCTAGCTTTTTCCCAACTATATTGGGGTCGGCTTCCAGTCATACCGGATTCAGCTAAATCTGGTATTTAGCTGAATCCGGTATGATTAACGCGGCAGCCGCTCCACGTAAAAATTGTATTTAACGTGGAGCTGCTGCCTACCAGACCTCCACAACCCATCAACTGGGTAACATGGTACTTCTTGACAAGACCGGAGTCAGATTTACTGGCTTCTGACATCCGTAACGACTGCCAAAGATCTACAAATGTCAGCCGGGACCAACGGCTTAACGTGCTTTCCGATGCACGGAGGAAACTCGGTATGTTAAGAAGGTCACCCATCCACAGATCAACCTTGGCATCAACAGCCTGTTGCAGTCCACTGCTGGACATAGGCCTCTCCAATTGCACGCCATTTAGATCTATTTTCGGCTTCTCGCATCCAGTTTTTGCCAGCCGTCCTGCGCAAATCGTCACTCCGCCGTGCCTGAGGACGTCCTACACTACGTTTGCCGAGACGCGGTCTCCACTCTAGAACTCGTTTACCCCTAACGGTTGTCGGTTCTACGACTAATATGACCAGCCCACTGCCACTTCAGCTTACTAATCCGGTGGGCTATATCGATGACCTTGCTTCTCTGAGGGATCACCTCATTCCTGATGCGATCCCTCAGAGACACACCGAGCATAGCCCTTTCCATAGCCCGCTGAGCGACTTTGAGCTTATGGACCATACGAGCCGTCAGTCCACGTTTCGGCTCCGTATGCCATGACGGGTAGGACGCACTGATTGAAGACTTTCGTCTTTAGGCACTGTGGGATCGACGACAACCTTGGCAAGCGTTGCTTAACCTTGAAGATCGACCAGTGCGGCTGTTATTCTTTACGCCACGAGCGCCTCCCTTACCTTCTCACTACTACTTCCGTACTGACTCAATTTTTTATTTTAATTTGTGGCCTCACGCAGTTCTACGTAGGACGTTATCGAATGCTTAACCGGACTTGCCTGTGACGGCCTCAATATAAATTAAAGCCTCCAGTCAGGGCTTATAAACAACTTATAAACTCAGCGACTACATGCTAAGGGTACCCTGTGGGGTACAGATCTCGGCTTAGGGCGTCGCTGGAGGGGACGGGGGGGAGCAGCTTGGGAAGGGCTGCTCAGTCAAGGGTCATGGCGGAAACATGGCGGCGGCGTCGCGTGAGGACAATGCAAAGAAAAAAAAGGAAACTATAAAACAATTCAAAGTATAAAGATTAAAACAAGTCAGAGGCAGTTAAGAGGTGACCAGTCTCAACCGACGGCGCCCGTTCACGAACATGACGCGTGCATCGGCACCTACCGTCTTTTTGAAGAAAACAAAGAGTAAATCCAAATTAGATTTGCTAAAATTATGCCTTAATTGATCTACGTCATAAAAATAAAGATTTTATGCATTTTTCTCATAATTTTCTGTTTAATCGATTTTAATGGTCATTATTATAATACACTGCTTGGTTGCTAGTAGTTCAATTTATGTGGTAATTGTGCATTGTTCCGAGGGCCGTGGGCAAGTTGCGACTTCCGAAATGGGTGAGCAATTATTTATGTAACCTCTTTTAACGATAAGGGCAGCAGACGGTGATGTACCGACCCCGCGGGATCATAGGTAATTGATTTTCCTAATTATCTACTGTATTTGTAGTTAGGGAATGTAGCTTTGAGGAATTTGTTCGAAAGAGTCACTGTGGCTCTGGAACGCAAAGAGCATTAGGGGGAACACGGGTAGGTTTTAGTCAGTAAGAGTCTGACGCTCCATTCCGCTCCGCCCAGAACGGGCGGAGGAGGAAAATTCATTAAGTCCCCCCAAACTTATAAAAATGGTCTTTACGTTAAAATACTTTTCATAGGAAAATAGCAATTATATCAATAACTTACTGGTGATTATTTTGCAGTTTGAGTGTAGATAAGTATCTAATAATTTATAAATTCGATGGTAGGAATAGGCCGTAATCCAGCACGCGGGCCCAGTGCGGGTTGGTGAATGTCACATGTCGTCGAATTTTTGGCTCTAGGACATGCCGGTTTCCTCACGATGTTTTCCTTCACCGTTTTGAGAGCAGTGGTGATGAAATTAATTACCCAAAGTAATGCGCCTGGCTGGGTTTGAACCCGCGACCTACAATTTATTCGTAAGTCGGGGCCATTACCACTCGGCCACCACTGCTCTTGTACACCTGCACAGTGTACAAAGATGGCCACTTTACACGGATGCGACGTATGTTTTTCCAACTTGCATAAGTAATTAATTTTGTTTTCGTTCGGTTGCGTGCTTATAAGCCAACGGGACCCTATTTCAATGTATTTTAATATTTCCTAAAGTATTAGTTAATCCTTTTTTAATGTTTTTGGTAAAATGGTAATTTATAATGTGTTTTTTTTTAAGTTTACATGTATGCACATGATATGGACTGTTTCTGAAATATTTTTTATATTACTAAGTCTCTGCTGTCTATCCGCCTGGCTGTCAGCGGGTTTGGTCCCATGAACCATAATTGTTTTTTAATGATGGTTAATCATCAAATGATTTTTTCCGCTCTGGGCGGAGCGGAAGGGAGTGCCAGACATGGGCGTATTTACCCTTAAGCCATAAGGGCCATGGCCCGGGGCGCCAGGCTGCGAGGGGCGCCGCGAGGCGCACCTCGTTTTTTTTTTTGCTTTACATGCCTGAAGAAATTAGAGAAACGTCTATATAACCAAAAATTCAACTGTCTTAAAAACCCACCTTCTGGCGTAGTCGGATAAAATGACAACTCATTTATTGGTACCGTGGTAAGTTTGATACATGACAAGCCGCGGGGCGCGGAGCAACAGTTAACTGAAAGGCGCGTCGGCGGTGGCGGCGGCGGTGGGGCGCTGCGGGGCGTCAGTTTTTTTTTTTTTTTTTTTTTTGAATGGACTACTCGCAGTTCAGCACATTGAGGCTGGTTACTGCTCAACCGGGCAATATGGGGCGTCAGTCAGTACGTCCATATATATATAGCATAGCGACTCGATCGATCGGGGATCCGAGGGGGACGGAGGGGCGCACCGGCGCAGGCGTTTGTTGCTTTAGTAGTTTGTTGCAAGTTGTCCGTCTCTGACCACGCAGCGCATGAAATGATTAGCTTTTGTTTTGTTTTTTGAGTTTACCTATCAGTCAGGTTGTTTTAACATTAATATCAATCAACTACTTAGTACTTATTGTTTTAACTCAAAACTACGAGATAAAACATAACTCATCATAACATAAAGTGTAAGTTTAGGTACCTAGGTAACTGTTAGTGTTACTGCCATGGATCCTATTAAAAAAAAACTAAGCGGCCATGCTAACAGAAGAAGAGCTTTGGAAAAAAAACACAAGGAAGAAAAGCATGTTCAACAAACAGCTAAAATAGACAGCTTTTTCAATAAAAATAACGTTAAAAATGAAGCTGCAGGGCTTTTAGCTCAAATAGATTCCATTGAGACGGCTATATTATCGGAATTTTGGGGATCTATATTAAAACAATTTAATATAGTATCCAAAGTCCTACAAGGTGTCGACGCAGACGTTGAAGTAGTATCTAAACTATACAACTCGCTCATTACTTTTATAGAGCAGCAACGGGAATCTTTTGACAAATATGAACAGGCTGGTAAAAAAAAATGCTCTAAAGAATACCGAAATTTTCACAAACGCGTAATCAAGCGAAAGAAACGGGACGATGAGAGTCGCGAAGGAGAAGTAATTTTGGAAGGCCGTGACCATTTCCGAATAAGAACCTTTTTCCCCATTTGCGACCAACTATTGGCAGAGTTAAGGAGGCGCCAAACGTCTTATGACGCCATTGCCGCCAATTTTGCATTTTTATGCAAATTGGACAGTATGTCAGAAGCAGAAGTTCGAGCAAATGCCACTAAACTTCAAGAAATATATCCGACTGATATGGCGGATGATCTACAAGAAGAATGGGTTCTTTTAAAATCATTTTTGACGGGTCAGGGTAAAATGAGTTTAAGGCAACTTAGCTCATTTATTAAAGAAAAGGGTTTGCAAGATGCTTTTCCCTATATCGAAATAGCATTACGAATATTTCTGTGTACTGCAGTGACTAATTGCAGCGCGGAACGTTCTTTTTCTGTTCTGAAAAGAATAAAAAATTATTTACGTTCCCGTTTAAGTGAAGAACGTTTGACTAATTTAGTTATATTAAATATAGAAGCTGACTTGACCAAATCTGTTGATAATTACAGTGTTATTGACAAATTTATTAATGAATCTGTCCATAGGAAAAAAATGTAAATATGTATGAGCCTTTTGAATAAATTGTGTTTATTTCTTTGTATAGCATTTTTTTTACTATCATAATTCTCGGCCCACATCAACACTACTCTGGATTTTGATTGCAATTTTTTTGCGGGCGAGGGGGGCGCCATACACTTCGGGCCTGGGGCGCCGAATTTCAAAATACGCCCCTGGTGCCAGACTCTTACTGGGTAAAACCAATCCGTGTTCCTCCAAATGCCCTTTGCGTTCCAGGCTTTTTCGAACAAATTACGGAACTCTGGCTACAGAATGCTTTTTTATACTGATTAGCAGATTCTAAATTCAAATTTTCCATAGAAAATTCATTCTATTCAGTGTTTATTAAACTAAGCGCATGGTTAGAGTTTATTTTTAGATAAGGTAATATAGTTATTACAGCAATTTGTTAAAAGTCAGCTTTTCAGATAATGTTTTATTGGATCATTTTTTTATCTGTATTTTACCAATGATTAAAAAATACTGGCACTTCAATTTATTTGATGTGCGTTTTGAGATTGATATTTAAGTAGGTAGCTTAACCTTTGATCAAATAAGTACTTTTCATCTGCCTAGCCTTTTCCTTAACTATATTGGGGTCGACTCCCAGTCAAACCGGATTCAGCTGTATACTTGTATTGTACGTGGAGCGGCTGCCTACCAGACCTCCACAACCCATTAACTGGGGAACACGGTACTTCTTGACAAGATTAGAGTCAGATTTTTCTGCCTTCTGATAATCCGTAACGACTGCCAAAGATCTACAAATGACAGCCGGGACCAACGGCTTAGTGTGCTTTCTGAGGCACGGAGGAGTCTCGGTATGTTAAGATGGCCACCCATCCACAAACCAACCTCAGCAAGGCTAGCTCACCTCGGAACCAGTACCTTGATCTAATTTAATCGGAATAAAGTTCGAAATGCAAAAAACTGTTTTGGATTATAGGTACAGGTTGCTCCCAAATTGCGAGGTCATAGTCACATAAAGGTGATGATGGCTTTTTTTTTTTTCAAAATATCCGATTATAAATTCTGAGTAGATAAGTAGTTCCACTTTTGAATCAGTCTGATGCATTAATTCGTGTCATCAAATCTGTGATTGAGCTAAAGTAAATGCCGCAAACTGTAACAAACTGCTTGAAAAGTCGTTAGTTCGTAACTTTTTTTAAATCGGTTTGTATGGTCTTTTTCTTTTGATAAATACTATATTTTCCTTAATGTATATCAACTACCCGACATCCCCATTAAATATGGCCACGCACTTCTGGAATACCCTGTATGAACTTTTAGAGAGAGAGAGAGAGAGAGAGAGAAAGAGAGAGAGAGGAAGAGAGGGAGAGAAAGAGAGAGAGGGAGAGAGAGAGGGAGATAAAGAGAGGAAGAGAAAGAGAGAGATAGAGAGAGAGGGAGACAAAGAGAGAGAGAGAGAAAAAAAACTCGGCAGATTATCAATGAAAAATGTTGCAAAAAAGATTTTTTGTTCTCTCTCTGTCATTGTGACACAGACGAAGTTGCACGGGACAGCTAGTATTACAAAATTATATCATCACTAGCTTATGCCCGCGACTTCGTTCGCGTGGAGTTCCATACAAAATGTTAACCCCTTTTTCACCCCCTTAGGGGACGAATTTTCAAAAATCCTTTCTTAGCGTATGCCTACGTCATAATATCTACCTGCATGCCAAATTTCAGCCCGATCCGTTCAGTGGTTTCGGCTGTGCGTTGATAGATCACTATGTCAGTCAGTCAGTCCCTTTTGAGTTATATATATTTAGATAAAGGTGTATTAACTTCTGGTCTCCTTTTTCTGTTACAGATTCGCGTCTGATATTCTTGCTGATATACTCAATCTCAGCACACGCGAACCCCTGCCTGCATCGCCACAAGATAGCTTACCCTCACGAGACTGATTGCGACAAATATGTTTATTGCAAGCGTGGGGTCCCAACGGTGGGCATGTGCCCTGAAGGACAGGTGTTCGACCATAGAGGCGTAAGTTTTTATTCTTCTCTTATATAGTTTAACTAGCTGCTGTCCGCGACTTCGTCCCCGTGGAATCCTCGATTTTAAAACATTCTTTATCGCTGCTCCGCTCCTATTGGCTTAAGCGTGATGATATATAGCCTAAAGCCTTCCTCGATAAATGGTCTATTCAACCCAAAAAGAATTTTTCAATTCGAACCAGTAGTTCCTGAGATTAGCGCGTTCAAACAAACAAACAAACTCTTCAGCTTTATAATATTAGTATAGATAAGCAGCGCTCCGATTTCACCCACGTTGTTCCCGTTCCCGTGGCAATAGGGGGATAAAATATATGCCTATGATACTCCACAATACCGTAGCTTTCTATTGGTGAAATAATTTTGAAAATCGGTTCAGTAGATCCAGAGATTACCCCTTACAACGTCACAAACTCACAAACGTTACCTCTTTATTATATAAGTATAGATATCTATCAATTTTTCTTACGTATAATCATCTTCAGGGTCTTATCTCTGTACAATAATATAAATCGAAATGGATTCAGTGATTTAGACGTGAGAACGCTATAAACAAACTCTCGTCATTTATGATTTTTCTTTCATTATTTATGATTTTAGCTATAAATAAAAATGAGTAAATAGAACAATAAAAAATGTCTAAAACAATGGACCAATTTTATAAATTCGTTCACCAATGGAACGTTACATCAGCACAGAGTAACATAGGCTATATTTTATCTCCGTATTCCCATGGGAACGGCAACTACGCGGATGATACCGCGGGGCGTGGCTGGTATTACATAACTTGGAAGTCGAACCCAGGTCTCTAAAACTCAAGACGGGGCCCCATAGGGTCAGTGCCTGCTAGGGTTGCGGAATTTGTTCGAAAGAGTCTCCGCGGCCCTGGAACGCAAAGGGCACAAGAAGGATCCCGGGTGGGTTTTAGTCAGTAAGAGTCTGACACTCCCTCCCGCTCCGCCCAGAGCGGGAGAAGTTATCTGATGATTTCCCATCCTTAGAAAAAAATATCCAATTTCTGATACAAAATTGTAAAAACGCGCACCAAACAAAAGGTCTCTAAAACTTAAGTCAATCTCGAAACCATGGAACTAACGGGATAGTCAAAAGCTCTTGTATAAACACTTGTCGACTACTGATAGTATTTTTTTAACTAGGTATACTATATCTTAATGACTGATCTGTTTTTTTTTTTCATGTTTGTCGCAGTATTGCCTCGCTCAATCGAAGTCTAATTGTACGATAGCAACTATTTCCGATAATACTACGCCATTAACTCCAAACGAGAACACGCCATTAACTTCTAACGAGAATACGCCACTAACTCCTACCGAGAATACGCAAATAACTCACAACATACAAGTTAGAAGTGTGGAGTCAAGGCAGTTAAGAGTTGCACCAGTTGCATTAAGGGATGATAATAAACCAATGGATAGACATTTGCCACCGTTACCGCCGTGTCGTAAAAAAATCTGGCTGCGACCTGACCCGACCAACTGTAGTCGCTATTATATGTGTGTAGCTGGCGAAATTGAACTGCTGACATGCATTAAAGATTATTTCTTCGATGCCAAATTGGGGGTAACTGAAACACTTATTTTTTGGAAGCTAACGTTAGTCTTTAACTAGTTGCCACCCGCCCGAATGTCGAAAAATATCCCAAGGGAACATATTCTCGGGAGAAAAAGTATCCTATTTATTATTTCAGACTATAATCTACCTCTGTGTCAAATTTCATCAAGATCCATTCAGTAGCTTTTGCGTGAAAGAGTAACAAATATCCATCCATGCATACTTACAAACTTTCGCGTTTATAACATTATTAGGATTACCTAAATTTGTATATTTGTGTACAGATTTGTCTCCCTCAAATATTGTCTCATTGTGAAGTGTCGACCACTGTGCCTACTGCAGTTATAACTACGCCATCAACAACTAAAACTTCTCCCACAACAACTGTGACTACGCCAAGTACTACAATCAGTACAGTTTTGACTACGCCGACAACAACCCTTGGACCTTTGCCACCGTGTGGTTACAATGATAAATGGTCTCTACCTTATCTTACTGACTGTAACAAGTACCATATGTGTTATAGCGGACAGATCATGATAGTGGCTTGTATGAACAATTATGAATACAGTCCCACACAACAAGTAAGTGAAACTTTCTAATATGCATGTTTTTTGACGTGATGAACTCTTATAAATCGGGGGAGCTCGTAGCTAAATTATAACAGCCGCACGGGTCGATCTTCTAGGTTAAGCAACGCTTGCCGAGGTTGGTCTGTGGATGGGTGACCATCTTAACATAACGAGACTTCTCCGTGCCTCGGAA
Source organism: Hecatera dysodea (assembly GCA_905332915.2). Lineage (NCBI taxonomy): Eukaryota > Metazoa > Arthropoda > Insecta > Lepidoptera > Noctuidae > Hecatera > Hecatera dysodea. Next base: position 10,268,586 of record HG995314.1, on the reverse strand, counting down.
AGCACGTCAAGCCGTTGATCTCGGCTGTCATTTGGAGATCTTTGGCAGTCGTTACGGATTATCAGAAGCCAGAATATCTGACACCAGTCTTGCCAAGAAGTATTGTGTTCCCCACTTAATGGGTTGTGGAGGTCTGGTAGGCAGCCGCTTCACGTAAAATACTGGTATACAGCTGAATCCGGCTTGACTGGGAGCCGACCCCAATGTAGTCGGGAAAAGGCTAGGCAGATGATGACATCTTATAAATCCATCGATTTATAAGACGAATGCACGTATAAAAAATTGTCACGTTTCGCCTGTGCCGCAGAACCGCCTGATTTTATTATGTATTTTCAGCGCATTAAAATAAAAGCTTGTTTATAAGCTTGAGTAGTGGTGACGATGGTAACGGCCCCGACTCTCGAATTGTTGGTCGCGGGTTCAAACCCAGCCAGGTGCATTATTTTGTGTAATTATTTTCATCACCACTGTTCTCAAAACGGTGAAGGAAAACATCGTGAGGAAACCGGCATATCCTAGAACCAAAAATTCGAAGACATGTGACGTTCACCAACCCGCACTGGGCCCGCGTGGTGGATTACGGCCCATTCCCTCTCCTAGAGAGGAGGCCGGTGTCCTAGCAGTGGGAACGTTAAAAGGGGTTATGCTTATGCTTGTAATTTTTTACAGATATGTCTCCCCAAGAATCAGGCAGGCTGCAGCGTGCCGCCAAGACCTACCACAACTCACAAACCCTTCCCACCATGTGGTCACCATCATGAATGGTCCCTGCCATACCCAGCTGACTGTACTAGGTACTACAAGTGTTACAGCGGCCAAATAATGGTAGTGCATTGTCCTAAAAAATATGAATACAGTCAAACACAGCAGGTAAGTCAGAATAAAATAAAATGTTCCGAAAAAGCATATAAAGGTATCGGCTGTGGGGACTTTTCGCGTTCGACCCTGGTTCAATCCATGGTCCGGAGCGAGGAGCCATGGGAAGCGGTCCCCTCTTTCTGCGAAGCAGTAATGCTAGCGAAAGAGGGAGAGACCGCGTGCGCGAGAGGGAAACCTCACGCCCCAGCCGCCGCAACAGAAGAAGACGCCCCGGGCGTCGGGAAATGCAAGGCGGTTTGCGGCCACCGCAGGCGCGGACCTGCGGATGGCGAGCTATGGGTGACTCGCCGTCCGATAGCAACCAGGCCCGAGTCGACGGCGCGTCGTGTTCCACGCGCGCCTCAAAGAGCTGTGAGAAAAGAAGACGGGGCCCCATAGGGTCAGCCTGCTAATGTTGCAGAATTAGTTCGAAATAGTCACCGCGGCCCGCGTAGTTCCCGTTCCCGTGGGAATACGGGGATAAAATATAATTAATCGCTGATAATATAGCATTCCATTGGTGGAAAAATGGTTTAAATCGATCTAGTAGTTTCGGAGCTTATTCGGTACAAACAAATAATAATTATGATAACTGTAGATTTTTGATGCAATGGTTTATCAAGTAAGATATACCTACAGACAATTTAATACCATTGTATAATATACTAAAAAATTAAATACCTAATTGTTTGAATTCAAGAATGGTTCCATAACACAGTACAATGGCTATGAAAATGTAATTTTCAGAACGATTCTAAAATAAACCACACATTATTCCACAGGTATGCCTTCCCAATTACTTAGCAGACTGCAAATCATCAAAACGATCCTCGAACTTCGAATCATCCGAAAAACAAGCTTCAAGTACTAAAACTACACCATCTGAGATAGAAGTAAAATCAATTACCACCGATATTGACGTAGCTATTGCTATCAATGTTACGGCTCATGAGTCAGAATTGGACATAAATATGATATCATCATGCAATTTCTTCGATGTGTGGACAAGACCTGACCCGACCGATTGTAAACACTATTTTAGATGCCTTTTGGGCAAAATCAAAAGAGAGAAGTGCCTATTAAACTTTTATTTTAGTCCTGACAGAGGGGTGAGTGTTGCTAAGTATATTTATTAATTAAAACTTTATGAACTCGTATAAAATACACTGTCACCACACACCGGGTAGTTCCAGAACCTTCCATTGTATAAAGTTCGCGTACCTTTCGGTCGCGACTGACTGGAGTCCGAGAATTCTAGAATGTTCTAGCATAGTAAAATCTCGAAGGTTCAATACTTTACTAGTTCTGCTACTCGATACTAGATGGCGCTAGTGGTACCGAATGCCGCTATCTTCATTACTTAATTGTGGTGCGCAACAATATGTAGGTATACTAATTGTTACAGGTATGTTTACCTCAAAGCCTGTCCAGTTGCCGAATGCCACAGAACAAGAAACAGAAAAGGCGATCCATTGTCCCGACACAGTGGCCTCCTTGCAATTCTAATGACGATTGGTCCCGACCGGACCCTTACGATTGTACTATGTACCATCTTTGCTATCAAGGTCAAATGATGCACATGACTTGCCAAGAATATTATGAGTTCAGTCCAACTAAACAAGTAAGTGATTTTTTGCTAGCTTCGAAATCATTGTAAAACATTATTATTTGTATTCTTTATTCATTCACTAGCAGCACCCCGCGGTTTTACCCACATAGTTCCCGTTCCCGTGGGAATATGGGGATAAAATATAGCCTATGTTACTCAAGGTGAATGTAGCTTTCTAATGGTGAAAGAATTTTTGAAATCGGTTCAGTAGTTTTCGAGTTTATTCGTTACATACAAAAATACAAATATTTTCTCTTTATAATATTAGTATAGATTACATTTTTAAATATTGAAATACAAAGATATAAAAATATTAAAAAATAGTAGCCCACCGGTCTCGGGAACAGGGTCCAAGCTACCGGCGGTCAGGGCTCCAGAGAGAGGAAGCTCCTAACAATGCGAGCCGTGTCCAGAAATACTGCTTTCTGGATCAAGCTTTTGGTGCAGCTGCCTAATGAGAGCCTCCAGGGCCCCAAGTCTGCTATTACAATAGTGTCAGAATGGTCTATCATTGATTTCATAATGGTTACTTTTTTACAAGTTTGGTAATCTACTAATATAAAAGCGTCACTATAACTTTCCAATGGTCAACCACTGACAATCTTTTGAAAGAAATGGCATAGAACGGTAATCTCGTACATAATGAAAATTGAATGTATGCAGTAATCTACTAAAATTTTGACAACTCCTTTGATCAATGACCTATCATTAGAGCGTCATTGTGCAGTCATTGCTTTTAATAGCTCGGTTATCAAAAAGTATTAATACGAGACCATTGACCGACCAATGATCGACCATTATGAATTTAGCAGATTACGAACTATTAGCAAAATGACAATGTGATCATGTTGGAATGACAAATTTATAAAAATAGCAGACTTGGGGCCCTGGGCTCCAAGTCTGCTATCATAATGGTCGATCATTGGTCGATCAATTATGGTCTCGTAATACTTTTTGATGACCGAGCTATTAAAAGAAATGACTGCACACGACGTTCTAATGATAGCTCACTGATCAAAGGAACTGTCAAAATTTTTGCAGATTACCTCATACGTCTGTCTTTCATTTGTCATTATGTACGAGATTACCATTCTATGCCATTTCTTTCAATGGAGTGTCAGTGGTTGACCATTGGAAAGTTATAATGACGCTTCTATGTTAGTGGACTACCAAACTTGTCAAAATCGACCATTATGAGATCAATGATAGACCATTCTGATACTATTGTAATAGCAGACTTGGGGCCCTGAGGTGTTGTTCGAGGCTCTTGGCTATTAAGCCATTGGCTGACACGACTATCGGTATAATGATTGCTGAATCCACATCCCAAATGTCGACAACCTCGCGAGCCAAGCCAAGATATTTAATTTGCTTATCTTTCTCGGCTTTCACGAGGTTCTCGTCATGCAGAACGATTATGTTTGTATGAATCATCTTTTGGCATACATTTGACATCCATAAATTGAAAGACACATTATCATAATATTACAGAAAACTATTATATATCTATTTCTTACCATAATAATAAAATTGATGCAAGCAAGCATACAGCAAACAAACATATAGCATGCAAGCAAGTATACAGCATGTAAGCAAGCACGCAGCATGCAAGCAAGCAAGCATGTGAAACATGCAGCATACCAGCAAGCATCCAGCATGCCAGCAAGCATGCAACGCATGCAGGCATGGTTTCTGTCCCTCCGCGCCTTCGCGGTTTTAAATTACTCTCTAGGGGTAGGGCAGACCGGCGGCCAGAACTGTGTCGGAGGGTCGAAGGCTCTTGGTGGGGTGGGTGTCTGCGCGGGTAAAACTGCTGGAATCCAGACCTCTGAGGTGCTACCGCTGTCATGTGGGCAACCACACGGGAGCTATGTGCCCCTCGGAGGTGGACCGCAGTGGACTTTGTTTCTGCTGTGGTCAGCCCGGTCATCGGGCCGGCTCGTGCGAGGCCACGCCGCACTGCATTGCATGTGCGGCTGTTGGCAAGCCGGCCGAGCACTGGGCTGGGGGAAGGGCCTGCGCGCCAACCGCCCCGACCAGGAGCAAGAGGTCCGCCGCCGCCGCCGCCTCTGCCGCCGCCGCGGCTTCCGTCGCCGCCACTGCCGCTGCTGCTGTGGGTGCTGCGACTCCCGGTACTCGGGAGGGGGCTGAAATGGAGTGCCAGTAATGGTCCCATTGCGGCCTCCTCCAGAGATAAGTCGGCCGCTGTGCTATTGCGCAGTGGCTGATGCCTGGGGACGGTGAGCGTGGGTGACTCGCCGTTCGATACCAGGCTGAGTCGACGACGCGTTGTGTTCCACGCGCGTCTCAAGGAGCCGTCAGCACCAGGGACGGGGTCCCATAGGGTCGGTGCCTACTAGGGTTGCGGAATTTGTTCGAAAGAGTTACCGCGGCCCTGGAACGCAAAGGGCACAAGAGGAACACGGGTGGATTTTAGTCAGTAAGAGTCTGACACTCCCTACCGCTCCACCCAGGGCGGGAGGGGTCATTTGATGATTTCCCATCCAAAAAAAAAAAGGGGGTAGGGCAGACAAGACTACGTAAAGTCAGTTTTGCAGCGATTCGTTTCTGTTACTAATTTTTGTAGCAAAAAACGTTTACTGTTAAGACAATGTTTAAAGTTAAACAAAAATATTCCAAATGAAATTCTACCATAATTTTGTTTAACTTTAAACATTGTCTTAACAGTAAACGTTTTTTGCATAAACAAAAAAAATCGTTGCTTCAAGCAAACATTACATTAACATTATGATGTCATAAAGTGTCAAGTTCTGCTAGGGTTGCGGAATTTGTTCGAAAGAGTCATCGCGGCCCTGGAACGCAAATGGCATTAGGAAGAACACGTGTGGGTTTTATTCAGTAAGAGTCTGACACTCCCTTCCGCTCCGCCCAGAGCGGGAGAAGTCATTTGATATTCTTCAAATGATTCCTTCAACCATTCGTTAAAAAAAAACTGTCACGTGTAGTTATTTGGAATAAATATAGCCTTTGTTCTCACATGGCGTAGAAAATACGCTTATATTATGCACTAGCAGTGCCCCGCGGTGTCACCCGTGTTTTTTCCGTTCCCGTGGCAATACGGGGATAAAATATAGCCTATGACACTCCACAATAATGTAGCTTTCTATTGGCGAAATAATTTTGAAAGACGGTTCAGTAGATCCAGACCCCTTACAATGTCACGAACTCACAAACTACTATAATATTAGTATAGATTATATTAAATTCGAATGATTGAGTCAACCAAACTTTTTATCACTGCATAGTATAAAACAAAGTCGCTTTCTCTGTCCATAGATCCCTATGTATGCTTAAATCTTTAAAACTACGCAACGGATTTTGATGCGTTTTTCACAGATAGAGTGATTGTAGAGGAAGGTTTATCTATACTTAATATTATAAAGCTGAAGAGTTTGTTTGTTTGTTTGAACGCGCTAATCCCAGGAACTACTGGTTCGAATTGAAAAAATATTTTTGGGTTGAATAGACCATTTATCGAGGAAGGCTTTAGGCTATATATCATCACGCTTAACCCAATAGGAGCGGATCAGCGATAAAGAATATTTTAAAATCGGGGATTCCACGGGTTTCGGGGATTCAATATATGTATGCATATTATAGAAGAGGAAACATTAGTATCTACATTGCACCCGTGCGAAGCCGGGGCGGGTCGCTAGTAAGGATTAAAATTGAAGCTTGTTGTTTTTCACAGGAATGTGTCCCCAAAGAAGAAGCAGGTTGTAGTCTGTCTCCCGACTTGTGGCCACCATGTGATTCCCATGATGACTGGGCCCGACCGGATCCTTACGATTGTAATATGTACCATTTATGTTATAATGGCGAAATTTTGCACGCTACGTGCCAAATGTATTACGAATTTAGTCCTACACAACTTGTAAGTACAGCTTAATTTCAATTTTTTTTGAGACTTTTACAGCTGTTTCAAACTTAAGTATGTTGAGTAATTTAGAAGAACGTGGTCATATTTAAAGAAGTTTTTTTTTTATCACAAACTATAGAACACAAACTAAACAAAGAAATACACATTACAAAATAAAACAAATTATTGAACTAAAATGCAAACCAACAAATACAAAACACAATAGAACAAACTTATAAAAACAATAAAACACAAACTTACAAAATCGAACAAATCCAATCCGCTTATTCTTTTACAAACAATTCACTAAAAAGACCTGGCACATAATTAAAAAAAAACAACAATTAAACTGCGGGCGTACCATGAGGCGTTAAAACGTGAGTCTTCCGAGCGAGAAAGAGGGATAGAGTTATACACCCTATATATCTCCTTCCCTTTTCTCGCTCGGAAGACTGACGTTTTAAGACGTCATGGTACGCCCGCTGATCTTGTACCACTAAACGTTTAACAGATATGTCTTCCAAAAGACGAAGCTCAATGCAGCGTATCAACCACTGCACAGTTTTCTACCAGTACATGGTCAACTACTCTTATGCCAGTTACGCCAGCAGCTCCAACAACCACTTTGCCACCTTGGCCACCATGCGGCTACTACGATGACTGGGTGATACCGGACACATCAGATTGCACAGACTTCTATATCTGTTTTTACGGCGAAATCATGAGACTGCATTGTCAAGACGGTTACGAATTCAGTCGGAATGATCTTGTTAGTAAAACTCTTTGTTAATTAGCACACAAACAAATATTTGAACAAACCGACTATCATTCATCATCACCAAACACAAAATACAATTAAAAAAATCTCTAAGAAACAAAATAATACAAATTAAACAATCAAAATTAAAATAAAAGTGTGTTCTATATTTTAGTTTATGTTAAGAAGATAATGCTTGCGTAGGATTGTGTTAGTAAATCTGGGTTTTGTTAATTTTCCTTTATTTTTTTACAGTTGTGTGTCCCGAAAGAGGAAGCAGGTTGCTACTTATCTACAACGACTAGTGATGGCACTACTCCATCAACAACAACAAGTAGTCAAACTACACCCACAACAACTAGTGTTAGAACAACTCCATCAACAACAACAAGTAGTCAAACTACACCCACAACAACTAGTGTTAGAACAACTCCATCAACAACAACAAGTAGTCCAACTACACCTACAACAACTAGTGTTAGAACAACTGCATCAACAACAACAAGTAGTCAAACTACACCCACAACAACTAGTGTTAGAACAACTCTATCAACAACAACAAGTAGTCAAACTACACCTACAACAACTCCATCAACAACAACAAGTAGTCAAACTACACCTACAACAACTAGTGTTAGAACAACTCCATCAACAACAACAAGTAGTCAAACTACACCTACAACAACTAGTGTTAGAACGACTCCGTCAACAACAACTAGTGCTTCAAATACGCCAGTTCCTTGGCCGTTATGTACTGAAGGAATTATATGGTTACTACCGGACCCCAGTGACGATGTTTGTGAACATTTTATGCTTTGTGTGTATGGAAAAATCAGCCGAGAGATTTGTCCTTCTGGATATTTATTTAGTTCAACCTTATTGGTAAGTGTTGTTTTAATATTATCTTCTTTATTATATCGTTAAGAAAACCAGTCTCACCAAATGTATGGTGTTATCCAGTACTATAAAAAGCATATTTTGAAGCCGTTGATCTCGGTTGTCATTTATATATCTTTGACAGTCGTTGTGGATTGGCACAGGACAGTCTAAAGTTGACCAGTTACTGGGTTGTGGGGGTGAGATCTGTAGACGCTCCTTCTTGATAGTGGAACTGCTAGCCGTTACGTCCTTACTAAACTGATTCCAGACCTCCCAAACCTTATTTATTTTCTACTAATAAAATATGTGGGATAGACTAATGTTGTTATGTACTCGTATGTAACTTTGTATGTCACCGGAGAATGACAAACAAATGTAAGATTAAAAAATATTTTGAGAGATTATAAACTTTCGGTAAAGTTTCAACTGAACATTTGGAACATTTGTTTACGCAACTAAATTTGATAGTCATTATAATCCAGTGAGCTGATAGCTGCATTCGGTACCACTGGCGCTATCTAGTATCAAATAGCAGAACTAGTAAAGTCAAGAACCTTCGAGACTTTTCTATACCAGAACATTCTAGAATTCTTGAACCCTAGTCAGTCGCGACCGATATGTACGCGATCTTTCTAGATCTTTCTACGATGAAAGGTTCTAGAATTAACCGGCGCCCTGTATAAGGCTGGCACATGTACCGACCGAGTCATTATTGGATTTGCGATGCAAGCAAATACTTCGAGAGCAATCTTTGTCCATTTTTAAAACAATGGTCAAAAATCACCACCAGTCTCTTTAATAGCTTTTTTGGTTATATGCTTAGGTATGTTTCATAATTATTGTTTTGTTATATACAAAACTATTTACTGTATATATAAATAAATTAGTATCTCTAAAACTACCTACAGTACTGTAATTCCTTTTTCTCTTTCAAATCCATCCAAAGGTTGACTTGAAAAGATCGCTTTCAGCGATTAGGCCGCCCATTGTGTCACCCTATGTCATATTTTCTTTGTCTATATTTTCTGTAACTTGTATGGTGTATATAATAAATAGTATTCTATTCTATTCTTCAACTGCGAAGTAAAGTGATAAGTAGTGCGATTGTGTTTTATAATCAGTGAGGTTATAGTTGTAATGAAAGTGTCATTTTTGGTTATTTAATCTATTAAATACTACGTATTGCTGGTAACTTGGTCGACGGTCTTTTTATCATCTTCATCATAGTCTCTAAATTAGTCACTGTTTTCTTTTTTTACAGGAATGTGCCCCAGAACAAGAGGTGGTTTGCAAGCCAAGTCGCTCCTGCTCAAGGACAGAACAATGGGTCATGCCTGACACCAATGATTGTACACATTTCATTCTATGTATATATGGAGAAACATTAATCGAGTCATGCCCGCCGGATTACGAATTTAGTCCAACAGATTTGGTAAGTATAATTGGAAAGTTTTTAAAATTCAGATGATTAAAAATATTTCATTCTTTTACCAGAACGAAAAAAAACTAAATAATTAGTATGTTTCCTGTGGAAAGTGGAAGTATATTTTATGAAATCCACATTACACAAGTTGTTCTTCATAGAAGCTAAGGCTCAAGTGGCTGCCAAATATTTGGGGATCCTAGCAAAGGGGAGATGGTATTTCACGCCGGAACAGCTGCTCAAACTTTAAAAAGGGCAAGTTCGATCTTACATGGAGTATTGTTCATCTTTGGAACGGCTCTGGCGATACCAGCTTGATGCCCTCGAGTTCATTGAGAAACGAGCCAAGAGGATCATTGGGTATGATAAGCTTATTGAATCGAAGTACCAAAGCCTTGAGCATCGACGTCAACGACATCGATCGGTTGCATTTTGAGGAGTGTGCGACTTAATTGCATAGTTTAATTCCGCCAAGCCCGTTCCATCATCGGACCACAAGACGCACGGCAATGCGCCACCGTTACATGGTGGACATCCCAACCACACGCACAAAACGTTTTGGGAACACATTAATTGTGCGTACAGCTAAGGAGTGGAATTCCCTGCCAGAGTCTGTGTTTCCTGATAACTACAACCTGAGAGTCTTTTAGTTAAGAGTGAATGGGTTGCTTCTAGGCAAGCGTGATTCATTTTGAAAACTTTCTGTGCCATCAAATAGTTTCGAAGATCTTTAAGCACAAAGCCATATTAGATTTTGATAATAGGGTCGGTACTATTTTTATTCAGTTTTTATTATAACAAAATCATCCTTACACTAATATAATAATATATTATAAGTACAGAATTAAAAAAGGAATAATCTACTAATTCAATATAATTATTAGGTTTGTCAACCTAAAGAAAAAGCTGGTTGCACAATAACGACAACAACTTCCACCACAAGCGCTCCGACCACGACCAGTACTAAAACTACACCAACAACTAGCACTAAGACCACACCGACCACCACAAAGCCAACACCGACCACGACTAAGCCCACACAAACCACCACTAAGCCGACGCCAACAACCACAAAAACCATCCCGACAACAACGGCCTCATCCACTACTATGACAACACCGCCAACAACTTCTACTAAAACAACACCAACAACTACAACAAAAGAGCCTGAACTGCAATGTTCTGAAAATGATACTTGGCTACAACCAGATTCTGACTGTCAATACTTTTTTCTCTGTATTTACGGAGAAGTTACCAGGGAGAAATGTCCTCCAGGATTCGAATTTAATCCAGTTGCTTTGGTAAGTTTAATTTAATATTATTGGAATTTATTTTATACGTGGCTTCATCTACACTAATATGATAACCACATTCTCGACCACACGGACATAGTGAGAAGACTTAAGAGAACAAAACCGTTCGAGTTAGTGTTTAGTGTTCGTGAAAGTGAATAGTGTAATGTAGCACAAGTGTTACCAAATAAACACATGAACGAAGTGTATTCGCCTTAATAGAGATAATAAGAAAAGTGCCATTGGACACATTCTTATTAAAGACAATATAGCAGTTTAAGTTTTAATTAAATTACATATTAGTCTATATACAAGGCTAGATTGTAATAAGATTAGGGTACATCATTAACTTGATGAACACTAGGATAAGGGAAAAAAAAAAAAAAACTAATATGATAAAGAGGAAAGATTTGATTGTTTTTTAGTTTGTTTGCATTGAATGGGCTCCGAAACTACTTGACCGATTTAAAAAATTGTTTCACTGTTGGGAAGCTACACTATCTCCGGTGTACATAGGTTATATTCCCACATTCACACGGGAATGGGAACTAAGCGGGTGAAACCGCGGTGCGATGCTAGTTCTCATATATTTGTAGATTTTAGCAAAAAAAAATAGCTTACAACAGTCTCTAGATCTATCTCTGTACCGAAATTCAACAATATTCTTTCATTGCATGAAAGCGTACCTAACAAACAAATAAAGAAATTTGCATTTACCACGCCTGCTTAGAAGTTACCCTTAACTAAAAGATGTTGTAGCCATCAAAAAATTAACTCCTTAGTTGTAAGCACACTAAGAGTATTCCCGAATCGCACAATATTATTTAAAAAAAAAATCAAATAAGTATTTAATTATATAGATTTTTGAAAGTTGTCCAATACCCAGTTGTAATGAAATGTTAAAATAATATAAAAAACAAAAGTAAAAGCGTTACCAATCTTTACAAAAACTCTCTCGCCCAATCTTGATTTGAATCGTAAAAATCACATAGTATATAGTATAAAGAAATAAAAATAGTTTTTGTTTTTTTTCAGCAATGCCAACCCACAGCTGTTGCGGGTTGTAGTACAACAACAACAACATCGACTACAAGCGAGACAACTACAACAAGCAGCAAGACAACGCCGACTACAAGCTCTTCTAAGACAACACCCACACAGACCACCACTAAGACAACACCCACACCGACCACCACTAAGACAACACCGACATCGACCACCACTAAGACATCACCTACACCGACCACCACTAAGACAGCACCCACACCAACCACCACTAAGTCAACACCCACACCGACCACCACTAAGACAACACCCACACCAACCACCACTAAGGCAACACCAACACCAACCACCACTAAGACAACACCCACACCGACCACCACTAATACAATACCCACACCGACCACCACTAAGACAACACTAACACCGACCACCACTGATGCAACACCCACACCGACCACCACTAAGACAACACCCGCACCGACCACCACTAAGACAACACCCACACCGACCACTACTAATACAACACCCACACCGACCACCACTAAGGCAACGCCCACAAAGACCACCACTAAGACAACGCCCACACCGACCACCCCTAAGACAACGCCCACACCAATCACCACTAAGGCAACGCCCACACCGACCACTACTAAGACAACACCCACGCCGACCACCACTACAACAAATCACGCATCAACCACAACTAAGTCTTCACCGACCACCACTAAGCCTTCAACGACCACCACTGATGCGACACCCACACCGACTACCACTAAGACAACACCCACACCGACCACTAGTAAGACAACACCGACCACCACTGATGCAACACCCACACCGACCACCAATAAGACAACACCCACAAAGACCACCACTAAGGCAACGCCCACACCGACCACAACTAAGACAACACCCACACCGACCACCACTACAACAAATCCCACATCAACCACAACTAAGTCTTCACCGACCACCGCTAAGCCTTCAACGACCACCACGCAGCCCATATCGACCACCACAAAGGCGACCCCATCCACAACTAAGCCCGCACCGACCACCACGAAGCCCACACCGACCGCTACGAAGCCAACACCTACCACCACTAAGACGACACCCACACAAACCACCACAAAAACTACAGCTACACCGACTACGACTACTTCGACGCCGACCACCACGAAGCCGACGTCAACCACCACAAAGCCCACACCGACTACGACAAATCCCACATCAACCACAACTAGTAATCCGACATCGACCACCACTAAGCCTTCACCAACCACAACGAAGCCCACTCCAACCACCACGAAGCCCACATCAACCACCACGAAGCCCACATCGTCCACCACGAAGCCCACATCGTCCACCACGAAGCCCACATCGACCACCTGGAAGCCCACATCGACCACCACGAAGCCCACATCGACCACCGCGAAGCCCACACCGACCACTTCGAAGCCTACATCGACCACTACAAAGCCGTCCCCAACCACCACTTCTCCAACGCCGACTACAACGAAGCCCACCTTGACCACCACGAAGCCGACGTCAATCACCACAAAGCCCACACTGACTACGACAAATCCCACATCAACCACAACCAAGCCCACATCAACTCCAACTAAGTCTTCACCGACCACTACTGAGTCTTCATCAACCACCACGCAGCCCACACCGACTACTAGTAATCCGACATCGGCCACCACTAAGCCTTCACCAACCACAACGAAGCCCACTCCAACCACCACGAAGCCCACACCGACCACCACGAAGCCCACACCGACCACCTCGAAGCCCATATCGACCACCACGAAGCCCACATCGACCACCGCGAAGCCCACACCGACTTCTTCGAAGCCCACATCGACCACTACAAAGCCGTCGCCGACCACCACTTCTCCAACGCCGACTACAACGAAGCCCACCTCGACCACAACGAAGCCCACCTCGACCACCACGAAGCCCACATCGACTACCTCACAGCCCACACCGACTATGACAAATCCCACATCAACCACAACTATGTCTTCATCAACTACCACGCAGCCCACACCGACTACTAGTAATCCGACATCGACCACTACTAAGCCTTCACCGACCACAACGAAGCCCACACCAACCACCACGGAGTCCACATCGACCACCACGAAGCCCACATCAACCTCCACGAAGCCCACACCGACCACCACGAAGCCTTCATCAACCACCACGCAGCCCACTCCAACCACTGCAAAGCCCACAACGACTACGACAAATCCCACATCAACCACAACTCAGTCTTCATCGACCACCACTAAGCCTTCATCAACCACCACGCAGCCCACACCAACCACAAAGCCCACACCGACTACGAAAAATCCCACATCAACCACAACGAAGCCCACATCAACTACAACTAAGTCTTCACCGACCACTACTGAGTCTTCATCAACCACCACGCAGCCCACACCGACTACTAGTAATCCGACATCGGCCACCACTAAGCCTTCACCAACCACAACGAAGCCCACTCCAACCACCACGAAGCCCACACCGACCACCACGAAGCCCACACCGACCACCTCGAAGCCCATATCGACCACCACGAAGCCCACATCGACCACCGCGAAGCCCACACCGACTTCTTCGAAGCCCACATCGACCACTACAAAGCCGTCGCCGACCACCACTTCTCCAACGCCGACTACAACGAAGCCCACCTCGACCACCACGAAGCCCACATCGACTACCTCACAGCCCACACCGACTATGACAAATCCCACATCAACCACAACTATGTCTTCATCAACTACCACGCAGCCCACACCGACTACTAGTAATCCGACATCGACCACTACTAAGCCTTCACCGACCACAACGAAGCCTTCACCGACCACCACGGAGCCCACACCAACCACCACGGAGCCCACATCGACCACCACGAAGCCCACATCAACCTCCACGAAGCCCACACCGACCACCACGAAGCCTTCATCAACCACCACGCAGCCCACTCCAACCACTGCAAAGCCCACAACGACTACGACAAATCCCACATCAACCACAACTCAGTCTTCATCGACCACCACTAAGCCTTCATCAACCACCACGCAGCCCACACCAACCACAAAGCCCACACCGACTACGAAAAATCCCACATCAACCACAACTAAGTCTTCATCAACCACCACTAAGCCTTCATCAACCACCACGCAACCCACACCAACCACAAAGCCCACACCGACTACGACAAATCCCACACCGACCACAACTCAGTCTTCATCGACCACCACTAAGCCTTCATCAACCACCACGCAGCCCACACCAACCACAAAGCCCACACCGACTACGACAAATCCCACATCAACCACAACTAAGTCTTCATCAACCACCACTAAGCCTTCATCAACCACCACGCAGCCCACACCAACCACAAAGCCCACACCGACTACGACAAATCCCACATCAACCACAACTCAGTCTTCATCGACCACCACTAAGCCTTCATCGACCACCACGCAGCCCACACCAACCACTGCAAAGCCCACACCGACTACGACAAATCCCACATCAACCACAACTAAGTCTTCACCGACCACCAGTAAGCCTTCATCTACCACTACTAACACAACACCGACCACCACTAAGCCCACATCGACCACCACGAAGCCAACACCAACCACAACTAACTCGACGCCAACCACCACGAAGCCGACGCCGACCACCACTAAGCCTTCATCGACCACCATGAATCCCACACCGACCACCAATAAGCCAACGCCGACCACTACAAAGCCTTCACCGACCACCACACAGACGACGCCGACTACAACTAAGCCCACATCGACAACCACGAAGACCACACCGACTACGACAAATCCCACATCAACCACAACTATGTCTTCACCGACCACCACGAAGCAAACACCTACCACCACTAAGATGACACCCACACAAACCACAGCAACACCACCCACTACGACGACGACAAATCTCACATCAACCACAACTAAGTATTCACCGACCACAACGAAGCCCACACCAACCACCACAAAGCCGACGCCAACCACCACTAAGCCCACACCAACCACCACTAAACCTACACCGACCACCACTAAACCCACGCCAACTACCACTAAACCCACGCCAACCTCCACTATGCCTACACCGACCACCACTAAACCCACGCCAACGACCACTAAGCCTACACCAACCACCACTAAACCCATGCCAACCACGACTAAGCCGACGCCGACCACTACTAAACCCACGCCAACCACCACTAAGCCTACACCGACCACCACTAAGCCTACACCGACCACCACTAAGCCTACACCGACCACCACTAAACCCACGCCAACCACCACTAAGCCTACACCGACCACCACGAAGCCTTCATCGACCACCGCTATGCCCACGCCAACCACCACTAAGCCGACACCGACCACCACAAAGCCCACAACGACAACAACAAAGACAACGCTGACAACTACAACTTACACACCAACTACAACAATTGCCCCTCGACCACCGTGTAATACTTCAGAGTTCAGGCCCCGACCCGATCCTGATGATTGCAGATTCTTCTACATTTGTATCTATGGGGAAATAATCTATCAGCAGTGTCCTAACGGAAAGGAATTCAATCCGGTTGATTTTGTGAGTATACCTTCTGATATTGAGTCGTAGTTCTAACCTTGAATCGTTTACTGCAATCCATAACGTTTGCATACAGGGCTATCAAGTCTGCTATTATAATAGTGTCAGAATGATCTATCATTGATTTCATTATGGTTGATTTTTACAAGTTTGGTAATCTACTAATTTAAAAGCGTCACTATGACTTTCCAGTGGTCAACCACTGACACTCCATTGAAAGAAATGGCATAGAATGGTAATCTCGTACATAATGACAAATGAATGACAGACGTATGCGATAATCTGCTAACATTTTGACAGTTCCTTTGATCAGTGATCTACCATTAGAACGTTATTGTGCATACATTGCTTTTAATAGCCCATTATGACTTAAACATATTACGAACTTTTAACAAAATGACAATGGGATCGTGTTGGAATGACAAATTTATAAAAATAGCAGACTTGGGCCCTTGGTAGTAAATATTAAATACATAATAGGAACAGTTGCGGACCCTATCGGACACAGTATTTTTGAAGTGAAACTTCTTTACCGTTTGAAAAAAATGTACCGACACATTTTACGGTTACGTGTCACATTTTTCCGTTACGCGCCATCTTTTTTGAGTTTATGAATAACAGAAGAGGTCGTTTTTTTGAACTCTCATAACTTTGCTTTAGATGATTCTAAATAGTAAAATTTTTCATGTTAGAATGCCATCAGTACAATAATTAAATATCAAAGTTATTTGGTATGTAAGCTAATATTAATTAGCCACACGTTTTGACTAAACTTAGCTTGTAGGTTTAGCGTGCAGTCTTTAGAGCTTGGCTTTGTACGATATCCGATAACTTTTTCATAGGGTAAGCTTCGTCTTGGCAACATGAAAATGTTTTTGTTGTTCATTTGTCAAGAATCATTTATAGTATACGCGATCAACGCGTCAAGAAAGAGCCCTAGCGGCAACACGAGCCGGTTTGTCGTGCTTAGCTACATATGAACGTGACAATATCATATAATATAGAATACTTACTCTTTATTTTGTACACCATACAAGTAACAGAAAAACCGGCCAAGTGCATGTCGGACCACGCATAGTGAAGGGTTCCGTAGTTCACTGTTAAAATCTCATATCTCTAAAAGTACTAAGCTGTGATGTTTAAACCAATTTTCGTTGGAAGTATCTGTGAAGCTCTGTTTGCTCAATTATTTTTTTAGAATTTTCAACTTCATAGTTTAAAAGTTAGGGTGGGTGTGTTCTTTCAGAATGAAACCGAAGTTTCTAAAAAAGTTTTTTATTTAACGCAATAGTTGCTTCCGAAATTCGTAAAAAATGTGTCTACCCCAGACACATTTTTTACGAATTTGGAACAGACAGACAGACATGACGAATCCATAAGGGTTCCGATTTTTTGCCATTTGGCTACGGAACCCTAAAAACGATGAAGATATCATTTCATTATTTAATTTATTTTGATGTCTCACATGACAATCTCACAAAAAATACACGTTCACTTAGGTACCTTCTTATTGATGGGAAATTACTGTATGTTTTCTTTCGGTTTTGTCAGAGCAGAAGTTTAAATGTGTTCTGTTTGACACGCTCTTCTGAGCGTTTCAAACAGAACACATTTAAACTTCTGTCTATGGCTTGACATCTGATACTGACATTGAAAGACGTACACACACACACACATGCTAAAAACAATAGCTTCTGGGGCAGACCATCAATAATACCGCGCTCCACAGGAATGCCAGCCCGCCGAACAAGCCCAATGCAGCGTAACGACCACAACAGCACCGACCACATTGGACCCTTACAAATGTGGTCTATACGATTCGTGGGCCAAAGCTGATCCTTATGACTGCGGAATGTTCTTCCTGTGCGTCTATGGACATCTGATGCATAAGATGTGTCCCGAGGGTCAGGAGTTTAGCCCGACTGGAAATGTAAGTATTTGTATGCGTTTTTAATCTATACTAATATTATAAAGCTGAGGAGTTTGTTTGAACGCGCTAATCTCAGGAACTACTGGTTCGATTTGAAAAATTCTTTTTGGGTTGAATAGACCATTTATCGAGGAAGGCTTTAGGTTATATATCATCACGCTTAAGCCAATAGGAGCGGAGCAGCGATAAAGAATGTTTTAAAATCGGGGATTCCACGGGGGCGAAGTCGCGGGCAGCAGCTAGTCATTGATATACAGTATGGTATAGCATCTACATAGGGAACGTACAGAAACTATAGGTGGCAGCACAGTCGCGTCAATGTCGAGTATATTTTACTTATAAGTTTCAAATTTGCAACGCTAGATGGCACAGTCTACTTCGTGCACGTTTTCCTAAACGGAGGGTGCAGGAAGTATAAGTGGCACCACAGGTGAAATATTTACAGCGTAAAAGTTCCAGATTTGCAACACTAGATGGCATAGTTCACGCCGTGCACGTTCCCTATATGATAAAAAAATATTACCACTCGAAAAAATTTTTTTTTAATATTAAAATATTCACTAAAAATGTTAAATTCATACGTTAAAGAAACACTCTGTACACGCGTACTTGCCGGTTTGGGCATTGCTACTACTAGTACTATTTTGATTTGAAACAGGATTTTTCGAATTTATTGTCAATTAATTACTTTTTTGAATTCGGATTATGTTATGCTTATTTTTCTATGCTGATATTTTAATTTTAATCTATTAATGATATAGATTAACGAGTTTAAGGGAACGCCCTCTTTTATTTAACATATTGTAGATATTTATATGTAAACATTTTTTTTCTTTTTTTTTCACGGTATAGGATGTACTCCTGTATCGTGCGTAACGCATCGTTTTTTTTTTTTATCGTATTCATTTAAAACCCAACCATTTTGTCACCAGATATGTCTACCAATAAATGTAGCTGGCTGCAGCATCAGAACCGAAAATTCTCTAGCACAATACCAAAGAGGAACAAACAATCATAACCATCGAAGACACGGCTCCATATCTCAACGCGATACCAGCACCAGATGTCTCAGGTCTTCTAAATATCTTCTGTACTTCGTAGAAGATCCAGAAGACTGTACAAGATACTATATTTGTTGTTTCGGAACGAGTACCCTTATCAAATGTCCTGAAAAATTCGCTTATAGTGCTGCATTACAGGTGAGTTACACAAAGTAAAGCGCCTGGCTGGGTTTGAACCCGCGACTTACTATTCGTAAGTCGGGGCCGTTACCACTTGGCCACCACTGCTCCCTACTTCTTTTCTCAACCATATTATGCATGTATTATACTTATAAACATTCCTCTTTAATCACTCTATTTATTAAAAAAAAACCGCATCAAAATCCATCGCGTAGTTTAAAAGATACATACTTAGGGACAGACAGACAGCGGAAAGCGACTTTGTTTTAAACTATGTAGTGATTCAATCTGCCTGACCTTTTCTCAACTATGCTGGGGTCTTCTGACCAAATGCAGCTGAGTACCAGTATTTGACAAGACGACAACCCAGCAGCTGTAAAATACAGGTGTTAGATTTCTCAGCTTCTGAGTATCCACAAAAATGACAGCCGTGACTAATGGCTTGATGTGCATTCTGAGGCGCGGTGGCGGTCTCTGTAAGTAATGGATGAACGCCATCTACGGACCGGCCTCTGTAAGAGTTGCTTATCCTTGAAAATTGAACTGTGAACACAAAAAACAGAAATCTCTTAAATATATATAACTCAAAAGTAACTGACTGACTTAGTGATCTATCAACGCACAGCCCAAACCACTGAACGGATCGGGCTGAAATTTGGCATGCAGGTAGATGTTATGACGTAGGCATCCGCTAAGAAAGGATTTTGATTAATTCTACCCCCAAGGGGATAAAATAGGGGATGAAAATTTGAAACTTTGTCAATTTTAAACCGATCGGGCTGAGAGTTTCAAAATCGAGGGTAAAGTAACTATACCACGCGGACGAAGTCGCGGGCAGAAGCTAGTACAAAAATAAAATGACAGCTTATTAATAAAGACGAGCGGAACCTTGCTCTTGAGTTCTCTTACTGCGCTGCCCCTATTTTTTTATACAGTATATTAAATAACAGAGGGCGTTCCCTTAAACTCGATAATCTATATCATTAATAGATTAAAATAAAAATATCAGCATAGAAAAATAAGCATAAAATAATCAAAAATAAATAATGAATTGACAATAAATTCGACACTCCAGTTTAAAATCAAAATAGTACCGCGGAATAGTACTCGTAGTAGCAATGCCCAAACCGGCAAGCACGCGTGTACAGAGTGTTTCTTTAACGTATCAATTTAACATTTTTAGTGAATATTTTAATATTAAAAAAAAAACATTTTGTTTTCGAATAGTAATATTTTTTTATCATATATGGATGTTATACTATTGCGGGTTAACGGGAACGCCCTCTGTTAGTTAACATACTGTATTAATAAAATAAATAAATAATACTAAAATCTCTTTTCAGGTTTGTCTTCCATCACACTTAGTGAAATGCAAGAATGAAATAACATAAAAGCGGCAATGTAACAACAATAGAATAGAATAGACAATTAAATAGTTTAAGTTAAAATAAATGTATAAATATATTTTGTATTGAATAAGTCACTGGTCCATCCCCCAACTGGGCCAATAAATAAATAAATTTGTTTAAATAAAAATGTTTCTTTTTTTATTAAATTTGCTTTAGGTACACTAGAAATTGTTCCTGTATCGTGGGTGCGTTTATATCATCGCGGCCCTAGAACGCAAAGGGCACAAGAAGGATCACGGGTGGGTTTTAGTCAGTAAGAGTCTGATACTCCCTTCCGCTCCGCCCGCTTATCAAGTTTTCCCGCAATAATCTTCAGGTAGCTGTTGGAACTGTCCCTAGCTCACTTACGTATTGGTTTCCATGCCGGAAACCATCCACTCGTGCGTCAGCAATCATCGCTGATGCGCTGCAATAGCGAGGCAGGCCCATCAGCAACCTGAAGGTACTGTGTAATTGACCCACAGGCTACTGGTGTAAAAGGACTGGCAGTATGCCCTAAATAAAGTCTATTTTACCTCCTCACTACACCTTGCAAACCTGCGGGCCTACATGTTACACCGTACTGCTAGCCCCTGCGTTCCCGTTCCACATCCAGATCCTTGTTTATCACATGGCCAAGATAAACAAACTGACTGACCCTATTTAGCGCTAGACCCAGCGTCACGGGCGGTATGTAAGACGGTGCCATGCGCCCCGTCCGAAATACCAACAGTACGCTCTTCTTGACATTATAAGTCAAAAATTGATTGAGTCAGGCGTTACTTTGCGGAAATCCATTTTAAATTTGAAAATGAAAATAATATATCTAGTTTTAATTTCCGCGAATATTAGTGGGTATTGGGTGGGTGGTGTTGGTGGGTATTGGGGTTGGGTTTTGCTTTGCCTTCCTGCATGTGCATAAAATCCTTGCATTTGCCTTGTAATCTTGCATGTGCATAATATAGCGGGCGAGAGGGAGGTGCATACCTGCAACCCACTAATATTCGCGGAAATTAAAACTAGATATATTACTTTCATTTTCAAATTATAAGTCAAACCGTGAGCCCTCGCATAATCCTCACAGGTGCCCATCAATCTACATAGGGCACTGGTCGACGGGCTCAACAGCACCATATCATCAGCGTAGCTAATATTGTTCACCATCTGGCCATCTATGGAACAGCCAATCCTGGTGCCGTTGAGCACACGGACCTGCGGGCGTACTATGAGGTGTTAAAACGTGAGTCTTCCGAGTGAGAAAGAGGGATAGAGTTATACACCCTATATAGCTCCATCTCTTTTTCTCGCTCGGAAGACTCACGTTTTACGTCATGGTACGCCCGCAGCTCCCTTATGTTAATCTTAAAAAGCGTAGGGTAGCTTAATCCTCCTTGCCTCACACTACACTCCAATTGATAGGCATCTGAAAATAAACCTGACCACCTTAGATAATTAGTCTGATGGTGGTACCAAAACTTAAATATATTAGTAACACCCTCAGGCACATTGTTTTCCCTAACTTTATCCCACAATCTGTCATAATTTACAAGGTCAAAAGCCTTTGAGAGGTCCAAAAAGGCAGCATACACTGGCTTACGGTCAGTCTAGTACCTGATGGTGTGTTTCAGGACTAATAAGGTATGGCCCTCTGAGTAGAGAGGCCAGACCTAAACCCAAATTGGACGTCCTTGAGTGCTATAGACTGGAAAAGATGACCATTCAGCACTGTCCAGCATCTTGGCAGCTATAGTAGCTAATGTAATAGTACTTGGTTATATTTTCATGCAGTTTTGGGTTGAAACTTTCGACTTGTTTAAAGAACTGTCAGGACGCTTAGTTGATACTTCGCGTAACCCAAGGGTTCCGTGTCTCGGTAAACACGTTAAGCCATTGGTCTTGTCATTTGTAGATGTTGGGCAGGCATTACGGATTGTCAGGAGCCAGAAAATCGGACACCAGTCTTGCTAAGAAGTACCGTGTTACCCAGTTAATGGTTTGTTGAGGTCTGGTAGGCAGCCGCTCTTTGTACAATACTGGTATTCAGCTGAATCCGGTCCTCTAATTAGGAGCCGACCCCAATATAGTTGGGAAAAGGCTAGGCAGATGATAAATGATAAATGATAAATGATATTTATTTTGTAAGTAGGTTGTAAATAACACTTTTACACGTCAATATTTTTGGTTGTTATAAACTAGATGAGGCCGGTGTTTCCTAGCTGACTACCCTGAGAAGAAACACCGAAACAAACTCAGAGGTCAAGGTCTCTTTTAAAGTCCATACAATTGTACTGGTCAAATCATATGAGAACCATGTAGGTTGATGTCTGAAGTGGTATTTTGAGGAAAGTACCACACAGATTTGAGTTGACCTGTCCAGACAGTGCAAGCATTTGTCCGAGTAGCTCAAACTTAGAACTTTAAGGAGCTCGTCGATTTGACGGTCAATACTAAAGTAAGGACATTTGGGTAGGCCACATAAAGAACTCAAACCGCCAGACTAACAAGAAATGAACCCCTAACATAGCGATCTACATGGTCCTCACATTCACAATACGTTATATGAGGACCATGTCAGTGTCTGAAGTGGTCTTTTGAGGAAAGAACCACACAGATTTGAGTGGACCTGTCCATTCATTGCAAGCCTTGGTCAGAAGTCGAGTAGCTCAACTTAGAACCAATAAGGAGCTCAACGACTCGACGAACAATTGAAGAAGGGAAATCATCAAATGACTTCTCCCGCTCTGGGCGGAGCGGAAGGGAGTGTCAGACTCTTTCTGACTAAAACCCACCCGTGATCCTTCTTGTGCCCTTTGCGTTCCAGGGCCGCGGTGACTCTTTCGAACAAAGTCCGCTACCCTATAAGGGTACCGTGTTACCCAGTTATTGGGTAGCGGAGGTCAGATAGGCAGCCGCTCCATGTAAAATACTGGTATTCTGCTGAATCTGGAATCTAAATCTGAGACATAATTGGGAAAAGGCTAGGCAGGTTTAAGATTCATCGCGGATTGCGTTGGTTCTAATTTGGTAAATAGGTATGCGGTTTACGGCAAGACATAACAAGGAGACATTAATTCATAAAACTAACCAAACAATACAATGTCAATCTGCTAAGCTTCTTCCCTTTTATGTTGGAGTGGAGTTGGCTTCCAGTCTGACAAGGGCCCCAAGTCTGCTATTTTTATAAATTTGTCATTCCAACACGATCCCATTGTTATTTTGCTAAAAGTTCGTTGTCTGCTAAATTCATAATGGCCGATCATTGGTCGGTCAATGGTCTCGTAATACTTTTTGATAACCGAGCTATTAAAAGAAATGACTGCACAATGACGTTCTAATGGTAGGTCACTGATCAAAGGAACTGTCTAAATTTTAGCAGATTAACCGCATACGTGTGTCATTCATTTAGTATTATGTACGAGATTACCATTATATGCCATTTCTTTCAATGGAGTGTCAGTGGTTGACCATTGGAAAGTCTTAACGACGCTTTTAGATTAGTAGATTACCAAACTTGTCAAAATCAACCATTATGAAATTAATGATAGACCATTCTGACACTATTGTAATAGCAGTCTCGAGACCCCGAATACCAGTAAGTTACATGGCTCGGCTGTCTCTCTTCTATCTGTGGCCGTATTACGAAGTGCCAATGCTATCATGATTCGTGTGAGGGAAAGAGATAGCGCTATTCGTCTTGTGTAACTCCGTCTCTCTCTGACACAGAAATCATGATGGACTTAAGACGCCATAATATCTCCACAACTCGAGCGATTCCTACTCGCTAACAAGTTTAAATGAGTTTGTATTAATCTCAGGAACTACTGAACTGATCGAAAATTCTTTTACCAATAGAAAGCTAAATTATTCCACTATACACTTAAAAGAGAAATGTCCGCATCGCTATCGAAAGGAAGGGAACCCAATAGACTGGCGGCATTGCCACGTTGTATGGCAATGCTTATCCTCTGTCCGAAGTAAAAGCCAGCCCTTGGGTCACGCGAAGCGTCAACTAATTATTCCTGAATGACATAAGCAATATTTGATTTTGATTAATAATATTTTTAATGTCAAATTTCATAACTAGTAAAAATTACACTCGACAAATGGACATGGGTCCGCTAGTACCTAGATAAATGAGCTCAAAAGGCACAGCACTGGTTGACTAACAGCACTGAAAACTAGAATCTGGTGCAACGAAATGACAAAAAAATAATAATAGAAAAATGTTTCTGGCACAAAACAGTACGTTTTTTTTCTGGATGGGAAATCATCCAATGACTTCTCCCGCTCTGGGCGGAGCGGAAGGGAGTGTCAGACTCTTACTGACTAAAACCCACCCGTGATCCTTCTTGTGCCCTTTGCGATCCAGGGCCGCGGTGACTCTTTCGAACAAATTCCGCAACCACAAAAAAGTACCTAACTTTATTAACGAGACATCCCCAGTAATTAATATAGGTAGTTGTTTCGGGGCGAACTCGCTCTTTCCCTTGAAAATATTGCAACAATACAAAAGAAAAAAAACGAGAAACAAAAGAAACGAGTATTTTTTGCAATTACTCAACCACTGCGTCATTCTTTTGAAAGTCATTCATAATTTGAAATCAATTCATGACTAAGACCACCTCAAATACACAATGTGGAATCAAGATTATTATTTGATTAAACACATAATTATATAAAACAAAAGAAATATATCTAATTGCCATTATGAACACGAAATCAATTCGTTTCAAAAGCAATTAAGAGAAAAATAAAAAAGAATATTCTAACCATTTTATTTGGAAAATTAGCCAATGGTGCACGAAAATGTTGGAACGAACTAAATATTGTGAGTACCTAGAAAACTAAAATTGTCCTAAATAATAAAAGGTGCACCTGAGTTGATCTTCAAGGTTAAGCAACGCTTGCCGAGAATGGTTTTTGGCTGGGTGACCATATTAACATACTTAAATAGAGTAGTTAACTAAAAAAAATCTGAGTAATCCGTCTGATAGATTTCCAAAAAATATTGGACACGTATTTTTTCTTTTTTCACATAAACAAAAAATGAAGACGATACAGTGCGCTGAAAACTCGCGTGACGTCACTACTCGCTACAATTTTTACCAGGCCGTGACGTCACACGCTCTCACTCCTGATCTTTGATGCTTTTTATCTACGTCAGTTTTTATAGATTTGATAAAGGAAAAAATACGTGTCCAATATTTTTCTATAATCTAACTGACGGGCTAAACATAATCATATATTTTTTACTCAGGCAACATCCCTATTCCTCCATAAAGAACGTTAAGCGGTTGGTCGCAACTGTTTTCTGTAGATATTTTGCAGTCGTTACATTGTCAGAAGCTAGAACATCAACCGCCATCTTAACAGAAGTTTCCTTGGAAACATAATTAAAAAACAAAATCATTCGTGGACCTGCCTCGACCAGCGTTGCTTATCCTTGAAGATCAGACTGTGTGCTGTTATTACTTGGCCCAAACTTTAACATGTTGAATAATGTCCATCCGTCATCAACTATCAAGCAGTTGCGCCTACATAAGAACCTTCTATTCGGAATCCTCCATTTTCTATGGAGGTGGCGGGACTTTACACCATTGACAAACAAAAAAACTGTACAAAGGCGGACTTAATGCCATAGGCATTTTCTACCAGTCGACCTTAGGGTAGTGCAGAGACAACATGGCAGGTGCAACTTAAAATAAGGACGGACAGAGAGGGAAAAATACAATCATAAATACATAGATAGACATACATACAAATAAAATTAACAATGGCATTGAGAATAAAATCCAACGAATTAGCGCTGTGATGATTCTACCAACTTCTTGCGAATGTGCTCACGTGCCTTCACCTTAAAGGACAACCGACTCGTTGCCGTCCTGATGCTTAGAGGGAGCGCATTCCAAAGGAAGATCGCCTGGACAAAGAACGAGGAGTTGATAAACCCAGACGAAAAGACGATTATTGGTGGAGCGAAGATTTTTACTATGGGCAGCGCAAAGTAATTGAATTTGCGAAGTTAAATAAGAAGGAGAAGAATGATTATTAAGAGAAGAAAACTGACTAGTCAAGGCCCTCAGCGCCCTGCGCTGACGAAAGGTAACCATTTTAATAGAGATCGATGCGTGGATACATGATCATACTATATATATGACTAGCGGTCCGCACAACTTCGTTTGTGTCACATTTTTCATGACTACTCCGCTCCTTTTGGTCTTAGCGTGATGATATATAGCCTATAGCCTTCCTCGATAAATGGGCTATCTAATACTGAAAGATTTTTTCAAATCGGACCAGTAGTTCCTGAGATTAGCGCGTTCAAACAAACAAACAAACTCTTCAGCTTTATAATATTAGTATAGATGACTGGGCTGTGCAAGTCAGTTAGGAAATCACTTCATGCAAAGTAGGTAGGTACTCAGGATTCACCTGCATCTGGTTTGACTGGAAGCCGACCCCAACAGAGTTGGGAAAAGGCTAGACAGATGGGCTGGGCCTGCGGATGGCGAGCTATGGATGTCTTGTCGTCCGATAACAACCAGGCCCAAGTCGACGGCGCGTAATGTTCCACGCGCGCTTCACGGAGATGTCAGCAAAGAAGAGGGGACCCCATAGGGTCAGTGTCTACTAGGGTTTCGGAATATGTTCGAAAGAGTCAACGCGGCCCTAAAACTAAAAGGGAACTAGAAGGCACACGGATAGATTTAAGTCAGTAAGAGTCTGACACTCCCTTCCACTCCGCCCAAAGCGGGAGAAGTCATTTGATGATTTCTAATCCAAAAGAAAAAGGCAGATGAGATGCAATTAAGTGCCATATGTGCTGATACAATTAGATAAATCTGCCACACCACCACTCGTCCTTTGAAATGATTATAAGAAAATCAGCGTCAGACAGTATCAGTCTGTCTGGCATATCGCTGAAATCAAAGACAATGTGGTTACATCCTCTATGGCTGAAATGGACCTTTTTAGTGCAACCGTAAAAAAATACACATAGTTTTTGGCAAATGTATATTTTTTTGTGTTATTACAATATACCGTGCGTGTTTCATGTATGTGCTGAATAAATGTTATTCTTTCTTACTTTTTCTTTTCTTTTAGATTTGAATAAAAGTTTAATTAAAAATTTAATTTCTATTTTTGTTTCAGTATTATTTTTATTTGTATTGCAATGTTCACCGTCGCTGCTAATACCATTGGTGCAGCAAAATATAGTCACCACAACGGTTCCCCAACATTTATTGGTAAGATAATTAATCTTTATGATATTATTTTCTTTAAAGATTCGATACCCAGGTAGGGATGAACTGTTTTTGGGGTTATCCCTTAGTTAATATCTATAAGTAGCAGCCCGAAATTTGAGAAATTATGGTGCGACATTGGTCTTAGAAAGGATGTAGGTAAAGCCAGTGAACGCAAATAAAACATGGAAGCATTCCTAACTCAAACTTACCGATTGCGCCGCTCACATGTTTAGTTACACGGCCTATTCGTTACATGGTAAGTAATTTAAACCCAAATACTTGGGAAATAAGGTCAATTTTTAACTTTGCATCGTATTAGCAATAATGTTGTTGGTGTGGTTCGGCGAATCAGCGACGAGGTTTCGATGTGTGGGTTTGTTTGGATTTTTGGGTCACGATTCGCGCTTAAATCCCTTAAAGTAATGCTTCTATGTTTTATTTGCGTTCACTGGGTAAAGCCATTAGTCCTGCACCCGATCTATGAAAGTAAAGAAATAAAGAACACCCATTTATTTGCAGCCACATAGTTATTTATGTGGCCTACCCAAATGTCCTTACTTTCGTATTACGTATTCGTCAAATCGTTGAGCGCCTTAAAGTTCTAAGTTTGAGCTACACGATAACTGACAAATGCTTGCACTGTCTGGATCGGTCCACTCAAATCTGTGTGGCACTTTCCTCAAAAGGCCACCTCAGACATTAACCTACGTGGGTCTCATAATTATGATTTGATCAGAATATTGTATTGTCTTTAAAAGGGGTGTTGAACTCTGAGTTTGTTTTGGCGTTTCTTCTCCGGGTAGTCGGCTAGAAATCACCGGCCTCATCTAGCTTAAAATAACCAAAAAGATAAATATAATTTATCATTTAACACTAATCATGCAATATAATATTACCTGCGTACTTGACTAATTTATAATTGTGCGGGAGGATTTCTGGCGAGTAGGCAAGTACTCGCACCCGACTCAACGCAGCACAGGATCGTATGACCGGCTACGTCATGAGGTGATTAGGTAACAAAAACAAAATAGACCACACCTCCGCGACGTCATCCATTGTCCGAGCGGCGCGCGCGCATCATGGCCGCCGGTGGTCCATTGTATTATGTCGACGCCCCCTCATTAGGACATGGTCAAGTCCGAATCGTTTACGCAAAGTGGCGTGATCTATAAATTACCTATTATTGAATATTTTTGTGTAGCTATATAAGGCGTGGTCATTAAATTTTAGACACATTTCCACTACTTACTTCAACGTGTTTATTTCATTTCTTAATTTACGAATTGCCCCTAGTAAGAAGTGTGCCTATAAGACACTTTATTAACTAATTGTGTGATTGTTTATTTTCTTAGCTATTCCAATTTAATATGTTATAAAAGCGATTCAAAGTATTTATAAAATAAAATAGTGCCCTGATAATATTAAATACTAGCAGAGCCCCGCGGTTTCACCCGCGTAGTTCCGGGGTATACGGGGATAAAACATAGCCTATGTTACTCAAGGTGAATGTAGCTTTCTAATGGTGAAATAATTTTTGAAATCGTTTTAGTAGTTTTTGAGTTTATTCATTACATACAAAAATACAAATCTTTCCTCTTTATGATATTAGTATAAAAATTGTAAAACCTCTATTCACATCTCCGTTAATTTTTTATATACATTTACAGGAACTGCAGACCAATCACATCCAAGAAATAGCTCCAAATAATTTGAGAGTCAATGAACTCTTACAGCAAATCGATGTTAAAGATACTGCAAACAAAGTAATTAGTACTATCAATAATGTGGCAATAAACGATGAAGCTAAATATACGACACAAGGACCTTTTGCAAATGCAACCGCCATTCTAAATAATACAGTATTAACAAATCCATCAAATGACTCAATTTCTTTGCTGTTGACAAATACTTCTGCCAATGCCTTGAAGGCTGAAAACCTCATGGTAAGCAAAATGGTACTTTTCATCATAGTCTCTTATTCTATTTGATCGTCGCAACATAATTTCTACTTCTAAACACATAATCAAATCATAAGTACTCATTACTGACTATATCATCTAAAGACTATATCATTTAAAATAACTTTATTATAAAAGTTAATGTAACTATGTATTTAGCTTTTTCTCCATCGTCCATCTGCATTAGAACCAACTCCTGCGAATGAACAACTAGAATCATTTATACAACTAAAAATCTTGACAGTTAAAAAATGCCTCTTAATGGTTGAAATGATCTAAAGATTAACTATGTAGCATCTATTATAAAAACTTATTTTAAATTTCAGGTACTAGGAAACCAAAATAAACTTGTCAATGGATCTCAAAAATATGTTAGTAACATTTCACCAAATGCTACTATAGCTTCTGGAGGAAATGATGGTAATAAAAATGCTACCAGCTTAAATACAAATTTGAAAGAAAGCATCAATTTAGAAACTGTGGCTATCGAACCTCTTATTGAAGAAAATATCTTACCGGAACTTTCAATTGATGATAAGGCTGATATTGCCTGGAGAATTGACAGCCCCGGTAAAGGTAAAACCAAAAACCAAATTACCCTAAAAAATATCAATTCAAACTCAACTATTTTAAGGAAAAACAATAACAAAGGCATTGAAAATAATGATGACATCAATGAAAACACTAAAAGGAATATTTTTTTGCTCTTGAATACAGGAAATATCGATGGTATATCAGTTAACTCTCCCACTAAAAAAGACGATCTTCAAACGAATTTAGGTAAAAATGTTATTGATAATGTTAACCCTGGTAATTCTAAATTAATGAACGATTTAGTTAATTCAACTATAAGTAATCTTCTTTCAAAGATTCTACAACGAAAACACAACCACACTAACTTGAATAACAAACATTTATTTCTGATATTAAATTCTGGTAGTATTTCAAATGTTCATGTTGAATCTCCTGTTATAGAAAATGTAGATAAAAGTGCAAATCTAAAAACTAGATCGAGAAGGCAATTGAATGATACAAATAATTCTACAGTGGCATCTGTAACTTTAAAACCTTTATCGACTCCAATTATAGAGATGAGATCTATTCCACCTGATAATAGTACAGTTGACGAAATCGTAAAAGAAGAAGCTCCAGATTTCAGATCAATGATATCAGATAAAATAAACACATTACAAAAAGTATCTAATGCTGTCGCTACAGCTATTGAACCAAATACAACAATAGACAATAACTTATTAATGAAGCTAATTCCTGAACCTCCACCGATATCTATTGACTTAAACCAAATACCTTTAAACAATATGCTTGGTGGTGCTTTTAGTTTCATAAAAAGATTAAAAAGAAACACTGCTCAAAATGATACAGCTACTACGGATATTCAGACCACCAAAGATCATATTGTGAAAGCTTGTAACGAAACGGAATCGAAGGAAACAGATTTGAAAGCAAAATTATTAACACATACCAGAAAGTCTTTAGCTAACAGTATTTATAATTCTCTAGAACTGTACCAGCGCATAGAATTGGTATGTCCCCTTTCTGTTGTTTTTAACTTATATACTCAACAAGTTTTAGGAAAGCTAGCTGAGGAAGCCGCGATTGATGTTTTGCATCAAATTTTAAGTTCTTTCGTGACGGGTAAAGAGGGAGTTTCAGATTTTGCGTCCAGACAGATTTCTGAAATGCCTATTAAACTCAAGCTTAATTTGCAAATGTT
The DNA here is from genome assembly GCA_905332915.2 of Hecatera dysodea. NCBI lineage: Eukaryota > Metazoa > Arthropoda > Insecta > Lepidoptera > Noctuidae > Hecatera > Hecatera dysodea. Next base: position 10,236,806 of record HG995314.1, on the reverse strand, counting down.
GCATGGAAAAACTAAAGAATTTATAGAACAATTAAATAATAATGTCGATGCAAAACGGTGTTCGGTATCTTAAGTTATGACGCAGTGCTAAATGGGTCTCTAGATGTACGAGCATCGCCACAGGAAATATATTGTTCTAGTTTTTACCTGAACAAGCATTTGCTAATTCATCGATTACTTGTGTACATTCACTGACTAGGCTATAACGCCCACCACAAATCACCTACTTTATGTATTAGTAATTTAATGTTTCTACGAATAAATGGCCAATTATTTACTGACACAAAACAGTTATTTTATTTTCTGTGCACATCATGTGATTCGTCCATTCTATATCTCAGTGTACGGAATTACAGTTGCGAAATTTGTTCGAAAGAGTTACCGCGGCCCTGGAACGCAAAGGGCACAAGAAGGAGCACGGGTCAGTAAATGTCTGACACTCCCTACCGCTCCACCCAGGGCGGGAGGGGTCATTTGATGATTTCCCATCCAATAAAATAGACATGTACAAACAATATAATAGACATGTGCAGCTCGTGAATGAGAGATAAAATTGAACTAGCTCTTTTATTACAATCTAGCTCTCAGTCGCTCAGTCGTTCACGGAATAGCTCACTAGTTCATTTAGCTCAATGGCTCATAGACTCTAAACTCTGTGACTTTGCGAGTTACGTTGACAGTCTAAGCCTGTTCAAGTGTGAAGGAAAATCATTGGCTTTCATAATTTTATTTATTTACTAGCTTCTGACAGCGACTTCGTCCGCGTGGAATAGTTACTTTACCCCCGATTTTGAAACTCTCAGCCCGATCGGTTTAAAATTGACAAAGTTTCATACAAATAATCAGAAAGCGCCGAACTGCTAAGCTATCGGTAGTTACACGTGTTATTGTGAGTCAACCATAAAATATAGACATATGCTGTTTGGGACATTTTTTAGATAATTTTATGTAAAACAATTCCGTAATACATGATTTCTATGTAACTTTAACCATTAAGGCTACACACGCGACGGAAGCTTAAAAAATGGAGTAACTTCTCCCGTTTTCCCAACATTTTCCTTCACTGCTCTGCTCCTATTGATTGTAGCGTGATGAAAAGTATACTATAACCTGCCCAGGAGTATGAAGAATAATTGCACCAAGTTTCGTTAAAATCGGTCGAGTAGTTTTTGTTTCTATAAAGAACATACAGACAGACAGACAGACAAAAATTTTACTGATTGCGTTTTTGGCACCAGTATCGATCACTAATCACCCCCTGATAGTTATTTTGAAAATATATTCCTTGTACAGAATTGACCTCTCTACAGATTTATTATAAGTATAGATAGATAATAAGAACAAAACAACCCAATGAATCTATTTTCTATAGCTCGCAACTAAGTTAAATGAACTAAAGAACTTCAAAGATTTTAAATAGCCATTGAGCTATTTGTCTCGTTTGAGTCGCGTAAAGTAGCGCGGCTCAATTTGATCTGTAGCTCGCAAGTAAATCAATTGAGCTCAAGAGTTAAAAGAGTTATTCGGTGAGCTAAAGAGCTCAAAGTGATACAAGCTCTTTTGATCAAAAGAGCTGTATCTCTCTTTTGATCAAAAGAGCTGTATCTCTCTTTTGATCAAAAGAGCTGTATCTCTCTTTTCTTTTCAGTGAGCTACATTTCGCATATCTACAATATAAGAGATTGATCACGTAAAATTGCGACAGTGTTTGTCAATCTTATATTTGTTTTCACAATCGCCTTCACCACACTGGCGTTAACAGTACGTGAACTCTGTCAACGTCTCAGCATGAGAACTTAGGTGAAGTGTGTGTGTGTTAGGTTAGGTGAATGACAGTTCATTTCATGAAATGAACTGTCATTCCATCTTATTTGAAAAGATTTACAACTCACTTCATCGTGATATTTTTAAAAAATCGCACTGCACTGTTACTTATCGAGAGCTTCTGGTCCTTTCAGATTCTTCATGATCTTACTTTGTAAAACTATTTATCGCGCTGTGGTTTGATGACAGAATTCAATTATCTTAATAACTGAATTCTGTGTTAAGCTCACATTTTCAAATAAGCTTGTTTTTTGTTTTCTGTAGCTGAGAATCGAATATGTCGTGTTTTTTGTCGAGCTAAGGTCCTATAACATAAATAAATAATACAAACTATATAATTTATCTTGTTTTATACTCTTAAATTAACTTCAATCTTAAGGCTGTGTTCTTCGGTTTTTAGAGTGCCGTTCCCAAAGGGTAAAACTAGACCTTATTACTAAGACTCCGTTGTTCGTCCGTCTGTCTGTCTGTTCGTCTGTCACCAGGCTGTGTCTCATGAACCGTGATAGTTAGACAGTTGAAATTTTCACATTATGATGTATTTCTTTTGCCGCTATAGCAACAAATACTAAAAATACAATAAAATTAATATTTAAGGCTATAAAACGGCAAAAAATCACGCTTGCTGTATGGAGGCTCATACAGCAAACGTTTAAACATTTTTATAGATAATGGTACGGAACCTTTCGTGCGCGAGTCCCACTCGCATACTATTTATATTTTGTAGTAAGGCAAGAAATTAAAAAAGGAATAAAAACATGAAACTTTTTTATTTACAACATCATTTTCGCACCTTACTGGATTTTGGTCAACCTTTGGTTTATAATATAATAACTAATAAATGTATAAATATCAGACTAGTTTAATACTTAAGCAATGTAATACAATAAATATACTTATCCTAAGTAAATCAAAGACTTTTATTAAAATTAATAACGGTGCGAAATATTTCAAATATTTGGTTAAATTAATAAAAAACGCATTAATTAACAATTTCAGGCAAAAAAATATTTGAAATTCAGATTCCTTTTTGTTGTTTGATTAATTTATATAAATTAATTGTTAAGAGGGATGAATCGAAGAATCTTGGGCCTTAAGACCACACTTTAAAATAATTAGATTTATAGAAAAAAAATATAGAGGTAGTCAAAAGATCAATCAAAGAATTAAAAAATATGAAGAATTGAAATGAAAACAAATGCGGTCAGCCCTACTAAAAGAAAATAAACTAGCTTAGTATTATATATATATCTTCTCTAAATTAAAGCCAAATTATTATCACAAGAAAGAGACAGCGCTATTACCCATCTCATTCCGTCTTTTAGCAGATTCTTCACTTCTTCACGACCTAACAATTAATTTATCAAACAACATTTATTCTTCAGCTGTAGATCTCAAAGTTTCATTTACTAAAGATTATTTTTATATACAGGGGCCGTACCACGAAGCGCCAATGCTATCATGATATCTGTGTGAAAAAGGGATAGTGCTATTTGTCTTGTATAACTCCGTCTCTCTCTGACACAGTAAGCATGATGGATTTTAGATTCATGGTAGGGCTACAGGGTACTTATCAAGTAATCCTCTTTACAAATTTTCGTTTTTGACCACGCGGTACTTTTTATTGCCAGATGATCAACTGACGTAGAAATGCGGGATGAGTAGTTCAACAACGATATAAAAGTATAAAATGCTGTTGTAAACAAGATTACTTAATAAATTTTATAGTGCCAAAGTCATTTGTTCAGGCGATCAAATCCGTTTTTCCTTTAGTTTTGCTGTGCAGCCGGTTTTTGATATGTGGACGCAGGACTGTGGACAAAATGAATAAACAGTTTAAAAAAATATTTCATAAAACCTTTTTTTATGTGAAAACTAAGCTGATTTCGAATGGGGAATTTACAGGTTTTCAGTTTGAAAGAAAGTTTAACGGGTACTCAACTTCTAACTTTTAGTGCCGGTTTTTATATTGAGTATTTGGAACTTGTGCCTTGAACACTGCTTTCATGCCAAATTTTGGCAGGTTTTCTTGTTTAAGTAAAATTTGAGACTATCCTAATTAAAAAGAATGCTCAAATCAAAAATCGAGTTATGGGGGTCCAATGGAGCCAAATCTACTTTAGTGACAAAGTTTGACAGGTTTCAGCATAGCGATGGGCACGATACTAACTGCGTTAATAGGGATGTTTCCTGATTAAAAAAATATGATTCTAATTAGTCCGTCAGTTAGATTATAGAAAAATATTAAACACGTATTTTTTCCTTTATCAAATCTATAAAAACTGACGAAGATAAAAAGCATCAAAGATCAGGAGTGGGAGCGTGTGACGTCACTGCCCGGTAAAAATTGTAGCGGGTAGTATTCTGACGGACTGATCAGATTTTTTTAGTTAACTACCCTATTATACATCATATATCGATTCCTTTAAAAAAACTGCGGTACCAAAAAGTGCAACCTTTAAAATCATCAACTCACCTTTGTCTTGGGATCAAATTCAAATCCTTTGCTACAATACATATGTGTTGCAAATCCTCCTGTACAGAAGTAGTACGACTCGCATCCTTCAGGATCAGGCATGTTGCCGAAAGTGCCAAGACCGCAAACTATGTCAGCTATTTTTCTCTTTTTATACTCATCTACCATTTGCTTGGCCAGTAAATCTTCTAAAGACGACTCAATTTCTGGTTTTGAAGTGGTCTCTGGTTGATTCGATGTCGTGTTGCCGTCTTCTGTGATTGTTGGTAGTGATTTTTGCGCGGTAGTGCCAAGTGTGCAACCTCCTTCGGCGATTGCTATGCAATTCTGTAATAATAGACGAAACTGATGTAATTTTTTTCTTGAGAAGTTTTATTTTTCAGGACAAGCATAAGATAATAGCTCCTGGATAGGAGGCATGCTGGGACACAGGCCTCCTCTCTAGGAGAGGGAATGGGCCGTAATCCACTACGCGGGCCCAGTGCGGGTTGCTGAATGTCACATGTCTTCGAATTTTTGGTTCTAGGACATGCCGGTTTCCTCACCATGTTTTCCTTCACCGTTTTGAGAGCAGTGGTGATGAAATTATTTACACAAAGCTATTGCGCCTGGCTGGGTTTGAACCCGCGATCTACATTTCATAAGTCGGAGCCGTTACCACTAAGCTACCACTGCTCACGCTTCGGCTATAACTATGCAATTCTGTAATAATAGACGAACGAAACCGATGTCATTTTTTTTGCCAAATGTAAAATGACATGTCTCGAGAAGTTTAATTTTTTAATTTTTCAGGACAAGATTTGTATGAAATTTTTAAAACGAGTGAACATGTGTGAAGCCGATGTTTTCGAATAGTTAAAAAATTGGCCAAAAGAGACAAAAATGATGAATTACTTTTCAAAAATTGGTGAACAAAAGTCTTTTATCAATACAGTCAATTGATCGACCATTTCAAGTCTTCTTTTAATGTAAAAGATTGTACTGATACAAAATGTTGGTAAGATTGTACCAAAAATTCATCCAAATCATCAGACATACACACAGAGCATAGAGCATAATCAGCCTTTTAATGTTCCCACTGCTGGGACACAGGCCTACTCTCTAGGAGAGGGAATGGGCCGTAATCCCTAATAGTTCATAGAAATTTAGACAAAAATAGTTTGTTTTCACAGAGATTCATGATTGTGGTAAGTTGATACACGCGTGTCCCCAGGTTTCTGAATTGTGAATTCGAAATTGGAAATTTGTCACTTTGCTTCATCATAAAAACTTTTAAAAGCTTGACTAGTTCTAACAACAAATTCTCAATTCCGAAACGGGAGGTAAATTACATAAGACGTAAGAGGTTACAAGGGCAAGTCAAGTAGGTCGGCAGCTATTCTTATTATACCCTTAAGATGGAAGAGTATCAAAGTTCAGCAAAACTTACAGTAACTGAGTGATCATATTCAAAACCTTCCGGACAACGCAGATGCAGCGGGTTTCCAGCTCCCAAACATCTGTAGAAATAGTCACAACGCTCAGGATCTGGGACGTTTCCAGTAACTCCTGTTGGACAGATTGGCGCCGCAGTTGTAGGCGCTTCTGGTGTTATTGTTATCGCCTCTGTTGTAACAGTTGTTGCTTCTGTTGTTGTTGGCGCTTCCGTTGTTGTTGGCGCCTCTGTTGTTGTTGGAGCTTCAGTTGTTGTTGGCGCGTCTGTTGTTGTTGGCGCCTCTGTTGTTATTGGCGCCCCTATTGTTGTCGGCGCTTCTGTTGTTGTTGGCGCTTCTGTTGTTGTTGACGCATCTGTTGTTGTTGGTGTTTCAGTAGTTGTTGGGGTTTCGGTTGTTGTTGGCGCCTCAGTGGTCGTAGGTGCCTCTGTTGTTGTCGGCGCTTCAGTGATTGTTACGTCTTCTGGAACACTTGTCGTTGGTTCAGAACCTATTGTTGTTATTTCATAAGGTGGTGTAGTTGTCGCGGTACTACCAAGTGTGCAACCGCCTTCTGCGATTTCCACACACCTCTGTAATAAAAATCACTTGTTTAACAAAAGCACAACAACAGAAATAAGTGGTAGTTTAATCGAATATTAACGATAACATTACTCTTGGCAAGTTTTGATCTGCAATGTTCTTGAATTCGCAATTATCAAAAGACAAAGAGCATTGAAATATTGATTACAAAATTTGTTTTTTCAAATTACTAATTCGTCCATATTGGCCACGACATAAATTTCAAAAAAAAATATAGGACACAATAAACAACTCAAAAAATGTTCTGTCAAACGGAGCGTGACCGAAATATCTCGCTACCTCTTTGTTCGTGGATCCTTTTTCTATTATCCTCCCACCAGACTTGAAAGGGTTTCAAACTTCCTTAATATTGAACGAACCAAAAAGAAACTTGCTTATTTCTATTTGGATATATGTATTTATAGAATCAAAAATCTTTTTTGCAAAATATGTACTACAAAACTTTTACGTATATACCACTATAGGATAACCTTACTTCTGATTCCGGATCAAATTCATGTCCGTAAGCACAGTAGAACTTTATTGCGTCACCATCAATACATCTGTAGAAGACATTACAGCTTTCCTGATCAGGGAAGGTTCCAGCTCCTTCAGGACACAGAGTTGCTGATGTGGTTTCTTCACTTATCGTAGTTGGTATCGGGGTGGTAGCTGTTGGAGGGTGGTCTTCTGGGGCCGTTTGTGAGGTTGTCTGTCCGCTGGAGAGGGTGCAACCACCTGGGGCTATTTCTACGCATTTCTGAAATAAGGAAGGGTATGGTTTGTGTTTCAATTCTGATGTGAGGAAGTCTTTGAAATAGAAGGCTGTTGAAATCTTCAGAATGAGTCACTACTACTACTACTATGCCTCTTATAAAATATTTCATTAGATCCGGCTCGAAGGACCAAAATAATTGTAGGGGATCCCTACATTTAATGATGACGCAGGGACGATTCTATTGGGATGGTGATAAAATAAATCCGACCGCCCCGAACTTCCGTTGAACACTGATTTATTGAATTAATTTACCTACTTATACAAATGACCTTTAATGATAGGTACGAAATGTTGAGCGCATAATGCACGGCGCGTGAGTCTGCAAAATAATATGCGTTAAAAGCTTCTTATCTAACTTTTTACGTTAATTCAATTGCATGTAGATTTCTAGAAAGCCAGCATTTGTAACCTAATCAATTTATACATCTAATAGACCTATCACCCTTATCAATTTTCAAATTCTGATGAAACTGGAGCCACCAATTGAAGTCAATTGGTGGCTCCAGTTTCATCAGAATTTATACTATAACTATATGATTTGACAAGAAATTTTTACTGTCCGTTGAGATTGACCACCATAGCCAAAATCAGCCAGTACTAAAGATTAAAGGACGCATCACAACTGCAAAATTAAGAAACTCACCCTCAATTCATTATCAAATTCATCTCCCTCAGTGCACAGCAGATGCTGCGGCGTGCTTCCTGAGCAGTCATAGAACGCATCACACCTAGCCGGATCAGCTACATTGCCATCAGCATCATCAGGGCATTCGAACAGTGACGTGTCGTCTTCTGGTTTGAAGGTCGTTGGAAGTGTGGTTGGACTGTCACCTAATGTGCAGCCGCCTTCTGCGATCTGAATGCATGCCTGGAAAAAGAAAATTTGCATAAAATATTAATAAAAATTGCTGTCTGCTAAGCCTGCTTTGAGTGCAAGATCTAGACTTTCTATGTCACTATGAACTTGTCCATCAATCTACTAAGCTTTTCCCAAATATGTTGAGTTTGGTTTCAAATCTTTGACATGGAAGATATCACGATATCCCTTGGCTGGACTGGTCTTAAAGAACTGCCCCGACAAGCGTTGCTTACCACTGAACATCAACCTGGGCCCTGAGTCTGCTATTACAATAGTGTCAGAATGGTCTATCATTGATCTCATAATGGTTCATTTTTATAAGTTTGGTAATCTACTAATGAAAAAGCGTCACCATGACTTTCCAGTGGTCAACCACTGACACTCCATTGAAAGCAATGGCATAGAATGGTAATCTCGTACATAATGACAAATTAATGACAGACGTATGCGGTAGTCTGCTAAAATTTTAACAATTCCTTTGATCAGTGACCTACTATTAGAACGTCATTGTGCAGTCATTGCTTTTAATAGCTCGGTTATCAAAAAGTATTACATGACCATTGACCGACCAATGATCAACCATTATGAATTTAGCAGATTACGAACTTTTAGCAAAATGACAATGGGATCGTGTTAGAATAACGAATTTATAAAAAATAGCAGACTTGGAGCCCTGAGCGGCTGTTATTATAGCCAAGATCATGAAACTATTTTTAATGACTGTATTTGATAAACCGCTGACAAAAAATATAGTTCTTAAGACTATTGATTTTCAAATAAAATAATTTCACTCACATTAGCACCAGAACTATACTCTAATCCTTCGCTACAATGCAAAAGTATCGCAATTCCATTGGTGCACATATAGAACGACTGGCATCTGTTCGGATGGGCAATATTGCCGTAATAACCAGCGGGACAGATAGGAGCTGCTGTTGTCACTTCAGCTGGAGTGGTAGTGGCCTCTGGTGCTTTGGTGGTAGTGATGTCTTCAGCAGAGGCATTGTTGTCTGTGCTTGGACCTAATGTACAACCTCCTTCTTTTATTATTGCACAGGCCTGAAATTAATTTTGTTAATAGCAAAAATGGAGTGTATCATGAATCAAATGGGGCTATTATCATGAGAAAACGAGGAGTTTAGTACTGGCAGTATGTAACTAATGGAATGGAAACTGATCCTACTAAGACTATTTGTAGTTTTATTAATAGTTGTTTGTTACTCTTCAAGCTACAAAATTGCTTTTGATGAAACAGAGCAGTAGCTTATAATGTTCAAAGATCAGAATAACGCATACTTTATAAAGATATTGTAGGAACACCATGCATGAATGAATTAAATTAAAAATGGGAAGTACCATAAGTAAAACAAAAAAAAATCTACGAGTGGAAGTTCCTGTGTACTTCGGGATCAAAGCTGCGGGTTCAGCCAATACTTAACCCCTCAAATGTCAAGTGTAAACCTCTTTTTGCGACACAAGGTTCGAAAAATACATTCAAGTCAATTCAACTCACCTTGGTCTCCGGATCAAACTCTAACCCATCACTACACAACAACTCTATAGCTATTCCGTTGGTGCACAAATAGAAGCCCTCACATTTATCCGGGTGCGGTACATTTCCAACCACACCTGGTGGGCATATTGGTGCGGGAGTTGTAACTTCAACATCAGCCACTGTCGTAGTTGTAACAGACGATTCTGTAGTCTGGCCAGTTTGGTCTGTATTTTGGATTTCAGTTGTTACTTCTTGTTCAGGTTGTGTTACATTTTCATCTGCTATGGTAGTTTCTTGTGGTGAGGCAGTTGTCGCTGTTACAGCTTCCGTATCACCAACTGTTGTTGTTGCATCTGGAACTGGAGTTGTTGGTGCCGCTGTTACTTCTCCAGAGTCAGGACTCTGGGTCGGAGCCGGTGGGTTGGCAGGACTGATAGTTGATGGTTCTGAATTGTCTGCCGGGGGAGCCACAGTTGTGTTGTCTTCTGGTGAATTTGCGTCATCTCCGGTATCTTTAGGAGTTGTTGCGGTGTTTTGACCTAATGTACATCCTCCCTCAGCAATTGGCACGCAATTCTGGAAAATATTAATAAGTTAGCTTTCTTATTAAGCATACTCAAAGTTCATCAAAGTCATCACTCATGATTCATCATTTGCCTTGCCTTTTCTCAACTAAATTAGGATTGGCTTTCAGTCAACCCGTATTCAGCTGAATACCAGTATTTTACAAACATCAACAGCCCAGTCAAATCTAGGTATTGGGTAATTCGTTGCTGAAGTTCTAACACTACGTAAGTCTGTTTTTTGTTGGTTTTGACGTTGATGCGGATTCCTAGAGAATATAAGGAGTAGGGTTTGAAATTTTACTAAATAATTATGGTCCTATATGAATGATTTGTTATAATTTGAAGTGTACACAAAATTACAATGGTATCATAAATTTATTAACCTTCATAAGGTCTTCGGGTCAATTTTGACCCATTTTGGTATAAAAATGTAATTTTCTCAGAAAATAAGTGTTCAAGGAGTTTGATATTCTATGACTTTTAATTATTCGCTTCAATTTACTCATTATTGGAATAAGTTTATCAAAAATGATTAAAATATTCCACCTATGATTTTTTTTACTCTAACGGCCTTCGGGTCAGAATTGACCTCAACGAATAACAAATGCACAGTGCATCTGTTGTCGTTCGAATTGTTTATGTTTTGCATAACTTTTTGAATAGAAGCAGTGTTATATTTCGGATAGTAATGAATTTTGATTTGAAACAGAAGATTATATCGAAGAAGCTGAACCATCTCATAGCTCGGATAGTGACAGTGAATCAGTGATTGTGCTTTCAATGACGTCAAAGAATTGGCAGATTCCAGAAGCTCGTCACACAGTCTTGTGGCAGAGCTTCCAGAGAAAACATAATAAACTTGACACCAGGATTGACATGCTATTCTTGCTCAAGGATCACTTCAGAAGCAAAAAGCAGTTTTGATTTATTTTTCACTCCACCTTGATACACATTATATTGAAATATACGAATCTGGCAGGTAAGCGTGTTTTCGCTGATGATTGGAATGACATACATGATATTGATCTGCTTGCATACATTGGGCTACTATTACTATCTGGCGTATTTCGTTCAAATAATGAACGCACTGAAAATTTGTGGGATAGTGAGAAAGGTAGGCTTATTTTTGGGGCAGTCATGCCACTAAAATATTTCAAAATATATCAGGGTTGATTAGGTTTGGCAATAGAGAAACTCGATCCGAACGGCGACTGGACTGGACTGGATAAGTTTACTCCAATTTGAAATCTGTGGAATCAGTGGGTTGACCTTTTACCAAAATGTTATAATCCTTCTGAAAACGTTACTGTAGATGAGCAGCTTGTGGCATTCAGAGGGAGATGTCCATTTTTACAGTACATGCCATCGAAACCAGCTAAATATGGCATCAAATTTGGGTTCTATGCGATCCTGCCACAAGTTATGTTTGGAATAGCCAACCCTCTAGGGTTGGATATTCCGTCGGGCAAAGAAATAGGAGGTTTGCCTGAAAACAACCAAGGTATGCGAGTAGTGCTTGATTTGACTCGCGACCTGAAAGGGCATAATCTTACGGTGGATAACTTTTTTTATATAAAAATGAATAGTAATTCTGTAAAAATAAATATAATATGTCAAATAAATCCATTACACATTTGTATCTTTGTTTTTTGTTCATTTTACAGTTTAATTCTACTACTGGGTCAAATCTGACCCGAAGCACGGCAACGTTTGTAAAATTAAAGACCTTATGAAGGTTAATATAAAAATTATGCACATTCTTCAATCTCCTGGAAAGTTGCTATTTTTTACTTACGTGGTGTTAGAACTTCAACGACGAATTAACAAGATCTGGAACTTACCGCCACAACAGGATCAAATTCAAGTCCTTCTGCGCAAAGCCGTTCAATTCCAGACATTACTCCAGTACAGATGAAGAAACCATCGCATCTGTCTGGGTGGGGAACATTCCCATAAACTCCTGGTGGGCAAACTGGCGCTGGTGTAGTCACCTCGCTCTCAGTTGTCGTTCGTGGGGCTTCAGTTGTTGTTGGTGCAGCTTCAGTTGTTGTGGGTGCGGCTTCAGTTGTTGTTGGTGCAGCTTCAGTTGTTGTTGGTGCAGCTTCAGTTGTTGTTGGTGTGGTTTCAGTTGTTGTTTGTGTGGCTTCTGAAGTCGTTGTTCCATCCGGAATAGGGTTTGGGACGAGAGTTGTATTTCCATTTCCTTGTCCAAGGGTACAGCCTCCTTCGGTGATTGGCACGCAATTCTGGAAAATAATAAAATTGTAACCGCTTTCACTCTAAGTTCACTCAGTGTTTGAAAAACAAAACAAATCATATCAAATGAAATATACTATTTGTGTGTACTGGTAAAAATGGATATAACAATTGCTGGGTAATGTGTCTCTCTGTCCTGCCATAGTAGGTGGCATAAAAATATTAATTTAAATTACATAAATACACTAACAAATCTACAACTAATATATGTATAAAGCTGAAGAGTTTGTTTGTTTCCTTGAATGCGTTAATCTCAGGAACTATTGGTCCGATTTGAAAAAATCTTTCAGTATTAGATAGCCCATTTATCGAGGATATATTATCACGCTAAGACCAATAGGAGGCGAGCATCAATGAAAAATGTTGCAAAAACACGGTTTTTTCTCTGTCTCTTATTTGACGCAGATGAAGTTGCGCGGGTCAGCTAGTATTAAATTTGACACATTCAGGTCAGTATCTATTGTTGAAACTTGAAGTGTAATCAACATTGCACTATCATTTCTTATTTATGAATTATTTTCAAGATCTGGAACTTACCGCCACAACAGGATCAAATTCAAGTCCTTCTGCGCAAAGCCGTTCAATTCCAGACGCTACTCCAGTACAGATGAAGAAACCATCGCATCTGTCTGGGTGGGGAACATTCCCATAAACTCCTGGTGGGCAAACTGGTGCTGGTGTAGTCACCTCGCTCTCAGTTGTCGTTTGTGGGGCATCAGTTGTTGTTGGTGCGGCTTCAGTTGTTGTGGGTGCGGCTTCAGTTGTTGTTGGTGCAGCTTCAGCTGTTGTGGGCGCGGCTTCAGTTGTTGATGGTGCGGCTTCAGTTGTTGTTGGTGCAGCTTCAGTTGTTGTTGGCGCCGCTTCAGTTGTTGTGGGTGCGGCTTCAGTTGTTGTTGGTGCAGCTTCAGTTGTTGTGGGCGCGGCTTCAGTTGTTGTTAGTGCAGCTTCAGTTGTTGTGGGCGCTGTTTCAGTTGTTGTTGGTACAGCTTCAGTGGTTGTGGGCACGGTTTCAGTTGTTGTTGGTGCGGCTTCAGTTGTTGTTGGTGTGGCTTCAGTTGTGGTTGGTACGGATTCAGTTGTTGTCTGAGCGGTCCCAGAGGAAGTCGTCTCGTCAATATCAGGTGTTGTTCCAGTACTGGGTCCAAGGGTGCAGCCGCCTTCGGCTATGACAACGCAAGTCTGAAATATGAAGAAATAACAGCTCAATTTACTGCACCCTTTAAAAATCATAAACGAGTATTCCACCCGGCCAGAGTTACTACTACGTTTCTCGATTTGCGGCCTCAACTTAAGAGTAAACTGGTTAATTCTTCTCGTTCTAATTTTCTGGGGTAGATCAAGTTCGCACTCGGGATCCAAATATTAGAGTTTACAATCTGCCTTGCCATTACAACTATGTTGGTGTCAGCTTTTGGTCTAACTGGTTCAGCTGATCACCGGTATTTTACATAGATGGACTTTGTAATGACTCCCCCAGTAACGGGGAGACTCTATATTCTTTGAAAAGACTGACTGGTGTCAGATTTTTTATCTTCTGACTGACGACTTCTGAAGACAGCCAAGACCAACTGCGTGATTTGCTTTCTGAGGTTCGGGGGAATTTCGATATATTAAAATGGTCACCTAGCTGAGGATATACCGTGCCAAGCGTTTCTTAACCTTGAATATCAACCTGTATGGCTGACATTATCCTAACCAGATGCTCCTCTCAAATATCAAAACTTTAAAGATAGAAATAGGGTAGTTAACTAAAAAAAATTTGATTAGTCCGTCAGATAGATTTCCAAAAAATATTGAACATTTTTTCTTTTTTCACACAAACAAAAAATGAAGACGATACAGTGCGGTGAAAACTCGTGTGACGTCACTACTCGCTACAATTTTTACCGGGCCGTGACGTCACACGCTCCCACCCCTGATCTTTGATGCTTTTTATCTTCGTCAGTTTTTATAGATTTGATAAAGGAAAAAATACGTGTCCAATATTTTTCTATAATCTAACTGACGGACTAAACATAATCATATATTTTTTACTCAGGCAACATCCCTATTCAACTTACTCCAGTCACAGGATCGAATTCGTATCCATCGGCACATCGGATTAAAACTTCTCCGCCTGTCATACAAATGTAGAAAGCGTCACATAGTTCTGGGTGGGGTATATTGCCAAAGACTCCAGGTGGGCAAATTGGTGCTGGTGTAGTCACTTCTCCAGTTTCTGGTACTGAGGTCGTTACAACTGGTACCGTAGTCGTTTCTGGGCTTTCTGTAGTCGTGGCAGGTGGAGTTGTTGTTTCACCATTACCAGGAGTTGTTCCAGTACTGGGTCCAAGGGTGCAACCTCCTTCTGCTATGACAACGCAGTCCTAAAGGTAAGAAGACACGTAAATAAAGCTTAAATCAGTTACTTTCGTGTTTAAATCACTTAAGCTGGCTGTAGATTTATATTAAATATGATAAAATCACTGAATATTCATGTTGCAGTCATTTGAACACTTTATATAAGTCTCCAAATTACTGCAGTATCAATCAGTTGATCATGATTATCTCTCTATCGCAGTCTTATTATTACAAATATAGACCTTACGAATAACAAGTTGTCAAAGTTCAGAGAGTTCCTGGGGTATTCTCATAAATATATAACTTGGTGATGAACCGGCATGTCACATTCACCAACCCGCACTGGGCCCGCGTGCTGGATTACGGCCCATTCTCTCTCCTAGAGAGGAGGCCTGTGTCCCAGCAGTGGGAACGTTAAAAGGCTGATTATGGTTATGGTATATAAACAGTGAAACATCTATCATTTCACACAGTTCATAAAATTAGTGAAAGACTTAAAAATACAAATCAAAAAGAAAAAAAAAGGAATCCACTTACGTTCAACTCGGGGTTAAATTCATGCCCTTCACTGCAGGTGAGCGGAATAGCTTGGCCACCCGCACACATGTAGAAGGCATCACATCTATCTGGGTGGGGTATATTTCCAAAGACTCCAGGTGGGCAAATCGGTGCCGGAGTTGACGCGGGACTTTCTGTTGTTGTGGGTGGTTGAGTGATTGGGGCTGTTGTCTCCCCATCACCAGACGTCGTTCCAGTGCTGGGTCCAAGGGTGCAACCCCCTTCCGCAATGATTACGCAGTCCTAAAATAAAGTTTTTAATGACTCTTTTTTATGTCTATTCTCAGAGTAGCCATATAGAAAACCACGACTTCACCTAGTTTTAATGTTAAATTCATTTCTTAGATTACTTTTAAACAAAAATCAATTCAAAATTATAAATATCAGTTATCATTTACTTACTCGGGTCTCAGGATCGAATTCATGTCCATCACTACAAGTGAGTAAGAATTCTTGACCTGCTGCACACATGTAGAAAAGATCACATCTTTCAGGGTGGGGTATATTGCCAAAGACTCCAGGTGGGCAAATGGGTGCCGGAGTCGTTTCAAGAGTTTCTGTTGTTGTAGGCGTTGATCCAAGGGTACAACCACCTTCCGCTATTGGAACGCACTCCTAAAAAAACAATCATACTTGCATTTTAGTGGTAGTTTAGTATAGCTTTTTAAGTCTATCTCTTGTCGGCCAATGAAGAGTACAAAAAATAGAAAAACTTCTGAAGACACTAACTATGTATTTCATCATTATAAGTTGTTATAACGGTTTTTTAGTAAATATGGGTGTCATTAGCAAATTACTCAGTTATTCTCAAAGAAACATCTTTCGCACTTTCAAAACTACAAACCAAAATCAATGAAAAAACCTATAAAACTATAAAAAAAGAATCACCACCACTTACCCTTAACTCGGGGTTGTATTCATGTCCATCACTACAGGTGAGCAAGATAGCTTGGCCACCTGCACACATGTAGAAGGAATCGCATCTATCTGGGTGGGGTATATTGCCAAAGACTCCAAGTGGGCAAATCGGAGCCGGTGTAGTCACAGTTTCCGTGGTCGTTTCGACCGGGGCAGAGGTCGTTACAACTGGCGCTGGAGGTGTTTCAATGGGTGATGGTGTTAATTCAACTGTTGCTGGTGTGGTTTCAACCTGTACTGGGGTTGTGTCGGTAGGTTTTCCAAGTGTACAACCGCCTTCTGCTATTTCTACACAGGTCTGAAATAGAAATAGTGTTTTACTTTTATCTGGCCTAATATTAATTGAATTAGGATCGTTATATTATTATGTTGTTAATATTATATTCAATCAATGAAATGATTCGGTTCAAGGACATAAATAAAAATTACAACTTTTTTTTTCGGCAGTGTTTCAGCTAACTTCATTCTTTTTTGAATACCTTTAGACGGTGATAACCATTTTCTTATTGTGCCGTACTAATTCAGAGACAAATCAGTAAACAGCAAATGAAAAAACAACTATTCAGAAAACGCAAAGAAAAACTCAAAACTCCAAAACAAGATGATTTTTCATTAATCAATCTGATGCAGGTATAATATCAATCATATAAGTTCAATCACGGATTTGATGCTGACGACCAGTTTTTGAATAATATAAATATTTTATTTTTCGAAATAAACTCACCATCATTTCTGGATCAAATTCAAATCCTTCATTGCAGACCAGTGGAATGGGATGACCACCAGTGCAAAGATAGAACGCATCACACCTATCTGGATGAGGCACATTGCCATACACTCCTACAGGACATATCGGTACTACTGTTGTGCCTTCTGAATCTTCTGTAGTCGGTGTAGTATCTTGAGCATCTGTTGTTTCTTCTGTCGAATCTGTAGTTTGGTAAGACGAATCGGTTGTACTGTATTTATCTTCTTCTGTTGTGACAGTGTAGTCATCTGGGTAGTCAGTTGTTATTGTTGTGTCTGTGACTTCACCAGAGTAATCACCTCTTGTTGTCGCCTCAGGATAATCAGTTGTACTCCCTGTTGATTCTGTTGTTTCCGGTGACGATGCCGTTGTTATATCGTAGTCGCCTAATGTTGTTTGAGACGGATCTTCCGTGGTTGGTGATGAATCTGTTGTTTCAGAAGAACCTGTGGTGACATCGTAATCACCATCTGTTGTAGTTGAGGTATCTGTTGTTTCCCAAGAACTTGTTGTTGCATCGTAATCACCCGTTGTTGGTGATGATTCCGTTGTTTCATAAGAACTTGTGGTTTCATCAGATCCAAGGGTTGTTGATTGCTCTGTGGTCGAATCTGTTTCAGTATAATAATCATCTGCAGTAGATTCATCATCTGATCCTTCTGTAGTCTGATAGTTTTCGGTTGTAAATGATACTTCTCCTGATTCCTCTTCCGAAGTCACTCCTTGTTCAGTCGTAGGTGCATTGTCATCAGAAATTATGTCATCATCTGTAGTTGAGTGTCCATTTTCTGTAGTTATTGCGATCGAAGGTACTGTAGTTGTGTCTATAGCTGGAGTAGTTCCAGATCCAAGAGTACAACCGCCTGGGGCTATCACTACGCAGGTCTGAAAATAATTAATTTATAGCTGTCATTTTATCAATTCGACATTGATTTTACATGAGTTTTTTTAACACAAATTTACTTTGATCAATTTTGAAGTTTCTTGTGTAAAAACTTTCAAAAAGCCTGACAGCGTTTATTAAAAGAAAGTATATTGAATTTTGTCTCTTAGGTAAATAAACCATTGTCAGCGTCTACAGATGGCAGTTACAGTTTTTTTAGCAAGCGGCTCTGTTTTCCCTATTATTTATTCGACTGCCGTAGAAAAAGGGTAATCTAAATATATATAACTCAAAAGTGATTGGCCGACTGACATAGTGATTTATCAACGCACAGCCCAAACCACTGAACGGATCGGGCTGGCATGCATGTAGATGTGATATGACGTAGGCATCCGCTAAGAAAGGATTTTGATTAATTCTACCCCCAAAGGGATAAAATAGGAGATGAAAGTTTGTATGAAACTTTGTCAATTTTAAACCAATCGGGCTGAGTATCAAAATCGGGGGTAAAGTAACTATTCCACGCGGAAGAAGTCGCGGGCAGAAGCTAGTGTTTATATATATGTGTATATCTATTTCTTTGGCACATTAAAGTAATGTGTCACAGACACATTAAAAAAATGGCCATATAAAGTATCACAAAATTTTAACTCACTAAAATGTAGGTTATACTTTTTTTACATCATTTCAGCCAAATGACGGCTTATGTCTAGCAGAGGCCTCCCCCTAGTATGACCACATCGATTTGGTACAGCGGGCGTACCATGACGTCTTAAAACGTGAGTCTTCTGAGCGAGAAAAAGGGATGGAGCTATATAGGGTGTATAATTCTGTCCCTTTTTCTCGCTCGGAAGACTCACGTTTTAACACCTCATGGTACGCCCGCAGGTATTATTATTTAAATTATTTCCGAAACAAAACATTATTTAAAATTTCATTTGTTTGTTGGACATCTAAAACAGTGTTGCCTTTTTAAATCAAAGTTTGACTTGTAGTGAATGCCTCGTTTACATAAAGTTTAGTCCGGTCATATACTACTATTCTACAAAAAGTTTAAATAAATAAATTACTCGCAATAACTGTCAAAAAACTAAAATGACTGACAAGAAACGTCAAACGTGCTCTCCAACGTGCAAAGATGTCAAGATAGTAGCACCAATCCATGAACCAACTTTGGCAAACGTTACTTAACCTTGAAGATGAACCCGTGGGGCTGATATTATGTATTTACACCCATACAATAAAAAAATTTGAAGCTCACCTTCAACTCGGGATCGAATTCAAATCCATCACTACAGAACAATTGAATCGCGTTCCCGCCAGCACACATGTAGAATGAATCACATCTTTCAGGGTGGGCAACATTGCCCCACTGCCCAGCTGGGCAGATAGGTGCTGGGGTGGTTGGAGGTGGGGCTTCCGTAGTGGTGGTGGGGCCGAGGGTGCAACCGCCTTCAGCAATTGCGACACAGGACTGGAATTAAAATGGTAACTATAGGTTTGGACAGTGAAAATGTACACAAATCATGATCTAGTGATTCTGTCATAAATCAATTAATAACAATCTTTTAAAAAATGGTACTACAAACGTATTGGCTTTGTCAAGTATTAATTAAAAGATATTTTTTTTTTACTTGATATAAACTAGTGCTTGACTGCGATTCCACCTGATGGTAAGCAGCGATGCAATCTCTGATGGTAAGGCGCACTAGTTTATGAGCCTATTCACTCTTGCCTTGAAGACATTCAGATTATAATCGGACGGGAAGACCGCCGCAGGCAAATTGTTCCAATCCTTCGATGTTCGCGGTATAAACGACGAGGCAAAACGCTTAGTCCGGACCGTAGAAGTTTCGTATGGATGGATACTCGCCGCACGTCGGAGACAGACAGATTTTGCCTGTTTTATTGTTTCCTTATATGTGGCGGATCTATCACAAAATTAGCTGACCCGCGCAACTTCGTTTGTGTCACATTTTTCATGACTGCTCCGCTTCTAACAGTCTTAGCGTGATGATATATAGCTTATAGCCTTCCTCGATAAATGGGTTATCAAACACTAAAAGAACTTTCCAAACTTCTTCTTCTGACAAATGCTTGCACTGTTTGGACAGGTCCACTCAAATCTGTGTGGTACTTTCCTCAAAAGACCACTTCAGACGCCATCCTACATGGTTCTCATATGATTTGACCAGTCTGGTAGAATTGTGTGGACTTCAAAAGAGACCTCTGAGTTTGTTTCGGCGTTTCTTCTCAGGGACTACCCTCGACTGAGATGAGGCCGGTGTTTCCTAACTGACTACAGTTAGGAAACACCGGGTTTATAAAAGCCAAAAAAGATTGACGTGTAAAAGTGTTTATACAGCCTACTTACAAAATAAAAATCATTTATCAAATCGAACCAGGAGTTCATGAGCGCGTTCAAGCAAACAAACAAACTCTTCAACTTTATGTATTATTACAGATTTCGGTTAATGGTAGATAGTGGCTATGAAGAAATTCAATCAAGCCATTTGAATAAATCAGTCAAAACTCACTTTGGTATCAGGGTCGAATTCAAATCCGTCGCTGCAGAACAGTTGTATCGGTATACCACCAGCACACATGTAGAAGGAATGGCACAGCTCTGGATGAGGCACATTACCGAACACACCCGATGGACAGATCGGTGGAGGAGTCACTACAGTGGTTATATCTTTCGCGGTGGTCGTTTCTAAGAAATTAGGCGTTGTTGGATCTTTCTCTGTACTTTCAGTGGTTGAAGTACCGAGCGTGCAACCTCCTTCGGCAATGAGGACGCATTCCTGAAAAGTAAAATTTGACTCAAACTCAGACCATTTCTTTCAATTAAACCCTTTACAGGCACTTTTGAATTGTCAAGGTTGAAAGAGGTGAAGCTATCTGCACGTTCCAAAGCGTAGATCTCTATGGAGAAGAACGTGCAAGAAACTCCACGGACACTCTTTTAAATCATGTTCTGTATTACATAGGTAACCTTGGTTACATTATCATGACTTGATCATATATTCATACATGCTAGTTTACCTTTGGATGTACCTTTGGATGCTAGTTGGCTGATTCAGGCTGCGGATTCTCAATAGAGAGTCTGAATAGGAGTTTGGCTGATTGGTTTTTGAGTTGAGCATGTTTGGGGCTTTCATGAATGGGTCTGAATCCATAGATGTAATTTTTAACTTTTTTAAATTATTATTTACCAACTTTGCGGTGACGGCGAAGGCGTCATTTAAAATATTTGCATTGCCAATATTGGTATGTCGAACAATATGTCCCACAACTTCCATTGAAGAGAGGATACTCCGACAGTTGATGTGTTTTAAGGGAAACTGCCAAATGATGATGATGTTGGGCTGTTTTATATCTTCAAAAGACTCGGAGAACTTTCATATCGATGTAGAATTCGTGTGACGTTAGGTCTGTATTAATAGTTTGTATTTATTGCCCCTTGCGTTGCTCCCCACTAGGATTAACTCCTGTATCGTGGGTGCGTTCACAAACATAAATACTCACATACACAAGACACCCAGACTCGAAACAATTATCTATAGGCCATAAAAACATTTGTTCCGTGCGAGGATCGAACCCGCGACACTTAGCGCAGCAGCCGAACGTTCAACCACTGCGTCAACCGTATCGTCGTTATCATTGATTGCTGGACAGAATATTATCGTGTGGGCCTGTCCAATCGCAAGTCATCTGAACACATTTATAATTATTTACATATTTTAAAAGACTGAAGAAGAATCTCTTACCTTCATTTCCGGATCAAACTCATATCCATCTGCACAGGTAAGTTGCAAAGGTGTACCACTAATACACAAGAAGTAAACGTTGCACAGTTCAGGGTGGGGCACGTTACCAAAGACTCCTAGAGGACAGGGGTCAAATGGTTCTTTCGTTGTGGTCTCTGCTCCTTCCACGGTTGTAGACACTGTTGTAGGGTCCTGTCCTGCAGGTCCCGTTGGGAGAAGCGTTGTTGTTTCAATTTCGTCTGGAGATGTTGAATCTGTTGTTTTATCTGAAGTATTGCCTTCAGTTGTTGGGTCAGTTTCGCCAGGTACTGTAACAACTGTTGTTGAGTCAGTGACTACAGCAGTCGTAGACTCTGTTGTCGGGTTAGTTTCTCCTGCAGATTCCGTTGTTGATTCAGTTTCTTTTGCAGTTGTAGATTCAGTAGTTGGGTCAGTTACTCCTGCAGTTGAAGATGCTGTGGTTGAGTCAGTTTCTCCAGCAGTCGTAGAATCTGTTGTCGGGTTAGTTTCTCCTGCAGATTCCGTTGTTGATTTAGTTTGTTCTGCAGTTGTAGATTCTGTAGTTGGGTCAGTTACTCCTGCAGTTGAAGATGCTGTGGTTGAGTCAGTTTCTCCAACAGTTGTGGGAACAGTTGAATCAGAATCTTCTGGAGTTGTTATAACCGTCGTTGTATCGACTTCATTATTCTCCGTGGTCGTCTGCTGTGTTGTAGTCGACTGGAGGCTTTCGGAAGTCGTTTCTGGTCCGTTGGAAGTCGTGCCCTGGTTGTGCGTGCAGCCACCCTCAGCAATTATGACGCAATCCTGTAAAAGAATGGTATTGTTTTTGAGAAAAATCCTACTTCTTATAGTACTATTATTAAAAAGTGATAAGTTCGGTGTTTCTATGGTTTCAGTCCTGTGGAAAAAACAACAATTTGCTCTTAATCTAGTAGACGTATTCAATTAAAATTTGGCACATTTATGAACGAGCGAGACTGAAATACATACGAGTATAGTTTATTAAATAAATTATAAAAAAAGAGAAATTGTAATGACTAAGCCAATAATTTTGAAAAAATACAGAAAGAAAATTGTTCTTTACTTACGAACAGATTACAACAAACCTATAATTAGTCTTACATAAGCATGATCAGCCTTTTAATGTTCCCACTGCTGGGACACAGGCCTCCTCTCTAGGAGAGGGAATCTACCACGCGGGACCAGTGCGGGTTGGTAAATGGCAAATGTATTCAATTTTTTGGTTTTAGGACATGCCGATTTCCTCACGATAAGTAGTTTAAAAACCATTAAATAACCCTTTTGAATGAGCTGGACTAGCACCTGACTGGATTTTAATTTCACGCCTCAAAAGTTAAAAAGATGTGGTAAAAATTTGGGATACGGTAACACCAGCTCGTTCTAACTACATGGTTTTATCTTGATCGATCTGCAAGCAAGTCGCTGGCAAAACCAAGTTCTTTACCGATTTTTTTTTAAACTCACTCACCTTTGTCTCAGGGTTAAATTCAAACCCTTCACTGCAGAACAGTTGTATCGCTTGCCCACCCGCACACATGTAGAATGAGTTACAGAGCTCCGGGTGGGGTACATTGCCCCACGCGCCCGGGGGACACAGTGAGCTGATGGGATCCAGTGTTGTTGGTGCAACAGTCGTGGTGATGGAGTTATAGGTGCATCCACCTTCCGCAATGGGGACGCATGTCTGGAAATTTTTAGTGGTTATTTTTTTACGGTATCTAGAGTTTTTAATTGAATTGGAAAATTCTGGTATTCAGCTATGTCCAGTTTGACTGGAAGCCGACCGCAATGTACATAGTTGGGAAAATATGTAATTATACAATTTAGAGAGAAAAAGATTCATCATCTTCATGCCCTTATCCCATGTTACTTGGGGTCGGCGCGACACGTTTTTTTCTTCCTTTCTGTCCTGGCAGCCGTCACGCTGTCACTAACTCCCTTTTCTTTCATATCACTCCTCACACAATCCATCCATCGTTTCTTTGGCCTACTTAGAGAGAAAAAGATTGTTAAATTATAATAGTTGACTTGTCAAGATGTGGCTTATGGAAATGTAAAGTATAAATATTTGAGAAGCTAAACGATCTTTTTAAACAAAATTTGCATTTTTATCGCCCATGCTACAATATTTTAACAATGCAGTAATGCGATTATAAGTGCCTTTAAGTGAAGGCGCGTGAGCGCATTCGCAAGAAGTTGGAAGAATCATCACAGCGTTAATTCGTTGGATTCGTTTCTCTCAACGCCTTTGTTAATTTTATTTATATGTATTTATGATTGTATATTTTTCCTCTCTGTTTGTTTTTCATTTAAGTTGCACCTGCCGTGTTGTCTCTGCACTACCCTAAGGTCGACTGGTAGAAAATGCCTAAGGCATTAAGTCCGCTTTTGTACAGTTTTTTACTAGTGTATAAAGTTTTAATAAATAAATTATATTGTTCATTGAAATATGGTCCATAAGTCAATGTCAAGCAAATTATAGCCACAAAAATCCGACAGGGAATTCCACTCCTTAGAAGCACAGTGAAAGTACCCCCAAAACGGTTGAAGCAAAAGAAAAAAATCACTAAGTAGAACTAATGCGAACTTGGTTTTTGGGAGCAAGACATCAGCAGCCCTACCATGACATCTTAAATCCATCATGATTCCTGTGTCAGAGAGAGACGGGGTTACACAAGACGAATAGCACTATCCCTTTCCCTCACACCGAATCATGATAGCAATGGCACTTCGTAGTACGGCCACAGTATCCACATTCTAAAATTAATTAACAAAAAGAAATTAAAACTCACAGCACGTTCAGGATCAAACTCGAAGCCTTCACTGCAGAACAACTGAATGGCATTACCAGCCGCACACATATAGAACGAGTCGCATCTGTACTCATGGGGTATGTTGCCCCACATGCCTATGGGGCACCGGTCTGGGGGTGTCTCAGCCTCGGTGGTGGTAAGGGACGGGTTTGGCGTCGTGTTGGATGACTCTGTAGGTGGGGGATAGTCTGTAGTTGACTGTGTGTTGTCGCCAAGAGTACAGCCGCCGGGAGCGATGGCGACGCAGGTCTGAAAACATTGTTATATTATAAATGGCAATAGTAATAATATTTTGTTATTGAAATGATAAAATAGTATAAAAGACGTAGACATTTCCATTGACAGGGACTTGGGACTTTCCCTGTTTCTGTTTCGCCTGCGATCACGCGCGCCCCGCCGTTTCCAGGAAACCAAGAGACTAAATTATATTTTACGTAATTATTTGTCGCACAAATGGACGCGGGTTGCCCGTCTGAATTGTATGTGACTGAAGAAGCGGGGAAAGGGCGGGGCGCGCGCGAGCGCAGCCGAAACAAGAGCGGGGGAAGTCCCTGTCAACAGAAATGTATATCAGATTGATCATAAACCCAAACTAGTTCAGGTTTTTTTAACAAAAATCTGGATTGTTACAGGTTTATGATGAAATTGAGTTTAAATGTGTCCATCTTCCGGCTTTTGGTCAAAAACCTAGGTGTTTGATCAAAAGCCTAATTTTATGAAAAACCTGCGACATGAAGATTCCAACCGAATTCAGAAACTCCACCCTTTTTTAATTAGGTTATAAATAAAATTAATGATGAATGAAATGGTCAATTCTATCACATTTCGAAATCAAGTCAATATAAATTATCGCTGCTAAAGCCTGCAATACATGTTGGCCGAGCTTGGACCAACGCGAGACTAGACAAATTGACACAAGGCAAGCGCTACTGCCCAGACGTTCGGCAAGTTTGATGAAAGCCAATGCAAATGGCCAATATAGACGAGTTATGAGGAGACGCCTACATGTTGGCTGATGTTGGGCGCTGTCAGTTTTTATTGTGCATTGAAACAATATGGACGACGACGTCGAAATTATCTCAGCCGCTGCTATTTATTTAATGAGTGCTTACAATTATTATGGCAGTATATACCGCACTAAAGTTGTGAAAAAACTTAAAAACATCGTCATTTGTAGAAAGCGACGTTTTGTACGCTTGCCTATGATGGACGTCAACCGCATAATAGCGCGCGGACAAACATGTGAACACCATTGGCCAATATTGGCCGAGCGCGCGCGAGCGCCTTTGATTTGTGCAGAAAAACCGACACCGCTCCGAAGTGAGGCAAGTGATCGCGAGCGTCTGTAAGTTGTGACAAGTTACGTCAAATGAGCTCTATACACGTTGGCGCTTGTCTATACTCAACCAACTAGGCAAACGACACCGAGCGATAGGAAGACAAGCCAAATATACCGTCTACATGTTGGTATTGGCCTTCACTCGACAACGCTCGGCCAACATGTATTGCAGGCTTAAAATGTGACTTTAAATAGCCCACGGATGGGTAACTATGAAGATATTAATCAAATGAGTAATCTCACCTTAAGATCCGGATCAAACTCGAATCCTCCAGCACATTGCAATTCCACAGCAACCCCGCTAACACACAAGTAGAAGGTATTGCACAATTCTGGGTGTGCGACATTTCCGTAAGTGCCCGGGGGGCATGGGTCTTCTGTCGTTGGGTCTTCTGTTGTCACTGTTGTTTCAATTTCTGTAGTTTCTGTTGAATATTCGTCAATAGTTGTGTAGTCAGTACTTGACGGGTTTTCTGTTGTAGAATCATAATCAGAAGGAGTTGATTCATCATCATCTTCAGGTGTTGAATAATCCGAATCTGTTGTTGGGTAAACTGTAGTTTCTTCAGTGGAAGAATCTTCTGTTGTTGAATCCTCCTGTGAGATTAAAAATGCGACAGTTGAGGTTTCGGTTCGATGAGCTGTTGTTGAGTTTTGGATTGTAGAAAACTCTTAAATTACTGTACGTTTGCTGTGCGGGGATACTGTGTTATCGTTTTTTCCTACTTACTGTAAGTTTTATTGGCGATTCTATTGATAACTTAGGTGTGGTTAGTCTTATAAGTAATAGGGATGTTTCCTGAGTAAAAAATATATGATTATGTTTAGTCCGTCAGTAAGATTATAGAAAAAATTGGACACGTATTTTTTCCTTTATCAAATCTATAAAAACTGAGGAAGATACAAAGCATCAAAGATCAGGAGTGGAGGCTTGTGACGTCACTGCTCGGTAAAAATTGTAGTAAGTAGTGACGTCACACGAGTTTTCAACGCACTGTATCGTCTTCATTTTTTGTTTACGTGAAAAAAGAAAAAATACGCGTCCAATATTTTTTAGAAATCTATCTGACGGACTAATTAGATTTTTATAGTTAACTACCCTATTGTTACCTCAAGTGTGGTCCTCGTGTATTCTGGAAGTGTAGTCGGCACCTCTGTTGTGGTTGGAACCTGTGTTGAAAAAAAGATTATTTGTAGTTTCAAAAGTTCTTGATGTATGTAGTTTTTGTGTCATTATATGTTTTTGTGATGTGTACCTCTATTGTTACTGTAGTGTGTTCCTGTGTACTGCCAGTAGTAGGTTCCTCGGTTGTAAAAGTGGTGGTGTCCTCAGTTGTGACTGTGGTGGGTTCCTCTGTTGTAACAGTGGTGGGGTCTGTAACAGTAGTGGGTTCCTCACTGGTCACAGTGGTGGGTTCCTCTGTTGTAACTGTGGTGGGGTCTGTAACAGTAGTGGGCTTCTCAGTCATCACAGTAGTAGGATCTGTCACTGTTGTGGGTTCCTCAGTGGTCACAGTGGTAGGATCTGTAACTGTTGTGAGTTCCTCACTGGCCACAGTGGTAGGATCCTCTGTTGTCACAGTGGTAGGATCCGTCACTGTCGTAGGCTCTTCAGTGGTTGTAGTGGTAGGTTCCTCAGTTGTAACTGTGTTAATTTCTGTCACCGTCGTGGGTTCCTCAATGGTCACAGTAGTAGGTTCCTCTGTTGTCACAGTGGTGGGATCTGTAACTGTCGTGGGCTCCTCAGTCGTCAAAGTAGTAGGATCTGTCACCGTCGTGGGTTCCTCAATGGTCACAGTAGTAGGTTCCTCTGTTGTCACAGTGGTGGGATCTGTAACTGTCGTGGGCTCCTGAGTGGTCACAGTGGTAGGATCCGACACTGTCGTAGGCTCCTCAGTGGTCAAAGTAGTAGGATCCTCTGTTGTCACAGTGGTAGGATCTGTCACTGTCGTTGGCTCCTCAGAGGTAACAGTGATGGTAACTGTTACAGTCGTGGGCTCCTCAGTGGTCACAGCAGTAGGATCCTCTGTTGTCACAGTGGTAGGATCTGTCACTGTCGTTGGCCCCCCAGTGGTAACAGTGGTGGGATCTGTTACTGTCGTTGGCTCCTCTGTGGTCACTGTGGTAGGATCTGTTACTGTCGTGGGCTCCGCAGTGGGCACAGTAGTAGGATCCTCTGTTGTCGCAGTGGTAGGATCTGTCACTGTCGTTGGCTCCTCAGTGGTCACAGTGGTGGGATCTGTCACTGTCGTAGATTCCGTAGTGGTAATAGTGGTGGGATCTGACACCGTCGTGGGCTCTTCAGTGGTCACAGTAGTAGGATCCTCTGTTGTCACAGTGGAAGGATCTGTCACTGTCGTTGGCCCCCCAGTGGTAACAGTGGCGGGATCTGTTACTGTCGTAGGCTCCTGAGTGGTCACAGTGGTAGGATCTGTCACTGTCGTTGGCTCCTCAGTGGTCACAGTAGTAGGATCTGTCACTGTCGTAGGCTCCTGAGTGGTCACAGTGGTGGGATCTGTCACTGTCGTGGGCTCCTCAGTGGTCACCGTGGTAGGATCTGTCACTGTCGTTGGCTCCTCAGTGGTCACAGTAGTAGGATCTGTCACTATCGTTGGCTCCTGAGTGGTAACAGTGGTGGGATCTGTTACTGTGGTGGGCATCTCAGTGGTCACAGTAGTAGGATCTGTCACAGTCGTTGGCTCCTCAGTGGTCACAGTGGTGGGATCTGTCACTGTCGTAGGCTCCGCAGTGGTAAGAGTGGTGGGATCTGTTACTGTCGTGGGCATCTCAGTGGTCACAGTAGTAGCATCCTCTGTTGTCACAGTGGTAGGATCTGTCACTGTCGTTGGCTCCTCAGTGGTAACAGTGGTGGGATCTGTCACTGTCGTAGATTCCGTAGTGGTAATAGTGGTGGGATCTGACACCGTCGTGGGCTCTTCAGTGGTCACAGTAGTAGGATCCTCTGTTGTCACAGTGGTAGGATCTGTCACTGTCGTTGGCCCCCCAGTGGTAACAGTGGTGGGATCTGTTACTGTGGTGGGCACCTCTGTTGTCACAGTGGTAGGATCTGTTACTGTCGTGGGCACCTCAGTGGTAACAGTGGCGGGATCTGTTACTGTCGTGGGCTCCTCTGTGGTCACTGTGGTAGGATCTGTCACTGTCGTAGGCTCCTCTGTTGCCATAGTGTTAGGATCTGTCACTGTCGTTGGCTCCTCAGTGGTCACAGTAGTAGGATCTGTCACTGTCGTAGGCTCCTGAGTGGTCACAGTGGTAGGATCTGTCACTGTCGTGGGCTCCTCAGTGGTCACCGTGGTAGAATCTGTTACTGTCGTGGGCATCTCAGTGGTCACAGTAGTAGGATCCTCTGTTGTCACAGTGGAAGGATCTGTCACTGTCGTTGGCCCCCCAGTGGTAACAGTGGCGGGATCTGTTACTGTCGTGGGCTCCTCTGTGGTCACAGTAGTAGGATCCTCTGTTGTCACAGTGGAAGGATCTGTCACGGTCGTTGGCCCCCCAGTGGTAACAGTGGCGGGATCTGTCACTGTCGTAGGCTCCTCTGTGGTCACAGTAGTAGGATCTGTCACTGTCGTAGGCTCCTGAGTGGTCACAGTGGTAGGATCTGTCACTGTCGTGGGCTCCTCAGTGGTCACCGTGGTAGAATCTGTTACTGTCGTGGGCATCTCAGTGGTCACAGTAGTAGGATCCTCTGTTGTCACAGTGGAAGGATCTGTCACTGTCGTTGGCCCCCCAGTGGTAACAGTGGCGGGATCTGTTACTGTCGTGGGCTCCTCTGTGGTCACTGTGGTAGGATCTGTCACTGTCGTGAGCTCCTCAGTGGTCACAGTAGTAGGATCTGTCACTGTCGTTGGCTCCTCAGTGGTAACAGTGGTGGGATCTGTCACTGTCGTGAGCTCCTCAGTGGTCACAGTAGTAGGATCTGTCACTGTCGTGGGCTCCTCAGTGGTCACAGTGGTGGGATCTGTCACTGTCGTTGGCTCCTCAGTGGTAACAGTGGTGGGATCTGTCACTGTCGTGGGCTCCTCAGTGGTCACAGTGCTAGGATCTGTTACTGTCGTGGGCTCCTCAGTGGGCACAGTAGTAGGATCCTCAGTGGTAACAGTGGTAGGATCTGTCACTGTCGTTGGCACCTCAGTGTTAACAGTGGTGGGATCTGGTACTGTCGTTGGCTCCTCAGTGGTCACAGCAGTAGGATCTGTTACTGTCGTGGGTTCCTCAGTGGTCGCAGTGGTAGGTTCCTCAGTTGTAACTGGTTTAGTTTCTGTAACTGTAGTGGGCCCCTCAGTGGTCACAGTGGAAGGTTCCTCAGTTGTAACTGTGTTAGTTTCTGTAACTGTAGTGAGCTCCTCAGCGGTCACAGTAGTAGGATCCTCTGTTGTCGCAGTGGTAGGATCTGTTACTGTCGTTGGCCCCCCAGTGGTAACAGTGGCGGGATCTGTTACTGTCGTGGGCTCCTCTGTGGTCACTGTGGTAGGATCTGTCACTGTCGTAGGCTCCTCTGTTGCCATAGTGTTAGGATCTGTCACTGTCGTTGGCTCCTCAGTGGTCACAGTAGTAGGATCTGTCACTGTCGTAGGCTCCTGAGTGGTCACAGTGGTAGGATCTGTCACTGTCGTGGGCTCCTCAGTGGTCACCGTGGTAGAATCTGTTACTGTCGTGGGCATCTCAGTGGTCACAGTAGTAGGATCCTCTGTTGTCACAGTGGAAGGATCTGTCACTGTCGTTGGCCCCCCAGTGGTAACAGTGGCGGGATCTGTTACTGTCGTGGGCTCCTCTGTGGTCACAGTAGTAGGATCCTCTGTTGTCACAGTGGAAGGATCTGTCACGGTCGTTGGCCCCCCAGTGGTAACAGTGGCGGGATCTGTCACTGTCGTAGGCTCCTCTGTGGTCACAGTAGTAGGATCTGTCACTGTCGTAGGCTCCTGAGTGGTCACAGTGGTAGGATCTGTCACTGTCGTGGGCTCCTCAGTGGTCACCGTGGTAGAATCTGTTACTGTCGTGGGCATCTCAGTGGTCACAGTAGTAGGATCCTCTGTTGTCACAGTGGAAGGATCTGTCACTGTCGTTGGCCCCCCAGTGGTAACAGTGGCGGGATCTGTTACTGTCGTGGGCTCCTCTGTGGTCACTGTGGTAGGATCTGTTACTGTCGTGGGCTCCGCAGTAGTCACAGTAGTAGGATCTGCCACTGTCGTGAGCTCCTCAGTGGTCACAGTAGTAGGATCTGTCACTGTCGTTGGCTCCTCAGTGGTAACAGTGGTGGGATCTGTCACTGTCGTGGTCTCCTCAGTGGTAACAGTGGTGGGATCTGTCACTGTCGTGAGCTCCTCAGTGGTCACAGTAGTAGGATCTGTCACTGTCGTTGGCTCCTCAGTGGTAACAGTGGTGGGATCTGTCACTGTCGTGGTCTCCTCAGTGGTAACAGTGGTGGGATCTGTCACTGTCGTGGGCTCCTCAGTGGGCACAGTAGTAGGATCCTCAGTGGTAACAGTGGTAGGATCTGTCACTGTCGTTGGCACCTCAGTGTTAACAGTGGTGGGATCTGGTACTGTCGTTGGCTCCTCAGTGGTCACAGCAGTAGGATCTGTTACTGTCGTAGGTTCCTCAGTGGTCGCAGTGGTAGGTTCCTCAGTTGTAACTGGTTTAGTTTCTGTAACTGTAGTGGGCCCCTCAGTGGTCACAGTGGTAGGATCTGTTACTGTCGTGGGCTCCGCAGTGGGCACAGTAGTAGGATCCTCTGTTGTCGCAGTGGTAGGATCTGTTACTGTCGTGGGCTCCGCAGTGGGCACAGTAGTAGGATCCTCTGTTGTCGCAGTGGTAGGATCTGTTACTGTCGTGGGCTCCGCAGTGGGCACAGTAGTAGGATCTGTTACTGTCGTGGGCTCCGCAGTGGTAACAGTGGTAGGATCTGTTACTGTCGTGGGCTCCGCAGTGGGCACAGTAGTAGGATCCTCTGTTGTCGCAGTGGTAGGATCTGTTACTGTCGTGGGCTCCGCAGTGGGCACAGTAGTAGGATCTGTTACTGTCGTGGGCTCCGCAGTGGTAACAGTGGTAGGATCTGTTACTGTCGTGGGCTCCGCAGTGGGCACAGTAGTAGGATCCTCTGTTGTCGCAGTGGTAGGATCTGTTACTGTCGTGGGCTCCGCAGTGGTAACAGTGGTAGGATCTGTTACTGTCGTGGGCTCCGCAGTGGGCACAGTAGTAGGATCCTCTGTTGTCGCAGTGGTAGGATCTGTTACTGTCGTGGGCTCCGCAGTGGGCACAGTAGTAGGATCTGTTACTGTCGTGGGCTCCGCAGTGGTAACAGTGGTAGGATCTGTTACTGTCGTGGGCTCCGCAGTGGGCACAGTAGTAGGATCCTCTGTTGTCGCAGTGGTAGGATCTGTTACTGTCGTGGGCTCCGCAGTGGGCACAGTAGTAGGATCTGTTACTGTCGTGGGCTCCGCAGTGGGCACAGTAGTAGGATCTGTTACTGTCGTGGGCTCCGCAGTGGTAACAGTGGTAGGATCTGTTACTGTCGTGGGCTCCGCAGTGGGCACAGTAGTAGGATCCTCTGTTGTCGCAGTGGTAGGATCTGTTACTGTCGTGGGCTCCGCAGTGGTAACAGTGGTAGGATCTGTTACTGTCGTGGGCTCCGCAGTGGGCACAGTAGTAGGATCCTCTGTTGTCGCAGTGGTAGGATCTGTCACTGTCGTTGGCCCCCCAGTGGTAACAGTGGTGGGATCTGTTATTATCGTTGGCTCCTCAGTGGTCGCAGTGGTGGGATCTGTCACTGTCGTAGACTCCGTAGCGGTAATAGTGGTGGGATCTGACACCGTCGTGGGCTCTTCAGTGGTCACAGTAGTAGGATCCTCTGTTGTCACAGTGGTAGGATCTGTCACTGTCGTTGGCCCCCCAGTGGTAACAGTGGCGGGATCTGTTACTGTCGTGGGCTCCTCTGTTGCCATAGTGTTAGGATCTGACACAGTCGTAGGCTCCTCAGTGGTCACAGTGATTGGTTCAGTCACTGTCGTAGACTCCGTAGTGGTAATAGTGGTGGGATCTGACACCGTCGTGGGCTCTTCAGTGGTCACAGTGATAGGATCTGTCACTGTAGTGGGCCCCTGTGTTGTAGTCGTGGTAGGTGCCTCAGTTGTAACTGTGTTAGTTTCTGTTACTGTCGTAGGCTCCTCAGTGGTAACAGTGGTCGGATCTGTCACTGTCGTAGGCTCCTGAGTGGTCACAGTGGTAGGATCTGTCACTGTCGTTGGCTCCTCAGTGGTCACAGTAGAAGGATCTGTCACCGTCGTTGGCTCCGCAGTGGTAAGAGTGGCGGAATCTGTTACTTTCGTGGGCTCCTCTGTGGTCACTGTGGTAGGATCTGTCACTGTCGTAGGATCCTCAGTGGTCACAGTGGTAGGATCTGGCACTGTCGTAGGCTCCTCAGTGGTAACAGTGGTAGGATCTGTTACTGTCGTGGGTTCCTCAGTGGTAACAGTGGTGGGATCTGTTACTGTCGTGGGTTCCTCAGTGGTAATAGTGGTGGGATCTGTTACTGTCGTGGGCACTTCATTGGTCACAGTACTAGGATCCTCTGTTGTCACAGTGGTAGGATCTGTTACTGTCGTGGGTTCCTCAGTGGTAACAGTGGTGGGATCTGTTACTGTCGTGGGTTCCTCAGTGGTAACAGTGGTAGGATCTGTTACTGTCGCTGGCTCTTCAGTGGTAACAGTGGTAGGATCTGTTACTGTCGTGGGCTCCGCAGTGGGCACAGTAGTAGGATCCTCTGTTGTCGCAGTGGTAGAATCTGTCACTGTCGTTGGCACCTCAGTGGTAACAGTGGTGGGATCTGTTACTGTCGTTGGCTCCTCAGTGGTAACAGTGGTAGGATCTGTTACTGTCGTGGGCTCCGCAGTGGGCACAGTAGTAGGATCCTCTGTTGTCGCAGTGGTAGGATCTGTTACTGTCGTGGGCTCCGCAGTGGGCACAGTAGTAGGATCCTCTGTTGTCGCAGTGGTAGGATCTGTCACTGTCGTTGGGTCCTCAGTGGTAACAAAGGTGGGATCTGTTACTATCGTTGGCTCCTCAGTGGTCACAGTGGTGGGATCTGTCACTGTCGTAGGCTCCTGAGTGGTCACAGTGGTAGGATCTGTCACTGTCGTGGGCTCCTCAGTGGTCACCGTGGTAGGATCTGTCACTATCGTTGGCTCCTGAGTGGTAACAGTGGTGGGATCTGTTACTGTGGTGGGCATCTCAGTGGTCACAGTAGTAGGATCTGTCACCGTCGTTGGCTCCTCAGTGGTCACAGTGGTGGGATCTGTCGCTGTCGTAGGCTCCGCAGTGGTAACAGTGGTGGGATCTGTTACTATCGTGGGCATCTCAGTGGTCACAGTAGTAGGATCCTCTGTTGTCACAGTGGAAGGATCTGTCACGGTCGTTGGCCCCCCAGTGGTAACAGTGGCGGGATCTGTCACTGTCGTAGGCTCCTCTGTGGTCACAGTAGTAGGATCTGTCACTGTCGTAGGCTCCTGAGTGGTCACAGTGGTAGGATCTGTCACTGTCGTGGGCTCCTCAGTGGTCACCGTGGTAGAATCTGTTACTGTCGTGGGCATCTCAGTGGTCACAGTAGTAGGATCCTCTGTTGTCACAGTGGAAGGATCTGTCACTGTCGTTGGCCCCCCAGTGGTAACAGTGGCGGGATCTGTTACTGTCGTGGGCTCCTCTGTGGTCACTGTGGTAGGATCTGTTACTGTCGTGGGCTCCGCAGTAGTCACAGTAGTAGGATCTGTCACTGTCGTGGTCTCCTCAGTGGTAACAGTGGTGGGATCTGTCACTGTCGTGGTCTCCTCAGTGGTAACAGTGGTGGGATCTGTCACTGTCGTGAGCTCCTCAGTGGTCACAGTAGTAGGATCTGTCACTGTCGTGGGCTCCTCAGTGGTAACAGTGGTGGGATCTGTCACTGTCGTTGGCATCTCAGTGGTCACAGTAGTAGCATCCTCAGTGGTAACAGTGGTGGGATCTGTCACTGTCGTGGGCTCCTCAGTGGTCACAGTGCTAGGATCTGTTACTGTCGTGGGCTCCTCAGTGGGCACAGTAGTAGGATCCTCAGTGGTAACAGTGGTAGGATCTGTCACTGTCGTTGGCACCTCAGTGTTAACAGTGGTGGGATCTGGTACTGTCGTTGGCTCCTCAGTGGTCACAGCAGTATGATCTGTTACTGTCGTGGGTTCCTCAGTGGTCGCAGTGGTAGGTTCCTCAGTTGTAACTGGTTTAGTTTCTGTAACTGTAGTGGGCCCCTCAGTGGTCACAGTGGAAGGTTCCTCAGTTGTAACTGTGTTAGTTTCTGTAACTGTAGTGAGCTCCTCAGTGGTCACAGTGGTAGAATCCTCTGTTGTCACAGTGGTAGGATCTGTCACTGTCGTAGGCTCTTCAGTGGTAGCAGTGGTAGGTTCCTCAGTTGTAACTGTGTTAGTTTCTGTAACTGTAGTGGACTCCTCAGTGGTCACTGTGGTACGATCTGTCACTGTCGTTGGCTCCTCAGTGGTCACAGTGATAGGATCTTCTGTTGTCACAGTGTTAGGACCTGTGACTGTCGTTTGCTTCTCAGTGGTAACAGTGATAGGATCTGTCACTGTCGTAGGCTCCTCAGTGGTAACAGTGGTGGCATCTGTCACTGTCGTAGGCTCCTCAGTGGTCACAGTAGTAGGATCTTCTGTTGTCACAGTGGTAGGATCTGACACTGTCGTGGGTTCCTCAGTGGTCGCAGTAGTAGGATCCTCTGTTGTCACAGTGGTAGGATCTGACACTGTCGTGGGTTCCTCAGTGGTCGCAGTAGTAGGATCCTCTATTGTCACAGTGGTGGGATCTGTCACTATCGTAGGCTCCTCAGTGGTAAAAGTGGTGGGTTCTGTCACTGTCGTAGGCTCCTCAGTGGTAACAGTGATAGGATCTGTCACTGTCGTAGGCTCCTGAGTGGTCACAGTGGTAGGATCTGTCACTGTCGTTGGCTCCTGAGTGGTCACAGTAGTAGGATCTGTCACTGTCGTTGGCTCCTCAGTGGTCACAGTAGTAGGATCTGTCACTGTCGTAGGCTCCTGAGTGGTCACAGTGGTAGGATCTGTCACTGTCGTTGGCTCCTCAGTGGTCACAGTAGTAGGATCTGTCACTGTCGTAGGCTCCTGAGTGGTCACAGTGGTAGGATCTGTCACTGTCGTTGGCTCCTCAGTGGTAACTGTGTTAGTTTCTGTAACTGTAGTGGTCTCCTCAGTTGTCGCAGTGGTAGGTTCCTCAGTTGTAACTGTGTTAGTTTCGGTCACTGTAGTGAGCTCCTCAGTGGTCGCAGTGATAGGTTCCTCAGTTGTAACTGTGTTAGTTTCTGTAACTGTAGTGGACTCCTCAGTGGTCGTAGTGGTAGGTTCCTCAGTTGTAACTGTGGTGGGGTCTGTAACTGTAGTGGATTCTTCAGAGGTGGTAGGTTCCTTTATGGTTATTGTGGTAGTAGGGTCTGTTACTGTTGTGGGCACCTCAGTTGTGACAGTGGTGGGTTCTGTTATTGTGGCAGGTTCTTTATTGGTAACTGTGGTAGGGGTTGTTACTGTGGTTGTTTCCTCAGTCATTGTTGTTGTGGTTGGAGCTTGAGTCGTCGTCGTTACGTTGCAT
This sequence comes from Hecatera dysodea, assembly GCA_905332915.2. NCBI lineage: Eukaryota > Metazoa > Arthropoda > Insecta > Lepidoptera > Noctuidae > Hecatera > Hecatera dysodea. The sequence continues at coordinate 10,200,515 of HG995314.1, read as the reverse complement.
TGTACCATGAACGGCCAACTGCAGTACTGCAATAAAAGCGAAATATTGAAAAGTTAAAACTTATTTTTGTATCACATTTTGTCACGTCATGATATCTTAAGGAGCCGCACTGAGATGGAACCTGAAGACGGTAACATTAAGCTACAATGACGCGAGAAAATCTGTCGGCTCAAGCCAGTATACAAAATAAAGGCAATTGTACCAATAATTCTGAACAACTTTTACTAATAGACCAACATTGAAATCGCTTGAGAAATATCGACTGCACACATGGGGATGTGTGCATCACTCATCAAAATGGACGGGAGTATCTCATTTTACTTCAAGATTTCAAGTGACCCGTACTACGGTAAAAATAGTTCATAATATTTAGCGAAATGATCCTTTTTTTTGTTATTGAATTAATTCTGTTGCACGTTGTATGATAAAAAAATAAGAACATAATTTATCTTACCTGCAAATCAGAGTCGAACCAGGTGCCCGGAGAGCAGCTCATCTCAACCTTGATTCCATTCACACAACTGTAAAACTTCCCACAATCTGACTCATGAGGCAGCAGGAGATGTACACTGAAGTCGGCTGGACATCCATTAGGCAGGAAGCCAGGGGCTGTCGTTGTTATTGATTGTTCAGTTGTTGTGATTGGTGCCTGCGTTGTTGTCGTTGTAGGCTCTGCTGGAGTGGTTGTTGTGGGTTCCTGTGTCGTTGTAGTTGTTGTGGGCTCTTCAGTTGTTATCGTTGTAGGCTCCTCTGTAGTGGTTGTTGTGGGTGCCTGTGTCGTTGTAGGTGTTGTGGGCTCTTCAGTTGTTATCGTTGTAGGCTCCTCTGTAGTGGTTGTTGTGGGTGCCTGTGTCGTTGTAGGTGTTGTGGGCTCCTCTGTAGTAGCTGTTGTAGGCTCCTCTGTACTAGTTGTTGTGGGTGCCTGTGTCGTTGTAGTTGTTGTAGGCTCTTCATTTGTTGTCGTTGTAGGCTCTTCTGTAGTTGTTGTTGTGGGTGCATGTGTCGTTGTAGTTGTTGTGGGCACTTCAGTTGTTATCGTTGTAGGCTCCTCTGTAGTTGTTGTTGTGGGTGCCTGTGTCGTTGTAGGTGTTGTGGGCTCCTCTGTAGTAGCTGTTGTAGGCTCCTCTGTACTAGTTGTTGTGGGTGCCTGTGTCGTTGTAGTTGTTGTAGGCTCTTCATTTGTTGTCGTTGTAGGCTCCTCTGTAGTTGTTGTTGTGGGTGCATGTGTCGTTGTAGTTGTTGTGGGCACTTCAGTTGTTATCGTTGTAGGCTCCTCTGTAGTTGTTGTTGTGGGTGCCTGTGTCAATGTAGTTGTTGTGGGCTCATCAGTTGTTGTTGTTGTAGGCTCCTCTGTAGTTGTTGTTGTGGGTGCCTGTGACGATGTAGTTGTTGTAGGCTCTTCATTTGTTGTCGTTGTAGGCTCCTCTGTAGTTGTTGTTGTGGGTGCATGTGTCGTTGTAGTTGTTGTGGGCACTTCAGTTGTTATCGTTGTAGGCTCCTCTGTAGTTGTTGTTGTGGGTGCCTGTGTCAATGTAGTTGTTGTGGGCTCATCAGTTGTTGTTGTTGTAGGCTCCTCTGTAGTTGTTGTTGTGGGTGCCTGTGACGATGTAATTGTTGTGGGCTCATCAGTTGTTGTTGTTGTAGGCTCCTCTGTAGTTGTTGTTGTGGGTGCATGTGTCGTTGTAGTTGTTGTGGGCACTTCAGTTGTTGTTGTTGTAGGCTCCTCTGTAGTTGTTGTTGTGGGTGCCTGTGACGATGTAATTGTTGTGGGCTCATCAGTTGTTGTTGTTGTAGGCTCCTCTGTAGTTGTTGTTGTGGGTGCATGTGTCGTTGTAGTTGTTGTGGGCACTTCAGTTGTTATCGTTGTAGGCTCCTCTGTAGTTGTTGTTGTGGGTGCATGTGTCGTTGTAGTTGTTGTGGGCACTTCAGTTGTTATCGTTGTAGGCTCCTCTGTAGTTGTTGTTGTGGGTACCTGTGTCGTTGTAGTTGTTGTTGGCTCTTCAGTTGTTGTCGTAATAGGCTCCTCTGTATTTGTTGTTGTGGGTGCCTGTGTCAATGTAGTTGTTGTGGGATCATCAGTTGTTGTTGTTGTAGGCTCCTCTGTAGTTGTTGTTGTGGGTGCCTGTGACGATGTAGTTGTTGTGGGCTCATCAGTTGTTGTTGTTGTAGGCTCCTCTGTAGTTGTTGTTGTGGGTACCTGTGTCGTTGTAGTTGTTGTTGGCTCTTCAGTTGTTGTCGTTGTAGGCTCCTCTGTAGTTGTTGTTGTAGGTGCCTGTGTCGTTGTAGTTGTTGTAGGCTCCTCTGTAGTAGTTGTTGTGGGCTCTGCAGCTGTAGTTGATGTGTGTGTGCAGTCTACCAAGTGTGGCAAATCGCAACCCTAGAATATAGAAAAAAAATACATTTTAAACTAAATAATCTACCTGTCAAATCTTTTAACTAAGCTATGTAATACTACTGTGGTAGGAGTACTACAAATAAATACATACAATTTAAAATTGAAATTAATTTCTTAAGTCTTTGATTGGTACCTTATGCCTGAAGAATGATACTGAATGCTTTTTATATGAATTGACGCTAGAGATAAGTGTTACAATTAAGTCAAATGATAACCCTCTCAAGTAAAAAATGGCGTAGACTACTAATATTACGAGTATTACAGTGACCATATTAAACACTCCAACCACATTCAAACAGATTAAATAAATAATTTATGAAGCACGTACTTGTCCTTCAAAAGAAAACAGCGTTCCGGGAGCACAAGACATCAAAACTTTTCTTCCATTGCTGCAACTGTAAAACTTGGCACAATTCGTCTCGTGCGGCAACAAGAGATGTATGCTAAAGTCGGCTGGACAACCGTTCGGCAAGTAATCTATTGACGACTCTGTCGTAGTTGTTGGATCAACTGTTGTCGTTGGCGCATCAGTTGTTATGGTAGTTATTGAGTCAATTGTTGTTGGCGCATCTGTTATTGGGTCAATTGTTGTTGGCGCGTCAGTAGTTGGCGCCTGCGTTGTTGTTGGTGCTTGTGTTGTTGTTCCTGGATAACAAGTTACCTCGGAAGGCCAGTTGCAGATCTAGAAACAATAGATAATTATTATTTTAAAGAGAACTGAAATTGTTGCTTGTTTAAAAAAGATAATCTCTAACAATTTTCAGAAATTAAAAAAACAAGTTCATAGCAACTAGCAACCAACATTATTGTGTCTTGAGCTACTTTTGGTCATAGAATAATGCTTAGTTATAGGCCAGGAAAATAAACCCGATGATAAATCTAGTACACATTCCGTCTCCTCCTATGTCAAAGTTGAGTAAGTTTGTTTAAATAAATATCAAACAAGCTAAAACCATCAATTTGATTCAGGAAAAGTTGAGTCGAGTGGACGAAATTACGTAAATTATTCAGTACCTATATTATAATTTATATTATAAGTAGTTGGAAATTAGTTGGAAAGCCTCCCATAAGGTGGATCGATGACCTGATAATGGTGGATGACGAGGATAGCCGATGGATGCGAGCCGCAGAGGACCAATTGTATTGAAGACACTTGAAGGTCTATGTTCAGCAGTGAACGTCTTTCGGCTGATATAATGACGATGATGATGATATTCTTTTTATATTTACCTGCAATTCAAAGTCAAATAACAGTCCTCCTGGACACGGCATTTCAATCTTTCGTCCATTGCTGCAAGAATAATATCTAGAACAATCTGTTTCATGTGGCAGCAAGTAATGTATGCTGAAGTCTGCGGGACAACCGTTGGGCAAGAAATCTATTGACGAGCCTGTTGTTGGGCCAACTGTTGTTGTTGTGGTGGCTGCCTGTGTTGTTGTTGTCGGTGAGGATGGTGTGGTTCCTTGGTAGCAGGTTACAGCGAAAGGCCAGTTGCAGATCTTGAAACAAAAGGTTTTTATTTAACATAAAATGAAGAGTAATTAACTATAAACTATTAACATAAAAAAGCAGTGGGATAGTCTATAGACTATCCCACTGCTTTTTTATGTTTCCTTCACACACACACACACACACACACCTAACCCATTCACAGTAAGATTAAACATTGAAATAAATCTTTTTTACAGTCCGTGCGACCGATTTTGACTCCTATTGTGTTGGTGATAAGACAAACGACAGTTACAGTAAACGGTTGGTATTCTAATCACGATTTTCTTTTAATGCCATCCTTATGGTTACGGAATACAAATAAAAATCGGTTGAACGGACTGTAAAAAGTTTTGTTTAAATGTCTAATCTTATTGTAAATTGAGTATAGGCAGAGTAGGACACAGATACCATTAAATATAATGTCTGATTATTTATCGGTGTCATGGGCTAAAAATGCAATAATAAAATAAAAATCTGGTGATTCTGAGTTTAAGGAGTTGCAGTGCTTGGAGATAGTCTGTATAACATGATTCAGTAAAAAAAAAACGCAATAATTCTTTTCATCACCCGGGAATCGTACCCAGGCTCTCAGGCAGCAGTACATGCAACGAACACGAATACGACCACTACAAATTTATATTTATTTAATTTATGATAATCACCTGCAACTGATAGTCGAACAACGTCCCCGCTGCACAAGACATTTCAATCTTTCGTCCATTGCTGCAAGAATAAAATCTAGAACAATCTGTTTCATGTGGCAACAGGTAATGTATGCTGAAGTCTGCGGGACAACCGTTGGGCAAAAAATCTATTGAAGAGCCTGTTGATGGGCCAACTGTTGTTGTTGTGGTGGCTGCCTGAGTTGTTGTTGTTGGTGAGGATGGTGTGGTTCCTTGGTAGCAGGTTACAGCGAAAGGCCAGTTGCAGATCTGGAAACAAACGGTTTTTATTTAACATAAAATGAAGAGTAATTAATAAAAAAATAAAATAAATTCACGTTGGTATTCGCCAAATAGATAGACGCTAGAGATGGTTATTGTCACACAATATTCCACTTAACTTTTTGTTCCAAAATGGGAACTCGGGAAAATATCTGAAAGTATTCGGGGGGGGCCTTTGTCATGCATTGGGACAGTGTCTAGGTTTAGTAAAAATAAAAATCGAACTTATGACCATCAACCGGACATAAATACCACTAAATAAAATAATCCTATTTATTTATTTATCGATTGCGTGGAGTATTAAGAACGTAATGAAATAAAAATCTGGTTATTCTGACTTTCAACAGCTTCAATGTTTGAAGATAATGTGTAAAACATGTTTCAGTTAAAAGAAAAAAAACGCAATAATTCTTTTCCCCACCCTGGAATCATACCCAGGGCCTCAGACAGTAGCACATGAGACGTACGCCACAATATATATCACCAATATATATAAATTTATATAATTACTAGCAGCGCCCCGCGGTTTTACCCGCGTAGTTCCCGTTCTCGTAAGAATATGGGGATAAAATATAGCCTATGTTACTCAGGGTGAATGTAGCTTTCCAATGGTGAAAGATTTCGATCCAGTATTTTTTGAGTTTATTCGTTACATACAAAAATACAAATATTTCCTCTTTATAATATTAGTATAGATGTAATTTATGATAATCACCTGTAACTGATAGTCGAACAACGTCCCCGCTCCACACGGCATTTCAATCTTTCGTCCATTACTGCAAGAATAATATCTAGAACAATCTGTTTCATGTGGCAGCAAGTAATGTATGCTGAAGTCTGCTGGACAGCCGTTTGGCAAGAATTGTGTTGTTCTGGTTGCTATCGGCGCTGTTCCTGTTGTTGTTAATGGCGTTTCTGTTGTTGTTGTTTGTTGCTGTGATGGCGTCGAACATTTTACTGTGAATGACCAATTGCATACCTGGAAATAAAATTGTTTTAATTTGAATAAATCACATGTTTAACACAGAAGCCAGTAAAAATGTCTACAGTCTTGTCAAGATGTAAAGTGTTACCCGGTAGATGGGTTGTGGAGGTCTGGTAGGCAGCCGCTCTACGTAAAATACTAGTATTCAGCTGAATCCGGTTTAACTGGAAGCCGACCCCAATATAGTTGGGAAAAGGCTAGGCAGATGATGACATGTTTAACACATTCTGGGTTGCTATTTTACTGTGTGGATAGCACGGAGGTCACGGTGGAGCATACAGTGGAAGTCTGCCCTGCTTGGGCGGTGCAACGCCGTGTCCTCGGCGGCGGTGACCTCTTGCTTCCAGTTCTGGTTCAAACCATGGTCCAGAGCAAGGAGACTTGGGAAGCAGTAACCTCCTTTTCCAAGCAGTAATGGTAGCGAAGGGGAAGGCAGATCGCACCTGGGGAGCAGGAAACCTCACGCCCCAGCCGCCGCAACAGATGAAGACACTAGCGCCCGGTCACCGCAAGCGCGGGCCTGCGGGGTTCTTCACAACATAATAATCTTTAATGCTTTTTATCTTCGTTAATTTTTAACCGACTTCCAAAAGGAGGAGGTTCTCAATTCGGCAGGTATGTTTTTATTCTCTATGTTTGTACAGCGATTACGCCGAGATTTCTGATCCGATTTACGTGGTTGTTTTTTTATCCGATGAAGAATAGTTGCCGTTTGGTCTCTTATGAATTTTGTTCAGTTTCGTCGAGTAGTTTTTATTTTATGAGCATTATTGCTAATTTCAATAATGACAGAAAATGTTTCGGGATTGCTGAAATCGCATGTTTGTTTATTGTTTACACCAATGTGATTGGTCCGTTTAGGTGATGTACCACTAAAAAATGAAAAATAAAAAAACTATTTACATAAAAATACAACCGGCTTCTTCACAAAAAAATTTCTGAGCTCGGTGTTTTTGGTTGCTTTTTCGTTTTTTGAACACCGACTTCCGAAATTAAAGTTATTTCGTACTTTTTGGTTTTTTAGAAGTCGGTTGTATTTTATTATAAAAAGTTTTTTGTATATTTGATAAAGCAAAAAATACGTGACCAATATTTGTCGATGATTAATCTAACGACGGACTAAATAGAATCAATTTTTTTACTCAGGAAACATCCGTATTGTTCGCACTAAATCGGCCCGAAGTTAGGACGTTTTTGAATCTTGGTCTTACTTGCAAGTTAGCATCGAACAGCGTGCCAGGCTGGCAGCTCATCTCAGTCTTCTCGCCATGGAGGCAGCTGTAGTACTTGGCACAGTCGGTCTCATGAGGCAGCAGGCGCGCGCTCAGGTCTACGGGGCAGCCATTCGGCAAGAACTGGGCTGAAGATGCAGCTATCAGTGTCAGGACCGTGATAGCTTTGTACATATCTGATGAGAGAAAGAGAAGTAATCATTAATCCCTACTAATCCTTACTAATATTATAAATGTGAAAGCGTGGATGTTTGTTACGCTTTCACGCGAAAACTACTCAACCGATCATCATGAAACTTTGTACACATATTCTTGGAGGTATTTTATTTTTATCCCGGGATTATGTTCCCTTGGGATGATTTCCGACATTCACGCGGGCGAAGCTGCGGGCAGTAGCTAGTATATGTATAAATGTGAATGAAAGTTTGTTTGTTACGCTTTCACGCGAAAACTACTCAACCGATTTCAAAAATTATTTCTAGAAAGCTACATTCACCTTAAGTAACGTAGGCTGTATTTTATCCCCGTATTGGCACGGGAACGGAAACAACGCGGGTGAAACCGCGGAGCGCTGCTAGTACTAATCTATACTAATATTATAAAGCTGAAGAGTTTGTTTGTTTGTTTGTTTGAACGCGCTAATCTCAGGAACTACGGGCCCGATTTGAAAAACTCTTTCAGTGTTAGATAACCTATTTATCGAGGAAGGCTATAGACTACATATCATCACGCTAAGACTAACAGGAGAGGAGCACCAATGAAGAATGTTGCAAAAAAAGGGGTTCTTTTTTCGAAAAGAAAAGAAGAAGAAAAGAGATCTTATGACACAGATGAAGTTGCGCTGTTCAGCTAGTTAATACTGGTCAACAAGATTTTGTAGCAGTGGTGGCCGAGTGGTGACGGCCCCGACTTACGAAGTGTAGGTCGCGGTTTCAAACCCAGCCAGGCGCATTACTTTGTGTATTTAATCTCATTACCACTGCTCTCTAAACGGTGGAGGAAAACATCGTGAGGAAACCGGCATGTCCTAGAACCAAAAATTCGAAGACATGTGACATTCACCAACCCGCACTGGGCCCGCGTGCTGGATTACGGCCCATTCCCTCTCCTAGAGAGGAGGCCTGTGTCCCAGCAGTGGGAACATTAAAAGGCTGGTTATGATAAAGTTTAAGTAGTGCATTAACACTTCACCAGTTTTATTTCAAGCACACGTAAATGAACATTAGTCACGTAAAATAAAGGCGCGTGAGCACATTCGCAAGAAGTTAGAAGAATCATCACAGCGTTAATTCGTTGGATTCGTTTCTCTCAACGCCTTTGTTAAATTTATGTGTATGTATGTATCTATGTATTTATGATTGTATATTTTCCCTCTCAGTATGTTTTTACTAGTGCAGTAAGTTTTAATAAATAAAATAAATCGTTAGATTCTCAGATAAATGAAGTCTATTTATCATTATTTAAATCATAAAGTCACGGTTAAATTGCATTGATTGTGCAAACTTATTATCATTAAGTTTGTTTTTATCTATACTAATATTATAAAGAGGTAACGTTTGTGACGTTGTAAGGGGTAATCTCTGGATCTACAGAACCGATTTTCAAAATTATTTCTCCAATAGAAAGCTACGTTATTGTGGAGTGTCATAGGCTATATTTTATCCTCATATTCCCACGGGAACAGTTTCTTATAATAAGTACTAGTAAAATAAGTAATATTAAACACTAACCCCCGAAAAGGTATGGGGAAGGGTAAAACAAAAAGTTTATGATAATTAGTTGTTTTTAGTAGTATTACATAGATAGTTACATTTTTAGAATGTTGTCATCGACCCCTTTATTTCCATTTCCCACATGACTGTGTCACCAAAACCTGTTTTTTTTTTCTGGGTGGGAAATCATCAAATGACTTCTCCTGCTCTGGGCAGGGCGGAGGGAGTGTCAGACTCTTACTGACTAAAACCCACCAGTGTTCCTAAAGCCCTTTGCGTTCCAGGGCCGTGGTGACTCTTTCGAACAAATTCCGCAACCCTAGCAGGCACTGACCCTAGTAGGCCCCATCCTCTATGCTGACATAATCTTTGAGGCGCACGTGGAACACAAAGCACCGTCGAGCCGGGCTTGGTTCTTGTCGAACCCATCGCTCGCCATCCGTCGAACCAGTGTCAAACCTACTAATTTACTTTTCTAACGGCGGACGCCATCTTGTTTTCAAATTCATATTAAGTACTAGCGACCCGCCCCGGCTTCTCACGGGTGTAATGTAGATACGGATGTTTTCTCTACTACTTATAATATGCATGTATTATACATATAAACCTTCCTCTTGAATCACTCTATCTATTAAAAAAACCGCATCAAAATCCGTTGCGTAGTTTTGAAGATTTAACCATACATAGGATATAGGGACAGAGAAAGCGACTGTGTTTTAGACTATGTAGTGACCTATTTTCAAGGTTTTCTCCACTAATTACAATGCATAGGATTACTATAAACACTCATTTTGCCAACTATGCTTAAATCATGAAATGAGCAATCTACAATTACATACATACATAAAATTACACTGAAATTCCGTCAACCGAAGTTGTTCCTGTATCGTCATTTGGTAAAAATATTTTAAAAGATCAAAATATATCACTTTACCACTATTCTCAACATACCCCAGCCCATTACATTTCGATTTAATACAAAAATATTGAAAATCATCAAAAGTATAACTGTAAAAATAATTGAACTTAATAATTTAATTTAGCGTGTCTAAATAGTGCTGTTTTTTAAATTAGACACTGTTTTAATTTATTATAACTGATTTATTAAAATAACACGTTATAATTAACATTCACTGCATTACTGTTTTATATTTCAATCAGTTTTAGTTACAGTTTGTTTCTAAATAAACTCAAATAATTTATTTCCATTAAACCATTTACAGGCGCTTTTCAACTGTCAAGAAAACTGTAAAATTCGTTACAATGTTGAAGCAATTTATTATTTTTTTATTCAAAAATATTTCGTTTTTTTTTGTAATTTAAATATGATTTTGTAAAATAATTTAAATATTATTATTTGAACGAGCAATTAAATAAATAATTACAAATCATTTTAAAAATCCCAAGAAAATCGTGTAATAAAAACACTTGGAAAAAAAAATGTATCCCGCTTCCTGAGTTCCGGTACGAATTTGACATTAGATAAAAATAAAAAAATAAAAATAGTAACCCACTTCCACAAACACGAAGTCCCACTTAATTAAGGAAAAAACACATAATAATATGAAACACCAACGCTCACCTTAATATCAAAAATATCTCAAATCACAATTATTTTTATAAATAATCCCGAATAAATACATCACTTTTGCCCTCAAGGCACACTTGTTCAAAAAAACTGTTTTCGCACGATTTCCGCACGATTTGATGTTTATTTACTCGTTTATGTAAATCAATTAAAATTAAAAAGGTCGGTATCGGCAATTATATCAGAGCTACTAATAATACTATCACCCAATCTGAACACGTCATCGGAAAACATTATTATCTATTGTTAAGTTTTTACATGTATCACTTAAAATACTTTAGACTGATATGACGTTATTTTTTTTTTTTTTTGTTATTCATGTACATAAGTGTTACAATTACAACTATGATTTTTTCGATGGCATTTCGAATTTTGAATTCCAAAATACTTTTTAGCATTTTTGTTTCTTTATTTTCCAAAATCTTTAAGAAGTTGGCAGTAGTATCGTAACAGTACAAATTTTTATTACTCATTATTGTTTGCATCAACAGCTGTTTAAGTACTATCGTGAATTTTAATTAGTTTATTAATTTGAATATTGTCTTATTCTTTTTCGAATCTTTGTATGAATTGCGTTTCTGTTTTTCGTTTTTTCATATTGCATCTACCACTGTTATTCTCTGCATCACCCAAAGGTTGACTGGTAAAAAATGCCTAAGGCATTAGGACCCCTTCTATATATCTGTGTGCGTAAATTATTAAATAATAGTTTTCAATTCGCTTCTTAGTTGTTTTTTTTGTCATTTTGCTTAACCTTTTTGCATAAAATAAAAAGGAGTTTATTTTTGAATATGAGTTCCAACGTGGTAGCTGTGCGTTTCAAATGGTACGCGATATCATTGCCTTTTGGGGGACAAAATTGCAAAACACGCAATGTATTTTATTAGCACAAATGCTTTTTTCTTTGAGAAATTTTACTTCACTAATCAACCTACTTTTTGAACCATCTGCCAAACGAGAAACACGATAGCCCTCTGTGAGAATGATTGACAATTTTCGAGGCTTCTTAAAATAGCTGGGAACTGATGTGACGTTAATGATTACCGATGCACCTACCAAATTTGGAAAACGTGGCTTAATCCTTATCTACTCTAGCCACTAGCTCCGCACATTCATAACACAGACAGAAATATTGAGAAACATTTCCATGTTCAAAAAATTAGCCGCAACAGAGGAAGACGCGCCGGGTGTCGGGAAACGCAGGGCGATTCCCGGCCACCGTAGGCTCGGGTCTGCGGACGGCGAGCTATGGGTGGCTCGCCGTCCGATAGCAACCAGGCGCGAGTCGACGGCGCGTCGTGTTCCACGCGCGCCTCAAAGAGCTGTCAGCAAAGAAGACGGGGCCCCATAGGATCAATGCCTGCTAAGGTTGCAGAATTTGTTCGAAAGAGTCGCCACGGCCCTGGAGCGCAAAGGGCACAGGAAGGATCACGCGCTTCACCCAGAGCGGGAGAACTCATTTAATGACTTCCCATCCAAAAAAAGAGGGTTCCGTTCGAGTCTTAAATTTTTTCGAGTATACATTACCTATGGAAATTTATAAACAATTGAAAGCACTCTCATTACTCAGACAAAAATCAAGCAAGTAAGATTGAAGGACAAACTTTGTTGTTGAAAAAATGCTCACCCACATATCAATGTACGTCGCGGTTAATTCTACAACCGAAAATAAGTTTATAATCGCTTTTTCATGTTAGATTTTTTTGCTTTTTAGCTGTACTGTAAAATCTATCATTCTTGCAAAATTTCATAGCTCTCAAAGGAACGCACCCTAAAGGTTTTGATCCCTGGCGAGCGTCAAAACATGCGCCATCAACGCAGAATAAACGGCATTATCTTTCGATTTCGTTCACTTAGAAGTTTTCTTTTTTTCACTGCTCCAGGGGGTAGCAGACCTGAGTATTTGATATTAATATCAGCTGGATTCCTCCACGCGTTCCTGAGAAAAAGGGCCTTGACATATGGACAGACAGATAACAGTGAGAGTGAAAGAAACGGAACCCTTAAAGGATTAAGGGTTCCGTTTCTTTTTTAACGCAATCTATTAAAGAAACGCCCCAGAGACAAACATCACAATCTATCGGTAGCCATAGTGAGTGTAGACAGGCCAAAGAGCCACTTCCCTCTATTGATGGCTATTTCACGAAACAAGCCCCAAGACTGACTAAACAACAGCTACGTACAGTCACTGCCGTCACAACTGGCCACGGGTCTTTTAATAAACAACTCTATGTCATAGGAGTCACTGTCAGCCCACTTTGCAGAGCCTGCATGGAGGAGGATGAGACAGCAGCACATCTGCTTCTAAGCTGCCCGGTAGTAGCGCATTACAGAGTTAAGTACTTCGGAAATCCAGGTACCCTCTGTGTGATAATTAGTGACACTGAGGCATAGCTGGCCTTCTTTGGGGAGCTGGGGTGGATCCAATGACACATTTGTCATTGGATCCACACATTGCACGCAAAATACGCGCTAAGTCGTGGAGTTGTGAAAACCATCCCGATTACCTTTTGTTTATTTATTTATTGTGAAATGGATTTGCTCTTGACTCTAGTCTAGGTCACAGGTGACAGAGACAAAGTCGACGATGGAATGAGCTTACCCAGAAGAAGCCTGTTCACTCTAACTTTGAAGAGATTAGGGTTAAATGCGATCGGAAAAACAGACGCAGGCAGAGAGTTCCACTCCTTTGCAGAGCGCATTACAAAAGACGATTAAAAACGCTTGGTGCGAATGGGTGGAATAGCAACAAGGTAGGGATGGTAACTTACAGTGCTTCTAGATGTCCTATGATAGAAGGGGGCCGGTGGGACGGGGACGTGGAGTTCATGCGAAACGCGAAACTATATAGAAAAGCCAAAAAAATCTTTTGCAAATATTTTCCCTAAATCGTTGGTTTTACACATATCTACATTCACGTTTATCTAGCATCTCTCGTAAGCCGATATTACTCAATTCATGGAAAATGACGTTGACACAGTCATTCAAATTAGGTATGACAGAACAAAGGCATGCGTCAAAGTCATTAATCAATTGATTTGTGCCTATCACGGACTTCCAGTTGTTGATTGGTCCGTTTTAAAGTGTATTCACAATTCTGATTGGTTGTTTACAATGGTCTATTTGGTTGGAAGAGTGCCTCCCTCTTATTTATGCGATCTATAGTAATATTATAAAGATGAAGTTTGTTTGGTTGCACGCGCTAATCTCAGAAACTGCTGGTTCGAATTGAAACATTGTTTTAGTGTTAGATAGCCCATTTAACGAGGAAGTCTATGGGCCAAATAACATCAGGATAAGACCAACAGGAGCGGGGCAACAGTTAATGATGCAAACGAAGTTGCGCAGATCAGCTAGTTATTTTATATTTACCTTTTCTGACTGCTCGTTTTTTTTTCGTTTTCGTTTTTTAAATCACGCCTTAGACCCATATCTCACCTGATGGTAAGCGGTGATATGGTCGACGATGGAGCACGCTTGCCTGTTAGTAACCTATTCATTCCTAACTTTAAAACTCCTAGGTTGTAGCTATCAGGAAACACAGACTCCGGCAGAGAAATTCACTCGTTAACTGTACGCACAGAGAAACGCGACTTCGTCTCGATTCAAAAATGTTGTTCAAATATTGTGTAGTTTTTTTTTTAGTTTGTGTTTCAGATTTTTTTACGTTAGCGTATAACGCAAACCCAAAGTTTGACTGGTAGAGAACGCCTTGTTGCATTAAGTCCACCCATGTACCACTATTGTACATAAAGTTTAAATAAATAAATAACTTTATTAAAACATACAATCTTATACTGAACCGTCTCATTTGCCTGCCTTTTTCCAACTATATTAGGGTGGGCTTTCAGTTAAAACAGATTCAGCTGAATACCAGTATTTTACATGAAGCGGCTACATACCTACCTTTACAACCCATTAACTGGGTAACACGGTACTTCTCGGCAAGGCCTTTTTTTTCTGGATGGGAAATCATCAAATGACTTCTCCCGCTCTGGGTGGAGCGGAAGGGAGTGTCAGACTCTTACTGACTAAAACCCAGCCGTGATCCTTCAGGCCCCGTCTTCGTTGCTGACGGCTCTTTGAGGCGCGCGTGGAATACGACGCGCCGTCGACTCGGGCCTGGTTGCTATCGGACGGCGAGCCACCCATAGCTCGCCATCCGCAGGCCCGCGCCTACGGTGGCCGGGAATCGCCCTGCGTTTATCGACGCCCGGGGCGTCTTATTCTGTTGCGGTGGCTGGGGCGTGAGGTTTCCCTCTCACTCTCCTTCGCTAGCATTACTGCTTCGCAGAAGGAGGCGACCGCTTCCCATGCCTCCTCGCTCCGGAAGTGGGGCTTGGCAAGACCTGAGGCAGAGTTTCTGTCTTCTGAAAATCTGTAACGACTGCCAAAGCTGTCACTGCAAATGCTGCTATAAATGACAGCCGGGACCAGCGGCTTAACGTGCTTTCCGAGGCACGGAGGAGTCTCGGTATGTAAAGATGGGCACCCATCCACAGACCGACCTTGGCAAGCGTTGCTTAACCTTGCGGTTTGACCCGTGCGGCTGTTATTCTTTAGCCACGAGCTCATTGAACCGTAAATTGCAAAAACAAAAGTAAGTGACATTCCAATTTCGAATGTTGTTAAATAGATATCCCTTAAATAAACAGAAATCATTTAAAATCTCGACGAAAAGGGGCATACCGTTTTTCGATAGGTTAAAAACTAACAAACAGATAATCTAATATACTTATATAACGTTATCTGATTTTGATCATTTCTAACAGTTCTAAGTATTGTTATCAAAAAATTAAATTAGGTTTTCATGGCAATACGGTAAGTAAACTAGATTAGTGGGTATATCTGTTTGTGTGGTTCAAAATTACTCCTACTTAACCAGTAACACAACTTAACCAGTTTTGATGAAGACAAACGGTAGTTCGATCAGTTTATAATCTACCTCTGTGCCAAATTTCATCAAGATCCATTCAGTAGTTTAGTTTCAGTAGTTCACGTAAAAACGTGAAAGAGTAACAAACATCCATCCATCCATACTTACAAACTTTCGCGTTTAAGTATAATATTAGTAGGACTAGCAGCGCCCCGCGGTTTCACACGCATAAGTTTCGATCCCGTGGGAATATCGGGGTAAAAATAATTATCCTATATGTTAATCCTGGTTATAAACCATCTGTGTGCCAAATTTAATTCAAATCCGTTCAGTACTTTTTGCGTGAAAGAGTAACAAACATTCATCCACACTTACAAACTTTCGCGTTTATAATATTAGTAAGATAGGATATTGACTGATTCAATCGATAACCCTTACCTAGTTTGATTAACGTCAGCTCCCTTTTGGGAGTACGGAGAATGAAGAGCTTGCCTCAATCACTGCACGGAAAGTCTTTGGTCCTGAAAAAAACAATGGATGCCATTGAACACATGTTTAATAGAATTATGCATTCCTCTGTAAGTGACTTTCTATCATATATATGTCACCGGATAATTGCAAAATACGTAAGGTTATAAAATATCTTCAGAGATGCACTGAACTCTCGATGAATTGTCAACTGAACATTTGGAATAATTTTTTACGTTTCAGAATTTGATAGTCTATAATCTCTTGAAGTAATTTCGAGAAATTGTCACCTAATCAAAACTGAAGAAATGTGGAGAGTACAAAAACATTTTACAGAAAAAAACAACCGACTTCTAAACCAAAAAAGTATAAAATAACTTTAATTTTGGAACTCGGAGTTTTTTATTGTTTCTACGTCTTTTGAACACCGCCTTCCGAAATTAAAGTTACCTTAAGTAACATTTTTGTTTAAAGATTTGCTATCATTTATTGAAGATTTCCGTTTCCTATCTGTTCTTCATCATATCTTCACCAAACTAGAAAAGGACTATCTTGAAATACTAAGATGTTCTTCCAAACCATCGTATACAATTTAATTTTTTCATTTTAAAACGACAAGTGAATGAGAACATCATCAACGTAGACGAAGCCACGCATTATTAGGGATAACTCAAATACTAGTCGTCAGATCTCAATCACCGGGACATTGGGACACCCAGTACAAAGTTATGAGGTAGCACAAAAAAAATACGTTCGACTTGAGAACCTCCTCCTTTTTTGTAAGTCGGTTAACAAGACAGTTTTGACAGAGAACACTCTTTAAAAACACAAGAAGTGCCGCTTAGTTCTCATGCCAATGTAGACTAAACAGTTCTCAACTTCAAATTCTTCATCAGTTGAAGAAATGTAAAAAAAATGCTGATTAAAACTACGTGAGCCTGATAATATAAAGAAGTAGTTGCCTATAGTTTCAACAATAGATACTGACCTAAATGTAAATCTATACTAATATTATAAAGAGGAAAGATTTGTATTTTTGTATGTAACGAATAAACTCAAAAACTACTGGACCGATTTCAAAAATTCTTTCACCATTAGTAAGCTACATTCACCCTGAGTAACATAGGCTATATTTTATTCCCATATTCCTACGGGAACGGGAACTACGCGGGTAAAACCGCGAAACGCTGCTAGTGTATAATACATGCATATTATAGTAGAGAAAACATAGGTATCTACATTGCATCCGTGCGAAGCGGACGCTAGTATTTTATAATTCGCACTCTCAGAATTAAAGGGGATTAACTCAAAATTCCTGTCACTTATAATTTAGCTATATAATGAACGTAAAAAACATACTCTAAAAGCCAGTGATGAAACAGATTCCGAAATATTTATAAATAGGTCTCGGGAGATATTTGTTTTTTTACCTAACACTTTTTAAAGATTTTAATTCTTGCTCATTTGTCAAAAAATTCAATTTTCGAGTTAGGTCCCTTTAACATTAAAATCCACACTAAAATCCACACTAAAATCGCAACCTTAGAAGGTTGCGATTTGTGTAGTTATGTAATGTAAATTAATATTTATATGCCATCTACCAGGACACAGATACCTATTGCCCTGTAATTGTTTCACCCAATTTTTTGCTTGTGTACACAAATAAATAAACATATTTGACTTGATTTGAAACTTTTATCTAAGTCTATTAATAACTATCGAGTCACTTTATAATTACTTCAAAGACCAGATATAATTTATTGCAAGCCTTACAAAAAAAAAAAAAAACAATTCGTGGAATTTCCACTATCTGATAAAGACTACAATTCAGTATTCTTAAGTAAGTTTTAGAGATAAAAATTCTGTCATACATAACATTTTTATTAATATTTTGGCTGATAGCACTGATTTATTCCGGAAAATTCTGATAATGATTGGTATTGACACTGACGCAGATATGACGCTATGTATAAATGTAATATGAAGGTAAAGGTCGAATTTAAGTGTGGACTTACTAAACAAACAAGTCCATGGTTCCGAGAACACTTTCACTGCGGATTCAGAAGTGATTTCGCAAATAAACTTTTCAGAATAGCACGGTTGTATAGTCTCGGCTGTACGTTGTCTGTTAGTCACTCAGAAACATTAAAAGGCTGATTATGCTTATGCTTATGCTTCTTATATTACATCCACCTTTTCTTTCGGGTCTCTCTCTCCTCCTCTCCATACATGAACACTTAAATCCATCACTTCTTTATTGACATATGTTTCATTCTGACCTAGACTTTCCCAACTATGTTAGGATCGGCGTCCATTCTAACCAAATGCAGCCTATCTAATCAAATCAAATCAAATCAAATCAAAAGTCATTTATTCAAACTAGGCTGAGCGACAGCACTTTTTGAACGTCAAATTTTACATAAAGACAGTCCCCCAAAACGCCCACCCGTCACCACTTCCTAGTGACAAACTCCCCAGCAACACATCTGTCTGTTGCGTTTTAAGAACTTGAATTTATACAATAGTATGCAAAGTCATTACATGCCAAAGGTAGGAAAAAAATCAATTATCCAACATGGAAATATTAAATCAATTCACTATAAAAACATTGTAAAGATTAGATTAAGTCAATTAAATAAAAATAGATTGACCTACATAGTCATAAAAAATTACACAAAAACAAAAAATATATATATATATATATATATATATAATTATGAACTCATATAACCCGTCATAAGCTAACTTATAGAGAAAGAACATGATAAGTATGACATTGTCTTGCGTTCAACACAGCGACCAACTATCTTTGTCGTCTAAATAGTCATTAATAGAATAGTATGCCTTCGAACAAAGGTTAGATTTAACTTTAGCTTTAAATGAGTTAAAAGGCAAGTCAAGAAAAGAAAGCGGAAGTTTATTGTAAAAACGGATACCGAGCCCCACAAATGACTCATGGACCTTACGAAGTCGGTGGGAAGGAGCATGTAGCTTGTGCTTGTTTCTGGTGTTAAAGTTGTGGATGTCGCTCATTTTACAGTATAGATGTATATTTTGCCTAATATATAGAATGTTTGCAAAAATGAATTGAGATGCTACTGTAAGAATTCCAATGTCTTTAAAAAGTTCTCTTAATGAAACTCTAGGCCCTAGCTGATATATTGCTCGCACAGCACGTTTTTGTAAGACAAATACATTTTGTATATCAGCAGCTTTTCCCCACAATAGAATACCGTAGGACATAACGCTATGGAAATAACTAAAATAGACTAACCGAGCTGTCTCAACGTCAGTATACTGTCTCATTTTCCTGACAGCGTATGCGGCAGAACTGAGCCTTCCCGATAAACTTGATATATGTGGGCCCCATTGTAGTTTGGAATCGACAGCAATTCCCAAAAAAACTGCCGAGTCCACAGTTTCAAGTACTTCGCCACTTAAGGTGATATTGGGTCCTAGATTTCTAACATTTGGTAAAGCAAACTTTATACATTTCGTTTTCTTGGCATTTAAAACTAGATTTTTGGTCGTAAACCAATCCGTAACCATTGAGAGAGCGCTGTTTATGTTACTGAAATCTTGTCTATTCCTTTCTACTTTAAAAATAAGAGAGGTATCATCCGCGAACAATACTACGTCACAGATACCCTTTAAGAAAAATGGTAAGACATTTATGTACACTAGAAACAAGAATGGACCCAGTATTGAGCCTTGAGGCACGCCTAAATGCACTGGCAGTCCGGAAGACTTCACGCCATTGATATCCACACATTGGAACCTATTATGTAAATATGAATCAATTACGTTAAGAGCATCGCTTTGGAGACCGTAATAACGTAGTTTACGCAAAAGCGTGTCATGGTTTACGCAATCAAAAGCTTTGGAGAGATCACAGAAAACTCCAATTGCATTTTGCGAGTTCTCCCATGCATTAAATATGTGTTTCAGGAGAGCAACACCCGCATCTGTAGTCGAACGTCCTTTTGTAAAGCCGTACTGTTCGTTATGGAGTAGTTTATTTAAATTAAAATGTTTTAACAACTGCTTAAGTATTAACTTTTCAAATATTTTGCTAAAAGCAGGTAAGATGGAGATAGGCCGGAAGTTGCCAATGTCATTTTTATTACCTGATTTAAATAAAGGTATGACTTTACTACTCTTCATGAGATCAGGAAAAGTTCCTAAATCCACGCATTTATTAAAAGTAAAAGCAAGATAGGGCGCTACTATGTCTATTATATTACTCAAAAGTTTAATGGAAATGCCCCAATAATCACCTGTGTTTTTAGATTTAAGTGTATTGAAGACGTTGACTACATCAAGTGGTGTTACGTGCTCAAAACTAAATAATTGATTACACTTAGGCACACTATTATGTAAAAGATTTTCAGCGTTAGAAGGGGACGAATTCAAGGAGCGAGTTGTAGTAATAGGTATACTGGAAAAAAACTCATTAAATACCTGAGCTACGTCAGCAGGTTTACTTACTAATTTGTTGTCGACTATGATCTCTAACTGATTTTCTCGTTTAACCGACTTGCCCGTTTCATTGTTAATTATTTTCCAAGTGGCTTTTACTTTATTATTAGATTTTTTAATTGTCTCGCTTAAAAAAATTGATTTAGCAACAACGCAAATATAGTATATATAATCACCACAACCCAACACGATCCAAAAAAAATATATTTTATATTTTATTTATTTGTTGTACACCTACCACAGTGTTGTCTTTTTAACCCAAAGGTTGACTGGTAGAGAATGCCTTGTTGCATTAAGTCCGCCCATGTACCACTATTGTACATAAAGTTTAAATAAATAAATAAATAACTTCTTGGCAAGACAGGTGTCAGATTTTCTGGCTTCTGACCACCTGTAACGAGTTTGTGCTTTCCGATGCACGTAATAGTCTCAGTGTGTATTTGTTGGGCACCCATCAACGGACTGACTTCAACAAGAGTCGCTTAACCTCGAAGATCGACCAGTACGGCTGGTATTATTTAGCTACCAGTCTTTCTGGTCGCCTCTTCAATGTCTGGCACTCTTATCCAGTTGAAAAATGAATAAATAATAATAATAGTATAATAATAATAATAATTTATTTCGGTACAATAACGCAAGACTGAGTACAAAAGTGAACGATGAATAGCTGCAAAAGTATAAACGGTAACGCAGCTAACAACGCCCTTCTCCAGATACAGTATGGAATGATGTTCCACGCAAAAAGTTCTTAGTAGGTAATTAATTTAGATTTAGTACATTGATAGTAACAACAAAAATAGAAAAAAAAAAAAAGTAAACAGTACGGGACATTTATTTGGGATGTATTTTGATGTTAATGTGGTGAGTGTAGGGTGAATGCGTGTGTGCTCCCATATTATTATTATACTCTTTGGGTGTGTGTTAAAGGAGTGTGGAGTTTTTGTTGAAGAGGTTTTGTTGGGGTGTGTGAGGGAGTGATGGGGATTTTACACTTCCACAAGCTTCTCTGTTTCATAATAATTCAGTAATTTTAACCAGGAGGTAAGTTTAATTTTACATTTCCTCTTGGTCAATGAGTAGATGTGTAAGCTTTTGTTTACTTTATTGTAATAAAATGAATAACTCGAGTTTTGAATGACTTAAAGAAATTGGGCACCTATTAATAAATACAGAAGATAATTTACTGATTCATAAGAAATGATCGACGCATTTTTGATGATTTATAAGACGATGAGATTTTTTATTTTATAATTAATCTTCTTGATTTTTAAGGTGCAAAGTCTGACAAAACTTCAAACAGTTCGGAAAGTACACAAATGTTTTTGTTTCAAAGCTGTATCTCTCTTATTATATTTTGTCCACAGCTTGGCTCGCGTATAAAGCTTTTTAAAATTATCATAGTACATGTATGTTTTGTGTATCTTTTTATAGACTTAAAGAAACACCACACCAGTTACCAAGTTTTATATACATCTAAAATGTCGGTATTATTCTATGGACGAGGTTCCCCAGAAATTTTAAAGACGCAATTCCAGTGTTGCACTAAAATCTACAAGTCCGTGGTAAGACCTGTCGTACTGTATGGATAAGAATGTTGGGCTATGAAAAAGATGGATGAAAATAGATTACATGTAGCGGAGATGAGAATGTTGAGATGGATGTGTGGAGTAACGAGAATGGATAAAGTAAGAAATGAGCACATTAGAGGTAGTTCAAAAGTGGCGTCAGTGACGGAAAAGTTGAAAGAGAACCGCTTGTCTTGGTATGGGCATGTGAAAAGGAAGGATGAAACACATGTAACTAGAAGGGTTATGAATATCAATATCGATGGATGGAAAAGGAGAGGTAGGCCAAAGAAACGATGGATGGATTGTGTGTGGAGGGGTATGGAAGAAAAGGGAGTTAGTGATAGCGTGACGGCTGACAGGACAGAATGGGAGAAAAAAACGTGTTGCGTCGACCACAAGTAACATGGGATAAGGGCAGGAAGATGATAATTCCAGTGTTGCACTTCCTGTACGCTGTAACACGGGAATTGCGTCTTTATGATACTTTTTTTTAGGATTACTTTTCCCGCTCTGGGTACATTGGAAGGGAGTGTCAGACTCTTACTGACTAAAATCCATCCGCGTTCTTCCTAATGCCCTTTGCGTTCAAGGGCCACGGTGATCCTGGCAGGCATGGCCGTAGCAGGTCCATCCAATAGATGCTATGTTTGCTAACGAGCTACTACCTCCATAAACAGAAAAACCAAAAAAGTACAAAATTACTTTAATTTCGAAACTCGGTGTTTTTGGTTGTTTTTTCGTTTTTTGAATACTTCCGAAATTAAACTTATTTTGTACTTTTCGTGTCGGTTGTAATTTTTTGTAAAAGGTTTATTTTTTATTTTTCTCGTTTTAGTGGTACACGGTACACCCCGCCTTAACGTATCAATCACATTACTGTAAACAATAAACAAACATATACGATTTCAGGAATCCCGAAAGATTTGCTATCATTTATTGAAGAATTCACACATTGTTCTCATGTAAGTGACTGTGTCTTTTTGAGAATAAAATATCTTTAAACCTAATTCCGATTCCTATCATCTCTGTTCTTCATCAGATCTTCACCAAACTAGAAAGGGTGTTTATCCAAATCGTAAAAATTTCATTTTTTCATTTTAAATCGACAAGAGGGAATGAGAACGTCATCAATGTAAACTATGCCACGCTTTATTAGGGATAACTCAAATACTCGTCGGTAGATCTCAATCAAATTTAAATGAGACCACACGACCAGCACCAGCTTTCGAATATAAAAAGAATCATCAAAATCGGTACAGCCAGCACAAAGTTATGACATAACACACAAAAAAAAACACTCGTCTTGAGAACCTCCTCCTTTTTTGGAAGTTGGTTAAAAAAATAATGTTTTGATGCAATATCAGAAATCTATTGACGGCAGATACAAAGAAACAAAACTAACTGTTTAAAACTGTTTATTTGGTCTCGAAAACCAAACTTATGATTCCACGAAAACATGTCAGAAATGTAATGTTCTGTAGCATTATACCATCATATCATATGATTACAAACATTCTGACAAAAAACGAATCGCCTTCAAAATACATAAAAGTAAATAAAAATAGTTGAACTTTTATTGGGGAACCCTTTGTTTCTGGTTTGGTTTCTTCGTTTTTTAATCCAAGTCGGATCAGTCATTTTTCACACAGCAAATATGCTGCTAGGGAGTTTTTTTACGTAGCTTTATGGGACTGTCTTTATGTAGAACATTCAAAAAGTGCTGACTGGCTGGAAAAATCAACTGTTCCTCACATTTATGTTCGTATAACTCATCAAAATGTAGGGAAAAGCTGACATTTTTTCGCGATTTCAGGTTTGTTCCCATAGTAAAAGTTGTTCATTATGATGAGTACAATGACCTCTTAAGAGGTTGTTGGTGTTTTATAAATAACTTTGTATGAGCAATATCTTATCCTCGTATTCTCGCGGGAACGGGAACTACGTGGGTGCAGCTGCGGGGTGCTGCTAGGACTTTACAAGGAGCAACTGGCTATCTGACCTTCCCAACCTAGTAACTCGGTAATATTGCACTCCTTGGCAAGATTTTCGGGGTCGAAACTGGACGGGAAACTGACCAGGCGCCTTTTACGCTTGGATAGAAGCAGCCTACGAATAGTGGGGGGGCAATCACCGGGCACTGCTCACTGAACAAACACTTACACATGATAGGTATTACGGACAGTCCTCTATGCAGAGCATGCATGGAGGAGGAGGAAACGGTATCGCACGTGCTCCTTGAGTGCACAGGTGTAGCCGAAATACGCAGGTAAACAATAGGGACACCGAATTTACATCCAGAAATTCTGAACACACTGAGTGGACTGATCTGCTTCTGGAGGGAGGTCGGCTGGTTGGAATGACAGCCGCCATGGCTTACGCACAATGGTCCAATACTAGGACTAAGTGTGGAAACCAAACCCAAATAGATAGATAGAACGGGCTCGGCGCATTTTGTACTTTTCTTCTCCTGTAATTTGTGTTTGTAACCGTTGTGCCGTGTCTGTCCTGAATAAAAGTTTTTCTATTCTATTCTATTCTAACAGAAATGATAGGCTGGGCCAACGGCTTAACGTGCCTTCGGAGGCACAGAGAAGTTTCAGTTTAATTAATGGGAACCCATCAAAGGATTATTATCTATGTATACTGGTTTTAGCTTTTACGTGATGCGTACATGACTCAGACAGCGCGACGATTAGCACTCTATGAAGTTTCTTACGAAACTTATAAATGCAATATCTTTTGATATTTTGAGTCGATTTAGATGAAATAAAAGCTTAGTGAAACTCCGGATAACACTTAATATTTGTAAGTATCTTGATTTCGAATTCAAATTCAAAGCATTTATTTCAATTAAACCCTTTACAGGCACTTTTGAATTGTCAAGTCGAAAGAGGTGAAGCTATCTGCACGTTCCAAAGCGTAGATTTCTATGGAGAAAAACGTGCAAGAAACTCCACGGACACTCTTTTAAATCATGTTCTGTATTACATAACCTTGGTTACATCCTCGCTTATGTGAGGACAATGCAAAGAAAAAAAAAATCCGACACAAGTCCAAGTCCAACACAACAACAAGTTCTAAGTTTGAGCTACACGGTAACTGACAAATGCTTGCACTGTCTGGACAGGTCCACTCAAATCTGTGTGGCACTTTCCTCAAAAGACCACTTCAGACATTAACCTACATGGTTCTCATATGATTTGGCCAGTATGGCTTGAGATTGTATGGACTTTAAAAGAGACTTTGACCTGATTAATTAAGGTAAAACAAAATAATCTTAAATATAAAATACTCGTGTCACGGTGTTTGTGCTCGGCCGACCGATTTTCGTGAATCTTAGCGTGCATGTCGGCTAGGGTGGCGAATCGGACAACATCTATTTTTCATCGCCGTAAATGTTAAGGGTGGTCCACCCTTAACTTTTTTAATTTTATGTGGCAAAACGACTTTTGCCGGGTCAGCTAGTATCATATAAAATTATCAGATAAACTAAACTATCAACAAATTAAAAATAGCATTACAAAAAAATCGTTCTCAACGGTGACATCTGCTTATGAGCCCAAGAGATCGGCGGCATAACTATTATATAATATATATATATATATATATATATAATATTATATTATAATATTTAAACTTCTGGCCAAAGTAAAGTAAGCACGAGTTTTATCAACTGACTCAACTAAAGCGCCATATCCCTATCAATTTAAATAAACACAAATATCAATTAGACAACATTAAAATAAAATTATAAGTACACTGTCGGCTCTTTTGCATACCAAACGTAATTCAATATCTGATCAATCAGCCAAGATTGTTCAATATCTTATAAATGGTAAAAACATTAATTTCGTTGAGTGCTAATGAAATTGATAACAATCGATTTTCAAGTGATGATTGTTAGCTGTAGTTATAAAAAAGTGGTGTAAATTCTTATTTTTCGTGTATATCAGTTTTGTGACGAAGACTAATGCATTGCATCCATATAACTTGATGTCAAGAAATAGAAATGCGTCAAAGTTTCAAAGATCCATTTGTGATGTTCGCTTCTTTACCGCGACGGTAATCTTTCGAGATACACGCCTATTATACGAACGCCGATTAACCGAATCGTCAATTATCCGAATCAGTCCTAAGCGTAATAATATCAAAAATTAAAACCAAGTAATTTATTTAGTAAGTAATTTATAAAAGTATTTTTTTTTTTATAAATTTTACCCAAGTGATTGTAGAACTGTGTTTGTTAAACTTAATAAAGTTTATTACATGTGTGGCAGTTCGTTTTTCGTTATTACCAGTCTATGTCCGATTATCCGAATTTTAGATTATCCGAATCGACCCCAGTACCAATTAATTCAGATAATCGGCGTTCTACTGTAACTGGTATTTCATGCCTGCTTATTTGAGCACGATTTTGCCACTTGTGACGCAATTTCTGCCCAGCGAAACGTCAAAGCAACAAGTCCATGACAGGACACGTCAAAAACGATGGTGAATTGTGAGAGCGTTTGTCAGATTCATCCAGGCATGTCATCTATCATTTGTATGTTATCACACATCCTTTGTGCGTACAGCTAAGGAGTGTAATTCCCTGCCAGAGTCTGTTTCCTGATAGCTACAACCTGGGAGTCTTTGAGTCAAGAGTGAACAGGTTACTTCTAGACAAGCGTGCTCATGACCATACCATAGCTTACCATCAATAGGTAAAAAAAAAGTATAAAATAACTTTAATAACGGAACTCGGTGCTTTTGGTTGTTTTTTAATTTTTTGAGCACCGACTTCCGAAATTAAAGTTGTTATATAAGAACAGTCGACTTGAGAACCTCCTCTTTTTTGGAAGTCGTCTAAAAAAACACGAACGTTAACGTTAAAATAACTTTAATTTCGGAAGTCGGTGTGTTTTGTTGTTAAACACACCGACTTCCGAAATTAAAGTTATTTTATACTTTTTGGTTTTTTTGTTCAGAAGTCGGTTTTATTTTTTGTAAAAAGTTTTTTTTATTTTTCAATTTTTCGTGGTTCACTCCCAGCTAAAGATACCCATCACAGCGTACGTGGTATAAATTGGTGTAAACAATAAACAAACATGCGATTTCAGCTATCCCGACAAATTTACAATCATTTATTTGAAATTAACAAAAAAAGCGCTTGTTCGATTTCAATAAAATTTGGGACCATTCATGATCATGGGATCATGGGACCATTTGGAAAGTATACCCTTTCCAACAAAAAAAGATTCAAAGATTTCAAATCGGTTGGCAAGCGACGGAGTTATGCGCGAACAAACATTAAAAAAAAAAAACATACAAACATCCGAATTGAGAACCTCCCCCTTTTTTAGAAGTCGGTTAAAAACTACGGAAAGAGGACAAAAATGCTGCTTATTACTGACGTAGCGTTGAATGCTGCAACCATCTGTAACTCGTAGCTACGACGTAGCATAAACGCTACGAAACAGAGAAAGTACGTAGCTGAGCAAGGGGTCTCAGCTACGTACTTTCTCTGTTTCGTAGCGTAGCAAAGAACCGTTTCAAAGCGTTTCTACTACGGCGTAGCAACCAATGTACTGCCCACATTATTGCACTGTTGAATTTTCAACTATAGGTGCTGATCGGAGTGTTGAAAATCCAACAGTGCGTTTTTATTCATGAAGTAGCTGGTTCCCGCAGCTTCGCTCGCGTCTGAGCACTCTTTAATTTCATTGTTTAAACTTATTATTTAAAAAAAAATGTTTCATGGCATGTACCTATCCAGTCATCGTGACGAATAAATCTATGAAATATGCTTTATTGTATGCCATACATTGCTACTAGCAAATAAAGCTATGTTTGAAATTAGTTAACTTGAAAATAAAAGGTTTCCTACTCCTGCTTCTACGATCCTCTTTTTCTAATGTTATAATATGGAGTACAGAGGATGATATCTTTTCATCAATCATCAACAGCCTGTTGCAGTCCACTGCTGGACATAGGCCTCTCCAATTGCACGCCACTTAGATCTATGTTCGGCTTCTCGCATCCAGTTTCTGCCAGCCGTCCTGCGCAAACCGTCACTCCACCGTGCCTGAGGACGTCCTACACTACGTTTGCCGAGACGCGGTGTTATCTTTTAAATAAACGATATTACTATCTAGCACGCTTCTATGTGTGTATGTCTATCTTTTACATGTATGTATGCTGACTGTACTCTATTAAAATTCCGTTTAATAAAACGAATCTAATCGTATATCTTTATAATCTCATTTTCTCAGAAACTTCAATAAATAGGTACTCTGTTATGAATTGGTCGGTTGTTCAAACGGCCGATTATATTTGACAAATGTAACTTGGTCTGTCTTTTGGCGATACTTGCTTAAAAAAACGTCAGCTTTAGAACATTTTTATTTGGTTCCAGTTTTCGTCACGGGGCAAGTTAAGGTAGGGTTTCTGTTTTATAATATCTAGGTATTTTAAAAGTATTGGACTGTGATTTCAGAGGATTTTTTTGCCAATAATCCGGTTTAAATGTGATAATTATAATAGATGTAGTGATTGGATTTGATTTGTTGTATTGCAACACATTTTTCGTAAATTGTGACGTTATATTTTTTTTTATTCTTAATCTCAGTATCATTTGGCAATATTATTATTTCCTTGCTTTTTTCAATTATTAATCTACTAGAATATTGTGAATGTGTTAAAAAATAAAATTACCTAATTATTAGCTATAGGTAATGTTATATTGGCCTGCGGATGGCAAGCTATGGGTGGCTTGCCGTCCGATAGCAACCAGACCCGAGTCGACGGCGCGTCGTTTTCCACGCGCGTCTCATAGCGCTGTCAGCAAAGAAGACGGGGCCCCATAGGGTCAGTGCCTGCTAGGGTTGCGGAATTTGTTCGAAAGACTCACCGCGGCCCTGGAACGCAAAGGGCACTAGAAGGAACACGGGTGGGTTTTAGTCTGTAAGAGTCTGAAACTCCCTTCCGCTCCGCACAAAGCGGGAGAAGTCATTTGATGATTTCCCGTACAGAAAAAAAAGTAATGTGATATTCAGCCATTTTTCAAGATTTTAATAAGAAAAATAAAAATAAGATAAAAAATATTTATTTCAGACAAAAAAGTCCATAGATAAGGCAAGGTTGTTAGTAAGAAATTTTGCTTATAACTTATGTTAGTCATTAAAAGTAACAGAAGAAAATACACACCGTGTAACCCTTTTTAAAGTTTGTCTGCTAACATGCAGAGTTTCTCTTCTTTCAATATTATTAATTCCTGTAAGATAACTTAAGTAGTTTATGTACTTTAAAACAGAAGATTCATAGATACTTCTATCTCATCATAAAAAACACATCAGAAGCAAAAAGTTTGAGAAGATAATTTCTTTAGGAACGACCATTCATCTTGTAAAAAAATTGAAAATTGACAGCCCCATTTCATGTCCAGACATATACTGTCCATGCCAGGTTGTCTGGAAGAGATCGCGGCATGCGATAAGACCGTCCATTGTATGTGTTTTAGTTTTATGTGTTACTTTTGGTGTGTGTAATTTTTACCCCGATATACCCACGGGATCGAAACTTATACGGGTGAAACTGCGGGGCGCTGCTAGTCCTACTAATATTATAAACGCGAAAGTTTGTAAGTATGGATGGATGTTTTTTACTCTCTCACGCAGAAACTACTCAAAATCAAAAGTCATTTATTCAAACTAGGCTGAGATACAGCACTTTTTGAACGTCAAATTTAAATAAAGGCAGTCCCCCAAAACGCGTCACCACTTCCTAGATGGGAAGAAGAAGTGGTGCAACAAACTCCCCAGCAAAAAAGAAGTGGCGCAACAAACTCCCCAGCAAATAAGAAGTAGCGCAACTAACTCCAGAGCGAAATGGACTGTACTGAACGGATTTGGATGAAATTTGGCACACAGATGGTTTATAACCAGGATTAACATATAGCATATTTTTACCCTGATATTCCCACGAGATCGAAACTTATGCGGGTGAAACAAAAATAATTTGAAATAATAAACTTGTAAGTGTCGTTTCTTTGTTTATAGGTTTTTTTTTATTAGGTACTGTGTAGTGTTGAGTGTAGTTTCGTAAAGCAAATTCTAACAAACAAAAAATATGATTGCAACACAAGTTTATTTTAATTTTTTGGCATTTATCATATACCTTAACTTATTACTTTCAATTTGTAATTTATATCAATCGTCTAACATAAGATCATCCTGTACGACATACAGATTTCGTCAACCGATTCATCGATTACTCAGTAATTAGATAACGATCAAAATTATAGTGTAGTAGCTAATGTAATTAGTAAATGACAAACTTTATATCAGCACAGACATTGATAGAAATGTAGGCCTTAAAACACGTACCTAATCGCTGAGCAGTGGCTAAACAAAATCATATCATAATCAGCCTTTCAACTTCTCACTGCTGGGACACAGGCCTCCTCTCTAGGAGAGGGAATGGGCCGTAATCCACCACGCGGGCCCAGTGCGGGTTGGTGAATGTCACATGTCTTCGAATTTTTGGTTTTAGGACATGCCGGTTTCCTCACGATGTTTTCCTTCACCGTTTTGAGAGCAGTGGTTTATAAATGAATTACACAAAGTGATGCGCCTGGCTGGGTTTGAACCCGCGACCTACGATTCGTAAGTCTAAGCTAAACAAAATCCTTCCTACTATCTAATATTATTGGCTAAATAATAACAGCGGCAACAGTCGATCGTCAAGGTTAAGCAACGCTGGCCAAGGTCGGTCTGTGGATGGGTGAACGATCTTAACACACTGAAATTCCTACGAGCCTCGGAAAGCACGTTACGCCGTTAGTCCCAGCTGTCATTCGTAGATCTTTGGCAGTCGTTACGGATTGTCAGGAGACAGAAAATCTGACGTCAGCAGCCCTACTATGACTTTAGAGAGAGACGGAGTTACACAAGACGAATAGCACTATCCCTTTCCCTCACACTGAATCATGATAGCATTGGCACTTCATAGTACGGCCACTGTCTTGGAAAGAAGTTCCGTGTTACATATTTAATGGATTGTGGAGGTCTGGTAGGCAGCCGCTCCATGTAAAATACTGGTATTCAGCTGAATTCGGTTTCAATGGAAGTTGATCCCAATTTGGTTGGGATTGGGTTGAGTTTTTTATCACTTCTTCTAGACGATGATAAAACGAGGAAAAAGATTTTGTGTTTGTAAAAATCCGGATCTCAACTCTATCTATGACTTACTCCATTTTTATCTTTCATATCTACGTATTTTCTTGAGAACAGAAATTAATAGTTTTTACCTTATGTCACAACCACGAATCAAAATCTTATTAAAACAGATACAGGGTATCATATTTAAGGGTGATGTTGGGCAGTTGAGACAGATTAAGGAAACAATAGCAAAAAAGTATTATTTTTTAATATCCAACCGCAAATGCTGGCTAAAAATTTCCAGATAAAAAAAAAGTTCCGAAGCAGTTTGTGTCAACAAATCTGTGATTGAACTCATGTAACTGTCACCGACTGTAAAAACACTGCTTTAATAGTCATTAGTTCGAAACTTCGAACCTTTTTAAGGGCGGCTTGTTTAGTCGGTTTTATTCATTATTGTACCTATGTCACCTACCCAAGATTGTCAGAAGCCATAAAATCTGCCTCAAGACTTGCCAAGAAGTACCGTGTTACCCAGTGAATGGGTTGTTGAGATCTGGTAGGAAGCGGCTCCACGTAATATACCAGTATTCAGATAAATCCGGTTTTACTGGAAGCTGACCCCGATATAGTTGGGAAAAAACTAGGCAGATGGTAATGTGAACTATCCAACATTACCCTTAAATATGACCACGCTCTTTTGGAACACCCTGTATATTGTATTTTGATAAGATTGTAACCGGGTATATCAATGACTAGCTGACCCGCGCAACTTCGTTTGTGTCACATTTTTCAAGACTGTGCACCGCTCCTTGTGGTCATACCGTGATGATATATTTATATATATAGGCTATAGCCTTCCTCGATAAATGGGCTATCTATCACTGAAAGAATTTTTCAAATTGGGCCAGCAGTTCCTGAGATTAGCGCGTTCATAAAAAACCAACAAACTCTTCAGCTTTAATGTAAGTATAGATAGATGGATATTATGTAGGTAGGTAGGTAGGTACATAGGGTACAAGATTAAGGTAAACAACTATTAATTTCGATTCTCAAGAAAATACGTAGACATGAAAGAAAGAAAACTCGTTTATTTCGTCAGAAAAGACGCACAAAAAAATAAATAAACAAACTGAAAAGAAAACAACTTATCGACTGAAAGATAATTATACCCCGGTAGTGTTGAGATCCGGATCTGTACAAACACAAAACCATTTTTTTTATTGTTATAATTGATAAAGATTACTATTATCACTATTTATCACCAATTACTCATATCATGCGTACTACGTAGGGAAAACTATATATTGAATAGGTATTGTATTGACGTAACTTTATTTATGAACAAGCCTGCTACACTATTTCTACTGCTACCCACATGAGGGTGATTCGAATACCCCAAGATACGATGGACCAAAATTTACTTTTATGACGTCAATTTTCTGGCCACCCTGTATAATGGACGCACATTATAAGCCTTTGTTAACGGCTATCATAAGTAGATATTGTAACGGTCGTTAAGAATATTTATATATTTAACTTTAAATCAGGTAGAAGGGGGGGGGGAGGAAGGAGGGGTGGGTGAATAGCGGGCGGGAGGGAGGTGCATACCTGCAACCCACTAATATTCGCGGAAATTAAAACTAGATATATTATTTTCATTTTCAGGTAGAACCCATAAATTTGTTAGTATTCCTTAACCTATGTTAGTAAAAAAGACTAAAACACACAACAACAATACAGTAATCTTAATTGCGCCACCTAACGGAGACACCCGGCAACAGGACATGTACTGAGCACAGGTGCTTCATAAGGCGGCCCTCAGTCTTACTAGCAACAACGCTCAGAAGACTGTTGTCGCCGCCCCGCATCCGACGCAGCAGTGAAGCAGATCTTTTACGAATATTCGCAAAGAAGTCTGTACGCGCTGATGCGAACATCCCTGATGCACTACAGAAACGGGGCAGCGACAGCAGCATCCTAAAAACATTGTTATATGGCACACGCAGGGCATCATACGTTTTCTGCGTGTAACTGGTCCACAGAATAGACAGAAGCTCAAAACCAGAAAATCTAAAAACAAAAAATAAAAAATACGCCTGCCATGTCAAATTTGTTTTTATTTTTTTAGTTCACTCGAACTAAGATACATAATAATCTTTTCATTGCAATTGGGGGACGGTTCCTTTGAATAGTTCTCTACAGGTTAGACTGCAATGAAAAGAGATTTTTTAATTCAATTTTAACATGGCAGGCATGTTTTTTAATTATTTGTTTTTTATATCATAATTTTTTTGCAAGCTTTAGACGATGGCAGTGTTATGTAGTCTAATTTTCATGAAAACCTAATATATTTTTTTTTTTTAATGAATCATGACATCCCCTTTTATTTTTATTTTTTTTAGTAGCCTATGTTATCCGGGATAACTTAATGCTTCTGACGATACATTGATATACGGTTACAAATGAAACAACAGAAAAATTATATAGGCTTTCTGTTGTTTCATTTGTTTTTCTATCTCCAGTATGTGAAAGATCGGTTATTGGGTCTGGCCGTAAGCCGTTAGGAACTTACAGTGAAATAAAGAAACTCACAAACATACATACATGAACCCTAATAAAAACATAACACTCCCTTTTTAACCGACTTCTAAAAAAGGAGGAGGTTCTCAATTCGGATGTTTGTAGGTATGTTTTTTTTTAAATGTTCACGCATAACTCCGTCGCTTGCCAACCGATTTGGAAAATTCTTTTTTTGTTGGAAAGGGTGTACTTCCCAAATGGTCCCATGAAATCGAGCAAGCGGTTTTTTTGTTAATTTCAATAAATGATAGCAAATCTGTCGGGATAGCTGAAATCGCATGTTTGTTAATTGTTTACACCAATTTATACCACGTACGCTGTGATGGGTATGTTTAGCTGAGAGTGAACCACTAAAAAGTGAAAAATAAAAAGACTTTTTACAAAAAATAAAACCGACTTCTAAACAAAAAAAAAACAAAAAGTATAAAATAACTTAAATTTCGGAAGTCGGTGTGTTCAAAAACATGAAGCTGTAGCGACATCTATGGCGTCACATTAGAACTAATCCTGCATCGCGCAATCAAAGTTCTCCGCGCGATTAGAACATATACGACAGCCCGAAATCATCTATCGGGCAGTTGCCCACCAGACATAACAACCCGTCTGGCCGGAGAATCCTCCCTTTTCAACGGAGGTTTACGGGACTTTACTCTCTGTTCCGCATACCTCCAAACTGGTGACCCTCGACAAAGAACGTCAGCGCAGCCTTCGTGCAGCTACTACTTCGTGACGTCATCATCACTTCTCTCAAGCTTTCGAGCAGCAAGCAGCCATACAGCCAGCACCCACGGCTATAAAGGGTATCCTGACCACCAGCGTGCCTACTTTGTCATACCTGGTCATCACCCTCAGCCTCATCAGCGACTTTGGTGAAGCACACTGGACCTTCGGCTAGTCACGAAGAACCTCTCCTGGTCGACGCAAGCAGTCAAGCCACTACGTCGCACAGCACCGCTCCGACTCACTGGACCCAGCAGCACTACTCCGACTCACTGGAGCCTGCAGCATCATCCCGACTCACTGGGACATCATCCCGACTCACTGGGACATCATCACCCCGGCTCACTGGGGCATCATCCCGACCAAAAACACCGACTTACGAAATTAAAGTTATTTTATACTTTTTGGTTTTTTTGTTTAGAAGTCGGTTTTATTTTTTGTAAAAAGTTTTTTGACAGTCTTCTTTTTCTCTTCTGTACAAGACAAAGTTGGGCGGGTCAGCTAGTCATAAATAATGTTTAAGGATTTTTTCTTAAGGCGTTTCCCTGACCAAATAACCTTGAGCATTCGTTCCCTTTGCCGCCCGCATCCTGCGCACGCCCTTTTATCATAGAATTCACACAATTTTTGGAATTAAAAAGAATAAGCGATCGTTTGAAATGAAATAAAACGTGTTATTGATTTTTAAATTATCTATCCATTAGTGTAATCCTTAAATGATTAGAGCGTTGCATTTAGCAACAGATGCATAAAATCAACAACTTTAGTCATTTTTTTAAAGTATATTTTAAATTTATTTATAACACATAAAAACAAATTTAATTAGAACGTTACGATAGTGAGTAAATTTGAGGCTATTTTACTTCCTCCTATCCGTAATGTCTATCTTTAAATAACCTCGCTTTCTGTCGAGGGACATTGATAAAGATTTCAGCATAAATAAGTAAAAGCGATAAACGAGGACGTTACACAAACAGTGTGTAGTGAAAATTCCCCGACCAAAACCTTGCGGTCGTGCGGTTTTCTTCGCTATTCAGAGACTATTAACTCATTAGTTATGAGAAATAATCTACATGTAAAAGCACATGATTAATGTTCAATGTCTTATCATCATATTCCACGTTCTAATTTGTTTTTATGTGTTATAAGTAAATTTAAAATCTACTTTTAGAAAATGACTAAAATTGATGATTTTATGCATCTGTTGCTAAATGCAACGCTCTAATCATTTGAGGATTACACTAATGGATAGATAATTTAAAAATCTATATTATACACGTTTTATTTATTTTCAAAAGATCTTTTTTAATCAAAATAATTCCTAAAATTGTGTGAATTCTATGATAAAAGTGCGTGCGCAGGATGCGGGCGGCAAAGAGGGAACGAATGCTCAAGGTTATTTGGTCAGGGAAACGCCTTAATTTGCATTACTAAACTTAGTGTGCGATTTATTCAAATTAGGCTGAGAGTCAGCACTTTTGTAACATCGAATTTTTATATCATAAAGACAGTTCCCCAAAATGTCACTACGTCAGCACTTTCTAGTATTGTAGCTGGGAAGAAGTGGTGCAACAAACTGGTTACCCAGCACAAATAACAAATGATTATGTTTGCAGTCGAGATTCTGTTTGGGCGACCACGAATAAATTGAGATAAGGGCGAGAAAATGACGAATTCGATAATGATAGTCTTATCTCAGGAACCAGTTTTATCATTTAATCTTAACAGTACCAATGCTATATGTATTATAATATAATTTTATTATAATTGGCTCGTAGATCTAGTGGTAAAGGATAGTTGAAAAGTAAGATTATGAAATATCAGGAGAGATTTGTAAACTCTCGATAAAATTGTCAACTGAGCATTTGGAAAACTTTTTAACGCATCAATTTATAGTCTATTTATATCTCTCGAAGATATTCCAATACATCGTAGAATAGCAAGTAACGAAACGTTAAGTATTACGATTTCAACATTCTAAACGACAACGGAGCTCAGCTGTTGCACCCGCGTAGTTCCCGTTCCCGTGGGAATACGGGGATAAAATATAGCCTATGTTATTCAGGGTGAGTGTAGCTTTCTAATGGTGAAAGAATTTTTGAAATCGGTCTAGTAGTTTTTGAGTTAATTCGTTACATACAAAAATACAAATCATTCTATACAATACAACAAAAATATATATATATATCTGCAGGATTAAAAAAAAACGTTAATGGCATGATGGGAGCTAAATTCGCCTGCTTCGGTCAGTCCACCATAACATTCGAACGTAACCTATCCGTTCCGGAAGCACTAAGTTCCCAGTGCCCTATTTTCCGCTACTTGGCTAGGCCAGATAATTCGATAAACTGTAGAACCGTACACTGATACACGTATGTTCACAATTTCTCGAAATGACTTCAAGAGATTATTGACTATCAAATTCTGATGTGTAAAAAAAGATACAAAAATATTACAATCTCTCAGGATATTTTATAAAACATTTACAATAGTAGGGTAGTTGACTAAAAAAATCTAATTAGTCCGTCGGATAGATTTCCAAAAAATATTGGACACGTATTTTTTCTTTTTTCACGTAAACAAAAAATGAAGACGATACAGTGCGTACTACTCGCTACAATTTTTAGCGAGCCGTGACGTCACAAGCTCCCACTCCTGATCTTTGATGCTTTGTATCTTCGTTAGTTTTTATAGATTTGATAAAGGAAAAAATACGTGTCCAATAGTTTTCTATAATCTAACTGACGGACTAAACAAAATCATATATTTTTTACTCAGGAAACATGCCTATTATGTATCCGGTTTCATACGTAAATAATAATTTTAGTAAGTCTTTATAATGTGAAAACGTTGTTGATTGTACTTACTACTTTGTATAAGACAAACTGTACAATAGTTTTATTCCCAAAATAAAATAAGTAATACATACGACGCTTGGCGATCAAACAAACCTATAAGGCCACAATTCAAATAGTGTTCACGGTGCTCCAGTACATTAGTTCCAAAAAATAATCAGTTTTTTCGCTTCACTGTAAAATATTTCAAAAGCAAATCACTATTTCACTATGAAAAAGAACTTCACTCACCGTATCCAACATTCACTGAGTCTGATATTCACTAGGATTTTCACTGACACTCATTTACGTTGTGAAAAACAACGTTATTATGTTTAATAGTAGGTATTTCACTGTCACGCTAAAGAAGACTAATCATTGGAATCTGATAATGATTAATACATATGTTATTAATTAATCTACAATTAGTTGCCAAAGATACGTCCGTTTTTAATTTATTTATCGCAAATACAGTGTGTTGGTATTTTTCCGCCGAATTTTTGATATTTATGCGAACGTCACTGCGTCACTGCCTATCACTAAAGTCAGGCCCATTTTTTGACGTATGTATTTTTTTAAGATCAGTGGTGGCCGAGTGGTAACTGCCCCGTCTTACAAATTGTAAGTTGCGGGTTCGAACCCAGTCAGGCGCACTACTTTGTGTAAATAATTTCATCACCACTGCTCTCAAAACGGTGAAGGAAAACATCGTGAGAAAACCGGCATGTCCTAGAACTAAAAATTCAAAGACATGTGACATTCACCAACCCGCACTGGGCCCGCGTGCTGGATTACGGCCCATTCCCTCTCCTAGAGAGGAGGCCTGTGTCCCAGCAGTGGGAATATTAACAGCTGATTATGCTATGTTATGCTATGTATTTTTTTATCATCATCTGCCTAGCCTTTTTCCCAACTATATTGAGCTCGGCTCCCAGGCAAACCAGATTCAGCTGAATACCAGCATTTTACGTGGAGCGGCTGCCTACCAGACCTCTACAACCCATTGACTGGGTAACACGGTACTTCATGGCAAGACTGTTGTCAGATTTTCTGGCTTCTGACTATCCGTAACGACTGAAGATCTCCAAATAGCACTAAACAGTCTGGAGCAACGGCCTAAAATGCTTTCCGAGGCACGGAGGAGATGGTCACCCATCTACAGACCAACCTTGGCAAGCGATGCTTAAAATTGAAGATCGACCCGTGCGGCCGTAACCTCTTAAGAGGTTATGGTACTCATAATTATGAACAACTTTTACTATGGGACCAAACCTGAAATCATTTCAGGGATGAATGAAAGACAAGCCAATACGTGCATGCGATATTATTTGACATAATGTAGCGTTCATTGCGATGCGATGCGATTTAGTATATAAATAATTCATTATAATAACACTTTTTTCTTTCCGAAGAAAGAGAGGAAGGCGGAGAGAATCACAGGAGGCCAGGTCTTTTGAATGTTAAGTTTATTTGAATGCAAAATTCAAGTTCAACCGCAGCTGACAGCAAAGTTGAAAATGGCGCGAAAATAAACACATTCTCAATCATTAAACTTACCTCAAGAAATGCTCGTCACTATATTGCCACAGCTTCTTTTAACACTTAAATATAATACACAGGAATCACTAGTTTTCTACAAATAACACTTTCACTGGTTCAATAGAAAATACTTCGTCCAGAAAAAAATATAGTTGCGGATTTTTATAACAACAAAAAAAAACAAAACTTGATAAAAACCAGATATATCTTTGGACCTATTATAGGTCTTTAATCACAGGAAGATTTAGTTATAACCAATTTTTTTTGTTAATGTGATTACTGATAATAACAAATTCTTTTCAAAAGCTTATTTCTCTCTTAAAATAACCATGATTTCTATATGAGAGATGCTTTGATATACAAAGGAAAATGACAAATGCATTAAAACACTCCCAGAGTAGGTAACCAACAAATAATAAAAAACAAAAGTTTTAGATAAAAACTAATCCATTTTTATTGCAGTATTATGTGGGGTATTAAATAAAAGCATGATATCGATAAAATTAAAGATTAATTATTTGTTTTATACAGATTTAGTTGTGCCTTAAATTGTCGTTAAATCGTTACTAATCGCAAATTTCCCGGTATCGAGACTTAATTTTGATATTATTTTCCTTTTCTTTTAACAATAGGAAATAATATGATGATGCATGGGTATTTCCGTGCGCTATAGAAGATTATGCAACCATCCCCTCGTTGCATCGTATGTCAATAAAAAAGTGACTTATGTCACGAACGCCATATTGAATCCCGACCGTAATGAAGGATTCCAAAGCGAAGCGAGGAATGGAATCATTCATAGGCGGGGAGAGATTGAACAGTACTAGAATCCTGAAAGCATCATTGGCAGATCCAGGAAGCGAAGGAAATCTTATAACCGAAGTATCTTTGGTAGCCTAAATCCTAACGAAGTCTTTGAGGATTTTTCGAAAAGTAATCCAAGGAGGCTTGTTATGCGTTAATCAACTTTTTGTGTTGTTATTGTGTTGCTACTGTTAAAATTACTACTATATTTAGTCTTTGAACAACCTCACACCGTGTTTCAATAGCTACTTTGCTAAAACCTACGCTCAACTGTGAAACGAAAATCCTGTATCTGCCGCTGGAAAGCAGTGACGAATTCAAGCTAGCCCAAGACAAGGGTGAACCTCGCTTACCTAGAAGTAACCTATGCAGGTTTGCGCTTGTAAATCCCATCTCCGGTAAGGGGAGGAGTTAGCTTCTCCTGAACCTTTCATCATGTGTGAGAGGCGCGCAAAAACACCACGTCACACCAACTCCGGCCTGCGCGCTTGGACGACGGACCTTCCCAAGTCGGTCACCCCTGGGCCACTTTACAAGAGACGGAAGAGGGCATTGTCAGCCCTCTCCCGGAGCCGAGTCCTTTAGGCTCGGATTGGCAAAGTGGAGGATATCTCCCTCTCCCTTTCCGCAGCCTCTTTCGTTACCACCACCTCTTCGACAAAGGCATCTACTGCTTGCCATGAGCTCTCGCTTCCGATCATACATTTTATTATGGTCGTAAGCGAGATATCACCCCCCGATTCAGCAACTAGCTTGACCATTATCCCAGGTTTCAGCTGGTGTATAGAATCGCACAGCTGAAATGTGTCAAAGGAAATCGTGTTAAGCAGTTACTAAGTTATGGAGGTCAGATAGGCAGACGCTCCATGTAAAATACTGGTACTCAACTGCATCCGGTTAAACTGTAAGCTGACGCCAACATAGTTGGGAACAGGCTAGACAGGCATAATCCCAAGATCCCTTTTTGTTTGGATGGGAAATCATGAAATGACTTCTCCCGCTCTGGGCGAAGCGGAAGAGTGTCAGACTCTTACTGACTAAAACCCACCCGTGTTCATTCTTGTGCCCTTTGCGTTCCAGGGCCGCGGTGACTCTTTCGAACAAATTCTGCAACCCTAGCAGGCACTGACCCTATGGGGCCCCGTCTTCTTTGCTGACGGCTCTTTGAGGCGCGCGTGGAACACGACGCGCCGTCGACTCGGGCCTGGTTGCTTTCGGACGGCGAGCCACCCATAGCTCGCCATCCGCAGGCCCGCGCATACGGTGGCCGGGAATCGCGCTGCGTTTCCCGACGCCCGGGGCGTCTTCTCCTGTTGCGGATCCAAAGATTCCTTGATGACTAATC
The DNA here is from genome assembly GCA_905332915.2 of Hecatera dysodea. Taxonomy (NCBI): domain Eukaryota; kingdom Metazoa; phylum Arthropoda; class Insecta; order Lepidoptera; family Noctuidae; genus Hecatera; species Hecatera dysodea. The sequence goes on along the minus strand of HG995314.1, from coordinate 10,159,814 downwards.
GGTAAATAATCTCTTGAATAAAATCAAATTTTCTTTGTCATAGCTGGTGACGAATTCCAAGATAAGTTATTGATAAATGGAAATCTCTTCTTTGAACCATTAATTCCTTTGGCCAGGTGGTCATATATGTATAACTAGCTGCTGCCCGCAACTTCGTCCCCGTGGAATCCCCGATTTTAAAACATTCTTTATCGCTGCTCCGCTCCTATTGGCTTAAACGTGATGATATATAGCCTAAAGCCTTCCTCGATAAATGGTCTATTCAACCCAAAAAGAATTTTTCAATTCGAACCAGTAGTTCCTGAAATTAGCGCGTTCAAACAAACAAACAAACTCTTCAGCTTTATAATATTAGTATAGATTAATATTTTCCTTTCTAAAGTGTAGCTGCTGGAATGAGTTTCTTGGTACGTTACGGCGTCCTATCATGACGTCTTAAAACCGTCACGATTCTGGCGTAGAAAGTGAGACGGAGCTACATAAGACAAGATACAAATCAGGAGATATATATCCTTATTAACTGACTTCAAAAAAGGAGGAGGTTCTCAATTCGTCTGTATGTACAATATTTTGTATTTTTTTAATGTATTTTCACCGATATTTCCAATTTTCTTGTTGGATATAGTTCACTTCTGTGGTGGTCCCATTTCCACCAGGTCAGGATCTGATGATGGGATCCAGGAGAAATCGAGGGCAACCACCGATAATTGTATGCTCGTATGATGCTTTTGTTACGTAATAATCATGTCTTACAGGTATATGCTTCAAGGTGTCAACATCTGATGCTGCTGTGCTGATGATGAAGCTACAGAACTCCTTAACGGTTAAGAGTTGGGAGACAGTACTGCAATTGGTCGATGGAAACTAGGTATGTAGGACTAACGTGCTTGTAAGGGTAGGTACTACTTAGGTGGGGAGAGGGGCGTACCACTAAAGTTTACTTTAGTTTAATCACAGGTATGATGACACCAACTGCATCAGACTGCCTTAAAAATGATTTATTTTGAACTTTTTAGTCTAATTCGCGGTCATGTTGTTCGAATAAATGACTTTTTTTGTTGTTGTTTTCCTATCGTTTCCTTATTCTATGTCACCCTTAAATATGACTAAGCGCTTCTGGAACATACTGTATACAAATTATGTCTTTTTATATTTATGTAGGTACATCATGTAAAAAACATCCGCGTGCTCCCCTTTGCCCTGTCGCGCCCCTAGGCACGTGCCTAGTTTGCCTTAAGGATAATCCGCCACTGAGTCGAAGCCACGCATTATTAGCGATTAGCCAGCTTAGGATTATAAAAAAAAAACTTTTTACAAAAAATAAAACCGACCTAACCTTTTTGGTTACTTTTCTGTTGTTAAACACACCGACTTCCGAAATTAAAGTTATTTTATAGTTTTTGGTTTTTTTGTTTGGAAGTCGGTTTTATTTTTTGTAAAAAGTATTTTTCACTTTTTAGTGGTTCACTCCCAGCTAAACATACCCATCACAGACACATTGGTGTAAACAATAAACAAACATGCGATTTCAGCTATCCCGACAGATTTGCTATCATTTATTGAAATTAACAAAAAAACCGCTTGTTCGATTTAGATAAAATTTCATGGGACCATTTGGGAAGTATACCCTTTCCAACAAAAAAATAATTTTTCAAATCGGTTGGCAAGCGACGGAGTTATGCGCGAACAAATATTAAAAAAAAAAATACAAACATTCGAAATGAGAACCTCCTCCTTTTTTAGAAGTCGGTTAAAAAGTATCATCGAAATCGGTTCATAAACGACGAAGTTATCCGCGAACAGACATAAAAAATATACCTACGGCCGAATTGAGAAACCTCCCCCCTTTCTTTAAGTCGGTTAAAATGTCTGTATATGTCCGTGCCGAATAATTGTTTTCTATTCCATCAAATACGCATACCCTTTCCAGATGAAAAGGCGTATGTTTTCTTTATTATCCTATAATTTTGGCGCCATACTTCTCCTAAGTCCGACGTGAACTTGTGATAGTACCTAAGAACTTATCGAGTTAATGCAAGTAAGAGTGATAAGGGTATAACGTCAACTCGATTACAAGAATGCACACGTTTGGCGCCACTCATCGATAGTTCATGAGTACTAAAACATGTGTGGGAACACGCGACTCGTTAATTAGGAAGCATTGCTATCCTCAGCTATACTAGGGTCGACTGCCAGTTATACGGGTGTATTGTACACCAGTATGTTACTTGGGGCCATCTAAATATATATAATTCAAAAGTGACTGACTGACTGACATAGTGATCTATCAATGCACAGCCCAAACCACTGAACGGATCGGGCTGAAATTTGGCATGCAGGTAGATGTTATGACGTAGGCATCCGCTAAGAAAGGATTTTGATTAATTCCACCCCCAAGGGGATAAAAAAGGGGATGAAAGTTTTTATGAAACTTTGTCAATTTTAAACCGATCGGGCTGAGAGTTTCAAATTCGGGGGTAAAGTAACTATTCCACGCGGACGAAGTCGCGGGCAGAAGCTAGTTAGGCTATATTTATAGGCTGTTAAACCGTACACAACTGGTTGCACCGAGCGGGTACAACTCTATAAGTTCCATAAGTAGTAACATCTGGAGTACCCCAAGGATCATCATATCAGTGCGTCCTACCCGTCATGGCATACGGAGCCGAAACTTGGACACTGACGGCTCGTATGGTCCATAAGCTCGAAGTCGCTCAGCGGGCTATGGAAAGGGCTATGTTCGGTGTGTCTCTGAGGGATCGCATCAGGAATGAGGTGATCCGTCAGAGAAGCAAGGTCATCGATATAGCCCACCGGATTAGTAAGCTGAAGTGGCAGTGGGCTGGCCATATTAGTCGTAGAACCGACAACCGTTGGGGTAAACGAGTTCTAGAGTGGTGACCGCGTCTTGGCAAACGCAGTGTAGGACGTCCTCAGGCACGGTGGAGTAACGATTTGCGCAGGACGGCTGGCAGAAACTAGATGCGAGAAGCCGAAAATAGATCTAAGTGGCGTGCAATTGGCCAGGCCTATGTCCAGCAGTGGACTGCAACAGGCTGTTGATGATGATGACCCCAAGGATCGAATCTGGGCCCATTATTGTTTTTGATATTCGTAAACGATTTGCTAAGTAAAATTAAAAGCGAATGTCTTGCTTATGCAGATGATATAAAAATTTTCAGGCGTATCTCAAATAATTATGACTGCGAGGCTCTTCAGTTGGATATCAAAATAATTAAAAAAAAAAAAATTGATTGAGTCAGGCGTTACTTTGCGGAAATCCATTTTTAATTTTAAATTGAAAACAATATATCTAGTTTTAATTTCCGCGACTATTAGTGGGTTGCAGGTATGCACCTCCCTCCCGCCCGCTATATTATGCACATGCATGATTTCAAGGCTAATGCAAGGATTTTATGCACATGCAGGAAGGCAAAGCAAAACCCAACACCATTACCGACACGTGTTTCGCCTCTCCACGAGGCATCCTCAGGGGACGTGTTGACTCGCTGACCGTTGAGTTGCGACTACGTCAGTCGCAACTCAACGGTAGAACAATTGTAGAATGGTGTGATGTGAAATCGATGTCACTCAACACCAAATAATTTCAAGTTATAACATTTTCGAAAAATAGTAAAACGTAATTATTAATATGACTACAATATCAGGGGAGTAGTATTAGATAGGGTAAAAGTGGTACGTGACCTGGGTGTAATGTTTGATTCGGTTTTGTGCTGTGTAAAACATTTTCGATAAATAGTGTTACAGTTAAATTAGACCAATTTTGAATTTTCCATACAAACATAATTTCCAGTTATCTTTTTTTTTTAAATAAGACATTTCGAAAATGTTTTTAGCTAACTTTTTAGACCTATGTATCCTGCTTTATGTGTGAAGTTTCATTAAAATCGGTTCAGTCATTTCGCAAAATAGTGACTTGAAAATTTGTATGAAATGCCATACGGCGTACGTGACACGCTCTTCACTTACAAATCAACTCAAAAAATAAAACAGTCAAATCTAAAGTCGATATTTGAGTCACGTTTTGTTTGACCTAAATACTGAGTTCTGTCACATGAGTAGATAAAGTTCTGTGGCCGTACTACGAAGTGCCAATGCTATCATGATTCAGTGTGAGGGAAAGGGATAGTGCTATTCGTCTTGTGTAACATTGTCTCTCTCTGACACAGAAATCATCGTGGATTTAAGGGTACTCCCTTTCTTCACATAAAATTGTTTGTCCGAAAATTATTATCCATAACACGTTTGCTATAAACTGCAGTAACCATAATGTTCAAAACCCCGAAATTTTGTTCAGCATAATTATCTTTAGGTCTAAAAGTATTCTGTCATAATATCGAGTACCATAATAATTGAATCTCCTAATTTTACATGCCCTAAAGTCATATGTCCTAAGTATTGTGTTGAATAATGTGTATTATTCCGAATGTTCATTTATAATAAATATTTTAGTCCAAAAACATTTGCTAAAAAATAGGTTTTAGTGACAGAAACGAATCGCTGAAAATCCGACTTCACGCAGTCTTGTCTGTCCTACCCCTAGAGTGTAATTTAAAATCGCGTAGGCGCGGAGGGGCGAGGCGGCCCGCGAGTTGAGGAGCAGGTGGTTGTAACACTCGCCGCCGCGGCTAAGGCTGCAAGTCGAAGCTGCGGTGGAGAGCGTTAAACCAATCTGCGACGATTAACTCGCGTGGGACCGCCTGAGCCCCGTAGCGCCGGAGCCGTGACAGAAACCATGCCTGCTGCATGTTACATGCTTGCTTGCATGCTGCGTGCTTGTTTGCATGCTTCAAGCTTGCTTGCATGCTGTATGCTTGCTTGCATGTTGCATGCTTGCTTGCATGCTGCATGATTGCTTGCATGCTGCATGCTTGCTTGCTTACAAAAATCACGTTCACAATCAACTGCTTTATTGAGTAGGTACATGTAGGTATAATATATTTATTTACGTATAATAAAAAATTATATTTAGGGATTTCAATTTTATTAACCGACTTCTAAAAAAGGAGGAGGTTCTCAATTCGGTTGTTTGTATGTTTATTTTTTTTTTTATTGTTTGTTCGCGCATAACTCCGTCGCTCGTCAACCGATTTGAAAAATTCTTTTTTTGTTGGAAAGGGTATACTTCCCAAATGGTCCCATGAAAATTTTATCGAAATCGACCAAGCGGTTTCCGAAAATCTAAAAAAAATATCTACATTATCTACATTGACGACCTCTTAGTTTACTCTGCAAAGGAGCAGTACGTTTTTTTTACACCAATGTCATTGGTTCGTTTAGGTGGGGGAGGGGAGGGGATGTAGGTACCACTAAAAAGTGAAAAATAAAAAACTTTTTACAAAAAAATATAACCGACTTTTACACAAAAAATAAAAAAGTGCAAAATAACTTTAATTTCGGAAGTCGGTGTTCAAAAAACGAAAAAGCAACCACAAACACCGAGTTCCGAAATTAAAGTTATTTTGCACTTTTTTATTCTTTTTTGTGTAAAAGTCGGTTGTATTTTTTTTTGTAAAAAGTTTTTTGGCATGAGATATTAGGTGATAATAAGTTATCATTCGGACAAATGATGATTAGGACAAAAAAAATTATGGCTCTTTAAATTATGGATAAAAAAGTTAGGTGACACAATAGAGAACCGGATTTAAGACGTCACGACGTAATCGTCACCTTAGTAGTCAAATCAAGTAGCATCTCTCATGACATATTAAATAAAACACTTGTCATACATTTTTCTAAACGTATATTTATTAGAAACATAGCAACAATACCCTTACTCTACATAATTACAAATGGCGGTGGACCACCTACAGGGCCGTCTGAAGCAATTAGGATGCTTGGGAGCATCAGGATGCATGGGAACATCAGGATGCATGTGAATATCAGGATGCATGGGAACATCAGGATGCATGGGAATATCAGGATGCATGGGAACATCAGGATGCATGGGAGCATCAGGATGCATGGGAACATCAGGATGCATGGGAGCATCAGGATGCACGGGAACATCAGGATGCATGGGAGCATCAGGTTGCATGGGAACATAAGGATGCATGGGAATGGGAACATCAGGATGCATGGGAATATCAGGATGCATGGGAATATCAGGATGCATGGGAACATCAGGATGAATCGAAACATCAGGATGTAGGTAGTTGTCTACAAAAATCTAATCATAGTCTGTCAGATAGATTTCCAAAAAATATTGGACACGTATTTTTTTCTTTTTTCACGTAAATAAAAAACGAAGACATTACAGTGCGTTGAATACTCGTGTGTCGTCACTACTCGCTAAAATTGCCACGAAGTAACATCACAATCCCCCACACCTGATTTTTTATGCTTTTTATCTTCGTCAATTTTATAAATTTGATAAAGCATAAAATACGTGCCCATAATTTTTCGATAATCTAACTAACGGACTATATAGAATCAATTACTTTTTTCTCAGAAAACATCCCATTGGTGTGAATGGGAGGAATTAGGTTGCAAGCGAGAAAATTGGGTATTTAGGGGAAATCAGGGTTTTTGGAAAGCACCTTATATCGAGTGCCCATTCGCTCAATTCATGCGTTCGACACTATTCTCAATTTTGTATTCATAAAAAGCATGATTCTGGATTCCAACAAATGATATTCGCGCAGTTATAACGCCACAGATACGCTATGAAATTTATAGATATGGAATGTGAATTTTACTGTGGCGTCCATACAAAATAAGCGCACCAGAGACTCAAAAGACAAAAGTGTCATTCAATAGGGTATTTACTGAAAAAATCTAATAAGCCAGTCTGACAGATTTCCAAAAAATATTGGACACGTAGTTATTCTTTTCCCGCGTAAAAAAAAATGAAGACGATACAGTGCGTTGAAAACTCGCGTGACGTCACTACGTGCTGTAATTTTTACCAGCGACGTAACGTCACCAGCCCCCGCTCTAGAACTTTGGTGCGCTTTATCTTTTTATTTGCTTTTACGATTTGAAATGACAAAAAATACGTGTCCAATGTTTTTTAATCCAACGGTCACAAAAATTGAATTATGATTTTTATAACTAGTAAAATACCCAATTAGTGATGGCGAGTGTCGGAAAACCAAAATATTTATAAGGCATTAATAACGTGACATTTGTCAATTCTATACATTTTTGAAGTTTTGACAATAGCTTTCGAAACGGTACCGCAGACAGAATCTCGTGTCTATAACCCATTCACGATAAGATTAGACATTGAAATACATCTTTTTTTACAGTCCGTTCAACCGATTTTGACTTCTATTGCGTCGGCAGCATGACACATGGTAGCTGCAGTAAACAGTTGGTATTATAATCAGGTTTTTGCTTTTAATGCCATTCTTATGCCTACGGAATAGAAGTAAAAATCGGTTGAACGGACTGTAAACAATTTTGTTCCAATGTCTAATCTTATTGTGAATGGAGTATAGAGCTGGTTTAGCAAATCATTTTTTTAAATTATTCGGTTTGCACTTGTATACCGTAAGTGACGGCCCTGCCTTTACAACTTCTTTGTTTATTTATTTTCTTTTCTAGTAACGCACTAGGCAAGCTTTGGGCTATTATATTGTATTGACAGCCTTGTGCGTTTTATGTACTTGGTTTTAAATTTTTAAGCGAGAATTTCTTCTACAACTTTTTCTTGTTTAAAAACCCCTATAATGCATCACCGATAACTTTTAATTTTTGCTATTCAACGTTTGGCATATCAAAGATTTCTTTAAAATCACACATCGTACTGTACATTTATTAAATTTAGAATTCGAAATAATTTTCATATTTTTTTCTGAGATAAGTTTTTTAAAATCAACTTTATATACACAGGGCTAAAGTATTGTAATACTTGAATTGACGGCGATGGATTAAAATTATCTCGAATTATAAATTCAAGTGAAGAAATTCTCGCTTAATGCCAATGAGATCATAATTATTATAAAATTGCACTAAATCAATAATGGTACAGACATCAATCTTTTACATCAGTTATATTTCATTGCATTGGTACATAACCTAACAAAAATAAAACCTACTAAATTAATAATAAACATTTGGTTAAAGTAATAATAAAAAATAAAATAAAAATTGCCAACAATGATAACATAATAAATTTAAAAATAAATTCTAGCCCTCTTATTTTTAAATAAAATACGAAGACGATACAGTGCGTTGACGTCACTACGTACTGTAATTTTTACCAGCGACGTGACGTCACCAGCCCCCACTCTAGAACTTTCATGCGCTTTATCTTCATACGTTTTTACGATTTGAAATGCCAAAAAATACGTGTCCAATATTCACTACTCGCTACAATTTGTACCACGACGTGACGTCACAAGCCCCCACTCCTGATCTTTGATGCTTTTTATCTTCGTCAATTTATATAAATTTGATAAAGCAAAAAATACGTGTCAAATATTTTTAATGTAACTGACAGATTAAATAGAATCATGTTTTTCAGGAAACATCCCTATTAGGGAAGCTTTCATTGACATTTTCGTGTTTATATTGGAGTCAAAGTTTCCGCTTTGTTATATGGACCTATATTTCATTCATGTTTACGAACAAGAGGGCTAGCTGCTATATTAAAAAAGGGATAACTTTAATGCTTAAAAATCATAAATTTTCCGTATAAGGGATAGTCGAATTATTTATTTATGCATTCAAATGGTCTCTATGACGCGTACACAGATATTTCCTGCTGGCAAATGTTTTTAACTGTTGTAATTTCTATTAACATGTGCCTCATATTTAGCGGTGGACAATAAATGGCAAATTTTAATACACAATATGAAAACAAAATTATTACATAGCCGTTTCTAACCAACTTATTTTTTTTGTTTTAAGTATATGAACACAATACAATTTTTTAACCTAAATTATATTTTTATAATTATATAATTTTCATCAAAATATACAAATAAAGATATTGCAATCGTTTTTTTAGAAACTGGTAAGTAATTCCATTAATTATTTTAGACAAAGCTGGTATAGTCTTATTTCTGAAAATTATCGATTAACGTCTAAAGTTTATTTTGAAAACACATCTCAGGAATTTAAAAAAAAAGTAAGTTTTCATTTCCCTTTTCAGTTTCCAAAAACCAATTGACAATAAAAATACTGTTTTTTATCACCTAATTGCAATTACAAATCACACATTATATACTAATATTTGTACATAACAATATCAAAGTAAACACTACGAAATACAGACTAAAAATAATGCAAAGTTTAAGCCAAGCATGTTTTAATTCAAAGTAAAGGTAATTGCAATTGAAAACATACCGAATGGGTGAAAATAGCGGGAGATATCAGGCTGTTACACAACTTGATTTTTTTCTACCATCCAAAATTTTTAGTCATCATCTTAGGTGTCAAAAAACTGATTTCTACAAAGTTCTACTTTTAAAATAAAAATCATTAGCTTATCATATTGTCTCGTTTTACAAACAAAATTGTACTGAAAAGCTAGTCCATCCAAAGGTTGTCTGGACGAGACAAGAGTTTGCAGAAATCAAGTTTTTGATTTAAAAAGTATTTCTGTTCTATTCTTTAAAATTTATATACGGCGTGTAACAGAATTTAAGCCTCTTAATTAAAGGGTCATTGTACTTATCATTATGAACAACTGACGAAATGGTTGGTGCAGTGGTTGAGCGATTGGCTGCTGCGCTACGTTCGTGTCTTGGGTTCGATTCCCGCACGGACAAATGATTGTATGGCCTACAGAATTTCCTAGCTTTTGAACAAAAAAACAACCTTTAATATGAGATCAATACGGATATTGCGAAAAGTTGTTCAGTACATTTTGTCGAGTTACATAGTCACACATACATAAAATGTATTGTGCAGTCGATTTTTTCTGATCGTGATTTCAGTGTTATATATACATTATTTGATTTATATACCTATAAGTAATAATAATGGCAAGAATTTTTTTGGATGGTAATAAAAAAAATCAGGAAATCTTGCGTTACAAACACATCGAGTGTTAACTGTTTCAAGATTTTTTGGTCAAGAATTTTCAAAAGATTTTCAGTATAGCTGTAGGTTCAAGACCATAAAAATATTATGCAAATCTGTTTGTATAGGCACCTCGTTTAATTTTTGAAATGCTTTTAACTTGAGCGACAATTTGCATGGTGACTGTCGCACCACAATTGGGCAACTGTAGCGCCATTATTGAACAACAGTAGCGCCATCCCCGTCACCACTTCCTAGTGTTTTAGCTGGGAAGAAGAAGTGGCGCAACAAACTCCCCAGCTGCATACGAAGTACCATAGTTGATTGACAGAAGTGTCAGAAGCACGAAACAAAAACAAAACAAAAGAGACCGTAGTGCTGAAACAACATAAAATGAGCGCCTCAATTGATCAAAACTAACGCCATAATTATACAGCAAAACCGCCACAGTTGGCCGACAGTAGCACCACAGTTGACCGACTGCTGCGCCACAGTGGAGCGACATACCTATCGCCCAAGTTAAAAGCACTCATTTCATATTAGGATTTCTTATCTTTACATTACATATTTTGTACAATAAATCACACCGCCATTTAACTAAATAAAAGCATATTCAAACACAATATTTTTTTACAAAACTTTAGGCCAATCCTGATTTATGTGGTTTAACGAAAAGTTGGTACAATTTGAATTGACACTTTTTAAATGATACATTCACGATTGGTTTAAAAAAAATAACAAGCTATTCACCTATATACATACATTGTAAAGTATTTTACTACATTTTGTTGGGATTTATCCAGCAGTGGATTTCTATTAAATTTTAATAAGATAATGTATCAAATCTTGTATTTTATTTTTTGGAATAGCATCTGTTTAACATTTTAAATTGCCTTTTCTACGTTTAAACCGTTTTTATTTTTGTAGTCATGTAAATCCTTTTACTTAACAACAAAAATTAACTAACTATGATTCATTAAACCATCCACGAGTTAAAGTGAGACATAACAGGGCCCTAAGTCTGCTATTTTTATAAATTTGTCATTCCAACACGATCCCATTGCCATTATATGAACTTAGCAGATTACGAACTTTTTGATAACCGAGCTATTAAAAGAAATCTCCGCACAACGACGTTCTAAAGGTAGGTCACTGATCAAATGAACTGTCAAAATTTTAGCAGATTACTGCATACGTCTGTCATACATTTGTCATCATGTACGAGTTTACTATTCTATGCCATTTCTTTCAATGGAGTGTCAGTGGTTGACCATTGGAAAGTCATAATGACGCTTTTGTATTAGTAGGTTACCAAACTTGTCAAAATCAACAATTATGAAATCAATGATATACCATTGTGATACTATTGTAATAATAGACTTGAGGCCCAGGATGGATCCGTCATCTACCCCGGTCACCGGGGAGAGTGGAACCGGCGAGAGATGTCGTGCGGTGTTCCACAGGGTTCGGTTCTGGGGCCGCCCCTGTGGAACATCGGCTACGACTGGGTGCTGCGCGCCGACCTCCCTCGCGGCGTCAGCGTAGTCTGCTACGCTGACGACACGCTGGTTTTAGCGCAAGGGGGGTCGCACCAGGCGGCGGCTGAATTGATGACACGCGGGGTTGCGATAGTCGTTGACAGAATCCGGCAACTGGGTCTCGAGGTGGCCCTACACAAGTCCGAGGCCATGTGTTTTCATGGCCCTCGGAACCGGCCACCACCGGGATCCCAGGTAACGGTAGGAGGGGTTCACATCGGCGTCGGGTCAACGATGAGGTACCTGGGCCTCGTCCTCGATAGCCGGTGGAACTTCGCGGAGCATTTCCGACGTTTGGCACCCAAACTGGGGCGGGCTGGGGCTGCCTTCAAGCGGCTCTTGCCCAATCTGGGGGGACCAAACGCCTCCTGCCGGAGGCTGTACGCGGGGATCGTGCGGTCCATGGCCCTTTACGGGGCCCCAGTGTGGGCGCTGTCGCTAAGGCGACTGCCAGCGCGCCACCTGGTCTCGGCCCAGAGGGTCATGGCCATTCGGCTAGTCCGTGGATACCGCACGGTCTCTGGCGAAGCGGCGAATCTCCTTGCCGGATTACTGCCGTGGGATCTGGAGGCGAGAGCCCTCGCGCACGTTTACGCGTTGCGCGTGGAGGCGCTAAGCCGGGGTGAAACGCTGCTGCCGCGGCAAATTGCTGCGCAGCGGACGGAGCTCCGGCGGGATCTCACGGAGGTTTGGAGACAGCGACTATCGCAACCCAGTGCTGGGCACGCCACTATTGTGGCGATAAGTCCCCTCTTTGAGGCGTGGCTGGAGAGACGTCACGGCGTTCTCACCTTCCGCCTGACGCAGGTGCTCACCGGACACGGCTGCTTCGGGAGGTACCTGTGTCGGATCCAGCGGGAGGACACGTCCGGGTGTCATCACTGTGTGGATCGTCCGGAGGACACGGTGGAGCATACGGTGGAGGTCTGCCCTGCTTGGGCGGAGTACCGCCGTGTCCTCGTCGAGGCGATCGGCGGCGGCGACCTCTCGCGTCCGGCCCTGGTTCGGGCCATGGTCCGGAGCGAGGAGGCATGGGAAGCGGTCGCCTCCTTCTGCGAAGCAGTAATGCTAGCGAAGGAGGAGGCGGAGCGCGTGCGAGAGAGGGAAGCCCCTCGCTCCAGCCGCCGCAACAGAAGAAGACGCCCCGGGCGTCGGGAAACGCAGGGCGATTCCCGGCCACCGTAGGCGCGGGCCTGCGGATGGCGAGCTATGGGTGGCTCGCCGTCCGATAGCAACCAGGCCCGAGTCGACGGCGCGTCGTGTTCCACGCGCGCCTCAAAGAGCCGTCAGCAAGGAAGACGGGGCCCCATAGGGTCAGTGCCTGCTAGGGTTGCGGAATTTGTTCGAAAGAGTCACCGCGGCCCTGGAACGCAAAGGGCACGGGAGGGATCACGGGTGGGTTTTAGTCAGTAAGAGTCTGACACTCCCTTCCGCTCCGCCCAGAGCGGGAGAAGTCATTTGATGATTTCCCATCCAGAAAAAAAAAAAAAAAAAAAAAAAGGCCCAGGATGGATGACAGATCAGTTCAAAAATTGCCATGTTAAGACTTACTAAACCGCACAACAGCTTACTCTCGCAAGTCTGTTAATTACCTTTTTGTGTAGGTATAATTTTATTTAACACAGCATGAGCTATTCTTGTATAGTTTGGGAATATGTCACTATAATATCTATTTACCCCAAGAAAAATACTGACGATACAAAAGCTTTATGCTCAGCAACTTTTAGCGATGTTGCGATATGTTGGGCGATTTCTTGTAGCTAGGTACGCATTTTGAATGACCACTTAAGCGATTGTTGGGCAACGGTTAGTTGCTCTGTGACTACATGATTTTAAGACATCGAGTATAAAATTAATGTTTAATAAACATACATGTCTGTAATGCCACCGCGGTCAAAAAAATATGATTGCATATAAATGCCATTATACATACAAATTACATTTTTAAATATTTCAATAATATTTATAAAAAACATTTAAAAATATAAAAATAGTAGCCCACCGGTATCGAGAACAGGGTCCAAATTACAGATCATGTCAGAAAAGAACTTCCGAACAATTCGAACTTTGTCCAGAATTACCGCTTTCTGAATCAAGTTTCTGATCCAGCTGCCTAACGAGATCCTCCTAAGCTTGCGGTTTGTGGTTATAAAGGCATTGGCTGGTACAACTATCGGTATCATTTCTGAGTCCATTGTACTTTTATTGTTTTAATATCTATTTATTGAAAACTCTGTGTGTTTAAACAATTGATTCATATAATTGATGCTCCCTTAACAATAATTTTGTATCAAACTATATCATTTTTCAGTGTCTATGAACATAACATCTACTATCTACATCATTCTCTCAGTTCATTGCTATAGTTTTCTCCAGAACATCGTGAAAGCGGTACAAAGCTTTTTAGTTACATTTTTGGGTAAAATCACATTGTTGCTTTTAAAATTGATTTTGTTAGTGAGAACGCAGCGGTTTTGTTGTGCTTTTTAACCGATTATCGACCTTAAAGACTCCATGTGTGACAGTATTTAAGTAAGCCAACTACATATTTAGTGATTGAGACGACTTTCGAATGCGGGTTTTTGTCAACCCTGTCCCAAACTAGATACCTATACGACTTGTCAACTGGATGAGCAATACAATTTTTAATTTCCCTTTACGAAGCCATTTCATCTCCATCTCTGATTTCATAGATCAATAGAAACACATTACCTCTCTTTGACAACGTCGGTTAAATCACACCAAACACGCTATGTCCCCACTAAATCAGCAATGCATTTAATAATATCATACAAATTACAAAACTCTCATCCAAACATTTACACAAAGCAAACACACTAACAACTAATAAACGCCGCGTTTACCTGCGTCGCAACTGCGTGGCAACTGCGGGCCAATTGCGGGGCGATTGCGTGGCAACTTTTCACCGTCGGTCGTTATTGTTGAGATATGCGATTCTATGCTAGTACCTATAGTAGTTAGGTTTAAAAGGGCCGACTTTGTTTAAGCCTAGGTACTTTGCTTGTTCGTCGGTCAGCTCTGTGAGATGGGCGTCGAATGTGGGTAGATGGAGGCTCGCGACGTATTCGTCCATTTTCTTAGGTAGTAGGTATACGTCGGCCTGCAACAGAAATTAATATTTTTTTATGAAAAAATCCTTTGCTATGTTGACGTATTTCAACACTTGACTTCAAAAACCGTTCATTTAAATTACACTACTAGGTTTTGTCAAAAGTCAAAACGTTTATTTCAATTATGCCATTAAACGGCACTTTTGAACGTCATCATTAAAATTTATCATAATTAAGTGACTCTAGCGTCCATTCGCGAAGGTAGATTCTTATGGAGAAGAACGGACAAGAAACTCTGCTGCTTCACTCGCGTTAATATTGAAAAAAAGAAGACTACAACTCCAGGGCTGCACTATCTCTATACCAAAGTTAATCAGAATCAGTTCAGCGATTTCCGCATGAAAGTGTAACAAAAAGGTCACTTTCACATTTATAATATTGGTGCATACAGCGATAAAAACGTATACTGCAGATCGCCATTTTCGACTGCCTAACTAACCTCCACAATCCAGTTACTGAGTAACACCAGTGGCCGTATTACGAAGTGCCAATGCTATCATGATTCGTGTGAGGGAAAGAGATAGTGCTATTCGTCTTGTGTAACTCCGTCTCTCTCTGACACAGAAAACATGATGGAATAAAGACGTCATAATAGGTCGCCAGACCCTTGGTAAGACTGGTGCCAAGATACAATTCTAACAATTGAAACTAATTAAAAGCTTGTAAAGGGGTGATAAGGTCGAGTAAGTAAACGATGTTTAAAGACATTTAAATCCAATTGTTTCCAAAACATGAACTGTACCATTGATAACTTAGTTTCAGGTTTCTGGTTTCTACATTAGCTGTAAATATTGAAAGTCAATTCATTTTTAAAGTTACAGTTGAAACTGAACGGTATCACATAAATATGGATGTTTCCTGAGTTAAAATATATGATTATATTTATTTTGTCAGTTAGATCGAAAAATATTGGACACGTATTTTTTGCTTTATCAAATATATAAAAATGTACGAAGAAAGCATCAAAGATCAGGAGTGGGGGCTTATGACGTCACGTAGTTTAAAAATTATAGCGAGTAATAACATCACACGAGTATTCAACGCACTGTATCGTCTTCGTTTTTTATTTACGTGAAAAACAAAATACGTGTCCGAGATTTTCTGGAAATCTATCTGACGGACTAATTAGATTTTTTTGTCAAATACCCTACTGTGAACGCATTGAACGCACACTGTTTGCATACTAAGTGTTATAATAACAAGTATGACAAACAATTCACCTAAAAACACTTAACAAAAACAAGCGTTTCAGTTGCATTCGGGTTCGGCCGCATGCAAAGCACCATCTAACAACACACTTTTTCTAAGTCTTCACAGTTATCATAGAAAAAAAAACATCATTTCTGCATTGCCTCTTTGCCAATCCTATCGAGGTGAAATTGTTGATCCGTATACGGGTCGATTTCCCGTGCGAGCACACCCGCATGCCACTAAAAACGCCCTAAATCATGAACTTGCGACCTATGACAATAAAATACACTTTGGACAAATAATCTAACATACGACAACAACACATATACAGCCATCTATAGTCATCCACGCGACTTACCTGTTGTTCATTCACTCTTCCTGCCTCTTCCTGCAAGACAAAATCTTCTAAAGCAGGTATATCTACTTACTCAACTCTACCCTTAATACCCTCATAAACGGTTTACTTACTATATTAGTCTATTTACATCTCTACAGTATATTAAATCAGCCCTGTGAACCATCTTCCTATTTTTCCTGTTTTTCCTCACTTTATTCCTCATTGCTCCTCATTTAATCACGCCCCCTCTCTCTCTCCCCTACACTCCCCCACATTCCTCTACACATTTAATCTTTCCTCCATACTCCTCCTCATTCCTCAACACTCCTCCTCATTCCTCCGCAATCGCTAAACTTATCCTGAACGCTGGCAATAACCTTACATACAACGACAACACATACACAGTCATCTATAGTCATTCACGCGACTTACCTGTTGTTCCTTCACTCTTCCTGCCTCTTCCTGCAAGACAAAATCTTCTAAAGCAGGTATATCTACTTACTAAACTCTACCCTTACAACCCTCATAATCGTCTTACTTACTATATTAATCTATTTACATCTCTACAGTATATTAAATCAGCCCTATGAACCATCTCCCTATTTTTCCTCACTTTATTCCTCATTGCTCCTCATTTAATCACGCCCCCTCTCTCTCTCTCCCCTACACTCCCCCACATTCCTCTTCACATTTCATCTTTCCTCCGTACTCCTCCTTATTCCTCAACACATTTCAACACTCCTCCTCATTCCTCCGCAATCGCTAAACTTACCCTTAACCTTTAAACACTGGCAATAATCTAACATACAACGACATTATTTATTTATTTACATTTTATTTATTTTCACATATACAGCCATCTATAGTCATCCACGCGACTTACCTGTTGTTCCTTCACTCTTCCAGCCTCTTCCTGCAAGACAAAATCTTCTAAAGCAGGTATATCTACTTACTAAACTCTACCCTTAATACCCTCATAAACGGTTTACTTACTATATTAATCTATTTACATCTCTACAGCATATTAAACCAGCCCTATAAACCATCTACGTATTTTTCCTCACTTTATTCCTCATTGCTCCTCATTTAATCACGTCCGCCCCTGTCTCCCCTACAATCCCCGCATTCCTCTATAAGTACATTAAACTTTCCTCCATACTCCTCCTTATTCCTCAACACTCCTCCTCATTCCTCCGCAATCGCTAAAGTTACCCTGAACCCAAAAACACTGGCATTAATCTAACATACAGTGATAACACATATACAGCCATCTATAGTCATCCACGCGACTTACCTGTTGTTCCTTCACACTTCCAGCCTCTTCCTGCAAGACAAAATCTTCTAAAGCAGGTATATCTACTTACTAAACTCTACCCTTACAACCCTCATAAACGGTTTACTTACTATATTAATCTATTTACATCTCTACAGTATATTAAATCAGCCCTATGAACCATCTCCCTATTTTTCCTGTTTTTCCTCACTTTATTCCTCATTGCTCCTCATTTAATCACGTCCCCCATGTCTCCCCTACAATTCCCGCATTCCTCTATAAGTACATTAAACTTTCCTCCATACTCCTCCTTATTCCTCAACACTCCTCCTCATTCCTCCGCAATCGCTAAACTTACCCTGAACCCTAAGACACTGGCATTAATCTAACATACAGTGATAACACATACACAGCCATCTATAGTCATCCACGCGACTTACCTGTTGTTCCTTCACTCTTCCAGCCTCTTCCTGCAAGACAAAATCTTCTAAAGCAGGTATATCTACTCACTAAACTCTAACCTTACAATCCTCATAATCGTCTTACTTACTATATTAATCTATTTACATCTCTACAGTATATTAAATCAGCCCTATAAACCATCTTCCTATTTTTTCCTGCTTTTCCTCACTTTATTCCTCATTTAATCACGCCCCCTCTCTCTCTCCCCTACACTCCCCCACATTCCTCTTCACATTTCATCTTTCCTCCGTACTCCTCCTTATTCCTCAACACATTTCAACACTCCTCCTCAATCCTCCGCAATCGCTAAACTTACCCTTAACCTTTAAACACTGGCAATAATCTAACATACAACGACATTATTTATTTATTTACATTTTATTTATTTTCACATAGACAGCCATCTATAGTCATCCACGCGACTTACCTGTTGTTCCTTCACTCTTCCAGCCTCTTCCTGCAAGACAAAATCTTCTAAAGCAGGTATATCTACTTACTAAACTCTACCCTTAATACCCTCATAAACGGTTTACTTACTATATTAATCTATTTACATCTCTACAGCATATTAAACCAGCCCTATAAACCATCTACGTATTTTTCCTCACTTTATTCCTCATTGCTCCTCATTTAATCACGTCCGCCCCTGTCTCCCCTACAATCCCCGCATTCCTCTATAAGTACATTAAACTTTCCTCCATACTCCTCCTTATTCCTCAACACTCCTCCTCATTCCTCCGCAATCGCTAAACTTACCCTGAACCCTAAAACACTGGCATTAATCTAACATACAACGATAACACATACACAGCCATCTATAGTCATCCACGCGACTTACCTGTTGTTCCTTCACTCTTCCAGCCTCTTCCTGCAAGACAAAATCTTCTAAAGCAGGTATATCTACTCACTAAACTCTACCCTTACAACCCGCATAAAAGTTTTACTTACTACATTAATCTATTAATTTACACGCCTACAGTACAGTAAATGAAATTAGCCCTATATAACATCTCCCTATTTTTTCCTGTTATTCCTCACTTTATTCCTCATTGCTCCTCATTTAATCTCGTCCCCCCTGTCTCCCCTACAATCCCCGCATTCTTCTATAAGTACATTAAACTTTCCTCCATACTCCTCCTTATTCCTCAACACTCTCCTCATTCCTCAGTAATCGCTAAACTTAACCTGAACCCTAAAACACTGCAATAAATCTAACATACATCGACATTATTTATTTATTTACATTTTATTTATTTTCACATAGACAGCCATCTATAGTCATCCACGCGACTTACCTGTTGTTCCTTCACTCTTCCAGCCTCTTCCTGCAAGACAAAATCTTCTAAAGCAGGTATATCTACTTACTAAACTCTAACCTTCAACCCTCATGATGGTCTTACTTACTATATTAATCTGTTTACATCTCTACAGTATATTAAATCAGCCCTATGAACCATCTCACTATTTTTCCTGTTTTTCCTCACTGCTCCTCATTTAATCACACCCCCTCTCTCTCTCCTACAATCCCCCGCATTCCTCTATACATTTAATCTTTCCTCCATACTCCTCCTTATTCCTCAACACTCCTCCGCAATCGCTAAACTTACTCTTCCAGCCTCTTCCTGCAAGACAAAATCTTCTAAAGCAGGTATGTCTACTTACTAAACTCTACCCTTACAACTCTCATGAAGGTCTTACTTACTAGTATATTAAACTATTTATTTACACCCCTATAGAACAGTATATGAAATTAGCCCTATATACCATCTCCCTATTTTCTTCCTGTTTTTCCTCACTTAATTCCTCATTTAATCATCATTAAATCTCTCTCCTACAATCCCTCGCATTTCTCTATACATTTAATCTTTCCTCCATACTCCTCCTCATTCCTCAACACTCCTCCGCATTCCTCCACAATCGCTAAACTTACTCTGCAAGCCTCTTCCTGCAAGACAAAATCTTCTAAAGCAGGTATCTACAATCTACTTAAGTTTTTACACTCGTCTAATTCTCACATTCTTCTTATGTCTATCTAAAGTAAGAAATTTTTCAAACACGATTGTTTTATCAACTCAGTCCTAGCCATCTTTGTATTTTTTCTGTAAATCTCTCCCCTCCTGTAAACTTCTTCTCATCCCTCCGGCAATCCGCTTCATACCTCTCCAAAATCTCCCCCATTCTCTAATACACTTCTTCACGTGTTGTGTCCCCGCCCTTCAACTTCACTTCCTTCTCTATTAAACCATCTCCTATACTTCCACTCTCATCTAAGTTTTACCAATACGTGTATTACTCCACAATCTTTTCTTACGTGTCTTAATATAAAAATTATCATAATTAAATAACACTTCCCTGACATCTTCCTCCTCTCTCCTCTAAGCTTGTACTGGTAGTGCGGCACATTATAGACCTCTATACGCGTATTACCCCACACACTCCTTCTCACTACCCGACACTCCTCCTCTCTTACACCCCACCTTTACCTTGTTGTCTTGCAGCGCGATATAATCATCTACAAGCACATTCCTCCTTACTCAATCATCAATCTCACTTTGAACCGACAGTGCGGCATTTAATCCCTCCCTTCGACATTCCTCCACGCTCCCCTACCTCTCCTCCTCTTTTTTTTCACCCTGTAGTGATAGTGCGGCACGTTATAGACTTCTACGAGCACATTCCTCCTAGCTTGTCAACATTCCTCCACACTCCCCCAGTCTCCTCGTGTCTCCCTTCACCTTGTACCGATAGTGCGGCACGTTATAGACTTCTACAAGCACATTCCTCCTAGATCCTCAACATTCCTCCACACTCCCCCACTCTCCTCCTCTCTCCCCACACCTTATACCGATAGTGCGGCACGTTATAGACTTCTACAAGCACATTCCTCCTCGCTCCTCCACACTCCTCCACACTCCCCCAGTCTCCTCGCGTCTCCCCTCACCTTGTACCGATGGTGCGGCGCGTTGTAAAGCTCGATGAGCGCCAGAGCTTGCGTGGCGGCCGTCACGGAGACCACGAACGAGGGTAGTGATGAACAGCACAAATTGGCGAGCCGGCCTTCTGCTAGTAGCACTATGCGCTTGCCGTGCGGCCAGATTATGTGGTCTACCTACAAACGAACAAGAAACAGTTCTTAGACAGATAAAACTACAAATCTACAAGAAAAGCTGATAAAATCTGAAGGAAATCTGTCATCATCTGCCTAGCCTTTTCCCAACTACATTGGGGTCGGCTCCCAGTCAAGCCGGATTCAGCTGAATATCAGTATTTTACGTGAAGCGGCCGCCTACCAGACCTTCACAACCCATTAACTGGGGAACACGGTAAACCTGAAGGAAATCTGTATTCATTTAAAAAGAACTGTGGAAAACTAACGCACTATTGTAGAATAATCTAAATAAAAAGCTAAGTGCGACAAAGATGAAATGAAATTTGTTTCTTCGACTGAAGAAACACATTGACCTCGAAGCGCAAACTTCATGTGCTCAATAACAGCGAAAAATAAATGTGATTTTAATCGAGAGCTAACGGACTTCATAAACGAAACGTCTTACAACGTTAGGTAGGCTTTCCTCTCTATACATTATATAATATTACCTGACTCCGCACTCTCTCCCACAACAGGTCCGGCGTGCGCAGAGCGTGCACGTCTATCTCAGTGTTGCTGTGTGCCATGTAGCACGCGACACTAGCTCTCTATACATTATATAATATTACCTGACTCCGCACTCTCTCCCACAACAGGTCCGGCGTGCGCAGAGCGTGCACGTCTATCTCAGTGTTGCTGTGTGCCATGTAGCACGCGACACTAGCTCTCTATACATTATATAATATTACCTGACTCCGCACTCTCTCCCACAACAGGTCCGGTGTGCGCAGAGCGTGCACGTCTATCTCAGTGTTGCTGTGTGCCATGTAGCACGCGACACTAGCTCTCTATACATTATATAATATTACCTGACTCCGCACTCTCTCCCACAACAGGTCCGGCGTGCGCAGAGCGTGCACGTCTATCTCAGTGTTGCTGTGTGCCATGTAGCACGCGACACTAGCTCTCTATACATTATATAATATTACCTGACTCCGCACTCTCTCCCACAACAGGTCCGGTGTGCGCAGAGCGTGCACGTCTATCTCAGTGTTGCTGTGTGCCATGTAGCACGCGACACTAGCTCTCTATACATTATATAATATTACCTGACTCCGCACTCTCTCCCACAACAGGTCCGGCGTGCGCAGAGCGTGCACGTCTATCACAGTGTTGCTGTGTGCCATGTAGCACGCGACACTAGCTCTCTATACATTATATAATATTACCTGACTCCGCACTCTCTCCCACAACAGGTCCGGCGTGCGCAGAGCGTGCACGTCTATCTCAGTGTTGCTGTGTGCCATGTAGCACGCGACACTAGATCTCTATACATTATATAATATTACCTGACTCCGCACTCTCTCCCACAACAGGTCCGGCGTGCGCAGAGCGTGCACGTCTATCTCAGTGTTGTGTGTGCCATGTAGCACGCGACACTAGCTCTCTATACATTATATAATATTACCTGACTCCGCACTCTCTCCCACAACAGGTCCGGCGTGCGCAGAGCGTGCACGTCTATCTCAGTGTTGCTGTGTGCCATGTAGCACGCGACACTAGCTCTCTATACATTATATAATATTACCTGACTCCGCACTCTCTCCCACAACAGGTCCGGCGTGCGCAGAGCGTGCACGTCTATCTCAGTGTTGCTGTGTGCCATGTAGCACGCGACACTAGCTCTCTATACATTATATAATATTACCTGACTCCGCACTCTCTCCCACAACAGGTCCGGCGTGCGCAGAGCGTGCACGTCTATCTCAGTGTTGCTGTGTCCCATGTAGCACGCGACACTAGCTCTCTATACATTATATAATATTACCTGACTCCGCACTCTCTCCCACAACAGGTCCGGCGTGCGCAGAGCGTGCACGTCTATCTCAGTGTTGCTGTGTGCCATGTAGCACGCGACACTAGCTCTCTATACATTATATAATATTACCTGACTCCGCACTCTCTCCCACAACAGGTCCGGGTTGGTATCAGAATGACTGAATCGCAAATAGACCACGTCGCTCATAGTCCAAATCTCAAAATGTCTAAATCTCAAAATACCTAAATCGCAAAATGACTACATCGCTTTTAGTCCACATCTCGTAACGTCTAAATCTCAAAATACCTAAGTCGCAAAATGACTACATAGCAAAAAGTCCGAACAGTTGTGTAGGTACCTATACATTAATCTCTACAGGGTTGATATCAGAATTACTGGATACATTTTGATAGAAAAAGTAAGCGGTATGGGTTGGTATCAGAATATGTATTATGTATCAGTATGTATTATATGTCTATCTATCTAGACCTAAAATAGGTGATTTTTAAATTTTTGTTTGTTTGGTTTGTCTGTTTGTTCAAGCATCAAAATGGACCGATTTGGTTCAAGTTTGGTGTAAAGGTAGAGTGGCTCTTGCGGAAGCAATAGGCTAGGGAAGTAAGTTTACGGCATTAAATATTTATTTTATTTTAATTATATTACCGAGAGAAAAAAATAAATAAAAATAAATATCCTTATAATAAAATAATTCCTTATTCTTCTTATTTCATAAGGATTAAAAATAATTATTTGTAGTTTTGCTTGTATTTTAGGTGATAAATATTTATAAGGAAGTTTAACGGTGTAATATCTTCCATTCGGAGTTTTGTAAGCTCCCGTCGGTATTTTCTGTCAAAAAGTATAGCTTTCTTTTTCCTGTTTTCTGTTTTGAAAAAAATTCCTCTCACTATGATATCCTGGTATCTGGCCTCTTTTTTAAGTTTGTGCAGAAAGTGTATCAATGTGGTTTTTTTTATTCAAACCCCAAGACGACGATGCCAAGCTTCCATTGCATTATTGGTTCGGTGTCTCTCATAACAATACATACTGATACATAATAAATATTCTGATACCAACCCATACCACTTACTTTTTCTATCAAAATGTATCCAGTAATTCTGATATCAACCCTGTATAGATTAATGTATAGGTACCTACACAACTGTTCGGACTTTTTGCTATGTAGTCATTTTGCGACTTAGGTATTTTGAGATTTAGACGTTACGAGATGTGGACTAAAAGCGATGTAGTCATTTTGAGATTTAGACATTTTGAGATTTGGACTATGAGCGACGTGGTCTATTTGCGATCCAGTCATTCTGATACCAACCCACAGGTCCGGCGTGCGCAGAGCGTGCACGTCTATCTCAGTGTTGTGTGTCCCATGTAGCACGCGACACTAGCTCTCTATACATTATATAATATTACCTGACTCCGCACTCTCTCCCACAACAGGTCCGGCGTGCGCAGAGCGTGCACGTCTATCTCAGTGTTGTGTGTCCCATGTAGCACGCGACACTAGCTCTCTATACATTATATAATGTTACCTGACTCCGCACTCTCTCCCACAACAGGTCCGGCGTGCGCAGAGCGTGCACGTCTATCTCAGTGTTGTGTGTCCCATGTAGCACGCGACACTAGCTCTCTATACATTATATAATATTACCTGACTCCGCACTCTCTCCCACAACAGGTCCGGCGTGCGCAGAGCGTGCACGTCTATCTCAGTGTTGCTGTGTGCCATGTAGCACGCGACACTAGCTCTCTATACATTATATAATATTACCTGACTCCGCACTCTCTCCCACAACAGGTCCGGCGTGCGCAGAGCGTGCACGTCTATCTCAGTGTTGCTGTGTGCCATGTAGCACGCGACACTAGCTCTCTATACATTATATAATATTACCTGACTCCGCACTCTCTCCCACAACAGGTCCGGCGTGCGCAGAGCGTGCACGTCTATCTCAGTGTTGTGTGTCCCATGTAGCACGCGACACTAGCTCTCTATACATTATATAATATTACCTGACTCCGCACTCTCTCCCACAACAGGTCCGGCGTGCGCAGAGCGTGCACGTCTATCTCAGTGTTGCTGTGTGCCATGTAGCACGCGACACTAGCTCTCTATACATTATATAATATTACCTGACTCCGCACTCTCTCCCACAACAGGTCCGGCGTGCGCAGAGCGTGCACGTCTATCTCAGTGTTGCTGTGTGCCATGTAGCACGCGACACTAGCTCTCTATACATTATATAATATTACCTGACTCCGCACTCTCTCCCACAACAGGTCCGGCGTGCGCAGAGCGTGCACGTCTATCTCAGTGTTGTGTGTGCCATGTAGCACGCGACACTAGCTCTCTATACATTATATAATATTACCTGACTCCGCACTCTCTCCCACAACAGGTCCGGCGTGCGCAGAGCGTGCACGTCTATCACAGTGTTGCTGTGTGCCATGTAGCACGCGACACTAGCTCTCTATACATTATATAATATTACCTGACTCCGCACTCTCTCCCACAACAGGTCCGGCGTGCGCAGAGCGTGCACGTCTATCTCAGTGTTGCTGTGTCCCATATTGCAGACGACGCAGCCATTTTTCATACGTTCCATGTGTTCGCGTGTTACTACGCCTTTGTTGCCTGTTGCTGTTATCACGATGTCTACTTGACGTATCACCTGAAAAAGGATATTTTTTTGGAACTGGTAATAATTATATTAAAGAGTATGAAACTAACTTTTGAATGAGTATGAAACTAAATTTAACTTCCCTATTGAATGTGTGCGCGACTGCGCATCTATTGCTTTTACTGAACTGTGTGTGTAGTAGTTGCCGTGTGATAGGATAAAACAGGAGACACAGGTTTCTATACATTTTCGACTACGGGGCATATCTCTTTGTTTATTATATCTATGGTGGTGGTAATACATTATATTGTGTCCCTTACCTCATTTAATTTTACAACCCTGAAGCCGTCCATAGCAGCTTGCAGCGCGCATATGGGGTCGATTTCTGTCACGTACACCTGAAAATAAATAAATTACCTAAATATACCTACTTTACATGAAATATAAAATGAAACATTTTATTATTATTAATAATAATAATAATCTTTATTAAAAAATCTTTTTACACATTATAATTACATATATATAGCCTCATCAGCGCAGGAGACCATAAGGGAAGGTTCATATCTGACGGAACATGCGTCGCATATTATCGGTCGCGTAACGCCAGAACAGACAAATATAATTATAGGTAAACGCTTGACCGTTCACACTCGACGCACTAACGTATCATCGGTTGAGTGTGAACGTTCAAGTGTTTTTCTATATATTTGTCTGTCAGATATGAACCTTCCCTTATGGTCTCCTGCGCTGATGAGGGTCACGGGGAGCCGGTACACACGGAAGAGGCCCATGTCCAGCAGTGGATGTCTGCAGCCTGATATTATGATGAATGACTCAGAGGTTCTCTGTGCCATACCAAACATACTCACCACACAGCCCAGCGCTTTAAGTGCTTGGCAGCACCCCTTCCCGACCTCCCCGTAGCCGCAGACCACAGACTGTTTGCCGCCGAACATTAAGTCTGTACTGCGCTTTAAAGCGTCGATTATGCTTTCTCTGTAATAGAAATGAGACAAATGATATTATTTCTTATAGAAATTATGGAGTAATGTAACAGAGAGGATGGAGGAATTAGTCGCTTAATTTAAAATACTAGTATTCAGCTCTATTGTTACGCACGTTACGGACTAGGCATAGCAGGCTTTAGATAGCAGATATTGCAGATAACGATCTTTTGTATGTACATATCATAAGTGAAAGCCATAAGTGAAAGTTTGAAGACAACGTCTGCAGTCAAAGTCTGTAGTCAAAATTTGACGTCAACGTAAAATGCAGAAGCCAGAATCAGGGTCAGAGTCAGTGTCAAAGTCAGAATGAAAGACAGACTCAAAATTATATCAAATAAAATATTTAAACGCTTCAGAAATACAATATATAACGACAGCGAGACAACTTCCCGACACGAAAATATGTTATTGACCTTGGTTTTGGTAACACTATTGTTGAAATTAATGGCTGGCACTCTGCAGCTTGCCGGCTTTGGATAGCCGATACAGGTAATGATGCTCTGTTGTACCGTGTACGAAGTTAAAGTTAGAAATCAAAGTAAGAAGTCAGAGTCAGGTTAACGTCAAATTCTTTTATTGCAAAAAACGTACTGACAAAAGAACAGGTAGTGGAACTTGGTCTTGATGACGCTGTTGTTGACGTTAACGGCGGGCACGTACTGCTTGCCGGCCTTGGGTGATGTACTACGTCTTACTTAGTATGAAGTCTATGTGAGTCAAAGTCAGAAGTCAAAGACAGAGGTCAAAGCCAGAAGTGAAAGCCGAAAGTCAGAAGTGAAAGACTTAAAAAAAACAATATTTAAAGTCAACATTTTTGTCTAAAAAAAAAACTCACCGACACGAGTACAGATTGTCGAACTTGGTTTTGGTGACACTGTCGTTCACGTTCATGGCGGGTACACACAGCTTGCCTGCTTTAGACAACTGGTACAGGCGGTGGACGCCTGTTACGCTTTCTTCTACGATTCCTGGAAGAATGAAAAGGAACGGTTTAATCTATACTAATATTATAAAGCTGAAGAGTTTGTTTGTTTGTTTGAACGCGCTAATCTCAGGAACTACTGGTCCGATTTGAAAAAATCTTTCAGTGTTAGATAGCCCATTTATCGAGGAAGGCTATAGGCTATATATTATCACGCTAAGACCAATAGGAGCGGAGCAGTCATGAAAAATGTGACACAAACGAAGTTGTGCGGACAGCTAGTTACTTATATGAAAACTTGGCGATCCCTATAAGTACTACTATCAAACTTATATACGAGTATCATAACATGGTTTTTGATACTGAATACTAGTACGTATATTACCAAATACTGCTCTGCCAAACCTAAAGAACAGTACCAGAAAAACACGAAAAAGTTACTCTTAAGAGGCTTTGTTTAAGACTTCAAAATTTTCACGAGATCACGAGTTTATTATCAGTAGAATATTAGTAGACCATCACCAAGCCTTCTTCAGTAAGCACCAGAACTTCAGAAGACAAAGTGAAGACCATTAGTTGACCAGCTTCAAAATGTTCAAGAGATCACGAATTGATCAGTAAAACATTAGTAGACCATCACCAACCCTTCTTCAGTAGGACACTAGAACTTCAGAAGTCAAAATGAAGACCATTTATTGACCAGCTTCAAAATTTTCACGAGATCACGAGTTGATTATCAGTAGAATGTTAGTAAACCATCACCAGGCCTTCTTAAGTGGGACACTAAAACTTCAGAAGACAAAGAGAAGACCATTAATTGATCAGGAGTATGCATGAACCATAAACATACCATCAGTACAGCACGACTGGTACTTTTTTGAATCATCCGTAGACCAACATTTAGTATATTTGAAGGTGTCTGCATGCTTCTACAGCATGAGGTGTGTGGCGTCCCCTCCGTCTTCGAGGGTCATGTTAGGTGTCCAGTCGACCATCAGTATACTAGGAGAAGACCATGATAAGACCATCAGTAGACCAACCTTTAGTACGTTTGAAGGCGGCTGCATGCTTCTTCAGCATAAGGTGTGTGGCGTCCCGTCAATCGTCAAGGATTATATTGGAAGTCCAGTAAAGCATCAGTAGACCGAAAGAAGGCCACCAATAGACCAACCTTTAATGTTTGAAATGTCAGCATGCTTCAACAGCATGAGATGTGTGTGTGGTGTCTCCGTCGTAGAGGGCCATGTTGAGAGTCTAGTAGACCATCACTAGACCACGAGCAGAGCGCTAGTAGACCACGACTGATCATGAGCAGACCATTAATAGGCTAGTAGACCGAAAGAAGACCAACAGTAGAACAACCTTTAATATGTTTGAAGGCGGCTGCATGCTTCTTCAGCATGAGGTGTGTGGCGTCCCCTCCGTCTTCGAGGGTCATGTTGGGTGTCCAGTCGATCATCAGTATACCAGGAGAAGACCATGAGAAGAACATCAGTAGACGAACCTTTAGTACGTTTGAAGGCGGCTGCATGCTTCTTCAGCATAAGGTGTGTGGCGTCCTCTCCATCGCCAAGGATTATTGGAAGTCCAGTAAGCACCAGTAAACTAAAAGAAGGCCATCAATAGACAAACCTTTAATATGTTTGAAATGTCAGCATGCTTCATCAGCATGAGATGTGTGTATGGTGTCTCCGTCGTTGATGACCATGTTGGGAGTCCAGTAGAACATCACTAGACCACGAGCAGAGCGCTAGTAGACCACGACTGATCATGAGCAGACCATTAATAGGCTAATAAACTGAGAGAAGACCAAGAGTAGAACAACCTTTAATATGTTTGAAGGCGGCTGGATGCTTCTTCAGCATGAGGTGTGAGGCGTCCCCTCCGTCTTCGAAGATCGTGTTGAGTGTCCTGTCGATCATCAGTATACCAGGAGAAGACCATGAGAAGACCATCAGTAGACCAACCTTTAGTACGTTTGAAGGCGGCTGCATGCTTCTTCAGCATGAGGTGTGTGGCATCACCTGCGTCGTCAAGGATATTGGAAGTCCAGTAAAGCACCAGTAGACCAAAAGAAGGCCACCAATAGACCAACCTTTAATATGTTTGAAATATCAGCATGAGATGTGTGTGTGGTGTCTCCGTCTTTGAGGGCTATGTTGGGAGTCTAGTAGACCATCACTATACTACGAATATACCACGAGGAGACCGCTAGTAGACCACGATTGACCATTAGTAAGCTAGTAGACCGAGAGAAGACCAACAGTAGAACAACCTTTAATATGTTTGAAAGCGGCTGCATGCTTCTTCAGCATGAGGTGTGTGGCGTCTCCTCCATCGTCGAGGATCATGTTGGGTGTCCAGGTGGCTGTGGGGGTGCAGCATTGGTCGATGCACCACCAGAATGCTTCCTCGCTTTCGCCGCGCCAGGCGAAGATTGCGTATCCTGGGAAAGGAGAACAGTTCTCGAGGTCATACATATATGAAATAAGTAACGAGAGTTCAAGTTACACCGAACGCCAGATAAATGTGCAATAACGGTCATTGACCCACCTACATTTATTGACAACCTTAATTCTTAAAACAGAAATAATGAATTAATGCTATATTGAATCGACATCCATCGTGATCCTTTATATTTACTAGTAATGGAAAACGATTCATTTTTTTTTGTCCATGTACCTACGTAGAGATATCAAGGAAAGGGCAATGACCTTTATTGCACATTTATCTGGCGTTCGGTATACCAACAGATTTCAAAATAATGCCAGAAAATTCTCCTTGAAGAACCTATGTTTCCTAATAGGGATGTTTGCTGAATAAAAAAAAATATTCTGTTAGGTTATCGAAAAATATTGGACACGTATTTTAATGCTATTAAGTTATTAAAATTGGACAAATTGATTCTTTTTTCTACTTTTCTAAGTGTAACTATAAAAATAAAATCAAATGGTGTAAACGTTTCGAATAATATCAAATTAAAAAATTAAATACAGATCTCCCAAAGTGATAATGCGCATGAAAATCTTCGTGACTGTTCGGCAACGGTCGTGTTCCCCGAGCGTCGGAATACGATATGTAGCATTTTCTTCATGAATAATTTAGTAGAATTATGTGTTTTGATTCGGGTGTTTCCAGGAATACGACAATTGGCGAAGATCTGCATGAGCATTATTAATTTGGGAATACTGTAAAAAGTACTTTTTAATTTCTATCATTACACATTTGGTACATTCTCAAGGATAGAATATGAGACGGGATAGGAAGAAAATAAGTATGCAATATACAGTGGAAAAGAAAATACTGAAAATTCATTTTTATTTGTAACGCAGTGTTTTCATGGGGACAAACATATCTTAAGAAACTCACCAGCATGTGCCAAAGCAGCGGCGACTTCGTTCTGTGTGCTGTAGATATTGCAGGCAGCCCAGCGGACGGTGGCGCCAAGAGCGGCGAGCGTCTCGATCAGCACCGCTGTTTGAGCGTTTATGTGTGTGCAGCCTACGATCTGGGGAACGAAACGCAATTTATAGGAACGTTACCAAATTTAAATTAATTTAAAGAAAGAAAGAAAGAAAAATATTTATTTAGGACTCGCACATTAAACAAAGAAAAATAAATTAAAAGTATTATTAATTTTAAACTGTGCGAGGCCAAAAAAGGTCCCCATCTCAGCATATGCTGCGATATTTTTTTTACTAAATACCACAGCGCTGGTGTTCTGATAGGGCCTGTGTTGCCACGGATACACTCACGGAACACATACCTACTAACATGAAATGTACAAATACAAATGAAATAAATAGATATAAATGGATAGAATTTGATCAATTTCATAAAATTATGTTGCTTAGCGCTTATTACTTTGTAAGTTAGCTTAACCTTTACATTTTTTATTTTATGCATGTGGTGTTTACCTATAAGTAATTGTTACACTGTTAATTAATATTTAAGCATGCGTTTCTTAGAAGTAATCAGTGTAAATAATTGTTGGTGGACCTAAATAAAAAAAATAAAAAAGACATCACGCTTAAGAACTCTCACGAACAAACAATTAGAAAAATTAAAAAAACACGCCTGCCATGTCAAAACGACATACGAACTAATAAAATGTTAAAAACAAGATAGAATTTTCTTTTCATTGCATTCGGGGCACGGTTCCTTTGTTATACTTCTTAGAGGTCCCCCGACTGCAATGAAATAAGAGTGTTTGTTTTTGTATTTGAAACATTTTTTGCTATGTACTAAGTTAAGTAAGCTTTAGACGATAACAGTATAGGGACGTAGGCTGGCCTTATTAGTCGTAGAACCGACAACCGTTGGGGTAAACGAGTTCTAGAGTGGAGACCGCGTCTCGGCGAACGTAGTGTAGGACGTCCTCAGGCACGGTGGAGTGACGATTTGTGCAGGACGGCTGGCAGAAACTAGATGCGAGAAGCCGAAAATAGATCTAAGTGGCGTGCAATTGGAGAGGGCTATGTCCAGCAGTGGACTGCAACAGGCTGTTGATGAAAGAAACTCACACACATACATACATGGACCTTTAAAAGATAACACTCCTTTTATGGGCAGTCGTGTAAAAATTAATCAAAGCAACATAATTTACTTAACCTTTTCTAAACTATGTAGAGATTGTCTTCCAGTCTAACTGGATGCAACTAAATTTGATATGGCCGATTGCCTATTTAACCCAGTAACTGAGTAACCGTAATAACCATTGCCAAACGTCGAAGATCTACAAGTGACATTTCGGGACTTAAGGCGAATCTAATCATACCACATTTTTTAATATCTACCCAGGTTAGGCCAAATGGCGTGCCAAAGAAATAGACATACATACATACAAAAAGAAGATTGCCCATAAAAATGGGAAATCATCAAATGACTTCTCACGCTCTGGGCGGAGCGGAAGGGAGTGTCAGACTCTTACTGACAAAAACCCACCCGTGTTCCTCCTAGTGCCCGCCGCGTTCTGGGGCCGCGGTGACTCTTTCGAACAAATTCCGCAACCCTAGCAGGCACTGACCCTATGAAGCACCGTCTTCTTTGCTGACATCTCTTTGAGGCGCGCGTGGAAGACGAAAGAAGCTTTTAAGACCTTTCAATTTTAACTGAATCGGCCTAATTGATTCGGTGCAAATCGACTGTGACAATCAAACAGACGGAGTTACGAGTGATCCTGTTAGTACGAGGATCCCGTTTTAAAATTTGGAACCCCAAAAAATTGAGTAACATTTTTAATTACAATTAAGTACAATTTTTCATTCCATTACTACTTGTACGTAATTCCATTAAAACTTCACCTACGTATTTCTAACATCTAGCCGTAGCGTTTAACTCTAAAATCATTGCATTCATGTCGTTTAAAACCTCGTGACTACGCTAATGAGGTCAGGTGTAGTAACTAGGGCTGCCACACGTCCAGATTACCCCAGAATCGTCCTAGTTTAGAGGCACTCTGGGGGTCACCCGGAAGGGGTTTTCAAAAAGGGTCCGGGTAAAATCTGAACGCTTTTTGTATCAGGGGAATCTCGATTGACTGAGAGATAAGCAACCAATAAAACAAAAACTTTTTTACATATCCATTTCCGTCAAGCATGCAATCGTAAGCCAAGCTAAAGAACAGCCGCACAGGTCGATCTTCAAGGTTAAGCAATGCTTGCCAAGGTTGGTCTGAAGATGGGTGATCTTAACATACCGAGTTTCCTCCGTGCCTCGGAAAGCACGTTAAGTCGTTGGTCCCGGCTGTCATTTGTAGATCTTTGGCAGTCGTTACGGATTCTCAAAAGCCAGAAAATCTGACACCTGTCTTGCCAAGAAGTACCGTGTTCCCCAGTTAATGGGTTGTGGAGGTCAAGTAGGCAGCCGCTCCACGTTAAATACTGATATTCAGCTGAATCCGGTATGACTGGACGCCGACCCCAATATAGTTGGGAAAAGGCTAGGCAGATGATGAATCGTGAGCCAAGCTTAATATGTATAGAGAAGTCCACATTACAATTGACCGCATGCCTTGGAATAGTCGAGATCCTCAGCAGTGAGAGAATGGCGAAAAAGCCAAGCTAACTCCGACGCAGAGAAGTATCTAGCCGATGTTTTAGTTCATATCGTAAACAAAATATATATGTATGTATGAGAATATAAAAGATGTTTCTTCCGGGAAAAAGCTCGTGGAGCTCACGGCTAAATGCCCATGACGATCTTCAAGGTTAAGCAACGCTTGCCGAGATGGGTTTGACTGGATGACCATCTTAACATACCAGAACTCCTACAGAGGAGTACGCAAAACACGGGCTTTGCATGTTAAGCCATTGTTCCCGGCTGTCATTTATAGATCTTTGGCAGCCGTTACGAACAGTCAGTAGCCATTAAATCTGACAACAGTCTTGCCTAATTAATGGGTTGTGGAGGTCCGCTGGGCAGATGCTCCACGTAAATTATTGGTATTCAGCTGAATTCATTTTGACAACCGACCCCGTTTTAGGTGGGAATAAGCTTTGCAGATCCCGCGTTCAAACCCAGCCTCAGCGAATTGTAAGTCCCGGGTTCAAACTCAGCCAGGCGCAATAATTAAGTATATAAAATTAATTTCATCACCACTGCTCTCAAAACGGTGAAGGAAAACATAGTGAGGAAACCAGCTGTCCTAGAACCAAAAATTCGAAGCCATGTGACATTCAGCAACCCGCACTGGGCCCGCGTGGTGGACTACGGCCCATTCCCTCTCCTAGAGAGGAGGCCTGTGTCCCAGCAGTGGGAACGTTAAAAGGCTGAATATGCTTATGCTTAAGCTTGGTAGACGATGATGTTCGAGGAAAAAACTCAATTTCACCCAAATATTACAATTTTGTTTATGTTCGGCGTCGCCAATTTAGTTTATGGTAGCCCTAGTTGTATCCAACTGTAGCACAGCTAAACTCAATGTGGAGATTATGCAAACAAATCGACCATGTGTTTGTTGGCGGTCTAATTGATGAATGTTAACTTCTGCACAGAATTTGATTTTGGTTTAGTCTAGTGCATAGGGCAATCTTAAAGTACAGAGATTCCTCAGTGTCTTAGAAAGCACGCTATGCCGTTGACCCTGTATTTTCTGCAACCTCAATTATATAATTTTAGACCTATTAATATCTACATTTGATACAAATAAAGTCTTTTATTCTACTGTTCGAGGTCGCGGGCAAAAACAATTAAAAAAACCGGTCAAGTGCGAGTCGTACTCGCGCACGAAGGGTTCCGTACCATTATCTATAAAAAGGCAAAAAAATCACGTTTGCTGTATGGAAGGCCCCTTTAAATATTTGTTTCATTTAAATATAATTATTTATTTTTAAAGTGTAACTAGATATTCTGTGAATTTTCAAACGTCTAGCTGTTGCCGTTAGCAATGTCGAGAGAAAACGAGCAAAAAATCAAGGCAACAGAAATACTTCAACTGTTTAGCTATCACGTTTCAGGAGATACAGCCTGGTGATAGACTGATCCCGTTTTATCCTTTGCTTACGGAACCCTAAAAACTAAAAGAGGAAGAAATATCGGGATACTAGCAGCGCCCCGCGGTTTCATCCGCATAGGTTCCGATCCCATGGGAATATCGGGGTAAAAATCCTATATGTTAATCCTGGTTATAAACCATCTCTGTGCCAAATTTCATCCAAATCCGTTCAATAGTTTTTTTGCGAAAGAGAAACAAACAATCTTCCATCCATCCATCAATCATACTTACAAACTTTCGCGTTTATTATATTAGTAGGATTTAAGATCCGATTACAAAAAAAAAAAACAATTTAAAAGACTATAAATTTTAAACGACAACATACAATATACAACATTCGTTCATTAGAGACTTTAGACCTCCTTAAACGTTCACTGATTGGCCAAACAATCAAACCACTCGATCCATCATTCAATCAATCTTTCGATCTGATGGCTGAAACTATGTCGGCCACTTGATAAACTTAAGTTTTTTTTTTCAATAATGAAAGAACCGCTTATAGTCTACCTTTTAATTAAGAGTTTGGAAGTTGATTATTTGTACTTTAAGAGCGCGTACGCCGTATGGCATTTCATACAAATTTTCAAGTCACTGTTTTGCGAAATGACTGAACCGATTTTAATGAAACTTCACACATATAAGCAGGATACATAGGTCTAAAAAGTTAGTTAAAAACATTTTCGCCAATGGTACAACAAAAGCACACTGCTCTGTCGAGGGTCCAAATTGGCATGATGATCGCCAACCTTCGATAGAAGATGGCACTCAAAGAAGAAGAATGATTGGTGTCCATAAAGAATTAAGAATACACGACTCTTCTGCATTACTCCAATTTCCTACCATCCAAATCCGAATACAGCAATGCTATCTGAAGGCAGAAATACGCATGCCAGTTTTTACCATCAAGGAATTCTACTTCTTAAACTGCTTATCATTAAGGTCTCCTTACCTTTTTTTTTTGGATGGGAAATCATCAAATGACCCCTCCCGCCCTGGGTGGAACGGTAGGGAGTGTCAGACTCTTACCGACTAAAACCCACCCGTGATCCTTCTTGTGCCCTTTGCGTTCCAGGGCCGCGGTGACTCTTTCGAACAAATTCCGCAACCCTAGCAGGCACCGACCCTATGGGGCCCCGTCCTCGGTGCTGACGGGTCCTTGAGGCGCGCGTGGAACACGACGCGCGTCGACTCAGCCTGGTATCAGACGGCGAGCCACCCACGCTCACCGTCCACAGGCATCAGCCACAGCAATAGCACAGCGGCCGACTTGTCTCTGGAGGAGGCTGCGATGGGACCATTACTGGCACTCCATTTCAGCCCCCTCCCGAGTATCGGGAGTCGCAGCACCCACAGCAGCAGCGGCAGTGGCGGCGACGGAAGCCGCGGCGGCGGCGGACCTCTTGCCCTTGGTCGGGGCGAAGTTCTCCTTACCTTGGCATCTTTCAGCGGCTTATCATCCTTAGCCCTGGCTCGAAGCGCCATGATCCCTGGCATTTCCTGTTCAGCAATCTCAATCTCCCGTCTCCCGAAGGCATGCTGTTCGATGTTCCTGACGCAATAGGCTGGGTTCGGAGTACCAGCCGCGATGGCCTTCTCGTGAGGCTGGACCCCTTCATCTTCGTCTGATGATGACCCTGGAACAATGGAAGGTGGAGGTTAAGGGGAGTTTACTGTGTGGCGTTGAAATCTTGAGTTATATTGTGTTTTTGCCATAGTGTGGCAAAAAAGACGGTCGTTTGATGTAAAGTGCGCAATCAGCGCCACCTATCGACATCTGCAAAACCAGAGACATTACATAAAGGTACAGGAACTAGCCTTTTAGATAAGGAATTTCTTTTTTTTTATGCAGTTTATCATTTTGTGCATGGCTCTCTAGAGGAAGCCCATTCCAAATATTGCAGATACTCGTACGTGGTTGAAACAATTGTTAAAAACGAATTGTGTGACGATATATCCTCACTAACTATTAAGTTAATAGATTAACTGCCAGCGTTGTGTAAAGGCACGGTGGAGTGACGATTTGCGCAGGACGGCTGGCAGAAACTGGATGCGAGAAGCCGAAAATAGATCAAAGTGGCGTGCAATCGGAGAGGCCTATGTCCCAAGAGGCTGTTGATTGATTGATGTGTAAAGAAAACAATATAGTATAGGAGGTAGCAACGTTTTCGAGAAAGAATTTTAGGTCAGCTGATTTTGTGATATGTCGTCCTTCTTGCACTTTCGGTTAGAGTCTGGGCTATCTGGCTGGCGGTAGCGGTTGCGTTCATTAGTGCGCATCCTATCTGTCCAGGTAATAATCCTGGATTTTAAAAACATTTTAGAAGTCGTAATTTTTAATTTTTTGTTTTTAAATAAGTCTACCTGACATACTTTTTTTATTGCCAGACATTTTTGACAATGCTAACTATGTGCCATACGCGATAATTTTTTATTTTTTTATAAAAATTTCAAAGTATTTTATAATGTCTGTAATTTTAATATTATGTTATTTAAAGATAGAAAAACTTAAAATAAATTTGCCAGACATTAATTCGATTGTTAAACCTTGAATTAAAATGAAAAAGTCATGAAAATTATTGCAGTATTATGCTAGTAGTCCGAGAGAGACAGTTGCAGAATAAGTCGAGAATGAGACAGGGAATCATTACAAAAGTAAATTACATGTCACTGTACATATAATAATAATAATAAGTATTTGGGTATGTCGGAAGCGCTGGTCATCAATGCTACTGACGTGATACAATCGTTGAAGGAGCGCTTCTTTGGCCGCTTGAACAAAGTAGGTACTAAATAGTCTTTTATCGGGCGGGTATTGATGTACTTTTTCGGCATACTCAAATGGACTCAGACAGAACTAGACGCCCTCGATAGAAGGGTCCGTTCACTGTTGACTGCAAATCGGATGCGTCACCGACAATCATCGGTAGTGACGCTATATATTCCGCGGAAGTGTGGGGGTCGAGGCTTCTTAAATGCTAACCGCGAGGTATGCAGTCTTAGGGAATACTTCCTAGAAGCCGACGTGGGTATGCACCGGGATGTCGTCGCAGTGGACAAGGTCTTCACCCTACTCTCCTTGGCTAACAAGAACTGGCGCAAACCTGTAGTACTTACAACAGATGATCGCAGGGAGGTATGGCAGAGCAAGGAACTTCACGGGTGCTTTTATCGGGTCCTACATGGGCCCGAAGTAGACTTTTTAGCGTCTGTAGCCTGGCTACATTTTGGTGACCTCTTCGGGGAAACCGAAGGTTTTATCTGTGCGATTATGGACGAAATTATGAGGACGAACAACTACTGGAAATATATATCGTAAAGGACGGTACCGCTGACATGTGACGGGCATGTCACCGGCCGAGGAATCCATCCACCACATTATTTCCGGTTGTTCTAGTTTGGCTAACGGAGACTATTTGCAAAGGCACAACCTTGTAGCCAGGATTATTCATCAGCAACTTGCTCTTAAATACAATCTTGTCGAATCGGAAGTACCGTACTATGGGTATGTGGCCGACGAAAATGGCAATTGCACATTGTATTGGGATCGGTCTATCATCACTGACAGGACTTTTGTTGCCAATAAGCCTGACATAGTGGTGATAGACTGACTAGAGCGTCGCGCTATGATTGTTGATATAACAAACGAAGTATCTTGACTTAGCTCGCGAGGTTGTCGACTTGTGTGATTTGAACACAGCAGTCATTGTGCCAATAGTCGTGACGACCATGGCATAATTGCCAAGCGCCTCGACCAAGATCTTAAGATGCTCTTGTTGGGCAGCTGGATCAAGGGC
The DNA here is from genome assembly GCA_905332915.2 of Hecatera dysodea. NCBI lineage: Eukaryota > Metazoa > Arthropoda > Insecta > Lepidoptera > Noctuidae > Hecatera > Hecatera dysodea. The sequence goes on along the minus strand of HG995314.1, from coordinate 10,121,128 downwards.
TTAATCCAGCTGCTGTTACCCAGGCGAGAACAACTAGAGATAATATGTCTGATGGACTCACCCGGACGGTGGCATGCCCAACACACGTCCCATTCTTCATAATATGCCTCTGAAAGTTGTTCGTTAAGATAACTTCGTCCATAATTGCACAAACAAAACCTTCAGTTTCTCCGAAAAGATCACCGAAACGTAGCCAGGCCACGGACGCTGAGGAATCTACATCGGACCCATTAAAGAGCCCGACAGAAGTGTCCGTGAAGCTCGTTGCCTCTCCATATCTCCTTACGATCATCTGTAGTAGGTATCACAGGTTTGTGCCAGTTCTCTTTAGCCATGGATAACGGGGTGAGTCCCTTGTCCACTGTGACCACATCTCGGTGCATACCCACACCGGCTTTGAGAAAATATTCTCTGAGACTGCACATCTCGCGGTTGTAGAGAGTCTTAGCATTTAAAAAGCCTCGACCTCCACACTTCCGCGGGATCACCACCACCGCGATCGTGGGTGATGCATCCGGTTTGCAGTCAGCAGTATGCCGTATGCGGACTCTCCTATCCAGGGCGTCGAGTTCGGTTTGAGTTCATTTATTATTATTATATGTACAGTGACATGTAATTTACTTTTGTAATGATTCCCTGTCTCATTCTCGACTTATTCTGCAACTGTCTCTCTCGGACTACTAGCATAATACTGCAATAATTTTCATGACTTTTTCATTTTAATTCAAGGTTTAACAATCGAATTAATGTCTGGCAAATTTATTTTAAGTTTTTCTATCTTTAAATAACATAATATTAAAATTACAGACATTATAAAATACTTTGAAATTTTTATAAAAAAATAAAAAATTATCGCGTATGGCACATAGTTAGCATTGTCAAAAATGTCTGGCAATAAAAAAAGTATGTCAGGTAGACTTATTTAAAAACAAAAAATTAAAAATTACGACTTCTAAAATGTTTTTAAAATCCAGGATTATTACCTGGACAGATAGGATGCGCACTAATGAACGCAACCGCTACCGCCAGCCAGATAGCCCAGACTCTAACCGAAAGTGCAAGAATGACGACATATCACAAAATCAGCTGACCTAAAATTCTTACTTTTGAAACGTTGCTAGCTCCCGTACCAATACCTTTTTAAATTTTTAATGATGGTTGCTGGCGATTATCACGTTTATGCACTTCGATTTTATTTATGAAGAGATAATAAACTTTATGAAAATGAGTAAACTTGTGAGTTAAATATTAAGGAATGAATGGCGCTAAGATATTAGCATTTTATCTAATTAAATAAATAAATAAATTGTTTTAATTAACGCCCATGCATGAGATTTTTTATTTGGCTTTATTAAAATGCAATTATAAATTAGGATGTCGTATGACGTAACTCTGAGGTCCAATTGGTACTACAACCGAGCCGGCGCACTATGGACGGGATTTCGAGCCTCCCTTTCGTAGGATTTTTTGAAAAATGAAGTTGCTTTTTTGGTTGTTTCAAGTATGCAGTCTTGTCGAGACCATCAAAGCATTGAATTTTATAGTAGTCACAACTTTTTTATTTTTATTTAACACCATAAAATACCTTTGACCTTGACCCCGACCGCTCCGATTTACGAGATATGAATTAATGAAAATTTCGTTTTACAGGGTACTGTTATTACGGAAAAATACCTTAAAATAATTATTTTAGTACTTTTCACTCTCAAGAATTATTACAGAGTTACTAACGAAGCCCTAAGACTTTTGACCTTGACCTTGAACGGCCCCTTTAAAAAGATATATATTTATGAAAGAAACATATTTTGATGACTTTATTATTGCGGTAATGTACCTTGTACTGTCCTGTATTGTTACTAAATTAATAATAGGTATGCCTATTGTAGCACACATATTTATTATAGTATGATACTATATGTTTTTTGACCTTGAACATAAGCGTCCCATTTAAAAACTGTAACTTAAGTAACAAAAAATAAACAATACTTCACATTATTATCTTATATTGTGGGTAAATAAATAAAATACATAAAAATATAAAAACAAAATAATAAAAAAAATAACCATCATATAAACTAGGTAACTATATAGCTAACTATCCTTAATATTTATAAACAAAGAAAGAAAAAAGTAAAATTAATCGAAGTCAAACTGGTTTCCTGCATCTACAAATTCAAAATTTTCTTTATCTGGGCTACATAATAATAATTTGGCTTCATCTGACAGTGGCTTATGCCGAAGTTGACATATCTTGGGTCTGATGCTGGACAGGTATGGGTCAGAAGAAATCAATAAGTTATGGATAATATCTTCATTTGTTGCAGTTCTACTAACTTTTCTCGAGTGGTAGGCTCTAAAATTTTTGAAATCCTTATTACGCGCTTCAGAAGCCTGCTCAGAGAGTTTGCCAATTGGAATAAAGTTATGGTATTCAATTATGTCGGCACCATGCATAAGTAATTTGTGCACACTAGACGGCATATAATACCATGCATAAAACTCAATGTATTTGTTATATGTTGCATTACAATATTGCCGAAACCTATCCACGTCAACAAACTCTCCACATGAGACTACCTGAAGAATCACTGCAAATCTTCTGATGAGTTCTTCATCAACGCCTGTGATCTGCGCTGTTACTTGGGGATTTGCAAAAAATCTTCTTGCAGTGTTTCCGTCATTAGTAGTTCCTGCACCTTGTTTAACTATGTCTACAAGTAGCCCCATTTCATTTCGAAACTTTTCTTGGATGGTCTTCTTTTTGTTGGCTAATAGAAGCTTGTGCTCCTCTCCTTTAGCTTGCCATTTCTTAAAATCTAGGCGGTACGCGATATGCAACACGCATTCCATACATCTAATCCGAGCATGAAGGGATGATAAGCCAAACTTAAACATGTCTACGGAAGGACTTCTTTGCGATACTATGTCGATGACATTCATTTCTTTCGGCTTCGCGTGACAGATATCACATACTGCTGTTGATGTATCTGAAAGATGTGATGTTATCTTATCATCAATCATGGTCAAATGGAGTTTGTGATTGACATTTGCTTCTTTAACTATTGTTGGATGCAGTTCGGAAATTTCTTTTTCAATCGACAGCATTTCTTCTTTTATATTCAGATCGTTTTCCTTTGCAAATTTAAAATAAATAGGTCTACAGTAAAAAGTAGAAGATGCATTCGGATTTTCCCATACGACTTCATCAGTATCTCTAATGAGTTTTAACGGTACGAATGAGCACATAAAGACACTCGAATCATCACTCTCCATTATCTGTGTATAATTACTTTGTCCAGATGCACCATCAAAACCCCATTTACTGACAAGAGTCATGTTACTGCCAGTAACATCTGTATCCACAATTTTAAAAAGCCTTTTAACTGTTATATCCAAAACTGCTTGCAGTTTTATTTTAACCTCACCCTCAGTTATTATCATGTCTTCTTTGTCCACATAGCACTCTTTTTTCTCATGTTGTATGACATCGTACGATGGGAAAAAATCACAACCCATATCTTTTGTAGTCTGTCTCATTATTTTATATTGCCATTTTGATAATTTTAATGAAGTTTTCAATGCCAGTGCTTTGTCTGCGGGATATATTCGCTTTGTAGGTTTCAAGCAGGCTCGAAGCATTGTTGCATCTTCAGGGTGTTTTATTAAATGCTTCAATAATACAGCTAAATCCATGTGGTCTTCATTTTCAGCTTTCTTCACTAAAGCGTATGCTAAAGTATCAAAATCGTTATCAGCGAGAATACTTTCAGTTCTTCTTCTTTTTTGAAGTGGACTGAGGTCCGTAAGTTCTTTCCGAGTTGCAAATGTAGTCGTTGACGTCGACACGGAAACACTGTGGGGCACAAGAAATTCTCGTGATGTACTAGGCACTGGGATTGGCAACACATTTGTGGATTCATCTACGTCTTCATGTCTACTACTTGAAAGCTCTTCATGTCTTAAACAAGTAGTGCTTATTTGAATAGATTCTGGCCATTGTACTTCTAAATCCAACCAATTAGCGAACTTGCTTAAAAAGATTTTCCGCGTGCTGTGAACAGATTTCCACTTTCGTTTCAAATTACTTGTGTATGTGGAACAAAACGATTTAAGGTTTGCTTTTTCGTCTTCCGATAGAGGCAATTCCACTGAAGTTAACACTTTTTGAAATAATGCATCTGCAGCAAAAGAATTTTGTCTTAGATACACAAAAATATCAAGATTTGACACCAGACCTTCCATAATGAATTACTGAAAATTTGCGCTAGGAGAACGTTAGGGTACGAATCAATGATGATAAGTGAACTAACAAATAGCTACATTCGGTATTTATACTACTTAAATTTAGACCCTAAGCCATTTCTCGGAACCATATAAATTTTCTAGATGATCCAATAGTAACCTACAATAACAACAAATCGGTAACTACAATCAATTCGACATTCTTTAACAAAAGAAAAGGGCTATTTGTGTTACCGGCATTCTTTAACAAAAGAAAAGGGTTATTTGTATTACCGGTAGTTATTACCTGGTCTCATTATATTACTTCACAGGTGTCAATATTTTGGTTTTGCTAATGGGTCCTTATCTGCCACATTGTTTATTATATTGTTCCACACAGGTGACACCAATAATTTTAGTGTTATTTGACCCTTATCTGCGCCATTGTTTATTATTTTTGTTTCACAGCTGACACCAAATGTTTTTTTTTTGTTTTGCTAATTAAACCCTTACCTGCCTCACCTAACTATTGATCTTATTACACAAGTGTTACCAAATGTTTATGATTAAATTAAGATTTACTAACTAGGCTCTTGTCGGCCCCTATCAATACCTAGAACTGGAACTAAATAATAATCATGCATCCCCACTGACTACCAGTTAAGTAATTAAGAAACGACTGTTAAACCAATTGGGTATATTGAGATTTTTTATGAGGTGAATTGGTATAATTCTCATTTTCTGATTACCTTTTTTGATTCAATAACACAACGGCTTAAAATAATATTTATACTTATGATTTCAAACTGTCAAGCTCATAAGATTTCTTGGGGACACCCAAATAATCATACTTGTCATTTTTTAATTTGAACAGTTAGTTTTTGAAGGTCAAAAAGCATATACTTATTATCAATTTAGTAACAATACAGGACAGTACAAGGTACATTACCGCAATAATAAAGTCATCAAAATATGTTTCTTTCATTAATATATATCTTTTTAAAGGGGCGTTCAAGGTCAAGGTCAAAAGTCTTAGGGCTTCCTTAGTAACTTTGTAATAATTCTTGAGAATGAAAAGTTAAAAAAAAATATCATTTTAAGGTACTTTTCCGTAATAACAGTACCCTGTAAAACGAAATTTTCATTGATTCATATCTCGTAAATCGGAGCGGTCGGGGTCAAGGTCAAAGGTCACATGGCTTCGTTATCGACTCAGCAATCATATATATAAGTTTCAGCTTTACATCTCAAAACACAAAAAAGTTATGAGGAAAACAAATTCCATTTTCATACATTTGAAACATATAAGTAGGTATTTTATGGTGTTAAAGCAAAAAAAAAAGTTGTGACTACTATAAAATTCAGTGCTTTGATGGTCTCGATAAGACTGCATACTTGAAACAACCAAAAAAGCAACTTCATTTTTCAAAAAATCCTACGAAAGGGAGGCTCGAAATCCCGTCCATAGTGCGGCGGAGGTTTGCATGTCTAGTACCAATTGGTACTACTGCCGAACTATACGGTTAATATCAGCTTCCTCCATGCGTTCCTAAGAAAAAGGGTCTTGACAGACGGATAACAAAGTGATCCCACAAGGGCTCCTCAGCAAAAACCACAAAAGAAGCCTCTAAACAAAAAAAAACGTATAATGTAATACCTACGTTACAATGTATAAAATAACTTTAATTTCAGAAGTCGGTGTTTCTGGATGTTTCTTCGTTTTTTGAACACCGATTTCTAAATTTAAAGTTATTTTATTTTTTTGTATAGAAGTCGGTATTTTTTATCCGATTTCAGTCATCCTGGAAGTTAAGAGGTAAAACACACAAAAAAAATACATTTGACTTGAGAACCTCCCCCTATTTGGAAGTCGGTTAAAAACAGTGACTTAAAAATACACTTACAAACATCACTCCCGGATACAATAGAATACCTCTTCTTAGATATTCGCTTTGATTTCTTCAATTCATTAATGGTTTCCATTTTGATGTGGGACACTTCGTTTGTAGCAAACTATGGGGTTAAGTCTAGGTATCAGTGGCGTAACTATAGAGTGGCAGAGCTGGCAAAATACCACGGGCCCCCAACCTGAATGGGCCCCCAACCTGAATGGGCCCCCAACCGGAAAGGGCCCCAGCCGAAAATGAGCGTCCCCAAGATCCGTTGGAATTTTTTTACGAATGATTTCATAGATCATAGATGTAGTGTTTGTATCTATATAATAGATATATTCATTGTCTCATGGACACTGGTGGTAGGGCAGCCGTCAATCTGACAGTTGCAAGTGTCGAGAGTGATCGGTGCCCGTACTTGTGCCAGGTTTTGCAGTGAGCCAATGAAATATTATATCCCTAGGGATCTGAATAAGGATAAGAAGGATTCTACAATAGACTATCAAATTTCTTGCGTAAAAAAGTGAACCAAATGTTCCGTTGACAATTAATCGAGAGTTTACAATCTCTTACGATGTTTTATAATCTTAAGGAGGTTGCCATTTTCCGTTGGCATTAATAAACCTATGCTCTTGAAAATAAAACTGGGAAGTCCTCATCAAAAGAATTTCCCACGGGCCCACGATGGTATAGTTACGCCACTGCTAGCTATGTAGGGTGATAAGCAGTGTTAATTGATCAAGTTATTTGAATAGTTTTCCTATATCTGTGTAAATTGCTGGTCTGATCAAATGTGTTCTATTTACATTACAGTCTATATCGGTATATATATATCGGTTCCTAACAAAACAACTTTAATATCGGAAGTCGATGCTATTGGTTATTTTTTTTTTAACACCGGCTTCCGAAATTAAATTTATTTTATAGTTTTTTATTTGGAAGCCGGTTGTGTTTTGCCACAACTAATAACACCAGTGGAATGTCACAAAAGCATAATACGCAATTTCGTTTACATGGATATTTTTCCAGCTAATAGGTAACGATATAAAAACCAAACCACTAAACCGATTTTTATGAAATTTCTATGGGACCTATCGGAAAATATATATTTTCACATAAAACGAGAATTTTACGAAACTGTTCCTATACAACGGAGTTATAGAGAAGCAAATGTTAACGAAAAATATACATTTGAAAATGAAAATAATATATCTAGTTTTAATTTCCGCGAATATTAGTGGGTTGCAGGTATGCACCTGCCTCCCGCCTGCTATACGACCGAACTGAGAAGCTCCTCCTTTTTTTGAAGTCGGTTAAAAACGTGTCAAGCTCTAACGCTAAACTTCATCACGTTCTCATGCAAAAGCAGTCAAACCAGTTCTCAATTTCAAATTCTTAATTCAGGAACCGGGTGTAGGTACCTAAGTACCTACTCGAACTTGTAATCAAGGTTTACGCCCGAATAATTAATTACTTTACCAAATTAATCAACATAGCTTATTGATAATTTGTTCAAAAGTTTTATCATGCTTGTAGATTATTACATACAAATTTTCAAGTCACTATTTTGCGAAATGACTGAACCGATTTTAAAGAAACATCACACATATAAGCAGGATACATAGGTCTAAAAAGTCAGTTAAAAACATTTTCGAAATGTCTTATTTATGTAAAATGGGTCTAATTTAACTGTAACGCTATTTATCGATAATGTTTTCAACTCACTTTTTAGACCTATGTATTTATTTATTTATTTATTAAAACTTTATGCACTAGTAAAAAAAACTGTACAAAGGCGGACTTAATGCCTTAGGCATTTTCTACCAGTCAACCTTAGGGTAGTGCAGAGACAACATGGCAGGTGCAACTTAAATGAAAAACAAACGGAGAGGAAAAATATACAATCATAAATACATAGATACATACATATAAATAAAATTAACAAAGGCGTTGAGAGAAACGAATCCAACGAATTAACGCTGTGATGATTCTTCCAACTTCTTGCGAATGTGCTCACGCGCCTTCACTTTAAAGGACAACCGACTAGTTGCCATCCTGGTGCTCAGAGGGAGCGCATTCCAAAGGAAGATCGCCTGGACAAAGAAAGAAGAGTGGATGAACCCAGAACGGTGTGAGGGACATCGTAAAAGACGATTATTAGTAGAGCGAAGATTTTTACTGTGGGCTGCGCAAAGAAATTTAATTTGTGAAGTTAGATAAGACGGAGAAGAAGGATTATTAAGAAGAGAAAACAGAACAGTCAAGGCTCTCAGCGCCCTGCGCTGACGTATGGGCAACCAGTTTAATAGTGATCGATGCGCGGATACGTGATCATACTTGCGGAGATTGAAGACAAATCGAATCTTGCTTATGTGAGTAAAGTTTCATTAAAATAGGTTTAGTCATTTCGGAAAATAAGGACTTGAAAATTTGTATGAAATGGCGTACGGCGTATCCGCTCTTAAGTGCTTGATTCTTACCATGCCAAAAAACATAACATATTCAAAATCGAAAACAAAATCAAAAGTCATTTATTCAAACTAGGCTGAGCGACAGCACTTTTTGAACGTCAAATCTATACTAATATTATAATGCTGAAGAGTTTGTTTGTTTGTTTGTTTGAACGCGCTAATCTCAGGAACTGCTGGTTCGAATTGAAAAATTCTTTTTGGGTTGAATAGACCATTTATCGAGGAAGGCTTTAGGCTATATATCATCACGCTTAAGCCAATAGGAGCGGAGCAGCGATAAAGAATGTTTTAAAATCGGGGATTCCACGGGGACGAAGTCGCGGGCAGCAGCTAGTTTTACATAAAGACAGTCCCCCAAAACGCCCACCCGTCACCACTTCCTAGTGTTTTAGCTGGGAAGAAGAAGTTATTATTCAACCTCATAAGAACTACATTACATACATAAAGCTAAAGTATTATTGATTTGTAGTGTAGTTTCAAACGTTAGTTAGGATATTCTTGGCCGAGTTCTGACCTTGATGAAAAGTATGTGTTTATAATCGCGACCAACGTAGCTTCAAGGATATAAGAAATTTATGACGCAATGTCTTTAGAGTTTCAATGTACATATAGGGATGGTATGGATATGAAATTTCGGATACGAATTGGATACGGATATAGAAATGATTATTGTAACGGATACGGATATTAAATTATTTCGGATTATCCGTTACATTCGGATAATTTCGGTTACGGATATTAGATTTTTAAGGAATTTCAGAAGTAAAATATAAATAGCTAATATAAACAAAACAACCTGTCATAACGTGTCGCAATTAGGCTCCGCCCCTATCCGATAGTATCCGAAACTTTTATTTCGGATTCGGTTACGGTTATGGATATTATTTTATATCGGATATCCGATAGTTTCGGTTACGGTTACGGAGCTCTCTGGTACATATGTATGTTTCTATAAATTATGTATGGCGTTTTCACGAACATGAATTTATCCTACCCTAAAGCGATTTATATGACTGCCCTTAACCTAACTTATTAGGGCCGGCAAAAGATGAAAGTACGTGACGGTTTATTTCTATATCTATATATTCTATAGTTTCCAATATTTATGAAAAGATGGGAGTGTATGAATGAGTCAACATAAAAAACTCGTTAAAAAAAATACAACCGACTTCTAAACAAAAAACCAAAAAGAACAAAATAACTTTTTTTATGTTTAGAAGTCGGTTGTATTTATTTATTTATTTTTTTGTAAAAAGTTTTTTATTTTTCACTTTTTAGTAGTTCATCGATACACCGCCTAAATACTTTAATCTATAACCAAGAGATTTACTAATGATTAGCAAATCTTATGGATAAAATCTCTCATAAAATCTGCCATGGTACCTACGTGCGTGAAGTTTTAATTAATAAATGAACTGGAAATATGCCTATGTTATGTATGTAACTGTAGCGAGGTACCTACCTACCTACATCTTTCAAATCAGAACCAAGCAATATCTCTTTTTTCTGGCTGGAAAATCATCAAATGACTTCTCCCACTCTGGGCGTAGCAGAAGGGAGTGTCAGACTGACTAAAACCCATCCGTGTTCCTCCTAGTGCCCGCCACGTTCCAGGGCCGCGGTGACCCCTTTCGAACAAATTCGGCAACAAAGCAATACTCTTGGTAATAATACTTTATTCGTGAGACACCTCAATTGTCCCAACTAATTTGTGTTCAACAAAAAGTTTCAGAAAGTAATTTTGGAGAAGCACTAAAAGTAATGGACTCCTTTTTTAACGACCGAACTAATTAAGGACAGTACGGAAGGAAAGAAAAGTGCAGAGCCGGTTACCCATATAGCAAGAGTAGCAAATGCTACGGGCCCCTCGCGTTGGGAGCCCCGCGTTTATAAAAACACTAGCTTCTGCCCGCGACTTCGTCCGCGTAGAATAGTTACTTTACCCCCGATTTTAAAACTTTCAGCCCGATCGGTTTAAAATTGACAAAGTTTCACACAAACTTTCATCCCCTATTTTATCCCCTTGGGGGTAGAATTCATCAAAATCCTTTCTTAGCGGATTCCTATGTCATAACATCTACCTGCATGCCAAATTTCAGCCCGATCCGTTCAGTGGCTTTCCACTATACATAGCGCGAGTGTTACGCATATTTTCCCAAACTAAATAAACCCCTTATTATTAGTTTACTTTTTAATTCAATATTTGATTTTTATTCAACTCGTAAAAAATAACAGCGGCACGGATCAATCTTCAAGGTAAAGCAACGCTTACCAAGGTTGGTCTATGAATGGGTGACCATCTTTACATACCGAGTTTCCTCCATGCCTCTCGTTACGGATTGTCAGAAGCCAGTAAATCTAGACTCCAGTCATGCCAAGAATTACCGTGTTACCCAGTTGTGGATGTTTGGTAGGCAAACGCTCCACGTAAAATACTGGTATTCAGCTGATTCCGGTATGACTGGAAGCCGACCCGAATATAGTTGGTAAAAGGCTAGGCAGATGATGATTTTACGGAGTTTTAGGTTGAGGGGCCCCGCAGTAAAATTTACTACAGGCCTCGCGCTGACTGAATCCGGCACTGGAATAGTGCCTATGCCGCGCATACTTATTTATACATCGCATAATCCAAATGTATATCTTAGTTACTAGGCGAAAATATTTAACCGACTTAAAAACCAAGGAGGTTATCAATTCGGATGTTCTTTTTAAATATTTATTCGGTTGTAACTCTGATATATGTGAGAGAGAGACGGTTTGCAAAATTCTTTTTTTTTTCGAAAGGTGTTTATTGAAAAACTAGCTGCGCCCCGCGGTGTTACCCGCGTTGCTCCCGTTCCCGTGGCAATACGGGGATAAAATATAGCCTATAACACTCCACAATAACGTAGCCATCTATTGGTGAAATAATTTTGAAAATCGGTTCAGTAGTTTCGGAGCCTATTCAATACAAACAAACAATCATATCTTTCCTCTTTATAATATTAGTACGGATTGCTTGCAGAAATAGAACCCCAATTTTTTAATCAAATTATAATTTTGTATATGGATAGTTTGTGAGAAACTATTTATATGGTAATTGGTATTAATTTCTATACACCCCATTTTACGGTACAGGGAGTTTTGGAGGCGGAAATAGGCTACTTTTTTGTGAACACAAAACTTAACGCGGGCAAAACCGCAGCAAAAGCTAGTATAAATAATTATATTTCCGCACAAACCTTACTGAAAACGTGAAGCTATAAAAAACCAAGACGACACACCCATACGTCAAAAACATCAATCTCTACCCACCAGCCAGAAATCTAATAAACCCAGCCAAACTAGAACGCCATAAAATCTAAATTATCATGCTTGTGTTACGTCACCGCTTTGTCCCAATAACCACTGTGAATTCTGTTTATGGGTCAGTCGTATTAAATATGACTGTACAGTACCGCCATAACTATTGCGGAATTTGTTCGAAAGAGTCACCGCGGCCCTGGAACGCAAAGGGCATTAGGAGGAACACGGGTGGTTTTTAGTCAGTAAGAATCTGTCACTCCCTTCCCCTCCGCCCAGAGCGGAAGAAATCATTTGATGATTTCCCATCCAGAAAAAAATGTAATAAGGATTTTCACAAAATTTAATATGACGAGACAAAAAAAATACAATTACTAATTGTTGTGGAGTCAAAACATAACAAGATGACGCAAGACGTACTCTTAATTTATCTCATGAGCGGAAAGTTCAATGTATCAATAAATAAATGTACCGATCAAAGTACAAGACGACTATTTTTGCCTTGAACAAGATACCTGTTTCAATTTAAATTATTAATCCGTTAGGAAACAAATAAACCTAGAATTACAGATTATAATGACAGTTCAATCATGCATGCATAAAAGTAGCTGTTAATTTCCCGCGAAACACTAGAAACGAAGGTTAAAATAAGGTCAATATAGAGGAAAAAATATACTAGACGTCTAGAGTTCTAGACCAAAACCTGTTTGTGTACCTTGATTCAAACCACAGAGTAAAGACATTCTAGTTTTAGCTGAGCAAGCGCATTTACATCCTTCATATCTCGAACATGAAAACGTCAATGAAAGCTTGTCTAATTGAAATTCTAGATTGAATTATTCGTGCTCTAGAGATGAATTTTAGCATAGAAAGCGCGTTTACGTGTCATTCATCTCTCGAGCACGGAAACGTCAATTAAAGCTTATTTAAGCGCGTTTACGCATTTGCTTGCTCTCAAGAGATGAGCAAGCTAATGCGTAAACGCGCTTGTTCAGCACGGAAACTTTAATCAATGACAAGCTTTATTGAAAGTTTGATACTCCGATGGAGGTGAATTGGAGTTTACGTATTGGTTTATGTGCCTAAGTGCGCCGTAACAAACTCAGGGATCAAATTCTATTTTTAAACACACATATTATGGTAAATATGAAATGAATTGAGCAGTGGGTGGCCGAGTGGTAACGGCCCCGACTACGAATTGTAGGATGCGGGTTCAAACCCAGCCAGGCGCGCATTACTTTGTGTAATTCATTTGTGCACTGGGCCCACGTGGTGGATTACGGCCCATTCCCTCTCCTAGAGAGGAGGCCTGTGTCCCAGCAGTGGGGACATTAAAAGGCTAATGATGCTATTTATTAACAGCTTCAGAATGCTCTTGGGGCTGCCACGTTTCTGTAGTGCCTTTGACATGTTCGCTCAAGCGCGTGTTTGCGACTTCCATGCAATGGTGAGGAAGAAAACGGCGTCACTATTAGAAAGAGCACGGTCAAGTCCGAATGGCATTCTGAAGATGTTAATGAACAAATTCGATTCACCGATGATGAACCACTTCATACAGAGGTTGGTGAGGCAGGAATGATTCATCATCGATGTTTTTTGTAATGTTTTTGTTTGTTTGTTTTGTTGTTGTTATATTAACACTAACATAGTTTTTAGGTTTTTTTTTTTTTTTTTTTTTTTTTTGTCCCCACCGAATGTGTCTCCACGTTGTCGTCGTGGTGGGGCTTGAGCGTCTCAATGATCTTGCGAGCTTTCCCGGTAGAGCCACTCATGCCGGAAGGTCGCAAGTGAGGGATCAGACCAAGAGAGACACACACGCGAGGAATCCCGTTCACTGCCTTCTGGTACGCGTCTGCTCATCAGACGTGGCTGTGAAGGCAGTGAGCGGGTGGGAGGAGAGGCCCTGTGATGGAGAAAGGGCGGAGGAGTAAGGGACCGCACCCTCAAAAAGGAACAAGATGAAAAAAGGTTTTTGCAAAATGAGTCCCCAGGTGGGTCCCGACTGCTCAGCAGTCGGGGAATCCCATCCCGCTTCGGCGGGCTGCCCTCCGTACTCTGGGGTGGGCAACAAACACCTTCCACTTGCCAGTGGCAACAGGAGCCGAGGAGGCTCAGAATCGTCGTCATCCGGATCCGCTTCCTATAAGGAGCTGATGGCGTACGATTTCGTAGAGGAGGGTTCGCCTGAGCGCCGGGGTGGTGTGGAGTCGGATCCCGGCTCCGCGCCAGACCTAGTAACGATCAGCTCGGCGGGCTCTGAAGACGGGGGAGAGGGGGCTGCGGCGGAGAACGTAAGGTTCTTCCGCAAGCGGCCCAGACGGGAGGTCGACAAGGAGTCGTCCTCCGAGGGCGAGTTTGCCTCCGCCCGCAAAATCCCCACCGCAAGGCGGGGCAGGGGCTGTGAGGCAGGGAGGGGGCTGGCTCCCTCTACTCGGGAGGTGGAGCGTCGGGCCGAGAGGTTGGTGGAGGAGGGGCGTCGCCCTGGAGGGAGCGGTCGCGGGGTTCCCTCTACTCGTCCGCCTCCTCTCGACTCTGACGACTCGGAGGCCCCGGGAGAGGTGCCTCCCGCTAATGAGGACCAGAGGGCCCAGTTTGCGGAGGTCGTGGAGGCCGCGATTCGCGCTGTGGCCTTCAAGAGGAAGCAGTCCTCGAAGCGGGAGGCCATCAGTGCGGCCAAAGCCTCCATACTGGCGGCAGCGGTGGCCAACGTTGGCGGGACTGCCTCAGAGGAGGCGTCGGAGTTGCGGGCGGAGGTCGCCCGCCTAGCGGTTCTTACGGAGCGACTCGTTCGGGAGAATGAGTCGCTCCGGAGGGACCTGGCAGGGATGGCCAGAGCGGCCTCCGTGGAGCCGCGAGGGGGACTGAGTCCGGCAGCGCCGGAGGGGGGCCAAGTGCTGAGCCAGGTGCGGGACCTGGTGCGGCAGGAGCTGGCTCCCTTCCGGAGGCAGTTCTCCATGCTGGAGGACATGGTCCGGCGTCCCCCAACAGCGGCAACAGTGGCGACTCAGAGGGCCCCGGGCCAGCAGCAGAAGGCGGCCTCGTACGCGGCCGCCGTTGCTGCCAGCCCGGGAACGTCCGGCCAGGCGAAAGCCAAAGGAGGAGCCGCGCCAGCACCTGTGGCGCCGGCGCCTGCGACGCCGGCGTCGACCAAGTCGGCCCCGGTGAAGAGGGGTAGGAGGAAGGCTGGAGGGGGAGCGGCTAAGGCTGCTGCGCCAGTGGCGCCGCGGCCGCCCCCACCCACACCCTCGGACCCTCCTGCGGACGAGGCCGAGTGGCAGGTTGCTGGAGAGAAGCGGCGACAGAAGAAGGCGGCCAAGAACAAGGCCAAGAAGCAGCGGCGGAAAGCCAATGCCATTGCGGCGAGGCTTCGCGCCCCGAAATCCGCGGCTGTGGTGCTCACACTGCAGCCGGAAGCGGAAAAGAAGGGCGTGACGTATCTCGCCGTACTGAAGCGGGCAAAGGAGGCGGTGAGCCTCCAAGAGCTGGGCATCAGCGGGGGCATCGGGGTCAGGAGGACCCTAACCGGTGCCCGCAAGCTTGAGCTCGCCGGAGCGGAGAGTGGCCCGTTCGCGGACGCCCTGGCCGAAAGGCTGAGGGCGGTCTTACCCGCGGACGAGGTCCGGGTGTCCAGGCCGACTAAGCGCATCGACATGCGCATAGTGGGCCTGGATGACTCCGTTACGGAGGAGGAAGTTGTGGCCGCCGTCGCCAGGACTGGGGGGTGCTCTGCCGAGCTCGTCAAGGCGGGCACCCTCCGGCCTGACAACACGGGCATGCAAACCCTTGTGGTGAGCTGCCCCGTGACGGCGGCCAGAACTGTGTCGGAGGGCCGAAGGCTCTTGGTGGGATGGGTGTCTGCGCGGGTAAAACTGCTGGAACCCAGGCCTCTGAGGTGCTACCGCTGCCATGTGGGCAACCACACGGGAGCTATGTGCCCCTCGGAGGTGGACCGCAGCGGTCTTTGTTTCCGCTGTGGTCAGCCCGGTCATCGGGCCGGCTCGTGTGAGGCCACGCCGTACTGCAGTGCATGTGCGGCTGCTGGCAAGCCGGCCGAGCACTGGGCTGGGGGAAGGGCCTGCGCGCCATCCGCCCCGACCAAGGGCAAGAGGTCCGCCGCCACCGCCGCCTCTGCCGCTGCCGCGGCTTCCGTCGCCGCTTCTGCCGCTTCTGCTGCGGGTGCTGCGACTCCCAACGCTCGGGAGGGTGCTGAGATGGAGTGCCAGTAATGGTCCCATTTCGGCCTCCTCCAGAGACAAGTCGGCCGCTGTGCTATTGCGCAGTGGCTGATGCCTGGGGACGGTGAGCGTGGGTGGCTCGCCGTCCGATACCAGGTTGAGTCGACGACGCGTTGTGTTCCACGCGCGCCGAAGGAGCCGTCAGCACCAAGGACGGGACCCCATAGGGTCGGTGCCTGCTAGGGTTGCGGAATTTGTTCGAAAGAGTTACCGCGGCCCTGGAACGCATAGGGCACAAGAAGGATCACGGGTGGGTTTTAGTCAGTAAAAGTCTGACACTCCCTACCGCTCCACCCAGGGCGGGAGGGGTCATTTGATGATTTCCCATCCAGGAAAAAAAAAAAAAAAGGTTTTTTTTTGTAACTAACTAACATTGTGGATCACAGTTGTCCGAGCAAAATAAATTATTATTATGCTAAATATGAAATGATCAAATCCAGTAGGTTCCGTACTCTGTGATTCTAGTAAAATAACTAGATAGATAAATTGTTTCAAATATGGTGTTTTGCATGAACGCCGGTTTGTCGGCAATTGAGTGCTCTAGTTGTCAACTTCCTCTGTAAATACGGTCATGGTTTTATGTCGGACTGACATAACATTTAGCTTGTATTCCCAAAGGGATTTAATTTTAATCCTAGGTTCTTGGCCACTCCTGCAAGGGTTGCGGAATTTGTTCGAAAGAGTCACCGCGGCCCTGGAACGCGGCTTTAAGAGGAACACGGATGGGTTTTAGTCAGTAAGAGTCTGACACTCCCTTCCGACGCGCCCAGAGCTGTCATTTGATGGTTTCCCATCCACAAAAAGGGTTCTTGGCAAGTAAGCGTCTCTTGGTATTTATTGGACTAGCTGTGTAGCCCTACCATGACATCTTAAATCCATCATGCTTCCTGTGTCAGAGAGAGACGGAGTTATATAAGACGAATATAAGCATAATCATAATCAGCCTTTTAACGTTCCCACAGCTGGGACACAGGCCTCCTCTCTAAGAGAGGGCATGGGCCGTAATTAATATTGTAATACTGTGCCGTAATTCACCACGCGGGCCCAGTGCGGGTTGGTGAATGCACCATGTATTCGAATGTTTGGTTCTAGGACATGCCGGTTTTCTCACATGTTTTCCTTCACCGTTTTGAGAGCATTGGTGATGAAATTATGAACCCGCGTCTTACTATTCGTAAGTCAGAGCCGTTACCACTCGGCAAAGACAATATAACCACAGTGGTTACGTTCTCTATGCCACTCGGCCACCACTGCTCTCAAGACGAATAGCAATATCCCTTTTTCACACTGAATCATGATAGCATTGGCACTTCGTGATACGGCCCCTGTTCTGTGTCTTGTTTGTCAAGGAGGAAAGAGACAATTATGTTTACTACAACTAGTGAGGTTCTCTTTTTGATCCGACTTCCAAAAAAGGAGGAGTTTCTCAATTCGAATGTATCTTTTTATATGTTTGTTACCTCATAACTTTGTATTGGGTGCGATTTCGATGATTCTTTCTATATTCGAAAGCTGGTGCTTGTCGTGTGGAATTTGATTGAGATCTGACGACGAGTATTTCAGTTATCCCTAATAATGCGTGGCTTAATTTACATTGACGACGTTCTCATTCCCTCGTATCAAAGTAAAAAAAAAACTGTCTACTGAAAAAAACTTTTTCCAAAAAAAATACAACCGACTTCTATAAAAAAAAAAATCAAAAAGTACAAATAAATTAACTTTAATTTCGGAAGTTGGTGTTCAAAAAACGAAAAAGCAACCACAAACACCGAGTTCCGAAATTAAAGTTATTTTTTTCAGTAGACAGTTTTTTATTTATTTTTTTGGGACAAGTGTACCCCTCTCTATTTCCAACCACTATAGTTCCTGAGAGCCAGAATAAACAGTGGCGACCACCAGAAAGGCGCAGAGCGAGATATTGAAGCTGAGGAGTCCCGTAAATTTAGTTCTGAATACGTCATTCTGCGGGTGATTACAGCGCTTTATCTAGCACTAGCTTCTGTCCGCGACTTCGTCCCCGTGGAATCCCCGATTTTAAAACATTATTTATCGCTGCTCCTCTCCTATTGGCTTAAGCGTTATGATATATAGCCTAAAGCCTTCCTCGATAAATGGTCTATTCAACCCAAAAAAAATGTTTCAATTCGAACCGGTAGTTCCTGAGATTAGCGCGTTCAAACAAACAAACTCTTCAGCTTTATAATATTAGTATAGATATAAGACCGCTGTACAAACAGCGCTGTAAAGCTGCGCTATCGAGTAATGACTTCTATGCTTTAAAACTCTAAAAGATTCTTCGAAAGTATCGATCTCGCCGATATTTCGTTATACATATAAGGTTTTTGCTAGTAAGCGCCGGCTGACTGAGATGAAAAAGATTTACGTCAAAACATAGTTGCTGATACATTCTAAATATTGAAGTTGGACAAAATCCAAGAGCCGAGTTTTCAACAAAACAGTATAAATATATGTAAAAAAGGCAGTTGTGACCTTCCGGAAAGGTCAAGATGTGAGTTAGGAGCATTGAACATTAGGAACATAACAAAATACTTATACAAAAACCTCAACCTGTACCATTAAGATTGTATTGTTTTGAGACAAATTTAAATAAACACAATGTCGCAAATGGTGCATTATTTGTTTTTGTTTTTAACTTCTAAATATCACAAGGTCAAAACATAACTGTACAATAATTTCGGAAGTCAGTGTTTCTTGTTGTCAGCTTATTAGGTACAAACAAAAACAAAAAAGCCTCTCCGCTTTATAATATTACTAGCTGCGCCCCGCGGTTTCACCCGTGTAGTTCCCGTTCCCGTAGGAATACGGGGATAAAATAGTCTATGTTACTCAGGGTGAATGTAGCTTTCTAATGGTGAAAGAATTTTTGAAATTGGTCCAGTAGTTTTGAGTTTATTCGTTACATACAAATATACAAATCTTTCCCTTTATAATATTAGTATTGATTTAGCGTAGGGTAGAACAAAATAAGTACTCTGTGAACAAAATTCAGGCGAACGCAGTCGCGGGTAAATTGCTAGTTCAATAAAAGCAAAAATTAGAGGTAACAGCGACGACAAACTACTTCCAGTGAATCCAAATGTTATGTTTAGAATATTCTAAGAACTTAAAGACAAAAATAAAACAGACAAATAAGGAAAACCATGTGATAAGTAGTATTATTACAGAGCCTGCATACATAACGACCAAAGATATAAATTTTTTGTGAATGGTAAATCATCAAATGACTTCTCCCACTCTGGGCGGAGCGGAAGGGAGTGTCAGACTCTTACTGACTAAAGTAAAACCCACCCGTGATCCTCCTAGTGCCGTTTGGGTTCCAGGGTCGCGGTGACTCTTTCGAATAAATTTCGGGAACAGTTTTTTTTAATAGATAGAGTGATTGAAGAGGAAAGTTTTATGTATAATACATGTAGGTATGTCGTAAATTGGCATTCGTCACGGATTGTTAGAAGCCAGAAAATCTGATACTAGTCTTGCCAAGAAGTACCGTGTTCCCCAGTTATTTGGTTGCGGAGGTCTGGTAGGCAGCCGCTCCACGTTAAACACTGGTATTCAGCTGAATCCGGTGTGACTGGAAGCCAACCCTAATAAAGTTGGGAAAAGGCTAGGCAGATGATGACATGTATGTCGTAAATAAACACATTTTTTCAGCATTGCACGCGTGCGAAGCCGCTGCGGGTCGCCAGTACTTGATAAAAAAGCACATTCAAAATTTCAACACGTAACAGATTCAAAGTATAAAAAAAAAATCGCGAACGAGCTGGCAAGCAGAAACTAGTGATGTATCAATCATAATCAGCCTTTTTAACGTTCCCACTGCTGGGACACAGGCCTCCTCTCTAGGAGAGGGAATAGGCCGTAATCCAGCACGCGGGCCCAGTGCGGGTTGCTGAATGTCACATGTCTTCGAATTTTAGGTTCTAGGACATGCCGGTTTCCTCACGATGTTTTCCTTCACCGTTTTGAGAGCAGTGGTGCAGAAATGAATTACACAAAGTAATGCGCCTGGCTAGGTTTGAACCCGCGACCTACGATTCGTAAGTCGGGGCCGTTACCTCTCGGCCACCACTGTTCACGATATATCAATGTGGTAGTCCTTTCTAGGATCGGCTTTCAGTCAAACTGAATGAATTTCAATACCAGTATTTTACATAGAACAACTACCTACCCCTTGGCAAGACTACTGTCCAATTTCGGGTTTCTGCCAGACCATAAGCGTTATCAAAGACCTTCAAATGACAGCCGAAACTAACGGCTTAACGTACTTTTTACGAGGCAAGCACGTCTTGGAATGGCTGGTCACCCATCCACTGACTGACCTCGGCAAGCGACGCGTCACCTGACCGACCCGTGCGGCTATTATTATTTAGCCACAGACACGAAAAAGACAACAAAACATAAACAAAACGCGCGAACGAATTGGCCGGTCACAATCAACGATGAATAAGCGAAACTATTAATAACCATGAACAATAATAATTATAATCTATACATAATTATAAATAAAATTGGAGCGTCTGTTTGTAATATTGAAATAACCGCTTTTTACTACATGCATATATGAATATATACGGTAGGTACCTACATACGCCAAAATAACATTTTTTACAATTTTTGTCTGTCTGTTTGTTCCGGCTAATATCTGAAACAGCAGGACCGATTTTGACGGGACTTTTATTGGCAGGTAGCTGATATAATAAGGAATAACTTAGATATAACTTGATATAATAAGTAATGTTGCAATATCCAAGTACTGTCCAGCACAGCGCGCAGCTAACGCGCATGCCACCACTGTGCCGTCACGTCGGGCGCATCCCACCACTTCCCCTACCAACGAATCAATATCAAAAAACCTCCTTTTTTGAAGTCGGTTTAAACAATGGGGGGTTAGTAACTATTCCACGCGGACGAAGTCGCGGGCAGAAGCTAGTATGTATAAAGAACTTTGTAGTTTAGACCGCTGCAGACGTTAAAAAACTCAGCTGAGAGAACTTTGATCTGTGTACACCTCTATGGAAAATACCGAGCATGGTCTGGCATCAATACAAAAAGTCTTAGTTAGGGCTTATACACACGGGATCCCTTCTTTTCGCAAAATGTTTTTTGTCCTAATATATTTTGGCACAATTTGTTTTGGCATAATAATACTTTGGCATAATTTTTTTAGGCATACATTTTATGTTGGCATAATCATGTTAAAGACTAATTTGTTTTGGCATAAATTTGATTCGCATAACGTTAGTAGGCCTAATGACTATTAGCATAACGTTAGTAGGCCTAAAGACTTTTAGCATAACGTTAGTAGGCCTAATGGCTATTAAATTAATATGCTGTGCAACAAAAGTTAGAACACACAGAACCGAATTGCTCCAAAACCGACTTCACGTAGTCTTGTTTGTCCTACCCCTAGAGTGTTATTTAAAATCGCGTAGGCGCGTAGGGGCGAGGCGGCCCGCGGGCTGAGGAGCAGGCGGCTACGACCGAGCTTGCTTGCATGCTTGCTTGCATGCTGCATGCTTGCTTGCATGCTGTATGCTTGCAATGCTTGCTTCCTACAGCGAAAAAGTACTCACAAAATTGTTCAATACGTTATAATATATTAATATTTTGTATATTTATGCTTAACTTTTATGCTTTAGGATATTATGCTTAAAAAAGTTATGCTTTAGAACTTTATGCTTAATAAGTTTATGCTTTAAAATATTATGCCTAATCATTATTATGGTTACAGACATAATCATAGAAATATGGACATAATGCTTAAAAAAATTATGTATGAGCTGTTATGCGTAATTATATTATGCGAAAAAATAATTATGCCAAACAACATTATGCTAAGTTATATTAGGTCTTAAAATTTTATGCTAATGGATAGGGAACCTATACACACATGTTGCGGAATTTTTTTGGAAGAGTCACCGCGACCCTTTTTTTTTTTTTTTTGGATGGGAAATCATCAAATGACTTCTCCCGCTCTAGGCGGAGCGGAAGGGAGTGTCAGACTCTTACTGACTAAAACCCACCCGTGTTCCTGCTTGTGCCCTTTGCGTTCCAGGGCCGCGGTGACTCTTTCGAACAAATTCCGCAACCCTAGCAGGCACTGACCCTATGGGGCCCCGTCTTCTTTGCTGACGGCTCTTTGAGGCGCGCGTGGAACACGACGCGCCGTCGACTCGGGCCTGGTTGCTATCGGACGGCGAGCTACCCATAGCTCGCCATCCGCAGGCCCGCGCCTACGGTGGCCGGGAATCGCCCTGCGTTTCCCGACGCCCGGGGCGTCTTCTCCTGTTGCGGCGGCTGGAGCGAGGGGCTTCCCTCTCTCGCACGCGCTCCGCCTCCTCCTTCGCTAGCATTACTGCTTCGCAGAAGGAGGCGACCGCTTCCCATGCCTCCTCGCTCCGGACCATGGCTTGAACCAGGGCCGGCCGCGAGACGTCGCCGCCGCCGATCACCTCCACGAGGACACGGCGTTGCTCCGCCCAAGCAGGGCAGGCCTCCACCGTATGCTCCACCGTGTCCTCCGGGCGATCCACACAGTGATGACACCCGGACGTGTCCTCCCGCTGGATCCGACACAGGTACCTCCCGAAACAGCCGTGTCCGGTGAGCACCTGCGTCAGGCGGAAGGTGAGGACGCCGTGGCGTCTCTCCAGCCACTCCTCAAAGAGGGGACTTACCGCCGCAATGGCGGCGTGCCCAGCGCTGGGTTGCAGCAGTCGCTGTCTCCACACCTCCGTGAGATCCCGCCGGAGCTCCGTCCGCTGCGCAGCAATTTGCCGCGGCAGCAGAGTTTCACCCCGGCTTAGCGCCTCCACGCGCAACGCGTAGACGTGCGCGAGGGCTCTCGCCTCTAGATCCCACGGCAGCAATCCGGCAAGGAGGTTCGCCGCCTCGCCGGAGACCGTGCGGTATCCCCGGATCAGCCGGATGGCCATGACCCTCTGGGCCGAGACCAGGTGGCGCGCTGGCAGTCGCCTCAGCGACAGCGCCCACACCGGGGCCCCGTAAAGGGCCATGGACCGCACGATCCCCGCGTACAGCCTCCGGCAGGAGGCGTTTGGTCCCCCTAGGTTGGGCAAGAGCCGCTTGAGGGCAGCCCCGGCCCGCCCCAGTTTGGGAGCCAAACGGTGGAAGTGCTCCGCGAAGTTCCACCGGCTGTCGAGGACGAGACCCAAGTAGCTCATCGTCGACCCGACGCCGATGCAAACCCCTCCCACCGTTATCTGGGATCCCGATGGTGGCCGGTTCCGAGGGCCGTGAAAACACATAGCCTCGGACTTGTGTAGGGCCACCTCGAGACCCAGTTGCCGGATCCTCCCAACGACTGCTGCGACCCCGCGTGTCATCAGGTCAACCGCCGCCTGGTGCGACACCCCCTGCGCCAGAACCAGCGTGTCGTCAGCGTAGCACGATGTCCCACAGGAGCGGCCCCAGAACCGAACCCTGTGGAACACCGCACGACATCTCTCGCCGATTCCACTCTCCCCGGTGACCGGGGTAGATGACGGCTCTATCCGTCAGGTAGTCCTCGACCACGCGACAGAGGTAGGTTGGCACTCGGTGATACCGGAGTGCCTCCCCGATGCAACTCCAAGGCAGGGTGTTGAACGCGTTGGCGATGTCAAGAGACACCGCCACCACCACCCCGCCCCGGGAAATCGCCTCCCCCGTCGTGAGGGCTCTCACGCGCATGATGGCGTCCACCGTCGAGCGCCCCGCGCGGAAACCAAATTGGTTCTCCGCCAGATCCGGCCCAACTCTCACCAAGTGCTTGACGAGGCGGTTTGCAATGACTCTTTCAAAGAGCTTGCCCACCTCGTCAAGCAGCACGATGGGCCGGTATGCGGACGGAGAGTCCGCAGGGCGCCCTGGCTTCGCAATGAGGACCAGTTTCCCCGTCTTCCAGCGACGTGGGAACTGGCCCCTCTCCAAGCATGCGCTTAGGAGCCCACGTAGTCGAGGCCCGAGAGCCTCCGAGGCCAGGACCCAGGCTTTCCCAGGTAAGCCATCGGGTCCTGGGGCGGTATTTTTGGCCTTCAGCCTGTTAACCGCCGCTCTCAGGTCTACCTCGGTCACCTCCGGAGTATCGTCGTCGTCGTTACCGTCGTCGGTGTGGTCCGCATCGGGCACCACGGGTAGCGGAGCCATAGGCGGGGGAGCATGGTCCCCTCGCGTAGGGAACAGAGCGCTCACCACTTCCTCCACCAGCTGGGGCCGGAGACTCTGCGTCAACGGGGGGCCCAGGTGCGGAGTTTGTTCCGCACCATTTTGTAGGGTCTTCCCCACGGGTCCCCGTCCAGAGACTCCAGCAGCTCTTTGCGAGCCAGATCCCTGGCCCGCAAGATCCCCGCTTGGAGGGCGGTCTTCGCCGCTCTGTACTCCTCGTACAGCTCCGCCTCCCTGGCCTGCGCATCCGGAGGGCGGATGCGGAGCCGGCGATGCCTGGTGTACGGGTGACGCGCAGCAACGCACGCTTCTCGAAGCAACGTCAGCTCGCGCGACCACCAGTACACCTGACGGCGGGCGTGTCTTGGCTGGACCCGGGGCATTGCCACGTCGCATATTTCCGACATGGTCTCCCGGAACCGCTCCGCCTCGTCGTTTATGTCAGCAGGCCTGTCCGGTGGTGACACCCAGGCCTGCACGATCGAGGCTTCCAGGAGAAGCTCCCGGTCCAGCTGCTTCAGCGCCCACCGCGGACCACTCGGGGTCTGTCGGACCGGCGCGCTTGAGGTCTGGGCGGAGACGTCGAGCCGGATATACCGGTGATCGGAATAGGTCTCCACCTCCTCCACAACGCGCCAGTCGACGACACGCGGCGACAGAGCGGGGCTGGCGAACGAAATGTCCACCACGGAGTCACCCCGCATCCGCACACACGTGGGGACAGAACCCCGATTTAGGACGACCAGGCCTGTCTCCAGAGCCCAGTCCTCCACCATCCTACCCCGCACGTTGGTGTAACGGGAACCCCAAGCCAAGTTCTTGGCATTGAAGTCCCCGAGAACAAGCACGGGGAGGGGACGATACCCGACGACGAGGATACGCAGCTCCCTAAGGGAGTTGTGGAGCTCGGCGAGAGTTCGGCTCGGGGAGAAGTAGACTCCCACTACTACAATCTCCCCGAACCGTGCTGCTACGCACCCCTGTCCTCTCCTAACGCACTCGAGGGACGGGGTACCGGCGGCGGCCGACGAAATAAGAGCCACTGAGCCGTCCAGGTCCTTCACCCAGTCATCCCTGGGCGGGACGTAGTACGGCTCAGCGACCACGGCGACATTAATCAACCACTGCGCCATGCTCTGGAGCAACAGGTCCTGAGCGGCGGCGCAGTGATTGATGTTCGCCTGGAGGAGGCGTAATGGAGCCGTTATTGGCATTCCATTTCGGCCTCCTCCCGGACACCCTTAGTGGGCTCCGGTGTAGCAGCTGCCGCTGTTGCGGCGGCTACATCAGCGGCGGTGGCAGCGGCGGCGACGGATGCGGCGGCTGGCACGGAGACGGCGGGTGAGGGCCTCTTACCCCCGGCTTTTGTGGGTGGAGGGCAGGCTTTGCCCCCAGCCCAGTGCTCGGCTGGCTTGCCAGCTGCCGCACATGCAGTGCAGTGCGGCGCGGCGTTGCAGGAGCCAGCCTTGTGACCGGGCTGGCCGCAGCGGAAGCAAAGCCCGCTGCGGTCAACCTCCGAGGTGCAACACGCCCCCGTGTGGTTCCCCACTTGGCAGCGGAAACACCTCAGAGGCCTGGGCTCCAGCAGCTTCACTTGCGCCGACACCCAGCCCACCAGCAGTCTTCGACCCTCGGTGATCTTCTTGGCCGCCGTCACGGGGCAGCTCACCACAACGGTGCGCATGCCCGTGTAGTCAGGACGTATGGTGCCTGCCTTGACTTGCTCGGCAGAGCACCCTCCCGTCCTGACCACGGCGGCCACGACCTCCTCCTCCGTGACGGAGTCGTCCAGGCCCAAGATGCGCATATCAGCGCATTTGGTGGGCCTGGACACTCGGGCATCCTCCGCGTTCAGGGACGCCCTGAGCCTCTCGGCCAGAGCGTCTGCGGTTGGGCCGCTGGCTTCCCCGGGGATCTCCAGCATACGGGCACCAGTCATGGTTACCCTCAGCCGGAGGCCCCCGACGATGCCGAGCTCCCGGAGGTCCACCGTCTCCTTTGCCTTGGCGAGCACGTCGCCGTACGACACGCCCCTCTTGACCGCGTCTGGCTGTAGCGTTAACACTACAGCTGCGGTCTTAGGGGCGCGGAGCATCGCGGCGACGCGTCGCTCCTTTTGCCGCCGTTTTCGCGCCCGTTTCTTGGCCGCCCTGGCTGCCTTGCCCGCCTTCTTCTTCTCCCCGACCACTTGCCAACCGGCTTCGGCAGAGGAGTTGGAAGGCGGGTCGGAAGGTGAGGGCTGCACTACCGGCGCTGGAGCCTGCGCCGCCTGTGCAGCCGCTCCGCCCTTCTTTTGCTTGGCCGGCCCCGGTTTACCCGATGCCGGCTTTGCAGATGCCGGTCTCCACGTTGCCGTCGTGGTGGGGCTTGCGCGTCCCAATGATCTTGCGAGCTTTCCCGGTAGAGCCACTCATGCCGGAAGGTCGCAAGTGAGGGATCAGACAAAGAGAGACACACGAGGGGCACACCGTTCGGAGACCTGAGCAGTGTTTGGGTCTGCGGACGGTGTGCGTGTCAGGCTTGCTCGCTGCTCTCTGGTACGCGTCTGATCATCAGACGTGACTGTGGGAGCAGCGAGCGAGCAGTGAGGTGAGGGGAGGAGAGGAGGCCCTGAGATGGGGCGGAGAATACAGGGACCGCACCCTTTAAAGGAAATCATGGACCCAGGCATTTGCGAAATAAGTCCCCAGGTGGGTCCCGACTGCTCAGCAGTCGGGGAATCCCACCCCGCTTCGGCGGGCTGCCCTCCGTATTCTGGGGTGGGCAACAAACGCCTTCCATCTGTCCCTTTGGACAAACACGACGACCACACGCTTGACAACTTGACAACGATTTCAGCAGAAAAAAATGATGACCATGGACCCTCCGGCTCCAAGCCCATGGAGGAGATGCTGGTGCAGGGCGCATTACCTTCCAAACTGTGGAAGAAGCCGTCGCTCGGGCGCGGGAAGGGTGCAGATTCAGATTCTGACTCCGCATCTGCTGCGATGAGCGAGGGGAATACTGGTGGGGAGGTTGCGGGGGCTACGGAGAACAACAAGTTCTTCCGGAAGCGTCCTAGACCGGAGGATGATCAGGGGTCGTCCTCCGAGGGAGAGCTGGCCTCAGCTCGCAAAGTCCCCACCAGTAAGAGAGGTAAAGGTCGGGGAGGCAAGGGGCGACGGCTCGCCGCCCAGGAGGCTCGGCGAACGGCGAAGCTCGCGATATTTGAGAAATCTGTAGTTTTAAAATAACTTGCTTAACATTATGATTTTTGCCTGGAACCCTTTGCGCGCGACTCCAACTTGCACTCCATTCTTTTTGCAGATTCTTGGTCTTAGAAATGGAAGGACTAGTGGAAAAGTCTTCAGATATGAATTCTACTCTTGCGTCAATGGATTCCAACTAAGGAATGCAAATCTCGCGAGATTGGGGCTCAAGCGAGATCCCGCGAGTTTATATATAACAATACTGCGAGATCTCGCCAATTCCGAAGTCTCGTGAGATTGGCAGTTTTGTATGTTTTTTTTTTTTGCAAATAATCACAATATTTAAAATAGAAAAAAAATAAATAAAATTTGAGTATTACAAGGCAAGCATTTATTTATACAAATTTTTTCAATAGACTTTTATGCATTGAACATTGTTTGATGCCGAATTTTCGACCAATCGCACGCACGCTACGCGAGAGACCTCTTCCTGCTCGCGCTACCTCAGGCCCCCCGCCTCCCGCGCACCGAAACCGACAAATCGCAACTCCGTCCGTGCCAATGCCAATCCACGCGCTTCGAATAAGACGTTTATATGCTCGAGTGCAATCTCGTTAAACTCGCGAAATCTCGCCCTTTTTTCGTCCGATATCAATCTCGCTAAAAAAGGCCGAGATCAATCTCGCTAAAAAAGGCAGAGATCAATCTCGCTAAAAAGGGCCGAGATCTCGCGAGAACGAGATTGCATTCCCTAGTTCCAACGCTGGTTTAAAATACTGGCTCAATGTGAATCAACCTTTATTTATATTACTTGATTGAACATCGTGATATGGACCCGATCAGATAATTTAAATAAACAATTTATGTAAAAGAGTTCCCTGTAGTTGATATTCTTATATTCATTGTTTTTTATTGTTTTAATTAACGTCAAATACAAGAGGGCCCCAAGTCTGCTATTACAATAGTGTCAGAATGGTCATTGATTTTATAATGGTTGATTTTTACAATTTTGGTAATCTACTAATATATGTATGTAAAAGCGTTACTATGACTTTCCACTGGTCAACGACTGACACTCCATTGAAAGAAATGGCATAGAATGGTAATCTCGTACAACCTACATAAGCCTACCAGTGGTCAGGGCTCCAGAGATCGGATCCTCCTGACGATACGTGCCATATCCACGATTGCATTTATTTTATTAATTTAAATGAATATTAAACTTATTATTTTGAAGAACCCCATTCTCGTCGTTGTACCGCAGTTTTTACAATATATATCCAAAAAAAAACTTTTTACAAAAAAAATATACAAAAGTCGGTGTTCAAATAACAAAGAAACAACTAAAAACACCGACTTCCGAAATTAAGTTATTTCATACCATTGTTTTTTTTTTTTGAAGTTTTTTGTTTTTCACTTTTTAGTGATACCCCCCCCCCACACCTAAACGTACCCATCACAGCGTATCTATACTAATATTATAAAGCTGAAGAGTTTGTTTGTTTGTTTGTTTGAACGCGCTAATCTCAGGAACTACTGGTCCGATTTTAAAAAATCTTTCAGTATTAGATAGCCCATTTATCGAGGAAGGCTATAGGCTATATTTTATCCCCATATTCCCACGGAAACGGGAACTACGCGGGTGAAACCGCGAGGCGCTGCTAGTACGGTATAAATTGGTGTAAACAAATAGTAAGCCCAACAATAGGGAACTGCTGTAAATCGTTGAGAAATTCCCTCAACTGTCTATAGTTCCATCATCAGACCTGTAATGGCACTTATAACCCACTAGCTGCTGCCCGCGACTTCGTCCCCGTGGAATCCCAGATTTTAAAACATTCTTTATCGCTGCTCCGCTCCTATTGGCTTAAGCGTGATGATATATAGCCTAAAGCCTTCCTCGATAAATGGTCTATTCAACCCAAAAAGAATTTTTCAATTCGAACCAGTAGTTCCTGAGATTAGCGCGTTCAAACAAACAAACAAACAAACAAACAAACAAACAAACAACCAAACAAACAAACTCTTCAGCTTTATAATATTAGTATAGATATGAATGCACAGTTCTGATCAATAGAAATGAATTAAGCCCAAACATCGGGTAATTGCTGTAAGTCGTTGAGGAGTTACTTTGTATTTCGGCTTCATCATCAGAGCAACTTCAGACCTTCATTAAATAATAGTGCTTTAAGATAACTAATGGAAAAAGATAATAAACGCACTAGTTGCCACTACAATTTTGGAAGCCTCGCATCGACTTCTCTGGGATGCCATCATAAGATCCTGATCATCATCTGAAGAATCATCATAATAATAATAATTTATTTATTTGTTAACATAGGTAAAGAAATACAGGTCTTATGTTAGATAAACAGAGCGCTATGTTATGCCTGGAGGCGTACAAATATGACATGGCTTTACAAAATATTCTTTTCCTCAAATCATTCATAACACTAGTTTACAAAAAAAAACTTTTTGTCGAACGCAAAGATTACATTAATTGTTTTTGATACATTACTACCCTACATAAATAAATTTAGTATTCATAAATTTCTATCACGTCAAACTTTTTAGTTAAACATTAAAACATTTTACGACTACCCGCGCATAAGTTGGATTGTGTAAAAAGTGAAATAATTTGTTAAAAAGTGTCTTAATAATAATTTTGTGTTCTAAAATGTCATCGAGGGTTTGTAAAACTAATCCAGACCATTTTTGTTACATTTGTGGCAAGATTGTGTTGTCAAAAGACAGAAGAAACATCACGGACTCAGTGAAAAGAGCTTATTTTCATTATTTTGGTTTTTCGATTGGAAACCTGGACAAACCATGGGTCCCTCATGTAGTTTGTGTGAGCTGTCAAAGCATTTTAACCAACTGGGAAGCAGGCAAAAATAAATATTTGCAGTTTGGAGTACCAATGATGTGGAGAATGCCAACAAATCACCATACAGATTGCTATTTTTGTTTAACAAAATCATTTGGTTTCAACCGCAAAAACAAAAGTAAGGTTCGATATCCTGAAGTTTCTTCTGTGACAATGCCTATTTTACACACTGATGGCATTCCATTCCCATCACCACCAGGCTCATCTTCTGGTGTAACTGAAGAAAGCAGGCTAATAAGTCAGAGTGACTTGCAGATTGAAAACACCAAAGAGGAGATCAGTTCTGATGAAGACGAGACTGACAACAAGGAACCACAACTTATAACACAGTCAAGGTTGAATGACCTTGTACGAGACCTACAACTGTCAAAGAGCAAAGCAGAGTTATTAGGTTCACGATTACAGCAATGGAATTTGTTAGCATCTGAGACTAGAGTCAGTATTTATCGCAGCAGAAGTGAACGTTTCTCAAAATATTTTCAGCGGCATGATGAATTTGTGTACTGTTCGGACATTAATGGCTTATTCGTGTGTATGGAACAGGTCTATGATTCCAACGAATGGCGTTTATTTATTGATTCATCCAAAGCAAGTTTGAAAGCTGTGCTTCTACATAACGGAAATCTCAAACCGTCTATTCCTATTGGCCACGCTGTAAATACAAAGGAATCTTACGAAACGATGTCAACGTTAATCAAACTTATAAAGTATCATGAGCATAACTGGAAAGTATGTGGCGATTTAAAAGTGGTAGGCTTACTCTTAGGTATGCAAAGCGGTTACACTAAGCATTGTTGCTTTTTGTGTCTTTGGGACTCGAGAGCAAAGGATCAACATTATGTTGTGAAGGAATGGCCTAAAAGATACGAATATTTGCCAGGTACCAAGAATATAAAATACAATCCGTTAATTAATCCGAATAATGTTATTTTGCCACCCCTCCACATCAAACTAGGTTTGATAAAAAATTTCATTAAAGCCCTTGACAAGAATGGTCCTGCTTTTACATACTTAAAAGCTATTTTTCCTGCTCTTTCTGAAGCAAAATTGAAGGAAGGCATCTTCATAGGCCCTCAAATACGAAAATTGTTAAAGGACGATACATTTTCGTCACATTTGACTCAAATTGAAAATGCTGCCTGGATATCTTTTAAAACAGTGGTTCAGAAATTCCTCGGAAATAAGAAAAGTGTTAACTACGAAAGTATT
Source organism: Hecatera dysodea (assembly GCA_905332915.2). Classification (NCBI taxonomy): domain Eukaryota; kingdom Metazoa; phylum Arthropoda; class Insecta; order Lepidoptera; family Noctuidae; genus Hecatera; species Hecatera dysodea. The sequence continues at coordinate 10,089,556 of HG995314.1, read as the reverse complement.
GTTGCTGAATTATTACAGAATTACCAAAAAATGGGAGTAAACATGTCTTTAAAAATACATTTTCTTCACTCGCACCTAGATTTCTTCCCTGAAAACCTAGGGCAATTTAGTGATGAACATGGTGAACGTTTTCACCAGGATCTGAAAATGTTTGAAGAAAGATACCAAGGATACTGGGACCAAAACATGTTGGCAGACTATTGCTGGTCAATTATAAGGGAAACTGAGCAGTCTGATTACAAAAAAAAGGCGAAAATAAGTCACTTTTAATTTTTTTGTCGACAATTTTCTATAGAAGTGAAGTATTTTTGTAAATTTCAATTTTATTAAATATTTTTGAAACTAGACGTGCTACATTTTTTTAAGTCACAGATTCGTAACCAGCATAAAAAATTCTATTTAGGCACATGTATCTCATCTCTGCGTTTTTTTTCTTGTAAACTAGTGTAATTATTATAGATTAGAAAATGAAATTAACAATAAATATTACAAATTAATTATGACCTAAATGAGGAATTTAAAAAGGTCGAGTCTTAAAATCACAATCAAATTTAAAATGCCAAAAATAGTTAATGTCAATTTAATTATAGTAAACATTTGTCAAATTCGTGAAATGTCAGTGTTCATAATTTTAAATATCAATGAAAAGTAATTAAAACAAAAATGTCATTTTCCGCTAAATTGCTCGTCATTTAAATATTCGTCAATAGTGTAATAACATTTATCAATCAAGAACAATTTAATTTTCTTCTTAAATAGGGAGAGATTCAAATCTTTTATGGGGTCTGGAATTTTATTATAAAATCATCAAAATCGGTTCATTAACGACGACGTTATTGGCAAACAAACATAAAAAGCATATACACGGTCCAATTGAGAAACCTCCTCCTTTTTTTGAAGTCTGTTAAAAAGAAGCCTTAAAAGTCCTTCACCACGCCAACAGGTCTAAAAATAAACCCAAATAATCGTTTTGGAGTACCAAAAACTCCTGATAGCTCCTAGACTTGCCTATAACATAGGTAATAAAACAAAATAATTACATAAAGCCAATCAACGGTAGGCAGCACAATGTCAATTACCTCTTAATATATTTAAATCTAAACATGGCTAACTTTTTCCTCATCATTACTTTTAGGGATCCGTACCTAATTTTGAAATACGGACCAGTTACTTGGTCTGGACCTTTGTTTCGTCGGTCTGTGACTCACACGCGATTTTCTTCTAAACTGTAATGTTTTGAAAAGCAGTGAATACAGTTGAGAGTAGTATTTACATGTACACCACTGACTATACCCCTTTTTATTTTTATTTCTTCCAAAGTTCATTCAAAAGTTATCTGGCAGAATTAATGCCATAATGTGAAAAACGTTGAAAATAGATGTTTGGTATACCTACAATAGGTAAAGTATTTATATTCTATATTATCATCTGCCTAGCCTTTTTCCAACTATATTTTTCACGGCTCCCAGTAAAACCGGATTCAAGTGAGTACCAGTATTTTACGTGGAGCGGCTGCCTACCAGACCTCCACTACCCGTTAACTGTTAAAGTTTAGTATAAAGTCGTACTGACTACATACTGGCTATGTTTCTATTTTAATTTAAATATGACGTGTTTTACTTTCACTTGAATTTTTCTACCTTCATGTACTTTTATAATAGAATATAATGGAATAGAATAGAATACTCTTTAACATATAAGTTACAGAAAATATAGATGAAGAAAACATTACATAGGGTGACACAATGGGAAAACTTTCTTCAATACTTAATACACCTAACAACTACATATCTATTATGTATACAACAAAAGGTTATGGGCCCAGACACCCAGAGTGCGTTTTGTATATAAGTAGTTGTTTTTTTTTATTGTGGTGTTGTTGGTGAGTAAATATTTTTAAATAGACAAAAATATTTTGTTTACCTAATGTCAGTGGGAGACGGTAATATTGCCATGACGAACGATATTTATACCACGCCTTCAGTTTCCGGGGCTTCGCTGACATCCATCAGACACTTAACTGATAAGAATGGTTATCCTTTTTTTTGGATGAGAAATCATCAAATGTCTTCTCCCGCGCTGAGTGGAGCGGAAGGGAGTGTCTGACTCTTACTGACTAAAATCCACCCGTGATCCTTCTAGTGCCCTTTGCGTTCCTGGGCCGCGGTGACTCTTTCGAACAAATTCCGCAACCAAGTATGGTTATCCTCAATGGAAATTCAAGATAAGCATATTCTTGCTGCACGAAGACCTATGGTCTACAGTTATAGGGTACGAACAGCAAGAGAAAACGCCTTTGGCTGTGCGGAATAACAAAGAACTAAAAGCATATACAAAGATTTGTCTTACCCTGGATGGTGGCGCAATTACATATGTACCGTCCTGCCAAATCACAAAACAGGTATGGGATGCATTACCAAACGTATATAAAGCACGAAATATGCGTTAGAACGGAAGCTATATAGACTCCAGTAACTGAATTTGGATCAATGAAGATTATATCAATGCCGTGATGAGCACTGCTCAGGATCTAGCAGATATAGATCGTGTTATTGATGATATTTCTATAGGAGCTATTTCACTTGAAGGGCTACCATTTATTTATTTATTTAAACTTAATTTACAATAGTGGTACATGGGTGGACTTAATGCAACAAGGCATTCTCTACCAGTCAACCTTTGGGTTAAAAAGACAACAATGCCAGGTGTACAACAAATAAATGAAATACAAAGTATATTTGTTGGGGAAGACCATAAGAATTTGACACCCTAGTTATGGCCCTAGAAAACTCAAGTATTCAGGTAACTTCTGAATCAGTTACAACAGAAATTGCTGAACGAAAGCGGAAAGCGCGAGTCTAAAGCAAAGGTTCTTGCTTCAAGGGAAATAACAGTTAAGCTGCAAAAAGCAGTAACAAGAAACATTGTTTGCTATCACTGCAAAGAACCTAAACACAAGTGACCGGATTACTGATCGTACAAAAAAGGAAAACAATAAAGGAAGGGAAAAAGTAAGAAACTTAGGAGTGGGACACCACTTATTTCCGCCATGGGCGTTAGAGGCAGTTTAAGTCCAACAGACTAGTATGTGGATTCTGGACCCTCCACGCATATGACGTATTCTAAAGAATGGCTAATTTTAAACTTACGTGTGAAAGCAAGGACATAACTCTTGCCAACAACAGATAGGTAAACACAGCTGGCGTCGGTGAAGTCTTGTTTGCCAAGGACAGTAAGTGGTATAAAAGAAGTTCTGTACGTTCCTGAATTATGTACAAATTTAATTTCTGTAAATAAGGCTGTCGAAAAGGGTTTTATAATAGTAATAACCTTCTTCAATAGTTTTGAAAGGTTTTCGACTCTGTTTGCCTTCAATAAAGGCTATACAAGGGTTTTTATCTGACGAAGAATATTCAATACCTTTAGCTTTTCCATGACGCAGGTGCTAAGCCATCGAAGCCACTGGCTCAAAGTAGCGTTCACTTCAGTAAACATTGCAAGCTCCGAGTAAATTGTTTTAAAATCAAATCTTTTATTTTAGAAAAATAAAGTAATGTTGCAATGTCCGCGTACTGTCCAGTACCGCGCACAGCTCACGCGCATGCCACCACTGTGCCGTCATGTCGGGCGCCTCCCACCACTTCTCCCACCAACGAATCAATATTACAAAGAATCGGGGGGTTAGTAACTATTCCACGCGGACGGAGTCGCGGGCAGAAGCTAGTATACATATAAAGCTGAACAGTTTGTTAATTTGTTTGCTTGAACGCACTATTATCAGAAACTACTGGTCCGATTTGAAAAATTATTTATCGAGAAAGGATACAGGCTATACATATATCATCACGCTAAGACCAATAGGAGCGGAGCAGTCATGAAAAATGTGACACAAAGGACGTTGCGTGGGTCACCTAGTCAGTGATAAAAATCGACGACGCAAACAAGGTGACGATCGACCAAGAATGGCAACATTGCACGTGTTGCACATTTATCGCACATAAAAATAAAAATTTACGACCAAATTCAATTTACTTAGCACTAAACGTTAAATTACATAACAATTTTAATCTGCATACCTACCTACGGAATGCCATCAACGCACGAAGACTCATTCTTAGCCAGTTTTTATTGAAACACAAAAAGTACATTATAATATTTCTATGGAACTTTTTTCTATGTTGCCTAAACTCGTGCGCAGCTTATGTAGAACTGGATTTCCTTCAAAAGGTATATAAATGCCGGCCAGAGATTTATTCAGGCAGTATTCGAAGCAGCTTAACAAGATGAAATCGTTCGTTGTGTTCTGTGTTGTCCTGGTGGCTGGAATTAATGCCGCAGTGAGTATTTATTTAGCACTAGCATTTTCCAGTGGCTTCGCTTCCTGTTTTAAATGAATCGTGGATTTTTTCTAGAATCACTGTTAGCTATACTTACTTAAGATTTCTTTCTATCAGCGGTTTGTTTTTATCGGTTAAATAGTATTGGAGATTAACTTTAAGAAATACTGCACCAATGCGAATCAGTCACGTAAATGAAGAGTTCTGTACCAAAACGTTGGTTTTAATTTAAAAAAATACAGTTCTTGTAATCAATCAAAACCTTTTATGTATATCGATAACCTTTTAGGTATAACTGAAATCTACAGCTCTCGTTAACTTTTTTCTTTTAGTATTTTTTTTTACTTTTTGTTTACTATTTTGTTTGTTTTGTGCGAGTCCCAAATAAACATTTTTTCTTTCTTTTAAAAGTAAATTTGAATAAAATATATGAAACAAGTTTCAGTAAGGTACCCAAAATAAAATTAAACAAACAAACTGTGCTTTTTTACTGTATGGGAAATCATCGAATGATTTCTCCCGCTCTGGGCGGAGCGGAAGGCAGTGTCAAACTCTTACTGACTAAAACCCACCCGTGATCCTTCTAGTGCTCTTTGCGTTCCAGGGCCGCGTTGACTCTTTCGAACAAACTATGTGCTTCACAGCTGTTTTTCCTTCGAAGTTCCGACCATAACCTGACACTAATTTTTACTGTGTAGTTCGATATCAGCGTCAAAGTAAGATTGTTTTTATATTTAGAAAGTTCCGTACCCAAAGGTTAAAACAGGACCATATAACTAAGACTCCGCTGTCCGTCCGTCTGTCACCAGGCTGTATCACATGAACCGTGATAGTTAGACAGTTGAAATTTTCACAGATGATGTATTTCTGTTGCCGCTATAACAATAAATACTAAAAATACAGAACAAAATAGATAATCAGTTTATTTGGGAGTAAATCAGTGTCAGTGTCAACCCGCACTGGGCCCGCGTGCTGGATTACGGCCCATTCCCTCTCCTAGAGAGGAGGCCTGTATCCCAGCAGTGGGAACGTTAAAAGGCTGATTATGCTTATGCTATGCTAGGTGTATAGTTTCTGAGATTTCGTGATTAATCAGTGAGTGGTATTTCGCCGTATACCTCATTACCAAAAATTGAGAAATCTCCTTTACCCCCGGGTAGAAGAAATTTGAACTGATAGTTTTTGAACGCTAAATATTTCCATCGAATAATAAATTACTCAAAAAACACTCTTTGATTTGTAAATTAAGCTTCGTAAACTTCAAGCCATGAAAAGTAATTGAAACCTCTCTAGAATAAACAAGAATTTACAACCAAAAGAAAAACAAACTCAATTTTGCGCTCCAAGGTCTTACGAGTCAAAATTGTGGCAAATAATCGAAATAAATAATTGAACATCCCATCAAAACCCCAAGTCTGCCATTTTTATAAATTTGTCATTCCACCACGATCCCATTGTCATTTTGCTATAACTTCGTAATCTGCTAAATTCATAATGGTCGATCATTGGTCGGTCAATGATCTCGTAATACTTTTTGATAACCTAGCTATTATAAGAAATTACTGCAAAATGACGTTCTAAAGGTAGGTCACTCGATCGAAGGAGCTGTCAAAAGCTTAGCGTCAGTAATTCATTTGCCATTACGTACGAGATTACCATTCTATATTTCTTTCAATGGAGTGTCAGTGACTGACCATTGAAAAGTCATAGTGATGCTTTTATATTAGTAATTAGATGCTGCCCGCGACTTCGTCCCCGTGGAGTCCCCGATTTTAAAACATTCTTTATCGCTGCTCCGCTCCTATTGGCTTAAGCGTGATGATATATAGCCTAAAGCCTTCCTCGATAAATAGTCTATTCAACCCAAAAAGAATTTTTCAATTCGAACCAGTAGTTCCTGAGATTAGCGCGTTCAAACAAACAAACTCTTCAGCTTTATAATATTAAGTATAATTACCAAACTTGTCAAAATCAACCATTATGAAATCAATGATAGACCATTCTGACACTATTGTAACAGCAAACTTGGGGCCCTGGAGCAACGCAGACAATTACCAATCAGTGTACCCTGTACCTATCAGCCTGTATTATTACGATATATCATTTACCACTTCACAATAGTCGGCCATTAAATAATTTTACAAGCACATTTGAATGAGAATTTCTAATATGATAGTTTTTATGACCGTTTTCAATAATGCCTATTTAATGCATCATAAAGCAATAGCTATGATATTATAATGCTTTATTGTTAGGCAAGTAAGGGCCCATACATAAGTTTAAATAAAGGTACACTTTTTCTTTTTTTTTTTGGATGGAAAATCATCAAATGACTTCTCCCGCTCTGGGCGGAGCGGAAGGGAGTGTCAGACTCTTACTGACTAAAACCCACCCGTGATCATTCTTGTGCCCTTTGCGTTCCAGAGCCGCGGTGACTCTTTCGAACAAATTCCGTAACAAATAAAGGTACCTACACTAATCTTACAAAATAATAAATTCTATTAAGCTCGTAAAAAGTGAAAACAAATAGGGTTCTTTCCCAAATAAAAGTGGCCTTCGATTGGTTTATCAAAAGCCATTTATTTATATTAGGCTTCGAATATTAGGCTGCGAATTGGCACTTTCCAGGACCCCGGAAAATTCTTATGAAAACGGAACCAATTGGAATACGATAGCTACCTGACCGGTTTCATAATAGACTAGCAGCGCCCCGCGGTCTCAACCGCGTTGTTCTCGTTCCCGTGGCAATACGGGGATAAAATATAGCCTATGTTACTCAAGGTGAATGTAGCTATCAATGGTGAAAGAATTTTGAAAATCAGTTCAGTAGATCCAGAGATTACCCCTTACAACGTCACAAACTCACAACCTCACAAACGTTATCCTCTTTATAATATTAGTATAGATTTTCGAATATACTTGTTTTATGGTAGTTTTTATTAGCATCCGTATTTTAGTGGGACGATTGGGAACATTTTTAATATTATTTTTATAAATTTCCGTTCGTTCCACTAGGTGGACGAAGTCGAGGGGACGAACGGGAATATACGAAATAATATCATATGATTTGACCAGTGCAATTGTATGGACTTCAAAAGAGACCTTGACCTCTGAGTTTGTTTCGGTGTTTCTACTCAGGGTAGTCAGTTAGGAAACACCGGCCTCATCTACTTTTTATAACGGCCAAAAAAGATTGACGTGTAAAAGTGTTTTTACTACCTACTTACAAAATAAAAATCATTTATCTTAAGTCCGTCAGATAGATTTCCAAAAACTATTGGACACGATTTTTTCTTTTTTCATGTAAATAATTAAACAAAGACGATACAGAGCGTTGAAAACTCGTGTGACGTCAAATTGCAGTAGTTTCTTACCAAGACGTGACGTCACAAGCGTCCCACTCCTAATCTTTGATGCTTGTTATCTTTGTATATTTTATTGATTTGATAAAGCAAACTTTTTCCATCCAAATCCATCCAAAGGTTGTCTTGAAAAGATCGCTTTTAGCGATAAGGCCGCCCATTGTGTCACCCTATGTAATGTTTTCTTCATCTACATTTTCTGTAACTTATATGGTGTACATAATAAAGAGTATTCTATTCTATTTTTCGATAATCTAACTGATGGACTAAAAAGAATCATATAGATTTTACTCAGAGGTACCTACCTATTACCTACATGGGACGTCTGTGGTACTGGACTACAGGTATAACTCTGCCTAACTCTTCAGGGAACGCAGGCTTGATGTTTTATTTTTTCTGTTTTGTCCTTTAAATAAAAGCTGTGTAAGAAAGTTTCCCTTGGTCAAGAAGAGGTTCATATTTTTTTGGCAATATCATCATATTGCCAAAAAAGTTACCCTCTTCTTTCTGCGAAGGTCGAGTAAAAAAGGGCCTACCCTACTGGATTATTGAAGGTTTATAAAGGTGAAGGAAAACATCGTGAGGAAACCGGCATGTCCTAGCGCGCGTGCTGGATTACGGCTCATTCCCTTTCCTAGAGAGGAGGCCTGTATCCCAGCAGTGGGAACATTAAAAGGTTGATTATGCTTATGCACACTAACAAACAACAGAGTTTCCCACAAAGCCAACTAAATCAAACAACAAACAACACAAACTCTTGCCCGCTCTTCCTCTTTCTACCAACTTTAAACATCTCTCTCTCTTTCTTACAGAGCGTGCCTCTCACTCCAGCCCAACAAGAGAAGGCGCACCAGTCCGCCACCGAATGCATCAAGGAAACCGGTGTCACATCCGAAGTCTTAGCCGAAGCAAAGAAGTTGAACTTCATAGATGACGAAGGCCTGAAGAAATTCGTGTTCTGTTTCTTCAGGAAAGCTGACATCATTGACGCTGAGGGAGAACTTAATATCGAAACAGCTCTCGCCAAACTGCCCCCTGGCGTCGACAAGGAAGATGCTAAAAAGGTCTTAGATGGCTGCAGTTCGAAAACTGGAAAGGATACTACTGACACCGTGTATCAAGTCTTCAAGTGCTACAGCCAGGGCACCAAGACCCATATTTCTTTAGGAGTTTAAGCAGTAACTTTAGTATTAAACAAGATAATTTAGTTGTTGCTACAAGTCTATCTGACCCGGTGATAACGGCGCTGTCGGTGAACATTTAGATCGTGGTCAAAAATGGAACTAACGCCGCCATCTTGTTCTTTTAAACCAATTGCCATGATAGTTTCACAAATGTTTGCTGACAGCGGCCTGTTTTCTATGTCACTGAAGTACCAGAAGATCTTTAAGGCACTTTAAAATGACAAGCCTGTTCGCATTTCTTTAGTACCACATAAAGACGTCAGATTAGATAAGATTGTGATAATATAAATATTATTCTGTATGAGTGTTACGTTCATTCCTTTGTTAAAACCAAGTTGCCATCCTTTTTATGTTCATTTGAACATCATCTCAGTTGTTTGTATTTATTGTTTATCTTTGAAAATCATTTTAAAGATTTTACCAACTAAATTATTGTTGTAATTTGTATTAACCATTAAACGTTCACGACAAAATGGGTTTGGATTTTCAACATTGCAACCAACTTTTTCCCGAGGTTTTGACGTGAATATGTCTCTAAAATTGTTTCCATAGTGGGAGGCAATACAACAACAAATGATAACAAAATTGGGGGAAACAGTTTGGTGGTGCAGCTACATATCTAACATTTCCATCCAAAATTTAATCAGCATTACTTTGTGTAAATTATTTCATCACCACTGCCCTCAAAACGGTGAAGGAAAACTCCGTGAGGAAACCGGCATGTGACATTTACCAACACGCATTGGGCCCGCGTGGTGGATAACGGCTCATTCCCTCTCCTAGAGAGGAGGCCTGTGTCCCAGCAGTGGAAACGTTAAAAGGCTGCTTATGCTTATGGTTGTGAAGGCAAAATATGTAAAATAAAATACTCAATACTCAAAGCATTTATTCCAATTAGACCCTTTACAGGCACTTTTGAATTGTCAAGTCGAAAGAGGTAAAGCTATCTACACGTTTCAAAGCGTAGATCTCTATGGAGAAGAACGTGCAAGAAACTCCACGGACACTCTTTTAAATTATGTTCTGTATTACATAACTTTTACAATTTGTAACTTTGGTGCTTCTATATTTGAGGACAATGCAAAGAAAAAAAGGAAACTATAATACAATTCAAAGTATAAGATTAAAACAAGTCAGTGGCGGTTAAGAGGTGACCAGTTTCAACTGACGGCGCCCGTTCACGAACATGACGCGTGTATCGGCACCATTTAGCTCAACCATTTTGAAGGGAACCGAATGATTCGACACACGCGCCACCATCAGCGAGACATTTGAGCGAAAATCCGTACATTGCGCCTGTATTTTTTGAATAGCAAAAAGGCACAGCACACACACACTGAACGTCTTTAAAGGCGTAAACAGTCACGATTACCAACAATTTAGATTTTTAGAACAAAAAAAAAACTCAAAAAACAAAATATCAAAGCATGATACGAGTAACGATCATCTAATCGTATTATGGCAAAAGTTAACAATATTGAAACGCTAGGAAATTCATTCCAACATTATTTTAACACGCTTTTATTAGCTTCACTTGTAACTATGTATGTAAGAAAATCTTGGAACCTTAATTTAACCCACTTCCCGGTCTTTGCATAATCAGCCTTTTAACGTTCCCACTGCTGGGACACAGGCCTCCTCTCTAGGAGAGGGAATGGGCCGTAATCCAGCACGCGGGCCCAGTGCGGGTTGGTGAATGTCACATGTTTTCGAATTTTTGGTTCTAGGACATGCCGGTTTCCTCACGATGTTTTCTTTCACCGTTTTGAGAGCAGTGGTGTTGAAAATAATAACACAAAGTGATGCGCTTGTCTGGGTTTGAACCCGCGACCTAACGATTCGTAAGTCGGGGCCGTTACCATTTGGCCATCTTGATTAGGATGTTTTCACACGCAATGAAAGAAAGCATGGAGCATTTATGTAATCTTTACTCTTTTTGGACAAAACGTTCCACGCTTTCTTTCATAATAAATCATAGTAAATATTCAATAAAGATGATTACCTACTTATAACCATTTCGCATAGGTAATTATTTATCGTTCATCACGAACTGAAATTGTTTATGTTTACCTGCAATCTAATGAAGATTTGGCAAAGGGAAAACTCTTGAGTCATCAACCTAAATGTCCGAATTATTTTGTGATTTTTAGTGCGTGCTAAAAGCGTGTTTTTTAGTTTTCTTGCAACTAAATTAAATTTTCAAACTGCACTGGTCAACAAAATGTTGCCGCAAGCCAGATGCCGTAAATAAATACGAAGTTATGTAACACTAGTAGCGAGGTTCCCCGTTGTTACAATATATGTACATATAGAATATATACATGTTTACAATGTAAACAAACACTTATTGTGTTATCACGTGTTATTAAGGAAAACTTACGTCTTTTTTGTGGGAACCCCCAAATGGACTCACGTAGCTAAGCAACAATTTTTTGTTCAGATTTCGCCGAATTCGATCCTCTTACGAAGCAAATATTTGTTTTGCCTACTAGTATTCGTTTAGATAGAAAGCTCCACCTATTCACAAACAAATTAAAAAAACTATTAATAAGCAAATGTTACTACAGTGTCAACGATTATTTAAATGATAAATCCTTGAAATTTGCATAAAATAAACAAAAATGTTTTTAGAATAATTTAGATTATAAGTCCTCATCTCCACATACATATCTTTCTTTTGCTGTGCCCTACAGGGTCCACGATTGTTTCTTTCAAAAATGTTTACCACCTAAGCCTACATTGTGGAATGCAATAAAGAATTGAGTATTGAGTATTGAGTATTGTAGATTCAGTGGTGTCACAGTGGTTACTACTAATACTTAATTTTATTTATGTGATTTGTTTCACTTAACGCTCGTTTGAAGTCTAATGCAGTGTGTTAATTTTTTAGCTATGAATGGAAGAAGGTTTTTTTCAGTGTGCCTAGATTATTGCGAGAAAAGTGCCAGTATTTAGTGTGTGGTCGCTCTATAAAAGGGCAGTTTATATATCAAGACTTAGGTTACTTCTAAAAAAGCGTCGTCATCCACATTCAGGTGTGATTGTGGTTCACGCAAGCCAATCAACGGATACTAAAAAAACCCGGCATTTCCTAGAAATACTGGGTGCATCGTCCTCATGCACATACATAGATGTTATTTTTTGTATGCCAAATATTATAAAACTTTTATTTGAGAAGAGTTTACTATGGAGTTTCCTGTCCGTTCTTCTCCACAAGAATCTACCTTTGCGAATGGACGGTAGAGTCACTTTATTACGTTAACTTTAAATGTTGACGTTCATAACATAACATAATCAGCCTTTTAATGATCCCACAGCTGGGACACAGGCCTCACCTCTAGGGGAGAAGTACTGGGCTGTAATCCACCACGCAGGCCCAGTGCGGGTTGGTGAATGTCACATGTCTTCGAATTTTTGGTTCTAGGACATGTCTGTTTCGTGTGTTGTTTTCACGATGTTTTCCTTCACCGTTTTGAGTGCAGTGGTGATGAAATTGATTACACAAAGTAAGCCGTAAGTAAGTAAGAGACAAATAAATAATTCAGTTTGACGATGAAACTTATTTAATCAATAAAAACTGCTGGTAAAAGTTAGATGTTCATTTAACAGTTCCGTACATACATGAGGAAGGAAACTTACAAAAACATTTGAGGAATTAATTTTGCCAAACGTGCGTAAACGGCTCAAAACCATCTTTCTCTGAGACCCAAATATAATTCTGTACTCCTTGGCGGAAACATTCAGAATAATCGGCAGCAGACTCCGTTGGAACCACGACAAACTTCTCGCCGTTTTTACGAACATGCGTTTTACAATGTTCAAATATGTCCTTAGCAAAACTGAGCCCTAATTTCGTTGAGGCATCATCGATGTTCAGTTTCCCATAACTGGTAACAAAACCGGTTTTTTCTAAGTAACATTTGGTGAAGTTACTGAAGACTTTGCCCCCGTCTTCTTTATAAGGGTTCGTTTTCATCTTGGTGAGTGCTTCGTCTGAGAACCCCGATTCCTTACGGCATTCTTCTAGGTGGGTATCGGTGTGGTTTGGAGGGAGAGGAATGTACTGTAAGAAATATTATAAAACGTTTTTTGAAAAGAAAAAAAAAAATGATAAGCTATTAAAATAGGTTACCACTATAAAGGCTGATCATTTCGTCCCTAAATACAGGGAGTCACTATAAAATAAACTGAGTTTTTTTTAAAGTGTGTGATTTCCGAAGCTATAAGAAATAGCAACAGTTCTCGAAGAAGTCTCTTGACCGATTTTATGAATTTAAAATACTAGCACTGTCCCACGGTTTCAATCGCATAGTTCCCGTTCCCATGGGGATATGGCGATAAAATATAGCCTATGTCACCCGGGGATAGTGTAGCTTCCCAACAGTGAATTTTTCAAAGCGGTTCCGCAGTTTCGGAGCCTATTCAATATAAACAAACAATCAAATCTTTCCTCTTTATAATATTAGTACAGATAATAAAATATTCATAAAATCAGATTCATGAAAATTTTACACAACTATCAAGCACCGAAGTTATAAATCTGAACACATTATCCTCAGTAACTTCTCAGAGGCAGCCCGAAGTCAATGTTTATACCCAGTTGACACCAATAGAGCATGATGCCAGATTTTTTTGTAAGAAAAATCATCAATTGACTTCTCTCGCTTTGGGCGGAGCGGAAGGGAGCGTCAGACTCTTACTGACTAAAAGCCACCCGTGTTCCTCCTAGTGCCCTTTGCGTTCCAGGGCCGCGGTGACTCTTTCGAACCAATTCAGCAATCTTGGCAGGCCCTGGCTCCAGCAGGCCGGGTTCCTATGCTCATATGCTGACATCTCTATGAGGCGCGCGTGGCACACAACGCGCCGTCACATTCTACTTATTTTCTGAGTAATTAAATGTGTTGGATAGTGTAGTGTTAATAATATCTAATCAAACACATGTTTTGAGAGCACTGGTGATGAAATTAATTACACAAAGTAATACGCCTGGCTGGGTTTGAACCCGCGACCTACAATTCGTAAGTCGGGGCCGTTACCACTTGGCCACCACTGCTCTCAAAACGGTGAAGGAAAATATTGTGAGGAAACCGGCATGTCCTAGAACCAAAAATTCGAAGACATGTGAAATTCACCAACCCGCACTGGGCCCGCGTGCTGGATTACGGCCCATTCCCACTCCTAGAGAGGAGGCCTGTGTCCCAGCAGTGGGAACGTTCAAAGGGTGATTATGCTTATTATGCCACACATATTGCCAGTCTTGGACTTCATTAGATGAGCACAAAATATACTAACGAAGGTGTATCAGTCCTAACTTTGGTATTGTTCGTCAAATCGTTGAGCTCCTTAAAGTTCTAAGTTTGAGCTACACGGTAACTGACAAATGCTTGCACTGTCTGGACAAGTCCACTCAAATCTGTGTGGCACTTTCTTAAAAAGGCCACCTCAGACATTAACCTACATGGTTCTCATATGATTTGACCAGTACGATTTGTATGGACTTTAAAACAGAATTTCACCGCTGAGTTTGTTTCGGTGTTTCTTCTCAGGGTAGTAGGAAACACCGGCCTCATCTATCTTAAAATTAACGAAAAATATTGGACGTGTTAAGGTGTCATGTTAAACCTACTTACAAAATAAATATCATATATCACGTTTCCAATCCTTTCAGAGCCTGCCAACGGCCTGATTTCATGTAGGTATTTACCATTAAAATATAATATTATTAAATAAATACTCACTGCGGCGTTGATCCCAGCCACAAGGACGATACACAGCACGACAAACGATTTCATCTTACAGAGATAATTTTAATACTGGCGGCACTTAATCCACGAATCACATTTAAATACCTACTTGAAGCAAAACCCAGCTCGTTATTTGCAAATTAGCACAGAGTATAGAATCGTTGCGCATACGCAAACAACGGCTAGATACATCATCTCATCTATACTCGATACTTACTTACTTATACAAAGCTGAAGAGACCGTTTGTTTGTTTACTTGAACGCGCTAATCTCAGGAACTGCTGGTCCGATTTGAAAAAATATTTTAATGGTAGATAGCCCATTTATCGAGGAAGGCTTAGGCTACATATCGAATTATAGTATGTAACGTTATCTATATTAATATTATAAAGAGAATAACGTTTGCGAGTTTGTAAGGTTGTAAGGCGTAATCTCTGGATCTACTGAACCGATTTTCAAAATTATTTCACCAATAGAAAGCTACGTTATTGTGGAGTGTCATAGGCTATATTTTATTCCCATATTGCCACGGGAACGGGAACAACGCGGGTGGAACCGCGGGGCGCTGCTAGTTAATTATAATAGAAGCGCAGCATCAATGAACCACCTCACCATTCGCCACCACCTCCTCACCGTTCCTTTTTCATACAAGCCATTTCTTTGTGGAATGGAAATACCCCAGGAAATTAGGATGGCAACCAACCAGTTAACCTTCAAAGTTAAGGTTCGCGAGCACATTCGTAAGAAGTTGGCAGTAGTATCGCCACAGTATTTTTTTTTTTACTCATTATCTGTTTGCATCAACTGTAGTATTTTTATGTAGGTGTAAGTTTATTAATTTGAGTATATATTATAGCATTGTATTGTATGTATAGTTTATATATTATCTTTGTAGTAATTTAATATTAATCGCGTTTTTGTTTATTTTTATTATTTTTTTCTCTTTCGTATTGCACCTACCACACTTATTCTCTGCATCACCCTAAGGTTGACTGGTAGAAAATGCCTAAGGCATTAAGTCCGCCTCTGTACATTTGTGTGCGTAAAGTATAAAATAAATAAATAAATAAATGAAAAATGTTCTCTCTGTGCTATGTGACGCAGACGAAATTTCGCACGTCAGCTAGTTAAAATATACACGTAAATGCACGGGGTCTGCTAGGACCAGTGCCTACCAGGATTGCGGTTTGTTCATAAGAATAGGGATGTTGCCTGAGTAAAAATATATGATTATGTTTAGTCCGTCAGTTAGATTCTAGAAAAATATTGGACACGTAATTTTTCCTTTATCAAATCTATAAAAACTGACGAAGATAAAAGGCATTAAAGATCAGGAGTGGGAGCGTGTGACGTCACGGCCCGGTAAAAATTGTAGCGCGTAGTGACGTCACACGAGTTTTAAACGCACTGTATCGTCTTCATTTTTGGTTTATGTGAAAAAAGAAAAAAATACGTCTCCTATATTTTTTGGAAATCTATCTGACGGACTAATCAGATTTTTTTAGTCAACTACCCCATTACCACGGTTGGAATACGGGGGTAAAATGTAGCCTATGTTACTCGCTGATAATTTAGCTTTCCATAGATGAAAAAAAAAGTTAAAATTGGTCCAATAGTTTCAGAGCTTATTCGGCACAAACAAAACACTAGGAAGTGGTGACGTTTGGGCGTTTTGGGGGACTGTCTTTATGTAAAATTTGTCGTTCAAAAAGTGCTGTCTCTCAGCCTAGTTTGAATAAATGACTTTTGATTTTGATTTTTGAAACTAACAAAAAATCTTTCACAGGCAACTACAACACCGTTTTGGAGGACATGATTCGGCGTCCCCAACTAGCGGCGACACAGAGGCCCCCGGGCCGGCAGAAGGTGGCTTCGTACGCGGCCGCCGTGGCTGCAAACCCGGGAACGTCTGGCCAGGCGAAGGCGAAGGCCAAGGGCGGAGCCGCGCCGGCGCCAGCGCCTGTGACGCCGGCGACTACGACGCCGGCGACGACCAAGGCGGCCCCGGCGAAGAGGGGTAGGAGGAAGGCTGGAGGAGCGGCTAAGGCTGCGGCGCCAGTGGTGCCGCAGCCGCCCCCACCCCCACCCTCGGACCCTCCTGCGGCCGAGGCCGAGTGGCAGGTTGCTGGCCAGAAACGGCGGGCCGCGAAAGCGGCCAAAAGCAAGGCGAGGACGCAGCGGCGGAAAGCCAAAGCCATTGCGGCGAGGCTTCGCGCCCCGAAATCCGCGGCTGTAGTGCTCACACTGCAGCCGGAAGCGGAACAGAGGGGCGTGACGTATCTCGCCGTACTGAAGCGGGCGAAGGAGGCGGTGAGCCTCCAAGAGCTGGGCATCAGCGGGGGCATCGGGGTCAGGAGGACCTTAACCGGTGCCCGCAAGCTCGAGCTCGCCGGAGCGGAGAGTGGCCCGTTCGCGGACGCCCTGGCCGAAAGGCTGAGGGCGGTCTTACCCGCGGACGAGGTCCGGGTGTCCAGGCCGACTAAGCGCATCGACATGCGCATAGTGGGCTTGGATGACTCCGTGACGGAGGAGGAAGTTGTGGCCGCCGTCGCCAGGACTGGGGGGTGCTCTGCCGAGCTCGTCAAGGCGGGCACCCTCCGGCCTGACAACACGGGCATGCAAACCCTTGTGGTGAGCTGCCCCGTGACGGCGGCCAGAACTGTGTCGGAGGGCCGAAGGCTCTTGGTGGGATGGGTGTCTGCGCGGGTAAAACTGCTGGAACCCAGACCTCTGAGGTGCTACCGCTGCCATGTGGGTAACCACACGGGAGCTATGTGCCCCTCGGAGGTCGACCGCAGCGGACTCTGTTTCCGCTGTGGTCAGCCTGGTCATAAGGCCGGCTCGTGCGAGGCCACGCCGCACTACAGTGCATGTGCGGCTGTTGGCAAGCCGGCCGAGCACTGGGCTGGGGGAAGGGCCTGCGCGCCATCCGCCCCGACCAGGGGCAAGAGGTCCGCCGCCACCGCCGCCTCTGCCGCCGCCGCGGCTTCTGTCGCCGCCACGGCCGCTTCTGCTGCGGGTGCTGCGGCTCCCAACACTCGGGAGGGTGCTGAGATGGAGTGCCAGTAATGGTCCCATTTCGGCCCCCTCCAGAGACAAGTCGGCCGCTGTGCTATCGCGCAGTGGCTGATGCCTGGGGACGGTGAGCGTGGGTGGCTCGCCGTCCGATACCAGGTTGAGTCGACGACGCGCTGTGTTCCACGCGCGTCACAAGGAGCCGTCAGCACCGAGGACGGGGCCCCATAGGGTCGGTGCCTGCTAGGGTTGCGGAATTTGTTCGAAAGAGTTACCGCGGCCCTGGAACGCATAGGGCACAAGAAGGATCACGGGTGGGTTTTAGTCAGTAAAAGTCTGACACTCCCTACCGCTCCACCCAGGGCGGGAGGGGTCATTTGATGATTTCCCATCCAGAAAAAAAAAAAAAAAAAAAAGGCAACTACAACAGATTAGCGATGGGTGCGCTTGAATGTTACAAGAATTAGCATTATAAAGCTTAATATTTCGCAAAAGTGTTCTTGGATAAAAAAAAGGTTTTCACACGTCCCCAATATGTTTCAACGACCTTTCCAACCACGACCCACAACATGGGAACGACGATAAAAAAAAACATTGCCACTTTACGTGTATGTACCCTAAACATTTTTTATTTGAAGATTTCATTTTACCACTTCAGCGGAATCATTAATATTTACACCTGCACAGAATTTCAACGGTCGCGTCTCGCGTCTCTGAGCTAACCTATACTACAAGGGTTCCTTGTTGAGAGAGGGAAACCTCACGCCCCAGCCGCCGCAACAGAAGAAGACGCCCCGGGCGTCTGGAAACGCAGGGCGATTCCCGGCCACCGTAGGCGCGGGCCTGCGGATGGCAAGCTATGGGTGGCTCGCCGTCCGATAGCAACCAGACCCGAGTCGACGGCGCGTCGTGTTCCGTCAGCATCGAAGTGTCAGTGCCTGCTAGGGTTGCGGAATTTGTTCGAAAGAGTCACCGCGGCCCTGGAACGCAAAGGGCACAAGAAGGATCACGGGTGGGTTTTAGTCAGTATGAGTCTGACACTCCCTTCCGCTCCGCCCAGAGCGAAAAATCAAACCACCTTAAACTACATATTTCTTTCTTACTCTCTCGTTCGTGACTCCCTCCAGCACAAAACGAAAAAGCGAACAGCAACGCTTACGCCTGCATCGAAGAAACTGGAGTGACTTCTGAAGCCTTGATCGAAACCCGAAAAGGCAACCTCATCAATAAAGCCCTAAAGGAGTTCACCCATTACTTCTTCCATAAAGCAGACATCGTCACTAGTGATGGGAAGCTGAATATCGATGTAACATTCCCGCCCGGTATCGATAAAGATGAAGCTAAGGTGTTACTTGAGAAATGTAAGACGGAAACTAGCAAGGATGCGTCAGATACCGTTTACTAGATATCTAATGTTACTTCCTTGGCACTAAGGTCCATATTGAATTGGAATTTAATATCTAGTTTTGCAAAGCAATTCTGTAATAGGGGTTAAAAACAAAAAACTCCGCACTTTCTATGGCATTGAGTAGTACAGTATTTTTTTTACTACTGCATAAAGTTTTAGTAAATAAATCAATAAAAACCGCACTTCTGTAATTGAGGTCAAAAACAAAAACCGTAACATAAAACCATAGTTACGGTTTTTTTTCGTCAACCGGTTTTTGATTGTCAAAATAGAATAGGTATATGAAATGCTTGTTTCTTTTTTCTTTAGTACGAACAAAGGTTTAAATTGCTGCTTGTTGTTTGTTTACGTAATGCAAACATAAAGCTTTTAACACGTGTTGTCAAGGAAATCGTACCTACCTGCTTTAAGTATTTTTTTCCTCTGGATTTCCCCTACATTGGTTGCTAGGTAACGTATTTTGCTGAGATTTCGCGGCGGCTATTTTTCATACGCATTAAATATTTATTAAGCACATTGGAGTTTTACACCAGCTCTTAAGTTTTAAGTCTGTTTGTTTATTAAGATTTTTTTTTTATCAAGAATTAAAGGCGTATATATAATGCTAATATTTTTATCTTGAACCGATACTAAGGATGACATTAAAAAAAAATAGCACCTAGAGAAAAACACTTTTGAAACGTGAGATTTTAAATTATTTAATCTATTTTACTTGTATCGGCATGAACGCTAATGGCGTGGTAGAAATATGAACCACTCAATATGGTGGTTTCTAGCTGTTATCTGCTATTATCTCTTCAAATGTGATATCAAAATATATATATGAGAAAGAAACTCTGTCTATTTGTTACAATTTCAGTTATTAGCGGCTGAACGGACACCTAAACTATATCCTGAATTAGGACATAGGATATATACTTTTTATCGCGCGTGTATGTTCCTTAGGATATTTCCAGACTTCCACCCGGGCGAAGAAGCTGCTGGTAGAAGCAAAACAATAGCACAGTTCAACATGCCTAACCTATTCCCAACTATAGTGAGGTCGGCTCCCAGTTAAACCGGATTCAGTTCAATATCAGTACTTAAACGTGGAACGGATGCCTACCAGACCTCTTTACTTGGCAAGACTGGTGTCAGATTTTCTGGCTTCTGACAGTCCGTAACAACTGCCAATAATAGCACTGTTAAATCAGTAAAAAAAACTTTCAATACTAATTCAACAAAACCACTTAGCAGTACCATTTCAAAATGTTAATTAAATCAAACTCCTTATCAATGCATGCTACTTTCACGCCTCAGTCGTTAAATCAGTGTCCATAAAGACGATAAGAAATTGTGTAAATAAATTCTTACTTTTGCATCTCCGAAATGAAATTATGTGGAGAAGAAATGGGTCAGTTTCATTGCAACTCAAGGTCATCATCTTCTGACTGCAACCATGTTAACTTTGGCTAGGAGGAAGAGCTCGTGGTTAAATATAATAATAACAGCTGCACGGGCCGATCTTCGAGGTTAAGTGAGTCTTGTCAAGGTCGTTTATTGGATGGATGACCATCTTAACATATCAGGATAACACTAAGCCGTTGCTCGGCGACTGTCATTTTTAGATACTTGAGAATAGGGATGTTTCCTGAGTCAGTCAGAGCCAAAGGGTATTGTGTTAACCAGTGACTGGTTATGGAAGTCAGATAGTCAGTCACTCGTAGCCGAGATGCAGCTGAATACCAGTATGTAAAATACTGGTATTCAGCTACATCCAGTTAGACGGCAAGCCGAACTCTCACATAGTTGAGGAAAGACTAGGCAGATGAAAATGATAAGGGCTAAAGGATAAGGGGATTACAATCCATGTGTCTAGCCTTTTACCAACTACTTTGAAGTCAGTTTCCAGTCTAACCGGAGGTATGATACCAGTGTTGAAAATGGAGCGACTAGGCAGTCGCTCTGACCTACATATAAAATCCAACATGTCATAAATCATAATCATAATCAGCCTTTGTAACGTTCCCACTGCTAGGACACAGGCCTCCTCTCTAGGAGAGGGAATGGGCCGTAATCCACCACGCGGGCCCAGTGCGGGTTGGTGAATGTCACATGTCTTCGAATTTTTAGTTCTAGGACATGCCGGTTTCCTCACGATGTTTTCCTTCACCGTTTTGAGAGCAGTGGTGAAGAAATTAATAACACAAAGTATTGCGCCTGGCTGGGCACTTCTTGTATCCTATTGAACAGCTATAAGTAAATGATTTGTTGGATAACATTGGTTATCCAACAAATCATAGGTCCGTAGTAGGTCCGTATCCAACAGACCGCCCAAAGTAAGGTGAAATGTCAGTGGCATAGCCCTGACAGTCGAAGGACTGTTTGCAGCAGTTTGTGCAGAGGATTCTTCGAGAAGAAACCGCGATAGAGAGGGGGGGAAATTTGAGGGACCAGCGACGTTAACGGTGTCTGGATCAGACTGGCCTGGTGTTGTGGATCTGTTGCGACTTTTATAAAATATTTAATATTCTTCTAAAAATGCTATGGTCATCAATTTACTCATTCAGCAGGAAGTTTCAAGGCAATTTGCTGACAGTAAAACCTGATGTACAGTACTTTTTCATACCTAGTATCTAATCCCAATACCTATCACTCGATCTACTCACGCGATTCATATCAAAATACAAAAAAAAAAAAATCGCAATAAAAACGCTTACACTAACAACACATTACCCTACATTTAGTTACAAGAACTCGACTTAGCAATAAATAGTAAACACGTTTTGCCATACCGATAAAGTGTATTGACTGCAACTGTTTTCGTCCGAAATTAGCTACTACCGTACCAACATACAGCAAACACATTAAAACACACCAGCTTTATTACCCACAGAAATATCGACCAATTATTCCGTAAAACCGTAACACGTTACTTTGAACCGTAAAAATCAATCACTGCACATCACTAACACTTGCACATGGGAGAATTAAAAAATAAAAATTCGAATTCTATTTTCAAATACGTTCGCTTCGTTTAGCGCGCTTGAGGTGTATGACGGATGGTCGTACCGCGTTTATAAAGTAGGTAACACACATTAAAAAAAAATAAAGTCATATTTATGAGCCTATAATTTCTGTAGAGCAAAGGCGTTTTCCCATATATATAGACGAGGAACGTTGGCGATTTATTGTTTTTACTTTTTTTAACATCATCAAAAATTCTAAGTCACAAACGCCTATGGACGTCTGCAATACTAAAAGATACCGCGGGATTCTTGCAAATTCAATGTTTTCTTACGACAGACAAGAAAAACGTAAAATTGGAACCGCGTACAAGCTTATGACGTCATGTGGCTATTTAGGCCTGTGTGAAAAAGATACGTTTTTCTTTGAGTCAGATTCTGGTGTCCGAGAAGTAATTATAAAAATATAAAATGTAAATATATTTATGGCATTGATGTGACACATTTTGAGCACACAACCTTACAATAATTATGTTGTTAACTTATCGTAATGTTTTTATCTGATTCGCTCATTAGCACATTTATGACAAGATAGTGGAGAGTGTGCAAAAAAAGTACACTTTAAACAATTTCGTTTTTTTCTTCTTCAAGGTCTTTTACTGGTCTTGTAACTGCGTTTTCAGTCATTAAAAATCCCATATGGTCAAGCACCAGAAATAAGGTCCTGAAAAAAGGACTATTAAGTCCATTAGTTAGGTAAATCATCAAAAATGAAGACAATACAGTTGATTTTTTTTTTTTTTTTTAATTTTCGCTCGCGTCAAAAACGAGCATGAATAAACGCTTTTTCTTTCTTTCTTTTAATTTCAGGTGCGTATAAACAGTGTACTATTTACCTAAAAATGAAGTAACAAGCCACCACTCCTGAACTATCGTTCACGTTTTATCTTTGTTAATATTGATTTTTAAAAACTGCCAAGCTGATGTGGGACTGGGCGAGTTACATATGTAGGATGCATCAGGTTAGATGGGCCAGAGACGCCACAAAGTGGGAGCCAGAGGATGGGCCAAGAAACGCTGGCGTGACGACTTGGAAGCGTTCATGACGGATTGGCTGGAGAGGACAACACACCGGGAAGAGTGGAAGGCTATGAAGCTATGAGTGGAAGAGACTGAGGTGAGTGACTTTTAACTATTTTTTTTTTTTTAGTTTTAAGCTGTATTTTAAATTCTTTGGTGTGCGTCATGCTTGGCGCAAATAAACAGTTTTTCTTTCTTTCTTTCTTCTTTAAGAGTGGGAGATCTTTGCCCAGCAGAGGGACAATGCAGGTTACTAAAATAAAAAACAAATTGTAAATCATACCGATGGACCCAATTCAATTATCTATACTAATATTATAAAGCTGAAGAGTTTGTTTGTTTGTTTGAACGCGCTAATCTCAGGAACTACTGGTTCGAATTGAAAAATTCTTTTTGGTTGAATAGACCATTTATCGAGGAAGGCTTTAGGCTATATATCATCACGCTTAAGCCAATAGGAGCGGAGCAGCGATAAAGAATGTTTTAAAATCGGGGATTCCATGGGACGAAGTCGCGGGCAGCAGCTAGTATTTTTCTATTCAGCAAACATTTCTATTGTCTATTTTGTAAACCATTAGTCCATTCAATTCGGGGTGAATGGACTAATGGTTTTGGATTGGCATAGCAATTAAATAAAACGTCTTAACAAACAAACCTTGAGAACTCCTCCACCGAATCATTCATTCATCGTTCAAAGAAAAATTTGTATTATTTTTCTTTCTATAAATTCGCAAGTTTTCACTGCAGTAAAACTGTTTAAAACTTTAACTATCGGGTAAAACGGGGCACATAGAAATGCAGGGGTGAATAAAAACGACGTGACTTCGTTTGACTTGTATTTCACTTTATCTAAATACTGTTTGCAACAATAAAGAATTCCAATTTTATCTATACTAATATTATAAAGCTGAAGAGTTTGTTTGTTTGTTTGTTTTTTTGTTTGTTTGAACGCGCTAATCTCAGGAACTACTGGTTCGAATTGAAAAGTTCTTTTTGGGTTGAATAGACCATTTATCGAGGAAGGCTTTAGGCTATATATCATCACGCTTAAGCCAATAGGAGCGGAGCAGCGATAAAGAATGTTTTAAAATCGGGGATTCCACGGGGACGAAGTCGCGGGCAGCAGCTAGTCGATTGATAATTTTCTAAATGAAGACTCTGTGAGAAACCATTAATAAGGTATGGCCATCATCATCTGCCTACCTTTTCCCAACTATATTGGTCGGCTCCCAGTCAAACCGGAATCAGCATCCTACAAGACCTCCACAATTTATTAACTGGGTAACACGGTACTTCGTTGCAAGAATGATGTCAGATTTTTCTGGCTTCTGACAATCCGTAACGACTGCCACAGAGCTCCAAATGAAAGCCGGGACCAAAAGCTTAACGTGCTTTCCGAGCCACGGAGGAAAGTCGGTATCCACAGACCACTCACACACCTGTCAAGCGTTGCTTATCCTTGGAGATCGATCCTACGGCTGTTATTACTTTAGCCACGAGCTCTTACATTAATAGGTATGGTATTTAAATTATAGAATATAATACTCTTTATTATGTACACCATATAAGTTAAAGAAAATAAAGATGAAGAAAAAAAAAAGAAAAAAAAACTAAAAAGAAAAGAAAACGTTTAATTTCTTTGTTCACCACTGCATTTCTGTCAACCCCGTTTTACGTACTGACTGTACAAAAACGAGTTTATTCATGTCAAACCACGTTTACAGAGTAAGCTGAACCGCAATCGATAATGTCGCAACGCAGTGATAGCGAGAACTGTGAATTATTTAGCACTAGGTATGCTAGTTTTCCTAGGATCTAAATTTAGCAGTAGTATATAAGTAAACTTGATAAGTAGTATTTAACATACTGCTTAGTCGTTTACTTCATACTACTACTAGCTGACCCGACAAACGTCGTTTTACCACATAAAATCTATACTTTAATATTATAAAGCTGAAGAGTTTGTTTGTTTGTTTGTTTGTTTGAACGCGCTAATCTCAGGAACTACTGGTTCGAATTGAAAAATTATTTTTGGGTTGAATAGACCATTTAGCGAGGAAGGCTTTAGGCTATATATGATCACGCTTAAGCCAATAGGAGCGGAGCAGCGATAAAGAATGTTTTAAAATCGGGGATTCCACGGGGACGAAGTCGCGGGCAGCAGCTAGTAAAAAATAAAAGTTGTTAGGGGGATGAAAAATAGATGTTAGTATCCGATTTGCCACCCTAGCCGATATGCACGCTAAGATTCACGAAAATCGGTCGAGCCGTTTCGGAGGAGTTCAACCACAAACACCGTGATACGAGAATTTTATATATAAGACTAGCTGATCCGCAAACGTAGTTTTGTCACTTTGATTTGCCTTTTTTCGGTAGCCATAAAGTCTGACTAGAAATGCCTGCTTCATTCAAGTATAAATATGAAGAAGTAATATACATTAAAATAATTAATTATTCGATTACGTTACTGAGAGTGCGGCGTAAAAGGTAAAAGCATTAGGTACGTATGTACTTGTTATTTACTTACAAATATTAAGTGCCTGTTCCACATCGTCCAGAATTTTCTATATATGTCAAACGATGGCACGTCATACCCCTGACCTCTCTGAAGAATATCACAAACTAGCAGCGCCCCGCGGTTTTACCCGCATAGTTCCCGTTCCCGTAGGAATATGGGGATAAAATATAGCCTATATTACTCAGGGTGAATGTTTTTTTTTAATAATAATAATTTATTTATTTCATAAATGTAGCTTTATAATAGTGAAAGAATTTTTGTAATCGGTCCTATAGTTTTTGAGTTTATTCGTTACATACAAAAATACAAATCTTTCCTCTTTATAATATTAGTATAGAGAAAATTCTGTGTACCTCTAGAGAACAATTGGACCCTTTTTTATGAGTTACCTCTCCCAGTTTAACCTAGGATGGTATCTAACTGATTATCCGGACTTGCCTGTGGCGGCCTTAATATAAATGTTAAAGCCTGCAGCCGGGGCTTACAAAAGAACTTACAAACTAAGGCTGAAGGCACCCCCTGTAGGGTACGGACCTCGGCTTAGGTCGACGCTGGGGGGGGGGACAGCTAGGGACGGGCTGAATCGAACAAGGAATACTATTTAAAAGCGAATTTAACACTACAGATTCAGCGGCGCGGGCTGGCTCGAGCAAGGGTCGGGGCAGACAAATGGAACCTTTTTTTACGAAGCTTGCGATGTTTTACCATTATTTACTGGTAGGTAAATATGTATAAACATTTTAAATGTGAAAGAAATTCGGTCTGTTTGTTTAATACTTCCTTCATGTCTTAATAAATTCAAATTCTTAAAACGCAACAGACAGATGTGTTGCTGGGCAGTTTGTTGCGCCACGTCTTCTTCCCAGCTAAAACACTAGGAAGTGGTGACGGGTGGGCGTTTTGGGAGACTGTTTTTATGTATGACGTTCAAAAAGTGCTGGCTCAGCCTAGTTTGAATAAATGACTTTGATTTGATTTGTATGGGTGAATTGGTTTGAATGAGACTTGGCACGTGGTGGGTATGTAGGTATATATCTACATACAGATGTATGTATACATATAAATAATAGAAATCTTTTTATCCCACGAGGAAGCAAGTGAAGCTGCTAGGAAAAGCTACATCTATACTAATATTATAAAGAGGAAAGATTTGTATTTTTGTATGTAATAAATAAACTCAAAAACTAATTGACCGATTTGAAAAATTCTTTCACTGTTGGGAAGCTATACTATCTCCGGGTGACATAGGTTATATTTTATCCCCATATTCCCACGGGAACGGGAACTACGCGGGTAAAACCGCGAGGCGCTGCTGGTTCAACATATAATTATATAAGTAGGTATGTATATATCTGGCATTATGGCCTACTGTTCATATAATATACAAAATTTTATCCAAACACAATTTTCAAACCAAAAAATATCAGTTTATTTTTCCTCCTACGCTCGTTAAAATCTGCCTATCCATCAAATATAATGATATTCACCACAGGTACGCTGATCCCTACAATTTGCTGACACAGCATATATGTGACAAGATCCTCTCTACAAATACATACGTAGCCATATTGATTTTTCAAACAAACGTTGTTTTTTTTTTTTGAAAACCTTAAGAGACGGGATTGCGAAGGTATTTGTTAAAAGGGTATGGGTTACTCTTTTTTATAATGGCAATTACATTCCAGTCTTTACATTTTTGCTCGGTATTTTTTTCAGGCGTTTACCTATTATATTGTGATTTGACTGTAAGACAAATTTTTAAAAGGCCATATTAGCCTCAATTCTGTAGGTTGCTGGCTCAGTTTACATGCAAAATATGTCCATCCCTTGCAAACAAAGGAATCACAAAAACTCTCAACATGCTATCAAAATAATAGAATATATTTTGTATTTTATTTATTTGTTGTACACCTACCACAGTGTTGTCTTTTTAACTGCTGTGTGAATATACAAACGTGTGGGCTACAAAAAGCAGTTAAAATACAATAACAGAAATGAAAAGTATGAAAAAAAAATTTTTTTCTTAAATTATTATATCATGCTCTGTGTGTGTGTGTGTGTACGTGTGCGTATGCGTGTGTATTGCATTTTTATGTAGGTACTTATGTGCTCCTTTGTATAATGAATGAGATTAATTAATTTATTAATTTCTCTACATCCTCATTATCAAAAGTAAGGAGTATAGTTCTTTGCTTTAATTTTACATTCGTGTAGTGTTAGCGGATAAAAATGTAAAAACTATGTCTTACATCCGGATAATTTTTATTCCCGAGACTAAATCCCTTGGCACAATTTCCGACTTCACGAGAGAGAAGCCGTTGATACAAAACTACATGCTACGAAAACATACTTCTTTGGGTCAAAAAATACCGAAAAAAAACTAAAAAGTCCTTACCGCAATCGCTTAAATCCAAATTTTTGACCTTCTCTTCCAAAATGGTGGGCACAACATGTCTCTCACTCAATTTAAGCATCGCTACAAACCTTAAAAACACTAAACCTTATAACTTTGAACACTGTAAAATTAAACTTGACCGTTACACACCGAGCACTGGGCTAATAACACACAAAATTGGTGCCCAGAAATCGCGAAACGGGGTCATGGCAGACCACGAAAAATTTAGGCTTGGACCACCCTTAAGATTTAGGGCGATGAAAAATAGATGTTGTCCGATTCGCCACCCTAGCCGATATGCACGCTAAGATTCACGAAAATAGGTCGAGCCGTTTCGGAGGAGTTCAACCACAAACACCGTGAAACGAGAATTTTATATATAAGAATTTACACTTGTAATACGACGTCAAATTGATACTATACACGCGACGAAGGTATCGTTTGCGGTAAGATCCGCTGGCGGACTGACCACAAAAGTGATGACTTAGTACTGTATACAACTGATAAGCATGATGAATTGAGACAGCAGTTCACCTTCCTGTCAGTAGAGTTAATATTTATTTAGTTGACACTTTCATAATATTAAAGAACGTATTTTTCATTTACAAAAGTACCAATTTACACATAGACACAAACTCTTAAACATATAGATGTTACACTCACAAAGAAACATATTCTCATCGCATATCGTAAAGACAATCTAGTTTCCATAATCGCTACATCACATAACAAGCGCCTTCATGTAAAAACTATGCAAAGTACACACAAACTGTATTTGCTCCCACTGTTTTCTTAGGCAGGGTTGTCAAGATAAAAATATAAAAACGTCGTTGCAATCTGGTTGTAGCCGGAACCCATATCTAGGACAATTTCTAAGGTTCATGTTCTAGAAAGATAGTAAGGGCCCTGTTTAAGGATTCTGCTCATGAACGGTCTTCAAGGCAAAGTATCACTTGCCGAGGTTTTACCGAGTGTGAGTGAGTATCCATTTCTTACTGAGACCGTTCCCTACGTCGTGAAACACAGCAAACCTTTGGTGGCGGGTGTAATTTGTAGATCTTTGACAGTTATTACGAGAAGTCAGAAGCTTGAAAATCTGTCAAAAATCTTGCCAAAGTTTATCAAGTTACCCAGTAACTTTAAAATTGTGGAGGTCTGGATTTCGTGTAAAATACTGATATTCAAATGCATCCGCTTAGATTGGGAGTCCAACGGCCATTTGGGAAAAGGTTAGGCAAATGATGTAGCTTAGATCTTGAATTTAACTCTAATAGAACTGCAGAAGTAGAACCAATGGAACTCCACAAAATTCAGGTCATGGGAATTTGGTGGTGATAAGCTAAATGGGCTACTTAAGACTAGTTTCCACCCTGTCGAGGTTACGAAATTTTATGAAATAGGTATTACGGTACTGGAATGCTGAGGGCATTTGGAGGAACACGGGTGGGTTTTAGTAAAGTAAAAGTTAGTAAGAGTTTAACTCATTTCCGCAACTCTAGCAGACACTGGCCCTAGCGGGCGTCATCTACTATGCTGACATCTCTGCGTGCCTCGGATGGCTCGTCGTCTGCAGGCCCGCGCCTACGGTGGCCGGGCGACTCTTGACGCCCGGGGCGTCTTCTGCTGTTGAGACGGCTGGGGCGTGAGAGATTTACCTCTCCCTCACGCGGCTAGCATCTTCCCTCGCTAACATTATTGCTTCGCAGAAGGTGACTACTTTCCATGTCCCCTCGGTCCGGACCATGGATTGAACCAGGGAGGCGAGAGGTCACCGCCGCCAATGGCCTCGACGTGGACACGGCGGTGCTCCGCCCAAGCAGTGCAGTCCTTCACCGTATGCTCCACCGTGTCCTCCGGGCGATCCAAACAGTATTGCCAGCCCTAGCCTTATAAAAGGTCATCGACCCTGCATCGTGTTTCGTCATTTCGCTACGAAGACACCAGATAAAGAAGGAAAACTACATTATTTTGATAGCTTATGAATATTTCTAGTTTATCGATACCAATGAACTAGTCGATAATCTTGAAGCCTTTCTTCTCATAAATTTCTAGATAAGACAAATGAACGCAATAAAATTTCATGACCTATTTTTTTGGATGGGAAATCATCAAATGACTTCTCCCGCTCTGGGCGGAGCGGAAGGCAGTGTCAGACTCTTACTGACTAAAACCCACCCGTGATCCTTCTTGTGCCCTTTGAGTTCCAAGGCCGCGGTGACTCTTTCGAACAAATTCCGCAATCCTAGCAGGTATTTTTTTTTGTTTTTTGTGGAAGCTCCCTTCTACTCCGCCCAGAGGCGAATATGATTTTGATAAGTGTAGTATATATACATACAAGGGAGCGTTTTTTATCATGTTTTTTATCTCGTAACCGTTCTACCAACAATCCTCTTGACATAATTTGATATCCGAAAGGAAAACGAACAAATAAATACACTATGTATTTTGTCACTAACATACTATTGACATGAACGATAATCTCTAGATATTTGTGACGGTTTGACCGATAACAGTACATTGTCTTGTTATTGGTCGTGTACAAGAGTTATGAGTAGATATATTTTTATCGTGGAGTGTCAGTAAAAATGTTTCGAAATGTCATGTGAGGAGACTACTTGCCATATTTGTATACACACCTAAATCCTAACCGATAATATCCTATATGTTAATCCTAGTTATAAACCATCTGTGTGCCAAATTTCATCCAAATCCGTTCAGTAGTTTTTGCGTGAAAGATTAACAAACATCCATCCATTCATCCGTCCATCCATATTTACAAACTTTCGCGTTTATAATATTAGTAGTAGTGATCTTCAAACAGCTGTAATGAAAAGTTGACTTACGATATTATTCGTAGGAGGTGTCGAAATGAATATTTATTACATTTTGATCACACGTAACTTATTTACTGACTAGCAGCGCCCCGCGGTTTTACCCGCGTAGTTCCCGTTCCCGTGGGAATATAGGGATAAAACATAGCCTATGTTACTCAGGGTTAATTTAGCTTTTAATGAAGAAAGAATTTTTTAAATAGGCGCAGCAGTTTTTGGATTTATTCATTACAAACATATACACACACAAAAATAAAAATCTTTCTTCTTTATAATATTAGTGTAGATTTAAAAGAGTGTCCATAGAGTTCCTTGCACGTTCTTCTCCATAGAGATTACTGCTTTGGAACGTGCAACCAGTTTTATTTTTTTTAGTAACTGACCTCAACAATTCAAAAGTTCTTTTGAATTTTGTTGCGGGTTTTAATAGATAGAGTGATTAAAGAGGAAGGTTTATATGTATAATACTCGTACATGCATTATATAGCAGAGATTTAGTATCAGCATTGCACCCGTAAAAAGCCGGGGCGTGTCGCTAGTGACTACTAAATCCAGTTTGTAATGAATCCCAAAACTATCCACGCTCGAATCTCAGCAAGTGTTGCTTAACCTCGAAGACTGATCCGAGTGGCTGTTACTGATTAGCCAGTAATCCAAATACATTAAAAAAAACCGGTCAAGTGCCAGTCAGGCGCGTACGAAGGGTTCCGTACAATTATCTATAAAAACATATTTTCTCACACACCACCTGCAAATGTAAAGTGATTTACCATGTTATTACAATATCATGGACTTCTTATACGTTTTCATATCACTAAATAGTCTAAAACACAGTCGCTTTCTCTGTCCCTATATCCCTATGTAGACTTAAATCTTTAAAACTACGCAACGGATTCTGATGCGGTTTTTTTTTAATAGATAGAGTGATTCAATAGGAAGGTTTATGTGTATATTACATGTATATTATAGTAGAGAAAGCATTAGTATCTACATTGCATCCGTGCGAAGCCGGGGCGGGTTGCTAGTAATCTATAAGTAGAAAATTAATTTCTGTATTTTTTACAAAATTGTAGGTTCAGTAGTTGCGGAGATAAGGGAAGACCTTCCATTTGGTAAATCACACAATGCAGTTTTCAAATATTTGTTTTTAATTTTCCACCTTCCCCCCAAAAATGACCTCCCAATACAGATTTCATCTATTCACGTCACACATGTCACAGAAATTGATATGTGTACCTACTAAATTTTAACTTAATCGGTCAAGTAGATTCGGATATAATTGACTGTGTCGGGCGGACAAACGAACACACGAGTGATCCTATAAGGGTTCCATTTTTTTATTCGATCGAACGGAACCCTAATAAATGCGATTATCCAAAAAAAAATGATAAGAAGGAATGTTTATGTTAAGTGTTGTATTTGAATATGTTAAACAAGCCTTGTTATCAACATAGCAGATTCAGTAGAATGTTTTAGTAAGAGATACATGCTCCGCTGAACATTATGGTAATACTGCTTTAGAAAAACAAATTACATGAAAAATTTGCTTGCAACGAAGGAAAAATATATCGAAGAAACAATGGATACTGAAAACATGTTTGGTAAAATCAATATGAGTTTTTATCAAGTAAAAGCTAGACGTGTACAGGCCAAAATACTTCTCAGAAAGATCGTCACACTGATTGGTTTATGAATGAAATGTCTCATCAATATTATCATCCCCAGCCCCGCCTGTCTGTTAAAAGGCCAACATATGCGTTTATATGCGCCTTTTTTTCAAGGATTCATCAACAGCCTGTTGCAGTCCACTGCTGGACATAGGCCTCTCCAATTGCACGCCACTTAGATCTATTTTCGGCTTCTCGCATCCAGTTTCTGCCAGCCGTCCTGCGCAAATCGTCACTCCACCGTGCCTGAGGACGTCCTACACTACGTTTGCCGAGACGCGGTCTCCACTCTAGAACTCGTTTACCCCAACGGTTGTCGGTTCTACGACTAATATGGCCAGCCCACTGCCACTTCAGCTTACTAATCCGGTGGGCTTGGCAAGTGTTTGTGGCAAGGATTAGAAATCATCAAATGACTTCTCCCACTCTGGGTGGAGCGGAAGAGAGCTGACAGACTCTTACTGACTAAAACCCACCCGTGATCCTTCTTGTGCCATTTGCGTTCCAGGGCCGCGGTGATTCTTTCGAGCAAATTCCGCAAATCAGGATTTGTTGGCTTAAAAGTCTCTGTTTGCGTTATAATATGAGTAAAAGAGCATTATTTTCAGTTAGGCTTATTACAATTTATAGGGACTGTCGCAAAACGGTATCTCTACCATCCAATTCGATAAGCTCTCAATACGCCTTTTTCCCCTATACATCTCTGTATAAATTACATCTTGTAAGTAGGTATCTGTTTGAATAATTATCATCCTTTATACAAACAGAATATCTGTTCTAGATTTAGTAGAATAACAGCTAGAACAGAGATGAATTTCTAATGTTCTAGAGCTATAAATGATGAAATTATTGGTTTTTTAATTTACTATACCTAACGATAAATGTTGATTTTATTTTTTGTTTGATCTTTATTATCTTCAATTCAATCATTATTTATAATCATCTTGAGCCCCGCGGTTTCACCCGCTTAATTGTCGTTCCCGTGGGAATATGAGTATAAAATAAAGCTTATGTCACCCGGGGATAGTGTAACTTCCCAACAGTGAAAGAATTTTTCAAATAAGTTCAGCAGTTTCGCAGCCTATTCAATGCAAACAAACAATCAAATCTTTCCTCTTTATAATATTAGTATAGATTATTGCTATTATTTAAGTTACCGTTTTAAGTGTTGTATTGTTATTATTACTTTGGCATTGTTCGTTAAACCATTGAGCTCCTTAAAGTTCTAAGTTTGAGCTACACGGTAACTGACAAATGTTTGCACTGTCTGGACAGGTCCACTCAAATCTGTGTGGCACTTTCCTCAAAAGGCCACCTCAGACATTAACCTACATGGTTCTCATATGATTTGACCAGTACGGATTGTATGGACTTTAAAAGAGACTTTGACCTCTGAGTTTGTTTCGGTGTTTCTTCTCAGGGTAGTCGGCTAGGAAACACCGGCTTCATCTAGCTTAAAATGACCAGAAAGATTTGACGTGTAAAAGTGTTATATTTAACCTACTTACAAAATAAATATAATTTACTAGCTGTGCCCGCGACTTCGTCCCCGTGGAATCCCCGATTTTAAAACATTCTTTATCGCTGCTCCGCTCCTATTGGCGTTAAGCGTGATGATATATAGCCTAAAGCCTTCCTCGATAAATGGTCTATTCAACCCAAAAAGAATTTTTCAATTCGAACCAGTAGTTCCTGAGATTAACGCGTTCAAACAAACAAACAAACTCTTCAGCTTTATAATATTAGTATAGTATAGATACTCGTATCACTTATAAATTCTTACACTATGTATGATGTTATGAAATAAATGACTTATGAATTAATATGTTTGACCTATTTTGAGTATACAAAACAATCTTGAAGAAAACATACAATATAAAACCCCAAAGAAGTTGCAAAGGTTGAGTCGGAAAATGTTAAAAACAGAGGAATAATACAAGAAACTTGTTTCATTTCAAAGGATATTTGTTCGCGAAAACATTTGGATTTTGTTAGGTTTCTCAGTTTAAATGCCTGACCTTTGTTTACTGCTGTTATTGAGTTTGTTTTTGCTAGCGTTGCATAATTTTATCGAGAAGTTCCGTTTTACCCAGTTACTGGGTTGTGAAGGTCAGACGGATCGCTGCACTTAACAGCATCCGTTTAGACTAGGTAGATTTCCTGTATAGTTTTAATTACTTATTTTGTTGTTTGTCTTGCATCAATCACAAATCATTATTTTCGTTCAATCGTTTTTTTTTTAAATTGGATATCATCGAATGATTCAGAGGGACTGTCAGTGTCTTACTGACTAAAACCTATCCGTGTTCCTCTAAATGCCCTTTGCGTTCCAGTGCCGCGGTAAATCTTTCAATAACCGTTACCTACATGTTGCATGCCAGAGTCTGAGTTTCCTGATAGCTAGTCTTTAAGTCAACAGTGAATAGGTTACTTCTAGGCAAGCGTGCTCCATCTTCGACCACATCGTCGCTTACCATCAGGGGAGATAGTGTTCAAACGCGTTAATTATCTACCATATTCATTGGTTAAGTAAACGTCATCATCTGCCTAGCCTTTTCCCAACTATATTGGGGTCGGCTCCCAGTCAAGCCGGATTCAGCTGAATACCAATATTTTACGTGAAGCAGCTGCCTACCAGACCTCCACAACCCATTAACTGGGGAACACGGTACTTCTTGGCAAGATTGATAGAAATCAGATTTTCTGGCTTCTGAAAATCCGTAACGACTGCCAAAGATCTCCAAATGACAGCCGGGACCAACGGCTTAACGTGCTTTCCGAGGCACGGAGAAGTCTCGTTTTGTTAAGATGGTCACCCATCCACAGACCAACCTCGGAAAGCGTTGCTTAACCTAGAATATCGACCCGTGCGGCTGTTATACTTTAGCCACGAGCTCCTCGATTAAATAAACGTATCAATGAGAAAAACTCAATATCGGATATTGACCTCGAAATATGGAAGGAAACTAATAGCACTGGGCTCTTTGCCAAAGTTTACCGTTAGTAATTAAGCAAACAATTAATCAATCACCTCAATCCATCGCAGTCCACTGCTAGATACATATGCCTTCTTCAAAGATGTTACATAAAACAATAATCCCATCACTACATAGTATAAAACAAAGTCGCTTTCCGCTGTCTGTCTGCCCCTATGTATGCTTAGATCTTTAATATTACGCAACGGATTTTGATGCGGTTTTGTTTTATAGATAGAGTGATTAAAATGTATTGTTTCTATGTATATATGAATAGTATAAAAGAGATTTAATATCAGCATTGCACCCATGCGAAGCCGGGGAAGCGGGTCACTAGTCTATACTAATATTATAAATAGGAAAAATTTGATTGTTTGTTTGTATTAAATAGACTCCGAAACTACTGAATCGATCTGAAAATCTCTTTCACTGTTGGGAAGCTACACTATCCCCGGGTGACATAGGCTATATTTTTTCCCCATATTCCCACGGGAACGAGAACTATGCAGCGGAAACCGCAGGGCACTGCTAGTATATTATACACGTCAGTCTTTTTCCCTTAGAGAGAAAACACAGGCTTTATATAAACAGCATTATTTTAAGAAAAATTGAAGCTATAAATATAGCTACATATATCGTAATAATATCGTGACGATGTATCCTTCTTGGCTGCAGATAATTGACGGATAACTTTGTCGATAAAACTTTGGAAGCACCTGGCAAAAGTATAAAGAGTATTTGGAATCATGAATGTGAAGACTTCTACACACAAAAAACCAAAAAGTACAAAATAACTTCAATTTCAGAACTCAGTGTTTTTGGTTGCTTTTTCGTTTTTTGAACACCGACAAGTTAAAAAGTTACCCCTCTACCCCCCTACACCTAAACGTACCAATCACATTACTGTAAACAATAAACAAACATGCGATTTCAGGAATCCCGAAATATTTGCTTTCATTTTCAAAAGAGTTCCGTTACCTATCATTGTTCTTCATCAGATATTCACCAAACTAGAAAGGGACTAAGTAGAAATACTCTTTACGCTACGTAGATATGCTCTTCCAAACCAACGTAAACAATTTTATTTTTTCATTTTACATCGACAAGAGGGAATGAGAACATCATCAATGTAGACTAAGCCACGCATTATCAGGGATAACTCAAATACTAGTAGTCCGATCTCAATCAAATTGAAATGGGACCACACGACAAGCACCAGCTTTCGAATGTAAAAAGAATCATCAAATTCGGTACACCCAGTACAAAGTTATGAGATAAAAACATTTTAAAAAATATAGTCGAATAAGAACGTCCTTTTTTGGAAGTTGGTTAAATAGTAGGCTTTGTTTTATATAAAAGTCATGTAGTAGCGCTCTTATAAGGTCGATATCCCAAATAAATGCCAAGTTAAAACCTAAAACGTGTATTATTCGTTAGAATTATAATTCGTACGAGGTACCCTGGTGCTACAATATACCGAATTTGATTTTAAAATATAAAACAACAGGTAAAGCAATCCAGCGGCAAGATGGGCAGACGATAATAGGTTAGTTGACTAAAAAAATCTGATTAGTCCGCCTGATAGATTTCCAAATAAAATTTTCATGGGACCATTTAGGAAGTATACCCTTTCCAACAAAAAAAGAATTTTTCAAATCGGTTGGCAAGCGACGGAGTTATGCGCGAACAAACAATAAAAAAAAAACATACAAACATCCGAATTGAGAACCTCCTCCTTTTTTAGAAGTCGGTTAAAAATATTGGAGTCGTATTTTTTCTTTTTTTCACATAAACAAAAAATGAAGACGATACAGTGCGTAAGAAACTCGTGTGACGTCACTACTCGCTACAACTTTTACCGGGCCGTGACGTCACACGCTCCCACTCCTGATCTTTGATGCTTTTTATCTTCATTTTTGAAAATGAAAACAATATATCTAGTTTTAATTTCCGCGAATATTAGTGGGTTGCAGGTATGCACCTCCCTCCCGCCCGCTATATTATGCACATGCAAGATTACTGGGCAAATGCAAGGATTTTAAGCACATGCAGGAAGGCAATGCAAAACCCAACACCATTACCGACACGTGTTTCGCCTCTCCACGAGGCATCCTCAGGGGACGTGTTGACTCGCTGACCGTTGAGTTCAACGGTCAGCGAAACACGTGTCGGTAATGGTGTTGGGTTTTGCATTGCCTTCCTGCATGTGCTTAAAATCCTTGCATTTGCCCAGTAATCTTGCATGTGCATAATATAGCGGGCGGGAGGGAGGTGCATACCTGCAACCCACTAATATTCGCGGAAATTAAAACTAGATATATTGTTTTCATTTTCAAAAATGAAGATAAAAAGCATCAAAGATCAGGAGTGGGAGCGTGTGACGTCACGGCCCGGTAAAAGTTGTAGCGAGTAGTGACGTCACACGAGTTTCTTACGCACTGTATCGTCTTCATTTTTTGTTTATGTGAGAAAAGAAAAAATACGTGTCCAATATTTTTAACCGACTTCTAAAAAAGGAGGAGGTTCTCAATTCGGATGTTTGTATGTTTTTTTTTTATTGTTTGTTCGCGCATAACTCCGTCGCTTGCCAACCGATTTGAAAAATTCTTTTTTTGTTGGAAAGGGTATACTTCCTAAATGGTCCCATGAAAATTTTATTTGGAAATCTATCAGGCGGACTAATCAGATTTTTTTAGTCAACTAACCTATTATCGTCTGCCCATCTTGCCGCTGGATTGCTTTACCTGTTGTTTTATATTTTAAAATCAAATTCGGTATATTGTAGCACCAGGGTACCTCGTACGAATTATAATTCTAACGAATAATACACGTTTTAGGTTTTAACTTGGCATTTATTTGGGATATCGACCTTATAAGAGCGCTACTACATGACTTTTATATAAAACAAAGCCTACTATTTAACCAACTTCCAAAAAAGGACGTTCTTATTCGACTATATTTTTTAAAATGTTTTTATCTCATAACTTTGTACTGGGTGTACCGAATTTGATGATTCTTTTTACATTCGAAAGCTGGTGCTTGTCGTGTGGTCCCATTTCAATTTGATTGAGATCGGACGACTAGTATTTGAGTTATCCCTGATAATGCGTGGCTTAGTCTACATTGATGATGTTCTCATTCCCTCTTGTCGATGTAAAATGAAAAAATAAAATTGTTTACGTTGGTTTGGAAGAGCATATCTACGTAGCGTAAAGAGTATTTCTACTTAGTCCCTTTCTAGTTTGGTGAATATCTGATGAAGAACAATGATAGGTAACGGAACTCTTTTGAAAATGAAAGCAAATATTTCGGGATTCCTGAAATCGCATGTTTGTTTATTGTTTACAGTAATGTGATTGGTACGTTTAGGTGTAGGGGGGTAGGGGGGTAACTTTTTAACTTGTCGGTGTTCAAAAAACGAAAAAGCAACCAAAAACACTGAGTTCTGAAATTGAAGTTATTTTGTACTTTTTGGTTTTTTGTGTGTAGAAGTCTTCACATTCATGATTCCAAATACTCTTTATACTTTTGCCAGGTGCTTCCAAAGTTTTATCGACAAAGTTATCCGTCAATTATCTGCAGCCAAGAAGGATACATCGTCACGATATTATTACGATATATGTAGCTATATTTATAGCTTCAATTTTTCTTAAAATAATGCTGTTTATATAAAGCCTGTGTTTTCTCTCTAAGGGAAAAAGACTGACGTGTATAATATACTAGCAGTGCCCTGCGGTTTCCGCTGCATAGTTCTCGTTCCCGTGGGAATATGGGGAAAAAATATAGCCTATGTCACCCGGGGATAGTGTAGCTTCCCAACAGTGAAAGAGATTTTCAGATCGATTCAGTAGTTTCGGAGTCTATTTAATACAAACAAACAATCAAATTTTTCCTATTTATAATATTAGTATAGACTAGTGACCCGCTTCCCCGGCTTCGCATGGGTGCAATGCTGATATTAAATCTCTTTTATACTATTCATATATACATAGAAACAATACATTTTAATCACTCTATCTATAAAACAAAAACAATATATCTAGTTTTAATTTCCGCGAATATTAGTGGGTTGCAGGTATGCACCTCCCTCCCGCCCGCTATATTATGCACATGCAAGATTACTGGGCAAATGCAAGGATTTTAAGCACATGCAGGAAGGCAATGCAAAACCCAACACCATTACCGACACGTGTTTCGCTGACCGTTGAACTCAACGGTCAGCGAGTCAACACGTCCCCAGAGGATGCCTCGTGGAGAGGCGAAACACGTGTCGGTAATGGTGTTGGGTTTTGCATTGCCTTCCTGCATGTGCTTAAAATCCTTGCATTTGCCCAGTAATCTTGCATGTGCATAATATAGCGGGCGGGAGGGAGGTGCATACCTGCAACCCACTAATATTCGCGGAAATTAAAACTAGATATATTGTTTTCATTTTCAAAATTAAAATGGATTTCCGCAAAGTAACGCCTGACTCAATCGCTTTTTATCTTCGTCAGTTTTTATAGATTTGATAAAGGAAAAAATACGTGGCCCATATTTTTCTATAATCTAACTGACGGACTAAACATAATCATATATTTTTTACTCAGGCAACATCCCTATTATTGTTCCGTGGCATACCATCACGAGTAGAACTTGGATGAGGCTGGCAGAAGAACGTGGTGATTGGCATAAGAAAAGAGAGGTGGTTCAGCAGTTGGAGAAGTCAGGCTGTGGATGACGATGAAAGCTGTTCTTAAGTATGTACAGCACTTTTGCACCGCGGCCCTGGGACATAAAGGGCATTAGGAGGACCACGAATGGGTTTTAGTCAGTAAGAGTCTGACCGACCCCTGCGTCCACCCCAAGCCGAAGGACATCCAGGAGGATTTCCCCCAGTAAAAAAAAATTTGGCCAAGTGCCAATTGGACCGCGCGCGAAGGATTCCGTACCATCTATAAAAACGGCACAAAATCATGTATGTTGTATGATAGCCCCCTCAAATATTTATTTTATTCTCTTTTTGAGTATTTTTGTTCTAGAGGCAACGGAAATGCATCATCTGTGAAATTCTCAACTGTCTAACTATCACGGTTCATAAGATACAGCCTGATGACAGACGGACACACAAACCTACAGCGCAGTCTTAGTAATACGAGTTACCGTGATACCCCTTTAATACCTTTCAAAATTCTGGTACTCAGCTGCATCCAATTAAAACTGGAATCCACCCCCAACATACTTGGGAAAAAACCAAGTAGACAGACAGATAGAAAAGCCATTACATGGTATTATCAATTTCATTTTAAAGGGCGATTAGCGACTTTTGCAATCAAGGTTCAACCCCCTGGGGGATGCGTGCGTCATTGTACTGTTCTGACGTACTGTCTCGTACAGTTTTACGTAGTTTAAAACTACGTAGTTCTGACAAAGAGCACTTTTAACTAACATGGATGGAAAAACACTTATTATACTGCAAGTTTTTAATGGGTTATTGTCTTATTGAAACTTGTTGGTAGTCAGTTCTGTCAACAAGCTTTCTGTTCTACCATTTGTCTTTAACTATGACCTAAACAGTTGCGGAAATTGTTCGAAAGCGTCACCGCGGCCCTGGAACGCAAAGGGCGCTAGGAGGAACACGGGTGGGTTTTAGTCAGTAAGAGTCTGACACTCGCTTCCGCTCCGCCCAGAACGGGAGAAGTCATTTGATGATTTCCGATCTATTAAAAAAACGTGAAAAAATAGGAACCGATTGTAAACTTTCCAATCCGTGAAATAATTTTCTGTAATGGGACTAATAGTTAGTGACAATACTAAAAGTAAATCGGCGAAGTAAAAGTAGGGACTCTTGCACGAAGAGTTCCGTACCAACAATGGATCAGTGTGTTAAATTAAATATAAAAGATCAGTTATTACACCTGTATAAATAGTTAATATATCAACACATACTATAAAATCTTTTTTTGTCACCAGACGGCGCCTATTTAATTTCAATACAAATTAACTTTTACGCTAACACCATCGAGAACGTTAAAAAAATCGCACTAGGGCAACACTACAATTTTATTCCCCGGGAATCATTATCGAAGTAGCCGAAAAAAATCAACCATAGCAGACTGCCATTGTACTCACGAAATTAGGTCTACTTAAAAGAGTTATGTAACTATTTTTTGGTGTGCAATTACGTTTTTTTTTAAGATAAATTGAGGGCCCTAAACAGTTTAGGGGCTTTACAATAATTATACATATATCTTAAGCATAATCAGCCTTTTAATGTTCCCGCTGCTAGGACACAGGCCTCCTCTCTAGGAGAGGGAATAGGCCGTAATCCACCACGCGGGCCCAGTGCGGGTTGGTGAATGTCACATGTCTTCGAATTTTTGGTTCTAGGACATGCCGGTTTCCACTCGATGTTTTCCATCACCGTTTTGAGAGCAGTAGTGATGTAATTAATAACACAAAGTAATGCGCCTAGCTGGGTTTGACCCGCGACCTACAATTCGTAAGTCGGGGCCGTTACCACTCGGCCACCACTGCACCACCTCTCTCTCACTGCTCTGCTCTTGCTAAAATAATTATAGCACGGCCAAGTGCACCAAAAAATTATGTGGTAAATAACCACGGTACAAAAGTACTAGATAACAACGATATTACGTCCAACGTGTTCGTGTCTATCTGAATTATGACCGATAATAATTGGTACCTACATATACTGTGTTTCTAACTTCCGCATAGAACGTATAGCACTACAACGTGTATCAAATGCACATTTTGTCCAGTAATGCAAACAATAATCATCTGCCTAGCCGTTTCCCAACTATACCTATTGGGGACGACTCCCAGTCAAACCGAATTCAACTAAATACCAGTATTTCACGCGGAGCTGGTGCCTAGCAGACATCCACAACCCACGGTACTTCATTGCAGGAATGGTGTCAGACTTTCTGGTTTCTGATAATCCGTAACAACTGCTAAAGAGCCCTAAATGACAGCCGGGACCCACGGCTTAGCGAACATTCCGAGTCACGGAGGAGTCTCGGTAGTCTACCATGGTCACCCATCCACAGACCAACCTCGGCAAGCGTTGCTTAACCCTGAAGATCGACCCGTGCTGCTGTTATAATTTAGCCACGAGCTATGTTTTCGCAGAACTAGCATGTATGCAAAACTAAAATTCGATAATATTAGTCCCACAGTAAAAGTTGTTCATAATAATTAATTTAAAATTCAATCTGTTACAGCCTGTAAACGATAATCACAGCAGAGTAATCTTCATAATTTCAAATAACGCAGAAACATAAAAAAGAATCACAATCACGCTTATCAAATCACTCATCCCACTTAAATTCTATTAAAACTGCCTTCACTTTATGAGTACGTCCGCATTGCACAGCTGCATCAAATTGATTGGTCGAGCCAACCTGCTAGCGCGCGCGGTCGGTCACTACTTGCGACTCTGGACGCATTGCACATAAATTAATATTGTGACGAATTTATATGACGCAGGTACTTTTGGAGGGGTTATTTATGACATAGCTACTTACATATATCTTTTTACCTTGGATTACCTACTCAGTATACCCAATGTACCTAACGTTATTTTTAAGTGGGTAGGTCCATTGTTTTTTTTATTAATTCAATTTTAAGGGTAAGTTTTACTAAAGTAGTTGAATATGGAGCGGTCCCCCGCCATTTATTGACGTGTAAAAGTGTTTTTACAAACTACTTACAAAATAAAAATCATTTATGACTAAGTTTTAATTCAAACCATCAGCACCTCGCGATTTCACCCGCGTAGTTCCCGCTCCCCTGGGAATATGGGGATAAAATATAGCCTATGTCACCCGGGGATAGTATTGCTTCTCAATAGTGAAAGAATTTTTCAAATCGGTTCAGTAGTTTCGGAGCCTATTCAATGCAAACATACAAAAAAACAATTAAATCTTTCCTCTTTATAATATTAGTGAAAATAATTATTTTAGCTTGTATTATAAACTCTAACATACCAGTCCGGTCAAATTAGACCAAAAAATTAGGGTGAAATTACATAAATTCGCAACAAGCTGAATATTGGTACAATTGTTCAAAAGACAATTATAAACAAAACCTGAAAGTTTTAGGATTTTTTTAATTCAAAGTCTAAAGGTTAAAAAAATGAGTTTTTCGCGATTTTCAGCAAAACGGTAAGTTTTATCATAAAAATACCACAGATGATTATGATCTACAATTTTAGTCTGAGGTAGGCCAATTAGTAATACGCAAATCAAATCCTTTCATTTTATACTCCACTCGGAAAAATATTCCCGAGTGGAGTATAAAATGAAAGGATGAATAAACGATAGTAAGCTACGCTTTGGAACGTGCAGATAGCTTCACCTCTTTCGACTTGACAATTCAAAAGTGCCTGTAAAGGGTTTAATTGAAATAAATGCTTTGAATCTTTGAAACGATAGTAAGAGAATACGCTTACTATAGTTTATTCATCCCCTCTACCAATATCGACTAAGAAATCTTTGAAACAAAAGCAGCTAAATGAAAATCGGTTCATCCTTTCGAAAGCTACGCCATCATGTAGACAGACAAACAGACACACACGTCAAACGTATAACACCCCTCGTAAAGAACAAAAAACAAAATGAAAAAAACTTTCTTTCAGTTGTATTTTTTGTAAAAAGTTTTTTTTTATTTTCCACTTTTTAGTGGTAGATACACCCAACCTAAACCTACACAAATTTATTTTCATTTCATTTTACATAGACAAGAGGGAATGAGAACGTCGTCAATATAAACTAAGACACGCATTATTAGGAATAACTCAAATACTAGTCGTCAGATCTCAATCAAATTTAAATGGGACCACACGACAAGCACCAGCTTTCGAATATAAAAATAATTGCGCAATCTTTGTCCATTTTTAAAACAATGGTCAAAAATCACTACCTCTCTCTATAAATCGTTTTTATTTGCGTTCTATTATTTTTGTTTTATAATTATTATTGTATATATTTATCTATTATGTATTTATTGTATATATAATTAGTACACCTAAGACTACCTACAGTACTGTAT
The DNA here is from genome assembly GCA_905332915.2 of Hecatera dysodea. Taxonomy (NCBI): domain Eukaryota; kingdom Metazoa; phylum Arthropoda; class Insecta; order Lepidoptera; family Noctuidae; genus Hecatera; species Hecatera dysodea. Next base: position 10,045,047 of record HG995314.1, on the reverse strand, counting down.
TTCCTTTTTCTCTTTCAAATCCATCCAAAGGTTGTCTTGAAAAGACCGCTTTTAGCGATAAGGCCGCCCATTGTGTCACCCTATGTAATGTTTTCTTTGTATATATTTTCTGTAACTTGTATGGTGTACATAATAAAGAGTATTCTATTCTTCTATTCTATTCTATAATTATCGAAATCGGTACACCCAGTACAAAGCTATGACGTAACAAACATTTTAAAAAATACAGTCGAATTGGGAACTTCCTCTTTTTTTGGAAATCGGTTGAAAAAGACGCGTCTGCGCCAAGAGTTCTTCTGAAATATTAATCCAAACGTACCGAAGCTTTTTCTTTTTCTGGAATTTAAAGAACCACCCCTAGGCAGCCCTAGGCTGGATTTATCCCAATTTTTTCTCATCAATTCTGTTCCGTTTTTGTTTGCTTGCGAAAACAATTCAATACAGCTTCTCGGTTAGGTCAGCTATCCGGGTTGCGGGAATTTGTTCGAAAGAGTCACCGCGGCCCTGGAACGCAAAGGGCACAAGAAGGATCACGGGTGGGTTTTAGTCAGTAAGAGTCTGACACTCCCTTCCGCTCCGCCCAGAGCGGGAGAAGTCATTCGATGATTTCCCAACGAAAAAGAAAAAAATAGGTCAGCTATCCGGCTTTAGATCTGCCTGATCTAAAAAGTCGAATTATTTTGTTGCAGTTATTGTAAAAGGGAGGATTTAAGATTTCCAATTAGAATATTGTTGCGCGCCAGAATTAAGTTAGGATGATAGCGGCATTCGGTACCACTAGCGCCATCTAGTATCGAGTAGCAGAACTATCAAAGTCAAGGACCTTCGAGATTTTTCTATGCTAGAATACTCGGACCTTAGTCGGTCGCGACCGATATGTACGCGAACTTTCTGGAGTTCTACTCGGCGCTCTATATAAGGCCGGCGCATGTACCGACCGAGTCAGTATTGGATTTGCGATACAAGTGATAACTTCGAGAGCGATCTTCGACTACGAACTCAAGTGATTAATAGTGCGATTGTGTTTTGTGATTAGTGAGTTTATAGTGTAATTAGTGTGGTGTAAATTAAAGTGTCATTTTTGGTTGTTTAATCGGCTGATTTTATTTGTAACGAACCGGAAGCTCGTAACAATTGGTGTCAGAAGAGTGGATTTAAAAGATGCCGATTCTACCGAAGGACGACACTGAGGGTATCAGTACCCGTAGTCAACGCCAGCAAGAGACGGACCAGAGGCGTTTTGGAGGTGCAACGCCGCAGACGACGGAGAGACAGTTGCCGACCTTGGAGGCCGGCTTGTCCGAAGTAACTCCAGCATCTTCATCAGCACCAGACTTTGCTGCTCTGATGATGATGCTGCAGGAACAGGCTCGTCGTCAGGAGGAACAGGCTCTTCGATTGGAAGAACGGCTGCAGCGTGACAAGGAGGAACAGGCTCGCCGTCAGGAAGAACAAGCCCGTCGTTTGGAAGAGCAGCTGCAGCGTGACAAGGAGGAACAGGCCCGCCGCCAGGAGGAACAGACCCGTCGGTTGGAAGAACAGCTCCAACGTGACAAGGAGGAGCAGGCGCGCCGCCAAGAAGAACAGATGTTCCTCATGAAGGATCTGCATGCCACTTTCGGCAAAGAAATTAAGGTTGTAAAGGAAAAGGTGGTTCAGCACGAGAACCGCCTGACGGAAGCTGAAACACGAATCGACCAAATTAATCATCGGGTTGACAACGTGATTGTTGACGTGAGGAAAACGCTGGACAACCTTAAAGTTGGAGATGGAATTGCAGCCTCAGCTACTACACCTTCTCTACGTGGATTCAAAGTGCCGCCGTTCGATGGAACATCTTCCTGGTCGGCATACAAAATGCAATTTGAGGCTGTTATGAAGGCGAACGGGTGGAGTAAGGACCAGGCCATGACTGCTCTCACCCTAGGCCTCCGCGACCAGGCCCTCACTATCCTAGAAGCCCTCGGTAACGAGGTGACTTACGAGCAGCTGGTTGAGGCACTGGAAGCTAGGTATGGCGACGCTCATCTGGAACACGTGTTTCGGGCGCAGCTAAAGGATCGCGTGCAACGCAGCGGTGAAAACCTGCAGCAGTGGGCCCTTGAGGTGGAGAAGCTTGTTAGAAAAGCATACCAGTCTGTACCTGCGCTCATTCAAGGGAACCTGGTGCAGGCATTCATTGACGGCATCCGCGACCTTGAAGTTAGAGCTGCCGTGAGGCTCGGGCACCACGAGAAACTTAAGGACGCGTTGGCCCATGCACTAGAGGTGGAAGCTGTGCGGCAGGATCATCGTTCCCATCGCGTCAGGGAGGTTGCAGCGGCTACTGTTCGCGACCGGTTTAAAGGATACAGCCCTAGATGCTATGGCTGTGGGGAAAGGGGCCACCTACGGTCCAGTTGCACTAAGCGAACTGTAGATAGAGAAGATAGTCGATCTCCAGAGAGTAGGGCGGTTAACAGCACCGCCCAGCAACTGCAGGGAAACGAGTAAAAGCCAGGACTGCGGGGCGGGTGCTGGCTGATGTTCAGAGAGCCCCAAGGATTTCGATCTCACAAACCCATGATGGGAACAGCCTAATCATCAAGGGCGAGGTCAACGGAACGCCATGTAAACTGACGATTGACACTGGAGCTTCTCGTACGGTTGTCAGTTCCCAACTAGTAAGTCGGTTCCTTGGGGACTCCGCATACAACCGAGACCGCATAAATTTGGTGACAGCCACCGGCCAGCGTATACCCGTCCGTGGAGAGAAAGTGATGGAGTTACAGCTAGGCAACAGAATCTATCTTCATAATGTCATCGTGGCTGATATCATGGACTACTGCATTTTGGGCCTAGACTTTATGAGGAAGAACTATTGTGAGATCGACGTTAAGCAAGGAGTTTTGAAATGTGGAACAGAGGAACTTTTCATGGAAGGGGCATTACCAGGAAATGTGTACAGCCTAAAGAAGATTGTTCTTCCGCCGAGATCAGAAACGATTGTGCCGGTCAGTCTTCCTCGGAATCCTGGGCAGACTCATCGTTGTGTACTTGTGGAAAGGGTAGACAGTGACCTTCCATGGAAAGTGGCGCGAACTTTGGTCAGAGCCACCGACATCGCAAGAGTACCTGTGCTGAACCTCTGTGATAAGGAACAAATGATAGATAAGGGCACGCTGATTGGTACATGTGAGGAAGTGGATTGGTTACGTCGAAGCCAATATGTATCGACTGGGAACCTTAGCAAGGATGTACAAACAAAAGTGACCACACATTTAGACGACTGTCGCAGCGTCCTGTCACAAAATGAAATGATCAAGGCGAAGAGAATGTTACTGAAGTATGCCAATGTTTTCTCTTCAAACGATGCTGACATCGGGAAGACTGATTTAGTCCAACACAAAATAAACACAGGAGAAGAGTTGCCAATCCGGCAACGACCAAGGAGATTGCCGGTAGCGCGTGAAAAGGAAGTGGAAAGCATGATTGAGGGAATGGTTGAGGATGGTGTCATAGAACCTTCATCAAGTCCATGGTGTTCACCTGTCGTACTGGTAAGAAAGAAGGACGGCACCATGCGGTTTTGTGTTGACTATCGTCGTCTGAATGACGTTACGAAGAAGGACAGCTATCCTCTGCCAAGAATTGATGACACGCTGGACATGCTTACTGGAGTAAAGTGGTTCAGCACGCTGGACCTAAAAAGTGGCTACTGGCAGGTTCAAATTGATCCTAAGGACAAGGAGAAAACTGCATTCTCGACGGGAAAGGGTCTGTGGCAATTTAAAGTCATGCCGTTTGGTTTGTGCAACGCTCCGGCAACGTTTGAAAGGTTGATGGAACTAGTACTAACCGGGTTAATTGGCGATGCTTGTCTGGTCTACTTGGATGACATCATCATCGTAGGCCGTACGTTTGATGAACATCTGCAAAACCTGGAACGCGTGCTCATGAAGATCCAGAGTGCAAACCTCAAGTTAAGTCCGAAGAAGTGTTCATTCTTCAAACGGCAAGTTAGCTTTTTGGGATATGTAGTGTCGGAAGAAGGTATCCGCACGGATCCAGAGAAAATCGCCGCAGTCAAGGACTGGCCAATTCCAAAAGACAAGACGCAGGTCAGAGCATTTTTGGGTTTGTGCTCCTACTATCGGCGATTTGTCAAGAACTTTGCTGACATAGCGAAACCCCTGCACAAGCTAACCGAGGAGAAGCGTCATTTCTGCTGGGATGAAAGTTGCGACATTGCATTCCAGGAGCTCAAGGAACGTCTGTGCAAAACACCTATTTTGGGGTATCCTGATACCGGCAAGGAATTTATAGTTGACACAGATGCAAGCGACGTAGGACTTGGTGGTGTGTTATCTCAACGGAATGGCGATCAAGAGGTTGTGATAGCGTACTTCAGCAAATCTCTGTCAAAGCCAGAAAGGAATTATTGTGTCACGCGACGGGAATTACTTGCTGTGGTCAAGTCATTGCAGCATTTTAGCAAATATCTGCTGGGAAGGAAATTCCACTTACGAACTGACCATGCTGCGCTGAAATGGCTATTGCAATTCAAAAATCCAGAAGGACAAGTTGCGAGATGGATTGAACTACTTCAGGAATACGACTTTGTGATTGAACATCGCAGCGGGAAAACTCATGGCAATGCAGATGCATTATCAAGAAGACCTTGCCCTGAAGACTGCAAGCATTGTACTCGGCAAGAGGGTAAAGAAGTCGTACCTGTGAGGATGATCAAGACAGATCTTAGTAATGAGTGGAAGGAAAATTTAGAACGTGCACAGCAGAATGATTTAGACATCAAGCCGATCCTGGAGTGGATGAAGGCCAGTACTCCGAAGCCTACGTGGAGTGATGTCTCAGCGATGAGTTCAATCACAAAAAGCTATTGGGCCCAATGGGACAGCTTAGTGATTCAGGATGGAGTTCTGTGCCGTAAATGGGAGAATGCTCGCGGAGACAACTGTCATTTGCAAATGGTTGTCCCTAAAGCTAAAGTACCAGATATTCTACAGCTGTACCATAATGGTTGTTCAGGAGGCCATATGGGAGTTAAACGGACTCTACTGAAGATACGGGAACGGTTTTACTGGGTCCACTGTCGTGACGATGTTGAGGACTGGTGTCGCAAGTGTACAAGTTGTGCGGCTGTCAAAGGACCTCAGACTCGTAGCAGAGGTGCATTGAAATTGTACAATGTTGGTGCACCATGGGAAAGGATAGCGCTAGACGTTGCGGGACCGTTTCCGGAAAGCGAAAGTGGTAACAAGTATTTCATGGTGGTTATGGATTATTTCACTAAGTGGCCGGAAGTCTTCGCCATTCCAAACCAAGAAGCTTCAACAGTTGCGGATAAACTAGTTCATGAAGTCTTTTGTCGTTTTGGAGTACCCTTGGAGATTCACAGCGATCAAGGAAGGAATTTTGAGTCCCAAATATTCCAGGAAACTTGCCGAGTTATGGGTACTCATAAAACGAGGACAACTTCTTACCACCCACAGTCGGATGGAATGGTAGAACGATTTAATCACATTGGAGAGATATTTGGCCAAAGTTGTGGAAAACCGGCAACGAGATTGGGACAAGCACATACAACCGTTTTTGCTGTCATACCGAAGTGCTGTTCATGAAAGCACGTCAGTGACACCAGCTTTCGCAAACTTTGGAAGAGAATTGCGGCTACCTGCAGACCTGATCACCGGAATACCACCTGATGCCCCACGCAGTATAACCGATTATGCAAATGACTTGCGGAACAAAATGAATGACATTTATGAGCACGTCAGACAATCGGGCCAGCAAATGTCTGAAAAGATGAAAACCCGCTATGACCGCAAAATGAACAATAAAGGGTTCGAGGAAGGTTCACTAGTGTGGTTGCACAATCCAGTTCGCAGCAAAGGGAAATCTCCTAAGCTTCAAGCTAAATGGGACGGACCGTACCGGATTGTGACGAAGATCAATGACGTAACCTACCGTATACAGAAAGGTACAAGAAGCGCTCCTAAGATCGTTCATGTTGATCGACTGGCGCGTTATTATGGCGCTGATAATGCTCGGGACGAGCATGTCTTAGGAGGGGGCAGTGTTGCGCGCCAGAATTAAGTTAGGATGATAGCGGCATTCGGTACCACTAGCGCCATCTAGTATCGAGTAGCAGAACTATCAAAGTCAAGGACCTTCGAGATTTTTCTATGCTAGAATACTCGGACCTTAGTCGGTCGCGACCGATATGTACGCGAACTTTCTGGAGTTCTACTCGGCGCTCTATATAAGGCCGGCGCATGTACCGACCGAGTCAGTATTGGATTTGCGATACAAGTGATAACTTCGAGAGCGATCTTCGACTACGAACTCAAGTGATTAATAGTGCGATTGTGTTTTGTGATTAGTGAGTTTATAGTGTAATTAGTGTGGTGTAAATTAAAGTGTCATTTTTGGTTGTTTAATCGGCTGATTTTATTTGTAACGAACCGGAAGCTCGTAACAATATTTTCAGTTACTCCTGTGTTTATCCAATAAATGCAAAGACAATATAACCTTACATTCTCTATGAATAAATGGCATTGAGAAACGTAGCAGCATGATGGAAAACTCAGTACTTTATAGACGCAATAAAATGTATTAATAGCTCCCAAAGTCTGGATGCAATGAAATGCTGTATGCTTTACGTTGCTCAATCTGGATGCAATGAAATGCTGTATGCTTTACGTTGCTCACAATTACGTTGTTTTGAGCATATTGTGCGACATTTTAGACGTGCAGCCTGTGGGCTAAATATACCCAACGGTCGTACAACGCCCTCCGTGTCCAGTACAACAACGCTTTCAGGGTATTGGTGGGGCTGCCTCGTTTCTGCAGCGCATCGGGGATGTTCGCGGATGCACATATAAACTGCTTTTACGCAACAATGAGAGTGAAGTGTGCTTATTTGGTGCGCAGGGTGCGGGCCAGTTACAACAATATCCTGAAAATTATAGCTAGCAGGCTGGATTGTACGTATGTGAACCACTGCAGTGCCATCTCATATGGGATGATATAAATAAAATGTAAATTAATTAGTTGACTAACATAGTTCTTAAGTTTTACTTACATATTGAGTCTTTGTTACTTGATAAAAAAACTATTAATATAGCATTCTTGACGGGTCAAGGCAGACGTCCGGTACAGCCCATACTGGACGGCTGCCTTGACCGACCGTCAATATAATATGCAGCCATAGTCTCTACGAGCCAGTATATTTACGTCTTCGTAGATATTATCGCGTGCGTCCTAGATATACGGAGACTTGTAGTTATTAAATATGAATATTTTCATGTCGAATCAGGCGGTAAATACATGGATGCAATACGCCTTTTGACATAGGCATGCTGAACTTAAACAACGCGTGATGGAATGTCTACTTATTGCTTGATCCACTTTTCCGCCTACAAGCAAAAATTACATTGAGGGTAACGGTAGATAGATTGATCACATCTTACCTCGGTAGCCCGCAATATGCTTTATCTACGTAAACACATCAAAAGTATCTAGGGATCAACATATATTTTTGCAATAACTTTTCTCCTGATTGATATTAATTAAAATTTTCTTTAAGGATTCATCAAATAAAGTGTTTTCGTTTGTCACAGTAACGATAAACCAAGTCACCTTTGCATTAATAAAGAAATTTGCCATTTTCCTAATAAAGGGATTTTTGACATTTGAACCACTAACATTAAAGTTCGAAAAAAAGACTGAAATAACAGTTTTCTTTAAAATTTTATTGGGTAACTTAAACAATTAATAATCCGTGTTTCTACCGCGAACACTAACAACACAAGAACATCGGTTTGGCATACTCAAAATGAGTTCATCCAAATCACGCTGTGGAATGGCCGCCCATGTTCGTTGCAACAACAAAAAAAGGTCTTCTTGCGACTGGATACCCTCCATATTCGGCAGAGCTCTTCTCTGTAGCATATCCCATGCATGCTCAATCGGGTTCAAGTCTGGCGACTGAGCGGGCCAGGGCAGGACATTGATGTTAGCTGCGGCGAGAGTCTGTCTTACAACTCTTGCGGTGTGCGGTCGTGCATTATCATGCATTAACTGAAATAAGGGACCGATTTGCACTTGTAGAGGAACGATGACGTCTGATACAATCGTCTCAGCATAAATTTGAGCGTTGAGGTTGCCTCTGATCCAAATCAACTCAGTTCTTCCGCCGATCCAAATACCCGCCCATACTATGATGGTTCCACCACTATAAGGATGGACTTCCTGGCAGGATTTTAATCGCTGTTGGCGTCCAGGGGTTCTCCAGTGTCGTATACGTCTTGTATCCGGTCTCATACCAAAACGAGACTCATCAGAAAAGCACACGAAACGCCATTGTTCTTCTGCCCAATTTCTGTGTTCAAGAGCCCATTGATATCGAATCCTACGATTGTGCATTGCTATAGGTGGTACCCGTAGCGGTCTTCGGGAATGAAGGTTCACTTCATGCAAGCGGTTTCTGACTGTTTGGTCGCTAATTAAGTTCCCTGAAGAGTGATGAAGCCTCACGGCTAACATCATGGCGGTTATTGTTGGAGCTCTTCGAGTTAAGATTTGAATGTATCGGTCTTGTCTCCGTGTGGTGCAGCGATACCGTCCTCCATGGCGCTCAGCCAAGGTAAGCGAAGAGCTCTGCCGAATATGGAGGGTATCCAGTCGCAAGAAGACCTTTTTTTGTTGTTGCAACGAACATGGGCGGCCATTCCACAGCGTGATTTGGATGAACTCATTTTGAGTATGCCAAACCGATGTTCTTGTGTTGTTAGTGTTCGCGGTAGAAACACGGATTATTAATTGTTTAAGTTACCCAATAAAATTTTAAAGAAAACTGTTATTTCAGTCTTTTTTTCGAACTTTAATGTTAGTGGTTCAAATGTCAAAAATCCCTTTATTAGGAAAATGGCAAATTTCTTTATTAATGCAAAGGTGACTTGGTTTATCGTTACTGTGACAAACGAAAACACTTTATTTGATGAATCCTTAAAGAAAATTTTAATTAATATCAATCAGGAGGAAAGTTATTGCAAAAATATATGTTGATCCCTAGATACTTTTGATGTGTTTATTTTAATAAAATTCAGTACACAAACATCAATATTTAGTTCAAGTATACATATATTTTATTTACCCTCGTCCGTGCGTCACTGCGGGGTGCCAACTGAAAACCAGCGCTGGGTGTCTGACGCCCAGCAAATGCTGAGGTGGTAACCCTTTCGGTTCAGACACGCTCGGCGCATTCTGTACTTTTCTTCTCTTGTAATTTGTGTTTGTAACTGTTTTGCTGTGTCTGTCCTAAGTAAAAGTTTTTCTATTCTATTCAATGTAAAGTACGTTTTCTTCTGGATGGGAAATCATTACATGACTTCTCCCGCTCTGGGCGGAGCGGAAGGGAGTGTCAGACGTCAGACTCTTACTGATTAATACCCACCCGTGTTCCTCTTAGTGCCATTTGCGTTCCAGGGCCACGGTGACTCTTTAGAACAAATTCCGCAACCCTAGCAGGCACTGACCCTATGGGGGCCCGTCTTCTTTGCTGACAGCTCTTTGAGGCGCGTTGAACACGACGCGCCGTCGATCCGGGCCTGGTTGTCATCGGACAGCGAGCCACCGCAGGCCCTCAATGTAAAGTACCTTGCAAGCGAGCTGGTTTCATGTGAAAACGTGGCTTAAACTTGATCATGCCCCAGTTAAATATTTCAACCCTGGTCTTGTGAAGGACATCTTAGCCTGGAGCTCTTAGCCTATCCTAGCAAGGGAGTCCCCTTTTTAAACACTAGCAGCGCCCCGCGGGTACACCCGCGTAGTTCCCGCTCCCGTGGGAATACAGAGATAAAATATAGCCTATGTTACTCAGGGTGAATGCAGCTTTCTAATAGTGAAAGAATTTTTGAAATCGGTCCAGTTGTTTTGAGTTTATTTGTTACATACAAAATTACGAATCTTTCCTCTTCATAATATTAGTATAGAATCCATAATTCCAGCTTCATAACTTTCACTGCTTTTCATACATACATATACATAGATCCGTACTAATGTTATAAACGCGAACGTTTGTATGTATGGCTGTTTGTTACTCTATGACGTCATAACGGATCTGGATGAAATTTGGCACAGAGGTATATTATAGTCTGAAATAACATATAGCATACTTTTTATCCCAGGAATATGTTCCCTTGGGATAATTTCCGCCATAAACGCGGGTGAAGCCCCGAGCGGCAGCTGGGCTTCTATAAAGAGAAGAATTTAAACAACAACGGGTCTAATCAACCTTTGGAGTACGTGGAACAGGGTAAAAAGGGGGCTAAGACGGCTATTGCACGTGCCCGACGTTTGTTGTCTGGCTGTACTTTGTTCAAATCGCGAGAATCAAACTCAAAGCATTTATTTCAAATAAACCCTTTACAGGCACTTTTGAATTGTCAAGTCGATAGAGGTGAAGCTATCTGCACGTTCCAAAGCGTAGATCTCTATGGAGAAGAACGTGCAAGAAACTCCACGGACACTCTTTTAAATCATGTTCTCTATTACATAACTTTGGTTACATCCTTGGTGCTTCTATGTGTGAGGACAATGCAAAGAAAAAAAAAGGAAACTATAAAAAAATTCAAAGTATAAAGATTAAAACAAGTCAGTGGCAGTTAAGAGAATAACTGAAAGGTCCACTGCAATAATGATGAAAGTCCATTTTTACACATTTGAAGTAAGCACGGCTTTCAGCCACTGGATATCTGTAGTTGGTAATCTCGTTAGCAAACTTAGCAATATTAATTACAATCCCGATATTTTAGACAGTTCACGCTTATCTATACTAATATTATAAAGCTGAAGAGTTTGTCTGTTTGTTTGAACGCGCTAATCTCAGGAACTACTGGTCCGATTTGGAAAAAATCTTTCAGTGTTAAATAGCCCATTTATCGAGGAAGGCTATAGGCTATATATCATCACGCTAAGACCAATAGGAGCGGAGCAGTCATGAAAAATGTGACACAAACGAAGTTGTGCGGACAGCTAATACTAAATAAAAGAACGGTACTGGTACTCAATAAAGTCCTGGTTTTTAAAAACTTTAAATAATATATTTATCAGTTATTGAGTAAAGAAACAACATAATATCAATAATCAAAATATGCTGTAACCAATAATGTATTATATTCATACCTTTAAACACGACTTTCCTTTTCCGATTAATACAACTGAAACGCAATTATCTCAAAACGAGCTAACAAGGACATTTATCGTTATTGCAATGGACCATTCAACTTTGATTGCGTTACATCGGATTTATGTATGTGACGTCAGTACTATTTTTGTAGTTCATGAGGCGGTACTGATGTCGCTACCTACGTATTTTATCGCTTTATTCATGGCAGATGTAGGAGCAAGGCACCAGGGCCCCAAGTCTGCTATTACAATAGTGTCAGAATGGTCTATCATTGATCTCATAATGGTCGATTTTGACAAGTTTCGTAATCTACTAATATAAAAGCGTCATTATGACTTTCCAATGGTCAACCACTGACACTCCATTGAAAGAATGGTAATCTCGTACATAATGACAAATGAATGACAGACGTATGCGGTAATATGCTAAAATTTTGAGAGTTCCTTTGATCAGTGACCAGACCAACATCATTGTGCAGTCATTGCTTTTAATAGCTCGGTTATCAAAAAGTATTACGAGACCATTGACCGACCAATGATCGAACATTATGAATTTAGCAGATTATGAACTTTTAACAAAATGACAATGGGATCATGTTGGAATGACAAATTTATAATAATAGCTGACTTAGGGCCCTGACATATTATTATGACATCAACAAGCTTACGCTGTGCGTGGTGTAATACCCACTCCCACCCCCTCTTTAAGTGAGGAGACCTGTGTTCCGGCATTTGGAACGTTATACACTGGGCTATGAAAGAAAGAAAGAAAGAAAGAAAAATGTTTATTTGGGTCTCGCACAAAACAAACAAAAAATAAAATAAAATAAAACTACTAGAAAAATAAATTAACAAATACAGTAGATAGAATTATAGAATTTTCTATCAATTTGTACTTAAAATAATGTAAGTGTGCGAGGCCAAAAAGGTTCCTATCTCAGCATATGCTGCGATATTTAAAAATAAATAACACAGCGCTGGTATTCTGATAGGTCCTGTACAGATTACTTTTATACCTACAAATTATGCCACGGATAGACTAACGGAACATATACTAAGGTGAAATATATATGTATAAATAAATAAAGAAAATAATAGTTAAGCATAGTGCATATAGGAAAAAAAAAATGATACATACACACAATACATAATTTAAAAATAGCCCAATGGCCCATTACTCCAGTGTCATTTGTCGGCGTCATAGACAGTGACAAATGGTGGAACGCGCGGGCGCAAGTGAGAGGCTATGGTTGGCTGTCAAAATTAAGGAAAGATAAATAATATGATATATTATAAGTGGGTTAAAAGCGTTAAAGTGTATTAAATATATATTATTGAGTAGTAGCGGAGTATGTTGTGCAGTGTTTTGTCGCAAGGATTTCAGCTAAGAGCAAAGAACAACGTCAATAATGCCAACTGCGTGCAGACTGCAGACCCTGGGTAAGTTCATGTACTTTCCTTTTGAACGCGTAGCAGGTGTTGTTTGAACTTGAGACTGAATGTACCAACTGTTTTTATAGCACGAAACGGTGGCGGCAGGTCGTTCCAACAACGCGAAGCTGCGAATTTAAAACTCCCACGGAATGCAGCAGTTCTATGCGGCAATGATAACAAGAGGTAAGCAGATGCTCTAGTTTTAACTCTGTTGACATCTCGCGACCAAGTCAATTTATTATATAGATAGACTGGTTTTTTTGTGAGAATTATGCCAAATAACAGGGTAGCCAGATGGAGCTTTCTTCGATCCGACATTCTCATCAAATTACCCTTATTTAAAAATGGGGTTATGTGAGCTCGAGGAGGGACATTAAAACAAAATCTTGCACAAGCATTCTGTACCCGCTGGATCAGCCTTTCGCTCCTACCAAGAATGCATGCCCCGTACACTGTGTCAGCATAGTTTAGCTTGGATAAAACCAGTGACTCACAGAGCATGACACGTATATCCACATTTATATAGGGACGAACACGGTACAGTAGCTTGAGACGGTAAAAGCAGTTGCGCACAGCCTCCATGACATGAGTCTCAAAATGTAGTTGTTCATCAAAAACTACTCCAAGATTACGGGCTTCCTGTACCCTTTCAATGGAACACCCGTCAATCCTCAAGTCCAAGCTGACATTACTAATTTTATTTAAAAATTCTCTGGTTCCTGTAACAATAAACTTAGACTTAATTGGGTTCAGAACCAGAGAATTCCTTATTGACCAGGCTGAAATCCTATCCAAATCCTCGTTCATTCTATTTACAGTGGCGGTAGCCTCCTGGGGATGAAATGGCAAATACATCTGCAAGTCGTCAGCATATAGGTGGAACTTAGAGTGGAGCAGGCAGTTTGTAATGTCAGCACTGTACAGGATGAAGAGCAGTGGACCAAGGATTGATCCTTGTGGTACACCCCTGTTCACGCACTTAGGGTCAGAGCACTTAACAGCTCCATCACTATCAGAAGTAACCTGGACCAACTGAGTTCGGTGAGTCAAGTAACTTTGAAACCATTGTACTGTCTCAGGCTGACATCCATAGTAGGACAGCTTGGAGAGGAGAAGTGAAGTATTAATGGAGTCAAAAGCACGTGAAAAGTCGAGCAGGACAAGCATGGTACCCATGCCTTTGTCTCTGGCTTCGAGGATATTTCCGACCACATCAAGAAGAGCTGTGGCTGTGCTGTGTCCCTTCCGAAAACCAGATTGAAGAAGCGGCAATATATTGTTCTCCTCAAGGTATGTCTGAAGCTGGTTGGAGACAACCTTTTCCAGTACCTTGGAGAGACATGGCAACAGACTGATAGGGCGAAGTTCTTTTACACTGGTAGGATTAGGTACCTTAGGAATGGGTCTAACTATAGCCAATTTCCACAGGTCCGGGAATGAGGAGGTAGTAATGGAGCGATTGATAATGGCTGTTATAGCTGCGAGAGTGCGAGGAAGAGTCATCATCAGCATCTCCAGCGAGATAGAGTCACTCCCCTGAGCATTGGACTTCAGACCACGCATAAGCCTCAGAACCATGTCTTCCTGGACAGGCTTAAGTTGGAAATGACAATTGCTAAATCGGTGGTGTTCAAAGTAAGAGAGGTCAGCTTTAGTTACCACACCACTACCTGGTACATCTAGAAAGTGTTTGTTAATTTTATCTGGATCACTACAAAAGTGCGGTAAGGTGGGCTCTGGTTTTTTTGAAATAGCTACAGAGGATTTTATATGATTCCATAGCTTCTTAGGCTGTTTAATGTTTAGATTTATATTTGTTTTATAATACGCACACTTCTCACTTTCGATAGCGGCTCTAACAATATATTTAAGCTCCCTATATGTTTGAAATTTATTTGAAGATTTAGTGGCTTTTGCCCTAATATGACTGCGGTCTCGCATCCTCATCATTTCCTTAACCGTGTCTGTTAACCATGGCAGTGATTTATTTTTAATCAAAACTCTTTTAAGTGGTGCGTGTAAATTAAATAAATTCAGTATGTAATTATTAAAAGTTTCTACCATGGAATTGACATCCTCCAGGCTTTCAATATACTCCCAATCAATCTTATTCAGGTCTTTATTAAAATGGTCAAGCAGTATGTCTTTAAGAGGCCTGTAGGTGACCCATTGCGGTGACGGCTTCTCAATCTTAAAATTAAATTCCACTGATATAATTGCATGTTGGCCGAGCTCAGGTATGTGAGATACAGAAACTTCACGTACATGGGCATCAGTACACACAATGTCAATGAGTGTCTCGCTGTGGTCCGTAAAGTGTGTAGGCTTAGTAACGATTTGATTTAGTTTACAGGAGATTAAGAAGTTGTTAAGTAGTTTTGCTTTGTTTTCCGAGTGGCTTAACATGTTAATATTGAAATCACCTAACAGAATGACTTTGTCTGCGCTTGTTAAAGATGATAGAGAGTCTGTAAGCGCATCCAGGAAGACATTGACATCGAGCCACGGCGGCCTGTATGCAGTGCCAACTACAACCGATTGCGAGTTGACATTCAGTCGGAGCCACATCTGCTCGACCTGCGGCGCGGGCGGGTGCGGCACGAGGCGCGCGCGCACCCCGCGCCGCACGTAGAAGCCCACGCCGCCGCCGCGGCCGCCGCGCACGGAGCGCGCGCGCGGCACGTGCCGCAGCCGGTAGCCCGGCACGCTGGGCGCGCGGCCCTCCTCCCCCTGCCGGAGCCAGGTCTCGTTTATCGCCATGATATCCACTGCAACATTTTCCATGGCTACTAAAAACTCATCATGGCGAGAACCCAACGACCCTGCGTTAAACAAACCAACTTTTAGATTCTTGGTCTTAGTCATTTTCATGGGCAGTGTATATAGTATATTTTATGTAAATAGTGCGTGAATCCTTGTATATATTAGTTCGTAAGATATAGTGTAGTCGAATATTAGTTATGATTATATTAATAGAATAGCATAAGAATAATAGTTTTCTAGATAAATAATGTGTGTATATGCATGTAGTCAATGCTCGGGCAGTTGAACCATAGACTGAGGCAATTGAATACAAATACAGGAAGACTGATGACCTCGCACGGAGTACACTTAAAAGTATATAACGGTTTGGAAAAACATTTGAACTTAAAGTAAAAGCCACATGACACATGCAAGACAAGACCAAAAACCTAGGCATCCTTTTCAACAGATATGTCCTGGCCAAAAACACGTGATAGGTCCTCCATAGTGCGAATGCAGTGAGTCGGTTTGCCATCTCCCTGCCTGGCGAGGATACGGCCGTTCTTCGTCCACGTGTATCGCCACCCGAGTCGACCGCCAGCCTCACGCACCAGGTAAAACAGGTGCTTGTTGCTACGCGTAAGCCTCTCATTGAGAAAGAAACGTCTCGGAGGCGCGGAGAGACCAAAGTCCGCTGTTGTGGATCCCCGGCGTACTCGCGCGCCCTTCAGCAGCTCATCGCGCACAGCGCGGCGCGTCAGACGCACCACAATGCGCCGCCCGCGCCCCGCTGTCGCCGCTTCACCCGCTGAACTCGCTGCGGCCGCAGCAGTTGCATGCATTTCCCGCTCCACACGCAGCCCCACACGCTGAGCGAACACGATGTCACGTTCCTCCAGGGTCACCCCAAGTTTAGCCGCTACCAGCCCAACAGTGTGCACTACATTTTCTCCAGGAATGTCCGGGATGTTGGATATTTCCAAGTCGGAGCTTAGCAAATCCTGTTCGCGGTCGTTGAGTTCTTGTTGTAGCTGTCCCACCATATGCTCCAGTTTGCTGACTTTGCTGTCAGACAGTGCAACACTCTGCTTGCACTCCAGAGCCTCAATTCTGGCTTCCAGACTATCGACCCGTTGGGTACAGACTCCCAACGATGCATGAAGGCCAGCCATCTCCCGACGAAACTCCCGCATTTCATCCCGTACCTCGCGCAGCTCCGACCTGAACAGCCGTATTTCCTCACGAAGGGTGAGCTGCGTGTCAGGCGAGGGTTCCCCATCAGTACCCTGATCGCTCCCCGCCCGAGATATTTCTTTAGCTGCTGGGACGGGGGGCTTGGCCGGCGACCTTTTCGTAGTGCCCTGGTCCAGTGCAGCTGATGAGCCTCCCGCAACCGCTTCAGTAGTCGAGGCACTACTTCCCAGTCCCCTGACGGGTGTGGCGCTATTATCGCCCTTAGGTAATTTATTTTTACATTCCGGGCATAGCCAGTCGCTGCTTACCTGCGTTGTATCGGGTAAGCAAGCGAGATGGTACCTGTTATGGCAAGCGAAGTTACCACACGTAGCGCCCCCTTTCGCTGACAGGAATTTTCCACACGCTGCACACTTGGCCATGTTTCAACGTGGTACGGCTAATCGCTGCTAGATGGCGTCCTCCGCACTAGTTACCTTGGTAACGCTAGATGTCACCTATTCCGCGAAAAACTATCGATCCAGATGCAATATCTGTGGGTCTATCTATGCTACTCAAGTTCTACTGCTTACGCTCAAGCCAGTGATCAATTCTGTACCTTAAGGACTGCGTTTAGTAAGCCACTCTACGTGATCTTACTGCTCGAGTCACTTCAAGACATCAGTAAGTTAAGCGATAACATCCGAACAGCTTGGTTCCAAACCCACTAAAGTCTGTGTTCCCTGATAGTTACAACTTGTACGTCTGTAAGTCTCGAGTGAATAAGTTACTTATAGGCAAGCGCTCCATCGCTAACCACATCATTGCTTACCATCAGCAGGTCTAGGTGGAGTGAGCTATCATTTCTACCTTGCAGTGGCGAAGCCTGGTCATAAGCCGATTCCCGCCGGCTTCCCTTCAGTTTGGAACACAACTACTCTATCGTAATTGAAAAATCGCACAATCAGTACTGTTAAAAGTAGAGAAACATCACAAAACGCATACACAGATGGATATTCAACTCCAACAAAATTTATTTTTCACAGCTTATTGACAGTTCAATTCATAAGGCAAAATAGTCGTCATGACGCCCGCGATCACCGCGATTCAAGGCCGTGGTAACCCGCTATCCGCCGAGTTATGATAGAGAGACAGTAATACAAAATGAGTGCGCGTGAGCGAGATGGAGGAATATTGTATTTCGTACATTCGTTCGTTCGGACATCGTTCAATAAACATGATTGACATTCGACATTGACGTAATCGCATTTTAACCATTGCAATTTGCATATTATTATTGGATGTTGAATGTTTATTAGTTTTATTTTTATTTTTTTTGTTACGGCTTCCCTCTCGCAACATATCACCCTTCGCTACTGCTACCTTGATTGAATGGATAGACACTTCCCCTTAATTTCTACGTCAAAATTTTCACAGTGAATATTCTACAGAATAGAACAGCTGGAGATCTTTAAGCCGAGAGTGAATAGGTTACTTCTAGGTAAGCGTGCTCCATCACCGCCTACCACCAGGGTCATTCGCGAGCCTATCAAATCGTGGAAGCCAATTCCAAGGTGCTTAGGTCTAAAACCTCATGTATTATCATGTTGACTGACCTGGATCTCCCACAGAGCTCTGTGCTTCAAGAATCGCAGTCGCACTTGGTACCACTAGAACAATGAGATGGTTACTTCTTTTGGATAAGCCTTTGTACTTCTGTCAACCACTTCTGGACAACGGGCCTCTTTATTCACTATTACGACATAGGCCTCTGCACTGCAAAATAGCATAATCAACCTATTAATGTTCCCACTGCTGGGACACAGGCCTCCTCTCTAGGAGAGGGAATGGGCCGTAATCCACCACGCGGGCCCAGTGCGGGTTGGTGAATGTCACATATCTTCGAAGTTTTAGTTCTAGGACATGCCGGTTTCCTCACGATGTTTTCCTTCACCGTTTTGAGAGCAGTGGTGATGATCACACGACCTCTGCACTGACCTCTGCAGAGTTGATAGTTTCCTAACTCACAGGTTGACAAAATATCAAGATAGAAGTTGAATGAAGTCAACGGGATATTGACTCCTGATAGCCTTTCGAATTTGGAAACAGATATTCAGATTTAAAATGGAATTTCCAGCAGTATTCAAACCTTTGATGAGCAGATATAAGCATCTTGTTTGGAAGTAAAATAATTCTCATCAAATTCCTAGATGGCCCTCGTTCTAGAGTAGAAACAAGGCCTCCTCATAGGATCTAGAACACCATAATTTTGGTATACATTGATGGTTGTAGAACCTTGATTTTCGCCTGTTTTATCACACCATTTAGTTCTAAAGTTTCTTCCTAATTCTGTTTACCATCTAAATAGAGACAAAAACTACACACAAACCTACAATTAGTATTATTAGCAACGACACAGTAACACCACAAAACAGTGCAACAGTTACGATGAGCTTGTGAGTTTTCACATGTTTTTCCACAACTTGAAAATTGGTGCACTGTGAGTGATACGGAACCCTTTTTCAGATGAGGTGTTTTAAAAGCGTGGAAGTAATGATCATTGTTTCATGTGAACCTAGTCAAAAACATTGATCGGGAATAGCGTTGCCAGGCGTCCGGATAAAGCCGGACACAGTCAAGATTTTGATCGAGTGTCCAGCCAAATTATCAATTATCTTTAGTATGTGTTCCGTTACGGCCGAAACCAATAACCGATCTACCACATACTGGAGATAGAAAAACAAATTAAACAACAGAAAACCTGTATAATTTTTCTGTTGTTTCATTCGATTTTCTATCTCCAGTATGTGATAGATCAGTTATTGGGTTCGGCCGTAAGTGTATCCGTGGCATAATTTGTGTAAAAGTAATCTGTACAGGACCTATCAGAATACCAGCGCTGTGATATTTTCTTTTTTTTAAATATCGCTGCATATACTGAGATAGGAACCTTTTTGGCCTCGCACACTTAAATGTAGGTACAAATTGATATAAAATTCTATAATTCTATCTATAGCATTTGTTACTTTATTTTTCTAGTAGTTTTTTTTTTTTTTATTTGTTGTTGTTTTGTGCGAGACCCAAATAAACATTTTTCTTTCTTTCTTTCTCTTTCTTTAAATTAAACGGCATCTGGCCTGTTCAGATATATTTGATAGGCTTTTTAAATTTGAGCATTTTTTCGCTCACATCTACTTATCGCTTCCTACGTAGTGCGTACTAATACTATTGCAAGTTTTGAAAGGAATATTGAATGATTTGTAATGAAGAAGACTGGCTCACTCAATTTTATTGTTGTTGCATTAGAATTTAAGATTTTATGGTAATGATAAAAAAGAACCTTTGTTCGGTTATAATAAGACTATAAAATTAAGTGTCCGGCCTTTTATCCCAAATGTCAGGCCAAACTGGCTGTTATGTCCGGCCAAACTGGCTGGTCTGTCCGGCTTTTCGGTTCTAAGACCTGGCAACCACTAAAACACAACACTCCTTTTTTTTGGGCAATCGTGTAAAAACAGGGAGTGTATATACATAAGTGTCAATCAAACTATTTTTGAGTCGGCTTCCAGTCAAACCCGACGTGGCTGAGTCCCAGAATTACACGTGGAGCAGTATTTTGCATGCCTATCTAAACTCCAAAACCCCTTAGCAAGACTAGTGTCAGATTATCTGGATCATGACCATCCGTAACGACTGGCAAAATCTACAACTGAACGCGGGTTCAAACCCAGCCAGGCGCATTACTTTGTGTAATTAAATTCATCACCACTGCTCTCAAAACGGTGAAGGAAAACATCGTGAGGAAACCGGCATGTCCTAGAGCCTAAAATTCGAAGACATGTGACATTCACCAACTCGCACTGGGCCCGCGTGCTGGATTACGGCCCATTCCCTCTCCTAGATAGGAGGCCTGTGAGCACTGGGAACGTTAAAAGGCTGATTATGCTTATACATCCAAACTAGGTTGAAAAGGCCAACACATTCGTATAGCTTCGTCCCTGCTCCAATTTCTAAGATAAATGACGCATATATGTCATCATTTATCAAGCGATGCTCTAACCCCGTACTGCCTAAGATGTTAATTAATAGAAAGCCTCTCGCTTTGAGTACCCACATTTAATTTAAGTAAAGAGCTGTGTAGACGTGCTACTAACGCAGACACTCAAGGCAACTAAAATGTGGCCGACATCATTATACGTCGCGCGTGCTACTGCTCATTCGTATGATCGATCGCAATTGTATTCGACTTTACTTCGCCTGAGACAGTCTTAGCAAAACTTAGTTACATAAGTAGCTCAAACGCTAAGCGTTTATTTCAATTGAATCAATTACAGGTACTTCTGAACTGTCGAATGGATGGATAGAATCAAATGTTTTATAAATGAACATGAGTAACTGTTCTGGGTGTTATGTAACAATATTAGGCTTTGCTGGATATTTCCAGTTAGGATCCCTATCACCTAATTTTCCGATGACGGACTTTAAAAGTGACAAGTTTCGCGTTTCGGAGGACTTATGACTTTATGTAAAATTAGACGGAGTGAGCTCGGAAATAAAAATATCAGTTACAAATTTTACTAGAAGTTATGATGAAGAAGGCTCGAAAACTACTATCAAGCCAAAACTCTTAGTGCGAGAAACGAAAAAGCCGTAGTTAGCTTATATGCTTATAATTAGGAATTATTTTTAACTACGATTTAATTTAATTTCAACCTTTACCTCTCAATCAATCGATGTTCCCCGGACACAAAAAAGTGGGCAGATTTTATCCACAGCCTTTTTGGACGCCCTCCAAACTAGGATAAATCTGTCATCCATCTGGATGACAGCCCTATTCATAGTACTCTATAAAAAGTGCAAAAAATAACTGTCACATACATAGTAACCGCCGGGCAATGTTCTTCAAAAAGACGGTGCCTGAGGAAGAATGGCGCCTAAGGTTGCGGAATTTGTTCGAAAGTCACCGCGACCCCGGAACGCAAAGGGCAATAAAAGGATCACGGGTTGGTTTTAGTCAGTAAGAGTCTGACACTCCCTTCCACTCCGCCCAGAGCGGGAGAAATCATTTGATAATTTCACATCTAGAAAAAAAAGGAAGAATGGCGCCGTCACGTCGAGGCCAGCTTATAAAGACATAGCTAAGACGAAAAGAATGAGATATAGTGACGACTGCTAAGGTTAATCCGACGTGATTCATGAAATACTTAAGGATACTGGGAAGGATCTGGGCAGGCCCTTCCCCAGCAGTGGGACGGTATAGAACAACAAAAATACCCACTGCTCGGCAACTCTATTGTAGCTGATGATTGTTGCACGTCTGCGCAAACCCTAAGCGTTTTATACGATAATTGTTGTTTAAAGGTCAAGTTTGATGTAGGTGTACGAGTTGATGACTTTTATGTCATAAATAGAATAGATACGGATCTAATTGGTATGTCCTTCGATCGGTCAGGTGGAACTCGAGTGTGCGTGCTTGACAAAATGGCTGAACGTGGACGAAGCGAATCGCGTATGTAGGGGACGTGTTGGTGTTGCGGAATTTGTTCGAAAGAGTCACCGCGGCACTGGAACGTAAAGGGCACAAGAAGGATCACGGGTGTAGTCAGTAAGAGTCTGACACTCTCTTCCGCTCCGCCCAGAGCGGGAGAAGTCATTTGATGATTTCCCATCCAAAAAAAAAAAAGTGGACGTGTTAGTTCTGTAGATCTTTGTTATCTATACTGATATTATAAAGAGGTAACGTTTGTGAGTTTGTGACGTTGTAAGGGGTAATCTCTGGACGGCGCTGGAGGGGAGCCAAGTGCTGAGCCAGGTGCGGAGCCTGGTGCGGCAGGAGCTGGCTCCCTTCCAGAAGCAGTTCTCCGTCTTGGAGAACATGATCCGGCGTCCCCCATTAGCGGCGACACAGAGGCCCCCGGGCCAGCAGAAGGCGGCTTCGTATGCAGCCGCCGTGGCTGCCAGCCCGGGAACGTCCGGCCAGGCGAAGGCCAAGCCGGGAGCCGCGCCAGCGCCTGTGGCGCCGGCGCCTGCGAAGCCGGCGACGACCAAGTCGGCCCCGGCGAAGAGGGGCAGGAGGAAGGCTGGAGGGGGAGCGGCTAAGGCTGCTGCGCCAGTGGCGCCGCAGCCGCCCCCACCCCCACCCTCGGACCCTCCTGCGGCCGAGGCCGAGTGGCAGGTTGCTGGAAAGAAGCGGCAGGCCAAGAAGGCAAAGAACAAGGCGAAGAAGCAGCGGCGGAAAGCCAACGCCATTGCGGCGAGGCTTCGCGCCCCGAAATCCGCGGCTGTGGTGCTCACACTGCAGCCAGAAGCGGAACAGAGGGGCGTGACGTATCTCGCCGTATTGAAGCGGGCGAAGGAGGCGGTGAGCCTCCAAGAGCTGGGCATCAGCGGGGGCATCGGGGTCAGGAGGACCTTGACCGGTGCCCGGAAGCTGGAGCTCGCCGGAGCGGAGAGTGGCCCGTTCGCGGACGCCCTGGCCGAAAGGCTGAGGGCGGTCTTACCCGCGGACGAGGTCCGGGTGTCCAGGCCGACTAGGCGCATCGACGTGCGCATAGTGGGCCTGGATGACTCCGTTACGGAGGAGGAAGTTGTGGCCGCCGTCGCCAGGACTGGGGGGTGCTCTGCCGAGCTCGTCAAGGCGGGCGTCCTCCGGCCTGACAACACGGGCATGCAAACCCTTGTGGTGAGCTGCCCCGTGACGGCGGCCAGAACTTTGTCGGAGGGCCGAAGGCTCTTGGTGGGATGGGTGTCTGCGCGGGTAAAACTGCTGGAACCCAGACCTCTGAGGTGCTACCGCTGCCATGTGGGTAACCACACGGGAGCTATGTGCCCCTCGGAGGTCGACCGCAGCGGACTCTGTTTCCGCTGTGGTCAGCCCGGTCATAAGGCTGGCTCGTGCGAGGCCACGCCGCACTGCGTTGCATGTGCGGCTGTTGGCAAGCCGGGCGAGCACTGGGCTGGGGGAAGGGCCTGCGCGCCACCCGCCCCGACCAGGGGCAAGAGGTCCGCCGCCGCCGCCGCCTCTGCCGCCGCCGCGGCTTCCGTCGCCGCCACTGCCGCTTCTGCTGCGGGTGCTGCGACTCCCAACGCTCGGGAGGGTGCTGAGATGGAGTGCCAGTAATGGTCCCATTTCGGCCCCCTCCAGAGACAAGTCGGCCGCTGTGATATTGCGCAGTGGCCGATGCCTGGGGACGGTGAGCATGGGTGGCTCGCCGTCCGATACCAGGTTGAGTCGACGACGCGTTGTGTTCCACGCGCGCCGCAAGGAGCCGTCAGCACCGGGGACGGGGCCCCATAGGGTCGGTGCCTGCTAGGGTTGCGCAATTTGTTCGAAAGAGTTACCGCGGCCCTGGAACGCATAGGGCACAAGAAGGATCACGGGTGGGTTTTAGTCAGTAAAAGTCTGACACTCCCTACCGCTCCACCCAGGGCGGGAGGGGTCATTTGATGATTTCCCATCCAAAAAAAAAAAAAAAAAAAAAAGGGGTAATCTCTGGACCTACTGAACCGATTTTCAAAATTATTTCACCAACAGAAAGCTACATTATTGTGGAGTGGCATAGGCTATTTTTTATCGTCGTATTGCCACGGGAACGGGAACAAAGCGGGTGAAACCGCGGGGCACTGCTAGTATAAATATAAAATATCAGCCTGCCTTATATACAAACTGGTAATAGAGTGCTTTTCTAGAATTGGGTCATACTCGAAATAGAGCTAATTTGCAACGATTTTGATCCCTAATTGGGTTCATGTTGGTTTATTTTCTAGTAATCGAAGTTTTTATGCTTTTAGTAAAATTTCTACCTCGCGTACAATTACTGTTTTATAGAAATCTGCTCTACTCTGGATAGTTAACTGATACTTTTCTAATTTTTCATCTATACTTATAATAAATCTGTAGAGAGGTCAATTCTGTACAAGGAATATATTTTCAAAATAACTATCAGGGGGTGATTAGTGATCGATACTGGTGCCAAAAAAGCAATCAGTAAAATTTTTGTCCGTCTGTCTGTCTTTCTGTCTGTCTGTCTGTCTGTCTGTATGTTCTTTATAGAAACAAAAACTACTCGACCGATTTTAACGAAACTTGGTGCAATTATTCTTCATACTCCAGGGCAGGTTATAGTATACTTTTCATCACGCTACATTCAGTAGGAGCAGAGCAGTGAAGGAAAATGTTGGGAAAACGGAAGAAGTTACTCCATTTTTTAAGCTTCCGTCGCGTGTGTAGCCTTAATGGTTAAAGTTACATAGAAATCATGTATTACGGAAATGTTCTACATAAAATTATCTAAAAAATATCCCGAAACAGCATGTCTATCTTTTGTCAATTTTAAACCGATCGGGCTGAGAGTTTCATAATCGGGGGTAAAGTAACTATTCCACGCGGACGAAGTCGCTGGCAGAAGCTAGTAAACGAATATATCCCTCGAACACTAAATCTTTACTAATATATAAAGCTGAAGAGTTTGTTTGTTTGCTTGAAACCGCTAATCTCAGGAACTACTGGTTATGGAGCTATATATCATCACGCTAAGACCTATAGGAGTGGAGCAGTAATGAAAAATTTAACACAAATGAAGTTGCGCAGGTCAGCTAGTGTATCAATAAAGTAGTGATTACTTTGGAAATAAAGCGTCGAAAATTCAAGCATTGACAATTTTTTGAAACCTAACTTCACTTGTATGAAAACTTGTATTTCGATTACTCTATAAACAACCCATATTTTTTTCAATGCATGGGAAATTATCACATGACTTTGTCCGCTCTGGGCGGAGCGGAAGGGAGTGTCAGACTCTTACTGACTAAACCCATTCGTGTTCCTCCTAGTGCCCTTTGCGTAATGTTGAGACGCTAAGGCTAGAATGAAAGAAAGAAAATGTATTTAATTGCTACAAAACGACATACATTTATGGATTTTCCAGTAAGACCTAAACGATAGTATTAGTAGTACTTGCATTATGTAAGTAAAGACAAATTACAATTTTACAATAACTCAAAAGTGACTGACTGACTAACATAGTGATCTATCAACGCACAGCCCAAACCACTGAACGGATCGGGCTGAAATTTGGCATGCAGGTAGATGTTATGACGTAGGCATCCACTTAGATGGGATTTTGATTAATTTTACCCCAAGGGGATAAAATAAGGGATGAAAGTTTGTATGAAACTTTGTCAATTTTAAACCGATCGGGCTGAGAGTTTCATAATCGGGGATAAAGTAACTATTCCACGCGGACGAAGTCGCGGGCAGCAGCTAGTTAATAATAAAAGTAATTTTATGAGTATACATATAAAGGAAATGCATGTCGTGGTTGTGGCAAAAAGGCTTCCACTCAATATAAATGCCGTGCCGTGAGGAACCCTCGGCACGGCGCTGATTTTCAGTGGTCGCCTAGGACATGACTAGAGAATGTTTTTCCAAAAAAAGAAACCGCATTTTCTACGTCTTGCGCCAACTGAATTTTGAATATAAATCCGATTTATATCTCATATACTTCAAAGCCACCCTAATATTGGAAAACTGGTAAGTGTATCGCAAATCAGAATTCGGACGTAACGAACGTAAACCCGATATTATTTTATGGGCCAAAGATGTCCGCGATTCCGTAATGCCGAGGGAAGTTGTTGACCCCATTTAAAAACATGAATTACTTATATAACCCGTACTTAGGTATTACCAACGAGAAAGATGCTAAATAGAAATAATGTCAAAAGAATAAATCTATCTTTTGAGTAATTTATTTCATCACCACTGCTCTCATAACGGTGAAGGAAAACATCGTGAGGAAACCGGCATGTCCTAGAACCAAAAATTCGAAGACATGTGACGTTCACCAACCCGCACTGGGCCCGCGTGGTGGATTACGGCCCATTCCGTCTCCTAGAGAGGAGGCCTGTGTCCCAGCAGTGGGAACATTAGAATGCTGATTATGCTATGCTTATTATGCTATCTATCTTTACAGGTTTTATTGAAGTGAAAACTTCTTTAGTCGCGTTGGGCACTTGTTGGTAGGGGACAATTTTATGGGTTCGCGTCACCGACATGCTCGTGACTCATGCGTATATGTGAATTGAATAGATTTAGTGAAAGTTCAATGTGTATATACTGTGCATTGTTGAAACATTATTTTTCTTTGATTATTATTTTAATTCAAACATTATGTTCCTCACGATCTTTTCCTTCACTGTTTGGCGAGCAGTGGTAATTAATTTACACAAAGTAATGCGCCTGGGTGGGTTAGAACACGCGATCTACAATTCGTAAGTCGGGGCCGTTACCACTTGGCCACCACTGCGCTCCAGAATTCCCCTTGAAAATATAATGACTACAAATACAACAATCGGTCTCCCATGGAAACCGTTCCAGCTGTACAAGTCGTAATTGAGCCAACAATATCGTATGGCCGTCAATAACTGATAGAAGGGCACTCGAGGTACCAACCTACAGATGTAAACCGATAGTTCGTTATACCAACATTACAAATCTATACATAAGAAGTACAAGTTAGTTGTTACGTTAAGAACGATTGGTATATGTCACCGGATGATTGCAAACAACAATAAATCTTTATTGGGTTATATTTTCTCGATATAGGTGTCAGCGGAAAATGGCAAACTCAGTAAGATTATAAAATATCTTGACAGATAGTAAACTCTCGATAAATTGTCAACTGAACATTTGGAACACATTTGCACGCATCAAAATGTATTAGTCTATAATCTCTCAATTCTTTTCAATTCTCAATTCTTTATTACGTACCATAAGTTACATATGGTTGGTAGGGAAGTAAATAGTAGTCACAGTTATGGACCCTGTCGGGCACAGCAAAGATTAGGTAGGAGAGAGGATGAAGACACTGTTTGTTTTACTCATTACTTAGTTAAACAAATAAATAAATAATACTTTTATAATAGCAACTGTTATTGTGTACATAAATTAATTTATGAATTTTAATTAAGAAGTCATTCCTCTCAAAGTTATTCCGAGAAATCGTGAACCGAAATAAACTGAAGACATGTTAGCGACGTATCAGTGTACGGTTCTACAATTTATCTCATCAAAACAAGGTTTAGGAAAGAAGAAACGGAAACTGAAAATAATTAATCAATCACCAGATTCATCATTCGCTTTTTCCTAGGTTATGGGCCCAGTGCCTCAGAAAATCGAACCTTGCATGCGACCCGATAATTTTGAAACAAGTTTACTGTCATTCATTGAATCTAAATTTGAATTATGACGGTCTTATGAGTTTTGAAATATCCTGTTTTCTATTTGTAGGTTAAGTAACCCAGTCGATGTTGATTTTAACAGTATTTGTTGTTACACAGCTTGAATGTGAAGAGGTAGTCTGCGTAAAAGTTATTACGACTTTCTGATCAATTAATTTTTTGAACCTAATGAGAGTAAGCTTAGATTACTTAAAAAAAACGAGTGTTTTTGTTATATCTGTCACCAAATGGAGCAAGTTTTCCTAGAAGTAAACTATTCACTCTTTCTAAACTCAACTTTGAGTTAAGCTTGCCTTTGATATGTCTTGTATAATGCAAGTTGTTTTGGTGTACAATAAAGAATTAAGAATTAAGAAAGACCTCCTGGTTGTAGTTATCAGGAAACAGACTCCGGCAGAATATCCACTACTTAGCTGTACGCACAATGCAGTGCTCACAAACTTTCCAAACACGTGAAAAATGTTCGGAAACCAAGGTTGAATTAAATCAAAATGTAACCACCAAAATCTTTACTTTGGTACCCTTAAAACCACATATCTTAATCTATACTAATATTATAAAGAGTAAAGATTATTTTGATCGATTGTTTGTACCGAATAAGCGCCGAAACTACTGAACCGATTTTAATCATTTCTTCACCAATGGAAAGCCACATTATCAGCGCAACGACTATATTTTATGCCCGTACACGCGGGCAAAACCGCGAGGCGCTGCTAGTTAAAATAAAAAAATACGAAATTAAGTCTCATTGTGACACTTGACCGTTCACACTCGACGCACTAACGTATCATCGGTTGAGTGTGTACGGTCAAGTGTTTTTCTATACAGTTGTCTGTTCTGGCGTTACGCGACCGATAATACGCGACGCATGTTCCGTCAGATATGAAACTTCCCTTAAAATGCGAAACCGATGAAGATGAATTTAGGTATAGCGATAGTTGGGACCCTAGAGACGGTTATCTATACTAATATATTATACGAATGCTTAATCTAAGGAACTACAGTCTGATTCGAAAAAATCTTTCAGTGTTAGATAGTCCATTTATCGAGGAAGGCTTATAGGCTTTATATCATCACGTAAAGACCAATAGAAGTGGAGCAGTCATGAAAATTATGACACAAACAAAGTTGCGCGGATCAGCTAATATAAAATAAAACTAGAACACGAGGGAAGGCAAAATCTAGTGTATTATATTTCTCAATTTCCAATTCGTCTAGATCTAAGCCAACATATATTTTTACAATATTTGCTCCTACGACTAGGAGCCAAGTAAAGGTCGTTTGTAACTTAGCTTAAGTACCTAAACCGATCAGATATCGCCTTCCGAACCAAGTATCTAATCCGTAATCTGCTACACGTCCCTGATCAAGGAAACCGTATAGTTTATGTCGAAATTAAAACTGGACTGTAGGCTAAATACACAAGAGACATTTTGTCGCGTCGCGGGGGGAGTCAAACACCTCACTCCCTCCGCTGACTCGAGGTGGCCTGCAGAGGCGGGCTGGCACCAGCCGGGAATTACGGATGTCGCATACGTTCCCGCGATCCCCGGCGTAGGTGAGAGATGGAACACAGGGGTGGTTTTACGGCCGAACCCAATAACCGATCTATCACATACTGAAGATAGAAAAACAAATGAAACAACAGAAAAATTATGTAGGTGTTCTGTTATTTCATTTGTTTTTCTATCTCCAGTATGTGATAGATCGGTTATTGGGTTCGGCCGTTAGTCAGTAAGAGTCTGTCAGACCCCTCCGCCCGCCCCAGGGTGGAGGACATTCAAGAAGATTTCCGCCGTAAAAAAAGGGGCTGGGTGGCTAGTCGTCAGATCTTACTCAAATTTAATAAAAATAATAATCAAAATCGGCACAGTAAAAATTTATGAGGTCACAAAAAAAAAACAGTCGCTTGAGAACCTCCTTTTCTGGAAGTCGGTTAATAAAAACGGCGTTTTAGCTGCTTCTATTCTAAACTCTATCCCAGAGTGTAGAATAGAAGCAGCTTAAAACGCCACCGAGAACCTTCAACTCGTCACTCATTACGTCACAGACCAACGCAAACACGTTTCGATTTCACTGTTCATTGCAGCGTTTGTTTGGAGTATCCCTCTCCTTGACAACTAGATTAATGTAATGTATATTGTTGGACTAGCTTAATGGATGTATGGGAATAGATGAGTTTGTCATCACGATTCTTTTACGCAATTGGAGTGGTAGTGTTGCCAGTGAAAATGTTAAAATTTTCAGGGCTACAGGACGATGCTTATACATAGGGACCTATACTAGTAGGTAATAGGAACAAAGTATTACCAGCAGCCAGCAGAGGTAAACTTATTGATTTTCCTAATATTTACAAATATTGGAACCATTGATTAAACAGTGCAAAGTTTAATTCCGGAATTATAGTTTTTCAAATAAAAAGCCAGGCATTCATAATACATCCAAAATATATACAAAGACGGACATCGTTTTTGTTTTAAGACTGCCGCACACTTGGTGTTTTCCTGTATCCTACTGCACTGTACCAGTAGTTGCGGAATTTGTTCGAAAGAGTCACCGCGGCCCTGGAACGTAAAGGGTACTAGAAAGATCACGGGTGGGTTTTAGTCAATAAGAGTCTGATACTCCCTTCCGCTCCGCCCAGAGCGGGAGAAGTCATTTGATGGTTTCCCATCCAATAAAAGAAACTACCTGTATAAATATTAATTTATTTTAACTTTATGTACAATAGTGGTACAGACTTAATGCAACAAGGCATTCTCTACCAGTCAACCTTTGGGTTAAAAAGACTAAACTGTGGTAGGCGTACAACAAATAAATACAATTTAAAATAGGATTTTGTTTTGAAAAGAACATATTAATAATACTAATAAAATACATAAATGCTAAAATAATAAACGAATAAATATTATGTTTCACACATAATAATCTTTCTGTATAAGAGAACTCGCAACAATTATGAATGACGAAGACCAAATTAAGACTGACAGGCTTTTAAGTAGTGTTTTCGGATTTTAAGCTTAAGGAAAATGTTGACTCTCCCCTTTTGTCAAGGGGTAGCATATTCCAGAGTTTAATGGTATTTGTCTGTATGTGTTTGTCGTTTATTGATCTTACCAAAGCGTCACTACTTCGACCGAACCCATACCACTCGCAACTAGCGGTTTCTGCGACCTTCATCTCCAAATCGCGTTGACAATCCTTTCTGTGACCAGTAACACCTATGAAATAGTGAGTTCCAATTCTTCACAACATAGTATAAAACAAAGTCGCTTCCCACTGTCTCTCTGTCCACATGTATGCTTAGATCTTCAAAACTACACGACGGATTTTGATGCGGTTTTTTAAATAGAGTGATTCAAGATGAAGGTTGTAAATATTATTTCAGTCTTCCCCAGACTCTGTGCGAGTGTAATAGCAGCTCAATAGGCAACATTCTGAAAGAAAAATATAGTGAGGAAACCGACATGACCCAGATATCCGGCAGCCAAATATTCAGAACATGTGACATCCATCATCCTAAAAAAACAACTGCCGACAGGTGACATACGACTTTTTTATGGATATAAAATCATCAAGTAACTTCTCTCGCTCTGGGCGGAGCGGAAGGGAGTGTTAGACTCTTACTGACTAGAACCCACCCGTGTTGCTTCTAGTGCCCGCCGCGTTCCAGGGCCGCGGTGAATCTTTCCAACAAATTCTACAACTACACAGCACACCTGCCGCGAAAATGAGTCGATATAAGGTTTGGTTCCGAACAATCATCATCATAGCCTTTTCTTTAGTATATTGGGGTCGACTTCCATTCAAACCGGATTCAGCTGAATACCAGTATTTTACGTGTAGCGACTGCCTACCACCTCGGCAACCTATTAACTGGGTAACACAGTACTTCTTGGCATATATTTGATTCAGATTTTCTGGCTTCTGACAGTCCGGAATGACTACCAAAGATCTACAAATGACAGCCAATACCAACGGCTAAATGTGTTTTAAGATGGGCACACATCCACAGATCGACCTCGGCAAGCTGTTTGAGAGCAGTGGTGGCCATGTGGTAACGGCTCCGACTTACGAATTGTAGGTCGCGGGTTCAAACCCAGCCAGGCGCATTACTTTGTGTAATTAACTTCATCACCACTGCTCTCAAAACGGTGAAGGAAAACATCGTGAGGAAACCGGCATGTCCTAGAACCAAAAATTCGAAGACATGTGACATTCACCAACCCGCACTGGGTCCGCGTGCTGGATTACGGCCCATTCCCTCTCCTGGAGAGGAGGCCTGTGTCCCAGCAGTGGGAACGTTAAAAGGCTGATTATGTAAGCTGTTTGATTCCAAACATCATTAAGTAAAAACGGGACCCTTATTGTCTCGTGTTTGATTCCGATTCCGAAGGTGCATTTATACACTTTTGTGTATAAAAGGTTTAAGTTTGCCTTTTTTTTTAGAAAAATCTCCAAAAGGATTTGATAAACGTTTCCTACTAACGTCGAAAGATAGGTTGACAAAACGGACTCGGTCACGACTTTAATTTTCATGATATGCTTAGGGAGGGGTCCGGAGTTCCGGACCTCCTAAACACCGTTATACCTAAACGTCCATGAGGAAATCCTATATTACCTAAGTCTAGTTTTAAGTAACATGTTCAACAAATATGTCATAATGTCAGTTATTATAAACTAGTATTGGATTATGGCCCATTACCATTATCCATGACTGAGGGCTGGGTCCCAGTATTGAGAACTTTATAAGCTGAATATTCTCAGCAATCGTTATAGACCACTAAACCCACCAAGGAGGCAGCAATTCTACCCCTTAACGACTTATGTATAAACACTTATTTAACAGTAAAAGGCTGTTTAAGAGCATTGTTGCAGTAAACGAATGCGTTATTGTGATCATAAAATGTAATAGTTTATTGGTTAGTAGTCGGCAATTCGCACTTAGCATGATTAAATCAACTGGCCTGTCGAGAGCGAGGGAAAACGTCGTGTGTAGAATATGGCTGTTCGCTCATCCAAACATCTAAACTAATTTGTCTCCCAAAAGTGACGTCATGTTCGCAATTTATTTATTTACGTAAATCTATATTTGTTTATTAAAGGAAAAACAAACAGTAGCACAATAACAAATAGTCATAATGGCTTAAATACTTATTACATTTTAAAACAATTATGCTACCCACTACGTTATCCACAGTTTACAATTAAAAGAATTTAAAACTAGCTAGCAACACAGTAGAATACAAGTACAAATATAGCAGTCACTGAGCTGTAACTAAATTTTGGATATTTAAATTTATATATTTATCAAACAAATAAAAAAAAGTAAAGTTGTGTGCTTGCATTATAAAACCTACGGCATTATACAGCTATTTGCTGCTCCTTTACGTTGCTCGGATTTGCTTCTTAAATGCATTTTTACCAAGAAAAAGAATGTCGATTGAATTAAATTCATTGTTATATGTCTCAACCAAACGATTAGTGGTGAACGCGAGCCAGCGTTGGATCTACAGAGGCTAGTGGCAAATAGATCATAGAAGTTTATATGTGTACCAAATTTCAACTGAATTGGTCCAGTAGATTCGGAGTAAATCGGCTGTGAAAGTCGAACAGACCGCCAGCCAGCTAGACCGACATAGGGTCACGATTTTTGTTATTTTTTATTTGAGATGGCTTTGCTCCTGACTCTAATCTAAGTCAGAGGTGACAGAGACAAAGTCGAAGCTGGAGTGAGCTTACCCAAAAGTAGTCTCTTGTGTGTTGAAGATTGGGGTTGAATGCTATCGGAAACACAGACGCATGTAGAGAGTTCCACTCCTTTGCTGTGCGCATTACAAAACGTTTGGAAACGCTTGGTACGAACTGGTGGGATAGCCACAAGGTAGGGATGGTAACTTGCAGTGCATCTAGATGTCTGATGGTAGGAGGCCGGTGGAATCAGATCCTGGAGTTCACGTGATCCTAGAAGGGTTCAGAACCCTTATGATATCACGCTGCTATAAGCTGTAATGTAGCTTTCTTCCGCAGAATGTCAAGGAATACTTTTTATCCATGAAAATGCACGATTCCTGTTAGATAAGCCAGGAGTTCGCCGCGAGAAACAACTAGTTCTTAACAAATGGGGCTCCCGGATTTTAAGGACCACGGCCGTTAAAGGCTGGTTGTATTAACGTCGCGCATTCAAATTATTTTAACACAGACACATTAAAAACACCCATAAAATGACGTGCGAACGCTACCGAATGAACCTATTTTTGACAGTTTTATGGATTCCACGTTACGTGTGAGCTTTTAGTTCGGCAAATAGTTGGTCCGGCAGTGTATGCCACAACACTGCCGGACCATATATTTTAAAGGTATACCTCGACCTGCAGCTTACGGTTTAATGCTTATGGGATGTCCATGAATTCCATGACTAGCTGTGGAAATCTTCTGGCTTAATAATGATGATGCTAAGCCCGATTTACATGTTGCGGAATTTGTTCGAAAGAGTCACCGCGGCTCTGGAACGCAAAGGGCACAAGAAGGATCACGGGTGGGTTTTAGTCAGTAAGAGTCTGACACTTCCTTCCGCTCCGCCCAGAGCGGGAGAAGTTATATGATGATTTCCCATCCAAAAAAAAAGCCCGTACTACATGCTACCCATACGCACATTATGTTTCCTGACTGCTATAATCTAGAGGTTTTAAGTGAAAACCACCATCATAAACAGCTGATGTCTTTCGTCTAACTAAATAATGATGAGGATAATTTCAAGAGCGTGCCCTCTATATTAAACAGTGTTAAAGTTGAAGAAGTTATTTCTGTGAAAAAAGCAGCAAAAACATTAACAATAGATTGTATGAACGTTGAAACAACGAGGAAGGAAGTAAACACTGAGATGACCAGCTAATTGAGACATATGGAAGAAAAAGACGTATTGCGCCGAACAAAAATTGGTATAGAAGAATGACGGAACTTCTTTCCACCCGTTCAATATTGGTACTGCGGCATGGAATCAATACAGCTCACGTTTACGAGCGCAAAAAAGGCCATATCCACACTAAAAATATGTTCAAGGGAACCAGGTGTCGGTTTAAGGGTTCTCAACAAGAAGGCCGGATGTATCAACAAACGCTAAAGATATTCACGATAGCAGCAGCGGTATTTTGCATTGTAAATCTATCGATCCGCACGATATTGGCGAAGCTTCGAAGTATATTTTTCGGTTTATGAATGCCAAAATGTTACCATTACATGATTGGTCACTATAATGTACCCTCTTTTTTTCTGGATGGGAAATCGTCAAATGACTTCCTCCGCTGTGGGCAGTGCGGAAGGGAGTGTCAGACTCTTACTGACTAAAACCCACCCGTGGTCCTTCTTGTACCCTTTGCGTTCAAGGACCGCGGTGACTCTTTCGAACAAATTCCGCAACCCTAGCAGGCACTGACCCTATGGGGCCCGTCTTCTTTGCTGACGGCACTTTGAGGTGCGCGTGGACCACGACGCGCCGTCGACTCGGGTCTGGTTGCTATCGGACGGCGCCACACAAAGCCGCCCGCTTCCCATGCCTCCTCGCTCCGGACCATGGCTTGAACCAGGGCCGGACGGGAGAGGTCGTCGCCGCCGATCGCCTCAACGAGGCCACGGCGTTGCTCCGCCCAAGCAGGGCACACCTCCACCATATGCTCCACCGTGTCCTCCGGGCGATCCACACAGTGTCAACACCCGGACGTATCCTCCCGCTGGATCCGACACAGGTACCTCCCGAAACAGCCGTGTCCGGTGAGCACCTGCGTCAGGCGGAAGGTGAGGTAACAACAAGGTTGTAGACTATCAAGATTTATGAAGACTTTAGGGTCTTGAGCCCCTTAGCATCCCAAGTCCTGGATCCGCCTCTGCAAGGGTAGCTTGCCCTTGAAGTTCGACCCTGTTTGAATCAGCCTGTTTACCTATTACCTATTATTTAGCTACAAGCTTGTTTACAAAAGCCCACAGAATTGACACGCTCAGTGGTAACAATTACCATTTTCACAAATCTTCTTTACTGGAGTTGTATCTGAATTATCATAATGTGTTTTCGCGTGAATTTATTACGAAATACGTAGGACGAATAAATATTTTTACCATATTCTCTCTAGGAATCCCTTGGGGGTGAAGACCCTGTTAAATGGATTGTTGTATAATAAATACATTGAGATTCTTTGAGAGGCCATAGAACTGTGACAATTCTTTATTTGGATCTTCTCCTTTTGTCTTTGCACTAGCATTTATATCTGTTTCCGAACGCATTCAACCCTAACATCTTCAAAGTTAGAGTGTACAGGCTTCTTCTGGGTAAGCTCATTCCATCGTCGACTTTGTCTCTGTCACCTGCGACCTAGACTAGAGTCAAGAGCAAACCCATTTCAAATAATAAAAAGCTATTAAGTATTATATAGGTATTAAAATACCATGTCAAAGTTTCATCGTCATTGTCCATAGCCTGACGTGGCCCACTGCTGAACTTAACCCTTTCTTCTCTTGTTCCCGTTCTGTGCCAGCCTCATCCAAGTTCACCAGCTCATCCAGGGGAAGCTAAGGGGCTCAAGCCCCTCCAAAAGACCGAGATAGATAATGAAGGAATTTACGACTAGTAATCCAAGGAGGCATTTATGGCTTCAGCAAAATAACATGCTATGCGCATTTTAATGTTTACTTTGCTAAAACCTACCCCCAGCAGGGTCAAGCCCAAATAAAAATTCTGGATCCGCCACCGTCCAGATTCTAGAATAGCAGCAAAATTAAGGTTTATTATATTATTACTAGCTGCTGCCCGCGGCTTTGCCCGCGCGAATGTAGGAAATTATCCCAAGGGAACATAATCCCGGGATAAAAAGTATCCTATGTATTATTCCAGACTATGATCTATATCTGTGCCAAATTTCATTAAGATCCATTCAGTAGTTTTTGCGTGTAAGAGTAACAAACATCCATACTTACAAACTTTGACGTTTATAATATTAGTAACATTATTTAGTGTGAAATAAATGTTTATTATTATATAAATAAACATTTGTTTCACACTAAATAACAAGATCCATATGCCGTTACTAGTGAGTCAGCATGGGATGTCCCAACTAACACACAGTACACTCAGGATGCTAGCACATATTCTACCAAAAACAGCAGCTCACCGTTTACATTTATAATGGCATGGAACCATCAACCCTGATCCCTGCAAACATACCGGAACCACTACAAAAACGATTGTCTAAACAGTTTTTTATTTCTTTCCGACAAACCACCACACTACTCCTAACCGCTGCGGATCATGAAAACTAAAGTGACGACCATAAGGAAAGCACCGTTACATGAAACTCATCGAGTCTAAGAGAAATAAGTCAACTGTCTTGGTTTCCACAGTAAAATTAAATAGAGAAGAACAGTGGAATATGAAACAAATCATTTTAACTTCTGACTAGTAATACCAATAGCCACGGTCACAATTTACAGGCACTTTTGAATTGTCAAGTTCGGTCAATCAAAACATGACGCTATTTGCACGTTCGAAAGTGTAGATCACTATAGAGAAGAACGTGCAAGAAACTCCATGGAAATTTTTCAAGTCCAATTCAATCCCCTAATTGTTTTTTAAAATACTTTTGAAACTTAAGCATTCTGTTGGTATTCCCAACTGATCACGTGGAGGACCAAATTAAAATGTGTCTGTTTCTAAATTAGGTATATGTTTCAAGATAGTGTAGAAATAAGTGAGTAATAAAAATTATCATTATATTGATTTTCTATGCAACTGATGTTTAGGAAAACCTGTATTTTTTTTTTCTTGTACACTGGAAACCGGAAACCAATTATGTATCCAGTATATTTTGCTTATATATTAATGAAAGTGTTAAATAATGCTTCTACAAATATAATAACTGATGGAAAAAACATGACTCGTGCATTGATGTAAAAATGCAAACCACATTTGTTAAATAAACGCTCCCACAATCAGGCTCAATAAAATACCTTTGCAAGACATCCACAAAAAAAAGTAACTTACCTTTGTTTACAAACATTGTTTGAGTAGATAAAACAGGATTATTTCAACAATTTATGTAATTCCTAGAGGAAAAGTGCATTATGATTTGCCTGAAATATTATATTGAGTGATTCACTTACCAGTATAGGATGTAGAACTGTAGGAGTCGGCAGAAGATGCCGACAAAGATCTACTTCTATACCGCGCTGATTTTTTCAAGGCGCCTGATTTCCCGCGCTGTCCCTCGAATTTGCCTGCTGCGGCACCAGCCTCGGTGTTCCCGCCACGAACCTGCCCCGGATCCGTCACAGGACTATCACTCGGCACATTAGCCGCCGCAACACTCTCTTTCCTACTCGAATTCGAATTCAGCTGATTCGGCTCTCCATGTCCATGACCGTCAGACATATTTAAATTTTTATTTTTTTAATATTTTTTTTCTAATAATAATTCAATTGGAATTTACGGTTTTCTATATGAAAACCGTTTTAGAGTCGTCCACTTAATTTTTTGAATAATTGCTTCCAATATTCGCACACAAGAACAATTAAATAAAAATATCAATAATAAAAACAGCAGTACAAACAACCGCAGTGGCGATTAAAATAAATTTGAAGACCGGGGGAACACTTCGCGGTAATAAAATAAATTCTTATGATAGTATGACGTTATATTGTTATCAGTAAAGTCATGAAAAACTAAAAAATTAAATAGAACAGATGGAAAATACAATTTCTTCAGTTATCCGCCCGAGCAAATACGCACACCCCACTTCCATGCTTCACCCCCGTAACTGAAATGTCATTTTTTCGATCGGCATTCAGCGAGTGATTCCAATAGCAATTTAACGAAAAACCGTAAGCGATCAATTTCGATAATTCTAATAAAGCAATAAATAAAAATCAAGCAGTGAAACATTTTATGTTTAGAAAACCTCTGAATACTGAACTAACTATAAGAACTAGTCTATAAGAATCATCACGGTTATCTAGTTCAAAACGAAAACATTTTACGAGGCAAACCCACCCTAAAAATAATGTTTTAAGTGGCAGTTGTATTACTTCAAGACAACCCAGCTTTACCTCATTCAATTACTATTCACAATACTCAGCTTATTTTTTTAACGAATTTCCTTTTATTTTTTATGTAAGCAAACTCCCAAAGATAAACCGGTACTACCGGTTATTAGTCTACAAAGTTTTGTTTAGAAACTCTTACGCCCATCACTATACTCGCCAATATGGAAGTGAAACGTATGTCAACTACTGCGCGACCAAACAACTAGGAAATAAATAACTCCAAAATACTTTCTATTATTTAACTTGGTAAGTAAATGTTTACAAAATTATTTATTAAACTTTTGTTTTACGAATTTCACTGAAAACCGACCTTTTTTATCCGCCGTTTCCAAATGGAAATGTACTCGATAATCGTCATCATAGCATTCGCCGGCGAACAAAGATATTTTTAAAAGATACATAGCCTATAAATATTGAAATCTTATTTGAAAGCGATGTAAACAAAACATTTTCGACGTATACGTTGAGTTTTCATTGATGATTTTCCTTAAAATTTTTGAAAACATACATGTGTGACATTTTAGTTGTCATGTTTACATGTCATGCATTTTATTATTTTACGTATTTAATATAGAAGAAAGGTGTTGGAGCGTGAATATTTATCTTAACAAGCGTCATATTGTGTCAAGTTAAGTGATAATGCCGTGTAAATAGTTGTTTTCAAGATATTCAGCCAAGGCTGAACATCTCGTTAATAAATTGAACACACACGCTTTGACATGTGCAGTGCCGTTTTTTTATATTTCATTTTTCCTCCTGCGTTTGGAAACATTTGTCATTCTGCCTACGATTTGGAAATTTTGGATTTGTACTTTTTCTGTGTTTATTTTCTAGACCGTATTTACTTTATAAGTACCTATATCACACAAGTACAGTCAACCGCACATAAGCGCCAATAAATTTATATCGCCGTTGTTCTGTAATTCTAAAGTTGATTTTCGTACTATGTATGCTACCACTAATGTTTGATTGTTTGTACCTTGTTGTTTAACAGAATTACTCTTCAGAACACTTTTACTTAAATCTTTGAATGAAAGAACAACAGAAAAGTATCAAGCTACCTATAATCTTGTGATTCTATAATATTTTAAGTCTAAAAAGTTACTCACAGAGGCCCATCACTTCTCATTTGCAAAAATCTCGTTTGCCAATTTACAACACCTTATGGTCAATGTATCGCCATCATATATTGTATTCTTTATGCATATTCTATTTATCTCTGGCACTGGGTGCACACCTTACAATGCATTCAAAATTTCTGAATTGACAAAATATGGCCAATTTTAATTATTAAAAATATATAATAATAATACACCATATGAAAACCTTTTGACACTTTCGGTACCCAGAACTCAGCATGAGTTGAAAAATAATTTGTTCATATACCCAAACTTGCATCCCAGTTGTCCCTACATAAAGGACGAGTTATGGGCACATAAATAAATTATTGTTTGACTCATGTGCTGATTTCTGGGCACCGAATTTGTTAAATCAATGGGTTGAAAGTTTAAAGCAAATTCCACTAATTAACTCAACTTCCTTAGTAGTATATTCTTATTTGCTATTTATGCACTATGCATGACCATACGTCCCATAGGATGGAACACAGAACACATATCGAAACTGACACAAGATCGTAAGCAGTTAATACAATCTGTTTTTCCTTCGTTCCCAGATTGCCATGGATTTAAAAAAGGTATCATTTTTATTTTTGTTGTGCACTATTTCATGTAGGCTCCACTGCATTAACGTTTTCGCTGCTCTGTGCAGCGAAAACGCATTCAGCATTTGGGTTGAACAATAATTTTTTTGTGTGCCCATAACTCGTCCTTTTATGTTGTTATAAGTACGTACACATTGTTATAAGTTGGATGCTGAAGAATTTTGAAAATTATTCCCAATATGCTTGAAAAACGAATCTGTGTAGTGGCTAATTTTTCAATAATCATATTTATGTTTTTACTGAAGAAAATTATAGCTGTTTGAAACATTTTCTGCACAAAAGCTAACTGCCAGTGTACCATTTCATTCCTCAGATAAAAGTTATTTGACTAAATTGGGCCTAAGTTCAACAAAGCATATTTTTGATATTAACAATAAATTGGAATGCATTGGAATCAAACTCCAGAGGTCAATGTCTCTTTTGAAGTCCATATAATTGTTGTACTGATCAAATCATATGAGAATCGTGTTGATTGATGTCTGAAGTGGTATTTTGAGGAGAGTGCCACACAGATTTGAGACAATGACGTTACGATTTCCACACAACTTAGTGTATTGTTACTGGCCAAACCCGATTTCAGGACAAACTAGTTTTGCCTAGGCTAAACTAGTTCTTCCTGTACGCGATAGGATTAATTGGTATAGCCTAGTCCAAACTAATTTGTCCTAAGCCCGATAGGAGAAATCAGTTTAGGCTAGGCCAAACTAGTTGATCCTGATATAAATACGCACACTCCAGGATAAACTAGTAAGGCCTAGTCTAAACTAATTTAGAAAAGTCGAAAGTAGTTGAGCGAACGTGTCAGACTTTCCAAATCACGCCTCGAGCGACCCGCGCTGCTTTCAGTCTATCGCTGTCAGTTTATCTGTTAATTTTGGCTATCTAGGTATACTATAATGTTCAGACTAGGCCATGCCAGGTTATCCTAGAGTGTGCGTATTTATGTATATCAAGATCAACTAGTTTGGCTTAGCCTAAACTGGGTAACATATATTTATGTTTATCCTAGGTCTATTATCATTCACTAACTATCCCTCATTATTTTGATCTTATAGTCATCATGCATTCATAACGGTGGCCGAGTGTTTAAGACCCCGACTTACGAATCGTAGGTCGCGTGTTCAAACCCCGACAGGCGCATTACTTTGTGTAATTAACTTCATCACCACTGCTGCACTGCAACCCGCACTGGGCCCGCGTGCTGGATTACGGCCCAGTGCGGGTTGGTGAATGTCACATGTCTTCAAATGTTTGGTTCTAGGACATGCTGGTTTCCTCACGATGTTTTCCTTCCCCGTTTTAAGAGCAGTGGTGATGAAATTAATTACACAAAGTAATGCGCCTGTCTGTGTTTGAACCCGAGTCCTACAATTCGTAAGTCGGGGCCGTTACCACTCGGCCACCACTGCTCACTCTACTCACGCCATGTCTTACCTGCTACTTTTATTATATCTTCGCTCCATCTCGTTTGCGGTTGGCTCTGTCTGCGTTTTGTGTTCATTGGGCACCGGTTCGTGGTGATTTTTGTCTTTCGTCCGGTGCTCGTTGGAAATGTCCAGCCTATTTCCATTTCAGTCGCGAAACCCTGAAATAGACTGACAAACTTTCTCGAACGAAAGTTATCACAATTATTCTAATGAATTGTCAAACGATTGGTCGAACGAGCTTTCAACAGCGTTACTTAACCTTGTTTTTCTGGACTAGGATTGGGACATCATTAAATTAGTTGTTCCGCTCTGGGCGGAGCGGAAGGGAGTGACAGACTCTTACAGACTAAAACCCACCCGTGATCCTTCTTGTGCCCACCGCGTTCCAGGGCCGCGGTGACTGTTTCGAACAAATACCGCAGCCCTAGCAGGCACTGGCCCTATCGGACCCCGTCTTCTTTGCTGACATCTCTTTGATGTGCGCGTGGAACACGACGCGCAGTCGACCCGGGCCTGGTTCTTATCGGACGGCGAGCCGCGAGCCACCCATAGCTCGCCATCCGCAGGATGGCCGAGAATCACCCTGCGACTCCCGCCGCCCGGGTCGTCTTCTTCTGTTGTGGCGGCTGGGGCGTAAGGTTCCCTCTCCCTCGCGCGTTCTGCCTCCTCCTTCGTTAGCATTACTGCTGCATGCATACTACTTATTTGCAGAAGGAGCCGCTTCCCATGTCTCCTCGTTCCGGACGATGAATCGCCTGGACGTGGACACGACGTTGCTCCGCCCTAGCGGGGCAGACCTCCACCGTGTCCTCCACGCGAACCACAGAGTGTTGACAGTGACACCTGGATGTGTCCTCCCGCTGAATCCGAAACAGATACCTCCCGAATCAGCCGTATCCTGTATCTGCGTCAGGCGGAATGTGAAGACACCGTGACGCCTATCCAAACACTATTCAATGGGATGGACTACTATTCAAAGGGAACTTTTCGCCATAATAGTGGCGTACCCAAGCGTTACATACTTAACCTGCGTTTAATTCGTGACGGTTTTGTTTTCCCCAGAAAACGGTCACTTACGCATTTCCTTACTTCTAACTCTGCCTAACCCAAGCGGTTAATAGCGTGAATATACGCAGTCAATGCCACACTTAACCTTGATTTAATCCCCAAGGTCACTCATATAACAATACGTTGTTAGAGATATTTTACTATTCTCTTAGATAATGTATGATAATTTATTTCAAAAATAAAAACTAATGCAGTGACCAGTGACGTCATGATTGTGTTTCTTAGAAAATTAGACGAATTTATTATTAAAATAAGATAACTGTTTCTTGATGGTTATTCGATTTGAGCGGTAGTTGATTACGTGATAAATGAGGAACTAATTTGATTTGGATTTAGATATGAGTCTGGTAGATATTGAAATTTCATAATGTTTGAATTAAAATAATAATCAAACAAAAATACTGTTTCAACAATGCACAGTATATACACATTGAACTTTTCACTAAATCTATTCAATTCACTTATTTATACGCATGAGTCATGAGCATGTCGGTGACGCGAACCCATAAGATTTTCCCCTACCAAGAACTTTCCAACGCGGCTAAAGAAGTATTCACTTCAAAAACAAACTTTAAAAGGAAAACCGTCAGACTCTTACTGACTAAAACCCACCCGTGGTCGTCCTGGAACGCAAATGGCACTAGGAGGAAAACGGGTGGGTTTTAGTCAGTAAGAGTGTGACACTCCCTTCCACTCCGCCCAGAGCGGGAGAAGTCATATAATGATTTCCCATCCAGGGAAAAAACGGGACGAAGACGAAGTAACAGGTATCAGCTATTGGCTGTATAAAATGTGTAGTATTATTGGTCGTGCAGTATATGTGTGTATTTTCATTACTCCGCCATTGTACGGAGTTACAAAACACCACATGTTCAGATGCTGCATCCTGACTCACACAACGACCTTTTGTTAATAACAGAACAGTTAGAACGGCACACGTGTTCTTTTTGACTCGTACGCAAATCGCGGATCTGAATATTTAAATCAGTTTTTTTCTAGAAAATGTTTTACATACGAAACGAAGCTGTAGTGAAACAAGACTGTATACTGTCTGATATTTAAAACCGCGATTCGAAATCTATCTTAAAGTAAGCAATAAGGCTGAGTGCCAACACTGTTTGAAGGTCAAAAGGGGTACTGTATAGTCCCCCAAAACGCCCGCCCGTCACCACTTCCTAGTATTTTGGTGAACTGCTACTTAGAAACAAAAAAACGAAGTAAACATGTTTGTAAGGTCAAATTCATTTGCACGAAAAACCTTTTTCAGTAAAGAATCCTTTATAATTTCATAAATGTGAAAAATCTCTACCTGTTTGTCCGTCTGTGTTTGTTGTCACCCTAAACTGCTGAATTAATTATGATTTAGAAGTCGGTGGGTAGATTGGCGAAAGAAGACTTTTTAGTCCGATATATGTGGGTACTAGGATAAAATTCCTGTATGTAGGTACTTAG
Source organism: Hecatera dysodea (assembly GCA_905332915.2). Classification (NCBI taxonomy): domain Eukaryota; kingdom Metazoa; phylum Arthropoda; class Insecta; order Lepidoptera; family Noctuidae; genus Hecatera; species Hecatera dysodea. The sequence continues at coordinate 10,000,515 of HG995314.1, read as the reverse complement.
CATTGGACACGCCACCATTGTGGCGATAAGTCCCCTCTTTGAGGAGTGGTTAGAGAGGCACCACAGCGTCCTGACCTTCCGCCTGATGCTGACACACCGGACACTGATGTTTCGGAAGGTACCAATTTCGGATTCAGCGGGAGGACACGTCCGGGTGTCAACACTGTGTGGATCGCCCGGAGGACACGGTGGAGGTCTGCTCTACTAGGGCAGAGCAACGCCGTGTCCTCCGATCGGCTCCTCGCTTCCAGCCCTGGTTCAATCCATGGTCCGGAGCGAGGAGGCATGGGAAGCGGTCTCCTCCTTCTGCGAAGCAGTAATGCCAGCGAAGGAGGAGGCAAACTTCACGCCCCAGCCGCCGTAGCCCTGGAACGCAAAGGAGATTAGAATTAACACGGATGGGATTCAGAGAGTAAGAGTCTGCCACTCCCTTCCGCTCCGCCCAGAGCGAGAGAAGTCATTTGATGATTTCTAATTCTTGGAGCATTGATGAGGAATATAGCAGACACTCCGTATGAAGTTTTGCTTTTCCGAAATCAATGCCTCGTTCTTCCGCTGATTATTCGATTCGATTTATGAAAAACCGACGATAATTCTAAAAAATCTATTGACGTTCATTCGAGATTTTGATGCTAGATATCGTGACCCTCATCGATTTCAAGAACAATCGAGCAAATTTTTTTAGCTTGTCTTATTCGTTATTTGATTTCGAATATGGAACCCGGTATTATTTATAACAGGGATGTTGCCTGAGTAAAAAATATATGATTATGTTTGGTCCGTCAGTTAGATTATAGAAAAACATTGGACACGTATTTTTTCCTTTATCAAATCAATAAACACTGACGAAGATAAAAAGCATCAAAGATCAACGAGCGTACCATGACGTCTTAAAACGTGAGTCTTCCGAGCGAGAAAAAGGGACGGAGCTATATAGGGTGTATAACTCTGTCCCTCTTTCTCGCTCGGAAGACTCACGTTTTAACACCTCATGGTACGCCCGTAGGAGTGGGAGCGTGTGACGTCACGACCTGGTAAAAATTGTAGCGAGTATGACGTCACATGAGTTTTTTACGCACTGTATCGTCTTCATTTTTTGTTTATGTGAAAAAAGAAAAAATACGTGTCCAATATTTTTTGGAAATCTATCTGACGGGATAATCAGATTTTTTTAGTTAACTACCCTATTAACTTGTCCGCGTCTCTTCCGTTCCAGTTAGTTATAATGTCGAGTGTTGGCCGTGGGAGGGGATACACCGGTCGACATCATTTGCGGGAGCCGCGGCCCGGTGACGATCGAGACGCTGAGGCAGACGCCGCCAGGACCTTAGCTGAACTCAGTCCCCGCTCTACTGGTGAGTGGCACTTGTTCTTCTTTTTATATGGACCAATCGCAGTTCAGCACACTAACTGGTGACTGTTCAACAGGACTATCTTGTGGCCTCAAATGAACTTAAGGACTGACCCTAATCCGCAACCTGCCTGGGGGAGGCAGGTTGCGGATTAGGGTCAGTGCTTGCAAGGGTTGCGGAATTTGTTGAGTGAGAGCGGGTAAAGTCATTTGATGATTTCCCATCCAAAAGAAAAAGGAACTCATGCTTGGTGTAGCGCTTACGATGACTAGACCGCCGAGGCAATTTATATCAAAATTAAGGTCAAATCATTTATTTCAATTATAGCTGATTTTTCAAAACTCAGACGATAGTTTTTAGTCTGATAAATAAATATGGCTGTTACAGAAAATGTCAAACCATTATTTTGGACTTTCGAAAAATCAGCTTAGACCATAGAAATATAAAATACAGGAGAAGTGGCAAGGGGGCGTGTCGGTGTCCTCGCGACATGCTCTGGGCGAGCATGTCTTACGCAATGGTCGAATCCGCGAACTAGTGCGCTTACGACCGTGAGCGTGATAAGATATAAGAATGCCGTGTTGTTCAGTGTTTTCTTGTAAAAACCGAAGCATAAACCAAAACTTTGTTAATTATGGAATCACTTACCATATCAAAATACAAGTATTTTACTATATTTGTCTTTAAAATCATGAAAAACAACAAATCGTAAAATATTTCTTGCTTATACTATGTTATTTTTGTTTTCAAATGTCACAGCGACAATAACATATTACAATGAATACACTGCTCCTTAACCACTACCTAAGTTTGTCGCTAAGTGACTGGATGAGCAATGTAAAAATCACAAAACGATACTTTAGCAAGCCGATGCGATGTATCGCATAGTACGGCCGCTGCTTCTTGCCGCGAGTTAGTGATGTAATTGTGCAGATACACTGTCGACAACAATGTCGATTGTTGAATGAAATATTACAAAAGTGTACCAAACTTTCTTAGATTGCAATAAATTTTTGGTAAATAATCGTTCAAGTGTTTTTGGCTTTGAATTATCGTATGTATGCCTTATCCTCGTGCTACTTCCTTACTTTTTATGGTAATTGTATTTTACTTTCGATAAAGTTTCGAATGCATTATAGTAATCGGCATGTTTAAGATAATATATTAGTGACCTTTGCTTAAAATAGTCAACATATTCATGCTATTTATTTGTTATACATGGGCAGCATGGCGTGTGTAATAAATGCCAGAATCGATAAGTCAATCACTAGCGTATATGTAAAATAAATTGCTTTTGCACAGCACAACGATACCCAGCGTTGTTTTTGTGTGAGTAAGTTGCACGGTGTACTGTAAATATACGCTGTGTTTATTAGGATAAGGTTTATAATTGATTGTGTAGTACAGTCCGATTTCAAAAATGCGGGTGTGTGCGCGACTGCGTATCTATTGCTTTTACTGAACTGCATTCGTAGTAGTTGCCGGGTGGTAGGGCAAAACAGGAGACACAGGTTCCGATACATTTTCGGCTACAGGGCATATCTCCTTGTTTATTATATCTATGTCTTAGACCAATAAAAAGCTCTTTTGAATGGAAACTCTTAAGAGTTAGACCAATAAAAGATAGAATTTCGGAACTCGGTGTTTTTGGTTGTTTCTTCGTTCTTTGAACACCCACTTCTGAAATTAGTTATTACTTGTTTAGATGTCGGTTTTATTTTTTGGAAAAGTTTTTTGTTTTATTTTTCACTTTTTAGTGGTACACTCTCAGCTAAACATACCCATCACAGCGTAGGTACGTGGTATAAATTGGTGTAAACAATAAAGAAACACGCGATTTCAGCTATCCCGACAGATTTGCTATAATTTATTGAAGAGTTTCCTATCTCCGTTCTTCATTAGTTCTTCACCAAACTAGAAAGGGACCACCATGAAATACTAAGATGCTCTTTCAAACCATCGTACACAATTTTAGTTTTTCATTTTACATCGACAAGACGGAATGAGAACGTCGTCAAAGTAAACTAAGCGACGCATTATTAGGGATCACTCTCGTCGTTAGATCTCAATCAACAAGCATCAGCTTTCGAATATAAAAAGAATCATCAAAATCGGTACACCCACTAAAAAGTTATGACTTTATGAGGTAACACACAAAAAAATACAGTCGACTTGAGAACCATCTTTTTTGAAAGTCGGTCAAAAAGCGATTCTAATTTTTAATTATTGGTAGTTTAACGTAGGCTGTTAAAATACGGAAGGACACGGCTGCCCATCCTCTTGACTTAACTCTTGTGGCTTTTACGACAGCCAATAAAGAACAAGAGTCTTTTGTTTTCAATAGACCTAACGGGTACAGCTATAAAACATGATAATCAACATCTTACTGATCTAGACAAAAAATGTTCAACTTGGTTTACCTGTGCAAACGTTAAGAATTATAGTAATCCAGTTACAATGAAATCATAAAACTTTTTCTTTGAGTGTTCTTGAATACTATGGTGAGAGAATGAGATAGCTATTTTGCAGGTTAAGTGCGAGTCTGACTCGTTCACGACGGGTTCCGTATAAAGCAGAAGCGTCACTTTTCTTATATTTCGATAAGGCTCCTTTTGTCTTGTGCGTCATCTACATGAAGCGAGCTTTTATATATTTGCAATTTATATAGATAAGATACTAACATTAACTATAAGGAATTTCTAATATAGTGTCCTATGTTGTCCGAAATAAATAATTTAATATTTATTTTATTTATTCTCAATTACACAGACACAGAGAAACTGTTGGAAGTTCTAGTATGATTGTAAGGTTTAATTCGTAAGTTGTTATTCTAAATTTTCCATAACTCCTAAAATAATTTAGTTATAAACATAGTTATTTCTTTGATACTAGCATAATTATTTATTTAAGATTACTTGTGGCTATTTATGTGTAAAAGATTCTTACAAACATATCAATAACATTTTTAAATATTTCTTAAAAAACATAAATTACATTTAATAATATAAAAAAATAATACATACTTACAAACTTTCGCGTTTATAAATTTAATAGGATAGTAGGAAGTAGGATCTCCAATCTGAAAATTTAAACAGTCTCTCCACATTGTACTATTATGATGCTTGAGATACAACCCGCTGACAGACAGACGGACAGCGGACGCTTAGTAAAAAGGTTTCATTCGGGTATGTAACCCTAAAACAACACAAAACTTCAATTGTCATTGTCATCGTAAATATACCTGTCCTTATGCTCTTCTGGGAACAATTACGTGACAGGTACAAGTTTTGAAATGTTCTATGTTAGAATGAAATAGCGCTATATCATAGAAAGAGACCAATTATCAAGCAATCAGTAAAAAAAACCACTCCTGTATTTAATCCCCAAAGAATCGCAAAACATAGTTTCTGTGTCAGTTTTAGCATTTGCACCTGTGCTATCGAACAAAGAGGACGTGTGTGTTCGCATATATTTTCCGTGAATAATTTTAAAACAATTGTGTACAAAAGTGTACATTCATAATGGTTTTTACTAAAAAACCTGAGATTCCTAAGGTTGATACAGGTGGGTGAATTATTTTTTTACTCTGTATTTTTAGTAGCCATTTTTTGCGGTGTTTTCGATTTTTCGCATGAAGTATTTTTGGCCACTGTTCTTGAGTTTTTCCACTGAGTGTTTGTATATTTTTGTGGAGTGTGTCTGTAAACTTGCCCACGCAATATTGAACGGTAGTAAAGATATGTTGCGGATTTTGTTCGAAAGAGTCACCGCGGCCCTGGAACGCAAAGGGCATTAGGAGGAACGCGGATGGGTTTTAGTCGGTAAGAGTGTGACGCTCCCTTCCGCTTCAGAGCGAAAGAAGTCATTTGATGATCATTTAAGCTTTTAGGTATACCACCCACTAGCATTTTGCCCGCGGTTTCACTCGCATGGAGAATCCATAGGAATCCTTGAATTTTTCCTATAACTGGTGGCGACAGTGTAGCTCTTTCTCAGTGAAATATTTTAAAAACTAGCTTCTGCCCGCAACTTCGTCCGCGTGGATTAGTAACTTTACCCCCGATTTTGAAACTCTCAGACCGATCGGTTTAAAATTGACAAAGTTTCACACAAAGTTACATCCCCTTTTTTATACCCTTCGGGGTAGAATTAATCAAAACCCTTTCTTAGCGGATGCCTACGTCATAACATCTACCTGCATGCCAAATTTCAGCCCGATCCGTTCAGTTGTTTGGGCTGTACGTTGATAGATCACTATGTCAGTCAGTCACTTTTGAGTTATGAGATATAAACATACAACTGTGTATTTTACTATTTATAAAATCATAAGTAAGTCCGTCCGTTGGATTATCAAAAAATATTGGATACACATTTTTTTTTTTTCATTTCAAGTCGTAAAAAAATATAAAGATAAAGTGCATCCAAGTTCAAGAGTGGGGACTGGTGACGTCACGTCGCAGGGTAAAAATTGTAGCACGTAGTGACGTCACGCGAGTTTTCGACGCGCCGCTGTATCGTTTTATTTTTTTGTTTACGTGAAAAAAGAAAAAATACGTGTCCAATCTTTTTTCGGAAATCTATGAGATGGATTAATTAGATTAATTCAGACTATTTGTTATGTACATATTTTGAAAATACCATCATGTACACGAGGCTAAAGTACTACGTTGCAAGCGTAGATTTGTGATTTTGCCTACCCCATGGGAGAAATCATGTGAAAAATACCACATGGCATGAATGTAATCGCAAGCTAAATTATAATTTCAAGTTATACCCAACAGTCGGTATTTATACTGTTGTGTATTAAAATTATTCACATGTTTTCTGATACTTTCGACGATTTTCAGACTAAACGAATTCACTGTTCGTAAAGTGGCCATAATTTATTGTACAACTAAAATACGTAACTCTTTTTGTTGCGTCCAATTTTATGATGATATGGACGGAAATCATTAAAATCATGGGGAGCAGTGGTGGCCGAGTCGTAACGGCCCCGACTTACGAATTGTAGGTCGCGGGTTCAAACCCAGCCAGGCGCATGACTTTGTGTAATTTAATTCATCACCACTGCTCTCAAAACGGTGAAGGAAAACATCGTGAGGAAACCGGCATGTCCTAGAACCAAAAATTCGAAGACATGTGACATTCACCAACCCGCACTGGGCCCGCGTGGTCGGTTACGGTCCATTCCCTCTCCTAGAGAGGAGGCCTGTGTCCCGGCAGTGGGAACGTTAAAAGGCTGATTATGCTAAATCATCACATGACTTCTCCCGCTCTAGGCGGAACGGAAGGCAGCGTCAGAATGTAACTGACTAAAACCCACGTGTGATCCTTGTAGAGCCTTTTGCGTTCCAGGGCCGCGGTGACTCTTTCGAACAAATTCCGCAACTATTGATGGGTCCTGGGTTCGACTTTGAAGTTGGATATTAGTATTGTATCACGGGATTTTCAACAGGAGTTCTAACACTTTTATGAGTCAAAATTAATATGTTACTGGAAAACAAAGAGTGTTCTGTGGGCTTAGTACGAGTTTTTTAACGTTCTCGATAGCTTTAGCGTAACTCTCAAATTGTTTTGAAACTGAATATGCGTCGTCTGGTGAAAATAACGGTTTTTTTGTTCTATACCCTTTTTTTTTTGGATGGGTAATCATCAAATGACTTCTCCTACTCTGGGCGGAGCGGAAGAGAGTGTCAGACTCTTACTGACTAAAACCCACCCCTGATCCTTCTTGTGCCCTTTGCGTTCCAGGGCCGCGGTGACTCTTTCGAACAAACTCCGCAACTGTTCTATACCCTTTGAAATAAACTAAAATTTACGTTCACGCGATCCAGCATGTTAAAACTCGCACTCAGCTCTCTGAGGGAAAAAAAAAATCTTTACATTATTGGCACCGGATGGCGCTTCTTCTTCTAACGTGATCTCGAGCGTTTATAATCTCGCGCTAAGGTCACTGTACACCTCTGATCAACACTTCTGAGAATACAGCTGTGATATTAGATTACATTAAACCTAAACTAAATTAAATTAAAATTATTTTATTGAGTCTCTTAGATTTACATTGAAAATCTGAATGAAACATCCCCAGTAAGTGGTTCATAATACTTGTGTCGGGGTTGTCTCGTTTCTCCCCTGAATTGGTAAACAATATTGAGACTATGAGGAGCTCGTGGCTAAAGAATAACAGCCGCACGGGTCGATATTCAAGTTTAAGCATCGCTTGCCGAGGTTGGTCTGTGGATGGGTGACCATCTTAACATAGCGAGTTTCCTCCGTGCCTCGGAAAGCACGTTAAGCCGTTGGTTCCGGCCGTCATTTGTAGGTCTTTGACAGTCGTTACGGATTGTCAGAAACCAGTAAATCTGACTCCAGTCTTGCCAAGAAGTACCGTGTTACCAGGTGATGGGTTGTGGAGGTCTGGTACCGCTTCACGTAAAATACTGATATTCAGCTGAATCCGGTTTGACTGGGAGCCGTCCACAATATAGTTGGGAAAAGGCTAGGGAGATGATGATTAAAATTATCAACATTAAATTCAAAACAAAATCAATAAAATTAAATTTCAAAACAAAATTAAAATCAAAACTAACATATTGTTCTCTCACGGTTTTTACGTATAGGCAGGAAGTCGCTCCCTGTTACCCTTCATATCATCCCTTAGCAAAGAAAAAAAAATCATTTTTGTCAGTTATTTCACAAAATTTGAACGTGGTGGAAAAAGAACTCTTTGTCACCCCATCGGACTGATAAAAACTATAATTGGCGATCAACCAAACCTAGGCTTGCATAAAATTTTAGTATGTAAATGATAATGATAAATGATTTATTTGTAAGTAGGTTGTAAAAACACTTTTACACGTCAATCTTTTTTGGCCGTTATAAAAACTAGATGAGGCCGGTGTTTCCTAGCTGACTACCCTGAGAAGAAACACCGGAACAAACTCAGAGGTCAAGGTCTCTTTTGAAGTCCATACAATTGTACTGGTCAAATCATATGAGAACCATGTAGGTTGGTGTCTGAAGTGGTCTTTTGAGGAAAGTGCCACACAGATTTGAGTGGACCTGTCCAAACAGTGCAAGCATTTGTCAGTTACCGTGTAGCTCAAACTTAGAACTTTAAGCAGCTCAACGATTTGACGAACAATACCAAAGTAAGGACATTTGGGTAGCCCACCCAAAGAACTCAAACCTAAAATAATAAAATATAATCAAATTCAACTTTATTTTCAGACCCAACCAGAATAGAAGTTAAACGCGAGAGCGAGAGGGAAACAATGGAACCTGAAAGAGAGAAAGAGATGGTAGCAGAGAAAGAAAAGCAGTCGCCTGTTGAAGAGGACACCACTCTCAAAGAGATGTTGAGAGTCGATGAGCAATATATACCGCTGTTGACACTGGTAAGCGAATTTGTACCTTAATACTGTGGTAAATAGAAGCGGTTTTCTATTGGCAAACACATAATATGCTTAGCTTTATCGAAATATGCTTGGGTCGGCTGATATTCTAACTTGATGAAGCTGTAACAAAAAAAAATATTGATAAATACTTTACGTAAAGAAACGAATCATGACAGAATCAACCGCTGTTGACACTGGTACGCGATTTTGTACCTTAAGGCACTATTAAATAGAAGCGGTTTTTTACTGGCTAACACATAATATGCTTAGCCTTATCAAAATATACTTGGGTAGGCTGTATTCTAAACTGATGAATCTGTAACAAAAAAATATTGATAAATACTTTACGTAAAGAAACGAATCATGACAGAATCAATGAATCATTATTAATAAAAAATTAATTATTGATTGTATACGATAAAAATGTTAATCCTGTGCATTATGAAGAAAATGATTTAATTTTAGTGAAAAATGATGCATCATGTAAGAAATTGGACAGCTTATATTCAGGTCCTTTTAAAGTTGTGAAAGAAATACCACCAAATGTAGAAATAATTAATCAATATGGAAAAAGGATACGGTTCATAAAAATCGGACAAAACCATACTGTATATCATAATTTATAAAAAAGGTGTGTAAAAAAAAAAACGCTAACAATTTTTTTTTTCTATTAGTACGGTGATGTAAGGGTTGTATTAGTTACCTACCTACTTTAAGATCTGTATTACTTATTATAATCTATGCACTTTTGTAACCATTTATGTGCACAATTGTATGAAATATATCGCAGTCTTATTCAGGCCTTCATGAGTTTCATTTACTATCAACACCGCACCTTACATACTAAATATTTTGTTTTTTTTTTTTTCAGCTGGAACAATTCTCTCCAGGCGAAGACGGCATACAGTTCAACAGGAAACTGCGTCATTTTGAAACCACTGTGTCTTCCATGTGCCCAGATGAAACGCGTCTACAGTGAGTATTTTATTTACTCTATGGAAAAAAAATCTTTAGACAGAGGGGCCGTTCAAACAGAATTTTTAACATTTGTGCCCCCCCCCCCCGTCCCCCCCTCAACTCGGATGTTTGTATTTTTTTTTTTTAATGTTTGTTCGCGCATAACTCCGTCGCTTTTCAACCGATTTTTTTGTTGGAAAGGGTATACTTCCCAAATGGTCCCATGAAAATTTTATCGAAATCGACAAAGCGGTTTTCGAAAAATCAACAAAAATCTAAAAAAAATATCTACATTGTCTACATTGACGACCTCTTAGTTTACTCTGCAAAGGAGCAGTGCGTTTTTTTTACAACAATGTGATTGGTTCGTTTAGGTGGGGGGAGGGGAGGGGGTGTAGGTACCACTAAAAAGTGAAAAATAAAAAACTTTTTACAAAAAAGGACAACCGACTTTTACACAAAAAATCAAAAAAGTGCAAAATAACTTTAATTTCAGAAGTCGGTGTTCAAAAAACGAAAAAGCAACCACAAACACCGAGTTCCGAAATTAAAGTTATTTTGCACTTTTTTTATTTTTTGTGTAAAAGTCGGTTGTCCTTTTTGTAAAAAGTTTTGTTACTATTGAGTTGTGTATGTGTCGAATAAATATTTTCTATTCTATTCTACTTATCCCAATTTCTTATTCCCAATTTTCGTCCAAAATTAACTAGACATACTGTGTATTTCCAGCCAAGCGTTCTCCACGTTCCGGGCCGCAGCGCTGCTGAACTCGGTGACGGCTCGCAAGCTGGCGGCCGTCGGCGCGTCGTTCACCAGGCAGCAGCGGCAGCAGCTGCTGAGGGGAGCCCTGCTCAACGTCGTCATGCAGGGCACCTTCTCTAGTAAGCGACATTCATCATCAACAGCCTGTTGCAGTCCACTGCTGGACATAGGCCTTTAAGCGACATTAGTCTTTCAGAAATATATTTTTTACTGGCTTCTGCCCGCGACTTCGTCCGCGTGGAATAGTTACTTTACCACCGATTTTGAAACTCTCAGCCCGATCGGTTTAAAATTGAAAAAGTTTCATACAAACTTTCATCCCCGATTTTATTCCCTTGGGGGTAGAATTAATCAAAATCCTTTCTTAGCGGATGCGGATCAGGCTGTTGATGATGATGATGATGATTGACCCGTGCAACCTCGTTTGTATCACATTTTTCATGACTGCTCCGCTTCTATTGGTCTTAGCGTGATGATATATCCTAGCCTCTATAATTGGTCTATCTAACACTGAAAGAATTTTTCAAATCGGACCAGTAGTTCCTGAGATTAGGGCGTTAAAGCAAACAAACAAACTCTTCAGCCTCGTAACAAAATGTTCATCATTCTCTCTCCGTTATCACAAGTTTTGTTTCGGTGTCATATTTAAATTAAAATACTAAATTTTTTTTTAGAGCTGTATGGGCTGAGTAGTAAAGACCCCGACTTACGAATTGTAGGTCGCGGGTTCAAACCGAGCCAGGCGCATTACTTTGTGTAATTAATTTCATCACCACTGCTCTCAAAACGGTGAAGGGAAACATCGTGAGGAAACCGGCATGTCCTAGAACCAAAAATTCGAAGACATGTGACATTCAGCAACCCGCACTGGGCCCGCGTGCTGGATTACGGCCCATTGTCTCCTAGAGAGGAGGCCTGTGTCCCAGCTGTGGGCACGTTAAAAAGGCTGATTATGCTAATGCTATGCTATTTTGTTTTCAGAACTGGACGTGCTCGAGCGGGCAAACCCCATGTTTTTAATAAACGCTGCTAATCTCATGGGAGATTATTTTGCAGGTAATTTCATATAAATATCTACATTCTACAACTAGCAACGCCCAGCGGTTTCTCCCGCGTAAATCCCGTTTCCGTGGGAATATGGGGATAAAATATAGCCTATGTTACTCGCTGATTGGTTCCCATTGGTGAAAAATTGGTTAAAATCGGTCCAGTAGTTTCGGAGCCTATTCAATACAAACAAACAATCAAATCTTTCCTCTTTATAATATTAGTATACATAGAAGACAAATTATCTACACTAATATTGTCAAAGCGAAAGTTTCGAGTTATGAAATAAAACATAGAATACTTTTTATCCCGTCTTCTTCAAGCCAAAATTCAAGATTGAACTTCATTTTATACATATCATATTGTTTTATAATATAACTAACAGCGCCCCACGGTTTCACCCGCGTTGTTCCCGTTCCCGTGGCAATACGGGGATGAATATAGCTTATAACACTCCACAATAACGTAGCTTTCTATTGGTGAAATAATTTTGAAAATCGGTTCAGTAGATCTAGAGATTACCCCTTACAACGTCACACACTAACGTTACCACTTTATAATATTTTTTTTTTCTCAAACATTACACGTTTGTTCTTTTTTACAATTTTACTCGCCAAACTAATTCGTTTGATGGCGAGAAGCGCTTGATACCATACAAATATTCTTTGGTAACCAACCTTATAACTACCAACTATGCAGTACTTCACTCAGGATAGGCTACAGACGTATGCTGAATAGAGTTTAAAGCCCCGCAACCCTCCGTTCTAAAGGGAGGCTCCGCTGACCGGACGGTCGTTGTGTCCGGTGGGCGACTGCCCGATAGGGAACGTGCACGGCGTAGACTATGCCATCTAGTGTTGCAAATCTGAAACTTTTACGTTGTAAATATGTGACCTGTGCTGCCACCTATACTTCCTGCACCCTCCGTTTATCGGAACGTGCACGAAGTAGACTGTGCCATCTAGCGTTGCGAATTTGAAACTTATAAGTAAAATATACTTGACATTGACGCGTCTGTGCTGCCACCTATAGTTTCTGCACGTTCCCTATAGTTGATGTTCGGGCTGTTGTATAAGTTCAAATCGCACGGAAAACTCTGATACCGCGATGCAGGATTTCGTTCAGTTAGTTCACTGCTGCATGGATAGATGGCGTTGTGGTTCTTTTTGTTGCCTTTCAAATTTTGCTTGGTTAGTTTTTCTTGTTGCAGCATTGATGCCGCTACATAACTAAAGAATCCATTACAATTGCAATAAAAACTTTCCATAGCAACTTAACTTGTACTGGAATTTATTGAATTTAAGTACTAGGACATATTATCTAGAAGGCAACAATCGCAATTATATTTGTTTATGTGAATTCACTCCTTTGTGGCCGCTGATAATCGCTTCTCGATTATTTAATCTCGTTGATCGTCGCATCGGCTGATGTGCACGCTAACATTGCGACTATTGTGGGTATTATGGAATTTGTAGTTTTTAACGAATGTGGCAACTGCTTCGTTACGTTTTATGGTATACTAGCTTCTGCCCGCAACTTCGTCCGCGTGGAATAGTTACTTTACACCCGATTTTGAAACTCTCAGCCCGATCGGTTTAAAATTGACAAAGTTTCATCCCCTTTTTTATCCCCTTGGGGGTAGAATATATCAAAACCCTTTCTTAGCGGATGCCTACGTCACAATGTCTACCTGCATGCCAAATTTCAGCCCGATCCGTTCAGTGGTTTGGGCTGTGCGTTGATAGATCACTATGTTAGTCAGTCCCTTTTGAGTTATATATATTTATAAATATGTTTATTTACGTATATTAATCAAATTCAGTACATAAACATCATTATTTAGTTCAAGTATATATTTTATTTACCCACGTCCGTGCGTCACTGCGGGGTGCCAACTGAAAACCAGCGCTGGGTGTCTGACGCCCAGCAAATGCTGAGGTGGTAACCCTTTCGGTTCAGACACGCTCGGCGCATTCTGTACTTTTCTTCGGAACTCGGTGTTTTATTTATTGTGAAAAGCTTTTTATTTTTCACTTTTTAGTGGTTCACTCCCAGCTAAACATACCCATCACAGCGTACGTGGTATAAATTGGTGTAAACAATAAACAAACATGCGATTTCAGCTATCCCGACAGATTTGCTATCATTTATTGAAATTAACAAAAAAACCGCTTGTTCGATTTCGATAAAAGGTGAATGGCAGGCTTGTATGGGAACTTCGTACAGCTAATAAATTTTCGTGTTTTGGGATACTTTTTGTTTTAATTGATAACTACTATGATAGGCAAGCCCTTTTCAACTTTTTAGATTTTTAGAACTTGGGATATAAAAGTTATAAGCATTTTTATTTTTAAGGTTATGTAGGTACTAGTGTTACAAATAAGTACTCATAAACATTGTTTTGGTGATAAATAAATGTTCTAGATTACTTGTCGCTATCTTTGTAGTGTTTTACTTACCATTAAATAGGTATATTGAGTCTAGTAATCGTATCTGCTCAGTGAGATGCATTAGGAGATACCTACATAATATGTTCAGTAGCGGACTGCAACAGTTTGATAATGATGAAGTTCTGATGGGTGTCGAGTGTCGGTAAATAAAACAATACTTTGTTTTTGAAAGTATGTACATTTATTATTTGTACTTGACAAGCGAACATTACAAACTCTTCATTTTAATTAAAGTACTTATACACACACAGCACAGCTTAAAGCGTCCTTTCGCAAAACTACCTACTATCAAGAGATAGAGGACGGAGGAGCAGATGCTCAAATCAACGTAAAAACAGCCAGATAATTCGCTAAATTGCTCAGATGCAGTCACAAACCACAATCCAAAACAACAGCAAAGAACTGAACTGAAATTGACAACAACAAAAAAAAACAGATTTTCTTTACCTGTCAATAATTAATTGCCATATGAACAAAACATTATTGATGACAAAAATCTTATCTTTAATTAAATCGTGAACTATTATGATTTTTAACCGACTTCTAAAAAAGGAGGAGGTTCTCAATTCGGATGTTTGTATTTTTTTTTTTTTATGTTTGTTCGCGCATAACTCCGTCGCTTGCCAACCGATTTGAAAAATTCTTTTTTTGTTGGAAAGGGTATACTTTCCAAATGGTCCCATGAAAATTTTATCGAAATCGAACAAGCGGTTTTTGAAAAATCAACAAAAATCTAAAAAAAATATCTACATTGCCTACATTGACGACCTTTTAGTTTACTCTGCATTGGAGCAGTGCATTTTTTTTACACCAATGTAATTGGTTCGTTTAGGTGGGGGAGGGGAGGGGCTGTAGGTACCACTAAAAAGTGAAAAATAAAAAAACTTTTTACAAAAAAATACAACCGACTTCCACAAAAAATCAAAAAAGTACAAAATAACTTTAATTCGGAAGTCGGTGTTCAAAAAACGAAAAAGGAACCACAAACACCGAGTTCCGAATTAAAGTTATTTTGTACTTTTTTGATTTTTTGTGGAAGTCGGTTGTATTTTTTTGTAAAAAGTTTTTTTTATACAACAAGAATGCACTCTCAGATATAATATATAGGTGTTCAATTATATTTAATGCTATTTCTATTTCTAAATAATTAATTATCGTTTCGATATTTGTGTTATTTTACATATGGCAACCTAGCAAAAAAAATAAGTGCGTTTAGTTTACCTTTTTTTACGTTTATTTGTTCAAATCTTTTTATTGATATTATTCATGAATCCCAAGTTCTTAAAATGCTGCACCTACACGAAATAAGATGGTTTAATTGCCTTAATAACTGGTACAAATTCTATAACAGAACAACAAAAAAAGTTTGTTGTACGAAATGTGCCGTTCACCTTTTCATGGGACCATTTGGGAAGTAACAACAAAAAAAGAATTTTTCAAATCGGTTGGCAAGCGACGGAGTTATGCGCGACCAAAAAAAAAAAAAACATACAAACATCCGAATTGAGAACCTCCTCCTTTTTTAGAAGTCGGTTAAAAAGTGTTTTCTATTATATTCTATTTAAGATCACTAAACCATGATATATTGTTTCTCGTTTCAGAGGCCCGCCTATGCAACGGCAACAAGGTCCACATCCTAGCGAGTCCGCTGCTGCAGTACATGCGCGCGCTGCTCGGCAGCGACGACATCCGCGCGCACCGCAGCCTGGCCACTCAGGTATGTTCCTAGACTCGAAATTTACGTATAACTAGCTGACCCAGCAAACGTTGTTTTGCCATATAAAATAAAAACAATATTTAAGGGTATGAATGATGTTCTATATATATGTATAAAAGAAAATCGCAGGTAAAATGTAGCTTTCTATTGGTGAAATAATTTTCAAAATAGAAAACTTAAAATTACTGCGCCATTTATTCTTTCTGGCTCAGTGTTCTTTCTTTCGTCTCCTAAGGATCATAGCTTGATGTTAAACAATTATGGTTCTGGTATCCTGGTACTTTGTAAGTCTTCACTCACAATTACAGCCCCAGAAATGCTTCGACATGTTTATGGTCTGCTGGTACACGTGAATCCTTACTTACAAAATGTTTGACAGGTACGAAACAAAGGAACATGTAATGTATTCGTCGAGTTTTCATTATTTTTAAGATATATTCTGCTATTCGGAGCGGAGACAAATCCAACGAATCAAAAACCAAGAAAATTGGTCCAGCAGATCTCGAGTTATAAGTTTTGTAACAAACTCGACTTTGTTTTATATATATAGATAGATATAGCCATACTTTTCAATGGGCAACTCCGTTAAAAATTTCTCCCTACAATGGATACTAAAATCTCAATATTTATTTTCCAGCTCATGCAGAACGGTCGCGAACTCCTGTCAGTCCTAGCACAAGAGCTGGACGAACTATCGATCTCCATCCGGCTCCGCCTGCTGTCGCCGCCGCCCGTCAGCACCATATGGCTGCTCCTGTCCGCAGACCTCTGCCTCAACAAGTTCCTGCCTCTGCCCAACACACTGCAACAGTTCTACGCGGCCCATCTAGAGTTAACTACTGAGGAGACGTTCAGTGAAGTCAGCTACGGCTCTTGGAAAAAAAGCCCTGAAAAGGAAGACTACAGACTGGATACCAGTGAAATAGCTGAGAAAGTCAGCCAGAATTTGTCCCAAATAAGCCTGAATAATAACGAAGACACCAAACCGAAATTAAGACCAATTTTAGGCGCTGGAGCTGGCTTGTTGAGACAGGAACAGGCGCTATCCGTCAGTCAGGATACCTTTGAAACTTGGACCGCTAAAAATAATTTGAACAAAAGGTATGATTTGAATTCCTGGAGACAGCAAGAGGAAGAGAAGAAAGAAGAGATAGAGTACAACCAGACAGTATTACCCCCAAATGTGCAAGCGTTCCCCGTGCCAGACTACCCGCCCCCTATGAACCGTTTCAACTACCCGGAGAACTTTGTCAATTATCTCCAACAAGGTGACGGAGCGTATATACAAAGTCAGTATACGAACGTGGCTTTCAACCAACAAGGGGGTGATAATTTCCAGAATTTTCCTGAGAGAACCCCTGTCCCACCCCCCACAAATACTGAACGGCCACCGCCGCCAGTCGAAAGAGTAGCTCCTACACCGGCCATGCCAATGCCGGAACGCGTCAACAACGAAATACAGAAAAACAGCAACAGACGTCCGGTAGAAAACTGGAGAAAAGAGAAAACTATCGAAAAAGAGGACCCTAACAGGAATAACAGACAAAGGAATTGGACCCGTCAGAAGTCCAAAGACAATCTGAGCGATGACGAGGAGAAAGAAAAGTACAAAGACCGCTCTACGTCTCGGAATAGAGATGGGAGACCAGCCAGGATGAACCGTAGGAGTAGCGGCGAAGAAGATGGGGGACTGGCCAAGACTCCCCCGAGGAGACATGTGACAGAGGTCCCCAGAAACACTAAGTACTGGGACCATGATGACCGCTGTGATAAAGATTATGCCAGTTAGTAGGAGCAGGCTTTGTAGCCCGTAGGGGGCGTTGTGTGGAAGGTACGGGACCTGGCTCACTATGGGGGCCTGTAGCCCTATGGGGACTTCAACCCTACATGGAAATAGTGAATAAAAGTTTTGTGTGTTGCATGGCACATCGAAGTACTGATAGTTTTGTTTAAAAAAAAAATAAAACTGTCATATTGAGCAAACATGGAGTAATGTGACCCCAAATTTAGCAGAGAATTCGTATTTTTCATGATACCGTGCAAAAAGACGTCAGTATGAAAAATGGTTATTCACTATAACGCCATTAAGATTTCTGGGCTAAGCAGAAAGCAAGCACGCAACGCCGCCTACAGTGAAAAATAAAATGGACTTTACCAAACAAGAATCGGGACATTGTTAGTGAAATTATAAAGTGACATGGACACTATTTAGTGAAGTGACATTAGTACCAGTAAAAGTGGAATTCAGTTGATAAATTTTAGTGTTAATAAAGTACCAATAATGTACGTGACCGATTTGTTGGGGCTCGATTTGTCGGTTTCCTATTTCCAATTTTATGCTGGATAAATTAGTCGAATATAAAATTTGTCTTAATAGTCAAAAGTACAGTAGACTAAGGAAAGTTTATACTGCTATACTTTACAAGTATGTTGCATAAAAATAATGGATAGCTAAATGTGTTCATTAAATCTGTATAATTCGTGACTGCATTAATTATTAAAATAAAATAATGTTGATATTTTTGACGATGGTTATACTCGCATCGATGTTTCGTGGCAGCCCGAAAGATTTCGGGAACGACGGAACGAAACTAGTTTTTTACGGTCTTCCGTACCAAAACTTGCCACATAGATTATTTTTTTATTTCGTTTCGTCGCGAGATGCAAGATATTTGAATAGTGACCTCGGGACGACTCGAAATTCATTGTCTCGGTGTTTTTGTGGTGGTCACCACTATGATTCTGGCGTTCTAGAGATACAGTGGTCAGGAAGAGTGTAAGGGCTTGTCCCAAACTGAAATACAGTGTAAACTCTATATAACGACACTCGAGGGACTGTGCATTTTGAAGTTATATAGAATTGTCGTTAAATGGAGTTTAACCTTATATGTCACTGGCAATTTTTTAATTTTCTTAAGAGCGTGTACGGCTTGTGGCATAATCAGCCTTTTAACATTCCCACAGCTGGGACACAGACCTCCTCTCTAGGAGAGGGAATGGGCCGTAATCCAGCACGCGGGCCCAGTGCGGGTTGCTGAATGTCACATGTTTTCGAATTGCTGGTTCTAGGACATGCCGGTTTCCTCACGATGTTTTCCTTCACTGTTTTGAGAGCAGTGGAGATGAAATTAATTACACAAAGTAATGCGCCTGGTTGGGTTTCGTAAGTCGGGGCCGTTACCACTTGGCCACCACTGCTCTACGCCGTATGGCGTTTCATACAAATTTTCAAGTCACTATTTTGCGAAATGACTGAACCGATTTTAATGAAACTTCACACATATAAGCAGGATACATAGGTCTAAAAAGTTAGTTAAAAGCATTTTAACTAAGTTTAAAACTGGAGTTTACACTAGTCGGAAAGTCTCGAAGCTATCGATAGCGAGAGGAACCATAGTCAATAATCTGAAATGTTTGACGGAAGTTGGAATAAAATTGTATGCATGCTTTAAATTTATCAATTAAATGTGGTCTCGGTGAGATAATTGTAAAGATATGTCCAAAAAGTGTCCCTACAGGCTAAGGGCCGTTTAAGAGCGTGTACGCCGTATTGCATTTCATACAAAATTTCAAGTCACTATTTTGCGAAATGACTGAACTGATTTTAATGAAACATCACACATATAAGCAGGATACATAGGTCTAAAAAGTTAGTTAAAAAACATTTTTGAAATGTCTTATTTAAAAAAGGTTAACGGGAAATTTGTTTGTATGGAAAATAAAATAAAAAATGGGTCTAAGATTTTTAATTTAAGATTTCGGAAAATAAGGATTTGAAAATTTGTATGAAATGCCGTGCGGCGTACACACTCTTAAGTGCTACTGATAAGCGTGCGGTCCTGGGTTCTATTCTCGATTCGGGAAAACTGTTACTGGGTTTTCCAATCTGGTATTTCTAAGTAGAAGCATGTGGTCTGGATTTGTGCCTCATCAAGTGGCGATAAATTCGCAAATTTTACACGGGACACAAATATAACTAAGCGGAATGTGGGCGTACTATAGGGAACGTGCAGAAACTAGGCGGCAGCACAGTTGCGTCAATGTCAAGTATTACTTATAAGTTTCAAATTTGCAACGCTAGATGGCACAGTCTACTTCGTGCACGTTCCCCTAAACGGAGGGTGCAGGAAGTATAGGTGGCAGCACAGGTCACATATTTACAACGTAAAAGATACAGATTTGCAACACTAGATGGCATAGTCTACGCCGTGCACGTTCCCTATAATAACACTCTGCTGAACCCTTAAAAGGGAACATAGGCGTAATGTTATGTGACACGACTTTTTGGTGATCTACACAAATATCTCTTCTTTCTGTATGAAAATAACAAAGTCTAATATAACTAGAAAATATAATGTGTTTTTATTAACACAAATAAATTTAGCGACTGACTCTACTTTTTTTTAATAAAAATGTCTTGTGCTAACTGAATTAACAAAACAAAACGGATTTTCCATTGTGGAATATTAAAACTAAAATATATATTTAATTTAGTCGTTAGTTTTAGAAAGTACTTTATAAAAAAAAAGTTTTTTTTCTTCTCATTTAAAATAGTAATAGACAAATTATTATTTTTAATAAATTAACCACATTCTTAAGTTTTCTTGATGGCAGTTAAATTTTATAGGTTGTGTTTTAAAATTTGCGATTTTTAGTCGCACTTACGATTTATTAGTCGCAAGTCCGATTAATAGTCGCAGTTGTGTTTTGCTCGCCATATTCAAGTTTATATTAAAGTTTACGTTATTTCACAGTACATTTCAAAGAAACGCAACTGCGACAAAAAGTCGTAAGGATTTTGCGACTAGTCTCATGTAACTTAATATTTTTGTTGCTCAAGACCATGACAAACAATATATACAAATAGCAATATATTTATAATAAATTATTCAGATGATAAAAATATATTATTTGATAAAAGTATGGCTTTTGGACTGGACCAGTGGAGTTAGGCCAAAGAAATGAGGTTTAGTTAAATTATATTTTCAAAAGCCAAGTCTTACCTCTCCAAGACGCGATGATTCATTATGGAATCATCATCTGCCTAGCCTTTTCCCAACTATATCGGTTCATTTCGATCAGTTATACGAACATAAATGTAAGGAACAGCCGAATTTTTTCGCGATATCAGTTTTGGTCCCATGGTAAAAGTGTTTCATAATGATGAGTACAATGACCTCTTAAGAGGTTGTTGGTGTTTTACGAATAACCCTGTATGTGAGGACGATGCACCAAGTATACTAGTTATAGAACCAAGTATTACCAGCAGAGGTAAACTTCTAAATAAGCTCATGGTACTCACATATTTACAGATATTGAAACATTAGGCAATTAGAAAGTACCCATATGCTGAGTTCTGGGCACCTATGGTGGGCTATGATAAGATCCTGGCTTCGTATACATCGCCACTGAGTTCTAAGTCCAAGGGGGCGTTCAAGTATTACGTAACGTTAA
This sequence comes from Hecatera dysodea, assembly GCA_905332915.2. Taxonomy (NCBI): domain Eukaryota; kingdom Metazoa; phylum Arthropoda; class Insecta; order Lepidoptera; family Noctuidae; genus Hecatera; species Hecatera dysodea. The sequence continues at coordinate 9,979,379 of HG995314.1, read as the reverse complement.
TAATTAATTTAACTTTTTTTTCCGTAATTTGGCGGGAGGGGGTCTCGTGTTGCGGAATTTGTTCGAAAGAGTCACCGCGGCCCTGGAACGCAAAGGGCACAAGAAGGAACACGGGTGGGTTTTAGTCAGTAAGAGTCTGACACTCTCTTCCGCTCCGCCCAGAGCGGGAGAAGTCGTTTGATGATTTCCCATCCAAAAAAAAAGGGGGTGTCTCGTAAAACGTTACGATGCGTTACAGGGGCGGGAGGGGGTCTTTCTTACAACACGTTACGTAACACTGTTTTTTAATTTAAATAAAAAATTTGAGATTCAAAACTCCTAAATTGGCAACCCTTTTCATTTATGTTTTACGGGGAATCCCTCGATTTATTGGTCTGGTTGTCATTTTTAATTTGTTCTCTATAAGTCTATTAAAACTACACCAAAGATAATAACTATAACATAACACAACTTTTTGCGACTTTAGGGTAAAAATGGTAACTTGAGTGTTACGTAACGCTTAGAGAGGGGGAGGGGGGGGGGTACAGAAATAAGTTACGGTGCGTTACAAGGGGAGGAGGAGGGGTCAAAATTGCGTTACGTAATACTTGAACGCTCCCCAAGCCACATAATGAAATTAGTGATATGTTTCCTTGAGTATTGGTCAATGTTTCGCGTAGAAGTTCCTTTATATAGACTGAGAAAACTCGGAAGTCGGATCAGTGAAACTCTGTCAAATCATTCATCCTACGGTATAATCTATTTGGGGTCGCCAGCATGCATACTTCAATATAAAGATACCTAGATACATTTTCTCCCTGATGGAGTCTTGTGTTTCCCAATAGCTACAATCTCTTTGAGTCGAGAATTCACACTTGACAAGCGTGGTTATTTCAAGATTTCATTTTCACTAAGTTTTTCCAAATATTTCATTTTCACTAACTTTTTCCAAAGATTTCATTTTCACTAACTTTTTCCAAATATTTCATTTTCACCAACTTTTTCCAAAGATTTCATTTTCACTAACTTTTTCCAAATATTTCATTTTCCCTAACATTTTCCAAAGATTTCATTTTCACGAACTTTTTCCAAAAATTCCATTTTCACTAACATATCCAATCCTTGATGAGGAAACTGAAAATGTGACCTTTCCCAATGAATATAGGGTCACTTTATCACTAATTCCATTATTTAATGAGGTTACATAAAAAAATTGACCTTTTTTTAAATTAACGTAGAGTTGATTTTCACAGAGCGATCTGATCCAATACTTGGTGAGTTTATCTGAAAAATTGTCTCGATGTGGTCGCTAGTTTTGTGTCGTCTTTTCATTACTTTCTAAGATTTTAATATATATAAACTGGTCTGTGGAATGTTGGGCGGTAACTAGAGAAACATTTATCTGAAGATTCGGTCTCATAATTAATATATAATTCAACTAAACGTCGTTCAAAGTTGACATCACAAGTAAGTTATTTAAAATATGCTCTAAATTATTTTAAAAATTTAGGGAAGTGCAAAGTGTTTCTGAAGTTTTATGATTGCGAACGGTCGTTTAAAATACGCGAATCAACCCCTCTGAAAACTTTCAAACGTCAAAAGATCTTCGTTACTCTGTTTAAAGAAAAACAGAAGAAACTTGATGGTTCTCAATAGGAAAAAATCATGTTCTGCTCAGCATTGTATACAGTACAGAAAGTAATGAAATAAGCCTTAAATATAACGCATAATAATGAAATTAGATTTCTTATTTTTTCATATTGTAATTCATAGTTTAAAGTAACTAGAATTTAAATAGTTCTAAGACATTATAGATAAGAGATAGCTAATAAAATAACTAATATTATTTTTAAATTTGGGATCGTGTTAGTAAAATTGGATAAAGTTGGATAAATTACGAGTGCAATGTTATGAAATACTTCAAATTATTTCAAAACCTTATGAGAATACAACGCCTGTTTATGATATAAATTTGTGGCATTTTAAAGAAGCTGATATGTTATTTCATAATAAATTAAATGGGATTTTTTTTTCGAAAACTTTCCTTAGTATTTCAGACATTGCAACTATTTGAAAACTTAATTAAAACCTTGGTATGTGTATTTGCCTGTTAATAATACAGTATTTTGCTGCTAGATCTGTCATTTAGATAAATTTCAGCAAAACATTTTTAATAAAACTAAACGAATCGGGACGTGCAGACTATCTTTTGACCATGTTAAAGTTTTTTTTGGTGCTACTACTAACAAACTCATTCATTCAAGCAATCGAGAACATTATCGCGCTTTTTATAAATGTTCATTTGATTTTCGTGATAATTAACGTTGCTGAAACCAGAAAATAATCTAGTAACAAAACACAGAACACTAGCAGGCAAAACGCAAAAAGGAATGAATGAATGCCTAGGTAACATCGCTCGGGAATAAGTACCTGTATAGTATAATTAATTCATTGTGATGCAACAATGTTAACTTTAGAACTTGAATAAGTAGGTTTCTGGCCGTGGACTGTAGAAATAAAAAGTGCAGGCCACGAAAACTCGACGAAGGCTTTCAATTTGTTTTTGGGCCTTATCAGGCTGTTTTTGGCTTTTGTGGCAATTAGGAGATAAAAAATTTGATGTAAAATGCCTGGGCTCCAAGTCTGCTATTTTTATAAAGTCATTCCGACACGCTCCCATTGTCATTTCGCTAAAAGTTCGTAATATGCTAAATTCATAATGGTCGTTAATTGGTCGGTCAATGGTCTCGTAATACTTTTTGATAAACGAGCTATTAAAAAGAATGACTGCACAATGACGTTCTAATGGTAGAAAATTTTAGCAGATATCTGCCATTCGTTTTGTCATTATGTACGAGATTACCATTCTATGCCATTTCTTTCAATGGAGTGTCAGTGGTCGACCATTGGATAGTTATAATGACGCTTTTATATTAGTAGAACAAACTTGTCAATATCAACCATAATTAAATCAATGATAGACCATTCTGTTACTATTGTAATAGCAGACTTGAGGCCATAACTTGGCATTTTACACAATTAAGGTATGCAAGGTCTTGAGGCAAAAAATAATTGTGCCAGGCCAGTATGCTTAGGTAGTGAATTAGTTAATAAAATTGGATGAACTACAGCCCACGGCTTTTTATACGATTTTCGTGCAAAATTATACCACTGACTTCGTAAGCAGGCATATAAGCACAGCATATAAATAGCCACTGCTGTAACAAAGCCTTCGCTCTATGAGAGAGAGTGAGCCAAAATTTGTAGATGCTATATGTTTAGCCAATAGGCACGTTTCTTGAATAAAAAAAAAAAGATTCTATTTATTCCGTCAGTTTGATTATCGAAAAATATTGGACACCTATTTTTTACTTTATCAAGTGTTAAAAAAATGACGAAGATAAGAAGCGGGGGTGGTCAGAGATCAGGAGTGGGGGCGGTCAAAGATCAGGAGTGGGGGCTTATGACGTCACGTCGTGGTAAAAATTGTAGCACGTAGACGTCACACAAGTTTTCAACGCACTGCATCGTCTTCGTTTGTTGTTTACGTGAAAAAAAGAGAAAATACGTGCCCAATGTTTTTTGGAAATCAATCTGACGGACTGATTAGGTTTTAGTAAACTACCCTATTTTTAAGTCTCGAATTTACTACGTGTAATAAACGCAATATTTGAAAAGGGTTCATTGTACTCATCATTATGAACAACTTTTACTATGGGACCAAACAATCGCGCAAAAAAAAATAACGACTGCCCCATACTTTTTTTTTGGGTGTAATGACCTCTTTTCAGGTATTGCATTATTCTGTTACATGTTCTAGGTATATGAACCACCGGAAAATTGCAGAATCCGTAAGATTGTAACCTAAAAATCTTTATTAGCTCGACATATTATGAAAAAAATATATATAAATAGCATAAATCCCATCCAAATTCAATCATTTCTAATCATCATCAACAGCCTTTTGCAGTCCACTGCTGGACATAGGCCTCTCCAATTGCACGCCACTTAGATCTATTTTCGGCTTCTCGCATCCAGTTTCTGCCAGCCGTCCTGCGCAAATCGTCACTCCACCGTGCCTGAGGACGTCCTACACTACGTTTGCCGAGACGCGGTCTCCACTCTAGAACTCGTTTACCCCAACGGTTGTCGGTTCTACGACTATGGCCAGCCCACTGCCAATTCAGCTTACTAATCCAGTGGGCTATATCGATGACCTTGCTTCTTGATGAATTTCTAATATATCCGTGTATTAGAACAATTTACGGCGTTTGCAATTTTCCGATGGCATATAGTAGACCCGTTTAGTCCACCCACCTGTATGTAATATTTAATCATTATATAAAAAGGTTCATGCATTAGATATCTTGAACCTTTTGAACGCCAAAGCCACCGTATTGTTATACGTTGGCGTATAGAGTAAACTTTTGATTGTCACATATGTGTGAAACTGGCGTTCTAAAGTTTAATATGTCCTTGCTGTTACATGATAGAAAATGTATTTTTAAGATGATGGATATCTCTTCATCTTAGAAAATCTGCATAAATACAATATAACTAAAAGTAAGCAGTTGTAATATTGCACGAAAATTGTTAAGGCATTGTAAATTAGCTAAAAATATATTTTAGAATTTTCTAAGATTTCTTAATGAAAAAGTTGTGGTTTTTTTTTCGATTGATTAACAAAATATTATTAATTATGGTACCTAGTTGTTTGCGCCGTATTTTGAAGTACTCAGCAGCATGTTCAGCCAATAATTTTGCGACCGCTGGGACGCAGCCCTCCTTAGGCCCAGAGCGAATTGGCTGAAGTTTATTGGGTTTATATAATATTAATTTTGGTTACATTTGACTAAAAACGGTTAATGTAAACATTTAAGCTCAATTTCTCCCACAATACTTGTTTATATTTACGCCAAACTGCTTTCTAGCGAAAAGTCATAAGTACAATTCTTATTACTTTCATAACTTACTTTATTTCTAAGATGTTAAAGTTTAAAGTCGAATAAAACTGATGTTGGTTGTCGTTGAGACTTTGCTTACAAAAAGTTAGTATTTGGCGTATTTAAGAAACTTAGTTGAAAAAGACACTAGACGGACACGACTTGAATAAACATTTAATTTTTTGTAATATTTTTTTTCAATTTGAACCAGCAGTTCCTGAGTTAGCGTGTTCAACCAAACGAACAAACTCGTTAGCGTGATAATGTTGGTATGGATTGAAGGAAACTAGAAATATTCCTGATTCTGTCGGAAAACAGCTCGATATTAAACGTTCGACTCAATCTTTTTTTTTAAACCATTTTTGCCTACCCTACTGCGCATGAAGGAATATAATAATTCTAGGTACAGTAATATACACTAGTACAATAAGTCGTGTCTTCTGGCTGTCGAAACATTGCCTGTGCCTAGTTATTCAATGATATTTGAAGATGCAGTTACTTACCTTTATATTCTTACAAAAAATGGATGGAATAGCACAAAAAATGAAAACATCACACTGTATATGAATTTCATATTTAGGATCTCGGTTTCTGTAAAGACAAAACTTAATATTTTGATCACCATTTAAATTTTCCTATAATTTATGTGATTTAATGAAGATCTCAAATTAATGGTGAAAAATAAATGTTTTGTCGACTAACCAATTTCTTTTTTGTACAACAATAACAGTTTGAAAGCGTATAAAAGGGTTGAGTAACTGCGAAAGGGTTTTTTGTTAATATAAAATAATTTAGATTTGAAAAGCGTCAAGTCGCTAAGATTTTGTTATTAAATTATGTAATCTCAAATAAATTGAAATATGATTTCATTTCGTTGTTTTATTTCTCACTAGCTTTAAAATAACTTTTTATATTATTATATATAGTTTATTTTTTAACTGCTGTCAGAGACTGCTCTGTATCTAGGATAGATCGGTTCAGAAAGCTCAAGAAACTGAGCCTATACTACGATTAATCTCAGCCGCGGTTTCTCTTATTTGGCAGCACTTCTCAGCTTCCAGTCTTGAAGCAGTAGTTCACTATGCACGGTTAAGTCTTATAAAGTGATAACGGAACAGATAAATTAAATACGTGGCGGGCTCAGTAGGTACGGTATGGCGGGGTAACACCACCAGAATTGACCGCAGACGATACGATAAGCGGTATCATCACGCAGCTTGGTGTAATCCAGTTATGTGGAAGATCAGGAAGGTAGTTGATTTCCAAGAATCCTAAGGAAACATTCACCCAGGATAAAAAGTAAGTTGCAGAATTTGTTCCGAATCACCGCGGTCCTGGAACGCAAAGGGCACAAGAAGGAACACGGGTGGGTTTAAGTCAGTAAGAGTCTGACACTCGCTTCCGCTCCGCCCAGAGCGTCAGTCAGTCATTTGATGATTTCCCATCCAAAAAAAGGATAAAAAATAAAAATTATGTGCTTTTAAAAAGATAATATGTGCTATTCCAGCTATAATCTATCTCTTTCCCAAATTTCATGCAGATCCCTTCAGACGTTTTGGCGTGGTTAAGTTACAAACATCCATCAATCTAAACTTTCGCATTTATAAAAACAAAAGAGAAACAAACATCTATACATACAAACTTTCATGTTTTTAATATTAGTAAGGATGTTACTCACTGATAGTGTAGCTTTCTATTGGTGAAATAATTTTTAAAATCGGTTTTGTGGTATAGACGTGAAAACAACAAACAAACTCAATTTTTTATTTATAAAATTAGTGATAGTACCTAGTTATATTTTACGAGGGGAAATTTTCAAAGAAATTTTTTTAAATAAAAAATCCGCAGATCTCCAATCGGTCTTATTTTAAAATAACAACCAAAGTAAACATTTCAAAGTAATTTATTGAAAATAATAATAAGTATTGCTTATAACTTAAAAGTACCTAATTGACATAACTAAACATGATAGGAACAACAATGATAATGTTTATGTACAAATAACTATCACTAAGAAAGAACTTAATTAACTAAAGAAGTTTTCACTTCAAAAAGGTACAACATCTAAAGATGACAGGTGTTACAGGCTGTAATGTAACATTCGCAGCGAGCATGTAACAACACGCAGTGACCTAAAATCCGTGTAACATGCGCGTGTTGTGCTCGTTTCCACGTACTGGGGTCCAAGTCTGCTATTTTTATAAATTTTCATTCCAAACGATCCCATTGTCATTTTGCTAAAAGTTCGTAATCTGCTAAATTCATAATGGTCGGTCAATGGTCTCGTAATACTTTTTGATAACCGAGCTATTCAAAGAAATGACTGCACACAACATTCTTATGGACACTGATCAAAGAAACTGTCAAAATTTTACCAGATTACTGCATACGTCTGTCATTCATTTGTCATTATGTACGAGATTACCATTCTATGCCATTTCTTTCAATGGAGTGTCAGTAGTTGACCATTGGAAAGTCATAATGACGCTTTTATATTAGTAGATTACCAAACTTGACAAAATCAACCATTATGAGATCAATGATAAACCATTCTGACACTATCGTAATAGCAGACTTGGGGCCCTGGCTGCATGCTCGCTCTGTATCATGAAATATTACGCCCAGTAACACCGGTCAGTACTTCAATCAAAGCATTTATTTCAATTAAACCGTTTAGAGGCACTTTTGAACTGTCAATCAGTCCAGAGGTGAAGCTATCTGCACGTTCCAAAGCGTAGATCTCTATGGAGAAGAACGTGCAAAAAACTCCACGGAAACTCTTTTGAATCAATACATTACGATACGTTGCTATTGTTGAAATTATTCTAGAAAGAAGTGTCTTCGATAAAGGTTTCCGGAGTAAAAGTAAAAACACCTCAAGAGAACACAACTAACACTTTTGGTGCGCAGAACTCAGCATAGGAGTCAGGGGCGTAGCTACTGCCGTATCAATGATACGGGGCCCCCAGGCCACAGGGGCCCCGAAAGTATATATAATATGTTGGCCCAACAATTTTATTTAAAAGTTTCACCCACGTAGTTTCCGTTCCTGTGGGAATAAATATATGTGGGATAAAATATAGCCTATGTCACCCGGGGATAGTGTAGCTTCCCAACAGTGAAAGAATTTTTCAAATCGGTCAAGTAGTTTCGGAGCCTATTCAATGCAAACAAACAAACAGTCAAAACTTTCCTCTTTATAATATTAGTGTATATCACAATACACCGAATTCAAATAATTAATTTTAGTTAGGTATAAAAAAGAACGAAAGTAATCATTTATATTTTTATAATGCATATTTAATTATTTTAATTGGGAATTTGTTGTTTCTTTTATAAAACAAACTTTACCCCTTCCTTTGGCCTCCCAAAACATTTTGATACAGGCCCGTCTAAGGCAAGCTACGCCACTGAGATGGATCAAACAATAATTTTGTTCTTGTGCACACAACTGCACATCACAGTCGTCACTACATTAATGACGAGCTGTGGGCACACACACAAATAGGGATGTTGTGTTGGTGTATGTGTGTTGTTATGTTGTTAGATTATAGAAAAATATTGGACACGTATTTTTTCCTTTATCAAATCTATAAAAACTGACGAAGATACAAAGCATCAAAGATCAGGAGTGGGGGCTTGTGACGTCACGGGTCGGTAAAAATTGTAGCGAGTAGTGACGTCACACGAGTTTTCAAAGCACTGTATCGTCCTCATTTTTTGTTTTTGTGAAAAAAGCAAAAATACGTGTCCAATATTTTTTGGAAATCTATCCGACGGACTAATTAGATTTTTTTAGTTAACTACCCTATTATTACGTGAACCAGTATAAAAGTTCTGGCCACCAAAAGCGCTAACAGAATTGAATTACACTCTGCGGAATTCGAATTCAAAATCTCGCACTGAATCGTGTACCTTTTCGAGTAGCAAATAAGGCTCAATATTGTATACCATCGTGTCTCAGTGTGATACTTATATCCACTATCTTATAAGATAAAACATAATAAATAGATTTCGGAATGATTTACAACATTATAATATGCAAGTTTGTGAATGTGAATGAATCGTAGATCTAAAACAATTTAAGAATTACAGTACATAATAAAGACCGCATTAAAACAGAAAACCAAGTATTTAAAAACAGTTTTTATTTAGTGTTTTGTTTTATTTTTTCTTTAATATCTCAAAATGTAGAAATGATAAAACCACAATTGATAAAAAAAATGCTCAAAAATCTTGAACTATAGCAGTTGTAAGGCATAGCGCGCACTACTACTATTTCTTGCGAATAATAAAAATCGTGAAATATAATAAACTAGCAGCGCCCCGCGGTTTCATCCGCATAGTTCCTGTTCCCGTGGGAACACAGGTATAAAGTATAGCCTATGTCACTCGGGGATAGTGCAGCTTCCCAAGAGTGAAATAATTTTTCAAATCGGTTCAGTAGTTTCGGAGCCTATTCATTACCCAAGTAGCACACAAGCTCTATAACAAGCCGTACACCGGCCGGTTATAGGTTTTTAATAACGGCATAGGCTCCATAAATAAGTTCTACAGTAGATGTACAAGCGGCTACAGCGCCGCTGTACCCCCAAAAGAGGCCCAAAATTATACAGCCTAAGGTTCTACAATGTCTCTACAAAGTTCGTAAATATGTGTTAGTGCGGAGATACAAAGGTGCTATGCGAGAGTTAGTGTGCGCCTCATTATCTAAAATAAGTTCTTGTAGCGCGACTGTAGTGCTTGCGTCTTATTAGACGCGTTTGTATCTCTGAATTAGAGTTTACAGATCTGTATTAGATATACAGTAACGATATTTTGGGGAAATTAAGAAAACATAATTGAAACTTTAACAAAGACGTCTACATAAAAGTGTTTGATGGAAGACTTCAAATAATTGGTGTGATTTTTCCTTTTATACATGCAAAGTACCAGTGCGAGTGTCAGTGTATTGTGAATATATACATATATTTTAGCTAAAATTTTCACGCGCCTGCGATTTATGTCGTTGTATGGATAAAAAGTACATTTGATTAGAAGGTGTGAATTTTACATTTAGTTTATATATGATAGTTTAGCTTTCTAGGTAGTTTCTTTAGAATTCTGGGTGAGAAAGAGCAACGTAAATTTGGTTTTTTATGTATATAAATGATAAAAATAAATTATAAAAAATCATGAGAATTGCTTGTATTCACAACTATAATGGCGTCTCGGTTACAACAGCCTTCAGAGTTTACTAGAACCATTATATCGATTTAAACCGCTAGTATCCACTATTGTAGAACTTTTGGTTCTACGATTGTGGTATTGGCGATCTATTGTACTTTTTTAGGTGTACATCAGTCATTTATATATTCTTTTAAGAGTCTAAGGTTGTACAACGGGCTATTGATAATCCGTTGTGGGTATCTAATTTTATTTAGGGGTCCATTATCTGAATCTTAAAACCCCTGTTGATCCTTTTTATACTTTATCATTATTCGTTTTTTGCTTGTTGTTATCGGAGCTGCCGAATGCAGAGGCGGGTAGTCCGCGCGCGACGCCTACGTATCGGTGGCTGAGGAAGCGAGCGAGTATGCGCCGCGCCTGACCGTCGCTCCATACCCCGCAATCTCCAAATAAAACATGTTATATTTATTTTTATTGTGTTGCCATGTTCCTCAATATTTATTCCAATTTGCAGTAGTTTTTTTATTAGAAATCTATGGAACCCTTTTTATTTTCGATGCACTCTTGACAGAATGGAGTCACAATAAAGCAATTATATTAGTAAAAATACTTTTGTCCCACTTCACCCGCTATATTGGCCCTAGAAATGAAATTTTTGAGCTTTGAGCTTTATAAGGCGTGTTTATCTTGCCATAAACAGCTATTTACCATACAGTTGCTGTAAAAGTAACCACTATAACGACCTGCGTCCGACTATAGAATTATATATCCCTGCTGTAGATATAGAGTTTCAAAGGTACTAGGTAGTACTATTTAACAGCTTAGACATTTAGAAATATGCAATATACAACCTAAAGCACTTTAGAGGAAGCTTATAACTCCATTTAAACACTTATAACTATTAAAGCCCTCTATAAGATCTAGCAGTGTTTTAAAAGATATTTATAACTCTGCTTTATATTAAATACCCGTACAATAACTCTATAACACGCCTTTGTATCTTCATTGGGATTATATTTACTGTTGTACGGCTATTGTACCACATGCCTGTTAAAGAGCTATAAAATACGCTACTGAACTACTTTAGTATTATAGTAAACCCATTGACCAGCTATTATAGAACATTCAGACTGTAAAGAAGTCATTTAAGCAGCTTGTGTGCTAGTTGGGTACAAACAAACAATCAGTTACATAATCAGCCTTTTAACGTTCCTACTGCTGGGACTCAGGCCTCCTCTCTAGGAGAGGGAATGGGCCGTAATCCATCACGCGGGCCCAGTGCGGGTTGCTGAATGTCACATGTCTTCGAATTTTTGGTTCTGGACATGCCGGTTTCCTCACGATGTTTTCCTTCACCGTTTTGAGAGCAGTGGTGATGAAATTAATTACACAAAGTAACGCACTAGGCTGGGTTTAAACCCGCGACCTACATTCCGTTACCACTCGGCCACCACTGTTCTGCAGAACTGCTGAGGCAGCACTGCTGGGTATAATTACCTTGATTGTAATTACTCTAGTTTCGTGCATGAATCACATGTTATATAATTTATCAACCGAGAGACTACAAATACCATCAAGTTGTAATCATTGTACTCATTCATATTACCACTCCTTCTCTTACTGCAGTGCGTTTGTGGAACTCACTCTCACCTAAGATAAGAGATTAAAAATATTTCTCTCTTTAAAAAACAGGTAAAAGAACATCATCTGTTCACTATACTGTGTTTCTGTGTATATTATCACTACATAGTATAAAACAAAGGCGCTATCCGCCGTCTGTCCCTATGTATGCTTAGATCTTTAAAACTACGCAACGGATTTTGATGCGGTCTTTTTAATAGATAGACTGATTCTTAAGGAAGGTTTATATGTATAATACATGCATATTATAGTAGAGGAAACATTAGTATCTACATTGCATCCGTGCGAAGCTGGGGCGGGTCGCTAGTTTTATTATAAGTATGTATTTAAGCAAATGTATTTATGTATTATTATTGTTTTAAATTTCCTTCTTTGTCTCTTTACACACTGTGGCTACGTTTCCTCTCTCACTCTTCGGTCTATGTAGATACTAATGTTTCCTCTGCTATAATATGCATGTATTATACATATAAACCTTTATCTTGAATCACTCTATCTATGTATATAAGTTTTTATATAGTTTTTTATGTATATAAGTACAGACAGACAGCGGGAAGCGACTTTGTTTTATACTATGTAGTGATTCCCAGTAAATTAAAACTTCACAACGGTTGAATGAAACTATAAAATAGACAAAATGACTTAGAAGTCTATCTATCACGTTCAAGCGATATTCGACCTTAGCATGATAAACAATAATGTCCTTGATTGTACAAATAACTGAACTAGCGTTAACTAAACTCAGCGACAACTGACTCTTGCAAGTTTTGCTGTATCCTGAAACAAAGAATAACAATTAATTAGTAACAGTGAGAGATACCAAAGAATACTCTTTATTATGTATGTCACCAGATAATTGTACAATAGGGAACGTGCACAGCGTTGACTGTGCCATCTAGTGTTGCAAATCCGAAACTTTTACATTGTAAATATGTGACCTGTGCTGCCACCTATACTTCCTGCACCCTCCGTTTAGCGGAACGTGCACGAAGTAGACTGTGCCATCTAGCGTTGCAAATAGGAACCTTATAAGTAAAATATACTTGACAATGACGCGACTGTGCTGCCACGTATAGTTTCTGCACGTTTCCTATTCGTAAGATTATAAAATATCTTAAGGGATTGTAAACTCTCGATAAATTGTCAACTGAATATTTGGGATACTTTTTTACGCATCAGAATTTGATAGTCTATAATCTGTCGATGACTTTAAAAGAGACTTTGACCTCTGAGTTTGTTTCGGTGTTTCTTCTCAGAGTAGTCAGCTAGGAAACACCGGCCTCGTCTAGTTTACAACGACCAAAAATTACCAAAAAATGATGAATTCTTATGGGACCAAATGGCAACTATTCTTCATCGAATAAAAAAACAAACACGTAAATCGAACCAGAAATGTCGGCGTAATCGCTGTACATACATAGAAAAAAATGCCTACCTCAGAAACTACTGAACCAATTTTGATGAAACTTGCAATATTCCCTAAGTTGAACAAAATCTAGTACAACAAAAAAATAATTACTTAAATCAGACTTGTAGTTTCGGATATATGCGAACACAAACATAAAGACACATACACTTTTGCAATATTGCACATTGTTCAGACGCTGATACAGACTAACATATACAAAAACTGGGCAGTTCTGGAAATATTACATACATACGGGTCGAATTGATAACCTCCTTTTTTGAAATCGGTTAAAAAGATTGACGTGTAAGTGTTTTGCACAACCTACTTACATATAACCTTGTTGGTAGTTATATTTTCGAGCCGTTTGGGGTTGAAACTCTCGGGTCGTGGGGTTCAAGTGCTCACAGCTTATATAAAGATTTGTCTAAACGTTTAGTTTGCTGGCTTTTACCTTGGACAAAGGATAAGCATTGCCATACAGCGTGGTAATGCTGCCAGCCTTTTGGGTACATTACCTGTGGACAGCGATGCAGAGGAATTTTTCGACGCCATCTTTTAACTATTTTTAGTTTTAGTTAGTTTAGTGTTTTTTTTTAATGTAAATATACATACTTAAATAATATTATCTAACTCAGTGGTTCTTAACCGGTGGTCCGTGGACCACTGGTGGTCCCTGGCAGCACTCGAAGTGGTCCGCGAAGCCTAACCTTATTTAATACAATATGTTCTGCAAGGGTCCAAAAAGAAGTTGTGATTGAAATGCGATGCAATACTAGCTTGTAAGATATGTTTGAGAAAGGAAGTTAATTAAACACAAGATTTTATAGGATTTTTTGTATGTTTCGAAAAAGTTTTTGTATGTTTTCATCGACATCTATGCGGACAGGAGTTCTCGGCACTTCTGATTACTTAAAAAAGCAACAAAATCGGTTTTGTGTCAGTATTGGTATGTTTCTGGCCTGGAGCAGCACTGTACTGGATTCAGAAGTGATCAGTAAAAAGTATGCTGATGTTAAGGGCGCATATTCCGAACGGCATTTCATACAAATTTTCAAGTCGTTATTTTCCGAAATGACTAAACCGATTTTAATGAAACTTTACACACGTAAGCAGAATACATAGGTCTAAAAAGTTAATTGAAAACATTTTCGATAAATAGTGTTACAATTAAATTAGACCCATTTTAAATGTTCCATACAAACATAAATTTCCAGTTATCTTTTTTTAAATAAGACATTTCGAAAATGTGTTTAACTAACTTTTTAGACCTATGTAACCTGCTTATATGTCTGAAGTTTCACTAAAATCGGTTCAGTCATTTCGGAAAATAACGACTTGAAAATTTGTATGAAATGCCGTTCGGAATATGCGCCCTTAAAAAAGATCCTACTTCCTCCAAGTAGTTGGTGGTCCATGGCAAACCAGAAATTTTTGTCATATGGTCCCTTATAATCAAAAGGTTAAGAACCACTGGTCTAACTTATACCTACTTACAAAATAAATATCCTTGATTGTACCCCGAGCTCAGCACGTGGTGGCGCCATGCTCGTCCTCGATGTGGCGGCGGAAGACCGACCGCGAGCCGGACTCGAAGCCGCACGCGCCGCACACCAGCACGTCTGCTGCTTCCACCTCCTCCGTGTTCAGGTGCACTGTGTCTGCACATCAGACATTATTTATTTATACTTCTTATTGGGCCCACCACCAGCATTACATACAAAGCTATCATAATGCCAAAACAAACATTCATAGCCTGAGTAAAGTTAAATAGGTAAGAGAATTCTTAAGGAAACAGTGGTGGCAGTTGAGAGCATGTCATACTCGCTCAAATGTTTCGCTGATGGTGGCGCGTGTGTCGGATCATTCGGTTCCCTTCAAAATGGTTGAGCTGTATGGTGCCGAAACACGCGTCATGTTCGTGAACGGGCGCCGTCGGTTGAGACTGGTCACCTCTTAACTGCCATTGACTTGTTTTAATCTTTATACTTTGTTTTTATAGTTTCCTTTTTTTTTTCTTTGCATTGTCCTCACATATAGAAGCGACCAAGGATGTAACCAAGGTTATGTAATACAGAACATGATTTAAAAGAGTGTCCGTGGAGTTTCTTGCACGTTCTTCTCCATAGAGATCTACGCTTTGGAACGTGCAGATAGCTTCACCTCTTTCGACTTGACAATTCAAAAGTGCGTGTAAAAGGTTTAATTGAAATAAATGCTTTGAATCTTGAATCATGAAACTCTTCAAAAAATTTCCTATGATGATACAGAGAATTTACTGATTGTGCTAAAGTGATTTTGTTTTTTTGCCCTAGTTTAAGTATTTTATTATTTAAGAAACTATACTATTTATACAATTTTTGACCTAGTTTAGTTAGGAATCTAGAAGTTAAGTTTTTAATTGTCTATATGACAGATTTTTTACACATTTGTATTGTACTATAGAATCCTTTTGATTATTTGTTAATTTTAAATTATTTTAGATCTTCTCGCCTGAAACACAGGATTTCCTAGTTCAGGCTCGTAATACTTAGAATTAAGATATAATATATTTAAGACTGTATGTAATTTGTCCTGTAAAATTGGTAATAAAAAAAAATATAAATAGTATACTAGTTTTACGCGCGACTTCGTGCACACATATTCCGTTGGTTTTTCGTTCCTGTAGGAATTTCGAGAAATCCTCTTTCCCTACACTTTCCATGGAACCTAAATATCAAATTTCAGCTATCTAAGACGTTTTGGCTGAACGTTGTTTGTCAGTCACTTGGTAACGGAAAAATATATATACTTACAAGGATACTTTTTATACAGCGCGCGCCAAATTAAACTTTAACGAGTTTTTTTAAACATGTATAGTACGAAATAAAGTTATCGTTAACGAAAGATGTTTACTTTGAAACTGTTAAAGTTGATAATTAAGACAGAGAAGTCCGACGCACTCTGACGTCAATTACATGACGCGAGAGGGACAGATATATATTTAACATAGAAATATAAAATACAGGAGAAGTGGCAAGGGGGCGTGTCGGTGTCCACGCGACATGGTCTGGGCGAGCATGTCTTACGCAATGGTCGAATCCGCGAACTAGTGCGCTTCCGACCGTGAGCGTGATAAGATATAAGAATTCCGTGTTGTTCAGTGTTTTCTTGTAAAAACCGAAGCCTAAACCAAAACTTTGTTAATTATGGAATCACTTACCATATCAAAATACAAGTATTTTACTATATTTGTCTTTAAAATCATGAAAAACAACAAATCTTAAAATATTTCTTGCTTATACTATGTTATTTTTGTTTTTAAATGTCAAAGCGACAATAACATATTACTATGAATACACTGCTCCTTAACCACTACCTAAGTTTGTCGCTAAGTGACTGGATGAGCAATGTAAAAATCACAAAACGATACTTTAGCAAGCCGATGTATCGCATAGTACGGCCGCTGCTTCTTGCCGCGAGTTAGTGATGTAATTGTGCAGATACACTGTCGACAACAATGTCGATTGTTGAATGAAATATTACAAAAGTGTACCAAACTTTCTTAGATTTCATTAAATTTTTGGTAAATAATCGTTCAAGTATTTTTGGCTTTGAATTATCGTATTTATGCCTAATCCTCGTGCTACTTCCTTACTTTTTATGGTAATTGTATTTTACTTTCGATAAAGTTTCGAATGCATTATAGTAATCGGCATGTTTAAGATAATATATTAGTGACCTTTGCTTAAAATTATTTTTTATATATATTTATATATTTTTTATATGGGCAGCATAGTGTGTGTAATAAATGCCAGAATCGATAACTTTCCGATTAGTGAATCACTAGCGTATATGTAAAATAAATTGCTTTTGCACAGCACAACGATACCCACCGTTGTTTTTGTGTGAGTAAGTTGCACGGTGTACTGTAAATATACGCTGTGTTTATTAGGATAAGGTTTATAATTGATTGTGTAGTACAGTCCGATTTTAGAAATGCGGGTGTGTGCGCGACTGCGTATCTATTGCTTTTACTGAACTGCATGCGTAGTAGTTGCCGGGTGGTAGGGCAAAACAGGAGACACAGGTTCCGATACATTTTCGGCTACAGGGCATATCTCCTTGTTTATTATATCTATGATATTTAAAATAGTTATATCTCGTTTGTTTGTCGGTGAATTTTGATCCTGTTTTCTCTGTGAGTACTATAGTTTTGGATATTTCTTGATATTAGATTTATATGTTTTTGCATATTCCCTATTCCGCAAACCTGGCAGGCACAAGCCATTAAAGGGATCTTAGACTATGATTATACAGTAGCATGATAGTGAACATACAATCTATATATTATATCTAAGCAAAATGTTTAATCAGATATGCAAGGAGTATGATTTTGATCCATTCACAATTAGTGTAAATTCAGCCAAAAGGTGCTGAAGCCTTAAATTTTTCGAGTAGCGATAGTTTATATGTATTATTTATTTCAGTTTAATATTATTATTTTCTCATATAGTTGCAAACCAAGTATTTGTGTTGCTTTTTACTGGTTGTTGTTTTTGTGCTCACACTACACATAATTATTGTGTGTCTACACGTGAGGACTTGTAATTGGCTTTTTGATGACTATGTTTCCATTTTTGTCTGTTTTTGTTAGCTGTAAGTCCTCCATGCCAAACAGCCTTATTAAAAATAGTATCCTTTCCATGGGACCGCTTGTATATAATAAATTACCTGAAAATTTAAAGGACCTTCCCATAAAAATGTTTAAAAAACAATTAACAAAACTATTGTTGGAAAAATGCTATTACAAAATTAAAGACTTTTTAAATGACAAAACTATATAGAAAATGTTAATGATGAATGTACGTTGTCTTTGCAATTTCGAGTGTGATTATAATAGTGACATAGTTATTTATTTATATTTTTATGGTTGCTGCTTTGTTGTAATTTGACAAACAGATTTTGACATTACCAGATCATGTTAAAAGTTATAACTAGTTGTAACTGTGATTGTCCTTTTAACGTTTTGGATTATTTTGACATTAAGCTCTTTAACATTATGACACATTCTTCATTGTATGATTTGCCAGAGATTTATATTTAATTTATTGATTATTTTGATTGTTATTATTATTATTATTTTGTTTTAATCTGATTGTAGCTACCTATTAAATTTGACTATGGCTAATAATAATATCATCCATATTACTATGTAATTCAAACCTAATATGTTGCATGCCGTAAGGTAAAATGTATCGGGACACTTAATAAATATTCCAACTTATATGTATACCTACATTATCAGCAAATAAATGATTTCTTTCTTCTTTCTGCTTTCTTTATGTACATAAATAAATAAATAAATCTAAAGACTTACTGCTTGCGACGCCTTCTAAGTGCTTGGTTTGTACGTGTTTCATTAACTGTAAGAGAAAAAAAAAACCAAGTTTAAAATATTGTGCTTGTTCAATAGGGTAGTTGACTTAAAAAAAAAGCTAATAAGTCCGTCAGATAGATTTCCAAAAAATATGGTACACGTATTTTTTCTTTTGTCACGTAAACAAAAAATTAAGAGGATACGTCGAAAACTAGTGTGACGTCATATTGCAGTACACTTTTTAGCACAACATGACGTCACAACACTCTCTGACTCTTGATCTGTGATGCTTTTTATCTTCGTCAACATTTATTGACTTGATAAAGCAAAAAAAAGTACCTGTCCAATATTTTTCGATAATCTAATTGACGGACTAAATACTATTATTTAATATTTTTTGTTACTCAAGAATTATCCCTATTCGAATATTGTAAATAATAGGATAGAATACTGAAATACATCGATTTAGCACATCAGTGCTACCCAAAAATATTGGATTCATATTTTTTGTTTTGTCTCTGGACGGAAAATAAAATAACGGTACAGTGCACTGAATCTTCGCGTGACGTCACGCGGTGGTACACTTTTTGTCAAGAAATCACGGTACAAGCGCGATTGATGGGTTTTATCTTTGCCAATTTTTATTGGAGCTTTAATTTTTATTGCCGCTGTATCGTGTGGACCCACTATAAGTAGTACCTGCGTGTGTGTGGACGCTCGGAAGGGACAGCGCGCGCACTGCAGCGTCACGGACGCACCGCGCCCTCCCGCGCGACCGCTGTATCGTGTGGACCCACTATAAGTAGTACCTGCGTGTGTGTGGACGCTCGGAAGGGACAGCGCGCGCACTGCAGCGTCACGGACGCACCGCGCCCTCCCGCGCGACCGCTGTATCGTGTGGACCCACTATAAGTAGTACCTGCGTGTGTGTGGACGCTCGGAAGGGACAGCGCGCGCACTGCAGCGTCACGGACGCACCGCGCCCTCCCGCGCGACCGCTGTATCGTGTGGACCCACTATAAGTAGTACCTGCGTGTGTGTGGACGCTCGGAAGGGACAGCGCGCGCACTGCAGCGTCACGGACGCACCGCGCCCTCCCGCGCGACCGCTGTATCGTGTGGACCCACTATAAGTAGTACCTGCGTGTGTGTGGACGCTCGGAAGGGACAGCGCGCGCACTGCAGCGTCACGGACGCACCGCGCCCTCCCGCGCGACCGCTGTATCGTGTGGACCCACTATAAGTAGTACCTGCGTGTGTGTGGACGCTCGGAAGGGACAGCGCGCGCACTGCAGCGTCACGGACGCACCGCGCCCTCCCGCGCGACCGCTGTATCGTGTGGACCCACTATAAGTAGTACCTGCGTGTGTGTGGACGCTCGGAAGGGACAGCGCGCGCACTGCAGCGTCACGGACGCACCGCGCCCTCCCGCGCGACCGCTGTATCGTGTGGACCCACTATAAGTAGTACCTGCGTGTGTGTGGACGCTCGGAAGGGACAGCGCGCGCACTGCAGCGTCACGGACGCACCGCGCCCTCCCGCGCGACCGCTGTATCGTGTGGACCCACTATAAGTAGTACCTGCGTGTGTGTGGACGCTCGGAAGGGACAGCGCGCGCACTGCAGCGTCACGGACGCACCGCGCCCTCCCGCGCGACCGCTGTATCGTGTGGACCCACTATAAGTAGTACCTGCGTGTGTGTGGACGCTCGGAAGGGACAGCGCGCGCACTGCAGCGTCACGGACGCACCGCGCCCTCCCGCGCGACCGCTGTATCGTGTGGACCCACTATAAGTAGTACCTGCGTGTGTGTGGACGCTCGGAAGGGACAGCGCGCGCACTGCAGCGTCACGGACGCACCGCGCCCTCCCGCGCGACCGCTGTATCGTGTGGACCCACTATAAGTAGTACCTGCGTGTGTGTGGACGCTCGGAAGGGACAGCGCGCGCACTGCAGCGTCACGGACGCACCGCGCCCTCCCGCGCGACCGCTGTATCGTGTGGACCCACTATAAGTAGTACCTGCGTGTGTGTGGACGCTCGGAAGGGACAGCGCGCGCACTGCAGCGTCACGGACGCACCGCGCCCTCCCGCGCGACCGCTGTATCGTGTGGACCCACTATAAGTAGTACCTGCGTGTGTGTGGACGCTCGGAAGGGACAGCGCGCGCACTGCAGCGTCACGGACGCACCGCGCCCTCCCGCGCGACCGCTGTATCGTGTGGACCCACTATAAGTAGTACCTGCGTGTGTGTGGACGCTCGGAAGGGACAGCGCGCGCACTGCAGCGTCACGGACGCACCGCGCCCTCCCGCGCGACCGCTGTATCGTGTGGACCCACTATAAGTAGTACCTGCGTGTGTGTGGACGCTCGGAAGGGACAGCGCGCGCACTGCAGCGTCACGGACGCACCGCGCCCTCCCGCGCGACCGCTGTATCGTGTGGACCCACTATAAGTAGTACCTGCGTGTGTGTGGACGCTCGGAAGGGACAGCGCGCGCACTGCAGCGTCACGGACGCACCGCGCCCTCCCGCGCGACCGCTGTATCGTGTGGACCCACTATAAGTAGTACCTGCGTGTGTGTGGACGCTCGGAAGGGACAGCGCGCGCACTGCAGCGTCACGGACGCACCGCGCCCTCCCGCGCGACCGCTGTATCGTGTGGACCCACTATAAGTAGTACCTGCGTGTGTGTGGACGCTCGGAAGGGACAGCGCGCGCACTGCAGCGTCACGGACGCACCGCGCCCTCCCGCGCGACCGCTGTATCGTGTGGACCCACTATAAGTAGTACCTGCGTGTGTGTGGACGCTCGGAAGGGACAGCGCGCGCACTGCAGCGTCACGGACGCACCGCGCCCTCCCGCGCGACCGCTGTATCGTGTGGACCCACTATAAGTAGTACCTGCGTGTGTGTGGACGCTCGGAAGGGACAGCGCGCGCACTGCAGCGTCACGGACGCACCGCGCCCTCCCGCGCGACCGCTGTATCGTGTGGACCCACTATAAGTAGTACCTGCGTGTGTGTGGACGCTCGGAAGGGACAGCGCGCGCACTGCAGCGTCACGGACGCACCGCGCCCTCCCGCGCGACCGCGGCCGGCGCCACTGCCGTGTTCGCGCGCCTGCGACATAAAATTATGGTTTACAATCAGAATTTGGAAAAGTAGATGGGTTCATTAACCTCAACTTGGAAGTTAGAAGCGATTATATAAACCGGATAATTAATAACTTCTCTGAAATCCCTGTTTTAGAAACGTAATCTAAAGATTGGATGAAACATTGAACTTAATTTAAAATATTGTTTAAATTTTTATCCAGATATGGTTGACACCAGATAAATGTGCAATAAAGGTCATTGCCCTTTCCTTGATATCTCTTCGTAGGTACATGGACAAAAAAATATGAATCGTTTTCCATTTTTTTTTTCCAATGTCGATTCAATATAGCATTAATTCATTATTTCTGTTTTAAGAATTAAGGTTGTCAATAAATGTAGGTGGGTCAATGACCCTTATTGCACATATATTTGGTGTCGACTATAGACAAAAACATCCCAACTCAGTAGGACAGAAGCTAGACAGACGTGCGTCACAGCACAACTTGCAGTTCGCGGAGCGAGCAGTGGGAGAGTCACCTTGTGAGCCGACATCTCCTTGACGGCGTTACACTTGAAGCTGCACAGCTTGCAGCTGTACAGGTACAGCTTGAAGTTGGGCGAGGCCAGCAGCTCGTGCGGGGGCGGCAGGTCGCTCTTGCGCTTGTGGGCTCGCCCGCGCCCGCGGTACGAGGACGATGCTAGCAGTGCTCTGGAGCCACACATGCAACTATATTGTTACACCCAGGATCTCTGGCCTATAGTGTTACTTATAAATATCACTACATATTATAAAACAAAGTCGCTTCCCGCTTTCTGTCCCTATGTATGCTTAAATCTTTAAAACTACGCAACGGATTTTGATGCGGTTTTTTTTTAATACATAGAATGATTGAAGGGTTAGGAGGTCATGCATATTATAGTAGAGGAAACATTAGTATCTACATTGCATCCGTGCGAAGCCGGGACGGCTCACTAGTAATGAATAAAACACGAGATTGGATTATGAACTACTGGAAAAAATTAAGCGATCAAAAAAAAATCCAAATATTTTGCCAATTTTCATCAGGCCTTAACTTTGAGAGATATGGTCGTACAGGAAATCCAAAAAAAGGGAAATTGTGGCTCCAAGTGTCTTGTTTTTGGACTACAACTATACTGTTATAGTGAATTGATTTATGATTTCCATGTTGGATAATTATTTTTTTTCTACCTTTGTAATGTATTAATTAATGACTTTGCATACTATTGTACAAATTCAAGTTCTTAAAACGCAACAGACAGATGTGTTGCTGGGGAGTTTGTTGCGCCACTTCTTCTTCCCAACTAAAACACTAGGAAGTGGTGACGGGTGGCCGTTTTGGAGGACTGTCTTTATGTAAAATTTGACGTTCAAAAAGTGCTGTCTATTAATTCGAATAAATGACTTTTGATTTTGAATTTGAACTAATTACTAATTTAAAGCCAGATAAAAAAAAAGTTTGAAAAAATAATCTAAGTCTGATATGGAACCACCAAAATTATTTTGTGCACTGCTTAAAAATTAAACCTGTATGTGATAATCTAAGGTTAGTGGCGAACGCGAGGTTCAAAAAAAAAAGAGTTACAAATGGGTCACATGTTAAAATATGTCACTACTAGTGACCCGCCCGGCTTCGCATGGGTGCATTGCTGACACTAAATCTCTACTATATTATGCACTAGCAGTGCCCTGCGGTTTTACCCGCGTAGTTCCCGTTCCCGTGGGAATATGGGGATAAAATATAGCCTATGTCACCCGGAGATAGTGTAGCTTCCCAACAGTGAAAGAATTTTTTAAATCGGTTCAGTGGTTTCGGAGCCTATTCAATACTATCAAACAATCAAATCTTTCCCCTTTATACTACACTTCTGGACACATCTATTAGCCCACCTTAGAGTTTAGGTTTCGATGGCCCCTACCGAAATATGATTGCTAGATTGAACATTTTACCATCTTTTTCGATCGTATTGTTTTAAATTTGAATTCAGAATACCATACGACATGGAGCTACGCTTAACAAGTCGGATGGATATGCGCCTTGTTAAAGGCAATTGATTTTTTAATAAAAAACATGTTTAATCAAATAAAGGTTTAATTTAATAACGCGTGTTGCCTCCATGGGCATCTACCACAGCTCTCATACGATTAGGCATAGAGTTTATCAACCGCTCTATGAAATTTTGAGGGATCATCTCCCATTCCTCTTCTATGGCAGTTTTCAACTCCTGCATCGTCTGGGCAACTGGCTGACGAGCCCTAACACGTCTTTTTAGCTCGTCCCACATGTGCTCAATGGGGTTCATGTCTGGGCTTCTGGCTGGCCAGTCCATAACTGTGATGTTCACATCCCGAAGATATTCCCTGACGATGCCGGCCGCATGGGCTCTTGCATTATCATGCATAAAAAGGAAATTTGGGCCCACATAGTCCGCGTATGGTATCACGTGAGGTTCTAAGCACTCACGAATGTACCTTTCAGCATTTAATGTTGGCAGCCGTGGTCCTGTAACAACCTCAAGTTGAGTTTTGCCCCTCGCGGATATACCGCCCCAGACAGTCCATGAGCCACCGCCATAAGCAACCCTCTCTTCAAAGCAGCATTGTGCGAAACGCTCTCCCTTACGTCGGTAGACCTTCTTCCTTCCATCATTGCCATGTAACACAATTTTAGACTCATTAGAAAAGAGTACACGGCTCCAATCTTGCTGTGTCCAATTTAAATGACTGCGTGCGAAATGAAGGCGCGCTGTTCGGTGGGCTCGCGTTAGTTTGGGCCCATTAGCTGGCTTGTGTGGTACCATATCGCGTTCTTTTAACCTTCTCCGAACAGTTCGAGCGCTCACAGATACTCCGTGGAAGTCGCGAAGTTGGTTTCGTATCTCAATGGAGGTAAGGTGACGATTTCTCAAGCTGGTCGTCACGATGAATCGATCCAGCCTTTCAGTTGTGACCCGAGATCGTGGCCTTCCTTGGCTACGAACAAAGCCGCCAGTCTCTAGGTACCTCCGATAAACATTTCGGACCGCAGATCGACTTAAATTAAGTTGAGCACTCACGTTTCTTTGGCTGTGTCCGGCCTGAATAAGTGCCACAGCTTGGGCGGCGACTTCAGGTGAAGTATCCATAGATTATTGATAGAACCTCACCTTAATGTTAAGAATAAGTAATGTTTGTTGCAAAACCAAAGATATCAATCACTTTTTCAAGAATTAAATCCAAGTAAACCAATAAAACCAAGTTTTCTTAGTATTCGATTGTTTGATATCAACAAACATGCTCCAAATTGAATTTTGTTTCTTTAAATTCTGTGTTCGAAATTCAAAAAAAGACTATTGAATGAAATTGTGAATGTGCCAGGTTCAAAACTGCATAAAAACTTTTTGCTCGACCTAATATAAAATTTTAGCTAGGACCAAACGAAACTGAAAATACAAGGTGGGCCAATAGATGTGTCCAGAAGTGTATTAGTATAGGTATGTCACAAGTGCTGGAACAGGGCCCCAAGTCTGCTATTACAATAGTGTCAGAATGGTCTATCATTGGTTTCATAATGGTTGATTTTGACAAGTTTGGTAATCTACTATTATAAAAGCGTCATTATGACTTTCCAATGGTCAACCACTGACACTCCATTGAAAGAAATGGCATAGAATGATAATTTGGTACATAATGACAAATTATTTGACAAATGAATGACAGACGTATGCGGTAACCTGCTAAAATTTTGACAGTTCCTTTGATCAATTCTTTTAATAGATCTGTTATCAAAAAGTATTACGTGCCCATTGACCGACGATCTTTTTTGGGCGTCATAAACTAGATGAGGCTGGTGTTTCCTAGCTGACTACTCTGAGAAGAAACACCGAAACAAACTCAGAGGTCAAGGTCTCTTTTGAAGTCCACACAATAGGGTAGTTGACTAAAAAAATCGAATTAATCCGTCAGATAGATTTCCAAAAAATATTGGACACGTATTTTTTCTTTTTTCGATACAGTGCGTTGAAAACTCGTGTGATGTCACTTCATGCTACGATTTTACCCACGCCGTGACGTCACAAGCCCCCACTGATCTTTGAAGCTTTTTATTTTCATCAATTTTTATAGATTTGATAAAGCAAAAAATACGTTGTAGTCGGGGTGAGTCAGTTTAAGTGAAAGGGTTTTGTAATTGGCATAAACTTAACTTTAATCAAAACTTTGGATCACAATCATGTCTGAACATTAGCAGAGCAGAATTCCCAATGTCGCCACACTTATCATAATTAATATGGCGACCTTACAACTAAGACAGTTTTACCAACCTAACAGCCAATCAGTGGCTGATATTATCGCGGCCTTGGCTACTATTGGCCGGCGCGAGGCGCATGCGTGAAGGTGCGTTCGGATACGCACACGCAATTACGGCGAATATCGCTCAGGTGGCCTACCTCTACCCTTGCGACCAGGGAGACGTTCGGATACATCCGCTATACACTCCCCCTCGGGTTCGTGAAGGCGTCCTCGCTCAAGAACCCGCTCATCAAATTCAGAAACAGGCTGAATATTACGAGGGCGGCCTCGGTTACGCTTTGACATAACTGGAGAAAGAGGCGCATCGTCTCTATTAACAAAACGCGTAAGTTGGGACGCGTGGAACCTGCCTATGATCTCGTTGGGATCCCTAACATGCGACACAAGGTAAGTAGTAGGACTAGCTTTTTCAACAACCATATAGGGACCATCCCTCTTTGGTACAAACTTAGCTGATAATCCTTTAGCAGCGTTACTCAACACATGCGACTTTACCAAAACTTGGTCACCAACATCAAACTCTTCAGGTTTACGACCTTTATCTGCGTAATCTTTACGTCTATCCTGTTCCTTCTCTACTTTGTCCCTAATAGAAACTAATGAATCTAAAAACTTCTTAAGGTAGGGCGTGATTTGGGGAACGAAATTATCTTTTTCTAGGACGGCCCTGATATCATAGTGAGCGTCGACAGGTGAACGGAGCTCTCTTGCTAAGGTGAGAAAAGCCGGAGAAACACCAGTTGTTTGGCATAATGCCGAGTTCATGGCGAACCGAACAGAAGGTAAGTGGTTAGGCCACGAACAATGCTGGGTGTCCACCAATTGGGCTAGCTGCACCTTAAGATCTCTATTTTTCCGCTCGGCCGGGTTGGCCTCAGGGTGATATAAAGGTAGCAAGTCCTGTTTAAATCCAAGTATATACGCACACTGTTGCATAACAGAGGAAATAAATTGTACACCGTTGTCCGATATGATGCGGCGAGGCACACCATATCTAAGGAAGTACTCCTCTATCAATGTACGAGCACAGACTACTGAGGTGGCGTCTACAAGAGCAAAAAGTTCGACCCACCGAGTAGATGTATCTTCAACCAGCAAAATGTACTTCTCCCCCTTCTCTCCAGGAGGGAGCGGGCCAAACAAGTCGATTGCCAAGACTTCTCCCCTTTGATTTAACACTGGGGTCTGAAGAAGACCTGAAGGCTTCACGTTTGAGGACTTATATCGTTGACATGTCACGCAAGACTTAACAAAATCGGCGACGAATCGTCTCATGCCAGGGAAGAAAAATCGCTGTGACAGCTTATGCAAGGTCCGATCAATACCTTGATGCCCAGCAATAGGAGTATCATGACATTCCCCCAAGACGTCCAGACGTAAACTCACAGGAAGAACAAGCTGTGGTTCCTCAACGTCGACATCGGGGTTGTACCTATAAAGGACTCCTTGCTGCATGAAGTATCCGCGTTCGGACCAGCGTTTTTCTTCTACTGCATCATTACTTTCAAGACCACTAATTATTATTTTTATTTCAGAGTCATCTAGTTGAGCAATAACCTTAAGCTGATCGTCGCTTAGACGTGACGCTTCCTCGTCCCTAAGTACACTATTAATAGGCACAATCGCAACGTGGTGTGCTTTTTCGAAGAGAAGATCGAACTGCTGAACACTGTCAGCAAAGTGCCATTTAGCATTACCAAAATCAATACTAATATTAAATTGTACTAAAAAATCCATACCTAAAAGACTTTCGTTACTCTCAGAGTCTGGAAAAATTAAAAAATTTACAAGCCTGGTTCTGCTTTCAAGAGTTACATTTATCTCGGTAGTAAGTACATTCAACAATCTACTAATACCATCTGCTAATTTTACATTTTCCAAACGAGAGGACATAGGATGACCTTTGGCCTTTAGGAGAGCGTATAGCGTATGGCCAGCAACACAGCTCTTCGCTGCCGAATCTGCCAACGCAGTACCGTTTTCGCCTAAAATACTAATCTTTAGCACGGGCCGAAGATAAGATCGAACATTATTACGATTACCGGAAAAGGGTTGAGAACCACTGGCAATTCCGCAAAAATGTTGAGATCCGTAAGTGTTTTTAAAATCGAGTATGTTTTTCGAAAAAAGTTGAGAACCTCGTGTGATCTCGAAAAAATGTTGACCACTACTTGCAATATCAGAAAAATGTTTAGAGTCACTGGCAATGTTACAAAATGGTTTATAATCACTGGAATTGGGCATAAAATCGCGAGCGCAAGATTTTGATCCATCGAAATTACCAGAAAAAGATTGACAACCATTGAACAATACCGACCGCGTCGTACTATCAGTAACCTGTAACGGTAACGCGAACTCCCCCTGATCGCAAGTAGTACAAACACACATTTTTGTATTATTACTAAAACATACGACAGGTTCATTGACACTAGAACAACGATTATTAACACTAACACAATTATCAACTAAATTATCATTTGAAGACACAGAAAGAGGATTAACGCTATTATTAACGTAAATCTTTTGTGATCTTAAATTATTACACGATAAAACACAATTTTCACAAGAAACATTTAAACATTTAGGTACACTTTCATTGGAACAGTAAGTACCTACAGCGGCAAAATTAGAATTGGGAAAACAAGTAATACAACTACACATAACAGAATCCCCTGCGACGTGCGCGGGGTTACCTCGAGTTTCGTGATAAGACTTGCACTGGTTGACGCTAGGGGGCGCGAGCGCGCGCGCACCGGCAAACATCACGCTACCTCGCGGCGGCGGCGGCGGGGTGGGCGCTTGCGGTGGCGGCGCGTTGACCACGCAGCGTTTGTCGCTATGCAGCCCTGCACACTCAGGGCGCGCGGGATGCGACTCAATGCGACCGGTCGGCACACGAGATTCACGAGTCGAAGATAACGAATAGAACGACGAATGTTCTTTATCTTTCACGTTACTAGCACTATTAGGGTTACACTTTGAGCACTTCGACTTAATGACATTCGCGGCACCACAACCGTAACACTTAATTTCTTTTATGTCCTCACTTTTTGCGTTATTTTTGTTACTGTTTACTAATTTTTCGCACGTATCTTTTGTGTGACCGCTACGTTTGCAGTAAACACAGAACGACTTCACATTCCCTGCCTTTTTCAGTGACGAGTCGCCCATGCGACTACCGGTCGAGGCAGAGGAAGAACGGGAAACAGAACTCGAAGAGGCAGTACGCGCAGGCTCGACGGCGGCGGCGCGTGATCCTCCTTCGCGGTCAGACGATGACTTTTGCGGCAGGCGGCCATGTTGTGATTCGTTTAGGGAATCCTCCACAGCTCGCGCCTTTTTTAGCAACTCGTCGAATGTTGACACTGCAGCTCTGTCGATACGCTTGCGGATGCGGCGATCCAACAATCCGAAGGTCATATCCAACTGGACACGTTCGCATAAGTCTTCTTGTGGCAGCTTGGCAAACAAGGCTCGTACTTTCGATATGAATAAATCTGTATTTTCTTTGCCTTGTACTAGGGAGAACAGTTCTAGGTAAATCCGGAAGGGCGGGCGACGTTCGCCATATGCACTTCGGAGTCTAGTTATAGCTTCATCCCATGTCTTTGTAGTGCCCTTAACGCCCTGCCACCATGTTCCCGCTGAAGAAGTGAGCAGCATCGACATACCTAAGAGAGCGTTCTCGTCGCTTATGTTTAGGCATGACTTGTAAACTTCGATGGCATCTATGAAGTTTTCCACGGATTCCTCAGGATTTCCGCTGAACTTGGATGAACATTTCGAGAAGTTGGCTGTTGACTTCACAAGGGCCTCGGCAGCGGCAGACGTACCTACATCCATCGATGTCTGCGGCGTCGACGAACGGAATTCGTGAAGGACTTGATTGAAAAATTCTGCTTGCGACTGTTGTATCGACGTTAACAAAGTCGTAAGGACGTCTTGTGTCAT
The DNA here is from genome assembly GCA_905332915.2 of Hecatera dysodea. Taxonomy (NCBI): domain Eukaryota; kingdom Metazoa; phylum Arthropoda; class Insecta; order Lepidoptera; family Noctuidae; genus Hecatera; species Hecatera dysodea. Next base: position 9,949,531 of record HG995314.1, on the reverse strand, counting down.
AGTTATATTGCTTGATTGTTCGGATTCTTCTAAGTTTGAATCGGCGGAAAGCGATTTGCGCGTCCGCGGCATTTTGCAAAGTACCTAAAGTTTCACTTGAAGCACTTTTAGCAACGAAGTTTGATCCACATTACAAAAACCACTGAAACACACGTTGGGGGCCAAGATGTAGTCGGGGTGAGTCAGTTTAAGTGAAAGGGTTTTGTAATTGGCATAAACTTAACTTTAATCAAAACTTTGGATCACAATCATGTCTGAACATTAGCAGAGCAGAATTCCCAATGTCGCCACACTTATCATAATTAATATGGCGACCTTACAACTAAGACAGTTTTACCAACCTAACAGCCAATCAGTGGCTGATATTATCGCGGCCTTGGCTACTATTGGCCGGCGCGAGGCGCATGCGTGAAGGTGCGTTCGGATACGCACACGCAATTACGGCGAATATCGCTCAGGTGGCCTACCTCTACCCTTGCGACCAGGGAGACGTTCGGATACATCCGCTATAACGTGTCCATTATTTTTCGATAATCTAACTGACTGACTAAATAGAATCATATGTTTATTCCTCAGGAAACATTCCTATTGTACTTGTCAAATCATATGAGAACCATGTAGGTTGATGTCTGAAGTGGTCTTTTTAGAAAAGTACCACACGGATTTGAGTGGACCAGTCAGGGCAAGCCTTGGTCAGCAGTAGAGCTCGGGTAGCTCAACTTTGAACCAATAAGGAGCTCAACGACTCGACGAACAATGCCATTGAACGGACATTATTTGTGTAGGCCATAAAAATACTCAAACAGCCACATTGTTAAAAATACTTGAAAAGAAAAAAGCAAATAATAACCTATTTTAGTCTTCATATTCTCAATAGTGAATTAAAATAAAAAATATAATAGTTTACAATGTAAACATTCATGTCAAAAGGTATACAAAATTGAAAATACATATAAAAGTATATACCAGGATTATGGTCCCTTGGGATGATACGAATTACAAGCGGACGAAACCGTTGGCAGAAGCTAGTCTTATTACAACAAAGTAACAATGAAGCAAAACTTACTTAGCTTTTTGGAGAGCTTTCGCTTTTTCCAAAATTTCTGCGGGTGTCAAACTTTTCTGTAAACAAAAAATCAATACATTTCTATGTATGTATATAAAATTAGCTGCTAAATATAGTACATATGTAGCTCTGTAGTACAGAGCTACATACAAACTAAAGATAGCTAGTATAATTTACAACTTCCAAGTGCAAAATAGGTAGTAAGGTCGATTTTCCTGGTTTTTTTTTGACAGTTGAAATATTCGCAAAGTTTCGGAATATTTCGGAATACTTCCGAAGTATTCGACGGGAATGATTCGGAATTTTTCCCGCCAGCATCTATAGTCCAGTCCCTTTCAAAATCAAAATCAAAAGTCATTTATTGAAACTAGGCTGAGAGACAGCACTTTTTGAACGTCAAATCTTCTATCTATACTTATAATAAATCTGTAGAGAGGTCAATTCTGTACAAGGAATATATTTTCAAAATAACTATCAGGGGGTGATTAGTGATCGATACTGGTGCCAAAAATGCAATCAGTAAAATTTTTGTCTGTATGTCTGTCTGTCTGTCTGTCAGTCTGTCTGTCTGTATGTTCTTTATAGAAACAAAAACTACTCGACCGATTTTAACGAAACTTGGTGCAAAGGTTCTTCATACTCCTGGGCAGGTTATAGGATACTTTTCATCACGCTACAATCAATAGGAGCAGAGCAGTGAAGGAAAATGTTGGGAAAACGGGAGAAGTTACTCCATTTTTTAAGCTTCCGATACTTTTATTAATTAGTAGTTATTTTATTAATTAGTTATACGTAGTTATAGGTATAGTATATAATAAGTTGTACATATTTCACACACACATAGTGATCTATCAATGCACAGCACAAACCACTGAACGGATCGGGCTGAAATTTGGCATGCAGGTAGATGTTATGACGTAGGCATCTACTAAGAAATGATTTTAATTAATTCTACTCCCAAGGGGATAAAATAGGGGATCAACGTTTGTATGAAACTTTGTCAATTTTAAACCGATCGGGCTGAGAGTTTCAAAATCGGGGGTAAAGTAACTATTCCACGCGGACGAAGTCGCTGGCAGAAGCTAGTTTTACATAAAGACAGTCCCCCGAAACGCCCACCCGTCACCACTTCCTAGTGTTTTAGCTGGGAAGAAGAAGTGGCGCAACAAACTCCCCAGCAACACATCTGTCTATTGCGTTTTAAGAACTTGAATTTATACAATAATATGAAAAGTTATTAATACTGTTGCGCGCCACAATTAAGTAAGGAAGATAGCGGCATTCGGTACCACTAGCGCCATCTAGTATCGAGTAGCAGAACTAAAAAAGCCAGGAACCTTCGAGATTTTTCTATGCTAGAATTCTCGGACCTTAGTCGGTCGCGACCGATATGTACGCGAACTTTCTGGAGTTCTACTCGGCGCTCTATATAAGGCCGGCGCATGTACCGACCGAGTCAGTATTGGATTTGCGATACAAGTGATAACTTCGAGAGCGATCTTCGACTGCGAACTCAAGTGATTAATAGTGCGAATGTGTTTTGTGATTAGTGAGTTTATAGTGTAATTAGTGTGGTGTAAATTAAAGTGTCATCTTTGTTTATTTAATCGGCTGATTTTATTGTAACGAACCCGAAGCTCGGAACAATACATGACAAAGGTAGAAAAAAATATCCAACATGGAAATCATAAAAACAATTTCGCGTACGGAACCCTATAAAGATTAAGTTTCTCAGTGGTTTACATACCTTGCTATCCTCTTTTTTCTGCACAGCAGTGGCCTGCTGTAGCGCGGACTTGAGGATAACCAGAGAATTCTGGCCGTCCTCATTCTCCACCATAACATAGGATTCTTGATTGTCAGGGTCTAAAAATGTATGACTTTATATTAGTAACTAGCAGCGCCGCGCGGTTTCACCCACGTAGTTCCCGTTCCCGTGGGAATATGGGAATCGAATATAGCCTATGTCACCCAGGGATAGTTTAGCTTCCCAACAGTGAAAGAATATTTCAAATCGGTCAAGTAGTTTCGGAGCCTATTCAATGCAAAAAAAAAAAAATCTTTCCACAATAATAATATTAGTGTAGACTTCACACTCTCGAATTCATTCAAGTAACAATTTATCGGATACTAGCAGCGCCCCGCGGTTGCAACCGCGTAGTTCCCGTTCCCATGGGAATACGGGAATAAAACATAGCCTACGACGCTCACAAATAATGTGTCTTCTTGGAGCAAAGAATCATCAAAATCGGATCAGTAGATACCTACCTACAACCTCGCACCTCACAAACTTTACCACATTATAAATATTAGTGTTTTCTACACTAATATTATAAAATATTTTCAACTAACTTTTTAGGCCTACATATGTATCCTGCTTATGTGTGTAAAGTTTCATTAAAATCAGTTTAGTCATTTCGGAAGATAAGGACTTAAAAATTTGTATGAAATGCCGTACGGCGTATACGCACTTAAGGCCTGTTCAGACCTACACTCTATTCGCATACCCAGAAGTAACGATTTTCGCTCGGTTCCACGCAGTATCCCTTCGGGTATATTAAATACAGATTTACACGACTCGAGCGAAATCCATATCTCCATACTGTCAAAGTAGATAGTATTTTTGGCTTGCATTTCAAAACCGGCACCGCCATTAAGAGCGTATACGCCATGAAAATTTGTATGAAATGCCGTTCGGCGTATGTGTATACGCTCTTAAGTCATTTTCATTCTGAGAGTCTGATATATTGCATTTATTCTGTTACACATTCAACAACAGATTTTTTCGGTCAGCTTGGTCGTCTCCATGGGCGTACCCAGGGGGGGGGGGGGGGCGGGGGAGGGCAGCCCTGGAAATCTTGCAGAAAATGTATGAACTTGCCTAATCACTAATCGGTGTGTAAATGGGGCCTTATGTGTGCCCACAGCACGGTCGCACGGTGCAATAAGGTAGTTAACTAAAACAATCTAATTAGTCCGTCAGATAGATTTCCAAAAAATAATGGACACGTATTTTTTCTTTTTTCACGTAAACAAAAAACGAAGACGATACAGTGCGTTGAAAACTTGTGTGACGTCACTACGTGTTACAATTTTTACCACGGCGTGATGTCACAAGCCCCCACTCTTGATCTTTGACGCTTTATATCTTCGTCAACTTTTATAGATTTGAAAAAGCAAAAAATACGCGTCCTATATTTTTCGATAATCTAATCGACGGAATAACTAGAATCATATTTTTTTACTCAGGAAACATCCCCATTGTCATAAAAAAATACGAATTAAATAATATAAACACATAATATTCAAAACTTTTATGTATTTAACAACCTATAAAGCAGGATCATTTGTGGCTGTTTGTACTACACACTACATATAGATACCTAATGTTTCATGTGTCTTTGTGTAGTGTAGACGAAACAATCGCAGAAGATCTAACTTAAAAAGTCTGACTTGCCTCCCCCTAGGCCAGGAGCTGAGTACGCCCATGGTCGTCTCGAATACATATTGTTACGGTGTTTACATTTATAAAATAGTTATAAGCATGTTAGCTGTGGCAACATTATGAGATGTCATCGAGTAGCTGACAGCTTCCGTTTTCCTTTCCTCTATGACCCCTGTTCTGTACCAGGATATGTGCTTTGCTTGTAATCTTGCTTGTGTTAAAATAAAGTATCATGCAAATACAGTGTTCTCTTTTACATTAAGCTTCACGGTCACACATACTACCCCAACACATATATTTTACCTTCATTATCGCTACCCTGCAGAACACAGGTGACGGTGGCATCCGACGGCACTTCACCACCCGACGTGCCGGCGTTGGCCACCAGCTGGTACGATTCCTCTCCATCTTGACACCTGCCATAGAAAATATACATAATCAGCCTTTTAACGTTCCCACTGCTGGGACACAGGCCTCCTCTCTAGGAGAGGGAATGGACCGTAAACCAGCACGCGGGCCCAGTGCGGGTTGCTGAATGTCACATGTCTTCGAATTTTTGGTTCTAGGACATGCCGGTTTCCTCACGATATTTTCCTTCACCGTTTTGAGAGCAGTGGTGATGAAATTAACTACACAAAGTAATGCGCCTGGCTGGGTTTGAACCCGCGACCTACAGTTCGTAAGTCGGGGCTTTTACCACTCAGCCACCACTGCTCCAAAACCCTTTACGATTAATACATTACTATACAGCTTTTTGTTCCCTGAAGCAACAAGCAAGAGTTGAGTTTACTAGAACCCTGCGTCACCGTCGCCCTGGGCCCCAAGTCTGCTATTTTTATAAATGTATCATTCCAACACGATCCCATTGTCATTTTGCTAAAAGTTCGTAATCTGCTAAATTCATAATGGTCGATCATTGGTCGGTCAATGGTGCGATAACCGAGCTATTAAAATGAATGACTGCACAATGACGTTCTAATGGTAGGTCACTGATCAAAGGAACTGTCATTTTTTTTGCAAATTACCGCATACGTCTGTCATTTATTTGTCATTTTGTACGAGATTACCATTCTATGCCATTTCTTTCAATGGAGTGTCAGCGGTTGACCATTGGAAAGTCATAGTGACGCTTTTATATTAGTAGATTACCATACTTGTCAAAATCGACCATTATGAGCAGTGGCGTAACTATACCATTGGGGGCCCGTGGCAAATTCTTTTGATGGGGATTTTCTAGTTTTATTTTCAAGAGCATAGGTTTATACATGTCACCGGAAAATGACAACCTCCGTAAGATTATATAATATCTTAAAAGATTGTTAACTCTCGATAAATTGTCAACAGAACATTTGGAACACTATTACGTATCTTTGATAGTCCATAATCTCTCGAAGTCATTCCAAGAAATTCCGCCGGATCTTGGAGACGCTCATTTTCGGCAGGGGCCCCCGACCCGACACTGTTAAGTTACGCCACTGATATGATTGCTACTATTCTGATACTATTGTAATAGCAGACTTGGGGCCCAGGTCTGGGTAACTGTGAGACTCTTGCTTCAGAGCAGAAGGCGATGTGTCTGCGTGTCTGCTATCGCCACATACCTGACGAGGGTCAAGTTGAGTAGGTCCAGCTGCATCAGACCCTTGCTGCTGTCCAGAACTTGCATGTACTTCTTCTCATGATCTTCTCCGACGCCCAGGTCTGGGAGGATGTGGGATTCTTGCTGTAAAACAAAAACGGTAAGTTGTAACTGTTAATGTTGTACGGGTTATACGAGTTCATATAATATTGTTTTTTTTTTTTTTTTTTTGATGACTATGTAGGTCAATCTGTTTTTACTTTATTGACTCAATCTACTATTTATAATGTTTTATAGTGAATTGATTTATGATTTCCATGTTGGATAATTTTTTTTTTCTACCTTTGTCATGTATCAATGACTTTGCATACTATTGTATAAATTCAAGTTCTTAAAACGCAACAGACAGATGTGTTGCTGGGGAGTTTGTTGCGCCACTTCTTCTTCCCAGCTAAAACACTAGGAAGTGGTGACGGGTGGGCGTTTTGGGAGACTGTCTTTATGTAAAATTTGACGTTCAAAAAGTGCTGTCTATCGGCCTAGTTTGAATAAATGACTTTTGAATTTTGAATTTTTTTGAATTTAATATGATAGTATCAAAACCTCGACGACCAAAGATCGACGCCTTCGAAATGTGGGTTCTGCGAAGACTTCTTCGTATACCATGGACTGCCATGAGAACGAATGAGTCCATACTGGTAGAACTCCATATCACCAAACGGCTTTCTGCAATATGCCAGGAAAGTGCCCTCAGCCTTTTTGGGCATATTATGCGTTCATCCAAGCATAATCTGGAAAGGCTCATGATATTGGGCCGGGTCGAAGGAAAGCGCGCTCAGGGTAGAACACCGGCAAGATGGTCCGATGCCATAAAGAGGGCGGTTGGAGGCAGCATGTACAGAGCGGTCCACGCTTCAGAGGACCGCATGGCTTGGAAACGCGTCGTATGTGGTCGCGATCCTCACCAGTGAGGGAACGACGAAGAAAAGAAGATCAAAACCTATCGATTTAAATAAAGTTGTACTGAACTTGGGTAGACTTTGCATAAAACGTGTCTTAGGGTAAGTGAAATATGTTGCGGAATTTGTTTGAAAGAGGCCCTGGAACGCAAAGGGGCACAAAAAGGATCACGGGTGGGTTTTAGTCAGTAAGAGTCTGACACTCCCTTCCGCTCCGCCCAGAGCGGGAGAAGTCATTTGATGAATGCCCAAAGGTGCCTAAAGATTTTTGGTTATAAAAAAATGTCTGACTGGTAATAGTAAACAGTATTTAATTACAAAAACTATTCTCACCTGTATAGCATTTGACTTAGGTAACATAATGTCTAATTAAAGTAAGTACAAAATATTCTTACCTGTTCCTTCTCAAATGGAGTCACTTCTACGATCCGCAGTTGACCTAAACATAATGAAGAACAATCAGAATCTTTGTCCCTTGTGCTGTTTCATAGTTTTAACAATTAAAAAAAAAATAATATATACATAATGTATAATCCTAATTACCAGTATCCTAAATACATATCCTTACAGTAGAAAAAAAAATATTTAAAATCTGTTCATTAGTATTTTATCTAACAAAACAGCCGCAGATTGCAGTCTCATCTGACTTGGAAAAACATCACAATGAATGCTCACCATCCTTGTACTCCGCAGACAGGATCTGTCCATCAGAAGTCTCAACCGTGACCTCCTCATCAGACATGATAAACTAGTTCTGAAAATATATTATTAAAACTTCACATTATTGACGTTTATAATGTGTGTGGATGTAAATTCTGAGACTGTAAATACTTTTTCTTTTCTAATTCCATCTCAATTAAATTACATCCCAGCATTTAATTGAACAGCTAGGTAAATTAATTGGCTCTATATTGTATCTCAATAACTTGCCTAGCCAAGTAGCCGAACATAAGGCACAGAGAGCTTTGTGCTGACATGGAGAGGTTAGGTTCGAATGGTGTGACAGGCACTTGAGTGATGAACTTGGCTCCCATTATGCCATTCATATTAGGTTCCATTAAACCCAGCAAACAGAAATAAGAGCCCTGCACAGCGAGGCTTCTCTTTCGAGGTCAGAATGTTGAAATTGACCATTGTTTCAATTCCCAAAATTAAGTATTTCATATATTTTAGTTGCATGGTTACTATGTATTCTATGAAGGGGCGAAGGGTGGCTGAATGTCTATCTATCTATTGGGGTTTGGTTTCCACACTAAGTCCTAGTATTGGACCCTTGTCCCCAAGCACAATGGTCCAATACTAGGACTAAGTGTGTGACTAAGTGTGTGCTTAATGTCATTTAGGCCACTGATTAAACGGCACCACTCAGTGAAAAGTCTAGGCAGTCAATTACAGCGCTATGGAATGGCAAGGTTTATGTTTACATGATTTATACTACAGGCTGGATTTTATTTAAGCTTGCTGAACTACTGTTTATATGATGGTGTATGTGTGTGGGTATGATTGAAAGTTTCTATTGACAAAGTGCGACCTTCCTACTGGCTGGTAAATATTTGACTGTGAAAGTATGGGTAGATATAGGTTTTAGAGCTGTAAATAGGCGCTTTTCCCGTGTTTGTAATTTGTATGTTAGGAAACCAGTCAAGTATTTCATGAGTTAAAATGAATTATTGTAACTATTTCAGTATGTCAGTAGGTGCTAATAAGGAAACCACCTCAGCAGGTTGTTCTAGCGATCATAGTTTCCAACATACATTAATAGTAATGCCATTTTACTCGAAGTAAACAAGATTTCTATAATTTCAAATAAATACTAAACAGAATAAACGTCAATCAAAAGTGTTTGTCAAAAATTCTTGCAACACCAACAAAATTTGTAATGCGGTGTTTCTATGCTATGGCGATGACTTTTTTAATTTTATTATTGCAACAATCAATACTCACATTTAATGGCAACAATGAAGTTTTATTTCACTGAAAACAGCGTCCACAAGATGAATACCACGATTGATTATAGGATTTAGCTTGTGAAAGCAAACGAAAATGGCGTCACCGTTAAATAAAATATGTTTTCTTTGTAAATTACGAGTGAAAGACATCGCGGCATTCTGCCAGGGTTGCCAGCGGGAAATGGTTTACCCTTAAAAATGACCGGAAACCAAGATTTTGATTATTTTAATTTAATTTCTTTATAATTAAATATAAGGTTTTATTTGATAAGTTCTAGCTCTAGTATTTTAAAACAATTATTAACGATAGTATTTTCTATAAAACATTTTTCAGAATAGCAACATAAAAAATACTTTTTTTTTAATAAATGAAATTGATAATTTATTTGCTCTATCACAATAATATAACAGTAAAAAAAAGATATCGCCTATCGTATTTTAATCTTTTCCTATAACTGTCAATGAATACTGTCATAATTAAAAAGAAACACAAACATGAATTATGTTTATCTCGTTTTAACGTATTACATTTCTATTGCTGTCTCTATCTTAAGACTGATGGCTAGACGTCACGTAGTAGAGATGGTAGAGCCAAAAAGGTAAGCAGATGAGCTTATGCAATGCAACCAATTGGAAACAGGTAAACCCTGCGAGAGCGAGAATACTTTGTCCTCTTTACTCTTATATGATTCTCATAAGAGCAGCCGGAAAACTGAGAACCCTTATTAAAATAATAAATACACACAGTATACAAAAACAAAAAATCTTACACGAAATTTTGGTCTATTTCATAGACATTTCCCAAAGTAACACTTTGGTTTGGAACAGTAGTTTTCGAGATAAAAAATGTTAGAAATGAAATCCTGCATCGCGCAAACGAAGTTTTCACGCTAGTTTGAACGCATACAGAAATTTAGACGTCGACACTGGGAGGTCCGTAGCTACTACGTAAACCGGTGCTGACAAGGAACCGGTCTAACTCCTTGTCATCAGATATGTTGAAGCGTATAAGCAATCATATAATGGTAAAATATAATGTCAAATGTGTCAAGAAAAATAATAAAGAGAGACTAGGTCTCATCCACACGCTAGTAGCTGATTTGACTTCCTTTTATGAATGCTTCTTTTTTTGAATTTATCAACTTTTTAATTTAGATAATGCTATAGAAACCTCTTTTTGCATTTTTGACAAGTTGTTCGATGTTTTTTAAGGTATTTCTGTAGGTGTTTTTTACCAATAAGTATTATCAAAAATAAAACAGTCCAATTCAGAATGCACTTCTTTATTCTTAATAGAGTTAAAACTTATTTTGTTACATTTCCTCCTTAAAGAACATAAAAAAAAAACAAATACATTACATAATTATACCAACCATTTTTAGATGACCATACACAGCCATTTGGTTCAATAACAGGACATTGATACAAGGTTACTCCCGGTCATTGAACTCCCTTGACCGCCTGAAATGCAGTTTGCACTTGGAAAATAAACAATAAACGCATTGAACTCAAAACAATATTTTTATATCGATTCGTCAAATCTGGTAAACCACATAGAGAGAAAAACAAGCAAATAAATGAGTCGACTCTACATTATCATTAAATAATATTATCAATGTAGAGTTCCAATCAGCGGCAGATCCAAGATTGTCGTTCGGAGGGGCTTGACCTTGCTGAGGGTTACCTAGATTTAGCAAAGTAGCAAAACAGCAAAAGCAAGAGGCTTATATATATAAGAAAAAATAAAAATTTTGTAAACTAAGATTGTTTCGACGTTCATTCTGTGATGGCACTATCATATAGAAAGACTTCAAGACAGATAAAAGATCAAATAACAAGCAAAAAATCTCTGAAGCGAAGAAAAAAAGCATTTACTTTCTGATCATCTTCTAATAAGAATGAAATCTAAAAAAAAGGATGGAACGAGCTTTAAAATATTTACTTTACTGACGAAAAATACTAGGTACTACAGTACATTTTATATCATTCTGACTCTGAATGTAAAGACTTATAATTGGCTGCCAGATTATCAATCTGTTGTACATCACCATTATATTTAGATTAGTAGTAGTAAGTCTTCCAAAGTATTTAAATAAATAAATGAATAAATAAATATATTTTCTAACACCAACTTCAAATCGGAATTTAATAAACACAAAAAGGAAGTCATAGGCGCTACTCCGGTGTATGTGAGAAGGACTCTCGTTTTTCATTGAACAGAATGATTGAACATTATTCTTTTAAACATTTTTATATTAAACCCATACATGACATCTTGTCAGACGACATATTCAGATGGCGGAGGCTTAGACCGGCCCCCCGCCACTACCGGTTTACCGAGTAGCAGTGGACTTCCCGAGAGCAGTACAGCGTGTTTTGTATATATTCTAACGGCAGCGAAAACTTTGATAGCGCGATGCAGGCCTGGGCTCCTGATTGGTTGGTTTAATGTGACGTATACTCTACGTCACCGCATCGAGGATCGGTGAGAGTCTCTGGCAAAGAAAGATGGGTAACTCTCAGTTTTTCATAAAGTGTTGCTCAGTTTTTTCGTGGATTTTTTATGATGAAAAACTCTTTTAAACTTTGCATTCTGAAGTTCATTCAAAGATATTGCAGTCAGTTAATATTGATACTTATTTGAGTGCACATATTCGCTGCATATGGAAAAGGTCACTAGAGTACGAAATATAAAGATGGTAAATATATGAATTCAAGAGAAATGCCTAAGAGGCATTTAGGTTCATAGACCCCTCGATATATAAAATTTCGCCCTTAATTTTGTAACTTCCTGTGTCAACAGGTGTTCTGCCCTGTTCAAAGGGTCAATGACATTTGGAACCGTGAAAACGTTCGCAGGTATACATATATCCAATAGAGCTATTGTTATATTGAGAACAAGAGGCGCTGGTTCATGTTTCCATATAAAATGCTCACGTTAACGATACGAATACTTTTTCGCAAGTTGTTCATGCTAGGGGCACAGTAAAAAGAGCTGTAAAAATGTAGATCTCAACGAGAAACGTTTTATAGATCATGCTAGGATAACTACTAAGGCGCTCCTACTAAAGTTTATCTGCCCCCCAAGACAGTCTTAGTAATAAAGTCTTGGTAACAAAAGTTTTTGGAAATTAAGAGCGTGAACGCCGTATGGCATTTCATAAAAAAATTCAAGTCACTATTTTGCGAAACCAATTTTTAATAAACTTCACACATATAAGCAGAATACATATGTCTAAAATGTTAATTAAAAACATTTTCGAAATGTCTTATTTAAAAAATTAGCGACCCGCCCCGGCTTCGCACGGGTGCAATGTAGATACTAATGTTTCCTCTACTATAATATGCATGTATTATAAATATAAACCTTCCTCTTCAATCACTCTATCTATTTAAAAAAACCGCATCAAAATCCGTTGCGTAGTTTTAAAGATTTAAGCATCCATAGGGATTAGGGACAGAGAAAGCGACTTTGTTTTATACTATGTAGTGAAGATATCTGGAAATTTATATTCGTATGGAAAATTGAAAATGGGTCTAATTTAACTGTAACCAACTAACTATTTATCGAAAATATTTTCAACTAAGAAAACAAGAGCGTATACGCTCTTAACCTTGCCCACAAAAACTAAAATTTTCTAACATATCACAGTTTCCTTGCAAAGCGGATGACGCAGAGAGCCGGCTGGAATTGATCGCTAGCACGTCATAGCTCTAAGCGTAAAGCCGCTACGTAATGCGATCTATACACAGGTATAGACAACACTCCTATAAATGAAGTTTGGACCGTTATATGTTGTGCCTTATATGACTGTTTATCTAATATGGCGATGATAAATGATTTTTATTCTGTAAGTAGGTAGTAAAAAACACTTTGATACGTCAATCTTTTTTGGCCGTTATAAACTAGACGAGGCCGGTGTTTCCTAGCTGACTACCCTGAGAAGAAACACCGAAACAAACTCAGAGGTCAAGATCTCTTTTGAAGTCCATACAATTGTATCGGTCAAATCATTATATGAGAACCATGTAGGTTAATGTCTGAGGTAGCCTTTTGCCACATAGATTTGAGTGGACCTGTCCAAACAGTGCAAGCATTTGTCAGTTATCGTATAGCTCAAACTTAGAACTTTAAGGAGCTCAAAGGTTTGACGAACAATACCAAAGTAAGGACATTTGGGTAGGCCACATTAAGAACTCAAACCGCCAGACTAACATGAAATGAACCCCTGACATAGCGATCTACATGGTCCTCATATTCACAATACTTATGTTATACGAGGACCATGCAGATCAGTGTGTGAAATGGTCTTTTTAAGAAGGAACCACACAGTTGTGATGCTTTGCTTATGTCTATCAGTAACGAAATCTTTTCAGCTAAATGATGACTCTAAAATTTCTAATACTAGCAGCGCACTGCGGTTTCACCCGCGTAGTTCCCGTTCCCATGGAAATACGGTGATAAAATATAGCCTATGCCACCCGGGGATAGTGTAGCTTTCCAACAGTGAAAGAATTTTTCAAATCGGTTCAGTAGTTTCGGAGCCTATTCAATGCAAACAAACAATCAAATCTTTCCTCTTTATAATATTAGTATAGATATCAAGTCTGGATTATGTACAGGTCTTGGTTTTTGTCCGGATAGAAATTGCTTAAATATAAGAAATAATTCAGCAAGATATCCACATAGCAAATCAATAAATGTCATCACTACGTAGAGATTGAATGATATATTACATTCTTGCACGTGTAACACCGGTGACGCATAATTAATCAATCGTAAAATACAGAAAATTTACAACGTAGTAAATTGGACTTGTAAGATTCAAACTACGTGTGGGAATTTCTAGCGTCAATTCTTCACAGATAAAACACTAGAAATGTAGTGGGCAGGCGTTATTTGGAACTGTCTTTATGTTAAAACTACTGACTAAAAATACAAGACTGTCGACCAACTTTTAATTTTCAATGCTATCCCTTCTGACCGCGGACATTTTCTTTTTTTTTCTGTCCATTCATTAGCCTTTTTTCAACAAGTACAGTTCATTTGTATGAAAAAACCGTCATAGAACGCTGCGCCCATGCCAGTTTTTGCTGAAACTGGCAAAAAAGTAAGACCAAACAAATTTAATTGAATAATTATCTTCGTCAAATGATAGTGAATTAATATATGAAACGCATTAACGCATCTTCCGGCGTGCAGTCACGGCTGCATGCTTCCAAGTGACGCTCTATTTATTTTGTTAAAGGCATGACTATTACGTGCAAAAAATAACAAAAGATTTAATGTTTATTCTTTTACAGGGGAGTTCATTTGCCTTATTTCGCACGAGAAATCAAAAAGTCAAAAAGAGCACTGTAGCTCTACCATGACGTTATAAATCCATCATGCTTCCTGTGTCAGAGAGAGACGGAGTTATACAAGACAAATAGCACTATCCCTTTTTCACACAGATATCATGATAGCATTGGCACTTCGTGGTACAGCCCTTGGCGGTAGATCATAGCGAAAACGGCAGGAAGAGCTTGACTTCTATTGAAAATACTGGCTCAAACTAGCGAAAAAAGAGGGAACTAAGAAAAGGAAGAGGGTCTTTACCCAGCAGTGGGACAAAATAGGCTAAATAGATAGAATATTTTGTAGAGTTGCTACTGGAAGAGCAAAACCACAATAAATTGACAGTGTGAAAGATGGCTGAAAAAGATGTGACAGACTGCTGAGGTGCATGAAAGAAGACTTGCATCGCTTGATCCGCAAAGTAATTGGGATAAGCTCAGGAAATGAGGGCCTGCGGATGGCGAGCTATGGGTGGCTCACCGTCCGATAGCAACCAGGCCCGAGTCAACGGCGTGTCGTGTCCCACGCGCGCTTCAAAGAGCTGTCAGCACAAAAGACGGGACCCCATAGGGTAACAGTGCCTGCTAGGGTTGCGGATTTTTTTTTTTTTAAAGAGTCACCGCGGCCCTGGAACGCAAAGGGCACTTGGAGGAACACAGTTGGGTTTAATCAGTAAGTCTGAAACTCTCTTCCGCTCCACCCAGAGCGGGAGAAGTCATTTGATGGTTTCCCATCCAGAAAAAAAAGTCAGGGAGACAATGACATAGAGATCGACTCTACGTCATTATCTTCCTGACCTTTTTATTTTACACGATCTTTATTCTGTCTACGATCTTGTATCCCAATTTAAATTAATTAAATTGTGTTATTTCAACCATACAGGAGTATTTATACATCACTAGTTTACCCACGCAACTTTTTCTGCGTCACTTAAGAGAGAAAAAAAATACCGATTTTGCAATATTTTTCAAGCTTCTATTGGTCGTAGCGTGATGTTATATCTTATATGCCTATAGCCTTCCTCGATAAATGGGCTATCCAACCAACCCTAAAGATTTTTTTCAATTCGAACCAGTAGGTTAACAAATAAAGTCTTCATCTTTATAACATTTGTATAGTTGAACAATGATACGAAGAGAAAACAAGTTTTTTACTGACACGAATTCTGACGGTGGCAGACTGGCAGCCATTAATCAAATAAAAAATACAGACATCCATTGTTTTCAAATCCTCAAGAACTGCACAATATTATTATCATAGCGTTCTTCAAACCGTACACCCAATGGCGTGCAGTGATTCGAGTTAGGGTAAGTAGGCCAGAAAAAATGTCCAAATAAATTTTAAAAAATAACCACATTATTCAGGGTTGATTTTCAATGAAATGAGTTTTTTTTTTAAATAGCCTATATAAAAAAAACACTACATTTCAACCCTGAATAATGTGGTGTGTTTTTTTTTTGACAATATTTCTGGCCTCTTAGGCAACTCGAACCACTGCACGCCACTGCGTACACCTTAATAAAAGACTCAACATTTATAAAAATTGTAAAAGCTATTGTGCAACTTGACCTTAACGGTGTTCATTCATGAAACCTGATTGCCACCCCTCTACTACGAGACCGCACAGAGTAGCTAGGGATAGAGACTTTGTTTTGATATTATTATTTTTTTTATTTTTCTTACTTGTAGCTTTCTTAGTGGTGGAACGGGTAAAACAGTTCCAATATGATGAATATAGCGTGGTAGAGTTAGCTTTAATTTGTTAAATAATTCTTGTAAGAATAGAATCCACATATAAGTTCAATTTTTTCATGTCATCTCATCTCGACATTATTATAAACCATTAATCATCTGTAGAAAATATAGCTTGTCTTGTAGATATTTATTGAAACTAATATTTTTGTATAATATGAGCAATCCTTATAATTGGATGAACTTATTTGAATGAAACTAGATACGCACATGCAAAATATCTACGTCTAATAAGTTACTAAAGAACTTTTTCGGAAACAGTAAAAGCAATTTTGTATTTTCTGTAGAAAGTAAAAAATCACTCTACCTCTCGCTTTAAACACTTTCTCAGGTCAGAAACCTACCTGAGCTAATGAAACTATAATTCAATAAAAACAAAGACGATCATAATAGTCGCCTCTGAACTCTGAAACTAACCTACAGTCCTGCATCGCGCAAGCAAAGTTTTCGCACCACTTCGACCGTACACTACAATTTCGTTACACACCGCAGGGAGTCCGCTACCACAAGGTACAGTGGTCCAGTGCATCCACTTCAATCAACTGCACAGCACAGTAATATTCTGACATACACGATCTCAGTCGCTAAAAAAAAAACTTCAACATTTGCCATTCTGTCGACTAGAAGTAATTGCTAGACTGTATTTGGAATACCCGCGACTTAGGAGAATGACGAATGCTTGAACTTGACTCAGAATGCTTACAGCACCTCTGTGGTTAATTTGACTCCTTTTTTATTTTGTTTTAGAATCATATAAAAAACGTTCTTTATTTTCGTAACCTTTTACTTAGAACTTAGAAAAGAACTTTATACAAAATATTTTATAAAGTTCTTTTTTTATAAAAAAAAATGAACTTTATAAAATATTTTTTGCTAAACCGAACTTATTACATTTATTTTTGGATGTGATTTTTATCTGTTGAAAAAGTGAATATTGGATACCTACTTAACGTGTTTTATTTTCAGGTGTCTGTCTTCCTAAATAAAAAATTCTTTATAAATATAGAGTTGTGCTTTTGATTGTTTGGATTTGATTGCTTCCGACAGTCACCACTCCTGAGTCGCTATTGATCTATTTAACAGCCAATCGGATCTAATTCGAAGTTCAAAGAAATTAAGAATAACAGAAGCTATGCATTTTTTCTAAGAATATTTTGAAAACCTGTTACCTACTCAGTGTACTTATACAATTATTCTAACAAGAATGTAACAAACTAATTTCTACTTTTTCGTTAATTTTAATCAACAAAAACTATAAATTTGTAGGTATATAGAAAGATCTATGAAATTACCTTTCGCAACGACATCTATGTTGATTTAAGAGAGTTTTCTTGTCAGCAGTGAAGTATTGTAAGAAAACAGTAAATTACATTATATGCGATCTCTAACCGACGAAACACTGTTTGAACTCATTTCACTTAAATCTGGAAGGCGCTCCTCAATTCAATGCAAACATTGAAAATTCATTCCTACACTACAAGTATTCAAATATATTTTTAACTGATAGCTGCTTATATTATCACAGCTTTGTTTAGTAAACACAACGTCTCCCAAAAATGCTTTTTAACTTTTTTACTTCCTAAAACAACCCCAAAAGTAAGTAGGTTAGTCAAGTGAACTATTATATTAGTGTATTATCTATGGGTACAGGGGTGTACTGCGCAAGTCAAAACTATGTCAAATCCGCTCCGCTTCGTCCTTGTCAAAGTTATCAACGCAACAACAAATCTTTGAAAATGATTAAATATTAAATTCAAGTGTATTTAATATTAATTTAGTAGTTTATAAAAGTTCAACTTTTATTTATAAGATCCTGGTTAAAAACAGGATTTGGGTTGAGGTAAATCTTCCATTTTATAGAGTTTTTTAGAACGCAGTGCTAGTCAATTTTATTACTTCATTTATAATGTGTTGTAATTATTAATCAATGAGCTGTTAATTTAGTTAGTTATGTGTTAAATATTGTGTTCTTTAATTAAATCAAAATACGACTCAATATATTTGTATTATTACGTCAAAGTAAAAGAAGCGCACATTAATATTTTTTAGTCAAGCGCACGAATATTTATGAACTTCTTTTTTATCTGGTTTGAACAGCTAATTAAACAAAGTTTATATTAATTATACATTAAAATATGACTTAGCAATATTACTTAGCACAATTTTGTCAAGTTTCTAAAATGCATTTGCATTATATCCCTACAGCTTCGTGTTTCCTAGTCATCCTTGTATTTTGATTTACTAATAAATTAAAATGATCTTTTTTATATTTCAGAATAAAATGGCAACTGGCGGTTCGGGTGCAGTATTCTTTCTAGGCACGCGAGCGCATTATCAGGTAAATATATTATTATAATAAATTCGAGAAATAAAATTGTTGTATTGATACTCGTACCCGGTAAAGTGCCCTTGAGTATGAATTAGTCAAGCTTTAAATTATAAAGGTAGATATGTTTTTCACACACAAAACACGGATCCGAATACCTATGTAAATTATTTGTCCGTATAATATAAACATAAAATCGATGTATTTTTTTTATCTGACTACTGTAGAGTAGAAAGACTGCCAAAAATATAATGAGGCTTAATGCTGCGTAGTCAATACAAGATTGTTCTCAAATCACCTTGTGCCAGCCACACTCACTCTGGGCCCCAAGTCTGCTGTTTTTATAAATTTGTCATTCCAACATGATCCCATTGTCATTTTGCTAAAAATTCGTAAATGGCTAAATTCATAATGGTCGATCATTGGTCGGTCAATAGTCTCGTAATAATGTTTGATAACCAAGCTATTAAAAGCAATGACTGCACAATGACGTTCTAATGATAGGTCATTGATCAATGGAAGTGTCAAAATTTTAGCAGACTACCACATACGTCTGTCATTTTTTGTCATTATGTACAAGATTACCATTCTATGCTATTTCTTTCAATGGAGTGTCAGTGGTGACCATTGGAAAGTCATAATGACGCTTTTGTATTAGTAGATTACCGAACTTGTCAAAATCAACCATTATGAAATCATTGATATACCATTCTGACTCTATTGTAATAGCAGACTTGAGGCCCTGTTAGGTTGGTAATATTTGCTATATAGAATTCACTGGTGTGAAGTAGGTAAACGAAGGCTAACGATTCGCGATGTTATTAACAGTCAAAAGCCGAAAGCTGATGTCTTAGTTAAAGATTGGCCAAAACCAAATACTAGTCGAAAGTAATTTCATACCACTGGAAATACTGGAATCCATGCTTTTCCTTCATATTAAATACTAGCAACGCCCTTCAGTTTCACTCGCATAGTTCCCGTTCCCATGAGAATACGGGGATAAAATATAGCCTATGTTACTCGCTGATAGCGTAGCTATCCATTGGTGAAAAAACAATTCAAAACGGGCCAGTTTCGGAGCTTATTCTGTACAAACAAACAAATCTTTTTTAGAAAACTGGTTTGGCTTGCGGCCCATTAATAATATAAATCCGAAAGATAGTTTTGTTACGCTTTCATACCTAAACCGCCAAAACGAATTTGATGATTTTTGACACAGGGTTTTTGGAACCCTAGAGACGGGTATTTTCCCATAAAAAAGGCTACTTTAATGAGTGCAAAGCCGCGGACAAGAGTTAGTAATATTATTGAATACGAAAGTGTGTTTGTTTTTGTGATAGATTCGATCAGTAGGACACTTTTTATATACAATTTGATGATAGGAAATCATCAAATGCCTTCTTCCGCTCTGGGCGGAGCGGAAGAGAGTGTCAGACTCTTACTGACTAAAACCCAGCCGTGTTTCTCCTAATGCCCATTACGTTCCAGGGCCGCGGTGACTCTTTCGCAATATATCCGCAACCCTAGCAAGCACTGGCCCTATGGGGCCCCGTCTTCTTTGCTGACATCTCTTTGAGGCGCGCGTGGAACACGACGCGCCGTCGACCCGGGCCTAGTTCTTTATTAACGCGACCGTAGCCGCGGGAAAACCTAGTATACAGCGCCCTGCGGTTTCACCCGCGTAGTTCCCGTTCCCCTGGGAATATGGAGATAAAATATAGCCGTATATATGTCACCCGGGGATAGTGTAAATTCCCAACAGTGAAAGAATTTTTCAAATCGGTTCAGTAGTTTCGGAACCTATTCAATACAAACAAACAATCGAATCTTTCCTCTTTATAATATTAGTATAAATTTGGCACTCCATCATTTTATTCTCACTTTCACCAGGTCCTGAACCAGCCAGAGACGCGTTTCGACGCAGAAAACGGCAACACGTCCACGGAGACCATCTACCAGAACCCATCGGTCCAGGAGTTGTGGCCCGCTGACCAGAAGAGAGATGACAACGAGCGCTGGGGCTACTGCGAACAGGAGGTTTCTGGTGAGGAGTTTCACTGGTGTGCTACCGAATGGGTGACATCAAATGCCAGACGGCATCGCGACAGACCCAGACAGAATTGGTGGCACGAGCTTGACCCTGACCAAGGGAATGGCCCGTGTAAGAAAAGAATAGAATTTTGTGGAAAAAGAAGAGAGAGGCCTGACCAGTGGGACAGGCTAGATAGGATAGTACTTTAAGATGATGGTACGCCCTGACTTTGCACGGGTGCATATTTTAATTTTGTACACAAATCAACCTCACTTAACGCTCTAGACTTTAGGAAAAACCGTAGCTTAATCCAGAGACTAAGTTCTCCGCGCAAATCTACACTAAAATATTATAAAGCTGAAGAGTTTGTTTGTTTGTTTGAACGCGCTAACTCCTACGCGCGTTTAACTCCTACTCCTTTACTGTGCATGCGGTTCGGTTGTGGAATTCGCTACCACCTGACATTAGGGACTGCCAAACCCTTGCAGTTTTAAAAGAAGAGTGAAAGAACACTACCTTTCCTTCCCATATTAGTTGCGTATAAGTATTTATTATTATTTATCTTTTAATATATATTGTAATAATTATGGATTATATGTTATACTAGCTGCTGCCCGCGACTTCGTCCCCGTGGAATCCCCGATTTTAAAACATTCTTTATCGCTGCTCCGCTCCTATTGGCTTAAGCGTGATGATATATAGCCTAAAGCCTTCCTCTATAAATGGTCTATTCAACCCAAAAAGAATTTTTCAATTCGAACTAGTAGTTCCTGAGATTAGCGCGTTCAAACAAACAAACTCTTCAGCTTTATAATATTAGTATAGATTTAAACTGTACTGTTTTCATTTTTCCTACTTAATACTTTTATCACAATGTCTACGTCTCTTTTTACTCGAATCTCCTATCGCAGGTATGCTGGAAGAGATTTCTATAGAAATAGCATCACCTTTGTGCCTAGCCTTTTCCCAACTGAATACCAGTATTTCACGTGAAGCGTCTGCCTACCAGACCTCCACAACCCCTTAACTGGGTAACACTGTACTTCTTGGCATGACTGGTGTCAGATTTATTGGCTTCTGACAATCCGTAACGACTGTCAAAGATCAACAAATGACAGCCGGGACCAACGGCTTAACGTGCTTTCCGAGGCACGGCGGAAACTCGGTATGTTAAGATGGTCACCCACCCACAGACTATAGCCTTGGCAAGCGTTGCTTAACCTTGAAGATTGAACCGTGCGACCGTTAATCTTTAGCCACGACCTCTTCAGCTTTTCTGTTTCCTTCTTATATTTTTATTAAATGTGTGTAAATAAATTGTTAAAATAAATAAACGTTTTTATAAATACAGATTTATACACCCCTAGTTTTTAATTAGTACAAATACTTTTAGGGATTATTAGAAAAGGTCTTGTTATTATTTAAGAAAAGTCTCAAAAAATTATGTTCATAAACAGTAAAGTTATTAGCGTTTTTTATATCCAAAAATGCCACTCAACTTATAAAAATATTGTACAGGCTATTGATTTATGAATGAATAAATGACAATTAAAATGGAAAAACACTGTGCGTAGTATTTTCTAGTAGCAATTGTTATGAATGTTGATTCTATTATGAATTTACCAATTATTAAAAAACTTCGTGGACAATTTTAGGTTCTTATTTTTTTATTTTTACTACACAAATATGATCAGTAACGGGTACGGACAGAGCCCTATTTTTTTTGTACTAATTAAAAACTAGGGGTGTATACGTTTGTTGCCTCTTACAGTAACTGACGAGAAGGAGAAATCAGAAAGCATGCTGCGATCACGTCGACGGCAAAGCACCACTGCACTCTGTGAACCGGAGGATATGAAGCCAGCGCTGCTGAACAATGTAGGGAACAGGTGAGTATTCATATCTACTGTCTCACTGGTCTGGAACACTGTCGACTGCATTATATGAAACATACCTAGATATAAAAAGAAAAGAAAACGCGCGAAAGGCCGCGGTACTCTCCTAGCTCTGCTGTGGTCTCTACCGCGTCACAAGAAACCAATCTACTTCACACACCATAGTTACACACATGTGTTGTCCACAGTGGCCCTACAAAGAGCGCCAAAGGCCGCGGCACTCTGCTGGCTCTGCTGTGGTTTCTACCGCGTCGCGAGAGACAAATCTACTTCGCACACCATAGTTACTTCCATGTGTTGTTGACAGTGGCCCTACAAAGAGCGCCAAAGGCCGCGGCACTTTCCTAGCTCTGCTGTGGTTTCTATCGCGTCACAAGAGACCAATCTTCTACACACACCATGATTACTTCCACGTGTTGTCCACAGTGATCCCACAAATAGCGCCAAAGGCCACGGCACTCTGCTGGCTCTGCTGTGGTTTCTACCGCGTCACAAGAGACCAATCTTCTACACACCACCATAGTTACTTCTATGTGTTGTCCACAGTGGCCCCACAAAGAGCGCCAAAGGCCGCGGCACTCTGCTGGCTCTGCTGTGGTCTCTACCGCGTCACAAGAGACCTATCGACTTCACACACCATAGTTACTTCCATGTGTTGTCCACAGTGGCCCCACAAAGAGCGCCAAAGGCCGCGGCACTCTGCTGGCTCTGCTGTGGTCTCTAGAGCGTCGCGAGAGACCAATCTACTTCACACACCATAGTTACACTCATGTGTTGTTGACAGTGGCCCTACAAAGAGCGCCAAAGGCCGCGGCACTCTCCTAGCTCTGCTGTGGTTTCTACCGCGTCGCGAGGGACCAATCTACTACACACGCCATAGTTACTTCCATGTGTTGTCCACAGTGGCCCCACAAAGAGCGCCAAAGGCCGCGGCACTTTCCTAGCTCTGCTGTGGTTTCTACCGCGTCGCGAGGGACCAATCTACTTCACACACCATAGTTACTTCCATGTGTTGTCCACAGTGGCCCCACAAAGAGCGCCAAAGGCCGCGGCACTCTGCTGGCTCTGCTGTGGTTTCTACCGCGTTGCGAGAGACCAATATACTTCACACACCATAGTTACTTCCATGTGTTGTCCACAGTGGCCCCACAAAGAGCGCCAAAGGCCGCGGCACTCTGCTGGCTCTGCTGTGGTTTCTACCGCGTCGCGAGGGACCAATCTACTTCACACGCCATAGTTACTTCCATGTGTTGTCCACAGTGGTCCCACAAAGAGCGCCAAAGGCCGCGGCACTCTGCTGGCTCTGCTGTGGTCCCTACCGCGTCGCGAGAGACCAATATACTTCACACACCATAGTTACTTCCATGTGTTGTCCACAGTGGCCCTACAAAGAGCGCCAAAGGCCGCGGCACTCTGCTGGCTCTGCTGTGGTCTCTACCACGTCGCTAGAGACCAATCTACTACAAACACCATAGTTACTTCCACGTGTTGTCCACAGTGGCCCCACAAAGAGCGCCAAAGGCCGCGGCACTCTGCTGGCTCTGCTGTGGTCTCTAGCGCATCGCGAGAGACTTATCTACTACACACACCATAGTTACCTCCATGTGTTGTTGACAGCGGCCATACAAAGAGCGCCAAAGGCCGCGGCACTCTGCTGGCTCTGCTGTGGTCTCTATCGCGTCGCGAGAGACTTATCTACTACACACACCATAGTTACTTCCATGTGTTGTCCACAGTGGCCCCACAAAGAGCGCCAAAGGCCGCGGCACTCTGCTGGCTCTACTGTGGTCACTACCGCGTCATAAGAGACCTATCTACTTCGCACACCATAGTTACTTCCACGTGTTGTCCACAGTGGCCCCACAAAGAGCACCAAAGGCCGCGGCACTCTGCTGGCTCTGCTGTGGTCTCTACCGCGTCGCGAGAGACTTATCTACTACAAACACCATAGTTACTTCCACGTGTTGTCCACAGTGGCCCCACAAAGAGCGCCAAAGGCCGCGGCACTCTGCTGGCTCTGCTGTGGTCTCTACCGCGTCGCGAGAGACTTATCTACTACAAACACCATAGTTACTTCCACGTGTTGTCCACAGTGGCCCCACAAAGAGCGCCAAAGGCCGCGGCACTCTCCTGGCTCTGCTGTGGTCTCTAGCGCATCGCGAGAGACCAATATACTTCGCACACCATAGTTACTTCCACGTGTTGTCCACAGTGGCCCCACAAAGAGCGCCAAAGGCCGCGGCACTCTGCTGGCTCTGCTGTGGTCTCTACCGCGTCGCGAGAGACTTATCTACTACAAACACCATAGTTACTTCCACGTGTTGTCCACAGTGGCCCCACAAAGAGCGCCAAAGGCCGCGGCACTCTCCTGGCTCTGCTGTGGTCTCTAGCGCATCGCGAGAGACCAATATACTTCACACACCATAGTTACTTCCACGTGTTGTCCACAGTGGCCCCACAAAGAGCGCTAAAGGCTGGAGTACTCTTCTGCTCTGCTGTGATTCCTACCGCGTCGAGAGAGACCTATCTACTTCACACACCATAGTTTTTTTTTTTTCTCTTTATTGTTTTTGGGGTTTTTATCCACAAGGATACGTCAACCCCATTGTATCTTAAGACTATATATTATTCACTATACTAAGTACAATACTACTATACACTATACTAAACTAAACTACACTACACGACTACTACACTAATTATATTCATTCACAATGATTCACTACTGCTAACACCATAGTTACTTCCATGTGTTGTTGACAGTGGCCCGACAAAGAGCGCCAAAGGCCGCGGCACTCTGCTGGCTCTGCTGTGGTCTCTAGCGCGTCGCAAACGGCGAGGGGCCCACGATGAGATCTATCTGCGACATATCGACAACGCGTTGACGAACACCTGTACTTATAGAGAAAGTTGTCGGTGTTTGGAATGTCAGGTTAGTGTGTTTTTTTTCTAGATTAATAAGTGTTACAGCATATATGCAATTCCTGAAAAGTGGTGGCGAAAAATAAATCCACTACACTTTATATGTTTTGCATAAACCGACAGTCAACAGGACACCACATGTGTTTCTGAGTATAATGAGCCTTTATCGGGTAAAACGCTTAGTCTGTTATTAGTATTACCTACTATACGTGTAGTATGTGGCACTGGATAATTGCAAACACAGTAAAATTGCAATAAATCTTGATTAAAAACTGACTATATTTATTGTGAACAGATAATTTCGAGTTCAATAAATGACATCTAAATTGGATAGTTAACAATTTGCTTGAGGAGCTCGTGGCTAAAGACTAACAGCTGCACGGGTCGATCTTCAAGGTTAAGCAACGGTTGCTAAGGTTGGTCTGTGGATGGGTAACCATCTTAACATACCGAGTTTCCTCCGTGCCTCAGAAAGCACACTAAGTATAAATTAGACAAAGTATCGATCGTTTAAAATTTCGTATCTTGAACAATCTCGATATGCTTGTCCGAATAATCGCTTGTTAACGAATTGAAGAAACATTAATGTAATCGTATGATTATTTAAAATATTAACCCAAGCCCCGAAAGAATTACCGCGGCCCTGGAACGTAAAAAGCACTAAGAGGAACACGGGTGGGTTTCAGTCAGTAAGAATCTGACACTCCCTTCCGCTCCGCCCAGAGTGAGATAAGTCATTTGATGGTTTCCCATCGAGAAAAAAAATGGTCAGGGATATAAGGACGTAGAGATCGACTCTACGTCATTATCTTCTTGACCTTTTTATTTTACACGATCTTTATTCTGTCTACGATCTTGAAATCTTGATTGATGGATGATAATTTCAAATCCACAAAAAAATATCAGAACATTCTAAATTCCAATTCCTAGATTTTATTCCTTGAGGTATTTCCTAGATGAAATAAAATATAAAGTTTAATTTGATTTAAACACTAGTTAACTTTTTTTATAAAATAATTATACAACCTACTTCCATATCTATATCTATACTAATATTATAAAGCTGAAGAGTTTGTTTGTTTGTTTGTTTGTTTGTTTGAACGCGCTAATCTCAGGAACTACTGGTCCGATTTGAAAAATTCTTTCAGTGTTAGATAGCCCATTTATCGAGGAAGGCTATAGGCTATATTTTATCCCCATATTCCCACGGGAACGGGAACTACGCGGGTGAAACCGCGAGGCGCTGCTAGTCTATACTAATATTATAAAGCTGAAGAGTTTGTTTGTTTGTTTGTTTGAACGCGCTAATCTCAGGAACTACTGGTTCGAATTGAAAAATTCTTTTTGGGTTGAATAGACCATTTATCGAGGAAGGCTTTAGGCTATATATCATCACGCTTAAGCCAATAGGAGCGGAGCAGCGATAAAGAATGATTTAAAATCGGGGATTCCACGGGTACGAAGTCGCGAGCAGCAGCTAGTATATAGATAATTAATTTAAGTCAGTGTTACAAAAACGAAGAACTAAAAACACCGACTTCCAAACATTTTTTTTAATCAAATCAGAAAAAGAAGCAGGTTCCAATTACACTGTATGTTTATTTTTTATGTTTGTGTAGGTTGTGTACAGTGAACGCAAATAAAACATGGAAGCTAACAAATCCTGCCATTTGTGTAAAATATTTTATTAGATAAAAGTCAGATTGTTTACATGACAACCTATTAATAATTAAATGGCATCCTAGAGACAGCTTATCCAAAGAGTATTTACATACACCACAGCTTCCCCGTCCTAGCTGCTGCGGACCATGGGTGCAGCCAAGAGCTGGTCCAGGTGTCGGCGCCAGATATCACCATTGTCGGTGCGAACCTCATAGTGCAGTCGGCCCAAGCGTTTAGTGATGGTCCCAAACTGCCAACGTTGCGTGGCGCTCGCATAATCTCGAGCCTGTATCCGATCACCTGTGGTGAACTCTCTGACTCTGACATGGATCTCCCGAAGATTTGGTGCAGTCTCCTTGTCCTTTCTTAAAAACATAGCATGTAGTGCTGTGCGTATTTCTCTGCCAAACATGAGTTGGTACGGGGTCTGCCCAATAGCATTTGGTGTCCGTCGGAGGCGAGTTCTCACTGTCACTAACTTCTCGGCTAGGTTACCCCCTTCCCCCTCTAGGCTTCTTAACATTCTCTTGACTATCTGCACAAAACGCTCAGCTTGCCCGTTGGTTGCAGGGTGGTATGGAGCGGAAGTCTTATGAAGGATCATACAATCTTTTAAGTACTTTTCGAACTCTTCTGAAACGAACTGTCGGCCATTGTCTGAAACCAAGACGTGGGGTGTCCCAAAGGTGCAAAATAACTCTTTCAATTTTTGTATGCACCAAGAGCTTGTAGTTGACTTGGTTGGTATAATCTCAGTCCATTTTGAGAATGCATCCACGACAATTAAAAGTTGGTGTCCGAGCACAGGTCCAGTAAAATCAATGTGGAGTCTTTGCCAGGGGCCGTTTGGTTGTTCCCAGTGATGCAGTGGTGCTTTCTCTGGTTCATTTTGTTGTAATCTGCAGCTCCTACATGACTTGACTTTAGTCTCGATATCGTTGTCAATTCCTTTCCAGTATACAAAACTACGCGCCAATAGCTTCATCTTTACCATGCCTGGGTGGCCTAAGTGTAGTTCGTTTAGCACTTGTTCTCGCAGTGTTTTTGGAATTAAGACTCGTGATCCTCTCAATAAACATCCATCATGCAAAGTATATTCATTGTCCTTGTAACCGAGTGTGTTTAGCGATCGGCCAGTTTCCAATGCGTGCAACAAAGATGTATAGTCGGCGTCGTTTTTTGTTTCTGTCGCTATGACATCTGGATTAATATTAATGGTATGGATTTGCTGAAATTGGAAGCTGTAATTCTGGTCAGTTCTGTGGGTCTTGGTGTTTTCTACTGGAAACCTGGATAGATAATCTGCATTTGAATTGTTCGCTGAAGTTCTGTATTCAATATTGTAGTCAAATCCAGATAAGAAGTGAGCGTAGTGGAATAACCTCATCGTACTCATTGCTGGTAGCGTTTGATGTGGGTGGAAAATGACGGTCAGTGGTTTATGGTCTGTAACGAGGATGAATTTCCGTCCATAACAATAGTAGAAAAACTTTTTCAATCCCCAGTGTATCGCTGTGGCTTCTTTGTCGATTTGACTGTAATTCTTCTCGCTATCAGTCAGCGTTCTCGAAGCGAATGCAATAGGTCTTTCTGACCCATCTGGAAGTCTGTGTGATAGTACTGCACCGAGTCCTAGTGGCGATGCGTCGGTTGCCAACACTAGCGTCTTCTTAGAATCAAAGTGTATCAGTACTCTTTCACTCAGAATTTCTTTCTTAATTTGTATAAAAGCTTGTTCGCACTCTGGAGACCATCGGAAACTGGATTCTTTCTTCAGTAAATTGTTTAGTGGATTCGTGATCGATGCTAGATTTGGTATGAATTTGTTGTAGAAATTCGCTATTCCCAGAAATGTTCTTAATTCTGCTGTATTGGTTGGGTGTTCTGTTTTCATAATTGCGTTTATCTTGTCTCTGTTTTTGTGTAGACCTTCTTTGTCGATTGTGTGTCCAAGGTAATTTATACTTGTTTGGAAAAAGTGACACTTGTCTTTGTTTACTCGAAGGT
This sequence comes from Hecatera dysodea, assembly GCA_905332915.2. Classification (NCBI taxonomy): domain Eukaryota; kingdom Metazoa; phylum Arthropoda; class Insecta; order Lepidoptera; family Noctuidae; genus Hecatera; species Hecatera dysodea. Next base: position 9,920,599 of record HG995314.1, on the reverse strand, counting down.
TATTTTCTTTTAGTTTATCGAGTACGAGTTTGAGTCTCTGTAGTACCTGTTCTTGGTTGGCTCCTTGTATAATTATATCGTCAAAGAAACATTTAACTCCTTCTTGGCCTTGTAATAATTTGTCCATGAATTTCTGCCATAAGCTCGGAGCGACCTTAACTCCGAACATGAGTCGATTTACTCTGTAAGTTCCTTTGTGTGTGCTGAGTGTTTGTAGCATTGCGCTCTCTTCATCCATGACCATGTTCAGATAAGCCTGAGTTATGTCAAGTGTACAAAACAGTTTACCTTCATTCATTTCCGCGAAAATGTCTTCAATCATAGGTATTGGATATTGTTCGTCTTGTATCATTTTGTTTAGGGTAACTTTATAATCAGCGCATAATCGGATACTCCCATTAGGTTTAACAACTGGTACTACTGGAGTACCCCACTCAGAGTGGTCTACTTTCGTGATGACACCTAGTGCGCATAGTCGCTCGATTTCTTTATCCACTTTGGCTTTTAAAGCGTAAGGTATTCTGCGCGGTTTAATAAAAATTGGCTTAGTGTTCTCTTTAAGGTTTAGGTGTCCTCTGTAATTGGGTATTTCACCAAGGTCGTTTCTGAAGACTGATGTCTTGTAGAGCTCCAGGAGTTGGTCTAATTCTATGTTTTCAGTAGGTTGTACGGCTTTTATATCCGCTAAATTAAGTGTCTTGAGTTCTTTCATCCAGCTGCGGCCAAAAATGGGGTCAACGTTGTCGTTGATAATGTACAGTTTTCCGTGGAATTCTTTTCCTTGACATTTATATTGAACGTATGCCACTCCTGTTGGTTTGATTACTTCTCCCGTATAAGTTCTAAGTTTCAGGTTTGTCTTAAAAATTCTTTTCCCAATGTTTAGTTTTTGATAGTCTCGTAACGAGATAGAGGTTAGTGTAGCTCCAGTGTCAAATTCCATCTTCATCTTAACGTGTTCAATATGTACCGTTATCATATACTTTTCTGATGATTCTCCAGATATGATATTAATATCATTCCAATCATCATGGTCACTTGTCATTGAGTCTTCTAACAAGTTCGTATTCGGTTTAGTCTTATTAAGACTCGCATTAAATTGGCGCTGTAGACAAACACGGGCTAGATGACCCTCTTTATTGCATTTAACGTTAATAGCGCCACATTTCTTTGATTCGTGATTCATACCACAGCGGAAGCATTTTCCTTTTAAATCTTGAACTGTAATTTGTCTTGGACTTGGTCCTGGTCCGCCCTGTCTCTTGTAGGAAGTGATTTTGTTAATGTGGTCACTACTGGTACTTGGTTGTTCATTTGAAATCATTATTGCGTTTTCTGTCTTACCCATTTCAATGGATATCGCAATCTGTGTTAGTGACTTGAATGTATGTACGGTTCGGTCTTGTAAGATTTTTGTACGTGCATCACTATCTTTTAATCCTCTTATAAATTGTAGAGATAAAAAGCTTTCTGATGTATTTTTCTGACAGTGCTGGCAATTGAATTCACAGTTCGTGGTAAGTTTCTTCAACTCTGCGGCGTACTGTGCTACAGTTTCATCGGATTTTTGGGTTCTTGTTATGAATTTATGTTGTAGGGCCCACTTGCTAGGCGTCGGGTCTAAGTACTCGTCAAGTATTTCACAAATATCAGCATACGACATATTCATTGGTTCTTCCGGTGATGTTAAATCACAAAGTTTTTCGTGGAGCTCTGGTGATAATGTTGACAGTAGGATATTCGATTTCATGTGCGGTATCGTTATGTCGTTCAATTGCAAGTATACTTCTAGTCTTTTTTTGAAATTCTTGAATGTTTCTGAATATTGTAGAGGTTGGAATTGAATTTTAGGTGTGTTCCTATGGCTAGATTCACTTCGATTTACTTGTTGGTGCTGTTGTTGGCCTTGATGTTGACCTCCGTTCTGTGTCTGTTTTGTTAAAAGTTTAGTTGTAATCGTTATGTGGAGTTCCTCGAACTCATACCTGTAGTCTTGTTCTTGTTCATAGGCATCATCGTCTCCGTCGTCAACGGTCTTGTTCTCAATTTTTTCTTGTACCTCCCGTAGAGCCACGATCGTTTCCCTCAGGCCATTGGAGCGAGCAGTAATATCTTCGTTAGACATTACTTCCCTCTGATTGATATATGTGTCGAGTCGTGTGAGCATCCCGCGTAGGGTGCCGCGATACTTTCTTAGTTTGTCCATCTTGTATGTCTATTTACACATTTACACAATGTTTATTTCACTTTTTTCTCGTCGCCAGTAACAAATCCTGCCATTTGTGTAAAATATTTTATTAGATAAAAGTCAGATTGTTTACATGACAACCTATTAATAATTAAATGGCATCCTAGAGACAGCTTATCCAAAGAGTATTTACATACACCACAGAAGCATTCCTAACTAAAAAATGACCCAACGCAAATTGTGCCGCGGTAGGCGGGGCTTACCGATTGCGCCGCTCACGTGTTTAGTCCGCCCGCAGTAGGCGACAGTGGCGGTCAATTATTATTTACCGAATTTTGTGTGATATATGTTTAGAAATGCCTTCTTGTGCAGTGAAGAGGTGTATAAATAAATCACATTTGCATAAAAATAATGCTGTAATTCGTTTTTACGTGTAAATACATCGCTATTTATTAGATTTCTATTAAAAATGAAGTATAGTATAATGACTTGAGCCACGATTTTAGATCCCTTGAAGTCAGCGCCGGCCCGAAGCAAATTTTAGAATGGAGCGAGATCCAATTATGGCGCCTCTCCCGTTTGCTCCCAATAATATATACCTTACCTATACCAATTGTGATTGTTAATTAAGTATAGAACGTACATACTTAGGTACTTTACGTACCTAAGTATGGAACGCGAAGATCTCAACTATACTCTGGTGTGACCAATTGAAAATTAGGCGCAATACCGAGTACGGTCGACTAGGTCGAAATTTACACAATTATTATATTTCAATATTCGTGGATGTCTCCACACTGGGGCGGGCGGAGAGGTCTGTCAGACTCTTACTGACTAAAATCACCCCGGTGTTCTCTCACCTACGCCGGGGATCGCGGGACCGTATGCGACATCCGTAATCCCCGGCTGGTGCCAACCTGCCTGAGTGAGGTGTTTGACCCCTCCGCGACGTCAAAGAGAGGCGCACGGGAACACCTCCAGGTCCCATGACGGAGATCCGGCCAGTGCGCAAGCCGCCTCGTAGGAGATTGTGCGATAACCCCTGATGACTCTGACGGCCATCACCCTCTGTGGCCTCCGCAGAACAGTGATAGTACTGGCCGTCAGGTCAGTCGCCCAGATCAGGGCTCCGTATAGGGCCGTCGATCGCACGATCTCTACGTACCCGAAGGATCTCTACAGACCCAAGCACCGCCTGCAGGCGGTGCTCGGGTCGCAGCCGCAGCCCTGGAACGCAAAGGGCACAAGAAGGATCACGGGTGGGTTTTAGTCAGTAAGAGTCTGATACTCCCTTCCGCTCCGTCCAGAGCGGGAGAAGTAATTTGATGATTTCCCATCCAGAAAAAAAAAGGGCAGAGTGTTTAAGGCGTTGGATATGTCCAAAGACAACGCCAACACCACTCCACCCCGGGATACCGCTTCCTCCGCCAGGACTCTCACTCGCGATATCGCCGTGATAGTGGAGCGCCCGTGCCGAAACCCGAACTGGCATTCCGCCAGTTCCGGCCCCTCTCCGCACAAGTGGCTGACGAGGCGAGCTGCGACTATACGCTCAAACAGCTTTCCCACCTCGTCCAGCAGTACTAGGGTCTGATACGCGGAGGGTGAGTCCACAGGGCTCGCCGCCTTCCTGAGCTCCTGCTCAGGAAGGCGGGGCGCCCCAGACGACCAGATTTCCACTGAGTGGGAAACTGGCCCTGCTTCAGGCACGCTGAGTAGAGTCCTCTCAGTTGGGGCTCCAGCTTCTTCAAAGCGAAGGCCAACACGCAGCCGTGAATCCCATCGGGCCCGGCCGCCCTCAGCTCTGCTTGTGTCACCTCTGGGACGCTGGCGTTCTCTTCGGGCTCTGCGGCTGTGGGCAAAGCCATCAGCGGCGAAATGTGCTCCGCTCGTGCTGAGAAGAGGGCTGCGACCACGTCCTCCAGCAGCTATGGTTGGAGACTCTCCGTAAGCGGGGGCGCCCATGGTCCGAGTTTCCCCCGGACCGAGCGATAAGGACGCCCTCACGGATCCCCGTTTAGAGTCTCCAACATCTCCCTAGCTCGCGTCTCCGCCTCGCCAATGGCATATCAACAGAGCGGGGTGCGGTTAGCGGGGTTATGTGGTGCCCTGCGCCGCCCGCACACTCTATTCGCACGCGTCTCGTTCATCTCTTCGCTTACAAATACTTATAGACAATCGAAAAAAAAAAACTTTTTTTTACCATTTAGGCGCCCCCTAGGATTTGGCGCCTGGAGCGACTGCTCCGTTCGCCGTATGGGCGGGCCGGCCCTGCTTGAAGTAATGCTTCCATGTTTATTTTCGTTCACTGGTTGTGTAGTTTTTTCATTATGCCATATTTACGACTTGCTACATTATCCAGGGAGATTGACTGATTCAGACATTCGAGGCAAATTAACTGTGACAGACGGACATACAGATTCCGCGTTTCATTGGGACGTACGAATCCATAATAACGACCGTATCTTAGTTGCTGTCACATCATGTATTCAGATAACGAGGAAGTTCCAATTGTTTTAATTAAATAATCTCGCGGTAATGGTACCTACTTGCATGTCGAGTGGTACAGTCACAAATCATCAATGATTATTAATCAAGGCTTATCATAAAATTGTAATGCCAGACAGATGTGACGTCATATTGTGTAATCTTGTGGGTTTTATAAAAATACATTTTTGATTCATAATAAATACAGTTTCGTCAGTAGATATTCCCAAGTTCCTTCCGGGGTTGCGGAATCTACCGGGTTGCGAGACCTAGAGTTACCGCGAGCCTAGAACGCAATGGCATGTGAAGGAACACTTGTCATGACATGTCAAGGAAGATTTTTGACACTCCCTCCCACTCGGCCCAGACCGGGAGCAGTCACATTTGATGATTTCCCATCCATAAAAAAGACTTTAGGTAAAGATAGGGCTGCCATCATCAAAATTCCCGACGCTGGATAAAATCTTAAAAACCTCGGACTTTTGTGTGAAATTGTATTTTTTTTTCGCTAAAGGACACGAAAAAGAAATTAATAAAAAAAAGTTCAAGTTTAAAAAAGCTAGTACTGTTGGCTATTTTGAAGAGCCAGATTTTCGAGTAGTTTTTATACCGCTTATGATTAAAGTTTTGTATAAATATTCAACTAATGGTCCAAGAAATGCAAAAAACACCCGGAAACTCCCGGACGTCCTCCAAACTAGGACAAATCCGGGGAAACCCGGACGAATGGCAACCCCAGTGTTTTTTTACGACGCCCTTTTTTATTTTGTCCTGCATCGTGGATGCGTTTGCAAATTGAACTCACATACACAAAACAGCCAATAAATTGTTTGCTCAGCCCCTGCGCCGATCATGTTACAGGGGGCGCGAGCCCATCAACCGAACACAAATCCTGAATTCCTGACTACGGTCTGCTACCTACTAAGAATTTTCTTATAGTACAGACTTTTCACACTTGTTCGACCCCGGAACGGCTGAATTCAGGGCCGTTTTAACCCATGGAGGGGCCCCTGTGCACTCCTGAGTCCGGGGCCCTTTTGGAAAACTGAAAACCGGCCAAGAAAGTGTCGGAGCACAGGTAGCTGATTTCCGTAGGTATATGACCACGTAACCGTATTAACCCAGTGGACATCCTGCCTGGAATAGATTTTAACCGAATTTCGTCAGAAGCTAGTAAACGACCAATGCGAACAATAGTTCGCAGTGGTCGTTTCTTAAGCAGTAGGTACCTATTTGGGAGCCCCAATGAAGCGGGGCCTTGGGGGGTGCCCCACCTTTTTTTGCCTTTGCCCTTATGGTAAAGACGGAACTGGCTGAATTATACGCTTAGCAGCCGCACTGGTACCGCTACCCCAATGAGAGTTATCAAAGATTTTTTGTCTATTGATAACCTCGCGATTCACCACTTTCCCACCTGATGGTAAGCCATTATGTGGTCGATGATGGCGCATGCTTGCTTAGAAGTAACTTATTCACTCTTGACTTGTGTAAACGATAGAGAATTATGCATGGATTGGATACTTTTGTAATGTGTAGATATTAAAATGTAAAGAGGTCATTCGCATTATTATCATTACCTACCTATCCTTAAACCGGTCGCAGACATGTATCGACTCGAATTTGGTTTAATTAGTTTCAAACCAGCTTGAGTAGCATTTTAGCAACAAAAAAAAAAGTAGGTAAGTAGGTACTTACTTATGCCAATTTTGTGAGTCCGGTCCTTCGCACGACATTGTACGTTTTTTTTAAAGGCAAAAGCAGGTTAATTAATGAAAAATCCCGCAAAACAATCGTGCAAGTAGGTATTATGCTTTGTATTATTACTGTATTTTATTAGTAGCAGCGCCCCGCGTTTTCAACTGCGTTGTTCCCGTTCCCGTGGCAATACGGGGATAAAATATAGCCTATGACACTCCACATAACGTAGCTTTCTGTTGATGAAATAATTTTTAAAATCGATCCGTAGGTCCAGAGATTAACCCTTACAACGTCACAAACTCACAAACGTTACCTCGTATAGATTAGTAGATCGGGCTGGTTTCCACAACTCCACGGCTAAGCACGTATTTTGCGTGCAGGTGGGACAAATGTGTCAATGGATCCACCCCAGCTCCCCAAGGAAGGCCAGCAACGCCTTCGTGTTACTAACAATCTCACAGAGGGTACCTGGGTTTCCGAAGTACTTAGGCCTGTAATCCGCGACTACGGGGCAGCTTGAAAGTAGATGTGCTGCCGTCTCAGCTACTCATGATGTAACTAGGCTTCAGTTTCTCCAAAGAACGAAAGTAGAACTATATCTCATGCGAAGATTCTATGCTACCTTGATAAAAAATATCCTATGTCCTATTGCATAAGCATAATCATGCTTTTGATGTTCCCACTGCTGGGACACAGGCTTCCTCTCTAGGAGAGGGAATGGGCCGTAATCCAGCACGCGGGCCCAGTGCGGGTTGGTGAATGTCAGGTTCTAGGACATGCCGGTTTCCTCACGATGTTTTCCGTCACCGTTTTGAGAGCAGTAGTGATTAATTTAATTACACAAAGTACTCTGGCTGGTTTTGACCCGCGACCTACAATTCGTAAGTCGGGGCCGTTACCACTCGGCCACCACAGAATGTCTACATCTCTTTACTTGACTCTCCTTTCGCAGGTATGCTGGAAGAGATTTCTGTAGATAGGCATCTGCTTTGTAAAAAAGAATCTGTTTCCTTCGCCCTATCTTTTTTTATAATTTAATAAAAAAACATGAATCCATCCTTTGTAAGTACTGCAAAAGATGTACATCATTTTGTTGACTTTATGATCTGCTTATAAAGAAAGATAAAGCCAGACTTAGATTTTAATATAATTTTATTTTATGTCAATAAGACAACTGGTAGTATTTATTACGATAATAATTGCTAAAAATAATTAAAACTGATAATTTTAGAATATTTTTTCACTGACTTTTTGAAAGCAAATCTACAATATCTGCGCCTTTAGGCCTTTTGTATCATTAATACATGTCTGGTAACAGAAAACCTACTACAATGTGTTTTACCAACATGATTCCGTTGTGAGAGGGAGACAGAGCTATACATGAAGTGACTATCCCTTTTTCACAACGGAATCATGATGGAATTGGCATGTCATAGTAGGTTGTCAATAGCATAAACAAGCGCTTATTTTGTCGCAAGGCTACAATATAAAACGCGTCGCAATATAGGCACAAATAGTTTAACCCCCTCCGGAAGGAAAATTATCGAAGTCAAGTTATGTAATTGGCTATTGACAATTCATTTAACGAATCACAATAGGTAATTAAAGCTTTTGACATTTGATCAGTTTATTTTTATGATAATTTTCATTCCAGAATCTGAGCCTATATCAAGTTTTGTTACACATACATTTTGTAAGCCCAGTCATACATATATTACACACCTTTAAAATGCTTGCAGATTCTCAGCAAATCACAAGATTTTTGCGTCAAAAATTTATATCATGTTTCCTATCTAGTATTGATTTAGCAAAATATAATTTGGTAATATTACGAATAGCATTATACAATTTATTTGACACTTCTTCGTCAACCTGCAAGCGTTAATTCCCAGTAAAAATTTAAAACTGTTATTCACTTCAGTCATGTAAAAAAAATTATCAATTCACGAACTTGTCAATATCATACTCTAGGTTGTCCGTAGTATCTACCTGCACTTCTTCTACAGTTTTCTTTCGTTCCTCCAAACGCATACACTTGAGACACTTCTGCCCTTTACGCAGCCAACAACCTCTATGGTACATAGAATTACATTTGTCACACATTAAAGCTCCACTGTCAAACGGATACAGCACCTCGTTATTCTTACAGACTTCACATAAATACCCTTTGCCAGAACAAAGATCACAGCTTGTGATGTGTGAGCGGCATATTTCTGTCAGTTCCGTTAGCTGCGTTTCCAAAGACCCATCATTTATTGCTTGAAGATGGCCCATACTGTATTTCTTATTTACATCACCAAGCTGCACAAATAACGGTGACAGCAAGTTCGTACCATCTGCACAAGCACAAAGGTACCGTCTCATCCATTCTAAGTCCTTCCTCATTTTGTGTACCCACTCTAACTCAGCTATGAAGTTAAACAGTTTTGGGTTTATGCTTTCTATATCAATATACGGTCTGGTCCAAGATAAATTCAGCATTTGAAATGCTATTCGTGACACATAATGCTTTTCCCAGTCCCAATTGTGAATAACTCTAGCTGGGATTGCAGCTAGATCATTCCAGTGGCACGTAGCACAGAAATAAAGGCCAGTGTAATCACATAAGCGTGGTTCATTCCACATGTCCTTAAAGGTTAATGCAGTTTGACACTCGGCACACTTGTAATCCTGTGCCGCTAAACCTTTTTCGGGACATATACTCATTTCGAAGCTCCCTTTCTCAGTCATGACAACATGAGCGCATACCCTGCATATGTGATCAACGCATTTGTAGTGACATAAGTAACCACAGTCATTACAAATATAAGAACCTTGAACGATGCTCCAAATGACACCACTACAGTGATCGCAGTACTGTTTACGGTTGCTAGGGTTTGTTTGCTGTTCAAAGTGATGGCCTTTGATTGAGACTTGGACTCTTGCTAGCCCATCATTGTCTTTTATATCTTCTAATCTCAGCCTTAACTCGACAAGGTACCTTACAAGCCATTTTCGTTCGTCTGAACATTGTACACTGTTTAAAACAAGCTCCTTACACTGGACTATTGCTTTTTCTATCTCCTCTTTCGTTGCAGAACTGTGTATCTTCAATTTCTTGTTCGCTATAGATTTTGGGATGCAATTCGAATCGTAACCTTCGTCGACCGAAACACCGCCAGAAGTTGACGAAGTTGATGTTCTAGATGTAGCTTCCACGCTTGGGCTACAGCAGATTAGACTGTTCCTGTATTTAGGCGAGTCGTTTGCTATGGCAGCAGCCATGGTCACTTTATTTTTACACAAAGGATGTCAACAATACATCGCGGAAATTTTGCGTAAAATTTTGCAATGTCACTGTCTGTTTTTATTGTTTAAAACTGTTGCACAGTATTCTTCACGTATGTTATCTAAGATTGTGTCGCATTTCCACTGCGAAACAGCAATGTTTTGATAATGATTCGTAGTTTTTTTCACGACGAAATTGTTATCGTCATTTTTGACATTTGGATAAATTTTTGCGTTTCTGTACGTTGGTGGACTTGGAAGCGCGTTCCGTTTCGCCCTAATTTGTAGTACAATGTTTTTGTTATTGTATCATCCTAATTTGTATTGTTTTGCGTACTAGTAATTGATACATTATAAGTATTTCTAATCAAAAAGCAGTAATGCAAGTCTTCAAGTACGTACTATTCATAAATACTTTAAAAAATAAATGCAAACTTTCTTACGTCGTCATAACAATAACGAACGGAACGTAGTTTCAACGCGCAGGCGTACCAACTATCCGTAAATATCTTTTATCTGTCAATGAAATGTCAGTATACATTGCTTGCCAAGTACGACATCTTCTTTCCTCAACTAAAAAGAACCGTCAATATATGCAAAAATGGATTTAGCCTCGGGAACTACTTTTTTAAATTGCATGACACGAACATGGATGAGATCAGCCTCTATATTCGTGCCAATTACCTAGATTGTGATACTTAGTAATGACCTATGACCATACACGTGCGGACTGGGACATCCGCGGAATATAGATTATCATGTTACGTATTATTTAGTATTTGTTGACTAAGTGACTGGTACTGTGAGGTGGGACTACACAATGGACTATATTGGTGCGCTAAAATTGTATTGTAGTTCTATTTTTCGGGTTGGGCATACTTACGTAGGTCGGTTTACGTAGAATTGAACTTTTCGACTATATTTACAAATGTTGAATTTGTCTATATAATATATAAGTAGTTACACACGAATACAAAACCTCCTTTTTAACCGACTTCCAAAAAAGGAGAAGGTTCTCAAGTCGACTGTATATTTTTTAACTAGCTGCTGCCCGCGACTTCGTCCCCGTGGAATCCCCGATTTTAAAACATTCTTTATCGCTGCTCCGCTCCTATTGGCTTAAGCGTGATGATATATAGCCTAAAGCCTTCCTCGATAAATGGTCTATTCAACCCAAAAAGAATTTTTCAATTCGAACCAGTAGTTCCTGAGATTAGCGCGTTCAAACAAACAAACAAACAAACAAACTCTTCAGCTTTATAATATTAGTATAGATAAATATTTTTCATATAATTTTGCATCGGTCCTATTTAGAAATGTGCAATTGTATACAATACTTACGTATAAAATGTTCAGTATCATTAAATTTTGTTTTGGTTTCGTCTTCCGCTCTAGCTGGAGCGAGAGGCACTGTCACACTGTCACTGTCTTGCTTACTAAAACCCGCCATTTTTTTTTCTGGATGGGTAATCATCAAATGACTTTTCCCGCTCTGGGCGGAGCGGAAGGGAGTGTCAGACTCTTACTGACTAAAACCCACCCGTGATCCTCTTGTGCCCTTTGCGTTCCAGGGCCGCGGTGACTATCGAACAAATTCCACAACCCTAAAACCCCCCTGTGTTTCAAATACCCTTTGCGTTCCAGGGCCGCGGTAACTCTTTCGAACAATGCCGTAACATACTAACACGTAACTTTCAGAGTCGCTACTTCGAATGTGACGAGGACAGTGAAGATTACAGTTCTGACGAGGATAGTTACATTCCTCGCTACATGGTGGAAGCTATGGAGGCACAGCATCAGCAGCAGATCCAGGCGGAGGAGACCGACGATGAGGATGATGATGAGGTTTGTAGGCTATCCATTCCTGTATCTGTTCGTTTCAGAAAGGTAGCCGGATGTTGAAAGTAGTATTTAGGTATCTGGATACTGCATGCCGAATATTCGGCCATTCCATTAGCTGGGTAGCCGAATATTGCCACCTGAGTGAGTTCGACGAGGCATGTAAATATGTTTTTTTTTTTTTACTAAACTGATAGATATGGTGAATCTTTGTAATTAACTGTCTAGTTATAGTTAATGTGTTAGGTAGACCATTAGAGGCGCGTCTTTTAATCGTAAGCACTTAATTTATATCGGCAGTTTGCACCTGTGGTAAGTACTTACATTTTAATAGGTTATGTCATTACGGTCAATTGTAGGTACTATATTATACTAAAATAATAGGACAATAGGTTAGATAAAATTACTTATTTTGTTCGTTTGTTGGATAACAAACATATTGAGAAAATATATTATTACAATGATATTTTTTGTGTGAGTTAAAAATGTCGTATGATACTCTTAGTAGGGGAGCCCTCGATGCTAAATGGGGATTTACTCGAGCGTCGTAGAGACCTATTGGGTTGCAAAGCTTAGATGATAAGAAGAAAAAAATGTTATATGAATTACCTTTTCATCGGTGGGGGAAGCGGCTATAGATTTTTAAATATGTAAAAAAAAACTGTTGCATGGACATCCTCGAGCGCGTCAGATATTGATAGCATCAATGCCCCACGTATTTTTAATAATGTACGTATGTTAATCTGATCGTTTGCATGATGAGGGTGGTTGTATGTAAGGGTTGAAAATGAAAAAAAAAAAAAAAATAATCGAGCGCGTCAGATTTTCTAAGGGAGTGTTAAGTGCACTAAAAAAAAGCTCTCATTCACTAATCTGACGATTTCGATGGGACGCAAACTCGCGGCCATTTTCATAATGTGCAAAAAAAAATCGCCATTTTGAAATACTCAAGCGCGTCAGATTAAGATATATATGGTTCATCTTTATGTTCTAAACGTACTATCTCATAATCTGACGATTATCTAGAGGGATTCGCCTGATCTGACAAAAAAAATTAGAAAAACGGTTCACCCTAAAGGCCATCCCTGCAACTTCTCGCTAATTCCATTGCTTAAAATGGGGTAGTTGACTAAAAAAATCTAATTAGTCCGTCGGATAGATTTCCAAAAACTATTGGACACGTATTTTTTATTTTTTCACGTAAACAAAAAATGAAGACGATACAGTGCGTTGAAAACTCGTGTGACATCACTACTCGCTACAATTTTTAACGCGCCGTGACGTCACAAGCCCCCACTCCTGATCTTTGATGCTTTGTATCTTCGTCAGTTTTTATAGATTTGATAAAGCAAAAAATACGTGTCCAATATTTTTCTATAATCTAACTGACGGACTAAACATAATCATATATTTTTTACTCAGGAAACATCCCTATATGACATTTTTGAGCTCAAAATATAATTTATGTGATATTTTGAGCTCGCTGAGTTAAAAGAAATAATATTTCTATGCATTTGAGCTCTCCCAGCTCAAAAGTCTTAAGTATAGAAGTTTCATAGAACTCTTTTTTTTGGGAATTTTCAAACCGTAATAACTTTTGAATGGATCAAGCAATTTTCACCCGTTGGCGGCATTTGACGCAGTTTTATCATCCTCATAAGTAATTTTCTAGTTTTAATTGATCGAACCAGAAATTTCGGAGTAATCCCGACCCGATTTGGACCAGCATGGTGGCGATCGACGTGGTTTTTCAAGCTCAAGAGCGGATTAGTTTTAGTAGTTGATCGATAAAGCCGTTTAAAAGTTATTCCAAAAAAAAAACACTTTAAAAAAAATCTTATTTTCTTTGAGATTTTTCAATATAAATTCTTAAAATCTATCACTCCAAATCCGTTCAAATTCACAAGAAATCTAATTTTGAGGGAACTCTTTAGAACGCCGTTTAGTAGATTCCGATCGGTTTATTTGTTCAAAAGTTATAAGCGAGTCACATAGTCACACACATACATACAGACATAGTGACAACATCGCGGGGGTGGGTAGTCAGGGAAGCTTCCTATGTCCTTAAAACGTCGAGATCTGATGAAAACTAGATTTTTGCAAAACGGGGTGAAAACAAAAACTTCCCGATTTTTGAAAATCTTCGATTTTCTTAGCGGGAAGTTATTTTTTTTTTTTAATCATTGTTCTTAATTAATTGAAAAGCTCAGGAAGAGAAAGAGTGAGAGAGGAATAGAAACGTGGAAAAGGAAATGTAGGCATCACGCAGCGGCACGCATTTAACTTTATCGACGAATTTTTGTTATTTCGGCTTGCGGAAATCGTCAATTATATATTTTTCATTATTCTTGAATTATTTCCTTCAAAATAAAAAAAATTTAGCTACGCTCGAGAATGTCGAGATGACGTTTTTTTTTTTACAACTTTGCTGCCCTCCCCTTTCTTTACGTCACTCTCAAATTGTCAGATTAGTGGAATATACACTTTTTAGGATGTAATTAACTCACCCTACCTTAATCTGACGCGCTCGAGAATTTCTGATGGTCAATTTTTTTTTACTAATCTGATCCTGTATCCTTCACGGGCGGCCTTATATATGGGCCTCATGTTTGGTGGAGGTACTTAACCGGGTACAAGGTATCCACCTGTATATTAATCTGCCGCGCTTTTGAAAATCCCGAAATCCCCGCTTGGGCTCCCCTACTATCTTGGAGCATTTTTCTGAGTATTCCCTCGTCTCCATAACGGTCTCGCCTGGCGTCTGATTCGCCTCGTCTGCAATGTGTAGTTGATGCGCAAGTATAACCACTTGTATCAAAATTTAGGTATTATTTCATGAAGCTTAAGAGCGTGTACGCCGTATAGAATTTCATACAAATTTTCAAATCACTATTTTGCGAAATGACTGAACCGATTTTAATTAAACTGAAACACATATATAAGCGGGATACATAGCGAAATAAATAAATATAGAAAATAAAAGTTGTTTTACTTCATTATTTTAATAAAATTTGGGGGTGCCTAAGACTTTTGGCCAGGTCTAAAAAGTTAGTTAAAACATTTTCGAAATGTCTTACTTATAAAAAAATATACTTAACTGGAAATTTATGTTTGTATGAAATATTTAAAACACTACTAATCGAAAATGTTTTCAACTAACTTATTAGACCTATGTATCTTGCTTATGTATGTAAAGTTTCATTAAAATCGGTTTAGTCGTTTCGGAAAAGTAACAACATAAATTTTTTTATGAAATGCCGTTCGGCGTATGCGCTCTTTTATAACGTTTTTATTTTTATTTACAGGTATTCATAGACACTGTGCCAGGCGACAATACGTCCACAGATATGCTCATAGACAATAAGATGTCGGTGTCCTCGGACGAGGCCACCACAGAACAAGACGCGGAAGATAAACTACAGCTCGAGGCGGCGGCAGCCACGCCCGTGCTGCTCAACTATCTGTTGACACATCCTATTACTTGTAGCATACAGTAATAGAGATAACCAAAGAAGAGGTCGAACAATAATTTGTTCGCATGGGCGTAGGTACCCAGGGGGGGGGGGGGAAGGCAGTGCCGCCCTCCCCTTTTTTTTTTTGGATGGGAAATCATCAAATGACCCCTCCCGCCCTGGGTGGAGCGGTAGGGAGTGTCAGACTCTTACTGACTAAAACCCACCCGTGTTCCTCTTCTGCCCTTTGCGTTCCAGGGCCGCGGTGACTCTTTCGAACAAATTCCGCAACCCTAGCGTGCCGCCCTCCCCTTGGAAATATCACAGAAAATGTATAAACTCGCCTCATCACTATACCGCTGGTGCGAGGATGGCGGACAAAGATTACAATTTTTGTTATTTATAATGTAATAGCAGCGCCCTGCGTAGTTCCCAAAAGCTGGGTACGCCTATGTTTGTTCGTGTGTACACATCTCGTTGATACATTATGTAGCGACCACTTGGATGTGAGTTGTGGGATCACGAACAAATATGCTGAGTTCTGTGCGCCGAACCGCCCACGCCTTGCGCCGCCTCTTACTACGTGACCCAGGAAGAAAAACAGTTCAGTATCCTGGAACTAACCCCTTCTTATGCTAAATATAGTCTTGCTCCCGGTTTCCGGAAATAATTTTTCACCAAAAATTAGACACTACAAGTCATCCGATTAGATTGGCTGTTGAAACATTGTACCAACGACAGCATCTTTTTATTATTATTTTCGTCTCTGGAAATGGATTTAAATCTAGTCTAGTCTAGAAAAAAACAAAGTTCTCTGTCTATTTGACTAATATTTAGATATACATAAAAAGAACACTATATGTATTAGGTACTTCTCAAAATAAAAATAAAAAACATTCAGAGCTGGCTTTTAAGTCAAAATGATTTGACCTCTTAATAATAGATAAATTCAAAGTAAAAAAAATAAGCAAAAGCGCTGCCTGTTATACAGTTAAGGATAATTTATTTAAATCAATCTTATGAAAGTTATTCCGTGCAATTTTATATTTAAGTTATGAAAAAAAATAGATCTTTTCACTTAAATTTAATAATTTTTACAATTTGATATTCTACCGTTAATTCTACATAAAAGTGTCCATTTCAACGAATTTTAATTGATAAATTTTCTATTTATTTAAATGAATAGTTTTTTTATTATATTAAAATAATGATAATATTGGAGGCCTGATTCACAATATCCGGATACTCGTGCTTACTATCTGGATATTGTCTATGTGACAGATTGTATGAATAAGTTACTATCAACTTTCAAACGACTTCTGTACCTGCTTATACTCAAAATGGAGTTCCTTTATGATAAGTGAAAAAGTGAGAATATTAATATTAATTACTGATCTCATTAGATGCGTAAGTAGTAATTTATTTGATAGAATCGATGTGAAGAATATACAGTGACATTCAATACTCGGTTTTGTGATATTCAAAATTCGGATAAAGAAAACCAATCTATGATTTGATTTCACAACTGATAAATGATGATTTCCAGGAAAATTTCACCACCTGGTATCGCCATATAAGCGATAGGTCTTCTTCATTGTCAAAAATACTGTGTCGTAAACATGTCGTCAATGTTTAAATGTCGATTTATCAAATGTCAGATGACATTTACAGTACAGCTTTTAGAGAGATGCCTGGACCTGGCGTTCCACCATCTGGTACTCGTAATTTCAGGAACCCTCATTGAAAGATCTTCAAAATCTATAAATACAGTGCTTTCCTGTTTTTATCTTTTAAACGTCGAACTTTAGTTCAAAAGGACGCTATTTCAAGCTTAAGATATAAATCACATATTGAGTGTCACTATGTATTAAATTTTAATTCAAATAGTATTATAGAATTGTAAGCTTATGTCTTTTTGTAAGTTCCTAATCCTACGGGCTCCTAGATAAATGTGCATAGATATTAAGTGAAATTATAATTGCTTGTCTACTGATATTTAACTGAATATCCGGATATTTTTACGAACCCTCAAAGAAACCTAAAAACAAACGGGTTTTATAAACATTTTTCCGAACCCAAAAAAAAACCGGTTTTGTGAACTTTTTTAAGTGAAAGAGATCGAAAATGACTACATATATATTTGGCCGAATATCAAACTAAGACGGATACTGAATAAGGGCCGGATATTCATTTGACTATTAATAGTGATGCTTATTAGACGTAGAGACAAAAAATAGTATTTGTAGATAGTCTGATTGTCGGTATACCAGTTTCCTTTTTCATAAAAATATTTTCTTAGGAAGAAATACAAGAATATTAGCACTATTAGTGTTTAAATATTTGCACTAAATACCAAAAAAATAATTATATAAAAAAGAGATAAATATAAAATTGGCTTGTGTGTGTGTCAAAGGAATGTATGTATCTTTACATGAAATCTGTTTTAGCTAAAATCATGTAAGTATTAAGTTTTCTATGTTTAACGTAACAATTAATTATTAAAAGCCGAAGCTGCGCCATTTTTGCTACAAAGTTTATTGTAAGGATTATTTCTATTATTGTAAGTTAATATATAATGCTTGTGTAATAAATAAATGTTTTCTTTATTTACTTACGCGTTTTTTTTCATACGAATAAAGTGATGAAATCGTGCGGGCGTAGTCATAATTAAAGGGGGTGTTAGTACAGAGAGTAAAGTCCCGCAAGCCTCTATTGAAGAGAGGATCTTCCGCCCGTAGACTTATAGTAGCCTCTTTGCCACAACCACGACATGCATTGTTTTTTTTTTTTGTATTAGTTTATAAGTTATCTTGACTAACATAAATTAAGATGTACCTACTAACACTATAGTTTACGGTTTAGTTTAGAACAATTGCTGTCGTTTACTTTGTGGTAAATAAACGCTTTTTCTTTCTTTCTTTTCTTTTCTTTCTATAGTACTCTTTGATCTTCCGTTCGGAAGATTGTTGTATACGGTGGACAACTGCCCGATAGTTGATATTCGGGTACATGTTGTACATGTTCTAATCGCACGGAAAACTCTGATACCGCGATGCAGGATGGCGTTGCGGTTCTTTCACCAACCCGCACTGGGCCCGCGTGGTGGATTACGGCCCATTCCGTCTCTTAGAGAGGAGGCCTGTGTCCCAGCAGTGGGAACACAAAGTCTGATTATGATGATGATTATGAAGCGCATTAAATAATTGCTTGCTATGTCTCGAGCACCAAAACTTCAATCTATGACAAGATTTTTTTAACTAACTACTATTATGCAGTATGTTAAATAACAGAGGGCGTTCCCTTAAACTCGTTAATCTATATCATTAATAGATTAAAATAAAAATATCAGCATAGAAAAATAAGCATAAAATAATACGAATTAAAAAAAATGACAATAAATTCGAATCACCTGTTTAAAATCAAAATAGTAGCGCGGAATAGTACTCGTAGTAGCAATGCCCAAACCGGCAAGTACGCGTGCACAGAGCGTTTCTTTAACGTATCAATTTAACATTTTTAGTGAATATTTTAATATAAAAAAAAACACTTTGTTTTCGAATGGTAATATTTTTTTAAATCATATATAGATGCTATACTATTGCGGGGCAACGGGAACGCCCTCTGTTAGTTAAAATACTGTATACACACTTAAATAAAAAACACTTGACTAACTAAAAATAGTCAAAATATGGCGTCGAAAAATTCCTCCGCATAGCTGTCCACAGGTAATGTACCCAAAAGGCTGGCAGCATTACCACGCTGTATGGCAATACTTATCCTTTATCCAAGGTAAAAGCCAGCCCTAGGGTCACGCAAAGTGTCAAATAAACGACTTGACAAATTATTGATCAATATTATATTTATTTTGTAAATAGGTTAAACAACACTTACACGTATACAATATTTTTTGGTAATTTTAAGTCGGCTAGAATGAAACACCTAAACAAACTCAGAGGTCAGTCTCTTTTAGAGTCTATAAAATCCGTACTGGTCAAGTCATATAAGAACCATGTAGGTTAATGTCTGAGGTGGCCTTTTGAGGAAAGTGCCACACAGATTTGAGTGGACCTGTCCAGACAGTTGAGTTAGGAATATGGGCCTTTAATATAACAAAGGAATTGACCACAAAACGCACGCTACAGAGCAAAGTCACAGGGAACATATAAATCAAAAAGCCAGAAAGTCACCTTATATCTATTTATTCTCAGTCATTAAAAAATCCATTTAATTATAATACAAATATAATCATTCACACAGACGATATATATAATTATTTTACAATTATATCTTAGGCTAAAGAAGGATAGGCAGTAAGGCGGTCCATAAAGTACAAAAATTGCCCGTTGGAATCGTTTTATTACGAAAATTTGAGAGGATTTGAAAGACTGAAATTGACAAAAGATTTTAATAATCTCTGTAAGTATACTTTTTTCTTTAAGTATTTGGTATAAAAAAAATTACGGGTTGCACTCGGGGAGTATCGGCAGAAGCGAAAACTTGAACATTAACGTTGTGCATTTTTGAATCGTTGGTAGCCTTACTGCCTATCAAGTATTGTAGTGTGGTTGAAGATAGCATGATATTATGAAAGTACACGATATGTTTTCATGTACTGCAAATATTCTGTTTTTTACCGACTTCCAAAAAGGAGGAGGTTCTCAATTCGACTGTTTTTTTTTTGTATTCGTAATCTGGTGGTTGTCGTGTGGTCCCATTTAATTTTGAGTTATATTATTTGAGTTATCCCTAATAATACGTGGCACATTGATGATATGCTCATACGATCTTGTCGATGTAAAATTAAAAAATAAATTATTGTATACGATAGTAAAATTGAAAAGATTTTGGATGAGGTCTCATTACAAAATAGCGAGAGCTATGCTACGCTATATATTATCCCGAAAAAAAAAAGTAAACTGCAGTTCCTGTGATCACGAGAGTTAAAATCAAGTTTCTATTAAAGTCCACTATCACGCTATCCTCAACCAAATATCCGTATGTAAGTATACACAGCTGTTCTAAGGGCATTTCCTCTCAAGTTGTCCCTTGCCTCCTTCGTCGTACTCCTGTGAAGATATCCACATCTGCTGGAAGGAGCCAATCGAAGCAAGGATTGATCCTCCTGTAATATTATATAGACATGTTTAGTATATTAACTACAGATGAAACGTGTAACCAGACGTTCAGCAATCATACTAAATGTACTATCTTTTTTTTTTATTTAGTAGCTCAATATTCGGCTGATATGGGATAGTAGGAAATAGGGAAATGTCGGATATTAGATGAATATCCGGCGGATACAGGGTAGATGGTCAATATTCGGCGGATACCAGCTAGTAGGTTAATATTTTGTGGAGACCGGATATTAGGTTAATATCCGACGTAGATGGGTAATATTCGGCGGATACCGGATAGTATTATGTGGAGACCGGATACTAGGATAATATCCGACGAAGATGGGTAATATTCGGCGGATACCGGATAGTATTATGTGGAGACCGGATACTAGGTTAATATCCGACGTAGATGGGTAATATTCGGCTGCTATGAGATAGTAGGACAATATTCGACCGATACCGTACACTAGGTTAATATTTGGTGGAGGCCGGATAGTAGGACACTATTCGATCGATACGGTATAGTAGGTAAGTATGTGCTCCAGCCAGCCCGGCGCCGCCGCCAGCCCGCCGCACGCCACCACCGGTATAGTAGGTAAGTATGTGGACACTGACCGATCCAGGCCGCGAAGCGCCTCTCGGAGGCGTTGGGCGGCGCGTGCGTCTTGAGGCGGTGCGAGGAGGGCGCGCGCGCGGCCAGCTCCTTGGCGAGGCGCTCCAGCCAGCCCGGCGCCGCCGCCAGCCCGCCGCACGCCACCACCGGTATAGTAGGTAAGTATGTGGACACTGACCGATCCAGGCCGCGAAGCGCCTCTCGGAGGCGTTGGGCGGCGCGTGCGTCTTGAGGCGGTGCGAGGAGGGCGCGCGCGCGGCCAGCTCCTTGGCGAGGCGCTCCAGCCAGCCCGGCGCCGCCGCCAGCCCGCCGCACGCCACCACCGGTATAGTAGGTAAGTATGTGGACACTGACCGATCCAGGCCGCGAAGCGCCTCTCGGAGGCGTTGGGCGGCGCGTGCGTCTTGAGGCGGTGCGAGGAGGGCGCGCGCGCGGCCAGCTCCTTGGCGAGGCGCTCCAGCCAGCCCGGCGCCGCCGCCAGCCCGCCGCACGCCACCACCGGTATAGTAGGTAAGTATGTGGACACTGACCGATCCAGGCCGCGAAGCGCCTCTCGGAGGCGTTGGGCGGCGCGTGCGTCTTGAGGCGGTGCGAGGAGGGCGCGCGCGCGGCCAGCTCCTTGGCGAGGCGCTCCAGCCAGCCCGGCGCCGCCGCCAGCCCGCCGCACGCCACCACCGGTATAGTAGGTAAGTATGTGGACACTGACCGATCCAGGCCGCGAAGCGCCTCTCGGAGGCGTTGGGCGGCGCGTGCGTCTTGAGGCGGTGCGAGGAGGGCGCGCGCGCGGCCAGCTCCTTGGCGAGGCGCTCCAGCCAGCCCGGCGCCGCCGCCAGCCCGCCGCACGCCACCACCGGTATAGTAGGTAAGTATGTGGACACTGACCGATCCAGGCCGCGAAGCGCCTCTCGGAGGCGTTGGGCGGCGCGTGCGTCTTGAGGCGGTGCGAGGAGGGCGCGCGCGCGGCCAGCTCCTTGGCGAGGCGCTCCAGCCAGCCCGGCGCCGCCGCCAGCCCGCCGCACGCCACCACGGCGCCCCACAGCGCCGGCCGCGCGTCCGCGTCGCACGCCGCCGCCGCCGCGCACGCTGCACGCAACAACAGTTCATTTGTTGAATATACTAACACGGGAAACGAATTCGTCACTAGTACTTAGCATCAGCTCATACAGAGACGCAACCACGTCTTATCAAACGGTACATCTCTAGACGTACTAATCTCCCGTGTACCAGAAAGTTGGGCTATATTTGGTGGGCACCGGATAGTAGGATAATATTGGGCGGATATCGGATATTCAGTCTATATTCGGCATATACATATAACAAGTAAATTTTTGGCGGATATAGGATATAAGGTCAGTATCCAGCGGTTACCGGAAAATAGGTAAATATCCAGCGGATACTGGATAGTAAGTCTGTATTCAGCAGATATAGAATTAGGTCATCATCATGCGGATATCGAATAGTAGGCCTTTATCGGACAATAGGTCAATGTCCAGTAGATACCTGATAGTCGATTAATATTCTGTGAATATTTAGAAGACAGTTTTTTTTTAATAAATTGGGCTCAATACTCCATTGTGTATTTTTCTGGATGCCACATAGTTTCGGATTTGGCCATCTACGCGCTCTTGTAAAATTCAGAAGACCAAAGATCACCCAGGGATATTATGGTACCCGGGTTTTGGAGGTCAGATAGGCAGCGGCAACATACAGTAATAGACTGTGTGTCCTCTTAATTATTTATTGTACACCAAACAAAGAACTTATATTATAGTGGGGTAGTAATAAAGTGAATGTACAAAGGCGAGCTTAACTCAAAGTTGAGTTTTCTGAGCATAGAGGAGATCCTAGTAACTGACTGGTTAATGATAAATGATATTTATTTTGTAAGTAGGTTAAACATAACACTTTTACACGTCAAATATTTCTGGTCATTTTAAGCTAGATGAAGCCGGTTGAGACTGGTCACCTCTTAACTGCCACTGACTTGTTTTAATCTTTATACTTTGAATTGTTTTTATAGTTTCCTTTTTTTTTCTTTACATTTTCCTCACATATAGAAGCGACCAAGGATGTAACCAAGGTTATGTTATACAGAACATGATTTAAAAGAGTGTCCGTGGATATTCTTGCACGTTCTTCTCCATAGAGATCTACGCTTTGGAACGTGCAGATAGCTTCACCTCTTTCAACATGACAATTCAAAAGTGCCTGTAAAGGGTTTAATTGAAATAAATAGTAATAAAAATAAAGTTTCTTGTCCGTTCTTCTCCATAAGAATCTACTTTTTGCGAATGGACAACTAGAGTCACTATAATATTTTTATTTTCAAATGTTTTGACGTTCAAAAGTGCTGTTTAATGGTCTAGTTGAAATAAATTAATTGACTTTGACTTTGACTTTGAAATGCTTTGAATCTTGAATCTTGACGCTCTGACTCTCTGACTGATAGATGTCTCACCTAAGTGCGGCGCGCCCAGGGTCTGCTCGAAGAGGCACTCGGTCAACTTGAAGCGCTCCGGACCGAAGTCCTGGTGGTAGCCCCCGGGGAACTCGTAGTGGGCGAACGGGACTGACGCTGCCTGACGTTCCTCGTATTGACTTTCTGATATCTGTGGAGTTCGATGACATTCATGATTAAATACTTTTTTTGTTGCTTACTGGATATTTGTAACTAGCTGCTGCCCGCGACTTCGTCCCCGTGGAATCACCGATTTTAAAACATTATTTATCGCTGTTCCGCTCCTATTGGCTTAAGCGTGATGATATATAGCCTAAAGCCTTCCTCGATAAATGGTCTATTCAACCCAAAAAGAATTTTTCAATTCGAACCAGTAGTTCCTGAGATTAGCGCGTTCAAACAAACAAACAAACAAACTCTTTAGCTTTATAATATTAGTATAGATTTCGTTGTTTTCTTTTTAATTTTAATGTGATTATTTGTATTTTCTTTTGTCAATATTATAATAGCTAGTAATAATTCAGTGTTATTTTGCTCACTTGGAATGTTGGTCGACCTATTATTGGCGACTGTATAAGTCTGAAGCTTTTGCTAATATTATTCTTATGTAATGCTGTATACAGAAGCTGTTTGTTTGCCTTTAATAAATAAATAAATACTTGAATTGAGAGATCAATATGATGAGTTTTTCTATGATGGTTTTGGTAAGTCATTTTATCTTTTTTGTTGCTTTCGGAGAAACCTCCAAAGGCACTTGGGTTTATTTGAAAAGACCCGTATTTGAGACCCGGGCCTCAAATCACTAGTCAGCTATTACAATAGTGTCAGAATGGTCTATCATTGATTTCATAATGGTTGATTTTTACAAGTTTGGTAATCTACTAATATAAAAGCGTCATTATGACTTTCCAATGGTCAACCAATGACACTCTATTGAAAGAGATGGCATAGAATGGTAATTTTCGTACATAATGACAAATTTTGCCAATTCCTTTGATCAGTGACCTAACATTAGAACGTCATTGTGCAGTCATTGCTTTTAATAGCTAGGTTATCAAATAGTATTACGAGACCACTGACAGACCAATGATTGACCACTATGAATTTATCAGATTACGAACTTTTAGCGAAATGACAATGGGATCGTGTTGGAATGGCAAATTTATAAAAATAGCAGACTTGGGGCCCTGGTAGTTTCGAGATTTCGGCTGTGCTACGGAAAAACAAAGCAACTAACATATTTTTCAAAATCAGCTTTTTTTTACATATTTGGAAAATTTGCCTATAATGGACACTGCTACATTCAGAGAATTGAAGATAACCGATAAGGCATTTTTCGATGATTCTGTGAATGTAGCAGTGTCCGTTTTAAGCAAAATTTTCCAAATATGTAAAAAAAACTGAAAAAATATGTTAGTTGCTTTGTTTTTCTGTAGCACAGCCGATTTATACCTTACTAAATCTACTCCCTTGGACACGAACAGCACATACAAGGAGCTCCCACATCTCGACTACCCCCAAAAAGCCACTCTTTGCAACACTTGTAAAGGCTCTATCCCAGTGGCGTGCAGTGGTTCGAGTTAGGGCAGGCCAGAGAAAATGTCAAAAAAAAACACCACATTATTCAGGGTTGAAATGTGGTGTTATTTTTTTGTTTTTTTTTTAAAAAAAAAGGCTATTTAAAAAAAAAAACAAAAAATCTCACTTCATTAAAAATCAACCCTGAATAATGTGATTATTTTTTTAAATTTATTTGGACATTTTCTCTGGTCTATCCTGACTCGAACCACTGCACGCCAC
The DNA here is from genome assembly GCA_905332915.2 of Hecatera dysodea. Lineage (NCBI taxonomy): Eukaryota > Metazoa > Arthropoda > Insecta > Lepidoptera > Noctuidae > Hecatera > Hecatera dysodea. The sequence continues at coordinate 9,895,680 of HG995314.1, read as the reverse complement.
TGCTCTATCCTAATGCTGCCATCTGTTATTAAAATGGAGGACAAAGAATAGCCAGCTAAATAGCTAGACGTAGGGAGGTGTCATTTCTTTGTATAGGATCTGGTCTCTGTGGTAGTGTAGCTTTCATTCAATGAGAAGATCTTCGTTGTACTGGCGCGAAGTTACATTACTTCTATTAAAAACAATAACTGCACTACTCATGTGTGCTCTATCCTGAGGTGGTCAGTAAGAGTCTGACACTCCCTTCCGCTCCGCCCAGAGCGGGAGAAGTCATTTGATTTCGCATCCGAAAAAAAAAGGACTGACTGTAAAGGAGTCAGAGCCTCGCCGTGCACGGCAGCATGATGGCACCACGGTCTTTCCAGGGTCACCGGGTGGCAATTCTGGATCGACTCCAGAATCTTGCGTGTTATGATGAGTCAAAACAATACAGAGACTTCCATAAACTTACTACTACAGAATTTTGTCTGTGCAACAAAGCAATGCAGACAAAAGTTGGTGCGATATTATATCGACGGCCCCTACGTACATAAAGACACGTCAAAACCGAGGTTTATAGGAGATTGTAATTAATGTTCAAACCGCTCTAGAAATAATTTTTATTCGATTTGTAAATGAAGTTAAATACATGATATTATAAAAAAAAACTTATGTAGGTAAGCCAATAAGCAATACAAAAAAATGCCATTTTTAATGCCTTTATGTACGTAGGGGCCGTCGATATTTTTTTATATCAGAGTTCATGGTCATGGTTGGTACAGACAAAATTCTGTATCACGTGGTGTGGGCCCACTGTTAGGCCTCGAAGGCGGTTGTCTCCATGACAGTTTCCTCCCCCAAATGAATCGGCCTTCTTACGATCCTGTTCGGCTTCCTTTTGCTTCGCCATCACGGCTTCACAGAAGTCCATTTTCAGATACAATATTACCTTTTTTTTAAGTGTAGCCATCAGATGACGTCTCCCGCTCTGGGCGGAGCGGAAGGGAGTGTCCAAAGACAATATAACCACTTGACTGCACATACAGTGCCCCGACGCTCGAAAACTATTAGTATTTTGTCGCCTATAAATAGGCTACGGTAAGAGTAACCATTTTAGTTGTGCCCAAGTGTAAGACCTGTGTGCACGCTAGATTAATACAAATTTTGATAACTTTTTATGCAATTTTATCGTATCCAAATGCCTTCATGCGCGGTGAAATGGTGCGGGAAGCATTCCAAGACATCTAGATACAAAAAGGATGGCATAACTTTTCATCGATAGGTAAAGCGAACGAAAATTATGTCTGATTTAATCAGATTATGAGTCACCGCAGGTGTCTATTTAAAATGGTGTTTGGGGTAAACGAGTACACTGTTGAGTTCCGCGTTGATGTCTTTTGGAAACGTCTCGTTCTTTCATTAGACAATTCTAATGCTTCTATCCCTTTTTTTCTCTTTGTATTTTTATCGAGGAAAATAGTGGTGTCAATAATAGCTAGCTGAAAGTCGATATCGAAAAAACTATTTGTTTTTATTCTATTCACATACTGTGATAAAATACCTGTACTTTTAACCGATTTCAAAAAGGAGGAGTTTCAGTTCTTCAGTATTTTTTATGCAAGTTTCCTTGTTTTTCGATTTATTTGTTTCTCTCTGTCCCCGCCGGGACCGATCGGTTATTTTATTATTTTTTTAAAGAAAAGAAAGAAAGAAAAATATTTATTTAGGACTCGCACATTAAACAAAGAAAAAGAAAAATAAATTAAATTAAAAGTATTATTAATTTTAAACTGTGCGAGGCCAGAAAAGGTCCCCATCTCAGCATATGCTGCGATATTTAAAAAAAAAAAGAGATCTTAGATCGGCTTTAAAATCTCTGATTGGATTTAATAATATAATTCTATATAAGTAATGTATAATAAGCAAGATGCATAATTCAGAAATATGTAGACGCTCGTTTATCTTTTTTACAAAGAACAAGGACCGTAAAACTTTGATTCAAAAAACATATACCAAAATAATTCATTTTAAAAATCTATAATAACAGGATACGTCTGTTTATTTTTGTAATTGATTGATTTTTATTAAATATTGTTTCTATGATTTTAATTGAGTATTTTTCATAATGTTAAAATCCATTTTATCGATATCGATTATTTTCCCCTAATGAAGTAGTGCAACCCTAACGATAGGTATACCTACGCAACTTGACCTTGAACTGACCAATTGCAGCCGCGCATTCTTCCTCGTCCCCCGGCCCGCAGTAGTGAGTCGTGTGCTTAGAAGAAATCAGCCTATACGCTCTCTAGTGGTTACATTCTCTATGGGAGTGTCAGACTCTTACTGACTAAAACCCATCTGTGTTCCTCCAAATGACCCAGTTTTAATTTTAATCCATTGACATTGTTGCTATTTAAATTTTAATCATTTCTACATGTTTTAATAATTTCTTGTAAAATTACTATTAGGACTAAAGATAAAACACAATGTTTTATCTTTGGTCCTGATAGTGAGTTTATGTTTTAAATTAGATATATATTGAAAAAAAAAAAAACTTGTTTGTTTTAATGAGCGCTATGTACGCCTTAATTGTGATGTGCATTAGTTATTTTTTCTGTTATTAAGTTTGTTTTAATTTGTGCAATGTATATGATGTGGCTGTATTTAATTTAAATAAATAAATGACCTTTGGGTTCCACGGCCGCGGTGACTTTTCCGATCAATTCCGTAACCCTTTTTTTCTGGATGGGAAATCATCAAATGACTTCTCCCGCTCTGGCCAGAGCAGAAGGGAGTGTCAGGCTCTTACTGACTAAAACCCACCCGTGATCCTTCTAGTGCCCTTTGCGTTCCGGGGCCGCGGTGACTCTCTCGAACAAATTCCGCAACCCTAGCAGGCACTGACCCTATGGGGCCCCGTCTTCGTAGCTGACGGCTCTTTGAGGCGCGCGTGGAACACGACGCGCCGTCGACTCGGGCCTGGTTGCTATCGGAAGGCGAGCCACCCATAGCTCATCATCCGTAGGCCCGCGCAGTAGGTGGCCTGGAAGGGATGTTCTATTACCTGCGCCACACAGTGACAGAAATCTTCGTACTGCCTCTTCAGCATGTACTGCTGCCAAGACTGCGTCAGGCCGGCCGGCAGCGTCTTCAGCGTGTAGCGACCTCGCTCGCGTTCCCTGATCACTTCCTTACTCTGAAATATTAATGAATAGTAAAATTCTACCTGAAATAGGGTATTTAACTAAAAAAAGTCTAATTAGCCCGTCAGATAGATTTCCAAAAAACATTGGACACGTATTTTTTCTTTTTTCACGTAAACAAAAAACGAAGACGATACAGTGCGTTGAAAACTTGTGTGACGTCACTATTTGCTACAATTTTTACCACGACGTGACGTCACAAGCCCCCACTCCTGATCTTTGATGCTTTTTATCTTCTACAGATTTTATAGGTTTGATAAAGCAAAAAATACGTGTCCAATGGTTTTTTGGAAATCTAACTGACGGACTAAATAGAATCATATTGCTGACATGATAACGTCTTATACAGGGTTATTTGTAAAACACCATCAACCTCTTAAGAGGTCATTGTACTCATCATTATGAAAAAAAAATCAACTGTTCCCTACATTTATGTTCGTGTAACTCATCAAAATGTAGGGAACAACTGACTTTTTTTTTGCAATTTCAGGTTTGTTCCCATAGAAAAAGTTGTTCATAATTATGAGTACAATGACCTCTTAAGAGGTTGTTGGTGTTTTACAAATAACCCTGTATACCTATACAAGATAGGTATCACGGACAGCCCTCTATGCAGAGCATGCATGGAGGAGGAGGAAACGGCATCGCACGTGCTCCTTGAGTGCACAGGTGTAGCCGAAATACGGAGACAAACAATAGGGACACCGAATTCACTTACAGAAATGCTGAACACTCTGAGTGGACTGATCTACTTCTGGAGGGAGGTCGGCTGTTGGAGTGACGGCCGCCATGGCTCATGCATAGGGTTGCCATCATAGAAATTGCCGACGCCGGACAAAATCTTTAAAACCCCGGACATTTGCGTGAAATTGATTTTTTTTCCCGGACAGACCCGAAAAAAAGCCTTATAAACAAAAAAAAAGGATAAAAGTTTATTTTTTTAATAATCTATTACAGCGTGTTTTCAATATAAACCATAGCGCCAGCAATTTTGCTGATTTACGAGTAGATCGTATCCCGCTTACGATTACGAATGAATTATTACATACCTAACTAAGTATTGTTTTAATTTGTTGCTTATCTTCCAAATTTTCAATCAATGGAGGATTCCTAGACACAAAAAATGTCCGAGTAATACCAGGACACCTTTGAAAACCCCGCCCGGACGCTCTCCAAAAGTCCAAACTAGGACAAATCCGGGGAAACCCGGACGGATGGCAACCCTACTCATGCACAATGGTTCAATACTAGGACTAAGTGCGGAATTTGAAAATGAAAATAATATATCTAGTTGTGAAATGTGTGTGTGTTTAGTTTTAATGTTATGAAAATTAAAACTAGATATATTATTTTCATTTTCAAATTTAAAATGGATTTCCGCAAAGTAACGCCTGACTCAATCAATTTTATTAAGTGTGGAAACCAAAATCAAATAGATAGAACGTCTTATAAATCGATGAACGCCGACTGCACGTACGAAAAAGTGTCACGTTCCGCCTGAGTCGAGCGTTCACAAGTGCTACAGGTCACATGGGGGTCATCTTGTGGGCTTCCCTTTAAAATCTGCTCGAACAGAATCTTACTAATATTATAAACGCGGAAGTTTGTATGTATGGATGTTTCTTACTCTGTCACGCAAAAACTACTGAACGGATTTGGATGAAAGGCACAGATACAGAACTTTTTTTATTTTTTACTAGCTGCTGCCCGCGACTTCGTCCCCGTGGAATGCCCGATTTTAAAACATTCTTTATCGCTGCTCCGCTCCTATTGGCTTAAGCGTGATGATATATAGCCTAAAGCCTTCCTCGATAAATGGTCTATTCAACCCAAAAAGAATTTTTCAATTCGAACCAGTAGTTCCTGAGATTATCGCGTTCAAACAAACAAACAAACAAACAAACTCTTCAGCTTTATAATATTAGTATAGATTGTCAGATGGATATGCTCTTGACTCTAGTCTAGGTCGCAGGTGACAGATACAAAGTCTACGACGGAATGAGCTTACCCAGAAGAAGCCTGTTCACTCTAACTTTGAAGAGATCAGGGTTGAATGCGTTCGGAAACACAGACGCAGGCAGAGAGTTCCACTCCTTTGCTGTGCGCATTATAAAAGACGATTGGAAACACTGCGAATTAATAGAATCATAGTCTGGAATAACACAGAGGATACTTTTTATCCCGGGATTACGTTCCCTTGGGAGAATTACCGCAGCAGCTAGTATATGCCTAAAGAGTCTTCAATCAGTGCGTCCTATCCGTCATGACATACGGAGCCGAAACGTGGACACTGACAGCTCGTATGGTCCATAAGCTCAAAGTCGCTCAGCGGGCTATGGAAAGGGCTATGCTCGGTGTGTCTCTGAGAGATCGCATCAGAAATGAGGTGATCCGTCAGAGAAGCAAGGATACGATATAGCCCACCGGATTAGTAAGCTGAAGTGGCAGTGGGCTGGCCATATTAGTCGTAGAACCGACAACCGTTGGGGTAAACGAGTTCTAGAGTGGAGACCGCGTCTTGGCAAACGTAGGAGTGACGATTTGCGCAGGACGGCTGGCAGAAACTGGATGCGAGAAGCCGAAAATAGATCTAAGTGGCGTGCAATTGGAGGGCCCTATGTCCAGCAGTGGACTGCAACAGGCTGTTGATGATAGCATAATCAGCCTTTTAATATTCCCACTGCTGGGACACAGGCCTCCTCTCTAGTAGAGGGAATGGACCGTAATCCAGCACGCGGGCCCAGTGCGGGTTGGTGAATGTCACATGTCTTCGAATTTTTGGTTCTAGGACATGCCGGTTTCGTCACAATGTTTTCCTTCACCGTTTTGAGAGCAGTGGTGATGACATTACCTGGCTGGGTTTGGATCCGCGACCTACAATTCGTAATGATGATGATGATGATGATGAATATCTACATTTAAACTGACCTGTATACTGTAGATGGGCAGCATCTGTATGTGCATGTTGTTGAGCATGTGCTTGGCTTGTGCCGCCAGGTGGTCGCCCCCCACCGGGGAGCGTACGGCCGCGTTCACTAGAGCGTACCTGGACATAATAAAGCACATTTTGTAGTAGAGCAATAGGGATGTTGTTTTTCGCTGTGGTGTTTTTGTTTTTAAAATAACGCTAAATATGCTGAGGTAGGAACCTTTTTTGGCATGGCACAGTTTAAAATTATGATTAGCGTTTATTTTGTTTCTGTTTCTCTCGTGCGAGTCCTAAATTTGTCTGAATTATCACTACATAGTATAAAACAAAGTCGCTTTAAGCATACATATGGATATAGGGACAGATCCCTATATCCATATGTATGCTTAAATCTTTAAAACTACGCAACGGATTTTGATGCGGTTTTTTAAATAGATAGAGTGATTCAAGAGGAAGGTTTACATGTAAAACAAATGCATATTATAGTAGAGGAAACATTAGTATCTACATCATTATTACGTGCGAAGCCGGGGCGGGTCGCTAGTTTAATTATATTTTGCAATAGACAGATAAGAAGTAGTGAATAAAATTTGTTTTATAATGACAGTCAAAAATAATAAAGTCAAAATGTTTATTTCAATTATGCCATTAAACAGTACTTTTGAAAGTCATCTTTTATGTTAAAATAATAAAGTGAGTCTAGTGTGTGAGGTGCGAGTATTTTAAAACCTTTAGTAAACAGAGACAACAATAATAGGGTAGATAAGAAGATTTTGGCTGTCCTTTTCAAAAATCAGTGGGTCATGTGTTATGTAGGTGTGTAAATGACACACCTGTCACTTTCGCCACTTTTAAACTTTCTATGGGTTTATACCACCTAAATATTATTATTTAATTTATAACAAAAAAAAATAATTAGCCCGTCTATGGGTTCCCTTCTATGGGTTTATACCACCTTTTTTATGGGAAATCATCAAATGACTTGTCCCACTCTGGGCGGAGCGGAAGGGAGTGTCAGATTCTTCCTGAAAAAAAGTTATTACAAAACTCAACTCACCCATCAATAACTGGCACAGCAGAAGTCTGACTAGCTCCAGCATCAACCACCAGTGCAGTGGACTTGCCGTTAGCAAACGCAGCCAGCACCGCACTCTTCACTAAGAAGAAGGCCGGAGCCTGGTACTTCTCGAAGAGGAGCTCTGCTAGCTTCTCCCTGGCTGGTCTAGTGGTCCATACAGCTTCCGTGAACAGTGCTGGGTGGTGTTCTGATGGGGAACGGATTACCTGGAAAGGAAGATGACTTTTAACAATAATAATAGGGTAGTTGACTAAAAAAAATCTGATTAGTCCGTCTGATAGATTTTCAAAAAATATTGGACACATATTTTTTCTTTTTTCACATAAACAAAAAATGAAGACGATACAATGAGTAAAAAACTCGTGTGACGTCACTACTCGCTACAATTTTTACCGGGCCGTGACGTCACACGCTCCCACTCCTGATCTTTGATGCTTTTTATCTTCGTCAGTTTTTATAGATTTGATAAAGGAAAAAATACGTGTCCAATATTTTTCTATAATCTAACTGACGGACTAAACATAATCATATATTTTTTACTCAGGAAACACCCCCATTATATATTTGTAATTATTGTTCATTGTGTTTGTAAACAAAGTACAAGGTACAATAAACCTCTTATCAATAAAGAATTTTAAAAAAGAACTTGCTTCTAGCAGCGGTTTTGCCCATGTCAAAATCATAAAACAGTACAAATTATGTGCAAATAACTGTCTTCCTATTTATGAGATACAGCCTGCTGACAAACAGACTCATGCACCTCAGATATAGTGGATTGATTTATGATTTCCATGATGGATAATATTTTTTTTTCTCCCTTTGTTATGTATTAATGACTTGCATACTATTGTAGAAATTCAATTTCTTAAAACGCAACAGACAGATGTGTTGCTGGGGAGTTCGTTACGCCACTTCTACTTGCCAGCTCAACACTAGGAAGTGGTGACGGGTGGGCGTTTTGGGGGACTGTCTTTATTTAGATGTTCAAAAAGTGCTAGCTCAAAGCCTAGTTTGAATAAATGACTTTTGATTTCAGAGGTTTAGTAGTAGGATGCAATACTTGAATACAACAGACTCCTAAAAACAAAGCAAAATTTTTTTTTTTATTCTTTACCCCACACTAGGATTTACTCCTGTATCGTTGGTGCGTTCACAAACATTTAAACTCACATACACAAGACACCCAGACCCGGAACAACTATCTGTAGGCGATACAAACATTTGTTCCGTGCGGGAATCGAACCCGACGTAGCGCAACAGCCGAACGCTCAACCACCGCGCCAACCGTGTGGTCCATCCAAACTTACCTTAGCGTAGCAGTAATCCAGCATCTTCTCGAACAGGTCCCAGTTGTCGACCTGTCCGTCCTTCATGTACGTGTGGACTTCCATGCCAGCACGGGGCACGTGGAGCTCAGTCACGTCTATGTAGTGCCGGAGCTCTCCGCCTGCTTTTGTTCCTGAAGGTTAAAATGTTACATAGTTTTATTTTTATTTTATTTTTTATTTTTATTTCTTTAGGATAACAAACAATAGGGTAGTTGACTAAAAAAATCTAATTAGTCCGTCGGATAGATTTCCAAAAAATATTGGACACGTATTTTTTTCTTTTTTCACGTAAACAAAAAATGAAGACGATACAGTGCGTTGAAAACTCGTATGACGTCACTACTCGCTACAATTTCTAGCGAGCCGTGACGTCACAAGCCCCCACTCCTGATCTTTGATGCTTTGTATCTTCGTTAGTTTTTATAGATTTGATAAAGGAAAAAATACGTGTCCAATATTTTTCTATAATCTAACTGACGGACTAAACAAAATCATATATTTTTTACTCAGGAAACATCCCTATTGCGTAATATTGCTTAATACTATAAAAAGAAATAAAACACTTAAGTAATCACGCAACCAGCACCGTTATCCACTAAATAATACTATTATTAAAAAAATATATAGCAAGTTGCAAGCAAACTTTTGCATAAAAAAAAACTGTCTAAGTATTAACTAATGGTAGGTAAATTGTGTATACATCGAATATGGTAATTAGGAATACAACTGACGTTATAGGGAATTACAGTATTTTTTTTCAGAAATGCAATTTTTGTATTGTTTTAGTGACAAAGCAAATATGTCGATATCAGCAAAATTATCGTTGTAACTTTTCATTAATCGATGTAAAGGAGCTCGTTCTCCTGCGTTGGTCCTGCACCGCTTCGGAGCAAATAGACTGTGGGTGTAAATATCACGAATACGTTGGGAACGACTTGGTATGCGAAGATATATTTGGTTTATTAGGTTATTACAATCAAATTTATTGTGACAGATCTTGTATAGGAACGATTGATCAAGATACAGTCTCGATAGTTAGAAGTAATGTGTGTGTGGAATTTTACATGTTAAAGTTTGAAACGCTGGTGTGACGTTGAATAGCAAAATAACATGACTGGAGAGACATTTGGCACAGGACCAACAGTTTAAATGCTTTAGAACAGAATACTCTTTGTTGTGTACACAATACAAGTTACAGAAAATATAGATGAAGAAAACATTACATAGGGTGACACATTGGGCGGCCTTATCGCTAAAAGCGATCTTTTCAAGACAAACTTTGAATGGATTTTAAACAGAAAAAACCGGCCAAGTGCGTGTCGGACCACGCATAGTGAAGGGTTCCATAGTTTACTGTTAAAATCTCATATATCTAAAAGTATATAAGCTATGATATTCAAACCAATTTTCGTTGGAAGTGTCTGTGAAGCTCCATTTGCTCAATTTTTTTTTAACAAATGAGTAATTGCTCGCTGGCTCACAAGAAAAACATGAGGTTAATCATTATATAAGGCCGCCCATTGTTTCACCCTATGTAATGTTTTCTTCATCTATATTTTCTGTAAATTATATGGTGTACATAATGAAGAGTTATAATCTGCCTAGCCTTTACCCAACTATATTGGGGTCGGCTACCAGACAAGCCCGATTTGCTGAATTTCAGTATTTTATGTGGAGCGGCTCCCTACCAGACCTCCATAATAAAGAGTATTCTATTCTAAATATAAGATACTTAATGATGAAATAAGATCTTATTTTCCTATCATAACCTATGCCTGATTATTCCAGGTACACTGAATTTCCTAAAGATATGCAAAATGCTCAACATTGAATGGCTACACTACCCAATACTTTGAGTCAAACTCTTCAACTCAATGTGACAGCACATCTGCACATAGCTATTGAACTGATTGCATAGAAGAAAGAAAATCAATACTTAGTTTTAAATTCAACCTAATGACAATCCAGAAGTGCAACTGCAAAGAAACTTCATTGTAGGCTTATTGCATTTTATTTGAACATACACAACACAGTAGAGACAACTGAAGTTAGTAATATTTGACTTTTTAAGAGTAAAACCTTTTTATATAGGTCTATAATAGTGTTTGTAAGCCAAAAATCAACATTGGACCAACTTTACTCGAAGCAGCAATTCACAACAAAAAAGATGCCCATGTCTTTTCGAGAATTTTATTAGAAAATCTTACCGGTCTGCGTGATATTTCCATCTGGAACTTTCTCTTCAGCATCAGGGATATGTGTGGCAGGTCCAACACCCACTACTGCCGGGATATCTGCCTTGGGAGTATCTTCTTGGGCATAACCAACGCGTAAGGAATGATGCCCAGGATCGAAAACTAACGCGCCTATTTCATCGCCACCATACAACATCCCGTTTGGACCACTCATTTTTCGTCTTCAACTTAGATTTTGCGTGTTTAAGTTTTATTATAAGATTTTATACAGTTTCGGCGCGATATAGATAAGAGTTTTTGTTGATCACCAACCAAACTCAATTGATTTTGACAGTCTGTGGTTAAAGTTGTTTCGGCAGCATTCGTAGTATTTTAAGCACAAAGGTGGAATAGAAAGAGAGAGCAAGATACCTTTTAACCTTTGTGCGAGGAATACCAATTTGAGCGTTTAAGCGCTTATTACACTACACAATTTTTAGGAAGCCAATCTAGGAAACAGGATAGTGTAATTGCAGTTAGGACGGTTAGTGACCGATTTAGAGAGATTGGAAGGTCCCGATCGTCGCCTTCCTAAATTGTTTCCGATTTAGGATAGTGTAATCGCTTCCCTCCGATTTAGAGCGACCAGCATAGATTATACAGTATATTAATGGTCGACCAGTCAGCGCCCGCGCTTCGTTCAGGAAGGACGTGTAGCACGATGACCGCTAGAGAAATGTATCGAGAAATTACCAATTCGGTGGCGGCGGCATTGTCTGCTGAAAAAGTTCTATTGCAATTAATAGAAATGTACAGAGAAATGCCCTATCTATAAAATAAAGCTGACTTAAATTATTTTAATAAAACTTTGCATGATGAGGTATTATTGATAGCAATTTTTTTTTTTTGGTTTTTATGACCTGGTCAAGCAATATTTAAAAAATGCGACTATTACATAAGACTGTTGATAAAATATCGATATATCGAACTATCGATATTATTACTTAGAAATATCGATATTTATTACTAATACTTTTTTGTATGATGTATCGATAGTTCGATATTGAAATGTAGATATCGACATTCGATATTGTTTTATTTTTTCTCGCCACAATTTTTCAAATTACAATATCATCATGAACTTAATGTACCTAGGTACTGTATTTACACTATATTATGCTTTTTTCTATTTTAGTTTATTTTCTAAAATGAAATGTCATTTTCTAAGTATAAAAAAATACTAAACCAAATAGCTACTATCTACTCCATCTACCTTACCCACTGTTGTTATTAGTTCACTCTCTGCGTTAACAGCTTTAGCATCTCTAGTTCTACGTTTAAATTATTTTTGAGTGGACATGCGATTGTTCTTTTAAAACAAAGCCACTGAAATTAAATCGAAAAAAATATCGATATATCAAAATAATCAATATTTTTTTTCTACATATCAAAATCCGATGTTGATGTATTTCAAAATATCGATGTATCGAGAATCCGATATTTAAAAAAATATCAACAGTCCTACTATTACAATGGAAACCAAATTGAATCCATAGTGGCGAAGTTTATCCTTGCCCCTTCTTTTGTTTCTATAAAATTTACGTCAGCAGTTTCAAAATTATAAACGTAATAAAGCTTTTTGTTACGTAATTGTTTTTTATTTTTATTTACGCCTCATTCATATCTAATTTATAAAAAAAAAAAACAATATTTTTTGATATATCGATATAATATCATGCCACTATGCCATGCATTACATCGATAACATCACCGATGTTTTTATCAACGTCCATCACTATCTGTCCTAGTTAGGATACGATTTATCGTGTAGTGTGATCGCTAGCTTCCTACTTCCTAACTAGAGTGTACCTAAATATTGCCTTCCTACAAATTGTATAGTGTAATAAGCGCTTTACGAATACGCAGAATAATTTACTGGAACGCATGTTCTAGAGTTGCATGAAATGAAATTGAAAATGAACTATATTTTTAGTAATCAGGAATTCAGGACTATACTGCTACTATATTCAGTTGTAAATCTAATGTATGGTATTTAGATCCGTATGACGTATGATGTACGTACTGTAAAAAGAGGGTCTACAAGGGTCTATACCATGTCTATACACCGCACGATTTAAAAATTCATTTATATATAAGATACAATCTATTCGTAAATCCGGCGCTGCAAAATAGCTGACACTATAGTTTAAATTGCAATCAAGCTGTTATAAATTATTACAAAATGAAACTGTTATTATTATTTTTTTAGGTCTTATTTTCGGGTACGTCCGGGGAAAACAACAATTTCTCCCAAATGTTCGGGGTTTTTAACATTTTGTCCGGCGATGGTAATTTTGATGATAGCAGCCCAAACTGTAGGTAGGTACCTAATCAAATAAAATTGATCTCCGAGTTGCTAGAAGATATCAGAAAGCTCAAAAATTATTAGTATAGTGTAGCCAGTGTTGCCAGAAGGTTACTTTTGTAACCTTTTAGGTGATTTTTGAACTGCATTGGTTACTTTTAGGTTACACTAATGAAAAGGTTACTTTTAGGTGATTTTTTGGGATTTGTAGAATTAACTTTTAATTTTTTACATAAAAAAAAGCAACGTGAAACGGAACGCTCGTTTTAGAATTTTTCATGTTGGTAAGCTTCGTTAGCAGTTGTAGAACAAAAACCTTGAATGCATCAATTTTATTTTAAAGGGTAAATATGAATAAATCAAGAAATGCGGGCAAGTGCTCAAATACTCACCGATGTTTCTGTAAATCAATACAACTAATATCAACATATAATACCTCTCCAGTAAAAAAATATGAAAGGTTATTTTTTATACAAAAAGGTTACATTTTTTTATATTTCAGGTGATTTCTGACATGACCGACTGGCAACACTGAGTGTAGCATGGTGTTACTAACTCCATACTCGAGCGTGCCTTATGCGCGGCGATGGCGTGAATATACTCTCGCCAGCGATTCCCGCCAAAAACTGAAGTGGACTTGTGTGTGACCGCGAAAAGCGAACGACTTTCCGCGAGACGCTCCGTTAAATTTTTCCATTGTTTTACTGTTTGTGCCTTTTTACCGTTTTTACTTATACATTATATTATATTATATATAATTAAAAAACCACTCACTGATCTAGTGATTGACATAATTGTTCTCCCACTTGCCGTGCTAGGAGGGGAAAACTTATTATGGGGTTGTATAGAAGGTGTCGGGGTGAGTATGGGAAAAATCTGAAACTACCCCTTTTCAACCCCCTTCTTTCAACCCCATTGCTTATCTCAGAAACCTGACGTCGAAGAGAAAAATGGTTTTCGGGGTTGTATAGAGGGTGTCTGGGTGAGTATAAAACGAAAAAAAAAACTACCCCTTTTCAACCCCCTTTTTACAACCCCTTTGCGTATCTCAGAAATCTGACATTTTAGAGAAAAATGGTTTTCGGGGTTGTATAGAGGGTATCTGGATGAGTATATAACGAATAAAAAATTCAACCCTTTTCAACCCCCTTTTTTCAACCCCTTTGCGTATCTCAGAAACCTGACATTGTAGAGAAAAATGGTCTTCGGGGTTGTATAGAGGGTATCTGGGTGAGTAAAAATACTAAAAAGACAACGCGAGTTGCTCGCAACTCGCGCCCCCAAGCGAAGTACTAGTTATATTATATATAATTAAATAACCACTCACTCACTCACTGATTGACATAATTGTTCTCCCACTTGCCGTGCTAGGAGGGAAAAACTTTTTGTGGGGTTGTATAGGAGGTGTCGGGGTGAGTATGGGAAAAATCTGAAACTACCCCTTTTCAACCCCCTTCTTTCAACCCCATTGCTTATCTCAGAAACCTGACGGCGAAGAGAAAAATGGTTTTCGGGATTGTATAGAGGGCATCTGGGTGAGTATAAAACGAAAAAAAAAATTACCCCTTTTCAACCCCCTTTTTACAACCCCTTTGCGTATCTCAGAAATCTGACATTTTAGAGAAAAATGGTTTTCGGGGTTGTATAGAGGGTATTTGGGTGAGTATATGGCCAATAAAAAATTCAACCCTATTCAACCCTTTTCAACCCCCTTGTTTCAACCCCTTGGCATATCTCAGAAACCTGACATTGTAGAGAAAAATGGTTTTCGGGGTTGTATAGATGGTATCTGGGTGAGTATATGGCCACTAAAAAATTCAACCCTTTTCAACCCCCTACTTTCAACCCCTTGGCATATCTCAGAAACCTGACATTGTAGAGAAAAATGGTTTTCTGGGTTGTATAAAGGGCATCTGAATAAGTATATGACGAATAAAAATTTCAACCCTAATCCACCCTTTTCAACCCCCTACTTTCAACCCCTTTGCGTATCTCAGAAACCTGACATTGTAGAGAAAAATGGTTTTCAGTGCTGTATAGAGGGTGTTTGAATGAATATATGGCGAATAAAAATTCAACCCTTTTCAACCCCCTTCTTTCAACCCCTTTGCGTAACTCAGAAATCTGACATTGTAGAGAGAATAATTGTTAGTCAAAAAATACTAAAAAGACACCGCGGGTTGCTTGCAACTCGCGCCCCCAAGCGAACTACTAGTTATATTATATATAATTAAATAACCACTCACTCACTCACTGACTGATTGACATAATTGTTCTCCCACTTGCCGTGCTAGGAGGGGAAAACTTTTTATGGGGTTGTATAGAAGGTGTCGGGGTGAGTATGGGAAAAATCTGAAACTACCCCTTTTCAACCCCCTTCTTTCAACCCCATTGCTTATCTCAGAAACCTGACGGCGAAAAGAAAAATGGTTTTCGGGATTGTATAGAGGGTGTCTAGGGAGTATAAAACGAAAAAAAAAATTACCCCTTTTCAACCCCCTTTTTACAACCCCTTTGTGTATCTCAGAAATCTGATATTTTAGAGAAAAATGGTTTTCGGGGTTGTATAGAGGGTGTCTGGATGAGTATATGGCCAATAAAAAATTCAACCCTATTCAACCCTTTTCAACCCCCTTCTTTCAACCCCTTTGCGTAACTCAGAAATCTGACTTTGTAGAAAAAAATAGTTTTCGGGGTTGTATAGACGGTATCTGGGTGAGCATATGGCCAATAAAAAATCAACCCTTTTCAACCCCCTTCTTTCAACCCCTTTGCGTATCTCAGAAATCTGACATAGTAGAGAAAAATAGTTTTCGAGGTTGTATAAATGGTATTTAGATGGGTATATGGCCAATAAAAATTCAACCGTTTTCAACCCCCTACTTTCAACCCCTTTGTTGTTAGTCAAAAAATACTAAAAAGACACCGCGAGTTGCTCGCAACTCGCGCCCCCAAGCGAAATACTAGTTATATTATATATAATTAAATAACCACTCACTCACTCACTGACTGATTGACATAATTGTTCTCCCACTTGCCGTGCTAGGAGGGGAAAACTTTTTATGGGGTTGTATAGAAGGTGTCGGGGTGAGTATGGGAAAAATCGGAAACTACCCCTTTTCAACCCCCTTCTTTCAACCCCATTGCTTATCTCGGAAACCTGACGGCGAAGAGAAAAATGGTTTCCGGGGTTGTATAGAGGGTGTCTGGGTGAGAATAAAACGAAAAAAAAATTACCCCTTTTCAACCCCCTTTTTACAACCCCTTTGCGTATCTCGGAAATCTGACATTTTAGAGAAAAATGGTTTTCGGGATTGTATAGAGGGTGTTTGGATGAGTATGTGGCCAATAAAAAATTCAACCCTATTCAACCCTTTTCAACCCCCTACTTTCAACCCCTTTGCGTATCTCAGAAACCTGACATTCTAGAGAAAAATGGTTTTCGGGGTTGTATAGAGGGTATCTGGGTGAGTTTATGGGCAATAAAAAATTCAACCCCATTCAACCCTTTTCAACCCCCTTCTTTCAACCCCTTTGCGTATCTCAGAAACTTAACATTGTAGAAAAAAATGGTCTTCGGGATTGTATAGAGGGTATCTGGGTGAGTATATGGCCAATAAAAAATTTAACCCTATTCTACCCTTTTCAAACCCCTACTTTCAACCCCTTTGCGTATCTCAGAAACCTGACATTCTAGAGAAAAATGGTTTTCGGGGTTGTATAGAGGCTATCTGGATGAGTATATGGCCAAAAAAATCAACCCTATTCAACCCTTTTCAACCCCCTTGTTTCAACCCCTTTGCGTATCTCAGAAACCTGACATTTTAGAGAAAAATGGTCTTCGGGGTTGTATAGAGGGTATCTGGATGAGTATACGACCGATAAAAAATTCAACCCTATTCAACCCTTATCGACCCCCTTCTTTCAACCCCTTTGCGTAGTCGGATTACCTCTCCCACATTCACCCAGAGAGAGGAGGCGAAGGCAAATTCAACGGCTTAAGAATCTTGGAAATCGGAGGGAAACCAATAAAGACATAAAGGTACCAAGATCGCCAAAAAGCACGAGGTTATTACCAAAAAACAACCTCAAACCGCGTGGTATAACCACACTTTTTGTCACCACGTGCTTTTCTTTAATATATCAGCCTTGTGTGAAGACTCCGAAGCCGGCCGAAGAATTATTCTACCACACCAGCCATCACGCGGACCGACGTGAAGAATTACCTCCAGCTCCGCACCAGCGCATACGTAAGTCCTGAGGGAACTCCTGAACCCTTCACCCTACCCCACGAGACCCCAAGACCCCCCACCAAGACCCCACCCACTCTTACCTCCGCACGAGACCCCCCAAGACCCCACCGCCTATCGTCTCCCCACGAAACCTCCCCCTCCCCCCTGCCCCCTCGGGACTACCTCACCCCCCGCAAGTTATCTTCGTAACCCCTGGTGCTAGAAGACCGAGATTGGTGTCGTTTGAAAGGGCATAAAGAGCCCTAAAATCTGGCCCCTAGCGAATCCCTGAATTCAGCACCGTTCGCGAGCTTTACCCCCCCCCCCCCTTACTTTTCACAACCATCCCCTTCCAACCTGGGAATACCCCATCCAACTTAAACCTCCAAACCACCACACGAGTGACGATCCCCCAAGACCCCCACTCCCATGACCCCACCACCCCTCACCTCCCCACGAGACCCCCACTCCCAAGACCCCACCACCCATCACCTCCCCACGAGACACCCCAAGACCCCCACCAAGACTCCACCCCCTCTTACCTCCGCCAGACCCCCACCCAAGACCCCACCGCCTATCGTCTCCCCACGAAACCTCCCCCTCCCCCCTCGGGACTACCTCACCCCCCCCGCAAGTTATCTTCATAACCCCTGGTGCTAGAAGACCGAGATTGGTGTCGTTTGAAAGGGCATAAAGAGCCCTAAAATCTGGCCCCTAGCGAATCCCGGAATTCAGCACCGTTCGCGAGCTTTACCCCCCCTTACTTTTCACAACCACCCCCTCCAAACCTGGGAATACCCCCTCCAACTTAAACCTCCAAACCACCACACGAGTGACGATCCCTCAAGACCCCCACTCCCAAGACCCCACCACCCATCACCTCCCCACGAGACCCCCCAAGACCCCCACCCAAGACCCCACCGCCTATCGTCTTCCCACGAAACCTCCCCCTCCCGCCCTCCCCCCTCGGGACTACCTCACCCCCCCGCAAGTTATCTTCGTAACCCCTGGTGCTAGAAGACCGAAATTGGTGTCGTTTAAAAGGGCATAAAGAGCCCTAAAATCTGGCCCCTAGCGAATCCCGGAATTCAGCACCGTTCGCGAGCAACATCAGCGAGAACGCGCGTTACTGCCCATCCATCGGGTTGCGATGTGTGCAGAGGAGTTCCTGGGTGATGCCAGCCACCATATATGGACGGGTATACCTTAAATAGGTTCACTCTGTCCAAAAATGGTCCGATAAGGACAATCTCGCTTGCTCCAGACAACTTTACTGCGATGACTATGGCCCCATAATGGTTCATAAGAGACTCGTCTACCGTGAGGCGGTAGCATTTCTCTTGTTTCCTGAACCCGTTTACTAAGATTGAGGCCATAGTGCGCACCTTTGTCTTTACTCGGTCTCCTAAGCGGTGCGCAAGCTTCTCCCTGAGATCTTTGGCAGCTTCAGTTGTCGTGGTGGCCACAACGTCCTTTTCCTCGTCGAAGTGTTTCACCACCCAGGTTGTCTTGCCGCAACCCGGAACTCCGTTTACCCACCTGATACTGGGTACCGCCCAATGCTCCTGGATGTCTGAAGTCCCCAGAATGGACTGAGCCATTTCAAGGATCTTGTCATCCAGCATGATTTTGGTACACTTGGCGGTAATCAGTATCGGGTCGGTGTTCGTTGCTCTGAATTTTATTTTGCCTGAGCGCTCCGTTTCCTCCTCGTACAGGAGGCCACAAAGCCACTCTCCGCGCTGAAAGCTGCCATATACGACCCCTTCATTTCTCCTATGATTACTTGAGATTTGACGTTGTCGTATACGGCCGCCTCGGCCTCCTCGAGCAGTACCCTTAGCAGTCCTTCAGTGTTTCTCTGGAAGGTCTGCAGGATCTTCTTGCATGTCATGAGATTAACCTCTCTGGTCGCTCTCACGATTGCTATGTACTCGAGGAAAGCGCTCTTCACGTGGTCCGTAGTGCCTGAATGGCTGCGAGGGTCGGTGGGATAACATGCCCTTTGTCGGCTCTTGTTGGTGTGGGCTTCTTCGGTGATGGTTCTCTTGGTGTTTTTCTGAAGAACCTCTCCACTGCTTCCCCCTGCTTATCAGCTTGTGATTTGCGGCTGGTGCTAGGGAGTAGAGAACTGAGGAAAGTGCCGATTGCTTTCAGGCGACTCCTCGACCGGGCTTGGTCCTCTGGGCTGGTAGTTTTGCTCTGCTCCTTTGCAGCTTTTCCGGCGGCTGCCTTCTTCTGGGCCCTCTCGGATCCACTTTGAGTGGTCGGACTCGTTCTGGAGCTCGTCGCGCTGGCTGTTGGGTCTCTTGGGGCTCTGAGAAAGCTCAAACTTTCCCCTCTGTCCTCATAGACGACTAACTCATGCTGTTCTGAGGCTTTTAAACAGCCGAAGCGGTCTGCGACGTCTCCTCTTTCCCCTCGGCATCGGTGAGTGGCAACTACCATTTGGGGCAGTGCAGCATACTTGCTACCTTTTATGGTCGTTTTGCTGGTGCTTCCGTTGATCAGAGCTGCAAGGCCAGGTGAGATAGGTATTCGGGCTCTAGGTCGGCTTGAGCCTATGCAGAAGCTTATATCCAGCTTTTCTCCTTCTCTGCGAAGAAAGAAGAAACTAGAGAAGTCCCTGGTCATTAGGCCCACATAAACTAATCCCTGTCCCCAATAATAAACTCCACCCAAACTCTGTATTCTCCATAATGTTAAATAAAATACCATTATGTAAAGCTGCAAGGCAGAGTGAGTCTGTCATACTCACGTTCCCGCAAGGTCGAGGTTGGCCGGCTCAAACTGCCATACATCACCCCTTTATGTATATCCATTTGTTTTAAGTGTGTCAAAACATCCGTGTTTTAACTAATATAGTAATAAGTAATTTAGAACAAAAAGTCTGAAGATTATACATATAAAAAAAAAAAACAAAAAGAAACATTTAAAAAAAAAAACAAAATAAAAACACAAAGAAAAAAAAAGAAAAAAAATGATGGACTCACATAGACCATAAGCTACGAAATGCTTTTATTGTATGCTCACAGGAATAACTTGTGCGTAGATTAAGGAAAAGTGTCCTATGTGGAAGCACATACTATATGTAATGTAAAAAAAAAAAATCTAAACAAGTTTAACCTGTAAAAAAAGGCGCACCACCAAGTCCGCGGTAATGAACTGTAAATAAAAAAAACCCTTTTGCGTATCTCAGAAGGGTTCCCTCTATCTGGCAGAATCTTGTTGCTCCGAATTTTACTTGGCATAACACACTTGGCATAATCTTTTTTAAACGAGTATTTATAAGGCATAAAAAATATTTAGTATAACTATTGTTTGGCCGAATATTTATATGCCCGAATTTACAATAGCATACTATTAGGATGGCAGAATTTTATTTGGCATAATTTAACCTTTAGCATTGTTAAAACATCGCATAATTTCGTTTAGCACAATGTTTACTTGGAACAACGATCATTTTGCATAATAAATTTCACTTGGCATACTATGAAGATGGCAGAATTTCACCTGGGATGAATCTATTTAACCATTTCCATAAAAAAAGCATTTGTATCTAATCTTAGGTATATTAAAATTTAAACATTGTCCTAACAGTAAACGCTTTTTTTACTAAAAATTTAGTGACAGAAACGAATCGCTGCAAAACCGACTCCACGTAGTCTTGTCTGCCCTACCCCTAGAGTGTAATTTAAAACCGCGAAGGCGCGGAGGGGTGAGGCGGCCCGCGATTTGAGGAGCAGGTGGTTGTAACACTCGCCGCCGCGGCTGAGGCTGGCCGGCGAAGCCGGGCAGCAAGCCGAAGCTGCGGTGGTGAGCGTTAAACCCATCTGCAACGATAAACTCGCGTGGGACCGCCGGAACCCCGCAGCGCCGTAGCCGTGACAAAAACCATGCATGCTGCATGTTGCTTGCATGCTTGCTTGTACAAATTTTATTGTTCTGGTAAGAAATGCAAAATTATTGTAACTGAATTTTCTGTAATATAACAGACTAGCTGCTGCCCGCGACTTCGTCCCCGTGGAATCCCCGATTTTAAAACATTCTTTATCGCTGCTCCGGTCCTATTGGCTTAAGCGTGATGATATATAGCCTAAAGCCTTCCTCGATAAATGGTCTATTCAACCCAAAAAGAATTTTTCAATTCGAACCAGTAGTTCCTGAGATTAGCGCGTTCAAACAAACAAACAAACTCTTCAGCTTTATAATATTAGTATAGATGTGTCTTTCTATTTATGGATGTCAAAATGTATGACAAAAGATGATTCTGTTAACTTTCGGAAATATGCCAGTTCTGCCTTTTAATGACTACCGATATGAAATGTTTGCCAAAAGACAATTCTGACTGTGAACTTTCTGCGATAAGATGGTTCTACTTTTTAATCATTATGGATATGAAATTTATGCCTAAAGATGATTCTGACTTACAAAATTATGACTTTTTAATGTATGATAAATGAGGGTATACCAAACAATTTTCTGCGAAGTGAAGATTATGCTATCCGTTGTTATGCAAAATAATATTATGACATTAAAAGTTCTGCTATAAAGGGTAGACCCATCTCAGAAAGCTGACATCGTAGAGAAAAATGGTTTTCGGGGTTGTATAGAGGGTATCTAGGTGAGTATATGGCCTATAAAAAAATCAACCCTTTTCAACCCCCTTCTTTCAACCCCTTTGCGTATCTCAGAAATCTGACATTTTTAGAGAAAAATGGTATTTGGTGTTGTATAAAAGGTGTCTGTATGAGTATATGGCCAATAAAAAATTCAACCCTATTCAACCCTTTTCAACCCCCTACTTTCAACCCCTTTGCGTATCTCAGAAACTTGACATTGTAGAGAAAAATGGTCTTCGGGATTACATAATAACAATAATAAGTATTGAGAGTATTTGCATAGGCATAACCTCGTAGCCAGGATTATCCACCAGCAACTTGCTCTAAAATACTCACTTGTGGAATCGGAGGTGCCGTACTACAGGTATGTGCCCGACCCAGTTCTCGATAATGGCAATATCACATTGTACTGGGATCGGTCCATCATCACTGACAGGACTATTGTTGCCAATAAGCCTAATATAGTGGTGGTGGACCGAATCGTGAGGCGTGCAATGATTGTAGACATAACTGTTCCACATGACGAGAACCTCGTGAAAGCCGAGAGAGATAAGCAAATTAAATATATTGACTTGGCTCGCGAGGTTGTCGACATGTGGGATGTGGATTCAGCAATCATTGTACCGATAGTCGTTTCCGTCAATGGCTTAATAGCCAAGAGCCTCGACCAACTCCTTAAGAGGCTCTCTTTAGGCAGCTGGATCAAGGGCTTGATCCAGAAAGCGGTACTTCTGGACACGGCTCGCATTGTTAGGAGGTTCCTTTCTCTGGGGCCCTGACCGCCGGTAGCTTGGACCCTGTTCCCGATACCGGTGGGCTACTATTTTTTATATTTTTAAATATTTTTATATAATTGTATTTTAATATTTAAAAATGTAATTTATATGTATTTATGTAATGAATAAAGGAAATAATAATAATAACAGATCATTAACACAATTTTTTTTTACAGAAAATATATAATTAAAGACCCTACAGTAACAAACGATAAATGTCGCAAGTGTCACACCCAACCTGAAACCATTCAGCATATTACTGGCGCCTGCACAACACTCACGCAGACCGATTACACTCATAGGCATAACCAAGTAGCAAACGTCATCCATCAAAAACTAGCTCTCAAACACGCACTCATTCAAAACACTAAAACCCCTTACTACAACTATACACCACAAACCATTTTAGAAAGTACTACACATAAGCTCTACTACGACCGTGCCATTCTCACCGACAGAACCATACATTATAATAGACCGAATATAACATTACAGGATAAAATAAATAAAATAACTTATTTGATAGACATTGCAATCCCCAATACACATAACATTCAGAAGACGATCACTGAAAAAATAAGTAAATACGCAGAACTCAAAGATGAAGTTATGAGAATCTGGCGTCAAGAAAAAGTATGTGTAGTTCCAATAGTACTTTCCACCACGGTTGTTATCCCAAATTATCTCCTCCATAGTTTAAAATTATTAGATCTTACAGAAACCCTCTACATAACATTGCAAAAGGCTGCGATTCTAAATACATGCAGAATTGTCAGAAAATGTATGCAGATAGATGACAACGAAGTAGGACCTCATCACACAATCCATTAAACGCACCACACGCTACATTTACTTGGCTTGGCCCGTAAATGTGGTAAAAACCAGCCAAAATAGAGCTGAGAAAAAAAAGATTACTGATAATAATAATAATAAGTTTATTTTATTTTGCATGCAAAAATACATCTTAGTTTCTAGGATACACACACTTTGAGATACAGTTTATGAACAAATACAGTTCTGTGAACATCTGTGTCACACAGAGCATGTATGGATTGTTTTATTCAACCCCTTTGCGTATCTCAGAAACCTGACATAGTAGAGCAAAACGGTTTTCAGGTTTGTATGGAGGGTATTTGGACAAGTATATGGCGATTAAAAATACAACCCTTTTCAACCCCTTTGCGTATCTCAGAAACCTGACATAGTAGAGAAGAATAGTTTTCGAGGTTGTATAGTGTGTGTTAGGAAGTGGACGTGGCAAAGCCCCGACACTATGACCAAAAATGAGATCGACTTCATCATAACGGACAAGAGGCATATATTCAGAGACGTCTCCGTGATCAATAGGTTCAATACCGGTAGCGATCACCGACTTGTACGAGGCTCTCTGAATATTAACTTCAAGGCCGAACGTGTCTATCTGATGAAGTCCAGACTCCGACCAACTCTGCTCTAAACCATGGCAGGATCTGAAACGTTCCAGGCAAACTTGGTAAACCACCACAACAAACGTAAACCAGAACCTCGAAAATGTGACTCGGATCCTCAGGGAAGAAGGTATAAGATTCTGTGATATGCAGCGTAAGGGCAAGAAGTCCAAGCTTTCAGAAGGAACTTTAGGGCTATTGAAGGAACGACGTGAAAACCCACCCACCACTTCGTCGGCAAAGCGGTTTCTAAACCGAGAGATCAACAAACACGTACGACGCGACCTCCGGCGCTTCAATACTCTTTCGGTTGAAAGAGCAATCGAGCAGAATCGGGGGACAAAGGTGTTCGTACAATCTCTCGGAAGAAGCCACCTGACGAAGTTGACCACAGCAAGTGGAGAATTCGTTTCTTCGAAGCCAGCAGTCCTTTCGGAAGTGGAGGACTTCTATAGCCGGTTATACGCATCGCATGCATCTCGTCCTGATCCCGAAAATGAGGGTCTTAGAGCCACATTGACACGCCATTTCACCGAAGACCTGCCAGAAGTCAGTATTGGCGAAATCGAGATCGCTCTTGGGCAGCTTAAAAATGGAAAAGCCCCTGGACAAGACGGCGTTACCACAGAGCTGCTGAAAGCTGGAGGTAACCCCGTACTTAGGGAGCTCCAGAAGCTTTTTAACGCTGTCCTATTTGAAGGGAGAACTCCAGAGGCGTGGAGTAGAAGTGTGGTCGTTTTGTTCTTCAAAAAGGGAAACAAGACCCTGTTGAAGAACTATCGACCCACCTCCCTTCTAAGCCACGTCTAAAAGCTGTTTTCAAGAGTGATCACGAACCGTCTTGCGCGTAGACTCGACGAATTCCAACCACCGGAGCAGGCTGGGTTTCGGAGCGGATATGGCACCATAGACCACATCCACACAGTGCGGCAGATTATACAGAAGACCGAAGAGTACAATCAGCCCCTGTGTCTAGCATTTGTGGACTATGAAAAGGCCTTTGACTCTGTTGAAATCTGGTCTGTTCTGGAGTCCCTGCAGCGCTGCCAAGTAAACTGGCGATACATCCAAGTGATGAGATGTCTCTACGAGGCCGCCACCATGTCCGTTCAAGTACAGAATCAGCAAACAAGTACTATACCGTTACATCGAGGAGTGAGACAAGGGGATGTTATTTCCCCGAAATTGTTCACTAATGCAATGGAGGATATGTTCAAGACGCTGAACTGGAAAGAACGTGGCATTAACATCAATGGCGAGTACATCTCTCACTTGCGATTTGCAGACGATATCGTCATTATAGCAGAAACAGGCAGCAGGGTATCTGGGGGAGTATATGGCCAATAAAAAAATCAACCCTATTAAACCCTTTTCAACCCCCTTGTTTCAACCCCTTTGCGTAACCCAGAAACTTAACATTGTAGAGAAAAATGGTCTTCGGGGTTGTATAGAGGGTATCTGGGTGAGTATATGGCCAATAAAAAAATCAACCCTTTTCAACACACTTCTTTCAACCCCTTTGCATATCTCAGAAACCTGACATAGTAGAGAAAAATAGTTTTCGAGGTTGTATAGATTGTTTGGATGAGTATATGATGAATGAAATATTCAACCCTTTTCAACCCCCTTGTTTCAACCCCTTTGCGTATCTCGGAAATCTGACATTTTAGAGAAAAATGGTCTTCGGGGTTGTATAGAGGGTATCTGGGTGAGTATATTTAACCATTTTCAACCCCCTTCTTTCAACCCCTTTGCGTATTTTCACAGAGAAATAATAATTGTTAGTCAAAAAATACTAAAAAGACACCGCGAGTTGCTTGCAACTCGCGCCCCCAAGCGAAATACTAGTTTTATTTATACAACCTGATAACGTGCCGAACTCATTCCATAGCCCATTAAGTCAAACCCTAAGAAACTTTCTCACAATAGTTATTCTTTTATTTTTTTCTAATAAAAACATGATTCTTTTCGTTTTAGTACACTACTATAAGAATCTCTGAAATCTTTCTTAGTTTTTTTTTTTTTTTTATAAAATTCCAGACGTCTTTTATTCTCTATCTCAAAGTTAGAGTGAACAGTGGCCGTATTACGAAGTGCCAATGCTATCATGATTCGTGTGAGGGAAAGAGATAGTGCTATTCGTCTTGTGTAACTCCGTCTCTCTCTGACACAGAAATCATGATGGATTTAAGACGTCATAATAGGGCTGCAGGCATCTCTGTTTGGGTAAGCTCACTCCATCTTCATCTTTGTCTTTGTCACCTGTGACCTAGACTAGAGCAGTAGTATTATATTATCTGTGACTAGAGTCGAGAGAAAATCCAAATCCCAAAATAATGAAAATGAAGGTTAGTAGGTACTTAAATGATGAACCTAAAGTACTTAAGTACTTAGTTAATGAACAAGTATTGTTCGAACTTTGTGCCGTTCAATGACAAGGCTAGGCCACAAATAAAATGGTTGATTAAGGTTGGCTGCGACATGTATTTATAATAATTCTAATATAGGGAAGTTAACATGAATAAAACACAAATAAAATCTGACAGCACAATAATATAATTACAACACAATGATCTGTTTTATGCGAACAAATAAGTATACGACAGAAATACATTTTACTGCTGCCTAAGATACATGTAGGTGGTTCAATAATAAAACATTTTATTTATCTATGAACAGGTTTACATGCTTGAAAGTGAGATGGCGCCACTAGTGCCTTTGTGAATAAAACTGCAAATTAAGTTAAATACCTATTCAGTTAAATGTGTTATTGAATAAATAAAATGTGGTAAGGTAATAAATTAACAATAAAAACATATTTGATCAACATACATGAACTTTCTGAGTCATTAATTGATAAGATAAGGGAATTAGTGATAAAATAAACGGGAATGTATAAAAAACTGTGTTCAACGGTGAAAATACATAACAGGCAATGATTTTGCTACAACCGTTGCGAAAAACATTGATTAAATTGTATTTATTCATCAGTAAAGACCACATTGATAGAATGATAGTTGAAGCTATTACTTATAACAGTTTTTTTTTGCACACGCTAATAAATTAGCTAACACATTTACAGTGATAGAAAATGTTCACATATTGACAGTAAGAAATTGTATAGGAACCATACTAAAAGGCTTGTAAGTAGTAATATCGTAAGTACACACATAATACAAAATCAGATGTGGTTCGATAGGTTTTTATTTTTATTATTGAACACATTTATTTAAAAAGTACAAGATACATGACAAAAATAGATTTTTGACTCGTTTTATCGAATATCGAGTTTTATAAAAAAATAATTTAAAACTTTTAGGGATTAGTTTCTTCCATATTCAAAGTCAGGAAAGAGAGCAATGGTTCGTTTGGCGCTAAATGCATTTAGTGATGTACAACATGTAAGAGAATAAACGCAATACCTGTTAAGGAGTCATTGTACTCATCATTATGAATAACTTTCACTAAAGAACCGCTACCGCTTTTTTGGATATTTCAGTGTTGGTAAAAGGTGCTCATAATGATGAGTGTACTTATCCCTTAAGAGATATTGCGTTTATCGTGTTACACGTTTTATAATTCTTATATCAATCTGTCCAAATCGTGCTGAAACTATAGGTGGCAGTCAATTTCAAATATATACAACGTATAAGTTTCAAATTTGCAACACTAGATGGCATAGTCTACGCCGTGCACGTTCCCTATATCTACATTAAGCTCTCTCAATATTTTTCCATTTTTAAATTTATAGAATAGATCGGCAGATTTTACAGATTTATGGGGGCAATAATAATTTCCCATAACAAAACATCAAATTGCGAGTGGTGACCTATCGAGCCAAATCGTTACAAAACACACAGTATGAAAGTATACCTAATAAGGTATATAATATATACTATACTAATACGTATATCTACCTGTATATTACATAACATATACGTGACATAGTGAGTTATTGTGAAATTGTTTTAGTTTATTAATGTAAGGATCCATATATATCACCATACTCTTTGGGAAAGACGCTTTGACGCATTTTCACAGATGGAGTGGTGACTACGTACAAAGTTTTTTAATCTGTGGTTAACTCAACCAATTGTGGGAACTTTTGAATCGTGTTTTTCGCCCAATTGCTATTTATTAACTGATCGGTTTGAAGTAACAGTTATTTATTTGACCATTGGTCAAGCTAAATATTGATCGAAAAAATGCTTTAACGAAATTTGGATGTACAAAATTATTAATCAGTGGTAGAAAATTTGCATTTTTCTATCAATATCCAAGTTAACTAACTGTCAAATAAATAAT
Source organism: Hecatera dysodea (assembly GCA_905332915.2). Lineage (NCBI taxonomy): Eukaryota > Metazoa > Arthropoda > Insecta > Lepidoptera > Noctuidae > Hecatera > Hecatera dysodea. Next base: position 9,867,262 of record HG995314.1, on the reverse strand, counting down.
ATCTACTTATCTAGTAACTAATAATTGACCGAAAACTGTATCGAAACTTAACCACAAGTTTTGACTATTTTCTAGCTACGGATAATAATCTATAGACAACGTGCAGAAACTATAGGGCAGCACAAACGCGTCAATGTCAAGTATATTTCACTTATAAGTTTCAAATTTTCAACGTTAGATGTCACAGTCTACTTCGTGGACGTTCCCCTAAACGGAGGGTGCAGGAAGTATAGGTGGCAGCACAGGTCAAATATTTACAAAGTAAAAGTTTCAGATTTGCAACACTAGATGGCATAGTACACGCCGTGCACGTTCCCTATAATCTCGCCCTTAGTAAGCTTACATGGTTCTCCGAGTCCATTAAATAAGACTTTACCAGTATAGAAACAGAGTGGAACGCTAAATTACAACATGAACTAATAGCTCCAGTACCTATGTATTCGATTTCATTCAAAAGCGTCCCCTTCTTAGATGAGACATAAATTACACATTATATTCAGAAATCGTTGATAAACTACAAAGTGTAAATGTAAAAATACATTTCTTTTAAAATATTTTGATTTTGACATTCGTTCTAATTTTTTTTTTAATTTATATTTTGTGGTTTTGGCGTCGTGCATACAGCTTTCAGATAAGTAAGAGGCTAAAAAGTACAACACACGATTTTGGGGATTTCGTCTCCTGTACTTACGAAAGGACGCATGTCAGTGGTAACAATAGAAGTGGTTATTCTCTGTAACAATCCCATGTCATTAAGTGACTTTTCAATCAATCTAATCGGCCTCAAGTCTGCTATTACAATAGTGTCAGAACCATAGAAATACTATATCTATGGTCAGAACGGTCTATCATTGATTTCATAATTGTTGATTTTGACAAGTTTGGTAATCTAATAATATAAAAGCGTTATTTATTATGACTTTCTAAAGATCAATCACTGACACCCCATTGGAAGAAATGGCATAGAATGGTAATCTCGTACATAGTGACAAATTAATATCAGACGAATGCGGTAACTTTAGATTGCATAGAACACTAATAAATAATATTAAGCGTATAAAAGAAATCTGGCATGACTTAGGTAATGCCCAAATTTAGTAGTAGTTTTTCGAAAATCATTTCAACTAACGGATTTTACAATAATGGTAATACGACAATGTCATTCTACCACGATCCTATTACGAGACCATTGACCGACCAATTATCGACCATTATGAATGTAACAGATTACGAACTTTTAACAAAATTGCAATGGGATCGGGTTGACATGACAAATTTATAAAAAATAGCAGACTTGGGGCCCAGTCACTTCAAGCTAACCGACCTAACGCTGGTGCAGCCCAATATAAAGTTATCACCACTGACGTGTGCTCTGTTGTTCTTTTGTTATTCTTCCAAAACCTATTTCACCTCGTTAAAGGATCAGAGCCAGAGTTATTTCCAGTAATAAATAATCTAGAATCATAATATTATTATATACATTGATAATGCTAATACTGAGGATAAGGCAGGGTATCTGTGTATATATGTATACATAATTATATAACGACACATATACGAAAAATACTGGAATCGTATTTTTTGCTTTATCAAATCTATAAAAGTCGACGAAGATATAAAGCATCAAAGATCAGGAGTGGGGGCTTGTGACGTCACACGGTGGTAAAATTGTAGCACGTAGGTATTGACGTGACGCGAGTTTTCAACGCACTGTATCGTCTTCGTTTTTTGTTTATGTGAATAAAAAAGAAAACTTACAGGTGTCCAATCTTTTTTGGAAATCTATCTGACGGACTAATTTGATTTAGTCAACTAGCCTATAGTGATGGGATTGGTACATCATTTATCATGGTGTAAGTAGTCATACTATGCGTGGATGGTCTAAATATCTAGGCTTTAAGAACGCATACGCCGAACGGCATTTCATACAAATTTTCAAATCGTTATTCACCGAAACGTTCAACCGATTTTAATGAAACTTTACACACATACCTAAGCAAGATACATAGGTCTAAAAAGTTAGTAGAAAACATTTTCGATAAATAGTGTTACAGTTAAATTAGACCCATTTTAAATTTTCCATACAAACAAATTTCCAGTTGTCTTTTATTAAATAATACATGTTGAAAATATTTTTAATTAACTTTCTGGACCTATGTATCCGTGTTAGGTATTTATATGTGTGAAGTTTCATTAAAATCGGTTCAGTCATTTCGCAAATTAGTGACTTGAAAATTTGTATGAAATGCCATACGGCGTACACGTTTTTAACATTTCATTGCACACTCGCTCAACGCCACCACACTAATTAAAGACAGTTCACGTTCTAGGCATAGTTAGTTAAATTTACTTAGGTAAATATAATAAGTACCTACCTAACCGTTAAAGTTCTGTAATAATTTAGTAAGTATACTAAACATTCATGAAAAACCTACATTATTAGTTCTATAACACACATAATAATATAGCTACTTTCTAAGAAAACCTAACCCGTAGGTGAATTTTGTGAAGAGCTAAAGTTGTATTGAAAAAAAATGTAGGTACGTGTTTAATTCCCGCCAGCAGGAATATGTTTTTGGACCTTATTACAATAGCATTTGCCCACTGCCATGACAATACTAAACTACAGAGATAAAGTTACTTAATTTTCTCTCGAATACAGTCTACGAAGTGGTTTTTTTTATTTCTTATCTGAAAATGTCATAATTCAAGTTTTTAAAGTTATAGCACCATCGATGAACATACGATGATTTTGCCAATTTCAAAGTACGAGATCTGAATGATGTTCGGTTCTCAATTACGATAGCTGTTTAAACGACTATCGGTCAGTTTTTGTATCAAAGTCATCCATTATATACTGTGCCAAATAGAACAAATACAATTGGTTGTATGTAAAGCCGGTTTACGGACGATAATCTTACGTGATCATAAGCTGAGCGCTCAGGGCTTCAAGTCTGCTATTACAATAGTGTCAGAATGGTCTATCATTGATTTCATAATGGTTGATTCTGACAAGTTTGGTAATCTGCTAGAATTTTCACAGTTATTTTGATCAGTGACGTACCATTAGAACGTCATTGTGCAGTGCTAGACCATTGACCGATCAATGATCGACCATTATGAATTTAGCAGATTAAGAACTTTTAGCAAAATGACAATGGGATCGTGTTGGAATGAAAAATTTATAAAAATAGCAGACTTGGGGCCCAGGGCGACGGTGCCTCTCTATCGTTTGTTCAGGGCCCTGAGTCTGCTATTACAATAGTGTCAAAATGGTCTAACATTGATCTCATAATGGTCCATTTTTACAAGTTTGGTAATCTACTAATAAAAAAGCGTCACTATGACTTTCCAGTGGTCAACCACTGACACTCCATTGAAAGAAATGGCATAGAATGGTAATCTCGTACATAATAACAAATGAATGACGGACGTATGCGGTAGTCTGCTAAAATTTTGACAGTTCCTTTAATCAGTGACCTACCATTAGAACATCATTGTGCAGTCATTACGTTTAATAGCTCGGTTATCAAAAAGTATTACGAGACCATTGACCGACCAGTGATCGACCACTATGAATTTAGCAGATTACAAACTTTTAACAAGATGACAATGGAATCGTGTTGGAATGACAAAATAAAAATAGCAGACTAAGGCCCCTGCGCTCTCGCTTGCACGCTCGGCTCAGGCGAGACGTGACACTTTTCCGTGCGTGCAGCCGGCGCGGCGTTCATCGATTTATAAGACGTTGTCATGTCAAAATGTGATAACATTAGTATATGATTATACAGGGTTATTTGTAAAACACCAACAACCTCTTAAGGGGTCATTTTTAACCGACTTCAATAAAGGAGGTTATTTCTCATCATTATGAACAACTTTTACTATAGGAGCAAACCGCGAAAAAAAAAAATCAGCTGTTCCCTACATTTTGATTAGCTACACGAACATAAATGTAAGGTACCTACAGCTGTTTTTTTTTTTCGTGTTTTCAGGTTTAGTCCCATAGTAAAAGTTGTTCATAATGATGAGTACAACGACCTCTTAAGAGGTTGTTGGTGTTTTACAAATAACCCTGTATAATTCATGTAACTGTCAGTTAGACCAGTAATCAAAGACAAAATTGTTACAGTGACTGGTGACAATTGTACATAGCTAATGATGACAAAATGCACCATTAGAATGAAAGAGACCTAACACAAAAACTGCATTTATTGGGAAATGAGCTAGAATTAAAATCTTTAAAAAGTGTTGGCTAGAAAAACAAATATCTCCCGAGACCTATGTATAAGTGTGTACGGGGGAGCCCGAATAGCGTCCTCAGAATGATTGGCGAGAGAACCGGTACTGTTCTGCTCAGTAGGTTCACTGAACTCCATGTGTTGCGAGACCGATGAGCCTACTGTGCAGGGGTAAACGGTGTGTGTATTGTATTCTTTTATTAATTTTAATCACTAACATTAGTTATAAGCAAAATTTCTTACTAACAACCTTGTCTTGTCTATGGACTTTTTTGTCTGAAATATTTTTTTTTTTATTTTTTTTATAAGCTGTTCCTTTCACAAATATATTTCTGAATCTTTCTCGTCACTGGGTTTTAGAGTATGCTTTTTACGTTCAGTTTACAGCAAATTTATAAGTAACAGGAATTTTGAGTTAAGCCTCTTTCACTCTGAGAGTGCGAAAAGTTTCCAAAATTGCACTACTTACTACTATACTAGAACACAGTACTTATAGTTATGAACTTGTGGGCAGACGCTACAATAAAAGGTCTTAACTCACTCTGCAGTCAAAAATGGCCCTTATTTCTTGCATATATCGTAAGCCTGTCATTAATACTGCTCCCACTGCAAAGTAGCCATTAAACAGTGGTTTTCCATTTAATATGTTTTGTTTCACTCTCATACCTCCCATATTCTTATATAAATACACTATAAGTGAGTATACTTCAGTCTTACACGGAATAACACAGAGGCCATTTTGTCAAATCGCATGTAGATAGAGAATTATTCACGTGATATTAATATTAATAATAATATCATATTTGGGTTTATGACTCTGTTGGTCGGTGCAGACTGCAGAGTTTTGAACTTAGAACGTCGTTCCAGAGTTACTTGCAGCCAGCTAGAGTTGCGGAATTGTTCGAAAGAGTTCCTAATATGGCCCTGGAACGCAAAAGGCATTTGGAGAAACATTGGTAGATCCGAAAAGAACGAGAGGAGTTATGTGATGTGGAGGTCTGCTCGACCAAGTATCCTCGTCGAGGTAATCGGCAGCGGCGACCTCTCGCGTCCGGCCCTGATTCAATCTATGGTCTGGAGCGAGGGCATGGGAAGCGGTCACCTACTTCTGCGAAGCAGTAATACTAGTGAAGGAGGAGGTGGACCGCACGAGGGAGATCGAAACCTCACGTCCCAGTCGCCGCAAGAGAAGAAGATGCCCGTCCCATCCGTAGGCGCGGGCCTGCGGATGGCGAGCTATGGATGGCTCGCCGTCCGATAGCAACCAGGCCCAGTTCGACGGCGCGTCGTGTTCCAGGCACGCCTCATACAGATGTCCGCAAAGAAGACGGGGCCCCATTGGGTCAGTGCCTGCTAGGGTACAGGAATTTGGTGGAAAGAGTCACAGCGGCCTTAGAACGCAAGGGCACTAGGAGGAACACGGATGGGTTTCAGTAGGTAAGAGACTGATGAGACTTACTTCCTCTCCGCTCAGAGCGGGAGAAGTCATTTGATAATTTCCTATCCATAAAAAAATGGAGTCGTGTGATGACTTCCCATCCAAAAAAACGAATCACTAGCTGTCTGCAGTTTCGTCTCTGCAGCTATGCTCTGAGATCAAAGTCTGCAGTCTGCAGTCGAAATTATAGCTTAACATTAACAACAAATGCAGCCTATACTGACACTGACGACACGTTTTTGCGATAAGAATTTTTTCTTTTTAATAATTCAACAATATAAGTAACATCAAGACAATAAGCAATGATCTTAAAATTAAACTCCAAATTCTATTAAGTACAAAAGTAGTAAAATTTTACTATTCTATTGATTCTTTGAAAATTATGGCAGTTAATAATATGAATACCAGATGACCGCGTTTACAGGTAGATTGAAACTTAATGACCGCTGTGAAGTTAGCTTTTTGCTGTGTAGTACTTACTTACTTAGTACGAGAATTAGCTCAGAATTAGGTCATCACGTATGTACGAAAAACAAAAGTATTGTTAAAGTTACAATCGGATTTTTTTTGCACATGATATCGTTATTACAAAGTACATTTTAATATTTAATTACACATAACTAAATTGACTAAACATTGATTTATCACAAGCTACATAGAAGGCGAGCCTTCTGTATATAATTATATATCAGACTAATAAAATGTCAATATTTAATATATTTAGGTATATGAGAAACAGATTTGTTTCTTGTGGGAATAAAAGAGATCTCACAAACAAGCATTGCAAATGGAGTTTTTGTACATCTTATTATAAATCAAATTTAAGAGTATTTTAAGATGCCTTTTAGAATTTGTAAATTCTTATCTCTGTGTCCGTGGAGATTACTGGCAAAATAAAATTAAAATTAATTTAGAGACCAATGAAATTCTTTTAGTTCATAATAAGATTAGGTAGATTTTTTTGTTATCATAATAAAATGCACAAAAACACCGTTTAATATATTGTTTGTTCAAAAAACAACACTTTGTATAGAGTGTAAGTGATTATGCAGACATTAAAATAAGGCTAATTTACGTAGTAAACACACGAATAATTAGGTAATCTCACACTGCCTAGTCCAGCTTACCCTATTTACCGTTTTAAAACTCTGCAGAAATTCACTCCACATTTCAGTTAACTTTAAAAATGCTGAGTTACTGCAAAGAAATGCATTTGTCATAAATGTCACATCGATAAGACATGTTAATGTCAATATAAATAACTAGGTTAATATGTATACAATGTACATCATATTAGTTAAAAACAATATTACATAGAATAAATTAAGTGAAACTGCAGAGTTCTAAAAACCAAGACTGCCAAGTTGCAAGAACAAAAAGAAAGTACAAAACCACACATCTTTATCAATGCTACCAACCTTATAAAACGCACATTGTCCTTGCAAAATACTGGCCTCAAATCATCCAGTTCTTTTTTTAAACCAGACTTTTTTTTAATACTTTTTTACTGAACGATACAACCAACACTGATGGCGTTGAAGAGGGGCGCAGCGCCCAGGCCTCCGTCGCCGTCTGCAACGCCTGCGAGGTACTTTGCCCTCACACAGTCGTCGCAGGTACAGCTGTCTTTGAGGGTGCAAAGGCCTCGGGCTGTCGCAATGGCCTCCCACTTTATTTGGTCGTCTAGAGTTCCACTTCTGCTAAGGAGATTCTGTTGATAAAGATATTGATATTATAATAAGCTAAGATTTTAGAAGTTATGTATAATTTACTAAAGGAGTATCGTGTGCGAAAAAAAAAGTAAATTCTATGAATAAAACCTACACGCAAAAGGAAAAATCGAATACAATAATATCAAAATTTTATAAAAATAGAATTGATTGGACTGATTTGATTGACAAGAAAACTAGGCAACAATGACAAGAAAATAACAACCACGCGAGATACTATTAAGCTAACAATATCTGGAGGGACTTGGCGAATACCGGCAGTGCGACAGCAATATCTATAAAAAATTACTTTTTAAATTTGTTCTAGGTCAAAGGAAATTTATTATTTACAACCTACCTTACAAAATAAATATCATCTATCAGTTACGTTAACTTAGAAATTTGATATCTCTCAGCTTCAAGGGACTGTGGACAAGGGCCCCAAGTCTGCTATTTTTATTAATTCGCCATTCCAACACGATCCCATTGTCATTTTGCTAAAAGTTCGTAATCTGCTAAATTCATAATGGTCGATCATTGGTCGGTCAATGATCTCGTAATACTTTTTGATAACCGAGCTATTAAAAGAAATGACTGCACAATGACGTTCTAAAGGTACAGTATACCACATAAGTTGTCAATTCATTTGTCATTATTTACGAGATTACCATTCTATGCTATTGCTTTCAATGGAGTGTCAGTGGTTGATCATTGAAAAATCATAGTGACGCTTTTATATTAGTAGATGACCAAACTTGTCAAAATCAACCATTATGAAATCCATTCTGATACTATTGTAATAGCAGATTTGAGGCCCTGAGTATATGGTTTCAATTTCAATTCGATACCTTAACACGTCCCCGAGATAAAGTGTCTTAACAGACAGACAGACGGACGGACTACAAAGGGTTCCATTTTCTCTTAATCCGCTACGGAACCCTTTTAAATGGATGGGAAATCATCAAATGACTTCTCCCGCTCTCGGCGGAGCGGAAGGGAGTGTCAGACTCTTACTGACTAAAACCCACCCGTGATCCTTCTTGTGCCCTTTGCGTTCCAGGGCTGCGGTGACTCTTTCGAACAAATTTCGCAACCCTAGCAGGCACTGACCCTATGGGGCCCCGTCTTCTTTGCTGACGGCTCTTTGAGGCGCGCGTGGAACACTCGGCGCCGTCGACTCGGGCCTGGTTGCTATCGGACGGCGAGCCACCCATAGCTCGCCATCCGCAGGCCCGGCCCTTGAGGCCCTGAGTCTCAATTTCAATTCGATACCTTCACACGTTCCCGAGATAAACAGTCTTGATAGACAGACAGACGAATGGACTACACATAAGGCTTCCATTTTCTCCTTTTACGCTACGGTACCCTAAATAACAACTAACCTGCATAACCTCAACATTGCTAGCTTGCCACATATCCAGGTCCCTCAGCTGCTTCTCCTCCTTACTCCGTATCTTCTTGGTCTTCTTCAACGTTCCACAGTAGACCGACAGCTCCTCACTGGCTGCTATGGAGGTCTCATCGAATTGTAAGGACAGTACATCACAGGAGGTGGAGGCACCGTCTCCGTCGTCCATGAGGGTGTGATCCTGTTCTTCGGGGTCAGAGTTCAGGGTTGACATGGAGGTTGCGTCTGTTGAGGCATGGTTCTTTAGCGGTTGGTAGTTTATCTGAAACAGGGTGAATTCGTTAAATACAGGTTGTAAACGAAAGGTGTGTGGTCATATCATGACTTTTATTGAAATATTGTTAAGAATGTGAGTTCGTTCGTTACTTGGATGACATATTTTTTCTTTCCCCCAAAAAAACCAATCTACTGAATCGATTTTGATGAAATTTCTATAAAATCAACCGAAAAGTACTCGTATATCCCATAAAAAAGATTTTTTGAAATAAGTGGGTACATCAATGGAATATAAATGATGAGGTAAAAATTACAACTGAATTGAGAACCTCCTCTTTTTTTGAAGTTGGTTACAATCAGTGGCGTTACTATAGGGTGGCAGGACTGGCAAAATGCCACGGGCCCCCGACCCGAGAGGGCCCCGGCCGCAGAGGAGCGTCACCAAGATCTGGCGGAATTTCTTGGAATGACTTCGAGAGAGACTATCAAATTTTGATACGCAAAAAAGTGTTCCAAATGTTCTGTTGACAACTTATCGAGAGTTTACAATCTTTTAAGATATTTTATAATCTTACGGAGGTTGCAATTTTCCGATGACATGTATAAACCTATGATCTAAAAAATAAAAATGGAAAATCCCCATCAAAAGAATTTGCCACGGGCCCCCAATGGTATAGTTACGCCACTGGTTACAATGCCATATATAATATTGAAAACTTACTGATTCTTCTAGTCCGCTCGTTTCGCTGACGCGTCTGGTTACAATGTTTTGCTGTGATATTGTGTCCTGCAATGAGAAGCACTAGATTACGGATATGTTCATCCACTGCGTGAATTGCTCAGAGGCCACGGGGCAGTATATGCTGGAGGAGAGCTCAGCTTGCTTGAGCCCAGCAGCGCTGTGCCCTCGTTACGGTACTCTAGTCCATGCTCGGAGGCGAGAATACGTGGCATGCTGTCACTTTTATCGCCTACACCCACATAATACAAAACGTGATTTTGCGGTTGATGGTACGGAACCCTTCACTTGCGAGCTCGACTCACGATTGGTATTGTTTCACATTGACAAATTAAAATATTATTAAGACACACTGACTGTGATCTTTGATGCTCGTTTCAGGTACACAGAAGCCAAGAAATCTGATAGCAGTCTCATCAAAAGGTACATATAAACAACGTGCAGAAACTATAGGTGGTAGCACAGACGCGTCAATGTCTAGTATATTTTACTTATAACTTTCAAATTTGCAACGCTAGATGTCACAGTCTACTTCGTGCACGTTCCCCTAAACGGAGGGTGCAGGAAGTATAGGTGGCAGCACAGGTCAAATATTTACAACGTAAAAGGTTCAGATTTACAACACTAGATGGCATAGTCTACGCCGTGCACGTTGGGATATCGTGTCATCTAGTGACTGCATGTTAATACTGGCGCTTAGCTTGATCCGTTTATACTGGAAGTTAACCCTAACACAGTTCGGGAAAGGCTAGATACTCACATGTGAAGATTCCACGGGAAATATAGTTAATGTCAATATGTTTGTGAAATTGACCTACTAACGCCATCTGTTGACTTTTGGTGTACAACCACACTTATACAAAAAGTCAACAGATGGCGTTAGAAACTCAGTTTCAGCTGTCAAAGTTCGATTTATATCTGTCCATACAACGCAAGAAACATGAACATCCTTGCTGTCAATTTGACAGACGGCACGAGCGGCCGCGAAAACCAGGATTGTCGTAAACATTACTATTGAAAATTAGTTTTTCTCCAATTTAAGATTTTTTGACGATAAATGTTTTTCCCGAGGAGTCTTCATGTGATCTTCTGTCAACAATAAATCCTTCACTATCAATGTCCACTACGGATAAGTCTGCTGATATGGCTTCTTCAAACACTCCCTTACTGGTTGTGAGTCTTCTTCTTTGAGTGCCATCTTCTATCGAAGGTTGGCGACCATCATGGCAATTTGGACGTTCGACACAGCAGCTCTAAATAGGGAACGTGTGCTTTTGTTGTACCATTGGCGCAGATTTTTAAGCCAAGATGTTCTTCTCCTTCCTGGACTTCTTTTCTCCTGTATCTTCCCCTAATGAAACAGTGTTGCAACGAATGGGGAAAAAGGTGGAGGTTCTTAACGCTGTCAAGAGGCGAAAACTTGAATATCTTGGCCACATTATGCGCAGCTCGAAATATGACCTGTTGCAACTTATATCTTCCCCTAATGAAACAGTGTTGCAACGAATGGGAAAAGGTGGAGGTTCTTAACGCTGTCAAGAGGCGAAATCTTGAATATCTTGGCCACATTATGCGCAGCTCGAAATATGACCTGTTGCAACTTATATCTTCCCCTAATGAAACAGTGTTGCAACGAATGGGGAAAAAGGTGGAGGTTCTTAACGCTGTCAAGAGGCGAAATCTTGAGTATCTTGGCCACATTATGCGCAGCTCGAAATATGATCTGTTGCAACTTATAATTCAGGGGTTGTGAGTATCTCCTTCTGCGAAGCAGTAATGCTAGCGAAGGAGGAGGCGGAGCGCGTGCGAGAGAGGGAAGCCCCTCGCTCCAGCCGCCGCAACAGGAGAAGACGCCCCGGGCGTCGGGAAACGCAGGGTGATTCCCGGCCACCGTAGGCGCGGGCCTGCGGATGGCGAGCTATGGGTGGCTCGCCGTCCGATAGCAACCAGGCCCGAGTCGATGGCGCGTCGTGTTCCACGCGCGCCTCAAAGAGCCGTCAGCAATGAAGACGGGGCCCCATAGGGTCAGTGCCTGCTAGGGTTGCGGAATCTGTTCGAAAGAGTCACCGCGGCCCTAGCACGCAAAGGGCACAAGAAGGAACACGGGTGGGTTTTAGTCAGTAAGATTCTGACACTCTCTTCCGCTCCGCCCAGGGCGGGAGGGGTCATTTGATGATTTCGAGTTTTGAGTATAATTTTGAGTATAAGGTGGCAATGCTTCGTCAGTAATACTTACATCATCTTCGCTGTCAATGTTCAGTTCGGACAGGTCTGCTGATGCTGCCACTTCTAACAGTCCCTTACTGGTTGATGGTTTGGGGGAAGTCGGTGTGCCCAGTGCGCCCACTGTAAATTAACGAGAAAGATTCAGAAATTAAGCACAATTCATTCTAGATAAGCGACCTGCCCCGGCTACGCATAGGAGCAAATAAAGTAGGTAGCATACGCATAATCAGCCTTTTAATGTTCCCATTGCTGGGCGCAGGCCTCCTCTCTAGGAGAGGGAATGGGCCGTAATCCACCACGCGGGCCCAGTGCGGGTTGGTCAATGTCACATGTCTTCAAATTTTTGGTTCTAGGACATGCCGGTTTCCTCACGATGTTTTCCTTCACCGTTTTGACAGCAGTGGTGGTAAATGATTAATAAAAGTAATGCGCCTGGCTGGGTTTGAACCCGTGACCTGCAATTCGTAAGTCGGGGCCGTTACTACTCGGCCACCACTGCTCTCCAATTAAGTAGGTAATTATAGCAGAATAAACGCAATTACGGTAAAGGGCTCATTGTACTCCTAATTATGAACCACTTACAATAAGAACAACACAGAAATCGTTCATACCGTAAAACGGGATGGATAGAAATTCAGGGGTGAATAAAATCGAACATTTAGTGGTATCTTCACTGACATACTATAGTAATGGTTTCTCACAAAACATTAATTTAAAAAGTAATTAATTGATTTAAAAATTAGAGTTCTTCATTGCTGTAAACAATATTAAAATGTGGTAAAATGTAAAATGGTGAAAATTCCAATCAAAGTTTCATTTTTATTCAACTCTGCGTTTCTGTGGGGAACGTGCAAGGCGTGCACTATGCTATTTAGTGTTGCAAATCTGAAACTTTTACGTTGTGAATATGTGACCTGTGCTGCCACCTATACTTCCTGCACCTTCCGTTTAGGGGAACGTGAACGAAGTAGACTGTGCCATCTAGCGTAACAAATTTGAAACTTATAAGTAAAATATACTTGACATTGACGCGACTGTGCTGCCACCTATAGTTTCTGCACGTTCCCTATTCACACCGTTTTACCCGGTACTATCTAACCGTTAGATAAAAGCTTTTAACCTTTTGAACGCCAGTGTCACATAAATGTGACAAGCGTAGCCGGTACGCCAACGTCACAAATATGTGACAAACAATACGGTGAACTTGTGGTTTAGCGTTTACGCCAATATGTACCTATATGCTCTGGCGTCAAAACAAAAAAAAAACACAAAAAGTAGGTATAAAATAGCTTAAACTTTGGAAGTCAGCGTTCAAAATACGAAGAAAAAACCAAAAACTCCTCCGGAATAAAAGTTATTTTACACTTTTTTTTTGTAGTTTTTTATTTTTCACTTTTTAGGGGTAATGATACAGCATACATGTTATGTATATACTGGTGTAAACAATAAACAGACATGCGATATCAGCAATCCCCGAAGATTTGCTATCATTTATTGAAGAGTTCCGTTCTTTATCAGATCTTCACCAAACTATAAAGGGACCACCTCGAAATACTAGGATGCTCCATCAACCAACCATCGTATACAATTTTATTTTTTCATTTTACATCGACAAGATCGAATGAGAACATCATCAATGTACCCTAAGCCACGCATTATTAGGGATAACTCAAATATTAGTCGTCAGATTTCAATAAAATTTCATAGTAATTTCAAGAATCATCAAAATCGGGACACCCAGTACAAAGTTATGTTATTCTTATTAGGTACATGCCCTTTACTATGCCTTCTATAATATACGTTGTTTTGGTGTACCTCAATAAAGAATTTAGAATTAAGACAAAAAAATAGGTACAGTCGAATTGAGAACCTCCTCCTTTTTTGGAAGTCGGTTGAAAATACAAAACACGCAAGGTTAATAAGTCAGATAGACAATTTAAAATAGATTACATTTGTTTCTAAGTCGGGTCGTTTACCCCTCACTTCAATTGAGAATAGTCTCAGACGGGATTATTCAACAAGGAGCGTCCCGCCCCGCCTTCAGATGGGAAACAGAGTACATTGAATGAATTTCTCACATGAGTGAATTTCTCAGGCGAAAAATTTACGCGTCTAGGCTGAAACGCAGAGCGTGCTTTACAGATAATGCAATGTTTTTTTTTCTCAGAATTGAGAAGTGAATCTAAATGAAGCAACTTAAATTAAGGCTTTTACTTTTTTTTTAAAACAGCAGTAAATGACGAATTTTATCTTCCTGAGAGGTAAATGCTGTGTATGAAAGTGATTGTGGACAACACACAGACATTGATAAATCTCCAACTTATATCGGAAAAAGTATTTTGATTGGGTTTAGTAATAACTAGCTTCTGCCAGCGACTTCGTCCGCGTGGAATAGTTACTTTACTCCCGATGTTGAAACTCTCAGCCCGATCGGTTTAAAATTGACAAAGTTTCATACAAACGTTCATCCCCTATTTTATCCCCTTGGGGGTAGAATTAATCAAAATCCTTTCTTAGCGGATGCCTACGTCATAACATCTACCTGCATGCCAAATTTCAGCCCGATTCGTTCAGTGGTTGGGCTGTGCATTGATAGATCACTATGTGTGTGTGAAATATGTACAACTTACAACAAAAAAGAAATGAAAGTAAAGCTGAAATGCCTGTGCAAATTATATTATAATAACCTATACCTACTTCACTTAAAAATAAATACCTATAACTACGTATAACTAATTAATAAAAGTATCTACGCTTTTACCTACTTAATACTAAAAAAACAGAACATAAATTATACAAAACTAACCTATCTAAAAATCTATGCTCCTACTTCTACTACTACTTCACCTAAAAAGAAATAAAACTGAAACTATTAATATATTGTAATTTGAACATTACCAAAATAACTAATAAGTACCAATTTTATAAAATAGCAACAAAAGTTACTCAAAAATAATCACAATAACATCTTACAGCATGATTCAGTATTAAAGCGCGACGGCGCGATGGCTTATTATTATATTCATGTATAAGTTTGGTGTTTCTATACCGATTTCTATGATTCTTTTTTTATTGAATAGGTAATAATGTTAACTTTTTTAAATTAGGGATGAGTTAGAGTATTATAAACGTAAGAGGAAACAAATATAATCAGAAAGCTCCGAACTGCTAAGCTATCGGGAGTTACACGTGTTACTGTGAGTCAACCATAAAAGATAGACATATGCTGTAGTGGGATATTTTTTAGATAATTTTATGTAAAACATTTCCGTAATACATGATTTCTATGTAACTTTAACCATTAAGGCTACACACGCGACGGAAGCTTAAAAAATGGAGTAACTTCTCCCGTTTTCCCAACATTTTCCTTCACTGCTCTGCTCCTATTGATTGTAGCGTGATGATAAGTATACTATAACCTGCCCAGGAGTATGAAGAATAATTGCACCAAGTTTCGTTAAAATCGGTCGAGTAGTTTTTGTTTCTATAAAGAACATACAGACAGACAGACAGACAGACAAAAATTTTACTGATTGCATTTTTGGCACCAGTATCGATCACTTATCACCCCCTGATAGTTATTTTGAAAATATATTCCTTGTACAGAATTGACCTCTCTACAGATTTATTATAAGTATAGAAGAAGAAGATAGATTGACCTACCATAAGCTAATTATTTTTAATTTTTACACTCATAGTTAATGAGTGGGTAGGTAGGATATGTCAACGGTAGTTTTGTCCGAGCGAAATTACTAATTTCTATGGTCATTTTAATTCACCGCCCTGCGGCCGTACCTACTAGGAAGTGCCAATGCTATCATGATTCAGTGTGAGGGAAAGGGATAGTGCTATTCGTCTTGTGTAACTCCGTCTCTCTCTGACACAGGAATCATGATGGATTTAAGACGTCATGACCGTCATGTTAAGGCTGCTGAGCTTCCCCCAATGAGTTTAAACGAACGAAAAATCCCTGCCGACAGTCGAGCACTTACGCGTAGTGACAACTATAAAAGCTGGCGTGATATTTTTCGCAATCTTCAACAAACAAACATCGTAATATTTCATCCGATTTACAAATTTTTCAGTTAATTGAATGAATGATTATTTTATTATTAAACTAGCTTCTGCCAGCGACTTCGTCCGCGTGGAATAGTTACTTTACCCCCGATTTTGAAACTCTCAGCCCGATCGGTTTAAAATTGACAAAAGATAGACATGCTGTTTCGGGATATTTTTTAGATAATTTTATGTAGAACATTTCCGTAATACATGATTTCTATGTAACTTTAACCATTAAGGCTACACACGCGACGGAAGTTTTCCCAACATTTTCCTTCACTGCTCTGCTCTTATTGATTGTAGCGTGATGAAAAGTATACTATAACCTGCCCAGGAGTATGAAGAATAATTGCACCAAGTTTCGTTAAAATCGGTCGAGTAGTTTTTGTTTCTATAAAGAACATACAGACAGACAGACAGACAGACAGACAGACAGAAAGACAGACAGACAGACAAAAATTTTACTGATTGCATTTTTGGCACCAGTATCGATCACTAATCACCCCCAGATAGTTATTTTGAAAATATATTCCTTGTACAGAATTGACCTCTCTACAGATTTATTATAAGTATAGATAGATTTCAAAGGAATTATGAAACGGCTGGTTGAAACTTCCCGTTATCCAAACCTGGTTTTTACTTTGGCCAGAATCTAATCATTGCCATTTAACGTGGGTATATATCGCCGGATAATTGCAAACGCCGTAAAACGCTCGCCAGTTCTTTTTTCTTGAATTTGGCTTGTCACGCTACCGGTTGTCTAAATTAAATAAAAATTATGTAATGTGTTGTTAGATGCAGTAAAAGTTTTGTCATTTGAGGGTTATAGCTTTTGAAAATAGAGCATAATAATATATTAAATGAGCGGCACCCCATAATACGACCCTATTCCCCGATCGAGTATTTTCGTATAAAAACTCGCTACTGGTACCTATAACCAGTGCCCTGGCTGGGGGCCTTAAATTCATTTGAGGCCACCACAGGATTGCCCGGTTAAGCAGTAACTAGCCTTAGTGTGCTGAACTGCGAGTGGTCACGTCAAAGAAAAAAAACTACAACCAGTGGCGGCCTTTAACGTCGCGAAGCCAAGGGCGGGTTAGATATTTGCGAGGCCCCGTGCGAAATAACTTTGTGAGACGCTTGTTCTTTTTTTAAATGGTAAAGGTATTTCTCCATTTTAGGAAACACCCTTGATGTTAAAAAATATTAATTAAAATCAAATAGAGCTAAGAGATTTATAAATTAAAAAATTGCAAATCAGAAAGCCCATCTTGTGTCACTTCTCTCTCTTCAAATTCATACATCTAAAACATGTTATAAAATGTAAAGTACTTTGTACTCGGGGTGCGCGAGGCCCTTGACAGAGCGAGGCCCCGGGCGATTGCCCTGCTCGCCACCCTCTAAGGCCGCCACTACCTATAACTACTTTAGGTACCTACCAGGAAAAACTCGTTGCGAGGCTGTGCAGTTGGCGGAATCGGAGATACGATAGCATTGGAAGTTTTATCTCGCAGTCCATGAATGTGTTGAATCAATAGCTTGAAATGCGCACTCCAAGCGTTCGTCCGTTGTTTTAAAGTTAGGTTAAGTTTGAAAGTTGGTATGTACAGGCCCGTCTTTTCCACTGGGCACTCTGGGCACGGGCCCCGCGATCCACGGGGCCCCCTAGTTTCTGCCAGATGATTTACCAATAACTGTTAAGTATATACTTTTTTATTAAATCAAATTTTTCAGAGTAAGATCCCTTTTAATTGTCATCTGCAGCTTTAAATAGCTACATTTAATAACCGTTACTTATCCGGCTTTCTGAAATTGAATCAGATAGCGGAAATATAAAAATTGGAAGTCCTAGAAATAAATCTGGGAATTTGGATCCATAAGGAGCAGGCCCCTTGTGAATCCAAATTCCCAGAGAGAATATGCAGACCTATAATAAATACATATATTTCTCCTGTTGCGGAATTTATTCGAAAGAGTCACCGCGGCCTCCAGGGCCACGGTGACTCTTTCGCACGCACAGGGCACAAAAGGATCACGGGTGGGTTTTAGTCAGTAAGAGTCTGACACTCCCTTCCGCTCTGCCCAGACCGGGAGAAGTCATTTGATGATCTCCCATCCAAAAAAAAAGCCATATTTCCCCTGCCAAAGTCATTGGACCCTAATTACTTTATGGGCCCAGCGCCCCCAATAGGTAAAAGACGGCCCTGGCTATGAAGCCGTAGCTACACGCTTGCCAAACCGTCACAATTGCAAACGTATGGATAAGGAGTTCCACTTGGTTTTTGTAGGTTTGTAGGCGCTCGTAGCCGATCCTGACTGTCAGGTTTTTGTACAAATCAAAGGGAATTTGCCACAAGGGTTTGCTATGCGTCCACACGTTTGTTTGTATAATGAGTTTGCGGCAATAGTCAAGCGTGTGGCCCAGGCTTCAGGTACGCCACCGTAGGCGCGGGCCTGCGGATGGCGAGCTATGGGTGGCTCGCCGTCCGATAGCAACCAGGCCCGAGTCGACGGCGCCGAGTGTTCCACGCGCGCCTCAAAGAGCCGTTAGCAAGAAGACGTACTCATAGGGTCAGTGCCTGCTAGGGTTGCGGAATTTGTTCGACAGGCTATCACTGAGGATTTCTAATGGAACAACTTTAAGACGCCTTTGTTCGACCTGAGAATCGCATCAAGATCTCCATGCTCAAGACGGGACCCCATAGGATCAGTGCCTACTAGGGTTGCGGAATTTGTTCGAAAGAGTCACCGCGGCCCAGGAACGCAAAGGGCACAAGAAGGATCACGGGTGGGTTTGGTCAGTAAGAGTCTGACACTCCCTTCCGCTCCGCCCAGAGCGGGAGAAGTCGTTGGATGATTTCCCATCCAAAAAAAAAAGGCTTCAGGTACGATTATTGCTTCCTAACCTGACACTATGTACACAATATAAGTTAAAGAAAATATACACGACGAAAACACTACTTAGGGTGACACCATGGGTTTTCGAAGGAATTTTTTACGCCACAAGCTGGCGGCACTTCGGCGATACGTTTTAAGAGGGAGACTCCGACATTGCTGTGACGTTCTGGGAAGTTATAGTAATGTCGTGAAACATAAGACAGATGCTTAGACCTTACGCCTCAGTACTGCCATCTGGTGTACGTAATTTCTGAGAACACTCAAATGAATCAAATTAAAAGCCTTTCGGTATTTTTATTCTGTAGTCTCCAACTTCACTAGGTAAGTTTGATTTGATTGATGCGTTTAGTCTGTGAGCAGTGGTGGCCGAGTGGTAACAGCCCCGACTTACAAATTGTAGCTCGCGGGTTCAAACCCAGCCAGGCGCATTACTTTGTGTAATTAACTTCATCACCACTGCTTACAAAACGGTGAAGAAAAACATCGTGAGGAAACCGGCATGTCCTAGAACCAAAAATTCGAAGACATGTGATATTCACCAACCCGCACTGGGCCCGCGTGGTGGATTACGGCCCATTCCCTCTCCTATAGAGGAGGCCTATGTCCCAGCAGTGGGAACGTTAAAAGGCTGATTATGTTTAGTCTGTAGGAAGTTCATCATCGAGGCCCATTAGAGCCAGTGCCTTCCACTCCACCCAGAGTGGAAGAAGAAATTTGATGATTCCCCATCCTTAAAAAAGGGTAGGGCATCACAAGAGAACAATAAAACCTATTTGTTGTAAAAAAAATGCAATTCGGTACTAATTTACTCTGTAGGGATTATTCTTTTATGCACTAGTGTGTAATATCATTATGCACGTGTGTGTTATAGTTCGGTTTATGGCCATAACAACGATGTAATAAGGCTTACTTTACGAGCAAGTGTGTTAAAAAGATCTAAGCATACTTAGGGACAGACAGACAGCGAGAAGCGACTTTGTTTTATGCTATGTAGTGATTTGTATTTTCTTTCGTACCAGGATACCCAGAACCATAATTATTTAACATCAAGCTAATCATAGCTTTGTTCTTGTTGTTTAGAGTTCTTTCTTTCGTCTGCTAAGGTGATCCTTAGGAGACGAAAGAAAGAACACTGAGCCAGAAATACTAAATGGCGCAGGCAGGTGAAACCGCGGGATACAGCTAAGAAGTATTTTAGCTTTAAGTTTTCTATTTTAAAAATTATTTCACCAATAGAAAGCTACATTCACCTGCGACTTTCTTTTATATAAGTATATAGAACATCATACATACCCCTAAATATTGTTTTTATTTTATATGGCAAAACAAAGTTTGCTGGGTGAGCTAGTAAATTAATATAGTAAAGAGAAAGTGGTGGCCGAGAGGTAACGGCCCAGACAAACAGGCGCATTACTTTGTGTAAAACAATTTCATCACCACTGCTCTCAAAACTGTGAAGGAAAACATCGTGAGGAAACCGGCATGTCCTAGACAAGTCAAAAATTCGAAGACATGTGACATTCAGCAACCCGCACTGGGCCCGCGTGGTGGATTACGGCCCATTCCCTCTCCTAGAGAGGAGGCCTGTGTCCCAGCAGTGGGAACATTAAAAGGCTGATTATGCTTATTATTATAGTATAGATAGAACGTTACTTTGTTTAAAGCGTACTCTGTTGGTCGAGCCAGGCCTTGTTGTAGGAAACAAGGCCAGTTCTTTCAAACGGAAAAGATTTTTTCAATGCCATCGCTCTTTAGGCACGCCTTCGACCCCTTGAGTTTATCCCCTCAGGCTTTAGGCATTGATGACAAGATTGCCAAGATCAAAGAGGTATCGATAGTTGACTGAAGAGGAGAGGTTTTAATACACTTTTATGTTTATCACAAAGTTTTTTCAATATCTACAGGGTATATCAGAAGTGCGAGGTCATGTTTAAGGGTGGTGTTCTATATCAGCTATACAGTAAGTTAAGAAAAAATAGTTATTTTTCAATTTTGAAGAACGTGTACGCCGTATGGCACACAACAACAACAACATGTAGCGACCTCATTTTAATTATAAGACCCGTATACTGTACTCATGTTTTACAAAATAAATATCTTATCTTATCTTATGGAAGCGGAAGGGAGTGTCAGACTCTTACTGACTAAAACCCACCCGTGATCCTCCTAGTGCCCGCCGCGTTCCAGGGCCGCGGTGACTATTTCGAACAAATTCCGCAACCCTAGCAGCTATAGCAGGCACTGACCCTATGGGGCTCTGTCTCTTTGAACACGACGCGCGGTAGACCGGGCGTTTCTATTATCGGGTCGCGAGTCACTCATCGCTCGAAATCCGCAGGCCCGCGCCTACGGTGGCCGGGAATTGCCCTGCGTTTCCCGACGCCCGGGGCGTCTTCTTCTATTGCGGCGGCTGGGGCGTGAGGTTCCCTCTCCCACACGCGGTCTACCTCCTCCTTTGCTAGCATTACTGCTTCGCAAAAGGTGGTAACCGCTTCTCAAGCCACCGCGTACCGGACCATGAATTGAACCATGTCTAAAAGCGAAAGGTCATCGCCGCCGAATAATGTCTTGCCTGAGTCTTCCTGTGTTCCTGATTGCTACAGCTGAGAGTAACAAGTAGTACAATTGTATGGACTTCAAAAGAGACCTTGACCTCTGAGTTTGTTTCGGTGTTTCTTCTCAGGGTAGTCAGCTAGGAAACACCGGCCTCATCTTGTTTTATAACGGCCAAAAAAAAGATTGACGTGTAAAAGTGTTTTTTACAACCTACTTACAAAATAAAAATCATTTATCATTTATTTATCATTGACTAGTTTACGGGTTACTTCCAGGCAAGCGTGCTCCAGAGTCGACCACATCATCGCTTACCATCAGGTGGAGTCAAACGCAAGAAAGAAACGTGGCTGTAAGTTTAATTAACCTACATACATTGCGGTGCATGATCGAGCGATTGATCACATAAAACCTCGGTAGCCGGCAATGTAATGCATCTTATTCAATAACTAGCTTTTGCCCGCGACTTCGTCCGCGTGGAGTAGTTACATTACCCCCGATTTTGAAACTCTCAGCCCGATCGGTTTAAAATTGACAAAGTTTCATCCCCTATTTTATCCCCTTGGGGGTAGAATTAATTAAAATCCTTTCTTAGCGGATACCTGCGTCATAACATCTACCTACATGCCAAATTTCAGCCCGATCCGTTCAGTGGTTTGGGCTGTGCGTTGATAGATCACTATATCAGTCAGTCAGTCACTTTTGAGTTATATATATTTAGATTACTCACATTGGTCGGTGCTGTGGCTAGTGTGCAGTAGGTTCTCGGTAGAAGGCTGTTGGTCCTGGTAATCCCTGCTCCGAGCTTTGAATAGTCCAAACTTCACTGGTGCCATTATCTGAAACCAAATGTTTAGCTATATATTTGAAAAAATCATCAAATGACTTCTTCCACTCTGGGTGGAACGGAAGGGAGTGTTAGACTCTTACTGACTAAAACCCATCCGTGATCCTCCTAATGCTCGCTGCGTTCCAGGGCCGCGGTGACTGTTTTGAACAAATTCCGCAACCCTAGCAGGCACTGACCCTATGAGGCCCCGTCTTCTTCCCTCGACCCCTAATACTGCAAGTACAGCTATTCATTTAGTTTAGTGAATTGCTGATTGTCAGTTTTTGTATAGAGAACTAGCGGCGCCCGCGGCTTTACCCGCGTAGTTCCCGTTCCCGTGGGAATACGGGGAAAAAATATAGCCAATGTTACTCGCTGATAATGTAGCTTTGCATTGGTCAAAAATCTTTTAAAATCGTGTCTTATTCGGCACAAACAAACAAAATCAAAATCTCAATCTCTCTTTGTAAAATTAGTATATATATGCAAAACAATCATAATTTATAAGTATATTCTTCAATAAAATGTATCAGTTTCTCACGTTTGTCAGTGTGTGTTTGTTTCTCCCCTTACTTCGGCTAAACCACGCAACTGATTTTGATAAGGTTTTCACCAAGTTTACACTGATAGGAAGAACGATACACGAAGAAGGTTCGTTTATTATATGCCACCGGACAATTGCAAACGATAATTATTACAAAACGAATTTTCATAATATAGCGAGAAATTATAATCTAATATTTATGTACATACATATTAGATTCCAGTAACATATAACGCGAGGCGGCATCGGAAATAAAAAAAAAATGTACCTAAATGCCAGTTTGTTTGTTACGCTTTTACGCCCAAAAAGCTGAACCGATTTTAAAGAATTTGGAACAGAAATAACTGGGGCCCTGGATACAGTTACAGCTTTTATTAAGCGACACCGTTTTTTTCCGAATATCTAATTTAATGCGAGACAAACCGCGGGCAGAAATACTTTTATAATAACTAATATAAAAACACAGATTCAAGTAGGGTTGTATTACCCTGTGCCAAGATCCACTCCATGGGGACATGTTCGCGTCTCGATTCGTTGTTGACGACTGAGAGCGGTCGGGATCTCGAGTGATCTCGGCCTACAGTTCCGTAAGATAGATAAGGAAATTACAAATTAGCGTTAGGTTTTGATGTATTGTAATTAAATTTATAGTGACCGAGATTTTTATTTAAGTTATTTTGTACTCGATTATTCATTGTGGTTGACTTTGAATTGTGCTTGCAACACAAAAAAAAAACAATTCGTGATTGTCGTTTGTAAAAAAAAAAAATGTGTGCGGCGCAACGGAATGGCGGGCGTCGCGGGATTAAAAATAAAAAGATTTCTTTATTTCGTTGGCGCTCGAGTTCGGACGCATATTATTGGTCATTACATTTGATTTTAAGTGGGTCCATAGTAAATAACATTTATATTAATAGACTAGCTGACCCAGCAAACGTTGTTTTGCCATATATAAAAAAATGAAAAAATATTTTCCCGCTTTTCTGTTGCAGTTTCTCCTGAATTTTCTTTGCTATAAACCTCATGGAGCCCGAGACCTTTCCAACGAATGCAAATCCGTGGAAATCGGTTCGTGCGTTCTGGAGTTATAGCGTCAGGAAGGAAAACCCGACTTATTTTTATATAGTAGATTAGAAAATAAATACTGTTTGTTGAATTGAGGAGTTTTATTACATTAGCAACACCCAATCGAATCATCTCTTGACGAGTTCTCAATTGGTCGTTGTTAAATTTGCCAAGGAACGTTCGGATTCGCATTGCAGTTAACCTCAAACTGTCAAAACTAAAAGCACATTCTTATTGGTTAAGCCGTTTGTCTAAGCGACTATTTATAGATACTCGTTACGGATTGTCAGAAGCCAGAAAATCTGACAGCTGTCTTGCCAAGAAGTAATGTGAAATAACATGGTTGATGGGTTGTGGAGGTCTGGGCCCCAAGTCTGCTATTTTTCTAAATTTGTCATTCTAACACGATCCCATTGTCATTTTGTTAAAAGTTCGTTATCTACTAAATTCATAATGGTCGATCATTGGTCGGTCAATGGTCTTGTAATACTTTTTGATAACCGAGCTATTAAAAGAGATGACTGCAAAACGACGTGCTAATGATAGGTCACTGATCAAAGGAACTCTCAAAATTTTAGCAGATTACCGCATAAGTAAGTATTCATTTGTCATTATGTACGAGATTACCATTCTTTCAATGGAGTGTCAGTGGTTGACCATTGGAAATTGGAAGATTACCTACGAACTTGTCAAAATCGACCATTATGAGATCAATGATAGACCATTCTGACACTACTTATTCTAATAGCAGACTTGGGGCCCCGGTAGGCAGCCGCTGCGCGTAAAATATTGGTATTTTGTTGAATCCGGTTTGACTGGAAGCCGGCACCCAATTGTTAAAGGCTAGGCATATGATGTCTGTTGTGGAATTTGTTCGATAGAGTTACCGTGGCCCTGGAACGCAAAGAGCATTTGGAAGGAAGGAACACGGGTGGGTTTTCTCTTCTCCCTTCCAACTCCGCCAACTTTTTCCGCTCTGGGCGGAGAAAGTCGACGGAGCGGAAGGGAGTGTCAGACTCTTACTGACTAAAACCCATCCGTGTTCCTCCTAATGCCCTTTGCGTTCCAAGACCGTGGTAACTTTTTCGCATGGCTTAACTTGCGTTTAACGTCGATAATTTCTTTCCAGAATCCGGAAGTAGTAAAATGAATTTATCACCAAATTCTCTTTAATTTATTTCATATTTTGAAATACAAAATTGAGTATATTAGTTAGGTACACTTTTACACCTAAATTTCCGAACCAATATTGATAGATTTTGGTACAGAGAGAGATACGATTATAGGTTACTTAAACGCGAGTGAAGTCGCGGGAAAAAGCAAGTTAACTATCACGATATAAGAAAAGCAAGTTAACTATCACGATAAAGGACGCTCTTCGAATCCTAATTGAAGACGTCGTTAAATAAACAGGTAGGTATCTACCGGAGTGAGAAGTGAGACTCGAATCTTTATCAGGTACCTAAATCAGCATCATCTGCGATGAATTTAAGAAAATATAGACTCATGCGGAAAGGCAAAACTTTTTTTTAAGGATGATAAATCATCTAATGACTTCTCCCGCTCTGGGCGGAGCGGAAAGGAGTGTCAGACTCTTATTGACTAAAACCCATCCGTGTTCCTCCTGCAGTGCCCTTTCCATGGGCCGTCGCGACTTTCGAACAAACTCCGGAAAGATAGGCCATTTCTTTGCTAAGCTTATGATTGGTAAAGTTACTTTTGTTTTCATGTCTATCTGTTCTAGGTTGAAACACATATTTCCACCCAGAGCAGAAGTCGGCGGAGCGGAAGGGAGTGTCAGACTCTTACTGACTAAAACGCATCCGTGTTCCTCCAAATGTCCTCTACGTTCCAGGGCCGCCGTGACTTTCGAACAAACTCCGGAAAGATAGGCCATTGGGTTTTCTTTGCTAAGCTATGATTGATAAGTTACTTTTGTTTTCCTGTCTGTCTGTTCTAGGTTGTCAAGATTTTTTGTTTTGATTGAAAATTTCTTTATGTAATTTGGGATAAATTCACTCTTCTGGACGGGAGAATTTATCTAATGTAGCTGTTTTATGTAGCAATTGAGCTCACTAACTACTCGAACTGCTTATAAAAATACTACTTTATTAAAAATGCAGGAGTATTCCTATTGATCCGGGTTAACAGGTATCTGGTATAGCCGTACAATAATAACCCAAATTAAGTTTTACTACTTCCGCGTTTACGAACAGCTGATATTACTCTTACTCTGATCATCCCTTTCCTTTTTTCCACTCAAAAACTCTTGAACTTTTCCGTAATACACACTAAATCAATAATCAAAACAAAGAAATTTACCTCAAAATCCTTATTAATCAGCAGGGAAACAAATGATAAACACTTTTATAGACTCAAAAACACATTGTAAAACACTCTTCACTGATATGGGTCTTAAGACAATACAAATTCTTCATAATATAGGAGCCACTCTCAAAAATATGATTCAGATAGAAAATGTGTGTATAAAATATTCAATTTTGCTAAATATTTAGTTTAAAATATAGATTTATGGGTAAAAAAACAAGCAGTGTCGCCCGCTTTCTTCAATAGCGACGACTGAGCTCTTTATGGTTGCAACTCTGGGGTTATAACGGTATTGTGCAAAATAACAGGTATTTTTCTTATAAAATGTTGAATATCCATTTTTTTGTGTCATAAATACTATTGTAATATGACATAGGTAGTAAATAAATATATGATTTTTGTAGTGGTTCAACTTTAAAGATTAGGAGATTTTATATCCAAGATGACACAAACATAATCTCATGGCTATAGTCACACGTTTAGGTATAAACTCCATACTATTTTTCCTTTTAGTACTGCGATTTTTTTATTCTAGAGTATTTGTAATGAAACTGGTGTCCCTGTTGGCCGTCAATTTTTAAACTATCAAATTTTTCATACATTATAAAACGTAAAAAAGTGAGCTAAACTCAAATTGGATTTCCCAATAGTAATAGCAAACCTTAGTGAAAACATGGATATTACATTATCTAAATAATACTATATCTAACAGCCAGCGAGGCAGCAACAGACGATTTGATTGTTCGCTACCAGCTATGGATGGTAACATAAAATAAAAAGATCCCACGTTGGGCGCCACTATGTGCATGGACCCATGTTGGGCGCCATTATGTTTCAGGGCCTCGGGCAAATAGAGCTGTTACGAAATAACTGTATCACTACGATATCTTACCCTTGAATTTTTATCTAATAAAATAATTAGCAAATATAACTATTGCTTCAACTCTGAGGGTCTTTATAAAATAACTGCTAATACTTATAACAGTTCCTATATCTGTTCCAGAGTGTCAACTATAAAGAACCCTCCGCCATTACAGCTCAACTTCGCAGTTGCGCGCGCATACTGTTTATAATCCACTTAGTTTCGATTTGACATCATCTCTCTGCACTGAGCTGTCATTGTAATACACACCTTATTTGCTCGAACCGAAGGTTTGGAGTTAATTGGTTGAAATGTGATATCAATACTAGAAGATTATGCGGTTCTGTTTGGATTAAATTGTAATTTAAAATGGAATTGGCTTAATTATTTAAGAGCTGTTTATCCAGGTGGTACAGTTTTAAAGCTACTATGATCATGTATTTATGAAATATTATAGCGGAAGCGACAAATGAAACTGCGGTTCCGAGTGACAACTGATTTATTTTTATGTATCCACATATAACATTTAATTAGATATCATAATAGCCAAGAGCCTCGACCAACACCTTAGGAGGCTCTCGTTAGGCAGCTGGATCTAGGGCTTGATCCAGAAACCGGTACTTCTGGACACAGCTCGCACTGTTAGGAGGTTCCTCTCTCTGGAGCCCTGACCGCCGGTAACAATTTCCTAAGTCTCCCCATTTGACGTTGCTTGACTAAGAACTCAGAAAGTCATTGTTGAATTTGTATCCCAAACTTTTAATAGCTCGGTTTTCAAAAAGTATTACGAGACCACTGACCGACCAATGATCGACCATTATGACTTTAGCAGATTACGAACTTTAGCAAAATGACAATGGGATCGTGTTGAAATGACAAATTTATAAAAATAGCAGACTTGGAGCCCTGGTATCAGGTTGAATAAAGAATAAGACTGCCCTTTATTATGATAATACACAGGTTATATATTTGTTATGCACATAGAAATAATAGGTACTTACATACTACACCACAGTCAGATAGGCAGTGACTCTACGTAAAATCCCAGTCAGTATCAGTATTCGGTTCAGAATCCGGTTTGACTCTCAGCTGACTCCAGTACCTACTTGGGAAAAGGTTATGCAGATGATGATGATGATGTCACATTTCACCTGAGTATATCTCACAGGAAAATTGCAAATGCCGTAAGATTGTAAAATACCGCGTGAAATTGTAAACTATTTTTTCTTAATAAGACACGGATATATTGGAAACTATCGAAATTGTTTGTAACTTATAATTTTCAAAACGAATCTATACTAATATTATAAAGCTGAAGAGATTGTTTGTTTGTTTGTTTGAACGCGCTAATCTCAGGAACTACTGGTTGGAATTGAAAAATTCTTTTTGGGTTGAATAGACCATTTATCGAGGAAGGCTTTAGGCTATATATCATCACGCTTAAGCCAATAGGGGCGGAGCAGCGGTAAAGAATGTTTTAAAATCGGGGATTCCACGGGGACGAAGTCGCGGGCAGCAGCTAGTATTAAATAATATCACCTGCCTAGCCTTTTCCAACTACATTGGGGTCGGCTTCCAGTCATACCGGATTCAGTTGAATACCAGTATTTTACGTGGAGCGGCTGCCTACCAGACCTCCACAACCCATTAGCTGGGGAACGCGGTACTTCTTGGCAAGACTGCAGGAGTCAGATTTTCTTCTCACAATCCGTAACGACAGCCAAAGATTTACAAATGACAGCCGAGACCAACGGCTTAACGTGCTTTCCGAGGCACGGAGGAAACTCAGTATGTTAAGATGGACACCCATCCACAGACCAACCTCGGCAAGCGTTGCTTAACCTTGAAGATCGATTTGTGCGGCTGTTATTCTTTAGCCACGAGCTCCTCCAATTTTTCATAATATATCTCAAAAACTTTTGCCTTAAATAAAAAAATAATTTAGAAACCTCTATTTCATTTTGAAAGAGCTATCCAATGATATGTTTGTTGGAATTTATTTTTTCATCCCTCAGTTACGTGTATGGAGTGCCAACCCTAAAAAAAAAAATTTCCACAGCACTATTGAATAGTGGTTCACAGGTTGCACTTACCAACCAATTTTCATTTATAGCTCTAATAGTTTTCGAGCAAAACGGCTGTGGCATACAGACAGAAGAACAGACGGATATGACGAAATTATAAGGGTTCCGTAGCGATTTAGAGGCACTTTCAAATTCAAGGTCGGTCATTCAAAAACATGAAGCTTTTTGCGCGTTCGAAAGCGTAGATCACTATGGAGAAGAACGTGCAAGAAACTCCTAAGACACTCTTTTAAATCATGTTCTTGTAGCACCTTTACGATATAGGTCTGTTTATTACAACAATCTCTCCTGACGGTAAGCGACGATGTTGTCGACGATGATGCATATTTGCCTAGAAGTAATCAATTCACTCCTGACTCAAAGACACCCAAACTACAACAGTCAGCCGTGCTATTCTGAAAAGTTAATTTGCGAAATCACTTCTGAATCCGCAGTGAAATCATGTGAAACTAAAGTTTCGTATTCTTAAATGGATTGAATTCGACACTGGCGCCACCAAGTGATGATCGAAGTGAGAGGAACTAAAACGGGTGAAAATTTTGAAGTTTGTTTATAAGATTTTGTTATACAAATAAAGTTACACATATAAATTTAGCGAGTCGATTCCCACCCAGGACAAACTTTGTGTGATGAGCATGATTGTTTGTTCTGTGTCTGGGTGTGATTTATCTATAATATGTATGAATTTATAAATTATATAAGTATGTATATCAGTTGTCTGGTTACCATAACACAAGCTCTGCTTAGCTTGGGATCAGATAGCCGTGTGTGAGTTGTTCCAAGGTATTATTATTATTATTAAATCATAACAAGACACAATTCAGCGTCACTACCCTACTACCATAGAGCAATGTCACTTGGGTTCTCGGAACTCACTTCCATAGAGTCTCACTTCACTTCACTTGGCCTTGATCTTGACATGTGAATACCGAAACTTGTGCAGGCGAGATGAGAAGCGAAGTGAGTGTGACTTTCGAGATGATTTGCGAGATGGCTTTCGAAGTGATTTAACATTTACAGAATAGCACTACTGGACATACAGACTCGGGCAGGGAAATCGACAAAAGACGAATAATACCGCCATGTTCACAAGTCGAACTTGCATTTATTTTATGTATCGGAAATCATCAAATGACTTCTTCTCATTTTGAAAGAGCTATCCAATGAGACCCCACACGATTATGTTGGTTGGAATGTATTTTTTCATCCCTTAGTTACATGTAGGTATGGAGTGCCACCCCTAAAATTATTTTTTTCCATAACCTACCAATTTTCGTCATTTATGTAGCTTTAATAGTCTCCGAGTAAAACGGCTGTGACATATGGACCGACAGACAGACAGACATGACGAATCCATAAGGGTTTCGTTTTTTGCCATTTGGCTACGGATCCCTAAAAAGGCATAAGTACAGGGTTATTTTTCTCCGACTACCTCAGAAGGAGATCAATGTTTTTCATACACTACCAGAAAAAAAAAACGACGTCAACTATTCCCTGCAACTTGCTGAGTTATGCGAGTAATGTAGTTTAATTAAAGACAGATTATTCTTCCAACCTACATACAGTATGTTAAATAACAGAGGGCGTTCTCTTAAACTCGATAATCTATATCATTTATAGATCAAAATAAATATATCAGAATAGAAAAATAAGCATAAAAAATCCGAATTAAAAAATAAATAAATGACAATAAATTCGAAACGTTCTGTTTAAAATCAAAATAGTAGCGCGGAATAGTACTCGTAGTAGCAATGCCCAAACCGGCAAGTACGCGTGTACAGTGTTTCTTTAACGTATCATTTTAACATTTTTAGTGAATATTTTAATATAAAAAAAGATTTTGTTTTCGAATGGTAATATTTTTTTATCATGTATAGATGCTATACTATTGCGGGTTAACGGGAACGCCCTCTGTTAGTTAACATACTGTATATTAGGCTGGTCACTGAAGAATTGCTATGTTCGTTGGGGCAGTAATACGATCTGCGATCGATATTATAATAAAACAAATAGGCCATGAAACAATCTTGTATTTTGAATAAATACTACATACATTTGTTAACATTATTTTTGTGTTTTAATTACATTTTTGTTATTATTTATTACAATACAATTGATGTAATAATAAAGATCCCTAAAAATAGTCGTTCACCCAGCTTGAAGACTATTTTTAGAATTTCTTTTTTTCGACAAAATTAATAAGCTATTAATTGACTAGAATGATAAGATGGATTTTTAATAAAAATATTTGATTAGGATCATTATGCAAAACATATCGTTAAAGAGTTTTTGCTTTGGTGTTCAATTATAAAAAGCTAACAGAATTGTTTGAGATGGGATTTAAAAATTTTGATTGACATTTAATTTGAGACTAATTTATACACCTATATAAATGATAAAATAAATATCATATTTCTTTTACAATTTCACAAAATCAACAGGTCAAATCTTCTAATCAAAATGAAAGATATTAAAAAACAGCATAAAAAAGGAAAATATTTTGAGATCAGCATTTCCAACCCCATCTCTTCAAAAAAAAAAAAACAAAAACATCACAGGCCACACATAGCAATGAAAGTAAAAAAAAAATGACATAAAAAGTGACAATCGGATTTAATTTACAGTGTGATTATGGTTGTAGTTAATTTTTAATCTATTGTTTTATAATTATTTACTTATAGCCAAGGTTTTTGAACGCCGGTTCATCGTTGAGATTGTGTTCGAAGAATGGACTCTCCCGGAAGATGACTGATGCATCAGCTATGTGCATTTGTCGCTTGCCATATCTGAAAGAAATGGAGGTAGATAAGTATCTATATAATTATCGCAGAAGTTTTATAATAGGGAGCTTAATTACGAAATTTTCAGCTATGGGTGATAATTTTTAACCGACTTCTAAAAAAGGAGGAGGTTCTCAATTCAGATGTTTGTATTTTTTTTTTAATGTTTGTTCGCGCATAACTTCGTCGCTTGCCAACCGATTTGAAAAATTCTTTTTTTGTTGGAATTTTATCGAAATCGAACAAGCGGTATTTTGTTAATTTCAATAAATGATAGCAAATCTTCGGGATATCTGAAATCACATGTTTGTTTATTGTTTATACCAATTTATACCACGTACGCTGTGATGGGTATGTTTAGCTGGGAGTGAACCACTAAAAAGGGAAAAATAAAAAACTTTTTACAAAAAATAAAACCGACTTCTAAACAAAAAAAATACCAAAATGTACAAAATAACTTTAATTTCGGAAGTCTGTGTGTTCAAAAATATGAAGCAACCAAAAACACCGAGTTCCGAAATTAAAGTTATTTTGTACTTTCTGTTTTTTTTTTTTTTTGTTTAGAAGTCGGTTTTATTTTTTACCAACCCTATTTGGTGACATAGAAAGAAAGAAAGAAAAATGTTTATTTGGGACTCGAACATATAAACAAACAATAGTAAACAAAAAACTCGAAATAAAACTGATAGTAAAATAAATTAAAAAAAGCTAAAAATATTGCTTTAGTTGTGTTGCGAGGGAAAAAAGTTCCTATCTCAGAATATGCTGCGAAATTAAAAAAAAATATTCACAGCGTTGGTATTTTGATAGGTCCTGTACAGATTATTTTAACTTTGATCCATATGATGCCATAAATACACTCACGGAACACATACTAAACATGGCGGATATTACTGGCAACTTTTTTTTTCTCGCCCAGAAAAAAAAAATATTTTGTATTTTATTTATTTGTTGTACACTTAAAACAGTGTTAACTTTTTAACCCAAAGGTTGACTGGTATATAATGGCTTGTTTCATTAAGTCCGCCCATGTAACACTATTTTTTGTTGTAGTTGTAAGTATTGAAAAAATAAGACCCAAAAAAAATAAATAAGTAACTGATTTTGAAGGGGAAATTACAATTCTAAAGTCTAAATATCAAGTTTGTTTTATTTTAGAATTCTAAGTCATAGAATTATCTATACTAATATTTTAAAGAGGAAAGATTTGTATTTTTGTATGTAACGATTAAAATCAAAAACTACTAGACCGATTTCAAAAATTCTTTCACCATTAGTAAGCTACATTCACCTTGAGTAACAGGCTATAAATTCATCCCCATATTCCCATGGGAACGGGAACTACGCAGGAAAAACCGCGGGGCGCTGCTAGTATTTTATAATTACTCAAAAACAATGCGCTTTGGTTTCGAAACCAAAGCGTTCACCGACGTTTAACGGTTCTGAACACTACCCTCTTTTGTAAGTTCTGTAGAACGTAAGTAGATGGCGCTGTTCATTTCAAATGGAGACATCTAGTGTCAAGTAGTGAAACTGAATGCAACAAGTTACAGGCGCAACAAGTAACTGTTGCTAAAAACGAGACCACCGACGTCACTTTAAGAGGTTTGTTAGAAATTGTAGACGACGGATTAAATAAACACTAAGAGTTAATATCGTAAAAGAAAAGAACAAAAGCAATAATGTCGCCCAACGTGGGACTACTTAAAATAATGGCGCCCAACTTGGGCCATTTTGAGTAACTTAAAATTTCCCTAATTTCCTCTTCTACAGTCGATGTAATACTTTTCTAGACCCTTGAGACACTTTTCTTTTCACCCAAAATAATTATAGTTACATGAAAATAATTTGCAATATATGTATATAATTTTGTATGTGAATATGAATCTGTTGATATGAAAATGTGAGTATGTTGTACATACAAAAATAAATGTTAAACTGGGTGCCCAGCTTCGGACTCTTTCCCGTTTACATTTTATTTTTGTATTTCTATGTTATTGGACAACATTCGTAGTATTTTTATTTATAAAAGTAATTTATTGCTGTTCATATTCAGGAAATAAAATATCTTGATTTAATATTTTGCTTAGATCATCAGACCTCCACACGTCTATTACTAATAATTACATACTTTGTTATTTTATTTTATTTTATTTGTTTGGGACAAAAAACAGTTATACAGTACAGCATTGACAAAAGGTAGTTTCAGTACAGTCGAAAAAACGTATAACCCACACTATTGTCCACGAAATGACATCGGAGTATGCTAATGATATATTTTCTATTTATGTCATATTTCTCCCGAATACGAACCAAAACAAAATGCCTACGCAATAGCTTATACTATAAGTTGTAACTAATTGAAGAGCGGAACTTCCTTACACAAGTATTATATTAATTACATAAAGGAAATTCCCTAAACACCTAATGTACCTAAACGTATTTTTAAGTTATTAAAATAAACATTATGTATTTTGTTTGATTCGAATTTTGCGTCTACGTCATGCCTTCAATCAACCTAGAGTTTGCTCAATTATTTAGATATTTAACGTGGTGGCTACTCGAACGATTCTAATCAAATCATCATTATCTGCTAGCCTTTTCTAAATTATATTGGGGTCAACGATACAAAAGGTACAATTTCGAATCAATTAAGTTAGTAAAAACTTAGGCAAGAATACACCGAATGTACCTTAGTATACGAGTACCAACATAACGTCTTCATCTAGTCTGAAGACATTTGTCTTGTTCCTAAGTTAATGACGTGTTCTTATGTATGTTAGGGAACCTATTCCCAACTAACCTTCCTCTCCCATGCACCGAGTAATACTCCTGCAGCTCCTTCAGATAGTTGGAAATCTGCTCGGCGGTGTCAAAGCGCTCAGGGCGGCGCGGGCGCGGGTACTGCGCCTGCGTCGCGCACGACAAAATGGCGGACAGCAGCAAGATGGCCGACAGCAGGAAACGCATTGTGACTGGAAGAGAAAGGGATTATGGTTAAATAGGATCTTGGTGTTTATTAGAATTTTATGTTTATCTTCATTATTATTGACCGTTTTGTTTGTAAGTTGTACAGCGTGTGAGTTGTTGGCAAGCGTTTACCCCCCAAACACTTGCCAACAACTCACAAGCTGTAATAATGTATAAATATATACTAAACAAAAATAATGTACGCTAGACATCTAGCGATTATTTCTTGATGTATCAGAATACCAGTGCTGTTATTGTTTTTTTTTTTTAATATCGCAGCATGTTGAGGTAGGAACCTATTTGGCCTCGCACATTTAAACGGATGTCCTTAGTTTTACTAGCAGTTTTATTCTATTTTGTTTGTCTTGTGCGACTCCCAAATGAACTCCCAAATTTTTCTTTCTATCTATATACATACATGACCCATACAACCCTGCGTACAGACCGTGCCAGAGTCAGAACGCCTTGGATAAGGTAACTTTGACTTGGATTATTAAACTAACTTCGGAATCATTCTTTATCTTTAACGTTTAGATGTCATGAAAATGCTACGATCAATAGGGATGTTTCCTGAGTAAAAAATATATGATTATATTTAGTCCGTCAGTTAGATTATAGAAAAATATTGGACACGTATTTTTTCCTTTATCAAATCTATAAAAACTGACGAAGATACAAAGCATCAAAGATCAGGAGTGGGGGCTTGTGACGTTACGGCTCGGTAAAAATTGTAGCGAGTAGTGACGTCACACGAGTTTTCAACGCTCTGTATCGGCTTCATTTTTTTTACGTGAAAAAAGAAAAAATACGTGTCCAATATTTTTTGGAAATCTATCTGACGGACTAATTAGATTTTTTTAGTCAACTACCCTATTGCTAGCTTGAGTAAAAGTCACATGAAAAACAACTAGTTAAAAACTATGCGTTAGTAACTAGGTATTTTTTGCGGAATTTGTTCGAAAGAGTTAACGCGACCCTGAATCGCAAAGGGCACTAGAAGGATCATGGGTGGGTTTTAGTCAGTAAGAGTCTGACAATCCCTTCCGGTCCGCCCAGAGCGGGAGAAGACATTTGATGATTGCCATCCAGAGAAAAAAGGGTGCTATATCAAGTTATCAACACTGGAAGAAAAAGTCGAATTGTTCGAGCGAAACTTTATTAAAACATCTGTGGAAATCAGAAATGTTCCCAAACTGGCAAACGAGAGCAAAACAGTTTTGTATGACATGATACTACACCTTTCTAACCAACTACAGGTGCAAACAGAACCCATTAGTATTCGTGATGTATTAAGGCAACCATCAAAGAAAGAAAATACAACATCGAATGTAACAGTTGAGTTCTCGAATGTCCTCACCAAGTCCAAGTTCCTCACAGCGGTGAAGGACTACAATAAAAGAAATCCTGATAAAAAACTGCGCTCAACCGACTTAGGCTTAAAAGCTACTCCAGCGACTCCGGTATACATAGCTGAACAGTTGACTCCTCACAACAGAAGACTGTTTTACCTCACCAGGAACTACGCTAAATCAAACAAATATAGCTTCTGTTGGACTTCAAACGGACGTGTAATGCTGAAAAAGGATATCAATTGTCAAGCCATCCTGGTCAAAAGTGAGCAACAATTGCAACAGCTGGCCTCTACTAGCATCGCAACTGCCAAGAATGCTACAGATGCATGACTACGTAATATTTATCATTATTTATCTACCTTTTTACCACTTTTTTTTAATACAATAGTTTTTAAATACTTTAGTTACCGCAAAGAGTCGAATGCAAAAAGTTATGCGCGTAAACTGATTGACTATCTTTATTATCATTACGAATTTCATGTAAAAATTGCATTTATAACACAAAGCGATTTACTTACTATGCGATCACAATATCTGCTACTAATGTGCACCTTGATACTACTGTGTAAACAAACAATGATTATGAATACTTGGTGGTATTTATTAACTTGCATTTATTATGAAGTTGCCAAAGTGCTAGGTTCTACACTGTGTCATGATTTGTCACGTCAAATACAACATATGTGCCTAATACATAAGTCACTCTTGATCACCCAATTAAACACCACTCTCCATGCTACCTCACAACGTAAAAATGAATAATGACGTAGACCATATGATTGAAGGGATTGACGAACTTTCTGTATCGAAAATTCACTCATGCGCGCCTGAACAGACCAACACATTATTAACACACCCGAATAGATATCTCAAAATACTTTCGCAAAATATTCGTTCTATAAATTGTAACTTCTTAAGCTTACAAACTCTACTACACCGTATATCTTGCGACTGTGATTTGGTGGTCTTAACAGAATGTTGGTTAGCCTGTTCTAACAATTTCTATCTTCCGATGCTGCAAAACTACACAATGCTTAGGACCACCAAACATCTCAATCGGAGTGATGGTGTGGTGGTTTATTTCAAGTCTGATTTACTTGTTACATACGAAGAACCAGACTTTAATCAAGCTGCCTCTGGTCTCATAATAAAAATAAAATCGGAAGTGGCAATAGTCTGCGTTTACCGTTCACCATGTAATGATAGTATTCATGATTTTCTTTTAGCTTTGAATAATCTACTATCATCACTGCAAAATTTTAAAACGATAATCATAACTGGTGATCTTAATATAGATATAAAATCTACTACCACTGACACACGTTCTCATGAATATCTAAACTGTTTAGCCTCACATGGTTTTCTCCCTGCGCATACCCTGCCAACTAGAGGAAACAATTGCCTAGATCACCTTTTTTTAAAAACAAAATCTCCATGTGTCTCGTTTGTGTATGACACCACAGTCACTGACCATCACTCTTCTCTGCTTTGTCTAGAAAAGCAACGCAAACGCACCATGTTCATGCCTACTATGACTAGAATCGATTACGAGGCCCTGGATAAATCGATATCTCAAATTGATTTTAACCATATTTTGTGCATACAAGACGTAAACATAGCTACTGATAACTTAATACGCCTCTTGGCATCAGCTATTTCAAACAATACGTCAGTTAGACAGGTGCCAGCAAGAAAGAGATTGCTCAAACCGTGGATCACTCCAGGCTTGTTACGGTGTATAAGAAACAGGGATGCCTTACATAGAAAGCTTAAGTTATTTCCAGATAATGAAGTACTGAAGATAACGTACAAACGATACAGAAACTTCTGTTCAGGCCTGTTGAAAAAAGCAAAAAGATTATTTGACACGCAAGAACTTAGTAAAGCAAGTCACAATCCAAAAGCTTTATGGGAAACTATAAAGAAAATTACGAGTACCACAAATAGTACAAAATCATCCACACAACTTCTGACATGCACATCAGCACCAGTAGAATGTTGCAATGTAGTAAACTCCTTTTTTGTGAACATTGGCAGGGAACTTGCAGACCATATTTGCAATAATACTGCACTACAGCCGACATCACTTCCAGTGACTCAGCAAAAATCGATTCCGCTCACATCATTCGTCCTAGAAGCAACTGACCCCCACGAAATTATATCTGTAATAGGTTCGCTACGATCAAACGCTGCCACTGGTTGGGATACCATTTCTCCTCTCTTTTTGAAGAGGTACGCTAAAACTCTGGCGCCCATACTGTGCCATATCTTTAATAATTGTTTTGAAACATCTGTATTTCCCACTTCTATGAAAAAGGCAATTATACATCCGATATTCAAGGATGGAGATGGGAACTTACCTAACAATTATCGTCCTATTGCAGTTCTGAGTGCCTTATCCAAGGTACTCGAACGTCTCATAAACAGAAGACTAATTAAATACCTGGAACATTATAACTTATTTTCCCCACAACAGTTTGGGTTTCGCAGAAACAAATCCACTTGTGATGCTGTTCAAGATGTGATTTCTAATGTTGTTCTACACCTTAACCAAAATAAAAGAGCTCTTACAGTCTTCTTAGATCTCGCAAAGGCGTTTGATACGGTTCCCATCTCCACCCTTTTACTCAAACTTGAAAGTGTGGGCGTCAGGGGGGCAACCCTAGATCTTTTTCGTAGTTACTTAAGTGATCGCACACAAACTGTCAGGATTGATAACTACAGCAGTGAAGAGCTTCCCATCTATTACGGGGTGCCCCAAGGCAGCATATTAGGTCCCACCCTCTTCCTTATCTTCATAAATGATCTGTGTAACCTCAATATTCCTAATGCCAGGATTGTTGCATTTGCGGATGATACCGCTATAACTTTCACCGCAGACACCTGGTCTGAGCTGGAACTAACAGCACAACACGGCCTTAACATAGCCTTGGACTGGCTCACTGCTCACACCCTTACCCTTAACACCAGCAAA
This sequence comes from Hecatera dysodea, assembly GCA_905332915.2. NCBI lineage: Eukaryota > Metazoa > Arthropoda > Insecta > Lepidoptera > Noctuidae > Hecatera > Hecatera dysodea. The sequence goes on along the minus strand of HG995314.1, from coordinate 9,827,987 downwards.
ACAAAGTTTCTAACTTACTCAATTAGCGCGGCTTCCCAACCACATACTGCCATAATCTTAAAAGCACACTTTTGCCTCACAAAAACATCATGTAGTTGTCCATCCATAGTAAACGTTGACCATATAAAATACTTAGGTATATTATTAGACAAACATTTAAACTTTAAGGCGCATATTAACCTCCTTACGGGTAGAGTTAGAAAACTAATTTACATATTTAGAACCCTGCGATATGTTGCAAACTTTAAAGTTATTCGTACTGTTTATTTTGCCCTATGCTCCTCTATTATTTCATACTGTATCTCATGCTGGGGTGGTGCTGCCAAGACCACTTTATTGCCTCTAGAAGTCGCTCATAGAGCTATTTTAAAGGTTGCAACATTTCGACATTTCATGTTCCCTACCAATGAGCTGTACAGTCACTGGGGAATTCTCAATATACGCCAACATTTTATTTTACAAATAATATTATTACAACACAGGAAAACCCCATACAAAAAAATAGCTAAACGTCGAAAAGACAAAATATGCACAATTCCTCGAATGCGATCATCCTTCTCTAAAAGATTTTTTTACTACCAAGGCCCGGCTCTCTATAATAAGATAAATAAGCATTGTCCAATATATGGTTTGTCATATTACAAGTGTAAAAAGGCTGTTTACTCATTCTTACAAGGTAAAAACTACGACGAAACAGAAAAATTAATAACTGATTTCAATTGATTCGCTTGGTTGTATATAATAATATATATATATATATATATATTTCCTGATCATTTACTACAAATATATTGTAATACATAGAATACGTTAACATTATAATAAAGATGCATATGGTAATCTTACTAATTTTCGTTACGATCATACAATATAATCCGCTACAGGTTATGACTCGTAACCCGCAGCAGAAATACTACTTATTCGCACCGCTTAACTACGCACCTACTCGGTTGGTAACAACAAATACTCACCTACCCACTATTTACATGATTTACTTCATTTAATATACCTACCCTATTATTTTATCTTGTTTGTTTGTGACTTTTTGTTTTAGTTTTTTGTTTTTGTATTAGCCATTTTTTTTTTTTTAAAATCACATTTACTACACTACATTAAAATGTTTGTGTTTAACCATATCTGTTTGTATACGTGTTGTTTATGGTGTCCTGTGATGTAAACTGTGTACGGTTTTATTATTTCTTTCCTTGGGGACCGGCACTGTACTCCTTAACACAGGTTATTTAATAACCTAGCTAGGAATGCAGCACCTCACCCACTATTTTATGCAGTCTTTGTACACTATATACCCATAAACAATTTTGTAAAATTTGCGGGTACAAATTGCATGTTATTGAAATAAATAAATTGAAATAAATTATATAACATTTGCACCTCTTATTTCCACACACGTGCACGTAAAAACCCGCGACATGAATGTGTGACGAGGCGTGTCAGCTATCGTAATCATACCAAAGTCGGGGCATAATCCTTCAGTATCAATAGTTCCAGTCCAATGCCAAACTCTAACGATACCAGACAGTCAGATTGTGTTATTTCGATAAGTTTCGCAACTGATTTTTATTGTTATAAACTGAACAGTATTATAAGCACTTGGGCTCTAATATTAATCATGTTATCGATGCAGTGGATGAGCGACAGGCTGTTTGGCTGTGTGTCGCAGGTTTGATTCCCGCTTGTAACAAATATTTGAATGGTATGCAGATAGTTTTATCTGGTCTGGCTCTTTGGGTGTACGAAATTTAAATGTATATATTTCTTTTTAAATGTTGCCCCATACTAGGAATGTCTCTCGTATCGTGAGTGCGGTAACAAACATACAAACTCACATTTGCATTCAGACCCGGAACAGCTATCTGTAAGCCATACAAAAAATCTGTTCTGTGTGGGATTCGAACCCGCGATACGCAGAGCAGAAGTCAATCGCTCAATCACTGCGCCAACCATGTCGACAAATAAAAAATGCACACAAGATACAGGAGAAATTCATAGCGGGATATTGTTTTTATACGACGACTGCCCAAAAAAGGGTGTTATGTTTTCAGGATCCTTGTATGTGTGTATGTTTGCGAGTTTCTTTATTCCACCATAACTTCTTAATGGCTTAACCGATATCAATGTATGTGGTATCGTTACAAGCGTTGAATTATCCCGGGAAAATTGATGAAATGAAAAATTTATAAAATAAAAAAGGGGAGCCATGGTTCATAAATATTTTGTTTTCATGAAACTTAGACTACATTATACTGTCATTGTCTAAAACTAGCTTATTAAATAGCAAAAAAGATAAAATAAAAACCAATAAATAATGAGGGAAATGGTTCCTTTGAACAGTTCTTTACAGGGCCCCCCACTGCAATGAAAAGAATCTATCTATTTATCTTGTTTTTAATTTTTAATTCCACATTTTGACGTGACAGGTGGGTTTTTTAATGATTGTTTTTATTGTTAAATACAAAAAGATTGATTGGTACGAAACCGCTATAAAATGGTCATCAATATTAACATGTAGATTGCTTATTATCCTGAGCAGATGTGAAGTATCTCTGGCCATTCATCCAAACACTGATCAATAGTTGTATGATGACACGGTTGGCGCAGCGGTGGAGCGATTGGCTGCTGCGCTACGTGTCATGGATTCGACTCCCGCACGGGAAAATTATTTTTATGGCCTACAGATAGTTGTTCCGGGTCTGGTTGTTCGTGTATGTGAGATTTTATGTTTGTAAACGCACCTACGATACAGGAGAAATTCCTAGTGTGGGGCAACGTTTTTTAACTAACGTTTTTTAACTTTTAAAATTAAATTAAATTAAAATTCATTTATATGGATCATTGTTGTCCGAATTAAATGAATTTTAATTTAATTTAATTTTAAAAGAGGAAAAAAAGGGATAGTATTCTTAATTGAGAACCGATCATTACCATCTCATAGTGAAATCCTCGAACTATGAGCTCGTTCCATAAGCGGAGAGATGTATGATCATCATACATCTCTCCGCTTCCGCGTCACTAGTACTGATAGCAGCATCTTGGAAAGACAAGTTTGAGTCAAGAGTGAATTTGGTAAAGGTTTAGTATCGTTTGGCAGGGTTTGGGGGGAGAGGGGGAGGGGAGGGGGAGGGGGTGACCCTTACCCCATGGTTACCTTTTAATAAGAGTGGTAGCGTTATAATCAGGGACTCAAGCTCTTCCAGATTCAATCGATTTTACAGCCCAACTCCTGCCAAACGATACTAGACCCGACCCGTGAATTTCGTTCGAGAAGCACAATAAATGGATTTTTTTATCAGATAATAGTAATTACTAAGCAACAAGCAAAAACAAGTCAGAACTAACTGATTCAGATTAAACTATTCGATTATTAAAACCTCTTTTTAAAATTCGAACACCTAATCGATAAACTACCCACAAAATTTAAACACAACGGAAACAAAAATACCCTCGATTAAATTACCTGCGTGGCTGTAACTGACAAGAGTTCGGCACACAACGCCACCTTGTTTGATCAGCTCTTGACCGAGCCACACTTTAGTGGTAATTTTAACAATGCACGCTATGCAACGTGGGAGGTGATGGGAAAGTGTTTTTCCCGAAATTACTGGGATGAGAGAGAAAAACGGTGAAAAAATCTTGCCAGTGACATTCTAAAAGCGGAAGCAATTTTTGAAAATGGAAGATGGGTAGGCCTTTGGTGTGGGATGCTATTTGCGTCGATACTCTTGCGTCATCCCATCTTCCAAGCTCATCGTGCTGTGCTGGCGCTGCCGCTGCGGCTGCGGAGAACCTCAAGCGGCGGAAATATAATAACCTTGTTGGTAGTTACATTTTCAAGCCGTTTAGGGTTGAAGGTTGTGGCTCATATTTTATTTAAAGATTTCTTAAGACGTTTAGTTGACACTTCGCGTGACCCATGGGCTGGCTTTTACCTTGGACAAAGGATAAGCATTGCCATACAGCGTGGTAATGCTGCCAGCCTTTTGGGTACATTACCTGTGGACAGCGATGCGGAGGAATTTTTCGACGCCATCTTTTAACTATTTTTAGTTTTAGTTAGTTTAGTGTTTTTTTTATTTTTATTTAAGTGTATAGGTACTCGTATATAGTATCTAACAGTTAGTTATTTTTTTTATAGCTAAAATTTTAAGCGACCCCCGACAAAAAATATTATGTTTTGATTTGAGTATAATACAGGTATTTTGGCCCAAGTGAGGTCGCCTCGGGCACAGTAAAAATATGGAACAGTATGGAAACTAAGCCCATTTGTTGAAATAATTACCTACGCCCCAGTAGAGCGTTAGGGTTGTCACTTTTAATGTTTGCAATAAGTGTTTATTGGAACGAAGTTCTTTAACACGGCTTGCGGTAGGAGTTGACTGGAAGAAATAGTCACGCGAAAATGCGTTAGTGCATGTTATTCCATGCGACTTTCTTCTTTGGTCAAAATGTAAATAATGCCATTGTAAAAAAAAAATACAAACTGAATATTGTTTATCAGTTCTATGCCATTTTATTCCATTTCAATTATACCTAATATCTGCCCTAAAATTTTGATGAAGGATTTTTTATGTTGAAAAATTATTGTTACTAATTTTGTGAAGTAAGTACGTTCCTATGTGTATGTTTCGAAGGCTAAATTTCCTTTGACTAGACTAGAATATAATGTTGTCGTAAAATTATGGTAATTTATTCATTTATTCCATATGTTATATAAATTATAATACAATATAAATTACAATCAGTCTTCGGAATAGGGATTTAAGGCTCGACTTTAGAATAACGGATACCGTGTAGAGTCTTCATATTTTTTTTGTGCAAAGTACTTATTATTCTTAACAATCTCACGAAGTTTCAAGTTTAGGAAATAAATACTTTCTGAAATAAAAAATATCAAACTTTGCAAAATTAACCTCCAATTTGGACAATTTTGACGCTTTTGACGTAACTTTGACAGCAGGTGTTGCTATTTTAGTTAGTTTTTAATAATGCGTTTTGATTTAGCACACAAAAAGTTGACGCATATTTTTTTCTTTTTCTTTTACTCACGTTCTTTTGTGATATTTTAGTAGTGTTTAACAACTAGTCAGTGATTTCAGTTTTGTTTTGTTTGAATAACTATTTTAAAAATTATTTTGTAACGATTTATTACGACGAGTTATTATTTTAATATGGTATCTGCTAAAGGTGAAACGAAACTTCACCATGCTCGCACACAAAAATGGCGATGGGCTGGACATATAGGGAAATACACAGACAATAGATGGACATTAGAAACCACAACATGGAAAGGACCTGCGGGAAAAAGAAAAAGAGGTCATCCAAGGAACAGGTGGATCGACGAAATAATTCTAGTAGCAGGAAAAAATTGGAGAGGAAAAGCAAAAAATAGAAAACTGTGGAGCAAGCTAGAGGAGGCCTTTACTCAGTGTGGGGTTCCAACAACAGAGTAATAATAGTTATGTAGTTATAAGAGAAAATGTCATTTAAGGTTGTTGGAAATAAATGGGCTTTATTATTATTATTATTAAAGGTGAAACGAAACGTTATATATGGGCAAACATTTTTTTTTCTTTATGTTATGTCTTTCAATAGTTTCAATGTTTGTACTCGCGTTTCGATGATGGGACTTAGGGGCACCCCGACTTGGATAGATTTAGGTTAGAAGGAGATGGCGGGGTCTAGTGAGCGAGCGAAGCGAGCGAACACAGACCCCGCCATCTCCTTCGTGGTTATTTTTTTTAAAACCACTCAGAAGTAGGAACCCCGCGAAGCGGGGCTCCGTCGACTGGTCTTCCGGCGACTAGGGCCATAGGACAGAGGGGAAAGCAGTTATTCACCTTTAAATCAGGTAAATAGTATCAAAAAAATACGCAAATATAACCTCAAAATGACATTTTTAAAAATTATTAAAAAAAAAAAAACTATGCATTTCCTAAACTTTATTTTTGCTGGGATGGGATCTCCTCCCCTCCCTCCCCCCTCCCCCCGCCTCAAAAGTACAAATTTTCACAACCGCTATTCTAAAGTCCTTCCGGGATTTAATACTAGTATTAAAAACCTACTCAGTTTTTGCAAAACGAAAACCTGAGTGGCCCATCTATAGCCATTATAATAGCGTAGGTATTATCTATGAACACGGCACCCGCCACTGAGAGCACCGCGAAGGTCCCTTAGCGGCCTCGTAGATGTGCGCGTCTGTGTGAGTGTGCCGTTTCGATCGTTTGTTCGTAGTTTCTGTACTGTTCCATATTTCTACTGTGCCTCGGGAGACCGCAATAGATTTTCAAAAAATATTAGACAAGTTTATTTTCTTTTTTTACGTACCTAAATAAAAAACGAAGACGATAACGAACAGTGCGTTGAAAACTGGTGTGACGCCACTACTTGCTACGATTTTTCCAAGCCGTGACGTCACAAGACCCCACCCCTATCTTTGATACTTTTTAGCTTCGTCAATTTTTATACATTTGATATAGCATTTTGTGTCCAATATTTTTTGTAAATCTATCTGACGGACTAGTTCGATTTTTTAGATGTTTTTGTATTTACTAATTAGTATTCATTTTTTTTATCAACATCATATTTATAGGCTAGGATAGGAGTTAGGAGCAGTGGTGGCCGAGTGGTCACAGCCCCGACTTACGAAGGCCCATTCCCACTCCTAGAGAGGAGGCCTGAGTCCCAGCAGTGGGAAAATTAAGAGGCTGATTATGCTATGCTTATAAATATTTATCGGTTTATTATTTTAGCATGAAGGTAGGTACATCTGTATTTTAATAGTAATATATAGGTAAATATTATTTGTATGTTGTTCCCGAAACAAAATTATATTTGAAATTTTATTTATTGTTTGTACACCTACCACAGTGTAATCTTTTAACCCAAAGCTTGACTGGTAGAGAATGCCTTTTTGCATTCAATCCGCCTATGCACCACTATCTATACATCTATACATATAAATGAAATTGGAGCGTCTGTTTGTAATATTGAAATAACCGCTTTTTACTACATGCATATATTAATATATACGGTACATACACCAAAATAACATTTTTTTTTAATTTTTGTCTTTCTGTCTGTTTGTTCCGTCTAATCTCTGAAATGGCTGGACTGATTTTGACGGGACTTTATTAGTAGGTAGCTGATGTAATAAGGAGTAACTTAGGCTATTTTTATTTTAGAAAAAAAAATAAAGTAATGCTGCAATGCGTACTGTTCAGTACGGCGCGCAACTCACGCGCATGCCACCACTGTGCCACAGAATCGGGGGTTAGTAATTATTCCACGCGGACGAAGTCGCGGGCAGAAGCTAGATGAACATAAATTATAAATAAATAATGATCTTCAAACGGTTGAACCGATTATTTAGGCACGGTCTCGTCCGGCTGGTCGTGTAATGATAGAATTGATTGCATTAATTACGCATTCAATACTAAGTAATCTAAGCACAGAAATAATCCCCTTTAAGTTTTATACTAGACTAAATAGATTAACGTTTACTACACTAGATTTCCAACACTAATTACCGACCACTATCGTGAGTTGTGAACTAGTGTTGTCCTCATCGATAACACATGAAAGCGATCCCTCTTATCGATAAAATTAAGTTATTTATCGATAGTCCCAGCTTAATGTGATTATCTTAATCAGTTTTTAATGTTTAATCTTTTAAGTCTTGTGTGGGCTTTGATATATCAATTAGGACGTGGAGTGCAAGTGTCGCTTGTAAAAATTTGAGTGCTATATAGGTTTGCTGAGATCGGAGAGTTGGAAAATCATGTGTCATATCGAGGTAGAGATTTGATATGATATAGTTAATTTAACACACACTGATTCATTGTTGGTAATTATATAAAACAAGGATCAAAAAATTTGTAAATATGTGAGTACTATGTCCCTGACTAGCAAATTTATTAATTTTACCTCTGCTGTCGTTTCTTTGTTGTACCTGTTAATAGTATAGTACTTAGTTTTATTCGGGTGCATCGTCCTCACATATAACCAATTGGCTAATGTATACAAAATATTGTAAAACTTATACATATTTGAGAAGAGTAACTATGGAGTTTCTTGTCCGTTCTTCTCCATAAGAATCTACTTTTTGCGAATGGACAACTAGAGTCACTATAATATTTTTATTTTCAAATGTTTTGACGTTCAAAAGTGCCGTTAATGGTCTAGTTGAAATAAATGAATTGACTTTGACTTTGTCTTTGATATGGCTGTACATTATCGGAACAAGGTGCCATGAAGCCAGTGGCACTCGAATCAAATGCAGTACCTCAGAGCAAGACATTTTTTTTTGTTTTTTAATTATTTTTGGAATGGACCACTCGCATTTGAGCACACTAAGGCTGGTTACTGCTCAACCGGACTTTTTGTGGTGGCCTCAAATGAATTTAAGGCGGGAGCCAAGTTGCGGAATTTGTTCGTGAGGGTCACCGCGGTCCTAGAACACAAAGGGCACAAGAAGGATCACGGGTGGGTTTTAGTCAGTAAGAGTCTGACACTCCCTTCCGCTCCGTCCAGAGCGGGAGAAGTCATTTGATAATTTCCCATCCAGAAAAAAGGTCCCAGTCAGAGCTATTACAAGCTCAATATTACCGATCGCTAAGGGCATCCTCTGTGGGATACGGGCCGCGGCTTAACGGTGTCATTGGGGGAGGGCAGTAAGGGACAGGCTGGGTCTGGTTATTATTTAGGGGGTTTAACGCTAATGGCTCAGCGGCGCGGACTGGCTCGTTAGGTAAAATTCGGGGTTCTTTACGGTGGCATCGCGCTGAGCCTCGTCGGCCGGAATACGGGACGAGGTCTGTTCTTGTATTTCTTAAGCGTGCTGGTTTCGCTACAGCTTTCCTGGATCTGTGTGATGGGGTCATTGGGTTCTAAATTAGGCTCAGGTGAAATTCAATCTTACTAAATTTCATCTGAGCCTTATATACTCCGACGTGTAACGAAACCATAATGCCATCTAATTCGACTCGAACGCCATCTATCGAGCAAAATGGTATCTACCATATAATAAAATATCTATACCAATATTATAAAGAGGAAAGATTTGATAGTTAGTTTGTTTTGAATAGGCTCCAAAACTACTGAACAGATTTGAAAAATTCATTCACTGTTGGGAAGCTACACTAACCCCGGGTGACATAGGCTATATTTTATCCCCATATTCCCACGGGAACGGGAACTATGCGGGTGAAATCGCGGGGCGCTGCAAATTATTTATTATTTGTTCGATTGCGTTGGGTTCGATCACACACTTGTTATGGTTATTTTTAGATTGTACACTGCTATTCCGTGCCTAAAAATCTCAACGTGAAAACCTAGTTGAAATGGAACGTGAAGTGGCCTGACAATCCATCTAATCATTATGGAATGACAGTTCACTTCATCTCAGTTCAACTTTTTTTTTTCTCTTTGGGAAATCCTCAAATACTGGCGGAGCGGAAGGGAGTGTCAGACTTGTACTGGAAAAGCAAACAAGCACGCAACAAATGTGTCCATTACTTGGGTTTCCGGAACCCTATAACTCTGATTAAACAAACTGTCCTTCGGTATGTTTTTATGTCTAGCGTGCTGTTTTTCGAGATTCATAATAGGTAGGCAGTTCAAATGTTAATACTAAGTATACATGATCGCTATAAAATAGCGGCGAAATGTGTTTTTCTCGGCTTATACAGGGTGGAATTTTGTAATGCCACCTGGAGGAAAAGTACTCTTAATACTTCACATAGAAAATTTTACTCAAAGGAAACATTCCTTTATTTTTGAATAGAAAGCAAACTGCATTCAAAGATTTTCGAAAGTTCTTTTCTCCCACACCCGGGAATCGAACCGGCTAAAATCTGAAAAAATTATACCCTGTATTTTTATTGCATCGATCGTTAGGGTCAATTATAAGGATGAAATCTTTCTAACAAACATGGTAAATTAAATGAAAGGAAAACCAGGAAATCTTAAATTAATTTAATTATTTACAAAAAATGGTAAACTAACTAATTAGTTGCTCGAAATGGGCTCCATTCTCTTGGCTACACAAATTTATTCTTTTAACGAATTCATTTCTAGTAACCTTTAATAAAGTGTTGTGGTGAATATTATAAATAGTATTCTGAACTTCAACTCTCAACTCGTTGTCATTCGCATAAGATTTCATGTAAATTTGAGTTTTTACATATCCCCACAAAAAAAAAATCTAATGGGGTGAGATCTGGCGATCTCGCAAGCCATCTGATTGTGCCGTTTGTACCAATCCAGGTATTAAAATGGTTATTAATGTAGGCAGTAGTGATTCTGCTGTTATGTGCTGGAGCACCATCTTGCTGTAGAATTATTTGGTTTCGCTCTTCCTCGGAGAAACCATTTAACTCGTTTCTTAAGAGATCCAGTATTTCAATATACTTGACAGTGTTTAAATGACCTTCGTACACGTGGGGTGGGAAGAGAATTTTCGAACATCTTTGAATGCAGTTTGCTTTCTATTCAAAAATAAAGGAATGTTTCCTTTGAGTAAAATTTTCTATCTACAGTATTCAAGATATTAAGAGTATTTCCCTCCAGGTGGCATTACAAAATTCCACCCTGTATATATAGTACGGAACTCTTCGTGTGCGGGTCTGATTCGGACTTGCTCGGTTTTTATATCTACCCGATTTTTCTCAGACCTCTTTACATTCCAAAAAACTGAAACATGCAGTTGTTAAAATCTTTCATCAAAATTATCAAAAAGGGAGCAGTTTAAAAGTTAAGTTACAAGGTACTTTAAATGTCTTTTCAAAACTAATTATAAACTTCAAAGTCGTTTTGTAACGCCATCTTGTTTTCTGATGACGTAAACAGGTTTTATTTAGAAGAATTTACACAAAAAAGGCTCTTAAAGCCTTTGTTATGAATGGGAAATCATCAAATGACTTCTCCTGCTCTGGGTGGAGTGGAAGGGAGTGTCAGACTCTTACTGACTAAAACCCATCCGTGTTCCTTATGTCCTTTGCGTCTAAACTTTTATCAGTTCATAGAACTGCATTTAAAAATGCTGTTTCATTTTTAGGGTACTGTAAATTGGTTAAAAATGGCATTGACGAGAACTATATGAACTTGTATCTAATTATCCATTGTTTATTGGTAAATAAATCGTATATTGTTCCTAATTTTTTTTATAACATTGTAAAGTGGTACATAATTATCTACTTAATTTATATTTGAAACAGATCTCATAGTTGTGTATGTATATTTTATTAATGTTTAAGCTGTGTAATTCTATAAGTGACAAATTCACCATGATACTCGATGTACAAGTTGCTAATGTAATATGTTATAGTGAATAAGTCGTTGGAGTACCTTTACAATAAAATATAATAAATAAAAATAAACTGTCTATTACTTGAAGCAGCCTGAAGGACAATAAATCGTTTGCTCTTGATATTGGCTTTTGAAATGCATGTGACTTACAAGTTATTGTAAATGTGGATGGACGGGGACAGGGAAAGACTGTGTGAGGTATTAATTAAAAACAAATATCCGGCTAAGTGCAAGTTAGACTTGTACACGAAAGGTTCCTTTACAATTAACCGAATTTGTTCGAAAGAGTCACAGCACGTTAAGCCGTTGGTCCCGGCTGTCATTTGTAGATCTTTGCTTTTTGTTACGGATTGTCAGAAGCCAGAAATACTGACACCAGTCCTGTCAAGAAGTACCGTGTTACTAGGTTGATGGGTAGGTCTGGTAGGCAGCCGCTCCACGTAAAATATTGGTATTCAGCTAAATCCGGTTTGACTGGGAGCCGACCCCAACATAGTTGGGAAAAGGATAGGCAGATGATGATGTTTGAAAGACTCACAGCGGCCCTGGAACCCAAAGAGCGTTAGGAGGAACACGGATGGGTTTTAGTCAGTAAGAGACTGACACTCACTGCCGCTCCGTCCAGAGTGAATAAAGCCATTAGATGACTTCCCGACGTCAAAAAAGAAACATTAACCGAATATTTTCAACAAATTACTTGAAACAAAAAACTACAAATGTTCTTGTCAATATGTAATATCGTCTAAAATCTCATTCGTGCCGAAGGCCAATTTTCAAAATGTAGGAAAATTAGATATGTTTTGCCTGCTTGCGAATGCGATGAGAATAATCCTTAACAATAAATACAAAAAAAAACAACCGACTTCTAAACAGAAAAGTAAAAATAACTTTAATTTCGGAAGTCGGTGTTCAAAATTGTTTTTGTAGAATCATCAAAATCAGGACACCCAGTAAAAAGTTATGAGAAAAAATACAGTCGACTTGAGATGAGAACTTCTTCCTTTTTGGAAGTCGGTTAAGAACACGAAAATCACCTCTCTGAAGTAAAACGAAAACATAAACGTTATAAGAAAATATAATCTCCCGAAAACGGGACCTTAAAAGAACCCTTAACCCCTTTATTTACCTAACAATTTAACTGCCATTTTTATAAAAATAACCCGCTAACAAAATGTCGTTGTTTACCCCGCTAACAAAAAGTGTGAAGTTGGTAGCGTTTACCGCGCTTTTCAGAACAGCTGCGCGGGAAAATTACCCTCCAACGTACAACAAGTGGTTTAGGGATGGGACGCGTCGGGGAATAGTTATCGATACTTGTGTATGAAGAAGCTGGACCTTATTTGCGCAGCCGTGTGGCACACAAAATTATTTATTTAATTAAACTTTGTGTACAATAGTGGTACATGGGCGGACTTAATAATCAATAAACAACAAGGCATTCTCTACCAGTAAACCTTTGTTTTAAAATCGAACTTTGTGTGTGTGCCAAATCAATAACTGACTAACTTCTTCGTAGGTATTTTCCATCTGGATTTTTTTTGTAATAAACCGTGGAATGAATTTGTGTTGGTTCTGACAGTCGGAGCGTCTACATTCATATGTACTTGGTACTTGATCATAGTTGACGAATTCGTTGTGCACTATCAGTACACTCTGCTGTACACTCTGTGGATGGAAAATCATCAAATGACTGTTCTACTCTGGGCGGAGCGGCAGGAAGTGTCAGACTTTTACTGACTAAAACCCATTCGTGTTCCTCCTTATGCCAGCCGCGTTCCAGGGCCGCGGTGACTCTTTCGAACAAATGCCGCAAAGGTACACTTTGCCTAACCCTTTAAGTCAACAGTTGTGATGTTTATTGTAAATTCTTGTTCTTAGTGTCACTTGCAATCGATTATGCCCATTAAATGATGATGATTCAATCGAAAAGAAAATAGTACCTTCTTTAATTTTATATATTGAACTAAGAAATGCAATTTGCTGGTAACGAAGACTACTAAAACACTCTTATTTAAATAAGTATTTCACCATAATGAAAGAAGAAAACGTACTGTACTAGCCTCATTTAACTGGCTGTACCAACTTAAATAACGCTAGTACAGCACTGGCTATCTTGCTGAAACATGTTTAGTATCATACAACAAGTTCTATGTAAAAACAAACGTTTATAAAACAACTCTTCATCGATATCGCCAGTAACTATTCATCCCAACACTAGGCAGTTGATTTGCCGCCCTCAGAACAATAGACGGCTCCACAATTTTCATCATCTGTAGCGGCTGGATGCGGGCAGATGCCAATTTTCTAACGTTCTGTTGTTTTTCAAGTTATGGAGAACAATAATGTTTGTCTATGGTTAGTACTTTGATTTGGTGCAGTGGTGAACTTTGTGAGAATGTTGTTCCACCGCGGGGTATTTTTTTGCATTCTGATAACTTTATATCAGAAAATGCAACCGACTTCTAAACAACAAAACACAAAAAGTAGGTATAACATAAATATAGTCGGTGTTCAAAAAACGAAGAATCAACTAAAAATACACCAACGGCTTAAAATGCTTTCCGATGCACGGAGTCAGCTCTGTATGTAATAAATCAATACTTTTAGGCTCAAAAGGAGAGCCAAAAAAACAAAAAATCGAAACAGTTTTCCGATATTTGCTTATAGCTATACAAAAAAAGCAAAAGACTGATTTTAATTATGTTTACCTGCTACGACGTTTACGGTGATGAGAAATGAAATATTTTCCCAAAAAATATCAGTGTTTCGCGATTCAGAAATTATGGTATCAAATTATACCAATCAAAAGAGGACGTAAAACCAAATATGACTACTTTAAAACCTCAATTTGGACAAAATGGCGTTGACGCCCTTTGAACCTAAAGGTATCGAAATGTTCAACCCACCACAGATTCACCTCGGCAACCTTTAAGGTCGGCCCGCAGGTACCTACGGCAGTTCAACCAGCCCTTCATCCAAAATATTCATAATGATAATTTCGACTTCCTTTTTATAGGCCTACACTCAACGCTACATTATATCATACTAGGTACTGCCAGTTTATTATTATTATTAGTTTTTAAAAGTCACAAGTTCTTTTCACAAAACCATCATACTGACAAGATATGAAGAATATCTATAACCCAGACACTGCAACTCTTGAAATTCAGAATCATACGAAAAAAGAAATTACAAGGTAAATTAAACAGCAATGAATCTCGGCGAGTTTCAGAGAAAATTCAACAAAAAAGAAAGCAGATGTGTAAGAAAAACAAAGTTTCAACTTCCCTCCTTATGACGAGCCAGAACGAGATATCATAATCTGTATTAATCAAACATGTGAGCGTAAGCTCAGTCAGTGAGGAATTCGTGGCTAAATTTAAATAACAGCCGCACGGGCCAACCTTCTAGGTTAAGCAACGCTTGCCGAGGTTGGTCTGTGGATGGGTAACCATCGTAACATAACGAGACTTCTCCGTGCCTCGGAAAGCACGTTAAGCCGTTGGTCCCGGCTGTCATTTGGAGGTCTTTGGCAGTCGTTACGGATTGTCAGGAGCCAGAAAATCTGACTCCAGTCTTGCCAAGAAGTACCGTGTTCCCAAGTTAATGGGTTGTGGTGGTCTGGTAGGCAGCCGCTTCACGTAAAATACTGGTATTCAGCTGAATCCGACTTGACTGGGAGACGACCCCAATATAGTTGGGAAAAGGCTAGGCAGATGATGATGTGAGCGTAAGCTACATTGTAAAGACATCATGCCTACGCCATTTGCATATCAAAAACTTCACCTTAGCACGATTATGACATATAAATCCAGCATCTGCACCGTTTTAACTTTAATTTATCTTAAAAATTTACGCACGAACAAAAATATTTGAATAATAAACAGCCAACGGTGTTGCCAGCGTCAAAGGTTGTATTCACACCACGACGGATATTATTTTCACGCTTGGCAACATCGTAACTAGAAACGGAACGTGCAATATGGCGGGCGTGGTAAGAATTCGCGCCAACTTCGTGGAACAGTTTACTAAAGTTCTAGTTTTACAAGTAAGTGTTAATTGCTTTTATAAAACTTAGCATATCTCATCATCTTTGTAGCTAGAAATAAATGGCTTTTAATATTGCAGTATTCTTATTTATAATCGTGATTTTGTTTCATCACGACGCCCACCTAAACGTACCTATTTGCTCTTTCCATTCCATTCCATTTACATGGATAATTAAACACAGCGAAAAAAATTGTAACTAAATTGCTAAACACATCGAATAAATTTTCAGCTATCTGCCGATAGCTGAAAATTTATTCGATGTGTTTGACAAGAAAAAATCAGTTTCAAATAATCTACGTGGCTTCCCAATTATTTGAAAATCTACTAAGAATTAATGAAGTTTTATTGAAATAGTTATTTTTGGAACCATCCAAATATAATTTTGAGTATCAATTTACTGTTGAAAATAATATCCCACTTTTAAAACGAATAAAAAATTCGTACTTAATAAAGTTTCGCAAGTCTGCTGGAAGAAATAATAAAATAATAAATAAGTTTTTTATTTTAAAAATCCTTAGTACGATTTTCCAAAATGATACTTCATTTGACATTCGTCTTGCCCCTTAGCAAGACATTTTCAGCTCTGCTCCTGAGCAGTTAGTTAACACAATGCACGTGAACAAATATGCTTTATAAAATAATTTTTTTATCTATAGCCTTATATTTGTTCACAATCTTTTGTGACCTCCCCTCTCGTTCACAGTTATCTCATCTTATCAATCACAGTTTCTAATCGAAACACAGTTGAATACAATATTATTTATGTCACGGATAGCCCAAACAAAACAGGGAATTGAATTTCCTGTCGGAGTCTCTGTTTTCTGACAACTGTCTACTATCTGAGGATCTTGGAGACAAGAGTTAATAGTAGATGGAGACGATTACAGGCTACTTAAATGCAATCGAAGCAAAGGGCAGAAGCTAGACAATAATAAAAAAGTGGATCATCCATTTGTGATAGACAAAAATTAATCTTTTTAGATTCGTTTGTAAGAACCAGATGGCCAATTGTACCAATTTAAAAAAAAAACGATCGCATTCGCAACTAATCAAAAAAAAAAAAAACCAAACATTTTTGACAGCCTTTTTTTATTATTATTACTGACATGAGAATGCGCTCGTTGCTTAAAAAAATGTAGAATTGGCACTCACGACATAATTTAAAAAAAAGATTATTCAGATTGGAATTGCATTCAGCGCTTTTGAAATATCGAACAAGTCCCTCAAAAACGCTCGACGTTTCTCTTTTGACTGATTGTCTCTGTCTGATATTCCACTGCAATGCATTCTACCACCTTAAAACACACATTTTTATGGATGGGAAATCATCAAATGACTTCTTCTGATCTGGGTGGAGCGGACAGGAGTGTGTGTGTACTGACTAAAAACCCATCCGTGTTCCTCATGCTCTTTGCGTTCAAGGGCCGCGGTGACTCTTTAAAAAAAATCCGCGACTCTGGGTATATGTTGTCCCGGCTGTCATTTGGAGATCTTTGGCAGTCGTTACGAAAAAAAGAAACCAGAAAATCTGGCACCAGTCTTGCCAGAAAGTACCGTGTTACCCAGTTAATGGGTTGTGGAGGTGTGGTAGGTAGCCGCTCTACGTAAAATACTGGTATTCAGCTGAATCCGGCTTGTCTGGGAGCCGACCCCAATATAGTTGGGAAAAAGGCTAGGCAGATGATGATGATAATTTAAAAGAAACTTGTATGCAAAATAACAACTCAATCCATTAATTTAACTGTTTAAAAATTCAGTTACAATATAAAACCCACATAGACAACTTTAACAAAATTTTACAATTAGACAATGCAATTTACATCTCCCAAAAATATACCGTTTTAAACTCTGCAGACAAATTGGCTAAAGCAGCCACATTTTGACGATACTCTTGAGATCAGTCAATATAGGTACCTATATAATATAAAATACTCTTTGGTGAAAAACTCAGGGTTCCACGGAAAAGCCAAGATACCTCATTGCTGCGAGCAATGAGCCAGAATTTGTCCCTGGGGAGTCACTAGTTCACGGTTTAATCAGAAGAATTTAGGAGCAATATATTTTACACATTTCAATCTTAGTCTGTGAGGATTTTTTTTTTTTGTTTTATTAACTAGTGATAAAAAAATACAGACCATAAATCAAGAAACATCACAAAACCTCGATAGATTTGTCTGGATGTTGAAACACCTTAAAGTAGCCTAAATAATAACACATTTACATAATAATGAGCCTAGTTTTACAACATACAACATTTTATAAAACATTGTGAGGTAGATCGAAAAAACAAAACACCTTACAATATGAATACAGTACGGTTAGGCAGCAGCCGCGTGTCGTTGCTGATCGAATGAAATTTAAACAGGATGATGCATTATAAAAGAGAATCAAAGAACTTTTTGTATTTGTTTTTATAATTTATATATTTTGTTATTTCCGATTGAATGTTTGTTGGAATATCGTTAATTAGAGTAGGTATTAAAAAAGCATTTGTACGTTTCCCATTATAGTTTTTATATCGCGGTACTACCAGTTTTGATTGGTTTTTACAGGTGATTTAGGCTCACACACACACACACTTACACACAAACACTACATGGTACCTACAATTAGTTCGCAATAAGCGTTTTGACTTTGACACATTCGATATTTTGGGTGGGCACTTTATTGTTATTTGGCCCTCCAAAAAACTCGCCTAGCCTTGTCCCAATTATGTTGGGTCAGATGAATACCAGTATTTCACGTGAAGCGACTACGTATCTGATCTCCACAACCCAGTAACTGGGTGACACGGTACCCATTGATAAGACATATTTTAGGTGTCATATTTTCTGGCTTCTTCCCACTCATATCGACTGACAACGAATGACAGCAGGGACCAACGGCTCAAAGTAATTTTCGGGGCACGGAGGAATCTCGGTATGTTAAGATGGTAACCAATCCATGGATTGACCTCGGGAAACGTTGCTTAACCATGAAGCTGTTAGTATTTAGTCTCGAGCTTCTTAATTGAGAAATATAGAAGAGGAATAAAATAAAGAGCGAACTTAGCTGCTTCCTTGCAATTCATGTTAAGTTCTTTTAAAACTTGCAGACAGAAATCGGAGGCCGGAAATAGGGCCCTATTGTTTTCTGAATTGGGAATTCCAATAATATAATCTACACTAATATTTAGAGGAAAGATTTGATTGTTTCTTTTTTTTTGTTTATTTGCATTGAGTAGGCTCCGAAACTACTTGACCGATTTGAAAAATTCTTTCACTGTTGGGAAGCTACACTATCTCCGGTGAACATAGGCTATAATTTATCCACTTATTCCTACGGGAATGGGAACTAAGGGGGTGAAACCGCGGGGCGCTGCTATCCTTACTAATATTATAAATGTGAAAGCGTGGATGTTTGTTACGCTTTCACGCGAAAACTACTCAATCGATCATCATGAAACTTTGTACACATATTATTGGGGGTATTAGAAGTAACATAGGATACTTTTTATCCCGGGATTATGTTCCCTTGGGATAATTTCCGACATTCACGCGGGCGAAGCTGCGGGCAGCAGCTAGTAGTTCATATTTTCTTCACACGGATAGCCTATTTTAATAAAAACGACCTGAGCGTCTATCAACCCAGTCATTAAATGTTGTATTAGAGGCATTGGTAAAAAATAAAGCTAAACTTTTGACGCCTTTGGAGAACGTATAACCCACACCACAATCCGGCAGAACGTGAAGTACCTAGCCGCATTACATTACAGCGGGTTTTTCAATCTGGCGCGCTTTAATTATTTAATACGCACGTATGTATATTTTAACAACATGTCTCTTTGTGTTACCAGTAATAATTTTGCGAAAATCTATACGTAAGTATGTTAAATGTATCAGACCGATTTCTATACATTGAAGATTAAAAAAAAAACATATGGGGTTTCTTTATTAGAGCAACAGAAGCCAAAACAACAGATTTTAGATTTTTTTTGTGTTTATAAGTATATGTATGTTTGTACGCGCATCACGCTAAAACGACTGCATGGATTTGAACGCAGTTTTCACCGCTCTACTGCTATATGCCTAACTTACAATATAGGCATACATTTTACCACTTAGAAATACTAGATTCTAAGTCAGTCGTGTTGAAAGTCGCAGGCAAAAGTTAGTACTTAATAAAATGTACAGGTGGTCCAATTAAGGCGCTTCCCTGACCAAATAACCTTGAGCATTCGTTCCCTCTTTGTAACCCGCATCCTGCGCACATATAATTCACACTATTTTTGGAATTATTTTGATTAAAAAAGATAAGCGATCTTTTGAAATGAAATAAAACTTGTATAATATAGATTTTAAAATTATCTATCCATTAATATAATCCTCAAATGATTAGAGTGTTGCATTTAGCAACAGATGCATAAAATCAACAATTTTAGTCATTTTTTTAAAGTAGATTTTAAATTTATTTATAACACATAAAAACAAATTAGAACGTGGATTATGATGATAAGACATCGAACATTAATAATGTGCTTTTACATGTTATTATTTATCATAACTAATGAGTTAATAGGTTTTGGTCGGGGGGGCTTACTTCTATACATGTTGAAGATACATACATCTATACTAATATTATAAAGCTGAAGAGTTTGTTTGTTTGTTTGTTTGTTTGTTTGAACGCGCTAATCTCAGGAACTACTGGTCCGATTTGAAAAAATATTTCAATGTTAGATAGCCCATTTATCGAGGAAGGCTATAGGCTATATTTTATCCCCATATTCCCACGGGAACAGGAATTACGCGGGTGAAACCGCGAGGCGCTGCTAGTTTCTCATACGCACAACAATTTAAAACACATTCGCCCACATTACAGTCTTAGTCACGCCAATAAAATCTTTAACAGCCCCTCCATTACACCTTGAGAGTCTTAATTTAGAATTAATTGTTTAATTCTGTTTAATTACGTTTCGAAAACGAGTTGCCAGCCATTCGATTGGGGCCTAAAGGCTTTGTTTTATTTTCATGTGTTCGGCTTGATGTTTTTGGATTATTGTTTCGTGTTTATGTTTTCTTGTTGTAAAAAAAAACAAATATATACTAATATTATAAAGCTGAAGAGTTTGTTTGTTTGTTAGAACGCGCTAATCTCAGGAACTACTGGTTCGAATTGAAAAATTATTTTTGGGTTGAATAGACCATTTATCGAGGAAGGCTTTAGGCTATATATCATCACGCTTAAGCCATTAGGAGCGGAGCAGCGATAAAGAATGTTTTAAATTCGGGGATTCCACGGGGACGAAGTCGCGAGCAGCAGCTAGTAATTAATAAAATTAAAAAAACATGCCATGTCAAAAAGTGTTTCCTATGAATAGTTCTTTACAGGTGGGGGACCTGTAAAGAACTATTGAAAGGAACTGTCCCCCGACTGCAATGAAAAGATTATTATGTATCTTGTTTTTAACCGACTTCTTAAAAAGGAGGAGGTTCTCAATTCGGATGTTTGAATTTTTTTTATGTTTGTTCGCGCATAACTCCGTCGCTTGCCAACCGATTTGAAAAATTCTTTTTTTGTTGGAAAGGGTATACTTCCCAAACGGTCCCATGAAAATTTTATCGAAATCGGAACTAGCGGTTTTTGAAAAATCAACAAAAATATAAAAAAAAAATATCTACATTGTCTACATTGACGACCTCTTAGTTTACTCTGCAAAGGAGCAGTACGTTTTTTTTACACCAATGTGATTGGTTCGTTTAGGTGGGGGGAGGGGAGGGGGTGTAGGTACCACTAAAAAGTGAAAAATAAAAAACTTTTTGCAAAAAAATACAACAGACTTTTACACAAAAAATCAAAAAAGTGCAAAATAACTTTAATTTCGGAAGTCGGTGTTCAAAAAACGAAAAAGCAACCACAAACACCGAGTTCCGAAATTAAAGTTATTTTGCACTTTTTTGATTTTTTGTGTAAAAGTCAGTTGTATTTTTTTGTAAAAAGTTTTTTATTAATTTTTTAGTTCACTTTTTGATGTGGCATACATGAACCCTGAAAACATAACACCCCTTTGTTTTGGGCAGTCGTGTAAAAAAGTGTGTGAGTTTTTTTTTGGCTTCAAACGGTTTGTGCATTAAGCCAATGTCATGTTTAGTTCGAAGAAGGTAAAGGTAGGGAAACGGAACTTCTTGGCAAGATTGGTCTCCGATATTTTGGCTTTCTTCTGAATATCCGTAACGACTCTCAAAGATGTCGTTTGATAGCCGGGACCAACTGCTTAACGTGCTGTCCACGGCAAGCGCATCTTGACTTCGGAATTTTGATCCGTGCTGTTATTATTTAGCCGAAACCCGTCATAATGATGGCATTATTATAAAGTCGTAACTAGATAAAGACTTCATATTGAGTATCTTGATAATTAAAACCAACTTCTAATACAACTGAACATTTATTCTCAACCAACGAGAACATTAAAACTCTGGCTAACAATTGTATTGTGCCGCCATTGCCAGAATGCCATTCCGTTCACCTGGTCAACACAACGTTTCATTTATCTTAAAGAAACTCTATACAATAGAACTGACTAAAATAATTAGAAGATTATAACATAATTAATTAACATCAAATAAACGAGTCACATTTCTTCTTAATAAGAAATTTGATGCAAAATATTGAACAGTTCAATTGACGTACTTTTTAGTACAATATTATTTATTTATATCAGAAATATTCAAAGTAAGTTTCATTAATTTAATTTACGAATAAAAAGAAATAAGGCTAATTAAATCCTTTGATTATATAATGTCATTAAATCATGCATTTTTTAACAATCTACTAACGTACTGTCAGCATAATATATCGTTCCCCTAAGCCCGAGAAATAAATAGGAGTTCACCTACTCAAAAACCCTCTTGAACCGACCGATTGTCCTCACAATCAAATAATAAAATCTGACCTAATCAATCTAAAAATATGCTCAACAATAGATTTGTTCCCTGTCCCTTTTTATTTATTTGACATACAAGATTCTTTAGTCTATGGTTAGAGTGGGACCTCCATTTTAGCTGTTGACTTTTATTGCCTATGGTTTATTAAAAGGAATACTCGTGTATAGGTTAAGTTTTTTCGCGGCTAAAAATAAATAGTGGCATTTGGGTATTATTTTTATTCTGTGGCTATAAATAGACTTGCAAATCGCGTGAGATTTCGTTCGTAGTGGTAAATTGCTAAAGGGATTATTTTATTCCATTTTAATTATCTAATCTTAGCAATAGTGGATTGGGCAGTTACGCAGTTTTTTGTAATGGAATTAAACGGTTTTGCTGTGTCATAGGTCTCTGGAGTGTGGTTTAACTTTTTGGGTTAACGTGTGGAATTTTCACTTTCCATAAAAATTGTATACTTTTCATAGATATAGAGGTTAAAAGTCACTGTCTTTTAAAACTCGTTTTCGAGAAAGTTTTTAATTTACTTTTTGGCAAGGGAGTCTTGTGTATCCGTATTAAATTTAATTTAAATAGTTTAATTTGTTTCCAAGAATAAGGAATCGCGATTTTGTCTATACAGACAAAATCGCGATTCGCGAATCGCGAACGAAAAATCTTTCCTACTATAATGTTAGTACATACGTACTAACATTATAGCAGGAAAGATTTTTCGTTTGTTTGTACTGAATAAGCTCTCAAACTACTGAACAGATTTTAAACATTTTTCACCAATGGAAAGCTACATGATCAGCGAGTAACAAAGGCTATATTTTATCCCCGTATTCCCACGGAAACGGGAACTACTTACGCGGGTGATATCGCGTTGCGCTGCTAGTATGAAATATAGCGAGGAGTAGACTCTTTTAATCCAGAATTGTTTATATACACCTTCAATAATCGATTGTAAATTGTAAATGTATACTGACAAACTGACAACTCTAACACCGTTTTCAGAAAGACAAAATATGTACGTTCGGTATGCGTCTTGACATTATTTTTAACCAATCATAATCTAGATTACATATAACATACAAACAACTTCGTCATATTAATTTTGAAGTATATTTCGTGCCAGAAACTGGGCTTAAAAAAAAACAAATATTTGCCTACGTACTAGATATTTTTCGGAGCATTTTATCTTTTCACCAATCATAATATTTTTAAACGAAAATCTTTTGTCCAAATATGAAAGTTAAAAAACCTATTTTATTGTTGCCATTTTTACACACAAAGCAATCCCTATTGTTAAGCTAAATTAATTTGATTGCCCCGATATGAAATAACGAAAATATGGCGGTCATTGTTTCGCACAGATTATAAAATACAATTGATGCCAATAAAAACAAAAATATGTGTGAAAATACCCGATTTCCTGATGTTTTATTGAGTATTCGTGCTAAAATTGTGAATAGTAATAAATATTATTGGGTTTCGACAAAATAGGCAACAGAGGTGTGCGTTGTGCCTAGAAGGTTGCCAAAGTTGTAATCTAAAATAGAGACTGTACTGTACTTTGTCTTGATGTCTACTAATATTATAAAGAGGAAAGATTTATATTTTTGTATGTAACGAATAAACTCAAAAATTACTGGACCGATTTCAAAAATTCTTTCACCATTAGAAAGCTACATTCACCCTGAGTAACATAGGCTATATTTTATCCCTGTATTCCCACGGGAACGGAAACTACGCGGGTAAAACCGCGGAGCACTGCTAGTACTCAATTAAAGAAACATATCGAGGACACAATACAACTTAACGAACTAGCGTGCATTCGCCACCCTAGCCGATATGCACGCTAAGATTCACGAAAATCGGTCGAGCCGTTTCGGAGGAGTTCAACCACAAACACCGTGACAGGAGAATTTTATATATAAGATGAACGTATGTATAATGTAATTAGCGCCATCTAGGCATAGCTAAACTATTTACATAACATTATTTGAGATAAGATTTTTAAATTTTTCCGGCACCAATAGTGCCTACAATAAAAGAGACTATCAAATTTTTTGACACTATTTGAGCGGAGGTGCGATATTTTGTGCCTTTTGTATTTACTTTGCTAAAACCTAATCTCAGCGGGTCGACCCCAACAACATTCCTGGATACGCCACTGGTCTTTTCAAAGCATTAGGAGGGACACGGGTGGGGTTTAGTCAGTAAGAGTCTAAAACTCCCTTCCGCTCCGCCCAGAGCGGTAAAAGTCACTTGAAATCATCAAGTGACTTTTACCGCTCTCCTCTCCCATCAATATGGTCATAAAATAAAAACTTTACTTACTAATAACTAAAATGCTCATAATATAAAAACTACTCGACGAAACTGAACCAAATGGCAATTATTCTTCATCGAATAAAAAAACAACCACGTAAATCGGATCAGAAATCTCGGCGTAATCGCTGTACATACATAGAAAACAAAAACATACCTGCGAATTGAGAACCTCCTCCTTTTTGAAGTCGGTTAATAAATAAATAAAAAGGTACTAAATATTTACGGAATTACATAAGGTACAGTGACCTGACATTACATAGGTAGTATTTACTGTTACCACTATGGAATAAGTACCTACCAATATCCTGAAAGTTACATATTGGGGATTTTTCCTTCGTACCGGTCGTAAATATTCGTTTGAGAAACGGAACTGACGTTTTGATGGCGTTTCAGCTGTGACAGGGTCTCGCACTGCGCACGATTATAATATAACACCATGCCTTTTTGGATGTAGATAAGTAAGATAGTAAGTAAGATAGTATGTACATATAACGTTTAATTGTACTCATGTTTTTATCCCGAAATAAAATAACGCAAATAATAAAAAAAGTTTTGAGGTAACACACACACGAAAAAACAGTCGACTTGAAAACCTCCTTTTTTTGGAAGTTGGTTAAAAACATTATGGCCATAGTACGTCATAGTTCCAGGCAGTTTAATTATCTGCTTTTCCATTTTACGAATGCAGGCATGGTGTTATTGGGCACGCCACCATTGCGGCGATAAGTCCCCTCTTTGAGGAGTGGTTGCCACACCACAGCGTCCTCACCTTCCGCCTGACGCAGGTGCTCACCGGACACGGCTGTGTCGGGAGGTACCTGTGTCGGATTTAACGGGAGGACACGTCCAGGTGTCAACACTGTGTGGATCGCCGTGGCCCTGGAACGCAAAGGGCACAAGAAGGATCACGGGTGGGTTTTAGTCAGTAAGAGTCTGACACTCCCTTCCGCTCCGCCCAGAGAGGGAGAAGTCATTTGATGATTTCTCATACAGCCAAAAAAATAAGGTTTTAAAGTACCTATCTACCATGTTAAAATATATGACACGCACATGGCTGGCTTTTATACATATTTACATAATCCATTCCAGGCATTAGGTATCAATCAAATACTCGATTTATGCAAATATCCAGCTGTTCCCAACATTTTTTAGAGTTATCAGAACAAAAATGCGTTTAACAGCTGGCTTTTTAGAAGATGCCTTTTGCATGAATGTTGTGTTTGATTGGTATTTAATGAAGCCTGAAACATTGTTTGAAAGTGACAGGCCATTAAATCACGTAATACTTTGGTATTATTTGGTATATTTGTATTATTTTAGGCGTATCTACAAATAAATATCTAATCATTAATACAACGTGGCAATGCCGCCAGTCTTTTGGGCTCACTTCCAGTCGATAGCGATGTGGACGAGTTTTTTGATGCCATATTCTAGTTAAGAGCATTTTAGTTTATTTTTATTTTAAGTCTATATAATTAGATTTTAAGTTTTTTTTTTTTAATTCAGAAAACTAACAGCGATACTTATAAAATATCTCAGAAAATATAAATCAGTATACAATATATATATCAACATAATGTATGTAAACTATGCGAACGAACTTTAGACAGTATGTGGTTAATAATTTCAAGATAAAAATAAAAATCTGCTAATTAATTGCGATTGATCGTAATTAATTCTTAAAGATGATGATGAACAAAGCGTAGTCGTAGTTTGCGCAGCGTGCTATTCCTCTTTCAGAATGATATTTTTAACCTGAGCTTTAAAACTAGGTTTTTTACAATTAAATAAGTCAACCTGATAGAAATTACTGTTCTAGGTTCGAGCAATGCGAGTTAGTATACTGTTTAGCGTAGTTGCAATGCAAGTTAGTGCACTATTTTAGCGTAGTTGCAATGCGAGTTAGTGCACCATTTTAGCGTAGTTGCAATGCGAGTTAGTGCACCATTTTAGCGTAGTTAGTTCCATGCCGAGGTACATGTAACAATGATGTCTGACGAGTGTGTCGTAAGGGAGCATTAAATATTTATTAATAGTTGATAAATTAATGTTTACCAACTATTGCTACTTTTATTTTTGACTAGCAGTGACCCACGGTTTCACCCGCGTAGTTCCCGTTACCGTGGGAATACGGGGATAAAATATAGCTTATGTTATTCAAGGTGAATGTAGCTTTCTAATGGTGATAGAATTTTTGAAATCGGTACAGTACTTTTTGAGTTTATTCGTTACATACAAAAATACAAATCTATCCTCTTTATAATATTAGTATAGACAAGAGTACCGAACTATGGACTTCCTGGTCCGTTCTTCTCCACAAGAATCTACCTTTACGAATGAAAAACTAAAGACACATTATCATTTTTCTAACGAAAGCTCTTGAAAATGAAAAGTGTATTTTATCGTTGTAGGTAATTGAAATAAATTAGCTGACGATGCATAGTTTTGAATGTTGATACGATAGATATGTGCAGAATAAACAATTCAACTTTAAACCATAAGCACCAAGCTGCCACGTTTATTCAAGATGCTCATTATACAACCATTAAACATGATTTACCGTTCTAATTATTTTAAATTATGCAAGAAAAGGAACGAAACAGAAAAGAAAATACAAAAAATCTGGACTAAAGCCAGGTTAGGGCAATCAACTAGTCGTAAATATCGTTTAATTGCCGAAATAATTTTATATTCCGCCGTGGGAGCGACAAAGGTAAGCCCGCCATTTTAAATCGATTTGAAAATGGTGGTCTTTGCGTGTCTTCGTTTAAATTTGAGGTAAAGAGGTGAATTAGTTTTTTTTTGTGTTGTAATTTCTTTGGCGTCATCGTTTGAGGTTTGATTTGGTTAGGTTTTTTTTTTAATTGTCAGTGTATTTCAGTATTTAAAAGATGCTTTTTGTTGTGCTCTTAAAAATACTTATATTTATATTTCAAGTAAGTCTTAGTAAGTAGGTATGTATAGTATTTAGTAGGGTTTATATTAAATAAATAAATTATCATAATTATTAACCATTATTATTTCTGTTTTCTACGCTATGCTATTGATAAAATAACAAAAATGTAGTAAACTTTTAAGGTTTATTTAGTTTTTTTTAAAGAATTTTAAATGAAGACTTTTATACCTAAATTATGACATCATTAAATTATTTAAGTTTTATAAATGGTATGTATTTAAACTATGGATTTAATTTTCTAGTGGTATAATAAATATATAGGTACTCACTATATAATTATAAAAACATAATAAAATGATAATTTCTATTTTCTGTTACTTAGTTTGATTAAACTAAATCTCATTCCCATTAAAAGGATAGATATCATCAATAGCAATATTATTAGATAGTAGTCAAAATAGATTTGATTAAAGATTGTTTGATTGTTATTTTTTATTTGTTTTTTTTTTTATTATTATGCTATCTAACATTAATTTAAAAAGCAATTCTTAATATTTTACTATAAATAAAAACAAAAACAAAGATACAATAAAACCCTAACACCTGTTTGCTCTTTTTTGTCTATAAATTTGTATTTAATAAATTCTTTGTGAATTTATGAAAAAATAATTTGCGAACACTAAAAAAAAAATAACATGACGTTCATATTACGAACGCCTGAACCTCTTTTAAAAATCTCCCACTAACCTGTTCGAAGCAGCAGTGTTGCCAGGAGCTAGGGTATAAGGTGCCGCTCTCTATGGTGTTCAGGCTGTCAATGGAGCGGTAGCCAGCGTGCTACGTTTAATAAGAGCCGCCACAGGTGGGCGGAGACAGTGGGCGGGAAAATCTATGGAGAGGACGTTGGGGCTAGAGATGTTTTTTTCGACATTACAAGTTTTTTTATCTTTTTTTTAGGTGCATGTTTGAGGTGATAAACATCTGTCTTATTAAAAACAAGCCTCAACGTTTAAAAATAATTATTTCAAATTCTGAGTCTACGTTTATTTTAAGTTTTAAATCTGTCAGCTGGTATTTGAAGCAGTTCAAGTTGCAAAATTATTTCTAAACATCACGTAAAAGATTGCGAAAAAGGAAGTTGACTGGAGATTTTCCACCACCACTGATATTGGCTGTACCTTACAAGGTTCTATTATTTATTATATAACCGTGCATCTGCACGTTTAATTCAAGTTAGTTATTATCCGGCGCAAAACCAGCTTACATCTATCACATTATAGCCTTTCTTCTAACGAATAATTTCCGAAAAATAACAATTTAACTGAAATTCAAGTGATGCGATTGGCCGTTGAGAACTCATTCCACATGGGAACCCTACAAACCAATCACAGCAAAATAATACATTTAGCAAAAACTAGTAAATAGTTTAAATATTATATATAGATAAGGGCAGAATGATGATGATTGTACAATATCTACTAATAAATAAATTGTTGTTTATCAATTTATACATATTTAAAATGTCTGCATATCAAAGTAACAACTTACTGGAGAAAATATTTTATAAAAATTGACTTTAAACAAATCACAACAAAATTCGACTCCACTCCATTCCCAATCCGCAAATCACAAACGCACCAGGCGTACTCAGTAATTACAGCATTTTGCGAAGCACTTTAGTATTCGTCGAAAAAGACTAGCGCATGATCTAGGTCTGATTTTAGGATCAAATCAGGACTTATTAATTGCGATAAAAAAAAGAATTTCATCATGACTAAAATTAGCTCGGTGACTGACTAAAAATACAGTTTTTAAACGAAACAGTGGTGAACACAAATGATAAGTTTGTTGTTGAGCTGGTGAGGGTCTGTCTAAGGATGGGTGATCTTTTTCTGGCATTTTTGGGAGTCTCACACACACACACACACACACATCCTATGCGCACATTTAACTTTGATGTAATTCTGTAATTCATTTTAATGTTATTTAAATTATCTTTCATTAGGATTATTTTTCGAATTGGCATATATTTTTTATTCTTTTGGTTTGATTTCAGTTATTATTATTTCTATTGATATTTTTTTTTAAATCTGATGTTACTTAACTTGGATTAATTTTAAATTCATTAGAATGTAATCTTTGATTGTAATTATGAATTTGATTGTAATTTTTTATTCTTATTTCGATTTGATTTAAAATTTAGTGTAATTTAGGACTTTACTGTTTTTTCTGTCATTTATGCATGTTACTGTAAATCAGAAGAGCGGAAGTACCTAATACAAGCAAAAATTTTGCTTAAAAGGTACTTCCTATATAAATAATGAATGTTACATATAAGTGGATGAAATAAAAGTCTTTTTTTTTCTGAATGTCTACATCATACCTCATCATTATCAATTCAATCAAGTTCAAAGTTGTAGCAGTGGTGGCCGAGTGGTAACGGCCCCGACTTACGAATTGTAAATCGCGGGTTCAAACCCAGCCAGGCGCATTACTTTGTGTAATTACTGTCATCACCACTGCTCTCAAAACGTAGAAGGAAAACATCGTGAGGAATCCGGCATGTCCTAGAACCAAAAATTCGAAAACATGTGACATTCATCAACCCGCACTGGGCCCGCGTGCTGGATTACGGCGGCCCATTCCCTTTCCTAGAGAGGAGGCCTGTGTCCCAGCAGTGGGAACATTAAAAGGCTGATTATGATTATTATGATAATTTTAATCGAAAGACTTGTACTACTGAACATGGTAGAAGAGTCTCCACATGGAAAAGACTACCATGCATGATCCAAATCTCATTATAGGATAAAACAATAAATAAATCCTGACTACAAATATCCCCGTGACTTTTTTTTTGTTCAGGGATTGGAACTTAACAAATGACTGCTCCCGCTCTGGGCGGAGCGGAAGGGAGTGTCAGACTCTTACTGACTAAAACCTACCCGTTCTTGTGCCCTTTGCGTTCCAGGGCCGCGGTGACTCTTGCAAACAAATTGCGCAACCCGAGCAGGCACTGACCCTATGGGGCCCCGTCTTCTTTGCTGACGGGTCTTTGAGGCGCGCATGGAACACGACGCGCCGTCGACTCGGGCCTGGATGCTATCGGACGGCGAGCTATGGGTGCATCCACAGGCCTGCGCCTACGGTGGCCGGAAATCGCCCTGCGTTTCCCGACGCCCGGGGCGTCTTCTTCTGTTGCGGCGGCTGGAGCGTAAGATTTCTCTCTCCCGCACGCGTTCCACCTCCTCCTTTGCTAGCATTACTGCTTCGCAGAAGAAGGTGTCCGCTTTCCATGCCTACTCGCTCCGGACCATGGATTGAACAAGGGCCGGACGCGAGAGGTCGCCGCCGCCGACAAGCACCAGCTTTCGAATACAAAAAGAACCATCAAAATCGGGTCACCCAGTACAAAGTTATGAGGTAACTAATTTTTTTTTTTGTGTATATCCTCATACAGTCGACTTGAGAACCTCATCCTTTTTTGGAAGTCGCTAATAAAGAAGTAACGCGTGAACAATTATACAGCCTATGTAGTAATGAACGCAGACAAGTGTACCCTCAAAACTATTAGTGGCCTCATTTCCTCCAAATTGTCACTTGAGTACCACATTTTGTAAGAAATATAATACTTTACTGTACAGCTCGTGACTGTCTATAGTAGCCATTTGTACGAGTAATGTGATTTTATCTTATACTAGCTGTCCGCACAACTTCGTTTGTGTCACATTTTTCATGACTGCTCCGCTCCTATTGGTCTTAGCGTGATGATATATAGCCTATAGCCTTCCTCGATAAATGGGCCATCTAACACTGAAAGATTTATTCAAATCCTGTTCCTGAGATTAGCGCGTTCAAACAAACAAACTCTTCAGCTTTATAATATTAGTATAGATATAAAATTCTCGTATCACGGTGTTTGTGATAGAACTCCTCCGAAACGGCTCGACCGATTTTCGTGAATCTTAGCGTGCATATCGGTTAGGGTGGCAAATCGGACATCATCTATTTTTCATCCCCCTAAATGTTAAGGGTCGTCCAACCCCTCAATTTTTAAAAAAATTTATTTGGTAAAACGACGTTTGCCGGGTTATCTAGTTAATATTATGATACTGTTAACTATTCTGTTTATTGTATCCTAGTGTGTTAATATTATGGGTATTGTGAATGTATAGTAAAGAGTATACATATTTAGAGTTAAAATTTTCATGCTCTTCAGGAATAATGCCCTTTTACACGACTGCCCAAAAAAAGGAGTGTTATGTTTTCAGGGTTCATGTATGTATGTATGTTTGTGAGTTTCTTTATTCCATCATCCTTCTTAACGGCTTAATCGATATCAATGTATGTGGTATCGTTAGAAGCGTTGAGTTATCCCGGGTAGCATAGGAAAGAGAAAATTAAAAAGGGGGATCCATGGTTCGTAAATAAAAAAAAAACAAAATATTTTGTTTTCATGAAATATAGACTACATATACTGTCGTCGTCTAAAGCTTGCTTAGTACATAGCAAAAAAGGTATGAAATAAAAAAAATACTTAAAAAACAAGCCTGCCATGTCAAAATATGGACTAAAACAATTAAAACAACCGACTTTTATTTCACATCGACAAGAGTGAATGAATACATCATTTATGTAGTCTAAGCCACGCATTATTAGGGATATCTCAAATACTAGTCGTCAGATCTCAAACAAAAAAAAAATGGGAATAAACGGCCAGCTTTCGAATATAAAAATAATCATCAAAATCGGGTCACCCTGTACAAAATTATGAGGTAAAAAAAAACAACAGACGAATTGAGTACCTCCTTCTTTTTTGGAAGTCGGTTGTATTTTTTTGTAAAAAGTTTTTTTAACTTGAAGCCTCCAGCCTCGTGTTGCCTCCATTATAATTCAACTAGCTCACTACATCTTCAAACTATAATATTTTCAAAGAAATTCTAAGGTCAAAAAGGTAGAATCTCTTTGAAAATTCATAGACAGTTATGCATGGATAGTTTCCTAAGTGCAGTCGTGCGACAAAGATCTTAATACAGATGCAACCCGTCACTTTAAGGCGAGTTCACACGTGTACAAAATCCTGAGAAGTATTTAGATAAGTACACGTTTGTCGTGGGCGGAACACGTCTGCTGCATGCCACGAGAAAAAAGAGTATTTGACTTTTAGCAAAACTTGTTCATGAATGAATAATAGGGTAGTTAACTAAAAAAATCTAATTAGTCTGTCAGATAGATTTCCAAAAAATATTGGAGACGTATTTTTTCGTTTTTCACATAAACGAAAAATAAAGACGATACAGTGCGTTGAAAACTCGTGTGACGTCACTACACGCTACAATTTTTACCGGGCCGTGACGTCACACGCTCCCACTCCTGATGTTTGATTCTTTTTAACTTTTTATCTTCGTCAGTTTTTATAGATTTGATAAAGGAAAAAATACGTGTCAAATATTTTTCTATAATCTAGATGACGGACTAAACATAATCTATCTATCTATACTTATAATAAATCTGTAGAGAGGTCAATTCTGTACAGGGAATATATTTTCAAAATAACTATCAGGGGGTGATTAGTGATCGATACTGGTGCCAAAAATGCAATCAGTAAAATTTTTGTCTGTCTGTCTGTCTGTCTGTCTGTCTGTATGTTCTTTATAGAAACAAAAACTACTCGACCGATTTTAACGAAACTTGGTGCAATTATTCTTCATACTCCTGGGCAGGTTATAGTATACTTTTCATCACGCTACAATCAATAGGAGCAGTGCAGTGAAGGGAAATGTTGAGAAAACGGGAGAAGTTACTCCATTTTTAAGCTTCCGTCGCGTGTGTAGCCTTAATGGTTAAAGTTACATAGAAATCATGTATGACGGAAATGTTCTACATAAAATTATCTAAAAAATATCCCACAACAGCATATGTCTATCTTTTATGGTTGACCCACAATAACACGTGTAAATCCCGATAGCTAAGCAGTTCGGAGCTTTCTGATTATATTTGTTTACTCTTACGTTTATAATACTCTCACTCATCCCTAATTAAAAAAGTTAACATTATTACCTATTCAATAAAAAAAGAATCATAGAAATCGGTATAGAAACACCAAACTTATAGGTACATGAATACAATAATAAGCCATCGCGCCGTCGCGCTTTAATACTGCTGTAAGATGTTATTGTGATTATTTTTGTGTAACTTTTGTTGCTATTTTATAAAATAGGTACTTATTAGTTATTTTGGTAATGTTTAAATATTCGTTCAAATTACAAATTATTAATAGTTTCAATTTTATTTCTTTTTAGGTGAAGTAGTAGTAGAAGTAGGAGCATAGATTTTTAGATACCGATAGGTTAGTTTTGGCTAATTTATGTTCTGTTTTTTAGTATTAAGTAGGTAAAAGCGTAGATACTTTTATTAATTAGTAGTTATTTTACTAATTAGTTATACGTAGTTATAGGTATTTATTTTTAAGTGAAGTAGGTATAGGTTATTATAATATAATTTTGCACAGGCATTTCAGCTTTACTTTCATTTCTTTTTTTGATGTAAGTTGTACTTATTTCACGCACACATAGTGATCTATCAACGCACAGCCCAAACCACTGAACGGATCGGGCTGAAATTTGGCATGCAGGTAGATGTTATGACGTAGGCATCCGCTAAGAAAGGATTTTGATTAATTCTACCCCCAAGGGGATAAAATAGTGGTGAACGTTTGTATGAAACTTTGTCAATTTTAAACCGATCGGGCTGAGAGTTTCAAAATTGGGGGTAAAGTAACTATTCCACGCGGACGAAGTCGCTGGCAGAAGCTAGTCATATATATTTTACTCAGGCAACATCCCTATTAATGTAACTTATTTAAAGATTTGTCAAAACGTTTAGTTGACTCTTCGACTGACCCAAGGGCTTGCTTTTCGAGGCGATCGGCGGCGGCGACCTCTCGCATCCGGCTGTGGTTCAATCCATGGTCCGGAGCGGGGAGGTATGGGAAGCGGTCGCCTCCTTCTGCAAAGCAGTAATGCTAGCGTAGGAGGAGGCAGAACGCGTGCGGGAGAGAGAAACCTCACGCCCCAGCCACCGCAACAGAAGAAGCCGCACCGGGCGTCGGGAAACGTAGGGCGATTCCCGGCCACCGTAGGTGCAGGCTTGCGGATGGCGAGCTGCCCGATAGCAACTAGGCTCAAGTCGACGGCGCGTCGTGTTCCACGTGTGCCACAAAGAGCTGTCAGCAAAGAAGACGCGGCCCCATAGGGTCAGTGCCTGCTAGGGTTGCGGAATTTGTTCGAAAGAGTCTCCTCGGCCCTGGAACGCAAAGGGCACTAGAAGGATCACAGGTGGGTTTTAGTCAGTAAGACTCTGACACTTCCTTCAAGAAGAACTCATTTGATCATTTCCTATCCTATGATTCTTTCCGCTCCGCCCAGAGCGGAGAAAGTCTTTTGATGATTTCCCTTCATGAAAAGAAAAAAAGGTACCAACTATTTTAAAAATAATTTAACCAGGGATAATATTTGACTGTAACTCAGTTGAATTCAATTTACCCTTGAACGAAATGAAAAATTTAAAAATGATTGATGTACCTAAATTGTGAAGTTTATTGCACAAAACTTAATAAGGTATCTAAAGATTTCAAATAAAAAAGACGTAAACTGAAATATTTAGTGATTTGAAAACAAATTAGAACAGAATTAGATTGTTTTGGTCTTTTGATTTTCTTATTCGACTTTATTTGTGCAAAACTAGCAGCGCCCCGCGGTTTCACCCGCGTAGTTCCCGTTCCTGTGGGAATACGGGGATAAAATATAGCCTATGTTACTCAGGGTGAATGTAGCTTTCTAATGGTGAAAGAATTTTTAAATCGGTTTAGTAGTTTTTTAGTTCATTCGTTACATACAAAAATACAAACCATTCCTCTTTACAATATTAGTATAGAGTAACGACCCACTCTGGCTTTGCATAAGTATCAGAGCTCGTTACCTATACCTAAGAGTCGCTCGGGTCGATCTTCAAGTTTAAGCAACGCTTGCTAAGATTGGTCTGTGGATGGGTGGCCATCTTAACATATCGAGTTTCCTCCATGCCTCCGAAAGCACGTTAAGCCGTTGGTCCCGGCTATCATTTGTAGATCTTTGGCAGTCGTTACGGATTGTCAGAAGCCAATAAATCTGACTCCAGTCTTGCCAAGAAGTACTACGGTACTTCGCAGTTAATGGCTTGTGGAAATCTGGTAGGCAGCCGCTCCACGTAAAGTACTGTATTCAGCTGAATCCGGTTTGACTGGGAGCCGACCCCAATATAGTTGGGAAAAGGCTAGGCAGATGATGAATATTGACATACTTCATCTTCATCATCATCATCACCTTTTTTAACTATGGGAAATCATTAAATGACTTCTTAGCTCTGGGCGGAACTGGAGTGTCAGACTCTTACTGACTAAAACCCACCCGTGTTCCTGCTAATGCCAAAATGTTTATTTCAATTAGTCCATTAAACGGCAGGTTTAAACGTCATAAAATATCATAGGTCCTGTATATATAAAACAAAATATTAGACTATCTTTACTTAATATTATAAAGCTGAAGAGTTTGTTTGTTTGTTTGAACGCGCTAATCTGAGGAACTACTGGTTCGAATTGAAAATTCTTTTTGGGTTGAATAGACCATTTATCGAGGAAGGCTTTAGGCTATATATCATCACGCTTAAGCCAATAGGAGCGGAGCAGCGATAAAGAATGTTTTAAAATCGGGGATTCCACGGGGACGAAGTCGCGGGCAGCAGCTAGTAATATATAAAACCCATCCGTATTCCTCGTACAGCCCACCGCGTTCTAGAGCCGCGGTGACTCTTTCGAACAATTTTCACAATTAATTATTCTTACAACTAAACCTTTCAAGTGAATCACTCGATCCATTAATTAATCTTAATTCTTTATTGTACATACAAAAAACAACTTGTATTATATTGGAGATAATAAAGAGCATGTACAAAGGCGAGCTTAATTTAAAGTTGAGTTTTCTCCCAGCAAACCTTTGAGTGACAGAGAGAGATCTGGGCCCCAAGTCTGCTATTTTTATAAATTTGTCATTCCAACACGATCCCATTGTCATTTTGCTAAAAGTTTGTAATCTGCTAAATTCATAATGGTCGCTCATTGGTCAGTCAATGATCTCGTAATACTTTTTGATAACCGAGATATTAAAAGCAATGACTGCACAATGACGTTCTAATGGTAGGTCACTGATCGAAGGAACTGTCAAAATTTTAGCAGATTACCGCATACATCTGTTATTCAGTTGTCATTATGTACGAGATTACCATTGTAAGTAATTTCTTTCAATTGAGTGTCAGTGTGGTTGACCATTGGAAAGTCATAGTGACGCTGTTATATTAGTAGATTACCAAACTTGTAAAAATCAACCATTATGAAATCAATGATAGACCATTCTGACTGGGTGGTTCTAGCCACTGAATAATATTGTAAAGAAATGTTAAAGAAATAAACTATTTTATTTTATTTTATTTTTATTTTTATTTATTTATTTACACTATTGTAATAGCAGACTCAGGGCCCAGAATAGAGGGTAGGATCCAGTGCACAAATTCTACAATACAACTGTATATTTCATCATACATGCATAGACATACCTACATACATATATAAATACATATAATATTAAAATATATAAATACATATCCACGAATATTATGTCATAGCGAAAAGAAATGCTGGGAATGTGGAAGCAATTAATGTTTGGAAACCTTTTGAAAATCCGTTCGCCAATTTTAGAGTATATAGCGCACAAACAGACAGACAGAATTTGCTTTTAGAGGCGCATATGTTTGATACGAACGGGAATCGAACTCATGACTCCTAGCACGAAGCCAGGAAGCCAGCCATATAGCCAATGCGCCTGTGACGCCTTTTGGTGTTATTTTCGGCTATTTTGGCAAAATTATAGTAAGAAAAAAACGTGGTTTCATTTTTCAATATTATTGCAAATACACCGTCAGACGAAACCTGTTGCTTTTATACTGTAAAGAACCAAGCAAGTTTTATTATTATTAATTGAACTGTTTTTTTAGTGATTACAAATTCGATTTCATGTTGACAATTTTTTTTTTGGAAAATTGTAGTCTTTCCTTGTCTGCTATAACTTAAAAAAAGGGAGCAAAGGGTTCTGTACATTCTTATTTTTGTTCGAACAGCAACAGAAACACACACTTTGTGTAAATTTCAACAGTCTACCCATTACGGTTTATGAGATACAGCCCACTGACAGACAGACGGACGGACAGCGAAGCCAGACACAGTAGCATGATGTGAGAAATAAACCATATCATTACAGATGAATCGGAATGTGTAGCATGTCACACGCTACTAGAAAATTACGTGTCTGTGCTGGGAACCCTGATATAGAAAAACCCATTTAGGGTTCTGTAGTCAAAAAACAAGAAACCTTTTTAGTTACCCAAGTCCGTCCGTCTGTCGCCGGTTTAAATAAAAGACATAAAAATGCTGCAAATTTGTAATTTGGCATGGTTTTTATTACGCCTACAAAATTATAATATAAATGTGTTTAGCCTATTCTATCGTGTAAAATTGTCATTGGGTAAAAACCATTTTTCGATTCAGAGATCCATTTGTGAATTATATGCATGTATCACTGTTCAATTGGCCGGTTTTTTTTTTAATGTTAGGTTTTATTCTAACACATGGGAACACGATTATCTAGTGAAAAAAAAACTAACTACAATATTAAATCTTTCTGCCAAAACTTATAATAATCTTGACCCTATTTTGTCTCGCATAACGCCATCCATGCAGGTACAGAAAAATAATTTTTAGTGCTATTTATTTCAATATCCGTCCAACACTTTATTTTGCTTTGCTTGAAGCCGCTTCATCGCTGTAAAAATGATAATAAAGCGATATATTTGTGGCTAGGCTTGATAAATCAGCCTTTTTTTTTCTGGATAAAAAAAAAATAGTATCTGGGTAGATCACAGAAATCTTAATTATTAAGATTTCTGTGGGGTACATCAAGTCTAAAAATGACTGTATTTTTTTGTTTAAGGATAGGATATCGACAAATTAGTTCTTCTTGAAGTTTTGTACTAAATAAATACGATTTCTTTCTTTTTTTTCGCAAAGATTTTATGTCAGAAAGAGATCGTTTTTCACTTTCTGTTCCTAAAAGTTGCTCTAACTGCCTCATAAGTTATTTTTCGAAATCGCCATCCACGCAAACTTGACTTCATAAGTCACACCTGTTATAGAATTTCTAATGTCACACGCAACTAGCTCTATCTATGCTCATCGTAGATTTTATTTACAACTAGCAGCGCCTCGCGGTTTCACCCGCGTAGTTCCCGTTCCCGTGGGAATATGGGGATAAAATATAGCCTATAGCCTTCCTCGATAAATGGGCTATCTAACACTGAAAGATTTTTTCAGATCGGACCAGTAGTTCCTGAGATTAGCGCGTTCAAACAAACAAACAAACAAACAAACAAACAAACAAACTCTTCAGCTTTATAATATTAGTATAGATTTTATTTTTAATTTTTTTAGGAATTATTTTACTCCGTTTCGTCTTTTCTCTGGGTTATGAGATTTTTGACTGGTTTTTTTTAATTTTTTTAAATTAATTTAGAACTATCAATGTCGCACGCAATTACCGCATTTTAAAATTTTAAACCACTGACATCTCCGTTAATTGTTAAGCTTTTTTAGAAATTCTGCGTATCGTATTTCCACTGGATTTTTCAGAAATGTTTTAAAAAAGAAACCAGTCGAAAAATCTATTACGGTATAACTTTGCGTTAAACATACCTACCTACTATTTAATTTCGTCAACCTTTCAAAACTATTTTGTTTGATCGGCGAAGTCTTTGTAAAGTTCTGTAGATTTTTGTATTTTGATACAACGCATAGCTAGCACTTATACTTAGCACGTGTTCACGAATCACCTACAGTAACAGAGTTGAGTTATATACATACATACGTATTAAAACGATCAAAAGTAGGTCTTGCATCTTCTAACAAGAGTTCTTTCTTGCTGGAGGTGATTCCGTACTAAGTTTAAATAACCATTTATTAAAGCCTTTAACTTTTTGTTAAATGATAAGTAAATACTAAATGAATATGCTTAGTCATTTCACAAATATCAGCATCCCAATACATTTAGGAAATGTCCCAAATACATATACTTATGGGAAATATTTTTATACCACTATAATATTCATTGGTAAAACTGGTTCTTAGATTTTAGGGCGAAGACTTCCAAATGTCTACAAATAGATTATTTTTGTGTTGTTTAATTAATGGCTGTTTTTCAACAATCACATTTCATTTGAATTGAAGAATTAATAAGGCTGTTTGATAATATAAACTCTATACAAAAGTTGCCATTGTTTGTAGAATTTGCTGACATTTAAAAATAGGCGCCAAAATATATAGCTACGGAACTCAACTGCAAATTCGACACACACTTGGCAGTTTTTATTTTTTTATTTCATAATTATAAAAATAAACATAGGCAGGATATCCTATTGTCTAGAAGTTCAGTTCACTTGAAGATTCTATTATGCAAGATTCACATACCAAAACTTATATTTTCAAAATACAGCCAGCATTGGAAATGTCAACAAACCATTCAATAACGCTAAGTTACAATAATAACGTTGGCTATATTATATTTTTTTAGAATTTACTCAAGTTCAGTACCGTTAGCAGTTCGTTCTTGGAAAGTTGTGCCCGCGATATGGCAGCCATTTTGAAATTTTTACTTTTGTTTCTTTTATTTTTTGTTCCGTGTTTCGCCAGTTACCATGAGCAGTATAGAGGTTGGTATATCTGTTTTTTTTTTAAGTATAAAGTCGGTGACTCCATTTTTATTTATTGATTTATAAACTGTACGTACAGTCCTAGTTTAATGAGGAGTAATTAGTGAGTAAAAGTGAGTAAGTAAAATTTAATCTTCATGATTGAATACTTATTTCAGAGATGTTATTAAAATTGCGATTTTATCTACTTATTTCAGAGATGTTACTAAAATTGCGATTTAATCTAAAAAATAAAATCTTTGTCACGCAAAAAGTCGTTCGTATCCGCTATGGCGTAATTTGTGAC
Source organism: Hecatera dysodea (assembly GCA_905332915.2). NCBI lineage: Eukaryota > Metazoa > Arthropoda > Insecta > Lepidoptera > Noctuidae > Hecatera > Hecatera dysodea. The sequence continues at coordinate 9,787,354 of HG995314.1, read as the reverse complement.
TGACGTCACACGCTCAAATAGTGCTGTCTCTGTTTACCACAAACTTTAAAACGGTCAAAACTCCGGTTTTTCTTTTCCTAACATTTTTTTTTTTAATTTAGTGTACATTTTCAAGGATGCGTTACGCTTAAACACATTTGCTTACATGAGGAGGAAGAAAGATATAACTTCTCTTTGCTCCTACGCTATATTCCTGTTACTCTATAAATATGAAGTTTTGCAACACTTTGCCTGACTTCCTCGTAGTATTCTCTTCTGTTCTATTTCCTAATTTATTTTTTGTTCGTTCGCGAAACAAGTCCTCATCTCATTCATTATCTTATCATATTTTGTTTCACAGCGTTCTGGTAAATAAAAAAACAATGCTCAAGAACATTGTTTTCGTCAAAAAAAAACAAAAATCAGTGATAGAGCACACTTGCCATTTAGGTTGGTAAATCATCAAATGACTTCTCCCGCTCTGGGCGGAGCTGAAGGGAGTGTCAGACTCTTACTGACTAAAACCCACCCGTGTTCCTTCTAGTGCCCTTTGCGTTCCAGGGCCGCGGTGACTCATTCGAACAAATTCCGCAACCCTGGCAAAGCTTGATTAGAAGTAATCTATCACTCATGAGTTAAGGACAGTAGGTTTTAGCTAACAGGAAAAAGTTGACTAAAAAAATCTAATTAGTCCGTCAGATAGATTTCCAAAAAATATTGGACACGTAATTTTTCTTTTTTCACGTAAACAAAAAAGAAGACGATGTCACTTCTCGCTACAAATTTTATCACGACGTGGCGTCACTAGTCTACTCCTGATCTTTGATGCTTTTTATCTTCATCAGTTTTTATTGATTTGATAATGCAAAAAATATGTAATAGAATCATATATTTTTTACTCAGGAAACATCCCTATTCGTCCCTCTCTGTTTTGATGAATGCTTGATGGTGCACGCTTGTCTAAAAGTAATCTATTTACTTCTCATTCAGACTCCCAAGTTATATCTATCGAGAAACGCAGATTATCTCAGAGAATTCCACTCCTCAGCAGTACGCACAGTGAATTTCTCATTTGAATCTATAACTTCTGTCCTTTTATAGTTCGCTTTGATTTCTAAATTCTCGCTTGTGTTTTTTCCATCCTGTGGCTGTGGCCTGTATTGCCAATGCCATCATGATTCCGTATTAAGTAGAGTAAGTTCCGTAGAAATAAATAGGACTATTTGAGTCCTGTAAAGTGTCTCTCGCACCGGAAGCATGATGGTTTTAATACATCATACTCGGGACCCTGATGTAATCCAGTAGGCAGAAACTCAATCTAAGCCGAATCCTCAGTCCAATCTTTGAGTCTTACTTGTAAAAAACACTTTTTTTACAAAAATAAAGTCGAATTGAGAACCTCCTCCTTTTTTGGAAGTTAGTTGAAAAAATATAACCGTCTCCTAAACAAAAAAACATAAAAAATATAAAATCACTTTAATTTCGGAAGTTTTCTTTTTTTTTTCTCTTTTTAGTGGTGATACCTCAAAGCTAAACCTACTCATCACAGCGTACCTACGTGTTATAAAGTGGTGTAAACAATAAACAGATATGCAATTTCAGCAATCCCGGAAGATTTACTACCATTTATTGAAGAGTTCCGTTTCCTATCTCCGTTCTTCACCAAAATAGAAACCTTGAAATACTAAGATGGTCTTCTAAACCATCGTATACAATTTTATTTTTTCATTTTACATCGGCAAGATCGAATGAGAACATCATCCTTGTACCCTAAGCCACGCATTATTAGAGATAACTCAAATACTTGTCAAATGGGATCACATGAGAAGCACTGCTTTCGAATATCTGTAAAACCTCCTTTTTTGAAGTCGGTTAAATTAATCGTCGGAAAAATTATCAAAATCGGTACACCCAGTGAAAAGTTACGAGGTAACACACACAGTCGACTTTAGAACCTCCGCCTTTTTTGGAAGTCGATTAAAAACTGACCTTTACTGCTTCAGTCATTGAAGAGGAACCAGAAAACAAGACACAACGCCTCTCAAAAACTGCCCATCATCAGCATCGTGCGCAAAACTCATCAGATTGCAGTTGCAAGACGCGTAAAAGTGCCAATTGCACCAAAGCAATGCACAGACGAAACTTCGCAAAGCGTACTCCAGGTCGCATAGTCTTTTGTGATTTCAACGGCTCCAAGATATCTTGCAAACCCTCTGGAGCAGCGTTGAATTTGTCCACGAATTCAGTTGATCCAGCTGATAATGATTCTCAAGGTAGGGTTTGTTTTTATCCAAGTAGTGCGATTTTGCACTCCTCTGCTGTTGGACTTAGTTTTGGTCTTCTAGAGATTCAATTTCTCTGTCTTCTTCTTTTGTAAGTCTTCTAGTATAGGTTGACCTCTGTTCGTTCGTTCATCTCTGTTTTCTTCTCGTACTGTTTCCAGATGTAGTATATTATGTCTTACTATAGAAGTAGAGGTTATTTGGTCCACCATTTTATTGTTTTGGTAATCTTCTACTCGTAGCTTGGTTCATTAGTTTCTCTGTTTCATTTGTCAGTTCTTATTTGTTGTTCCTCTGTTCGATAGTTCAGACTGAATGAGAGAAGAATACGAACGTTACTTCAATATATGTAGTAGAATTTTTAATTGGCCTTCTATTATTTCATTTTGATGTTTTGTACTGTTTCTAGTCCCTTTTTTTCTGTGGGAAATCATCAAATGACTTCTCCCGCTCTGGGCGGAGTGGAATGGAGTTTCAGATTCTTACTGAATAAAATCCACCCGTGATCCTCCTAGGGCCGCGGTGACTCTTTCGACAAATTCCGTAACAGTGGTATACTCCTGAAACACATTCTGAGCCCACTATTAAACGACTCTTTCTTTGTTTCAGTACCTCAACAGAGTACTCAAAAGTGGGAATCTTACATATTCAATGAGAAAGAGTACATCGTGCAGGTGCTACCTGTTAGCTGGGAGGATGCTAAGATCATCTGCCGGTTTGTACAGCCTCCAAACATTTATTAACACATCCCTTCTATTTTCAGAAGTCAACATATTCTTTGAAGTACCGTAAAGTCGCGTTACTTTGGCTCTGGAGGGTAACTTTGGCCCAAACTTTTAACCAATAGGAATACAGAAAAAACAGTGTGCTGTGTTCTTATTGGTTAATGAGCTAGGGCCAAAGTTACCCTCTAGGGTCAAAGTAACGCGACTTTACTGTATTTACATACATTGCAGAGTAAAAGATTTTTAAACAAAATGGTGTGTTTAATGAAACCAATCGTTTTTAAAAAGATTTCAAAATTGTACCTACATTAACTAACTAGCACTTCGTCCGCGACTTCGTTCGCGTCCATTTTCGTACTTTCCTTTACAAACTAGTCGTTTTTAAGTTTAAATCGTAACAAAGAAAGAAAACAATCAAATCTTTCTTCTTTAATATTAGTTTATAAAAACAACTTTGAATTGTCTAAGTTTAGTTTAAAAAAAAAAGACATACAAAATGTCATATCTATTAAGGTATAACCCAATAAAAGCCAATAATAAAAAAATAAAAAAAAAATCCTAAGCTAGGAAGCTGGAATTGGAACAGTCACCCTTTACATTTAAAAGACTTGAAACCGACCGTATTATTTTATGCGCACAGTCCAGCCAGTACTGTTTATAGAATAGAATAGAATACTCTTTATTATGTACACCATATAAGTTACAGAAAATATAGATGAAGAAAACATTACATAGGGTGACACAATGGGCGGCCTTATCGCTAAAAGCGATCTTTTCAAGACAACCTTTGGATGGATTTGAAAGAGTAAAAGGAAACACAGTACTGTAGGCACCGCATTTTTTGAAATACGTATCTACTGTGCTACCAATCGACGTTTTATTTTTGCAGAGGCTACCACAATGGGACGCTGGCAATCCTTGACACAAAAGACAAAGCTGAATTTTTGGCTGAAGCATTATCGGAGTCACAATTTTGTATGTATTTTTTTTATGTATTAAAGTTAATTAAGGTGAACACGAAATAAGGCACAGATGCCTACACACCAAACTATTTTACCGTTGGTACCATGTCAGGTCGCCATCTTACGTTTCTAAAATAAATGATGGAACAACTTTATTGACGTTACCTACATTAACATACTTGCAAGTGGCAAATAATAAATCAAATTGGATGTCATGTAAGTAAACGCTAAAAGATCGCGAACGAAACGAGCATCGTGACTGTATAGTAACGATGCTCGTTTCGTTTCGTCATGAAGCCGAGCTCGTTTCTTCATGAAGCCGAGCTCGTTTCTTCATGAAGCCGAGCTCGTTTCTTCATGAAGCCGAGCTCGTTTCTTCATGAAGCCGAGCTCGTTTCTTCATGAAGCCGAGCTCGTTTCTTCATGAAGCCGAGCTCGTTTCTTCATGAAGCCGAGCTCGTTTCGTCATGAAGCCGAGCTCGTTTCTTCATGAAGCCGAGCTCGTTTCTTCATGAAGCCGAGCTCGTTTCTTCATGAAGCCGAGCTCGTTTCATCATGAAGCCGAGCTCGTTTCTTCATGAAGCCGAGCTCGTTTCATCATGAAGCCGAGCTCGTTTCATCATGAAGCCGAGCTCGTTTCATCATGAAGCCGAGCTCGTTTCATCATGAAGCCGAGCTCGTTTCATCATGAAGCCGAGCTCGTTTCTTCATGAAGCCGAGCTCGTTTCATCATGAAGCCGAGCTCGTTTCGCTTGCTCTTGCACTCGCTCTTTATTTTTTCGTTGTTCAAGTCGGCGAAATAACATCTATTTACATATGTATGAATGATCAAATGAAAATCAAATCTATCCGAGTGTTAGTAAAACTCCTCGGGTAGATATTAATGTTGTATATTATTATTTCGACTACAATAATTGTAAATTAAAGCTCAACCAGCTACAATATAACTTTGGAATTACGACACAGTTGCAAGTAAACGAAACGATTGCCGGATCGCGCTTTCCTCTTCCACTTCTCCCACCGTCACCACTTGGTGTTGCCACATAAATAATCTTACTCTATAATCGATATTTCAGTTTAGTCGATTTTAAAATATAGATAAGGAACCTAACACGAAGTTAATTCAAACATTTTCGAGATCGCTTCGCTCGCTCTTGTATTCTGCCTTCACTCAGTTAATGAGCGTTCTTGCATCAGTCAACAAAGTTACTTCTACTTAATTAAGTATGAATAGTCAAAAGATTTAAAATCAAAACTGTCCGAGGCGGGGAGCAAAAAATTTCGAGCTTGATTTACTCGCTCTTACATTCAAGTTTGTGATAGTAACTGAGCCTAACCACGGCGAAAAAGTTTCTTCGAATTAAACGAGCGTGTATTTGGATGATTACAAAAATCAAAACTATCCCAGGCGGTGTGCAATATTTCATTTTAGCACATACATTCTAATGCTTTCCTATCAACCAGTAATTTGCGGATACATAGCCCATAGCAAATAGTGACGTAAGAACATTCCCCAAACAAAATCTGCGGCACAAATGGAGCACCCCAAAAACAATGGGTCGTGATTGTGGGGTGATACTACACTATCCACACCGGGTGTTACCCATGCTAGCTGCGCCACTGAGTACCAGGTACCGTTTTTCTATTCAATAGATTGCGTCGTATCCCTAATAAATACATTCCTGAACAGCTTTACCATCAGTGTGGGTGGGCGCACGACGAGACTCCGCTGAGGACGCGGCCGGCTACCGCTGGGGTCCTGGAATGGAGCTCCGGAGGACCGCTCTCGATGTGCTGACCAATGAGGAGGAAGATGACAATGTGTTGAGGCACTTTCCTATGGTAAGTATAAGAGCTCATGTTTAACATAACATCGGCACTGGGTCGATCTTCAAGGTTTATAATAATAATTGTCATTACGGCCAATGGCCTAATGGCCAAAAGCTTCGACGACCATCTGTCGAAGCTGGCGTTACACGGTTGGTTAAAGGGCCTGATACAGAAGGCAGTACTCCTCGACACGGCTCGTATTTTGAGGAGGTTCCTTTCTCTGGAGCCCTAACCACCGGTAGCTTGGACCCTGCTCCCGACACCGGCGGATCACTACTTTTTATATTTTTAAATGTTTTTTTTATGTGTTTGTTTTTAAGAAATATTTAAAAATATAAATTAGTATGTAAGTTAAATAAATAAAGGAAATAATAATAATAAAGGAAGTGGACGCTACAATCATTGTACCTATAGTCGTGTCAGCCAATGGCTTAATAGCCAAGAGCCTCGACCAACACCTTAGGAGGCTCACGTTAGGCGGCTGGATCAAGGGCTTGATTCAGCAAGCCGTACTTCTGGACACGACTCGCATTGTTAGGAGGTTCCTCTCTCTGGAACCCTGACCGCCGGTAGCTTGGACCCTGTTCCCGAGCGGGCTACTATTTTTTATATTTTTAAATGTTTTTTTTTTTTACTTTAATAGAAATATTTAAAAATGTGAACTTTAATATGTAGGTATCTATACTTATCTATACTTAATATTATAAAGCTGAAGAGTTTGTTTGTTTGAACGCGCTAATCTCAGGAACTACTGGTCCGATTTGAAAAAATCTTTCAGTGTTATATAGCCCATTTATCGAGAAAGGCTATAAGCTATATATCATCACGCTAAGACCAATAGGAGCGGAGCAGTCATGAAAAATGTGACACAAACGAAGTTGTGCGGACAGCTAGTATAAGATAAATAAACGAGATAATAATAAATTCTTTATTTGTCGGACATCAAGATCCACTGTGTTAGTAAATGTCTTATATCTAATGTTAGTAGTCAAAGATTTATTTTATGAAATTCATCATCTGCCTAGCTTTTTCTTAGCTATATTGAGGAGCTCGAGGCTAAAGAATAATATCCGCACAGGTCGATCTTCAAGGTTAAGCAACGCTTGCTAAGGTTGGTCTGTGGATGGGGTGACCATCTTAACATACCGAGTTTCCTCCGTGCCTCGGAAAGCACGTTAAGCCGTTGGACCTGGCTGTCATTTGTAGATCTTTGGCAGTCGTTACGGATTGTCAGCAGCCAGAAAATCTGACACCAGTCTTGCCAAGAAGTACCGTGTTCCCCAGTTAATGGGTTGTGGAGGTCTGGTAGGCACTCCCTCCATGTTAAATACTGGTATTCAGCTGAATCCGGTATGACTGGAAGCCGACCCCAATATAGTTGGGGAAAGGCTAGGCAGATGATGATTGAGGTTGGCTACCAGTCAAACCGGATTCAGCTGAATACTAGCATATTGCGTGGAGTGACTGCCTATCTGTGTTCGAACCAGTAACTAGATAATAAGGTACTTCTTCGGAATACTGTTATCAGATTTTCTGGCTTCTGACGATCTGTAACGAATGCCGAAGATCTACAAATGAGCCGGAACCAACGGCTAAAACTGCTGTCTGAGGCACGAAGTAGGAGGCCTGAATCCCAGCAGTGGGAACATAAAAAAGGCTGATAATGCTTATGCTTTTGCTAAGTAGTCTCGGTATCTTGAATAAACACCCATCCACAAACCGACCTTGGCAAGCGTTACAGCACGTATGCAGTGCGTCATATGCAGTCAGTGCACTGAAGCAAATGGCTGACCAAGAGCTAACCTAAGTCACCTTAGCTGACTTACTATATCTAACGTATTTGCTGAACAGGACCCACCTCCCGGTACCGGACGTGGACGCTGACAGCGTGGCTCTAGACACAGTCAATCACGACCAGGGTCGTGGTGAACTGGTGTTTCTAGACCTCTTTTTGTCTGGGTGGGAAATCATCAAATGATTTCTCCCGCTCTAGGCGGAGCGGAAGGAAGTGTCAGACTCTTACTGACTAAAACCCATCCGTGTGCCTCATAGTGCCCTTTGCGTTCCAGAGCCGCATTGACTGTTTCAAATTAATTCCGTAACTGTGTTTCTAGACCTGCCCTGTTACTTGTGTCTAACTTGCAGTTTCTTCCTTAAACAGTGGCTGAACAGGACCCACGTCCCAGTTCCTGACATGGGCGCCGACTGCGTGGCTCTAGAGAGAGTCAACCACGACCACCCTGTGTTTCTGGACCTGCCCTGTTACTTGGAAAGAGCCTTTGCTTGTGAAAGAGGTAAGAATGTTCTGCTTTTATGTTTTCTGTGACAATAAGCTTTTACTAGCCTTTCTAGCATTAACACACACATCACATACACACCACACCACCACCACCTCCCTACCACAGCATGTGCATTAGCGCGTAGGCCTTGTAGTCGAAAGCGCGTCAGCCGAGCATTTAATTTTCATATTGTGCTCTCCGAGATACGGGAGAATCAGACTACTAAATTCCTAGCTCTGGGCTGCTAGCATTCCTTGGCCTGAGATTTAATCATCGCGCTATTAACTGATCCTGTGTCCTTAGAGGATAAGTTATAATAAAATTGATGCAGTATTCTTGAGACCTTTCACTTATTTTGTGTTGTTGTTTGTTTTGTTGTGCCTTGTATTCCTTTTTTTACGGATGAGAAATCATCAAATGACTTCTCCTGCTCTGGGCGGAGCGGAAGGGAGTGTCAGATTCTTACTGACTAAAACCCACCCGTGTTCCTCCTAATGCCTTTTGCATTCCAGGGCCGCGGTAACTCTTTCAAACAAATTCAAAACTCACACTCGCAAACTTGGTAGGCACTGACCTTAGCGGGCCCAGTCTTCTGTAGAAAATAAAGCTCGATCTACCGGGTTTAGTTGTTATCGGATGACTCCATAATATATTCTTAATGTAAAGGTTTTGTCTTCCCCTCTCCCAAACCACCAACCTTCATGCTAACGAATCTAATCTCCGCAGATGCGAAAGAATCGAACATCGTTAAAGAAGTAAACACGGTCCGGTGCAGGAGCGGACTGTACCACCTCTACGACGGCAAGATGGACTGGCATCAGGCAGCCGCGTATTGCGTCCTCAGGGGAATGGCGTAAGACAGATCAGAAACTAATTTTACTACACTTACCTGAAAACAAACACAAATCCCACTGCTTTTAGACTCACAGTTTTCAAAATCTTGCTGTAAATCAACGGCTACCGACATCAAAATCTATAGCATAAGCATAATCAGCCTTTTTAACGTTCACACTGCTGGGACACAGGGCTCCTCTCTAGGAGAGGGAATGGGCCGTAATCCAGCACGCGGGTCCAGTGCGGGTTGGTGAATGTCACATGTCTTCGATTTTTGGTTCTACAACATGCCGGTTTCCTTTTCCTTCACCGTTTTGTGAGCAGTGGTGATGAAGTTAATTACACAAAGTAATGCGCCTGGCTGGGTTTGAACTCGCGACTTACACACTTCGTAAGTCGGGGCCGTTACCACTCGGCCACCACTGCTCTCTCTCACTCTCACTGCATCAAAATCTATAATGTAGGCAGATTAACGAAGCAAATCTGTACTGCAACAAAAATAACCACAACGCCATCTATCCATCCAGCAGTGAACTAACTGAACGAAATCCTGCATCGCGGTATCAGAGTTTTCCGTGCAATTGGAACATGTACAACAGCCCGAATATCAACTATCAGGCAGTTGTCTACCGGACACAACAACCGTTCGGTCCAAGGATCTTTTTCAATGGAGGTTCGGAGGGACTTCACTCTCTAATTCACATACCTCTATTTATACTACTATTTAGGTATATTTAGATGAGTTCTGTGTAGTTGATGGCTAGAAAGGGCGTGACGCTGTGCAATATGTACCAACTCCACCTTTAGCCCCACTGTCGCATGAATTTGCTAGTGTGCAAATTGCGAATTGTTTGGTATTTCGATGGTTCACGGTTCGATGCTGGAGTGGCTTATGGTACAAACCACTCCAGCATCGAGCTCTGCGATGGCAAGCTACACATTACGCGGCCGCTTGGTGCCACAAGCAGCCACGTACTGTGAGCTGGATGGCGTAATTTTCAACACACTTAATCTGGCTTCTTTCTGAATTGTAAAACACGTTTAAATACTAAAACTACTCAGCGTTTCCAATCAACGTCAACATGCATCAACGAGAAGTAATTTATTTATTTAAGTACATTTTATCACACTTGAGTGCCGCTGCTCTTAACATATTTACTTAATTAATATTTTACTGTCCACAGATTAGCAAATATTGGAACTTTGAAATGCTTAAAAAAACTGGGCATGACGATGCTGAAAAATCGCCCAAGTAAGTTCTATCATGTCGTCTTATGAAGTTAGTATAAAGGTAGCGTTCACACTATGGCCCAGAGATTCCGTAGAGTCACTATATGAATCGCGATGTAGCAGTCCCGTAGAAGTCGTTTCGAAACACGCCGTAACAGTCACGTCAGATGCTACGAAATGGGGCGTCGCAGTCTCGTAGCCGACGCTACGAACGTGGCGTAGTCTTTTAGAAGATAGGTACTACGAAATGCGGTGTAGCAGTCCCGTAGCCGACGCTACGAACGTGAGGTAGTCTTGTAGAAGGTTGGTTCTCCGAAATGCGGCGTAGTCTTGTAGAAGGTAGGTTCTCCGAAATGCGGCGTAGCAGTCTCGTAGCCGACTCTAGGAACGTGAAGTAGTCTTGTAGAAGATTGGTTCTACGAAATGCGGCGTAGCAGTCTCGTAGCCAGCGCTACGAACGTGAAGTAGTCTTGTAGAAGATAGGTACTACGAAATGCGGCGTAGCAGTCTCGTAGCCGACGCTACGAACGTGAAGTAGTCTTGTAGAAGATTGGTTCTACGAAATGCGGCGTAGCAGTCTCGTAGCCAGCGCTACGAACGTGAAGTAGTCTTGTAGAAGATAGGTACTACGAAATGCGGCGTAGCAGTCTCGTAGCCGACGCTACGAACGTGAAGTAGTCTTGTAGAAGATTGGTTCTACGAAATGCGGCGTAGCAGGCTCGTAGCCAGCGCTACGAACGTGAAGTAGTCTTGTAGAAGATAGGTACTACGAAATTGCGGCGTAGCAGTCTCGTAGCTGACGCTACGAACGTGAAGTAGTCTTGTAGAAGATAGATACTACGAAATGCGGCGTAGCTGTCTCGTAGCCAACGCTACGAACGTGAAGTAGTCTTGTAGAAGATTGGTTCTACGAAATGCGGCGTAGCAGTCTCGTAGCCGACGCTACGAACGTGAGGTAGTCTTGAAGAAGATTGGTTCTACGAAATGCGGCGTAGCAGTCTCGTAGCCGACGCTACGAACGTGAGGTAGTCTTGAAGAAGATTGGTTCTACGAAATGCGGCGTAGCAGTCTCGTAGCCGACGCTACGAACGTTAGGTAGTCTTATAGAAGATAGGTACTATAGTGTAGCAGACGCTATGAAACGTAGCGTAGCAGTCTCGTAGATAACGCTACGTACACACGACGGCGTAGCAAAGTCGTAAAAAAAATTACCAGAGATAATGCATACAGGCAGCGTAGATACCAGGCGAATTATATAGTAACATAACCGCTATAAACCTAACCTTTCATTTTTTTTTCTAATCTTGTGTGTACACACAGGTATTGAGAACGCCTGGGTAGGCGCTAAGGGCACGCTCGGCCTTTGGAAGTGGATTGACACGGGGGTCAGCGTGTTCCAGGCTCCGGCGCTGACTGACGCCTCACAGGATGCCTGGCCCCCCATGAGGTAAACAGCTGGAATGAGGAATCACCCAGCAATGCTAGTAGCCTATTTACTCACTAAGTATTTGTCATACTTATATCTTTGTTTGTTTGTTACTTCCATGTACCGTGTGTGTTTCATGTATGTGCTAAATAAATTTTATTCTTTCTTTCTTTCTTTTTCTTTCTTTCCTATTTCTTAGTTGGTCTCACTGTTGTATTGAAGACTAGCAGCACCTCGCGGTTTCACCCGTGTAGTTCACATTCCCGTGGGAATACGGAGATAAAATATAGCCTATACTACTCAGGGTGAATGTAGCTTTCTAATGGTGAAAGAATTTTTTAAATCGGTCCAGTAGTTTTTGAGTTTATTCATTAGAAACATAAACACACAAAAAAAATACATATATTATTATATTTTATTTTATTATTGTATATATTTATTTATTATGTATTTATTGTATATAATATAATTAGTACACCTAAGACTACAGTACTGTATTTCCTTTTCTCTTAGAATTCATCCAAAGGTTGTCTTGAAAAGATCGCTTTTAGCGATAAGGCCGCCCATTGTGTCACCCTATGTAATGTTTTCTTCATCTATATTTCCTGTAACTTATATGGTGTACAAAATAAAGAGTATTCTATTCTATTCTATTCTAAAATACAAATCTTTCCTCTTTATAATATCAGTATAGTCGTAGACTTACTAAAACCACGTCAATGATGTCCACGATGTACTGGGACAAGAATAGCTAAGTTACTGAAGCAGAATCTTCATAAAAATCTTTTCAGGGACAGAAATAACATAAAGCAGAACGGCTGCCTCCAGCTGGACAGGCACGCGTCCCATCCGCCTGTGTTCCTTGAAGCCAGATGCGAGAGGAAAATGCAGTTCATATGCTATGAAGGTAATTACTTTTCTTGTCGAATTTTTGATGTGATTGATACTCAGGTTATTAAGGCCCGGACGGTGAGCGTGGGTGGCTCGCCGTCCGATAGCAACCAGGCCGAGTCGACGACGCGTTGTGTTCCACGCGCGCCTCAAGGAGCCGTCAGCATCAAAGACGGGGCCCCATAGGGTCAGTCATGCTAGGGTTGCGGAATTTGTTCGAAAGAGTCACCGCGGAACGCAAAGGGCACAAGAAGGATCACGGGTGGGTTTTAGTCAGTAAAAGTCTGACACCTACCGCTCCGCCCAGGGCGGGAGGGGTCATTTGATGATTTCCAATCCAAAAAAAAAAAGTTTATTAAGTCCTTGTTTATTAACTTGCGCTTCTCCGCTTAGAACGTGCTGGGCGAACGTCTGTCCAGTCCAAGTCTACGAGTATCTTTACGAACATTTTAACATGACTATTTTGAGAGGATCGTGAAATAACTAAAAATGCAGGTTTAGTCTCTCAAAACGGTGAAGGAAAACATCGTGAGGAAACCGGCATGTCCTAAAACCAAAAATTCGAAGACATGTGACATTCACCAACCCGCACTGGGCCCGCGTGCTGGATTACGGCCCATTCCCTCTCATAGAGAGGAGGCCTTTGTCCCAGCAGTGGGAACATTAAAAGGCTGATTATGCAGGTTTAGTCAGGGCTAACTACGTTTTCGTATTTATGAGAGAATTTGTAGTAGGGTAAAAAAAAAATGGTATGGGCTAGCGGTCTACCGCTAGCCCAGCAACCAAACAAATTCCACAACCAACAAAGATAAACATACCTTAGTAACGTTCTTTACTCAGTATGTATAAAAAAGTGTCGAGCGATGGAGTAAGTAAGTATCTAAATCTTGGTTGCGCGGTTTCAGAACTTGGCGGCGAATTAGAAAGGGGAATACGCAGATCGGGTTAGTAAAGTACAATCGATAAGGTTTAAGGGTTTTTGCACACTTTCTAGAGATCGGGTTAGTAAAGTTCAATCGATAAAGTTTAATGGTTTTTGCACACTTTCTATATTCTTAGTGCATAACGCATCAAGATAATTTGACACTATGAATGGCTTTCTTGGATTTGTTTTTTCGATTTTGGGTATTAGGGGTAAAACAACTTATCTTCAAAGTTTTCACTCTGTTTTCTTGAAAAAACCATACCTGTTAATAATCTGAGGCCTGTTCTTAATTCTTCTTTTCGCTAAGAAATTTTCTTAGGTTAAATTTTTGACCATTTAAATATAAAAGTACCAAATTTACTTTTCATATGTATACGAAAACTAAATTTAAACCTTAACTCTTAGACGAAACTTTTAAAGAAGTTCTTCTTAGCCTTCTGGCCCTTGGCAAAGTGAGATACTACAAGATTAGTCTAAAAATAAATGAGTTACAGTAGAACGCCGATTATTGTCAGGTTGGAGACCTCACGGAGTAAGGAAACACAGGATCAGCAATTAGAATTAGTATTTAATGATATACTCAGCACTGAATTGTGCATATCGTCCTTTAGCAACACAGCTCAAGTCGTTTTTGCCAGTTATTTCACAATATTTGAATGTGGTGGAAATAGTACTCTTTGTCACCGATTGAACTGATATAAACTATACTTGGCGATCCACCAAACCTAGGTGAAACCTAAATAGTTGTCACAGAAGTGCCCCAGTACATTGGTTACACTAAATTAATCGGTATTTTCGTTCTAATGTTAACGTTATTCAAAATGACTTGAGCGGTGTTGTTTGCTAAGGGACGATATTACAAATAGTTAGTTACTATTAGATCACGAACACAGTAAGTATAACTCTATGTTAGATCTATAAGGAGATCAGGATTGAAGTGCCTTGCCAGTAAAGCGATTCGGTTAATCGGTGATCGGATAATCGGCGTTCTACTGTACATGATACATTTGTAACAATCGTTAATGACATAAAGAATGTCACTGTCTACCTACCTACTTCTCCTTCCTTCCCACAGGTGGGAAAATGGGTAACTTGGCGACAACTTGGCGCAACGCAAGTCTCTTTCTTGCTTCCCTCTTGGGTTTGGGTTGACGGTATTTGCAATCAGGTTTGCCTAAAGTACCTATAACACCAATTCAATGGTAACTGGAGTCTTCTTCTTTTCTGTTCTGGTAGGCTTAAAGCGATTTGTAGCATCGCCATGTCTTTTACACATCTACCGCCTTTCAATATATTTCTTATCATGATTTTAAACTCTGTCTTGTCGTGTTACAACATCTTCCGACCATATAAGTTTTCCATTTTGTTTTGGGTTTTCAAATTCGGTCGTATTTCTATATTAAATCGATAATACATAAACCGATTAAACTAAATGGGAATGACGTATTGCGAGTGTACTAGTTCAAGTACTTGGGGCATTATGTAACCGACGACCTTAATGATCAAGTGGATATTGAGAGGGAACGTAGGGCGCTGGCAGTCTGATCATCTGATGTAACATGTTGGTTCGTAGGTTTGCACTCTGTAATAGGGATAACAAAGTAACGCTTTTTATAGCTTATTACCAAGTATTTTACACGTGCAGCCTGTGGACCGACTACACTCAGCGGGCTATCAGCGCCCTACTATTCTTTAGGTGGCCTACCCAAATGTCCTTACTTTGGTATTGTTCGTCAAATTGTTGAGCTCCTTAATGTTCTAAGTTTGAGCTACACGATAACTGACAAATGCTTGCACTGTCTGGACAGGTCCACTCAAATCTGTGTGGCACTTTCCTCAAAAGACCACTTCAGACACCAACCTACATGGTTCTCATATGATTTGACCAGTACAATTGTATGGACTTCAAAAGAGACCTTGACCTCTGAGTTTGTTTCGGTGTTTCTTCTCAGGATAGTCAGCTAGGAAACACCGGCCTCATCTAGTTTTATAACGGCCAATAAAAAGATTAACGTGTAAAAATGTTTTTTACAACCTACTTACAAAATAAAAACCATTTCTCATTTACGGGTACATTATAATAACGGGTTCAAGATGTTGATGGGGCTGCCCCGTTTCTGCAGTGCATCAGGTATGTTCGCAGAGGCACACGTCGATGGCTTCCACGCCATCGTCAGACAGGAATCTGCCTCTTTGCTCTGCGGAGTGCGGGGGAGCTCCAACACCATTCTGAAGACTATAGCAGGCAGTGGCGTGCAGTGGTTTGAGTTAGGGTAGGCCAGAGAAAATGTCCAAATAATTTAAAAAAAATAACGACATTATTCAGGGTTGATTTTTAATGAAATGAGTTTTTTTTGTTTTTTTTTTTTAATAGCCTATTTAAAAATAAAAACACATTTCAGCCCTGAATAATGTGGTGTGTGTTTTTTTTTGGACATTTTCTCTGGC
Organism: Hecatera dysodea; assembly: GCA_905332915.2. Taxonomy (NCBI): domain Eukaryota; kingdom Metazoa; phylum Arthropoda; class Insecta; order Lepidoptera; family Noctuidae; genus Hecatera; species Hecatera dysodea. The sequence continues at coordinate 9,771,543 of HG995314.1, read as the reverse complement.
CTATCCTAACTCGAACCACTGCACGCCACTGATAGCGGGGAGGTATGAGTCTCGTGATGTATTTCGAACAAACGCCTTGTTTCCAAATAAATAATAAGTTTACTAACATAGGTATAAGTTATCTTCTTTTGTCTTGTATTTACTAACCCATATGGATGATGCTTATCCGAAATAAAGATTATTTTATTTGATTTATTTTATTATAATAGGGTAGTTAACTAAAAAAATCTAATTAGTCCGTCAGATAGATTTTCAAAAAATACTGGACACGTATTTTTTCTTTTTCCACATTAAACAAAAAACTAAGACGATACAGTGCGTTGAAAACTCGCGTGACGTCACTACGTGCTGCAATTTTTAGCACGGTGTGACGTCACAAGCCCCCACTCCTGATCTTTGATGCTTTATACCTTCGTCAACTTGTATAAATTTGAAAAAGCAAAATGCGTGTCCAATATTTTTCGATAATCTAACCGACGGACTAAATAGAATCATATTTTTTTACTCAGAAAACATCCCTATTCCAGGATCCCAGAAGTTCCCAACAGAAACACCCAGCGACGATCAGTACTACTACGTTTTAGTTCGGCAGCTGTTCTATTGGCAGCACGCTAACCAGAACTGCTTGAAGATGAACGGCACGCTGGCTAGCTTGGACAGCAACGATATTCTGATACAGCTGCTGCTGGTTATGGGGGAGAATAAGGAGGAACGTGAGTTATAATAATAATAATAATAAAATTCATTTATTTATATAATAGTATAGTACTTAGTTTTATTCGGGTGCATCGTCCTCACATATAATCAATTGGTTAATGTATACAAAATATTGTAAAACTTATACATATTTGAAAAGAGTAACTATGGAGTTTCTTTTCCGTTCTTCTCCATAAGAATCTACTTTTTGCGAATGGACAACTAGAGTCACTATAATATTTTTATTTTCAAATGTTTTGACGTTCAAAAATGCCGTTTAATGGTCTAGTTGAAATAAATGAATTGACTTTGACCTTCCAATGTAACTTTATTGCATTCTATATGTATTACATAGATCTCATTGTAAAACTAAATTATGGCACTTTTAAAACAAAATCTTAATATTTACAAAATACAACTAAACAAGATATAATATAGAATATATATATGTACAAGCGGAGTAAAAAGGAGAAAAGACTCATAGGGCATCGAAAAATTCGTCCACATCGCTGTCAACGGGAAATGTGCCCAGAATACCGTATTGCCACGTTGAATGGCAATGCTGATTCGTTGTCCAAAGAAAAGGCCAGCCCTCTGGTCACGTGAAGAGTCGACTAACTGCTTGCTGATTTCACGAAAAAGTCGATGAGCACTCGGACCCCACGGCCCTAGTGTTTCAGTTATAATTTAAAAAAAACCTTGTAGAGCCTCAGACGAGGCGTTAACTGCGTATAATAGTGATCGAAGTTCACTTACAGGAAAGTTACTTTGATCATTCTATTCATACATATTCTAGTTTGAATACATAACTATAGTAGGCACCACTTAATATTTTAATGTCATTTGAATGATTCCAAAAAATACCTAAGATTCTTGTTTAATAAAAAATTATACTAATTTAATGTTCTCCCATTTGGTTTATCAACAGCACCATATGTATTTAAGAAAATCATGAGACAAGTAGAGACTCATTTGAGAGCAAACGGAATTACTTTAGTCAATTATTTAGATGATTTCCTGTTTATTGCACCAAGTGAAAACGAATGTAGAAATAGTTTTATCACAGCTTGTAAATTTTTGGAGTCTTTAGGGTTTATTATTAACTATGATAAAAGTCAGAAAAACCCAGCAAGGAATGTAAATTTTTAGGTTTTATTTTGAATAGTGGAAAATTTACTTTATAAGTAGTTCCATCGAACAAGTCACATTTTAGTTTGATGGAGTTGGTAACATCAGCAGGCTTCTTCAGAAGTGATTTTGGATTTTTGCTTTTTTGCGGTCGACAAACAACGATGAGCAATAGGCATGTGACGACCTTCGCCCATCCACTTTTCGGGAGCATACGAGCGACTTGACCAGCCCACTCCTAATTCAGTCTAACTATTTTTTCCCTGACATCCGCTACTTCAATCATGAAGACAACAGATAAAAAACAAATTGGCAGTTATAGCTAGGGTCTGCCGATAGAAGTGAAAACTTAAAACTTTTAGTATTAAAATTTATAATTTCATAACATATATATACACTTAAAAATAAAATCCTCCTAACTACAAAATGGCATCAAAAAACTCGTCCGCATCGCTATCGACTGGGAGTGAACCCAATAGACTGGCGGCATTGCCACGTTGTATGGCAATACTTATCCTCTGACCGAAGTAAAAGCCAGCCCTTGGGTCACGCGAAGTGTCAACCAAACGTTTAGCAAGTTCATAATGTTTGAATTAAAATAATAATCAAACAAAAACCCTTTTTCAACAATGCACACACATTATATACCTACACATAAAATGTATCACTAAATCCATTAAATTTCACTTATACGCATGAGTCATGAGCGTGTCGGTGCCGCGAACCAATAAGATTTTCCCCAAGAAGTGTCCAACTCAGCTAACGAAGTTTTCACCTTAAAAATATAATGTCTATGCTTTTTCTAGCTATTGAACACATTTGGATCTCCGGTCGTCTGAACATGACGAAGGAAATCTCGACCGATACAGTCCGCTTCAGCTGGTACAACCCTAACAGTGGGAAGAGAATCCCCAGCCCCAAGGCTGAGGCACATGCCACCCCTGGGTTATATGTGAGTCTATATTATTAATTGCTTTTTAACTTAGACAATACTTACACTACTTATATTAAATTGCCAATGTACTGGAATGTTACTTAAAAGTCTTTTCTTCAAATCAATTCTAGGATTATAGGTTAGACTATCCCGCCAACTTGAAATATCCCGCGGCGTAATAGGGAACGTGCAGAAACGATAGGTGGCAGCACAGACGCGTCAATGTCAAGTATATTTTACTTATAAGTTTCAAATTTGCAACGCTAGGTGGCACAGTCTACTTCGTGCACGTTCCTCTGAACGGAGGGTGCAGGAAGTATAGGTGGCAGCACAGGTCACATATTTACAACGTGAACGTTTCAGACTTGCAACACTAGATGGCATAGTTTACGCCATGCACGTTCCCTATTGTATATCTGCATACGGAAAAGGTACTGGTAGTAGGCAAGCAGGATTTCTGCGAATCAAACTGTGAATGTCATTGCATTCCGTGCATTACACAATTTGGAATCATTATTTTAAACACATAGTAAGCAAAGGAATCGCAGCATCTTTTCAGAAACGCGTAACAAAATTAGGCCTTGGCGGTGTAGTTTTCGCGCCACTTTGTCATTTATAACCAATTATAGAGAATTGTATAAATTATTATAAAAATAATTCCACCAACAAAGATTTAAAGATTTTCCCTTATTTTAACTGTTTTACAAAAGTTCGCCAGACGGCATTGCATATTCATCAAACTTTTGAATATGCAACGCCATCTAGCGAAGTTAGAATTTTTTAATCTTGATGACGCCTCGGTTGAGGTCTTTCTTCCTTAGTAGTTCAACTAATCCCCGCTAGATGTCAGTATATATGTGCCATACTGAAGTTAGTCTCATAGCGCAAGTAGTTCCGCTACTCTCCGCAGGATGTCGTATATTTAGTTAGTAATTACATTTACTGCTAGATGTCTCTATTCACAACTATAGAGTCAAATTAATTCTATGAATGCCCACCAGATGCCGCCGTGGTGGATTGATGAAGAGTTTACGATGGACAACTCCTGCTTGAACTTGGATAGGCAGGATCACCTTATTGGCTTGGTCTATGGACTACCGTGTGACACGGCGCAATACTCAGTTTGTATGATAGGTAAGCAACATTCAGCCTATAATGTGCCCAGAGACGAGTCCTAAGTCGTGACTTTCAGAGGAAGTGGGCGACAGTAGCCCAATATTAGTAAGTTGGTCTGGTGGCCTTGTGGTCGCAAAAAAAAACTGCTGAACGCAAGATTGCTTCTGTAGGTTCTGGTCGGCCTCCGCTGGGCCTCCCCAGGCCACTGGACGTTTCCCCTTGCGGGGACTGACCGCCAAAATGTCGTGAAGAAGCGGCACTGCGGGCAGCGTCACGGTTTACCTACTGTGCCTACAGTACAGCGTTCTTACATAGCGAGACTGCTATTATTTTTTCAGCACGCACACGCCGACATTTTCTAGGGCAACGCAACGGCGACCTTACGGGGTCATAGCGATTTCCCGAAATTTCTTTTTTTTTTAATCATTTTTATTTATTTCCTTTTCTAGAAAAATCTCGAAAACTCCAGCCTATCATCGTGCAGACCCCTCCATCACAATCGCTATCGCTACCAGCCACAGTGATAACAACATTAGCACCACCCAGTACGACTAATTTAGATGGATATGAGAGCAGCTGAATCGCGAGGCTGAATATCTTCCGTTAAAACATGCCTGTCATCATAATCTTGCTACCTTTGTCCCAAGTTAAGGCCGTGATACACATATTACATGCTTATGATTTGCACAAAGCATGCGTGTAGCTTGCATGCCATAGTGACATGAACCAATCAGAACTTTACCTTCAAAGTTAGGGCGCTTTCAATTTATGCGTTTCTTAACGGCCTGCTGCGGTGCCGAAGCGGTGCGTTAGTCGTACAGCGCACGGACGATCGTATTTTTCCATACAAAACGCGCGGTGCGGCAACAGTGCGGCACCGGTACCGCGTACGCTCGACAACAGGACGGCAACCGCGCAAACATCACGTGTTCATTTCAGTGTTGAATAGTGCGATGAATAGACGTCAGAGCTAATTCCATAAAATTTTCATTTAATAATTTATTCCATTTATTTACTATACATACTTAATACATTTTTAAATATTTCTATAAAAAAAAAAACAAAACATTTAAAAATATAATAAAGTAGCCCACCGGTATCGGGAACAGGGTCCAAGCTACCGGTGGTCAGGGCTCCCGAGAGAGGAACCTCCTAACGACCGCCTCCTAACCGCTTTCTGGATCAAGCCCTTGATCCAGCTGCCCAACGAGAGCCTCTTAAGATGTTGGTCGAGGCTCTTGGCAATTATGCCATTGGCCGTCACGACTATCGGCACAATGACTGCTGTGTTCACCTTCCACATGTCGACAACCTCGTGAGCCAAGTCAAGATACTTCGATTGTTTATCTTTCTCAGCCTTCACGAGGTTCTCGTCATGCGGGACTGCTATATATCTACAATCATTGCGCGACGCTCTAGTCGGTCTATCACCACTATGTCAGGCTTATTGGCAACAATGGTCCTGTCAGTGATGATAGACCGATCCCAGTACAATGTGCAATTGCCATTTTCGAGAACTGGGTCGGGCGTATACCTATAGTACGGTACTTCCGATTCCACAAGATTGTATTTAAGGGCAAGTTGCTGATGGATAATCCTGGCTACAAGGTTGTGCCTGTGCAAATAGTCTCCGTTAGCCAGACTAGAACAACCGGAAATAATGTGGCGGATGGATTCCCCCGGCCGGTGACATGCCCGACATATGTCAACCGTACCGTCCTTCACAATGTATTTCCGGTAGTTGTTCGTCATCATAACTTCGTCTGTAATCGCACAGATAAAACCTTCGGTTTCCCCAAAGAGGTCACCAAAACGTAGCCAGGCCACGGACGCTAGAAAGTCTACATCGGGCCCATGTAGGACCCGATAAAAGCGCCCGTGAAGCTCCTTGCTCTTCCATACCTCCCTGCGATCATTAGTATCTAATACCACAGGTTTGCGCCAGTTCTCGTTAGCCAAGGAGAGTGGGGTGAGGCCCTTGTCCACTGCGACGACATCCCGGTGCATACCCACGTCGGCTTCTAGGAAGTATTCCCTAAGGCTGCATACCTCGCGGTTGTGCAGAGTCTTAGCATTTAAGAAGCCACGACCCCCACACTTCCGCGGGATATACAGCCTCATTACCGATGATCGTGGGTGATGCATCCGATTTGCGGTCAGCAGTGAACGGACCCTCCTATCCAGGGCGTCCAGTTCTGTCTGAGTCTATTTGAGTATGCCGAAAGAGTACATCAATACCGGCATGACCCAACCGTTAAAGGCGCGCACCTTGTTTCCGCCTGATAAAAGACTATTTAGTACTTTGTTCAGGCGGCCGAAGAAGCGCTCCTTCAACGATTGTTTCACGCCAGTAGCATTGATGCCCAACGCTTCCGACATACCCAAATACTTGTAAGTTTCGGTTGAGCAAAGGGATCTAAGGTGTATGGAATCCGAGAGTTGGGTTCCCACGGATTCCATAATCTCACCTCGCTTCACATGCATGACCGCACATTTGTCCACACCAAATTCCATACTGATGTCGCTACTGAAGGTTTCTGTTACCTTCAGTAGCTTCATCAGTTGCAAGTTGTTGGGGGCAAAGAGTTTCAAGTCATCCATGTAAAGGAGGTGCGATATGACCTGACCACCTCTTCTCAACCGGTAGCCTTGGCCTGAACCCTCCAGCAGTGTACTAAGAGGGTTCAGGGCCAGACAAAACCACAGAGGACTCAGACTGTCGCCCTGAAATATGCCGCGCTCGATCCTTATCGGTTCACTGTTCGCTTGGGTCTGTCGACATCCTGGATAGTGAAGGACGGTCCTCCACTGCCCCATACACGACATCAGGAAGGTGCGTAGAACTGCATCAACTTTATACAGCTCCAGCACCCTCATGAGCCATGTATGTGGCACTGAGTCATAGGCCTTCTTATAGTCTATCCAACATGTCGACAGATCCCTTCGGGAACGACGAACCTGTTGGCTAATGGCAACATCGATGAGGAGCAGCTCCTTAGTACCGCGGGACCCGTTCCTACATCCATTCTGAGAAGCCGACATTATTGAATTACTCTCAATATGGTTGTTAATCTTAGCTCTCAGAATGGATGTAAGAACTTTATAGACCGTAGGTAAACACGTGATCGGTCTATAATTTTTGGGTTCCGCAGTACTACCTGATTTATGGAGCAGGTGGGTTATTCCTGTAGTTAAGAACTTGGGTAGCGATCCTGACCCTAAGGCAGCCTGAAACTGGGCTGCCAAACGAGCATGCGATCCTTTGAACCATTTTATCCAAAAGTTGTGCAGCCCGTCCGGCCCTGGAGATTTCCAATTAGGCAGCGGACGGACTGCACGAGCTACATCTTGGGGGCTGATGTTAATTGCCCCCATTTCTGGTATCGGATCGCACGCGCGCTCGACCTCCCGGGTCCAGTCACCCTCGGTATGACTGACAGGCACCGACCAGATGTTACGCCAGAATGAAAGCATGGCTTCATCATCCGGTAGGCGCGTATCAGTCACACCTTGGTCTGGTCGCTCCCAAGCCCTGTAAACCCACCTCTCATTTCTTTGGAACGTGCGATTCTGAGTATATCGCTCCACTCGCCGCTTGTACCGACGAATACGGTTTGCCCATGCATAGACTTTCTGCTTCAGGAAGTCGATACGCTCTGTGACGCGGGTCAGATAGTCTCGAGGACTAATATCAGTCCCCGAGAACGCCCGCCTCACAAAGCGCATCACTCTAGGGCGAGTGTTGCCCTCCCTGAAGCAGATAAGTTTGCCGATGAGCGCTCTAGCCTCACCGATACGACGCTCGATCCTACACTGCCAAGCTGGTATAGCTAGTCGTGCAACTCTGTCACTGTTTGGAAGTTTGACATGAGCTACACGACACGCCGCTGCAGCCCCGCAGTACAGGATCGAGTGGGTATCGGTAAGGTTTTCACTGCTATCAAAATAAATTGATAGCTGCGAATCTAGAGCACACACCAGCGCCCTATTCTTGTTGTGCATGGGCAAACGTGGTAGCCGAGGTCTAAGCTCAGGCGGCGTGGAGCGGTATTCTCGGAACGCATCTTCCAAAGCGCTCCTCAATCGTTCATTGCACTGGGTACTCACGGATATAGCCCCGTCTTCATCTTCTTCACCATCGTGGGCGGGTCGTGGTAAAACACTAGTTTGTTGTTGCGCCGTGACCGGTGGTGAAGCAGTTGAGACACAGCTACTCCGTGATTCTAGTCGTAGTCTATCAAGCACGGCGTCATCCAACATATTGTTACGCTGGATGACCCGCACCTGATCCGACAGTCGTTGGGCCGAAACGTTGACAGCTGGCTCGAGCACCTGAAACAGAGAGAGCATCCGACCACGGTACGCAGTCAGGTTAGTTCCCCCCTCTGTAGCCCCAAAGTATGAGCGCATGACATTCACATTAATGGATTGTGTCCATCGCATGCGCTGCACACTTCCACCGATAGCGGGAACCCTGTCAGAGGCCGGCGGGCCTCGAGGTCCTAAGCTGTTCGGTGGTCGGCCTCGTCCGCGCCGACGCGCAGGTGGTGGTGTCGTCGGCGGCGAGAAGTATTCGTCGCTCGAGCTCGACGCAACTGCAGCTACCGGAATCTCTGGACTCACGGGTGGTGCAGGTCCCGGCGGCTGCGAGGCGGAGCTGAGCGACGAACCCGAAGATGTTGCTTGTGCTGTTTGTGCTTGTGCCCGGCTTCTTGTCAGCATTTCATATCAATCCATGTTGGTCAAAAATGGGTAATCGGTCGTAGGTTTTTCTTTTAATAGATGTGCGTGTTTTTTTTTTTTTCGTGGTACTCAGTATAATATGCATTTTGGTTATTGTTATTAATTAATTTATATTGAAAAAAATCAGATTGAGAAAATTTTGTGACGTTCCATTGTCAGCCGGGCCACAGATATTATTCATAATTTATAATAATTTATTATTATTATAAAGTTCAAATCAATCTCCAGGATCTCAGACACAGACATTGACAAACAGTCAGGGCCCTGAGTCTGCTATTACAATAGTGTCAGAATGGTCTAACATTGATCTCATAATGGTTAATTTTTACAAGTTTGGTAATCTACTAATAAAATAGCGTCACTATGACTTTCCAGTGGTCAACCACTGACACTCCATTGAAAGAAATGGCATAGAATGGTAATCTCGTACATAATGACAAATGAATTACAGACGTATGCGGTAGTCTGCTAAAATTTTGACAGTTCCTTTAATCAGTGACCTACCATTAGAACGTCATTGTGCAGTCATTGCTTTTAATAGCTCGGTTATCAAAAAGTATTACGAGACCATTGACTGACCAGTGATCGACCATTATGAATTTAGCAGATTACGAACTTTTAGCAAAATGACAATGGAATCGTGTTGGAATGACAAATTTATAAAAATAGCAGACTTAGGCCCCAGGTTCAGTCCGCATCGGATGAACTTAGAGCAATCTCATCCGCCTCTAATTTAAGTGGAGATTCTGATGCTTCCATATATAGCGATCTTTTTACAGATGATATTTCTACATAATAATTTAAAATAATATAATATTATGCAGAAATATCATCTGTAATGTAATAATAATAAGAAAATATCCATAACTTTTTTTTTTGTAGTAATTAATACAAATCCAAATACAGAATAGAGTCCATGGCTTGACTGATGTCACATCACTAGGATACAAACGCACGGCAGTCAAATACGCTTTCAATTTAGGCGTTTGGTGCCGGACCGCTACCGTACTGCAGCGGCCCGGCAGCGGGATATAACCAGCGGCACGGTAAACGTCCGGCAGCGGTCCGACACGAAACGTCTAAATTGAAAGCGCCCTTAAGGTTCGTCACAGCTCGAATTTCTGAGTCATTATTTGTTTGCAACACCTGTTTAAGTATTTTCGTGTATTAGTTAATTTATTTGAGTATTTCTAGGGATGGGCAAGTGAAAAAAATATATCGATATTTATCGTATCGATATTTTCAAACACTATCGATAATTATCGAGTGAAAAATATCGATATATCGTCAGTCTTCGTAATAAACAATAGAAGAAAATAGTATTTTTTATTATTGCTCGAGCTTAAACAATTTATTATATTTAACATATTTTTAGGTTTTGTGATTGATTTGTTGAAAAAAATAATCCGAAAATTGTTAATTGTCTGTTAACTTCAGGTTCATATTCGTCTTACACTGATGGCTTAATAGTATTAGTATTTTATTGCACGCTACCAATAGTCTTAATGCTGTATTGCATTTCAACGATTTTGGCGGGATTTTTTTAAGTTAACAATACGCGAGGAGCATGCAAGGATAATCTAATAACATTAAAAACACGCAACCTAAATTGCGTAAAAAATAATCGAATTTGATACGAATTCGATACTCTAAAATAAATATCGAATATCGATATATCGCGATTAAAAATATCGACGATATATATCGATAATTGTATGGGAAAATATCGATATTTCGATATATCGATATTTTTTGCCCATGCCTAAGTATTTCATAAGTCATTTATTTCAGAACAATACACATTGTGTAGAACTTTTGTAAAATAAAACAGTACCAAAAACATTATGGTATATTATCATCATAATCATACCTATTGCACCTACCACCATTATTCTCTGCATCACCCAAAGATTGATTGGTAGAAAATGCCCAAGGCATAAAGTCCACCTCTGTACATCTGTGTGTGTAAAGCACTAAACAAATAAATAACTTGTTAGGTCACAGTGGTATGCAATATACTTGCAAGCTTTTGTGAGGTGTATTTGGGGCTTTACTTGGATAGGGTAGTATGTTTTATTCTTTCGTTCTCTTCTGTCAATCGTCATCCTATCATTTCCTCCCTTATCTTTTATTCACTCACCCATCCTATTTTTTGGTGTCTCCTGAACATTTTTTTTTTAAATTCTGTGGCATGGATTACAGAAGAACTTAAAAGAAAACCTATGTTTAGTATGTTTAGGTAAAATGTATTAGAATAAATCACACCAATTAAAATAAATAATAACTTTATTGTAAGAATGTGAAGTTTCATTTATTTATTTTTACAAATTTATTCAGGTAAGTATATCGCACCCTTAGAATGAAAGGGATCTAACTCCAAATTAATTCTTGGAAAATGAGCAATTGAATTAAAATCAAATATGTTCCGAAACCTATGTATAAACTGTCTGATTCCCAATTATATTTCGGAATCTTTTTCATCTCAGGGGTATTTATGTTCAGTTTATAGAAAAATTATAACAGGTATTTTGAATTAAGCCCCTTTCATTCTGAGTGCAATTGATCAATTTGAATCATTGGCTTGGATATGTGCCTACCCTAGACTGGACAGTTCTATTTTATTCTTTACTACACTAACATTATAAAGATTTAGTAAGTACCATCATATTTATGTAGGTTGTATGGAAGAGAATGCAGAATGTGATAAGGCTAATTGTGTGTTTTAGTAATTAGTTTCTTTTTTATTTTATATCATGGTGTACCATTAAGAATAATTTTATTATAGTAAACAATTAAACAGGTAAAACAGTTTGTTAGTCTGATTGTAAAAGTAATCTCCAGAATTAGGTCCGGTGATGATAAGGTAGAAAGATACTAGTGTGTCTATACCAGTGGCGTAGCATGCCTTTGAAGGGCCCTGTATCAAAATGTGTTGAGGGGCCCCCCAACAGTATAAAGTTTTTATAAAAGAAACGAAAAAAGCTCAAATTGAATTTAAAAAAATACAATATTGATTTGAAAACAAATTTTGAAAATAAAATTGGTTAAAATTAAAGAGTAACTTTCGTATTTTTTTAACTAATCTAATTATATATTAATTCGGTGTATTGTGATTTTTAAACTAAACTTTTGGAACAGCTGTCATATAAAAAAATGTTAATAATAATCTATACCTGAAATAAAATATAATGGATAATATTTTAGGAATTTTTGCATACACACATTCGGGGCCCCTGTAGCCTGGGGGCCCCGTATAATTGATACGGCTGATACGGCGGTAGCTACGCCCCTGGTCTATACTCAATACTAGTCCATTGAGAGGCATAGTTTACTTTTTATCCACTAATGGTGGAGCGTAGCCTTAGGGCTATGGCACGAGGACTTAGAAAAATTTTCTTTTTTTTTTTTGCTATAGGTACAACTTACTTAATGGTTTGGAAATATAGTCGCAATTTTTTTTTTTATTGAAAGATATGGTTTTTTATTTTCTTTGCTGCTCATAGTGCTGCTAAGCATATACTCCAACTCCTAAAAAGTGGAGTTTTAGGAGTTGGAGTATACGCTTAGGGCAGTGGCGTGCAGTGGTTCGAGTTAGGGTAGGCCAGAAAATAATGTCCAAAAAAAACACACCACATTATTCAGGGTTGAAATTTGGTCTTTTTTATTTGGTTTTTTTTTTAAATAGGCAATTAAAAATTATTTTTTAAAATTTATTTGGACATTTTCTCTGGCCTACCCTAACTCGAACCACTGCACGCCACTGGCTTAGGGTCCTAAGATGACACACTGACCCCACTGATACATCATATCAAATCTTGCTACAAATATATGTACATCTATAGATTTCCAACCATTTTAATAATTTATCACGTTACTTAAGTTCTTAATAAGAAAAAAAAAACAACTCAACTGAACATACTCTGTGTATATTTTATAATTACTGGTTTCCATTGGTTGATTTAAAGGCTTGAAACTTAATGAGTTCAAAGCAAAGCAGCAAAAAACAACAATAGTAATTAAAACCAGAGCCAACTATAGACTTATAGAATTGTTTATTCATAACATAACAATATATATTATTAATCCTACAATAAGTTATTTTATTCTCCTCAAAGTCTCGACCCACTGCTCATTTACTTTATTCAATTGTGTATAATTCTCGTACATATCTCCTAGGTTTTTCTTGAAACCTCTCAAATGTTCTAAGTAGGCTCTAAGACTACTGTTCATTGCCCGAATGGAGTCTATTTCTTGCATTAGGTCTGTGGTAGCTTTCTGAAAAATAGTACATATATAAAGACAACGTCTTAGTTAGAAATGATATTCCGGCCAAACAGAAAGATAACTATAATACCTCACGCTTTGACGAAGTCACAGATACACTAGACATTTTGATTACAGCAAATTATCTTAGATTTTAATGTTACTAATTAGGTACCTATTTAATTTTCACTTTGTTTCATAAGTTTGAAAACAGTCACACAAAACAAAAACAACTTCTATTGTGGAAGTGGATTGGATTTGTGGCGGTTGGTTAGTGTGTTGCTACACTTACAATTCAAAAGTACCCTTTTTTCTTTTTTATAATAAGCGAATGGTTTTTTTTCTCTAAAATTTTGATTCAGACAAAATTTCTGTTTTTTTTTTTTTTTTTTTTTAATTTATTGACCTGGTCAAAATTTCTGATCTTTAGAGCAATTCCTATATAATAAAGGAAATTTCTCGAACCACAGTCGCATAATGTAAAAAACACCTCTAATTTCCTTATATTTGGAAGTAATTGACATAAAATGTTACTGAGATAATATTGCAACTAGAAATAAAAGCTATTTAAATACTAGAAATTAACCTTCTGCTATGTACTAAATTAAATTAAACAAAAATCGATGTCATCATTTTACAATCACTATCGGAAAATTGGCTAAAGTGGCAGCACTAAAAGTGACATTAAACGTGCCATAGAGCTAGCTACTTCATGTTTCTTGGTACATAATCAAATACAAATAGTATATAATCCTCCTTTACTTGTTTTTTACTAAAACTAAGTTATTTAATCATAAAGGTACCTACACCAGTAAACAATTTTGAGATAAACAAAACGCAGATAAAAATTAATGACAAAATCTAAATTCTAGATCTATAATGGGTCCTTCTGTCTGTCTGTAGATGGTATTTGTTCTAACTACCTATATGTGCTAGTCTGATAGCAATGAAGTAACGAGTCAGCTAAACTATTTTGTAACAAAAACCCACGGAATCCTACATGCTGCTAACGATGAGCCTGTTATACATAATGTATGTGATAAGCACTTTGCGGGCTTCCAGAAGCTACTCAAGGGTTGAAACACGGTGTGTCGGCGCAGTTAGAAGTATTATTTTATACAAATCACAGTGGAAAATTGCCTAAATCTAATTAATCATATAAGTAAAACAAATGGCAAAAATAAATACATCATCCACGTTTCACCCCCGAAATGCATTGGATTCTCAACCCCTCGAGCTCAACCCAACCCCCTAGTATCGACCTTCGAAGCAGTCACAAAACGCATGCGCACAGCCAGCCGCGGCGCCATCTGCAGAAAAACGTCGTAGTTAAAAAAAGAAACGCCGCCATTTTGACATTTGTTTAGCTTTTGTGTTCTACTGTAAAAGTTATCATGTAATTACTCGTTACGAGTTATTATTCAATATATTTCCGCTATCGAACTACTTTGCTGTTAATTTGGATGAATAAAATCCAACGCATCAGTGGGAATCGCATGCGTCGAGCAGTGAAAAAATCGATAATGTACCAGTGCCGCTTTTTTACTTTCGCGTTACAAATGTTCGTGTTATATTACTAATTTATCTACGAAACTTATCTAAAATACATCTTGTATTCATCATGAAGTGTTTTAAATGTGTTTTGACTGGAAACTGACAGTGGTATGTGGTGAAAAGTAGATTTGGAAAAAGGCGCGAAGTGCCCGTTGCCGATACTGTCCACGGAAATAAAAAAATAATATATAATTTAAAACAAAGAGATTATTCCAACGCGTAATGTGTATCACATAGCACTAGTGTTTTTAATATTTTTCCGGTTATGTATTACGTACAGCAAATGGAATTAATGAAACTTTCTAAACATTAAATTCATGTAAGTACATATTTCCTGAATTGGGTAATTTCATAATGCTAGATTTACATACGTTTTCGATTGACTGTTTATTTTATGATTCACCTTGGAAGTGATTTTGGTAAAATTGGAAATTTCTATGTCAATGACACTAAAAGATAACATTGTCAATATTATTTTGACAGAAAAATGTAAACAAATAATTTGTTGACATGTTTTGCTTTATTTACATTTTTTTTACATTTCATAGTGCATCTAATTTTGCTCATAACTTAATAGTTTTGGTACTCAATGTCAAGTAATAAGATTTCTATGTACCTATTTGATCAAGTCAATTCTTGTAATTACAATTTTATAGTGACCAGATAAAATTTTTCCTCATCTGCTCATTATCACACAACTAGGTCAATAACTTCTTTCTTACAATATCCATTAAAAAAGTTAATTGCAAAAAAAAGTGGCATGCAAAAGAGATTCATTGTAATTAATCAGTAATTAATCAAATAGTTAATGCTACCAGCTGTGCAAATTTCAGTAGGTGCTCAACAGACAATATCATGGATATGATCCCATGAGCTCATCAGCCCAATGAAATTTGTGACTACATAAATATTGTCCTGAAAAAACATAACCATGTCAGCTTGACGCATTCTGTGGAGCTTGTTCCAATTAGCTCATGATTATGTAAATTTACCAAGATGCGTAGCTAAGCTTTTTTGATGAAATGCCAGACCAGATTTCTTCCTTGAATGTGTTCTTTTAAAATTTCTAATTGGATTTTGGTATTTTTTACGAATCATGGCACCTCTTTAAGTGTTTTTATTTAGCAAGCATGGTGATGTTTGTTTTTTGAGTTCCATACTCAAAGGGTATAAAAGGACCCTGTTACTAAAACTCCACTGTTTGTTTGTCTGTCACCAGGCTGTATCTCATGAACTGTGATAGACAGTTGAAATTTTCCTATATAATGTATTTCTGTTGCCGCTATAACAAAAAATACGAAAAAACAGAAATGTGATTATTACTGAACCGTTCATGATGAGTCGGACTCACACTTGGCCAGTATTTTTAAAAAATTTGCCTGCAAAGAATTAACGACCATAAATTTTACAGGTTCAGTTGTCCTCTAATCTTGCGATGCGGTTAAGAAGTAGGAAGAGGGAGCGACCGCTCTCAAGTAAAAGGAGTTCAAAGGTAACGAAACTAAAGAAGACACCCATTAAGCCTCTTACTAAACCGCCAAACGTTTGGAAGAATATCCTCAAGCGTGAGGTGAAAAATGTGGTGTCTGAGACACCACAATTCTGCACTACTCGGTCACAGAAAAATTTAAAAACTCGCCCAGTAAGAACTAAACTAAGCATGGAGAAACCTTTGGAGACAATGCACAAGAAGGCAAAGCACAAAGATGACAGCCGCACAAAGAAACCAATCTTTCAGACCGTTGTACGGAGTTCTACTAAGGACCCGGTATCTTCTAGTACTGCGGTGAAGAAACCCCAGAACGATAAGATTACTACAACATCAAAGACTAAGGAAGTCCGTACAACGAAGAGTGTCCAACTAAGACACAGCTCTTTAAACCGAGAGCTGAAGAAGACTGAAGTAATATCTTCAGCTATCAGTTCACCTCGCAAAACTAGACGTATGGATAAGACTGACAAGTCTGCTTCCCTAAACAGCTCACCAATACGTAAAGTTCGTCAAATAGGGATAATAACTCCTAAATTAACGAAATCTTCAGTCAGCTCAACAAATGAGAGTCCCAAGAAAAGAACGAAGAAAGCTCCAGTTGTGCCAGAAACTAACTGTTATCCAGAAGATAACGATGTCACTATGTACGAAGCTCATACCACTACTTTTGTTGACTTCCCAACTCAGAAGTCTGAGGAATCTGATTCAGATGGTCACGTAGAATCATCTGAACTCTGTCTGCCAAATGACTGTTTGAATGACTTTATGGCCATAGCAGAGTGTTCTCGGCTGATCAACGAAGATTTGCCTGCTACGGAGGAGGATATAAACTTTTTAGCAGACAAGGCAGCGAGGGTCATGACTACGGAGAAGGCAGAGGAGAAGACTTCCAGGACTAATTCAGTGGACAAGAGAGTGATGAAACGTAGGAAGTCCAGCAATGATCTGGAGATGTATCAGCCTACGTCAACTACAGATGATTTGGATAATTGTACTGATTTCTTGACTAATGGGGAGAAATATGTTCAGGTGAGATTTTTAAATTAATACTATGTAGATTGTAAATTTTCATATACAAAATCATAATTAGAAGTTTTAGTGAGTAATAAAATTCTTTTAAAGAATTAACTTTGTGAGATAAAGCTAACACTTCTCCCTTCTTATACACCAATAATAAAATTTTCGCATAGGAACAAATAAAAAAATTCAAGCAAACTGATGCGAGATGCATGTACAATGATTATCTTGATTTTGTATTTAAAAAAGTTTCAGACAAGATTAATATCGTAAGATATTATACTTTAAGTGGAGGCTGACCTGGTGAAGGCTGCAGAAATCCGCTGGATCACTCGGGGGAGGCCTATATCCAGCAAAGTGATGTTTTTCACGATTTTCTTGTATGTAAATCAGGCTGGTTTCCGCAACTCCACGAATAATCGCGTATTTTGCGTTCGGACGCAACAAATGTATTATTCAGTGTTACTATCTCACAGAGGGTATCTGGGTATCCGAAGTACTTAGCCCTGTCATCCATGACTACCGGGCAGCTTAGGAGCAGATGTGCTGCTGTCTCATCCTCCTCCATGCAGGCTCTGCAAAGTGGGCTGTCGGTGACTCCTATTACATAGAGGTGTTTATTAAAAGACGTGTAGCCAGTTGTGACTGTACGCAAATGTTGTTTAGTCAGTCTCAGGGCTTGCTTCATGAAACGGCCATTAATAGAAGTGCCTTTGGCCTGCCTACGCGGACTATGGTTCGCCCATAGGTTGTTTGTCTGCTACATATACTAACAAAGCCCCATCTCTCTCCCTCAGCCCGACTTTGTGACAATGCTAGAGCAGGACGGCTACGTCCGTGACTCGGAATGCGAGATATCATCCACCTGCGACACCCAAGGGACCGCCATAGAGAGTCTCGAAGCCCTGTCAGCGCGCAGCCCTAGCTCCGGCTTCCTGGCTGAGATCAGTCAGAGCCTGGCTGCAGAGGCCCATGGAACGGTGAGTCTTTTGTCATGGTAATTGACTCAGTAACAAATCCATAATTACTTTGTGGAATTTCTTGCACGTTTTTTTTACAGTAAATGGTCTTCGAGGTTAAGCAACTCTTGCTGAAGTTAGTGTGTGGATGGGTGACCATCTTAACATAACGAGACTTCTCCGTGCTTCGGAAAAACACGTTAAGCCGTTTGTCCCGGCTGTCATTTGGAGATCATTGGCAGTCGTTACGGATTGTCAGAAGCCAGAAAAACCACCAGTCTTGCCAAGAAGTACCGTGATCCCCAGTTAATGGGTTGTGGAGGTCTGGTAGGCAGCCGCTTCACGTAAAATACTGGTATTCAGCTGAATCCGGCTTGACTGGGAGCCGACCACAATGTAGTTGGGAAAAGGCTAGGCAGATGATGATGACTTTTTCTTTCTTTCTATGCTTTGGAATATGTGTGGGATCAGACTGACCAACTACTTGCCAAATTCAAAAATAACTGGTCTCCAAAATTACCGGAGATGCAAGCACTTTAAAATCTTTGCTAAACAGAGAATGCTCCGTTACTCGCAAGTCACTACATCCAAGACAAGCGTTTTGCTATGTTCACTTTTTTTCCATCATTTTATTTAGTTTTTGGCTATTGACCTCCCAGTAACTGGGTAACGCAGTACCTCGTTACAATATAATTCGCCTGGTATCTACGCTGCCTGTATGCATTGTCTCTGGTAATTGTTTTTACGACTTTGCTAAGCCGTCGTGTGTACGTAGCGTTATCTACGAGACTGCTACGCTGCGTTTCATAGCATCTGCTAAGCAGTAGCGTGCAGTGGTTCGAGTTAGGGTAGGCCAGAGAAAATGTCCAAATATTTTTTATAAAATAACCGCATTATTCAGGGTTGATTTTTAACTAAATGAGTTTCTTTTTTTTAAATAGCCTGTTTCAAAAAAATAAAAAACCACATTTCAACCCTGAATAATGTGGTGCTTTTTTTGGACATTTTCTCTGGCCTACTCTAACTCGAACCACTGCACGCCACTGCCTCCTGCATCGCGATCATGAAGCATTAAACGGCGTTTTCAAGAAGTCAATAAATAGTTGTTACTTTGTGTTGTCGACAGAACGGTAACGACCTCAGCGTCGACGATGCCGCGCTTGCTTACCACGATGAGCAGTCACCGACAGACATAGAGGTCAGTATTGTACCCACTACTAACACCCGAAACAGGTCTGCAGGACTGCGTGCACAGCGTAGACTATGCCATCTAGTGTTGCAAATTAGAAGCTTTTACGTTATAAACTTGACATTAACACTAATGTGCTGCCAACTAGAACTTTCTGCAAGTTGCTTATAGCGAACGTGCACGGCGTAGAAGATGCCATCTAGTGTTGCAAATCTGAAACTTTTACGTTGTAAATATTTGACCTGTGCTGCCACCTATACTTCCTGCGCCCTCCGTTTAGGGGAACGTGCACGAAGTAGACTGCGCCATCTAGCGTTACAAATTTGAAACTTATAAGTTAAATATACTTGACATTGGCGCGTCTGTGCTGCAACCTATAGTTTCTGCACGTTCTCTATAGGGAATGTGCATAAACTATAGATGGCAGCACAGTCGCGTCAATCAAAAAAGGTTCAAATTTGTTACGCTAGATGGCACAGTCTACTTCGTGCATGTTCTCCTAAAAGGAAGGTGCAGGAACTATAGGGAACGTGCAGAAACTATAGGTGGCAGCACATACGTGTCAATGTCAAGTATATTTTACTTATAAGTTTAAATTTGATACGCTAGATGGCACAGTACAGAAGAAGTACCGCGTTCCCCAGTTATTGGGTTGTGGAGGTCTGGTAGGCAGCCGCTCCACGTTAAATACTGGTATTCAGGTATGATTGGAAGCCGACCCCAATATACATAGTTGAGAAAAGGATAGGCAGATGATGACGCTAGATGGCACAGTCTACTTTCGTGCACGTTCCACTAAACGGAGGGTGCAGGAAGTATAGGTGGCAGCACAGGTCACATATTTACAACGTAAAAGTTTCAGATTTGTAATACTAGATGGCATAGTCTATGGCGTGCACGTTCCCTATTGCTCTTTTCGCATGTGAGTCCCAACATTATCATGAGCGATGGCCGTTTTGCGCAGGGTTGGCGCATATTTTCTTTACCCTAAGATAATAATTTTAAATAGTGTTTCACAAAATAATTATTGTTAACACTGTTAGTGTAAATCCTCCTTATTTCTAGTTTTTAAATTGTTCACTGTATTTTTTCATTATTTCCATAGCACTTTGTGCGTAAAGTGAAGTGAATGCTCTATTATTGTAATAGTGTACTAATTTTTGAAGTGCCAAATAAAATAATTAAATAATCCTGTATGAGTCATTAGTTATGAACATGTTAATAATCTTATACTCAACGAGAAGAAGACGAAATGCATAA
This sequence comes from Hecatera dysodea, assembly GCA_905332915.2. Classification (NCBI taxonomy): domain Eukaryota; kingdom Metazoa; phylum Arthropoda; class Insecta; order Lepidoptera; family Noctuidae; genus Hecatera; species Hecatera dysodea. The sequence goes on along the minus strand of HG995314.1, from coordinate 9,751,192 downwards.
AGTTTACTTTACCTCATGTAAGACAAGTGAACACAGTTCTAACAATAAAGGGACCCGAAGATACCACAGTGTTCTTAGGCATCACTTTCTTCGGTTGCGGAATTTGTTCGAAAGAGTTACCGCGGCCCTGGAACGCAAAGGGCACAAGAGGAGTACGGGTGGGTTTTAGTCAGTAAGAGTCTGACACTCCCTACCGCTCCACCCAGGGCGGGAGGGGTCATTAGATGATTTCCCATCCAAAAAAAAAGGCATCTTCAGATAAACTGTCAAAAAAACTCAGTTCAGCAGCATTTGCCGTTAGAAAAATTCGTGGCTTAACTGATTTAGAGACAGCCCGTTTAGTGTACTTTAGTTACTTTCATAGTGTGATGTCATATGGCATTCTGTTGTGGGGAAATGCCGTCGATATGCAGACAATATTTGTTTTACAAAAAAACAACTGACTTCTAACCAAAATAAGTATAAAATAACTTTAATTTCGGAACTCGTGTTTTTGGTTGTTTCTTCATTTTTTCCATACAATCCGTACTGATCAAATCATATGAGAACCATGTAGGTTAATGTCTGAGGTGGCCTTTTGAGGAAAGTGCCACACAGATTTGAGTGGACCTGTCCAGACAGTGCAAGCATTTGTCAGTTACCGTGTAGCTCAAACTTAGAACTTTAAGGAGCTCAACGATTTGACGAACAATACCAAAGTTAGGACATTTGGGTAGGCCGCATAAATGACTCGAAACTGCCGGACTAACTGAAATAAGACCCTAATATGGCGATCTTCATGGTCCTCACATTCACAATCACTACATAGTATAAAACAATCACTACATAGTATAAAAGTCACTTCCAACTGTCTGTCCCTATGTATGCTTAGATCTTTAAAACTACGCAACGAATTTTGATGCGGTTTTTTTGTAATAGATAGAGTAATCGAAGAGGATGGTTTATATGTATAATAAATGCATAATATAACAGAGATTTAGTATCAGCATTGCAACCGTGCGAAGCCGGGGCGGGTCGCTAGTATGTTATATGAGAACCATACAGATCTCTAAAGGGAAAGATCTTTTACAAATGGGGCCTGGCAATCTGTCTTAAATTTCATGTTTAATATTCTATGCCATCCATGCTAGTAGCCTTTATTCTTTTTATAATGCGCACAGCAAAGGAGTGGAACTCTCTGCCTGCGTCTGTTTCCGAACGCATTCAACTCTATTCTCTTCAAATTTACGAGTGAACAGGCTTCTTCTGGGTAAGCTCATTCCATCGTCGACTTTGTCTCTGTCACCTGTGACCTAGACTAGAGTCAAGAGCAAATCCATAGCACAATAAAAAAAAGTAACAATCGCTTTAAAATCTTTGCTATACAAAGGATGCTCCATCACTCGTAAGTCACGAAATCCACTACAACATCGTTTTGCGTATGTTCACTATTTTTCTATAGTTTTATTTAGTTTTTGACTGATGACCTCCCAATAACTGGGTAACGCAATACCTCCTGGCTAGAATTAAAGACGGTAGATTTTTTTTGTAAAATACAACCGTTTTCTAAACAAAGAAACACAAAAAGTATAAAATAACTTTAATTTCGGAATTCGTTATTCAAAAAACGAAGAAACAACCAAAAGAAAACACCGAGTTCCGAAAAGGGGAAGAACCTTTACAAATGGGGCCTGTTAATCTCTCTGTCTTGAATATGTTTAATGTGCCATGCCAGTAGCCTCGGCTGTCCATCTACTGTCATTAACAAGGCTAAGAAAATTATTATTTTTATTTTCAGTGTTTAATTTAGGTACGAAATGTTGAGCGCGCACAATGCACGGCGCGTGGGTTTGCAAAATAATGTGCGGTTCCGTACAGTAATAGTGTACAATGCTTGTAGTTCTATCAGGGTTATTGTGTGTTGTGCCAGGAGGAGGCTGGCGACGTGATATCTTCGTGCAGCAACCGCGTCGACTGCGAGCAGATATCATCCTGGGTAGACGCCTTCGATCCCTATCTCTTCATCAAACAGGTAATGAACATTTTAAGTTAAGCACATTTTATTTTATAATAATCCGACAATAGGGTAGTTGACTAAAAAAATCTAATTAGTCCGTCAGGTAGATTTCCAAAAAATATTGGACACGTATTTTTTTCTTTTTTCACGTAAACAAAAAATGAAGACGATACAGTGCGTTGAAAACACGTGTGACGTCACTACTCGCTAAAATTTTTACCGAGCCGTAACGTCACAAGCCCCCACTTCTGATCTTTGATGCTTTGTATCTTCGTCAGTTTTTATAGATTTGATAAAGCAAAAAATACGAGTCCAATATTTTTCTATAATCTAACTGACGGACTAAACATAATCCTATATTTTTTACTCAGGAAACATCCCTATTAGGGGACCGGCACTGCCTCTCCTTAACACAGGCTATATTTTAGCCTATCTAGGAGAACAGTACTTCACCAATCTTTATTGTATCTAAATGGAACCTAAAAATGTATAAATGCAACATTTGCAATCCCATTTAAATAAAACTATTATTATTATTATATTACTGCTATCCGCACAACTTCGTTTGTGTCACATTTTTCGTGACTGCTCCGCTCCTATTGGTCTTAGCGTGATGATATATAGCCTATAGCCTTCCTCGAAAAATGGGCTATCTAACACTGAAAGATTTTTTCAAATCGGACCAGTAGTTCCTGAGATTAGCGCGTTCAAACAAACAAACTCTTCAGCTTTATTTATAATATTAGTATAGATTATTTTTAAATATAGACCTGATCATCAGAAGGCTTTAAAATTCACTCAAAAGGATGTGAGACTAAAGAACGTGACAATGTGTTGATAACATGATGATGAACTCTTGTAAGGCTTCAGAAATCGATTCTTCTATAGTAAATTATGTTATTGAAAACACATTCAACTTAAAACGGCTTAATAAACAATTTGTCACAATTATTTTTATTCGAGAAAGTGGGCCTATGACAATCTTTACCTTTTTTAAAGGATAGGTAATCATCGAATGACTTCCGCTCTGGACATTTGAGAGGAGTGGGTTTTAGTCAGTAAGAGTCTGAACTCTTACTGACTAAAACCCACCCGTGTTCCTCCTAATGCCCGTCTCGTTACAGCGCCGCGGTGACTCTTTCGAACAAATCCCTGCACCCTAGCAGGCAGTGACCCTATGGGGCGCCGTCTTTTATGCTGACAGCTCTTTGAGGCGCGCGTGGAACACGAGGTACCTGTGACCCGGGTCTGGTTGCTATCGGAGGCGAGCCGCCCATAGCTCGCCACCCGCAGGCCCGCGCAGTAGGTGGCCGGGAATCGCGCTGCGTTTCCCGACGCCCGGGGCGTCTTCTGTTGCGGCGGCTGGAGCGTGAGGTTTCCCTCTCCCTCACACGGTCGGCCTCCTCTTTCCTTCGCTAGCATTACTGCTGCAAAAAAGTCAAAACGTTTATTTCAATTAGGACATTAACGGCACTTTTGAACGTCATCGATAAAATTTATCATAATTAAGTGACTAGCGTCCATTCGCAAAGGTAGATTCTTATGGAGAAGAACGGACAAGAAACTCCATAGTTACTCTTTTCAAATAAATGTTTTACAATATTTGGTAATACAAAAAATACTTCATATATGTGAGGACGATGCGCCAACTATACTAGTTATAGAACAAAGTATTTAGCTGCACAGAAATAACAATCTTTACCTACACTTAATAGTATCTATTGTTGTTTTTACAGCTACCGCCACTGGAAACAGTAGCCACGGGCGCACTGCGGGCTCGCTACCCCGCGCTGCCGCTAAAAACCAGGACCAGTCCGGATTTCAGTCTTGTAAGTACTGTTACGAGCTTCGGGTTCGTTACAAATAAAATCAGCCGATTAAACAACCAAAAATGACACTTTAATTTACACCACACTAATTACACTATAACTCACTAATCACAAAACACAATCGCACTATTAATCACTTGAGTTCGCAGTCGAAGATCGCTCTCGAAGTTATCACTTGTATCGCAATTCCAATACTGACTCGGTCGGCACATGTGCCGGCCTTATATAGGGTGCCGAGTAGAACTCCAGAAAGTTCGCGTACATATCGGTCGCGACCGACTAAGGTCCGAGAATTCTAGCATAGATAAATCTCGAAGGTCCTTGACTTCACTAGTTCTGCTACTCGATACTAGATGGCGCTAGTGGTACCGAATGCCGCCATTATCCTGACTTAATTCTGGCGCGCAACACTGCCCCCTCCTAAGACATGCTCGTCCCGAGCATTATCAGCGCCATAATAACGCGCCAGTCGATCAACATGGACGATCTTAGGAGCGCTTCTTGTACCTTTCTGTATACGGTAGGTTACGTCATTGATCTTCGTCACAATCCGGTACGGTCCGTCCCATTTAGCTTGAAGCTTAGGAGATTTCCCTTTGCTGCGAACTGGATTGTGCAACCACACTAGTGAACCTTCCTCGAACCCTTTATTGTTCATTTTGCGGTCATAGCGGGTTTTCATCTTTTCAGACATTTGCTGGCCCGATTGTCTGACATGTTCATGAATGTCGTTCATTTTGTTCCGCAAGTCATTCGCATAATCGGTTATACTGCGTGGGGCATCAGGTGGTATTCCGGTGATCAGATCTGCAGGTAGCCGCAATTCTCTTCCAAAGTTTGCGAAAGCTGGTGTCACTGACGTGCTTTCATGAACAGCACTTCGGTATGACAGCAAAAACGGTTGTATGTGCTTGTCCCAATCTCGTTGCCGGTTTTCCACAACTTTGGCCAGATATCTCTCCAATGTCTGATTAAATCGTTCCACCATCCCATCCGATTGTGGGTGGTAAGAAGTTGTTCTCGTTTTAGGAGTACCCATAACTCGGCAAGTTTCCTGGAATATTTGGGACTCAAAATTCCTTCCTTGATCGCTGTGAATCTCTAAGGGTACTCCAAAACGACAGAAGACTTCATGAACTAGTTTATCCGCAACTGTTGAAGCTTCTTGGTTTGGAATGGCGAAGACTTCGGGCCACTTAGTGAAATAATCCATAACCACCATGAAATACTTGTTACCACTTTCACTTTCCGGAAACGGTCCCGCAACGTCTAGCGCTATCCTTTCCCATGGTGCACCAACATTGTACAATTTCAATGCACCTCTGCTACGAGTCTGAGGTCCTTTTACAGCCGCACAACTTGTACACTTGCGACACCAGTCCTCAACATCGTCACGACAGTGGACCCAGTAAAACCGTTCCCGTATCTTCAGTAGAGTCCGTTTAACTCCCATATGGCCTCCTGAACAACCATTATGGTACAGCTGTAGAACATCCGGTATTTTAGCTTTAGGGACAACCATTTGCAAATGACAGTTGTCTCCCCGAGCATTTTCCCATTTAAGGCACAGGACTCCATCCTGAATCACTAAGCTGTCCCATTGGGCCCAATAGCTTTTTGTGATTGAACTCATCGCTGAGACATCACTCCACGTAGGCTTCGGAGCACTGGCCTTCATCCACTCCAGAATCGGCTTAATGTCCAAATCATCCTGCTGTGCACGTTCTAAGTTTTCCTTCCACTCGTTACTAAGATCTGTCTTGATCATCCTCACAGGTACGACTTCTTTACCCTCTTGCCGAGTACAATGCTTGCAGTCTTCAGGGCAAGGTCTTCTTGATAATGCATCTGCGTTGCCATGAGATTTCCCGCTGCGATGTTCAATCACAAAGTCGTATTCCTGAAGTAGTTCAATCCATCTCGCAACTTGCCCTTCTGGATTTTTGAATTGCAGTAGCCATTTTAGCGCAGCATGGTCAGTTCGTAAGTGGAATTTCCTCCCCAGCAGATATTTGCTAAAATGCTGCAATGACTTGACCACAGCAAGTAATTCCCGTCGCGTGACACAATAATTCCTTTCTGGCTTCGACAGAGATTTGCTGAAGTACGCTATCACAACCTCTTGATCGCCATTCCGTTGAGATAACACACCGCCAAGTCCTATGTCGCTTGCATCTGTGTCAACTATAAATTCCTTGCTGGTATCAGGATACCCCAAAATAGGTGTTTTGCACAGACGTTCCTTGAGCTCCTGGAATGCAATGTCGCAACTTTCATCCCAGCAGAAATGTCGCTTCTCTTCGGTTAGCTTGTGCAGGGGTTTGGCTATATCTGCAAAGTTCTTAACAAATCGCCGATAATAGGAGCACAAACCCAAAAATGCTCTGACTTGTGTCTTGTCTTTTGGAATTGGCCAGTCCTTGACAGCGGCGATTTTCCCTGGATCAGTGCGGATACCTTCTTCCGACACTACATATCCCAAAAAGCTAACTTGCCGTTTGAAGAATGAACACTTCTTCGGACTTAACTTGAGGTTTGCACTCTGGATCTTCTTGAGCACGCGTTCCAGGTTTTGCAGATGTTCATCAAACGTACGGCCTACGATGATGATGTCATCCAAGTAGACCAGACAAGCCTCGCCAATTAACCCGGTTAGTACTAGTTCCATCAACCTTTCAAACGTTGCCGGAGCGTTGCACAAACCAAACGGCATGACTTTAAATTGCCACAGACCCTTTCCCGTCGAGAATGCAGTTTTCTCCTTGTCCTTAGGATCAATTTGAACCTGCCAGTAGCCACTTTTTAGGTCCAACGTGCTAAACCACTTTACTCCAGTAAGCATGTCCAGCGTGTCATCAATTCTTGGCAGAGGATAGCTGTCCTTCTTCGTAACGTCATTCAGACGACGATAGTCAACACAAAACCGCATGGTGCCGTCCTTCTTTCTTACCAGCACTACAGGTGAACACCATGGACTTGATGAAGGTTCTATGACACCATCCTTAACCATTCCCTCAATCATGCTTTCCACTTCCTTTTCACGCGCTACCGGCAATCTCCTTGGTCGTTGACGGATAGGCAACTCTTCTCCTGTGTTTATCTTGTGTTGAACTAAATCAGTCTTCCCGATGTCAGCATCGTTTGAAGAGAAAACATTGGCATACTTCAGTAACATTCTCTTCGCCTTAATCATTTCATTTTGAGACAGGGCGCTACGACAGTCTTCTAAAAGTGTGGTTACTTTCGTTTGTGCATCCTTGCTAAGGTTCCCAGTCGATACATATTGGCTTCGACGTAACCAATCCACTTCCTCACATGTCCCAATCAGCGTGCCCTTATCTATAATTTGTTCCTTATCACAGAGGTTCAGCACAGGCACTCTTGCGATGTCGGTGGCTCTGACCAAAGTTCGTGCCACTTTCCATGGGAGGTCATTGTCTATCCTTTCCACAAGTACACAACGATGAGTCTGCCCAGGATTCCGACGAAGACTAACCGGCACAATCGTTTCTGATCTCGGCGGAAGAACAATCTTCTTTAGGTTGTACACATTTCCTGGTAATGCCCCTTCCATGAAAAGTTCCTCTTGTCCACATTTCAAAACTCCTTGCTTAACGTCGATCTCACAACAATTTTTTCTCATAAAGTCTAGGCCGAGGATGCAATCGTCCATTATATCAGCCACGATGACATTATGAAGATAGACCCTGTTGCCTAGCTGTAACTCCATCACTTTCTCTCCACGGACGGGTATGCGCTGGCCGGTGGCTGTCACCAAATTTATGCGGTCTCGGTTGTATGCGGAGTCCCCAAGGAACCGACTTACTAGTTGGGAACTGACAACCGTACGAGAAGCTCCAGTGTCAATCGTCAGTTTACATGGCGTTCCGTTGACCTCGCCCTTGATGATTAGGCTGTTCCCATCATGGGTTTGTGAGATCGAAATCCTTGGGGCTCTTTGAACATCAGCCAGCACCCGCCCCGCAGTCCTGGCTTTTACTCGTTTCCCTGCTGTTGCTGGGCGGTGTTGTTAACCGCCCTACCCTCTGGAGACTGACTATCTTCCCTGTCTGCAGTTCGCTTAGGGCAACTGGACCGTAGGTGGCCCCTTTCCCCACAGCCATAGCATCTAGGGCTGTATCCTTTAGACCGGTCACGAACAGTAGCCGCTGCAACCTCTCTGACGCGATGGGAACGATGATCTTGCCGCACAGCTTCCACCTCCAGTGCATGTGCCAAGGCGTCTTTAAGCTTCTCGTGGTGCCCAAGCCTCACGGCAGCTCTAACTTCAAGGTCGCGGATGCCGTCAATGAACGCCTGCACCAGGTTCCCTTGAATGAGCGCAGGTACAGACTGGTATGCTTTTCTAACAAGCTTCTCCACCTCAAGGGCCCACTGCTGCAGGTTTTCACCGCTGCGTTGCATGCGATCCTTTAGCTGCGCCCGAAACACGTGTTCTAGATGAGCGTCGCCATACCTAGCTTCCAGTGCCTCAACCAGCTGCTCGTAAGTCACCTCGTTACCAAGGGCTTCTAGGATAGTGAGGGCCTGGTCGCGGAGGCCTAGGGTGAGAGCAGTCATGGCCTGGTCCTTACTCCACCCGTTCGCCTTCATAACAGCGTCAAATTGCTTTTTGTATGCCGACCAGGAAGATGTTCCATCGAACGGCGGCACTTTGAATCCACGTAGAGAAGGTGTAGTAGTAGCTACGGAGGTTGCAATTCCCTCTCCTACTTTTAGGTTATCCATTGCCTTTTTCATTTCAGCAATCTGGGTTTCAGCTTCTATCAGGCGGTTTTCATGTTGAATCACCTTATCTTTTACAACCTTCATTTCCTTGCCGAAAGTTGCGTGCAGATCCTTGATGAGGAACATCTGTTCTTCCTGGCGACGCGCCTGTTCCTCATGTCGGCGGGCCTGTTCCTCCTTGTCATACTGCAGCTGTTCTTCCAACCGACGAGCCTGTTCCTCCTGGCGGCGGGCCTGCTCCTCCTTGTCACGCTGCAACTGCTCTTCTAAACGACGGGCCTGCTCCTGCAGCAGCATCATCAGAGCAGCAAAGTCTGGTGCTGATGATGATGCTGGAGCTACTGCGGACGAGCCAGCGTCCAAGGTCGGCAACTGTTTCTCCGTCGTCTGCGGCGTTGCACCTCCAAAACGCCTCTGGTCCGTCTCTTGCTGGCGTTGACTACGGGTACGGATACCCTCAGTGTCGTCTTTCGGTAGAATCGGCATCTTTTAAATCCACTCTTCTGACACCAATTGTTACGAGCTTCGGGTTCGTTACAAATAAAATCAGCCGATTAAACAACCAAAAATGACACTTTAATTTACACCACACTAATTACACTATAACTCACTAATCACAAAACACAATCGCACTATTAATCACTTGAGTTCGCAGTCGAAGATCGCTCTCGAAGTTATCACTTGTATCGCAATTCCAATACTGACTCGGTCGGCACATGTGCCGGCCTTATATAGGGTGCCGAGTAGAACTCCAGAAAGTTCGCGTACATATCGGTCGCGACCGACTAAGGTCCGAGAATTCTAGCATAGATAAATCTCGAAGGTCCTTGACTTCACTAGTTCTGCTACTCGATACTAGATGGCGCTAGTGGTACCGAATGCCGCCATTATCCTAACTTAATTCTGGCGCGCAACAGTACCAGTATTATTGGCTTCATTCAAAACAAGAGATCGGGGTAGGCAGAGCTACCGTTATCCGGAGTTTTATTTCAAAGTCAAAGTCAAAAAGTTAATTTCAATTAGGCCAGTAACTTTTGAACGTCATCAATAAAAATTTAAACTTTATTTCATAAAAATCAACTCACAAAATCAAAAGATATTGAATTTCTAAGTTTAGTAAGTAGAGTGCTAAACGTCGCGCTACCTGAGTCCTGCACGCTCTCCCTCCCTCTCTCTCTCCCTCTCCCTATCTCTCTCTCTCCCTCTCCCTATCTCTCTCTCTCTCCCCCTCCCTCTCCCCCCCCCCTCCCTCTCTCTCTCCCCCCCTCCCTCTCTCTCTCTCTCTCCCCCCCTCCCTCTATCTCTCTCACCCCCTTCCTCTCTCCCTCTCTCTTATGTGATGCAGGCGAAGTTGCGCGGGTCAGGTAGTCTTACATGTATAGTGCGCGCGGAACTAGTTGGCCGGTTGGGTGCGACAGGGGTGAGGGGGCGGGCTGTCTACTGCTCGCTACGCACATGAGATTAGACAGTGAACACCCATCTCGAGATATCGTGAACAATAATTGTTTAATAAATTATAAAACTATCATTTTTTTTACAAAGCCGCACTCTTTGGCACTACAAATTCGCCTGCTTACAAAAGATGGCTAAAATAAGTTTTAAAATTTGGCCCAAAATGTGTACATTGGGCGTAAATGGGAAGAAACTATGGCCAAGTGAAAAATACAAAAAAAAGATAAGATAAGCATCGCCCCCGCCTCTCCGTCCCACTGCTCTACGCACTATAGTTCCTACGACTACTAAGTTATAAGTAACCAATTTTCTACTGTGTGTGTACAGGTGTTGGATTTGGACGAGACGCTGGTACACTGCTCGCTGCAGGAGCTACCGGACGCCAGTTTCCACTTCCCCGTGCTGTTCCAAGACTGCCGGTACACTGTGAGTACTTCACTTAAAAGTTGCATCTTCATGGACAAGAATTGAACTGCCAATACATCATTTCTTTTTTCTGGATGGGAAATCATCAAATGACTTCTCCCGCTTTGGGCGGAGCGGAAGGGAGTGTCAGACTCTTACTGACTAAAACCTATCCGTGATCCTTCTAGTGCACTTTGCGTTCTAGGGACGCGGTGAATCTTTCGAACAAATTCCTGCACCCTAGCAGGCACTGACCCTATGGGGCCCCGTCTACGTTGCTGACAGCTGTTTGAGGCGCGCGTGGAACACGACGCGCCGTCGACACGGGCCTGGTTGCTATCGGAGGCGAGCCACCCATAGCTCGCCACCCGCAGGCCCGCGCAGTAGGTGGCCGGGAATCGCCCTGCGTTTCCCGATGCCCGAGGCGTCTTCTTCTGTTGCGGCGGCTGAATCGTGAGGTTTCTCTCTCCCGCACGCGGTCCGCTTCCTCCTTCGCTAGCATTACTGCTTCGCAGAAGAAGGTGACCGTTTTCTATGCCTCCTCGCTCCGGACCATGGATTGAAATGAATAAAAGATTATTTTTTTTGGATTTTTATGACCTGGTCACTTGGACCTTTAAGTCAATTCTTGTTTTAATGAATAAAAGAGAACAAATAGAACATGTGTGTCGTGCAGGTGTTCGTGCGCACGCGGCCGCACTTCGCGGAGTTCCTGTCGCGCGTGTCGCGGCTGTACGAGGTGATCCTGTTCACGGCCAGCAAGCGCGTGTACGCCGACCGCCTGCTCAACCTGCTGGACCCGCAGCGCCAGTGGATCAAGTACAGGTACTCCTCGTCAGCAGTGTTCGTGCGCACGCGGCCGCACTTCGCGGAGTTCCTGTCGCGCGTGTCGCGGCTGTACGAGGTGATCCTGTTCACGGCCAGCAAGCGCGTGTACGCCGACCGCCTGCTCAACCTGCTGGACCCGCAGCGCCAGTGGATCAAGTACAGGTACTCCTCGTCAGCAGTGTTCGTGCGCACGCGGCCGCACTTCGCGGAGTTCCTGTCGCGCGTGTCGCGGCTGTACGAGGTGATCCTGTTCACGGCCAGCAAGCGCGTGTACGCCGACCGCCTGCTCAACCTGCTGGACCCGCAGCGCCAGTGGATCAAGTACAGGTACTCCTCGTCAGCAGTGTTCGTGCGCACGCGGCCGCACTTCGCGGAGTTCCTGTCGCGCGTGTCGCGGCTGTACGAGGTGATCCTGTTCACGGCCAGCAAGCGCGTGTACGCCGACCGCCTGCTCAACCTGCTGGACCCGCAGCGCCAGTGGATCAAGTACAGGTACTCCTCGTCAGCAGTGTTCGTGCGCACGCGGCCGCACTTCGCGGAGTTCCTGTCGCGCGTGTCGCGGCTGTACGAGGTGATCCTGTTCACGGCCAGCAAGCGCGTGTACGCCGACCGCCTGCTCAACCTGCTGGACCCGCAGCGCCAGTGGATCAAGTACAGGTACTCCTCGTCAGCAGTGTTCGTGCGCACGCGGCCGCACTTCGCGGAGTTCCTGTCGCGCGTGTCGCGGCTGTACGAGGTGATCCTGTTCACGGCCAGCAAGCGCGTGTACGCCGACCGCCTGCTCAACCTGCTGGACCCGCAGCGCCAGTGGATCAAGTACAGGTACTCCTCGTCAGCAGTGTTCGTGCGCACGCGGCCGCACTTCGCGGAGTTCCTGTCGCGCGTGTCGCGGCTGTACGAGGTGATCCTGTTCACGGCCAGCAAGCGCGTGTACGCCGACCGCCTGCTCAACCTGCTGGACCCGCAGCGCCAGTGGATCAAGTACAGGTACTCCTCGTCAGCAGTGTTCGTGCGCACGCGGCCGCACTTCGCGGAGTTCCTGTCGCGCGTGTCGCGGCTGTACGAGGTGATCCTGTTCACGGCCAGCAAGCGCGTGTACGCCGACCGCCTGCTCAACCTGCTGGACCCGCAGCGCCAGTGGATCAAGTACAGGTACTCCTCGTCAGCAGTGTTCGTGCGCACGCGGCCGCACTTCGCGGAGTTCCTGTCGCGCGTGTCGCGGCTGTACGAGGTGATCCTGTTCACGGCCAGCAAGCGCGTGTACGCCGACCGCCTGCTCAACCTGCTGGACCCGCAGCGCCAGTGGATCAAGTACAGGTACTCCTCGTCAGCAGTGTTCGTGCGCACGCGGCCGCACTTCGCGGAGTTCCTGTCGCGCGTGTCGCGGCTGTACGAGGTGATCCTGTTCACGGCCAGCAAGCGCGTGTACGCCGACCGCCTGCTCAACCTGCTGGACCCGCAGCGCCAGTGGATCAAGTACAGGTACTCCTCGTCAGCAGTGTTCGTGCGCACGCGGCCGCACTTCGCGGAGTTCCTGTCGCGCGTGTCGCGGCTGTACGAGGTGATCCTGTTCACGGCCAGCAAGCGCGTGTACGCCGACCGCCTGCTCAACCTGCTGGACCCGCAGCGCCAGTGGATCAAGTACAGGTACTCCTCGTCAGCAGTGTTCGTGCGCACGCGGCCGCACTTCGCGGAGTTCCTGTCGCGCGTGTCGCGGCTGTACGAGGTGATCCTGTTCACGGCCAGCAAGCGCGTGTACGCCGACCGCCTGCTCAACCTGCTGGACCCGCAGCGCCAGTGGATCAAGTACAGGTACTCCTCGTCAGCAGTGTTCGTGCGCACGCGGCCGCACTTCGCGGAGTTCCTGTCGCGCGTGTCGCGGCTGTACGAGGTGATCCTGTTCACGGCCAGCAAGCGCGTGTACGCCGACCGCCTGCTCAACCTGCTGGACCCGCAGCGCCAGTGGATCAAGTACAGGTACTCCTCGTCAGCAGTGTTCGTGCGCACGCGGCCGCACTTCGCGGAGTTCCTGTCGCGCGTGTCGCGGCTGTACGAGGTGATCCTGTTCACGGCCAGCAAGCGCGTGTACGCCGACCGCCTGCTCAACCTGCTGGACCCGCAGCGCCAGTGGATCAAGTACAGGTACTCCTCGTCAGCAGTGTTCGTGCGCACGCGGCCGCACTTCGCGGAGTTCCTGTCGCGCGTGTCGCGGCTGTACGAGGTGATCCTGTTCACGGCCAGCAAGCGCGTGTACGCCGACCGCCTGCTCAACCTGCTGGACCCGCAGCGCCAGTGGATCAAGTACAGGTCAGCCCTCCATCTCACATGTCCTTGACGCCAGAGATCAGCGCACCAGTTTTGCCTTCCCGGGAGTAATAATCTGACGCAAAACATCATCTGCCTAGCCTTTTCCCAACTATATTAGGGTCGTCTCCCAGTCAAGTCGGATTCAGCTGAATACCAGTATTTTACGTGAAGCGGCTGCCTACCAGACCTCCACAACCCATTAACTAGGAAACACGGTACTTCTTGGCAAGACTGGTGTCAGATTTTTTGGCTCCTGACAATCCGTAACGACTGCTGAAGACCTCCAAATGACAGCCGGAACCAACTGCTTAACGTGCTTTCCGAGGCACGGAGAAGTCTCGTTATGTTATGATGGTCACCCATCCACAGACCAACCTCGGCAAGCGTTGCTTAACCTAGAAGGTTGGCCTATTGGTTATAATTTAGCCACGAGCTCCTCCGAATAATCTGACGCATATGTTGGAGTTTATTTTAGGTCAATCAAAGATTTGATGGCAGCATCTGCATCAAACTGCTTGACAAGTGCAACAAGTAGAAGTGAAGTATTTTGATATTATTCCTTGGCTGTACAGCAGATAAAGAACTCCTAAGTATGACCACGCACTTCTGAAACATCCGGTACAATGTCTCACGCGTACCTGGGCCCCAAACCTGCTATTACAATAGTGTCAGAATGGTTGATTTTGACAAGTTTGGTAATCTACTAATATAAAAGCGTCACTATGACTCCAACGGTCAACCAACATTGAAAGAAATGGCATAGAATGGTAATCTCGTACATAATGACAAATGAATGACAAACATATGCGGTAGTCAGTAGTAAATTTTGACAGATGCTTTGATCAGTGACCTATCATTAGAAAGTCGTTGTGCAGTCATTTCTTTTAAAAGCTCGGTTATCAAAAAGTATTACGAGACCATTGACCGACCAATGATCGACCATTATGGATTTAGCAGATTACAAACTTTTAGCAAAATGACAATGGGATCGTGTTGGAATGTCAAATTTATAAAAATAGCAGTCTTAGGGCCCTGGTTACTCTCTGTTGAAATGTACAACGGTGAGCGAAATTCGGTCTGGGGAATATTTTGAGAAATAGGAATGGGGGGACTGATCTTACAGCCTTTTTTTTTGGATGGGAAATCATCAAATGACCCCTCCCGCCCTGGGTGGAGCGGTAGGGAGTGTCAGACTCTTACTGACTAAAACCCACCCGTGTTCCTCTTGTGCCCTTTGCGTTCCAGGGCCGCGGTAACTCTTTCGAACAAATTCCGCAACCGATCTTACAGCCTGACACTATACACAGTACTTGATAGCTAGATGTGGACACAAGAGTTTAATTTGCACTGGTATAGTACAAAATCCCCTCCAGGAGGGATAGGGGTTCCCTCTGCTCGAGAGGAGGCCTGTGTCCCAGCAGTGGGAATATTAAAAGGCTGGTTGTGCTTATGCTTAGTACAAAATACACTCCATTGCTTTCTCAAAGCGGTGGGTTAGAAGCTATATTTCGAGTGATTGTACTAAAAAGTAATTTGTTCGCGTGCAGATTGTTCCGTGAGCACTGCCTGCTGGTGAACGGTAACTACGTGAAGGACCTATCGATCCTCGGCCGGGACCTGCGCCGGACCGTCATCGTGGATAATAGTCCGCAGGTAAGCTACAGGGAACGGGCAGAAACTATAGGTGGCAGCACAGACGCGTCAATGTCAAGTATATTTTACTTATAAGTTTCAAATTTGCAACGCTAGATGGCACAGTCTACTTCGTGCACGTTCCCCTAAACGGAGGGTGCAGGAAGTTTAGGTTGCAGCACAGGTCAAATGTTTACAACGTAAAAGTTTCAGGTTTGCAACACTAGATGGCATAGTCTACGCCGTGCACATTCCATAAAATATAGTAAGTAGTATAGGTTTGATGACACGGATCGCGCAATGGTTGAACGTTCGGCGCTACGTGTCGCGGGTTCGATCCCCGCACGGAACAAATGTTTGTATGGCCTACAGATAATTGTTCCGGGTCTGGGTGTCTTCTGTATGTGAGTTTTCATGTGACTTTGTGAACATACCCATGATACAGGAGTAAATCTTAGAACGTTTTTTTTTTAAAGAAATAGAAAAAAAAGTAGTTTAACATAAATAAATATATATTAATAAGTGGATCTTTCGTTGTCCGACGCTAGCTGCTATTTTTTTTATTGGCGATCGTTTTTCGTGTTCCTAATTCATTATCGTGATTTTCGGGGGCTGGCGCCAATTTGGGGGTAATGATTATTTTTAGCAACCTCGACAATCATGAAAATTACACTTATGAGAAAATGTCAACACTCAATAACCAACCTACATCAGGAAACGGAAGGTCTCTTCGTAACTCAGGAAACATTGCAAACATGGCTTTCACTTTAAGGCCATATTTGCAATTTTACTATGAAACCAAACATATAAGTTGTAGACCTGTACACTGATTATATATTTATTATTATTTATTATGTTATATAAATTATTTTAATTCATGCCATTGTAGAAGAACTGTTCAGTTAACAAATTTGTAGAAAGTTATATATTTTACTAACAGCGCCCCGCGGTTTCACCCTCGTTGTTCCCGTTCCCGTGGCAATACGGGGATAAAATATAGCCTATGACACTCCACAATAACGTAGCTTTCTATTGGTGAAATCCAGAGATTACCCCTTTCACAAACTCACAAACGTTAACTCTTTATAATATTAGTATAAATAACATTCTGTGACATATCTGTAACTTATACGGTGTACATAATAAAGAGTATTCTATTCTATGCATCGAAATTCGGTCTACTATTTGTCCACGCATCATAGGCGTGCACCAGCAGCGGCGGGAGGCGCGCGGGTCGAGGGGCGACACGGCTGATCGAGCCGCGGCCACAACGCTCGTCCACAGATTCGGTCATCGGCGGACATACCGTGTTCCGTGCGATCTAAATTTTTTAATAATTTGAAAATTGTAATAAACCAAGCATTAAAACCGAGCGAGTCATATTTCATTCATATTCCAAACACTATTTTAAACACCAGCATGATATGTGACAAACAGTTTAACAGTTTTCCATCTGATCGTTCCCAGGCTTTCGGCTACCAGCTGGAGAACGGCATCCCCATCGACAGCTGGTTCGTGGACCGCAGCGACAACGAGCTGCTGAAGCTGTTGCCGTTCTTGGAGCATCTCGCCACTGTGAGTACCGCCTCCTGCCGCCTCCTGCCGCACCCTCACTGGCGGAACCTCATTCTGGTTGAGGAATTTGTTCGAAAGAGTGCCCGCTGCCTTGGAACGCGGCGGGCACTAGAAGGGTCACGGGTGGGTTGTAATCAGTAAGAATCTGACACTCCCTTCCGCGGCGTCCATAATCATAATAAAACATAATCAGCCTTTTAACGTTCCCACTGCTGGGACACAGGCCTCCTCTCTAGTAGAGGGAATGGGCCGTAATGAATTACGGCGGCAGACACCGGGAAGCGAGTTTGTTTTATACTATGTAGTGATGTTACTAATAAAACACTAAATCTATACTTAATATTATAAAGCTGAAGAGATTGTTTGTTTGTTTGTTTGTTTGAACGCGCTAATCTCAGGAACTACTGGTTTGAATTGAAAAATTCTTTTTGGGTTGAATAGACCATTTATCGAGGAAGGCTTTAGGCTATATATCATCACGCTTAAGCCAATAGGAGCGGAGCAGCGATAAAGAATGTTTTAAAATCGGGGATTCCACGGGGACGAAGTCGCGGGCAGCAGCTAGTAAATAATAAAAACGATGAAGCACTCATGTTTCTTGCTTGAATTTGAACCCGTCCGCTTGCTTTGCCAATCCGACTTGCAATTAGACGGTTTACTGTATAGTGGGATACTGATAAAAAACTTCGTACAAAAAAAAAATAGCAAAAAACTATAATCGAATTTCAAATAGTAAACAGATCAAGTTAGTATATTTAAGCACATTGGAAGGGAGTGTCACACTACTGACTAAAACCCACCCGTGTTCCTCCTAATGCCATTTCCAGGGCCGCGGTGACTCTTTCGAACAAATTCCGCAACAGTGTTGATACCCTATAATTTAGACCAGAACAAAAACCTCCTTCAGTCGAAACAAAACTATAATAAAAAATACGGTAACTAATAGGCTACATCTCTGCTCACCCCACAGAAAGACGACGTGCGTCCGTATATACGAGACAAATACAAACTGTTCAGCTACTTGCCGCCCGACTAAGCGCTGTCTACTATCTGTGCGGACATTCCGGAGAGTGGCCGCAAATGGAACTGTATTCTGTAAGCTATAATTTTGTCCTGTGTCTTATTTTATTGTACATGTCACTTCAAAATGACTGGTTCAAATGGATTGTCGAATGTACATGAGTTGTGTCGTGTTTTTTATTTTATTTTAGTATTTTTGTAAAGGAAATATTTATTATTTTATAATTATACAATTTCTTTTTTTACATTTTTCATTGAAACTATAGGTTTTATCAATGCAAATAAAATCAATAAATCATGATGTAGCGTCAGGGCTTTTGCTAGCAATTCCCAGTAAAGTGGAACTTTTCTTTGAATGACACTATCTGTTATATAAACAAATATAACTCTTCAGCTTGATATCTATAAAATCATTATCGCTGATAAAAAAAAGAAAAACATCTTTAAGTAACAGTTAATTAATGGAGGTTTTCATGAAAATTCCCGTATTCTTTTCTACCTGTATTCACCATAGTCGCTGTAACAGGTCGCTGACGTCAACTAAACTTCTGTCGTAAAACATAAACGCTGTGTCCGCGAGGACCTGACGCCTCAGTGCTGCCATCTAGCGCACGGCATTTCAGAAAACCTTCATTAAGTTAATTTTAGTGTTGTTGAATTAACCATTCGAAATCCAGAATCTAAATGCTAAATATTTCATTTTATAACTTAAATTCTTTAAAACTTTAAACAAAGCAGATCTCCAAGTAAGATATTCTCCAAAATGTACATACAGTTATTAAAATTAGTGTTATATATATAAAATGTAAACTAAAAACTTCGGTAAAATTCATAATTATTTCTAAAATTTAGGAGAAGATATTCTAAAGTATTGATTAATTTATTATTAAATGAATAAAAAAAAGTGGGATCGGCATACTAATAGATTTTATTGATTTAGTTTTTAGTACTTGGCTGTTGTTATAAGAATTATTTTAGACTGTTGAGCAGCTTACTGTTTGTGATAAAAAGTGTCGAAAGTGGCTGTGATTGGCTGTTGAAAATTCACAGTAGTTTATGCGCTTGACAATTAGTCACGTGTCAGCGCATCACATATGCGCGCGATTGGCTGCGGGGCATGCGCAGGCTATACTACTGTACCGAACCCGCTACAGGCCGCTCATTGCGCGCCCGCGACACCACTCAGCTCACAGACGCGCTTCGCTTCGGGCATTTCTTTTCTATGTAATTACGGCATTAAACCTATTTTAATACAGTCCACTTCTTTTACTTTAAAGTCCCGATTGAGCCTATTCATTGATCCGGCTCGAAGGACCGACACACAGGTGATGCGCCGACACAAGTTAATTTTCTTTTAAATACTCCTGAATACTTGAAAAAGGCCTTTTCCCTTTTGTATAAAAACTCCCGCTGAAAGGCAATTCGTGAAAATACGGCAGCTTGTTTTTTTTTTTTTTGTTGCCCCACACTAGAAAAATCTCCTGTATCGTGGGTGCGTTTACAAACATTCAAACTCACATACACAAACAGCCAAACTCGGAACAACTATCTGTAGGCCGTACAAATATTTGTTCCGTGCAGGATTCGAGCCTGCGACACTCGGCGCAGCAGCCAATCGCTCAACCACTGCGCTAACCGTGTCGTTTTAATAGGAACTGCGGGCGTACCATGAGGTGTTAAAACGTAAGTCTTCCGAGCGAGAAAGAGGGATAGAGTTATACACCCTATATAGCTCCATCCCTTTTTCTCGCTCGGAAGACTCACGTTTTAAGACGTCTTGGTACGCCCGCTGTTCTATCTGTTAGCTAGAGCTAGAGCAATTTTAGAACTTTTCCTAGGAAGCGAGATGTAATGTCACATCACACTGGACTTTCTTAATAATAGGCTGCTATTATTATTTTTATAAATTAAAAATAAACTTAAATTCCTCCTATCACAACAGCCAAATAATAATTTTTAATTAAAGCATTTGATGGAAAAATTATAAAAATAAATAATCAAATGCTATCGAATTGGGTTTACAAATCTGTGATTACGTGTTTTTGTTTACAATATTGTGTTTCTCAATTTGTTTAATGATGCACCCCGAATCTTGTGTAGACATAGCCTTAGTTTTTAAAGAATTAGTTATTGTGTGAAATAGCCGCTATGCGTTTATAGTCATGACTGGAGATTGTTGATAAATGACTGATTGCGACAGTAAAAATTGATATACGCCTATATTTTTTAATTATTGCTGTTAATATAAGAACATTACTATATCGCACCACACACTATGAAAGGGACTTAACTAAAAAATTGCAATTTCTGGCAAATGAGGCAAGAATTAAAATCTTTAAAAAGTTTTGGGTAAAAAAAAAAACTAATCTCCCGAGACCTAGTATAAGCTGTCCCTTTACCAATTATATTTCGGAATCTTTTTCATCACTGGGTTTTAGAGTTCAGTTTATAGCAAAGTTATAAGTAACAGGAATTTTGAGTTAAGCCTCTTTCATTCTGAGTGTGATATGTGCATTCCTCTTTGGGTTATACAGAGGTGTTCCCTATAAGGCTATCAAGGTTACCGATATAGTCTGAAGGATCGATAGACTTAATTAGCGGTGGGCGGCCATATTGCTCACAGAACAGATAGTCTGAGAGCATTTTTCTTGGTTTTAGAGGCACTGGGATCACTTTACCAACTTCGAAATTCCAGGTAACTGATAAATTCCTCTGGGAAAAAATCAGTAGCAGTTTTTGCCTAACCTTGGAATCGCAGCCAAGACGCTTGGCAGTTCAGTGTGGTATAGTAAAAATATTAGACGAAAACAAGGTTTAGTAGCGGGTTTCACTGCCCGAAGATTGTATTTTGATGAAATAGTAATTTTCTCAATATTAAACAGTAAAATCTCATATGACATTGACATTGCTATATTAGGTTAAACAATTTATTTTATAATCTAAGTCATGTCTACACACAGATTACTTTTATAATAAGTATTCATTAATGTACACAAATATGGTATAGAAATTAGCTTCCAGTTTAAAGCTGAATATCAGTTTTTATCTGCAGTGACTGCCTTTCAGACATCCATAACCCAGTAACTGGGGTATCGTGTTACCCAGTTACTGGGTTGTGGGTTACCCGTGGTAAAACTGGATTTCTGACATTTTTGCCTGTAAAGACTGTCAAAGATTATTTCTCCCATATTTGTGTATATCGTTGTGATGAAGATTGTTTTCATAATTTAAGCGATAAGTGTTTTTATATATATTATTTAATATATAAGCGAACTCGAATGAGGTGCTAAACATTTTTTATTATTATTTTTATTTTACTTTTTGTAAACAATAAGGCTATATTTTGTATTTCTTTTTTTGTGTGTATGTTTTTATTTAGGGTGTGTGGAATAGACTTTGATTTTTATATGTCTTAGGTTTAGTTTCTGCGGAATTGCCAAAAAAATAATGTGACGTATTCTGAAATGCGTATGAACATCTGTGATTGGATGAATATATTATTATTAATAGCCAATCGCGACACTAAGTGTTAGGTTTGGCTGTTAATATTTATGTGCTGAACCCGCGAGTAAGAACAGCCTCTGTAATTTATAAACAGTATGTTATATACATAAGCGTGGGTTGCAAATTTTGGGTTCGAGACGAGAAAACAACTCCAAAAGAAAAGTATTTATTCGTACAAAATAATCTCTGGAATTATATAATAACCACCAATAAATACACTTTAAATCTAATTATATACACTTAACCTAAAAATAAACTAAAATCCTGCTAACTACAAAATGGCATCAGAAAACTCGTCCGCATCGCTATCGACTGGGAGTGAACCCTATAGACTGGCGGCATTGCCACGTTGTATGGCAATGCTTATCCTCTGTCCGAAGTAAAAGCCAGCCCTTGGGTCACGCGAAGTGTCAACTAATCAAAAGTAATTTATTCCACACATTCTGAAATAAATGCAAATAATTTGTGTTTTACATTATTACGATTTAAGTTTTTAATTATTATTATTAATTAATTAATGTACGTCCACTATTTTTTTTTTTCAATTATGTGTTTCTGTAGTTTAGCTATTTTACGATAAAAAAATATCTATAGGCTGTATAAATTTCACGTCATCATCACGTTTTTGTAATGTAAGAATAAAATAAAAACTGATATTGTCTATGGCTATAATAGTAGATAGATTGTTGGTATGTTGACTGCTATTATTTTTTACTAACGATATATTTTGTACGATATTCTTTTTTCAAATATTTCGATTCCCGTATCGGGATTCGATGTGAAGGATTGGTGTATTTTTTTGGAACTAACACAATCAACCGGCCAGTGACTATAGATCTGCTATTTTTTAATAAATTCAACGCGATCTCATTGTCATTTTATTAAAAGTTCGTATTCTGCTAAATTCATTCAAACTACTACCATAATATGGTAACCAAAAAAAAAACACTTAATATAATTATGTGAGGACGATTATCACCTAGAGTGTACTAGTTATGGAACCAAGTATTACTACCAGCTGAGGTGAACTTATTTATTATCTAAATAAGGTACACAGAACAATAGTACTCACCTATTTACAAATATTTAAACTTTGTAAAAACACCAACAACCTCTTAAGAGGTCATTGAAACATCAAAGCTGAAATCGCGAAAATATGTATAATTAGCTGAACATTTATGTTAGTATAACTTAACAAAATGTACTGAACAGCAGATTATTTTTTCGCGATTTCAGGTTTGGTCCCATAGTAAAAGTCATAATGTTGAGTACAATTATCCCTTAAAAGGTTGTTGGTGTTTTTCAAATACCCTGTTCAATAGTAATTAAAATTAATGAACAACAGCTAACAGTATCAGTTTTATCAGGGCGAGGCCAAGAAGGTCCCTATCTCGGCATATGGTGTGATACTTTAAAAAAACAAATCACTGCGCTGGTATTCTGAT
Source organism: Hecatera dysodea (assembly GCA_905332915.2). Lineage (NCBI taxonomy): Eukaryota > Metazoa > Arthropoda > Insecta > Lepidoptera > Noctuidae > Hecatera > Hecatera dysodea. The sequence continues at coordinate 9,728,450 of HG995314.1, read as the reverse complement.
AGGTCCTATCCAAATTACTCTCTCTGTCTCTTTGATCCGAAGATGTCTAATGACAATAGGGATGTTTCCTGAGGAATAAAAATATGATCCTATTTAGTCCGTCAGTAATCGAAAAATATTGGACACGTATTTTTTGCTTTATCAAATCTATAAATAAAAAATAACGAAGATAAAAAGCTTCGAAGATCATGAGTGGCCGCTTCTGACATCACAGCGTGGTAAAAATAGTCGCACGAAGTGACGTCACACGGATTTTCAACGCACTATTATTGTCTTTGATTTTTGTTTACGTGAAAAAATAAAAAATACGTGTACAATATTTTTGGGAAGTCTATCTTACGGACTAATTAGATTTTTTTAGGCAACTACCCTATTACGAAAAACATTGTTTTTCTATACCCTTTGACAAGAACCGTTTACGTTAACGCGATAAAGTACATTAAAGATAAAATACACATCAACTTGTCGCCATCGTAACCTTTAAATTATTTATTTAAATTATTTTTAAAATGAAAACAGTTAACATACCAATTATTTTCTACATAAAGAATACTTCCTAAATTATATTATACATTATTATGCAGATATTAAATTACAACTTTTATTTAAAAATACGAAAATGTTTTTATTGTGAATGGAGTATTGAAATCTTTCAGTCTAGTCAAATATTTTGTTTAAAAACAAATTATCAATAATGAAACAAATTTATCTGTGGAAGATTTGAATTTAGTTTCTGCTAATCAGTAATTAAACTTAACTAAGCACATGGTGAAAAAAAAATTGATAGAATTGGGTATTTTACTAGATATAAAAATCATAAGTTGGTTAGATTTCAAGAAATATTGGCCACGTATTTTTTGTCATTTCAAATCGTAAAAAAAATATAAAGACAAAACATACCAAAGTTCTAGAGTGGCGGCTGGTGACGTCATGGCGCTAGTAAAAATTGTAGCACGTAGTGACGTCACGCGAGTTTTCAATGCACTGTATCGTCTTCATTTATTGTTTACGTGAAAAAAGAAAAAATACTTGTCTAATATTTTTTGGAAATCTATCCGATGATAAAATACTAAATTTGAAACAAAAAAGAAAACACTAGTTACATTTAATCAATTATTTGACTAGAACGAGAAAAAGAATTTGTATGAAAATCTAAGTGTTTTATAAGTCTGATGTATTTGATCTGAAAGAATAACTGAAGATAAAATAGATGAAGCCAAATTGCCTATTTTGGTCCTCCATTATTGAAATGGTGTCCAATAATTAATTTTTGGTATAGAAAGTTAACTAAAATTCTGGAAACGAGTATTATTATTATCGAATGTTTGATTTATTTTTTTAAACGTATATTATACAGTATCTAGCCTAATAACGTTTTGTGGTTTTGGTTAATATTGGTGTGTGGAAAATCTTGTAAGAACATTTTTTATGGAAATTCATTTAAAAGAATCTCCTAACCTAATTATCTGTTATCTCTGTCAGTCCTTTTTAGACTGTGCGGTATAAAGTTATCGCTCTGAGGCTACCTAGAACCCGTCCCCGATGAGTCATAACTGTTAAACCCCCTAAATAATAATAACCAGACCCAGCCTGTCCCTTGCTGCCTTCCCTCAATGACCCCGTTAAGCCGAGGCCCGTGTCCCACAGGGGATGCCCTTAGCGAAGCGGTCATTTAGCTTGTAAGTAGTTTTTAGCCCTGGCTGGAGGCCTTAAATTCATTCGAGGCCACCACAGGATTGTCCGGTTGAGCAGTAACCAGCCTTAGTGGCAGAACTGCGAGTGGTCCACTTAAAAAAAGCTACCTAAACTGATAAATTTCACGTAGAATTCCCGCCCTCCAGATATTTTGTATTTAGGTCTGCAGCTAGACCGAGACAGGCGAAATCAAAATACCACCCAGGCAGACGGATATTCGCATGCTTAGTGAAATTTGTGAAAAAAATTTAGCCACAGCAGCGGCGCGTTAAATACCTTAGTTAAATATAGTGGCATCAATACCTAGAAAAACGAATGAAGCAAATTTGTACAGCGACAAAAAGGACCACTACGCCATCTATCTCGCCAGAGACGAACTAAAATCATGTTTCGCGGTATTAGAGTTTACCGTGCGTTGTTTGGTTGTACGCGCTAATCTCAGAAAATACTGGTTCGAATTGAAAAAAATGTTTAAGTGTTGGATACCCTATTTATCGAGGAAGGCTTTATAATATCAGGCTACGGCCAATAGGAGCGGAGCATCAATGAAATGTTTTGCAGAAACGGAGTTTTTTTTTTTTCTAGTAACATATTTTATAGATACCAAAACATTAATATAAACCAAAACCACACTCAAGCCCTAAGATTAAAATCAACAATTTAAAATACATTGTAATATATTAATAAATAAACTAAAATAAAAGATAAATAATTATTCATCAACTACTAGGTACTACTTAACGCCTATTAAATATTATTTAAAATGTTAACTACCAAATGTATTTGAAATGAAAAATACTAAAATCATATACTAAGAAATACTTAAATCTTTATATATTAAATCGAAATACCACTCACTAATTAATCATGAAATCTCAGAAACTTAACATTTGGCAAGTAGGTTCCTTATAGGGTATAGGCATCCGCTAAGAATGGATTTTACGAAACTCCAACCCTAAGGGGGTAAAAAGGGGGTGGAAATTGTACTAAATATGCGCAGATCAAGTCGCGGGCAAAGTGCTAGTAATATTATAAGAGCTACCTCAAGCCCAGTGGCCGTATTACAAAGTGCCAATGCTATCATGATTCGTGTGAGGGAAAGAGATAGTGCTATTCGTCTTGTGTAACTCCGTCTCTCTCTGACACAGAAATAATGATGGATTAAGACGTCATAATAGGTCGCCAGTTTAACATAATTTTCAACAAACTTACTCGAAAATTCACTCTTATTGCACTGCTTCATAATGCAGTACCTACTTGTCGCACACTTGCGTTTTACACTACCTAGAACAGCAAGCAACTGAACGTTAAATTAAATAATACAAAAAAAAAATATTATAAACCAAATTTCAAATTAAAACCAAACCGTGTATTTTTCAGGATAAAATGGACCTAGCTTATGAGTTTATAACAAAAACCGATAGTTCCACTTTTAATCAGTGAAAGAATTTTCATAGATTATCTTCTAAAAAACAAACCTAACTATACATATGTATATTCATGATATAGTTATCATCAACATTATCGATTGAATAAAAACATGATTTGTTAATTATAAAATACATTTGGAAGTTAATAAAGTTATTAGTCTTGTACTTGTTTTACATAATTTAACGAAGTGGTCTTTTGCAAGATTGTATGACTGTCTCTTTATGATTCTGTGTTCGATAAGATTGACTGTTTTAGTTTATATTTGTATCTTTAAACCACATTTCTTGGGGGTAGGTAGGAAGCCTATTGGAAATCATCAAATGACTTTTTTTGGGCGCAACGGAAGGTAGTGTCAGGTCCTTACTGACTAAAACTCATCCGTGTTCCTCATAACACCCGCCACGTTCCAGGGCCGCGGTGATTTTTCCGGACAAATTCCCGCTCAGGTAGGTAGAAAGCCTGTAGATTGTGGTGTTGAACAGATACGACGCGAAAGTTTAAAGAAAACGTCAAAATTAAAAAAATAATGTCTGATTCCCTAACATAATAAAATAAGGAAGGTGCAGAAACTATAGGTGACTGCACAGACGCATCAATGTCAAGTATATTATACTTATAAGTTTCAAATTTGCAACGCTAGATGGCACAGTCTACTTCGTGCACGTTCCCCTAAAGGCCTAAACGGAGGGTGCAGGAAGTATAGGTGGCAGCACAGGTCAAATATTAACAACGTTAAATTGTTAGATTTGCAACACGCCGTCTACGCCGTGCACGTTCCCTATTGTCCCCCAAAAGTGACGTAACACATCCGTGTTTGGGTCACATTGTGTCAAATTTTAACTAGATCGTAAGAAAAAGCCTATTATGAGAAAACAGGGTATACTTAATAGGTTTTCATCGAGATTCATAGACATTTGTTTGATGTACACCTGGCCCATAGTCGTACCAAATATTTGATTGATTTGAATTATTGCATTGAAACAGCCAAGAAAATATTCCAAGTTAATAAGGAGTCAGATGGCTGCCTTACCTTGCAAGAAATGAGGTTTGAAGATATAGAACTTCATTATTATGAAGGCACCTAACTGATAGGTATTTAATAGGGTCGTTGACTACAAAAATCTAATTAGTCCGTCAGATAGATTTCCAAAAAATATTGGATACGCATTTTTTCTCTTTTCACGTAAACAAAACATGAAGATGATACAGTGCGTTGAAAACTCGTGTGACGTCACTACGTGCTACATTTTTTACCACGACGTGACGTTACGAGCCCCCACTCCTGATTTTAGATGCTTTTTATCTTCGTCAATTTTTATTGATTTGATAAAGCAAAAAATAAGTGTCTATTATTTTTCGGCAATCTAACAGACGGACTAAATATAATCGTATTTTATTTACTCAGGAAACGTCCCTATTTACCAGCTTTTTGTTGAAATACAAATATTTATGTCTGCAAAACAGTTGGTAGGTCAACATAAGCTTACACCCTGTGTTTCCTTAGTATGCGGGCAGAAGCCTACAATATGCACCCGAATTTGTCCCAAAACTGTTTTGCTAAAATAATTCAATACCCTAATAATTTAAATAAGAATGACTAAATACTATCATGAAAAAATATAAATAATTCACGCTAAATATTGTAAATCCTTTATTTATTATTATTTTTGTATATTCCGCGAATCATGAATGGGGTTGCCAGAAATAAAAAATAAAAAAACTAGGTACTAGTGTCAATAAGGGGAAATTTGAAATTTTTATTATACATGCCTAGCTGTAAGTAGATGTAAGGATATAGCGATCAAATTGTTTTCAACCTTTTAGTAGTATAAGACGTAATCAAATGTTTAGTCTATTAAAAGTATTTAAAGAAATATATATTTGTTTTATTTATATTTTTATGGATGGGAATCATCAAATGACTTCTTCCGCTCTGGGCTGAGCGGAAGGGAGTGGGCTATTACTGACTAAAATCCACCCGTGATCCTCCTAATGCCCTTTGCGTCTCAGGGCCGCGGTGACTCAAACAAATTCCGCAACCCTAGCAGGCACTGACCCTATGGGGCCCCGTCTTCGTTGTTGACATCTCTTAGAGGCGCACGTGGAAAACGACGCGCCGTTGCCCCGGATCTGGGCCCCAAGTCTGCTATTACAATAGTATCAGAATGGTCTATCATTGATTTCATAATGGTTGATTTTTACAAGTTTGGTAATCTACTAAAATAAAAGCGTCACTATGACTTTCCAATGGTCAACCACTGACACTCCATTGAAAGAAATGGCATAGAATGGTAATCTCGTACATGATGACAAATGAATGACAAACGTTGCAGTAATCTGCTAAAATTTTGACAGTTCCTTTGGACCTCCTACCATTAGAACGTCATCGTGCAGTCATCATTATATGGTCACTTTTACACTAGAAACATAATCAGACATCCGTGCAATTAAATATAGCAGATAACCATCAGAGATCTTTGAATTGTATAATAAAGTATAAAAATGTATGTAGTGCGATTGTATCTACATTTTATAAATTGATAACATCGATATTCTTGTGAAAAATTGAATTACACAATTAATTTTCAAATTCGCAATTTGCTGCATGATATGAATTTGTCTGAAAACGTGCATGTAGTGTACCTGTAGGTAGGTACATTTTCGGTAAATTTAGAGTAATTTGAGGCAAAAGGACGAAGTGTTACACTTGCTTGGTATTTTTTTCGTTTACCGACGTTATAAAAAGGAGGAGGTTATCAATTCGTCTGTATGTATAACATATTTTTTTTAATGTATAGTTCACCGATATTTCCGTCGATTATAGACGGATTTCAATTTTTATTTTGATAAGAGTTCACTTCTGAAGTGGTCTCATTTTCATCAGGTCAGGATCTGATGATGGGATCCAGGAGAAATCGAGAGCAACCGAAAATTGTATCCTCATATGGTGTTTTTGTTACGTAATAATCATTTTCATTAATTAATTAAAGCACTAGTATTTAATGAAGGTCTGAAGTTGCTCTGATGATGAAGCCGAAAGACGGTCGAAGGAACTCCTCAACGACTTGCAGCAATTACCCGGTGTTTAGACTTACCTAATTAATTTCTATTGATGAGAAACGTGCATCCATATCTAATCTATCTAAATATATATAACTCAAAAGGGACTGACTGACTGACATAGTGATCTATCAACGCACAGCCCAAACCACTGAACGGATCGGGCTGAAATTTGGCATGCAGGTAGGTAGATGTTATGACGTAGGCATCCGCTAAGAAAGGATTTTGATTAATTGTACCCCCAAGGGGATAAAATAGGGGATGAAAGTTTGTATGAAACTTTGTCAATTTTAAACCGATCGGGCTGAGAGTTTCAAAATCGGGGGTAAAGTAACTATTGCACGCGGACGAAGTCGCGAGCAGAAGCTAGTGGGTTATAAGTGCTATACAGGTCTGATGATGGAGAGCATATACAGTTGAGGGAATTCCTCAACGATTTACAGCAGTTCCATATTGTTGGGCTTACTTGTTTACACCAATTTATACCGTGTACGCTGTGATGGGTACCTACGTTTACCACTAAAAAGTGTAAAATTAAAAACTTTTTACAAATAACGAAAAAACAAGCAAAAACACCGACTTCCGAAATTAAAGTTATTTCATACTTTTGTGTCGTGTTTTTTGGTTTAGAAGTCGGATTTTTTTTTGAGCAAACGTTTTTCTTTTATTTATGATTAAATAACCCTTTTTTTTTTGGATGGGAAATTATCAAAATATGACCCCTGGGTGGAGCAGTAGGGAGTGTCAGTGTTCCTCTTGTGCCCTTTGCGTTCCAGGGCCGCGGTAACTCTTTCGAACAAATTCCGCAACCCTAGCAGGCACCGACCCTATGGGGCCCTGTCCTTGGTGCTGACGGCTCCTTGAGGCGCGCGTGAAACACAACGCGTCGTCGACTCAGCCTGGTATCGGACGGCAAGCCACCCACGCTCACCGTCCACAGGCATCAGCCACTGCGCAATAGCACAGCGGCCGACTTGTCTCTGGAGGAGGCCGAAATGGAACCATTACTGGCACTCCATTTCAGCCCCCTCCCGAGTACCAGGAGTCGCAGCACCCACAGCAGTAGCGGCAGAAGCGGCGACGGAAGCCGCGGCGGCGGCGGCGGTCCTCTTGCGCATGGTCGGGGCGGGTTAAATAACCCTGTATTTTATGAAATCAGGGATCAATGATCTGAACAAGACATTATAGCTTTAAAAAAAAACCGTGTTTTGTGTGTTTGATAGGATACCTATATCTTGATAACAACTGTCTAGTCTAGGTTAGTACATACAGTGCTTGTCTGTTAACCATAAAACCATTAAGATATCTATTATTAAGAATTGTTTTATTTCATGTTTTAGTTTGCTAGGTAGTTCTCTGCCCTTACTTGATCTACCAATGAAGTAAATTTTTAAATATATTTGTATTTAATTTAGAATAATAGACAATACAATAATGTCTTTAAAAAAATATAAGTTTTTTTTTTGTAGTGTCGCACTAGTTATATCTTTGTGCCAATTTCGGGAAAAGTGTAAGTTGTATGCTGAATTTGAAATTAAAAGAACACTGCTTTCGAATAAACTTCATTTGAAGTTCGAATTGCGCGCCAATCCAGAGATAATTAAATCTTAAAATGCCGGCTTGACTCTATTTGTCTGTAGAAAAGTAGTAGCTATACAACATCACGCAACGATAAATAGGAGCGGAGCATCAATTAAAATGTTACAAAAACGGTTTCTTTTTAACCGACTTCCAGAAAAGGAGGTTCTCGAGTCGACTGTATTTTTTTTGTGTGTGTTACCTCATAACTTTATATAAGTAGAGGAGGAGCTCGTGGCTAAATTATAACAACCGCAACGCTTGCCGAGGTTGGTCTGTGGATGGGTGACCATCTTAACATAACGAGACTTCTCCGTGCCTCGGAAAGCACGTTAAGCCGTTGGTCCCGGCTGTCATTTGAGATCTTTGGCAGTCGTTACGGATTGTCAGAAGCCAGAAAATCTGACGCCAGTATTGCCAAGAAGTACCGTGTTCCCCAATTAATGGGTTGTGGAGGTCTGGTAGGCAGCCGCTTCACGTAAAACACTGGTATTCAGCTGAATCCGGCTTGACTGGGAGCCGACCCCAATATATATAGTTGGGAAAAAGGCTAGATAGATGACCTCATAACTTTATATTGGGTGTCCCGATTTTGGCTCCAAGGCCGCGGTGAGGCTCTGACCCTATCGAGTTCTGATTGCTACGCTGACCTCACGTTGAGGCGCGCGTGGAATACTACGCGTTGCCGACCTGCGTCTGGTTGTAATTGGAGTTGAGCCACCCAACGCTCGCCTACGTCTACGGTGGCCGGGAATCGCCCAGCGACTACTGAGGCACGGGGCGTCTACTTCTGTTGCAGCGGCTGGAGCATAAGGGTTGTTTCTCCCTCACGCGAGCAAGAAGGGAAGTCCTCCACCGTGTTGCCACCTGGGCGTGTCCTCCCGCCGAATCAGAAACAGCATATATACCTACATAGCATAATCAGCCTTTTATCGTTCCCACTGCTGGGACACAGGCCTCCTCTCTAGGAGAAGGAATGGGCCGTAATCCAGCACGCGGACCCAGTGCGAGTTGGTGAATGTCACATGACTTCGAGTTTTTGGTTCTAGGACATGCCGGTTTCATCACGATGTTTTCCTTCATCGTTTTGAGAGCAGTGGTGATGAAGTTAATTACACAAAGTAATGCGCCTGGCTGGGTTTGAACCCTCTCCCAAATTATCCGTGTCCTGACCATAGTAATTTAGCAGATACCTAATTGACTACATTCGTAAACAAATGTGAGTCCTTTTTCCCCAAATTACTCCAAATCGCAAGAAATTAAATTTACATGGTTTTACTATTTGGAGATTTTTATCTGTGTTATAATATCTTTGTGTAAACGTGATTTTCATAATTATTTTCACTGCCAAGGACAGCCGACCTTGTGTCGAGTGTTGGTATTGAAAGTAGCGTACCTATTTCCTGACGTGTATAAATTAAGTATTAGATAGGTTTCGTAGTTCATGGTCTACTTGGAAGTATCTGATTGCTGAACCTTTTTCTTTCTGGATGGGAAATCATCAAATGACTTCTCCCACTCTGGGCGGAGCGGAAGGGAGTGTCAGACTCTTACTGACTAAAACCCTTCTTTTGCCCTTTGCGTTCCAGGGCTGCGGTGACTCTTTCGAACAAATTCCGCAATCTGATTGCTGAACCTACTGGGAACTGCTTATGATGATCGGCAGATTGTTATTATAAACTAGACTACCAGCTGATCTCCCGGCATGAAATTCCGAATCTATGATAGTGGCCTTTTAATGATGGATCGGAAATCGTCAAATGAGTTCTTCCTTTAGGCGGAGTGGAAGGGAGTTTTAGACTCTTACTAACTAAAACTCATCCGTAAGCATTAGAGTTCAGAATTCGAGAAAATTATTGTAACAAATTCAAATTTCATTGCTAACTCCTTAGAACCTTTTTCTATGCTAATATTGTAAAGAGGAAAGATTTGATTGTTTATTTGTATTGAATAGGCTCCGAAACAACTGAACTGATTTCAAAAATTCTTTCACTGTTGGGAAGCTACACTATCCCCATATTCCCACGGGAACGTGAACTACGCGGGTTAAAACTCGGGGCGCTGCTAGTTTTGTATACATATAGTGCCTTTTTGATAGATCGATACATACAAATGTTAGCTTAAAAAGCAACTTAAAATAATATAATGACAATAAAGTTGACACTTGAGTTTTTGGCGTAGATACAAATTATATCGATTTGTAAAATCTACTCTAATAAACTCTCTAAAAACTCAACTCTCAATTTTTTGAGTTCTGGTGAACTCATAAAATTAAGAGTCGGGTTTTGTGGGTTGGGTTTGTTTAGCTAGTAAGTCTAAAAGAGAGCCAATGATGACGAATAAGTGTTAGGTACATATCGGGAAATCCCAAATAAAGAAGAAGACATGTTATCTTTAAATATAACTTGTTTACAGGAAAGGTCATGTGGAATCTATGATAACATTGAAAATTCAACGAAACTATGATTAATAACACCATTAGTAATTGTTTATTTTGATGCAGAAAACTGAAAACAAAAACAACTCAAGGTACCTAATCATTAAACAATCTGCCAGCGTATCGCCTCTGATTTCTATTCTTAGACTTTTGGCTAGACTGATTGGGTACCTACCATTTTCAATTTTTTTTTAAGCTTGGGAATTCAACATACTTATGACTTCTTCCGCTCTGGGCACATTGGAAGGGAGCGTCAGACTCTTACTGACTAAATCCCACCCGTGATCCTTCTTGTGCCCTTTACGTTCCAGGGCTGCGGTGACTCTTTCGAACAAATTCCGCAACCCTAGCAGGCACTGGCCCTATGGGGCCCCGTCTTCGTTGTCGACACCTCTATAAGGCGCGAATTAAGTAAGCGACAACGGAAGTATTAAAAAAATAACTTTATTCCGACAGAGTTACAGCGAGATAGTAATTAATTCATTCTAATAAAATATTGATCTTATATACTAACTTAATTGCTAACGTAGTACATCCACAACGTGATCAGATTGACGCACGTTCTAGATAATTATAAATGCTGATCGCGCTGTGGAGAAATTGGGAAATAATAATCTAGTCCATACTTATTGGCTGACAAAGCTAATATTGGTAGGTTGGGGTTCCTTAACTCGCGCGTAGAACACGACGCGCCATCGACCCGGGCCTGGTTGCTATCGGACAAACCACCCATAGCTCGCCGTCCGCAGGCCCGCGCCTACGGTGGCCGGGAATCGCCCTGCGTTTCCCGACGCCCGGGGTGTTTTCTTCTGTTGCGGCGGCTGAAGCGTGAGGTTTCTCTCTCTTGCCTCCTCCGTCTCTAGCATCATTACTGCTTCGCAGAAGGAGGTGACCGCTTCCCATGCCTCCTCGCCCCAGACCATGGATTGAACCAGGGCCGGACGCTCAGGTCGCCGCCGCCGATCGCCTCGACGAGGATACGGCGTTGCTCCGCCCAAGCAGGGCAGACCTCCACCATATGCTCCACCGTGTCCTCCGGGCAATCCACACGGTTAGTATATACATGCAACTTTAATTGAAAACCGATTCAATCTGGTGTAGTGAGTAGTAGGACGACATTTCCATTTGAACACATCGATTGAATAAAACATTTACAACGTATGTTGGTACAATAACAATTGGTAATTCCTATTTATTGCTAATTTCCGTTCATAAATAGCCAAACCCCGATAAATCTGTTAATCCGTAGCGAGAACTATGATAACAAATGATAGTGAAGGAATCTAATACATCGTGGTTTTTGTTGTTTTTTAGGTCTAGTGGAGTGTAATTTACATACCTGCAACTATACATAATTTGGAATAGTTAAAACATGCGGAGGTAATCTGTTCTTTAGGTACCTATACGGACTTAATCCAGTCTAAACTACGTTGATTGATAATTTTAATCCACTGAAATATTTCATTCGGACTTTATTTGCTTTGCTGGTTTGTTACAATTTGGAAGGTGTTGTAACGGGCGGTTATTTAACCAAACTTTTTTTTTTTTTTAATAATAATTTGGGCTTTAATCTATTTGATTCTTTTACGCCAGACAGTTTGCGATATTGCGTCATTTCTTGTGTCTTGTGGATTGTTCTTTTTTTTAAGGATGGGAAAGCATCAATTGACTACTTCCGCTTTGGGCGTAGCGAATGGGAGTGTCAGACCTGATTAAAGCTCATCCGTGATTCCTCCAAATGCCCTTCGCGTTCCGGGGCCGCGGTGGCTTTTACGAAAAAAATCCGCAGCGCTGGTAGGATTGTGGATTATCTGGTATTATCCTAGTCCAGATACTCGGTAGTCGTGTTTTGTTTTCCTTAATGGCTGAGACCTGTCTTGTCATTAATTTATTTACTCCTGGTCTTCAATTCGTGGAGTCATCCGCGAATATTCGAGAGTATGGAGTGCTAATACAAAGACACTATGAGCAAGTAGGCGCGGCGAAGCACTACTTGATAGTTGCTAGATCGAATTATTCCTAGCACCGGTTTTAAGAGCTCTAATACTTGTACCCAAAGTACTGTAGTATTATATTATCTGTGCCCAAAGTATTCCTACTCGCGGAGTTTGTTCGAAAGAGTCACCGCGGCCCTGGAACGCGGCGGGCACTAGAAGGATCACGGGTGGGTTTTAGTCAGTAAGAGTCTGACACTCCCTTCCGCTCCGCCCAGAGCGGGAGAAGTCATTTGATGATTTCCCATCCAAAAAAAAGGGATTCCTATCCTAGTATCATAGTCACCATCATATCAGCCGTAAGGCGTCCACTGCTGGACATAGGCCTTTCCAAAGTGTAGCCATAACAACCGGTCCTGTGCGTCACGCATCCATCAGCTACCCGTGACCCTCACCAAGTCATCGGTCCACCGCGTGGGACCTGCCTTCCAACGCTGCGTCTTCCGGTACGCGGTCGCCACTCCAGAACTTATCGGCCCCATCGTCCATCTGTTCTGCGAGCAATGTGCCCTGACCCCTGCCCACTGCGATTTCAGTTTGGTGATCCTTGCGAATGTCATCGTTCCTGATTCAATCACGCAAGGAAACTCCGAGTATTGGCTTCTACATTGCCCTTTCTATTATCATAAATCATAATCAGCCTTTTTAACGTTCCCACTGCTGGGACACAGGCCTCCTCTCTAGGAGAGGGAATGGGCCGTAATCCACCACGCGGGCCCAGTGCGGGTTGGTGAATGTCACATGTCTTCGAATTTTTGGTTCTAGGACATGCCGGTTTCCTCACAATGTTTTTCTTCACCGTTTTGTAAGCAGTGGTGATGAAGTTAATTACACAAAGTAATGCGCCTGGCTGGGTTCGAACCCGCGACCTACAGTTCGTAAGTCGGGGCAATTACCACTCGGCCACCACTGCTCCTATTATATTTGGAGTTATTAGCATTGGCGTTAAAATCAGTATCAAGTAAATGACATTTGCTATTGTAGTTACATAACTGGTGAAAACGAACAGAAATTATTGTTCAAAAGTTGCACTTAGTATGAATGTTGTTGTTGTTTTTTTTTTTGTTTTTTTGTATTTTGGCCTATAAGCGTGTGTGTGTTGAGTATGAGAGTGTGATTATTCAAAGACATTGAGAGGGAGGAGGCCATAGAAAGATGGATGGATTGTGTGAGGAGTGATATGAAAGAAAAGGGAGTTAGTGATAGCTTGACGGCTGACATCACAGGACAGAATGGAAGAAAAACACGTGTTGCGCCGACCACAAGTAACATGGGATAAGGGCAGGAAGATGATCGTTAAAACGATCTTTAGCATACTTGCAGAGGCCTTAAACTAGCCTGAATTGAAAGTATTTTCGAACAATCAATAAATTGGCCTATTTTTAACTAAATAAACAAATAAACATGAGCTTCGATCTTCAGGACAAACAAAATGCCGATGACATTTTATCAAAACGTGGTATCTATATATTGTATTTATTAATCTTTTTCTGATAATATTCTTCCTTTTTCGATTATTATCTGTGCAAACTTATTGACAGTTCGATTAAAAAACAAAAACCCTTACCATAGATAAAATAAGGCATACTTTTAAATGTTTTTTTAGTTTATTGATAGCAATACCTTTGCTGATTAATTTGTTAGCTTGTTTCTATAAAAGTAGTTGATTGCTTTTTGATAATTAGACAGTAATACACAGCATTCGACTGTTGAAGAATCTGTCCCAGGAACATACAGTGCGATTTCGTGAAAAACCTTTTGTTTCTGTATCGACATCGAATTTAAAAAAATGATCGGTGAGTTTTTTTTTTTAATTTTTGTCATCATTATATTTTACGGTCCGAACCTACTTTTATTGATCAACGAACTAAGTTTTTTTTCCGGATAGAATTTTTCTACTAACATTTTCAGATTTTAGTTATTCGTAAACATAGCAAATATTTAAATCGGTTATTAGTCCATCCACATGGGCAGTTGCGTAAAACTGGGACTTGCTCCGTACGACATGTTTTTTGAAATAGCTTTAGGGCAAAACTAGTTGAAATCTATGTTGAATTTTTTCGAAAGAGTGACCGCGGCTCTGGAACGCCCAGAGCATTAGGAGGAACACGGGTGGGTTTTAGTCAGTAAGAGTCTGACACTCCCTTCCGCTCCGTCCAGAGCGGGAGTCATTTGATGATTTGCTATCCAGAAAAAAAATGGGCAGAAATAGAATAGATACTCTTTATCCATTTGTATGGATAAAGAGTATTCTATTTCTGCCCGTTACAGAAAATATAGATAAAGAAAACATTAAATAGGGTGACACAATGGGTGGCCTTATTGCTAAAAGCGATATTTTCAAGACAACCTTTAGATGGATTTTAAACAGAAAAGGAAATACAGTACTATAGGTAGTCACTTAATGATTTATTTCTCCATAATTACCGTGTAACTAAGTACTTCATAAATACTCTCCGATAGTTCAGTCAGGTAAGGAAATCATCCAATGACTTCTCCCGCTCTGGGCGGAGCGGAACGGAGTGTCAGACTCTTACTGACTAAAACCCACCCGTGATCCTCCTAATGCCCGCCGCGTTCCAGCGCCGCGGTGACTCTTTCGAACAAGTTCCTTAACCCCGGTAGACCTTAATACATATGTACCGCTACATCTTTGTTTTCCCTCAGGAAATATTGGCAAATATAAAAAAAAAACTTTTTACAAAAAAATACAACCGACTTCTACACAAAAACAAAAAAAAAACAAAAATTACAAAATAACTTTAATTTCGGAAGTCGGTGGTCAAAAAACGAAAAAGCAACCAAAAACTTAAATGGGACCACAACAAGCACCAGCTTTTGAATATAAAAATAATTAAGTGTCAAAATCGATACACGCAGTAGGTACAAAGTTATGAGGTAACACACAAAAAGAAAAATACATGCGAATTGAGAACCTCCTCCTTTTTTGGAAATCGGTTCAAAACCTAATCAGCATTATAATAATAAACATTTATTTCAGACTAGGTCCATATGTTCGTAACAATATACTTAATAAAAATAAATAAATAATTACCTACACTACTATATGAAGACGCACCCACCTTTGCAGCATGGGAGAATCCCACCTATCTACTAAAACACGTAGTATACTGTTGGTGCTACCGCGAATGCGAGTGAGTAGGGAGGCGCATCCTTTTCTAATTATAGCGGCAAAGCCATCACCCCGCGCCTCAGCAAACATTCCCGACGCACTGCATCGCCACGGCAGCCCCAACAGTACCCTGAGCGCATTGTTGTATTGGACACGCAGGTCACTGTATGCCCGCTGCGAATAACCGACCCACAGGCTGCAGGTGTAGAAAGACTGACAAAATGCTTTAAAAAGCGTGATCTTCACTGAATTAAGATGTTGTCAAGTCATACCTTAAGCTACCATACGTGGGCTATGACGTCAATCAATCGTCTGTAATAATTAGGGATTAGGGCGATTACCTACAATAGAAAAATAACTTGTTTGATAGGAAAATCAAACGCCATTGGTCAAGCGGTAGACAAAACACATTTTAGTTACCTACACAGGTAGGTACAGTCAGCAACCAAAGTTGATTAACACCCTTAGTTTTACATTCTCATTTTTGTTTTTTTGTTATCGGTCTCATCTAGTTTAAATTGACGATTAAGTGTTATTTATACATATACTAGCGACCCGCCCCGGCTTCGCACGGGTGCAATGTTGATATTAAATCTCTGCTATATTATGCATTTAGTATACATGTAATAAGGTTATTATATACCACTCCTTCTCGAAATAAAAACTCAGTTGGGTTTCTGCAATAAAAACAGATTCATTTATTTATTTTCTGTTTACAAGATAAAATTACAAAAGACAGTTAGAAATAGTCTTACCTGCAATAAAAACAGAAAACAACATTAAAAGTTTTTACTCCAGGTGATTTACTTATTATTCCTTATTAAAATTAATAACCTTTAAACCAATAATTGAAATCTTCAATGTTCGATATTTTTAGGTTAGAATCCCGACCATCGACCATCGGGTATTCATGTTTTACCATCGATAACCCGAGTCTATCACTCTGTGCGGAACGCGGCAAATTCAAACATAAAGATGATTACGTCTCATATAAATGAGAGTCGTTATTTTCTTTATATCTCCCCCCCTCGAAGGAGAACAATCACATAACATATATGTGATTGTTCGTCAAGTCGTATCGTCAGCCACCGGAATTATTTTTGTTATATGAAAAAGGTTTGATTCTGTTTTCTTGTGTCCGGTATCAACCTCATAGATTGTATTTGAGATTCTCTTTAGTATTTTGTATGGTCCGATTCTTATTTCGTCCAGCTTTTTCCTATTGAGGCGATTTCCATTTTCCACATATACCAAGTCCCCGGCATCCAATGTAATTTCTTTCCTGTGTTTGTTGTATCGTTCTGCATTTTGATTGTGGGACTTTTTGGTGTTTTCATATGCCAATTGTCGATCTCTTCCTAGATCTTCCTTTGTACAATTCGTCTTCAATTCGTGGGGCAAAATATTGACACTTTCACCTTCCATTAAGTATTTCGGCGCAAATCCAGTAACTGTGTGTTCCGTTTCATTGTATCTTCTAACACATTCTTGAGCTATTGATGACCATGTTTTTTTATTCTCGTTTTCATTTATTTTGCATCTTATTTTATTTACCAGAGTTTGATTTAACCTTTCATTAAGCCCATTTGAAAATGGGGCGTCTACGGCAGTAAAAATCATTTTTATGTTCTTCTGCTTTAAAAAATTTTTATATTCCTTTGAATTTATGCCAGGGTATTGATCTGTTAGTATTGTTCCTATATCGTTACTTTCTGTCACTTTCGTTGTTAATTTTATAAAGTCATTTGCGTTTTGGTTTTTCGACGTTAAAATATAAGCGTATCTAGTAAAGTGATCAACCAAAAGGTGTAAATATTTTTTTGTTGATCGCGAACCCCCAAATCCACCAATGGTATCGATGGACATAATTTCGAATGGGTAGGTAGCTGGACCTAAATGTGATAGGAACCCATATTTTGATTTTTTTCTTGATTTGTTTTTTTGACATATAGAACAATTATCGCAAATTTTTTTAATATTCATTATCATGTTGGTTGCTGAATAAAATGGAGTTATCTTATTGATCATTTGTGATCTTCCTAAATGACAGTAAGTGTCGTGTATTTCTTTTATCAATATTTTACTGAGGTTTTCAGACAATAGTATTTTGTCTTTTCCTTTTAACATTTTGTAATAAATGCCATTTTTTAATACAATGTCTTTCTTCTTTTCTTTAAAGGACATGTTCTCATTCTGGTCCTTTTTTATGTCTTCGAGACTTATTAGATTTACGACTTCCAGGATGTCGTCTGTGTTATCATTTGGTTCTAAAACAGGATTCCTGCTTAGGCAGTCTGCTTCTTGATTTGATTTTCCAGGATTGTATTTTATCGTAAAATCATATTGAGATAAGTAATATGTTAAGTCTCCTAACTCTTCATCTGTCCTAGATTTTATGTTCAAGTTTTCTAGAGGTTTGTGATCCGTGTATACCGTGAATTGTTTCCCAAGCAGCCAGTGTTGCCAATATTTCACTGCTTCTTTTATGGCTATACATTCTAGGTATATCGCTTTCTTTTTCTTTTGTGCCTCATTCAATTTTTTTGAAAAATATGCTACAGGTTTATAATTTTTATTTTCATCTTCTTGCTTCAACACAGCTCCAACTCCTTTGATACTTGCATCAGTATAAATTTTAATTGGTGAATTTGGATCAAATATTTTTAGAACCGGTTCCGAACAAAGCAATGTTTTAATTTTCTCAAATGAATCTTGACATTCCTTCGACCAAACAAATCTTACATTTTTCCTCAGAAGATTATGTAATGGGTCTGAGATTTGTGCCATGCGTGGGATGAATTTATGGTGGTAATTTATTTTCCCAAGGAATTGTCTTACATTTGTTCTTGTTTCTGGAACTGGGAAGTTTCTCACTGCAATTAAGTAATCTTCCTGTGGTTTTACTGAGTTCTTTTCAATAATATGACCTAAGTATTTTGCATGATTCTTCGCAAATGTGCATTTTGAAAATTTCAATCTAAATCCCTCTTTGTGAATTGCTTCCAATAGTCTTGAAAGATGTTGTATATGCTGTGTAAAATTTTGTGAGAAGATTAATATATCGTCGATGAAAGACACTGCAAAATCTGTAAGTTTGTATTTTCTTAATATATTATTCAGTATCCTTTGAAAAATTGCAGGTGCCGTCTTCAATCCAAAAGGAAGGCAGGTCCACTGATAGTGTCCTTCCTGTGTTACAAATGCGGTTTTAGGTTTGTCTTGAATCCTTAGGGGAATTGACCAAAATGCAGAATTTATATCCAAGGTTGTAAAATATTCGCAGTTCACACTTTTTACTATCAAATCTTCTATCAGTGGAAATGGGTGTGCTTGAGGAGTTATAATTTTATTTAAATCTCTGAAGTCTATACACATTCTTGTTTTTTTATTTTCTTCTTTCTTAAATGCTAGAGTAACTGGAGCAGCAAAAGGGCTGTATGACTCCTCAATAAGGCCTTTTTCCAATAACTTAGCTACTTGACTTTCTATCTCTTTCCTATCTTCGAATGTGCACCTGTAAGGTCGTTTAAAACAGTATTTTTCTTCCATTAGGTCAATATGAGCCTCATAGTCCTTAACACTACCAATGTCATATTTATCTTTGGCGAATACAGATTTATATTTATTTAACAACTTGTCGATTTCTGACTGTTCATACATATCCAAATGATTCACAATTATCTCAAATTCATCAGTATTTAGATGATTGTTGAAGTTTATTTCATATTTTGTTGGATTGTATGTTTTTTCTTTTATGTCACCTGTCAAAGCCGGAATATTGACATTTGTGTGATTCTTAGTGTCTTTATTTAAGTAAATTTCATTTTCTTGTTTTTGAAAGTCTTTTTTCTGAATAATCCTTAGATCTTCAGTCTGGATTAATTTAAAATTTTCAATACTGTCTAAACCAACCAAAAAATCATAACTGAAATTCTCACTGTCCACAATAAACACATTTATCATTTTTTCAATATTGTAAATTTTCACTTTTAGCGTTATCATACCTTTTGTTTTTCCTGCACCGTTAATAGTTTTCAAGCTTATTTTTCTTGAATTTTCCATATTTTCTTCTTTAATTTTTAATAATTTTGCATTTATCAATGATACGTTTGAACCTGAGTCGTAAATACCAGAAATTTGTAATGTATCATTTAGTATTAGCTTGATTTTTATTAACGGTGGTACTTTTAGTTTTTTGGATCTTCTGTATTTAATTCCACCTCCAGTTCTGAATTGTTAACTGACTTAAATGATCCTATTTTTTTGTTTTTATCTTCTTTTTCTCTAAACCAGCAAATTGATTCAGAATGAAAACGCTTCCCTTTGTTTGCCTTTTCACATATTTCACATGGATTTTTGTCTTCACTTTTCTTTTGTTTGTTATCCCAGAAAGGTTTTCCTTTTTTTTCATGTATATTTTTCTTCACAAGGTGTTCTAATTTAGATATTTCATTATAAAGATCTTGAGTTTCTTGAAGTGTTTCTCTGTCAATCTTGTCGGATACATAATTTGGTAAACCGATAGCAATAAGATCAATCAATGTTTCAGTATCCATGGATTTTCTGATTTGAAGTAGTAACTTCTCTTTTTTCAGGCCATATTCAAGCAAGGAACCTGATTGATATTTGAAGTTAAAAGCATATCTAATAGGAGACCAACCTTTGTTCCCGAAAGTTTCAATAAAAAATTTTTTTCCAGTTGTTCCATTCTGATTCTATAGAGTATTTTAAAATCATGCAAGTGTACCAGTCAGCACTACCTTTTTCAAGGAAAAACTTCAAAATCTCAATTTTTTTCCTATCTTCTGCCACTACACAGCGAACACATTCTTTTTCAAATTGTTCAATCCATTGGCTGGCATTGGACGTTTTTTCATCAAATTTTTCAATCATGAAATCTTTAGCAATTTTGTTTAAGTTTTTAACTTCAGAAGTTTGTTCTTTGGATTCTAGAACTTTTTCTAGTAACTTCTTTATTGTGTCCTCTGACGTGCTTGTGGTAGATATTTCAGCTACCTTGTCTGGAATCTCCTCTAAATAAAATTTTTCAAATAATAAGTTACCTTCCTCATCTAAGTAAGCTTTTTTCATATTTTCAGTTAAAGTTATCCAAACTTTCCTGAATTGATTTCTTTTTCCCAACGTGTTTTTCACTCTGCCATACACTTGTGACGTTATCAATTCTTTGTGTAAACTTGTTGGCTGGTATTCATCCGGTACTGTAAAAGAACGACCATCCGGCGTGCCGATTGAGGTTAGGCACAGTATTGTAGTTTTCCCATCTGACGCTCCTCGCATTTTAAAGTCGAACCTTAGTTTCTCCATTTTTCACGAAGTATTCACATTAATGTTGTTTTGTAATAAGGTTATTATATACCACTCCTTCTCGAAATAAAAACTCAGTTGGGTTTCTGCAATAAAAACAGATTCATTTATTTATTTTCTGTTTACAAGATAAAATTACAAAAGACAGTTAGAAATAGTCTTACCTGCAATAAAAACAGAAAACAACATTAAAAGTTTTTACTCCAGGTGATTTACTTATTATTCCTTATTAAAATTAATAACCTTTAAACCAATAATTGAAATCTTCAATGTTCGATATTTTTAGGTTAGAATCCCGACCATCGACCATCGGGTATTCATGTTTTACCATCGATAACCCGAGTCTATCACTCTGTGCGGAACGCGGCAAATTCAAACATAAAGATGATTACGTCTCATATAAATGAGAGTCGTTATTTTCTTTATATACATATAAACCATCCTCTTGAATCACTCTATGTATTAAAAAAAACCGCATCAAAATCCGTTGCGTAGTTTTAAAGATCTAAGCATACATAGGGACAGACAGCGGGAAGCGACTTTGTTTTATACCATGTAGGTAGTGACAAGTTCCCTCTCCTAGAGAGAAGGCCTGAGTCCCAGCAGTGGGGACATTAAAAGGCTGATTATGCTATAAAAAATAAGTAAATAATTTGCAAAATAAATAATTAAATTTGTAGCGGTATTCATCTACCCCGTCAGCAGCTAAATAACTAAACGTAATCCTGCATCGCCGCGCCGGCCGTATCAGAGTTTTCCGAGCGATTTGAACATTTACAACAGTCCGATTATTATCAACTATCGGGAAGTTGCCCTCTGGACACAACAACCGTCTGTGGGCACACGGACAAAATAATAGGTTGGGGAAAGTTTCTTCGCATTTTTTTAAGAAAATTCAAAACATTTTTTAATATAGTTTATTTACATTTAACTAAAGTATGTAGTTATCATTTTGTTCGATAACTTTTTGCGATCTTGTAGGTAGGGACATGATCCCATTGCTATAGACATTTTGGGACTTCTGATCAAAATATCGCGACAAGTGGTTTTGGCAGTCCTCTCGTGATGTTAACCTTACATTGCCTAAAGAATTCTGAAGAGACCGAAACAGGTGGAAATCTGAAGGTGCAAGGTCAGGACTATACGGCGGATGCATTAACACCTCCCAGCCAAACTCTCTTAATTCTTGCTGAGTGGCTAAAGATGTGTGAGGTCTAGCGTTATCATGATGAAAAACCACACCCCTTCTGTTAATTAATTCCGGCCGCTTTCTCTCAACTTATTGCTTTAATCGTTATATAATATATTGTTTAAGTCATTTCCGTGTATTAATTTGAGTATATATAAATGGTAGATATTGACCACTCGCAATTTCAGCACACTAGGCTGGTTACTGGACAAAATGTCTTGTATCTATAGTTTTTATTTTTATATTTATTTTGATATTAATTTGATTATAATCGCGACATATGGCACCCACCACTTCTCTGCATCACCCAAAGGTTGACTTTTTGAAAATTCCTAAGGCATTAAGTCCGCATCTGTACATCTATGTGCGTAAAGTATTTAATAAATAAATATGACTTAGAAAACTGGATCACTAATCGACTTTTGCCGCTCACCGTACCTAGACATGTTGAAGTACCTATGTACGTTGAAGTACCTATGACTATGATCTACGATAGCAAGTAGCCTTTTTTTTTGGATGGGAAATCATCAAATGACCCCTCCCGCCCTGGGCGGAGCGGTAGGGAGTGTCAGACTTTTACTGACTAAAACCCACCCGTGATCCTTCTAATGCCCGTTGCGTTCCAGGGCCGCGGTGACTCTTTCGAACAAATTCCGCAACCCTAGCAGGCGACCCTATGGGGCCCCGTCCTCGATGCTGACGGCTCCTTGAGGCGCGCGTGGAACACAACGCGTCGTCGACTCAGCCTGTTTGCTATCGGACGGCGAGCCACCCACGCTCACCGTCCACAGGCATCAGCCACTGCGCAACAGCACAGCGGCCGACTTGTCTCTGGAGGAGGCTGCAATGGGACCATTACTGGCACTCCATTTCAGCCCCCTCCCGAGTATCATAGCAAGTAGCCTGTACCTATACTATTCGTGTTGTATTAAACAGATTAAAATAAATTTTGAAATGTGACGTCACGAAATTTCTCACTTCCTGTGAGACGTTATTTATTGATGGCCCTTATGTACACCTCAGCTAATTGCCGAGGAAATCCCAGCATGGTGTTATGTTTAAAAAGTGTACTAATGTATTTCTCTCAATTTTGCAAGAAAATATAACCGATGACCTGATACATTAATCACACGATTAGTCACAGACAATCAAAACAATAAATAGATAAAAAAAGATAATCAGCCTTTTAACGTTCCCACTGCTGGGACACAGGCCTCCTCTCTAGGAGAGGGAATGGGCCGTAATCCAGCACGCGGGCCCAGTGCGGGTTGCTGAATGTCACATGTCTTCGAATTTTTAGTTCTAGGACATGCCGTTTTCCTCACGATGTTTTCCTTCACCGTTTTGAGAGCAGTGGTGATGAAATTAATTACACAAAGTAATGCGCCTGGCTGGGTTACGCTACCACTCGGCCACCACTGCTCCTGCCAAAAATTAAAATTAAACAGTTTTTTAATTATTGTACATTTAATGATTACCTATTTATTTCCGACTCGCAGCCCGAAACCTGCCGTACGGAGTAAGTGCTCGTCACATTTGTAAGACCCCCCCCCCCCACTAGTGTGGACATCACATATTTTACAATTTTATTCGTGTTTTACTAAACACTTACGATTAAAATAGATTTTCAAATATGACGTCACGAAATTTAGGACCCCTCCCACCCCCGTAATGTGTGACGTAATCTATGATTACCGGGGAAATCCCAGTGTGGTGTTATGTTTAAAAACTATACTGATATGTTTCTCTCAATTTTGCAAAAAAACATGACCGATGACCTAATTCCTTGATCACACGATTATAATAGTCACAGACAATCAAAACAATAAATAAATACCTAATATTAATATCAACAGTCATAAAATAAAACTAGCTCAAAAAAGAGTATTTAACTATTAATAATAGTATAAGGTATCTGTGTTAATCTGTCTGCTGCAGATTATCCTGCCATAGACAAAGTTTATTAACCTTAACATTTGGGTCCTTGTTTATGAAAAATTCTCACCTAATGATTACTTTAAATAACGTTTAGGAGTTTATGAATGACATCGCCCAAATAATAATTACCAGACCCAGCCTGTCCCTTGCTGCCCTCCCTCAATGACCCCGTCAAGCCGAGGCCCGTATCCCACTGGGGATGCCCTTAGCGAAGCGGTCATTTAGCTTTGCAGTAGTTTTTAGCCCTGGCTGGGGGCCTTAAATTCATTTGTGGCCACCACAGGATTGCCCGTTTGAGCAGTAACCAGCCTTAGTGAGCTGAACTGCGAGTGAGGGTTGTCTGTCCTTTTAATGTTTAGAATTTTTTATAATACTTACCGACCTTACTTTTTGAACAACTAACTACCTACTTAAAGAACGCACTTCAAAACATTTGTGGTTAGATACTTATGATTTTCATTAGTACCTACACGTAATTCCAACGATACTCTTTTTCTGTCGTTACCTACTACTTTTTACTAGCTAAAGTGTATTCTTTATGATCCTTAAAACGTGTATTTTTTTCGAACTAAACTATAGTTTTTAATTTGCTGTTATCAGTTATATCGCCAAAAGAAAAAAATAGAATGTTAAAATTAAGACTAAATATTACATTTTATGAGATACAGCCCATTGACGGACATACAAACGGACGGAGAGAGGAAATTGTAATAGGGTTCCGTACAGTCGTCATATCAGCTCCTCAAAGAGGATCAAAGTTACTGTGGAACTTTTCCATTGGGATTTCGTTTGACGTACGAATTGTCGAGATATCAACGTTTATACTTGATAGCGATACAATCAAACAACAAAACAATAGGAAACAATTAAAAACGATGCCAAAAGATTAAAATCAAACAAAGTTTGGAAATAGGAAATGCTTTTAATCAACTATTAATTATCTTTACATCAATGCATTCCCCACCTTCTAGTTCAAGGTCCTGTGGTGTGTTCTTGCCTGGAAAGAGAAAAAGTTGTCATGATAAATTAATTGCACTGCAACTCCTTATTTTCTGGATGGGAAACCATTAAATGACTTCTCCCGCTCTGGGCGGAGCAGAAGGGAGTGTCAGACTCTTACTGACTAAAACCCACCCGTGATCCTTCTTGTGGCCTTTGCGTTCCAGGGCCGCGGTGACTATTTCGAACAAATTCTGCAACCCTAGCAGGCACTGACACTATGGGGCCCCTCTTCTTTGCTGACAGCTCTTTGAAGCGAGCGTTGGAACACGACGCACCGTCGACCCGGGCCTCGTTGCTATCGGACGGCGAGCCACCCATAGCTCGCCATCTGCAGGCCCGCGCCTACGGTGGCCGGGAATCGCCCTGTGTTTCCCGACACCCGGGGCGTCTTCTTCTGTTGCGGCGGCTGGAGCGTGAGGTTTCCCTCACTCGCACGCGTTCCGCCTACTACTTCGCTAGCCATGCCTACTCGCTCCGGACCATGGTTTGAACCAGGGCTGGAAGTGAGAGGTCGCCGCCGGCGATCGCCTCGACGAGGACACGGCGTTGCTCCACCCAAACAGGGCAGACCTCCACCTTATGCTCCACCGTGTCCTCCGGGCGATCCACACAGTGTTGACACCGGGACGTGTCCTCCCGCTGGATGCGAAACAGGTACCTCCCGAAACAGCCGTGTCCGGTGAGCACCTGCGTCAGGCGGAAGGTGAGGACGCTGTGGCGTCTCTCCAACCACTCCTCAATGAGTGAGACTTATCGCCCATTGCAACTCCTGAGATTCAACAGTGGCGGATTCAACAGTGCTGCTGGCAGATTCAACAGTGGCGACCAGAAAGCGCTGAGTCAATGAAGATCGATGGGTCCCGGAGAAACGATTCAACTGTCTAGGATTCCGCAATGAAATAATCTTTAGAAAGAAACGAGTAAATTCAATCAACTTCTAAAAGAGGAGGGGTTTCTATGTTTGATTGTATGTTTTTGTTTATATTGTTCACCAAATTCTCCGTATACAATATTTAATATTAATATTTTCCTGATAAAAAAAAATGATTGTATTTAGTCCATCAGTTAGATTATAGAAAAAAATATTTTTATCAAATCAATAAAAATTAACGAAGATAACAAGATCAAAGGGCTGTGACGTCACATGTCGTCGTCTTCGTGGTAAAAATTGTAGCGAGTAGTGACGTCACACAAGTATTCAACGCACGTCTATGTTTTTCTCACGTATCGTTTTTGTTTTTTCAAAATTGGTTCAGGCCTTCAGGGTGTTTGTTCGTCCAATATGTTTTGGAAATAACAGCAATTACATTTTTTTGACAACTATACCTACTGTGGATCGATTTTCAATTTTTTTTTATTCAAAAGCATTTATATACTCCTATACTCAGAGGTGGTCACATTGTCACCGAGTCAGATTCTGATGATTAGATCTCGGGGAAATCAAGGGCACCCCTCAAATTTTATAGGAACATACAATCTTTTTCATGTTGCTAATGATGGGCAGATACTTCTATACAGAACACAACAGAACGAGGCCAATAGGCGCAAAGTCAAAGTCAAAAAGGGACGTTTACAATTGGGAGCAAGCCCAGCAAAATGTATTAATACCATACTACGTTGATATTTTCATATATATGGAATTGTCCATCCAATTAAACCATAGTTGTTCCCTGATTATGATACTTAATAGAACCATTTTCCAATTATTATTTTTTGTTGGCAAATCATTTTATGACTCCTTCCGCTCTGGGCGGAGCACAAGGGAGCGTCAGACTTACTAACTAGATTTGTCAGCAAAGATGACAAGGGAATAGGTGATAGGTAGGTGAAAATTTGTGATTGCCGCACCATAAACCGTGGATTTTTCTCAGAGGAAATGTCAATATAAAAGTATCAGAAATGAAACTTTTGCTTAATCTACAGATAGTTGGAAATGCCCCAAGTCCCCATGCACCTGTACTTTAGGGGATTTAATTAATGACACAGATGCTGTAATTCACATAGCCACCTACTGGGCCAAAAAATCTAAGGAATTAACTATCAACTCAAAAAGAAGATAGTTGTTCCAGGTCTGGTTGTTTCTTTATGTTTGTTTGTCCACCCTCGATACAGGAGAAATTCCTAAAGGCAACATAAGAAAAAGACAACAATATCAAATGTGATTTTGTAAAACATGACATGTGATCTCTACCTTTGTAAGGACCACTATAATGATATGTTGTGAAATGGCACAATATTAGAAGAAAGAATTTCATCTTAAAAAATAACTTACCCGTAATCAAATCCCCGTCAAAGTAGAACTTTAGTCTTTCCATAGGAGTTTCTAAGTGCTCTGCACATTTCATCATAGCCAAAGCAAGTTTATCTTCAGGTCTCAGCGTCGTTTCAAACGGTTTCTTCTTATTTTGACATTGGAACTTAAGTTTTAGTCCACTATTTTCATCTCTGGGCTCCTGAGCTAACTGCGTTACACTCTGTTTTACGATACCTCCATCTATGAATTTGGCTATACTATAGTTTATCGAGTCAGGTGTGTCTTCAATTTTCAGGATTCTATCGTTGTACGTAAACAATAACTTATCATTACTCACTCCTTCCTTCTCCGTAAAATAATCAAATATCTGTGTGAGTTTTTGATACTTTCTAATCTTAAATTTGAATACTTCTAAACTCTGCCAGTAGACTTTGACTGACATTTCCTCGTTATCTTCATCTAACGGATCCTCATCTTCAATAACCTCAACGTCGTTGGTAGCAGGTTTTGTTGAAAACAACTGCTGGTTATTCGACTGGTCTGGGTACTCATCGGTATTGCCAACACTGTATGTGGGACAGTTTTGTGAAGAATTTGATGTTGCTGAGCTAAATAACGGATTGGAATTAAGTAGGTGGTGGTCAAACATTTGATCAAATAAAGCCCATAAATCTCTCCGAGTGCGTCCTCGACCTCTACCTCGAGGGGTTCTACCTCTTGTTGCACGTCTTCTGCCTCTAGCAGACCCTCTAGAGGCAACTAAGGAAGCAAGTTCTTGAATAGAATCATTAAGTGCTGTCACAGCGGCAATATTTGGTACCACAGGTGCTGTACTAGGCTCAGGGTCTACAGAACTGGACCTACCTCTAGTAGAATTTGACGTCCTCCGTCTTGTAGCCCTCGTTTCACGCTCAGAAGGTTCGGAAGTCTCACTTGCGGCCTTTCTTTTGTTACCACGTCCACGACCGCGGCCACTCGGCTTGGCTTTAGTATTGTTAGCTATTATCGCGTCCAGGGAGAATTCATCGTTATCTGTGCTATTTACAGTTGTATTTAAATCTTCGGCGACGGTTTCAGGAGTATTTTCAACTTTTCTTGACGATGTTTCACATTTTGTAACTTCGGTATTGTCGCTCACAACAACGGTATCTTTTTTTTCGGTAACTTTTTCTTTTACGATTGTGCTTTTAATCTTTTGTAATTTTAGAGCAATATTTCCGTAACAGTCATCCTCGGAGTCTGAAGAAGACATTGCTAGTTTATATCACAAAAACAACACGGAAAACATTCAATGGCAAATTCAAAATATTTGAAGTATGTAGTGATGTACTGATATGCGTCCTTTTTTAAAAATTATCGAGTATCGCTTTTCTTAATTTCAAATGTGTTAAAAAAATATTGTTTAGCTGTATCAGCTAGTTCCTACGGTAATTGAAAAAAAAAACATATTTTAGTAACCCATAAAATAGGTACGGTACATATTTCGATAAGTAAAACAAAGTGATTCATAAAATGATATATACTATTTACTTAGGTATCAGTTTTAATTATTTCAATACGTTTTTTCTTAAATGATTTGGTTATAATTAGAACGACAAATACTTTTCAAACTACATCCCTTATAATATTTTTTTTAGATTTCATTTATCGATACTGAATTTCTTTGAGCAAGGAGCAATCACTAGTATCCGGTTACGTCAAAGATGCGTTTTGTTATTTTCAAAGGTTGTATAAATCTAATGACAAAACCGAATCAGAAATGAAAATTGTATGCAGCTTATTGGAAAAAATCTCTATGTAATAAAAACAATGAAATGTATATATGTGTATGTATATATTTCCTGTATCAGTCCGATATTGCAATAACAAAACGTCGAATAAGGATGCGTTCATAAAAATATAATTGTGTTTTCAACGTAGATCTATCTACGTAAGATTCTTATCATGCAATTATTGTGAAAAATTGTTAATTGATAACTGCGATAAGATTCACAGTGTCACATTAAATCAGCGTCTAAAGGTTTTTGCACCTCGTCTGCGTGATTAGGATTACCTACCAAATTTTTTTTTCGGGTTCAAGTTGGTGATGATGATGAGATATAGATTCGGCACTGGATCTCCTAGGCTACAAGCAAAATATGGTAACACTGGTAAAAAAAAACACTTTTTGTGTGAAACAAAAAAACTTTTAACAAATTATTTTAAGATAGGTAGGTACTTATCTGAAATTAGAATTAGACACGCACGCACAGTTTATCTGTACCTACCTAAAATGTTTATGAAGTGGAGCTTTATGGCGAAAACTAAAGTTTTCATGTGGTTTATTACAAGCACGTTTATCAATTTAAATGATTGGTTGTGTAGCAGATGGCACGTTAGGACACTCAACTATGCTTTTATATTAAAACAAGCCAAAACCAAAGCCCAATTTTTTTATTAACTGATTTCGCCGAATTTATTTGTTGTGTTTTATAAATACTTTTACCGTAAACGTAAATAAACTCAAGTCAGAATCATTTGAATACTTTTTCCACATTAGGTAGGTATACTTATGAACAGTAAAAAACTTAGTAAACTGAAAAACAGCTAGGTACTTTATTAAAAAATAAAACAATTTGAACTGACAAGGTAACGGGAAAGTAATGTTCCTGGTAGTAACTGTAATACAAATACTAGACGTGTACCTATACTAGACAAAACAAAATATATATGATTTTGCAAAAAAGGCAGGTAGGTAATTCAAAATTAGTACCTAAGCACATTCCTTGTTGCAAAAATCTTTTTGACTAATTTAATAAAACAGAGAACATAATAGTATTTAATCTTAGGCAAATATAAAGTCACAAGTAGGTACGAGTATATCTAGCAGTTTACACGCAATTCGCAATCTGTTTACGAAATCTCCGCGACTAATTGTTTATTGATAAAGATCGATGTTTTATATATCGATACGTCTGTTTTAATAGAGTTACATTAAAAGATATGGATCTGTCGACGTAAAAAGGTAGGTTGGTACTTTTCATATTACGAGCAAAGTGTTAGTAGGTTTTTCCATGATTTTCTTAGAAGCTTTTAGTTATTTTTTTTATAGTTTTTTTTTTTAAAGAACATTGTCCCACACTGGGATTTACTCCTGTATCTTGGGTGCGTTCACGAACATGAATAAGTACTCACATACACAAGACACCCAGAC
Organism: Hecatera dysodea; assembly: GCA_905332915.2. Taxonomy (NCBI): domain Eukaryota; kingdom Metazoa; phylum Arthropoda; class Insecta; order Lepidoptera; family Noctuidae; genus Hecatera; species Hecatera dysodea. The sequence goes on along the minus strand of HG995314.1, from coordinate 9,698,221 downwards.
CCGGAACAATTATCTGTAGGCCATACAAACATTTGTTCCGTGCGAGGATCGAACCCGCGACACGTAGCGCAGCAGCCGAACGCTCAACTAATGCACCAACTGTGTCGTCGTGATTTGTTTTCTATCTCTTTCTATTGATCGGCAGTAGGTATTAAGATACGTTCAGGATACGTAGTTAGTATCCATATTGGTCTTCTTTCCTCAAACTATGAGGTGAAATTGACAGGGCTTTTGCTCATTCGGGGCAACAAGAAAAAGTATTAGGTAACTGCCATCAACACGCAAATAAATCAAACTTATACAGATTTTCGGAACCGTAGAAAGTAGTAATCTGAACTCTAGAATTGTGCCCGACTGATAGGAAATTATTTGGCAGTACTTAGGTACCTACATTTTCCAATTGACCTAGGTCAGATAGGATCCCATGTTAAGTGGTCGCACTTGTGACTTGTAACTACATAAAAACATCCAAGAGGCATGCGATTATTTCAAAGACTTTCCTTACGAAGGTACCAAGCAGGCCAAGCTTAGGATGGTTTTTACAAGTTTCTTTTTAACTTGCCTTGTTAGTACGTAAGTTGGTATGCTACAAACTTACCTAGTAACAAGGAAAGAAGAAGAAAAAGAAAAGAAAGTCACATCTAGCGACTGAACTTTAAAATAGTTATCCTCTACTGATTGCGTTGAAATTTTACAAATCTACACGCTTGCTAAAAGCACGGTAACTAAGAGACCTCATTCTAAATCTCTTCTAATATGTAAAAGGAATACCAAAACTAATAATAACCTTTTTTATTACTGTTTTATTTACCACCGTGTAAGCAGCCCGTCTTTAAGTGGGTAAGTACTTCTCAGCGTCTCAAAGCGGATACGGATCTAATCACGTAAATAAATAATTATCGAAAATAAAAAATTGGCGCAAAAGCATTATACACTTCGATTGATTAACATGCGATAAGTACAATTCTAAATGTCTAGCGCAATCTTAATATATCAACAAATACTTACTGTATGAACATGTACAATAACACATTATAAGCCTGATGTAGGATTTTGCTATGATTTGATAGGGAGTATGTGAAGGCATGGATTCATTTCATAGGGTAATGAAAAAAAGATTGAAATTGAGCCTTAGAGGAAACTACCATAGGCCCGCTTGTACTGCGGGCCTGCGGATGGCGAGCTATGGGTGGCTCGCCGTCCGATAGCAACCAGGCCCGAGTCGACGGCGCGTCGTGTTCCACGCGCGCCTCAAAGAGCCGTCAGCAACGTAGACGGGACCCCATAGGGTCAGTGCCTGCTAGGGTTCCGGAATTTGTTCGAAAGAGTCACCGTAGCCCTGGAACGCAAAGGGCAAAAGAAGGATCACGGGTGGGTTTTAGTCAGTAAGAGTCTGACACTCCCTTCCGCTCCGCCCAGAGCGGGAGAAGTCTTTTGATGATATCCCATCCAGAAAAAAAAGGCCCGCTTGTACTAACCAGGAGTCTGTTGCTTCTTTTTCTCTCCGAGTAGATGGTTAACTCCTTAGACTATTTCGGCCCAGTAGGTGGCTACATTAATTGCAGCGTCCGTGGCATTAATTAAATCCCCCAACGTACAGGTGCATGAGCACTTGGGGTGCTCCGATGTGTGGCTCATGTTCTGAACAGGAGCGCCGCACTCCCATTAAGTATCCGCCAGGCCTATAAAACCTTATTTCGCCAGGGTCTGTTTGTAGCGGCCTGGCACATTTCAAATTGAAATTGAAATGTGGGTTTACAGACGAATGTTAAGGATATCCTGCAGAGACAAAGTACAAAATGAAACAGTGTTGCAACGAATGGGGAAAAAGGTGGAGGTTCTTAACGCTGTCAAGAGGCGAAAACTTGAATATCTTAGCCACATTATGCGCAGCTCGAAATATGACCTGTTCCAACTTATAATTCAGGGGAAGATACAGGGGAATGAAGTCCAGGAAGGAGAAGAACATCTTGGCTTAACAATCTGCGCCAATGGTGCAACAAAAGCACACGTTCCCTATTTAGAGCTGCTGTGTCGAGGGTCCAAATTGCTATGATGGTCGCCAACCTTCGATAGAAGATGGCACTCAAAGAAGAAGAACTGGCACATTATGTCGCATGAAATCTATACTAATATTATAAAGCTGAAGAGTTTGTTTGTTTGTTTGTTTGAACGCGCTAATCTCAGGAACTACTGGTCCGATTTGAAAAATCTTTCAGTGTTAGATAGCCCATTTATCGAGGAAGGCTATATATCATCACATATAGCTGTAGGCTATATATCATCACGCTAAGACCAATAGGAGCGGAGCAGTCATGAAAAATGTGACATAAACGAAGTTGTGCGGACAGCTAGTATTAAATATTCTTCTAATTACTACTTCTGAGTTAAGTTTTTGGTGCAATTAGCTCTGAGATATGCACCACCATTGTACCTAACTCTTTAGTATTATCAACAATCAACGTTTTCGTGTGTTCAGTTCAGAGTTAAAATCAACTTTTCAGACCCGTTATGGTACTTTAAAACTACTCCCGACTTTTAAGCTTAATGTACCTACTTGTCATTTGCCAATCATTATTATTATAATAATAATACACAAATTCCCCTCGTCTTTTTTAGCCAGAAAACACGCCATTGGCATTAATGTTGCTCCTACAGAAACCAGAAACTCTTCTCAATAACGACATCTGATTCTTACTTCTGTTGGTCCACAGCCAAGTTTTTGACCGTCGTCCTGCTTCTGAACGTGGCTCTGACTGCGGAGATACCTCAGAAGAACGCCACCGAGGCCGCCAACTTCAGAGCCTTCGATGATGTTGACCCTAATGACCTCAGCTGTGACCCTGCTGGACATGTGAGTAGAAGATTTCCTTGGTTTTTAACCGACTTCTAAAAAAGGAGGAGGTTCTCAATTCGGATGTTTTTACGTTTTTTTTTTTTTAAATGTTTGTTCGCGCATAACTGCGTCGCTTACCAACCGATTTGAAAAAATCTTTTTTTGTTGGAAAGGGTATACTTCCCAAATGGTCCCATGAAAATTTTATCGAAATCGAACAAGCGGTTTTCGAAAAATCAACAAAAATCTAAAAAAAAATATCTACATTGTCTACATTGACGACCTTTTAGTTTACTCTGCATTGGAGCAATGCGTTTTTTTTACACCAATGTAATTGGTTCGTTTAGGTGGGGGGAGGGGAGGGGGTGTAGGTACCACTAAAAAGTGAAAAATAAAAAAGCTTTTTACAAAAAAATACAACCGACTTTTCCACAAAAAATCAAAAAAGTACAAAATAACTTTAATTTCGGAAGTCGGTGTTCAAAAAACGAAAAAGGAACCACAAACACCGAGTCCCGAAATTAAAGTTATTTTGTACTTTTTTGATTTTTTGTGGAAAAGTCGGTTGTATTTTTTTGTAAAAAGTTTTTTTTTTGAACTGTTCCCCACAATAGTAATTTCTCCTGTAGGTATCGTGGTTGTAGTTCACAAACAGCCAGACCTGGAACAGCTATCTGTAGGCCATATAAACATTTGTACCGTGCGGGAATTGAAACCGCGACACGCGCGCACCAGCCGATCGCTCAAAACGTCGGAACAAACTGGCGCCAACAATGCCGTCTTTGGGGTGTAATAGCGGCAGGACATCAGGATATTGTATTGCGAAGGCTTTGGCAAACCGCCCATCGAAGTTTTCAAGCGTCAGTGAGAGTATTTAGCCTTGAAATGTTCAGATCAGAGAGAGAGACTGGAAAACCAAGCAAAAAGCCTGAAAATGTATGACAAAGATTGAATTATTCTAAATTAAAGTCGATCATACTTAATAATACTTTTATTTTATTTTTCTTTGTTTAATGTGCGAGTCCTAAATAAATATTTTACTTTCTTTCTTTCTTTATCATGTCGCTATGTCTGAAGTGCTCCGATCTATGTAGGTAATCTAACTGGGCCCTGAGTCTGCTATTACAATAGTCTCAGAATGGTCTAACATTGATCTCATAATGGTTCATTTTTACAAGTTTGGTAATCTACTACCTAATAAAATAGCGTCACTATGACTTTCCAGTGGTGAACCACTGACACTCCATTGAAAGAAATGGCATAGAATGGTAATCTCGTACATAATGACAAATGAATTACAGACGTATGCGGTAGTCTGCTAAAATTTTGACAGTTCCTTTAATCAGTGAGCTACCATTAGAACGTCATTGTGCAGTCATTGCTTTTAATAGCTCGGTTATCAAAAAGTATTACGAGACCATTGACCGACCAGTGATAGACCATTATGAATTTAGCAGATTACGAACTTTTAGCAAAATGACAATGGAATCGTGTTGGAATGACAAATTTATATAAATAGCAGACTTAGGCCCCTGGAAGATAGTCGATTTTTTAAAAGTAAAACCTATTTTAGTAGTATAAATAAAAGCATGTAAATGAATTTAAACGAGGGTTTCCTGGCAAAACTATTCCCTCTAACTCCTCTGAAGAAGGTAGTAAGTGTGTGTCTTATTGTAATGTGTTCTCTTCTCTTCTCTTCTTCCAAAGATCTTCCTGCTCCTGCCTCACTACTCCGACTGCTCCAAGTTCTACATGTGCGCTCACGGGGAGGAGGTCGAGTTCCTCTGCCCAGGAGGGCTGATCTTCGACTTTCAGCTGCAGGTAAATTTTGAACAGTATTTTAGCTTAGCTTTCTCTATTGTTACGAGCTTCGGGTTCGTTACAATTAAAATCAGCCGATTAAATAAACAAAGATGACACTTTAATTTATACCACACTAATTACACTATAAACTCACTAATCAGAAAACACAATCGCACTATTAATCACTTGAGTTCGCAGTCGAAGATCGCTCTCGAAGTTATCACTTGTATCGCAAATCCGATACTGACTCGGTCGGCTCATGTGCCGGCCTTATATAGGGCGCCGAGTAGTTCCAGAAAGTTCGCGTACATATCGGTCGCGACCGACTAAGGTCCGAGAATTCTAGCATAGAAAAATCCCGAAGGTTCCTGGCTTTATTAGTTCTGCTACTCGATACTAGATGGCGCTAGTAGTACCAAATGCAACTATCTTCGTTGTTTAATTCTGGCGCGCAACACTATTTAGGGTTTCGTAAAGGAAGGGTAACCAACGGAACCCTATTAAAAGCCTCTGCTGTGCGTCAGTTTGTTTGTAAGCGATCTGTTTCCTATGATGTCTGCCCCCCTAGCCAAGTTGATAATCTGCAATCGTTAACGCTAGTCGAAAACGAATGAAATGTATGAGAATGAAATCGTTTCAAAGTTAAGTCACGTAGTTAGAGCAAACGTATAGAAAATTCGTAGCCAAGTTACATCGTTCAAAATGATAGAATGAATTGTTAGGTATCGATTCTGTATTATGTTCAACGCATGTAGCGTTGAACATAAACAAAGATGACACTTTAATTTATACCACACTAATTACAATATAAACTCACTAATCACAAAACACAATCGCACTATTAATCACTTGAGTTCGCAGTCGAAGACCGCTCTCGAAGTTATCACTTGTATCGCAAATCCGATACTGACTCGGTCGGCTCATGTGCCGGCCTTATATAGGGCGCCGAGTAGTTCCAGAAAGTTCGCGTACATATCGGTCGCGACCGACTAAGGTCCGAGAATTCTAGCATAGAAAAATCCCGAAGGTTCCTGGCTTTATTAGTTCTGCTACTCGATACTAGATGGCGCTAGTAGTACCAAATGCAACTATCTTCGTTGTTTAATTCTGGCGCGCAACACTATTTAGGGTTTCGTAAAGGAAGGGTAACCAACGGAACCCTATTAAAAGCCTCTGCTGTGCGTCAGTTTGTTTGTAAGCGATCTGTTTCCTATGATGTCTGCCCCCCTAGCCAAGTTGATAATCTGCAATCGTTAACGCTAGTCGAAAACGAATGAAATGTATGAGAATGAAATCGTTTCAAAGTTAAGTCACGTAGTTAGAGCAAACGTATAGAAAATTCGTAGCCAAGTTACATCGTTCAAAATGATAGAATGAATTGTTCGGTATCGATTCTGTATTATGTTCAACGCTACATCCTTTGTTAAAATGTATAAGCTTAATGTTTCAAGCATTTCAACAGAGTTTAAATTTTAACCTGTTTGACGTTTGTAGGATCAATCGCCAGAGACTAAAGAATAGGCCGTTTTACTAAAGAAGAACGAGCGGCCGACTCAGGCGCGTCAACATGGCTACCGACTTATCGTTTTCTACAGTTGCTGACACCTTGGCGTTACCGATTGGAGAACAGAATTCGACACGAAACGTTTGTAACTTGGCTACGGCTGTAATAGATAGATCATTGAAACTTTTTTAGAATGTGTTTCTACTGCCGCTATAACAAAAAAAAAACTCACTCGCTGTTCTTTGTTCCTACACTCTCACATAGCTTTTTTGTGGATGGGATTGAGTAAATGAATCGTCCCGCTTTTGGTGGTGTGGGAGAAGTGTTAGATTCTTACTGACTAAAACCATGTTCCTTCAAAATCCATCCAAAGGTTGACTTGAAAAGATCGCTTTTAGCGATAAGGCCGCCCATTGTGTCACCCTATGTAATGTTTTCTTCATCTATATTTTCTGTAACTTATATGGTGTACATAATAAAGAGTATTCTATTCTATTCTTCAAATGCCATTTTCGTTCCCATCATCTGCCTAGCCTTTTTCCCAACCATATTGCGGTTGGCTTCCAGTCATACCGGATTCAGTTGAATACCAGTATTTTACGTGAAGCGGCTGCCTACCAGACCTCCACAACCCAGAAACTGAGGAACACGGTACCTCTTAGCAAGACTAGTGTCAGATTTTCTGGCTTCTGACAATCCGTAACGACTGCCAAAGATCTCCAAATGACAGCCGGGATCAACGGCTTAACGTGCTTTCCGAGGCACGGAGAAATCTCGGTATGTTAAGATGGTCACCCATCCACAGACCAACCTCGGCAAGCGTTGCTTAACCTAGAAGATCGACCCGTGCGGCTGTTATAATTTAGCCACAAGCTCTGCCCTTTTCGTTCCCGGGCTGCGGTAATTTGTTCAAAAAAATCTGTTACCCTGGGCCTCAAGTCTGCTATTACAATAGTGTCAAAATGGTCTATCATTGATTTCATAATGGTTGATTTTTACAAGTTTCGTAATCAACTAATATAGAAGCGTCACTATGACTTTTCAATGGCCAACCACTGACACTTCATTGAAAGAAATGGCATAGAATGGTAATCTCGTACATAATGACAAATGAATGACGGACGTATGCGGTAATCTGCTAAAATTTTGACAGTTCCTTTGATCAGTGACCTACCATTAGAACGTTGTTGTGCAGTCATTTCTTTTAATAGCTCGGTTACTTCGATCATTATGTTATTTATGATCGAAGCTCGGTTATCAAAAAGTATTACGAGACCATTGACCGACCAATGATCTACCATTATGAACGTAGCAGATTACGAACTTTTAACAAAATGATAGTGGGGTCGTGTTGGAATGACAAATTTGTAAAAATAGCAGACTTGGGGCCCTGGAACGCAGACTTACCGTTATCACAGATTACTAAATAGTTACTACGTAACAGATACTTCACTCAGTAGAAAATGTCCAATACCTACTGCTATAATAGCCTACTCCGTCGCGTCAGCAACCGCTGCATGCTAAAATGTGCCTAAATACTCAAGCGTACAGTTGTGATTGGTTCGCGCCGCGCAATCCCACAAAAATCGAAGGGCTGCCTCTTCGATGAAATTAAATTAACATGACTATTTGTGTCTATTTAAGTGAGAACTGTGAATATGTTCTGACAAGTTGTTTAAAATTGTATCGTCTATAAAATATTTTTTTATATAAAATGATGCTAACTGTGCAATACATCTAAAACATAATTAAAGAGGTGTCGATATTTCCTTATATTGTGATTCAGTACTGGCACTTGAAGTAGTTGGTGGAGATGGCAGTAGTTTTGTAGGCAAAGCGTCAGGTCGTAATTGTGGTTATGAATAATCACCGACTTATCAAAATGAAGACAACACACATAATGACTTCTTGCCTTGGTGTCTGGCCTTGCTAAATCGGGCCTGACAATCATTAAATGATTAGGTTGAACATGGGTTGAAATTTTCAACCCATGTTTTACGCCTGAAAAATAATAAAATAGGACAGGTCTTAGGAAGGAGATCGGTACCTAAATAAGACAGACGGACAGACACAGATATGAAGAATTTATAATAGTCCTCAAAAATGTATAATTATGAATAAAAAACACCTACTTATAAATACATTGAATGATTATAACATTTATCAATTTATTATCAATTGACTATAACATGGGGAAAGCTAAAGAATTCTTTGACAATATCATGGGAAATTACCCTTTTATTCTAATAAAAATAACTTTTTAAACGTTGTTATAATAGTGTTTATAGTAAGTATGACGTTTCTATGTAACAAAAATGTGTAAATCTGTGTCTGAAAGGCAACCTAATGCTTAGTATAACTATTAAAAATATATTTGAAACGACAAAATTAGTAATATTTTATCACTTACCTGTCTTTATTGACAGGTAAATGAAAAAATGTTAGGTGTTTATATCTTCTTTTACTTGATTTGCACCCATCTACTGTACATGAGGCACTAGACGGCATCGTAGGTACCCGTACAAACGAATGGAACAATTAAAATTGAAAACTTGCGTGCGCTTCGCTTGCGAAAACCGCACTGAGTTTGGTCCGCAAACGGCCCGAGACCGCTCGGCCAGGTGGTAGGTAATTATAGCGTGCAAGTACGTGGAGTGACGGAGGCCTGCCGTTATGCTATATTATTATTTCTTCACTAGACTTGCAACTGGGCGTGGGCCACCACCTGCCAGCTGAGGACGCCCAAAGACGAGGATGAAGGCTCCGGAGACGAGGCAGACAGCCTCATCGGCATCTTCACTAATGAGCTGGAACATCAACCCGTTGGTAAGGAAACCTTGACACTTCTCTACCTGCTAAAAACATGAAAAATAACACTAGGGATCCTATGAGGGTTCCGTTTTAATAGACATTCGGAACCCTAATAACCATTGGAATATTTTTCCTAGATTCTTTCGAAAGCTATTTTAAGGCTACAAGTGAAAGGCCTCTCGCTTCCCGCCCTGGTTCAATCCGTGGTCCGAAACGAGGAGGCATGGGAAGTGGTCACTTCCTTCTGCGAAGCAGTAATGCTATCGAAGGAGGAGGCAGAACGCGTGTGGGAGAGGGAAACCTCACGCCCCAGTCATCGCAAGAAAAGAAGACGCCCCGGGCTTCGGGAGTCGCAGGTCGATTCCCGATCACCGTAGGCGCGGGCTAACGGATGGCGAGCTATGGGTGGCTTGCTATCCGATAACAACCAAGCCCGGGTCGCCGGCGCGTCGTGTTCCACGCGCGCCTCAAAGATATGTCCGTAAAAAAGACGGGACCCCATAGGGTCAGTGCCTGCTAGGGTTACGGAATGTGTTCGAAAGAGTCACCACGGCCCTGGAGGGTCGTGGTGAAAGGGCACTAGGAGAAACGCGGGTGGAAAAAAAGGCTTTTTAGGGCCCGTAGGCCGCAGTCCGAGTTGCGGAATTTGTCCGAAAGAGTCTCCGCGGCCCTGGAACGTAAAGGGCACAAGAAGGATCACGGGTGGGTTTTAGTCAGTAAGAATCTGACACCCCCTTCCGCTCCGCCCAGAGCGGGAGAAGTCATTTAATGATATCCCATCCAAAAAAAAAAATACAAAAAAGGTCGCAGGCTGAGTATGGCTGTTCTAGACCCTAGATTTTCAAAGGCGATTCCAAATACTTATTAGCCACCTTGCTAGCTAATATAGTATTCTCAACATTATGTATTTGTATTAAGACAAGCTTTTCTTTGCAGATACCATAGCGAGCGTGAGGCCCATCTCCCCAATGCAGGGCAGGTACAACGGTATCATCAACTGCGCCAGAGCTGATGCTGCAGCTAGACAGGTGCCTTACAAGTAAGTAGCCGTTATCTATGACTAAGTAACACAACTTCATTTCACCAAGCCTCCGTCATTGGACCACAAATCACGGCGAGGTGCCACCGGTACATGGTGGACATCCCACGCATACGCATAACACCTTTTGGTATCACTTTTATGGTGCGTACAGCTAAGGAGTGGAATATCCTGCTGGGATCTAAATCAAGAGTGAATTAGTTACTTCTTTGTGCCTTTCGATGATACAAAACTAAAGATCCCATGTAGGTACCTCTGCCTCTGCATGCCTCTGCCTGTTTCTCCACTTACATCTTTTAAGCCATGGTTTTCCATTTCTTCTATACCGCAGATTTCCACTTCTTCTATACCACAGATTTCTACTTCTAAGCCACGGATTTCTACTACTTCTATTCAACGGATTTCTACTTCTTCTAAACCACGCTTTTCCACTTCTTCTAAATCACGGATTTCCACTTCTTCTATACCACAGATTTCCACTTCTTCTAAACCACGGATTCCTACTTCTAAGCCACGGATTTCTACTACTTCTATACAATGGATTTCTACTTTTTCTAAAACACGGATTTCTATTTTTCCAAATCACGGATTTCTACTTCTTCTTAACGAATTTTCATACGGTTTTCATTCATGGAAAGAGCGATAAATGTTTATATTTTGCATCCGTAGGAGTGTTGATATCAATCGATCCAAGATGTAGGTATACTACTTCTCCGAGTCGACGGCTCGTCGTGTTCCACGCGCGCCTCAAAGAGCCGTCAGCAAAGAAGTCGGGGCCCCATAGGGTCAGTGCCTGCTAGGGTTGCGGAATTTGTTAGAAAGAGTCACCGTGGCCCTGGAACGCGAAGGGCACAAGAAGGAACACGTGTGGGTTTTAGTTAGTAAGAGTCTGACACTCTCTTCCGCTCCACCCAGAGCGGGGGAAAAAAAAGGGTATACTACTTCTTCTAAGAATTCGTTTTTGTTCCCAGGGGTGACTGCCAAAGGTACTGGCGATGTGTCGCTGGAGTACCACAGGTAGCCTTCTGTTCCGACGGATTATTCTTCAATGAACACACCCAACAGTGCGACTTCGAAGCGAATTCAAAGTGCGTGCCGTCGCAAGAAGACGAATTACAGAGTGAATTTATAAAATACGAGCAATAAATTTGAATCTGCAGACTTCCGATGGATTAATTAGAGTGTAGTGCAGACTTTGATTGTGTAGGTACAAACATGATTTTGATATCTTTCAGTCTTTGATTATTTTATTTAAATATTTATTTAATTTAAATTGATTCTTGAAAATGGCGTCAAAAGTATAGTTTTGTTATTTAATTTGTTGGCTATTTGATTTTATTTTCTGTTGATTATCAAAATTATGTTTTCACATTCATTCATTATTAAAAATTACGCTTGCTGGTTCAAGCATTTTTTTTTGCTGTACCTAATTTCAATATCTTGTGTCATTATGCTCTAAATAGCTGAATAACGGTGTAACTCTGCAATGAGTATTATTAGTGATAAAATAAGGCGTAAGTCATTTTGCAGAGTGCAGAGTTTTTTCGTTAAATGGACAAACACCCGGTTTCGACAAGCGTCATGAATTTATTCTACTGTCAAATCATAAGTGGAGTGATTTGAATAGCTGATGCTATGATTGGCTGACCGAAATAAGGTCAGCCAATCATAGCATTTGGTATGAGTTTGACAGCTGTCAATTTTGACGCTTATGAATCTGAAATTGGGTGTTAATTTTTATTTGTCTGTAGATCTTTAATTTATAGTAATTCTGTAAATGAAAACTTGTAAAATGCTGATTTTATAGTATTGTGTTAACTGTAAGTATTTTATTGTATATTTAAGTATGTGTTTTCCCCCACTTGTACAGCATGATATGTAATAAAAATTACGTTTTATAACAAAAATATAATGAAACATTTGAAAGATGTTGTTTTCAATCAAATCAACCCAACCCACGTAGGTACAGTCAACCGCACGTCGATGATAACACTTTGAAATTAAGCTGACATAGCGTAGTACAGAGTTTAAAAATAATGCGAACCTAGCTTCTATATACTAGTACATAAACAAAAGCCTTATTTTTCAAGTACAGTTGGATCCGCTTATAATGACATCGAAGGGAAGTGAAAAATACGTCATACTAAGCGGACGTCATAAAAAGCGTAATCTTAGGAACTAAGCTAATTCCCATCTTTCGTAGGTATTTTTTTTAATAAGGAGATAAACAAAAAATTGTATATTGTTAGTCATACATCAATCAAAACAAAGTGAGGAACAAATTCGGTATAATGTCCCCAATTATGTTTGGTTATAGTAATGACCAAACATAATTTCTGAAAAATAGGTCATAATAAGCGATATGTCAATAAATGAAGTCATTATATCCGCACTTATTTAAAGAATTTAATATGAAAACCAAAATGACCTCTGTTTTACTTCATATTAAGCGGTTGGTCATTATAAGCGGCGTCATAATAAACGGATTTCACTGTACTTTAATGCAAACGCAAGTGTGAATAAAAACAAACGCGATTTACTCAAAGCGCTTTTAATTGTGAAGCTTATCGCAATTGTTCACTCCTTTTTCTTGAACAGATCGGCAGCCGGCTCGTTTACCCTCTCATAGGGGTAGTAGGGATGGTCCTGCCAGAAACTGGGAAACACCACCCTGTAGTCTTTGTTGAATTTGCCTGTAAAATATTGATATGAGAGACTTATAAGTAACTAGCAGCGCCCCGCGGTTTTACACGCGTAGTTCCCGTTCCCGTAAGAATATGGGGATAAAATATAGCCTATGCTACTCAGGGTGAATGTAGCTTTCTAATGGTGAAAGAATTTTTGAAATCGGTCCAGTAGTTTTTGAGTTTATTCGTTACATACAAAAATACAAATCTTTGCTCTATATAACTATTTATCTAAAAACTTGAGCTACATTTTTTTTTCTGGATGGTAAATCATCAAATGACTTCTCCTGCTCTTTGCGGAGCGGTAGGGAGTGTCAGACTCTTACTGACTAAAACCCACCCGTGATCCTACTTGTGCCCGTTGCTTTCCAGGACCGCGGTGACTCTTTCGAACAAATTCCGCAACCCTAGCAGGCACTGACCCTATGCGGCCCGTCTTCTTTGCTGACAGCTTTTGAGGCGCGCGTAGAGTATGACGCGCCTGTTTGCTATCGGACGGCGAGCTATCCACAGCTCGCCATGCGCAGGCCCGCGCGGCATACGCCCAGAACGGGAGAAGTCATTTGATGATTTCACATCCAGAAAAGACAAAGGCCTAGGTCGGTAGTCTTGCGGCCACGAGATCAACGGGGCAGTGTACTGTCTCTAATATTGTGGAGAGACATGAGACAATCTGTCCTGAATTTTAGTTTAATGTATACGATATCCTAACGTTCAGATGTCCTCGAGCCAATCTGGTCACAAAACAGTGTGATGTGTTTAAAAGAGCTATCTCTAATATTGTGGAGAGACATGAGACAATCTGTCCTGGATTTTAGTTTAATGTATGTATACGATATCCTAACGTTCAGATGTCCTCGAGCCAATCTGCTCACAAAACAGTGTGATGTGTGTAAAAGAGCTATCTCTAATATTGTGGAGAGACATGAGACAAACTGTCCTGAATTTTAGGCTAGCGGGGTGAATTTTAGGTTACTTGAACTCTGTAAACTTAAAATTTGAAAATGAAAATTATATGTCTAGTTTTAATTTCCGCGAATATGTGTGGGTTGCAGGTATGCACCTCCCTCCCGCCCGCTATATTATGCACATGCAAGATTACAAGGTAAAAGGACGGATAATATGCACATGCAGGAAGGCAAAGCAAAACCCAACACCAATACCGACACGTGTTTCGCCTCTCCACGAGGCATCCTCAGGGGACGTGTTGACTCGTCGCAACTCAACGGTCGGCGAGTCAATACGTCCCCTGAGGATGCCTAAATTAAAAATGGATTTCCGCAAAGTAACGCCTGACTCAATCAATTTTTCTGTAAACTTACTTAAAGTTTCCATTTCTTCCTCGGTCAGCTCGAAGTCAAACACATTGATGTTCTCCTCCACTCGGTTCTTCCTCACCGTCTTGGGGATAGGAACTACACCTCTTTGCACCTGGAAATAAACAACAGGATGAATAGGAGCAAAGCATAATCATAAGCAAGCGTTCGTGTTGCGGAATGTGTTTGTAACGGTGTGCGTTTCTGATTGAAACTCATATTATTTCCTTATAAATAAACAAAAAATTAGCTACGCTCGAGAATGTCGAGATGAAGTTTTTTTTTACAACTTTGCTGCCCTCCCCTTTCTTTACGTCACTGTCAAATTGTCAGATTAGTAGAATATACACTTTTTAGGATGTAATTAACTCACCCTACCTTAATCTGACGCGCTCGAGAATTTCTGATGGTCAATTTTTTTTTACTAATCTGATCCTGTAACCTTCACGGGCGGCCATATATGGGCCTCATTTTTGGTGGAGGTACTTAACCGGGCACAAGGTATCCCCCTATATATTAATCTGCCGCGCTTTAGTAAATCCCGAAATCCCCGCTTGGGCCCCCATACTATCATTCGTCCTGGCCGGTCATAATTTCAATTTTAGTTTTCTAATTTTCAAACATATTCCATTTTTCCAAACAAATCCGCAGTCTTTTACTGGCAGGGCACTTCAATCCTGATCTCCGATAGGTCAACATCTACACAGTTATGCTGGTTATCCTCCGAATAACATAGAGTTATACTTATTGTGTTTGTGATCTAATAGAACTATTTGTAATATGCACAAGTCAGTGCTGAGTTTATCATTAAATACTAATTCTAATTGCTGATCCTGTGTTTCCTTACTCCGTTGAGGTCTCCAACCTCAGTGTTCGAAAAAGTCACCGCTGTGGTCACCGCGGCCCTGGAACGCAAAGGGCATTAGGAGGAACACGGATGGGTTTTAGTCAGTAAGAGTCTGACACTCCTGTCCGTTCCGCCCAGAGCGGAAGAAGTCATTTGATGAATTTTCATTCTTAAAAAAAGGTTAAGGCCTTTACTAAATTCACAAAAAAAAACTTGGTATCGTACTAGAATAATAACTTACAATTTGTAAATACAACGAGTAATTTTACTACTCTTACAAATGCGACAGTTTGTATGGATGTTTGTTACTGAATGACGCTGGAACGGCTGAACGAAGCTAGATTAAATTTGGCGCTGAGATAGATTATAGTCTGGAATAGCACATATCTTGTTTGTATGTTCCCTTGGGATTTGGGATAATTTCCGCAGAAGCTAAGATAGACTTATATTATAAAGAGGAAATATTTGTATTTTTGTATGTTTATAAAGAATGAACTCAAAAACGACTAGACCGTTTTCAAAAATTATTTCATTTTAGAATACTACATTATCCCCGAGTAACAAAGCCTATATTAAAATAAATAAATTTCCACCCGGGCGAAGCTGGGACGGACGGGCCGCTAGATAATAATAAAAATGATCTACCAACGCGTTTAAAAAGAACTCATTAGGCATAAAAAATCATCCAAATCGCTGTTAATGGGAAACGTGACGTACTTGATTTTATCCTGATATCCGTAGCCAGAATCTACCTACTATTGGCTTGAAAACAGAAATTCCATGAAACCGGGTTTTGATGAGACCACTATATTTGTCAAACAAAATAATACTGTTGCGCGCCACAATTCGTTACCACTAGCGCCATCTACTACCGAGTAGCAGAACTAGTAAAGTCAAGAACCTTCGAGACTTTTCGATGCTAGAACATTCTAGAATTCTCGGACCCTAGTCAGTCGCGACCGATATGTACACGAACTTTCTGGAACTTTCTTCAATGGAAGGTTCTGGAACTACTCGGCGCCCTATATAAGGCATGTACCGACCGAGTCAGTATTGGATTTGCGATACAAGTGATAACTTCGATCTTCGACTGCGAAATCAAGTGATTAATAGTGCGATTGTGTTTTGTAATTAGTGAGTTTATAGTGTAACTAGCTTCTGTCCGCGACTTCGTCCCCGTGGAATCCCCGATTTTTTTAATATTCTTTATCGCTGCTCCGCTCCTATTGGCTTAAGCGTGATGATATATAGCCTAAAGCCTTCCTCGATAAATGGTCTATTCAACCCAAAAATAATTTTTCAATTCGAACCAGTAGTTCCTGAGATTAGCGCGTTCAAACAAACAAACAAACAAACAAACTCTTCAGCTTTATAATATTACTAGCTAGCTGCTGCCCGCGACTTCGTCCCCGTGGAATCCCCGATTTTAAAACATTCTTTATCGCTGCTCCGCTCCTATTGGTTTAAGCGTGATGATATATAGCCTAAAGCCTTCCTCGATAAATGGTCTATTCAACCCAAAAAGAATTTTTCAATTCGAACCAGTAGTTCCTGAGATTAGCGCGTTCAAACAAACAAACTCTTCAGCTTTATAATATTACTAGCAGCGCCTCGCGGTTTCACCCGCGTATTTCCCGTTCCCGTGGGAATATGGGGATAAAATATAGCCTATAACCTTCCTCGATAAATGGGCTATCTAACACTGAAAGATTTTTTCAAATCGGACCAGTAGTTCCTGAGATTAGCGCGTTCAAACAAACAAACAAACAAACAAACAAACAAACAAACAAACAAACAAACTCTTCAGCTTTATAATATTAAGTATAGATATATAGTATAGATTAGTGTTGCGTAATTAAAGTGTCATTATTTGGTTATTTAATCGGCTGATTTTATTGTAACGAACCCAAAGCTCGTAACAATACTCACCAAATATCTCAGCACTATTTGAGGCGTACTCTTTCCATACTTCTTGGCGAGCTCCACCAGCGTGGGGTCATCGACCCTGGGGGCGGGAGGTCCAGACTCCTTGTTGAAGAGGGAGCCGAAGGGGGTGTACGCCATCACCACTATGTTCTGGCTCTTGCAGAAGTCTAGTAGCTTGTTCTGGGCGAGGTTCAGGTTTACCTGGGGGTTGGAAACAGATCTAAATATATATAACTCAAAAGTCACTGACTGACATAGTGATCTATCAACGCACAGCCCAAACCACTGAAAGGATCGGGTTGAAATTTGGCATGCAGGTAGATATTATGACGTACCTAGGCGTACGCTAAGAAAGGATTTTTGAAAATTCGTCCCCTAAGGGGGTGAAAAAGGTGTTAACATTTTGTATAGAACTCCACGCGAACGAAGTCGCGGGCATAAGCTAGTTGGAAAATTATCATAGAAAAACACATGTTTGTCTGTTGTCGCGGTGACCACGATATCTTCATGTTTCTTCAGGCTACCATAAGTTTTTGAGACACTCCTATGGACCGTTTAGTGCATAGTTTCATTCAATTGCATGCTTTGTAAGGTTGATAAGGCATTGCCCTAATAGGAAGCGATGATCACGGGAATACGCGATAGTCGCGTTTATTTGTATTTGTTCGAGAAAGCTGAAAAGGTCAGTCTGTCGACGCAACGATGCATTCAAGTATGGCGGGGTCGTTAAAAGAAATGACATTTATTTTGTAATTTTTTCCTTAATCTATATCAGCTACCCAACATTACCTACCTTTATTTATGTATGACCACTTCTGGAACAGCCAGTACCTACATATGTATAAATAAAATTTAAAAATAAAAAACGGGTTACAAGACAGACGGCAGAAGTGAAAACTTGAATATTAACGTTGTGCATTTTTGAATATTTTGGAATGGTTACGGAATAATTTTGCACGTACTGCTTTATGTATCTGTATAAAAGTACTATCATTTATGTGGTAAAATACAATATTCATTTATTGCGCTATCGTACACAAACATGACAATTTATATTACATAAAAATTAACACTTCAGAACTATTACAATTATTTTACATTAAAAAGTTTATATCTATTGATTTTTCGCGCTAACGTCCTGCGTCGCTTAAACGAAACAGCAGGAGCAGGCATACAATTTCGCCGCGCGGTAGAAAGAGAGCGGAATATTACTTCCTCTCCTACACCGCGCCGGCGGTATACTCTCCCTCCAGTGGAGTGCAGTGGTTCGAGTTAGTAGGGTAGGCAGGTAGGAAAATGTCCAAATATTTTTTTTAAAAATAACCACATTATTCAGGGTTGATTTTTAATGAAATGATTTTTTTTTTAAATAGCCTAATAATAAAAAAAACACCACATTTCAACCCTGAATAATGTGGTGTGTTTTTTTTGGACATTTTCTCTGGCCTACCCTAACTCGAACCACTGCACGCCACTGTCTCCCTCCGTCTTACAAATTTTTGATCAGGTCACGTGTCCTGACGCGAGTTAAACATATTTTACCCATCCCAAAAAAAAGTGCACAACACTACCTACCAAAGAAGTATTCACTTCAAAAATTAGAAAAGAAATAGTTTTCTTTTTTGGACCTGCCTTGAGTTCCTTACCTCAACCTGCAGCACGGAAGGTTTGACCTCACAGTTAGCCAGGAGGCGCTCAATCATGCTGATGTTAAAGTTGGATATGCCGATTGACTTGGCCAGGCCCAGCTTCTAGGCTCGAAGTTATCACTTGTATCGCAAATCCAATACTGACCCGGTCGGTAGGTACATACATGGCCTTATATAGGGCGCCGAGTAGTTCCAGAACCTTCCATTGTAGAAAGTTCCAGAAAGTTCGCGTACATATCGGTCGCGACTGACTAGGGTCCGAGAATTCTAGAATGTTCTAGCATAGAAAAATCTCGAAGGTTCCTGGCTTTTTAGTTCTGCTACTCGATACTAGATGGCGCTAGTAGTACCGAATGCAACTATCTTCGTTGTTTAATTGTGGCGCGTAACAATACTCACCAAATAAATATCTCAGCATCCCAAAAAAGTGCATAACGTCGCTAAAGAAGTTTTCACTTCAAAAATTAGGAGGGAAATAGTTTTTTTTGGACCTGCCTTGAGTTTCTTACCTCAACCTGCAGCACGGAAGGTTTGACCTCACAGTTAGCCAGGAGCCGCTCAATCATGCTGATGTCAAAGTTGGATATGCCGATTGACTTGGCCAGGCCCAGCTTCTAGGCTCGAAGTTATCACTTGTATCGCAAATCCAATACTGAGCCGGTCGGTAGGTACATACATGGCCTTATATAGGGCGCCGAGTAGTTCCAGAACCTTCCATTGTAGAAAGTTCCAGAAAGTTCGCGTACATATCGGTCGCGACTGACTAGGGTCCGAGAATTCTAGAATGTTCTAGCATAGAAAAATCTCGAAGGTTCCTGGCTTTTTTAGTTCTGCTACTCGAAACTAGATGGCGCTAGTAGTACCGAATGCAACTATCTTCGTTGTTTAATTGTGGCGCGTAACAATACTCACCAAATATCTCAGCATCCCAAAAAAGTGCATAACGTCGCTAAAGAAGTTTTCACTTCATAAATTAGGAGGGAAATAGTTTTTTTGGACCTGCCTTGAGTTTCTTACCTCAACCTGCAGCACGGAAGGTTTGACCTCACAGTTAGCCAGGAGCCGCTCAATCATGCTGATGTTAAAGTTGGATATGCCGATTGACTTGGCCAGGCCCAACTTCTTGGCTTCCTCCATGCCCTTCCAAGTGTCTATGTAGTCTATGATGTCGAAGCCGCTGTAATCTGGCTGGAAAGGAAACAGAAGATTTAAAAAACTGGCAGGGGCGTAGTTACCGCCGTATCAGCTGTAAAATTGATACGGGGCCCCCAGGCTATACGGGCCCCGAAAGTGTGTATGCAAAAATTCTTAAAATATTATCCACAATGTTATATAGGTTAGAAACATTTTTTTTTAAATCACAATACACCGAATGAATATATCATTCAGATTAAAACGAAAAAAGAAACGAAAGTTAATTTTTAATAAAAAAAAATAATTTTCAAATCAATTTTATAATAATTTTGATGCAAATCTTCCTTTGGGCCCCAAAAACATTCTGATACAGAGCTCGTCTAAGGTAAGCTACGCCACTGAAAACTGGACTGCTGGAACCATGTTTTTGGATGATAGGTTCACGTTCTACCACTGTCTGACCCGGGCCTCAAGTCTGTTATTACAATAGTGTCAGAATGGTCTATCATTGATTTCATACTGGTCGATTTTGACAAGTTTGGTAATAACACACCATATGATCGAGTGAAACAGTTCCAGAGACGTAAAAAAATGAATGCCGGTGTCAGTACATCGCTAACTGGGGCGGTTGAAATTATGACAATATTACCCGTTACGTATACGTATTCACATATAACACACTGCCGTGTCCATAACGTAGCTACACCCCATTTTTTCGGTCAATGTTTATTCTATTTTCACTGTTAGCATTAACACCCCATTGTGCTGTTATTAGCAGTTTTTGTATTTGCGAACAGGTTTGATTGTCAGTAGGTAGGTACATTAACCATTGTTGTGTGGTGTAATGATGACAAACAAGCAAATGACTCTGAGGCAGGCGTATTATTAAACATTTTTTATTTTTTTTATTTTATTTTGTTGTAACAAAATTAATAAAAAATAATAAAACAATGTATGATAGGTTTGCTCCTAAAGCGATTGAAATAAATAATATTTGAATTTGAATTATATTTTTGGATATTTCTAGATGAACTGTTTAGATAGGTTTAGATGATCATTTTTTTTAACCGACTTCTAAAAAAGGAGGAGGTTCTCAATTCGGATGTTTGTATGACTTTTTTTTATTGTTTGTTCTTTATTAAAAAGGTGTATGTCTCCTATGTCCAACAGTGGACGTCTTTTGAAATGAAGATGATAATAATGTAAATAACACACCTTGAAAGTGACCGTACTGTGAATGAGGTACAGATCCACATAGGTCATGTTTAGACGAGCCAGAGAGTTCCTCAGCGAAGGCACCACGTCTCGAGATTCGTGGGAGGGAAGCTGTAACAACACACGAAGAATAAGATGGTTAATAGGGAAGATGCAATTACAGTATTCATGAACATTTTGTTATTGAAATGATAAAATAGAATAAAAGAAAGGCCACTGCAATGTTATTATTGTAGTTAATATTGATTTTTAACAACTATTACGAATTAATATAACGTGAAACGGAACGTAAACAATCAGCGTCTAGTGACGTCACTGGTGTTATGACAACGAAAAGACGAACTTAAATTTTATAGACGAACTTAAATACATGACAGTTCATGGTCTCTGGCAGACAGAAATGACTTCATCGTTCGTTTTCGCGGGAAAAGAAAAACAGTCAGTTTATAATCGCAATTTCGGCAATACATTAAAGCGTATTAATTTTTGAATGGTCTATTTTACACGAATTTATTTTAAATGAAAGCAAGATGAAAATATTGCATGTTTCCTATTGGAAGAAAGAATGTGTCCAAACAAAAATCTTGACCTCAAAAAACGACTGATAATTTCCAAACCTCGAGCCCTCTTTGTTCACATGATTATGTCACGAATACATTTGTGAGAATAGCAACTTTAAATTTCCATAGATCATAAATTCGAAATAAAAAATGATAAGAGAAACTTATCATAGTTCGTCAATTTTTTTTTTTTTACTATTATATGGCGCTATTGAAGTTAGATTACTATCAAGTCTTGTTTTATACAAATCTCGGCGTCGCACAGTTGAGTAAAAAGGATTGGTTCTATGAAGAAAAAGTTTTAATAAGTCTAAAACAAAACAACAAATACACACAAAACACACACAAAACACAACACAAACACAAACACTACAACACAATACAAACAATAATAAAATACACAAACAAACAACAACAACAACAACAACAACAACAACAACAATAATAATTTAGTTTTTGTATACAAATTTATATAAAATTCTATAATTCTATCTATAGCATTTGTTACTTTATTTTATTTTGTTTTTTTTTTATTTTTATTTTCTGTTTGTTTTGTGCGAGACCCAAATAAACATTTTCTTTCTTTCAAAACGCAAATCTCAATTGTATAATAAATGTTTGCATGTAAATCGGAAACATGTGGAAAGATTCTCACCTTAGTAACAACGAAGACATTCTCCCTCGGTACTCCAGAAGCTCTGACTCCAGCCCCCACTTGATCCTCATTGTGGTAGGCAGCTGCAGTATCAATCATCCTGTTGACATGAACAAACCATGAAAAAGCTGCAAAAATGGCAATACCATGTTGTATTGGGATCGGTCTATCATCACTGACAGGACTATTGTTAAATTTGAAAATGAAAATAATATATCTAGTTTTTATTTCCGCGAAAATTAGTGGGGTGCAGGTATGCACCTCCCTCCCGCCCGCTATATTATGCACATGCAAGATTACAAGGCAAATGCAAGGATTTTATGCACATGCAGGACTCAACGGTCAGCGAGTCAACACGTCCCCTGAGGATGCCTCGTGGAGAGGCGAAACACGTGTCGGTAATGGTGTTGGGTTTTGCATTGCCTTCCTGCATGTGCTTAAAATCCTTGCATTTGCCTAGTAATCTTGCATGTGCATAATATAGCGGGCGGGAGGGAGGTGCATACCTGCAACCCACTAATATTCGCGGAAATTAAAACTAGATAATATATATTGTTTTCATTTTCAAATTTAGGACTATTGTTGCCAATAGGGTTGCCATCATCGAAATTGCCGACGCCGGACAAAATCTTTAAAACCCCGGACATTTGAGTGAAATTGATTTTTTTCCCCGAACAGACCCGAAAAAAAAGCCTTATAAATATATAAAAAAGGATAAACTTTTATTTTTGCGTGTTTGCAATATAAACTAGTGCCAGCTATTTTGCTGATTTACGAGTAGATCGTAACCCGCTTACGATTACGAATGAATGATGACATAACTAAGTATTGTTTTAATTTGTTGTTTCTCTATCTTCCAAATTTTCAATCAATGGAGGATTCCTAGACAGAAAAAATGTCCGGGTAATACCAGGACACCTTTGAAAACCCCGCTCGGACGCTCCCCGGACGCTCTCCAAACTAGGACAAATCCGGGGAAATCCGGACGGATGGCAACCCTAGTTGCCAATAAGTCTGACATAGTGGTGATAAACAAAATAAGTATCTTCGACTTGGTTCACGAGGTTGTCGACACGTGGAATGTGAATACAGCAGTCATTGTGCCGATAGTCGTAACGGCCAATGATATAATTGCCAAGAACCTCGACCAACACCTGATGATCTCGTTGGGCGGATGGATCAGGGGCCGTTCAAGTATTACGTAAGCAGAATTTTTGACATTTTTAACCTCCCCCTCCCCCTCGTCAGCAAAAGTAAGCAAGGCTCTTACCCCCTCCCCCATGCTTACGTAAACATATTTATAAGTATTATTGAATTATTGAATCTGTTCTCGTTTCCTTATTGGTTCATGAAGCAGCAGTTAATAATTCTAGAAATAAGGAATTTATAATCTGAAATTAAGTTCGCTATTAGGGCGTTGATAGCCCAGTCGGTAAGACTTCGCCGGATTGCCATGTGTTCAAACCATAATTGATTAAAATATGAATTATATAATATTTTATAAAATTTGATTTGATTTTGTCTTTTTTCTTTTGTTCAAACGTCTTCAATTGCTCTAGTTAAGAAGTGTGGTTAACACTAAATATAATAATAAAGTCGTGTTTTTTTTCTTTCTAGGTGGGATATCAAATGACTTCTCCCGCTCTGAGCGGAGCGGAAGGGAGTGTCAGACTCTTACTGACTAAAACTCACCCGTGATCCTTTGTGTTCCAGGGCCACGGTGACTGTTTCGAACAAATTCTGCAACCCTAATACACTGAGCTGAGTATTGTAGAAGTTATTCATTCAGCAAATCCCTTAAATTCCCGCATATAGTTCGTAACGAACTGGTTAACTAATAATACGAATAAAATCAGACCAGTGTCAGAATCAGGGAATTAAGTATTTAACTATCCACATGCAGTGGCGGTTTTTTGTGGGTAGAATGGAGTGATCTCGAGTAAACTGTCAGTGTTACCGACCTGTTTGACACCCAACATGATTGTGCCCACTTTTTGGACGCCCAAGTGCCTTTTATTGTGCAACGTTGAGGACTTATTGATAAGCGTGGTCACAAACTGTTTAAGAGTCAATATCAAGTCGAAAAAAACAAGAGGGCAGTTTCGGCCACCACAGGCGCGGGCTT
Organism: Hecatera dysodea; assembly: GCA_905332915.2. Classification (NCBI taxonomy): domain Eukaryota; kingdom Metazoa; phylum Arthropoda; class Insecta; order Lepidoptera; family Noctuidae; genus Hecatera; species Hecatera dysodea. The sequence continues at coordinate 9,674,114 of HG995314.1, read as the reverse complement.
GCGGATGGCGAGCGATGGGTGGCTCGCCGTCTGATAACAAGCACGCCCGAGTGTTTCACGCACGCCTCAAGAAGATGTTAGCAAAAAAGACGGGGAGGGGGACCCTTACGGTCAATGCCTACTAGGGTTGCGGATTTTTTGGAAAGAGTCACCGCTAAGAGTCTGTGACACTCCCTTCCGCTCCGCCCAGAGCGGAAGAAGTGATTTCCCATCCAAAAACAGATGAAAAAGTAGCTAGAGATAAAATCTCGATACCTGTATCCAGCTTTCAACGCCCAGGTCACCGGGTATTCGACCTCATGCTCTTCTACAGGTTTCTGTCCATTCTAGAAAATAAATAGGTACTTAATTATTTATGTTAATAGAAATAGACCACTAATTAAACATCGTTGCTTTTTTGACATTCGAGGCCGTGGGCGATGGCCCACACCGCCCACGGCCTTACGCCGCCTCTTACCGGGAATTGTACCGATCCAAACAAGGGCCAATTCAATTTTCAACCAAAATTCTCATGTCAGTCGCAAATCTGTCAAAAACACCTGTCAATTTGTGACAATTTGACAGTTGATAAAGCTACTTCAATTTTTAGTTTTCATAGTGTGATCATAAAAGTAGGGAACCCACGGCCCACCTATTTTAGATAATGGATACCTGTATCAGTTTTTTTTCTTTTTAACACCCGACGCAAAAAGGGGTGTTATAAGTTTGACGTGTCTGTCTGTCTGTCCGTCTGCCTGTGGCTTCGTAGCTTGCGAACGGCTAAAGCGATTTCAATTTAGTTTTTTTTTGTAAGAAAGGTGAATTACGGGTGAGTGTTCTTAGACTAATTATATTACAATTATTTAAAAATTTAAAAAAACCCCGATATTTTTATGTTCAGTCTTACCTGATCGAAACCCAAGAATGTTCCAAGTCCTAATGCTGGTATGGCGTTGCCATCATTCAGCGGTATTCTGAACGCTTTGCCGCCATCTTTGTCGTCACACAACTGAAATAAAAAAAAAAAATCTACAAACACGACCCCTGATTCTTATTGCCCTTATTCTTAGATTCAGAGTCCTATTAATTTCACAAAGTGACAACGAGCTACTTTTCTGGATATAAGTCCAGATTTCATCAGTGATAAAAAACATTTTGGACAAAAAATAAAAATAACTTTTTCGACTTCTAAACAAAAAAATAAAATAAAATATAAAATAACTTGAATTTCGGAAGGTTTTTGGTTGTTTCTACGTTTTTTGAACAAAAATTTATTATTTTCAAAAATCAAAATCAAAAATTAGTTTTATTTAGAATTCGGTTGTCTTTTTGTATTTTTTTTTTCATTTTTATTGGTCACAGCTACACAATAAACAGACATAGCGATTTCAGCATTTCCGGAAGATTTGCTATCATTTATTGAAGAGTTCCGTTTCCTATCTCCGGTCTTTATTAGATCTTCACCAAACTAGAAAGGGACCATCTCGAAATACTGAGATAATCGTCCAAATCATCGTGAGTAGATCAACAAGTGAGAATGAGAAAATCATCAATGTTGTCACGCATTGTTAGGGATAACTCAAATACTAATCGTCAGATCACACTTATATGGGACCACACGACAAGCACCAGCTTTCAAATATAAAAAGAATCATCAAAATCGTTACACCCAGTAAAAAATTATGAGTTAGCAATACACACAAAACAAAAGAGTACCCTCGACTTTAAAATCTCCTCCGTTTTTGGAAGGCGGTCAAACACTAATGAATTTACGTTCAGAGAAATTACGCCCAAGTACTTTCAGCCAATTCCTACTTATTTTGAACTAGTTTATAGCCTATAACTGTATCCATGGCTTCAAATGACACCCGGGACAAACGGCTTCTTGTGCTTTCCGGGGCACACAGGTAACTCGGTATGTTAAGATGGTCACCCATCCACAGACCAACCTTGGCAAGCGTTGCTAAACTTTGGTGATCAACCTGGGCCTCAAGTCTGCTATTAAAATAGTGTCAAAATGGTCTATCACTAATTTCTTAATGGTTGATTTTGACAAATTTGGTAATCTATAAAATATAAAAGCGTCACTATGAATTTACAATGGTCAACCACAGACACTCCATTGAAAGAAATGATACACTCGCGAGTACATAATGACAAATGAATGACAGACGTATGCGGTAGTCTGCTAAAATTTTGACAGTTCCTTTGATCAGTGACCTACCATTAGAATGTCATTGTGCAGTCATTGCTTTTAATATCTCGGTTATCGAAAAGTATTACGAGACCATTGACCGACCATTATGAATGTAGCAGATTACGAACTTTACCAAAATGACAATGGGATCGTGTTGGAATGACAAATTTATAAAAATAGCAGACTTGGGGCCCTGTGCGGCTGTTATTGTTTAGCCACGAGCTATGAGTAATGAGAATCACTACATAGTATAAAACAAAGTCGCTTCCCTTCTGTCTGTCCCTATGTATGCTTAGATCTTTAAAACTACGCAACGGATTTTGATGCGGTTTTTTTTAATAGATAGAGTGATGAGGAAGGTTTATATGTATAATACATGCATATTATAGTAGACGAAACATTAGTATCTACGTTGCACCCGTGCGAAGCCGGGGCGGGTCGCTAGTTAGATATAAGTTAGAAAAACTTACCACTCCAGTTACGACTGTAAGTAAAATAAAAACCAACGTCATTCTCTAAGCTCGAACTAAATTATACTGACCCATTCTCTTTATTCTATCTGACCAGTCAAATGAGCTTACATTTGCATACACCACGATTTTCAACCTTATTTCTCAAGACATATGATTTCAAATTAATGAGGCAGAAGGACAGTGGAACTTTTTAGTGTAAAGCTCATGAGTTGTTGGATTTTGAACTTTGTGTCCGAGTGATTAAAGGTGGAATTCAAATATTGGGTGAGCTACAAAGGATTTGTTAGCTGTAACTGTACGACATTAGTTTGAGTACGTCATTATGAAATTGTTTTATTTTTTCAAATAGGTTAGTTTTAATATAAGGTAAGGAGCAAACCTTTATTTTATGGGAAATCATCAGATGACTTCTTCCGCTTCAAATGCCCGTTGCGTTCCATGGCCGCGGTGCCTCTTTCGAAAAAATGCTGCAAACCTGGCAGGCACTGGCCCTAGCGGGCCCCGTCTTCTATGGTGACATTTCTTTGAGACGCGTGTGGAACACAACTCGCCGTCGACCCGGACCTGTTTGTTATCATCTCATCTGGATGGCGAACGTGAGTCGACTGCCGTCCGCAGGCTCGCGCCTACGGTGGCCGGGAATCGAGACAAAACTCCCGCCCTAAGCGTCGGGAGTTGCAGGCTCCCGACGCTCAGGGTGTCTTCTTCTGTTGCGGGAGGCTGGGGAGTTTTGCCTGGGAGGGGGAGGTTTGCCTCTCCCTCATGAGGCCCGCCTCCTGTTTCGCTAGAATTATTGCTTCGCAGAAAGAGGTGACCGCTTTCCATGCCCCCTCGCGAATCATGGATTGAACCAAGGCCCGAAACGTAAGGATACATGCTTTTCAGTTCATTTACATAATTCGAGGCACAATTTGTATTGTTACATTCTTTATCAAAAAAATATCCCAAATATTAAGAACAAAACTAGGACTAACTCACTCCTTACATCCCTTGCCCTCGTGCTTAAAATGATGAGAACATCGAACTTTTGCATTGCATTGCATCCTCTTACTCTAATCTCAATTTATAAATTAGGGTAATGGTCAATCCCGTGCTCGTCACCACTTTCTTGACGCGCCACATCTTTTCAGCTAAAATATAGCTAATAACTGAAAAGAAGTGGCAGACCAAACTTTCAACTTGAACAGCACATCGGTCTGCTGTTACAAAAAACTGAACATGATCAGTTATTTCTCGCAAGTCCTAGCGCTTTGATTAAAGTCGTCATGTTATATAAATTCCGCTGTCAACAATGATTCCAAGGTAAACTAGTTTGTATACATTACGTGATCGAGTTGTTCACTTGTTATAAAAAACTAACCCAAGCTTTGTTGTTATTGATTGCTATAATTGCATAGATAATACTTCTGGTTTTCGAAGAATAATAGGTTATTTTCCGGGATACAAAAATAATGCCTGAATTTGGTAGGTTAGATTTTAAAAAAATTCATTAAAATTGACAAAGGTCACGCGGTATATCAACGCACTGCACCGTTTTCCGATGAATGCCGTGTTACCTAGTTTCTGGGCTGTGGATGTCACCAGAAAATTGCAAACGCCGCAAGATTGTAGAATATCGCGTGAAATTGTAAACATTTTTTTCTTAATAAGACATGGATATATTGGAAACAAATTAATTTGTAAATGGAATGAATATTTTATGTAAAACGATTTTTTTTTCTACAGGGATAAGTAGGTATAACTAATATTATAAAGCTGAACAGTATTTTTGTTCGCTTGAACGCGTTAATCTCAGGAACTACTGGTTCGAATTGAAAAATTCTTTTAGTGGTGGATATTCCATTTATCTCGATCAAAATTTCGACAGTTCCTTTGACCTACCTACCCTTCGTCGTAGAACGTCGTAGTGCAGTCATTGCTTTTAATATCTCGGTTATCAAAAAGTATTACGAGACCACTGACCGACCTATGATCGACCATTATGAATAGGGTAGTTGACTAAAAAAATCTAATTAGTCCGTCAGATAGATTTCCAAAAAATATTGGACACGTATTTTTTCTTTTTTCACGTAAACAAAAAATGAAGCCGATACGAGCGTTGAAAACTCGTGTGACGTCACTACTCGCTACAATTTTTAGCGAGCCGTAACGTCACAAGCCCCCACTCCTGATCTTTGATGCTTTGTATCTTCGTCAGTTTTTATAGATTTGATAAAGGAAAAAATACGTGTCCAATATTTTTCTATAGTCTAACTGACGGACTAAACATAATCATATTATTTTTTACTCAGGAAACATCCCTATTAAGCAGATTACGAACTTTTAGCAAAATGACAATAGGATCGTGTTGGAATGACGAAGTTATAAAAATAGGAGATTTGGGGCCCAGGTTCGCACTTGCGGCCGATTTGCCTATCCAAAGATACCAATTTGGGAAAAAGCATACAGTTTGGCTGATGATTTATAATATGTATTGACAAGTTGGAGTTATTTTATGTACAGTCGGTGATAGCAATTAACTGACCCCCCTAAAAATTGAACGAATTTGAACCTTTTGCTTATTAGCAGTAAGCTTGTCGAACTAGAACCACTGGTTCAACGTCTACGATCAATACAATAGTTATTCGAATTTGATCTTTAATACGCAGTGTTAAGGTAGGTATGATCTTGAATATTATTTTAACTTGTAATATAATACGTAATTTCGATTACGTTAAATGTGTTTCGGGTGGTCCAGTGGTGACTGTAGTGAGCTGACAAATCGTGGTTGTAAGTTCGTAACCAACATAATCGACGCGTTTTTTTCTGTTTTGTATATTTGTTTTAAGTTATAAATAATAAATCATAACTAGCAACAACAAAAAAGAAAAACAAACAGAAATAAAAAACCAAAATGATGTTAAAAACGATTTTATTTTATAAAAAAAATATTATAAGAATAACATAAATGATATTGATGACGACACGAAGATGATAATATTTACCTGCTTACTAATAACGTTGTTAACTGCACTGAGTTTAATGTAGTGAATCAGCATGTTATAATATTTAGAAATATAGGTATGTATTTCTATTTCATAACAATAACATCACCACATTAAATATAATTTAACTAAATAAAACGGCATTATACGTTGAAGTTCTACCTACTATATATCAATTTGTTTTGTGAATAGTTATTTTAGTTATAAAATAAGGTTTTGACAAAAACTAGGTATTCGAAATACTTCGTTAGAAATGATAACAATAGTTAATTTAACACACACACTGACACAAGTCATTCATTCAGAACACTGGTTACTCAAGTCATTCATGCTTTTAATAGCGAAGTGGAGCACCATTTTTTCTATTACTTATTGCAAGCGGTCCCGCATACCGCGCACCATATTCCAACAACAATCACTTCCACTTGCAGTTGAATGAGTAGGCAAAAATGGGTATTCAGTATGCCTTATAACAATTGCTTGATGACGTTCTGACACAGGAGTATACATAGTAGGTTTTGGTCCAGGACGATCTTTTTGAATATTCCCTGTCTCTTCAAACCGTCTTAGTCACAATCTGACTGTATTTCTCTGAAACAACACAATAGGCATAATTTTAGTAACGAATTGGATAACATAATTTATCGATTAAGTTTGAAAAAATACGTTTATCAAATTAGATTATATAAATCAAATTAGACCTATAAATGATCTCAAATTAGACTCATAATGAAACACAGTTAATTGTCTATTATTCTACATTCACCGGCAAACTAACGAATTAAGGAATAACTATAATTATTATAAATTAAGCATAAAAAATAATACACTTACCGCTATATTAAGTTTCCTAGCAATCGCTTTAATACCAACATTCTCCTCATGCAAATAGATTATTTTGTATTTTAAATAATCACTCAACTGAGACATGATGATTAAACTATCAAAACTGATAACAATTAATAAAAAGGAAAAAAGCGTGGATTTCCGCAATTTAGTAAGGCAAGGTAAAAATGTTCGCGCGTATTCACTGCTATTTGTGCATAGAATATCTTGTTCAATTTATTCTTCTACCCCATATTCCTAATGTCATATCTATAGCAGTTTTTGTTGAATACGCATATTGACGTCTAACTACCCACTTATTAAAATAGGTGAACAGTTATAAATAAATGACCTAATACCAACCTCTTAAAGCTCAAGTTTGCGTATCAAAATTATTTATTGTTTCTGTTCAACGAGTAGTGTTAGTCTGATAAATTCATACATATTGAATAACGTTTAATGTTATGAGCATAGGGTGTAAAATCGAGTAATTTTTAGGGGGGTCAGTTAATTGCTATCACCGACTGTACTTACCTTGAACTTATTTTCTGAGGTTAGTAACCCATAAGTTGACGGAAATTTTCTTGGCTTTTTTGATTGCTTAAAAAAGAACTTGATTGACGAGTCCAGTTCTATTTGCTTCAAAAAATATTACATGAGGTTCGTTGAACTATTGCGGAATTCGATCGAAAGAGTAACCGCGGCCCTGGAATGCGGTGGGCATTAGGAGGAACACGGATGGGTTTTAGTCAGTATTTACAATGCTCCGGGTCCGCTCCAGCTCCGGATGGGAAAACATCAAATGACTTCTCCCACTCTGGGCGGAGCGGAAGAGAGTGTCAGACACTTACTGACTAAAACTCATCTGTGATCCTTCTAGTGCCCTATGCGTTCCAGGGCCGCGGTGACTCTTTCGAACAAATTCCACAATCCTTGCAGGCACTGACCCTATGGGGTCCCCTCTTCTATGCTGAAATTCCTTTGAGGCGCGCGTGGAACAAGTACGGCGAGCCACCCAATAGCTCGCCATATGCAGGACCAAATTACCCGATGGTTACCTGGGTTACCACATGAAGTGTATGCATGTTCCTTTATATTGTTACGAGCTTCGGGTTCGTCACAATAAAATCAGCCGATTAAATAAACAAGGATGACACTTTATTTTACACCACACTAATTACACTATAAACTCACTAATCACAAAACACAATCGCACTATTAATCACTTGAGTTCGCAGTCGAAGATCGCTCTCGAAGTTATCACTTGTATCGCAAATCCAATACTGACCCGGTCGGCACATGTGCCGGCTTTATATAGGGCGCCGAGTAGAACTCCAGAAAGTTCGCGTACATATCGGTCGCGACCGACCAAGGTCCGAGAATTCTAGCATAGAAAAATCTCGAAGGTCCCCGACTTCAATAGTTCTGCTACTCGATACTAGATGGCGCTAGTGGTACCGAATGCCGCTATCATCCTAACTTAATTCTGGCGCGCAACACTGCCCCCTCCTAAGACATGCTCGTCCCGAGCATTATCAGCGCCATAATAACGCGCCAGTCGATCAACATGAACGATCTTAGGAGCGCTTCTTGTACCTTTCTGTATACGGTAGGTCACGTCATTGATCTTCGTCACAATCCGGTACGGTCCGTCCCATTTAGCTTGAAGCTTAGGAGATTTCCCTTTGCTGCGAACTGGATTGTGCAACCACACTAGTGAACCTTCCTCGAACCCTTTATTGTTCATTTTGCGGTCATAGCGGGTTTTCATCTTTTCAGACATTTGCTGGCCCGATTGTCTGACGTGCTCATGAATGTCGTTCATTTTGTTCCGCAAGTCATTCGCATAATCGGTTATACTGCGTGGGGCATCAGGTGGTATTCCGGTGATCAGGTCTGCAGGTAGCCGCAATTCTCTTCCAAAGTTTGCGAAAGCTGGTGTCACTGACGTGCTTTCATGAACAGCACTTCGGTATGACAGCAAAAACGGTTGTATGTGCGTGTCCCAATCTCGTTGCCGGTTTTCCACAACTTTGGCCAGATATCTCTCCAATGTCTGATTAAATCGTTCTACCATCCCATCCGATTGTGGGTGGTAAGAAGTTGTCCTCGTTTTATGAGTACCCATAACTCGGCAAGTTTCCTGGAATATTTTGAACTCAAAATTCCTTCCTTGATCGCTGTGAATCTCCAAGGGTACTCCAAACCGACAGAAGACTTCATGAACTAGTTTATCCGCAACTGTTGAAGCTTCTTGGTTTGGAATGGCGAAGACTTCCGGCCACTTAGTGAAATAATCCATAACCACCATGAAATACTTGTTACCACTTTCACTTTCCGGAAACGGTCCCGCAACGTCTAGCGCTATCCTTTCCCATGGTGCACCAACATTGTACAATTTCAATGCACCTCTGCTACGAGTCTGAGGTCCTTTTACAGCCGCACAACTTGTACACTTGCGACACCAGTCCTCGACATCGTCACGACAGTGGACCCAGTAAAACCGTTCCCGTATCTTCAGTAGAGTTCGTTTAACTCCCATATGGCCTCCCGAACAACCATTATGGTACAGCTGTAGAACATCCGGTACTTTAGCTTTAGGGACAACCATTTGCAAATGACAGTTGTCTCCCCGAGCATTTTCCCATTTACGGCACAGGACTCCATCCTGAATCACTAAGCTGTCCCTTTGGGCCCAATAGCTTTTTGTGATTGAACTCATCGCTGAGACATCACTCCACGTAGGCTTCGGAGCACTGGCCTTCATCCACTCCAGGATCGGCTTGATGTCCAAATCATCCTGCTGTGCACGTTCCAAGTTTTCCTTCCACTCGTTACTAAGATCTGTCTTGATCATCCTCACAGGTACGACTTCTTTACCCTTTTGCCGAGTACAATGCTTGCAGTCTTCAGGGCAAGGTCTTCTTGATAATGCATCTGCGTTGCCATGAGATTTCCCGCTGCGATGTTCAATCACAAAGTCATATTCCTGAAGTAGTTCGATCCATCTCGCAACTTGTCCTTCTGGATTTTTGAATTGCAATAGCCATTTCAGCGCAGCATGGTCAGTTCGTAAGTGGAATTTCCTTCCCAGCAGATATTTGCTAAAATGCTGCAATGACTTGACCACAGCAAGTAATTCCCGTCGCGTGACACAATAATTCCTTTCTGGCTTCGACAGAGATTTACTGAAGTACGCTATCACAACCTCTTGATCGCCATTCCGTTGAGATAACACACCGCCAAGTCCTATGTCGCTTGCATCTGTGTCAACTATAAATTCTTTGTCGGTATCAGGATACCCCAAAATAGGTGTTTTGCACAGACGTTCCTTGAGCTCCTGGAATGCAATGTCGCAACTCTCGTCCCAGCAGAATTGTCGCTTCTCTTCGGTTAGCTTGTGCAGGGGTTTGGCTATGTCTGCAAAGTTCTTGACGAATCGCCTATAATAGGAGCACAAACCCAAAAATGCTCTGACCTGCGTCTTGTCTTTTGGAATTGGCCAGTCCTTGACTGCGGCGATTTTCTCTGGATCCGTGCGGATACCTTCTTCCGACACTACATATCCCAAAAAGCTAACTTGCCGTTTGAAGAATGAACACTTCTTCGGACTTAACTTGAGGTTTGCACTCTGGATCTTAATGAGCACGCGTTCCAGGTTTTGCAGATGTTCATCAAACGTACGGCCTACGATGATGATGTCATCCAAGTAGACCAGACAAGCATCGCCAATTAACCCGGTTAGTACTAGTTCCATCAACCTTTCAAACGTTGCCGGAGCGTTGCACAAACCAAACGGCATGACTTTAAATTGCCACAGACCCTTTCCTGTCGAGAACGCAGTTTTCTCCTTATCCTTAGGATCAATTTGGACCTGCCAGTAGCCACTTTTAAGGTCCAACGTGCTAAACCACTTTACTCCAGTAAGCATGTCCAGCGTGTCATCAATTCTTGGCAACGGATAGCTGTCCTTCTTTGTAACGTCATTCAGACGACGACAATCCACTTCCTCACATGTACCAATCAGGGTGCCCTTATCTATCGTTTGTTCCTTATCACAGAGGTTCAGCACAGGTACTCTTGCGATGTCGGTGGCTCTGACCAAAGTTCGTGCCACTTTCCACGGAAGGTCATTATCTATCCTCTCCACGAGTACACACCGATGAGTCTGCCCAGGATTTCGAGGAAGCCTAACCGGTACAATCGTTTCCGATCTCGGAGGAAGAACATTCTTCTTTAGGCTGTACACATTTCCTGGTAACGCCCCTTCCATGAATAGTTCCTCTTGACCACATTTCAAAACTCCTTGCTTAACGTCGATCTCACAACAATTCTTCCTCATAAAGTCTAGGCCCAAAATGCAGTCGTCCATGATATCAGCCACGATGACATTATGAAGATAGATTCTGTTGCCTTAATTCTGGCGCGCAACAATATTATTTAGTAAGTATACTCCTTTATGTAGCGCTATGTATTATTTGTTTGCACTAATCACTATATAGTACAAAACTAAGTGGCTTCCTGCTGTCTGTCTGTCCCTATGCATGCTAATTGCTAAGATCTTTAAAACTGCGCAACGGATTATGATGCGGTTTTTTTTTAATAGATAGAGTGCAAAACATCTTTGATTGCGCTCTGTGATTCCAGATTACCACTTTTTTTAATATGTGAAATCATCAAATCACTCAACCCGCTCTGGGCGGAGCGGAAAGGGAGTGTCAGACTCTTACTGACTAAAACCCACCCGTGATCCTTCTAGTGCCCTTTGCGTTTCAGGGCCGCGGTGACTCTTTCCAACAAATTCACCAATCCTAGCAGATTCCGCGACCCCTGTAGAATCTACAGGTAAATTACACCAGGGTCGCTACAGTGTAGATAGTTCCGTCTCTACCATAAGGGCACAAGGGGCACGTGCCCAGGGCCCCGCTTAATTGGGGGCCCCCAAAATATATTATAGAATATTCTTAAGAATCAACCAAATCGAACCGTGCACTAGATTCTCACGACTTTCTGTCAAACCTATCCCAGACAGGATGTTAACGTTTTCGAACTCAGTCGCAAGATGAAATCTTCACTGGGTAGTAGAGGACGTGGTTATACCTGTGCACCGGCACTATCTGGGCCGGTTTTCAGTTTTCCAAAAGGGCCCCGGACTCAGGAGTGCACAGGGGTTAAGACGGCCCTGCCTGTAGATTTTATTCATACCAAACACAAGACATTTCAGGAGGAGCTCGTGGCTAAATTATAACAGCCGCACGGGTCGATCTTCTAGGTTAAGCAACGCTTGCCGAGGTTGGTCTGTGGATGGGTGACCATACTTCTCCGTGCCTCGGAAAGCACGTTAAGCCGTTGGTCCCGGCTGTCATTTGGAGATCTTTGGCAGTCGTTGCGGATTGTCAGAAGCCAGAAAATCTGACACCAGTCTTGCCAAGAAGTACCGTGTTCCCCAGTTAATGGGTTGTGGAGGTCTGGTAGGCAGCCGCTTCACGTAAAATACTGGTATTCAGCTGAATCCGGCTTGACTGGGAGCCGACCCCAATGTAACTGGGAAAAGGCTAGGCAGAATGATGAAACACAAGACATTTCAGCTTTGTCACTGGGATGGCAATGCTCATTGTGAGGCCACTGGGAATGCTGACGTCCAGAGTTATCGGTGATCACGAGCTATCAGGAAGCGCTGCAACATTGTCAAGAATTAACTCTGGACAAAAAAATAAAATAAGACTCAAACAAGGTAAAAAACAAAAACATTTTATTTAATAAAAATATTCCTGAAACTAATTTTTGATTTTGTTACCTATATACTAATACCTACTCGGGTAAAATGTACACATTACCCAGACAGAACTGACCGATTGTTCTTTTTCATAATTTTTTTTGTAAATCTTACAAAGCCAAAATTGAATTAAATTCAAAATAAACAATATAATTCATACTAACAATAAGATTATAAAATATATAAAACAAAAATATGTGACAATAATAACAACTTAAAATCTAATCGATGTCCAAGTTGAGTCCATTCTTCCAAATACGAAGCGATTCTGGGATCTCCATTTTCTCCGGAACCTTATCAAAGGGATAATTCTGATAATCCTGCCAGAAGAACGGTCTGACTGTGCGGAAACCATTGTCAAATTTAGCTAAGGTCTCCACATCGGCTTTGTCCAGGTCAAAGTCGAAAATGGATGCGTTTTCTAAGACTCTTGAATTGGTCACCGTTTTTGGTATGCTGACGATTCCGCGTTGGTACTGTAAATAGAAAAAGTGGTTATTTAGAGTATGTAAAGGATGGGCGTCAGTACTTCCGGCACAAAGAAGAAGTCCAGTTTTTCCAGGCAATAATTTATTGTGTTCCACCACCGTACACTTGTATTTATATACTAGCTGTCCGCACAACTTCGTTTGTGTCACATTTTTCATGACTGCTCCTCTCCTATTGGTCTTAGCATGATGATATATAGCCTATAGCCTTCCTCGATAAATGGGCTATCTAACACTGAAAGATTTTTTCAAATCGGACCAGTAGTTCCTGAGATTAGCGCGTTCAAACAAACAAACAAACAAACAAACTCTTCAGCTTTATAATATTATTAGTATAGATATAGAGATAGATAGGACAAATCCCTTCAGCCTTTTCCCAGAATGGACGAAGGGGGAACGCTAATGTTCTTTGTAGATCCAAAAAACTTAACAGGAGTCTGGTCTCTAGATTGAACTGGATTTGTTTCAACTTGGTTAGCAGAATTTTAAGGGATGTTTCCTGAGGAATAAAAATATGATTCTATTTAGTCCGTCAGTTAGATTATCGAAAAATACTGGACACGTATTTTTTGCTTTATGAAATCTCTAAAAATTGACAAAGATAAAAAGCTTCAAAGATCATGAGTGGGGGCTTGTGACATCACGGCGTGGTAAAAATCGTCGCACGAAGTGACGTCACACGAGTTTTCAACGCACGTTATCGTTTTCGTATTTTGTTTGCGTGAAAAAATAAAAAATACGTGTCCAATATTTACCCTATTACGACGTGGCCCACGAAGGCATAATAGACCGGCTGATACGGACTTGTTTAAGGTCATATTCACAAACCCTCTTACCAGATATCTCAAGGTGACTTGCGTGACGGTCTTTCCATGCTTCTTAGCGATGGCCACCATGGTCGGGTTGTTGAGCTTGGGCTCGGGGCTGTTCGGGGCACTTCGGGACGGCACCATCGTCCCGAACGGCGAGTAGGCGGTGATCAGCACGTTGTGGCTTTGGCAGAAGTCCACGAGCTCCTTCTGACCGAGGTTTAAGTTTATCTGGAACAGGGGCATGTTTTTGTTAGTGACACTTCTTTTTTTTCTGGATGGGAAATCATCAAATGACTTCTCCCGCTCTGGGCGGAGCGGAAGGGAGTGTCAGACTCTTACTGACTAAAACCCACCCGTGATCCTTCTTGTACCCTTTGCGTTCCAGGGCCGCGGTGACTCTTTCGAACAAATTCCGCAACCCTAGCAGGCACTGACCCTATGGGACGCCGTCTTCTGTGCTGACAGCTGTTTGAGGCGCGCGTGGAACACTCGGCGCCGTCGACTCGGGCCTGGTTGCTATCGGACGGCGAGCCACCCATAGCTCGCCATCCGCAGGCCCGCGCCTTTGTTAGTGACACTTAAGGTCATGGCACATTAGACAGGCACCGCAACGGCACAGCTGCAGCACGCCGCCGCGTCGCCTCGTATTTAGGTCACGGCTAGCCGACAGCGCGCTAAATTCCACGTCGTCTGTGAGGTGCAAACTTGCTGTCACCGCGAACACAAATGAATACGCCCTGGACTTTCCACGTTTCCTTCATACCCATTACACATAATGATTGACAATGATGAAAAAATATCTGCCTAGCTTTTGTTCCCAACTATATTGGGGTCGGCTCCCAGTTGAGCCGGATTCAGCTGTATACCAGTATTTTACGTGAAGCGGCTGTCTACCAGACCTCCACAACCCATTAACTGGGGAACACGGTACTTCTTGGCAAGAATGGTCTCAGATTTACTGGCTTCTGACAATCCGTAAGGACTGCCAAAGATCTACAAAAATTACAGCCGGGACCAACGGCTTAACGTGCTTTCCGAGGCACAGATAAGTGTCGTCATGTTAAGATGGTCACCCATCCACCGACCAACCTCGGCAAGCGTTGTTTAGCAGCAAATCGACTCGTGAGGCTGTTAAAAATTCTATATTATGTAGAATATTTTATCACAGTCTATCAGAAAGAAGAAAAGAAGAAAGAAAGAAAAAGCGTTTATTTACCACAAAATAAACGACAGCAATTGTTCTAAACTAAACCGTAAACTATAGTGTTAGTAGGTACATCTTAATTTATGTTAGTCAAGATAACTTATAAACTAATAAAAAAAAAAAAACAACAATGCATGTCGTGGTTGTGGCAAAGAGGCTTCCACTCAGCATAATGCTGTGCCGTGGGATACCCACCGCACGGCGCTGGTTTTCAGTGGTCGCCTTAGAGGACATGACGTACGGAAATCAATAGGATACGATAAATACGGAAAAGTAAACACATAATAAAAATAGAAATACCCACAAATTGCTAGCATATTTATTTCTTGCCCTGTTCTGCCCCCCCCCCCCCCACGCCCCACCCGCACCCGCATGCGCACAGCGTTCAGGAGCCTTATTATTAAAACCTACGCGACTCGGTTATGTCGCGTCGAACAATTGCGTGCGCGCTGCGCGCCGTCTGGTCTGGGGACCGGCGTCGCGGCGCCACGCCAGTGCGCCGGCGGGCGGCGCGCGCCGGCCGGCGCACTATGACGTCAGGCGGCGCCCGAGTCCCGCATAATCATTTGCCATGGGATTGGGTTGTGGTATGCTGATGTTTGACAAGAACAACAATGAGAGAAAGAGAAAGATTGGTGACCGTGAAAAAACTCCCAGTGATCTCTGTCCGTGTGATTGCAATGCCGCGAGCGTGCCGCCTCGAACCGCTTGGATACGATTATGCCAATGGATTATGAACCTTATGTAAGTACCTTTAAAGTTTAAAATGGTTTTTATTTATAAAACTTACACTGTTCAGCTTTTTGTTTATCTAGGAGCATTTTCTTATAATATGATTTAAAACTTTGTTTTGTTTTCAGCAATCTTATGGGAGGTGGCAAATCGTTCCAGCAGCGCGTGGCGGCATACTTAAAGCATCCTGTGAAGACTGCTGTCCTACGTCGAGGCAGCGAGAGCGGCTTGGATGTGGAACGTGCGGAGTAGCCGTAGTGTTCGAGTCTCCAGCTAAGCTTTTTGAACAGGTATTCCGGTTTGTGTATTTGTATGACGCCGAACATTAAGACTGCTAAATGCAATTTCCGCCGTGCAGCCATTTTTAGCATGTTGTGTTTATTTAAATATGGTGTTATATGATTTCTTCGGGGTATACTGAAGCAGTAACGCGCACACGCATTTTGCACTCGCTGTATTAAACGTTCCGTGCGGGATAGAAGACACGGGCCATAAACAGTGTCACAGTAATTTAGCTTAGACAGTACTAGGCTGTCCACTAATCTCTTTCTCATTTCAACACTAAGAAACTCTTTCATCCTATACAGAACCCTTAGTCTATAAAAACAGTTTTTCACTATACTAGTAATATACGCCTCAAAACGAAGTTCTGGGTCTATGACTAGACCGAGATTGCACGCGATTTCCACCCTTTCAACATTTTCTCCCATGATTTTAACTTCAGGCTTCGCAGACAGAATTGACTTGACCTGATGTCTGCTTCCCATGACCATGAACTTGGATTTTTTCGGGTTCAGTACAAGTGAGTTGCCGGTAGACCATGACGCAATTCTGTCTAGATCCTCATTCAGGGTACGCACGCCGGCTGTTGTGTCACGCGTGTTGAACGACACATACAACTGGGTGTCATCCGCGTACAAATGGTATTTGCAATTTTTTATACACGCAGTTAAGTCGGCAATATAAAGTATATATGTATGTATGTATGTAAAAGCGGGCTGGTTTCCGCAACTCCACGACTAAGCGCGTTATAAAGTATATAAAGTAAGGGCCCGAGCAGCGATCCCTGGGGAACTCCCCTTGTTATTTGTTTTGGGGATGAAGATACCGAAGTCCCGTCCTTTCTGCGTAACTCAACCCGTTGCGACCTACCCGTCAAATAAGTCCTAAACCAATCCGTTGTCTGAATGTCAAAACCATAATATGTCAATTTCGATAATAATAAATCAATATTAAGAGAATCAAATGCCCGCGAGTAGTCGAGCAGTACCATAATGGAACCCTCACCACGGTTTCGTGCCTCTAGGAGGTCACCCACGACGTCCGCTAAGGCCGTCGCGGTTCCGCGTCCTTTTCTGAACCCTGATTGCAAGTCAGGCAGCACCCCATGCTTCTCAAGAAAATCGACGACCTGCAGATATACTACCTCCCCAACACTACACCTATCAAACGTATAAAATTCTTCCAGTACCTATTCCCTGTCTGTTATTCTTTCTTTTCACATAATTTTTTCATATTTTTCATCGGGAGCAATAGGGAACGTGCACAGCATAGACAATGCCATCTAGTGTTGCAAATCTGAAACTTTTACGTTGTAAATATGTGACCTGTGCTGCCACCTATACTTCCTGCACCCTCCGTTTAGGGGAACGTGCACAAAGTAGACTGTGCCATCTAGCGTTGCAAAGGAACTTATAAGTAAAATATACTTGACATTGACGCGTCTGTGCTGCCACCTATAGTTTCTGCACGTTCCCTATAGTGATGATTGCTAGTTCGCGCAGTTTAAACCGTATGCACAATAAAGTTTAAACCGTAAACACAAAATGTATGCACAATACGTGACGCCACAAATTGACTCTAAACGAAATCAAAATCGATATTTAGTATGAATCTTAGCAAGATATGCAATTTATTTAACATAATCATAGTATTTACAAAATACAACTAAAGAAGACATAATATAGAAAATATATATACATATGTACAATCGGAGTAAAAAAGAGAAAAGACTCATAGGGCATCGAAAAATTCGTCCACATCGCTGTCAACGGGAAAAGTGTCCAGAACACTGGCCGCATTGCCACGTTGAATGGCAATGCTGATTCGTTGACCAAAGAAAAGGCCAGCCCTCTGGTCACGTGAAGAGTCGACTAACTGCTTGCTGATTTCACGAAAAAGTCGATGAGCACTCGGACCCCACGGCCCTAGTGTTTCAACCCCAAACGGCTCAAATACATAATTCCCAATAAGGTTGTTGTATTTGCGCCGTTTGAGATTTGAATTTGATATTTAGTTGAAATTCCACCTCACCTCAACCTGGTTGGTGACGGGCTTGACCTTGCAGTTCTTGAGGAGCCGGTCCATCTGCTCCACGTTGAAGTTGGACACGCCGATGGACCTGACCAGCCCCTTGCTCAGCACGGACTCGAAGCCGCGCCACGTCTCCAGATAGTCGATCTTCTCGTCCACTCCGTCTTGCTGGAAAGTAGAAAATAGGATGTTGAGATTTATTCCATAGATTTACACGACTGTGCAAAAAAGGAGTGTCATGTTTTCTGGGTTCATGTTTGTGAGTTTCCTTATTTCATCATAACTTCTTATCGGCTTAACCAATGTCAATGTATGTATGGGGTATGTTTTTAATTCCGTAACAGGTTTTCAACTCACCGAGATAGACATGGGCCAGTGCATGAGCACCAGGTCGATGTAGTCCAGCTTCAGACGCCGCAGCGACCCTCGCACCGACACCTCCACGTCAGCCTCGCGGTGGAAATGGTGCCACACCTGAAATGGTGGTAATGGTGGCAGAATTGGGTCAATAGTTATTGTAATTGGCCGATTTAATTTAAGAATACATAAATAATCGTTTAAGGATTGGATATTTTACTGGATATAAAAACCATAATTCTATTAAATCCGTCCGTTGGATTTCCAAAAATAATATTGCACACAAAGATAAAGCGTATCAAAGTTCAAGAGCGGGGGCTGGTGACGTCACGTCGCTATTAAAAATTGAAGTACGTAGTGACGTCTTCATTATTTATTTATGTGAAAAAGAAAAAATACGTGTCCAATATTTTTTGGAAATCTATCTGACGGACTAATTAGATTTTTTCATTCAAGTACTCTATTGCAGTGACCAGAGGCAGTCGTTACCTACGGCTTGTCAGAAGCCAGAAAATCTGACACCAGTCTTGCCAAGAAGTACCGTGTTCCCCAGTTAATGGGTTGTAAAGGTTACCAGAATAACAGTATTTTACATGAAGCGGCTGCAAAGTTTGCAGCCGCTTCATGTAAAATACTGTTATTCATTTGAATCCGGCTTAACAGGGAGCCGACCCCAATAAAGTTGGGAAAAGGCTAGGCAGATGATGGCAGTGACGGATTTGGAAAGCTCTGAATCGATTGCCTACTCAAGCAGGCCGCTACAAACATAATTTGGTGAAACGGAGTCCAGCGGTTCATCCAACATTCTTAGTGCGAATATAGTATGGAGTATACCAAATACACGTCTATTTTTACCCTTGGGGACCCTCGGAAAGATGGAAGGATTCCATGGGCTTCAGATTCAGAGCCCAATCTTAAAAAAAGTAGGTGGCCCACTGCACAAGCCAGTTATTTTAACTCGGAGTTAATTTTAGCCCGGGGTCATTATATAGGTATGTAGTAACTTTGGATTACATGCGAAACTCTGGATTAGGCAAGCGGGCCTGAATTATACTGTCATCTCTCTCTGTGCTGTTTTTTTATGGATGGGAATTCATCAAATGACTTCTTCCGCTCTAGGTGGAGCAGAAGGGAGTGTCAGACTCATACGGACTAAAACCCACCCGTGATCCTTCTAGTGCCTTATGCGTTCCAGGGCCGCGGTGACTCTTTCGAACAAATTCCGCAACCCTAGCGGACCCGTCTTCTATGCTGACATCTCCTTGAGTCGCGCGTGGAACACAACGCGCCGTCGACCCGGGCCTGTTTTTATCGGATAGCAAGCCACCCATAGCTTGCCACCCGCAGCCCCGCGCCTACGGTGACCGGGAATCACCTTGCAACTCTCGACGCCCGTCTTCTTCTGTTGTGGCGGCTTGGGCGTGATGTTTGCCCCACCCTCATGCGGTCTGCCTCCTCCTTTGCTAGCATTACTGCTTCGGTAAGTAGGTGATCGCTACCCAAGCCCCCTCGCTCCGGACCATGGATTGGACCAGGGCCGGACGATCTCCTCGACAAAGACACAGCGTTCCTCCGCCCAGTGTTGACTCCTTCTGGGCCTACCGTGTTACTGCTCCTATAATCCCAAGTAGGGTTGCCATCCGTCCGGGTTTCCCCGGATTTGTCCTAGTTTGGAGGGCGTCCGGGGAGCGTCCGGGCGGGGTTTTCAAAGGTGTCCTGGTATTACTCGGACATTTTTTGTGTCTAGGAATCCTCCATTGATTGAAAATTTGGAAGATAAGCAACAAATTAAAACAATGCTTCGTTATGTAATCATTCATTCGTAATCGTAAGCGGGATACGATCTACTCGTAAATCAGCAAAATAGCTGGCGCTATAGTTTATATTGCAAACACGCTGTAGCAGATTATTAAGAAAATAAACGTTTATCCTTTTTCTTTGTTTATAAGGCTTTTTTTCGGGTCTGTCCGGGGAAAAAAATCAATTTCACTCAAATGTCCGGGGTTTTAAAGATATTGCCCGGCGTCGGTAATTTCGATGATGGCAACCCTAATCCCAAATCATCAAATACTGAATACCAACCTTAGTAGTAATAAAAAGCTCTTCCCTCTTCACGACGCCATCTTTGATCTTCTTCTCTATGACCTTGCCAACTTCCGGCTCCACCCTGTAGAGGTGGGCAGTGTCTATGTGCCTATATCCAATGTCTATGGCGTAAGAGAGCGCTTCCATCATTTTTGGCATGTCCGTGGCGCTGAATTCGAACTGGAAATGTTATGACAGTATTGATTTAAATCAAATCAAAAGTTATTTACGGGGCTGGCATGTGCTTAGAATAAAGTCCCTAAACAAAAGATTAAAAATCGTTATTTATTGAAACTAAACTGAGAGCCAGCACTTTTTGAACGTCAAATTTAACATAAAGACAGTCCCCCAAAACGCCCACCCGTCACCTACTTGTGTTTTAGCTGGGAAGAAGTGGCGCAACAAACTCCCTAGCAACACATCTGTCTGTTGCGTTTTTTTTTGTTTTAAGATTAGATTTTTAACATAGTTTAAGCTTTGTTTCGATTGGCAACAAAAACAAAAACATTGGAAATGTCAAAGTCAAAAGGTTTATTACAATTGGCCATTAAACGGCATTTTTGAACGTCGTCATTAAAATTTATCATAATTAAGTGACTCTAGCGTCCATTCGCAAACGTACATAGATTCTTATGGAGAAGAACGGACAAGAAACTCCATCATCACCATCCACTCAGTCTAGTTTGTCCATTGCTGGGCACAGGGCATAGTCACCCTAAATTTGACATACGTGATAGCTGACAGATGCTGTTTGAATTCAATTCAATTCTTTATTGTATACCAAAACAACTTATATTATACATATACAAGGCATAATAAAGGACATGTACAAAGGCGAGTTTAACTCAGAGTTGTGTTTTCTCCCAGCAAACCTTTGAGTGATAGAGAGAGATCAGTATAGAGTGTACAAATAATATAATAATTTTATAATAAATGGAGTATAGTTAGTAAGCAAATCACAACACAACACAACACATTTTCCATTAACAAAAATTTATGTAATCAAGTCTGGTTACTAACCTCAAACGGCTTACTCGGGCTCTTATCATCCGTATCCTATATTTAAAGAACATGCAAAATAAATATAAGAAACATACAAATTAATACAGTGAAATAAAATAAGAAAGCAAGAAAAATAAAAATAAAATGGTTTTGTCTATATCTATGTATACTAATATTATAAAGATTTGTATTTTTGTATGTAACGAATGAACTCAAAAACTACTGGACCGATTCCAAAAATTCTTTCACCATTAGAAAGCTACATTCACCCTGAGTAACACAGGCTATATTTTATCCCCGTATTCCCACGGGAACGGGAACTACGCGGGTGAAACCGCTGGGCGCTGCTAGTACCTAATATGTGCCATAAAGTAGAACATGGCCCATATTAGGTACAAAACGTAAACTTCAACTCAACTCCAGCGGAGTTTCAAAGTATCAATAAAGCTTCTCATAGCTTGTCGCTTGCTCGAGAGATGAGCAAGTAAATGTCTTATCTCTCTCGCACGAAAACTTCAATGTATAACGTTAATTAATTAGACAAGCTTTCGTCGGTGTTTTCGTTCTTGAGAGATGAGTTTGGGAGCGTTCAAGTTTTACGTAACGCAATTTTTGAAGATTTTTGACCCTCCCTCCTCCCCTTGTAACGCACCGTAACGTTTTTCTGTACCCCCCCTCCACCTCTCTAAACGTTACGTAACACTCAAGTGACCATTTTTACCCTAAAGTACAATGTTACGTAACGTATTGTAAGAAAGACACCCCTTCCAGTCCCTGTAACGCATCGTAACGTTTTACGAGACACCCCTCCCCCCCAAATTGCGTTACGTAATACTTGAACGCCCCCTTTTAGCTGAGCAAGCGCGTTTACGAATTTGCTTGCTCATCTCTCTCGAGCAAGAAAACTTCAATGTATAAAGTCAATTAGACAAGCTTTCATCGACATTTTCGTGCTCATGATGGAGTTGTAGTTCGAGTTGAGTTGGAGTTAACGTTTTGGAATGTGGGCCTTAGACGGTGGAACTGGTCTGACGTGGTTCTCGAGCAACCATATTCAGGTAATTCAGGTTGAAAAGTCGATACTTTTCGTCAAACTATGCGATTTTAGTGAACAAGAATTGGGCTATCAATCCATGAAATTAAAGGGCAATGACAGTTCAGCCCACCTCAGTTGTCACGGTGAGTCTACAGAATCGTCAATCGACCAATTGAATGTGGTTGTTCAAACTCTTTCAGCTCCATCTCTAACTGTTTAGATAAACTACATACACATGCCTGTTTATTTTTAGACTAGCTTCTGTCCACGACTTCGTCCGCGTAGAATAGTTACAAACTCCCCGATTTTGAAACATTATTCATTGGTGCTCCACTCCTATTAGTCTTATTAGCGTGTTGATATACAGCCTTCCTCAATAAATGGGCTATTTAACACTGAGAGATTTTTTCAAATCAAACCAGCTGTTCCTTAGATTAGCGCGTTCAAGCAAACAAACGAACTCTTCAGCTTTATATTTATTTAGTATAGATAAATACAGATACATTATACGTGTATAGATTTAGTATCTACATAATTTCTTATTGTTTTCCAATAGTATTGATCGTTTATTAGTTGTTAGTTACAAATAAATATAATTCGAAATTAGTAGGTAAGTACATAGAATAGAATAGAATACTCTTTATTATGTACACCATACAACATACACCATTCATACATACATATTATATGTTAACTGAAGCGGTTTGTCTGCAGTAAGTATAGCTTTCTCAGAACGGGCAAAGTTGGAAATGGACAGAGTTGATATTTGCAGGTGGGAGCTGATATAGGGACACGCTAGCGTTTTATTTGCTGAATTACATTTATTTTGTTTATAATGGGTAAAGTAAACAGTTCCCAGATGAAATAGGCCGAAGTTGAATCGGGCAGAAATCAAGAATATATTATTTGTCATATAAAACATATTTCAAATACCATTGCAAACTACCTCTATATTTTTATGGCAATTTAATAAAAATGGTCAGTTCAAAAAACCGACTTCTAAACAAAAAAGTATAAAATAACTTTAATTTCGGAAGTCGGTGTCAACAACAAAAAAGCAACCAAAAACACCGAGTTCCGAAATTAAATTTATTTTATACTTTTTGGTTTTTTGTTTAGATGTCGGTTTTATTTTTTGTAAAAAGTTTTTTTTATATATTATATTCTTTTTAATTAAGAATAAATTTCTCCTTAAAACTAAAAAATTATGATTAAAAAATCAGTGTATAGAGCTTATAATAAAAAAAAGTCTGTATTATATTACAATTAAACACTACAAACAGACTTTTTACCATTCAGGTTGTTTCTTTTTGAAATATGTATAAGTCACTATTTTTTGTAGTCACAGTTGCTTATGTGTATGGTGGCAAGATTTTACGTTTTACATTATGTAAGTAATTAGAAAAGTTGACTCATTATTTTAACACATAAATAGGGTCAGTAAATTACTGCACAAATCTTTTTAGTGGGACGAATGGCACTAATCGAAGAACATTCCCATTCGTCCCCTCTTGAATTAGGATTGGGACGATCGGGAACAAATTAAATATTATTTTTGTAAATTCCCGTTCGTCCCCTTCGGGGGACAAAGTCGAGGGGACGAACGGGAATACACCGAAATAAGACCCTAATATGGCGATCTCCATAGTCCTCACATACACAATATGTTATATGAGAACCATGCAGATCAGTGTCTGAAATGGTCTTTTGAGGAAAGAACCACACAGATTTAAGTGGCCCTGTCCATTCAGTGCAAGCCTTTGTCAGTAGTTGACTAGCTCAACTTAGAAATGTTGACTTGATTCCCAGGTTGAAGCTATCAGGAAACACAAGCTCTGGCAGGGAAGGTTTTATACTATTTAGAAATAATTGTCAAAATATAGACTTCCTAAGCTCCTTGATTTCATGATCACTGTTAGTCCAGATTAAAATCTTTCAGGAAAATTGTAGACATAGTTTCGAGCTGTTTGATAATTATCTGTCAAATGCTTCAAAAATGTTCATGTTTATCTTTACATAGGAAAAACCCAGCAGGTCAGGTTTAGTGTCAAGGCTTTATGAATACTAACAATACTGCATAACCTCTAGAATAACATGTGAAATTTGTAGTTATAATACTGGCTAAATGTTATGTTGATTTTGTAAAACTGTACGCACTATTCTAGTGTTCCATTTTGTATAGCATTAGCAACATTGAATAGTTGACCCTGACAGTGGAATAAGTCACATATAGACTATGTGAATGTCAATAAATTACTTTGAATGACTCTGCTACATTATCTCCATCAACAAACACTAACATAAATTACCACTGTAGATTATCATGCTATTATGGCAAGTTTTAGTCCTCCATTATCCATCAAGTATTACATTATCAGTATTATTGCCGTAATATCAGCGGAACTTTATCTTTTATCAGAGATAGATTATACGAACCATTTCTCTGAAACTTGTTATGATGAAAATGTTCATTCCCAATGCAATTCAGACTTATTACGTACAGATACAGCTGTGATAAGATAAACGGGTAGAAAGTTTACCGCAATGTACGTGTAAAATATGTTATATGCAGCAAAACGTCCGCGTTACTAATCATATAATATGACTCAAATTACACATCATAGAACCAACGTATCATCACATTTACGTCATTTAAGAGGAATTTCTCATGAATAAACCTCCTGAAAGTAAAATAAAACGCCCAAATAACGGTAAAAATAAAGCTAACATAACAAAAACGAAGTTATGTACGGCACTGTGACATTACGGAGGCCTAACGTTTTCAGAGACATTCTCGGCCAACTATTACCGTCTGGCGAGCGTTTTTCTAATTATAGAACATACCACGACGTGAAAAAGATGTCCAAATTTAGGTAAAAAACAAAACACACGGTTGTGAGGATAGTATCACACTTCGGACATTCTCGAAAGCGGTACACGAGCCCACTACGTGGGGCCACGACACGGTTTAGGGTTAGACAATTTTTCAATCACATTTTAACACTAGAACGCCACATTTCAACTATAATTGCACATATACCTTTACTTTCAGCGGTTTCGGTAATATCTTTCACGTCATCAACCATCTTGCTGGATGACAGTCACTCACTACACACTTTTTATTCGAACATATTTCGGAAACTCATACTTTGGTTCACTATTTTCAGCCAGCCAGCCAGCGAGCGATCTATACGACGACACTTAGTTCCGTTCACTGCCAACGACGACGTAAGACGTAAGCGATGGCGAACAACCTTCACACCGTTTGTTGAATTATATCGATGGCGTCACCAGCCCCAATAGTTTAGGATAAAACAGCAGATTTTTATAATTAATATTTCTTTGAATTATTTTTAAATATCAGCTGATTAAATATTCGAGTTTCAATCTAGGCATAACGATTTCTTTACAGAGTCATTGAAGAATTAAAAAAAAATAAGACGTCGGAAGATATTCTCGTTAGGTGAACATATTTCAGTTTGTGGATTACTTGGTAAATGAAGTAAATATTTGAAAATACATTAAACTTTTCTGCACATATTGTACAATTTTTTATTGTTATTCAATTCAATTAATTAAAAAATGGAAATGAGAATTTCAGTGGTTCCTGATTGCCATCTATCACCTAAACTTAGCAACTTACGTTTTATTTTCAGCGCCATCTGTGCTTCTTAGAGTGAACGACGTTCAGAGCTAAATTCGTATAACTTTACTATTAAATTAACAGATGGCAAAATATGACATCACAAACTTTTCAAGATTGATATGGCTGCTGCAGAAAATGCTCCTTTAGATATTCGTATTTCAAGAACCTCTGGAAATTTCTTTCTAAGACTTTTGTTATGCCAGTAAAATGGCCGCAGAAGCGGAAACCGCCTAAATTTACCAACTTTAGGCTCTTAGTTTAGCGATTCGAACATAAAAAGTTTTTACAAGTAGGTAAGTAATCTTAACCTTAATTGAATAGGTACAGACAACAATACCTTATTACTGTTACTAGGTAACAGCTATGATTATACAGATAAACAAAATAATTGGTGTAACAAGTGTAACGAAGCGTGCATAGGTACTTACCTACTTACCTACACATATTAGATAACTGTTTGGAAACTGCACATTGTGAAGGTTTCTGTCTGGCATAACTTATTTAGGTACCTAGGTACTTACCTACTCAATCAATTTGCCTAGCTTTTTTTTTGCATTGTAACTATGTTCGGGTAGGCTTCAAGTCCAACCGGCTGCTGAATTATTATGAACATTTTACATGATGACTATATTCTTACCTCCAAAACTTAGTAAACACGATTCATCTTAGCAAGACTGTTTTGTTAGTGCCTGCCAGGAGTCCCAGGGAATGCGGAATTTGTACGAAAGAGTCACAGTGGCCCTGGAACGCAAAGGGCGTTAGGAAGTTTGGTTTGGAGGGTTTTAGTCAGTAAGAGTCTGAGACTCCCTACCGCTCCGCCCAAAGCGGAAGTCATTTGATGGTTTCCCATCTTAAAAAAAAAAGCAAAGCCGATTTGGATAGCTTCGGAACCCGTCCAAACGCAGTATTGCGCTTTCCATCTCAGCAATCGTTTTTCAAATAGGATTCCGAAGCCAGAGTACCTAGACGTTGCATTGGACAGAGCTTTAAGGAATCGGGACCAGAAACCACCAATTGGGCGACTTATTTCTACAAACCGGGGAGCAGCACTCGACGTTTTGAGCACCACTGGTATACCCTTATGCTTCTCTGCTGGCGAATTTGCGAGTTCAGTGTGGTAGGTACCCAAAGACTACAATATATATATGGACAGTGGTACCGATCCGCTCATACAAAGCAAGTCCACATCGCCCTTATCGAAATGAGTCGAATAAAAAAAACTTTTTACAAAAAATAAAACCGACTTCTAAACAAAAAAACCACAAAGTATAAAATAACTTTAATTTCGGAACTCGGTGTTTTTGGTTGCTTTTTTGTTGTTGAACACACCGACTTCCGAAATTAAAGTTATTTTATACTTTGTGGTTTTTTTGTTTAGAAGTCGGTTTTATTTTTTGTAAAAAGTTTTTTTATTTTTCACTTTTTAGTGGTACCTACACCCCCTCCCCTCCCCCACCTAAACGAACCAATCACATTGGTGTAAAAAAAAACGTACTGCTCCTTTGCGGAGTAAACTAAGAGGTCGTCAATGTAGGCAATGTAGATATTTTTTTTAGATTTTTGTTGATTTTTCGAAAACCGCTTGGTTGATTTCGATAAAATTTTCATGGGACCATTTGGGAAGTATACCCTTTCCAACAAAAAAAGAATTTTTGAAATCGGTTGACAGACGGAGGAGTTATGCGCGAACAAACAATAAAAAAAAAAAAAAAAAAAAAAAAACATACAAACATCCGAATTGAGAACCTCCTCCTTTTTTAGAAGTCGGTTAAAAATCAACTTAAAATACACAACGCTAAAGTCGAAACTTGAGCTGGTGGCGATGGATTCAAATTATCTATATTCATTTAAATTATATTATGGAGAAAACTGAGAAAATAAATTCAAGTTTTTAACGGATTCAAATTATATATGGAGAAAATTGAGAAAATAAATTCAAGTTTAAAGTAAATTCAAGAAAAACTAACGAAGCAAAGTTGAAAGGCAAGAAAAATAACCACAACGCCATCTATCCACCCAGCGGTGAACTAACTGAACGAAATCCTGCATCGCGGTATCAAAGTTTTCCGTGCGATTAGAACATGTACAACAGCCCGAATATCAACTATCGGGCAGTTCACCACCGGACACAACAACCGTCCCGTCAGAGGATCCTCCCTTTTCTATGGAGGTATGCGGGACTTTACTCTCTGTACCGCATTCCTCTACACGGGGTTTTACAGTATGTAAACTAACAGAGGGCGTTCCCATTAACCCGCAATAGTATAGCATCCATATATGATAAAAAAATATTACCATTCGTAAACAAAATGTTCAATTGATACGTTAAAGAAACACTCTGTATACGCGTACTTGCCGGTTTGGGCATTGCTACTACGAGTACTATTCCGCGCTACTATTTTGATTTTAAACAGGATGTTTCGAATTTATTGTCAATTAATTATTTTTTTAATTCGGATTATTTTATGCTTATTTTTCTATGCTGATATTTTTATTTTAATCTATGAATGATATAGATTAACGAGTTTAAGGGAAAACCCTCTGTTATATAAAATACTGTATTACTAGTATTAATAGATGTCCCCGACTATACAATGAGAAGCTATACCTACTTACACACCAAACAGATACCAATATGAAAACCAGAAACTACGGTGCAAACTCTACTAATCCTACTACTCTACTAGTTGGGCAACTGAGGCTGTCTTTACCTTCTCGTTCATTCCCAGCCAGGTTCCGTAGCCCAGCGCTGGGATCTCCCGGTCATCGTTCAGTTTAAATGATGGGATGTTTACCTGGAATTATAGAACATAGATTGGGTTGACTTTGTATAGGATGACACATCAGCATTACAAATGGATACCATTTTTTTTCTGGATGGGAAATCATCAAATGACTTCTCCCGCTCTGGGCGGAGCGGAAGGGAGTGTCAGACTCTTACTGACTAAAACCCACCCGTGATCCTTCTTGTGCCCTTTGCGTTCCAGGGCTGCGGTGACTCTTTCGAACAAATTCCGCAACCACAAATGGATACCATGCATTCAGTAAAAGGTTCTGGACCGTGCGTAAGAAGCGTTCGTTTTTTAATCGACTTCAAAAAAGGAGGAAGTTCTCAATTCGACTGTATTTTTTTAATGTTTTTTACCTCATAACTTTGTATTGGGTGTGTGTAGGTACCGATTTTGATGATTTTTTTTTTTATATTCGTGTGGTTCCATTTAAATTTGATTGGGGATTTGATCGTTCGGGATTGCTGAAATCGCATGTTTGTTTATTGTTTACACCAAAGTGATTGGTACGTTTATGTGTAGGTACTACTCAAAATTGAAAAATAAAAATACTTTTTACAAAAAAATACAACCGACTTCTACACAAAAAAAAAAAAAACAAAAAGTACAAAATAACGTTAATTTCGGAAGTCGGTGTTCAAAAAACGAAAAAGCAACCACAAACACCCAGTTCCGAAATGAAAGTTTTTTTTTTGTAAAAAGTTCTTTTTTTTAAAACGTTGCCCCAAACTAGGGATTTCTCATGTATCGTGGGTGCGTTTAAATACATACAATCTCACATACACATACAGCCAGACCCGGAACAGCAATCTGTTGACCATACAAATATTTGTTCCGTGCGGGAATCGAACACACGACACGTATTGCAGCAGCCAATTGCTTAACAAAAAATAATAATTCATTTTTTTTAAACTAGAAAGAGCTTCACAGTGTTACCTGAGGTTATGGCTCTCACTTACGGATTGTAGAACTGTATGTAAAATTTAACGTTCGAAATTCGATGTTGGCTCTCAGCCTAGATTGAACAAATGACTTTTGATTTATTGTATTTACCTTCAAAAATACCTTCCCTGAAGTAAATTATAGAGATGGCACTTCTCTCAATATCTCAGCATATTTCAATACATAACATATGTTGAGGAATCGACATTTATCTACATCAATTACGTAACGAATAACATTAACATTTCAAGTTCAAAGTTTATCTTTGTTGAGAATATTGATATCAGTTTTAAAAACTTTCTGCTTGAGGCTCGCGTGGAATAAGACGCGCCGTCGAACCGGGCCTGTTTGTTATCGGACGACGAGTCACCCATAGCTCGCCAGCCGTAGAGCCCGTAGACCCGCGCCTGCGGTGGCTGGGAACCGGTGATTGGACCATTTCGTTACTGTAGGGTTCCACGCGCGTCTCAAAGAGCCATCAGCAGCAACGTAGACGTGGCTCCATAGGATCAGTACCTGCTAGGGTTGCGGAATTTGTTCGAAAGAGTCACCGCGGCCCTGGAACGCAAAGGGCACTAGGAGGAATACGAATGGGTTTTAGTCAGTAAGAGTCTGGCACTCCCTTCCGCTCCGCCCAGCGCGGGAGAAGTCATTTGATGATTTCCCATCCAGAGAAAAAACAGGCGGTGGGTGTGCCTAGTTATACAATAAAAGTGGCCCTAAGTAATTGCTGCTATTAGAGTTCAAACACACCTCCAGACCTTTCATTTCATTAAGTCCACAATTACTTGTTTACTGAAACTTATTCAATTAGAATGAAAGAACACAGACATTACGCGTTTGTAGGCATAAACTACCCCCTCTTTCCTAGTTTCACCTCCAAAGCGAATTTTATAGAGTAAATTGAATGTAATAGATAGAATATCATCATTTGCCGGGCATTTTCTCAAACTGGCGGGGTTGTTATCTTTGAAACCCGATTCAGTATTATTCTCTTTATTCATATAAATATATGAACATGGGTCAACGGAAAATTGCAAACGCCGTTACATTGTAAAATAACGCGTGAAATTGTAAACAATCTTTTCTTAATAAGACACGGATATTTTGGAAGCTTGGATTGAATTTGGATGAGATTAATTCTATTAATGATCAATTCATCAAAATCCGTTGCGTAGTTTAAAGATATTAGCATACATAGAGACGAACAGGCAGCGGGAAGTGACTGTTTTATACTAGCATCGTCCCGCGGTTTCACCCGCGTAGTTCCCGTTCCCGTGGGAATATGAGGATATAATATAGCCTATGTTGACCGGGAGATTTTTCAAATTGGCCAAGTAGTTTGGGAGCCTATTCTATGCAAAGAAAAAAACAATCAAATCTTTCTTCTTTATAATATTAGCGTAGAATGTGTAGTGAACAGTCTTTCGGAACGGAATCAGAATGGATTCATTTGATGATTCCCTATCCAGAAAAAAAAGTATAATTAGTTTAATTTTGCTATTTTAACCATTTGTGATAGTTAAAAAGAGTATTAATGAATGAAGAATAACAACAGGTAATTATTTTATCTTAACAAAAAGACAACACAGGATGCATCGTGTGGAGGATGATTGTAACGATGCATTTATGTGCTGATAAAATAATATATGCAATTACTTTTATGCGAATGAGTACTTACATACAGTATGTTAAATAACAGAGGGCGTTCCCGTTAACCCGCAATAGTATAGCATCCATATAATAATACGCACAACTTCGTTTGTGTCACATTTTTCATGACTGCTCCGCTCCTATTGGTCTTAGCGTGATGATATATAGCATATAGCCTTCCTCGATAAATGGGCTATCTAACACTGAAAGATTTTTTTCTAATCGGACCAGTAGTTTCTGAGATTAGCGCGTTCAAACAAACAAACAAACTCTTCAGCTTTATAATATTAGTATAGATGATAAAAAAAATATTACCATTCGAAAACAAAATGTTTTTTTTTTAATACTAAAATATAAACTCTAAATGTTAAATTGATACGTTAAGGCGCGTACGCACGTACGAACACGAACATAGCGAACACAAACACCAGACCCGAACATTTGGTTCGTACGTATGGACGGCATATTCGAACACGAACGCAAACATAGTTCGAGTCGAGGTCGCGAACAACAGTCGTGAACTCTATCTTAGTAGCCATGACGGCGCCGTTATTAAAGCTCTTCGAACACCGTCCATACAGAACACACTACAAGGATCGCCGCGAACATGTTTGACGAACAGAGTGTTCGATGTTCGATAGTGGTACGCACGTGCGAACCAAGTTGTTGCGTATCATGTAACGCAACAAATTTGTTCGTACGTGCGTACGCGGCTTTAAAGAAACACTCTGTACATGCGTACTTGCCGGTTTGGGCATTGCTACTACAAGTACTATTCCGCGCTACTATTTTGATTTTAAACTCGACTTGAGAACCTCCCATCATAATTTAATAAAAATAATAGCTTTTTTCTAAGCCTGGCTATGTCTGCCCTGTCTAAAAAAGCAACCGACTTCCAAAACTTCATAACTTTGTACTGGGTGTACCGATTTGATGATTCTTTTTATATTCGAAGGCTGGTGCTTGTCGTGTGGTCCCATTTAAAGATTGAGATCTGACGACTAGTATTTCAGTTATCCCTAATAATGCATGGCTTACAACGTTGTCAATGCTTAGTTTACATTGACGACGTTCTCATTCCCTCTTGTCGATGTAAAATGAAATTGTTTACGATGGTTTGGAAGAGCATCTTAGTATAACAACGTGGTCTCTTTCTAGTTTGGTGAACTCAGTGATAAGAACAGAGATTATAGGAAACGGAACTCTTCAATAAATGATAGTGAATCTTTCGGGATTGCTGAAATCGCATGTTTTTTTTATTGTTTACACCAATGTGATAAGTATATACCTACCACTAAAAAGTGAAAAGTTATTTTGTACTTTTTGATTTTTTTGTGTAGAAGTCGGTTGTACTTTTATGTAATTTTTTTTTCGTATTTTCCATGTTAGTAATTTTATTTATACATCGACAAGAGAGTGTGAGAACATCATCAACTTAGTCGAAGTAACGCATTATTAGGACAACAAAAAAGACTTACAGTCGATTTGATAACCTTCTGCTTTTTAGGGTTCCGTTATCCGTAGCCAAATGGCAAAAAAACGGAACCCTTATGGATTCGTCATATCTGTCTGTCTGTCCGTTCGTATGTCACAGCCGTTTTACTCGGAGACTATTAAAGCTACATAAATGAAAATTGGTAGGTAGGTGCGACCTGTTAACCGCTATTCAATAATGCTGTAATATTATGGAAAAATAATACATACATGTAACTGAGGGATGAAAAATAAATTCCAACAAACATAATCGTGTGGGGTATCATTGGATAGCTTTATCAAAATGACGTACAAGTTTCTAAAAAAGTACAATATTTTATTTAAGGCAACAGTTTTTGATGCGTGCGATTTTGAGATATGTGCTTCCGAATTTGTTAAAAGTACATAAGAGGGGGTCTAACTTTTAAACTATGAAGTTGAAAATTAAAAAAAAAAAATGAGTAAATAAAACTTCACAGACGAAAATAAAATTGGTTTGAACATCACAGCTTATATACCATAGAAATATTGTTTATTATATCTATGTTATATACTTTTAGAGATTTATGAGATTTAACAGTGAACTACAGAAGTCGGAACCCTTCACTATGCGTGGTGCGACACGCACTTTGCCGGTTTTTGGAAGTCGATTAGTAAAACCAGAAACTAAGTGTGTGTTTATCACACCTGTTTTAATCAACTCTTACTTAATTAAGTAAAACCCTATCGTATCGTAATTACTAATACCGGTTTACGTTATCCATTATTTACAGTACAGACAGTTACTAAGTAAGCTCAAGGTAATAACAAATAACTTATAAACTACCGGCAGTTTCACCCGTGTGAATGTCGGAAATTTTCCCAACGGAACATACACCCGGGATAAAAATAGTCTATGTCGTATAATTTATCTCTATACCAAAATTCTCACTGATCCGTTCAGCGGTTCAGCCGTTTTGGAGTGATTGAGTAACAAACATCCTCCTCTAATTCATCCAAACTTTCACGTTTATCTGGGTGAAAATCTTTTAATTTCGCAAACAACACATCGTACAGTCTAAGTTTTAAAACTAAATTATCTACCACCAAATACATACCTACATTCGTCATTGTCAGTCGACTTTTTCTTCCAAACTGTATGTAAGCCAAATATATTAACCATTTACTTTTTAAGACACTAATTTGCCATATTTAATATTTAATGCAAAATAAAGATAGATATTTTTCAATCCCACTTCTAAAATAAAATATTGACGTAAGTAATTAACAATAAAAACTGTACTTACGCGCGCCATTTTGTGCGAGTTCTCTCTCACACGATTCACAACACACTGGCTTATTTTAGTGTATTATCTGTGACACCGGCTGAATAGTGCCGGTGCCGGCCGGCGGCCGGTGGAACGCGGTTTATAAACATACGACCAAAGATTAAGCAACACAGATATTTTATGTTATCTAGAATTTGGAATGCACAAAAATAAAAACACAAATTAAGGGTTTAGCGTCACATATTTTAAGTAAGTAGGTATTATAAAAGTTTATGTTTTGCAAAATATTCAAACCATAAATCGTCGTTTGGCTCAATCAATTAATATGCTTATCTTTGATTAGGTAGGTCTTATGGCTGCACAAATTTAGATGATACTTGATACAAGGGTTGACCTGCATGGTTTAGAACAAAATAACTGTTTGTCCCAATAGTACGTTCTCTTGGGATGAATTTCGAATTTTACGCGGGCAAAGCTCACAGTAGGACTGGAGCTGAAGAAAACGTCCCGGATGACGGGATTCGCAGGGTAATTTCCAGCCACGGTGCTGCCGGCCATCTACTACGCGGGCCTGCGGACGGCGAGCGTTGGGTGACTCACCGTCTGGTAACAACCAGGCCCGGGTCGACGGCGCGTCGTGTTACACGCGCGCCTTAAACAAATGCCAGCAAAATAGATGGGAATTCTAGGGTCAGTGCCTGCCAGGGTTGTAGAACTTGCTCGAGTCACTGCAGAGCACGAATGCGAAGTGCCTTTAGAAGAACACGGATGAGTTTTAGCCAGTAAGAGTCTGATTCTCCCTTCCGCTCCGCCCAGAGTTGAAGAATAATTTAGGAGTCAAGAGTATTTTACATGGAGCGACTGCCTATCTTTCCTCCATATACCCTTTTTTTTTTTGGATGGGAAATCATCAAATGACCCCTCCCGCCCTGGGCGGAGCGGTAGGGAGACTTTTACTGACTTAAACCCACCCGTGTTCCTTCTTGTGCCCTTTGCGTTCCAGGGCCGCGGTGACTCTTTCGAACAAATTCCGCAACACCTCCATATACCCTTTGGGTAGACCCATGTCAGGATTTATATTTTCTTGCTTTCCTTAACAACTGTGAAAGATCTTCAAACGAAGCCGGGGGAAGAGTCTCAATACGTAATGATTGGTCACCCATCCACTGACTGACCTCGGCATGCGTGGCTTAACCTCGTAGATATACCCATGCAGCTGTTATTAATCAGCCCATAGAAATATCTATGATCTAGCCCGCAGACCCAAGAGTATCGTGTCTGCGACTCTGCGAAGCTTATTCTTTGACGAAGATATTTCTACAGTACCGAAGCCGTGTTGATTAAATAGATTGGTACTATTTTCATAGCACTCGACGATTGGTTCAATAGGCACAAATTAATTAATTAAACTGTAAATCTTGTTTGTAAAATAATAAAAGGTAACCTACCTACCTACAACAACCATGTACTCATGGTATTTTTTCAGGGTTCGGTTGTAAGCTGAAGGTAACCAAAGGTTTTAGGTATACTGGGTGGATCTGGAGGCGAGAGCCCTCGCGTACGCGTTGCGCGTGAAGGCGCTACGCCGGGGTGAAACTCTGCTGCCGCGGCAAATTGCTGCGCAGCGGACGGAGCTGCGGCGGGATCTCACGGAGGTGTGGAGACAGCGACTGCTGCAACCCAGCGCTGGGCACGCCACCATTGCGGCGATAAGTCTCCTCTTTGAGGAGTGGTTAGAGAGACGCCACGGCGTCCTCAACTTCCGCCTGACGCAGGTGCTCACCGGACACGGCTGTTTCGGGAGGTACCTGTGTCGGATCCAGCGGGAGGACACGTCCGGGTGTCAACACTGTGTGGATCGCCCGGAGGACACGGTGGAGCATACGGTGGAGGTCAGTCCTGCTTGGGCGGAGCAACGCCGTGTCCTCGTCCTCGTGGTAGCGAGGAGACATGGGAAGCGGTCGCCTCCTTCTGCGAAGCAGTAATGCTAGCGAAGCAGGATGCGGAACGCGTGCGAGAGAGGGAAACCTCACGCCCCAGCCGCCGCAACAGAAGAAGACGCCCCGGGCGTCGGGAAACGCAGGGCGATTCCCGGCCACCGTGGGCGCAGGCCTGCGGATGGCGAGCAATGGGTGGCTCGTCGACCGATAGCAACCAGGCCCGAGTCGACGGCGCGTCGTGTTCAACGCGGGCCTTAAAGAGCCGTCAGCAACGTAGACGGGGCCCCATAGTCAGTGCCTGCTAGGGTTGCGGAATTTGTTCGAAAGAGTCACCGCGGCCCTGGAACGCAAAGGGCCATTATCATCCTCATAACGTTTGCTGATAAGATCGACAGCCCTTTACCTAATTAAAATACCAAACTACCGGGAAGTTTACAAATCTGCATGTGAGTAGGTAGGTTTGTTTTGTAAATAGATAGGTCCCTAGTCGTAAAGTCTTTAGTTTAAAACTAAAGACTTTTTTATAGTAACTAAAGATTCTAGTAGACTTCCTACTTATCAATGCACTAATTTTCAGTGAAAATTTGTTACATATTTTGTAAGTAGGCAGGTACCTAATATCTTGTTATATTCTGAAATATTTATTTATTATTTAATTGGTGCTATAGGGAACGTGCAGAAACTATAGGTGGCAGCACAGACGCGTCAATGTTAAGTATATTTTGCTTATAAGTTTCAAATTCGCATCGCTAGATGGCACAGTCTACTTCGTGCACGTTCCCCTAAACGGAGGGTGCAGGAAGTATAGGTGGCAGCACACGTCTAATATTTACAACGTAAAAGTTTCAGATTTACAACACTAGATGGCATAGTCTACGCCGTGCACGTTCCCTAATGTATTATTTTCTGCGTTATTTCTTACATTGAAATTCATATACATATTTCTGATTAGAGCGCCATCTATGTTCATGCGTATGTGTTAAAATATTGTGTTTGTAACCAACAGGAAATTTTGTATAGCTATTCACCGATAGATGTCACTTTTTTAAAATTCAGACAGAATCATTACAATGGTTCGTCTATTCGGCACTAGATGGCGCTGCAAGTCCCAATTCATACAACCAACTAGATTATTATCTAGGAAATTGCCTGCTAAAGATACATATCTGAGCAAGTCGGCGAATCGTTTCATTGAATCACGTTATACACATCAGAACGTATTATTATACTCAATAATACACTCTTTATTGCACCATTTTCTTTTATTCTCGTACTTGTGTATTCCTCATTAGGCCTTTGCTTTCAAGAGTAGCAATTATGACTAATTGTCATTTATTAGCGGGCGTTTCTTGAAAGAACGAGCCGTAATGAGACTCTAAGCAGTAATTTTGAGGCAATACTCATGAGAAATAGATTATATTTTTATTTTATTTTTATTTTATTTTTGGAATTTATTTTGTTATTTTCTTCATAGGCAAAATTGGTGGGTGTGATTTCCTGTTAGATTTCAAATTGGGTAGGAAGCTTTAATATTGCCTATAACTGCTATAAGTACGCGTTTTAAGGTGCCTCTTGTGTTCTATTTTAGTTAAATGTCAAGAGTTGTTGGGTCGTGGGAAATTATTATCCATAGAAACAAATAAACAGGTAACGCTCAAATTAGACATAATGTGTTTTCCGATATGTAGGTAGGTAATACACGGTACATGGTGAGATTTTATTGAATAAGTAAGTACCTAATTGCTAACAAAAAAAAACTAGAGGAGCTGGTGGATAAAATAATAACAGCCGCACGGGTCGATCACCAATGTTAAGCAATGCTTGCCGAGGTTGGTCTGTGGATGGGTGACCATTTTAACACAGTTTCCTTCGTGCCTCGGAAAGCACGTTAAGTCGTTGGTCCCGGCTGCCATTAGTAGACCTTTGGCAGTCGTTACGGATTGTCAGTAGCCAGTAAATTTGAGTCGAGTCTTGCCAAGAACTACCGTGTTACCCAGTTAATGGGTTGTGGAGGTCTGGTAGGCAGCCGCTCCATGTAAAATGCTGGTATTTAGCTGAATCCGGTTTGAATGGAAGCCGACCTCAATATAGTCGGGAAAAGGCTAGGCAGAGTTGACAAAAAAATCTTCATATTTCAGAATTTGAGTTGTCTTGGGATTGCTTACCTGAAACAAGAAGAATAAATTTGTTTTTCACCATGGTAGGACCGGTTCGAGCAATTTTCTGTCATGACTTAGCTCGACCAGACTAAAGCGAAATAGGGTATTTTACTGTAAAAATCTAATTAGTCCGTCTGATAGATTTCCAAAAAATATTGGACACGTATTTTTTCTTTTTTCACGTAAGCAAAAAATGAAGACGATACAGAGCGTTGAAAACTCACGTGACGTCACGTCGCTGGTAAAAATTGTAGCAACGTAGTGACGTCACGTGAGTTTTCAACGCACTGTATCGTCTTCATTTTTTGCTTACGTGAAAAAAGAAAAAATACGTGTCCAATATTTTTTGGAAATCTATCAGACGGACTAATTCGATTTTTACAGTAAAATACCCTACGGTCACTTCGGCTACCTTCGGAAGCGGTCGTGGGCACAATGAAAAATGCCGTGTTATTCGTAAGGTGACCGCGTATAACCAATTCTATTTACGTAAGTACCTATGTTAATTAGGTAAGTAGGTATGTATATAGGTATTATAAGTATGTATTTAGGTAAAATTTGTGTTTAATTTAATTTGTTTTATATGTATAAATAGATAATAATATGTTTTAGTTAAGTTAGTACCTATAGTCTATTTTAAGTTTCCTTCTCTGTCTCTTTACACACTGTGTCTACATTTCTTATCCCACTCTTCTGTCGCAGGTCTGCTGGAAGAAATTTCTACTGAAATAAGGAGTACCTTTGTGCTCTTGGTTTCTGTACAAATTTTTCTATTTTAAGTATATTGTGTGTACATAAATAAATATATAAAGTTTTTCAACGTTCCGAGCGACATATCTTTTTCCTACCCGTTTAAAAGTCATCGGAAATAGTAAATCTGTGTTCTCTATTAATATCTTGCCAATCGTCTTACAAATCTTGACATTGATATTCTAGAAAGCTTAAGAAATGCAAAATAATTTAAAAACTAACAATTGACAACTCGAAACAAAAAAAAAGCGAGTCATCACAAAACGTTTTTCTTTTTAAGAAGAAAGGTCTCGAATATACCAAAGTGACTTGTAAGTTAACCTTTTTTAATTAAAAAAGGGAGCGTACACTAACTACTTATCTGTTAAAAACGGGCAGAAAGAAAACATTGTCTGTGTTTTACGAGAAAATAAGACTTATTCGCAACTAGCTAAGATATTTGGGGTCTGTTTAGAACGGGCGAGCTACTTGCGCAAGTTGGTAAAAAAGCTAGTGGTTTAAATAAATAAAAAATAGCACATGCCTTGTATAAGGTTATCTTAACACCTACGGTATTAAAATATTTAGAATGAACAGGCTCGCATTTCGCAAAAACAATAACATATTATTTTATTCCATTACAATCGAATATCAATCAATTTCATGCGTTTGATGTAGTTTGAACCTAAACAACAAAAAGTCAAACTTATTAAAATATTTATTATTTGACATAAAGAAATAAAACCATTTCGAAATACCTATAGGTATTATATAATAAAATAGGAAAACAAAAAACCAAACTGTTTCACGATTTACTATTCGCTTCATATTAAAATATAAAATTGGTTTTCATAAAAACTTGTACAGTTTTATTCAATCACGTTCCCATTTCAATTATTTCTAACGAGGTGATTACTTAGGTTTTATATTGTTTTTTAAGTAAATCTTTATATAGCCACAACTGCTGTTTTGACTATATAAAGAGCTGTAACAAGAACAGTAAAAAGATGTACTTACCTACATTATTTTCTTGTTTTTTTAGCTGCTTTGGCCGGATTTATTCGGAAATTATCCCAGGAGAATGAACTTTCGGGATGTTACGAGACAATGTATTAATATATCTTTGTCATGGTTTACCCGTGCTACGTTTCCACCTAAATACGTTTAGCTGTTGCGGCGAACGAAATTGTTCATGATTACTTTTCATATAGAAGGACAAAATAATTGGATTAGTATTTTGGCTATATTTAAAGGCTTTTTAACAGTTTATTTTCCCCTCTTTTTTTGCTTGAGCTGGTTTTCGTGGCAATATTTTCAGAAAGATCAGTTTGATTGATAAATTACCATTATGTAATTTTACCTACAAAACGAAATAAAATCACGGGACCAAAAATAAACGATCATTCAACACAACCACTGACTCCACTACTCTACTGTGCAGTCTAAACGCAGCATCCGTCTTAAAACACTTAAAAAAGGTGACTAATTAAAAAACTCCCTTCCTTTGGGGTGGTTTTTTATTTTTCCTCCCCCCTTCCCCCTCAGGTGGATAGGAATGCAAGGGGGTGAGACTTACAGGCGATATTATGTCGCAAAGAAAACGTTTCTACAATGTGTTTTTTAGGAATGAGACATTAAAAAAACTGTGTTTCAGTAGCTTGAAGTTATTTAATAGATAGTCTTTAAAAATGTACGTGTTGAACTGTCATGTCGATGGTTATTTTGATAACTATGATGTAAAATGACTTTAAAAACACACACGAGTTAAAA
Source organism: Hecatera dysodea (assembly GCA_905332915.2). Classification (NCBI taxonomy): domain Eukaryota; kingdom Metazoa; phylum Arthropoda; class Insecta; order Lepidoptera; family Noctuidae; genus Hecatera; species Hecatera dysodea. The sequence continues at coordinate 9,633,482 of HG995314.1, read as the reverse complement.
AAAAAGGATTTAAAAAAATTAAAATCAAATTATATTAAAACGTTTACTAATTCATAAGGTACATGTCGCACCTCCGCTGAAATAGTGTCATAAGTCAAAAAAAAATGAAAATCTCTTTTATTGTACTATTGGTGCCAAAAAACTTAAAAGTCATCTCAAATAATGTTCTGTAAATAGTTTAGCTATTTATAACTAGATGGCGCTAGTGACCTGAATTCAAACGCTTATTACTCGATAGTTTGTATAATATATTCTATTAATTATTATACGAACTTAGATATTCAGTAGGAACGTATAAAAGTGTAAAAATATAGATACCTACTAAATAAAATAATTAAGCTATTAAAATTATAATTTTCTTTGAATAATGTCTCAGCTGCTTTGGTATAATTATGTGTAATTTCTTAAACGGGTTAAGTATATTACGTCAAATTATGCGAATTAATTTTGCTCTATTAGAATTTGATGTATGGTTTTGTTTATGAACTAGGTATAATAACTATTAATTTTATGAATAGCTAAGCTAATGCTTTGGATAATCGAAGTTACGGTGCAAAAGTTTTAAAACTGCTATTTCTAAGTATGTTAAAATTAAGAATGGGATCGATAAAATTCTTATCTGACGTATCCTTATATTATCTACTAGCAGCGCCCCGCGGTTTCACCTGCGCAGTTCCCGTTCTCGTGGGAATACGGGGATAAAATGTAGCCTATGTTACTCAGGGTGAATGTAGTTTTCTAATGGTGAAAGATTTTGTATGACATTACTTACTACGGTACTTATATTAAAATAAATAAATGTCGACCCGTGCGAAGCCGGGACGGGTCACTAGTTTTTCGAAAGTAAGGAGGTAATTCATGTAATAATTAGGAATAGATTCTATAACTAATCCAAAATGCTTATTAGACTTTTCTAAAGGTAGCAGCAAAGACATGTGACATTCACCAACCCGCACTGGGCCCGCGTGGTGGATTACGGCCCATGCCCTCTTTTAGAGAGGAGGCCTGTGTCCCAGCAGTGGGAACATTAAAAGGCTGATTATGCTATGTTAAAGTTAGCGTTAATAACAAAAATTCTATCCCTGTTGCCTTCACACGCATTTGGATATAATATTATGTTGAAGTCACTTTATAAATCGAATTAGTTCGTTAGATAGATTTCCAAAAAATATTGGACACTTATTTTTTCTTTTTTCCCGTAAACAAAAAACGAAGACGATACAGTGCGTTGAAAACTAGTGTGACGTCACTCACTATTCGCTACCATTTCTACCACGACGTGACGTCACAAGCCCCCACCCCTGATCTTTTATGCTTTATAACTTCGACATTTTTTATAGATTTGACAAACCAAAAAATACTAGTCCAATATTTTTCGATAATCTAACTGACGGACTAAATAGAATCATTTTTTTTTACTCAGAAAATCTACAAAGCATTTTTTGGGATAATATTTAGCAGATAAGTATCAGTTTTTTTTTCTCTCTAGGTATTCTGTAGGTATTGGTGTTTGCCTATAATTTTTTTGCCTACGCTGCCATTTTGTTTGCCTACGCTGTGTTGAGAAATTAAATGAATTATGTTTCAAAATCAACTCAAACTTGGCGCTGGACACTACCATGCCCTTAGACTGAAATTACAGAAAACCTATGTAAAGAGAAGAGGTGTTGACAATATTGGTGGGTGGATCATCTATCATTATTCTCTAGGTATAATTATAATAATAATAAGTTCAAGTTACACGTCGTACTAATTAGATAGGCTTAGGTAATGATGCCTGAACCACTGATTTGGTCGTAATTACCTTTCCGTTACCTATATTTTCGTGTATGTATATTTTTTCATTTGAAATTAATGTAAAAGTAGGTTAGCCTACATAATATATATTTTATTTTTCGACTTAATATTTTGTTTCTTATAATTAATTTTTTTTGAGTCCATACAGAATAATTATCATAATTTCTTTGGTATAAAAAAATCACACTGAAAGAATCACATTAAAATTGCCTTCTTACATACTTATGAAAAGTTCTATAAAATTAAATTAATAATTGCAAACGTGTACACAATTATTTATTCAGAAATATTTTCACCTCTAAACCCACATACAATTTCCACGAACACCCAAAAATAAAATCAAGACCACAGACAAGCAAATGCCACAGTATACTAATTAAAGCCACCCAATGCTTAAAACTTAAAATGGCGGCAGGCTTGTCCTATCACAAAAAATGTTACTCAATTAAGACGCGCAAAATCACGGAGTCAATACAATGATGAACAAACAGTCAGACATTACAATATAATAAACTGCCGACGAAAATAATAAAACCAAGAAAGTATAAATAGGAAAAAAAAATCCTACGGGCCCCGCCTCTCTGTGGGTATGTTAAAGCCACGCCTATAGAAGGGGGGTGGGTAGACTCATTCGCCAGTCGCCAGCGATTCGCGTATAGAGTCAGCGCTCCAAACGTTAAAACCTCTTTTGTGAAAATTCAATTAACTGTCAAAATATTTTTTAAATCTGCATTTTTTTTTGTCTACGTGACTGTTCCCGCGCGATTTTGACAATTCCGTTTTTTAGATTTTTAAGCGCGTTCGGTTTAGTGTTAAGTGTGTTTAGTGAGTGAGTGGATTGTTTAGTTTTCTCTGAAAGAAAATTATTGTAAATATGAAGGATTGTTTTAGTGTATCAAGTGGGATTTAGTAAAAACGTAAGTATTTTTGTATTTTATAAGCGTAGATAATAATTATTGTCACCGACTTTATCAGCTTGATCGGCAACTGTAAAAATAAATGGTACAGACTACAGTTAATCCTATAGTATTTATTTATATAAAACTGTTAAACCAATCTGTTCATTATATTTAGAATGCCATTGCCAAAATATTTAATTCAAACCATGATTCACCGGTCCGTTTAAAATTCCGTAATAATAAATGATGACTGATACATTAGCGTTTCTTAAATCAATTTATTGCGTTTTTAATTTATAACGTCTGCTTACGTAGGATTGTTATAGTTATTGAGTTTTTTAATTTGCTAGACACAATTTCATATTACGCCGCATTTGAGACCGGCAAAAATGAAAGTCTCGAAAATAGGGCAACATCATTTGTTACGAACCTATTTCAAGCATCCGAAACAATTTTTTGGCGTAATTATTGTTAATATAACGTCTTATTCAAATAACCATAGTCATTCTAGATTTTGCTAAACAAAAAAAAAAACAAAGTTGCTTAAAATGTATTTTTTAAATAAAAGAATAAAGAATTATATTTAGTAAAAAGTGGACTATCATTTCGGATGTCATCAAATTGCATTGTTAAGTATAAATCTGAATGAATGTAATAGCCGTTGCCATCTCGTATGGCACCGGGATGAGGCTGGCACAGAAGCGTGGGGATTGGCAAAATAAATGAGAGTCCTATGCTCAACAGTGGGCAAAGTCGGACTGCGGATTAATCGTCATAGTGAATTCAATAATTTATACTAATATAATAATGCTGAAGAGTTTGTTTGAACGCTGTCTGAAACTACCAGTAAGTAGGATTTGGAAAAACTTTTTGTATATTGTAACCATTATCAAATTTTTAAAAGGAGCAACTGGTCCGTGGTCCCAATTCCAATAGTGGGCTGAACGACCCCTAACCCAAATAAAACACGGATTGGGATTTAACTTCGTACTAATTTACGGCATCTGTCTTCTGAGAGCGCTACTACATGACTGTCATATAAAATAAAACATGTTTTCCACATTCATAATTCAAAATACTTTTTATTCTTTTGTCAGACGCTTACAAAGTTCTATCGCCAATCTTGTCGGCCAGTGACTGGCAGCCAAGGAGGTTATATCGTCACAATATGATAGCTACATTCATGAGGAAGGCTATACGGGAACGGGGAAAACGAGATTGAGAACGAGAATTCGCGTGCGAAGTCGCAGGCAAAAACTAGTACATAGATTATTTTTGTTTGTATGAGGCAATCTCTGGAATCACCTAGTTAGCGATTCGATTTAAAAAAAAATTGATTGAAAGCAACACTATTGCTGAGTATCATAAGTCTATATCAATATGTTATTTAAAAAAAAAATAACGGTTCCTATAGGAATGGTTTATGAGACCGAAGCCGCGGGATTAAACTATTATATAATATGATTTAGGTAACTTTGTATGAATTATATTTAAGACTAAAAAGATGTCTAGATTATATCTTTCCGGTTGTCATCAAAGTGCTTTATTATAAAATAAATAAGAAAATAATTGAGACGTTTTTTTAAAAATAACAAACCGTTTTTGGAAATAAAAAAGGTGATAATTTATAACAAAGATTGTATTTTATTTTGTTGAGTTTTTTGATGCTGAACAAAACAGGTTTTTTTGCTTTTTGTTATCGACGATTTGATGTATGCGTAGATACAGTAAAAAACGAATTAAAAGCATTGTAACAAGAGACTGTTATTCAGATATTTTCTTATATTAACTGAAGTTTTATATCCTGGCTGTGATCAAAGCACTGGTTTCAGCATATTGAAATTCTAACTAATATTATATGTGAATACGAAATTGAGTTTTTATATTATGCATTCATAATCTTGACGTTTCGTTTATAGACTAGATTTTTATTTTGCGAAAATCTATAGTGTAAAACCCGGGTGGTTGCCACATTTTTTAAATTACTTTTTATATAATATCTATATCTCTCAGTACAAGAAGCAAATAATTTATTTGTAAAACAGGTAGGTAGGTTAGGTACATAGTTCGGTTTATCATATTCAAATTTGTGAAAGGAAAAACATTATCTTTGATATTACCAGAATATTAGCGTTTTTTTACCTCTAAATTTTGTGACATCTATTCCATATAGGGAATAGTTGCCTAATCCATATAGATTACGTTTAGGATGATCCTCCGAGAAAGAGGACTTTTAGGCCCCAAAAACTTCGATCCATGCGGTCTTCTGAAGCGTGGCTGCTCAGCACATGCTGCCACCAACTGCCTTCTTTATGACATCGGACCATCTTGCCGGTGTTCTACCCTGAGCGCGCTTTCCTTCGACCCGGCCCAATATCATGAGCCTTTCCAGATTATGCTTGAATGAACGCATAAGATGTAAGAAAAGGTTGAGAGCATACTCATGGCGTATTGAAGATTGCCGTTTGATGATGTGCTTAGATAAACAGCAAATGATAATAGGAATGTTTCCTGAGGCATAAAAATATGATCCTATTTAGTCCGTCAGTCAGTTATCGAAAAATATTGGACAAGTATTTTATGCTTTATCAAATCTATAAAAATTGACGAAGATAAAAAGCTTCAAAGATGAATGAGTGGGGGCTTGTGACATCACGGCGTGGTAAAAATCGTCGCACGAAGTGACGTCACACGAGTTTTCAACGCACTGTATCGTCGTCTTTTTATGTTTAGGTACGTGAAAAAATACGTGTCCAATATTTTTGGGGATTCTCTACTAATCTTACGGACTAATTAGATTTTTTTAGGCAACTACCATTCTGCCCTCGTAACAGCAAATGCAGTATTTGCAAAATGGCGGTTTCGAGAAAAACGCGGTTAAGTGTTTTCTTTTAATCTCTACTTTAACTGATATAAAATTCATATGTTTTGTTACGGAAAAGGTACATAAAAATACAAAGTATCGTTTAGTTTAGTAATGAAGTAAATTTTTCTTATGTAGGTCTTTAGAAACTCGAATACTGCACTTAAACCTTGTGGCTCTATTTATAATACATCAGAGTAGTGAAGTGAAATGCAGTACTCGCGTTTGTTACTGCATTTATATCTAGGAAACACACTGACTGCATTAAGCGCTAGCAAAGTTAGTTACTGAATAAATAAAGAATCATAGGCATAATGCAGTGTAAAACCGAGTTGATTAAACATTTATATAGAAAAAAAAGAAAAAAGCATGATTAATCATAAAAATCTTTTTATTTTATAATCTAAACAGTCTCTTTGAATAAGAATAATAAAAATATTGTACTTGGTACGGTGCTTAGCTAAAGTTATAATAATCATCATCTTTCATTTAGTAATCTATACTAATATTAGAAAGCTGAAGAGTTTGTTTGTTTGTTTTTTGAACGCGCTAATCTCAGGAACTACTGGTTCGAATTGAAAAAATATTTTTGGGTTAAATAGACCATTTATCGAGGAAGTCTTTAGGCTATATATCATCACGCTTAAGCCAATAGGAGCGGAGCAGCGATAAAGAATGTTTTAAAATCGGGGATTCCACGGGGACGAAGTCGCGGGCAGCAGCTAGTAAAATATATTAGATCAATTTTCATTCGCTTTCCCCTTAAATTATTTAAATGGAACACTGCTAAAACAAATAATTAGTAATGGCATTGTAACAGTCTTTTCGTAGTTATTATAATAAATGTTCTTTCATCACAGTCTTCTATTTCTAAAGTAGTCACAAGATCAGTCGAAGAATCATTGATTTCATATTTTGTCATTGATTGGTTTTGCCAAAACGGTAACCTATTTTGTGGTATAATTTTGGGGAGAGTAGAAAAAATAGCAGTTTTCCTTGCTTCTGTTATACCCCGTGGAAGAATGTTTTTGACGGGATCACGAATTGACAATGACTCTAAATATTTAACTTTTAGGCAGTCTATTCTCTTCTTCTTCTCTGATCACTATTTTTATCATCTTCAATTTCTTCTTCTTTATCTGTAGTTGGCGTGTTTTCAACAGCCTTTGGAGTGGCTACAAGTGAGCTTAAGATTACAACAAAAAAAAACTGTCACTTTCGTCTTTTGAATGGGAACATTTAAAAAAAATAATTGGTTCCTCAAATTCAGCTGCTAGCGGCAACTTTATCGAGACATTAAATTCAGCGGCGGGTGGTGTTAAAATATGATTTTGGTCTTCTAACGGTTACATATCTGCAGCCAGGGTGCCCATAAGTGATTTTGTCATTTTTTCATGACATACTAAGCTAATGCTTGTATCTTGTTAATAGTGATCATTTAAATTTATTTGCTCCTCCTATTGTGTAACCGGTAAGTTGAATGATAAATCATATTCAACTGGCGGATTTAAATATGATTATAGCACTTGTAATCGAATGGATGCGCCCAAAGATTACCAAAACCATGAATATCACAAAACGGGATCTATATCCAAAGTAACAGTTTCCACAAGTGTACATGGTTTTAACTCTGTGTCTTTTATTTCTTTAATATTATTTTCTTCGGTTTTCACAACCATAAAACAAATCTTCGACCACGGAAATAATTTGAAGACATTTATCTGCAATAAACATAAACAGAATAAATTATAGGTATTCACTCAATCACAGAAAAGCACAGAGAACAGATACATCATAAAATACCTAAATTATTCTGTACCTTTCAGAATTCCATAAAATAACGTAAAAATATTAGGTACACGAAACATTAGTACCTAATTGGTAAAGAGATTACTTATTCAATAGAAGTTTTTATTTTATTGTAGTTATTTGAATTGCACCTGAGTAGGTACTCGGTGGGAGATTACTTAGTTACAAGGTCATTACAATTATTCGTGACTGTACATACATAGGTAATTGAGATTACAATCAACAAAGCAATAATCAATACACACTCGCGACGTTATAATTAAAGACGTTTAAATAAATGTAATGAAATGTCAACTTACCGAATAACCCACATGTTAATACAACAAAACACAAGCAAAATGGGCGGCCGAAACACGACCACGACTGACGAACAAAGACCGAGGCACAAAAGTAAAACGCAGTATGCGCAAATACTAAATACCGTAATTACATCATTTTGTTTATGATACTAGGGTCAAATGCAGTATGAACCGGTTACTGCATTTACCTTAGGAAGCATGGTGATAAACAAATATACGAAAGAACAAAATTAAAACGCAGCCAAAATGCAAGTACTGCGTTTCTTACTAGTATTTAGATGAATACTGCATTCTAATTTGGTACTAAATAAGTTATTACTGCATTTTAATCTGGTGTATGATCATTACTGCATTTATACTAACAATATCAGATAATTTCACACGAAATACTGCATTTTTCCTTATTATTTCACCATGTTCCAGTCGTAGAAAAAAAAAATAAAAAAAACCTCGTATAGCTGAAAGTCTCCATAGGTCATTTATGTCAAAAACGGAAAATCGTAAAAATGTCGATTACTGCATTTGCTATTACGAGGGCAGCATTGTAATGCATGTAAAAGGCTCTAACATAACGATAACACCAACATTGTATATTTAGTTCGCAATAAACACTTTGACTTAGACATCACTAAACGGCATTACAGTTAAAATATACAGTCAGAAATAACACCGATGTCTAAGGCGATTGTTTAAGGGTTCATTTTAACGGTTTTGTCATGGCTTTAGAACAGGAATACCAAGCTACAAACAGACTTTCAAGAATTTCAGTAACGTAGGTAATGGAAAAAACTAATTTTCCATTTTATCCGACTCTTTGATTTTAGAACGCTATTGTGTTACTATACTAGTATAGTGGGTGCATCATAGAAATATAAAATATAGGAGAAGTGGCAAGAGGGCGTGTCGGCGTCCACGCGACATGCTCTGGGCGAGCATGTCTTACGCAAATGGTCGAATCCGCGAACTAGAGCGCTTCCGACCGTGAGCGTGACAAGATATAAGAATACCGTGTTGTTCTATCGTTTATTATATCTATGGGATGCATATTCGCTTAACTATAGACTTTAGGTATAACTAATTTGCCAGGGTTGCGAAATTTGTTCGAAAGAGTCACCGCGGCCCTGGAACGCGGTGGGCATTAGGAGGAACACGGGTAGGTTTTAGTCAGTAAGAGTCTGACACTCCCTTCCGCTCCGCCCAGAGCGGTAGAAGTCATTTGATGATGTTCATAAAAAAAACGTCGAATGCGTCCACGGAAGTCATTCCTAGGGAACATACACATGGGTTGAAAAGTCTAATGTCTATGTTCCAGGATATAGACTACTCCTGTGCCATTTCATCCAAAACTGTTTAGCCGAAACGACGTCAAGAGGTAAAAGCAGACATACAGTAACAAGAAGTTTTTTTATTTATTAGTACCTATAGGTAGCATAGCAAAATAAATTTAATTTATTATTACTTCATGAGGTAAGGATTTTTTTTCGAAAGAATCACTGCGGCCCTGGAACGCAAAGGGCACTAGGAGGATCACGGGTGGGTTTTAGTCAGTAAGAGTCTGACACTCCCTTCCGCTCCACCCAGAGCGGAAGGAATTTGATAATATACGTATTACCCAGAAACTGGGTGGTGGAAGATTCGGTTGACGGGTAGAGTCACTACATGTAAAATATTGATATTCAGTTACTTCTGGTCATAATAGAAGCTGTTTTTAATCCCCGACGCAAAAAGAGGGGTATTATAAGTTTGACTTGTCTGTTTGTCTGTCTGTCTGTGGCTCCGTAGCTCGCCAACGGATGGAGCGATTTCAATTTAGTTTTTTTTTTTGTATGAAAGGTGAGTTACGTGAGTGGCGAGTGTTTATTTATTAATAATTCTAAAAAAAATACGTCGCGTTGGGGGACCGCGCTGCTTAGTTAGGTAGTAGACTATTTGTAATTATATTGTTAGGTTTGGAGCGGTCCCCGAACGCGACGTATTTTTTTATAATAAAATTATTAATACATACTTAGGTACTTTAAGATTGAGTTTTTTTGTATTATTTTCTTATTTTTTAAAGGGGATTTAGGTTTTTGAGTCGGGGTTTTTTAATTTTTTTTTTCTGTCGAAAATTCGTCAATTGTATAAAAGATCACTACTTTCTTTTTATACTGGTGACTCGCCCCGACTTTGCACGTGTCCAAATTATGTAGGTACGATATACCTACTATGAAAAAGTCGTTTTGTATAAAATACATCCCATGCAAATTCAATATAGTTTCCAATAAATCCGTGACTTATTAAGAAAATCCAGGCAACAATCTTACGGCGTTCGCAATTTTCCGGTCACATTATACCTAAACTAACCTCTCTCGTTTATCATTATTTGTATAAGTGAAAACTGTACCAAAATGATTTGCGTGGTTTTAAAAAATAAGCAAAGGAATGGACAGATGCAGACAAAAACTTTGTTTTCATCATCGGCCTGGTCTTTTCCCAACTATATTGGGGTCGGCTCCCAGTCGAACTGGATTCAGCTGAATACCAGTATTTTCGAGAGAACCAAAAATTCGAAGACATGTGACATTCACCTACCCGCACTGGGCCCGCGTGCTGGATTACGGCCCATTCCCTCTCCTAGAGAGGAGGGCTGTGTCCCAGCAGTGGGAACGTTAAAAGGCTGATTATATTATGCTATGCCAGTATTTTACGTGGAGTTGCTGCCTACCAGACCTCCACAACTCACTAACTTGATAACACGGTACTTCTTGGCAAGAGTTGGAGTCAAATTTTCTGGCTTCTGACAATCCGTAACGACTGCCAAAGATCTACAAATGGCAGCCGACACCAACGGCTGAACGTGCTTTCCGAGGCACGGAGGAGTCTCGGTATTTTAAGATGGCCACCCATCCACAGACCGACCATGGCAAGCGTTGCTTAACCTTGAGGATGGACCCGTGCGGCTGTTATTAGTTTAGCAACTTTGTTCTATATGTACTATTTATTAATACACAAAAACAATATGTATTGTAAATTGACATATGAATTGAGTCTAGAAAAAGTTAAATGGTAGATAATATGAGTATCACATTATACATTAATATAATAATCAATAATAATCATATGAGGTATTTTTCATAATTGAAAACTTTATTTAAATAAAATCGTGCGTAAGCAAAAATAATATGTATGAAATACAATAAAATATATTGTTTAACAATTAATAATTCATGTCATTCGTTAATACAAAATGTTTTTAACCAATTAATCATTTTAACGCATTAATTAATATTGCAATCGATCGACATTATGTACACAACTGTGTATTATTGTTCACGGTTGTGTATTATCGTACATATGTACATGTTTCATACAGCAGGGTGCGTCGAACAGTTGTCGGCCTTAAGAATATTTTAATACATAACGTAACTTAATAATAACATAAACTGTGTTAGACCTTAATATATTAATCTGAGGGCGATAAATATTTATAATGAGCATATTTATATGTGGAACCATAAACTAAACATTATTAATTACTTTTAAATAAATAATGAATGTATTGATTAATAAACACTTCACACTTCTATATCTAACATAGGTTTTATTCCAGATCTTGGATAAACGTATATTAGCATAATATTAATAAATCACAAGTGATATTGATATGTATGTTTATATTATTATAACTACACAATAGTATACGAGTCACTACAAGGAAATAAAAAAATGTTTTAATACATGAAAATCATATACAAAAATGTAAATACATATTATTTTCGTGAAAAACGTGAAAACCAAAATCAAAACAAATATTGAAAAAAAAAAAGATTCACGACAATTTTCCCAAGGTAAGATTTCAATTTAAAGCCTTTAGTTTGGAGAATCCGCCTAAAATAGGTTTTTTTTTATTTGCCAATTACGTGATTCATAAAACCTCATATGAAGCAATAGATCACGAATATTTTTTTATTGTTTTACAATCAAAAATATTCGTGATCTATTGCTAGTTCCCGTTCCCGTGGGAATATGGGGATGTAATATAGCCTATGTTCTTAGGAGATAGTGTAGCTTCCCAACAGTGAAAGAATTTTTCAAATCGGTCAAGTAGTTTCGGAGCCTATTCATGCAAACAAAAAAAAAAAACCTCTTTATAATATTAGTGTAGACAATGTCTTTAAGAAAATGGGCGTGTTTGTAAATCCTCATTTAAGTGCTCTCGGTACACAGTGGATGAAACACTTTATGTTAGTCAGCTGCTGCTAGTGACTTGGCCCGAGTGAGAGTCGAAAGTTATCTCAAGGGAGCATACTCCTTGAATGAAGATCATCCAATGTAGACATTTCTGGGCATAGTCTACCCTTGTGTCGAGTTTAATTTAATCTGTTCAGGCGTTAAGATGTGAACAGGTAACAAACATACAAATAGCCAGAGAAAATTTCGCATTTGTGTTATTATTATAGTACGGATCAGTATGGTTGTTGATTTTCAAATATAATAGAGGATGAGACTACAATTCAGGAAAAATGTAGCCACCAAGGGGTCTAGTCTTCTCCTTCTGCGAAGCAGTAATGCTAGCGAAGGAGGAGCAGTAATGCTAGAGAGGGAAACCTCACGCTCCAGCCGCCGCAACAGAAAAAGACGCCTCAAAGAGGTGTCAGCAAAGATGGGCCCTATAGGATCAGTCCCTGCTAGGGTTGCGGAATTTGTTCGAAAGAGTCACCGCAGCCCTGGAACGCAAAGGGCACTAGAAGCATCACGGGTGGGTTTTAGTCAGTAAGAGTCTGACACTCCCTTTCGCTCCACCCAGAGTGGGAAAAGTGATTTGATAATTTCCCATCTAGAAAAAAGGGGACTGGTCTTTTTGAGAATTTCCGACGGAAAAATTGTCAAAATGAGGTTTACTACAGAGAAAACCGCACAATGCATGTCAGCATACAGCCTCATGTACACTAATTCGTTATGGTTGTCAACCCGCGCAAATTATTGAACCCAGCGGAAGGAAGTGACTCATTGCGATGCTTATTCGATAAATTATCGAGACGTATGTACAGTCACCGTCGTAAGTACGCTTACACTTACGCAAAATTTAAAAGCAAAGCCTCGTACCCAGTAGGGACACTATATTGTTTATTTTGTTACTATCTGCACTAAGGTCTTTATTTTTGTGTCACACACAAAAATAAAAATCTTTGTCTACACTAATATTATAAAGAGGAAAGATTTGATTATTTTTTTATTTGTTTGCATTGGCTCCGAAACTCCTGAACCGATTTGCAAATTCTTTCACTGTTCGGAAGCTACACTATCCCCGGGTGACATAGGCTATATTTTATCCCCGTGCTTCCTCGGGAACGGGAACTACGCGGGTGATAATGAATAAACTCAAAAACTCTTGCGCCGATTTCAAAAATTCTTTCTCCATTAGGAAGCTACATTCACCCTGAGTAACATAGGCTATATTTTTATCCCCGTATTGCCACGGGAACGGGATAAACGCGGGGGACACCGCGGGGCGCTGCAAGTCCCACATAAAATGCGAATGCTGAGGAAAAAGAAGAAGATGAGATGATGAGAGAAAAGAGATTACCAGCCAATACTGGTTCACTGCTGGGCAAAGGCCTATCCATTCTTTCCGATAATTTCGATTTTGAGCGTCATCCGTCCAATTTCTATGGATAAGGCACAATATTAGATAACTAAAAAAGCTAGCCTTTTTTCTGATGACGTTGGGGTAATTTACATGGGGTGACAGTCTAACTGACCTCCAAAACCCAGTACCTGAGTTACACGTTACTTCTTGGCGAGACTGTTGTTGGAATTTCTGGCTTCTGATAACCTGTAACGACTGCCAAAACTTGTAGATTATATTATTGAATGACAGCCGAGACTGACGACTTCACGTGCTTTAAGAGCCACGGAGGAATCTCGGTATGTTAACCCATCCACAGGCCGATCTTAGCAAGCGTTGCTTAACCTTGGAAATCGACCCGTGTGGCTATTATTACTTAGTCATGAGCTCTTCGAGAAATAACGATTATAAACTAAAACTCTCTTTTAAACTTTGCTTAATTGTCACATATTTATGCTTACAACTGTACGTACTCGTTTCAACGAACAATTGTGAATTTGTGAAGTCATAAACAATCATGTTTTTGAAATGAAAGAAGTTGTTGATAATAATTTGGCGGAATTATTGTTGAACAATGGGTCAGGTGGAATTGAAAGTCTGATTCTTGAAATAGTTTTTTCATTTTTAACTACTTGCTCCTAATTTGGGTTTTGAGATATAAATCTGAGCTAGATTTTAAAACTCAACGAGGTCGTGGGTTCGATTCCCACCCAGGACAAACTTTGTGTGATGAGCATGATTGTTTGTTCTGTGTCTGGGTATGATTTATCTATAATATGTATGTATTTATAAATTATATAAGTGTGTATATCAGTTGTCTGGTTACCATAACACAAGCTCTGCTTAGCTTGGGATCAGATAGCCGTGTGTGAGTTGTCCCAAGATATTTATTTATTATTATTTATCAACGTCGTAAAAATGGAACTACGTAATAATTAAAATAAATCCTAATGTGGGGCAGCGTTTATTCAAAAAATAATATGGTTTTAATGATACGCTCTTTTCTTTTCGATATGAATTGAGTGAAAACCATAACAAAAAGAAAATTAATAGATAACTATTTATGTGTAAACAATTTTCCAGAGTCTCCACAACTCACTGATAAATAATGACCTAAGTCATTAATTGGGAGTTTCACCCTAATTTAATGTTGTTTGCACAAATGCTGTAATTACACCTAAAATGTAATTAATATGTCTTCTGTTACAATTGAACCTCATTAGGGATATTATTGTTTTTTTAATTTATTGTTGTGATTTAGTATATAAAAATAAATAGAACAACCTGCTGAGAAAATCAAACGGCGAAAATATAATATCCTAGTTGGCAATTACATTTTCGAGCTGTTTGGGGTTGAAACTCTTGGACCGCGGGGGTCATATTGCTCATGCGTTATTTAAAAAACTTGCTAAACATTTAGTTGACACTTCGCGTGACCCAAGGGCTGGCTTTTACTTTGGACAGAGGATAAGCATTGCCATACAACGTGGCAATACCGCCAGTCTATTGGGTTCACTCCCAGTTGATAGCGATGCGGACAATTTTTTTGATGCCATGCTCTATTTAGCAGGATTTTAGTTTATTTTTAAGTAAGGTGTTTAGAGTTAGATTAGGTACTAATGAAATTAAATATTTCTAATGGTTCTTTTGAAAATTTAAACTCAAACAAAAAATCATTAGTACGACCTTTACATTACGAAATTAAGGTTTCGAATCTCGATATTGAATAGTAATGTGAATTTACTTAATTTCTATTTATTCTTAAATATGTAATTATTATCTACCGATTATCTGTTCCAACCAGTCCGTATCAATTTAATTGTATATCTCCTAAGTTCTTCATTAGATCTTTACGAAATTAAAATAGGACCATTTTGGAGTAGGTAAACCTCTTTTGAACGAGAAAAAAAAATTGCAAATCCGTCTACATATGACAGAGTTATGCCCGAAAATAATTACCTACATAAACAAAAAATACATTAGAATTGATAAAGCTCCTACATTTTTGTCATAATCGTTTTAAAAGGATGTAAATTCAACGCGCCAAACATGTTTGCTTCCCATAGTCCATTGACAGCCATTTTTATTATAACGAAAACGGCTTTTCTGTTACACCAACTCGAAATCAATTCACACAGTAGCAACTTCCCGCCATGACGTAATTCTTTTGTTAAACATCTTCAAATGAGTTTACCATGGAAAACAAAGCAAGAATTAGCATAAAGTGACAATATTACCTTATAAAATATGTGACTAATCGTATATCTTACGCTAATCAGATAAATTATGGTTTCAAATACGAATGGCGGACAATATTATGTGATGTTTTTAGCACCTTGTTATGTTGGTATTATATTCTATTGTTATGACGTTAGGTTGGTATCAATAACAAACTTTTTTTTGTCAGTGTTTGCGAATTTGAATGGGGTTTGTGATTAAACCTTCTTGATGATTAATCATATACAATGAGGTTTTATTTAGTTGGATTTAGTGACTTTCAGCAAGTGTTAGGTATATCTATAGGTAATTTCTTTAAAAAACGAACAGGTGCATTATAGCGGCGACATTCGTAGGGAGAAAAAACTTTTTGCAAAAAAATACAACCGACTTCTACACAAAAAAAAAACAAAAAGTACAAAACAACTTTAATTTCGGAAGTCGGTGTTCAAAAAACGAAAAAGCAACCACAAACACCGAGTTCCGAAATTTTCCGAAACAAGATCAGCTTTCGAATACAAAAAGAATCATCAAAATCGGTAGGTACACCCAATACAAAGTTATGAGGTAACAAACGTAAAAAAAATACAGTCGAATTGAAAACCTCCTCTTTTTTTGAAGGAATTCGGTTGAAAATGGTTTTCAACGTAGGTATAAAGCTTAATGCAATATCTAGAGGTTTATTGACGTGTCAAAGTTTAGGAAATTATAATTATATCATATTCTTACTTTTCTGTATGTAATAATGAATCAACCGTAACTTTATTGTAATCAGAACGTTATGCAGTATTGTTAATGTCTGTTCTGTAAGCATATCGTGGTGAAAATTTAGGTACCTGCAGTGAGCTTGAAGGGAACTGAAATTCCATCTTGTTTTATGTATCGGCAGCTCATAATCATAATCAGCCTTTTAATGTTCCCACTGCTGGGACACAAGCCTCCTCTCTAGGAGAGGGAATGGGCCCTAATCCAGCACGCGGGCCCAGTGCGGATTGGTGAATGTCACAAGTCTTCGAATTTTTGTTTCAAGGACATGTCGGTTTTCTCACGATGTTTTCCTTCACCGTTTTGAGAGCAGTGAAGATGAAATGAATTACACAAAGTAATGCGCCTGGCTGAGTTTGAACCCGCGAACTACAATTCGTAAGTTGGGGCCGTTACCACTCTGCCACCACTGCTCCCTTATTATTATTTTATATTATATTATAGGCAGCTCAATAAAACTTAATTTTGCGTAAGTGTGAGATTTTTCATGGCGAGATTTTTATAGATTTGCACTGCAATTATATTTTTTGCTTTCCAGAAAATGTCCTGTAGGAATTAGTATGATTTTCTACTAGAAAATTAGTTCCTAAAATTTAAGGTATGTTGTGGAAGAAATGACGGGGAAAGGCAAGAAGCAAACGTTGAAACGTTTTAGGTACCTACCCCAAGTAACATAGAACAAGCAGGAATGATATGACTAGTTCTTAGATAACAGTGATGTATGTATCTAATAACAACATCGTCCCGCGGTTTACCCACGTAGCTCCCGTTCCCGCGGGAATATGGGAATATAATATAGCCTATATTCACCAGAGATAGTGTAACCCCCAAACAGTGAGAGAATTTTTCAAATCGGTCAAGTAGTTTCGGAGCCTATTCAATGCAAACAAACAAAAAAACAATCAAATCTTTCCTCTTTATAATATCGCTGGCCCCGGGCAATAAAGCGGTAAACACCGGTTACGCCCTTTTTAATGTTATTTGATTTTTGGCTTCTCTGAGTATCAGTCTATCACTCTAATTTTTTTCATATTTTTAATACAATATTTCAATGGAATAAATGACAATAACAGCTTTATTGAATGGAAAATTCTCTTATGACTAAGTTATGTATTATTGCATTACTCTAAGAAACATTACACAAAAAACCGTAAACATTTAATACGAACTAATCATAAGAGATTTTATTCTGTACAAGCTATTACGCCTTTCTTCCCGGAAATTTATTGCTATATTACGAAAAGTAAAGGGAAAAAAACGCCACTCTGTGGTACCCTGGCAGAAGTACTACCACGAAGATGATGTATCTCCGATACATATCGTTGCCGGCGACCAAACAGGTAACAACGAAACCAGTCAATCACCGATAGAGATACATTAAGAGAGCATAGGATGCTAAGAAAAACATCGAAATCAAAAGCGTTGTTGAAATCAAGTAATGCCAAGAACGTTACATTACCGCTTTCCATGGCTGACCTAGTTTCTTCAGTAACATTCAGAAGCGCTGTATTAGTGCTGTGACCAGGACGAAAACTGGACTGAAAGGGGTTGAGGAGATTATTTTTGGATAGTAAAAGACTAATTTGATTGTGGATTAACTGTTCTAGGACTTTGGATAGGAATGGTAACACGTCTTTCTACGAACTAGAAAAGACACCGGTAGATACAGAAAAGTTGAGGATGTGGCAAATGACGGGAAGGATTAAGTCCAGCACGGACAGTAATATTTTGCGACTGATACAGTCACTTCCTACTGCATTCGAGGTAATCGATTGTATGCCGTATACAATTCATTATATTGACTCTTGTTGTGTTTTACCAAACCCCCATGATCTTAGAAAATTCCAAACTTTGGATGGGTCCCCATTTTGGACAGAGTTTTGAATGTGTTGGGGCTTTGCATTCCTACATACTTTATTACAGCGATTGAGGATTGCGGCTTATTTGTCCCTATTTACATCAGTGCAGACGTTTAAATTTCGACTTTGCCGTAACCTTCTTGATCATCAACTTTTTAATGTCATCTGTCAGCCACGGCGCCGGCAAATGCTTTTACCGGGTGCGTGAAGGTCATAATAGCTGCACTAGTTGAGAAAATTTTACTTACTCGTCGACTGACGTGGATGCAAACAGGGGAGACCAATCTATATTTCTCACATCCTCGCAAAGACTGTCAATGTAAATCCCACCAAAATTACGTTGCATAAAAATTTAAGCTTTTGTGGCCGAATTTTATATGAAAGGAAAATTAGGTAATGGTAGGAAAAGGCTTCAGCTGAGCATTGACCATAGTTAGCGATGTGATCAAAACAAGAATCAAGTCAAGAAGTGAAGAAGTAGAGTTTTGAAAATGGCTCACCATTTTCAAAACTCTACTTCTTCACTTCTTGGCACTTAGTGGAAGAATTGAAAGATTATTACAAGCAGTAATATTAGTTAGAGACGAAGAGCGATGGGCCTTTTTGAGGAGGCAAGTATTAAGTCACCCATGATTATACTGTGACTGTAAGAAGGAATCAAGATTTCTAGGAGTTTTTTCAAATGAGGAAAAGAAGTTGATATGTAAAGGTTTTGACCATTTTATTTTTGTTTCCAAAGTATAACAGCTAATATAAATTATGTGATTTTATTTAAATTAAGGTTAAATCAATATTTTTTTCTTTTTTAAGTGGTTTTTGTGTTTGTTTCTAAAGTTTATTACTTAATAAAAATTATGGTAACTTAGTATTTTTCTTTTTTAAGGGGTTTTGTGTGATTGTTTCTTAATTTTTTTTTTGTGATTTGTAAGGTTTTTTTTATAAGTACAAAATATGAAACCTTCTACTGTTAGCGAAGTAGACAAAATATTGTAGTTAAATTATGGCGTCAGACCGATTCAGTCGAGGTTCACAGACGAAAGTATTCATTTAAAATTTAATGAAACAAAAATAAGGTAGTAGTAACATATTAATTTTGTAAAATACTGTCTAAAATGGTTAATAATAAAAATAAATCACATTATTAGATCGGTCTGTTACAATGGTTACATAAAAATATATTTTATTGATAAGATTCTAAAATGGCGATTAGTGAATGATACATCTAAGATTTGGCTATAAAATTTCCCTGAAGAAGGTGGTAATCGTCTAGTACACTCGAGATTTAAAGTAGAAATTACGTCGTATTATTTTCTTACATTCTTGAATCTCAGTGGTCGATGTGTTTATAAAGACATTAATGATAAATGATAAATGATAAATGATAAATGATTTATTTTTTGTAAGTAGGTTGTAAAAAACACTTTTACACGTCAATCTTTTTTTTTGGCCGTTATAAAACTAGATGAGGCCGGTGTTTCCTAGCTGACTACCCTGAGAAGAAACACCGAAACAAACTCAGAGGTCAAGGTCTCTTTTGAAGTCCATACAATTGTACTGGTCAAATCATATGAGAACCATGTAGGTTGGTGTCTGAAGTGGTCTTTTGAGGAAAGTACCACACAGATTTGAGTGGACCTGTCCAAACAGTGCAAGCATTTGTCAGTTATCGTGTAGCTCAAACTTAGAACTTTAAGGAGCTCAACGATTTGACGAACAATACCAAAGTAAGGACATTTGGGTAGGCCACCTAAAGAACTCAAACCGCCAGACTAACATGAATGAACCCCTGACGTAGCGATCTAAATGATCCCCATATTCACAATACGTTATATGAGGACCATGCAGATCAGTGTCTGAAGTGGTCTTTTTAAGAAGGAACCACACAGTTTTGAGTGGACCTGTCCAGTCAGTGCAAGCCTTGGTCAGAGTCGATTAGCTCAACTTAGGATCAATAAGGAGCTCAACAACTCGACGAACAATGCCAATGAAAGGACATTTGGGTAGGCCACAAAAATACTCAAACAGCCAGACAACGTTAAAAAAAAATACTTGAAGAGGAAAAAGCTAATAATAACCCACATAGTCCTCACATTCACAATAGGGAATAAAATTAAAATTTAAAAATATAATACTTTACAAAGTAAGTATTCATGTCAAAATGAGATATTGATATAAAAAAAAAAAATGATACTTTACAAAGTAACTATTCATGTCAAAATAAGAAATTGTAATAAAATAAAAAGAATACTTTAAAAAGTAAACATTCATGTCAAAAGTAAATGAAAATGTCAAACTGTATAAATATAAACAAAAAGCGCACAAAAGAGAACAAAACAAAAACATTAAAACATTGGGCCGTGTACAAAACTGAAGCAGCTCAATCCCAAGCCTTCTTGTCCTCAAGATAATCTTTAACTGTATAAAAAGCTTTCTGGCATAGCTTACGTTTTATAAATGATTTGAATTTATTTCTGCTTAGTTCTTGAATAGGGCTAGGAAGTTTATTATAAAAATGTATACATTGACATCGAAACGAACCACCTATTTTTTTGAGCCTGGTTTTAGGAACGACATAATTGTGTTTGTTCCTAGTATTTATGCTATGGATATCACTGTATTTTTTAAACAGATTAATATTTTTATGTGCATACAAGAGGTTTTCATAGATATACTGGGAAGGCACAGTCATAATATTAATCTCTTTAAATTTGTCTCTGAGGGACTGTCTGGGACTTAATTTATAAATTGCACGAATAGCCCTTTTTTGTAAGACAAATATTGTCTGAATATCGGCGGCATTTCCCCACAGCAGAATGCCATATGACATCACACTATGAAAGTAGCTAAAGTAAACTAAACGGGCTGTCTCTAAATCAGTTAAGCCACGAATTTTCCTAACAGCATATGCTGCAGAACTGAGCTTTTTTGACAGTTTGTCTATATGGGGGCCCCACTGCAGCTTCGCATCTAAAGTAATGCCTAAGAACACTGTGGTATCTTCGGGTTTCAACTCTTCACCCTTTATCGATACAACAGTGTTCACTTGTCGCACATGAGGTAAGGTAAACTTTATACATTTTGTCTTTTTCTCGTTTAGTAAAAGATTATTAGCATTAAACCAGTTAACTACAGTTGCAAGGGCAGAATTTACATCGTCAGTAACTATCTGCTGGCGTTTTAGTTTAAACAAAAGCGACGTGTCGTCTGCAAATAACACTATATCGTGTTTGTCTTTTATGAGGTACGGCAAGTCATTAATATAAATGAGAAACAAGAAGGGACCTAAAATTGAGCCCTGGGGGACCCCCATCCTGATTACAGATCCAGGAGATCTTTTACCGTTGACATCAACTCTCTGAATCCTATCACTCAAGTATGAAGTAAGAAGATCCAGAGAGGCGTTCCTGATTCCGTAATAGTGTAATTTCCTGATCAATGTCTCATGGAGAACGCAATCAAACGCCTTGGACAAATCGCAAAAAATCCCCAAAGCATCGCATTTGTCCTCCCATGCATTATAAATGTGTCCTAGAAGTTCAACACCGGCATCAGTTGTTGAACGACCCCTTGTAAAACCAAACTGCTTATTATGTAAAAGATTATGTTTATTAAAATATCTTTGCAATTGATTTAAAATCAGTTTCTCAAAAATTTTACTAAAAGTAGGTAGCACTGAGATGGGTCTATAATTGGAAGGGTCTGATGTGCTACCTGATTTAAATAAAGGTATTATTTTACTATATTTCATTAGATCAGGAAACTCACCACTGTCTACACAATTATTAAAAATAACAGCTAAAGTAGGAGCTACAATGTGTATTATAGACTTAGCTAATGATGTTACAATTGAAAGAGGATCGTCTATAATTTGTATTATACATTTTTTCAATTATTTCATTAAATATTTATACTATAACAAATATTTTTAAAAGGTTATATTGGTAAAAAAATTAGCTTTCATTTGACATTTTGAACGCCTGTTTTGGATCACTGTACGCTGCACTATAAACAAATTAGCTTCTTTTATTTCTCCTGTAAAATTCGATTTTTGATATTACCGCTTTATTGCCCGGGGCCAGCGATATTAGTGTAGGTAATTTTAAGTCAGAAGAAGAAAACGAAACAAAAGCAATCCAAATTCAAACTTGCTCCTGTCAAAAATATTCTAACGTCATCTAATTCTCGCCTCTACCGCTAGATGGCGCTATCATCCTGGAACAACTCACGCGCGTGGTTTATAGCATATCTACTCAATGATAACGGAGATCGTGATGCAACCCTGGTTGTGTTAGGTACTTTGCAAAGAATTATTTGTCTGTTTGTTGTTTTAATAGTCGATAAAATTATTCTAATTGTATATTTATTTGTTGTGCGCCTAACATAATGTGTGTGGTCTTTTCAACCTAAATGCCGACTAGTATAGAATGCTTTGTGCATTGAGTCCGCCTGTGTAGGTACAACTACTACATATG
Organism: Hecatera dysodea; assembly: GCA_905332915.2. Classification (NCBI taxonomy): domain Eukaryota; kingdom Metazoa; phylum Arthropoda; class Insecta; order Lepidoptera; family Noctuidae; genus Hecatera; species Hecatera dysodea. The sequence continues at coordinate 9,610,894 of HG995314.1, read as the reverse complement.
GTTTAAATGAATAAATGTTGGGATTTTAAGTTATCATGTTAAATGATTTTTATTTTGTAAGTAGGTTGTCAAAACACTTTTATAAGTCAATCTTTTTGGCCGTTATAGAAACTAAATGAGGCCGGTGTTTCCTAGCTGACTACTCTGAACAAATTCAGAGGTCAAGGTCTCTTTTGAAGTCCAGACAATAGGGATGTTTCCTGAGTACAAATTATATGATTACGTTTAGTCCGTCAGTTAGATTACCTATAGAAAAATATTGGACACGTATTTTTTCCTTCATCAAATCTATAAAAACTGACGAAGATACAGAGCATTAAAGATCAGGAGTCCCCGGTTTGTGACGTCACAGCTCGCTAAAAATTGTAGCGAGTAGTGACGTCACACGAGTTTTCAACGCATTGTATCGTCTTCATTTTTTGTTTACGTGAAAAAAGAAAAAATACGTGTCCAATATTTTTTGGAAATCTGTCTGACGGACTAATTATTTTTTTTTAGTCAACTACCCTATTGTAGTGATCAAATCATATGAGAACCATGTAGGTTGGTGTCTGAAGTGGTCTTTTGAGGAAAGTACCACACAGATTTGAGTGGACCTGTCCAAACAGTGCAAGCATTTGTCAGTTATCGTGTAGCTCAAACTTAGAACTTTAAGAAGCTCAACGATTTGACGAACAATACCAAGGTAAGGACATACGGGTAGGCCACATAAAGAACTCAAACCGCCAGACTAACATGAAATGAACCCCTGAGATAGCGATCCACATGGTCCTCATGTTCACAATACGTTATATGAGGACCATGTAGATCAGTGTCTGAAATGGTCTTGTATTAATAACCTTATGTGACCTTCGTATTAATAACCTTACCTACCTACATCATACACGTATTCCCTGAGGGATTTGGCAGAGATACCACCACATCTCGCGAGTCTGCACGCAATAAGGCGCGAGTGAATTTGCAATAACCGGCGACAGATCCAGTGGAAAATTATTCTTTTCAAGACCTAGGTATACGATGCTTTAGTCTTTTACTGTTTTCCAGCGTTGCTGAATTGTTAACCATGGCCCTGGAACGCAAAGGGCATTTGAAGAAGCACGGGTGGGTTTTAGTCACTTGTTCGATCCAGCCCGTCCCTAGCTGCTCCCCCCTAGCGACGCCCTAAGACGAAATCCGTACCCCATAGGGCTGCCCTTAGCGTGTAGTCGCTTAGTTTGTGAATTTTTATAAGCCCTGGCTGGAGGCTTTAATATTTAAATTAAGGCCGCCATAGGCAAGCCTGGTTAAGCATTCGACAACCTTAGGTTGAACTGCAAGAAGCCACTCATAAAAAAAAAAGAAAAAAAAGGGTTTTAGTCAGTAAGAGTCTGACAGTTCCTCCCGCTCCACCCAGAGCGTTGCAAGTCATTCGATAATTTACCATCCACAAAAAAAAGGTCTATTATTGGTATATTAATAGAAGCAATACTTAACTTTTATTTGATAACTTCTGTCCGCGACTTCGTCCCTGTGGAATCCCCGATTTTAAAACATTCTTTATCGCTGCTCCGCTCCTATTGGCTTAAGCGTGATGTTATATAGCCTAAAGCCTTCCTCGATAAATGGTCTATTCAACCCAAAAATAATTTTTCAATTCGAACCAGCAGTTCCTGAGATTAGCGCGTTCAAACAAACAAACAAACAAACAAACTCTTCAGCTTTATAATATTAGTATAGATATATGTATCTGGTATTTATTTGACTTTGCCCTGTCTGCGAAACAGGCAATCATAGCCCAGCCCCAAACTTCAGATTTACGACCACATAAACTGCAATCGAACTCATTCAAGAATTAAAGGCGTTTCAGACTATTTCCACCAACAGTTTGAGACCATCTTACATTTGAAAAACTAATTAAAAAAGCCCCAGAAGCGATTTTGAAATCATAAATCTTTTGTTGAGTAAACAAACCCACAAACTTTACTACGTCTTATAAACGTCTGTTTGTTTGTGTGTCTGTAATTTATATATTTATTGTTTGGGCATGTTTTATTGATGATACATCTCGCTTGCCTTGGAGCAAAGTTACATAATTATTCTGTAATTTTGTGTTTCGGTTTAAACATTGGGCTTATGGGCCAATCATCAAATGACTTCTCCCGCTCTGGGCGAAGCGGAAGGAAGTGTCAGACTCTTACTGACTAAAACCCACCCGTTTTCCTCCTAGTGGCCTTTGCGTTCCAGGGCCGCGGTGACTCTTTCGAACAAATTCCGCAACCCTAGAAGGCACTGACCGTATTTGGCCCCGTCGTCTTTGATGACAGCTTTTTAAGGCGCGCGTGGATTACGACGCGCCGTCGACCCGGGCCTGGTTGCTATCGGACGGCAAGCCACCCATAGCTCGCCGTCCGCAGGCCCGTCCTCTGCCCCGCCTTGGTTACGCCCATGAGGACTTCACAGACAACCCTCAAAGTCATGGTTGACAAAGTTCTCCTCCATAGCCTTCCACTCTTTCCGGTGTGTTGCCTGTTCCAATCTGCCATGAACACCTCTAAGTTGTCACGCCAGTGTTTCCTAGGATTGAATTCGGACTAAACAAAACAAAATTTCCATCCTGCACAAACATCCACGCAAAATGGTGGTTCTATTAATAGATTGTTAGGAGCAACATGAGCTATGGGAAAGCGGTCGGTAAGTCATTGGTGAAATTAGAATCAGTTAATTATTCCTACGTAATATTTATAAAGTTGAAGAATTTGTTTGTTTGCTTGAATGAACGCGATAATCTCAGGAACTACTGGTCCGATTTGACAAATAGTTTCCGTGTTAGATAGCCCATTTATCGAAGAAAGTTATAGGCTATATGTCATCATGCTAAGACTAATAGGGATAGAGCACCAATGAAGGATGTTGCAAAAACAAGGTTATTTTTTCTATCGCTTTTGTGACGCAGACGAATTTGCGTGGGTCAGCTAGTAGGCTATATCTGTACCTCAGAGGTATACAACATCTAAATATATGACTGACTGACATAGTGATCTATCAACGCACAGCCCAAAGCACTGAACGGATCGGGCTGAAATTTGGCTGGCAGGTAGATGTTATGACGTAGGCATCCGCTAAGAAAGGATTTTGATTAATTCTACCCCCAAGGGGATAAAATAGGGGATAAAAGTTTGTATGAAACTTTGTCAATTTTAAACCGATCGGGCTGAGAGTTTCAAAATCAGGGGTAAAGTAACTATTCCACGCGGACGAAGTCGCGAGCAGAAGCTAGTATTAAATAACCGGGAACACCTACAAGCCACAAGTATTCTACACAGACCGACTGCGTATCTCACATTCTCACCAGATAAATATGACATAGACTAAAATATAAATCTACGATTGTTGCATAGGCATTCTGTAAAAAAAGTCGGATTAAAAAAATTCATTGAAAAAATCAGCCCTAAATTATTTATTTTTTACATTATTACTCACCCGAGCAAGCAAAAGAAAGTATTTTAATAGCCAAATACAAGGCGTTGGGCCAAATTGGCGTGACACACAATATGTGGGGGAGTCAGCAGGGCTCCCCTATCCTTATTTTAAAGGTGCCATGTAAGGTTTACGTTCGGCTTTCTGTTTGTCAACATTGTTTGAAAGTTTTAAAGCATTCGTAGTTAGTTTGTAACACAACTACACACGTTTGCGTTAAAAACTAAGTTCCACCAGAGTCAGGACCGAACAGGCTGTGGGTAACAGGAGACCTCAGGGTGAACAATCTCTTCCACAGATGATACTTCCCTCTTCATCATCCTCAGCCTGACTTCGCCCACTGCTTAGAAAAGGCCTTTGCATGTATATACCAATCCCCACGTGCCCACCCTCAGCCAAGTCCTAATTACTTTACTTACTATTTGAACTGTCTAAAAAGAATGTTGTGCCTACCTTTAATTTAAGAGCATACACTAACTGTTGTTTGTCATATTTTTAAGATTGTCTGTATGTATCTTAGTTGGTAAGCCTTAATAAATAAATACATAAATAGAAAGAAAAACAAAAGGAATTGAACATAAAAATAAACACGACCAATTGTAGCTAAGTGTGTGTTTGTGTGTGTGGTGAGTATGTGTAGGGGGGGGGTGTATGGTTTTGAGTGAGAGAAAGAGATTGATGCTGAGTGTTCACATGTATGTCTAAATAAGCGAAAAACATTACTCTAGACTGGAAGCCTGCAAGTCCAAGGCTAGATGAAGATGATCTCTTAATTTCAGTCTATGTAATAAAACAATTAATGCAAATTCATAGGTTAAATTACAATTTTCACACTCTCAAGTCGTTAGTGATTCACTAAAACGTCTTGATTAAGTCATCGTTGGCATTCAATTAGTGAATTTAATTATTTTATTGTATAATTAGATGGCTTTTTATTGATATCTACCATAAAATATAATGGTATCCAATTTTGTTGTAAAACCATATATTTTTATATATGTAATTCATTGATACGGAATTTGCGCATTTTATAAATGGTTTTATGATACAGCAGTATCTCTAGGAACATATATACAAAATATGATTTTATTGTAGTTACTTAGTAGCGCCCCGCGGTTTTACTCGCGTAGTTCCCTTTCCCGTGAGAATATGGGTATAAAATATAGCCTATGTTACTCAGGGTGAATGTAGCTTTGTAATGGTTAAAGAATTTTTGAAATCGGTCTAGTAGTTTTTGAATTTATTCGTTATATACAAAAATATAAAAATACAAATCTTTCCTCTTTATAAGATTAGTATAGATATATTGGAATTGGGGGCCACTGGCATAATCAGCCTTTTAACTTTCCCACTGCTGGGACACAGGCCTCCTCTCTAGGAGAGGGAATGGGTCGTAATCCACCACGCGGGCCCAGTACGGGTTGGTGAATGTCACATGTCTTCGAACTTTTGGTTCTAGGACATGCCGGTTTCCTCACAATGTTTTCCTTCACCGTTTTGAGAGCAGTGGTGATGAAATTAATTACACAAAGTAATGCGCCTGGCTGGGTTTTAACCTGCAACCTACAATTCGTAAGTCGGGGCCGTTATCACTCGGCCACCACTGCTCCACTCGGTCCCCACTGCTCCTGCTTAGTCAGTAGGGACAAAGCACAATAAAAATAACTTTCGAACCCATAAAATTTTATCTATGTACCCTATTTTACCCTACTGCTGGGCAATTGCCTTCCTCCCTCTTCTCTACATAATTCTGTCCTTTGCTAGATAGGAAAAAAAACAAAACTACTTGTTTTCGTTCGTCAATCTGTGTGTCACATATTTTTCCCAGATAGTCAGTAGTTCAGTTTCAGATCTGATTTACAAAACCCAATGATTCTTGTCAATAAAACTGCTAGTCACTAGGTATTTTGGTTATAGCAAACTGTTATATAATAAAATCTATATAGAAGCATATGGTAAAAGGTAAGTAATTATACAGATAGACTGTCATTACTTTTTATTATACTTACAAACAGAAGTGAAGTAAATAATCACTTTAATGACAAGTATAAACACTAATAGTTACCTACTGAGTTTAAATTTATAAAAAAATTAAACTCGAACACAAACATATGAGGTGCGTTCTTATTAGCAGCCATCTGCAAACTAAACGTTCAAAGATAAAAATGATGGATATGCATTGACACATCGCAATAAAAATATCCTGTTTTTACTAAAAAAAATATAGCGAAACAGCTGAAACATATTTCTTTAATGAAAATCATACTATTTAAAATTAACACTAGTAAAAACAACCTTGTTTGATAGTTATCAACAGGACACAGGCTGTATGTGGGCATTCCTTATACGCCATTTCTTAATGTTTCCACTAAGCATTAGCACGGTGAACGGAACGCGGTCGCGCAGGAATAAAAAAAAGTTAACTGTCAAAGTGACGTTTGCATTTTTCCCGCCAATTTAAACGTCAAATGAGTCTAAGGTTGTTTGCCTGCGACCGTTATTTTCCTTTTTGAGGGCTCTAGGTGTCGCCAATAACACATTGAAGTGCATTAGGTGCGATAAAAATTTATTGTATCAAGTTCTTTTTTATTTTATGTCCGTTTCCCTTAAATGACTGACTGAATGAAATGCATCAAGATTAAGTTTTCACACCAGTTCTATTTATGTTCTTGATCTTTGATTAAGGATCTTAAAATTTACTAGCAAACTCTGTTAAGTCAGGCCCATGTTTAGAAGTGGTCTTTCACAGGGGTTTTTCTTAATCTTATAGGCACTAGGATTTCTTTACTTAGTTTGAATAGTAGTCACTAACCCCAGGTTTCTAGAGAACAATCCGTCACAAATCAAACGCAAATCAACTGATGTGATTAGCTGTTGATAACACATTCAACAAATCACAGCTACACGCCGCGCGTTTGACATTTTGTCACAATGGATTTGAGATCATTTTCGTTCGTGGAAATCCTCAGGGTTCCAGAACAGCGATATAGACAGTATAAGAAAATGCTAACCTAACTTAAGCATCAAGCCGTATTTCAATCTTGAGCCAACCAGGAGCCCAAGTCTGCTATTTTTATAAATTTGTCATTCCAACACGATCCCATTGTCATTTTGCTAAAAGTTCGTAATCTGCTAAATTCATAATGGTCGATCATTGGTCTGTCAATGGTCTAATGTCCTGACTTTGGTATTGTTCGACAAATCGTTGAGCTCCTTAAAGTTCTAAGTTAGAGCTACACGGTAACTGACAAAATGCTTGCACTGTTTGGACAGGTCCACCCAAATCTGTGTGGTACTTTCCTCAAATGACCACTTCAGACACCAACCTACATGGTTCTCATATGATTTGACCAGTACAACTGTATGGACTTCAAAAAAGACCTTGACCTCTGAGTTTGTTCCGGTGTTTCTTCTCAGGGTAGTCAGCTAAGTAACACAGCGTCATCTAGTTTATAACGGCCAAAAATATTGATGTTAAAAGTGTTTTTTACAACCTATTTACGTAATAAATGTCATTTATCAGTTACTGACTAAAACCTACCCGTGTTCCTCCGAATGCCCTTTGCATTCCAGGGCCGCGGTGACTCTTAGGAACAAATTCCGCAACGCTGGCTGATGGTATCTATTGATGGAAAGTGAATGTCCATCCTCATAAAGATAGCTTAACCTCCAAACAGATAATTCGCGATTTGTTTGTCACAATGAATGAATACTAATTAATAGTAACTTGTCACACAGTTCATGATAAAAGCAGATTGAATTAAAGACAAGCTGACACCATTTTGTAAAGTTAATTGCAGCTGACATTTCAAAATGGCGACTGTCAGCGTATTATTATTTACATTAGTATCACTTTTTGCGCATGTTAGTGGGTAGGAAATTTTAATTAAATTGTTTATTGTATTGTGACACGCCATTTTCTTTGGTAACGGGTTTTTGTTGTTGAAAAAAATGAATTTAAACGCAATTTAGGGTTCGGAGCGTCCACTTGAAGAACGGAATCCTTATAGAATCACGCTGTCTTTTCTCTGTGTGTTTGTCCGTTTGTCACAGTCGATTGGCTCTGAATTTATTGGACCGATTCAGTTGGTTTTTTAAAGGTACAAATATAAGCTTCTGCTCACTGAACAAACGCTTTGATGAAGCATGAATGGAGGAGGAGGAAACGGTATCGCACGTGCTCCTTGAGTGCACAGATGCTCCAAAATACGACGGAGGCAAATAATAGGGACACTAAACTCGTTTACTGATATCCTGAACGCACTGAGTGGACTGATCTGATTCTGGAGGGAGGTTGGTTGGTTGGAGTGACGGCCGCCGTGGCTCACGCACTATGGCCTAACCCGTGGGTCGAACACTAGGAATAAATGTGGAAATCCAATTCTGATAGGTAGATAATTTTGCTTCTGTGCTTCGCGAACTCGAATGCGTAAAGTAAATAAATCAATGATGACGTATAACATACTAGGTTCTGCCCGCGACTTCGTCCGCGTGGAATAGTTACTTTACCCCCGATTTTGGAACTCTCAGATCGGTTTGACAAAGTTTCATATAAACTTTCATGCCCTATTTTATCCCCTTGGGGGTAGAATTAATCAAAATCTTTTCTTAGCGGATGCCTACGCCATAACATCTACTTGCATGCCAAATTTCAGCCCGATCCGTTCAGTGATTTGGGCTGTGCGTTGATAGATCACTATGTCAGTCAGTCAGTCACTTTTGAGCTATATATATATTTTTAGATTATTAAGTATATTATGAAGTTTTGTGACAAAAACTACAGAGCTAAAGCGATAACCTAGGTTTTAAGTAGCACGATATCTTGATAAGAGGTTTCTCAAAAGCGTGATATTAATTTTGATTAATGATGTTTTTTTGCTGTTATGTACAAAAAATCGCGATATTGAGAAAATGGAAAATTGATTTTCCAGTAGTGCCCTTTGCGTTCCAGTGCCGCGGTGATTTTAAGTAGGTATTGTCAATTCTCGAAATCTCTAGCAAATCTGCTTCAGTATCATTCTGTATAATGTTAGTTAATTTGTAAACTAACGATTTGCCCTTTATACAGCTTTTGAAGGCACAAATCGCAGTTATTACACGGAAACCTTTATCCAACAATTTGTTCAGCAAATCAATCGATTCAAAACCAAGAAATACTAGTTATATTAGGTACTGTGATAACTGATAATTTTCGAGTTAGCAGCCTTACAAGTACTGACATACAAGTAACACCTTTAAAATTGCGAAATCGTGATACTAAAAGAAAAAAAAAAGCAATTCTCTACACTTCACATTCGTAATCTTTTACCAAATTAACTTTGCCTTCCACAGCTACCTTAATTCGATGAGATTAAAGTTGAAATTCCATTATTTTTTGTTGGACTCTATCGTGGTTTCGTCTCGTGCTTTAGCAACTTTAATTTTGCGGTTTTATAACTGCATAATGTTGGGGGAGGTAGTAGTAAAATGGTTTTGCGGACGGCAACTGTAAGTTTGTGGTCGGATTAAACGAAATATCTGGTTGGAGCGCGTACGTTCATCGTGTGTGGTCTCGAGACGGTACGGTAGGAAAGAGGCTCTACTTGCATTTTGCGATATTCGTGAAGGATTACGTTTGTGAGAAATGTAATTACTTAAGTTAGGTTGAGTAGTGTGTTTGGGTTTTATTCGTTTGATATTAGATTTTGATAATTCAAAAAAATAAGAATTCTGTATTTTACGAGATCTGAATGGAGCTATGCAACAATTATTATTCTTAATATTTCTTTTTGATACAATATTCGTACTTATATATTTATCTATTCTTACCAATTAACTGATGACAATGTCAAAAGTTTACTTCAATTAATTTTTTTTTTTATAAAAACAAAGTAACTAAGTTCGTGTGTTAATTATTCCTTATTATTTAAAATAAAATATTCTTGCGATTTTTCTAGGATCCTGTATTTTCCAGAATAAATTGCAAATGGCATTCAACATTATTGATGTCTATATGTGAATTTCGTAATAGTATCTAACAATAGTTTTAGAGATAGCTTTTTATAAAAATTATGTGTGAACAAATATTTGTTTAAAATAAGTTTTTGATTCTCAAAAATATAAAAAAAACTCGATTATGCTAGCCGAGCCATCACAATACTATTCAAATGCTTAGCAATTAGTCAAATGAAAACAAAATCTAAGATAAATTCTAAGAACTAAATAATCTCGACTAAAAATAAACCTCTTGTAGTATGATTTAGCTTTTACATGACTAATTAGCAAGTGTCAGATTTAGAAATGACCGCTATTTGCAGCTTTTCATTCGTGTCTATTTCTATGAAATAAAGTGCTGTGTTAAATGGGGTGACAATTAATCATGTCAGAATAATTATTCTGAGACTCTTCTCTAAAAGCTTGTCATTTAAATAATTTACGTTTATATCGAAAATCCTAGATTTTGATAAACCCCCCGAAGAAATAAGCGAAAATTCGTTTTCGACTCAATAATACAAAATATATTTTATTTATTTATTTTTAATTATAAATAACAAGAATTATGTACACACATTTAATGAAAAGATAAGAAGCAGGAAACAGAAAAAAGAGGTACAAAGGTGATGTTTTTTTTTAGATTTTTAAATCAAATTAAAAAAAAGCACGCCTGCAGTTCCGCAAGATTTAGGTTGTTGTACCTATAGAACATCCAGTTTTTTCCAGATATGTTTAAATCCACATAATAGAACTAGACATTAATCCAGACTCCAAATTACTGAGATATTCCAGAAGTAAAACCCAATAACACTATGATCGAAGCTGCTTTTAAATTAAGGATCTAATGCTCTCCAGTAGAGCTTGCGATCATAGTATTTTTTTTTTCATTTAAACTGCCGCACGCGGCTTCTCAATTCCAATCAAATACGTTTATCTGCGTACACAGGTAAAATATGGGTGGAACAATTACAGTATATTATATATAATGTTCATACATATAGATTATCCCGCGTATAATTCAGCAATTAACCCTAAGAAATATATACCCGCGATAAATCTGAACCCGTTCAGCCGTTGAGAAGTGAAGAGATAACAAACGAGATCACTTTCATATTTATAACTAGCAGCACACCGTGGTATCACCCGCGTAGTTCCCGTTCCCGTGGGAATAAGGGAATGAAATATAGCCTATGTTACTCAGGGTGAATGTAGTTTTCTAATGGTGAAAGAATTTTTGAAATCTGTCCAGTAGTTTTTGAGTTTATTCGTTACATACAAAAATACACATCTTTCCTCTTTATAATATTTGTATGGATATTAAGTTAGAATAGGATAACAATCTATTGTCTTTTCTTAACTTAAAAACTCGTCCTCATTAACTGCGTCTCTAACCTCATTCATTTCACGTTCTAAATTTAAGCCAATACCAATTAGTTTAACTATATCCACATTAACTTAATCGCAACGGTCGACTCCACCATTAATACTGAACAGTTTAGTAGCAGCACTTAATTGTGAAGTATTCAATCTAAGATGGGTGGCAGAAATTAATTTGCTACCTTTCTTACGTGAGGCGAAAGGAAAAACTGCTCATAATCTGTGAGTAAGTGTTCAAGGGTTCGTAAGGGTAAGTTCAAAAATCATTATTGCCATGTTATTAATTAACTTGTTTAATATCAGATTAATTCAGCCGAGCCAATGGAATTGACTAGTAAGGAAAACTATTTTTGGAAAACTATGGACCTGGGGATGGTGAGCTATTGATGGCTCGCCGTCCGATAACAACCAGGCCCGGGTTGTCGCGCCTCAAAGAGATGTCAGCAGCGAAGACGGGGCCCCATAGGGTCAGTGCCTGCTAGGGCTGCGGAATTTGTTCGAAAGAGTCACCGCAGCCCTGGAACGCAAAGGGCACTAGAAGGATCACGGGTGGGTTTTACTCAGTAGTCTGACGCTCTTCCAGAGTGGAAGAAGTTATTTGATGATTTCCAATCCATATAAAAAGAAGGAGACCATTTCTTTAATTGGAACAACACCTACTTTTTGTCCCGAGAGCGATTTCCTTCGAGTAGTTTGAGACAAGCACACAGGAGCACAGAAAATGGAACTGCTATTATGTCAATAATTAGGGATTAGTCTTACTACATACAGAAAACTTCTATAATATTATTAAGTCTTGCTTATTAACCAAAAGCTTAAGTCCGCTTTGTTTATGCTAACCGTCCCCTCCTCCTCCTCCCCCCTGCTTCAACTTACCACAACAATAACAAAATAGAGCCCCTTACCTCCCATAACTACTTACATATACATATTAAGTAGCAAGTTTCTTGTCCTGTGTCTACCGTCACCGCGAGATGTTCTCGTTTATCATTATTTGCGTTCTCCTTACGTTAGCGGACCTGATTGGCTACCAGTATGTCCTGAACATCTTCCATGAGAAACTACGTGCATGCAAAACATGTTACAAGAATGAAGAGGCGATCTATGGGCATCATATTGTAGAACTCGATGATAGTTTTCCACCAAGAGTGAGGTCAAGAGCTGATAGATCAGTGGGCATCGAATCTCTCGTTCTACCCAGAGTGGGAGAAGTCATTGGATGATTACAATACACAACGTAAGGGATCATGTAAGGACTAAATGTTGTGGACTAATTGAAGTGTTAGCGTTAGCTCTAATGATAGCAGGTTAAGCCGGTAACGCCAACTGATTTTCAATGCTCTTTGGCAGTTGTAACTGATAGGTGGAAATCAGGGAGCGGGATTGGTTCTTTTGGTATGTTCGTGGGTGAGTGTGTACGGAGAGAAATGATAAACGGTGAATTTCGGATAAGTCTTTATTGTACGCTGACTATTACAAAGTTCAGTTTGCCCGAAATCGCCTTCCGCTATACACGCGCTCGTAACCCAACTAGTCAGCGTACAATAAAGACTAATCCGAAATTTACCATTTATCATTTCTCTCCGTAAACACTCACCTACGAACACACCAAAATTGGTGACCCCGACGTGATGTTTTCTGTGACTTTGTCTGCTATCGATGCCGATTTTTCCAAATTTTCCTCGTCTGTCACTGCCAAAACGCTGCGTTTAGTAGTTGGTTGTAGTTGATTCTTCCACAGTTCGAAACAGTTATCGCAGCCCTGGAACGCGTGAGCACTAGAAGGAACACGGTTGGGTTTCAGAGTAGAAGGGAGTGTCAGACTCTGACACTCCCTTCTACTCTGGACGGAGTAGAAGGGAATGTCAGAGTCTGACACTTCCTTCTACTCCGTCCAGAGAAGGAGAAGTCATTTGATGATTACATACCTATCCATAGACACTCGTAACAAGTAGCCAGAAACCAGAAAGTCTGACACCTGTATTGCCAAGAATTACCGTGTTACACAGTTACTGGATGGTGCAGGTCAGATAGACAATCTCTTCGTGTGAAATAATGGTATTAAACTGCATCCCGTTAGTATGGAAGCTGACATCAATATAGTTCCGAAAAACGGGGAGTGATCAGCTCTAATTACTTATTATTCTCATTGGCATAAAGGTATATATATATCCTCTTATATACTAACATATCATCATAATCTGCCTAGCCTTTTCCCAACTGTATTGGTGTTGGCTCCCAGTCAAACCGGATACCAGTATTATACGAGGAGCGGCTGCCTACCAGACCTCCACAACCAACTAACTAGGGAACACGGCACTTCTTGGCAAGACTGGTGTTAGATTTTCTGGCTTCTGACTATCGGTAACGACTGCCAAATATCTCCAAAATGACAGCCGGGACCAACGACTTAGCGTCCTTTCCGAGGCATAGAGGAGTCTCGGTTTGCTAAGATGGTCACCCATCCACAGACCAACCTCGGCAAGCGTTCCTTATCCTTGAAGATTGACCTCTTTTTTTTTTGGATGGGAAATCCTCAAATTACTTTTTCTCTCTGGGCGGAGCGGAAGGTAGTGTCAGACTCTTACTGACTAAAACCCACCCGTGATCCTTCTTGTGCGCGCGGTGACTCTTTCGAACAAATTCCGCAACCCAAGATTGAACCCCTTTTTTTTCTGCTTGAGGCTGATATAATGTAGCCACGATCTACCTCCACTATCTAGTTATCGAATAACATAATCAAGCGCCAATTTGCAAAAAATAGGTATTAATCGTAGTTAAAAAAACATTACCCCCTCTACAATTTATACTATTCTCCATAGATTACAATCAGCAATTTCTTAGAACATTTTCGTAAGTTATAAAGTACTAGCGACCCGCCCCGGCTTCGCACGGGTGCAATGTAGATACTAATGTTTCCTCTACTGTAATATGCATGTATTATACATATAAACTTTCCTCTTTAATCACTCTATCTATTAAAAAAAACCGCATCAAAATCCGTTGCGTAGTTTAAAGGTTTAAGCATACATAGGGATATAGGGACAGAGAAAGCGACTTAGTTTTACACTATGTAGTGATAATTTCATTTCAGCATGTTTTTCAAAATTTCTATTACAATTTGCTACGTAGAAAATTGTTCATAACATCTTTAAAGCAAAACAGAGGTTATGCAAAACTATAATAAGGTGGAAAACACCTCTTTAAAACATTAAAATATGACAGCTTAACAGCTTTTCCGTGATATGAAGCCCGTAATAAGATGTTGAGAGAGATTTAGACGTGAGGTATCTTCACGCTTTTAGTTTTGAGGATAGGTAGACCTGCATGAAGAAGGGATTAATTTTTTTTTATGATTTTACAAAGTACAGGGTGTTTTTGCTCATGGCTAAATTAAAAAATCCGCACGGGGCGATTTTGAATGTTATGCAACTTTGTCGAGGTTTGTTTGTGGTTGGGTGACCATCTTAACATACGAGTAGGTACTCTTCCGTTGTCATTTGGAGATCTTTGGCAGTCGTAACGGATTGTCAGAAGCCAGAAAATTTAACTCCAACTCTTGCTTAGAACTACCGTGTTATCCAGTAAATGGATGAATTACCTATTACCTAACTTTTTTTTAAATTTCTTTGGCGATGGAAAATAATCAAATGACTTCTTCCGCTCTGGGTGGAGCGGAAGGGAGTGTCAGACTCTTACTGACTAAAACCCACCCGTGTTCCTCCTAGTGCCCGCCGCGTTCCAGGGCCGCGGTGACTCTTTCAAACAAATACTGCAACCCTAGCAGGCACTGACCCTATAGGGCACCCGGCCCCCATCTTCTTTGCTGACATCTCTTTGAGGCGCGACAACCTGGACCTGTCTGTTATCAGACGGCGATCCACCCATAGTTCGCCATCCGCAGGCCCATGATTTACCTCTGTGCCGAGTTTCATTCAAATCCTAATGCCCTTTGCGCTCCAGGGCCGCGGCAACTCTTTTGAACAAATTACGCAAAGCTGGGAGGATATTACGCAGGAGCAGTGGTGGCCAAGTGGTAACGGCCCCGACTTACGAATTGGTGCGGGTTCTAACCCAGCCAGGCACATTACTTTATGTAAATTATTTCATCACCACTGCACTCAAAACGGTGAAAGAAAACATCGTGAGGAAACCGGCATGTCCTAGAACCAAAAATTTGAAGACATGTGACATCCACCAACCCGCACTGGGCTCGCGTGGTGGATTACGGCCCATTCCCTCTCCTAGAGAGGAGGCCTGTGTCCCAGCAGCGGGAACGTTAAAAGGCTGATTATGCTTATGCTTATGCTTTATGCAAAGCTGGCAACTGCCTACTTTGCCAGCACGACCCAGTAACACGGCACCCCTTGACAAGACTGGTGTCAGATTTTCTGGCAACTTTCAACAGTAACAACTGCCAAAGATCTACAAATGACAGCCGGGAACAACGGCTTAATATTATTTCCGAGATATTAGATTGGCATTTAGTAAAATACATGATGCAAGTCTGTGACCCCTGATCCTTCTTAATTTATGTGGCAACTGGTAGCTCTAAATAGCAATCAGGCACGCTAATGTTAATTACAAACTTATAGAGTTTGAATTCATTAGTTTTGGTTAAGGATAAATTGTGAAAACGTCTCGGATTTATTTGAAACTAGCAGCGCCTCGTAGTTTCACCCGCATATGTTTTAGTCCGGTGAGAATATCGGGGTAAAAATTATCCTATATGTTAATCCTGCTTATAAACCATCTGTGTGCCAAATTTCATACAAATCCGTTAGGTAGTTTTTGCGTGAAAGAGTAACAAACATCCATACATCCATCTATACTTAGGTACAAATTTACGCGTTTATAATATTAGTAGGATTCACTCAAGTAATTTATTTATTGAACCTTTATGTACAGTAGTGATTAAATACACAGGGAAAGAATTAATTAGACAAAAAAAAAGATGAAAATGTGTAATTAATAACAATTTATGAAATAATTCTGCTGTTCTTTATTGCTACAATAAACAAACTTTACACTTAAACTAAAAATAAACTAAAAGCCTTATAACTACAATATGGCATCAAAAAGTCTGTTTGATTAAATGAGCAACGTGCTGTTAAAAATGATTTCTGATAAAAAAAAATTGGATAGAGGCAAATATGCCTGAAGAATTATCTATTAAGCAACTTCTGGACAAAATCTTGAAGATCTCATCAAAAAAATTACGCTTCATTTTTAATTAGTGCCTATACACTTTTAAATTTAAATGAATCCATGTGATTTTGTTTGAATGAATCCATCTTGAAATAGATTGAATTATTGGATCAGATTATGAAGCTAAAAAGTTTTATCTCGCGTCGTCTGTATTTCTTCAGCGTGTTCCAAAAGTGAATTGGTCATATTTAAGCGTGATATCAGTTAGCTGATATACGTTAAGAAAAAACGAACAAAACATAAAAATTAAAAAAAAAAGTTTTTTCAATCAATTCTTTATTTTAATCACAGATTTGTTGTCACCGACTGGATCAGACTGCTTGGAAAGTCATTCCAACGAGAAAAAAAATAGGCGCTTTAAAAAAAATACTTTGCATTTTTATGTTTTATTGCTTTTTCCTCAATGTAAATCAGCTACCTAACATCAGCCTTAAATATGACCACTCACTTCTAGAAACCCTGTATAACTATACATCAAAGGTGACCATAAATCAGAACACCCTGTATAAAGGTGATACATCATCAGAATTGTAAAAAAACTCACTAGCATAAAGGATATAACAATTTTCGCCTAAGATTTCATTGTATATTCAGGCAATGCTTTTATCACTGCGTTAGGCAAAAATATCGGCATTTGTAAAAGGTTCTACCTAATCAACAATTTTGACAACCATTTAATGTTGATTATTTAATTTTAAGGTACCAACTTATTGGATTTTAATTGTTATGTAATGTATGGATTGTGTCTGAACTAAATAAATTATTATTATCTTTATTTATTTTATTGTATATACAATTTTATATTTTTTAAATATTTCTTAATAAAAACACACATAATAAAAATATTTTATTATTGTAGTATCCATTAAATTATTATTATTTATTATCTTGACGTATACCCATTTTAAAGCGATACTTCTTCTTTGTTTGTTAAAGTCAAGTTCTAATTCGTGTTTTTCACCAACAGATGGCGTAACGTCCCCAAACCAAGATGGCTGCGGTATCCTCAGCCCACCTTCAAGACTCCAGGATCAAAATCCAAGACCACAGCGATGACGAGCCTTACTCCCCAAACACCAGAGACACAACCAGTCCAGAGTACCACGACGAGGAAAAAGCAGAAGACAGACCCGTACTGTCATCCTCGTTCGCCATACACAACGTACTAAAGAAAGAGAGAGACAGTCATAGTCCAGAAAATGTGTTCTCAACTGACAAGTTGCTGCAAAACACGCCGAACTACGAAGATTTACGAGAGGTCAACGAGAACAGCCGAACATCTGACCTCATTGATGACGATGATGATCGGACGAACGAGTCTAGGGCAGATATTAGTATAGACGATAATTCCTGTTGCAGTGATGACACCGTGCTTTCGGTTGGCAATGAGGCGTTGCCAACTTTCGAGCAAAAAGGACCGGAAACATCACAGAATCTGACATCTTTCAAACACATACAAACGCACTTGAATGCGATATCGCAGTTAAACCAAAATATAAACATGAATCAGCCACTACTCCTAAGGCCAAGCCCTATCACCCCAAACCCACTAATGTTCCTAAACCAGCCTCTCCTTTTCCAGAACCCTCTAATAAACCAAGTAGACTTAAAATCTGGGCTGCAAAGTCGAATGCCAGTTCCTCAAAGCAATTTAAACATTAATCCTCAACCTTTCGGCTTAAACTTTGGTTTGAGAATGAAATCGCAGAACCAGGATTTGAGAAGAACGGATGAGAATAGAAGAATGAACTACGTCTCTCCAAAATCGCCTGAAAATGAATCACAAAGAGATTTTATCAACCAGAATTGTCTAAAGTTCAGTATAGACAATATTTTGAAGGCTGATTTCGGGAGGCGGATAACAGATCCTTTGAATAAGAGGAAGTCGAAGACCAGGGTTGAGGTGAAGATGTCTCCTGTGAAGGAGGCTTCTCCTGCTAAGCCTGAGGAGTCGAGGGTTCCTGAGGTGAAGCCTGGGGAGAAGAGTGGAGCTATTGACTTGTCGAAAGGAGAAGATAGTGGGAGCAGTCAGAGTTCAGCTACCGGTAAGAGACTTGCAAATCTATACTAATATTATAAAGCTGAAGAGTTTGTTTGTTTGTTTGAACGCGCTAATCTCAGGAACTACTGGTTCGAATTGAAAAATTCTTTTTGGGTTGAATAGACCATTTATCCAGGAAGGCTTTAGGCTATATATCATCACGCTTAAGCCAATAGGAGCGGAGCAGCGATAAAGAATGTTTTAAAATCGGGGATTCCACGGGGACGAAGTCGCGGGCAGCAGCTAGTTAATACATAATTTTCTGTGAAACTAATCTGATTGGTTCAAAAAATTTAGCTGTGTTCTAAAGGTAATTTGATAGACAAAGGTGTTATTGAAGATACTGATATAAAATGCTCGCAATGCGATGCTTAGAATTTTGAGGATGGATTTTCTTTTTCTTTGCCCTAAAAGGAAGGATTCAAATTAAATTCATTTATTTGTTGAAACGTATTAGTAACATTAATAAAAGGTATTATGATAGGTTTTACATATCGATATAAATCTTTTAAATTTGGACTTAAACCTATCAGGAAAGATTCCAAGCAATGACCAGACCAGAAAATACAGATTTCATTTTAGTCTTATTAATCTTGACTTATTATTTGAACTGATAAACTGGATTAAATAGATAGCATCAAAACGCTATAATATTTGATGATATAGGTTGTTGAAAGTTTAGTGTATTTGTTAATTTTAGTTATTATTATTTTATTTGTACTAGTTAAAAGTTTAAACAAGTTAAAAGATTTCTTACAATTTCGAAAACAATAAGAGTTGTACATTTTACCTTTGTTCTCAGAAAATTCTTTAAAAATATTCTTGCTCATGTTTACTGTTTCTTGCCTACTAATCCACGTCCTCTGCAGGTACCACGATGGCAGACGGCGCGATGGTCTGGCCCGCGTGGGTCTACTGTACACGGTACAGTGACCGGCCCAGTTCCGGTGAGTTACATTCAGTTTTTCTTACTTTTTATATGGAACACTCGCAGTTCAGCACACTAAGGCTGGTTACTGCTCAAGCAGACAATCCTGTGGTGGCCTCGAATGAATTTAAGGCCCCCAGGCACGGCTAAAAACTACTTTACAAGCTAAATGACCGCTTCGCTAAGGGCATCCCCTGTGGGATACGGGCGTCGGCTTAGCGGGGTCATTGAGAGGGGCAGCAAGGGACAAGCTGGGTCTGGTTATTAGTCACACTCAGTCATTACTTCTATCAGTCTTTTAGGGTCCGAGCAGAAATTATCCGTGGTAGGACAGAAGCGTCAATTTTAAGTCGTCATCTGCCTAGCCTTTTCCCAACTATATTGGGGTCGGCTTCCAGTCATACCGGATTCAGCTGAATACCAGTATTTAACGTGGAGCGGCTGCCTACCAGACCACGGTAACATGGTACTTCTTGGCATGACTGGAGTCAGATTTACTGGCTTCTGACAATCCGTAACGACTGCCGAAAATCTACAAATGACAGCCGGGACCAACGGCTTTCCGAGGCACGGAGGAAACGTTGTATGTTACGATGGTCACCCATCCACAGACCAACCTTGGCAAGGGTTGCTTAACCTTGAAGATCGACCCGTGCGGCTGTTATTCTTTAGCCATTTCTAGCATAGTTTATGCTGTGAATGTACCCAGTTGCGTGTGAACTGTAGGTGAATTTGCAAAATTAAATGACATAGTTCTGCCATGCACGTTCCCTTTACAAACTAGATTGTTAACCATTTTCCCAGTCATTTGTACTGGATGCTAGATTATAAAATAAAAAAATAATTCAAGTGACACGACTCATAAACAGTCAGAAACATACAAAAATACAGACAGGATAACAAGCACAGACGATAGCATCTGCACTGAGCGAGTGTGTGTTTTTTTATGGATGGGAAATCATCAAATGTCTTCTCCCGCTCTGGGCGGAGCGGAAGGGAGTGTCAGACTCTTACTGACTAAAACTCGTCCGTGTTGCTCCTAATGCTCTTTGCGTCCTAGGGCCTATTCTTTCGTTGCGGAATTTGTTCGAAAGAGTCACCGCGGCCCTGGAACGCAAAGGGCACAAGAAGGATCGCGGGTGGGTTTTAGTCAGTAAGTCTGACACTCTCTTCCACTCCGCCCAGAGCGGGAGAAGTCATTTGATGGAATCCCATCCAAAAGGGCCTATTCTTTCAAATGATTCCATAACACTGGCAGTTTTTGCCGATAATCTACAACTTACATTAAATTCTGATCATAATATTAATCCATTATACCACCGTCAAATTTAACAAGCTGTAACCCCAACATACCTACGAGATTAACTAAATCTTACCGCACTAAACTCATCCCTCTGGCCACAATATTCAATGTAGTAAACCCAATAATTTGATAAGTGCCCCCTGGGGTTGGTACTGTTAGATAAGGGGGGCGGACCCCTGCCGGAAAGAGGGTCATTTGTTAACGCACTGAGAAAGAGGATGATTTTACACTTGTTTTGTTTTAGAAGAGATGTGAGCAAATTTTTGTTAAACACTGGTTCAGTGGCCGTACTATGAAGTGCCAATGCTGAATGCTATCATGATTCAGTGTGAGGGAAAGGGATAGTGCTATTCGTCTTGTGTAGCTCCGTCTCTCTCTGACACAGGAATCATGATGGATTTAAGACGTCATGGTAGGGTTGCTGGTCACAAAAGTTCCCCCACTTTTCATATTGGAAAAGCTCGCGTCTGTTAACTATTGGAATTGATATTAAGAGATGAAGTGGTCAGCGATGGAGCACGCTTGCTTTATTTAAATGATGGAAAATCATTGAATGACTTCTTCCGTTCTGAGCGGAGTGGAAAGTATCAGACTCTTGCTAACTAAAACCTACCCGTGTTCCTCCTAATGCCCTTTGCGTTCCAGGGCCGCGGTGATTCTTTCGAACTAATTCCGCAGTTTTGGTAGACAATTCCGTAATTCTGGTAGAGGAAACTTGCCCAGAAGTAGCCTATCTATTCAGTGGAGAGAGAGTTGACTGGTAATTGGTCACTAGACCACAGGGAGAGTTGAAGCCTTCTTTCTCATCTTTTAAGTTTCCGTACCTGAAACCAACAGGATTCTATAAATTAGCTACGACTGTTCTTCCGTTTGGCAGCGGAAAACGCAGACCAAGTAATATTTAAACATATTATTTTAAATTCCTCTCTGCTTAAGGCATCAGGTGCGACAATACGACAAAGATGGAACGACGCTTTTGAATAGAAATTGTTCTAGAGCTATTTTAAATCAATGTCTATGAGAACACTATGTCATATTTTTGTCGCATTGTCTCATCTGAAAAACAAACGAATGAATCGACTGTATTATTAGAATTAGGGATCATTAAACATGGTGCTGATAAATATGTACATATACGGGAGACTAGAGGGGAAGAAATAAAAATTGAATTTTAGAGATGGGATTGTGTCGATGAATTCTTTTGTTGTTGTCGATATTTTGTGTGGATGGACTTTTTTTGTAGATTTTTATTGATACCCAGATAAGTGTCTTTTTTTTGCAAGATTTGTATATCCTATTAACATTATAAACGCGAAAGTTTGTAAGTATGGATGGATGTTTGTTTCTCTTTCACGCAAAAACTACTAAATGGATTTGAATGAAATTTGGCACACAGATGGTTTATAAACAGAATTAACATATAGGATAATTTTTACCCCGATTTTTCCGCGGGATTGAAGCTTAGCTTAGCTTAGAGTTACTTAGAGAGAGAACAAAAATGTAATCCGATGCGTTTTCTCAATAAAGCATTTGAATCAAAAAAATAAATGGCATGAAAAGCTGTTAATATTTTACAAATAAATATACCTATATAATAGAGAAAATACTAAGTTAACTATTTTATTTTTTGACACTGGTGCCAAACGCTTGCATTGCATCGCAGAATCAAACTGTTCAAAGTGCAACAGTGTTTTTTTTTATTCAAAGTCCTTTCTTCTCTCAGTTCTCAGTGTGGAACCAGTACAGTTCATAATATAGTATAGATAAAATTGTCTTCGAAAAATTCCTCCACATCACCGTCGACTGGTATTGTACAAAACCACGGCGATGTGGTGAAATTTTAGAAGTACCTATAGAAGAAACATTTATTTTATACGTACTTAATCATGAAATATAATATATCAAGTCAGTCTGTCATGTCGGCTGTCACGTAGTATTATTATTTAATAATAAAGAGCCCTTTATTAATACAATAACTTATTATTAAATAACTGACAACGACCGATTTGTGTGTTTACACAATGATAAGGTCAATTGACATCAATTTTAACTGTTAGTAAACGTGTTCGGTATAATTTTGCACAAGCTTGCATAATCAAGTGTGAACTTATATTTAACTAGCAGCGCCCCGCGGTTTCACCCACGTAGTTCCCGTTCCCGTGGGAATACGAGGATAAAATAATAGACTATGTTACTCAGGGTCAATGTAGCTTTCGAATGCTGAATGAATTTTTGAAATCGGTCTAGTAGTTTTTGAGTTTATTCGTTACATACAAATCTTTCCTCTTTATAATGTTAGTATAGAAGTATAGACTAGCTTTTTCCTGTGGTTTCGGATTGGTACCTAGTCTGTACTAATATATAAAGCTGAAGAGGTTGTTTGTTTGCTTAAACGCGCTAATCTCAAGAAATACTGGTGCGATTTGAAAAATTCTTTCAGTGAAAGATAGCACATTTATCGAGGAAGGCTATATATCATCACGCTAAGACCAAAAGGGGCGGAGCAGTCATGAAAAATGTGACACAAACGAAGTTGCGCAGGTCAGCTGGTATCATATAAAAACGGATTTTTTAACAACTTACTAAATGCTAGACTGAACTGCGCTTTATTGTTTGTTGATATGTGTGAACTTATATTTAGCTAGTTTTTCACCGCGGTTTCGTTGCCGATAAGACTATATTGCAGAAACATAGCTTTTTTCATTTCATTTCAGGTGTAATGTAAACAATAATGTTTGTACCGTATAAGCTCCGAAAGTACTGGACCGATTATAATCATTTTTTCACCAATGGAAAGCTATATTATCAACAAGTAACATAATATGCTATATTTTATCTAACTACGAGGTCACTCGCGTAGTTAGATAAAATATAACCGCGGGGCGCTGCTACTAATATTATAAATACGAAAGTTTGTTTGTTTGTATGCTTACACGCCTATGAAGCTAAACCGATTTTGATGAATTTTGGTACTGATATAGATGGAACCCTGAGGGCTATCGGTAACTATAATGTGAGTGAAGCTACGAGTGAAAAAAGCTAGTATAAAATAAATAAAAACAACAATGTTTATAATGTATAAGTAAAAGGTAATTTATTCATGTATTGATATAAATGCTACAGCTTACGATTAAGCCACTTAAAATTGTAATAAAATAACGTTGATCATCTGAAAAACTAACTGCACAGAACACTAAACAATCGATTGGTGTGAACAATCGATTAACAGATTCGATTCTATTCGATTGTAATCGATTAGCGTGTCTAATAGTACAAACAGTGTTTGTTCGTATGTATGAGTCATTGTTTACTACGTTTCGTAAAGGTTTACCTTATTGTGTAAATGATTCAATTGAAGATAATTTGATTGTTGCTATATTTGGGTAAGTAGGTGAATGTTTGGATGGGGTTTTCCCGCTAAAACTGTAAATTAATTCCTTTTACTAATTTCATATATTAAAAATATATAGTAACCTTACCGGTAACTAGATTTTCGAGCCGTTAAAATTGAAATCCTCAGCCCGTGGGGACCTTGTGCCCACAGCCTTTTCAAAGAAATATCGAAACGGTTGACACTTCTAGTGACCCAACAGCTGGCTTTTACTTTGGCTAGAGTCTAAGCATTGCCATTCAACGTGGCAAAGCCGCCAGTCTCTTTGGCACATTATCAGCTGACAGTGTTGAGGACAAATTTTATTATGCTATTCTAGCAGCGCCTCGCGGTTCCACCCGCGTAGGTCCCGTTCCCGTGGGAATATAGGGATAAAATATACCCTATGTCACCCGGGGATAGTATAGCTTCCCAACAGTGAAAGAATTTTTCAAATCGGTCAAGTAGTTTCGGAGCCTATTCAATGCAAACAAACAAAAAAAAAAAAACAATCAAATCTTTCCTCTTTATAATGTTAGTGTAGATTTTAGATTGTTGTAAGTTTATGGTATTTGTTAATATTAATTGTTTATTCTCTACTTATCTATACTAATCTATACTAATATTATAAAGCTGAAGAGTTTGTTTGTTTGTTTGAACGCACTAATCTCAGGAACTACTGGTTCGAATTGAAAAATTCTTTTTGGGTTGAATAGACCATCTATCGAGGAAGGCTTTAGGCTATATATCATCACGCTTAAGCCAATAGGAGCGGAGCAGCGATAAAGAATGTTTTAAAATCGGGGATTCCACGGGGACGAAGTCGCGGGCAGCAGCTAGTAGTAAAATAAAGAGATTACCTATATTTTAAACTAGCAGTCGTCAGAATATAATTTCCTTACATACTAAACCCGTAAATTAACAATTTACCCTTTCAAAACCACCACTGTGACGCTCATATTGCATAAAAATCTTCTTAGAACTAATTATCTTGTTATCTTCATTAAAATCTGCACGGTCCTGAGGTGAACAGACTGTGCCTATCTCGGCTAAGATTATAGCTACAAATTAGTCTAATTAGTAATAAATTGCTATATTAATTAATATGGTTACGGGTTATAATATCTTTACTGGCTGTTTTGTTTGTCTGGCGGTCGCGAGAGCCACCGCCACACAACCACTATAACATGGGATCCAGCAGCCCTATTATGAAGTCTTAAATCATGATTTCTGTGTCAGAGAGAGACGGAGTTACACAAGACGAATAGCACTATCTCTTTCCCTCACACGAATCATGATAGCATTGGCACTTCGTAATACGGCCAGTGGTTCCTATTCCTAAGTGTTGGAAAGGGATCTTATTTTGTCCCTGCAGGAATTATGTCAAATATTTTACACAAGCAGCCTGTGGGCTATACAACAATGCCTTCAGTGCGCTGTTGAGGCTTCCGCCTTATTGTAGTGCGTCAGGGGGTTTTTCGACGACATAGTTGGCGCAGTGGTTGAGCGATTGACTGCTGCGCTACGTGTCGTGGGTTCGATTCCCGCACGGACCAAATATTTGTATGGCCTACAGACAGTTGTTCCGGGTCTGGCTGTTTGTGTATGTGAGATTGTATGTTTGTAAACGCACTTACAACACAGGAGAGTTTCCTAGTGTGGGGCATAATATATATAATAATAACTTGATATTATTAAAATACACTGCAAATGAAGCCTGTTAAAACGGTAAAAATGCACTTCACAGTTCTGCCGTCATAAGAAAAAAGGAACGTATCTACACAAACCGAAGTAAACGATTTTCGACATTAAAGTAATAACTTAAGGTCGGCAAATCGGTTACTTCATTTTGTGTCGATACGTCCTTTTTTCCTGTGACGGCAGAGTTGAATTTTTCTCTTTTTCTGGCTGATTTTTACATGACTTGTGTCTTTAATTCCTGATGCCTGGAAATAAATCTCTGATTAAAAGTACTTTGTAGTTTCCGATTATTAAATAGTCCATTACGCCAATAAAGGGGTAACAATATAAACAAGAAATATTATATCTTGCAAGTCACAGTAGGTGTTGCGGATTTGTTCGAAAGAGTCACCGCGGTCCTGGAACGCAAAGGGCACTAGAAGGATCACGGGTGGGTTTTACTCCAGAGCGGGAGAAGTCATTTTATGATTTCCCATCCAAATAAAAAAGAGTCTCATGTCTATAATTTCAGCAGCATCCATATTATATTTTCGACTAGCAGCACCCCGCGGTTTCACTGGATAGTTCCCGTTCCCGTGGGAATATGGGTATAAAATATAACCTATGTCACCCAGGGATAGTGTTGCTTCCCAACAATGAAAGAATTTTTCAAATCGGTTCAGTAGTTTCGGAGTATATTCAATACAAACAGGCCATCAAGTCTTTCCTCTTTATAATATTTGTATAGATTGGCAAACCATACAGAAACTGTTGTTAGATATTAATGTATAAAATACTAGAAGTGCTAAAAATAACTGCTCCTAATTGGATAAACTGTCTTTGAAATATCAAGAAAATACCAAATTATTTTGTCACCATTTATGGTATTATTAATTTAATTAGTAGGTCCACATACTTCATTCTTGTTATAATCAGATCATTACAGGCTAAAAACCATAAAAGTACATTTATCTAAAATTCCACGAAAAAAAAACACCGTATTCGAAATTTGAAATTTTATCCAGAATTCATGCTTGACTATACTCATTAACAACATTTTGAAATTAGAACGAATAAAATATAAAATGGCGGTTGACATTTCGAGCTCTATTCCAACGCGCTAGAGGTGCGCTCTAGTCGATGATTTCAGAGTTAAATCGATTGGAAATGTTGTTAATTACTCGAAGTAATTTACTTGACGGTTAATTATATCATGTGAGGCCAATTAGCTGTTAGTTTAAGATGTAGTATGTTTTTATGGCGTCTATGTTCTAAGTTTTTGCTTAGAAGTGTTTGTAAAGTAGGTTTTGTGACGGTTTCGCGTGATTAACTGTGTTAAGTCTAGAATTAGTGATAATTAGGATATCATTATGGGCTTGGGAATAAAGAAATATGAGTTGGTAATTAAACAATGAGCTATTAAGACTTTTTCTCAATATTATCTCGTGAGAAAGTTATTGGTTTAGTATTTATAGATTGAGAATCATTTTACCCATAAAATCTGAGCTTTTCTCACTCTTCTTTAATTCTCGCTAGCTTTTGCACACAACTTCGCTCGCATTAAATTAATCTACAACCATCTTCGGGGTCTCATCTATCTCTGTTGCAAAATTCGTATCAAAGTACCACTTAGTCGGGAAAACATAACAAACAAGCTCACTATCCTATTTTATAAGCAGTTGGGAATAGATGGAATCAGACAAACACGAATCATTTCCTTGAGAAAATATAAAATAACTTTTGCAATTGATAATCAACAAAGCTTAGAAAAAATAAGATTTATCGATACCCAGCCCCTCCCTAGCGTCACCCCTAAACATATGTTTTCACGCTCAAACTAGAGATTGCTCTTAACTTATTGACTATAGTGCAGTCACTTATTGCTCCCCTAAGCGTTTACTCGATTGGATTACTCGGATAGACGGATAAACTAATATGTTGTTTTTATTAGTTAAAGTTGTCTCGACTGTGAAGGGTGAATCTTAAAGTGGTGGTTCTGGCTGTCAGCATTGCCATACAGCGTGGCAATGCTGCCAGTCTTTTGGGTAAATTACCAGTGGACAGCCATGCGCGGGAATTTTTCGACGCCATCTTTTGACTATTTTTATTTTTAGTTAGTAATATTTAAGTATATATAGTAATAGTTAATTATAAGAAAAATAACTAAAAATTAAAAAAATAGGCTGAAACTGGATGCGAGAAGCCGAAAATAGATCTAAGTGGCGTGCAATTGGAGAGGCCTATGTCCAGCAGTGGACTGCACCAGGCTGTTGATGATGATGAAAAAAATAGGTATTGTGAATAGTAGGATAAGGTAGATTAGGTTTCTTTTTCAGGGACAGATGGAAAATGGCGGTACCGACTTTCTTAAAAAAATGGCATGAAAAGATTTTGATATCCGATTTGCAGAATAAATAATTTCCTATAATAAGTGATGTTTTCAGTCTGTGACTGTTCCAAGACACAATTACTGTCATTTCTATATTTGAAAGTACGCAACGACCTCTTTGCAAAACGGAAAAAAAAACTGGCCTACGACCTATCATAAACAATACAATCTCTAATCATTTCAACTGTGTGCGGCTTTTTTTTCTACACCACTGCCCAAAATAAAGAGTGACACGACTGCCCAAAATAAGGAGTGTTATGTTTTCAGGGTATATATGTATATGTATATCAATGTATGCGATATCGTTAGAAGCGTTGAGTTATCCTGGGTACCTAACATAGGCTAGTGAGCATTAAAAAAAAAACATTTTCATGAAAATTAGACTACGTATAATGTCATCGTCTAAAGCTTGCTTGGAAAATAGCAAAAAAAAGTTTGTAATAAAAACAAATGTTCTTTTTTTATTATTTATTTTTTACTTCTACGGTTCATAAGGTTCAGCCGACTGACAGACAAACGGACAAACAGCGGAGGCTGAGACAGACTACTAAGACCTCAAGTTTTTCTACCTCGTTTTCCTTCATAGAAAGTCAGAGATGAATATTACCTATACCTACAAACTCTTCAGCTGGGGCATTACACACCATCTCTGAACCACAGTGTAAGTATACATATCTGAAATTTTTGACAGTTTTACTGGCAGTCCAAAAAGTTTTGCTTCACAACTCGCCCTACAAAATCTCCTTCGCCAATACCCTTATTACTTTATCGATAAGTCGATAGCTAATCGCAGCCCCAACCCTATTGCCAGCATTTCATTCCGAACGATTAGTCAGTGATGTCTTCGCATTTTTTCTCTTCAATACGTCTGCAGCGCCCGTGAAAATAGTTGCACAAATCGTTTTTACACTTCACAGTTTTAGGAGGAAATGCTTTCTGGTTAATGTACTTTTAATGTCCCAAACTTTGGGTATCGGGAGATTAGTTTGACTTTGTTTGTTGAGGAAAATTGAGGGTCATTGAGATTTCCTGATATGCGTCTTGAGTTTGTCGTGATTTTTTAACCGATTTCCAAAAAAGGAGGAGGTTCTCAACACATTACATTGATGATGTTCTCATTTCCTCTTGTCGATGTAAAATTAAACAATAAAATTGTATACGATGGTTTGAAAGAGCATCAGAGCTGAAATTGGCATGTAGGTTTGTTGGGAAACGCTTAGAGAAGATTTCCTGAGATTCTTATGGGAACTGGAAAAAACTGGATAGGGTAAAACCGGGATAGATGCCCCAGTAGTGTAGACGCCCCGATTGTAATTACTCTAGTTTAGTGGATGAATCGCATGCTATTTTATTTATGTAACGGGAGACTTTCCAAATATCACTAAGTGTGTGACGCTGGGTCACAAGATGAGAGGTTTTCCTAACTCCCAACTCGTCTACAGTGTGTCGGATGGTAGTAGTGGAATAATAAAACTTGATTGGTGACTTGATTGTTTATTATTTTATAGTAAGACAAAAGAAACCCGGGTTTCTAACACTGTTGCATAATATTATAAAATATGATTACACTGGTAACTATTGACAATTTATGATTGTATTGCTCTGCTTGAGCGATTTGGTAGGACTGATTCAAAAATCTGCGCAGTCAATGAATAAACGAAATTCAAAATATTTTTGAAAATAGATACATTTTCTTTTTAGTACAATGAAATTAAGGAGTTTTCAGTCATCGTGGAGGTTTAAAGTCCACGAGACTGAAAACGCAACGACATCGTTACAAGTGGACTGTGTCTCATGTCTCTGTGCGGTTGCATGGGAAGGCAAAGTGCGATCAAAGTTTTTTCGGGATGGATGCTCTGTTTTTCAGCGGGTCGTCTATCCTAAGTGTAATTTATATGAACTAGGCAACTATCCCATATATGGGATAGATGTCCCAAAACTTAGAGGTCCGCGAAAATTGCTAATACTCTGGAAATATCAAAGATAATGTTTTTTACTTTTCATAAATTTGTAAATAAAACCCCAAATTACTAACCAGTGTTATAGCAGTTATTATCATAATAGATAAAATATAGGTTATTATTACGAGGTTACCATTCTATGCCATTTCTTTCAATGGAGTGTCAGCGGTTGACCATTGGAAAGTCATATTGACGCTTTTATATTAGTAGATTACCAAACTTGTCAAAATCAACCATTATGAAATCAATGATAGACCATTCTGACACTATTGTAATAGCAGACTTGAAGCCCAGGACCTCAAGTCTGCTATTACAATCGTGTATGTATAACAATGACATGGAATGGTACATAATGACAAAAGAATGACAGACGTATGCGGTAGTCCGCTTAAATTTTGACACTTCCTTTGATCAGTGACCTATCATTAGAACGTCATCGTGCAGTCATTTCTTTTAATAGCTCGGTTACCAAAAGGTATTACGAGACCATTGACCGACCAATGATCGACCATTATGAATTTAGCCGATTACGAACTTTTAGCAAAATAACAATGGGATCGTGTTGGAATGACAAATTTATAAAAATAGCAGACTTGAGGCCCTGGCCTTTTGCCATGTTAAGCAACTTTGTTATCATACCTCACCGAGGTATAAATATCTACTTATGTATATACCCCGTGGATACTTTGTGGATCATAATTATTATAATAACAGGACAACGATACCTACCAATATATTTTCAGTCAAGCTAGTTTTTTCCACACCAATTTCGATCAACCTCAAAATCGACATTAAAACCAAATTTCTCTATAAAAAATCCACGTTACAATTACAGCAGGAAACTGTAATTATTTCCGAACGTAATATTATACTTCCTAATGAGTATAACAAGCTGGTTTTAATTGAGAACAGCTCATTAAAACTAATGATCAGTTGCTTCAGAGGTGTGAAGTAGGCGCGAATTCACACTTGACGTATGTTGTTATCTACTGTAATATGCATGTATGTATGTGGCTGTAATTATAGATAGATTATGTATATAAGTTTTGTTGAATTTGAAAAAAAAACGAGACATTAAAAATCTGTAATATTTTTATTCTTTACCTTCGACTTTGCTTGCTTGAAAATATGTAGTTGGGTATTTTATTCGATATAAAAATCATAATTCTATTAAGTCTGCTTGTTGGATTTTCAAAAAATATTGGCCAAGTTTTTTTTGTCATTTCATGTCGTAAAAAAATCCAAAGATATAGCGCATCGAAGTTCTACAGTGGGGGCTGGTGCCGTCACGACGCTAATAAAAATAGTAGCACGTAGTGACGTTTCGCGAGTTTTCAACACACGTCTTCATTTTTTCTTTACGCGAAAAAAGAAATAATACCTGTTCAATATTTTTTGGAAATCTTTCTGATGGACTAATTAGATTTTTTTCAGTGTAATTCCTACTGTCCTAAGATAACATAATAAACATTATCTAAGTATCTAATAAACGAGATGGTCTACTACAGCTTTTACACTCCCAGGTTGTAGCAATCAGGAAACACAGACTCTGGCAGGGAATTCCACTCCTTAACTGTACGCACAATTAATAAACAGTAGAAGCGATAGTCACCCATCCGTGGACCGACCTCGCCAAGTGTAGCTTAACCTCAAAGTTCCACTAGGGTGGCTGTTATAATTAAGCATGATGACATGAGGTACCTACTATACACCAACTGCATCATCATCATCAACAGCCTGGTGCAGTCCACTGCTGGACATAGGCCTCTCCAATTGCACGCCACTTAGATCTATTTTCGGCTTCTCGCATCCAGATTCTGCCAGCCGTCCTGCGCAAATCGTCACTCCACCGTGCCTGAGGACGTCCTACACTACGTTTGCCGAGACGCGGTCTCCACTCTAGAACTCGTTTACTCCAACGGTTGTCGGTTCTACGACTAATATGGCCAGCCCACTGCCACTTCAGCTTACTAGTCCGGTGGGCTATATCGATGAGAAATGAGGTGATTCCTCAGAGAAGCAACTCTGAGGGATCACCTCATTTCTGATGCGATCCCTCAGAGACACACCGAGCATAGCCCTTTCAATAGCCCGCTGAGCGACTTTGAGCTTGTGGACCATACGAGCCGTCAAAGTCCACTGCATAAGTAGGGGCAAGGATATTGCCATTTATAGGGCATGATTGTGGCTATTGTGGGTCATTCATTATTCTTCCAATTGTACATAAAACTGAATTACTTGAAGTGAACTGAACTGTTTCATGACAAGGGTCAATTCAGTTGTGTACTTCAAGAAATGTTTATTTTTATTAACTAGTTATCAGTAGCTAGGGTTGTGGAATTTGTTTAAATTCAGTTGTGTACTTCAAGAAATGTCTATTTTCCTTAAGTATACGCCGATCTGCATTTCATAATACAAATTCATTTCATACAGAAGAAACTTAGAGTGACTGTTTCCACAAACATTTGCACTGAAATATCTCCTGCGTTCTTGGCTATTCTCCGTTGAGGTTCGCCGGGAGTACGGTTGCCATCATCGAAATTGCCGACGCCGGACAAAATCTTTAAAACCCCGGACATTTGAGTGAAATTGATTTTTTTCCCCGACAGATCCGAAAAAAAAGCCTTATAAATATATAAAAAAGGATAAACTTTTTTTTAGCGTGTTTTCAATATAAACTATAGCGCCAGCAATTTTGCTGATTTACGAGTAGATCGTATCCCGCCTACGATTACGAATGAATTATTACATACCTAACTAAGTATTGTTTTAATTTGTTGCTTATCTTCCAAATTTTCAATCAATGGAGGATTCCTAGACAGAAAAAATGTCCGGGTAATACCAGGACACCTTTGAAAACCCCGCCCGGACGCTCCCCGTACGCCCTCCAAACTAGGACAAATCCGGGGAAACCCAGACGGATGGCAACCCTAGCCGGGAGGAACATTTTATTTATTGTTCTCATCATATCCTTTCCTTACCTTTTGAACGCCAATCTATACTAATTTATATCTATACTAATATTACAAAGAGGAAAGATTTGTATTTTTGTATCTAACGAATAAACTCAAAAACTACTGGACTGATTTCAAAAATTCTTTCACTATTAGAAAGCTACATTCACCCTGAGTAACATAGGCTATATTTTATCCCCGTATTGCCACGAGAACGGAGACTACGCGGGTGAAACCGCGGGGTGCTGCTAGTATATTATAAAGCTGAAGAGTTTGTTTGTTTGCTTGCTTGAACGCGCTAATCTCAGGAACTACTGGTCTGATTTGAAAAATTATTTCAGTATTAAATAGCCCAAAAATTATCAAGGAAGGCTTTTAGTCTTTAAATCATCACGCTAAGAAAGTATCGATGAAGAGTGTTTAATAACTATTACACGCGGACGAAGTCGCGGGCAGTAGCTAGTGTCACATATGTAAGACTTTCGAAAGTTTACCCTGTACGCCAATATCACAAATATGTGACAAACAATACGGTAAACTTATGGACGCCGATGCGTTTATGTTCTGACTTCTTTCATAAGGTAGAAAAATCCATAAGAAGAAAAATTAACCAGTATTCCCGCTCCGCGAATCGTCCCGCCAGTTCCCTGGCCCCACTCAACCCCTCGCCTGCAATGAAATTTCAATTGGTACAAGTTTAGCAATTAAAAGTCAGTCAAACGTCCCGACGCGCGCCTAATAAAGCGATGGAACTAATTACAATTGTTATTGTTTTAACTAATTTTATTAGTTAGAATACCTACAGTTAGGTAAGGACTGTCTTCATAGAGCAGGGGTGGAATTTTAGGGGTTGAGATTGGTCGGAGCATGATTTTGAGAAGTCCATTTTAATTTGTATAACAAGACTGTGTTGAATTGTTGTCGATGTATCACCAGAAAATTTCAATTGGTTAATGCACTGTAATGTCATCCAAGAATTTTACTTGTAACCCACGGTATATCTGAGGTTGTATAGGCAAATTTTAGAATTAAATATGGATTGAGCCCTCACAGTAACATAATAGAATAGTATACTCTTTATTATGTACACCATATAAGTTACAGAAAATATAGACGAAGAAAACATTACATAGGGTGACACAATGGGCGGCCTTATCGCTAAAAGCGATCTGTTCAAGACAACCTTTGGATGGATTTTAAACAGAAAAGGAAATACAGTACTGTAGGTAGTCTTAGGAGTACTCATTATATATACAATAAATAAATAATAGATAAATATATACAATAAAAATAATTCTGAAACAAAATACATAGAACCCAAATAATAGCGATTAAAGAGAGAGGTAGTGATTTTTGACCATTGTTTTAAAAATGGACAAAGATTGAGCACGCCTTACCGATACGGGCAAGGCATTCCATAACCGCACCGCTTGAAACATAATTATACATACAAACAATATTACCTACTCATAATCAGCCTTTTTAATGTTCCCACTGCTGGGACACAGGCCCCCTCTCTAGGAGAGGGAATGGGCCGTAATCCACCACGCGGGCCCAGTGCGGGTTGGTGAATGTCACATGTCTTCGAATTTTTGGTTCTAGGACATGCCGGTTTCCTCACAATGTTTTCCTTCACCGTTTTGAGAGCAGTGGTGATGAAATTTATTACCTACTCGTAACGTAATTAATATAAAATCTTCGACAGTTCTTGTCAGTACTGTTGAATTTTGATTCAATGAAGTTGAATCAAGCGAACAAACGGCTTCATTCGACAAGTTTGATGCATTGTCACGATTTATTTATCTTTAACACCAATAAAATGCTTTTACATTAGTTTTTATGATATTACTAGTTTTTGTCTGTGGCTTCGACCGTGTGAAATTCGAAAATTAGCTCAAGGGAACATACTGTCAAGTTGAAAAGTATCCTTTTTTTGGATGAGATATCATCAAATGACTTCTCCCGCTCTGGGCGGAACGGAAGGAAGTTTCAAGCTCTTATGGCCAAAACCCACCCGTGTTCCTCCTACTGCCCTTTGCGTTCCAGGGCCGCGGTGACTCTTTCGAACAAATTCCTGCACCCCAGCAGGTACTGACCCTATGGGGCCCCGTCTTCTTTGCTGAAATCTGTTTGAGGCGCGCGTGGTACACGACGCGCCATCGACCCGGGCCTGGCTGGTATCGCTCACGATTCGCAGGCACAATGAAAAGTATCCTATGTCATATGCTTGGACATATTCTATCTGTGTCAAGCTTTATCTAAATCCATTCAGCTGTTAAGACGTGAAAACGTAACAAACAAACAGACAGACAAAGTACTTTTGCATTTATAAAACACTAGCTGCTGCCCGCGACTTCGTCCCCGTGGAATCCCCGATTTTAAAACGTTCTTTATCACTGCTCCGCTCCTATTGGCTTAAGCGTGATGTTATATAGCCTAAAGCCTTCCTCGATAAAAGGTCTATTCAACCCAAAAATAATTTTTCAATTCGAACCAGTCGTTCCTGAGATTAGCGCGTTCAAACAAACAAACAAACAAACTCTTCAGCTTTATAATATTAGTATAGATATATAGGTACACTAGCAGCAACCGCGGTTTAACTTGCGTTGTTCCTGTTCCCGTGGGAATACGATGATAAAATATAGCCCATGTTACTCGATGATAATGTACATAGCTTTCCTTTGCTGAAGAAATGGTTCAAATCAGTCAAATCGTTAGCGGAGCTTATTTGGTTCGGAATTCTAATAAATCTATCAGAACTAATCCGATACGAGTATGCGAAAGTTGTTTTATATCGTGTGAAAATTATAAAATTCACAACGCAATAAATGTACCTACGAGATCAAAGTTGATCATATTGTTTAGTAGATACAGGTCTCCGTAAGGGTATTTTTAATGGATGGGAAATCATCAAATGACTTCTCCCGCTCTGGGCGTAGCGGAAGGGAGTGTCAGACTCTTACTGACTAAAACCCACCCGTGATCCTTCTTGTGCCCTTTGCGTTCCAGGGCCGCGGTGACTCTTTCGAACAAATTCCGCAATCCTGACAAGCCTGTAGGTGTAATAATAACAAGTAATTTCCCGCGGATATGCCTTACTATTTATGTATGTTGTTTATAATGTAAACAACAGAGCTAAGTGATATAAAGTGAGATATGATCGGGTTGTATTACATGAGAACAATCTAACTTACCTATACAAATAAGTATATGGGCGACTGGTTTAGTATAGTCTGTTGTTTCCGAACGCATTCAACCCTAAACTCTTCAAAGTTAGAGTGAACAGACTTCTTCTGGGTAAGCTCATTCCATCGTCGACTTTGTCTCGGTCACCTGCGACCTAGACTAGAGTCAAGAGCAAATCCATATCAGAGTAAAAACAAAAAAAAATACCTACTATAAATACTATAAAATAATGCAAGTCGCTAGGTAATACAAATACTTCCTTAAATATTGATTTACTGATCATGTCTCAGGATTCCTACAGATTTTGGATAAATCTACTAAGCCTCCCAATAGGGATGTTTTCTGAATAAAAAAAATATGATTCTATTTAGTCCGTCAGTGAGGTTATCGAAAAATATTGGGCACATATTTTTTGCTTTATCAAATCTATAAAAACTGACGAAGATAAAAAAAACATCAAAGATCAGGAGTGGAACTTGAGACGTCACGTTGTGGTAAAAATTGTAGCGAGTAGTGACGTCACACGAGCACTGCACGCACTGTATCGTCTTCGTTGTTTATTTACGTATCCAATATTTTTTGAAAATCTATCTGACGGACTAAATAGAATCATAGTTTTAATAGGGTAGCCTATTATATTGGGGTTTACTTATAATATCGAAGCTGAAAACCCGTAATTTAAATGAAGCGACTGCCTATCCATCCACTTGAACCCAGTAACTGAGTAACACGATTATCCTTTGGCAAAACTAACGTCAGATTTTCTGTTTTCTCGTGACCGTACAATAAATAAACATAACTACCACACGACACCACTAAAACGAGCCATTTCTTTGAAACAATAGAGCACAAATCCCGCCACACAGACAATTTCTTACTTCGCACATCGTAACACTCGATATTCTAGTAAACAAATGTGTAATTAAAGGCGATGTGCTTGCCTCCTTACCTCTGACTTTACCTTAACGAGGGCTACGTTCACACCGTACCGTAACGAGATAGTTTGTTTAGATTGCATCAAGCCTGGATGGGTATAAGTTAAATTGTCAGATTATCTTTATAGGCGTGTGTATTGTATGGTTTGTATTGTTTAAGGTTGTATGGAAAATGTATGGCTTTGATTATGGTTTAGGAACTTCTCTCTATGTATTTACATAGATACTCACCATGAGTGTGTGTTACTCGAATTAACGCAGACGTTTAAGAATTTCTCAACTGTTCGTTTGCTGCGGTTTTCTGATTAAATCACTCGACTAATTTTAGTGAACTAATTATAAAACTATATCTTGTGGAAGTACAAAAAACCGAACGTCATCATGAACGCGGTTTATTCATTTTTTACATAAGTCTGAATAACTAGATATTGCGCTAAACTCATAAGATTTATCGATATGATCACTACTTTGTAAAAATTAAAAAATATCTATTTACTCAACTCTTAATTTTAATTCATTGCACACAAAGACATAATTACCTACTCCATAATTGACAGAATACCTCCCCATAATGTCATTACAAAAAGGTTTAATTGAAATAATCGATTCGACTTAAAACCTTTTTGATACGCAACATTGTAACAGAAACCCGACTTAAGTCGTTTGACTAATAGCCCAAGTAATTACTAGGGTTATTGGCAGCGGGCAACGCTCCAAGATGGCGGTCTGTCAAATTTGACACTTACAAGTTTCGCGCCATTTGAACGCTTGTAAGCGTTAGTCTATGGTTTAAGATTATGGGTTATTAACTTCATTGTTCGCTGAGGAAAAGATTACTGCATTGTTTTGGAGTAAGTAAAGATTTAAATCATGATTAAGTCTTCGTTAATTTCGTTTTGTATTCATTTTATTGGTTATTTTGTGTTCGAATGTTTTGTGAAATTGTATGCTTGATTTAGTGACTTGCCATTCAAAAGGCACTACTTTGAAATAATCAATGTGAGAACATGCTGTTATATCTAAACAAATACTAGTACCATGAATGGAATAGGGACTCCAAACTGCTTTTATAAAGAAGGTAATATGTTTTTTTTTGTATGTTGGCAGGAAACAATGTTTTTTTTTGTATGTTTTCTCAAGGCTAGGCTATCTCAAACTCAAAGCATTTATTTCAATTAAACCGTTTAGGTACAGGCACTTTATGATTGTCAAGATCGGTCAGACAAAGAGGTGAAGCTATTTGCACGTTCCAAGGCATAGATAGATCTCTATGGAGAAGAACGTGCAAGAAACTCCACGGACACTCTTTTAAATCATTCAATCAATATATACTCAACAAGTACCTACTTAATGATCCCATTGTTAAGAAAACAAAAACATTAATAACAGCGAATCTACTGGAAAAGCTAATGGTCTAAATTCAAAGTGAAAAATGTATAAGAAAGAATAACCGGAAAAGTGCGAGACTAACTCTCGCACTGAGGGTTCTAGATCAGCATTATACCTACACGCGTTCTTGAGAAAGAGGGTCATGTCAGACTGACAGACGTGCCGTGGCCGACAAAGGGGTTGTTTTACCTTTAGGAGTACGGAACCCTAAGAATAAAGACTATATATTGATTTGGAACACAGATACACACAATGTAACAACAGTTTTCTACACTAATATTATAACGAGGAAAGATTTGATTGATATTTGGTTTGTTTTCATTGAATAGGCTCCGAAACTGCTTGACCGATTTGAAAAATTCTTTCACTGTTGGGAAGCTACACTATCTCCGGTGAACATAGGCTATATTTATATCCCCATTTTCCCACGGAAATGGGAACTACGCGGGTGAAACCGCGGAGCAAGGCTAGTTGGACATAAAATCAATACAGTACCTAATTTCCTGGTTTCCTAAAAGCTTATTCGATAAGATCTGTGGTTAATTCTACTGTCAACTGTTTTGGTAAACCAATTACTACAGCTTCCAGTAGATTTCACGGCAGATTTATTGATCAGATAGAGAGATTTGATCTGATAATGTTTGTAACACAGCGGAAATATAATCATAAGCCTGCATTGAATGATGTTTTAAGAAAAAGTTCTACGTTCCAAGCGCTCCATTTCCAGATAAAATGCGAAAGTGTGTTTGTTTGTTACTTACGCTCTCCATAAATTGCCGAACCGATTTTAATAAGCTTTGGTAGGTATAGATGAGGCCCTGGACACGCTAGTGGAGCCAAGGGAAAAGTTGTTAAAATACAGTAAAGAAGTTAGCGAAAGAAAAGTAGGTAGTAATTTAATTTGTTTTTTATTTGCCTTTAACCTTATCTAATGTTGTAAAGACTTAAAGAGGCCGTATATGAACAGAACGTAGTAGCCGATTTCCGTCATTAAATAAAATATTTTAAGGTCTGAAATCGGTTACTAACAGTTGTGTAGATAAGTCCTCTTTTCTTATGAATGCAGCATTACTCTCTATTAGTTGTTATCTTCTTTCCAGCCAACAAATCTTACACACACTCCATCCTAGGTTCCTCTGGTCTACCCCTTATTTGAAGATCGAAAATCGTCAAATGACTTCTCCCGCTCTGGGCGGAGCGGTAGGGAGTGTCAGACTCTTACTGACTAAAATCCATCAGTGTTGCTCCTAACGCCCTTTGCATTCCAGGGCCGCGGTGAATCTTTAGAACAAATAGGGTATTTTACTGTAAAAATCTAATTAGTCCGTCTGATAGATTTACAAAAAATATTTGACACGTATTTTTTCTTTTTTCACGTTAACAAAAAATGAAGATGATACAGTGCGTTGAAAACTCATGTGACGTCAAGTCGCTGGTAAAAATTGTAGCAACGTAGTGACGTCCGGTGAGTTATTTTTTGTAAATCTATCTGACGGACTAATTAGATTTTTACAGTAAAACACCCTATTCCGTAACCCTAGCAGGCACTGACTGTTATAGTCTATCAATTTGCCAGAGTCTTTACGAGTCTTTTACTAATACCAACTATGTAGTATACAGCTTCCACTCTTACCGGATTCAGCTGTGTACCAGTAAAGTACATGTCCCAGCGACGGACATCCAGAAACCACAACCCAGTTACTGGGTACCTAGCCCTTCTACCCTAGCCTACCCCTTGGCAAGGTTCGTGTCAGATTTCTTAGCTTCTGACTTCCGATAGCGACTTTCAAAGATCTACTAATGATTATTTGGACCGAGCAAACTTAGAATGATAAGTATGTACTTATAAAAAAAATAATACCTAAGATAAAATACAAACATATTTTTCAACACCCCGAATAAACAAGAAACAATAAATGCCGTTATACTAAACCAAAATAACAGTGTTACAAAAAAAACATAAGACAAATATAAAATATAGTTCTAACACCTCGAAGCTATAATTAAATCAATTAAAAATTAATGATACTCGCGCTTAGCACCTCAAACGTGCGATAACAAGCCACTGACACCTAAAAAGTAGTAATTATTATGTCTTAAACCACTAATTAGCAAGTAAAAAGGAAAAATATGAATGAAATGAGAAATAATAACTAATAAAATAATATATTGGTTTTTTAGGGTTCCGTAGCCAAATAGCAAAAAACGGAACCCTTATGGATTTGTCATGTCTGTCTGTCTGTCCGTCCGTATGTCACAGCCGTTTTACTCGGAGACTATTAAAGCTATATAAATGAAAATTGGTAGGTAGGTGCAACTTGTTAACCGCTATTCACTAATGCTGTAATATTATGGAAAAAATCATTTTAGGGGCGGCGCTCCATACATGTAACTGAGGGATGAAAAAATAAATTCCAACAAACATAATCGTGTGGGGCATCATTGGATAGCTCTTTCAAAATAAAATAGAGGTCTCTACAAAACTTTTTTTAGACAATAAATAGTTTTTGAGATATTTGCCTCCGAATTCGTAAAAAGTGTCCCCCCCCCCCTCTAACTTTTAAAATATGGAGTCGAAAATTCAAAAAAGTTAGCAAATAGAATTTCACAGACATTTTCCAACGAAAATCGTTTTGAACATCACAACTTATATACTTTTAGAGTTATGAGATTTTAACAGTGAACTACGGAACCCTTCACTATGCGTGGTCCGATACGCACTTGGCTGGTTTTTTACGAATAGTTGTGGTTGTGGTTGGGGATTTTTTCCAATTGAATTCAAAATTCCAGTCACGCCTTTATGCGACTGGAATTTTGTTTTATAGTTTTTTTGTGATCTTGTAATTATTTCATCTTAAGCTAGCGAAGTCTAACTGTAATTAGTAACTAACCTAAATTATTTGGCTTGACAACGATTTAAAATGTAAAACTGAATTTGTTAGCTGTTTTTGAAATAAAAACTCGATTTGGTCTATACCGATGCGAACATGGACGTCTCCAACCATACGCAAAAATTGTTTTTGGAATACTTCTGCTGCGCGTAAAATCGATGACTCACTGCCAGAATCTTTTTCCTGATAACTACAATCTGGGGTACCGTTTTTTTTTTTTAATGGAAAATCATCAAATGACTTCTCCCGCTCTGGGCGGAGCGGAAGGGAGTATCAGACTCTTACTGACTAAAATCCGCCCGTGATCCATCTTGTGCCCTTGCGTGTCAGGGCCGCGGTGACTCCAAAAAAAAAAAACGGTACAAATTGATAGAAAATTCTATCTACAGCTTTTGATAATTTGTTTTTCTAGTAGTTTTTTTTTTGTTTGTTATGTGCGAGACCCAAATAAACATTTTCTTTCTTTCTTTCTTTTATCTAGTTCTACACTGGTACACTGGAGCCATGTAGGTACTGCCAGTCATTCACTTTATCAGGTTTTAACAGATGTTCTTGAGAGAGGGACATGTTCCCCTCTAAACCAGGAGAGGGTGCAAAATAAATGTTTAATTCAAATACCTCCCCTTGATCAGTTGATCGCAAGTGTGAGAGTAGATACGTCATGAATTTCGTTACGGGTCATTTGTTAGGGGTCTGGAAATGTGTTAAAAAATAAACAATTGGATGAGTGGGTGAACCGTTGGTGTGAAGAACTGACAAGCGTTGTGGTCCTGGCTTCGATTCTTGAGTGGGATCAGAGGACCTTAAACAAGTGATATTTTGGCTACTTCCCGTTATGTCACATTCCCGATTCGACAACATATCAAAAGTATTAAAAACAACTGAACACATGTGGCGTTTGGTCAGGATTTTGATCTTCATACATCCATTCTCGTTTTGTCACCCTTTTTTAAACTAGTTCTTTGTACGGTACGGTCAACTACAAAAGTTTCCCTCCTTTTTGACGCTCTTTTTGTCACCCGACTTTCCCAGATGTGAGTATATTGTTTTCTTAGCATTGTAAAATCCTATATTATATACGTTACATGCATAGGTATGTACCATGGCAATAGGTTTGACTGCTATGTGCAGCTTTCATTTATTTACCTTTGAAAA
The DNA here is from genome assembly GCA_905332915.2 of Hecatera dysodea. NCBI lineage: Eukaryota > Metazoa > Arthropoda > Insecta > Lepidoptera > Noctuidae > Hecatera > Hecatera dysodea. The sequence goes on along the minus strand of HG995314.1, from coordinate 9,568,698 downwards.
CCGATAGTCCTAACCATAGAAATATAAAATACAGGAGAAGTGGCAAGGGGGCGTGTCGGTGTCCACGCGACATGCTCTGGGCGAGCATGTCTTACGCAATGGTCGAATCCGCGAACTAGTGCGCTTCCGACCGTGTGCGTGATAAGATATAAGAATTCCGTGTTGTTCAGTGTTTTCTTGTAAAAACCGAAGCCTAAACCAAAACTTTGTTAATTATGGAATCACTTACCATATCAAAATACAAGTATTTTACTATATTTGTCTTTACAATCATGAAAAACAACAAATCTTAAAATATTTCTTGCTTATACTATGTTATTTTTGTTTTTAAATGTCAAAGCGACAATAACATATTACTATGAATACACTGCTCCTTAACCACTACCTAAGTTTGTCGCTAAGTGACTGGATGAGCAATGTAAAAATCACAAAACGATACTTTAGCAAGCCGATGTATCGCATAGTACGGCCGCTGCTTCTTGCCGCGAGTTAGTGATGTAATTGTGCAGATACACTGTCGACAACAATGTCGATTGTTGAATGAAATATTACAAAAGTGTACCAAACTTTCTTAGATTTCATTAAATTTTTGGTAAATAATCGTTCAAGTGTTTTTGGCTTTGAATTATCGTATTTATGCCTTATCCTCGTGCTACTTCCTTACTTTTTATGGTAATTGTATTTTACTTTCGATAAAGTTTCGAATGCATTATAGTAATCGGCATGTTTAAGATAATATATTAGTGACCTTTGCTTAAAATTATTTGTTATACATGGGCAGCATAGTGTGTGTAATAAATGCCAGAATCGATAACTTTCCGATTAGTCAATCACTAGCGTATATGTAAAATAAATTGCTTTTGCACAGCACAACGATACCCACCGTTTTTTTTTGTGTGAGTAAGTTGCACGGTGTACTGTAAATATACGCTGTGTTTATTAGGATAAGGTTTATAATTGATTGTGTAGTACAGTCCGATTTTAGAAATGCGGGTGTGTGCGCGACTGCGTATCTATTGCTTTTACTGAACTGCATTTGTAGTAGTTGCCGGGTGGTAGGGCAAAACAGGAGACACAGGTTCCGATACATTTTCGGCTACAGGGCATATCTCCTTGTTTATTATATCTATGGTCCTAACCTTACTGAGATTGAATCAGACTGCGGAAGTGCAGAAAATCCAAAAACACAGTTTTGTGGCTGCGGCGAGCTGTAGTGACCCCACGGAGAAATATTATTAACAAGAGGCTCAAATGTGGGATTGATTTGTCTATACAAATATTATAAAGAGGGAACGTTTTTTTGTTTGTTTGAACCGAATAAGCTACGAAACAGTGGGGGCAGTGCTGGCCGAGTGGTAACGGCCCCGAATTACGAATTGTAGGTCGCGGGTTCAAACCCAGTCAGGCGCATTACTTTGTGTAGTCATCACCACTGCTCTCAAAACGGTGAAGGAAAACATCGTGAGGAAACCGGCATGTCCTAGAACCAAAAATGAACGAAGACATGTGACATTCACCAACCCGCACTGGGCCCGCGTGGTGGATTACGGCCCATTCCCTCTCCTAGAGAGGAGGCCTGTGTCCCAGCAGTGGGAACTTTAAAAGGCTGATTATGCTTAAGCTTCTGCTATACTATTTAACTGACTTCCATAACCCAGAAACCGGGAACGAATCAACTCTTGGTAACACTGATGTCACTTTTCTTGGCTTCTGCCAAAAGTTCTATAAATTACAGCAGAGCTTTCTGAGGCACAGAGGGATCTCATGATAAATGATTTATTTTTTGTAAGTAGGTTGTAAAAAACACTTTTACACGTCAATCTTTTTTGGCCGTTACAAAAACAAGATGAGGCCTGTGTGTCCTAGCTGACTACCCTGAGAAGAAACACCGAAACAAACTCAGAGGTGAAGGTCTCTTTTGAAGTCCATACAGTTGTACTGGTAAAATCATATGAGAACCATGTAGGTAGGTGTCTGAAGTAGTCTCAATATGTTAAAATGGTCGACAAACCGCAGAGCGGCCTCGGCAAGCGTAGCTTTACTTAACCTATCACTCCGTTATTATTCAGCCACAATCTCTTCCTGTATGTGATTGTTATATGCTATAGAAATTTTTGTAAAAGATATTTAAAAAAAAAAACAAGCCTGCCAGTTCAAAAATGGAACTAAACAATTAAATACAAGATACCTAATAATCTTTTCATTGCAGTCGGGTGATCTGTAAAGAACTATCCAAGAAAACCGTCCGCGACTGCAATGAAAAGATTATGATCTTTTTTGCTATTACTAAGTAAGCTTGAGACGATGATAGTATAGTATGTAGTCGTAATTTTAAATATTCACTAGCCTATGTTACCCGGGTTAACTCAACGCTTCTAACGATACCACATACGTACATTGATATCGGTTAAGCCGTCTAGATGGTGGAATAAAGAAACTCACAAACATACATACATACAAACATACATGAACCCTGTAAACATAACACTCCTTTTTTGCGCAGTCGGGTAAATACTGGCACTCAGCTGCATCCAGTTAAAACGGAAGACGACCAAAATATAGTTGGGACTACTCTAGCGGCTATTCTCTCTCTTTATTAACAGAAGAATCTAGACAATTCCAATTATCTTCTTCTCTTTAACTAACACGTAAAGTCAAACAATAATGCCACAATGTCCTAGAACGCCGAAAAAAGGACACAGCGGATCTCACTAGGAAATGACGCGGCTGACGAGCTGGCCCGAAGGGGATCTGATGCGGTGGCTTTTGGATCCGAACCCATAGTATCAGTCCCTTTTACCCGGCTACAAGAACACACCTACACACAAGAAAAATGCTAGAATAGAATAGATGCTGGCGTTCAAACATCGGGTTAAAAGACGTTTGGTGATGCGCCACCATCACAAGCTTATGCACGAACGTTTTGAGAATATTTTCATTGTAAGACCAGCTAAGGAGTGGAATTCCCACAGGAGTCTGTGTTTCCTGATATATATAACTCAAAAGGGACTGACTGACTGACATAGTGATCTATCAACGCACAGCCCAAACCACTGAACGGTTCGGGCTGAAATTTGGCATGCAGGTAGATATTATGACGTAGGCATCCGCTTTTTGAAAATTCGTCCCCTAAGGGGGAGAAAAAGGGGTTAACATTTTGTATGGAACTCCACGCGAACGAAGTCGCGGGCATAAACTAGTATTATATATGTAGGCTATTCTCCATCTTCATTAACAGAAGAATCTAGACAATTCCATCTATCTTCTTCTCTTTTAACTAACGCGTAACAAAGTCCATTACAAATAACTCATAAAGCCCGTTGTTCTGCGTGGGAGCGGGAGGGTCGTGACGTCACGCGTCCGTCTCGCTTGCACGGAGCGTTGGTTTTATTTTAGCTGCCTCGGTATCGGACGCGAGGGCCACCCAGATGCGGCCCTAGGGTTGGCAGTAGCGTAGTTATTGTGGGGTTATTGCAAATTTAGTATGCACAATATTACGCAATTAATTGTGTTTTGAACTAAAACTTAACCAAACCAACCATCCTTACTAAAATTATAAACGCCAAATTTTGGTACAGTGATACACGGTACTCTACGAGATAAATGTTGGTTTATGAATGTGAAAAGGAAGTCATCATCAGATTGTGACGACGCGGTTGGCGCAGTGGTTGAGCGTTCGGCTGCTGCGCTACGTGTCGCGGGTTCGATACCCGCACGGAACAATATTGTTTGTATGGCCTACAGATAATTGTTCCGGGCCTGGGTGTCTTGGTGAGTATTCATGTTTGTGAACGCACCCACGATACAGGAGTACATCCTAGTGTGGGGACAGTTTAAAAAAAAATCCGATACACGGTTCTTGTAGAAACGGCCAAAGGAGTAAAGCCGCGTCAAAAAGCTAGTTTGTTTTCGAGGAGAAGCAGTTTAACAGAGTCTTTGTTACCTGTGTATTGTCTTATTTATTTTTCTCACAATATTTTCGATTTATTTAAGTGTTATTTTTGAACTTTATTTCATGTTGTGTGGCTGGGTTGCGGTTCGTGAGTTTAAAGCATTTAGATCAGTTTGACTTACGACGTGTAAATTTCTGAAAAGGGATCAGAGTACTCATGACTCATTATCATGAACAGCTTTTACTATGGGACTGACACTTGAAAACGCGAAAACGAAATCAGCTGTTCAGCACATTTTGTTGAATTATGTACACATAGATAAATGTCTTAGGCTAGTTTGTTGGGGAGTTTGTTACGCGACTTCTTCCCAGCTAAGACTAAAAAACTAAACACTAGAAAGTTTTGACGGGCGGGCGTTTTGGGGGACTGTCTTGCAGTAAAATTTGACGTTCAAAAAGTGATGTCTCTCAGCCTAGTTTGAATAAATGACTTTTGATTTTTTGATTTTGAGTCAATTGTTCTTTTCGCGATTTCATTGTAGATCCCAAAGTAAAATTTGTTCATAATGATGAGTACTCCTACTCTGACCTCTTTTCAGGAATTTACATTGACTAGAATTTTATCACAAATCCATCGTAGGTTCCGACGTCATCCGGTCCGGAAAAAAACTTAAGGAACTTTCATTCTACCTGATGAATTGACAACTCACTTCATCTAAGAACAGTACTTCTCGATACTTGACGGCTTTTCTGTTATCCGATGTAGAGCCCACCCGAGCGTAAGTTCACGCGACAACCCTACAACAAAATATAATTATCGGTAAACTCTGGCGCAGAATTAATTTGTCAAAACATAAGTCGGTTCCATTATTAATAAAATGGCTGGCTTGAGGTCACTTGTGGCCATCATGGTACATGAACGTGGAATGTTTGAGGAGATTAAGTGGTACTGGTTGTATGGATTAAGAAGATAATCATAATAAAGTCTTGAAGTAGGAAGCCTTATCGAGATTTTGCTGTAGGGTTTTGAGCTTAAGTTTTAAGAAACGGGTAGCAGCTGGATGAGGCTGGCATTTGCAAAAGCACTACAACATAGTGCTCACACAAGAATTGGATGTCTTTTCAAGTCCTGAAAGAGCTGAGAATTTACACTGACATATCAAAGACAAGCGAGGAACTGGATTTGGAATTTACTCCAACGATCTCAATAGCAAAATATCCAGACCCATAGAAAAGCTCAACAATGTCTGGGTTTTATCCAGGCGCTTCTGCCTTGATAAAACGCATCTCCCATCCCATCTCTTGCCTTGAAGCCAGGAGAGTCATGGATGAGTATCCATGACATTCGCATACTCTCCGACAGCGCCTCAGTTCTGCGATCCCCAGATATCCCTAGTAGTTCTTCATTACACCAACTCGAAACTCGTACAAGAATGCCACAATGCCCTAGAACGCCGAAAAAAGGACACAGCGGATCACTAGAAACTGACACGGCTGACGCTGAATCTGGCCAGAAGGGGATCTGATGCGATGGCTGTTGGATCCGAACCCATAGTATCAGTCCCTTACACTCGGTTGCGCACACGACTACAAGAAGAACCACACACGAGAAGATGCTAGAATAGAATAGAGGCTGACGTTCAATCATCGTTTGAGCAGTGGTGGCCAAGTGGTAACGGCTCCGAGTTAAGAATTGTAGGTCGCGGGTTCAAACCCAGCCAGGCGCATTACTTTTTGTAATTTATTTCATCACCACTGCTCTCAAAACGGTGAAGGAAAACATCGTGAGGAAACCGGCATGTCCTAGAACCAAAAATTCGAAGACATGTGACATTCACCAACCCGCACTGGGCAAGCGTGGTGGATTACGGCCCATTCCCTCTCCTGGAGAGGAGGCCTGTGTCCCAGCAGTGGGAACGTTAAAAGGCTGATTATGTTCAATCATCAGACTAAAAGACGTACGGTGATGTGCCACCATCCCAAACACGTACGAAACGTTTTGAGAATACTTTCATTGTAAGTCCAGCTAAGAAGTGGAACTCCCACAGGAGTCTGTGTTCCATGATAGGAAGCTAAAACCTGGGATTTTTAAGTCAAGAGTGAACAGGTTACTTATAGGCGAGCTGCTCTATCGATCATATAATTGCTGTCTATCATCTATCAGGTGAAATTTTAGTCAGACGCGAGCTTATCTCTGCTACGATTCGGTGTGATGTCTTTGGAGAAACCAAAGGTTTTGCCTGTGCAATTATCGACGAAGTTATCATGATGAATGACTACCGAAGATTAATTTTTTTATCTATACTAATATTATAAAGCTGAAGAGTTTGTTTGTTTGTTTGAACGCGCTAATCTCAGGAACTACTGGTTCGAATTGAAAAATTCTTTTTGGGTTGAATAGACCATTTATCGAGGAAAGCTTTAGGCTATATAACATCACGCTGCGAGTAATAGGAGCGAAGAAAAAATGGAAAATATGGAAAAAACGGGGAAAATTATTCATCTTTGAGGGCTTCCGTTGCGTGCGCTGCGAAAACGGTTCAAGATACCAAAAAAAATATGTAGGAAAGAATTATTCCTCTTACAATGATCTAAAAAAATGTCCGCGACAGTATATGTCTACCTTTTAAGATTAACTCACTAGAACCGTTTTTATGGTAATCAAATTTGGTCGAAAGGGATGAAAGTTTGTATTAAACTTCGTCAATTTTAAACCGATCGGGCTGAGAGTTTCAAAATCGGGGTTAAAGTAACTATTCCACGCGGACGAAGTCACGGACAGAAGCTAGTAGTTGATAAATGTCGGGCATCTCACCGTCCGGGAGAATCAATTCGCCACATTGACTCTGTTTGTTCTCGTCTAGCTAACGGCGAGTGCTTGTATCAGGCACAACCTTTTTTTTTTTTTGGATGGGAAATCATCAAATGACCCCTCCCGCCGTGGGTGGAGCGGTAGGGAGTGTCAGACTTTTACTGACTAAAACCCACCCGTGCTCCTCCATGTGCCCTTTGCGTTCCAGGGCCGCGGTAACTCTTTCGAACAAATTCCGCAACATCAGGCACAACCTCGTAGCCAGGATTATCCACCAGCAACTTGCTCTAAAATACTCTCTTGTGGAATTAGAGGTGCCGTACTACAGGTATGTGCCCGACCCAGTTCTCGATAATGGCAATATCACATTGTACTGGGATCGTCCATCATCACTGACAAGACTATTGTTGCCAATAAGCCTGATATAGTGGTGGTGGACCGAATCGAGAGGTGTGCAATGATTGTAGACGTAACCGTTCTGAATGACGAGAACCTCGCGAAAGCTGAGAAAGATAAGCAAATTAAATATTTTGACAAAGCTCACGAGGTTGTCGACATGACTGTGGGATGTGGACTCAGCAATCATTGTACCGATAGTCGTGTTAGCCACTGGCTTAATCCTCAACGCCTTAGGAGGCTCTTGTGTAGACAGCTGGATCAAGGTCTTGATTCAAAACGCGGTCCTTTTGAACACGGGTCGTATTGCTAGGAAGTTCCACTCTCTGGAGTCTTGGACACCCATAGGTTGGATCCTGCAGAAACCGATGGCCACCTTATTTTATTCAAATCATTAAACTGTCTTTTATATGTGAATTTCAGTAGATCAAGAGGAAACAATAGGGTAGTCAACTAAAAAAATCTGATTAGTCCGTCAGATAGATTTCCAAAAAATATTGGAGACGTATTTTTTCTTTTTTCACATAAACAAAAAATGAAGACGATACAGTGCGTTGAAAACTCGTGTGACGTCACTATCCGCTACAATTTTTACCAGGAAGTGACGTCACACGCTCCCACTCCTGATCTTTGATGCTTTTTATCTTCGTTAGTTTTTATAGATTTGATAAAGGAAAAAATACGTGTGAAATATTTTTCTATAATCTAACTGACGGACTAATTAGAATCATATGTTTTTGATCAGGAAACATCCCTATTTAGTATAGCATGCTCTTTAATAACAGTCAGTTGAAGAAGGTCCCTATGTGGTTAATTCTTTGTTCAGAGAACCGAAGGATCATCTCAGGATAAAGCGATAAAATTTATATTTATTTCGCAATTCATTCATCCAGAAGTTATTGCTTACATATCAAATATTCCTGTTGATTGCCAATACTTGAAACTATTCTTTATGGCTTAGTTATTTGAACCGATGAGCTTGATTATTCTTTTAATTGCAATTACAAAATCAAAGGAGTAGAAATTTCTATAGGTATATTTTTACACAGGTTCTGTCTGCTGTTTTGATCGCATAAAAAATGCACGGTTCCTTAGTCTTTAAAAAAAGCCTTTGTTACTCCTTACAACATCAGCTATCTGTCAGTGAAAGTCCCATCAAATCGGCACAACCGTTTCGGAGATTACCCTGGACAAACAGACAGACAAAAATTTAAGCAACGCGTTTTTTTTTTAAAGTTGTGATTTTTTTATTCACATTTAGGATAAGTAATTTTAACGGTTTGTAATTAGTAAGTTTTATCAAGTGTTGTTAACTTTGTATGTATGGGTAAGTGAGAATGTATGTAAAATTAAATAATACGCGCCTTATTGTCGCGTTAGCGCGTTCGTTGCGAATACCTGCGTGGGCGCACGTGTTCGCCGGTTTTTTATTGTTTTTATGTACAGGGTGGTATAAAGTGACAAGTGTCAAATTGTATATAATTTTGAGTCACTTCACAGATAGGTGTAATTTACCTTTCTTGTTTCATAAACCATATGACTGTTGTTTATTATCTACACTAATATTATAAAGAGGAAAGATTTGATTGTTCTTTTGTTTGCATTGAATGGGCTCCGAAACTACTTGACCATAGCATAAGCATAATCAGCCTTTTAATGTTCCCACTGCTGGGACACAGGCCTCCTCTCTAAGAGAGGGAATGGGCCGTAATCCACCACGCGGGCCCAGTGCGGGTTGGTGAATGTCACATGCCGGTTTCCTCACGATGTTTTCCTTCACCGTTTTGAGAGCAGCGGTGTTTAAATAAACTAAACAAAGTAATGCGCCTGGCTGGGTTTGAACCCGTGACCTACAATTCGTAAGTCGGGGCCGTTACCACTCAGCCACCACTGCCCCCACTGTTTCAGAGCTTATTCGGTTCAAACAAGTAAAAAAATGTTCTAATAATGTCACTGTTTGGAAGCTACACCATCTCCGGTGCTAGTGTAGCTTTCCATAGGCTATATTATATTCCCATATTCCTACGGGAACGGGGTGGAGTTTCGTAAAATCCGTTCTTAGTGGATGTCTACACCCTATAAGGAACCCACATGCCAAATTTTAAGTTTGTAGGTGTTATAGTTTCTGAGATTTCTTGATTGATCAGTGAGTGGTATGTATATAGATATAGGAGTATTGTATCAAAGTTTCAGTACCTACGTATACAATAAACACAACAATATTTTGACTTATATCTAACTAGCAGCGCCCCGCGGTTTCACCCGCGTAGTTCCCGTTCCTGTGGGAATACGGGGATAAAATATCCAGGTCCAGTAGTTTTTGAGTTTATTCGTTGCATACAAAAATACAAATCTTTCTTCTTTATAATATTAGTATAGATAATCTGAAACTTTTTTACTATTAACATTTGTAATTATTGTTTTAACAAACACAATATTTGCACATGTCTGAACCTTCACTTTTTATTTTATACTACATGCACGTTTTTTAATCTTGTATGTGTACACTTGTTTAAGCAAATAAAATAATAAATTAATAAACACCAAGATATCATGTTAGTGTACCGATTATTGGGAACTTTGTCCAACAGTTTCGGTCGTTTCAAACTACAAAGACAAAATCTTTATTTTATTTGTTATGGGTGGTACAGTATCGGTCCAACACTATACTAGGCTATTACAAGGAAGATTCAATTAACAGATGCATCATAAAACTGTCATCTTGCGAAAATAAATCAACATCGTAAATCGGAAAAAAATTAAATTGCTTACCCTTCAAATCGATTCATTTATCCCTACTAATATTGTATAAATGTGAATGTAAGTTTGTTTGTTACGCTTTCACGCGAAAACTACTCAACCGATTTCAAAAATTCTTTCACCACTAGAAAGCTACATTCACCCTGAGTAACATAGGTTATATTTTATCCCCGTATTCCCACGGGAACTACGCAGGTGAAACCGCGGGGCGCTGCTAGTTTCCAATAATTAGGACTTATTGTCAGTCCAGTAGACTTTGAGAGTTTTCGCTCTTGAAATATTAAACGAAAACTATGAATATCGATGTAAAGATAAAAGAAAGAATGAAAATTTATGACTCGACAAAACAAACATTAAAAAAAAACATAATTAAAAGCTTGATATTATTATTATTTATTTATTTTTTGTATCGGATATCTATGTTATAAACGCAAAAATCCGGCCAAATGCGAAGGGTTCTCTATGGATTTCTTTAAATTTTAATTTAACGTTTAATCCAGGTTGTAAATTACTATACATATGCTAAATATAAAGGTTGACAGGTAGAGAATGCTATTGTACATAAAGTTTAAATAAATATGCCCGATTTCGATCGAATCCGCAACTACAGCAAGAAACACCCATACTTCCTCACAAACTCACACATTAATAGAAAACTAGCTTTTACCCGCTGCTACGCTCACGTTTATTCAGCGTATACTCAGCTAAAACTCATCTTTAGAGCAAGAAAACTTCAATTTATGACAAGCTCGAGGGAGTTACAGTTTGAGTTGAGTTAAATTTTACGTTTACGTTTTAGATTATGGGCCTTTTTTTCTGGATGGAAAATCATCAAATGACTTCTCCCGCTCTGGACGGAGCGGAAGGGAGTGTCAGACTCTTACTGACCAAAACCCTCTTGTGCCCTTTGCGTTCCAGGGCCGCGGTAACTCTTTCGAACAAAGTTAGAATAATAGTAGGTATAGGAAAAGTTCAGAGGATTAGAAAAATCGGATAGGATAGGTTCTACTGACAGAACAGTTTTCTACCGTCTCGAAAAGGCACAATCGCTAAACTACACTACAATTTTAGAAGACACAGAACAATGCGCGTTCTTTAATAAGATGTCTCTTTTTGGTCTCATGCCGCGAGTCGATCACGTCTGGATCGATGTGAATAATTTATTCGTGGTATGTAATGATTGCGATTGTGTTTGATAATTGAAATTGAGTACTTAGGGTCTAGGCGCGAACCTTTATATAATAGGAGATCGTGCCATTCTTTGTAAACATGTATGTTGATTTGGCCATGGCGAGCCAATAACGAATCTTGCCTTAAATTGTATAATGGATAAATAAAACCTGGAAAGAAAGACAAACCGCGGATAAATTTGAGATTTGTGGAAAAAAATTGAGATATGTAGAAAAAAATTGAGATAAGTGGAAAAAAGTTTAGTTAAGTGGAAAAAAATATATATATGTGGAAAAAAATTGAGATATGTGGAAAGTGTGAGATAGGATTTACTACATTTTTCGCTGATTTTTCTTTCTTAATTTAAGCACAATAAATTATAACTGATTTTGAGACAATTGATCATTAATTGCTTGCCACCACAGGTACGCGTGACGTTGATTCGCCGTCTGGTCTAAGCAAAAAGAGGATCCTACGGTGTTATGTCGGACAACCTGCCTGATGGTGGATGTAGCATCAGATATACGAGCATATAGTTCGTATGTGGCGGTTTAACTACTGCAACAGTTCTGACATTTCGTTAAAGGTTATCAGTCCGGTGCATATCGGACTATTTTTGACAGTTTTTGTTGCTGATAGTATCTCTGTGAATTTGAATACTTACTTACTTTTCCATTTCACATTCGACCGTAGAGATGTCGTCTATGGTCAATGACAGTTGACCAGTTCTGACAGCTGTCACCACACAAATATTCCCACAAACTCGAGACTCGTGGTAGTTGATGTCCGGTCCTGACACAGTTTTTTAGTCTTAGTCGATAAGTTGGTTTCTTTTAAGTTTTTTATTTATTTTTTTGTGCGTCTTTTCTGACGGAATGAACGAGTTTTCTTTCTTTTTCTTTCTTTAAAATTTGTCACCACCCTGTATAAGATGGATTGACATCTATATTATCATCGTGTGAGGTCTATAGAGCCATTCTGCCCACTCCCACGCGTGGACATACGAGGTTGTATCCTCGGACAAATTCGTTTTATACACCCGCCGCGGACGGTGGGAATGTTGTTTTAGTTGCGTTTTGAAAGGATTAAGTTGTTAGTTTTATTTAGGTGAGTAAATACTTACTAGAGTTGGGTATTAGGGTGTTTCTTTGGTCCTATGATGAAAGTGAGGTTGGTGGTTCAATTCCGGGGTAAGTTTGATTAGATTTTTGTCAATATCATGAAGTTATGTCATTAAATTATGTGCAAGTGTAAATTCTATAAGGTATGGACGAGCAGGATTTTTAAAATCAATTGCTTCTTTATTTATTGAAATCGATCGTCAACGTATGATAGATCAGCATGTAGACATACATACCTCTGTAGACGCCTACACTAAATTAAATTATAGCAACTATATAAATGTGAAAAAAGTGAAGGGAAAAGGAGGTCAAAGAAAAGATGAATGGATTGTGTGAGAAGTGATATGAAAGAAAAGGGTGTTAGAGATAGCGTGACGGCTGACAGGACAGAGTGGAGAAGACTGTGAAGATAATGACTAAAAATCTTTTAGTATATCTTTTCTTAAAAGCTCAGCTCTTTCTAACATTGGTCTTTCATAAGTTAGGCCATGACACCCGGTTCTCTGCGTTATACTTAACGGTACAAGTCCGCATCAGAGGCGGTAGACAGATTGCCATTCCTTCATTCAGCGAATGAGATTATCGAAATTCTTAAATACAACGGATTGATCAGGTGACATTTCTACACCGTCTGTCAATGTCATAATTTTTTGACGTTTTGACAATCTCTTGCACCACGCTAACGCTGAAAAAATCACTTTTCTTTGTGACAGAATGTCACTCGGATTAAATTATAATTTCTTAACGAAAAATCCCAAATACGTTGTCCAATCAGTGACCAAAAAAAGACGCCACTCGTAGTAGCTTCAGAAAAATCTACAATCTTGCTAAATAAAAGCTCAAAAGACCAGTTCCCAGAGCAAAACGAATCCTAGAGTCTAATAACTCTATGATAAAACTGGAATAAAAAATAGCTCAGTAATTAAAATAAACGTTGACGGAACGAGCCAATCGGTACGCACAAACTAGTCTCGGATAACATGGTAATAAATAGGGTTTTAAAACGTGTGAGATATACTCGATTTGTTAAGTGAAATGAGAGAAGTGTAGGCAGTTGTTTTGATGGTGGGTTCTGCAGTTATTATTCTCTGAAAATATTGTTCTAAATTCGAAAATATGTTCGAGGCCAGACTGTAAATCCATGGTTGTTGTTGCGGAATTTGTTCGAAAGAGTCACCGCGGCCTTGGAACGCAAAGGGCATAAGAAGGATCACGGGTGGGTTTTAGTCAGTAAGAGTCTGACACTCCCTTCCGCTGCGCCCAGAGCGGGAGAAGTCATGATGTGTCTCAACGTTTGAGTGGAATTAAGCTCATAATTACCATCCCATCCATGATAGCTGAAAACAATTAATCTGACTAGTCTTTTTTCAAAAGCATGCTTCAGTCAGGCTTCCAGTCTTCAGTCAGGCTTCAAGCCTTCGATCAGGTTTCTAGTTTTCAGTTAGGCTTCGAGACTTCGGTCTGGCTTCTAGCTAGCCACGAGACGACCACAGCGAGGGTTGTTTAACCTTAAAGATAGACCCATGCAGCAGGCGCGTGCAGTGGTTCGAGTTAGGGTAGGCCAGAGAAAATGTCCAAATACATTTTAAAAAAATAACCACATTATTCAGGATTGGTTTTAATGAAACGAGTTTTTCTTTGTTTTTTAAATAACTTACTTTAAAAAAAAACACCTCATTTCAACCCTGAATAATGTGGTGTGTTTTTTTTTTGGACATTATTCTGTGGCCTACCCAACTCGAACCACTGCACGCCACTGCCATGCAGCTGTTACTATTTAACCACGAGCTTCTCACAAGACGATAACTTAGTCACCCAAAACTTTGAAGTTTCGATATGAACCTAGGGAACCCCAAAAAGAATCTCCCATCCCATTTATCTGAGAGACTTTTATTAATTGCGGCATTAGCTGTTATCCGTCAGTTTTTAACTTATCAACGGTTAACCGTGTAATTTTGATAGGAAAAAAATATCCCCAATTTGTCAATGGTAGCTAAGTAGGCTGACAATATTTTTTTGCCTTTGCCTCCGAAGCGAAAGTAATTAAAAAAGTTAATTGGAATCGTTTATGGTTCAGTTTGAAATTCTTAATTTTTGATGGGTTTAAGAATGTTGCTAGTAGATTGATGATGATATACTTTGAATAGTTTTATAGTTTCCTTTTATTTTTCTTTGCATTGTCAGTGTTCTTATAGAAGCACCAAAGGATGTAACAAAGGTTATGTAATACAGAACATGATTTAAAAGAGTGTCCGTGGAGTTTCTTGCACGTTCTTCTCCATAGAGATCTACGCTTTGGAACGTGCAGATAGCTTCACCTCTTTCGACTTGACAATTCAAAAGTGCCTGTAAAGGGTTTAATTGAAATAAATGCTTTGAGTATTGAGATGATTAGGGTTGATAAAGAGGTTTTAATTATATATTATAAAAACATTATTTTACAACTCATTATAAGACCAGGACAAACATGTATACAAACAAGTGTACCATGGGCGGTACGAAATCATTGAGCATGACTCAGTGATTTTGTTATACGTAAAATTTGCGCACTGTTTCCGTAGTAACCCTTTTTTTTTTTTTTTTTTCTGGATGGGAAATCATCAAATGACCCCTCCCGCCCTGGGTGGAGCGGTAGGGAGTGTCAGACTTTTACTGACTAATACCCACCCGTGATCCTTCTTGTGCCCTATGCGTTCCAGGGCCGCGGTAACTCTTTCGAACAAATTCCGCAACCCTAGCAGGCACCGACCCTATGGGGCCCCGTCCTGTGGTATAAGTAATATATAAAGCTAGAGTGAGAGTCCCATACATTATTATCACCAATAAAATTCCTCACACAAAGACTCCTAACCTTCCTCGCTCACCATCACACACCATTTAGAACCAAAAACATCAATGTATTGTCACAAAGCTGTCATTCAAACGTCATCACCTCTAATGTCAAGTTGACTTTGACAGTTTAGTGGCGCGAACACTAATTTGTCAGTAAGTAATCGCTAATTATTGCCGAGTCGCTAGCGTTTCGTTTATCGGCAATTTGTTTGACATAAAACATCGGAACGTTCAGAGATATAAATGTGTCTGGAGTGTCATATGTTATGATGTTAAGAGGTGGTTTAAATTTAGAATTTTAGTGTTGCTAGCGTGGGATTTTGTTTTAGTGGTTGTTCGTTTATTTTATGGCATGGAAATAAGTAGATACAATGGAAACTTACTAAGTATTGGAAAACAAACTATTTGTAAGCACATGTACCTATTGGTTATGGTTGCCAAGTTCTTAAATAAATGACTTATAGGTACCAAAACTTCTTCATACTTAGTGATGGCCAAGTAAGAACTCATTGTATTGCAAAATATTGTCAATTCAATGTTTAAGAGTGGCAATTAAATACGAATTAATTTTAATAATTTTGAAATAAGATAACTAGCGTTGATTCATTCAGGAGTCATATATATTTAGTGGCATAAGGTTCTCAAATAACGAAGATAAAAATAGCAGAATTATTCAACATCATCAAAAAATACATTAAAAAATCAAAACATGCAATTTATTATTTTTGCGTCTACAACACTGGCAACACCATATTTTCATCGCGACCGCATGAAAGCATCGAGCAGTGTCACACACACAGATATGATTTATAGCGGGGCAACACCAGAAATAAATATACTGACTTAGGTATGGTGCACAGTGCGAAGCGATGCGATAAGTTTACTTCTGACTGAAAATGTATAGATGTTGGTTTATACTGCTAGTATCTACAGTCTGCAATGGCCAAAAAGACTTTATGATTTACAATTTGGAAAGTGGTTCATACAAAACTGTATTTTACTGAACGTTTCATTGTATAAATCAGTATTTCCTGCCCGGCCTTTTTCCCTAAGTTCTAAGGCCGGCTTCCAGACATACTGGATGCAGTAGGAGGGAGATGTTTTTCGAAAGTGTGTTTGTATGCATCTTCATAAGTAAGTATTTAAATATCTTTTGAATCGTCGGAATATGGGGATATAATACACCCTATGTTCACCGGAGATAGTGTAGCTTCCCAACAGTGAAAGAATTTTTCAAATCGGTCAAGTAGTTTCGGAGCCTATTCAATGCAAACAAACAAAAAAGCAGAGCGGTGGTGGCCGAGTGGTATTGGCCCCGACCTACGAATCGTAGGTCGCGGGTTCAAACGCAGCCAGGCGCATTACTTTGTGTAATTAATTTCATCACCACTGCTCTCAAAACGGTGAAGGAAAACATCGTGAGGAAACCGGCATGTCCTAGAACCAAAAGTTCGAAGACATGTGCCATTCACCAACCCGCACTGGGCCCGCGTGCTGGATTACGGCCCATTGCCTCTCCTAGAGAGGAGGCCTGTGTCCCAGCAGTGGGAACGTTAAAAGGCTGATTATGATAAACAAAAAAGCAATCAAATCTTTCCTCTTTATAATATTAGTGTAGATGTAGATAAATACAATAATACTATATTAAGAACTCTATATATACCTTATATTTTATGTAATAAATATTCGTTTAGACTTTAATAGCATTTTTAGTTGAAAATTAGTTTTTATTATAAATATCTTACCTTGTTTTTTTATTAACTCAGGTGGTCATTCAACTTGAGCGGCTTTTTTCGCTCTTTCGTACTTTTACAATAAGGTAACATTATCCTCTTCATTTTTAGCAGTCTTGCTCGCTACCAATCTTACTGAGACTACGTAATCTATTCAAAACAGTGTAAGCTTTGTGCGTATCATTTATCTATACTAATATTATAAAGCTGAAGAGTTTGTTTGTTTATTTGTTTGTCTGAACGCGCTAATCTCAGGAACTACGGGTTCGAATTGAAGAATTCTTTTTGGGTTGAATAGACCATTTATCGAGGAAAGCTTTAGGCTATATATCATCACGCTTAAGCCAATAGGAGCAGAGCAGCGATAAAGAATGTTTTAAAATCGGGGATTCCACGGGGACGAAGTCGCGGGCAGCAGCTAGTAGCCAATATAAGAAGGTGTTTTAACAACCTGAGAAACATTTAATAAACCATCTTATCTCACTTCCTTTCATCTTTATCAAAGCAAAGCTAATTAATAGCGTCTCGTATCTCATATCTCGAACTGGACAATTTCCTTAACATATAAAAATGTTTTATATCAATAAAATTTAATATCGTGGGCCACACACAGCGATCGACGACTTTGAAGACTTAAAATAAAAGTCGTCCATTTTCGTTGGCGCCTCGTTTAAATGGGACTAAATAGAGCACAATTGAATTTGATATGGTTCTGTGAGATGTGCCATGCTGGATCTATTTAAAAGAGGAATTAAAAATAGTAATGTTGATTAAATTATCGGCACACGATGGCCATTCCAGTCACATCACAGGCCCTATCAGAACACCAGCGCTGTGGTATTTATCTATTTATTAAATATCGCAGCATATGCTGAGATAGGGACCTTTTTTGGCCTCGCACAGTTTAAAATTGATATTAAGCTTTTAATTATATATGTAATTTTTGTTGTTGTTTGTGTTCTGCGAATCCTAAATAAACATTTTTCTTTCTTTCACTCATACGCACAAAACATTTTGGAAATTTTCATTGTGCGTTTAGCTAATCAGTGGAATTTGACTGCTGGAGTCTGTATTTCCTGATCGCTATAAGTATAAACTGGATTCTTTAAGTCAACAGTGAATAGGTTACTCCTATGCAAGTGTGCCATCGTCGACCACAATCATCGCTTACCATCAGGTGAGATAGGTAGTGGTCAAACGCGGGCCTATTTATTCTAAAGAAAATGAAAGTATTTTGCTGGTTATAAATATAGAAACCGTAACTTCACACTGTTTCCCCTAAACGCTTGCTGGCGGAGATGATTTTAAAATAAGGTAGGTAGGTAGGTACTCGTACACTTACGTTTTGCTAGTGCTATAAAGGTAGAAATCTTATTGAACCGGACAAAAATCTCCGAACTAAGTGCTCCAACTGAAGATCAAACTTCGAATTTCAGGACCCTATTCTCTGCTAGGGTTGCGGAATTTGTTCGAAAGAGTCACCGCGGCCCTGGAACGCAAAGGGCACAAGAAGGATCACGGGTGGGTTTTAGTCAGTAAGAGTCTGACACTTCCTTCCGCTCCGCCCAGAGCGGGAGAAGTCATTTGATGATTTCCCATCCAAAAAAAAGGACCCTATTCTCAGTTGTGGCGATTGCTACCACCAAATTAGCAAGATAAATCATCAGAAGGCTAATTTTCGTGCTTCAAAACGGCCAAATTCAAGTCAGCTACTATAAAATGTAGGGAAATCAGATTATTTTTTTAAAGCGATACGAATCTTCCATTAAAACACTGAAACTGACCCTCAAGTTTGAAACCTACAACATATTCTTTATCCAACTTCAAATACAATCCATTAAGACCTATTAATGCCATACATTTCGTATTGTTGACTACCAAATGCGCGCCGTCAAACGATCGCCGCCATGATGAAAAAATTTGACAGATGTCAAAATAGCATTTTAGATGACGGATGAGGATGATAGTTATTTAATGGTTTAGAGGTGTGAGCTACTGGTTCTTTTTTTCCTATTATAAAAGGGATATCTTTAGTAAAGATACCGTGAATCATTTGGTAAATATTTGTTTTGATTTGGTTCTTTCTCGAACGGATTAGGTACTACCTTCTACTAGTAAAAGTAGTCTGCAACATCTAGTGATAATTAAAGATATACCAGTTAAAGAAACTACTTCTATAGTTTCTCTAACAAACTAAATAAAATCCTCTTTATGATATTTGTTAATGGACGAGTCAAGTTTGTTGATGGATGACACATGATGGGGACATGTGACCAATCCCACCTTTTTGCCACCAAAACCATCTTTTTGCCAAACATGGTGATCAAAGCATTGACCTTAATAAAATTTAGGTATGGTCATAGAGAAAATTGCTCTATTTAACTATTAACCTTGCTATAGTCCTTTTCTTTTGAGATGATTGTCTCGCTATGATACCATACCATAGGTAGTGCATCCGCGCAGTGCATCCATCGCTCAGCATAATGCTGGGCGATGGACGCATTGCGCGGATGCACTATCTCGCGCGGACGCACTGCGCGGATGTGGCGCACAATTTTCATCCTAAACTTAACTAAGTTTTCTTTTTAGCCCCCGACGCAAAAACGACGGGGTGTTTGTAGTTTGACGTGTCTGTGTGTGTGTCTCTCTGTGGCATCGTAGCTCCCGAACGGATGTACCGATTTTGATTTCGTTTTTTTTTTTAAATATCGACATTACCAGCGCTCATGTACCTGATCTTACGATCTTTTCTTTCTAGAACACGCTTTATTTCACAACAATATTTAAGCAAAACTCATTTACAAATAAATAGATATCCTACAGGCCGCACCTAGTCACGTAATTCTTACCTAAATCAAAACAAATTCAGTTTCTCTAAAAGCCTAAAACCAAAAGCCCATCTGACCTTTAAATGACCCAAAAAAAATCACCGCAAATTCAGTATTGCCATCAAAATAAATACTAATGTCAATCAATCTGAAATACAATATCACGACACTTATATTTTTTTGAAGACCACACTGAATAAGCTTGTATTTATAAAAAAAAAGTTTTGATGCCAAAAAAAATAGAGGCTATTAATTTTCATCAACTGGACTGGTTGTATCCATCATTTTGCTTTTAATTTAAGGCTAGGTTATAATTCCTAGGATAGTGTTAAGAGACAATATATCACGAGGTACGGTTACAGGATAGGTACACCTCGAGGCTAGAGTGGTTATACTCTCTCTCTAGCGGATAGACTTATGCCATAGAATTGTTTTGACATTTGTCATCGTGTGCATTCAAGGCCACACTAGGTACACATTTTGTTTTGGGTTTTTGCTTGAATATGACATTTACACAGCGGTATATCTTCAAGTACAAATTAAAAAAGTCTACGGCTACAATATAACCTTCTTCACTATGTTCAAAGTTGGTTAAAAGTTTTGAAAATAATTTTGTACTCAATATGGCATTCGGATCGTCCAAGACAGACAGATTTGGAAGGAAGAGGTGGAAGATTTGGCTTTTGCCCAGCCGTGGGGCACGAATGTAGGCTAAAAAAATACAAGCATTGCTCTTTGCAGTGCTTGTCACTTATCAACTTGGTACCCATAGAGAGCCATATCACACACAAAAATTACCCTTCATCCTAAAAAATATATTCTCAACATTCATTCTAATTATTCATTTTGTATTTTTTTCTTTGTCTTAAGTTACGCGTCATGCTTAGACACATTTTCTTTATTTCTTTCTCAAACAGTTCCTCCGCGTCAATTCTGTGCGGTGACACTATGTCTGTCGAGTGTACAGTGTCCGGTTACCGGTGGTTCTAAAAATTAAGTCATCACTCACAGCATTCTCGTGGCTTATTTTTTTTTTTGTAAATGCCCCGCGGGATGGCGTTATGTGACATAGAATAATAAAATAATTTAATATCACTCATCCGTACAAAAACGATTTGAGAATACTTTCACTGTGTGTGCAGTTAAGGAGTAGAATTCTCCGAGTTTCCTGGTAGGTACTAAGTACAACAAACAAGAGGTCTTTAAGTCAACGAGTTAATAGTTTACTTAATAGGCAAGCGTGCTCGATCTACGACCAAACTATCGCTTTCCATCAGATTGTGGTCAAACAGAAGCCAAACAATTATAAAATAAAGTCGGCTCTATTTTTTCCAATTCTCAATAGATAGTGTATTTATGTCAGGTAGATTTCCATAAAATTTGGACACGTATTTTTTCTTGTTTTCACGTAAAGAAAAACTGAAGACGATACAGTGCGTTGAAAACTCGTGTGACATCACAACTAGCTGCAATTTTTACCAGCGACGTGACGTCACCAGCCACCACTCTTGAACTTTGATGCTCTTTATCTTTATAATAGGGTAGTTAACAAAAAAATCTAATTAGTCCGTCGGATAGATTTCCAAAAAATATTGGACACGTATTTTTTCTTTTTTCACGTAAACAAAAAATGAAGACGATACAGTGCGTTGAAAACTCGTGTGATGTCACTACTTGCTACAATTTTACCGAGCCGTGACGTCACAAGCCCCCACTCCTGATCTTTGATGCTTTGTATCTTCGTCAGTTTTTATAGATTTGACAAAGGAAAAAATACGTGTCCAATATATTTTTTTAATCCAACTGTCGGACTAAATAGAATTATGTTTTTTATAAGTAGTAAAATACAAACATAATTTCATAGTTAACTTCTTTATTTTCGAGGAGTGACTGCCTTTTTGACCTCCACCATCTAGATTGAAATTAATGATTTTAATAGGTAGTATTATTATCATACTAGTTTCAACTTTCTGGCTCCAATTACATACTCCATCTGGTGTTTTTAAAGGTAATAAGAGTCTTTAAACAACTGGTTAAGCAATGATAGCCATTACTTCATCTGAAAGCCTTCCACTGCTAGACCTCAAAGTTTGCCAGATCAACCAGTTCTATTCAGCTTGCATCCAATGGCATCCTGCGACCTTCGCTAGGTCGTTAGTCCATCGAATAGGGTTTATTTACGTAATTAACTGGAATCACTGTCTGCCTATCAAGGGTGGTCATTCAGGAATCTTCTGTTTCTGGTCTTCTCTTCTGTTTCTCATCATCATATGCCTAGCCTCCAAATGACAGCCGGGACCAACGGCTTAACGTGCTTTCCGAGGCACGGAGAAGTTTCGTTATGTTAAGATGGTCACCCATCCACAGTCCAACCTCGGCAAGCGTTGCTTAACCTAGAAGATCGACCCGTGCGGCTGTTATAATGTAGCCACGATCTTCTGTTTCTGGTCTTTTTTTCTAGACAAAAAATATGAATATCTGGCTAATTCTGTGTAGTTGGAAAAAAGTCTTGCATAACGCCATCCAAACTTCTTTTATAATCCTTATTTTGACAGCAAACTCTTCAATGGAGAAAAAAACGAATGTTCGAGCGAGACAGCGCTATTCGCGAAGCAGAGTCAGAACTATTTCACTCTTTGGGTGGCATAGTGACTCACGTTCGAGGGATTATATAAACTTGTTTTTTTTTTTGTTTTTGGAACCACGTGTCATACTTTTAGTTGGCAAGTGGGTTGGTAATGAAAAAGTGGATAAATATTGTTAGGTTAAGTGTCAGTTGGCAAGGTTTGGATGAGGATGGGTGGGTGTTAAGTGTTGGTTTTTCATTGTTGTTTTGTTTTTTTTTTGTGTGGACAATTTGTCTAGGATGATGAGTCAATTAAGTGAGCGTTTGGATCCTTTATTGTTGTAGCAGAACGCCTTTAGAAAAAGATATGTGTGTGAGCACAATCAGTATTGTTTCTTGTTTATTTCTGATTAATTTCGTAGCGGGAACTGAGACAGTTGAATCGTTTCTCCGAGACTCGTCGAAATGCATTGAGTCGGTGGTTTCTGGTGGCGGCCACTGCAGATTCTGCCTCTCAGGACTTGCAGTGGTTTGGTATCTAATAGTGTGGCGAGCTTCTTCTATCTCTTCTCATTCTCACAAAACGGTGAAGGAAAACATCGTGAGGAAACCGGCATGTCCTAGAACCAAAAGTTCGAAGACATGTGACATTCATCAACCCGCACTGGGCCCGCGTGGTGGATTACGGCCCATTCCCTCTCCAAGAGAGGAGGCGTGTGTCCCAGCAGTGGGAACGTTAAAAGGCTGATTATGCTTCTTCTATTACACCAAAATTACTGTTGTATTTTGGGAGATGTACATTTTTTTATGGATGTTAAATCATCAGATGACTTCTCCCGCTCTGGGCGGAGTGGAAGGGAGTGTCAGACTCTTACTGACTAAAACCCACCCGTGATCCTCCTAATGCTCTTTGCGTTTCAGGGCCGCGGTTACTCTTTCGAACAAATTCCGCAGTCTTGGGAAGGGATGCACCAGCCAGCTACACTACTATATTTCACAGTGTAAGGTCGGTCCATCGACACTTTAGTTGGATTAAAAGAAAAAAAGAACGAAAAGAAAGAAAGAAATAAAGAAAATACATTTATTTGGCACATACAGATACCTACACACAATGTAGACACAAATAAAAGGAAACTTAATTTTAAAACAATAACATTGTGTGACCCGCGGCTGCGCCAAATAGGTCCAGTTCAGCAAAATGCCAGACAACTAGGAGCTGCTTGATGCTGGTTGTCAACTGAACCTATATAACGTTGAAGTGTATGGATGTAAATCAGTTTGTAAGGTGTTAAATATACAGGTAAATAGATACCTACATCATAGTTACATACGTACATGTAAATGTGTAGTGAACGATAAATAATAATGTGATATAATAGTGTGATAAATAGATTTGAATAAATTAAGGAAAGAAAACAATTGAAAATTGATTATCCATATCAAAAGTGTTTCTTTTTCTGTCTCTTGACACCAATCATGCTCCTCTCTACTGGTAGTGATGTCACATAGACAACTGTGAAGGTGGTCTATCCGTCGGCTTGTTCGCCAAACACAAACATAAATAAAAATACGTAATATGTAGTTATAGCTCGTATAACCTGCACATAAAATGGATTAAGTGGTTTATCTATGGACTTTATGCGACATTATTTTTATGACTTAAAGTTTATTTTGTATACGTTTGGTATTAACTAGATAAATACTCATCGATTTTTATAACCGTTTAAATTTGGAATCATGAAATTCAAAGTCAAAACGTTTACTTATTGCAAAATAAGTTGTTTTTTAATTTCGAATTTCGACGTGATGTTTGTATGTAAAGTTTTTGAATAACTGTTACTTTTTTTTTTGTTTTGAAAAAAAAAAAAATAACAAATATGTAGTGCTTTTAAAAGTAGCGTAAACGTTTGTATACTTTTTTTTGTTTTGTTTATGTGAAAAATGTTTGTGATAAAAGGTTTTTTTTAGATCTGCGTAAAAGTAGTACTTTCTTTGAGTTTTATCAAGTTACGTATGACTATTATTTTATGCGGCAAAGGCGAGCTATTTTACTTAAAAAGCGAGTAAGATTTATTTTCGCCACACAAAGTATCAACCCTTAGTTACATAAATAATACTTCACCTTTAATAAAATCCATTCTTAAACTTGAAATTATGACCCAAACGTGTTTCTCACCTACATTGTTGGATTTACTTTATCCTGACGCTGTGTGACATTACATTGGTGACAGGAAATAACGCATAATGTGCCATTTTAAAGACCATATGTTAAGAGTAAAAAGTTTATCGACGCTGTAAAATGCAAGTATTTTGACTTACGTGTCTTTCATCATCTGGCTAGCCTTTTCCCAACTATATTGGGGTCGGCTCCCAGTCAAGCCGGATTCAGCTGAATACCAGTATTTTACGTGAAGCGACTGCCTACCAGACCTCCACAACTTTTTGAGAATGTGTTGTGATGAGTAATTTTTATTGTATGTTTTCAATATATATTTTGTAAGTATACCTATGGACAGAAAGTCTGAAATAAATGATTATTATATTATTACAACACATTAACTGGGGAACACGGTACTTCTTGGCAAGACTGGTGTCAGATTTTCTGGCTCCTAACAATCCGTAACGACTGCTAAAGATCTCTAAATTGCAGCCGGGACCAACGGCTTAACGTGCTTTCCGAGGCACGGAGAAGTCTCGTTATGTTAAGATGGTCACCCATCCACAGACCAACCTCGGCAAGCGTTGCTTAACCTCGAAGATCGGCCCGTGCGGCTGTTATAATTTAGCCACGAGCTCCTTTGACTTACGTGTCTTTACTCGGACATATTATAGGTACGAGTTCTAGTTCAAAAGTCGGAGAGGCAAGCCATGAGGTTTGCCTATCCACTCGGGCATGAGCTAGCTGCTGCAACAAAAGAAGAGGTGATACCCGGCCACTGTAGGCGCGGGCTCTCAAATAAATCAATCTTGAGGCAAAAGTCATTTATTCTAATTAAGCTGAGAGAGAGTAGGTACCTTTTGAACGTCGAATTCGTCCCCCAAAATTCTCGCCCGTCACCACTTTCTTGTGTTTTAACTGGGAAGAAGTGGCGCAACAAACTGCCCAACACAATAGGCAAGGTTTGAATGATCCATCCGAACGAAGATTGTCATGGCCAGCCATACCACTCTTATCAGCGTCCATAAAATCAAACAATCTGCCAAGCCTTTTCCGAAATCAATCAAGGTAAAATCGAATACCCTAGGCAAGAGTGGTGACCGATATTCTGTTTTCTGACAACGCGTTAACACTGCCCAAGGACAGCTGACGAGTCTCGTTATCATATCATAATCATAATCAGCCTTTTAACGTTCCCACTGCTGGGACACAGGCCTCCTCTCCAGGAGAGCGAATGGGCCGTAATCCACCACGCGGGCCCAGTGCGGGTTCGTGAATGTCACATGTCTTCGAATATACATTTATATTCGAGTCTCGTTATCGGTATGTTATCCAAGTTGGTCATCCATCCACAAACCAACCAGTTTTATCATTTCGTGCGGCTGTTATTTCTGAGCCACATCTCATTATCCTGCATATAGTGTACTAATTAATAAATAATAACAGTCCCAAAGGCCCGTGGACAGTTCCCACAGGATTCAAGTCCAATGACGCATTGATCACAAAACAGCCCGCGGCCATATTGCGAACTCTATAGGAATGCCAGCGAACTGGTAGGTAAGCACTAATTGCAATTCGTTATACCGAGAGCTAAAATTTGATGATTCAATCTGCGAGTTTTGGGTTCGGTAGCGTTTATTTTGATGAGAAAACCTTTTGAATAAAGATTTGTGGTTTTTTTATTTTATTTTGTGACTGAATCTTGATGGATGAAATTAACTATTATATCCTTATTCCTTATTAAAGTGGTTAAAGTGAGACGACGTATGACGCACGCTACTGTAGTGGCTTTGCTTGATTGGATGGTTGATCAGTGGGACAGTGGATTTTGGTTGATCAGTGGGGCAGTGGATTTTGGTTGATCAGTCGGGCAGTGGATTTTGGTTGATTAGTGGGGCAGTGGATTTTGGTTGATCAGTGGGGCAGTGGATTTTGGTTGATCAGTGGGGCAGTGGATTTTGGTTGATCAGTGGGGCAGTGGCTTTTGGTTGATTAGTGGGGCAGTGGATTTTGGTTGATCAGTGGGGCAGTGGATTTTGGTTGATCAGGGGGGAGTGGCTTTTGGTTGATCAGTGGGGGCAGTGGCTTTTGGCTGATCATTGAGTTTTTCACAGAAACGCTCAAAGGCCCTAGTCTTCAAATTACTTCTTCCGCTCTGGGAGGGAGTGTCAGATAGAAGAGTGCCAGAGCCGCGGTGACTCTTTCGAACAAATTCATCAGCTACTGTACAATAGCAGGCACTAATCAGCGGGCCCCGTCTTCTATGCTGGCATTTCTATATTTTTGAGGCGCGCCTGAAATACGACGCATCGTCGAGTCGGGCCTGGTTGTTATGGGACAGCGAGCAACCCATAAGGCCCAAGGCCCCAGAGTCAATTATGAGTTTTTAAACTGACTCGATCACGTTATTTCTCGACTGTTTGACCGTCTATTCTGCATCAGTCGCAATGATGAAGTTCACCTACATGCATCATCATCATCTGCCTAGCCTTTTCCTATGTTGTGGTCAGCTTCAAGTTAAACTGAATCCAGCGCGGACTTCATGATTTTTGACCCACCCCCCATTCCTAATCACAGCTGGGCACATTTTTGTGAGACCCCTAGTGAGTCACATATTTTACAATTTTATTCGTGTTTTACTTAACACTTAGATTAAAATCGATTTTGAAATGTGACGTCACGAAGTTTAGGACCCCTCCCACCCCCTTGTCACACAATGTCACACTTCGTCGACCCCCGCCCTCCCCCTTAACGTGTGATGTAATTTATGAATGACCCCATCTTTTTGCTCAGAGTGGTGTTAGAACTTCTGGCTTCTGACATCCGTAAAGACTGCCAAAGATCTACAAATTACAAAGACCACCGGCTTAGCGTGCTTCCAGGCCGGGAGGTATCTCGGTATGTTGAAGATGGTCACCCATTTACAAACTGACCTTGGCAAGCGTTGCTTAACCTTGAAGATGGACCCGTGCCGCGTTCCTTAAGGGTCTAATTTATAGTAACCCAAGGGCTGGCTTTTACCTTGGACAAAGGATTAAGCATTGCCATACAGCGTGGTAATGCTGCCAGCCTTTTGGGTACATTACCTGTGGCCAGCGATGCGGAGGAATTTTTCGACGCCATCTTTTGACTATTTCTAGTTTTAGTTAGTTTAGTGCCTTTTTTATTTAAATGTATATATAGTAGTGATTATTCTTATCATAGGTATATAGGTATTATGGTTTATACATATTCGTATTAATAAAATAGTCAAATTTTCGTATTATAGTAAATGTTTCTACTTTCACTTTTTCATTGTTCACGGGACCCTCACATACCAGAAAACATATTAATACTGTGTATACATCGTACAGTAATTAAGTGTGAAGTTCATTAATAAAATAAAAACGTTCACGCTCTAATGACCGACTCGCGCATGACCGGATTTTGTTATTAGTGAATATTTTTTGTCCGTCCGTCTGACCGTTGCTAATATACGTGATTTTAATAAAGCTATTATTTTATTATAGTCTGTGTTGATATATAGGTGAATCTGTTTGTTCGTCTGTGCATCATTGAAAGGATTCTGAAGATAACCTTGCCTAGTCTTCTCTATAAGAGTAGGTGATTTCTATAATATGAAAAAGTACTATTTAGTCTGTCATATAGAATACAATAGAATACTTACTCTTTATTATGTACACCATTCAATTTACAGAAAATATAGACAAAGAAAACATTACATAGGGTGACACAATGAGCGGCCTTATCGCTAAAAGCGATCTTTTCAAGGCAACCTTTGGATTACAATTTGAGAGCAGTGGTGGCCGAGTGGTAACGGCCCCGACTTACGAATTGTAGTTCGCGGGCTCAAACCCAGTCAGGCGCATTACTTTGTGTAATTAATTTCATCACCACTGCTCTCAAAACGGTGAAGGAAAACATCGTGAGGAAACCGGCATGTCCTAGAACCAATAATTCGAAGACATGTGACATTCAACAACCCGCACTGGGCCCGCGTGATGGATTACGGCCCATTCCCTCTCCTATAGAGGAGGCCTGTGTCCCAGCAGTGGGAACATTAAAAGGCTGATTATGCTCTGGATTACAATGACAATCATAATTACATTGATGCGTCATAGTATAGGCTGCTGGAGATACCTACTATTTGGAGATTATTGGCAGCCGTAATGGATTGTCAGTAACCAGAAAATCTGACTCCAGTCTTGCCAAGAAGTACCGTGTTACCCAGTTAATGGGTTGTAGAGGTCTGGTAGGCAGCTGCACCACGTGAAATACTGGTATTCAGCTGAATCAGGTTTGACTGGGAGCCGACTCCATTAAGGAACGTACAGAAACTATAGGTGGCAGCACAGACTCGTCAATGTCAAGTATATTTTACTTATAAGTTTCAAATTTGCAATGCTAGATGGCACAGTCTACTTCGTGCACGTTCCCCAAAACGGGGGCTGTAGGAAGTATAGGTGGTTGCACAGGTCAATTATTTACAGCGTAAAAGTTTCAGATTTACAACAATAAATGACATAGTCTACGCCGTGCACGTTTATATAGTTGGGAAAAGGCTAGGCAGATGGGTATAGATTGCTGGATTGAGAAGAGGTTTTAGCAACGGGTGTCGTGTGCCTTGTAAATGTGTTGTTGTGTTCTGAAAGAGTCGAACAGTCGGGAAAAGACTCGGTATTTCATAATGATACGGACGAAGTCACGGGTAATACTTGTAGTTTTTTTTTTAAAGTTTTTTTATTTTATTCTCACATTAATTCGGTGATTCTTAATTGAATAATCAGAGTGGAATGTTATTTTGACAACTTTTTCCTTATAGACGAGATTTCTCTTCGTTACCTTTGACATTTAAATTTAATGTCACTTTTATATCCACTTCCTAATGATCGCGGAAGAAGTTTAAGAAAAAATCTTTTTGAAATAAATTTTAATTAAAGTCACTTGTAGATGTCACCGGAAAATAGCAAACTTCGTAAGATTATAAAACGTCTTGAGAGATTGTTAACTTTCGATAAATTGTCAACCTAACATTCGGAACACATTTTTCGCATAAAAATTTGATACTTAGGTCCTACTCTTTACCGAGAAATTACGAACTGACGTAAACAAATAAACGCGAATATTTTTTGGAAATCTATCAGACGGGCTATAAATGTATACTATAAAGTGAAAAAAAAAACACTGTTATGTTATCTCTTACTTATTTTCTGTGTGTACATAAATAATAAAATAAATAAACTCTTAACTAACTAAAAATAGTAAAAGATGGCGTCGAAAACTCCTCCACTCCACCACTAAATGATAAT
Source organism: Hecatera dysodea (assembly GCA_905332915.2). NCBI lineage: Eukaryota > Metazoa > Arthropoda > Insecta > Lepidoptera > Noctuidae > Hecatera > Hecatera dysodea. The sequence continues at coordinate 9,539,121 of HG995314.1, read as the reverse complement.
GATAAATGATATTTATTTTGTAAGTAGGTTAAACATAACACTTTTACACGTCAAATATTTCTGGTCATTTTAAGCTAGATGAAGCCGGTGTTTCCTAGCCGACTACCCTGAGAAGAAACACCGAAACAAACTCAGAGGTCAAAGTCTCTTTTAAACTCCATACAATCCGTACTGGTCAAGTCATATGAGAACCATGTAGGTTAATGTCTGAGGTAGCCTTTTGAGGAAAGTACCACACAGATTTGAGTGGACTTGTCCAAACAGTGCAAGCATTTGTCAGATACCGTGTAGCTCAAACTTAGAACTTCAAGGAGCTCAAGGCGCTGCTTATGAGTGTAAAGTTTCATTAAAATCCGTTTAGTAATTTCGGAAAATAAGGACAAGAAAATTTGAGGTATTCCATGAAGCACACCCAAATGAAGCACACCCAGACGAAGCACACCTAAAGTATTCCACTTAGCACACCCGTAGGTGGGCTTCAAATAAAAATTTAAAATAATTAATTTCCTATTCCACGAAGCACACCTACGAATATCAGTGCGGGGACTAAGAAATAAAAATGTCGATAGAAGAAAATATTTATTATTTAAAAGACTAACTTAAATTTCTAACATCATTCAGTTTCATTAAAATAATGTGACACAATATTTGACATTTTTGTAATCTTACTATTCAAAATCACAGATTGTTTCATAATTATCTTTCCAAAAAAAAAAAAATAGTTTTTAACTATTTTTCTATTATTTTCCTTTTTTGTGCTCTTAATAAAATCACAGATTGTTTCATAATTATGCAATAAAAACTTGGACAAATATCAAAAACATTGTAAATATAGTTTTCCATAGAGATCTATGTTGAAGTTTTCTTATAGCTACCTGTTTAGTGAATAATAAAAATACTCTACTTTAACATAAAAAATAACAGATTATTTCATAATTGCAATAAAAACTTGGACAAATATCAAAAACATTGTAAATATAGTTTTCCATAGAGATTTTTTTTTTTTATTGTGGCATATCACTGACTAAATTCAATCCTCGGTCCAATGTATCATTAAGTTTTTGCTTGTAGATTTTAGGAATGGGCTCCATGGTGGAAACTACTTGCTGCTCGAGTTCATGCATTGCTTCCTTAATTTGGGTCTCCAAAACGTTTGAGGCACATTTATGTTCCTTTATTTTAACAACTTCTTCCATGCTACTTAATGTAAGTAAGCCATTATACCCTTTTTTAATACACCGCCACAAGGCATTACCGTTTTTATAAATCTTGTGTTTACTATATTGTTTGTTATTATATACTAACACTTGTGTCCCCTTCCGGCCAAGTACGTAATTAATAGATGGGTTAAAATTTCTATTACTTGGATCTGCCATCGGCTCCATTATTTTGTTTGAATAAATTGCACGAAAAACAGAAAAAATAACAATAACAAGACCGGCGCACAATTGCATACACTCAGCCCGTGACGTCGCGATAGTGTAATGAGAACTAAGCATGTAAACAAGTTCCGGAAACGCTAGGCTAAATTCGGGTTGGCTCGGGAATTCAGTGGCGGGCGCACGCGTTGACTATTAGCGCATCATGTATACGTCTTATCTATGGGATTTATATATGAACATTATGAAAATTACAAGTATTGTATCACATTATTATAATGAAACTGAATGATGTTAGAAATTTAAGTTAGTCTTTTAAATAATAAATATTTTCTTCTATCGACATTTTTATTTCATAGTCCCCGCACTATGCGAGTGATATTCGTAGGTGTGCTTCGTGGAATAGGAAATTAATTATTTTAAATTTTTATTTGAAGCCCACCTACGGGTGTGCTAAGTGGAATACTTTAGGTGTGCTTCGTCTGGGTGTGCTTCATTTGGGTGTGCTTCATGGAATACCTCGAAAATTTGTGTGAAATGCCGTACGGTGTATACACTCTTAATGGTACCTAATCTTTGCAAAACAATTATATCTTTTCGGTCAACGACCCTGCGCCTGCGCTGGCCATCGGCCGTTGATTCATAAGGCCATAAAGGTCACTATAAATGGTCTTAGGCCCTAAGGTTAAATAGTGGCAGGTTACTAACCCAAACATAAAGCAGGCAGACAGACATACAAAAAGATGACTACGGAAGACATCTCAATTAGTTCTCGCAGTTCTTCAAATAGATAACTTATTAACAAAGAAAAATTTACCTAAAAACTATAGCTTCAAAGTCGAAAATGAAACGTCTTGAAACAATGTCTCAAATCCAAGAATAAAATGTTGAAGAACTAATCGCAATTAAAATTAAGTTCAACAGCAATTGAAATAAAGTACAATTCGCTTTAAACGGATTACGACAAAGAAGGAACGGTGACATGTTATGCAAATCCCAAGCTTAACAATCTAGAAATAAAGTGTGTTTTCGCTTGTAATGATGTAAGTACGCGGGCAGTCGAGCTTGAAATGTTTTGGTGACATGAGCGAACGGCCAGCGCAGAGGAAGATGTGGAGTCGATGTGTTTTATTTTATTTGTTTTTTATTTAATTTGCGAAGTGGTATGCGAATTATAGAAAAACATGGAGTGTGTCATTATGTTTTTAATTGAAATGTTTTACTTTGTCCTCTCCTGAATAATAATGCGCTCTATCGTAGGGATAAATAGTATTATGCAGATGTAAAAAATTTGCGCTTTTATTAAGGACCCAGTAGTTTAACATATAAAGTATTATAATTACCTCAAAATGAGTTAAAAAAATATTCAAACAGACAACCACACATAAGATTTTTGAACTTCACTATTTGCAGTGTTATATTCATACTTATAAATATTACTCCTTAATAATATAATTCTTTTCTGTTATTTAATCAGCTTTACTATCACCACTAAGGCATTCTATCAAAGTAGTTTTTTCCTTCATTGACAATTGTCAGTTATATATTTCTTCTGAGTAAATATCGCAGCATATGCTGAGATAGGGTTTAGATTTTGGTCTCAAAAGTTTAAATTAATTTTAAACTATGCGAGGCCAAAAAAGTGAAGCTTTTAATATTTTTTTTTACTTTTGTGTGGTTGTTTTGTGCGAGTGCTAAATATATTTTTTTCTTTCTAAAACATTACTTAACGTAACAGTCCTGCTGATCGATTTTGATCTTGGCCGCTAATTTCAACAGAGAGCAGCCATCGTCGCGGATCATATTATATTGCACAAATATTTGCGCACATACAGATTATCAATACCAACCACCAATATAAACTACTTTGAAACCCATAGGAAACAAGATTGAAAAGACTGCTTACCAAAAAAAAAAATCGGTTTAAAAAATGTTTAGCTCGATTCGACTCCACGCCACCATCTCGTGGGTGGCAGACCACCCAGTCTGGTACTTTCCCCATGTGTTTGTACGCCTCAAATTAGGCGATACCATTCTCAATTCCTAATTCCGGCTGTACGCGAGCTAGCTGGTTAAAGGGTAAGCAGTATTCATAGAATACTGAATATATCTTTGAGGTTTTGGTGGTATCTTCTCTTGTTCTTCGTCTTTCTAAGCTCTTACACGCGGAGAAAAAATACGCGCTTACCCGTAGAGTTGCGGAAACCAGCCGGTTTCCGCAACTCCACGACTAAGCGCGTATTTTGCGTGCAGATGGGACAAATGTGTCATTCGATCCACCCCAGCTCCCCAAAGAAGGCCAGCAACGCCTTCGTGTTACTAACTATCTCACAGAGGGTACCTGGGTTTCTGAAGTACTTAGCCCTGTAATCCGCGACTACGGGGCATCTCAGAAGCAGATGTGCTGCTGTCTCATCCTCCTCCATGCAGGCTCTGCAGAGCGGGCTGTCAGTGACTCCTATGACATAGAGGTGTTTATTAAAAGACCCGTGGCCAATTGTGTCGGCTATGACTATTAATAATTCATTGTTACCAATGTATCCAGTACATTGGTAACAATGAATTATTAACAGGCACTGTGAATTTGGGATTAGGTTTGCTTGAGCGCCAAGTGTTTCCGGTTTACCGGTTCAATCCGCGACAAAGAGTTCTATCCAAAGACAATTTTTAGTAAAAGCTGCCAATTTTCGACTTTGATAAGCAACAAGTGTTCTTCAGAAATTCATCATCATAACTTGTGGGAACTTTGTATTTGCATTGCATAAAACACGTTCTTGTGCTTATAACTAAAAATTAGTTACCTACTACAATTCAAAATTCAAAAGTAATTTATTCAAACTAGGCTGATAGACAGCTTTTTGAACGCCAAATTTTACATAAAGACAGTCCCCCAAAACGCCCACCCGTCACCACTTCCTAGTGTTTTAGCTGGGAAGAAGACGTGGCGCAACAAACTGCCCAGCAACACACCTGTCTGTTGCGTTTTAAGGACATACATATAGCTACAATCCAAATTGACATTCTATCAGCAAATACCAAAGACCAAATGACATTTCGACAGCGTATCTCAATTAAACATTTTGGACTGTTATCGATATAGTTAGGATAGGTTTGGTCAGGATTCCTGGAGGTCCTCAAGTCTCGAACTTCAACGTTCGAATCTTCCCACAGCTGGGATCCAGAGGCTCTAAACAATTGACATTCTGTCAGCGGTAGTGTGACGAAAACAATTGTCAAAACGTCAACAAGTCAAAAAACGTATGGGATTGACAAACGCTGTCGAAATGTCAATTGATCAATAAATATCTATATACGTAAATACTATTTATACTAATATAATAAAGAGGAAAGATTTGTATGTAACGAATAAACTCAAAAACTATTGGACCAATTTCAAAAATTCTTTCACCACTAGAAAGCTGCATTCACCCTAAGTAACATAGGCTATATTTTATCCCCGTATTCCCACGGGAACGGGAAATACGCGGGTGTACGTTACTCATTGAAAATGTAGCTTTCCATTGAATGCTTAAAATTGGTTCAGTAGTTTCGGAGTTAAATCGGTACAAACAGAAAAAATATTACATCTTTATTATATTAGCATCTATAGAAGAGACAATTAGCCCCTTCGGTATTTTCACAGTCCGCTAAAAATAGAACTATAATTGTTATTAATTTAAACTTGTAATTCCTTCCGAAGGCATTAACATGCTAAATATATGCGCTATGATCCAAAAATAGGCCTCGTGGACTCATTCCTCGAAAAGCAGTGTGGTCCGACGCTAAGAATAGTTAGTATTAACTCAAGAAGGACTAGTTGTTGCCCGTGACTTGGTTTGTTAGAGAACTCTTTGTTGACCCCTTTTTTGGATGGGATATTATCTTATTAACAAAATCACACGTGTTTCTCAAAATGCCCTTTGCGTTCCAGGGCCGCTGTCCTGTCACTTTTCCGAACAATCCCACAACATTTTCGACCCCTACTTTGTTATCGGTTAGGGATTGAATTTGGATACTTTTTTTATGGATGAGAAATCATCAAATCACTTCTTCTGCTCTGGGCGGAAGAGAGTATCAGACACTTCCTGACTAAAACCAACCCGTGTTCTTCCTAATGCCCTTTGTGTTCCAGGGCCGCGGTGAATTTGATAGGTTACATTGGTCAGGATCCCTGGAGGTCTTTTTTCTTCTGGATGGGAAATCGTCAAATGGCTTCTCCCGCTCTGGGCGGAGCCGAAGGGAGTGTCAGACTCTTACTGACTAAAACCCGCCCGTGATCCTTCCTGTGCCCTTTACGTTCCAGGGCCACGGTGACTCTTTCGAACAAATTCAGCAACCCTAGCAGGCACTGACCCTAGCGGGAACCCACTACTATGCAGGTATCTACTTGAGGCGCGCGTGGAATACAAAGCGTCATCGAACCGGGCCTGTTTGCTGTCCGCAGACCCTCGCCTACAATGGCCTGCAATTGCCTTGCGATTCCCAACGATCAGGGCGTCTCCTTCAGTTGCGGCGGCTGGGGCGTGAGGTTTACTGAGCCCTCACGTGTTCCATCTCCTCCTTGGCTAGTATTACTGCTCTGAAAAAGACGGCGACCGCTTCCCAAGCTCCCTCGCTCCGGACCATGGATTAAACCAGGGCCTTGGATGACCAGGAATTTGGATATCTTAGTTCCTTTTTGAGAAATGACCATAATAAACACACAGGCTGGACTGTATTGTCGTTGTCCACTAGACTTGCCAAAGGATACCGTGTTTCCCAGTCACCGGTGGTTGTGGGTCAGCTAGGCAGCCGCTCCACGTAAAATACTGGTACTCGGTTGCATCCGGTTGACTGGAAGCCGACCCTTACATAGTCGGGAACAGGCTAGGCAGATTGATATTGAAGCTCTGGTGACTTTAGTAAATCTTCATTGAATTTCTAACATGGGTGTACAATATTCTCTGGAGAGGTACATTGATACTTCTAGGCACATTTTAGATCAGTCATGAATTTGTGCGCTAAACTCGATTTGAGCAGAGGCTAATTTCCAGTCTTTTATTTTAGAATCAAGATTTAAAACGGAGTATTCTATCGGTCAGCAGCCCTATTATGACGTCTTAAATCCATCATGATTTCTGTGTCAGAGAGAGACGGAGTTACACAAGACGAATAGCACTATCTCTTTCCCTCACACGAATCATGATAGCATTGGCACTTCGTAATACGGCCACAGGTATTATCCTATAACTTATTTGTAGACTTCTAAAACCGATAATTCAAATTTCATGGGAAGTTAAAAATCCTCCTCTTCAATATACTCAGTCAGTAGCCATGATAACGAAAAACCTTTAATTAATTAATGTATTTAAAAGCTTTGACTGTCAATTTGACTGATGGAGGTTGAGTCGAGTGGAGGAAATTACTTAGGATATAGAAGTTACTTTAAAATTGTATCTTATATCAGTAGTTTTGAACAAGCTACTACCTCCATTTTATGAATATTATACAAAGTTCACTTAAAGCGCTTAAACAAACAAAGTGAGTAATGCAAAGAGACTTTTCCGAAAATAATTGTACATACTTATGCTTAATTAAGCAATAAAAATCTTTTATGATATCTTAGGGTGCAGTCCACAGTTGTCGGCCATACAAAATTAAAAACACAAATTAAGTAATCCAGGTGCTCTTACGATCTCGATAAAATACCGCTTTGGTATAATTGTTTAATTAACTAAAATGTTGTATCGGCCGCGGTATGACAAAAATGAGACCTTTATGTTTACCGACATGGACGATAATTGGGTGGTTTACCTTACCGTTCAATAAAGGAAATAAATTAATTGTTCAGACTTAAGGGTACGATGGTTAACATGGAATTTGGATCGTTAAAGAGTCGGTTCGAATCTTGGCTGTAAACTTTTTTGTGTCCTTTGTCGATGCACGTTAAACCGCTGATCCTGGCTGTCATTTGTAGATCTTTGACTGTCGTTACGGGTTATCAGAAGCCAGAAAATCTCTGACAACAGTCTTGCGAAGAGTTCTTGAGTCACTGGGTTGTGACTACCCAAAAATGTTATAATAAAGCATAATCAGCCTCCTCTCTAGGAGAGGGAAGGGGCCGTAATCCACCACGCGGGCCCCAGTGCGGGTTGGTCAATGTCATATATCTTCGAATGTTTGGTTCTAGGACATGCCGGTTTCCTCACGATGTCTTCCTTCAGCGTTTTGAGAGCAGTGGTGATGAAATTAATCATACAGAGTAATGCGCCTGGCAGAGTTTGAACCCGCGACTTACAATTCGCAAGTCGGGGCCGTTACCACTCGGCTACCACTGCTCTTTCTCGCTCTCTAGAATGTTACTATACGCAAATATTTATAATGAACTTAGACAAACGAATTAAAATTATTAATAGGTTACAGTGGTATAAAAACTTTCTTGGCTTGACTTGATGAAGCAATTAATGTCGTTTGGTTATATTTATGTTTATGCTGAGGCATAAAATTTGCATAGCATGGACTTGTGTGGGTGATTTAACATACGGTTGAGAAGGATGGTGAGCGAATATCTCTGTGGTAGGATGTGACTTCTCGCTGCCGGCCGTAGTCCGATCTACGGTCGGTAGTAAGGAGTTCTGGGACGCGATGGTCATCTTCTGCGAAATAGTTATCGCGCAGAAGGAGGCTGCGGAAAGGGAAAGAGAGATCTTGCCCTCTCTTATGGTCCGCAGCAGGCGCAACTGGCGTCGGATTACTGCCCTCTTTCAGCTAACTGGGTCCAGGGGCGGCGGACAAACCCGTCCGCCCGTATCCAGGATATCCATGAGGATTTCTTCCGGCAAAAAAAAAATACAAGGTAATCCGGAGTTTGATCCAGGAATTTGCTCGAAAGAGTCAACGCAAAGGGCAGTAGGAGGAACACGGGTGGGTTTTAGCCAGTAAGAGTCTGACACTTCCTTCCTCTCTGCCCAAAGTGGAAGAAGTCATTTGATGATAAATGATATTTATTTTGTAAGTAGGTTAAACATAACAATTTTACACGTCAAATATTTCTGGTCATTTTAAGCTAGATGAAGCCGGATGATTTCCCATCCATAAAAAGGTGAGGTTGATACAGGCTAATATTGTCAATGCAACCGCAAAGCATCTGTTTGTATTTACGTTTTCACGGTTTAACCATTTTGATAACTTTTGCAATAGAGATGACATTTGGATCTTGAAGGGAGAATTCCAGTAACAGATTTACATAAATTAGACCATCACCAATTATAACAGATTTTCTTCCTTGTCTTACGTTGCAAATTGCCTATTTGTAGTTATAAGAGAAGATTTTCACGAAAATCTTATATCAGACTTATCCAAATACTAGTATCAACGCAACTTACATCATTCATCTGCTTGTTCTCTGCTTCATCAAGTTAATGCATTTGGTTGTCCTACTCAGCCACTACTGTTCCTCAGTGTGGCTGTCAGGAGCAGTGGTAGCCGAGTGGTAACGGCCCCGACTTACGAATTGTAGGTCGCGGGTTCAAACTCAGCCAGGCACATTACTTTGTGTAATAAATTTCATCATCACTGCTCTCAAAACACTGAGGAAACCGGCATGAAATAGAACCAAAATATCGAAGACATGTGACATTCACCAATTCCCTCTCCTAGAGAGGAGACCTGTTTCCGAGCAGTGGGAACATTAAAAGGCTGATTAAGCTATGCTTATTTAGTTGTCTGTTCGTTACGCCCGTGTGTCCCCTCAAAAAACTCAACCGAAATTCATCAAAATCAGCATATTACGGCTATTAAGACTGGTTAATTAAAATTATCCATTTTATAACCATCCATTATGGAAGAAGCACCTTCATTGGTCGCATGCTTCGAATTTTTTCACTAATGAATATGTACCGGGAATATTTTTGAATACTTATTTGCATATCTACGGTATTATTATCATAGTATTATGTGTATATATTATTTTGGAATATGTGTGTTTAGTGGTTATAAGCGAGGCTGTGGAGCATGAGGTCGTGAGTTCGTTCCGGGTTTGGAATATTGTTATTGGGTTGTTTGTTTCATCGTAGAAGCAGTCTGGATGTTGGGTATTTGACTGATTGATGGCTGTAGGTTAGCCCCTTCCTGTCAGGATTGGGGGAATTTGTCACCCAAAGTGTCACCGTGGCTCTGCAAAAGGCATCAGGAGGAACACTGCTTCCTCTTCCCCCAAAATGGAATGAGTCATTTGATGATTTCCAATCCTTAATAAAAAGCTTGGCTCATATTACATGGGACTTAAACATACAAACACTCACGCCTTTTTCCAGAAATTACAGCGCGCCACCTTTGAGATTTTACCAACTTTAAATTCTTCCTTCAGGAATCGAAAACTAGACAAGGGCCCCAAGTCTGCTATTTTTATAACTTCGTCATTCCAACACGATCCCATTGTCATTTTGCTAAAAGTTCGTAATCTGCTAAATTCATAATGGTCGAGTCATTGGTCTGTCAATGGTCTCGTAATACTTTTTGATAAACGAGATATTAAAAGCAACTACTGCACAACGACGTTCTAATGGTAGGTCACTGATCAAAAGAACTGTCAAAATTTTAGCAGATTACCGCATACGTCTGTCATTCATTTGTCATCATTATGTACGAGATTACCATTCTATGCCTTTCAATGGAGTGTCAGTGGTTGACCGTTGGAAAGTCACAATGACGCTTTTATATTAGTAGATTACCAAACCTTGTCAAAATAAACCATTATGAAATCAATTGTTAAAACCTTTTTATACTAATAAGTACACCCTGCCCATTACTGTTTTGACAGGTACTTAAATGTATGTTTTTTCCTACATTATATCCGTCACTGCTCTTCTTGTGATAAATTACACGTTTCTTTTTCCTGTGAAGAAATGGTTTTCCTTACTAGTCAACTCCATTGGCTCTGCTCTGGCTCTGCTGAATTAATCGGATATCTAAACAAGTTCAATGATAGACCATTCTGACACTATTGTAATAGCAGATTTGAGGCCCAGTTAAACAATAAAAATTTTGACCACTCACCAGAGTCGTCTTAACCCATGAAGGGGCCCCTGGGCACTTCTGAGTCCGGGCCCCTTTGGAAAACTTAAAACCGGCCAAGAAAGTATCGGAGCTGGTAGCTGATTTCTGTAGGCATGACCACACAACCGTACTACCCAGTGGACATCCTGCCTGGAATAGGTTTGACCGAATTTCGTCAGAAGCTAGTTTACGGTTCGAGTTGGTCGTTTCCTAAGCAGTACCTATAATATAAATTGGGGGCCCCAATGAAGTGGGGCCCTGGGCACGTGCCGCTTGTGCCTTTATGGTAAAGACGGAACTGTCACTAATCTTTAATGATAATGCTCACCATAGTTATCCTTTCTCATAAAAAATAAGTATAATCTAGGGCGATTGATTCGATACGGAAGCAGATCGGTTTTTATCGATAATTATGTCGATAATATTGTATCGATAAATAGATAATGATAATAAGATACTTACCTACCTACTGTTTGGTAGTTAAGATATAGTTTGGTAATTAAAGCTTACTAAAGCTTTTTGACTGCATTTAGAAAATTTCTCTTGCGTGGTATGTTTTATTGGTTCAAATATTTTTTAGAAAAATATTCTAACATAAAAATCGTGAATTGTTAAGCTTATTACTCATGTACAAGCTAGACAGTTTTATTGATATTTAGGTATAGGAGACTTTTAATTGGTCTCATTAAATAACGCCGAAATTGAGAAGCAAACCCAGGACCCTCTGCTCAGCAGTCCCACTTTCAACACCAAGACCAATGGGTAGTCAATCTCTGATAGCACCCACTGTTTCAACATTTACTAAACGTTCTCTGCCTAGTCTTTTCCCAACTATATTGGGGTCGGCTCCCAGCCTTATCGGATGCTGCTGAAGACCAGCATTTTACATGGAGCGACTGCCTATCTGGCCTCCACAACCCAGTAACTGGGTGCCAGAATACCCCTTGAAGCAAGACTAGTACAAATTTCTTCATCATCTGCCCAGCCTTTTCCCAACTATATTGGGGTCGGCTCCCAGACAAGCCGGATTCAGCTGAATACCAGTATTTTACGTGGAGCGGCTGCCTACCAGACCTCCACAACCCATTAAATGGGTATCACGATAGGTACTTCTTGGCAAGACTGGTGTCAGATTTTCTGGGGTCTGACAATCCGTAACGACTGCCAAAGATTTTCAAATGACAGCCGGGACCAACGGCTTAACGTGCTTTCCAAGGCACGGAGAAGTCTCGTTATGTTCAGATGGTCACCCATCCACAGACTAACCTCAGCAAGCGTTGCTTAACCTCGAAGATCGACCCGTGCGGCTGTTATAATTTAGCCACGAGCTCCTCCCTCACTAGTACAAATTTCTTGGCGTCTGTCAAATGACAGTTGGGACCAACAACCAAACTGATTTCTCAAAAGAACATATCGCAGACTCAGCCGATCAGTCACTCCTCAAAAACAAGCTAAAAAACGATCTACTGAACCCAATTTGTGGACCCCTACTGTGTTTAAAACAAGTCGCCACCAACGAAGATCTCTAATTAAGACATTCGCCCCAATACATGACTGCTTACTGTATTTTTACTGATAAACAACTCAATTTTTTAGTCTACAAGGTATTCTCAACCTTATAACTTTGGCTTAAGGAGCATAGTTGACGTTACCGATGGTCAAGACTTTGTGTCTGATTAAAAAAGACAATAATATGTGACGATAAGGACTTAATTTGGGATTTTGTGAGCTGTCTCATGTCGATGCGAGATGGATGGGTCGGTCCGAGGTTGGAAAGTGGATGGGTGACCATTTGTTAGGCACCGAGATCTCTCAATGCGTCGTTAAGCACGTTTAGGCGTTGGTCACGGCTGTCATATGTATTTTTGGAAGTAGTTACGGTCTATAAAGGAAAAAAAAAAGGTTTTAACGATAGACATGTATTCAAGACATCACACTGTCTCATGAAATGTATTTAATGATTTATATGCAAGTGGTTCTTACTTACAATTCACACAAGCCACAGAAAGAAACGTTAGAACTGTCCCAAATAAAAGCCATTTGCTTGTTCAGAACAAAATCGATGGCCAAAATTCTTTCAAAAAGTTATCTAGTCAATACAGGCTGGAGTTATAAAAAAATTGTGCTGAACGGATTCCCCTCAGAAAATTAGGGGGTAAAACAGCAGCTTGTCTTACCACCCCCCCCCCCCCCCCCTCACAGTTGACCACATCACAGCCTACCATCAGGAGAGATAGTGGTCAAACGCCGCCAATAAACAATCGAATCTTATCCTGCCTACCCTTTTAAGAGAAACCCGTGAAGATACCATAAAGGCCATGTTTCCTTCCTAATAAAACACATAAAAACACCAAAAAAACTTTATAAAAATAAACAGGCATGGTACAATAACACTGGATGTCTTAATTATCAGCCAGCATGGGTGGTCTGTGACGTCATCCTGTTCCTAATCAGCCGTTACAGCGACCAAGAAGTCTTGAATGCGGCGAGATTTGGTACTACAAAAAATGTAGGGGAATTTTGACGTTTCGCTACGACAGTGGCGCCATTGTCCGGGCCAGGTTACCCTGGATGGGTTATCGAGCTGTTTTCTCCTTGACGCGTATTAATTTATTATGAAGATGGTCTGATTGGTACTAAAGTTTAGCATTGATAGTAATAATTATAAAACTTGATAATTGACTTTAATTTGCAATTTATTGAAGTATAAAAGTCTTATTTGCAATTTACTGGTAAGCCGAAGTCGTAATCGAAGACTGTTACTTGACGGAATAATGGTTTATTAGTTGAAATTAGGTACATGTTAAAACGAGAATATATGTACGTATTTCATATCTGTCATTCACAAAAAATTGTGTACCGTTGAGTAAAACCCAAAATCCAAGATTTTGCAAGTAAATGCTCCCAGGGACAAAACGCGACAATGCGACAACCATTTTTTCAAAGAATGTTTCTTCTATGTGATATTTTATCAGCGGTTCTTCTTCTTCGTCGTTCCCTCAATGCTGAGGATCGCGACCACATACGACGCGTTTCCAAGCCATGCGGTCCTCTGACCTTATCAGCGGTTACGAATGTCAAAAAGTCATAAAGATATAAGGTTGACAAGCTACCTATATAAAAAAAAATATCACGTGGTCAATTGTAAACATTTTGACTTTTGCCAAATTAAAAGCTGCTGCATAATATCTTGCATGCGTTTTATTTTTGGCAAAATAAAATACTTCTTAATTCAAGTAAACTATTATGAAATATTTTTTAAAATAACTTCCTCAGCGATGGAAATTGTAAAGCTTCAAAGTTGACAGTTAGAACGAGAATTTCGATACGAACTCTGACATCAAATTCTATGACGCCTATTTATATATTTTTCAATGACAGTTTTGGATATTTCTAGATAAGCTATTTAGATATTACATTTGCTAAGAATGACAGTGTATGTGACAACATTTCAATTTTGTTTGGCCACCTTTGGCCACCATCACGGTTGAATGCGTTTTACTATTAAGTGATCTTGTTTTTTTTTTTCATTTATGAACACTTCTTAAAAGCAATTAAATATTTAAATGTGCAAAAAGTTGTAAAGGTGCATCTATTTAGTAGGTACTTTGGGGATTATTTGGCGTAATGATTATTTATTTTTTTGTATTACTTAGTAATAATGATTTTTTCTTTTGTTTCAGGAAGAAGTAAGTACGGGACGCGCTCACGGGAACCACGTGAGATAATTCCATTTATTTTTCATAATTATTTATTTTATTTAACTAATTACTTATTAATTTTATATAACGTTTGATATTTCAAAATTAGTTTGTGGTGTTCACCCCCTTTTCAATACCTGTTATTATTAGATACAGCCCAACGAAAAATTAAAAACAAATAAGACTAATACTATGTATTGTCTACTAATCTATACTAATATTATAAAGCTGAAGAGTTTGTTCGTTTGAACGCGCTAATCTCAGGAACTACTGGTCCGATTTGAAAAAATCTTTCAGTGTTAGATAGCCCATTTATCATCACGCTAAGACCAATAGGAGCGGAGCAGTCATGAAAAATGTGACACAAACGAAGTTGTGCGGACAGCTAGTTATTTATATGAAAACCTAGCTGACTCGCGCTACTTCGTCTGCGTTACATAAGAGGGAGAAAAAAAAAAACATACAAAAACTTATTTCATTGATGCTCCGCTCCTATTAGTAGTAGCGTGATGTTTTATAAGTCTTCCTCGATAAATGGGCTACCCAAAACTGAAAGATTTTTCAATTCGAATTAGTAGTTCCTGAGATTAACGCGTTAACAAACAATTCGGCTCTATTATATTAGTTTAGATTGAAATGATACTCCAGAATTGCACATAAACAATTCTGCAAATTCTTTGTAATTATTTCTGTCACTGATGTTACTCAGGGTGAATGTAGCTTTCTAATGGTGAAAGAATTTTTGAAATCGGTCTAGTAGTTTTTGAGCTTATTCGTTACATACAAAAATACAAATACTTCCTCTTTATAATATTAGTATAATACTATAAGTATAGATTTACAGAATGTACAGAGCAAGTTATTTCATAAAAAATCTTCCCAATCCAAAATGAAAAAAAAAAAAAAAAAACGATTTGATTAAATATAGATACGTCAAAAAATTCAATAAGATCTTTCCCGAAGAGTTTTCTGTAGAAAACAAAAGTACCTCTATATTTATTACACCGTGTTTTGTAAAGGCGTTTGCTCAACTAAAACTCATCTCTCGAGCACGAAAACGTCAATTGACAAACTTTCAGTGACGTTGTCGTGTTCTTGTGTGAGTTGGATTTTACGTTTTGGAATATGGGCGTATGACTCAAATCAAATATGTATGTTTTGTTTGTGCAAAAACTAATTGCGTTAATAACGTGTTACACAACTACGTGCATTAATTTAGGAACCTTTTTGGCCTCGCACATTAATCTGATATAGATAGATAGGTTTTGTTAATTTATTTGGCTACTTCCCGTTATGTCACATTCCCGATTAGTCAACTTGTCAAAAACTTTTTTAAAAACAACTGAACACAAGTGGCATTTGGTCAAGATTTTGATGTTCATACATCCATTCCCGTTTCGTCACCCCTTTTTTAAACTAGTTTTTTGGACTGTACAGTCAACTACAAAAGTTACAAAGTCCTTTTTACTAGTAGATTTTTTTGTTTGTTTACTATTTTATTATCTTGTGCGAGTGTCAAATAATTTTTTTTCTTTCTTTCTTTAATTTATACCAACACAAGCGTTTGCTCAACAGTTTGCCCAAATCTTTATATAATATAAATTATTTTCACTATAACGCGTTTGGTCAATCACAGATACCGAAATTCGATTACTATCTACGTCGTACTCTAATTGGATTGTCACAACACCAATTCAGTGAGATTTCATATAAAAACATGCCTATTTCCATCACCACAATGGTCAAACTTATAAAAAAAACTGGACAAAAAAAAACGTCGTGATGCAGTTAAATAATGAATTAAATTGATTAGTTGCGGGTAAATTGAGTATACGTGGTCTTATTCAGGTTTTTGGATAGAGAAAAATAGTTATTGTTGATACTGACTTGAGTGACAGATTTGAGTATTATTAAATTTTACAAACTGTACAAATCAAAAATTCAATTATAATGCAAGTAAAAATAATCCAATAGGTTATTTAAAGAACAAGAATGACAGATAATCAAATTAAGGAAAGTTGAAACATGAGCATGTAAATATTTTTATGTGCGAAATAAGGTAATTTTCTTTTGTTTTTTTTATTTATTTTTTTTATTATATATAGCATGATTAAATGTTTGTGATAAAATTGTGCCTTGTATGTAACATGTTTGTGCCACCTTGGTTTTTGTGCAACATTTTTGTGTTTTCACTAACAGCTAACAGTACTTGTGTGGACTACTCAGATTATTATTAGTTATTTGGTTTTATCATTTAATCGTATCTTGGAATTTATAGTCCTGGCCAATTACGCTGTTATGATTGGTTCAACAAAATATTATTTACCAATCAATTCAAATAAAATAAGAGTAGACAACAAACTAATTAAGTGCAACTTCATGCGATTTCTATTTTGTCAGTTTCTGACCAAAACTTTCGACACAACAGTGACACTAAATCTCTTTCAGATCCAAATCTTTGTGTACCAGTTTATTTAATACCATAGCTAATATTAACCTGAGTTGTAGAGTACACCCACAAATTCCAGGAAAGAAGAAACTCCAAATCATCACTATCATGGTCATCATCACAGCCCGCCAGGCGGTCGGTGAAATATTTTGACCAATTTTATCACTTATGCCTTCGACGCTCGGTGGAGCTCGGAAATGAATTGGTTAAGATATTGCATCGTCCGCTTGTCTCGGGGATTTCAGCGAGGGATGTTTGTGCCACGAGTGGTTTTATTTGTGCCAATTTAATTTCATTTATGATCTACCTAGATCTATTTCAACAGACCTTGTGCACTACGTTGCCATGACTACGGCAAATACTCGCAGAGTTTAAGGAAACCGTCGTATGTCAAGAAGTATGTCAATAAGCATTATTCAGTTGGTTGCAATGACCAAGTGGTCGCAAAACACGCGGTATAAAACTATGGTTGACACCAGATAAATGTGCAATAAAGGCATTGCCCTTTCCTTGATATCTCTTCGTAGGTACATGGACAAAAAAATGAATCGTTTTCCATTACTAGTAAATATAAAGGATCACGATGGATGTCGATTCAATATTCATTATTTCTGTTTTAAGAATTAAGGTTGTCAATAAATGTAGGTGGGTCAATGACCGTTATTGCACATTTATTTGGTGTCGACTATAGCTGCGTTTATGTTTTAATTTGAACTTGTGCTTAAGTTGGAACTTCTGCAAAAAAAGTTGTAATCACAAGCATGTCCATAGAAGTGGTCCCGAACATGTAGTGCACAAAGTCTCGCGTAATTTTGGTATGTGTGTTTTATTTTGTGTTTTGTTTGTGCTACTTTGTGTTAACGTTGTTTGTGCTTATTCATTACTGCATTTTTTTGTTATTGATTACTGCATTACGTTGTATTCATTGTGTCTTTAACATGTGTGTTTTGCTATTTGTGTTTATTTCTGTATGCTTTTGTGTTCTTTTTTATTATTTTGGAATTATGTTCATGTTTCAACTTTGCCGCAGATTTTGATTTTTAGTCTGTAAGTAAATCAATAAAATAATTACTTCTGGTTTTATACAATTAACTCTAACATGTGTGTTTTGCTAGTTGTGTTTATTTTTTTATTACCTATTAGTTTTTTTATTTTATTTTTATTTTGGAATGATCTTCATGTTTCAACTTTGCCCTAGATTTTGATTTTTAGTCTGTAATCCAGTTAAATAAATGTCTATGTAATTTTATCCAAACGAGTAAATTTTTTAAGTTGAATCCAATCGAATGATTCAACTTGTGCCACTTCTATTGAAACCAACTCCTTACAAGAGTTAATATTAATGTTGTGAGGACTCAACTTATTGATAGAATCAATCTTTAGATACAGTTACCGGATCTTTGTAAAAATCAATCAATCTTTTGAAACGAGGAGTATCTTTTAATGGTTCTTTTCCATATAAAACGACCAATTAGAACCGTGTACTATGTTCTAACGTTTAAAAAGTGCCCATGTAGGTATGTATTTTTGTATATAACGAATAAACTCAAAAACTACTGGACCGATTTCAAAAATTCTTTCACCATTAGATAGCTTCTTTTACCCTGAGTAACATAGGCTATATTTTATTCTCGTATTCTCACGGGAACGGGAACTACGCAGGTGAAACCGCGAAGCGCTGCTAGTGCGAAATAAAGTGCTTTGAATTTTGATGTTAATCATTTGATTTCCAAATAAAAAGTCGGTCGGTATCTTGGGCTAACACCGTCAAATTAGGCCAGTTCAATAATAGACATTGATAGGCAATTCTAGTCCAAAAACCTATATATCTACACTAATATTATAAAAGGAAAGATTTGACTGTTTTTTTTATTTGCATTGAAAAGGCTCCGAAACTACTTGACCGATTTGAAAAATTCTTTCACTGTTGGGAAGCTACACTATCTCCGGTGAACATAGGCTATATTATATCCCCATGTTCTCATGGGAACGGGAATTACGCGAGTAAAACCGCGAGGCGATGCTAGTGTACATATATCTTAGAAGCTCAGATATTCGTCCTCCATTTTAGTCCGTTTGTGAGCAGGTCCACGGACGCGGAGGCCGAAGAAACCACCCGGAGACAACGCCGTACCTGATGAGAAGAGACCACGCACTGCTTTCTCTGGTCCACAACTGGCAAGGTTAAAGGTATGGGACTTCATATCTAAATATATATAACTCAAAAGGGACTGACTGACTGACATAGTGATCTATCAACGCACAGCCCAAACCACTGAACGGATCGGGCTGAAATTTGGCATGCAGGTAGATATTATGACGTAGGCATAGGCTAAGAAAGGATTTTTGAAAATCGTCCCCTAAGGGGGTTAACATTTTGTATGGAACTGCACGCGAACGAAGTCGCGGGCATAAGCTAGTCATGTATATTTACAAACAGAGGAGCTCGTGGCTAAATTATAACAGCTGCACGGGTCCACCTTAGCGGTTAAGCAACGCTTACTGAGATCAGTCTGTAGATGGGTTACCATCTTATCATAACGAGACTCCTCCGTGCCTCGGAAAGCACGTTAAGCCGTTCGTCCCACTGGTATTTGTAGATCTTTGGCAGTCGTTACGGATTTTCAAGCCAGAAAATCCGACTCTAGTCTTACCAAGAAGTAGGGTGTTACCCAGTTTTGGAGGTCTGGTAGGCAGCCGCTCTACTTAAAATACTGATACTCAGCTGAATCCGGTTTGACTGGAAGCCGACCCCAATATAGTTAGGAAAAGGCTAGGACGATGGAAAGATGATGTTGTTTTATTCCTGATAAAGTGACCCGTAGCACAAAAGTCAATCATTGAGGCTCACCATCATGATGAAGAAAGGTTTAAAGATAAATCGAGTTAGATGCCGTAGATTGCAGAGTCCTATGTTTGCCAGTGGATCTATCGGCTGATGATCGACGGAGAAATGAAATTAACAGTATCCGCTTAACATGGATCCTTGCTTTTGGAATTGAATCTTCTGCCTCAGAGGCATAGCTAAAGGTTTTAGTGCTTATCAATAAAAACTAAAAGGCTACTGCAAGATTACAAGGTGTGGCTATTACTCGGGAGGGGGCTGAAATGGAGTGCCAGTAATGGTCCCATTGCAGCCTCCTCCAGAGACAAGTCGGCCGCTGTGATACTGCGCAGTGGTTGATGCCTGTGGACCGTGAGCGTGGGTGGCTCGCCGTCCGATACCAACCAGGCCGAGTCGACGACGCGTTGTGTTCCACGCGCGCCTCAAGGAGCCGTCAGTATCAAAGACGGATCCCCATAGGGTCAGTGCCTGCTAGGGTTGCGGATTTTGTTCGAAAGAGTTACCGCGACCTTGGAACGCAAAGGGCATAAGAAGGATCACGGGTGGGTTTTATTCAGTAAAAGTCTGACACTCCCTTCCGCTCCGCCCAGAGCGGGGGTTTTTTTTGATGATATCCCATCCAAAAAAAAAGGTGTGGCTATGAGGTAAAAGGAGGGTCTTGAAGGAATCCTCATAGATTATCTATGCCATCTATCCCATACTCTGTCACACAGATATCTACTCTGTTTTACATCATATGCAGAAATCTAATAACACCTTTTTCTCCAACAGCACGAGTTCGCCGAAAACCGCTACCTAACAGAGCGGCGACGGCAGAGCCTGGCCGCAGAGCTGGGGCTGGCGGAGGCGCAGATCAAGATCTGGTTCCAGAACAAGCGCGCCAAGATCAAGAAGGCTTCGGGCCAGAGGAATCCGCTGGCTCTGCAGCTCATGGCGCAGGGGCTGTACAACCACAGTACTGTTCCTCTGACGAAGGAAGAGGAGGAGTTAGAAATGAAGGCGAGGGAAAGAGAACAACAGTTGAATAGAGTTTAGATTTGCTTGGCACGTTGGGTTTTGATGGTGAAGTTTTGGGTGCTATTCTGTAAGAACTCACGTGCGAATTCGATTCATTGAATATCTCATTTTCGATTACACTTCGTAACTCATGTGAAGTGAAAAGTATTTGATATTCTGACTGTCAAGTTAAGTTCGCTTCACCTATGTTCTCACTTAGTGGCGCTAGTTTAGTTTTCATCAAGTTACAGATTACCAAATACAGTTTTCACCGCAGAATCAGAAGTGAGAACTGGAGTGAGTTCTTACAGAAGAGCATTGCTGTTCTCTGGATTTATTTCGTTGCAAGATCCAAGGCAGTTGAATCGTTTTTCTGGGCTTTATTTGGATCAGCTTGGGAAGCCTGTAAAGAGGTTCTCTGACCTGTTTAATGGCCTGTCTAGTTTTGGGAGCTAATTGAGTTCTTATCTAAAACCAGGTAGTTCAAACTGCACAAGATCATTCACCCAATGGTTATATGTATATTAATTGCAACATCTGCTTGTTCTCGATAGATACCAGGCATGCAAAAAGAAAACTTGAAATCATTGATTGATTCCATAGAACAATGCCTTTACAAATCCTAGCTCTCGCCGTCAAAACTGAACTGCTAATATTAAAAGAACTGTGGCCGTACTACGAAGTGCCGATGCTATCACGATTCAGTGTGAGGGAAAGGGATAGTGCTATTCGTCTTGTGTAACTCCGTCTCTCTCTGACACAGGAATCATGATGGATTTAAGACGTCATGGTAGGGCTGCAATAACAATCCCGCGTCACAATTGTCAATAGATTAGACACAAACTGATATGGTGTAAAACCAGGATAGTTGCCTCGATTTTGATTACTCTAGTTTTGTGGATGAATCACATAGGTATTATTTTATTTATCAATCGAGAGACTACAACGAGCACTAAGTAGACCGTGTTGCTTGTGTCTGTGCGATTGCATGGGAAGGCAAGGTGTGATAAAAGTTTTTGGGGGATAAAAGTCCTTTGGGTAACTATTATAAACGTAGTTTATACGGATTAGGCAACTATTCCCTATATGTGATAGATGTCACAAAATTTAGAGGTCCGCCAAAAATCGCTAATATTCTGATAATCGTAATATCAAAGTTAATGTTTTTTTTTACTTTTATGGATTTGAAGATAATAAACCGAAGTATCCGAGAGAGCAGTGGTGGCCGAGCGGTAACGGCCCCGACTTACGAATTGTAGGTCGCAGATTCAAAAATAGCCAGGCGGATTACTTTGTGTAATTAAATTCATCTCCACTGCTCTCAAAACGGTGAAGGAAAACATCGTGAGGAAACCGGCATGTCCTAGAACCAAAAATTCGATGACATTCACAAAGCCGCACTGAGCCCGCGTGGTGGATTACGGCCCATTCCCTCTCCTAGAGAGGAGGCCTGTGTCCCAGCAGTGGGTACATTAAAAGGCTGATTATGCTATACCTACCCGATTTACAGATAAAATGTTTTGCATATTGTACTGAGAGATTTAAAGTTATTTCAAAAGTGTGGCAACTATCCGGTTTTTACCCCAAATAATGACACTTAATATGTAAATGTTTCTTTTTTTTCAATGTTGTGTCACCTTTTTTGGTGTATCGTCGCAATAATGTCTATCAAGCAGTATAACTTCCACTGAATACCAGTATTTCTGAAGCGACTGCGTATTTGATCTTCATAATCCAGTAATTGGGTACTAAGATATACTAACATATCATCATCATCTTCCTGCCCTTATCCCAAGTTACTTGGGGTCGGCGCAACACGTTGTTTTCTTCCACTCTGTCCTGTCAGCCGTCACGCTATCACTAACTCCCTTTTACTTTCATATCACTCCTCACACAATCCATCAATCGTTTCTTTGGCCTACCTCTCCCTTTCCATCCTTCCACATTCATATTCATAACCCTTTTAGTTACATAACCCCCCTACCCCTCCATAACCCTTTTAGTTGTCACTAAGATATATACAGGGTTATTTGTAAAACACCAACAATCTCTTAAGAGGTCATTGTACTCATCATTATGAACAAGTTTTACTATGGGACCAAACCTGAAATTGCGAAAAAAAAAATCGGCTGTTCCCTAGTTATACGAACATAAATGTAGGGAACAGCTGATTTTTTTTTTCGCGATTTCAGGTTTGGTCCCATAGTAAAAGTTATTCATAATGATGAGTACAATGACCTCTTAAGAGGTTGTTGGTGTTTTTCAAATAACCCTGTATATATTGGCCTTATCTTGAAATAATATCCGGTTCCTAAATTGATCGTTTTTCCTTGACTATTTTAGCTTCACACAAAGTCTTTTAATGAAAGTCTTTCGAACGCGGTGATCCAGTGCTTTGTAGTCACATCTGAGATATGTGACCACAGAACACAGAACCACCGCGTTGGACACGACTTTAGATGACTACGGTACACGATTTTCAACCAACTGGAATCAACAATAGGGTAGTTGACTAAAAAAATCTGATAAGTCCATCAGATAGATTTCCAAAAAATATTGGATACGTATTTTTTATTTTATCACATAAACAAAAAATGAAGATATAGTGCGTTGAAAACTCGTGTGACGTAACGACTCGCTACAATTTTTACCGGGCCGTGACGTCACACGCTCCCACTCCTGATCTTTCATGCTTTTTATCTTCGTCAGATTATATAGATTTAATAAAGGAAAAAATACGTGACCAATATGTTTCTATAATCTAACTGACGGACTAAACATAATCATATATTTTTTACCCAGGCAACATCCCTATTGAAGTTTACGTAATCGTAATCGAGTACGTTTAAAAAATTTGCTCTAAGACCACACCGATTTTTATACTAAATGTATCATAGCGATGTGACACTTAAGAGTGTATACGCCGCACGGCATTTCATACAAATTTTCAAGTCCTTATTTTCCGAAATGACTAAACCGATTTTAATGAAACTTTACACACGTAAGCAGGATACATAGGTCTTAAAAGTTAGTTGAAAAACTTTTTCGATAAATAGTGTTACAGTGAAATTAGACCCATTTTAAATTTTCATACAAACATAAATTTCCAGTTATCTTTTTTTTAAATAAGACTTTTTAGACCTATGTATCCTGCTTATATGTGTGAAGTTTCATTAAAATCGGTTCAGTCATTTCGCAAAATAGTGACTTGAAAATTTGTATGAAATACCATACCGTGTACACGCTTCTAAAACCTTCGTAATAATGAAGTAAAATGTACATAAATTTGTCCAAAATTAAATCATACTGTAATAACCACTACATCTTGAAAATTACAAAGTCATTTGCAGTCCATTACACCAAATAGCATTCCGTGGCAGTAATATATGTCAGATGGTAATAACTATATATTATTTATTGCGACGATATACTACATATAATTCTGTGTTGTTTTCTGGTCATATACATTTGAAGATTACCATAGCATTTTACTGACTAATTAACTTGCATTTCTTCTTGTTTGTATGTACAGTCGGTGATAGCAATTAACTGACCCCCTAAAAATTAAACGAATTTGAACCTTTTGCTTGTTACGAACGATCGAACTAGAACAACGTTGGAACTGGTTCAACGTCTACGATCAATAAAATAGTTATTCGAATTTGATCTTTAATACGCAGTGTTAAGGTAGGTATGTTCTTGAATATTATTTTAACTTGTAATATAATACGTTATTTCGATCACGTTGAATATGTTTCGAGTGGTCTAGTGGTGACTGTAGTGAGCTGACAAATCGTGGTTGCGAGTTCGTAACCAGCGTAATTGACGCATTTGTTTCTGTTTTGTATATTTATTTTAAGTTATAAATAATAAATTATAACTTTAACAACAACAAAAAAAAAACGAACAGAAATAAAAAACCAAAATGGTGGTAAAAACGACTTTATTTTATAAAAAAAATATTATAAGAATAACATAAATGATATTGATGACGACACGAAGATGATAATATTTACCTGCTTACTAATAACGTTGTTAACTGCACTGAGTTTAATGTAGTGAATCAGCATGTTATAATATTTAGAAATATAGGTATGTATTTCTATTTCATAACAATAACATCACTACATTAAATATCATTGAACTAAATAAAACGGCATTATACGTTGAAGTTCTACCTGGTCTACTATATATCAATTTGTTTTATGAATAGTTATTTTAGTTATAAAATAAGGTTTTGACAAAAAACTAGGTATTCGAAATACTTCGTTACAAATTATAACAATAGTTAATTTAACACACACACTGACATACGTTAGTATTGTTTGTGACCAACACTGGTTACTCAAGTTATTCATGCTTTTAATAGCGAAGTGGAGCACCATTTTTTCTATTGCTTGTTGCAAGCGGCCCCGCATACCGCGCACCATATTCCAACAACGATCACTTCCACTTGCAGTTGAATGAGTAGGCAAAAATGGGTGTTCAATATGCCTTCTAACAATTGCTTGATGACGTTCTGACACTGGAGTATGTAACATAGTAGGTTTTGGTCCAGGACGATCTTTTTGAATATTCCCTGCCTCTTCAAAACGTCTTAGCGACAATCTGACTGTATTTCTCTGAAACAACACAATAAGCATAATTTTAGTAACGAATAGGTAAACATAATTTATCGATTATGTTTGAAAAAATACGTTTATCAAATTAGATTATATAAATCAAATTAGACCTATAAATGATCTCAAATTAGACTCATAATGAAACACAGTTAATTGTCTATTATTCTACATTCACCGGCTTTTAAGCAGACTAACGAATTAAGGAAAAAGTATAATTATAAATGAAGCATAAAAAGAATACACTTACCGCTATATTAAGTTTCCTAGCAATCGCTTTAATACCAACATTCTCCTCATGCAAATAGATTATTTTGTATTTTAAATAATCACTCAACTGAGACTTGACGATTAAACTATCAAAACAAATAACAATTAATAAAAAGGAAAAAAGCCAATTTAGTAAGGCCAGTAAAAATGTTCGCGCGTATTCACTGCTATTTGTGCATAGAATATCTTGTTCAATTTATTCTTCTACCCCATAGTCCTTATGTCATATTTATAGCAGTTTTTGTTGAATACGCATATTATTGACGTCTAACTACCCACTTATTAAAAAAGGTAAAAAGTTATAAATAAATGACCTAATACCAACCTCTTAAAGCTCAAGTTTGCGTATCAAAATTATTTATTGTTTCTGTTCATCGAGTAGTGTTAGTCTGATAAACTCATACCATATTGAATAACGTTTAATGTTATGAGCATAGGGTGTAAAATCGAGTAATTTTTAGGGGGGTCAGTTAATTGCTATCACCGACTGTACAATGGTTTGTGTCAGTTTTAAGGCGATACCCCGACCAAAACCTTGCGATAGCGCGTTTTTCTTCGCTATTCAGAGACTATTAACTCATTAGTTATGAGAAATAATCTACATGTAAAAGCACATTATTAATGTTCGATGTCTTATCATCATATTTTACGTTCTAATTTGTTTTTATGTGTTATAAATAAATTTAAAATCTACGTTTAAAAAATGATTAAAATTGTTGATTTTATGCATCTGTTGCTAAATGCAACGCTCTAAACATTTGAGGATTACACTAATGGATAGATAATTTAAAAATCTATATTATACACGTTTTATTTCATTTCAAAAGATCGTTTTTTTTTTATCAACAACAATAGGGTATTTTACTGTAAAAATCTAATTAGTCCGTCTGATAGATTTACTAAAAATATTGGACACGTATTTTTTCTTTTTTCACGTAAATAAAAAATGAAGACTATACAGTGCGTTGAAAACTCACGTGACGTCACGTCGCTGGTAAAAATTGTAGCAACGTAGTGACGTCACGTGAGTTTTCAACGCACTGTATCGTCTTCATTTTTTGTTTACGTGAAAAAAGAAAAAATACGTGTCCAATATTTTTAGTAAATCTATCAGACGGACTAATTAGATTTTTACAGTAAAATACCCTATTCCAAAAAAATGTGTGAATTCTATGATAAAGGGCGTGCGCAAGGTGCGGGCGGCAAAGAGGGAACGAATGCTCAAGGTTATTTGGTCAGGGAAACGCCTTAAGGCGACCATAGACAGACGCAACGCGACAATGTGAAATATTTTTTCTGGCCGCTAAAGAAATCTATGAATGAGTTGTCGCTTTGTTGTAGCATTGGCATGCAGTGACAGTTTGTGATAAGTGATAACCATTATTTTGAGTTTTTAATTAATTACTTGGTTAGTAAAAATCTTTTTTTTTACTGTAAGTAAACTTGTTGAAAACTGAAAACAAAAACTGAACATTAGCCAATGTGTACACAATCCTTTAAAATAATCCCTTAAAAATAATGCGTTTGAGAGCCATTAATAAAATAAAAAATATCACTAAAACTTTTTTTTTTGTAAAAATTATAGTCGAATCTCCCACTCGAATTGTATAAAATAATTAAAAATGTAAATAATTAAAACTTAATTTTAAGACTTAATTAACAAATTATTATTAAGTTATTTATTGTGCAATGTAGCAGTATTAGTCATTTATTATATTTTGACAACATTTTGATTACGTGCACAAAAATAATACCTACGTTAGTGGCACAAACTTTGTTTTCCCATTTTTTTTTTCAATATGTTGTCAATTTATAAATGTGAAAAAAGTAGCGATTTATAGACAAATCTTATTAAAAGAAGTTAAATGAATTTATATGTTGTTTTTTTTTTCTTGTTTATAACCAAGTATTTTAGAAAAATATACGAGAGCTATTTTATTGGTATCTGGTTAGCGAGATGTTAAATCCCCCAGGGCAGCCTGGATCTGACTTCACTACAAAGTAAACAGACATTTCGCTCATTTGCTACAAGTTCGACATATCTCAAAATTGATGATTTATTAGTTATTAATGACAGATGTGTTGAAAAATTGCGATCCGTTTACTGTAAAAACGTAATTTCTCGAAGAATATCTCCTCCCTCCCTCAGTTGCTATAGTTATGTATAATGAGTTTTGAGAAATTACGGTTTTACAGTAAACGAAGCGCAATTTTTTTAAACTCAACTAGAGAGAGATATTATGTCGAACTTGTAGCAAACGAGCGATTTGTTCTTGTAAAGAAATAAACATCAACCATTGCATTTGTTGCTATAAAAAAGTAACACAACGGTTCCGGCTTCGCATTTAAAAATGCAATAAAAAAAACACCCGAAATTAAAGTTTAGCACCCTGGAATCGAACCCACATTCCCGATTCGCGATGCCGCCGCAAGTATTTCAATAAAACCACCCCTAATACCCCCTTGCACCCTCACTCACCCCCTAGCTGTCAGTTCATTCGCAAGACACCAAATTAAAAGGGGTAAAAGTTTAAGAAAATTCTTTAGAGGGTGTAAAATGTTGCTTTTTTATTTGTTCTAATGTCGATTTTCTTTTTGAGAATAAAAGTGTCTCTTTTAGCTTGTCGTTCTGGTAACATGAGATAGCACCAGTCAAATAATATACAAATATAAAAGCTTATTACTCACTAGCGATCCGCCCCGGCTTCGCACGCGTGCAATGCTGATACTAAATATACTACAGAATGTCTTTATTTACAACGTTCACAGTTTAAAAAAAAAGTCTTTGCTATTACAATCCTCTAAAATTAACGAGGAGCTCGTGGCTAAATAATAACAGCCGCACGGGTCGATCTTCTAGGTTAAGCAACGCTTGCCGAGGTTGGTCTGTGGATGGGTGACCATCGTAACCTAAACCCGAGATTCTTCTGTGCCTCGGAAAGCACGTTAAGCCGTTGGTCCCGGCTGTCATTTGGAGATCTTTGGCAGTCGTTACGGATTGTCAGAAGCCAGAAAATCTGACACCAGTCTTGCCAAGAAGTACCGTGTTCCCCAGTTAATGGGTTGTGGAGGTCCGGTAGGCAGCCGCTCCACGTAAAATACTGGTATTCAGTTGAATCCGGCTAGACTGGGAGCCGACCCCAATGTAGTTGGGAAAAGGCTAGGCAGATGATGAATCCTCTAAAATTAACAGTGTTTCTCTACTATATTATGCATGTATTATACGTATAAACATTCCTCTTGAATCACTCTACCTATTAAAAATTCGTTGCGTAGTTTTAAAGATCTAAGTATAAATAGGGACAAACAGATAGCGGGAATCGACTTTGTTTTATACTATGTAGTGATAATGTACAAGCTGGACAGTTTTGATTGTTATTTATAGTAGACATTTTAATTGGCCTTAACAAATAATGCCGAGCTTGAGCAGTAAACCCAGGACCCTCTACTCAGCAGTCCTACTTCTAACAACTAGACAAACGGGGCAGTCAATCTCTAATAGCACCCACTGTTTCAACATTTACTAAACTCTCTGCCTAGCCTTTTCCCAACTATGTTGGGGTCGGCTCCCAGTCAAACCGGATTTTTTTAAAATTTAAAAAACATTGCCCCACACTAGGATTTACTCCTGTATCGTGGGTGCGTTCACAAACATGTAAACTCACATACACAAGACACCCAGACCCAGAACAATTACGTGTGGGTCATACAAACATGTTCCGTGCGGGGATCGAACCCGCGACACGTAGCGCAGCAACCGAACGCTCAACCACTACGCCAACTGTGTCGTCAAAGTCAGTTGAATACCAGTGTTCTACATAGAGTGACTGCTTATCTGACCTCCGCAACCCAGTAACTGGGCAACACGGTACTCATTATAGCATGACTGGTATCAAATTATCTAGCTTCTGACCATCCGTAGCGGCTTCCAAACATCGACAAGTGACAACAGGATCAACGGCTTAGTGTGCTTTCCGGCGCACGGAAGAATCTCTGCTTATTTAAGTATATGATCACCAGTGGTCGGAATAGGTAGATTGATTTGGGGTCAATAACCTGAAACGTAGATGTTAATATGGACATGCCTCCGAGATTCTGGAATCTTAAAGTTTTCCGAAATATCAAGATTGTTACGAATATGTAGGATGATGACATATCAACACTCGCTATGTCACGTGGCTACGCACGCGTGCATTTCGAAAAAGTAGAGTTATAGTTACGCCCGCCATATTATTAAAATGGTTATTACTTAGCTTTTAAAAAAATAAATTTATTTCATACGAGTATGTAGTGGTTTAAAAATCCATACAGTCAAAAATACTTATTAAATCCCGTAAACACTGAAATGAAATCCCGAGAAAAAGGCTTATCCATATTATGATTTCTATGACATTTCTTGATACAAGTACATAAAATCAATCTACCTATTCCGACCACTGATGATCACCCATCCACATACCAACCTCGGTAAGGGTCGCTTAACCTTGAAGATCGGACCGTGTGGCTGTTAGTAACTACTCACAAGCTCCTCTAAATATACATTGCAGATTTCAATAAATGATTGAGTGTTTGTCTATGTTGTAATTTCAGTCAATTGGTAACTCAATGTTCTACAATCTGATTGCTACCACGAATGATCAATCAATTTTTTTGTTGTACTCTCAATCAATAGAGTTAGGCTATCTGTAATCAATGTATACCTGCAAAAACAGTAGTAAAAAGTCAACTATTTGTACGTACAGCTAAGGAGTGGAATTCCCTGCCAGAGTCTGTGTTTCCTGATAGCTACAACCTGGGAATCTTTGAGACAAGAGTGAACAGGTCACTTCTAGACAAGCGTGCTTCATCGTCGACCACATCATCGCTTACCATCAGGTGAGATAGTGGTCAAGCGCTTGACTATCAATAGTAAAAAAAAAAAAAACTGGATAAGAGCTTGGACTCGCGCGCGAAGGGTTCCGTACTTTAAAAAACGAGTAAAAAAATTACGTTTATTGTACCCGTACAATAAACGTAATTTTTTTACTCGTTTTTTGGGATAAAATAAATATTTAAGAGGACTCCCGGTCCTCTTAAATATTTATTTTATCCCGTTTTAAGTATTTGCTGTTATAGCGACAACACATAAAAAACAAATACATCATCTGTGAAAATTTCAACTGTCTAACAATCAAGGTTCATGAGATACATCCTGGTGACAGACGATTAGACGGAAGGTCAGCGGAGATTTAGTAATAGGGTCCTGTTTTACCCTTTGGACAAGACATAACATAACCCTCCCGACCGAGTTTTTATCACGATAGCCAATGTCAAGAGATCAGCCAAAAACACGTGATATTGTTATAGTGGACATAGACAAGTGTGTGCACAAACACAGGTGTACTTTCTCAAAGTTTTTCAGTGTCTCAATCTACTATATTATAAAGAGGAAAGATTTGTACTTTTGTATGTAACGAATAAACTCAAAAACTACTGGACCGATTTCAAAATTTTTTCACCATTCAAAGGTACATTAACCTTGAGTAACATAGGCTATATTTTATCCCCATATTCCCACGGGAACGGGAACTACGCGGGTAAAACCGCGGGGCGCTGCTAGTTCATTAATAAAATAATAAAAATAAAACTTTTGATTTTTTAAAATACTTTATAATTTTATGCGATTAACTGGTTGGATAACATTTTTAATGCACAATTCCTATAATGTACAGCTAAGTCAAATAAGTCGATATTGCAACTACTTTAGGGTAGGTATAACTTTGAACCAAACCAAAGACTTGAACACTAAAAGAACTGTTCTACTATTTTTCCAATCCCAACTCTCAACTTCAACACTTCAACTCGCTTCTCAACCGAATCAATACCCAAGAACATTAGCAGCTGTTTCCTGTTGTTTCATTTGCCCAGCCTTTTTTTTCCCAACTATATTGGGGTCGGCTTCCAGACAAGCCGGATTCAGCTGAATACCAGTATTTTACGCGGAGCGGCTGCCTACCAGACCTCCACAACCCATTAACTGGGGAACACGATACTTCTTGGCAAGACTGGAGTCAGATTTTCTGGCTTCTGACAATCCGTAACGACTGCCATAGGTCTACAAATGACAGCCGGGACCAACGTGCTTTCCGAGGCACGGAGAAAGTCTCGTTATGTTAAGATGGTCACCCATCCACAGACCAACCTCGACAAGCGTTGCTTAACCTCGAAGTTCGACCCGTGCGGCTGTTAAAAATTTAGCCACGAGCTCCTCGTTTATTGTTGTTAAAAAAAGCAGTTTATTTGAGAACACGCTTGAGACCCGCGCGCCTTTACCTAAGGAGGGGTTTACATGAACGCATGAATAAATGTATGACAGAATAAGTTGGAACCTCCAACTGTTGAAAAAACTAGACAGTTCTTGAAGGCAACAAACATAACAAACAGTATGGAATAAGTTGTGTTTTTGAAAAGTATTAACCTGGCTCCGATAAATAAACACATCAAAAGTATCTAGGGATCAACATATATTTTTGCAATAACTTTCCTCCTGATTGATATTAATTAAAATTTTCTTTAAGGATTCATCAAATAAAGTGTTTTCGTTTGTCACAGTAACGATAAACCAAGTCACCTTTGCATTAATAAAGAAATTTGCCATTTTCCTAATAAAGGGATTTTTGACATTTGAACCACTAACATTAAAGTTCGAAAAAAAGACTGAAATAACAGTTTTCTTTAAAATTTTATTGGGTAACTTAAACAATTAATAATCCGTGTTTCTACCGCGAACACTAACAACACAAGAACATCGGTTTGGCATACTCAAAATGAGTTCATCCAAATCACGCTGTGGAATGGCCGCCCATGTTCGTTGCAACAACAAAAAAAGGTCTTCTTGCGACTGGATACCCTCCATATTCGGCAGAGCTCTTCTCTGTAGCATATCCCATGCATGCTCAATCGGGTTCAAGTCTGGCGACTGAGCAGGCCAGGGCAGGACATTGATGTTAGCTGCGGCGAGAGTCTGTCTTACAACTCTTGCGGTGTGCGGTCGTGCATTATCATGCATTAACTGAAATAAGGGACCGATTTGCACTTGTAGAGGAACGATGACGTCTGATACAATCGTCTCAGCATAAATTTGAGCGTTGAGGTTGCCTCTGATCCAAATCAACTCAGTTCTTCCGCCGATCCAAATACCCGCCCATACTATGATGGTTCCACCACTATAAGGATGGACTTCCTGGCAGGATTTTAATCGCTGTTGGCGTCCAGGGGTTCTCCAGTGTCGTATACGTCTTGTATCCGGTCTCATACCAAAACGAGACTCATCAGAAAAGCACACGAAACGCCATTGTTCTTCTGCCCAATTTCTGTGTTCAAGAGCCCATTGATATCGAATCCTACGATTGTGCATTGCTATAGGTGGTACCCGTAGCGGTCTTCGGGAATGAAGGTTCACTTCATGCAAGCGGTTTCTGACTGTTTGGTCGCTAATTAAGTTCCCTGAAGAGTGATGAAGCCTCACGGCTAACATCATGGCGGTTATTGTTGGAGCTCTTCGAGTTAAGATTTGAATGTATCGGTCTTGTCTCCGTGTGGTGCAGCGATACCGTCCTCCATGGCGCTCAGCCAAGGTAAGCGAAGAGCTCTGCCGAATATGGAGGGTATCCAGTCGCAAGAAGACCTTTTTTTGTTGTTGCAACGAACATGGGCGGCCATTCCACAGCGTGATTTGGATGAACTCATTTTGAGTATGCCAAACCGATGTTCTTGTGTTGTTAGTGTTCGCGGTAGAAACACGGATTATTAATTGTTTAAGTTACCCAATAAAATTTTAAAGAAA
Organism: Hecatera dysodea; assembly: GCA_905332915.2. Classification (NCBI taxonomy): domain Eukaryota; kingdom Metazoa; phylum Arthropoda; class Insecta; order Lepidoptera; family Noctuidae; genus Hecatera; species Hecatera dysodea. The sequence continues at coordinate 9,506,001 of HG995314.1, read as the reverse complement.
ACTGTTATTTCAGTCTTTTTTTCGAACTTTAATGTTAGTGGTTCAAATGTCAAAAATCCCTTTATTAGGAAAATGGCAAATTTCTTTATTAATGCAAAGGTGACTTGGTTTATCGTTACTGTGACAAACGAAAACACTTTATTTGATGAATCCTTAAAGAAAATTTTAATTAATATCAATCAGGAGAAAAGTTATTGCAAAAATATATGTTGATCCCTAGATACTTTTGATGTGTTTAGTTAAGAAACAAGATCTGTAGCTTCAAAAGTTTTTTTTTCTGGATGGGAAATCATCAAATGACTTCTCCCGCTCTGGGCGGAGCGGAAGGGAGTGTCAGACTCTTACTGACTAAACCCACCCGTGATCCTTCTTGTGCCGTTTGCGTTCCAGGGCTGCGGTGACTCTTTCGAACAAATTCCGCAACCCTAACAGGCACTGACCCTATGGGGGCCCGTCTTCGTTGCTGACAGCTCTTTGAGGCGCGCGTGGAACACGACGCGCTGTCGACCCGCGCTTGGTTGCTATCGGACGACGAGCCACCCATAGCTCGCCGTCCGCAGGCCCGCGCAGTAGGTGGCCGGGAATCGCCCTGCGTTTCCCAACGCCCGGGGCGTCTTCTTCTGTTGCGGCGGCTGGGGCGTGAGGTTTCCTTCTCACGCACGCGGTTCGCCTCAGCTTCAAGTTCTAAAATCTTCGAGAGACAAGATTCTCTATCATTCTCACGTTATCAGATTAAATAAAGGTCATCATCATCTGCCTAGCCTTTTCCCAATTATATTGGGGTCGGCTCTCAATCAAACTGGAATCAGATAAATACCAGTATTTTATGTGAAGTAGCTACTAAACAGACCTCCACAACCCATTAGCTGGGTAACACGGAAATTCTTGGCAAGACTGAGTGTCACATTTTCTGGCGTCTGAAAATCCGTAACGACTGCCAAAAATCTTCAAATGGAAGCCGGGAACAATGGCTTAACGTGCTTTCTGAAAAAAAAAAATGTAACCACCTTCATTTCCAAAACATTAAAATCAAAATATATTTATTTGTCACACATAGGTAAAATGCTGTACATTGGTGTTGGTGGTGTTATCTGTACTAATATTATAAAGCTGAAGAGTTTGTTTGTTTGAACCCGCTAATCTCAGGAACTACTAGTTCGAATTGAAAAATTCTTTTTGGGTTGAATAGACCATTTATCGAGGAAGACTTGAGGCTATATATTATCACGCTTAAGCCAATAGGAGCGGAGCAGCGATAAAGAATGTTTTAAAATCGGGGATTCCACGGGGACGAAGTCGCGGACAGAAGCTAGTTTATTATAAAGTGGTGTGTCACTATGTGTATGCTTTGCTGGGCATGCAAATATTGTTTTAACATGCTGGTGAAGGCGGTGGCGTAACTATAGAGTAGCAGGGCTGGCAAAATACCAAGGGCCCCCGACCCGAGAGGGCCCCGGCAGAAAATGAGCATCTTACAATCTCTAAAAGATATTTTATAACCTTACGGAGGTTGACATTTTTTTCCGGTGACATGTATAAATCTATGCTCTTGAAAATAAAACTGTAAAGTCCCCATTAAAAGAATTTGCCATGGGCCCCCAATGGTATAGGTACGCCACTGGGTGAAGGTATACTATGAGTATTATATTATATTATCTGTTCTATTAACAAAACAAAAAAATCTTTACAAATAAAATAAAATGTAACTATAAAACGACAAAAAATAAAATAATATTAGATGCATAGTAAACAAATCCATTATGTTTGGCTTAAATTATATGCCATACTAGCTGCTGTCCGCGACTTCGTCCCCGTGGAATCCCCGATTTTAAAACATTCTTTATCGCTGCTCCGCTCCTGTTGGCTTAAGCGTGATGATATATAGCCTAAAGCCTTCCTCGATAAATGGTCTATTCAACCCAAAAAGAATTTTTCAATTCGAACCAGTAGTTCCTGAGATTAGCGCGTTCAAAACAAACAAACAAACAAACTCTTCAGCTTTATTATATTATATATAGTATAGATGAAAAGTGAGTGCTTTACCAAAAATAGTTCCCAAGTCACATACAAACCCTGCACATTCTCCGTAGCTGTATCAACATTCTCGACTGAAGGCTATCAGGGGGTGTCAACACCCCTATCGAACTGAGTTTGATTACAAGTCGCGACTTTATTTTAACATCCCCCTGTACGAGGGTGGTATAGATGGTTTTATTGCGATTTCTCTACGGTTGACAATTAAATTGACGGGGCTATTTTTATTGGGTGACAAATTATCATAGAGTAGAAGTTGGAAAAGTGTGACAACTTTTTGAAATTACTTTATATGTATCTCTCAATACAAAAACCAAACTATTCTATTTGTAAAACGGGTAGGTACTTCGGTATATTATCTACAAATTAAATAGAAAAGAAAGCTACGTTATTGTGGAGTGTCATAGTCAAATTGTATCCCCATATTCCCACGGGAACGAGAAATACGCGGGTGAAACCGTGGGGCGATGCTAGTTAATTATAAAAGTACAAAATCTATCTGATTCCTAAACTGATTTTAAACATTTTTTCACCAATGGAAAGCTACATTATCAGCGAGTAACATAGGCTATATTTTATCCCCATATTCCCATGGGAACGGGAACTATGCGGGTGAACCGCAGGACGCAGTTAGAGATATGCAAAACGCTGCTTCTCCGCCCATTTTTCCTCAACTACGCAATGGATTTTGATACGATTTTCATTCATAGACCAAAATAACGATAAATGAGTAAAGCGTGTGTACCTATATAATTTGCAGCTGTAGGAATTTAAGTCGTGCAGATCAACAGGATGCAGATTTGCGATATACTCCTAAACTTAGAATTTAAGTAAGTACTATCTAATAAAATGAAATTAAATTCTACCAAGATTTTTGTAGATGGAACTTTTATACTCGTAAATCTACAAAAACCCTTGGTAGGATTTAAACCGGAACGAAGGCTTCTACGAAGTCATATTTTATCAGCAAAACGATGATTGAAAAGTAGAAAATTTATGCAATGGTCATATCATTCTCATCTGCCTAGCCTTTTCCCAACTATATTGGGGTCGGCTTCCAGTCAAATCGAGTTCAGCTGAATACCAGTATTTTACGTGAAGCGGCTGTCTACCAGACCTCCACAACCCATTAACTGGGTACGGTACTTCTTGACAAGACTGGTGCAGGTTTTCTGGCTTCTGACAATCCGTAACGACTGCCAAAGATCTCCAAATGACAGCCGGGACCAACGGCTTAACGTGTTTTCCAAGGCACGGAGGAGTCAGTCCCGGTTTTAGGTTGCGATGGTCACCCATCCACAGGTACAACCTCGACAAACGTTGCTTAACCTTGAAGATCGACCCGTACCATAAGGTCGATATCGCCGATGGAATGACATTACAAATTTGTCTATGGCCTCGGATGGTTACTAAAAAAAAACAGCTCTATTACCTACCTACTTGAAAACTAACTCCTATCCCAACGCTTTTAGGTATACAATTAAATGTACTATCTATTTCGCATGAAGTTTGTCCACTTGTATCAAAATGTACTATTTTGATCTGACACCAAATATTAAAAGCAAAAAGCCTTAAAAGCAAAAATCTCGAACATATTAATTACCAATTAATCAACGTTCAAATTTAAGAGGAACTATCTATCACAACTTGAATAACAAACCTAAAAAAAGTTTAAATAAAACCTCCATACAGGTGTCAAAAATTAATCGGACGGAGGTGAATGACCTTTTGACGTCAGTATAAAAATCACCGACCACCCACGACGAACGCACTGCACTAAACCACTTTGCGACAGTCGTCTACCTCTGTCTCTTTCTACCTTAGAACATTCCCTGCATTTCTGAGTACAGTAGAAAGAGATAACAAAACTTTCATGGTTCCGTCCAACATTCGAATATCGTTCGAAAAGCATCTAACATAAGTTGAGCTGTCATTTAGAACGTTCATTCAATAAAATGAGGCCTATTGCAATGGTTTATTGTCTATTTTATCCTGACCCGTTCGTTGGAGCATCTAGTAGGTTTCTACGGCTCTACTTATACTGGCACTAACCAGTGTAAATTGACCCGAGCTTTAGAACTTTTAGAGGGAAATCAAAGGTCTCTTGTAATGGTTTTTAGGATAAGACAGATTGTTTTTGGTATAACACTGTCATTTAGTTTCGATCTAAGCATCGGCCATCACATAATCCTTGTCTATGGGTTTCTTAAGAGGCGATTAAAGAGGATTTTATCTGGCGTATAGATAGCGTTTAACTGGTAGTTAAGCAATCACGAATTCGTTAAACAAGAGTGGTTATTTAACGAAAATACTCATGGTCACTCAATTTAAGTACCTTATCTTTTACCAACTCATAAATAAATTTGCCTGATGAAAAGAGGCTAATGCCTTTTGTGACCTAATATCGGATTTCTTTTTTTTTAAACGGGGCTGGGTCCTTTTATCTTTGCAAAGGAAGTTTATTGACTAGTAAGTAAAGAAAAACCATAGAAATATAAAATACAGGAGAAGTGGCAAGGGGGCGTGTCGGTGTCCTCGCGACATGCTCTGGGCGAGCATGTCTTACGCAATGGTCGAATCCGCGAACTAGTGCGCTTACGACCGTGAGCGTGATAAGATATAAGAATGCCGTGTTGTTCAGTGTTTTCTTGTAAAAACCGAAGCATAAACCAAAACTTTGTTAATTATGGAATCACTTACCATATCAAAATACAAGTATTTTACTATATTTGTCTTTAAAATCATGAAAAACAACAAATCGTAAAATATTTCTTGCTTATACTATGTTATTTTTGTTTTCAAATGTCACAGCGACAATAACATATTACAATGAATACACTGCTCCTTAACCACTACCTAAGTTTGTCGCTAAGTGACTGGATGAGCAATGTAAAAATCACAAAACGATACTTTAGCAAGCCGATGTATCGCATAGTACGGCCGCTGCTTCTTGCCGCGAGTTAGTGATGTAATTGTGCAGATACACTGTCGACAACAATGTCGATTGTTGAATGAAATATTACAAAAGTTTTACCAAACTTTCTTAGACTGCAATAAATTTTTGGTAAATAATCGTTCAAGTGTTTTTGGCTTTGAATTATCGTATGTATTAGTGTAGTGCCTTATCCTCGTGCTACTTCCTTACTTTTTATGGTAATTGTATTTTACTTTCGATAAAGTTTCGAATGCATTATAGTAATCGGCATGTTTAAGATAATATATTAGTGACCTTTGCTTAAAATAGTCAACATACTCATGCTATTTATTTGTTATACATGGGCAGCATGGCGTGTGTAATAAATGCCAGAATCGATAAGTCAATCACTAGCGTATATGTAAAATAAATTGCTTTTGCACAGCACAACGATACCCAGCGTTGTTTTTGTGTGAGTAAGTTGCACGGTGTACTGTAAATATACGCTGTGTTTATTAGGATAAGGTTTATAATTGATTGTGTAGTACAGTCCGATTTAAAAAATGCGGGTGTGTGCGCGACTGCGTATCTATTGCTTTTACTGAACTGCATTCGTAGTAGTTGCCGGGTGGTAGGGCAAAACAGGAGACACAGGTTCCGATACATTTTCGGCTACAGGGCATATCTCCTTGTTTATTATATCTATGAGAAAAACTCATTCAGTTTTTCTTTAAATTGATCTTAGTATGATATAATATTACGCTTCAATTCTCCTAAGCGGTAGGCTGAGATGTAGGTACCTTTATTTTTTTAAGGATGGGAAATCATCAAATGACTTCTCCCGCTCTGGGCGGAGCGGAAGGGAGTGTCAGACTCTTACTGACTAAAACCCACCCGTGATCCTTCTTGTGCCCTTTGCGTTCCAGGGCTCCCACATTTCACCATTTATTACTAGTTAATATTAATTCCGATATAACAGAAGGTCAGACTATTACCACCTGGTACAAATCCAGACTCCGGACTGTTACTTGGAAACCCTGATGATCATCTGCCTAGCCTTTTCCCAACTATATTGGGGTCGGCTCCCAGTCAAACCGGATTCAGCTGAATACCAGTATTTTACGTGAAGCGGCTGCCTACCAGACCTCCACAACCCATTAACTGGGCAACACTGTACTTCTTGGCAACACTGGAGTCAGATTTTCTGGCTTCTGACAATCCGTAACGACTGCCAAAGATCTACAAATGTCAGCCGAGACCAACGGCTTAACGTATGTACTTACCGGGGCCCGGAGGTGTCTGTATATTAAAATGGTCACCCATCCACAGAACAACCTTGGCAAGCGTTGCTTAATCTTGGAGATCGACCTGTGCGGCTGTTATTATTGAACCCCGAGCTCCTCAAGACTAGAGAACTAATTAGAAACAACAGATTCCAGGAAAATTTACGTAATAAAACTTTCACCGACCTGAGCACTCAGTACCACTTAATACCAACAGAAGCAGCTGACTGACCACTTAAAAGCGTGAAGAAAATAGGGACATTGTTAAGTGTTTTACGGGGTTCCGTACGCGAAGCGTAGGTGACAGGGTTCTATCTGTTTTTAAGCCTCCGCTGTCCGTACATCTGTCTAGCATAATCAGCCTTTTAACGTTCCCACTGCTGGGACACAGGCCTCCTCTCTAGGAGAGGGAATGGGCCGTAATCCACCACTTGGCCACCACTACTCTTCTGTCTGTATCTTATGAAAAGTTATATCTAGGTGTAATTTTAGTATTAATAGTAGGTAGGTTATAATTTTCATAGTATACGTAGAGACGCTAAAACAACCAAAAATACAAAACCAAAAAAAATACCTTCCAGTCCTTATCTCATATTTGGTCGCAAAACCGATAGTCGTAAAAACCCAGAGATTATTATTATAAAGTGTTTTTTTTTGGAAAATATATTAAATAATTGTAATTGAATGTGTGGGTACACATTACATAACTACAATATACTAGCAGCACCCCGCAGTTTTACCCGCGTAGTTCCCGTTCCCGTGGGAATATGGGGATAAAATATAGCCTATGTCACCCGAGGATAGTGTAGCTTCCAAACAGTGAAAGAATTTTTCAAATCGGTTCAGTAGTTTCGGAGCCTATTCAATACAAACAAACAAACAAATCTTTCCTCTATATAATAGTAGTATAGATGCTTTGAGTCCCCAGATAAGACACGTGATTATTTCTCTCTACGATACGGAACCCTTCGAGCACGAGTTCAACTCGCACTTTGCCAGTTTAAAGTCTATGCCTCATTATTTATAAAAGAATTCAATTTCTGGCCAGCTTTTTATGTGAGCATGAAAAGAAAGGTTTTATTTATACAGCACCTATAAAAGAAAAATATTACGAGTTTAATATTCCTGGATACAAGTTCTCATTGTGTGGTCTCTACGATATTTTAAATATTTTTTCTTGTCGGCTTAACATGCATTTGCATAAGCAAAATAAATTGTCTTGTCTACCATCGCGATTACCAATTATTTCGGTACGTACTTATGGTTATATTGTCTTTGGTACTTACTAATGATGTGTCTGCAGTTTTGTCTCGTAATCTCTGTTTTAAAATCCGTCCAGAGATTGTCTGTAAAACTTGGTTATTAAGCGATAAAACCGCTCATTGTGTCGCCTTATATTTTGTAACTAGCAGCGCCCCGCGGTTTCACCCGCGTAGTTCCCGTTCCCGTGGGAATACGGGGATAAAATATAGCCTATGTTACTCAGGGCGAATGTAGCTTTCTAATGGTGTAAGAATTTTTGAAATCTGTACAGTAGTTTTTGAGTTTATTCGTTACATACAAAAATACAAATCTTTCCTCTTTATAATATTAGTATAGAAGTAAAGACTAGCGACCCGCCCCGACTTCGCACGGGTGCAATGCTGATACTAAATCTCTACTATATTATGCATGTATTATACAAATAAACCTTCCTCTTGAATCACTGTAAGTATCTATTTAAAAAAAAGCCGCATCAAAATCCGTTGCGCAGTTTTAAAGATCTAAGCATACATAGGGACAGACAGCGGGCAGCGACTTTGTTTTATACTTTGTAGTGATGTTTTCTTTTTCTATGTTTTCTGCAACATATTAATCTGCCTAGACTTTTACCAACTATGTTCTGGTCACTGGGGAAAGCAGTGGTGACCAAGTGGTAACGGCCCCGACTTACGAATTATAGGTCACGGGTTCAAACCCAGCCAGGCGCATTACGTTGTGTAAATTCATCACCACTGCTCTCAAAACGGTGAAGGAAAACATCGTGAGGAAACCGGCATGTCCTAGAACCAAAAATTTCGAAGACATGCGACATTCACCACCCCGCACTGAGCCCGCGTGGTGAATTACGGCCCATTCCCTCTCCTAGAGAGGAGGCCTGTGTCCCAGCTGTGGGAACATTAAAAGGCTGATTATGTTCTGGTTAGCTTCCAATCTGACTGCACGCATCTGAGTACTGAGTACCAGCTGAGTATTAACCACCCACCCACTGGCAATCCCTTGGCAAGACTGATCTCAGATTTCCTGGCCTCTGACTCTCAAAGATCACCATCAAGACAAATTGCGTTAGCTCATTCCATCGTCGACTTTGTCTCTGTCACCTGCGACCTAGACTAGAGTCAAGAGCAAATCCATTTCACAATAAAAAAAAAAATATTACAGCCAGGATCAGAAACAGCTTAACGTGCTTTCCGAGGCAAGGAGGATCTTGTGAAATATTGTGAGTATTGCAATTTGTGTCCGGGTGGCAGATCTTTAGCCAGAGTAATGGACTCTGGGATATCTGTGAACGGGGAACCTGTTCTGTTAGAAAACAAAACTGTGAACAGGAAAATAGTTATGCTTCAGCACTAATCTGCCGAAGACAGATGGGGCCTTTTTTTTCTGGATGGGAAATCATCAAATGTCTTCTCCCGCTCTGGGCGGAGCGGAAGGGAGTGTCAGACTCTTACTGACTAAAACCCACCCGTCATCCTTCTTGTGCCCTTTTCATTCCAGGACCACGGTGGCTCTTTCGAACAAATTCCTGCACCCTAGCAGACACTGACCCTATGAGGCCCCGTCTTCGTTGCTGACATCTCATTGAGGCGCGCGTGGAAGACGACGCGCCGTCGACCCGGGCCTGGTTGCTAACGGACGGCGTCGGAGGAGGTTTTAGGCTACTTTAACGCGAGCCAAGCCGTGAACAAAACCTAATATTGAAATTAAGACTCACAGATGAGCTGCAAATGAAAAAATGTTTATTTAGAACTCACATAGACAAACAAAAAAATAAATCAGAAAAAAACAGAAAATCAGTTGTGAAAAGAAGATAGTACTAATCATCCTATAGTTCCGTTCCTCTCTCACAACGGAATTACAAAGGCGTGGGCATGTCATAGCAGTAATGCAGATTGTAGAAATCTTCCAGAATTCTAAAATAATCCTTAGTAAGTTCTGTCTGTTCTGTCTTCCAGTCTGCCGATCTTTAGACCGGGAGCCGACCACACCATATCTCAGATTAGAATTCCGAAGATAAGGCACGCCTTTAACTGTAATTTGACAGCTGTTAGTAGAGCCTTTAATAAAAAATGCGAATGTATGCAAAATATATGTGGGAATATATACAAATAATTATTATTTATTTAGACGTGTAGTATCAATGCGAGGAATTTTTGTAAATGCGCTGCGCAAGCGCCAATCAACGGTCAGGGATGGCACGCACGAGAAAGAATATTGCGTTTTATCTTTGCATTTTTTGTTAATGCACACTGAGAATGTCTTTTGGTAAGTTTTTGGGAGTGTCCTGAACGGATTAATTTTAGGATAAGTTGGAGATTTTGGGTGCTGCGAAATTAGTTTAAATTGAAAATTGGTTGACACTGTCAACGCTGCCGCTTGAGAACCTTCAGGTCACTGTTATTAAAACAAAGTCATGATAAGGAAAAGTCTTCAAATAATAGTATTAATAAAAGCACAGCCCAGTCTACCACTTGACAAATTATGATCAATATTCGAAATGAGCACACAATGCACACACAAAACAATGGTAGGTAGGTACAAAGGATTTTTCTCATAAACATATTTTTAACATATTTGCTGGGTACTTACATACATATCTGAAATCATCTTAAACAAGAAATAAATTCACGAACCCTCAACTCGCCAACCCTACTCCCTCAACCAATCAGCGAGCCCGGCGCCGATCTATCACCGCGACCGGCGCGCGCGCAACCAAAATAAAAACAAACAGCGCGCGATCTGGGTGGCCCACACGTTATATATCAATTTACAATATTCACTTTTAATCAGTTTAACTTAGCTTAGCAGGCAAGTGAGTCGGTTAAAGTTATCTTTTTGCTATGGGAATGCATTTTGGTGTGCGAAAATTGTAACTTTTTTTAGTTGAAAAAGAAAGAAAGACAGAAAATTGTTTATTTGGGACTCGCACAAAACAGACAAAAATAGTAAACAAAAAAAAAACTACTAAAAAATAAATTAACGAAAGCTCTACATTTCCGTTATACCTTGTAATTGTGCGAGGCCAAAAAGGTTCCTATCTCAGCATATGCTGCGACATTTAAAATATAAATAAAAATATCACAGTGCTGGTATTCTGATAGGCCCAGGCGACCTATTATGACGTCTTAAATCCATCATGATTTAATTATTTTGGTGTACAATAAAGAATTAAGAATTAAGAATGATTTCTGTCTCAGAGAGAGACGGAGTTACACAAGACGAATAGCACTATCTCTTTCCCTCACACGAATCATGATAGCATTGGCACTTCGTAATACGGCCACTGTACAGATTACCTTTTATGCCAAAAACACGCCAGTCATTCCTTTATCCCTATGTTCTGGACAGTAGATTTGCTTTTCGCATGCCTCAAAGACATTTCAGCATAGAAGACGAGCCCTTTCAGGTCAGTGCTCGCCGGAATACACGAATTTGTTCGAAAGAGTCACCGTGGCTCTGGAACGGAGCATTAGGAGGAACACGGATAGGTTTTAGTCAGATAGAGTCTGACACTACCGCTCCGCTCAAAGCGGAAGAAGTCATTTGATGATTTCAAATCCTTAAAGAAAAGTGTTGCCAGTGTAGACAAGAAGCACTTAGATATATTTTTGAGAATCTCGTATCTTAATTATACCAGCGACGTGGGAAGCAACGCTTGCCGCTTTCTCTTACTGATTAAAACCCATCCGTGTTCCTCCTAATGTCCATTCCGTTCCAGGGCCGCGGTGACTCTGTCGAACAAATTCCGCAACCCTTGCAGACACTGGCACCTACAACTCTTCGAACTAGAACATAGCTAGCCAGTATTACTGGACGAGTATTTTCAAAAGAATCTTGTAACTAAGCCGTCTCGCTTGGCTGCTATAATGAAGCTTATAGAAAACATTGGGAGTTAATTGAGGTTCCTTTTATAACTTAACCATGACTTACAAGTATGATTTCTGCTGACCATTGATTTGGTAAGGCCAGTGTTACACTATAAGCTATACTTTCTTAAGAATAGTACGGCACAGCTGGGCACAACGCAGAGACGTTTTTTTTTTATCTGTGGCAAAAAAATGTGGTGTTATCAATGTCGCTGACAGCGATAAAGCGTCATTGTTACCATAAAATTATGAAGTTTTAAATGTGTTTTTTTTTAATATCTAATCATTGATAGACACGCGTTTAGCGACAATCTCACCTGATAGAAAGCAATGATATTGTCGACAATGAAGCAGGCTTTTTATATGATGGGACATCATCAATTACTTGGAAGGGAGTGTCAGACTCTTACTGACTACAACCCATCCGTTTTTTTTTTTTACCACTTGCAGTTTAGCTGTTACTGCTCAAAATTAAAGGTTAGGTTAGCCAGGGTTAAAAAACTACTTAAAAGTTAAATGACCGCTTCGCTAAGGGCATCTCTGTGGGATACGGGCCTCGGCATAGCGGGGTCATTGAGGGAGGGCAGCAAGGGACAGGCTGGGTCTGGTTATTATTATTTGGGGGATTTGACGCTAATGGCTCAGCCGCTGCAGCTGGCTCGTTAGGCAAAAGTCGGGGAACCCATTCGTCTTCATCCTGATGCCCTTTGCGTTCTAGGGCCGCGGTGACTCTTTCAAGCATGCTTACCTAGAAGTAACCTAGTAAGTGTAAAGTAGCTATCAGGAAACATAGACTCTGGCACGGAAATTCCAAAACTTAGCTGTACGCACAATGACAACATTCCTAACTAGCTGCGCCCCGCGGTTTCACCCGCGTTGTTCCCGTTCTCGTGGCAATACGGAGATAAAATATAGCCTAAGACACTCCACAATAACGTAGCTGTCTATCAGTGGCGTGCAGTGGTTCGAGTTAGGGTAGGCCAGAGAAAATGTCCAAAAACACACCACATTATTCAGGGTTGAAATGTGGTGTTTTTTTTTTAAATACGCTATTTAAAAAAAAACTCATTTCACTATAATCAACCCTGAATAATGTGGTTATTTTTTAAAATTTATTTGGACATTTTCTCTGGCCTACCCTAACTCGAACCACTGCACGCCACTGCTGTCTATTGGTGAAATAATTTTGAAAATCGGTTCAGTAGATCCAGAGATTACCCCTTACAACGTCACAAACTCACAAACGTTACCTCTTTATAATATTAGTTTTATAAAGAGGTAACTACGTTTCTGCGTCCTCCTGCAAGATTCACCCTGGAGAAGGGCTCAGGAGGAAACGTATTATCTATCCCTACCATAATTAATCAAAGGAGGTTCAGCTGTTTGAGCATGAAAACGATATAAAGTAATTGATGGATACAGTTCACAGAGACATGACCGCATATATAACTATACTAATATTATAAAAAGGAAAATTTAATTTTGAAAATGTATAAAGAAAAATATGTAAAGAAATATATCTAGTTTTAATTTCCGCGAATATTTGTGGGTTGCAGGTATGCACCTCCCTCCCGTCCGCTATATTATGCACATGCAAGATTACAAGGCAAAAGCAAATTAAAACTAGATATATTATTTTCATTTTCAAATTTAAAATAGATTTCCGCAAAGTAACGCCTGACTCAATCAATTTGAAAATTTAATTGTTCGTTTGTATTGAATAGACTCCGAAACTACTGAACCGATTTGTAAAATTCTTTCACTGTTGGGAAGCTACACTATCCCCGGGTGACATAGGCTATATTTTATCCCCATATTCCCACGGGAACGGAAACTATGCGAGTGAGACTCACTTGAAAATTTTGTCGCCTAGCTATCGCTTAGCGTCCACTATCCACAATCCCAAGATCTTATCTCGACATCAGATCAATTAGATCGATAACACACCTTTGACAACCACCATATTTGACATGTCTGACAGTTTTGACAGTTTTGACAAGTGTCGTGACAAACGCGTGCAAGCATGTGAGCAATTACTGTAACATGTTTGGCGTGTTTATGACTTTATGATGGCAAGCAACGGGTGGGGAGGATTGGAATTTGATGGGTGGCCGCGGCTAGGGAACGATTTTTGTCAGCTGAGGCTTCTTTAAGGTTCTCGAGGTGTATTATATGGATAAAGATCATTGTGCTTGACAGATGGTTTTGTAAATTTAAGTTGGGTTGCTGTTTTGGAGTTTGGATAATCCATTGTGTTGTACTGAACTTTGGGTTCTGGATTCAAAACTCAGTTTGGGTGCATTTGTCTATTTATTTGGTGGCGCTTTAAGAGACTATATTTGACTGTAATTCTCAGCAATATAAATAAATCACTTTTAATTTTACTTTTAGAAATTCTCACTGAAATTGAAATGATTGATTTTTCAGCAACGTTTGTGGTAATCTTCGGCTGTTAAAAATAGGACTTATCTTAATACAGAATTAAAACATATCTAGTACTAAGCGTATATCTCTGCAACTGCTTTAGTGAAAAACAGGTCGTAACGATGCCTAAAATTATTATTTATCACCAAAAACTCAAAACCAATAAAAATAAATAATATTGCATCCGATTAAAAAAAAAATGAAAACTCATTTCAAACTTGGAACACTACAGAGCGAGCAGGAAAACAACAGCTTTCTTTGCGATTAGAAAAAGAGAGAACATGCAGAGGTCATAGGTGGACGCGTGAAATGGCGATATTTAAGATTGTATAAGTGCGAACGAGATAGCTATCGCTAAAAGGATAATGATAAGTGAAAAGCATAGATTATTTGGGGACAGATGTGATAAGAGTTAACATATTAGAAATAAATAAAGAAAAATAGTTCATTTTTCGCAAAACGACGCATATTAGACCCGATTGTAATTATTATTAATATTAACTAAAAATATTCTAAAATAAGACGTTGAACGCAAGTTGTTTGGCAATACAAAAATAAAAAAGAGAAAAACAGGTAAAATAGTAGCTTTTCCCATCTATGTTGGTGTCATTTTCCAGTATAACCGCTAAATTCAGCTGAATACCAGTAACTGGCCATTTGACCTCCACAACCCAGTTACTGGAAAGCGCGATAATCCTTGTAAAGAATACATTACGAAAATCCACTAAATCGCTTACAGTAAAGTTGGGTTAATTTGGTTCAAACTTTTACTTAATAGGAACACAGTCAAAACACTGTAATGTGTTCCTATTGGTTAAATTGGTCCGAAGTCAAAGTAAGCCGAGTTTCCAATATCTACTTAATCACTAACTTCAGGAAGTATGCTAATAACAGCTTAATACAATTATCCAAACGCCCAACAACAAAAAAAAAATAAAGCGCATGATGAAATTTTAAAAGCTGTTAAAGATTTAACAAAATATAATATTCATAACATGAATGCTGTATTAATAACGACAAACAAAAACAAACATCAACCCTCGTCCCTAAATACCGGCACGTGCCGAACTACGGCGGTCCCTAAATCCGTTCACTGACTTCACTACTGTCTCTAGGAACGCCCCAAATTACGGCCCCAAAGAGACCCATTCGGCAGCCATAGACACAAATTACTGACACCATAGTGAAAGAGGTCATTTAGTAGATCCTTAGGAACGAAATAATTTATAGATTCTTTTGCCAAACAAAAAATTATTTTTTGCTCATCAATTATAAATTTTATTCATGAACATTTGAAATAAAAATGTTGTTTGCTGATGTGAAATTTTTTGTAAAACTTGTTTTTTTTTCTTTAAAAACTCCAATCCATATAATTATGACAAGGCCGCCATTGAAGCAATAGATTTTAGCAAATAGTGTAAAATCTTTACTACTTATACCTATTTCGCTAGAAGTCGTTTTCTATAAGTTCATAAGTCAATTCTAGTACATTTAGGTATAATCCATTCAACATGAACCATAGAAATTAAAAAAAAAACTACTCAATCGCGCCAACCTCTAAACACTCACACCACCAACACATTTTGTATACAAAACTCCTTTTCCAACACGAAAACGTACTTAAAACTTCAAAAAGAGCTTCATTTCAGCACTCAAACCCAATCAAAAGTACTTCAGATGTTCGATAGAACAAATTAAGCGAATCTTGTACAATCTACACTTACTCTTTGACAGCCAAACTTCAGGAGGGAAAGAGATAACAGTCCCCCAGAACGCTTGTGTAGGAGCGAGTAAGCACTCCCCGTTTAGACCACCCAAGTCGACGCTTGGCATCCGAGAAACTATTCCACAGCGCCATTATAGTCTTGATAGTTTTTTTTTTAAGTATTTTTTTTTCTTTGTTTATTTAATAAGCGAATTTTGATGTGCAATCAAAAGTCACAATTGGTTTAGCGAAATCCGGGTTTGATTCCGGTTTGTGATTTGTTGGATTTAGTCGTCATTATTTGATCTTAATTGAGATGTTATTAAGTTTTTAGTGAATTTTGTGAGTTCAATAATACTTGTAAAAGCTGATGCGACTATGTAAAGAAAAAAATTCAAACGAAGAGAATTTTGAATTCTCTTTGTAAATTTGGGAAAATGTGATTCTACTTTTAGACATTTAATTATTTCAAGCTTGTTTTTATTTGCAGCTGACCAAGTATGAAAGGGTATTTCCTTTTATAAATACCTAGTCTTTGTTTATCATCCGATCTATCGCCTATGGGTATCATTATAAAATGAATTAAATGTTTACTACCTAAGTTATGAGACTTACTGTGATGTCATTCGTTAATTAAAAGAGAGTAAATTCTTTTGCTACTTTACTGATAGCTAATTATAAAAGATATACAGTAAAAAATCCATCAAAATACTTTACAATGATAATTAAATATTTATTATCAAAAATGATTCACGACGCTATTTAATATACCTCATTATTATTGCAATTTCAATTGTAATTAATATCATAAAATGTACTTAATTAGGTTCAATCTGATATATTGATTGTTATGTATGTAATTTAATTCCCCATGCTGGTTAAATTTAATTTTAATACACAAGTCAAAAAAGGGAAAGAATTGCATTCGTATATACCATCAAAAAATTCATCGGTGACTCTGTCAATAACATCTCCCAAGTTGTTCTAAAAGGCGCCACCATTACTACGTTAAATGGCTTCAGTGATTTTTTGGCCTTGCCTGAAAGAAAGTCCCCTGGTCCAGGAATAGTTGACCAAACGTTTGGCGATGTCCTGAAAAATACGCTGGCCACTCAGACTCCATATCCGTAGTGTTTAAGCTTGTGTTTTTGTTTTAATACTTGTTTTTTTTTTATCAACTACGTTAGAATACAAGATATTCACAATTAGTTCATATCAGTGGGCCAACTCTAAATTTTTTAATCAACTTTCGCATTCGCGTGTCAGTCGCCAATTGTCAAAAATATAGGGAAATTGAAAAGGTTTTAAAAAAAAGTTACTAAAACAGAATAATTGGTAGAATAAAATGATAAATTAATGTTTTTGATTAGTCACTCAATTGAAGGCAAGTATCAAGTGAGTTGGTCGCAGTAATTCGGTTGTAATAGTCTAGAGGTTTGCACCAATACATTTTTTGATCTCAGCCAATGATTGTACTTGTACTGAACGATTTAGTGTCGAAACACACGGCAGGAGAGTTTGTGCGGGCTCGTTGTGTTTTTGACAGGTGAGAACATTTTGATGAATGATTTTGACGACTTATCTGAAAAATCAGGCGACTTTCTTTTACCTTTTTTGTATGTTTTGGCTATCTAATAAGTGTGAAAAAAAAAAACTTTTTACAAAAAATAAAACCGACTTCTAAACAAAAAAAAACCAAAAGTATAAAATAACTTTAATTTCGGAACTCGGTGTTTTTGGTTGCTTTTTTTTTGTTGAACACACCGACTTGCGAAATTAAAGTTATTTTATACTTTTTGTTTTCTTTTTATTTTTCACTTTTTAGTGGTACCTACACCCCCTCCCCTCCCCCACCTAAACGAACCAATCACATTGGTGTAAAAAAAACGTACTGCTCCTTCGCAGAGTAAACTAAGAGGTCATCAATGTAGAAAATGTACATATTTTTTTTATTTTTTTTTTTATTTTTCGAAAACCGCTTGGTTGATTTCGATAAAATTTCATGGGGCCATTTGGGAAGTATACCCTTTCCAACAAAAAAAGAATTTTTCAAATCGGTTGACAAGCGACGGAGTTATGCGCGAACAAACAATAAAAAAAAATAAAAAAAACATACAAACATCCGAATTGAGAACCTCCTCCTTTTTTAGAAGTCGGTTAAAAAGATTCTACTATCGACATATGAAATTTAAATACATATGTTTATTGGGGACGTGGAAATTGTTACAAAATTCCATTACATTTAAAGTGGAAATTGCTCTACGATAGCTCTTTGGTTTTGCATTAAATTTATTGAAATGTTACCTAAACGTTTAGTTTTGATATGAACAAAACCGTTTCTTATGAGAGTTGTTCAAAATGTATGAGACCTTAAACTCGGCGATGAGCAGATGTAAAAGTAACCGATTAACTTTAGGTGTAAGTACCATACATGCAGCTTTTAATTCAATTTATCTTTAAAGCACTACATAGTATAAAACAAAGTCGCTTCCCGCTGTCTCTCCCTATGTAGGTACACTTAGATTTATTTAGATATATATAATAGAGACTTAGTACCAACATTGCACCCATGCGAAGCCGGGGCGGGTGGCTAGTGTTGCATATTTTAAAGAACTTGAATCTGGCAAAATGGAGGTAATTAGAGATGTTAGGATGCAAATTTTAATGCGGACGTTCCATTGTCTCGCTCGCTCCAATTCCGCTCCCATATAAACACATCAAAAGTATCTAGGGATCAACATATATTTTTGCAATAACTTTTCTCCTGATTGATATTAATTAAAATTTTCTTTAAGGATTCATCAAATAAAGTGTTTTCGTTTGTCACAGTAACGATAAACCAAGTCACCTTTGCATTAATAAAGAAATTTGCCATTTTCCTAATAAAGGGATTTTTGACATTTGAACCACTAACATTAAAGTTCGAAAAAAAGACTGAAATAACAGTTTTCTTTAAAATTTTATTGGGTAACTTAAACAATTAATAATCCGTGTTTCTACCGCGAACACTAACAACACAAGAACATCGGTTTGGCATACTCAAAATGAGTTCATCCAAATCACGCTGTGGAATGGCCGCCCATGTTCGTTGCAACAACAAAAAAAGGTCTTCTTGCGACTGGATACCCTCCATATTCGGCAGAGCTCTTCGCTTACCTTGGCTGAGCGCCATGGAGGACGGTATCGCTGCACCACACGGAGACAAGACCGATACATTCAAATCTTAACTCGAAGAGCTCCAACAATAACCGCCATGATGTTAGCCGTGAGGCTTCATCACTCTTCAGGGAACTTAATTAGCGACCAAACAGTCAGAAACCGCTTGCATGAAGTGAACCTTCATTCCCGAAGACCGCTACGGGTACCACCTATAGCAATGCACAATCGTAGGATTCGATATCAATGGGCTCTTGAACACAGAAATTGGGCAGAAGAACAATGGCGTTTCGTGTGCTTCTCTGATGAGTCTCGTTTTGGTATGAGACCGGATACAAGACGTATACGACACTAGAGAACCCCTGGACGCCAACAGCGATTAAAATCCTGCCAGGAAGTCCATCCTTATAGTGGTGGAACCATCATAGTATGGGCGGGTATTTGGATCGGCGGAAGAACTGAGTTGATTTGGATCAGAGGCAACCTCAACGCTCAAATTTATGCTGAGACGATTGTATCAGACGTCATCGTTCCTCTACAAGTGCAAATCGGTCCCTTATTTCAGTTAATGCATGATAATGCACGACCGCACACCGCAAGAGTTGTAAGACAGACTCTCGCCGCAGCTAACATCAATGTCCTGCCCTGGCCTGCTCAGTCGCCAGACTTGAACCCGATTGAGCATGCATGGGATATGCTACAGAGAAGAGCTCTGCCGAATATGGAGGGTATCCAGTCGCAAGAAGACCTTTTTTTGTTGTTGCAACGAACATGGGCGGCCATTCCACAGCGTGATTTGGATGAACTCATTTTGAGTATGCCAAACCGATGTTCTTGTGTTGTTAGTGTTCGCGGTAGAAACACGGATTATTAATTGTTTAAGTTACCCAATAAAATTTTAAAGAAAACTGTTATTTCAGTCTTTTTTTCGAACTTTAATGTTAGTGGTTCAAATGTCAAAAATCCCTTTATTAGGAAAATGGCAAATTTCTTTATTAATGCAAAGGTGACTTGGTTTATCGTTACTGTGACAAACGAAAACACTTTATTTGATGAATCCTTAAAGAAAATTTTAATTAATATCAATCAGGAGAAAAGTTATTGCAAAAATATATGTTGATCCCTAGATACTTTTGATGTGTTTATTTCCACAACCAAATGTTTGCTTAGCGCCTCAGTACATTTTTAATCCATAGCATATTATTAGATATTATTGACAAGATCGATTGATGTGGCATGAGTTGCCTATCAGCAGTTAATGGAGTACATCCGCTAAATGTTTTGTGGCTATTAAGTAGTCTTATTAATTACTAGCTTCTGCCAGCGACTTCGTCCGCATGGAATCGTTACTTTACCCCCGATTCTGAAACTCTCAGCCCGATCGGTTTAAATTTGACAAAGTTTCATACAAACTTTCATCCCCTATTTTATCCCCTTGGGGGTAGAATTAATCAAAATTTCTTAGCGGATGCCTACGTCATAACATCTACCTGCATGCCAAATTTCAGCCCGATCCGTTCAGTGGTTTGGGCTGTGCGTTGATAGATCACTATGTCAGTCAGTCACTTTTGAGTTACCTATATATATTTAGACTAGCTTCTGCTCGCGACTTCGTCCGCGTGGAATAGTTACTTTACCCCCGATTTTGAAACTCTCAGCCCGATCGGTCTAAATTTGACAAAGTTTCATACAAACTTTCGTCCCCTCTTTATCCCCTTGGGGATAGAATTAATCAAAATCCTTTCTTAGCGGATGCCTACGTCATAACATCGACCTGCATGCCAAATTTCAGCCCGATCCGTTCAGTGGTTTGGGCTGTGCGTTGATAGATCACTATGTCAGTCAGTCACTTTTGAGTTATATATATTTAAAAGAAGACTATGCGCAGGCGGAGCATTTCTCTGGTACGCAGACTACGGGCCAGCTCCAACGCAGTCTTGGCGATGGTTGCTGATAGGCTGGACTGCCCTTACATGCTGCATTGCTGCAGCAGGCCTGTTCAGGCAAGGCTGTTTGTTGCGGAATTTGTTCGAAAGAGTCACCGCGGCCCTGGAACGCGGCGGGCTCTAGAAGGATCACGGGTGGGTTTTAGTCAGTAAGAGTTGGATACTCCCTTCCGCTCCGCCCAGAGCGGGAGAAGTCATTTGATGATTTCCCATCCAAAAAAAAGGCAAGGCCGTTTAGCAGGCGTTATTAATACTTTTGTGTGTCATTGTATTTATTTAAACTATTGTAATTTGATTGCCATTTATTTATTTAACAATTTATGTACACACATTTAATAATAAGATAAGAAGAAGGAAACAGAAAAATAGGTACAAAGGTGATGCTTATTTCTATAGAAATATCTTCCAGCATACCTGCGATAGGAGAGTCAAGTAAAAAGAGATGTAGACATTGTGTGTTAAAGTATTAAGTAGGAAAAATGAAAACAATATAGTTTATTTTTAATTTTTTTAATTATCATTATTGTATTCTATTTTATTATTGTGAAATCTTATGTAAATTGACTTCTATGGGCCTTGTGACCCGAATTAAATGAATTTTATATTTATTTTATTTTTATAATTAGTTGTAAACTAGCTCTTTACCGTGGCTTTACTCACGTGGTACTTCCAGAAGCAACGTGTATTTTTCCAAATGTAACGATTAAGAATCTTTGTTTGTTATTGCCGAATGCGATCCAGTGTTTCAAATAAAATCTCTCAGTCTTTAGCAACTGATTTGATAAACCTTTATTTTACGAAAAGTTTTTATTTTTTACATTATTATTATTCAATTCTTCTCGAAAAACTAATAATCTAGCTCTAGTCTAATCTAGCTAATAATATAGAAAATATATATAAATGTTCAAACGGAGTAAAAAGGGGGGAAGGGGAAGTTTTACTTATGAAAAGTATTTAAGTATTAATATCTTCTTTCAAGTATTTAAAACAACGGGACTTCTTCATATTATTATTTAGCCTTACCTTTTATAAGTAACTAGCATCGCCCCGCGGTTTCACCCGCGTAGTTCCCGTTCCCGTGGGAATATGGGGATATAATATAGCCTATGTTCACCGGAGATAGTGTAGCTTCCCAACAGCAAAAGAATTTTTCAAATCAGTCTAGTAGTTTCGGAGCCAATTCAATGCAAATAAAAAACTATGAAATCTTTCCTCTGATATGTTGGCGACCTATCAGTACCTATTACGGCCGAACCCAATAACCGATCTATCACATACTGGAGATAGAAAAACAAATGAAACAACAGAAAACCTATATAATTTTTCTGTTGTTTCATTTGTTTTTCTATCTCCAGTATGTGATAGATCGGTTATTGGGTAACATTACTTATCTACAATTTCTCAGAACGACTTCTTCGTTTGATGTGTAAAAAATTGTTCTAAATATTCAGTTGACAAAAGGGAAGTTTCCTGAGCATAGAAATATGAGTAAAATAATCTATACTAATATTATAAAGCTGAAGAGTTTGTTTGTTTGTTTGTTTGTTTGTTTGTTTGAACGCGCTAATCTCAGGAACTACTGGTTCGAATTGAAAAATTCTTTTTGGGTTGAATAGACCATTTATCGAGGAAGGCTTTAGGCTATGTATCATCACGCTTAAGCCAATAGGAGCGGAGCAGCGATAAGAATGTTTTAAAATCGGGGATTCCACGGGGACGAAGTCGCGGGCAGCAGCTAGTGTGATTATATTCAGTCCGTCAGTTAGATTATTGAAAATCACGTATTGGACACGTATTTTATGCTTTATCAAATCAATAAAAATTGACGAAGATAAAAAGCATCAAAAGATCAGGAGTGGGGGCTTGTGTTTGTGTCATCACAGATGGTAAAAATCGTAGCACGTAGTGACGTCACACGAGTTTTCAACGCTCTGTATCGACTTCGTTTTTTGTTTACGTGAAAAAAGAAAATATAGGTACTTGTCCAATAGTTTTTGAAAATCTATCTGACGGACTAATTCGATTTTTTAGTCAATTAACCTATTTATCGAGATTTTACGATATCTTTAGATCTACATATATCTATACTAATAATACTAATATTATAGGTAAAGATTTGTATTTTTATATTTATGTATGTAACGAATAAACTCAAAAACGAATAGACCGATTTCAAAAATTCTTTCACCATCAAAAAGCTACATTCACCCTGAGTAACATAGGCTATAATTTATCTTTATCCCCATATTCCCACGGGCACGGGAACTACGCGGGTAAAACCGCGGGGCGCTGCTAGTATTTCATAATCTAACGGAGTGTGCCATTTTCCAGTGACAGGTACTATGTTTAAAACGGTCAATGGAATCGGAAATATCTAGGTACTCCATATTTGATTTCTTCCCTCACTTCAATACGTTTTGTATTTCTAGTAAAATTCTTTTTCATAAAACATCCTATAACCACTCTTTCCACTCATCAAAATATTATCATCTCTCCTCTTTAGTAAATTTTTGATCTCTAATAGCTATCGATAACTTTGATTGATGCGGCAAGCGGTAAGTAACCGCTAATGGGAACTTAAACATCCGTTTAAATGCTTAGTGCCTTCTTAAACGAGAGTTAACTATTTTCGTGTGAGTCAGCGTTCGGTGATCAATTGATTATGTTTGACTACTGAGTTGTGGTGGGTTCGATTCCCAGTTATAAATTACCATAGGGATGTTGCCTGAGTAAAAAATATATGATTATGTTTAGTCCGTCAGTTAGATTATAGAAAAATATTGGATACGTATTTTTTCCTTTATCAAATCTATAAAAACTGACGAAGATAAAAAGCATCTAAGATCAGGAGTGGGAGCGTGTGACGTCACGGCCCGGTAAAAATTGTAGCGGGTAGTGACATCACACGAGTTTTCAACGCACTGTATCGTCTTCATTTTTTTGTTTATGTGATAAAAGAAAAAATACGTGTCCAATATTTTTTGGAAATCTATCTGACGGACTAATCAGATTTTTTTAGTTAACTACCCTATTGTGTTTTGAATTAAGATTCCCTCTATATAAAATAGCCGTTGATTTGTCTGCTAAAGTGCATGGTTGCTGAAGGTTCCATGATTATCTGGGTGTCACCGGGTTTTGACATTTTAGGGTTGCGTACGATCCAATAAAAGTGGAGGTCTGGTAGGCAGCCGCTCCACGTTAAATACTGGTATTCAGCTGAATCCGGTACGAATGGTAGCCGACCCCTATAAAGATGGGAAAAGGCTAGGCAGATGATGTACGACCCAATAAAAAAACGGTACCCTCTATAGGATTACTCGTGTGTCTGTCTGTTACAGCTAATTTGCTCAAAAATGACTTAACCGATTCAGTTCATGTAAATTTACTACACATTTGAGCTTCTGTGGTCCAAAGACGAACGCAGAACGTAAATCAATATTAACTACAATAAAAACATTGCAGTTTTTTTGTGCTGTCTTATCATTTCAATAACAAAATGTTCATGAATTCTGTAATTGCATCTTCCCTATTTACAACAGAATGGATTACTTATGTACCTAAAAACGCGCGAAAAAAATAGATGCTCATGTGATCCACATCGTTGTCAAAAGGTTTTTCAGTAAAAGTCTGACACTCCCTCCCGCTCGGTCCAGAGCGGTAGAAGTCATCTGATGATGATGATGCTTCCCGTCAAACTGGATGTAGCTGAAGACCAGTATTTTAAAGCATAAAGCGACCTTTCTGTTCTCCATAACCCAGTAACTCGGTAATACGGTTCTTACCAAGAATGGAGTCAGATTACACAAAATCTAAATCCAGTCGTGGCGAACTGTCAAAGGCATTCATATGAAAGCCACGGTGCTTTTCGAGGCACGGAGGAGTCTCGATGTTCTGATGGTCACCTATGGTCTATGGCTGGTGAAAATCTTTCAATATTTCATAATAACTGCTATTCATAATAAGCTGAATCGGGTTTGACTGGAAGCATAATAGCATATTCAGCCTTTTAATTTTCCCACTGCTGGGACACAGGCCTCCTCTCTAGGAGAGGGAATGGGCCGTAATCCAGCACGCGGGCCCAGTGCGGGTTGGTGAATGTCTTCGAATTTTTGGTACTAGGACATGCCGGTTTCCTCACGATGTTTTCCTTCACCGTTTTGAGAGCAGTGGTGATGAAATTAATTACTCAAAGTAATGCGCCTGGCTGGGATCACCGATCCATCTCATCATCAGATTTGCCGTCAACTACAGAGTTGACAGCAAATCGCACACACACTCCAGTACTGTGATGTGTAGTGACAACACTACACATAAAGTTCACTAGCGCCTACAACGATCACCGATCCTTCTCATCACCAATATCACCCTACTTCTGGCTGTGTCACTAATCACCAGTTTATGCACTATAGCCATAGGAGCCTGTATGTGTGCGATTGCTCGTCGACTCTGTTGCTATATAAGTTTATTATTGTTATTAATACTGGTCGTTTATTGCTTCTGGACGATTACTGTGCTGGCGAAGCGAGGAGATTAGTGTGGACAAGATTGAAAGTGAACTGTGTTTTTTTTTTATTAAGTCATCATCATCTGCCTAGCCTCTTCCCAACTATAGTGGGGTCGGCTCCCAGACAAGCCCGGTTCAGCTGAATACCAGTATTTTACGTGGAGCGGCCGCCTACCAGACCTTCACAACCCATTAACTGGGGAACACGGTACTTCTTGGCAAGACTGGTGTCAGATTTTCTGGCTTCTGACAATCCGTAACGACTGCCAAAGATCTCCAAATGACAGCCGGGACCAAACGGCTTAACGTTTTATTGAGTAAGTATCAATCGTTTTAATCAAGTAAAATGAAAATAAGTTTCTTAGTTTTTATTAAAACCTGCCAGGATGGCGGATTTTTTCAGAAATAGTCATAGTTGCCCTGGAACTCAAAGGGAAAATTAGGAGGAACACGGATGAGTTTTAGTCAGTAAAAGTCTGACACTCCCTTCCGCTCCGCCCAGAGCGGGAGAATAAGTCATTTCATGATTTCCCATCCATAAAAATGCTTGTTTAAAAATATCGCTTCTATAATAAATATGTTTTTGTTTTCAAAATTAATGATGGTCTATTTCATAACTTTTATTTAAGGAATGAATATGGCGGATTAATTGCCAGATATTCTATGGAAAATATGACTAACGGCCATATATTTTTCAGGTAATTTTAATCCGACTATTGGAAAACCCGCTCAATGCAAACAACTATTTCGTGAAGCCTTGAAGTACTTCGCAAATAGCCATTTCTAGTCACAACTTCGTACTAAACTATCTGACGTTTAACAAAGTAAAGCCTCTCTTCATTTTTCCGACAAAAAATTCCACTTAGATTCCTACAAACTTCGACCGTCTTATCCACTTTATGCCACCGCTGCGCCTGCGCACGCGGCGGCCGCATCGTGTGTGGTCCGGTACGCTCGCAGTATGCTCTACATACAATATTTTACTTTTCACAGAACCTCCTGTTTGGAAAATTTTTTAGCTTCCCATAAGATTCTTGTTGGACTAGTTGGGTTGTTATGAGAGGTTGTTTGTTGTAGTTATTTATAGTAAAATTGTAAAAAATATTATTTTTATAGTAAAAAATAAATTTAAAAAAAATACGTAGTTCTAACTGGCAAATGCGAATATGAGTCAGTTGTTTGTTATGCTTTCATGCTTAAATCGCTGAACCGATTTTGATAAATTCTTGCACAGAGGTATGTAAATGAGTCCCCGGGCGTCGGGAAACGCAGGGCGATTCCCGGTCACCGTAGGCGCGGGCCTGCGGATGGCGAGTTATGCGTGGCTCGCCGTCCGATAGCAACCAGGTCCGAGTCGACGGCGCGACGTGTTCCACGCGCGCCTCCAACAGCTGTCAGCAAGGAAGCCCCGTCTTTTTTGCTGACGGCTCTTTGAGGCGCCCGTATACCATAGGGTCAGTGCCTGCTAGGGTGCAGGGATTTGTTCGAAAGAGTCACCGCGGCCCTGGGACGCAAAGGGCATTATCCATCCATCCATACTTGCAATCTTTCGCGTTTATAACATAAGTAGGATTTTACCCCCGTATTCCCACGGGAACGGGAACTACATGAGTGGAACTGCGGGGCGCTACTAGTCCTTTAGAATGATATTAAATACATATTATATCTAGTACAGACACGCCCCTTTTTGTTTGTTTTAGATTGATTCTTGTCTTTAAGTGCAAACACACTTAAATATAAAAAAAAAACAAGTTACAACTTAGATGTTACTTAGTTAACATATGTAAGAGTGAACTCTCGTAACATTGGCTTGTTTTTGCCTAAAAGGAGGCTTCAATCATGCTGTAAAGAAATACTTTTCAAGATGAATAATTATGAAATATTATTATTATTTAACTATACATACAAAAACAATATATATGTTTACATATTTACAAAGAAAAAAAAAAAAACAAAGACATGTAAACGTAAGGTAAAAGTAGTAGTGGTTAGGGCTACAGAGAAAGCTCCTCACAATACGAGCCGTATCGAGGAGTACTGCCTTCTGTATCAGGCCCTTTATCCAACCGTGTAACACCAGCTTCGATAGATGTTCGTCGAAGCTTTTGGCCACTAGACCGTTGGCCGTAACGACAATCGGCACAATGACAGTCGAGTCTACATTCCACATCTCGACAACCTCGTGTGCTAAGTCGAGATACTCAAAACTATTGTTAGTATAAACTAATTATATTCTTACGTGACTTAAGCCCAGTTTATCGAACGAAAACCACAAACTGTCAGACGCGAATTGCTCTGATTGGTTAAATGAGATTTCGATAGCCAATCACTGGACTTGACTTGCATTTTTTTTAGTAATGAGGTTTAGTTTACTTAAAAAACAAAGTTGAACGTAGTTCTATGTAGGCTATCCAATTAGTTTCATTCGTGAATCGAACCTGTTACATACTGAAGAATGAAAATGACCTAAAATCATAATCAAAAGTCATTTATTCAAACTAGGCTGAGAGTCAGCACTTTTTGAACGTCAAATTTTACACAAAGACAGTCCCCCAAAACGCCCACCCGTCACCACTTCCTAGTGTTTTAGCTGGGAAGAAGTGGCGCAACAAACTCCCCAGCAACACATCTGTATGTTGCGTTTTAAGAACTAGAATTTATACAATAGTGTGCTAAGTTTAATCACAACACCGCAGATACAAACTTTTGGAATATAATTTGCTTAGTTATACATTAGCTCTCTGATTAGTTTTACTTTTGATAGATTCGTGAAGAAGAAAAACACTTTTTTATCTGAAATCCACCAGCTGAATACAATTTTCAAAAACCATTTGGGTCTTGGCATGTTCAAAACCAGAAACAGAAATTAAAAAGGTTAATTACATTAAATTTGCTGGCCAATAGTCATATTTAAAAAGCGTCCAAATTCAAGTCGCAATATCATAAGAGAACATAGCGACAAACAATGTCAACGACTTATTAAAATGCATGGAAATAAGAAGTGTTTTTAACAGCTTGCGAATGCGAACGCTCTTTGAATCATGGATCAAAAATACTTGAAAAAAAAAGAGTTGAGTTTTTTTTTTTATAGGCTGGCGTTTGTCTATGTTACAATCTTAGGTACCTGTGGCCGTATTACGAAGTGCCAATGCTATCATGATTCGTGTGAGAGAAAGAGATAGTGGTATACGTCTTGTGTAACTCCGTCTCTCTCTGACACAGAAATCATGATGGATTTAAGACGTCATATTATGTCACCTGATGGTAAGCGATGATGTGGTCGACGATGGAGCACGCTTGTCTAAAAGTAACCTGCGGGCGTACCATGACGTCTTAAAACGTGAGTCTTCCGAGCGAGAAAAAGGGATGGAGCTATATGCGGTGTAGAACTCTATCCCTCTTTCTCGCTCGGAAGACTCACGTTTTAACACCTCATGGTACGCCCGCTGTTCACTCTTGAAATAATTTCCCGCATGTTCTAGCTAGGAGGAAACACAGACTCCGATGAGGAAATTCCACTCCTCAGCTGAACGCATACTGGAAATATTCCCAAGACGTTTTGTGCGTGAGGGATGTTCACCATTTACCGGTCGCATCGCCGGCGCCGGAAAATAGCAAATAAGTACCTAAACAAAACTATGATTGACATGATTACAGCAAATATGTAGACTATTGTTACTATAGTTTGAAGTTTTATGAGTGTTAAAAATAATAACTAGAGTAACTTAAATTTTATAAAACACCCTTTTATATTTTTTGTATGGATGGGAAATCATCAAATGACTTCTCCCGCTCTGGGCGGAGCGGAAGGGAGTGTCAGACTCTTACTGACTAAAACCCACTCGTGATCCTTCTTGTGCCCTTTGCGTTCCAGGGCCGCGGTGACTCTTTCGAACAGATTCCGCAACTGTCAGTCTCTTTTGAAGTCCATACAATTGTACTGGTCAAATCATATGAGAACCATGTCGGTTGGTGTCTGAAGTGGTATTTTGAGGAAAGTGTCAGCAAGTGCAAGCATTTGTCAGTTACCGTGTAGCTCAAATTTAGAACTTTAAGAAGCTCAACGATTTGACGAACAATACCAAAGTAAGGACATTTGGGTAGGCCACATAAAGAACTCAAACCGCCAGACTAACATGAAATAAACCCCTGACATAGCGATCTACATGGTCCTCATATTCACAATATGTTATATGAGGACCATGCAGATCAGTGTCTGAAATGGTCTTTTTAAGAAGGAACCACACAGTTTTTAACCGACTTCTAAAACAGGAGGAGGTTCTCAATTC
The DNA here is from genome assembly GCA_905332915.2 of Hecatera dysodea. Lineage (NCBI taxonomy): Eukaryota > Metazoa > Arthropoda > Insecta > Lepidoptera > Noctuidae > Hecatera > Hecatera dysodea. The sequence continues at coordinate 9,476,620 of HG995314.1, read as the reverse complement.
GGATGTTTGTATGTTTTTTTTTTTTTATTGTTTGTTCGCGCATAACTCCGTCGCTTGTGAACCGATTTGAAAAATTCTTTTTTTGTTGGAAAGGGTATACTTCCCAAATGGTCCCATGAAAATTTTATCGAAATCAACCAAGCGGTTTTCGAAAAATCTAAAAAAATATCTACATTGTCTACATTGACGACCTCTTAGTGTACTCTGCAAAGGAGCAGTACTTTTTTTAAACCAATGTGATTGGTTCGTGAAGGTTAGATTAGGTTAGGTTTAGAAATTAAAGTTATTTTGCACTTTTTTGATTTTTTGTATAAGTCGGTTGTATTTTTTGTTAAAAAGTTTTTTATGAGTAAAATGCACCTTACTTAATGCAGTGGTTCTTATGGCCTATATATATATATATACCTATACCACTGCTTTACCTTCTCCCATCAACCATTTTGAACCCCTTTTCTTCAATTTTTAATAGTAATAACTCAAAAACAACCACTGATTCTACACTTTTCAAATTATCACCAATCAAAGGTTATTTGCTGTTAGACGCCGATGTTTGCCGAACGCTCCCGAAGTTTACCGAGCACGTCCGATGTTTACCGATCATGATCGACCTAAGGAACACCATCAATATTTACATTTTTCATGTCTTCGACCAACTTAACTTTGCGGTTTCACTCCAAACAAGTTCCTTAAGCTTAGAACTTTCAGAACCGTAAATGTAAGTTGGTATTTCAAGATGACGGTTACCTATTTGAATTTGCCGTTCGATTTTGACTTGGTAGGAACATTTTGTTCGTGTTTTTTAGTTTTACAGCCGCATTAAGTAAGTTTGTTTCGTGTCAATATTAGGTTTAGTCATGACGCTGCATTGTAATCATGATTACGACTCTTAAAGAGGTAAAAACGTGAACAAATATTTGTTTGCAGTATTAAATGTAGTTCACGATGTATTTTTAGAAAGTTTTGGGAGAATAAGGGCAGACAAGCATGTAAATGGGGTACACCAACATTAGTACGAGCGAGCTTCTGTATTCCTGTGTGTAGTTTACTTTAGATGTGTTTTATTTATTTACTAGCTAACCCGCGCAATTTACTAGCTGATCTGCGACACATGCCTGCTCGGTCCCTATTGGTCTTAGCGTGATGATATATAGCCTATAGCCTTCCGCGATAAATGAGCTATCTAACACTGAAAGAATTGTTCAAATCAGACTAGCAGTTCCTGAGATTAGCGCTTTCAAGCAAACAAACTCTTCAGCTTTATATATTACTAGCAGCGCCCCGCGGTTTCACCCACGTAGTTCCTGTTCCCGTGGGAATATGGGGATAAATATAGCCTATGTCACCCAGGAATAGTGTAGCTTCCCAACAGTGAATGAATTTTTCAAATCCGTTCAGTAGTTTGAACGCCTATTCAATACAAACAAACAATCAAATCCTATGTTACTCAGGGTGAATGTAGCTTTCTAATGGTGAACGAATTTTTGAAATCGGTTTAGTAGTTTTTGGGTTTATTCGTTACATACAAACATACAAATCTTTCCTCTTTATAATGTTATTAATAATTAGTATATTAATATTAGTATAGACTAGCTGACCGCCGCAACTTGGTCTGCGTCACATGAGAGTAAAAATTAACCCCGGTTTTGCAACATTTTTCATTGTTGCCCCGTTCCTATTGGTCTTAGCGTGATGATATATAGCCTATAGCCTTCCGCGATAAATGGGCTATCTAACATTGAAAGAATTTTTCAAATCGGACCAGTAGTTCGTGAGATTAGCGCGTTAGGTACATATATAGATTTATTTCCTACCATACAATTATTATCAAGTTTATCACGTAGTACGATAATTTAGACAGCTAATATAATAACGAACTATGTTAAAACAGTTAGGTACAAACGAATAGTTTTCAATCTTCATACTTAAATGCAACAAACAGCATAGGTACCTATATATGTCCCAATAGGACCATAGCAAATATGTTCTGTATCTAATCCGTGATTGGTCAAATTTAGCATTAATTATCTGTGTGCGCTCACTAATCCAAAGCTCGGATTGGTTGTTCCGCAAATCACCGTCTACCGCCATTTTCTTACGGAAAACGAGCGCGCCCTCTCGCGACAAGAGGCAGCGACAATAGTCGTTCACAACAACGCCGCGCCATTAATTCGATCTCGACGCCGTATAATCTGGTCAATATCGCGCGTCATTGTGTGTTGTGTGTTGTTCGTGGTCATCCAGCTACCCAGGAACCGAAAAGGTGAGTCGTACTCAGTTTTCTTTGTTGAATCTAAGGGCGATTGTGCACTACAAGGAATTTTACTGTCCGAACATCCGATTTTTTACGGTCCGAAGTGGTATGAAAAAAAAACGGATGATTGGCTTGTGCACTTGTCCGTCTTTACTCGGATGATACGCCTCAGTTTAGGGTAGCTCTGTCTTTGAAACTACATGCCACGCACGCAAAATTACTCTATTCCGAAAAACCGTTCCGGAATGGGGAAAAGTAAAATGTCGGACGGTAAAATTACGTATAGTGCACAAACTAGTATATACATTATATGGCGGGCCATATCGGACCATAAAAAATCGGACTGCCGGACAGTAAAATTCCTTGTAGTGCACAATCGCCCTAACCCGTCGATCAGGATGAACGTAGGGCTCTGCTACAACGAGCGAATCTGTGACCCAGCATGTTGCACCTTCTTAAAGACATAAGACTAGCGCTGTATTATTGGAATCAGAAGCTCGGTAGTCTGACAAACAGTCCTACCGAGGGGTACTTATATGTTTGTGTTGTTATACACATGGGTTTTGAAGGTCAGAAATCTAGTTACTCCTTGGGTCTGTTTAGCTGCATCTGATTAGATAGGATGCCGATACTCACGAAGTTAGTAAAAGTCAAGCCGGGTAGCGGAAACTTAGGTCAAAGATTTACGAATGACTGTCGGGACCAATAGAATGAACTTGTTTTCAAGGAACGGAGGGCTCTGGACATGAAGTCGGTCTTATCCATGGTCAGACTTGGACAAGAGTGGTTTTATCTTCTGTGAACCGATGTAGCTATTGTATAGGCATTTATCCACAATCGATATAATATTATAAAGAGGACAGATTTGATTGTCTGTTTGTTTGCATTGATTAGGCTCCGAAACTACTGAACCGATTTAAAAAAAATAATTCACTGTTGAGAAGCTACACTGTCCCCATTGACATAAGCTATATTTTATCCCCGTGTTCCCACGGGAACGGGAACTACGTGGTTGAAACCTCGGAGTGTTGCTAATTCAATTTCAAAGTCTCTATGGTTACCCATCCCCATACCAAACTCGGTTACCGTTACTTAACGCTTAAAAATCTACCCGTGCGGCTGTTATAATTTAGCCACGAGCTCCTCTCCCACCCTACCTATCATCAAATCCCTCTAAAAAGTCTAAGTACACACTTGCACTCGTCCTGCGCACGCGCATGACTCACGTTAATATTATCTTAGCGTGTTGCTTGACGGATGGGCTGGGATGACAGATTTACTCGCGTGCTACGTCATCGACGGAGATTATTGGTTGTGTACTAGTTGGAGCGTCGGGATTTGATTGGAAATATACAGGGTTATTTGAAAAACACCAACAACCTCTTAAGAGGTCCATATAATCATCATTATGAATAACTTTTACTATGGGACCAAACCTTTTTTTTTTTTGGATGGAAAATCACCAAATGACTCTTCCCGCCCTGGGTGGAGCGGTAGGGAGTGTCAGACTTTTACTGACTAAAACCCACCCGTGATCCTTCTTGTGCCCTATGCGTTCCAGGGCCGCGGTAACTCTTTCGAACAAATTTCGCAACCCTAGCAGGCACAGACCCTATGGGGCCCCGTCCTCGGTGCTGACGGCTCCTTGCGGCGCGCGTGGAACACAACGCGTCGTCGACTCAACCTGGTATCGGACGGCGAGCCACCCACGCTCACCGTCCCCAGGCATATGGGACCAAACCTGAAATCGCGAAAAGAAATCAGCTGTTCCCTACATTTATCGTGTGTCCTACGTGTAACTCATCTAGGGACTGACTTTTTTTCGCGTTTACAGTTTTGTTATATATGTAGGTAATTAAATACTGTATGTGCGAATACGTCACTCATAGGCAAGCGTGCTCCATTGTCGACCATAATTTGCTTACCAAAAGTGGTAATTCTGCTATTTTTATTTTTAAGCAACGTTCGTATTCGCATCTCAGTTACAATTTGTCAAAAATTGAGACTTGTTTTCACGCGCGATGTTTTCCCATCCCGAAAAAAAAGGTGTGCTTAATTATACCAAGAGATTATACTCTCGCGATAATAGCCTTGACCTGCTATTCCAGACTATAATCTAACTCTGACCCAAATTCCATTTAGAACTGTCCAGCCATTCTAGCGTTATTGAGTACTAAACACCCATTCATACAAACTTTCGCGTTTATAATATGTTATAGTAAAATAGGTATGAGATTCTTATTCTTAGAAACACTTTTTATAAGTATCATCTCATATATTTAGACGGACAAACTCATTTTATTATTAGATATTTAAGTAACAGCAGAATGTATTTTTAATAGAATGTTTTAGTTCATTTATTGACAGAATCTTTCTCCTGAACTATTAGAAGTAAGTTATGGGCAGTTTATTTTTGACTTTATTATTTTTAAATGTTCGAGAGAATTATGAGAGGGTACGAGTATCTTTACAAAATATTATAGTTTTGATTAATATTTTAAAGTTACAGAACAAACAAATAGATTATAATTATGTAGATGAAAAAATCAATTTGGTCTGCCAACTTCAAAAAAAGGAGGTTATAAATGCGACCCGCATGTATGTAATATTGTCAGAAATGCACAGCAGTTCTTTCTTCTTTCTTTCTTTTTTTTTTTACAAAACGTAAAAAACGTAGTTGTATGTATGTTAGTCTATACCAGCTTCTAAACATGTTTGTCAAACAAACATACATAACTATGTATATATGACCATACATATGTATGTATATTAGTCCGCGCATATCTCAAAAAGTATAGCATATACTCGTAAATTTACCCTACATTTTCGAACTATAACACTTTAATTTCTCCATTTTTAGTTATTCATTAAATAAATTAAAGTTATGTTTTATTATACATATAAACGTTGCGCTGTTGAAATATCATGTGAGATATTTTAGCATTTTTACAATCGTATACGCTAATAGAAAGTCCCTTTATCTAGATCAGTGGTTCTTAACTGGTGGACCGCGGACCACTGGTGGTCCCTGGCAGCACTCCAAGTGGTCCGCGAAGCCTAACCTTATAACACAATATTTTCTGCAAGGGTCCAAAAAGAAGTAGTGGTTGAAATGCAATACAATACTAGCTTGTAAGATGTGTTTGAGAAAGGAAATTAATGAAATGCAAGATTTTATAGGAAATATTTTTATATGTTTCGAAAAAGTGCTACACACTACCTTTTTTTTTTCTGGATGGGAAATCATCAAATGACTTCTCCCGCTCAGGCCGAACCGAAGGGAGTGTCAGACTCTTACTGACTAAAACCCACCCATGATCCTTCTTGTGCCCTTTGCGTTCCAGGGCTGCGGTGACTCTTTCGAACAAAATCCGCAACCCTAGCAGGCACTGACCCTATGGGGCCCCGTCTACGTTGCTGACGGCTCTTCGAGGCGCGCGTGGAACACGACGCGCCGTCGACTCGGGCCTGGTTGCTATCGGACGGCGAGCCACCCATAGCTCGCCATCCGCAGGCCCGCGCCTACGGTGGCCGGGAATCGCCCTGCGTTTCCCGACGCCCGGGGCGTCTTCTTCTGTTGCGGCGGCTGGGGCGTGAGGTTTCCCTCTCACGCACGCGTTCCGCCTCCTCCTTCGCTAGCATTACTGCTTCACAGAAGGAGGCGATCGCTTCCCATGCCTCCTCGCTCCGGACCATGGCTTGAACCAGGGCCGGACGCGAGAGGTCGCCGCCGCCGATCGCCTCGACGAGGAACGGCGGTGCTCCGCCCAAGCAGGGCAGACCTCCACCGTATGCTCCACCGTGTCCTCCGGGCGATCCACACAGTGATGACACCCGGACGTGTCCTCCCGCTGGATCTGACACAGGTACCTCCCGAAACAGCCGTGTCCGGTGAGCACCTGCACACTACCTAAGTTTGTTTTCATCGACATCTATGCGGACAGGAGTTCTCGGCACTTCTGATTACTTAAAAAGGAAATAAATCGGTTTTGTATCAGTATTGGTATGTTTCTGGCCTGGAGCAGCACTGTACTGGATTCAGAAGTGTGCAGTAAAGAGGATGCTGACGCTAAAAAAACCTACTTCCTCCAAGAAGTTGGTGGTCCATGGCAAGCCAGAAATTTTGTCATATGGTCCCTTATAATCAAAAGGTTAAGAATCACTGGTCTAAACTCTCAGAACTTTTCGACCCCATCGACTCTGCGAGCAATGTGCACGTTTCTTAAGTCACAGATAATTTGTAACATCAAATCTTGTAGTAAAAACGCCAATTAGCATCCAAGACACAAATAAACGGCCCCATCTATTTCAGTACAAAATATTTGACGGCACATTCGCGGGAGCTAAACGGCCATGATGAATAGACGAATACCCGGCTAATTGGGGTCTAATTTAAGACGTCATATGTCTTGAATTATGATCGTTTCGTGTAAGCTTAGTAACGGTGGAGTGGAGATTTTTCTTTTGATGGTAGTTTATCTGAAAGATATGTCCAATTTTTTGTTCTGGTTCTTTTATAGGCTAGCTTTTATTCGCACCTGATGGTAAGGGATGATGTGGTAGACGATGGGGCACGCTTGTCTAGTACTAATCCATCAACTTTTGACAAGACCCCCCAGTTTTTTTCATTTGGATACTTTACTAGATATAAAAATCAGGGTCGTATTTAGCCCGCCCGTTGCAGTTTACAAAAAAATTTGGACACGTATTTTTTGTCATTTCAAATTGTAAAGAGAACGCTGCCCTGTGGCACGCCATAGGTGTCAGAAGTGTATACGTTGGTAACCTCATCATTCTTGACGCACTGGACACGCTCACTCAAATAATTCTCAAAGGGCTTCAGTTGAACCTCTCTGATTCTAATTTTTTCCATCTTCCTGATAAGAATAGGAACATAAACAGTGTCGAAAGCTTTGGAAAGATCTAAAAAGATGCCCAAAACTTTCTGCCCACCATCCAAGTTTATTACAATATAGTTTGACAGATCACGAACTGCGTTGGACGTGGACTTGCCTGATCTAAATCCATATTGGATTAAAAATAAAAAGATAAAACGCATCAAAGTTCAAGAGTGTAGGCTGGTAACGTTACGCTAGCTTTAAACGCACTGTAACATCTTCATTTTTTGTTTACGTGAAAAAAGAAAAAATACCGATACACATATGTACATACATATGTACGTGTGCTTTGTGACCATTAAAATATTTTCTCTCTCTAACACCAAAGTCATGCTGCGTTTGTTCGAAAGAGTCACCGCGGCCCTGGAACGCAAAGGGCACAAGAAAGAACACGGGTGGGTTTTAGTCAGTAAGAGTCTGGCACTCCCTTCCGCTCCACCCAGAGGGGAACAAGTTATATGATGATTTCCCATTCTTAAAAAAAATACCAAAGGCAATCTACCTAAGACCCTTCTAAATTTTTCGGAACACCAAAACTTGAGTAACTCGTGAATCCATTAGGTACCAACTACTCTCGTAAGTTCTGTGTGACAATAGGGATGTTGCCTGAGTAAAAAATATATGATTATATTTGGTCCGTCAGTGAGATTATAGAAAAATATTGGACACGTATTTTTTCCTTTATCAAATCTATAAAAACTGACGAAGATAAAAAGCATCAAAGATCAGGAGTGGGAGCGTGACGTCACGGCCCGGTAAAAATTGTAGCGAGTAGTGACGGCACACGAGTTTTTAACGCACTGTATCGTCTTCATTTTTCGTTTATGTGAAAAAAGTAAAAATACGTCTCCAATATTTTTTGGAAATCTATCTGACGGACTAATCAGATTTTTTTAGTTAACTACCCTATTAATGCCATTTCTTTCTTTCTTTCTTGTACTATTCCCCCATCCCTATTTCAAAAGTTCTTACATCTCATCATTTCAAACAGCACTCGAACTTCAAAGAACACCAAGGCACAGTAGTTAACAAGTATCGCGACATCCGCAGTTCAATTCCCGGTAGAGTACAGTTAAATCATGCGGCCTGCTTAGTGCGAGTTTGTTTTGATTTATGGGCTTTTATTGTACATTCTTTGATTTGTGACTGTAAATCAAAATTGTTTGTGTTTTAGTAGCGCTAAAGGGATGTGCAATATGGTGTGAGACTATAGATGTGGCTTCAAATAATTTTACCTTTACCGTAGAGATTTTAAATTTATCTGGTAGTTTGATTACTTCATGCGGCATTTTATGGATGGGAAATCATCAAATGACTTCTCTTGCTCTGGGCGGAGCGGGAGGGAGTGTCAGACTCTTACTGACTAAAACCTGCCCGTGATCCTTCTTGTGCCTTTTGCGTTCCAGGGCTGCGGTGACTGTTTAGAACAAATTCCGCAATTACAGCTTTATAGTCCCCATTGTCTCTGAGGAAATTCGCGGACAGACAGACAGACGGACAGAACGAAACTATAAGGGTTCCTTGTTGACTACGTAACCCTAAAAAAGAGCAGTGGTGGCCGAGTGGTTACGGCCCAGACTAACGAATTGTTGGTCGCGGGATCAAACCCAGCCAGACGCATTACTTTGTGTAATTTATTTTATCAATTACAATAATACGTTCCCCGCTGCGGTTGTGGAGCACCTGAAGAGGCGGAAATACGAGTATAACAATATTATGGTTTATAGTAACACTAGCGACCCGCCCCGGCTTCGCACGGGTGCAATGTAGATAGTAGATACTAATGTTTCCTCTACTATAATATGCATGTATTATACACATAAACCTTCCTTAAGAATCAGTCTATCTATTAAAAAAAACCGCATCAAAATCCGTTGCGAAGTTTTAAAGATCTAAGCATACATAGAGACAGACAGCGGATAGCGACTTTGTTTTTACTATGTAGTGATTCTCGACTGTTGGAGCCGTTCGGGTCTAAGAATCTTGGACATAAACCTTTGTATGTCCAAGTGACAGTAAAATATGGAGAACTTTTCCGTCAAAATACCTATCTACTATACTACTATACTCATGATTGATTGGTGGCCAATCACGGCCTGACTGCTCATACTCAATTTAGGGCCATTTTCACAATTCAAACGGCCGCTTTCAATATTCGATCGTGAATCTAAGGCTTTTACTGATCCAGATTTTATCTGATCCCTCGATTGATGTTGGATCTGCGTTTCAATAAGCCGATCTCGTCTCCAAATCCATTGAAAAAAAGGGATTGGTCATAAATTCATTGTTCATGGTCATAAATAAAAAAAAAAAACGGTGAAGGATCGTGAGGAAACCGGCATGTCCTAGAACCAAAAATTCGAAGACATGACATTCACCAACCCGCACTGTGCCCGCGTGCTGGATTACGCTCGATTCCCTCTCATATCTCGTGTCTTAGTAGTGGGAACATTAAAAGGCTGATTATGCTTATGCTAGACTCGAATTATTCGCCATATTCCAGTTGGAATTTGAGTCTTTGTCGCATATGCTTCTTTATATTTTAACAGAAGGTATGTATAGATTCGTCACTGAAATATCTACGTTTGTTTGTCCAGCCTTACTAAAGAATGAAGTATCATCATCGTGGATACCTAACATGCATGTATTTAATGCATCATAATGGTAGTTTCCTTCAGAACTCTTTCTAGACAAGCGTGCTCCATCGTCGACCACATCATCGCTTACCATCAGGTGAGATAGTGGAGAAAGCATGTCAAATATTAATAGCTAATGATTTATGATGTAACTAGCAGTGCCCCGCGGTTTCACCTGCTTTGTCCCCGTTCCCGCGGCAATACGGGGATAAAACTTGCTTGAGAACACGGTACTTCTTGACAAGACTGGTGTCAGATTTTCTGGCTTCTGACAATCCGTAACGACTGCCAAAGATCTCCAAATGACAACCGGGACCAACGGCTTAACGCGCTTTCCGAAGCACGGAGGAGTCTCGGTAGGTTACGATGGTCACCCATCCATAGACCAACTTCGGCAAGCGTTGCTTAACCTTAAAGAGACACGTACCATACTGTCACGTGGTCACACCCAAACATTCTAGCAGTTTGCTATTGGTGAAATAATTTTGAAAATCGGTTCAGTAGATCCAGAGATTACCCCTTACAACGTCACAAACTCACAAACGCTACCTCTTTATAATATTAGTATAGATTACCAGACATAAGATATTTCTAGTTTTATAATGACTTTTTCTTCAAAGCAAAAGTCTGCTTTAGTTTTGTAGAAAAAGTATCAAATATTCTTAAGTAGTAATCACTCCGCATCGCTGGCCACTGGTAATGTAGGTACCCAAAAGGCTGGCAGCATTACCACGCTGTATGGCAATGCTTATCCCTTTGTCTAAGGTAAAAACCAGCCCTTGGGTCACGCGAAGTGTCAACATGACGTCTCATTGGAACATATTGGGAATTTAAACAGAAACAACGAAATAATTTTATAACGTAATATAATTTATTTATTATTTTCTAAACTTATTTTTAAAAACTAGCACAGTCACAATAACTACCCGGATAATAATATTTCAATAAATATTTACAATTATTAATATGAAAAAAAAATTAAAACAGAAAAATGGAAGAAATGAAATGACTAAAAGACAGCATTTTCTAGAAATTAAAATAGAAATACCGTTTATTTTATGTACAGAACACACATAAATAATTCTTAAATAAGTTCTATAAACTATCTTTACATTATAATACAAATAGGTGATAGAATTTTCCAAAATAAAATTGTTATCATGTTTCTTAAATGAGGAAAGGATATTAAATCCTCTTACTGTTTTGAGGAATTTACCTCATGAGGAAAAGCGATCTGTAAACCTGAAAGTAATATTCCTCAAAAAAGAAACGTTTCCTCAGTTTTCTTAATTAATTTTTTCCTCATTCTTCCGATGAAATATATTCCTCACTTCCTCATTTTTATAACAACTATAAGTTTTCTTGTACACTGCCTCACCAAATGAATAACATTATTATAATAATAAATTATAACTAAACAAACTTACAAACTATTTGGTTATTATATCGCATCATTTTATCAGTATTTTTTAGTTTTTAGCTATTACAGACATTAATGTTTTAAAGTCGAGAAGATTTTTACTTACGAATGCCAAATAAGTGTAAAAAGACAAATGTATACCTAGCCCAGCTTCTAAGGTCCTCAAATCTGCTATCGTACCTCGATAACACAGTAATTTCAGTTTTTTTTTTCCTAAAATGAGGAAGGAAATAAACTGTAATAATACTTTTTTTAAATAATTTAACAAATATGTTTTCAGCTTAGTAACAACTTTACTAAAAACTGTAATGATAATGGATAAAATTCACCAGAAACTGGGCATGGAATTAGTCAGAAATCGTTAGCAATATTTAATAATAATTAATTGGTTTTTACAGCATTTGACTATATTATATTTTAACAGCTATTTTAGAAATACTACGTTTTACTCAATAGGAATAAATACGTTTAATTCTATAGGGATCAAATTAAATTACTTAGCGAAACTTCACAGTCGTCTTGGGTATCCAAATCTATAGTATAACAATATATAAAGTGACTATATCCGTCTGTCAATCTATTTGCCACCATTTAACAACATAATGTCTGAAAAGATTTAGATGAATCTTAGCCCACGGGTAGACCTTATCTCGGATTGGATTAGGTCACTTGCTGGAAACGGTTTTTACGATACCTAAAATCAGCAAAGTTTCACTAAGTAATTTATGTTGACCTTGTACATTATTTACACTACCAGGAACATTTTCTTTATTAAATAACCGTTACGTAAACTATACTATCTTTTATTTTAAATATCTCATACATATGTATAATATATAAGTAGTCTCAAAGTGGCCGTTTATTTAATTAACATATATTCACGATTAATTAATTGGACGCATTATTTTTAGGCAAATCGTAAATCATATTTATTCTATCTCCTCTTTAAACTGCATTGCTATTAAGTCATTATACCACGGTACTTAATTTATTACCAACAGTGGTAAAAACCCCAAATCATCATCTGCCTAGCCTTTTCCAAACTATATTGGGGTCGGTTTCCAGTCATACTGGATTAAGCTGAATGCGGACAGCGGCTGCCTACCAGACCTCCACAACCCAATACCTGGGGAACACGGTACTTCTTGGCAAGACTGGTGCTAGATTTTCTGTCTTCTGACAATCCGAAACGACAGCCGAAGATCTACAAATGACAGCCGGTACCAACGGCTTAGCGTGCTTTCCGAGCCACGGAGGAAACTCGGTATGTTAAGATGGTCACCCATCCACAGACCAACGTTAGTAAGCGTTGCTTAACCTACAAACCCCTAATATAACGAACGTGGCTTTTTCTCTGTGTCTACGTCAACAAAGCAATGCAGACAAATGTCGGTGTAATAGAATATTTTCATTCAGAGTTCAAAGTCTGTGTTGTGTGGACACACTGTACACGTAACATGTCGACAGCGTTTGTCAGAATATCCAAACTTCTCTGTCAACCATTCCAACCTGTGCATCCTTACAAGACAACCTCCTATCTAAATATATAAAACTCAAAAGGGACTGACTGACTGACATAGTGATCTATCAACGCACAGCCCAAACCACTGAACGGATCGGGCTGAAATTTGGCATGCAGGTAGATGTTATGACGTAGGCATCCGCTAAGAAAGGATTTTGATTAATTCTACCCCCAAGGGGATAAAATAGGGGATGAAAGTTTGTATGAAACTTCGGTTTCAAAATCGGGGGTAAAGTAACTATTCCACGCGGACGAAGTCGCGGGCAGAAGCTAGTTTTCTTATGTGACGTTAATCTCCTCTTCCTCGTCACTCTCAGTTACTGTACTGTGGTTGTACAGCCCTTGTGCCATGAGCTGCAACGCCAGCGGGTTCCTCTGCCCCGAAGCCTTCTTGATCTTGGCGCGCTTGTTCTGGAACCAGATCTTGATCTGCGCCTCCGCCAGCCCCAGCTCTGCGGCCAGGCTCTGCCGTCGCCGCTCTGTTAGGTAGCGGTTCTCGGCGAACTCGTGCTGTTGGAGAAAAAGAGCTTATTAGTCTATGGTGTTAGAAAATTAAGCCCTAAACCCCTGCCCTCTAAATCGGTCTCTATTTCCTGAGAGTTATTCTTGGAAGTGACATGTCGATATCCTACACATCTCAGGTAGTAAATAATCGGGCCTGCGGATGGCGAGCTATGGGTGGCTCACCGTCCGATAGCAACCAGGCCCGAGTCGACGGCGCGTCGTGTACCACGCGCGCCTCAAAGAGCCGTCAGAAAAGAAGACGGGGCCCCATAGGGTCAGTGCCTGCTAGGGTTGCGGAATTTGTTCGAAAGAGTCACCGCGGCCCTGGAATGCAAAGGGCACAAGAAGGATCACGGGTGGGTTTTAGTCAGTAAGAGTCTGACACTCCCTTCCGCTCCGCCCAGAGCGGGAGAAGTCATTTGATGATTTCCCATACAAAAAAAAGGTAGTACTTAAATAATCCTACCGATCGAATGTCGGATAAGGTAGCCAATTTCAACAGAATAGCCAAATACTCAGCAGATTACTCTCATCTACCAATGGGATGTTAATCCGACATTAGTGGAAGGATAAGGCGTAAAGCCGTTGGCCACAACAAGCGTCATCACGTATTTTCCGACGCACGACGCTATGATACCACCAACTTCCACACTCTAGGTTGCTGATGAGAAATTCCTTATGCAATAACCTAGTATTTCTTTGCTCAACCTGGGAAACGAACCCAGGACCTCAAGCTCCACTGTCGTCTATACTAATATTATAAAGAGGAAAGATCTGATTGCTTTTTTTTGTTTGCATTGAATAGGCTCCGAAACTACTTGACTGATTTGAAAAATTCTGTCATTGTTGGGAAGCTACACTATCTCCGGTAAACATAGGTTATATTATATCCCCATATTCCCACGGGAACGAGAACTACGAGGGTGAAACTGCGGGGTGATGCTAGTTCAAAATATTTAGCAGTTAGTCAAAGAATGATGCCCAGATATGGCCCACCTCAGACACGGTTAGAAACATAACACAAAAATATAAGTATTTTAAATAGGAATTATCCATCAAAGCTTTATCTCAAACTAAGACGCCGTGATCTTAACAAATAAATAAGTCATTTTACTTATTATTACGCAACTTTTATTTTCACGTGACGTTTGGGGTTGCCATTTTATGGTCAATTTAATTTAAATTCATATATTATTTAATCAATCTAATCGATTACGGAAAAACTAAACGTTAGTCAGGTTTCAGTATTTTAATCTGAGAAAACTGGCGGCCATTTTAGTTTTTTTTAATGAAACCCACTCGACTTTTAGACCAATTATGTTCAAAAATACCTCAGACCAGAGATACTATACTTTATAATGATAAAATCACTGTTTGGCTTTGCCGTAGTTAGATATAAATTAAATTCATAAAGACCAAAATCCGATGCAACTAATCGATATTTCTTTTTAAATATGGCCATATTAGCCTTTGACAGATGATAGATTTGACATTAAACTGTACAATCTACCTACTCAAGCTTGCTTCCAGCCTGTCAAAGTGTCAAACAAGTATAAAGGGAGCTATAGCAGTTTACACTTAAAGAAGATTCCTATTATTCATAAGGTTAAAATGAGTAAATAACTTTGAAATTAATAATTATTGTGTTCAAATGATATACTTTCTATTCAAAAGTGGTTGAAAGTGTGTAGAATGAGTTTGTGACTGTGAAAAAATGAATGTTTTGAAAAAATAAAAACTGTATTATTTCCAAATGGCGACTTATTTTCTTAACTGGTAAGTACTAAAAGGTGTTCATAACAACATAAACTATAATTCCATAAACTATTTATTAGTGTTCACTGTAGGCCAAGGTTGTTCTAATATGTGGGCATTGTTCTTTTACCGGGGCTCGCGCCCGCGGTACGACCCAACGTACATCTAAGTATCGCTACATTAAATGCTAGATCTAATCATAATTTTATTAGATTCCTAATGGCATATGTTGGCAAAGGTTTCATATTAAAGTTTGATCGAATCATACTAGATTACTAATAGTTTGCGATATCAATTACCTAAGCTATGCAATAATAAAACCGACCATCCATTGCTTCATGCGATATGCACGGAGATGGACCGGCTACGCTAGCAATAGCCGTAACGCGTCGATTTGTATCGAAAGTGACATTTGTGACGTGAAGTGGTGACAATAACGGAAAAACTTTTTTTTAAATACAATTTGATATAAATGTATATAAGTACTATTACCACGATATAGTTGGTAAAAATACGAACTATTTTTAAGGCGTTTCCCTGACCAAATAACCTTGAGCATTCGTTCCCTCTAATTTTTTCGAAATGTTTAAATTCGTTCGCACTAAGGCATCTTGAGGCAGCTTGAGTCAGCTACTTAATAACAACAACTTAACAATAGCAACTTACTAATAGTAATTCATAGTTAGTGACAATCCTGGCTATAGCTTTGACAGTCAAAACTTGTGCTCAGTTGAATGTCATGGGCAAAAAATTACACCAATAGCATTTCTAGTCGCTACAGAAGATTTTGAGAGCATTATTCCGGTGCGGCGTATTATATGGCTAGTTACGCATTTAATTTGTTTGCCAGCTACGCATTCATCTGAAGCGTGGATGAGCAATGGATGATCCCAACCACCTAGTATAGTACGCGTTAAAAAGAACGCTGGCGGTCAAGCTGCGCATAGGCGATTTATCGGTCTATTTGGCGGGGCGCGGGGCGGGTGAGCCACGCACTGCATGTTTGCCTGTGCGCTATTGGTTCGTCAGTTGAGCATTGCTTCCCGCGCAGACTAACTTTCGTGCGAGACTGTACCCATGCGCAAACACACCCCCACCACTTTTTTCCAGCGTTCTTTTTACGTGACGCGTACTATGTCATACAAAGCGAAGCTAAGTCCAAACCTGCGTAGCTTAGCAGTAGCTTCTGTGGAGCGACGCCTTTATATTAGCTAGTATTTAGTTTAATGAAATGAATGGCCTACAGACCTTAGTAACGTAACACAGACCTAATGTGCGCTGACCTTTGTTTTATTGTTAGAAATCGATACCTTTTGGAATATAAGCAACCAAACCTATTTCTGCTAAATACTTATGTCTGAATGTCCAATAAAGATGTAGTGATAATCTCTTTAAATATACAAATGTAGATAACACACATGTATTTGCGAAATAACATTATAGTGCAAACATTAATAATGCTAATAGTAGTCGAATATAACTATAACTATACATACTTTATTTAGATACGGGCCGTTTTTCTGGATGGAAAATCATCAAATGACTTCATCCGCTCTGGACGAAGCGGAAGGGAGTGTCAGACTGTTACTGACTAAAACCCATCCGTGATCCGTCAAATGACTTTTGCGTTCCAGGGCCGCGGTGACTCTCCCGAAAAAATTCCGCAGCCCTGGATATTCAAAAACCTACTGCTGACTACCATTTCCTAATGGAAAAAAACCTTTTATAACACTAGCTTCTTACCGCAGATTTTGAAACTCTCAGCCCGATCGGTTTAAAATTGACAAAGTTTCATACAAAGTTTCATCACGTATTTTATCCTCTTGGGGGTATAGAATTAATCAAAATCCTTTCTAAGCGGATGCCTACGTCATAACATCTACCTGCCTGCCAAATTTCAGCCCGATCCGTTAAGTGGTTTGGGCTGTGCGTTGATAGATCACTATGTCAGTCAGTCAGTCACTTTTGAGTTATATAATTTTAGATCTCCTCAACTATTTTGGGATCAACTTCCAGTCTGATCAGATGCAGCGGCATTTTACATGGCGTTTGGTCTGGTTTTAATCTCCTTTTTAAGCTAAAGTTTTTGTTTATATATTGATCATCATCTGTCTAAACTTTTCCTAACTATATTGGGGTCGGCTCCCAGTAAAACCAGATTCAACTGAGTACCAATATTTTACGTGGAGCGGCTGCCTACCTGACCTCGATAACGCATTAACTGGGTAACACGGTGCTTCTTGGCAAGACTGGAGTCAGATTTTCTGGCTTCTGATAATCCGTAACGACTGCCAAAGATGTACAAATGACAACCGGGACCAACGGCTTAACGTGCTTTCCGAGGCACAAAGGTATCTCGATATTTAATCCTTACTAATTTATTATAAACTAGCAGCGCGCCGCGGTTTTACCC
Source organism: Hecatera dysodea (assembly GCA_905332915.2). Classification (NCBI taxonomy): domain Eukaryota; kingdom Metazoa; phylum Arthropoda; class Insecta; order Lepidoptera; family Noctuidae; genus Hecatera; species Hecatera dysodea. Next base: position 9,459,221 of record HG995314.1, on the reverse strand, counting down.
GCGTAGTTCCGTTCCCGTGGGAATATGGGGAAAAAATATAGCCTATAGCCTTCCTCGATAAATGGGCTATCTAACACTGAAAGATTTTTTCAAATCGGACCAGTAGTTCCTGAGATTAGCGCGTTCAAACAAACAAACAAACAAACAAACAAACAAACAAACTCTTCAGCTTTATAATATTAGTATAGATGTGAAAGCGTGGATGTTTGTTACGCTTTCACGCAAAAACTACTTGACGAATCATCATTAAACTTTGTACACATATTCTGGGAGGTACTAGAAGTAACATAGGATACTTTTTATCCCGGGATTATGTTCCCTTGGGATAATTTCCGACATTCACGCAGGCGAAGCTGCGGGCATCAGCTAGTTAATATATATTTTGATAATTACCTTTAATCTGGCGAGTTGAGCAGCACTGAAGGCAGTTCTGGGTCTCTTCTCTTCTGGAGCAGCTTTTTTCTTCATCCTTCTACTTCTTGGACCTGTGGACAAAGAGAACAGAACATAAGTTTAAGGCACATCACATTTTTGAGTTTATTCGTTACAAACATACAAAAATTTCCTCTTTATAATATTGCTGTAGATAATATAATATAGATAAATATCAATTTAGCATCCCTTAAATACTTCCGGAATACCAAACATTCCCCTTTTCATAAACTATCAATTGAAGACATGAAACTACTATTTAATTGAATAACCACAAAAGTTTTCTTAACCAATCGAGCCGTAACGAAATCATAAATACAATAAAAGGAGGCGGGGCTACGGAACCCTTTCGCCGTTATTGTCCTTAATAAATAATTTAATGAACCCTAATCATAGTGTTGTGCTTCTAAATGATGTTTGGTTGAATATTTTCGGTTAGTGTATTTAATAACAGTATTTTTAAATTAATTAGGGAGATTGAATAGTAAAAAATATGTCTAAACAGTGTTTTAATAGTAATTAAATTATAAAGAGTAAATTACAGAAATTCGTTATTTTTACGAAAATTAAATGCTTTTTTATTAATGATAGAAAATCGTATTAGAATAGAAAAAGCATTTTCTTACTAAAAGATAACTAGCGTGATATTATGTTGGTTATTACTGATTAAATTGTTAAATTGTTACACGAAGTTTTCCATCATTTACTTAGGTACCTACTCGTATATCATAGCAGATTTGTACACTAATACACAGCGTCATTAGGTTTGAGTTTTAGAAAGAAAATAATAGCTGTAATCCCAATCCTTGGTCCATAAAACAAAAAAATAAATGATTATTTAGTTTCAGTCAACCACAGAACGCAAAACCATTAATAAAATCCTCAGAAACCAGAAAAACCACAATTTCCTGAAAACAAAACGAAAAAAAAAAACAATAATGAAGTGACAAATCCAATATGGCGACCGTGTAGGTACAGTCGCGTTCTGAGGTGTTAACTGTGAATATTTTACTGGCACGAGCGTGGCATGCCACACTATGATTTATCATGCAATTCGTGTGCCAGGGCTTAATTGTTAGAGAAATGGCTGTTTTAATTGGCTGTTTTCAGGATTTCGAGTGTGGTGACAGTCATGTTTTTTTTTATGGATTTTTGTAGTTTTATTTATATTGGAGAAGAGTGATGGATTTTGTAAGATCTATGCTTTGGAACGTGTAAATAGCATCAATTCTTTGACTGACTGACCTTCATAATTGAAACCTGTAAATGTTTTAGTTGGAAAAATACTTTGAGCTTGAAAATCCGACTTTGTCTAGTGTTAACAGCAATTTTCATACTTAAGAAGCGTTCAAAATCAAACTTTAATATCACGTTTAAAAAAAATCTTAGCTGAAAAACTTGCCAAAATTTAGGGAAATTAGAAGGTTTCTGATGGTTTGCGAACGAAAATGCTTCTTCGAAATACGAGAATTGCCTCTTTCATAAAGGGCAGGTTGTAGGATCTCAGAGGCAGATACCAAACCATATTTTTAATATATAGTATTTGTAGTTATTTTAGGCTAAAAAGTTTTAAAAATACTTGTGCCTTATTGTCACCGGCAGATAGCGTTCAAGACAAGCACCAATTATATGTGCATGATAACAGAAATAGTCCTTTTCTGTTAGTAACTACTTCCCTAGGCGATTCTATTTCCCAAGCAGCTCTTTGTACTAATTAATAACTGCTAATTAGTCTCCACGTCTACTAAAACACCACCCAAAGATAACGCTGATTGATAACCAAACAATCACGCAAAAGAATTTACATCCATCCTGCCACAAACAATACAATCAATAGAACATTTTTAAACCCGCCATTTTGCCCACTAGCGCCATTCCCACATTATAAGGGCTAGGGCTGTCATAAAAGCTAAATTAGAGTTTTAGGCCAAAATAGGCGGTGCCAGGTTTGATAAGGGCTTTTGATTTTAACCAGTCACTTTAATTTAAAAAATACACGATTAACAGAGCGATTGGCAATTTTTTTTTATTTTTTTTTATTTTATTATAAGATTGACCCTATTTTTTATGGATGAGCAAAATATTGTTTTAAAGATACACAATGCTGAATTGGATTACATGTTTGGTTTTTTTTTTAGCAAATTTTACATATAAGTCCGGCTAAACTGGCCAATCTTTCAATTTAAGACCTGGCAACCCTGTTATAGGCTGTATACTAAATTCCTTTGCTAAAAAATAAAGCAAGGTACAGGAAAGTGGAGAAGTGTTTATGGTCGTACGGCTACCGTTTGCGATAGTGTTAAAATGTAGTGGATTTATCGCCGTTTGCTAGATCCGTGTGATTGCGGCCATTTTATTATTCGTTTTAAATTGTAATAGGGTGCTGATGTGTGCTGCTCTATGGGTGATTTTGTGGTGTGTTTGCGGAATTTGTGTCGTATGGGTTTAATGATAGAGTGGGTTTTTGATTACATAAAAAATTGCTACTTATTCTTATCTGTTTTTTTTTTAATTTATTGATATCGGTATTTGTGGTGTTCTGATCAAGTAAATAGGTATAGTCCATCTTATATGGTACATAATATCTCTATTAAACATATAATATTCCCAGTCGTATTGAAAAGACGTAAATAAGTAGGATTTACTACATACGAAAGAATTTACAAATGTTGTTTTTATAATAACAAACCCATATTATTTTCTTAATATGATTTTCATATTTTCCACATAGAAACTATATAAATGAATGACATAATTTATAGTCTTTAAGAAACTGTTTGCTTTTGAACTAAAGTAAATAAATGAATAAAAACCGTAACATTTATTAATGTTGGCAACACACCAATCTTGATCAAAGAAATAATAAATTAATAATAATTTAATCATGATTTGATTACTTATAACTCTATAAAATATGGACGTCATGCCGGATACATACATCGTAAAAAAACCTGAATTCTTATGGTAGCTTTAAGTTTGAAGAAAGATCAAAGATTTCAATGAAGCCCTTTAATTTTACAATACTTGAAATTCTGCCCACACCACAAGAAAATAGACCGTGAAGATTACAAACGAAACTCCGGGAATCAAACGGAAAATCACTTTCAAATCGAAACAATAACGCCGCAATCAAAATTGTATTTTATTGCCCTTAAAATAGAACAGGAAATCGTAAAACACTGGACTTCTGAAAAAGAATACGGCAACACCAACACTGAAAAATGCGTTTTATTTCGCAGAAAATACAGTTTATTTTTCTGGTACAGTTTAAAAGGCCATACATCAGGGTAATAAAGGAGGCGAGCTAAATTTTTATTCGCGTTTTTAATTAAACAAGAGTTGAAAATGTTTCGGACATTTTCTGTTGCGAGAATGGCGCGAGAAAATTGCTGGTCACTTTGAAAAAAGAACGGCGGCCATGTTCTTTTTTATGTTTCTCTAAAATTTACGCGATTGCGTAAGAAATATGGAGTTTAGTAATGTTTGTAGTTCTTTAATTTGACTTTTTAAATTGCTATCTACCGTTTTGCATAGACAATTCGGTGGTTAATAAAAAGGATCGTCTTATTTACTTAATTTGAGTAAACCATAGTATTTTACTGCTGCTTTTAAGGTAAGTAACTGCAAAAAATTAACATTTCTTGGTAGATGATGGTTTTATTAGTCTAAATATTTTTGGGACGTCTTTAGAAGGTTTGTTGAAGATAATCTTTGGCAATACAAGGGACCTGTTATGATGTATTAAAACAAGTATGATTGTGTTATGGTAGCTGTACACTATCCTAGTTTTTGAAAGGAAACATGATTGCATTATTGCGTCATATTAGTCTGCTCTAATTTTGAAAATTCTTTTTTTCTGATAGAAATCTACATAATTGCTGAGCGCCACTGGCCAAAAAATACAAGATAATATGGGTTAAGCCACATGAGCGTAACTGCGGAAAAAAAGTAATTCAAATTATTAATTTTCAGCCTGTTCTACGGGCAAAAGCCTTTATTTCTTCCTTCCTTGCAAGCATAGACATCTGGCGCCATCTTTATGCCACGATATCGCCGGTAACTTTCAGGATTTCCATTTTGTGATCGATTGAGCCCATAAACAGTTCGATATGCGGCAGAAACTAACGATAGACTAGTCTTAACCCGCGGCCTTACTTAGCACTTCATCGTCATAACTCCGACCCCAACGAGCCATACATTCCGACCTCAATTCATCACGGACTAAGTACAAAACAAAACAAATTAACAGACATAAAGCCGTTAAAAGACATAATTCGAATGCCCCAACCCCAAGTTGGGACCATTTAAATTCCTGGCAACCCCATCTGGACATTAAAGGGACAAATGAGGTTATATATCTATACATGGTTAAGGAGATAAATTTATTTTACTTACTTATATTTTTTTACGGACTTACACTTTTTCTTTGTGGAGTAATTTTTGCAATTATCTCATCTCTTCCAATATATAATTGTTACTTAATATTTGTTTTTATTTTAAGCCTTATAAGTTTCATAATACAAAACCACGTACTTATACAATATTATACATACCTAATTATATTGTATACTAGCTGACCCGCGCAACTTAGTTTGTGTCACATTGTTCATGACTGCTCCGCTCCTATTAGTCTTAGCGTGATGATATATAGCCTATAGCCTTCCTCGATAGATGGGCTATCTAATACGGAGAGAATTTTTCAAATTGGACCAGTAGTTCCTGAGATTAGCGCGTTCACACAAACAAACAAACTCTTCAGCTTTATTTATTAGTATAGACTATCGGAGGCCTTCCAACTCAGTATCTTGACTTTTAAATGAAAGGGGCAAAATATAAATCGGAACTCTAATAACGTCTCTTTCCCCAATCCACCATATATGCAAAAACCATATAATTACGTTAATACATTCAGCAGTTCTCGACAAAAATGGTGACAGACATACGAACAGCCTCTCACTTGCATGTCCCAGCGCGAGCCAGTCAAAACCGGTTAGAACCAGTTCGGGTTAACACTCAACTGTTAACATAGACGATAATAACTTAATTAAGTTGAACTTCAGTTACGTAGTTTGCAAAGGTCATTAATTTTAAAGTTTTAATTGGTTTTAAAATCAATTTTGTTGCGTACTCTAAAATTGGCCAGAGTCTTTGCTTGTGTAAGATAGATGAGTACTCAAGATATTTTGCTAGGGAGTTTGTTGCAATACTGAGGAGGTCGATCTTCTAGGTTAAGGAACGCTTGTCGAGGTCGGTCCGAGGATGGGTGACCAATTATTTATTTAAACTTTATGTACAATAGTGGTACATGGGCGAACTTAATGCAACAAGGCATTCTATACCAGTCAACCTTTTGGGTTAAAAAAACAACACTGTGGTAGGTGTAGGTACAACAAATAAATAAAATACAAAATATATTTTTGGGAAAGAAATTACGAATAATATATAGTATAACTAGTATTTCGCTTGGGGGCGCGAATTGCAAGCAACCCGCGGTGTCTTTTTAGTATTTTTAGCAACAATTATTATCTCTACAATGTCAGATTTCTGAGTTACGCAAAGGGGTTGAAAGAAGGGGGTTGAAAAGGGTTGAATTTTTTTTGGCCATATATTCATCCAGATGTCCTCTATACAACCCCGAAGACCATTTTTCTCTACAATGTCAGGTTTCTGAGTTACGCAAAGGGGTTGAAAGAAGGGGGTTGAAAAGGGTTGAATAGGGTTGAATTTTTTATTGGCCATATACGCATCCAGACACCCTCTATACAACCCCGAAAACCATTTTTATCTACTGTGTCAGGTTTCTGAGATACGCAAAGGGGTTGAAAGTAGGGGGTTGAAAAGGGTTGAATAGGGTTGAATTTTTTAGTGGCCATATACTCATCCAGATACCCTCTATACAACCCCGAAAACCATTTTTCTCTAAAATGTCAGATTTCTGAGATACGCAAAGGGGTTGAAATAAGGGGGTTGAAAAGGGTTGAAATTTTTATTCGTCATATACTCATCGAAACACCCTCTATACAACCCCGAAAACCATTTTTCTCTACAATGTCAGGTTTCTGAGATATGCCAAGGGGTTGAAAGTAGGGGGTTGAAAAGGGTTGAATAGGGTTGAATTTTTTATTGGCCATATACTCATCCAAACACCCTCTATACAACCCCGAAAACCATTTTTCTCTAAAATGTCAGATTTCCGAGATACGCAAAGGGGTTGTAAAAAGGGGGTTGAAAAGGGGTAGTTTTTTTTTTCGTTTTCTACTCATCCAAACACCCTCTATACAACCCCGAAAACCATTTTTCTCTTCGACGTCAGGTTGCCGAGATAAGCAATGGGGTTGAAAGAAGGGGGTTGAAAAGGGGTAGTTTCAGATTTTTCCCATACTCACCCCGACACCTTCTATACAACCCCATATAAAGTTTTCCCCTCCTAGCACGGGAAGTGGGAGAACAATTATGTCAATCAGTCAGTCAATCAATCAGTGGTTTTTTAATTGTATATAATATAACTAGTATTTCGCTTGGGGGCGCGAGTTGCGAGCAACTCGCGGTGTCTTTTTAGTATTTTTTGACTAACAACAAAGGGGTTGAAAGTAGGGGGTTGAAAAGGGTTGAATAGGGTTGTATTTTTTACTGGCCATATACTCACCCAAATACCTTCCATACAACCCCGAAACCCATTTTTCTCTAAAATGACAGATTTCTCAGATACGCAAAGGGGTTGTAAAAAGGGGGTTGAAAAGGGTTGAATTTTTTTGGCCATATATTCATCCAGATGTCCTCTATACAACCCCGAAGACCATTTTTCTCTACAATGTCAGGTTTCGGAGTTACGCAAAGGGGTTGAAAGAAGGGGGTTGAAAAGGGTTGAATTTTTTTTAGCCATATTTTCATCCAGACACCCTCTATACAACCCCGAAGACCATTTTTCTCTACAATGTCAAGTTTCTGAGATACGCAAAGGGGTTGAAAGTAGGGGGTTGAAAAGGGTTGAATAGGGTTGAATTTTTTATTGGCCATATACTCATCCAAACACCCTCTATACAACCCCGAAAACCATTTTTCTCTAAAATGTCAGATTTCTGAGATACGCAAAGGGGTTGTAAAAAGGGGGTTGAAAAGGGGTAGTTTTTTTTTTCGTTTTCTACTCATCCAAACACCCTCTATACAACCCCGAAAACCATTTTTCTCTTCGACGTCAGGTTTCTGAGATAAGCAATGGGGTTGAAAGAAGGGGGTTGAAAAGGGGTAGTTTCAGATTTTTCCCATACTCACCCCGACACCTTCTATACAGCCCCATAAAAAGTTTTCCCCTCCTAGCACGGCAAGTGGGAGAACAATTATGTCAATCAGTCAATCAGTGGTTTTTTAATTATATATAATATAATAAAACTAGTATTTCGCTTGGGGGCGCGAGTTGCGAGCAACTCGCGGTGTCTTTTTAGTATTTTTTTACTAACAACAAAGGGGTTGAAAGTAGGGGGTTCAAAAGGGTTGAATTTTTTATTGGCCATATACTCACCCAGATACCCTCTATAAAACCACGAAAACCATTTTTCTCTACAATGTCAGGTTTCTGAGATATGCCAAGAGGTTGAAAGTAGGGGGTTGAAAAGGGTTGATTTTTTATTGGCCATATACTCACCCAGATACCCTCTATACAACCCCGAAGACCATTTTTCTCTTCTATGTTAGGTTTCTGAGATACGCAAAGGGGTTGAAAGTAGGGGGTTGAAAAGGGTTGATTTTTTTATTGGCCATATACTCATCCAGACACCCTCTTTACAACCCCGAAGACCATTTTTCTCTACAATGTCAAGTTTCTGAGGTACGCAAAGGGGTTGAAAGTAGGGGGTTGAAAAGGGTAGAATTTTTTGTTGGCCATATACTCAACCAGATACCCTCTATACAAGCCCAAAAACCATTTTTCTCTAAAGTGTCAGATTTCTGAGATACGCAAAGGGGTTGTAAAAAGGGGGTTGAAAAGGGGTAATTTTTTTTTCGTTTTATACTCATCCAAACACCCTCTATACAACTCCGAAAACCATTTTTCTCTTCGACGTCAGGTTTCCGAGATAAGCAATGGGGTTGAAAGAAGGGGGTTGAAAAGGGGTAGTTTCAGATTTTTCCCATACTCACCCCGACACTTTCTATACAACCCCATAAAAAGTTTTCCCCTCCTAGCACGGCAAGTGGGAGAACAATTATGTCAATCAGTCAGTGAGTGAGTGGTTTTTTAATTATATATAATATAATAATAACTAGTATTTCGCTTGGGGGCGCGAGTTGCGAGCAACTCGCGTTGTCTTTTTAGTATTTTTTTACTAACAACAAAGGGGTTGAAAATAGGGGGTTGAAAAGGGTTGAATTTTTTTTGGCCATATTTTCATCCAGACACCCTCTATACAACCCCTAAGACCATTTTTCTCTACGATGTCAAGTTTCTGAGATACGCAAAGGGGTTGAAAGTAGGGGGTTGAAAAGGGTTGAATAGGGTTGAATTTTTTATTGGCCATATACTCATCCAAACACCCTCTATACAACCCCGAAAACCATTTTTCTCTAAAATGTCAGATTTCTGAGATACGCAAAGGGGTTGTAAAAAGGGGGTTGAAAAGGGGTAGTTTTTTTTTTCGTTTTCTATTCATCCAAACACCCTCTATACAACCCCGACAACCATTTTTCTCTTGGACGTCAGGTTTCTGAGATAAGCAATGGGGTTGAACGAAGGGGGTTGAAAAGGGGTAGTTTCAGATTTTTCCCATACTCACCCCGACACCTTCTATACAACCCCATATAAAGTTTTCCCCTCCTAGCACGGGAAGTGGGAGAACAATTATGTCAATCAGTCAGTCAATCAATCAGTCAGTGGTTTTTTAATTGTATATAATATAATTTTAATTATATATAATATAATAATAACTAGTATTTCGCTTGGGGGCGCGAGTTGCGAGCAACTCGCGTTGTCTTTTTAGTATTTTTTTACTAACAACAAAGGGGTTGAAAATAGGGGGTTGAAAAGGGTTGAATTTTTTTTGGCCATATTTTCATCCAGACACCCTCTATACAACCCCTAAGACCATTTTTCTCTACGATGTCAAGTTTCTGAGATACGCAAAGGGGTTGAAAGAGGGGGGTTGAAAAGGGTTGAATTTTTTATTGGCCATATACTCATCCAGATACCGTCTATACAACCCCGAAAACCATTTTTCTCTAAAATGTCAGATTTCTGAGATACGCAAAGGGGTTGTAAAAAGGGGGTTGAAAAGGGGTAGTTTTTTTTTTCGTTTTCTACTCATCCAAACACCCTCTATATAACCCCGAAAACCATTTTTCTCTAAAATGTCAGATTTCTGAGATACGCAAAGGGGTTGTAAAAAGGGGGTTGAAAAGGGGTAGTTTTTTTTTTCGTTTTCTACTCATCCAAACACCCTCTATACAACCCCGAAAACCATTTTTCTCTTCGACGTCAGGTTTCTGAGATAAGCAATGGGGTTGAAAGAAGGGGGTTGAAAAGGGGTAGTTTCAGATTTTTCCCATACTCACCCCGACACCTTCTATACAACCCCATAAAAAGTTTTCCCCTCCTAGCACGGCAAGTGGGAGAACAATTATGTCAGTCAGTGAGTGGTTTTTTAATTATATATAATATAACTAGTATTTCGCTTGGGGGCGCGAGTTGCAAGCAACCCGCGGTGTCTTTTTGGTATGTTTAGTAACAATTATTATCTCTACAATGTCAGATTTCTGAGTTACGCAAAGGGGTTGAAAGAAGGGGGTTGAAAAGGGTTGAATTTTTTTTGGCCATATATTCATCCAGATGTCCTCTATATAACCCCGAAGACCATTTTTCTCTACAATGTCAGGTTTCTGAGTTACGCAAAGGGGTTGAAAGAAGGGGGTTCAAAAGGGTTGAATTTTTTTTAGCCATATTTTCATCCAGATGCCCTCTATACAAACCCGAAAACCATTTTTCTCTACAATGTCAGTTTTCTGAGTTACGCAAAGGGGTTGAAAGAAGGGGGTTGAAAAGGGTTGAATTTTTTTTGGCCATATTTTCATCCAGACACCCTCTATACAACCCCGAAGACCATTTTTCTCTACAATGTCAAGTTTCTGAGATACGCAAAGGGTTTGAAAGTAGGGGGTTGAAAAGGGTTGAATAGGGTTGAATTTTTTATTGGCCATATACTCATCCAAACACCCTCTATACAACCCCGAAAACCATTTTTCTCTAAAATGTCAGATTTCTGAGATACGCAAAGGGGTTGTAAAAAGGGGGTTGAAAAGGGGTAGTTTTTTTTTTCGTTTTCTATTCATCCAAACACCCTCTATACAACCCCGACAACCATTTTTCTCTTGGACGTCAGGTTTCTGAGATAAGCAATGGGGTTGAACGAAGGGGGTTGAAAAGGGGTAGTTTCAGATTTTTCCCATACTCACCCCGACACCTTCTATACAACCCCATATAAAGTTTTCCCCTCCTAGCACGGGAAGTGGGAGAACAATTATGTCAATCAGTCAGTCAATCAATCAGTCAGTGGTTTTTTAATTGTATATAATATAAGGTTTTTTAATTGTATATAATATAATATATAAAATACATATATGCTAAAATAATAAAGTAATAAATATGGCGTTTTATAATAATTTGTGTTTGTTTGTTGTGTTTTGTGTGTTTTTGTTTTAATTCTTCTTTTGTCATTTGTAGATCTTCGACAGTATTTACGTTACGAATGTCGAATATTTAGAAGTCAGACAATCTGGCACCAGTATTGCGAAGGTACCATATCACCCCAGTTACTGGGCTGTGGTGGTCAGATACATAGGCATGCGCTCTATGTAAAATACTGGTAGGTACTCAGATAAATCCGGTTACACTGGAGCCTGATCTAAACGTTAT